>OX451740.1:59196151-61923917 GCA_948472305.1 Vicia faba | reverse complement strand
AATATTGAAAATTATCAAGAAAAGCGACTATAATGTGGTCGAACAGCTGGGGTAGACCCCGTCAAAGATCTCCATGTTGTCTCTGCTGTTGTGTTCTGAAGCCCATGCGAAGGCTTTGATTGCATTTCTCAAGACTGCACATGTGCCGTAGGAAACGTCAGCAGATCAGTTCAAAGATTGTGTGGCCAGCCTGACTGCTGACAATGGGCTATGCTTTTTAGATGCGGATCTGACCCCTAAGGGGAGGAATCATAATGATGCCCTGCATGTCTCGATTGAGTGCAGGGGCACCACTATGGCTCATGTGATGGTAGACACCGGGTCTTCGCTGAATGTTCTGCCGAAGAAAGCATTGGACCGTTTGGATTGTGAGGGTTTGACTTTAAAGCCGAGTAATATTGTGGTAAGGGCTTTTGACGGATCAAAGAGAATGGTGCACAGGGAGGTGGACATCCCTGTTAAAGTGGGTTCTCATACCTTTGGGTCCACCTTCTACGTAATGGATATCAGGCCATCATATTCTTTCTTGCTGGGTCGTCCTTGAATCCATCGGGTTGGGGCAGTTACTTCCACACTCCATCAAATGCTGAAGTATCCAGTGCAGGGGGAAATTGTCACGGTGCGAGGTGAAGAAGAGTACATGGTGAGTCATCAGTTCCTTCCTTTATATGGAGATGGAGGGGGATTTCATAGAAACTCCTTGTCTAAACTTCGAAGAGGTCCCTCAGACTTTAGCATCAACTGAAGTTACTACCAACAAACCTCCGCTGAAGATGGCTTCTCTCAAGGATGCCAAGGCTGTTGTTGAAGAAGGGGCTCAAAGGGCTGTTAGGCGCGCTGGGATTGGAAGACCTCCTCTACACATCAACAACCGGGGAGTTAATGCAATTGAGGACAGTGAAGAGGATTCAGACATCGACAACTGGATCTACCCAACAACCAACGGTGGACTGAATAACTGGACGGCAAAGGACTTCATACCTCTTTCTTTTATTCCGCAGTAATTGACTTTTGTTTTAAGATTTGTAATAAACAGTTTGAAACTTTACGGCTCGGTGCCTTGCCCGAGGAACCTTGGCTTTACTTGTGAGGGCTTACTATTTGACATTTCATATATCATTAATAAAGCATTGGACGTTTCTTGCATTACAAATTTTGCGCTCTTTGTTTTTCTTTTCTGTCTCTTACTCTATTAAAAACAACTATGCTCTTACACACACTCATGTATCATACTGCAGATCCATATCCACTCTGGATCCCATTAATAATAGCTCTGCTACTTCCAGTTATGACTTCAAAAATCCGATCAACCAAGCCGAGGACGAAGGTGAGGATGATTGTGAGGTGCCTGGAGAACTTGCTAGGCTATTACAGCAGGCAGAAAGGGTCATACAGCCTCATGAAGAGCTAGTTGAGTCAGTGAATTTGGGTACAGAGGAAGACATGAAGGAGGTTAAAATAGGTGCGAATCTGGAGCCTAGTGTCAAACAACGGCTAATACAGATGCTGCACGATTATGTTGAGATCTTCGCCTGGTCCTATGAAGATATGCCTGGTTTGGACACTGATATTGTGGTAGATCACCTGCCAACCAAAGAAGACTGCCCTCCGGTAAATTAGAAGGTCTGCCGTATGCGCCCTGAAATGTTAGAGAAAATCAAGGCAGAGGTCATGAAACAGTTCGATGCAGTATTCTTAGTTATCACTTCTTATCCGCAGTGGGTTACCAACGTCGTTCTGGTACCTAAGAAGGATGGTAAGGTACGGATGTGTGTGGACTACCGAGATCTGAACAGGGAAAGCCCCAAGGATGAATTCCCACTTCCTCACATTGATGTTCTAGTCGACAATACCGCGTAGCACAAGATCTTCTCCTTCATGGATGGTTTTTCCGGCTACAACTGATCAAGATAGCTCCTGAGGACATGGAGAAGACAACCTTTGTTACACAGTGGGGCACCTTCTGTTACAAGGTAATGCCTTTTGGGTTGAAGAATGTTGGGGAAACTTATCAGCGCGCCATGGTCGCTTTGTTCCATGATATGATTCACCATAAGATTGAGGTTTATGTTAATGACATGATAGCCAGGTCCCAGACTGAGGAAGAGCATCTTGATCATCTCTAGAAACTGTTTGATAGGTTGAAGACATACAAGCTGAGGTTGAATCCGAACAAGTGTACCTTCGAGGTAAGGTATGGAAAACTTCTGGGTTTCATTGTCAGTGACAAAGGTGTTCAGGTGGTCCCTGAAAAGGTAAAAGCCATACAAGAGATGCCGGCTCCCCGCACAGAAAAAGAAGTTAGAGGTTTCTTTGGATGCCTGAATTACATCGCCAGGTTCATTTCACATATGACTGCTACTTGTGAGCCAATCTTTAAGCTGCTGAAGAAAGATCAAGTGGTAAAGTGGAATGATGAATGCCAGACTACTTTTGAAAGAATCAAAGAATACCTGCAAGAACCACCTATTCTGATGCCTCCAGTTGAAGGAAGACCTTTGATATTATACTTGACAGTGTTAGATAATTCAATGGGGTGTGTGCTGGGGAAGCATGACGAGTCTGGTCGAAAAGAGCACACTATTTATTACCTTAGCAAAAATTTTACCGACTGTGAGACCCGATACTCATTGCTTGAGAAAACTTGCTGCACTTTGGCATGGGCTGCTCGCCGACTGAGACAGTATATGCTGACTCACACTACTTTATTGATATCAAAAATGGATCTGATCAAGTATATTTTCGAGAAGCCCGCTCTATCCCGAAGAATTGTAAGATGGCATATGATCTTAACCGAGTACGACATCCAATATACAACCCAAAAATCAATCAAGGGGAGTGTATTGGCGGATCATTTGGCGCATCAGGCCGTGGATGACTACCAGTCCATGAATTTTGAGTTCCCGGATGAGAATATCATGTTGGTAACCGACTGCAAAGAATTTGGACCGGATGAAGGACACGAGGAGGGATCCCGATGATCTATTTATTTTGATGGAGCCTCAAACGCATTGGGAAATGGCATTGGTGCTGTAATTATATCTCTCGAGAGCTGTCATACTCTGATCACCGCCCGATTATGTTTTAACTGCACCAACAATATGGCGGAGTATGAAGCGTGTATCATGGGTCTCCGAGCTGCTATTGACCTAAGGATTAAGTTCTTGAGTGTATTCAGAGATTCTGCCCTGGTGATAAGTCAGATCAAAGGAGAATGGGATACGAAGCACCTGAATCTTATTCCTTATAAAGATTATGTATTGACATTGCTCCCACACTTTGAGGAGGTAACCTTTGAAAATTTCCCAGAGAGGAGAATCAGTTAGCAGACGCGCTAGCTACCATGTCTTCTATGTTCAAAGTCAGGTGAGACAATGAGGCTCCCCATATTACCATTGAGAGGTTAGACGAACCTGCACATTGCTGTGACATTGAGACTGGAGAGGTGGCGGAGAAACCCTGGTTTCATGAGGTAAAGAGGTATCTTGAGGCTCAAGAATACCCCGAGGGGGCATCTGTTAATGATAAGAAGTTTCTGAGAAGATTCGCTGCGAAGTTCTTCATCAGTAATGGTATCCTCTATAAGCGTAACCATGATTCAACCTTACTGCGGTGCGTAGACAAGAACGAGGTAGAAAGGATCATGATAGAGTTACATGAAGGTACTTTCGGAACTCATTCCAGTGGACATACCATGGCGAAGAAAATCCTACGGGCAGGATATTATCGGTCCACCATGGAAGCCGATTGTTATCAACACTCTCGAACCTGTCATAAATGCCAAGTCTATGCTGATAAGGTGCATGTACCTCTGGTTCCCTTGAATGTTTTGATAGCTCCTTGGCCCTTTGCAATGTAGGGCATCGACATGATCGACGAGATCAGACCTACTGCATCTAACGGGCATCGTTTCATTCTGGTAGCAATTGATTACTTTACGAAGTGGGTTGAGGCAACTTCCTTTGCTACAGTAACCAAGAACGTTGTGGCGCGGTTCATCCGATACAATCTGATCTATCGATACGGTGTCCCATAGAGGATTATTACTGACAATGGCACAAATCTCAATAACACATTGATCATCGAGCTCTGCAAACAATTCAAGATTCAGCATCAGAACTCTTCTCCCTACCGGCCGAAGATGAATGGCATTGTTGAAGCAGCTAACAAGAACATCAAAAAGATTACACAGAAGATGATGGTGACATACAAAGACTGGCACGAGATGTTACCATTCTCTCTTCATGGGTACCTCACCTCAGCACAGACGTCGACAGGGGAAACACCCTACTCTTTGGTGTTTGGCATGGAGGCAGTCCTACGCATTGAGGTCTAGATACCCTCTCTCAGGATTATGAAGGATGCGGGTTTGAACGAAGACGACTGGATGCAAACCCGACTAGATCATCTGAATCTAATTGACGAAAAGAGACTTACTGCTATCTGTCATGGTCAGACGTATCAAAAGCGAATGATCAAGGATTTTAACAAGAAAGTCAGACATCCAAAATATCAAGCCGGGGATCTAGTGATCAAGCGCATCATACTACCACAAGGTGATACCAGGGGCAAATGGACCCCCACATACGAAGGGCCATTTGTGGTTAAGAACATTTTCTCGGGAGGAGCTATGATTCTAACCGCCATTGACGGTGACGACCTTCCTCACCCCGTCAATGCAGACATAGTGAAAAGATACTACACATAATCAAAAATGCGCTAGGTTGACCGGCCTAGACCAAAATAAGGTCTTCCCGGCGAACCAAAATGGTTCGGGCAAAAGTAAGGGATGAAAATGAAACAAAACTGTACACCCTATAAGTTGAAAACCTGAAAAGGAGACTTGGGCAAAAAAAGGGTATCCCGGTGGACCGAAAACCCAAGAGGGCGGTCCAGGAAACAATTAGGGATGAAAGCGTAACACTATGTCTCATTGGATCATCTTGCAACCAAACTTCGGTATCAACTATCGAGCTCAGACGACGCCAATCAACCTGATCCACCTTCGACCAAGCAGCAAAGTGATGAGATGCTTGAAGATATAAAGGCAATAGCAGAATTGTAACCCGATGGGATCATTTCACATAGCTCTTTTTCTTTCTTTAATACAAATTGTAAATCTTTCGGCGGTGTTCTCTTACTAGAGCGTCAGCGTCTTTGTACGAAAACACCTATTACAGGCCAACTTCAAAAATCAATACAAGTCATTTTCACAAAGATTTGATTTATTTTATTTTTCTTGTTTTGTTTTGCTAGAACGTCCAATGGTTCATTTTTGATATATGCATTTGAAAATAATTGCTGCTCATAAATATTTACATGAAAAACAAAAGGACAATTATTCGTAATTCCAGAAGCAGGGAAAACAAGAAGTGCCCAAACCTTACAGTTACTTTGACCATAAGGTATCAAGGTAGAACCAGCTTGAGAACATGAGTAGTGGCACATACACTCCCCACAGAGTAAAATGCATCCAAGGACGGTGATGTTAGTTTTCCCGAACAAGACATAACTCTCTCCCACTAAGGTTCACAATCACGAATGAGTCAGTAAATTATTCCCCAAACAGAGTTGATTTCCCTCACAAGTAGAAATTCAATCTCCAATGGAATTCATTACTACCAGCAGCGGAAATTCATCCCCAACTAAGTTTATTTCTCCAAATTAAGCGATCTGTCGGAAAGACATCTCCTCTCTCAAACAGAGTTATTCCCCCACAGAGTTGTTCTCAAGCAGAATCTCTCCTAGGAAGAATATCCGTAAACAAGGGGCAAATCCCCAGCATAGTCATCTATGTTCATCATCCCCAACAGAAGTAGAGGAACTGTGGTTCTTACAGCAGTCAAGAATACCACTTCTCATACTCTCCAAACAGCAGTCAGGGATTTATTTTCCCGGACTCAGATTATCACGTCAGCATTTCATGTTCATACATCATGACATGTGCATACATTACATATAACATAATCTCAGTTTTTTTGAGAACCTCATCACAATACATCTCATGCATCGCACATAACTAACCCTGCATTTCTTTCAGGAAAGATAATTATTATCAACAATTTCCAGCAGGAACATGATCAACACTCAAAGCTAAAAAGAGTAATCATCGGCGAAAAATGCAACCTTATGCAGGTTCCTTCTCAGCAGCCCTACTATCCAGACTTTCATATCGAAGTAACCCTACTATCCAGGTTCCTTCTCAGCGGCCCTACTATCCAGACTTTCATTTCGAAGTAACCCTACTATCCAGGTTCCTTCCCACAGACCTATTATCCAGGCTTTCGTATCCAAGTAACCCCGACTATCTAAGTTCCTTCTCACGGACCTACTATCCAGGCCTTTCATATCGAAGTAACCCTACTATCCAGGTTCCTTCTCAAGCCCTACTATCCAGACTTTCTTCCTACAGCCCTACTATTCAGGCTTTCATATCGAAGTAACCCTACTACCCAGGTTCCTTCTCACAGTCCTACTATCCAGGCTTTTGTATCGAAGTAATCCTACCATCCAGATTTCTTCTCACAGCCCTACTATCCAGGCTTTCATATCGAAGTAACCCTACTATCCAGGTTTCTTTTCAAGCCCTACTATCCAGGCTTTCTTCCTACAACCCTACTATTCAGGCTTTTATATCGAAGTAACCCTACTACCCAGGTTCCTTCTCACAGCCCTACTATCCAGGCTTTTGTATCGAAGTAATCCTACCATCCAGGTTTCTTCTCACAGCCCTACTATCCAGGCTTTCATATCGAAGTAACCCTACTATACAGGTTCCTTCTCAATCCCTACTATCCAGGCTTTCTTCTCACAGTCCTACTATCCAGGCTTTTCGTATCGAAGTAACCCTACCATCCAAGTTCCTTCTCACAACCCTACTATCCAGATTTTTCGTATCGAAGTAACCCTACCATCTAGGTTCCTTCTCACAGCCCTACTATCCAGGCTTTCGTATCGAAGTAACCCTATTATCCAGGTTCCTTCTCAAGCCCTACTATCCAGGCTTTCATCTCGAAGTAACCCTACTATCCAGGTTCCTTCTTATAACCTTACTACTCGGGGTCTTCCTCTCTTATCCCCAGACAACAGTCCACAACACTGTAAGACCGGGACCCAATCAAACACAATTGATTTCATACTTCCCCAGAAAGTCGTGGTGCAACATATACCTCGACCAGACACGCAGTTCACTTCCTCTCCCCAAACCGGAGTTATTCCCCAATAGAGTAACGGACAACTGAAGCTCCTAAAACTCTATTTCTCTCAAGACAAAGACCAACATTCCCTAGCGAAGTCCTCCTCAACAACAGGTATACGGGTTCTTGCAAAGGAATATCTTATGTGATCGACACCTCTTCGGATGGCATCTTTAATCCCGTTCCTGACACTACCTACGCAGTCAAGCATCATTACAGACGAGTGCAAATTTCTGGGCACTCTAGTGTTCAATCATCTTCTACCTTCACATCACGAAAGGCAGATAAGCCAATCTACATCTTCATGTTTAAGAAGATTGAACAGGGGAAGTTGTTGTACCCAAAAAATTTTCCTCCCATATTTCTCAACAAATGTCAAGTGAGGTCTCCAAATGGCTCTAGGAAGTCCAAGAGTTAACCAGACAAACTCTCTCCTAAGGCCGTCTACCTAAAATTAGGGTTTCTATTTTCATCAGGATATATGAATCACAAAGGACTCAAATGCTCATAATTGTCCTAATATGTCCTCAAGATCATCCATGTCAAATTTCAAGCCTTGTAGAAGAAGTTTGCTCAGTCAATTGCTCAAAAGCTTGAAAATCGACAGTGCTAAGTCAAAAGTCAACTGTGGCCCACATATAGTAAAACTTCAAGATTTTTGGTCAACATCCTCATTTTGAAGTATTATTCATCATTTGATCAAGATTTTATCATGATTCCTCAAGAATTGCTCACAATTCATCAAAACGCAAAAGTTGCTAAATTAGGGTTTTGCAGGGAAAGTCAACTCAACTTTGACCAAGCATAACTTTCTCATACTTAATCAGAAATGACTCATCCAAAGCTCATTTTGAAGAGGACGCAATTCCATACAATTTATCTTCATCTCCAAAGTTCAGAATATGCACTCACAATAAGATATGAATTTTGACATTATAGGTCCTTTTGAAAAGTCAACAAAAAACACCTTTTGGGTCAAAGCTTCATACATGAAAATGGAAGACTCAATTCAAATGAGAACAAAAGGGTTGCTTAGAGGACATCCTAAGCTTTCTAAAAAGTCCAAGAACACATATCTAGGGTCAAAATTGAGAGAGTTATGCATTGGCCAAGTTGACCATTTTTGCAAAATTGCCAAAAGTCAAATATGTTCAAATTTGCATTTTTTGCTAAATGGGCCCAACTTTTTATGCTTGCACCTCACTTATAACCTGGTCCACGACCCAAATGATCACTCACATATTATTTTCTTCATTATTTATTTTATTTTTATTTTTTATTTATTAAAAATTGAATTAAATCAAATAATTGGTAAATAATAGCAAAGATTTGTTTTGATTGGATTTTTGGACAGAATCACAAGCTCATAATGCTGGCATATCAAAATCAAATCATATCAAAGCTAATTGGTTCGAGTATGGCATGATTAGGCCAAATTTGGAAGGATATCATACAAATTGAAAATAAAATCTCATCAAAGCTTCAAGATTCAACCTGTTTTCCAACCCTAATTCATTGAGGGATATATAATAAAGCTTGGCAGATCAAAAGAACAGGGGTTGGAAGCGTGAAACAGCCAGAAGAAAAACTCAGAATTTTTGTTAAAAAGAGAGGTCCAAATTCTGGAATAAAGGGCTAATCTAGGAGTTTCGAAGCCAGAAATCAATTCCTGCGCATCACAGGAAGCATTCCCAATCATTTGCAGGCGCTAGAACATCCAGAATCACTCCATCTCATGCTCACGGTTTCCACAATTATCCAAATTTGATTACTGAAATTCTTGCATATTTAGCATGTTTAAATTACATATTTGTATCCATCAGCATGTTTGCAATGTTTCTGGATAGTTTGATTTGAACTACAGTGCAGGAACAAGCTTTGCCATTGTTAGGGTTTCATGCTCCAATTTGGGGTTTTGGGTTTCAAGCGAAATTAGGCCTGATAATGGGTACCATGATGATCAGAATTTCAAACCTAGATGATCCACGGTCCCCAATTGAATTTATATCGCATATGCTTAATTCTTGGATGACACAAGTTTTAGTAACAGACCTGCGTCTATAGGTAAAGGTTCAGAGCCTAAAACGACGGTTCCAGGGAAGAAGACGATAGTGTGTCACAACCTGACTGTCCGATTTAAATTCTGGCGCATTATTCTGGCCAGAAACTTGTTTTTTCTGATATATTGTTTGTTTTCATTATATTAATAAGTTAACATCCAGCGCAGTTGGTCAGAAGAAGGAAGTCAGAAACTCATGATTTTGGGTTCGATCCCAGGCATGAGCTTTTGGCGTTTTCTCCTTCACCAGATCCAACACGTGCATCTTCTGAGGATCATCTTTTGGATCCCAGTCACAACCAGATCCAGCAAGTACACCTCCTGAGGTTCAGCATCTTCTGGATTCATCAGCCAGGACCAGATCAAGCGTCCTCTGGGCATCATCTGTTGGACCCATTAGCCAGAATCAAATCCAGCGCACCTCACTTTCTGAGGGACATCATCTGCTGGATTCAGCATTCAGAATCAGATCCAGTGTACACCATCTTCTGAGGGTCATCATCCTCTGGATCAGCACCCCCAGATATACTGACAGCAGGCCCACTTGGTTATTTCTACTATTTTTCTTTAATTTCTTTTCCTTAATTTATTCTGCTTGCTAAATCAACACAAAAGTTATTTGTTTTAAATTAACCAATCAAAAATCACAAAAAAGATTTATTTTCTTAATAAATGTTTTTTTAATTAATTAGTTTAATTAATTTAGGGTGACTTTAATTTCTTTCACAATTAAAATCAAATTAGAAAATTAGGTTAACTGTTGATTTAATTTTTCTCTTTTTCTCAAATAAAATAAAAATTACAAAAATAGGTTGTTTAGAATTAATTAATTAATTTTCAAAATTAACATTAATTAGAATTTAGGATTTTCTTTTAATTCAATTATTCCATTATTTTCTCAAATAAAAAAACATGACAAAAAAACATTTTTCTTTAATCAATCGCAAGTAAGATTAGTCAAAGGGTCAAAACCCTAATCGCCTCGTATTTAATTTGTCGCGCGTTTATAAATTATTTCACCATTATTTTGTAACTTCTCACTGGTTTGTAATAGTTAACTTAGGGTTTTTATTTACTGTTTAAATCCCCGATTTTTGGCTATATAATTAATCCCCCTCTCCGAAGCCTTGTAATAGCTAGGTTTACTTTCTCGCATTTTAATTCTCGCAAATATTTGACTGTTTAGATGTATGCTAATAGGATTTTATGGCAAGAATGCATGACAAATTAATACAATTAGAAAACCCTAATGTGCAAAGATTAAATAACTGAAACAAATCACTCGCACATATTCACTCTTAGGGTATACTCTCACTTCGGTTGCCTTCGGTAAACAATCATTAAGCATATGGTGTCTTAGTGGTTGCCCTCCAGTCTAAAAAGATCAAAATGTCCCATTTGAATGTTGCCTCGGAAATGTTGCCTCGAAAAGATCTTAAGACTCTAGAGTTACTACTAAGGTGTCCTAATATTGCTTTAGTGACCGTACGTCCCTTTCAAATTGACCCTTACAAACTCCAACGATGGTGCTACCTATTTCTCAATAGTAGGATAACGCTGTCTAAAGGAAACAATAATAGAAACGATCTTTTTTTGAGTAGGTAGATGCTAGTAGGTACTTGCTCAAATCAAAACTCTTCACACTTACACATATTAAAACAATTTTCAAAACAACTTCGTCACACCTTTGAGGACTGATACAAGGGTTATCACGAAGTTAAACTTTTCAAAACAAAGCACATACACAAGCAATTTAAAAAATGCGCAAGTACCTAAGAGCCCATGGAAAACCATGGATAGAAAGGGTGCTAACACCTTTCCTTTCTATAACCTACCCCTTGTACTCAGAATATCTCGAAAAAGGATTTTTTCTGTACTTTTTTCCTTTCTGGTTGGATGAAATAAAAGTCGGTGGTGACTCTTGCTTACCGCAACATTTTGCGAACACAAAATGAAAAATGCAGACCAGCGTCAAACAGTCGGTTCTGCCACCGTATCACAGTAGCATTATCTTTTAGATGTGAAGGGACAACGTAAGGTCATTGTTCGGTCATCAAAGCTAACTTGTAAGGATACTTTAGCAGTTTTGTAAGGGACTAGATCATTTTTCAAAAGGAAACTTCGAAGGGTCATCTGGGGACTATGATCTTTTATTCGAGGGTCTCGTTAAAGCATCCCTATGTTTGAGGAACATGACCGTAATTCTGAAGGCAACTAAGAGAGGCTACCCTAGAGGTGCAAGTGTGCAAGTGTGTTGTTTTCAGTTATTTATCTTTGAAATTAGGTTTTCTAGTGTTCGGTTTTATCTTGACATACAAACCCTAATTATTGAGCAGTAGCATAAAATATAGTCGTAACAGATAAAGGCAGAAACATAAAACTAGGCTATTACAAAGCTTTGGGGAAGATACATAATAGAGGTGCGGAAAAGATATCCTAAAACTATTATATCCCGGAAGCAATTACATAACAGAAAAATACGAGAAATAAATAAATCTACGCTATTACAATTTGAACGCGCCCTATACACTTTATCTAAGAAAATAAAAATAAGAGGAAAATAGAAGAGAAAATGTTTTTGGTGATTTTTATGAAAAAATGATTTATGATAATTAATTAAGTAAACCTAAAAATCTAATTAATTTTAGTTAATAAAAGAAATGGTTAATTTTAATAAAAAGGTTAATTAAAAAACCTAATACCTATTTATTAGGGTTTTTAAAAAAAAAAGATATATTTTTAGGTTAAGTGAAAAAATTAGGTTAAAAAAAGATCAGGGTTTACAAAAAAAAAAGGTTTAGGGAAGAAATGACAAACAATTAGAAATAAGGAAAATATAAAAAAAAAACTTCCAGAGGTGGGTGTTGAACCCACGCCCTTTACCTCCTGCATTGCCTAGTTTACCACTAAGCCAACCATGCTTTGGTGTTAGTAAAATGTGTGTTGCACAAAATAAAGTAAAACTGTGTAAATTGTAAAAACATGAAAAACACACAAAAGGCCAGGATCAAACCCACGCCCTGAGAGAGTAATGCCTTATCATGTGTGCGCTTGCCACTAGGGTGGTTGTGTCTTCTGGTATATCAATAGAAACAAATAAATATATAATAAACTGAATTGAATGAGTCAGAGAAGCGCCAAAACCTTAGCTCTAGTCGTCTTCTCCGGCGACTGCGTTTTTCAACCTGCAAAAACAAGGAGTGTTAGTGGTTCAAAGTCACCCTACCCCCCTAATTTGGGCCTTGCGAATTCAATGGTGCCATTGGTTTAGGCTAAATCATGATGTATGGTGAGATAAGACACAAACAAAATCAAACGGTGCAAACATGACCACTCACGATTCAGCCATAATGGGGACTATGTGATGGGTCTATTTTGCATATTGACATCTCAGAAGCATGTTAGTAATGTTAGTTTCAATTAAAGCATAAAGAAAACAAAAATATAAATCTCATGCAAGAATGCAAAAAACAGTGATGCATGGTCATGCGATTCAAGCCCTTTGGATCCTCAAAATTGATCCATTCTTACCCTATAATGCTTCAGAGATTGATTGGAAGGGTTTGCTTTGCTTTGGGAGAGGCTGAAAGTAGGGTTTGTAGTTTTCCTTATGGTGTACCCCACAATTTTCCCTCCCATTTTGCTCAAGACATACTCCTAGGGTTCTCAAATGCTCAAGGTGGCTCAAGAATTGATCAGACTAATTCTCCTCCTAAGCAATGAACTTCCAACTAGGAGTTCTCTTTTCACAAGTAAGTTTGAGTCTCAAAGGCCTCAAGTGGTTTCCATGGTCTCTTATATGTTTTCAAGAATGCTCATATAAAGTTTTATGCCTTGCATCACAAGTTTGCTCAATCAATTGATCAGATGATTGAAAATCATATGTGGTCAATATACTGTCAAACTTAATGATTTTTGGTCAATATCAATATTTTGAAATTAAATTAATCATTTGATCAAGGATTGATCATGATTCCTCAAGGAAAGCTCTCAAATCTTCAGAAGTCAAAAGTTTCTAAATTAGGGTTTCCTTAGGAGAAGTCAACTGAACTTTGACCAGGCATAACTTTCACATGCTTCATCCATTTTTTCCCAACAAAAGATCATTTTAAAGGGAATTCAATACTCTACAACTTTGTATTTATTCCCAAGTCCAAAAAGTGCATGATTTGAAAGATATGAGCCAATACATTACAAGTCTTTTTAAAAGTCAACAAAAAGACACTTTTTGTCAAGGAAAATTACATCAAGATAAGATCTTTGAATGCAAAAATTATCAAAAGAGAGATTGTATGGGACATAATGAGCTTTATAAAAAGTCTAAGATCATCTTCAAAAGATGAAAATTGAGCAATTTATGACCATTGCAAGTTGAGAAATTTTGGTGAAATGCATGAACTTCAAGTTGAGTAATTTTGATATTTTTGACTTGTGGGCCATGAATTGAGAGCCTAAACGTGCATATTACTCCTTCTACACCTCAAATATGTTTCTCACACCCTTTGGACTTATTTTATTTTAATTATTTCAATTATTTATTTATTTAATTCATTAATAATGAAAAATACTTAAAATAAAATGAAATATTCTATACAAAGGTCCAAGTCCACAAGTGTTGATATAATGGTATAGTATATAAACTCTCCTAGCCTTTAAAGTTTCCAAAAATCTCAATATTTTCCAAGAAACCTAGGGACTTTAAACTCTATTCTTCAACCGTGCTCAAAGGATTTCAAGCCTAGTTTCACTCTCCTGAGATTGCAAGGGGTTGATACCATTCCTTGTTCACCATATATCTAAAATGAAGAATGTTTTGGACTTGATATTAGATCGACAAAGTTGTATAGAATTTAATTTCCTTCAAAATGAGCTTTGGTTGAGAAAAATCTGATGAGGCATGTGAAAGTTATGCTTGGTCAAAGTTCAATTGACTTCTCCTAAAGAAAACCCTAATTTAGTAACTTTTGACTTTTGATGAATCTTGAGTTTTCTTGATGAATCATGATCAAATTATAATTAAATGATGAATGTAACTTCAAAATCTTGATGTTAACCAAAAATCTTGAAGTTTGACTGTAAGTTGACCATAATTGACTTTTTGTCCAATACAATTGATTTTTAGTCATCTGAGCAATTGACTGAGCAAACTTATGATACAAGGCTTAAAATTTGGCACGAGCATTCCTTGATACATCTGAAGAACCATGAAATCCCCTTGACGCCTTAGAAGCTTAAATTTCTTTGAGAAAACCAAAACCCTAATTGTAGGCCACTACTTAGGAGGGGAATTTGTCTGATCAAACCTTGAGTAGCCTTGAGCAATTGAAAACCCTAGGAGCATAAGGGGATATCTTGAAGAAAATGAGAGGGAAAGTTTTGGGGTACAACAGCTGCCCCTGTTAAATCTTCTTAAACCTGCAGAGTTAGATTGGCACGTCCATGTTCGCCATCTGTGATCTGAAGGTGGAAGAGGATTGAACACTTAAGTGCCCAGAAATATGCACTCGTTGGTGCACGAAGTAACACTTTTGGTTGATAGTATTGATTTAATGGGCTTAAAGATGCCATTTAGAGAGATGGTAGGATGTCGTCAGGGATGGGCTTTAAGATGCCATCCAAAGTAACAGTTGATAGGAGTATCATAATGAGTCCATGCTCGACTTGATCTGATGGAATGAAAATTTCCGAAGAAAAATGCTTTTCAAAACAAAGGCCCTAAAGGAGATGCTTTTCAAAATTCAGTCTATAAAGGGAGATGCTTTTCAGAATTCAGTCTCTGAGGGAAATCATTTGGTCATGCAGATAGTCGCCCCGTCCTGTTTTGGGAATTGATCTACGATCTGTTCTTTATTGGCAAACCCGTCCTATTTTGGGAATTCATACCGCTTGGTCATATAGATAGTTTCCCTGTGTTATACCCCAATTTTTTCCCCTAAGATTCCTCTATCATTTCATATCAACTCAATCATATCAAGATCACACTAGGGTTTGGTTCTTCTCTATATCTTTAAGTTTTCTCATGAGGGATCACCAAGAACTTTGATTTGTATATTATGGTCATACTTGCCTTGTGTTGATTAACTTTTAACTAACAAGTACAATGAATGTTTGCTCTAAATGATGATATTATAGGTGAGGGCACAACACACTTCATCAGGTTGATTCATAGGTTCATGATTTTATTTTCATGCCTTCTTCAACGAGGGATCACCAAGAACTTTGATTTGTATATTATGGTCATACTTGCCTTGTGTTGATTAACTTTTAACTAACAAATACAATGAATGTTTGCTCTAAATGATGATATTATAGGTGAGGGCACAACACACTTCATCAGATTGATTCATAGGTTCATGATTTTATTTTCATTCCTTCTTCAACAAAGCTTCATTGAAATTTAAGAATCATCATTGAGAGTGCTTTAAGTAAATGTCATAACAAGGTCTACTATGATTCATCATTCTTCAATTTCCAGAGGAAGTCAAAAGATGCAAGATTTGATTAAAGAAGTTTGACCTAATTGGACAAGTTCTTGATTCTTTGATCACAAGTGCATAACTCCATCAATTCTCAACATTTGGAAGTGGTTATTGTTACTATAGGTTCCTCTTATCATCCATAACAGCATCTCTTCACATAGGAAAAGTATTTGTACAAGAAAGATAAAATTGAAAGGTGTTCCCAAGCCATTTTGATGATCTAACATTTAGGGTTTTGGACTTCTAAGGGCTATATCTTTTCCATCTTTTGAGATTTTTGAGTGCTATGCTTCTCCTTAAAGGGTTATCAACACATCACTTAAAAAATTTCAAGCAAATTTTGTGTGAAAGATCACTAATGATTGAGAAAGATTACAAGTCCTCTAGATAGACCATCAAATTCCCTTATGTGACTTCAAAAAGTCATAAGTTGATCAATTTTTATCTCCTTGAGCCCATTAATTTTCCACAATAATCTTAAGAGTGTGAACTTCAACTCTTCTTTTATGTGCAAAACTTGAAAATGGCTAGAAGATGCCTTAAAAGCTAAAAAGATTATAGGTCACCTTATGGATTTTCATCAAATTCAAAGGATCATAACTTGTCCACAATTTTTAATTTTTGAGTGATACAAGTTTCACAATACTCTTTAAGGAGTTCACTTCAAGCTAGAATCATTAATCAAAGCAAAATTCTGGAATAAGACGTTGTTTGGAGTCAAAACATTTTGGGTCATTCTTTAAGAAAAACTTAGAATTTTTTCTAAGTATAAAAGTCAACACTTTTTCTTCTTCTGATTTTGACCAAGCACAACTTCTAGCTCAGGCATCCAAATGATCTCTTTCTTGGCACATTATAAAGAATGTTACCTCATATTTCTAATGCATCAAGAATCAGGTCCTAAGGTTCCCTAAATCATGCACAACATGAGTTCAATGTTAGCTACTTGAAATTGAATTTTCCTTCCAAGTCATAATTTTAAATCCACATTTTACCTTCTAATCACCAGTTTTACACGTGTTTTTGATCTAAACATGATTAACAAACTTACTCAAACTTGTTTAAGCATCAAAACATAAGAATGAGATGAGTTTTTGGTGGTATTAGAGTCACAATTTCCTCACCATCGGGCTCCACTCGTTTTCCTCCAAACCTCACCGTTCCTTTCAATTTTCAATCCTATTAAATTCACCATAAATAGAGGACCTCACTCCTCTCATTAGGATGAGATTTAACATCGAAAATTACCCTGTTCAGATCCCACACGAACTCTGAATTTTAATTTTTGATTTATTTCATTCTCACCTCAAAAAAATAAAAGCTCCATTCAATTAGATCCATTGAACTTCTCTGAAGCTAACCATACTCTTACCTTCAAGAATCATGACCTATTTTGAGCTACAGAAGTCCAGTTTCAGAGCAACATTCTGCTACTTCATTCAGGTAGATTTCTTAGTTAAATCAATCCAAATAAAAGACTAATCTGCTCTCCTCATCCTTCTGATTCTCATGCTTCTTACAATTTATGATTTCATTGAGATTTGAGTGAGATATTCCAGAACTTCGTGCTCGCTATTATTTTAGCTTTTTCTTAAATCAAGCCTTGCTCAATTTATATAAATTTGGCGCGAGGGTACCATTAGAATCGTCTTGAAGAGACGAATCTAATAGTACCAGTTTGGTTGGCTAATTTTACAGTTTATGGAACTCCAATGTACGGCATCCGGAGGTTGAAGACGACCTACGTGTCGTGCTTCAACCAATGATGGTGTGACATGTAATTTTTTTGAATCCTATCCAGTGTGTTTGCTTAATCATACATGAGTTTTGAGAGCCCTTGGATCTGATCACTTCCATTAGTCAGACTCCATCCAACACGCAAGATTTTTAGCTGTTTTTAATTATAAAAAAATGATTTTTTGTAATTTTCAAAGTTGACCATGATATGCACAGTGTGCCTGATCCTTTGGATCTGTTTACTGGCGTGTTTTGAATCTCATCCAATGGTCCACATTTTTTTACTTTATTTTTGTTTTCTGATTTTTTATATATAATTCTTTTAAACTTCAAAAAATCATAGAAAATTCATTTAAGACCCATAAATTATGAAAACATTCACAAAACTATTTTGAAACATTCACTTTCTAATTTTTTATTTTTTCATGATTTTATTTTCAGAATTGATATTTTTTATGATTTTTTTCTTTGTTTTGACTTGTTTTAATTATTCAAAAACACTTTTTGTTATTTTTAAATTATGAAAAAATTTATCAAGATCATTTTCTTTATTTCTGACTTTCTGAGATTTTTTCTAGAATTTAATTTTGATTTTTCTATTTTTGATCTTTTTCACTTACTTGAATGATTTTGGATCTTGTCGGTTAATCAGAACCTAAAGAGTGGCCGAAGGATGATCTATAGTCAGGCTGTAAAGTCGAGGAGAAAAGGGAGTTATACCTGCAAGGCACTCAGACAATCAAGTAAGAGTAGGAACAAGGAGGTAGTAGCAAAATACTAGGTAATAAGCAATGAGTATTGGATAATTGGCCCTCACAGTTGTGAGTATTTATATAATTCCCCTGGTGCATGGTCATTGGTTCCTGATTTCACGCCTAGATATGCAGGTCCGTGAAATCATGTAATTGTCTGGACTTGGTCAAACCGAGCAGATATGCTCGTAACTAACCATTGGTTCCAAGGAGGGAGTTAGTTACGGGCATCTCTCTGGTCGGTTCCTGGTGGCCTGCATAACGTTGATGTTGGGCAGGGTGAGAGGACGCTCGTCGGCTATCCTGGGATGGTGTTGGCTCGATGGGTAGTGGGAAACCCGGGCCACGGTCGTGCGGATCATACCAAAGGAGATATCTTGAACTGGGCCCCGTCAAGCTATCGGGCCAGTCTAAAATAGTAGCCCTCTAAGTTGTTGCTTCTGGGCACATGAGTGGTGACTTTAACATCTGCTCGAGGAACGGGACGTGTCTGATGGGAAAATGAGTATTTCCCATGATGCCTTGCCTGCGGGGAGGCGAGACGTTTGTCGTTAGAACTTTTGAATTTAGAGAGGTAGCATTTTTTGGGAAGCGTGTCGGTGAAGCGGCGCATTGATGAACTAGGGCTAAGGTGTAATAATGACGACCCCAGGGTTCCCCAGGCACATGCGTTGTACGCGTGGACTATCTCAACTATAAATACGAGAGGAATAGGGCGTTTAGTATTTTTTGCATTCTCTTTTAACTACTCGTATTAGCTCGACAGTCGACCACCAGTGTTTGCTTAGTTTCTCTGCTCTCATCCATTCAGTTCTATCTTTTCTTCTTCTACTGGTAAGTTTCTGATCCTCCATTGTTGTTTGCCTTCGTATTTTTGCTTTTTTCTTTCTAGAGATGTATGCCGTTAGGATTTAGGATTCCGTTAGGGAGGAGGATGTTGGAGACTCTTGGTAGTGGATTGCGTTTCTGTGGTGTAGAACCGCCACAACAACCATGGGGTCTCCTCAGGGATTCTGTGGTGCGTTGGAGGTGGCTCATTAGTGCTTAGGGCTTTATTCTGCAATTCATGCCCGTTAGAATGCCTTAGTGAGGGTTCTGGTCGGGGATATGTTTCTCATTTCCCAGCGCCTTTTCACTTGTTTAGCAATGGAAGGGTGGTTTTGGCATTGATGTCAAGCTAATCTTTTTCCTCTACTTTTCAGGTGCCATGGCTGATACTACTCAGGTTGTTATTTCGAGTGAATCTACACATTATTTTAGGAGTTCCTCGGGTGAGACAAGTAGATCGTCAAGCATCCTGAAAATCTCTGAGGAAGTGCAGAGAACGGCAGCAATATGATATGTTTTTCTCTTCCTACCTCTAGTGAACGTTGGTAGTATAACTTCAGTGGACGTTGGTGTTTGTTATCTTTTTCTTATCTTTAGTGAACGTTGATAGTTCATCGTCAGTGAACGGCGATGATATGATATATTTTCTCTTCCTACCTCCAGTGAACGTTGGTAGTACATCGGCAGTGAACGTCAGTGTTTGTTATCTTTTTCCTATCTTCAGTGAACATTGATAGTTCATCATCAGTGAATGGCGATAATATGATATGTTTTTCTCTTCCTACCTCCAGTGAACGTTGGTAGTATACCTTTAGTGAACGTCGGTGTTTGTTATCTTTTTCCTACCTTTAGTGAACGTTGATAGTTCATCGTCAGTGAACGGCGATGATATGATATATTTTCTCTTCCTACCTCCAGTGAATGTTGGTAGTACATCAGCAGTGAACGTCGGTGTTTGTTATCTTTTTCCTATCTTCAGTGAACGTTGATAGTTCATCGTCAATGAACGGGTGTCCGATTAGAAGAGGCATTAAGGGAAGAGCATTGGCACAAAAAGTTTGTTCAAAGTTGGCAAAGTTCCACCAAGCTTTCTCTTGATTTAGAGGCTAGGGTTTTGGACTTCAAAGGAGCATATCTTGCTCATCTTTTGGTATTTTTGAGTGATTCCAAAAACATTCTTCTCTTTAAAGAGTTACCAACAAATCACTTCAAAGGTCCCAAGGAGTTTTCATGTGGAAGGAACTTGGTGAAGAAGAACGATTACAAGTCATCCAGATGAATCCCTAATTTTCCATATGTGGCTTCAAATGGTCATAATTGGTCAATTTTTATCACCTTGAGCCGATTCTTTTTCCATGATTATCCTAAGGATGTGTACTTCATGTTTTCTTTCATGTGCAAAGTGGAAAAATGGATGGAAGTTGCCTTAAGAATGCAAAAGATTATAGGTCATTTCATGATTTTTGGCCAACTTCAACAAGTCATAACTTGCTCAATTTTTGGAGATTTTGATTGGTTCAAATTTCAAAATGTCATTCAAGAGGTCTACTTCATTCCATATTTTTTGATCAAGAGAAAATTCCAAGTGCAAGGCCATGTTTGGAAGCAAGAGATTATAGGTCATTTTTAAAGAAGAATTTGAAATATTTCTAAGTATGGAAAATCAACTCTTTTTCCTCAACTTTGACTCCATGTAACTTTCAGCTCGAGCATCCATTTGATTCCATTCTTTTTTCCATTGCAAAGCTTGTAACATCATCTTTCCAAAGCATCAAGAATCTTGCCCTAAGACCCCATTAGGAGGAAATGCCATTAAATTGAACTTGGTAACTTGGAACTGAAATTTCACCATGAGTCAGATTTTGAAATCCATGTTTTGGCCTTTAAACATAAAATTAGCACGTGTTTGTGATCTAAACATGTTTAACCAAGTTGCCAAAGTGGATTAGAGCCTTGAAATGCAAGGATTTGATGAGTTTTGATGCAAATCAGATCACACTTTGCTCGTGTATCAGGTTCACACGATTTCCCTCCAATTTGCATCATTCCACACGCTTGAGCATTCCATTTGATTCACTATAAATAGAGGGTCATTCCCCATTCAATTTCCCAAACTTAGATAGCCAGAATCACCCTGCCAAACTTGCTTCCCAACTCAGAATTCAGCTACTTCGAATTCTATTCTCAAGCCTTTTTCAATCCATTTTCTCCATCAATTCACCTTCCTTGATATTCCCTGAACCTATCCATACATTTATATTCAAGAATCGTGCCCTACATTGCTCCATAGAAGTCCAATTTCAGAGCTCTACAACTCAACTTCAATAGGTAGATTCCTTCACCAATTCTTCAAAACTTTGGTATCATTGTGTTGCTCTCATTACCCTGGTTCTAGTCGCAATAGTTACTTCCTTCTGGAAACACGTTTGGACCATGTATTTTAAAATCCCCTTTCAAAACTTTCTTTCCAAATTGCTTGAGTTACAGTTTATATAAAAATGGCGTGAGGGTATGGTTGTCTTCGTCTTGAAGAGACGAAACGAATGACATAGGTTTGAGCTTCTAATTTTACAGTTTGAGAGACTTGTAATTCGTGAGGTTGGAGGTTGAAGATGACCAACGTGTCACCTTCTAACCAATGAAAGCGTGTCATTTGTTTTTTTTTTGAATTTCTGATTTTACATTTGATTCAGTGCATTATTCAGTAATGACCATGATATGCACAGCGCGCCAGATCCTTTGGATTTGATTACTAACGCGTTTTGACTCTCATCCAATGGTCCACATCTTTTTCTTTTATTTTCTTTTTTTGATTTTTATATTTTAATTGTTTTTAACTTCAAAAAATCATAGAAAATTCATTTTTAGTCCAAAAAATCTGAAAAAATTATGAAAAATATTTTTGATTACTCTCTTTCTGATTTTTATTTTTTTCACAATTTATTTTTGTGTTTTGGTATTTTTTATGAAATTTACACTTATTTGATTTGTTTAAAATGTTTAAAAATACTTTTGCATATTTTTTAATTCTGAAAAAATTATGGGATGATCCAATGACATTGCGACAAATATTGGTTACCTTATTTTATTTTTGTTTCTGACTTTCTTTTTTTTTACTAGTTTTGTTTATTTTACCCATTTATTTTAATTTTTAAAAATAGTTTCTGACTTTTAAAAATTACCAAAATTTTTATAAAAATATTTGGATCCATTTCTGATTTTTCTATGACCTTATTTTTTATTTCTTGATTAATTTGAACATAATTGATATTTTCCTCATTATTTTCTATTTTAAACTTTCTTTTTTAACCCTTTAAATGTATATATTAAATATATTATTATTTTGTGATTATTTTCTGGCTGTCTTGAGTTGATTTTTGGATCATGACTTTATTAACATCATTGGATCTTGGGTGTTGAGTTCAACTCCACCAAAATGGATGAATGATTTTAATAATAGTTTGATTAAATTTTTAATTCAAAAGTGGTTTATTCATCTTTTTACCCTAATCCCTCTTCATCTCATCCCCTTCTTCTTGCATTAAATGTTGTTGGAGCATGATCTCTATATCATGTCTCAAAACAAATGGTGCATAGATTGCTATTGACCGGCCTCAAAAATAGGTGCGACTTCTATATAAATCCACTTACGATTGCTTAACATAGCGCTAAATTTTGTCCCGATTCGAGTAAATGATCATTCGTGGCCCAAACTTATGATTGCAAGCCCAAGTATGTTAATTTGATCTCTTTGATCCAATAACCTTGAGATTCATTGTGTGGAGGCTTTGGTTCTACCAATCCTCTAATGGATCTACAATACCTTTGGCCAACGCGGATCACTTAAACATCGTTGATCATTAAATGCTACTTATGAGAATTCCAAATGGATGATATACTTGACAAAAAGCAAATGCAACTTGTTGTGTGGAGGCTTTGGTTCTACCAATCCTCTAATGAGTTCCAAATGCAATTTTCAAGATGGTCATCCAACTAACCACTAATTATTAACTTGCTTTATTTTTTATGCTTTTTATTCTTTTATGCTTTATACACTATTTACTTTTAGCATTTACATTTCATGTCATTTTCATCTTTGCTCACTTGAGCATTTATATTCTTGTCATTTTCACTTTGCTCACTTGAGCTTTTCTTTTTTTCCTCTTCCTAAGATACTTAATAACCAACTTAAACCTTAAAAAAACTCTTAATGGTACTTGGACTATTTGGTTACTATCCTTGGCATGATGGAGCAGTGGACTTTTTCTTGGACTTAGGATTAGAAACCTTGGCCTATCTTGGATGCCTTGTGATCTTATCTGATTAGAAACCTCAAGATTTTTGGTCAACATCAACATTTTGAAGTCATATCCATCATTTGATAAAGGGTTGATCATGATTCCTCAATAAAAGCACTCAAATCATCAAAGGTCAAAAGTTGCTAAATTAGGGTTTCCTTAGGAGAAGTCAACTGAACTTTGACCAAGCATAACTCTCACATGCTTCATAAGCTTTTCCCCAACAAAATCTTATTATGAAGGAAATTCAATTCTATACAACTTTGTATCTCTATGCTCAAGTCCAAAAAATGCATCATTTGAGAGATATAAGCCAATACATTATAGGTCATTTCAAAAGTCAACAAAAAAGCACTTTTTGTCAAGGCAACTTACATCAAGATAAAGTCTTCAAAAGCAAAAATGATCAACATAGAGATTGTATAATATATAGAATGTGATGTTTTATTTATTATTATTTGCTGATAAACTTTTCATGTATTAAAAGAGATTAGATTAAATTGCATTTAATAAGGTTTCTTGTTTAGCAAAATTCTGTTTGGATCAAAATATGAGAAGAGAGTAAAATCCCAACTTGGTTAAAGTGACGTTTTGGGTTGGATGAAAAATTATAACATTTTCCCAAGTATTAACTAACACTCACTGTGCAAATAATCCAATATTAGCACACGTTTTGGCCAATTACACATACTGTAGAAATTAAACTGAAACAAATCAAATATAGAAATTAAAATCAAACACAATCAAATATCGAATCAATCATATCTTCATCAAAGTCCAGCCTAGAATATTGAAACTTAATCAAATATTAAGCTATAACTAAATCAAACCTCTATAATTTACACTAAAAAATTATGAATATTACAGTTATTCAAAATCAATTACAATATATTCTCAATCAATTACAACATAAAATTTCAATCCCTAATTGTTCTAACTTCCTAAATATATGCTAATTGTAACAACAAATTGACAAAAACCCTAAGCTGAAAACCTATATATACTAAACTAATTTACAGAGGAGGAGGCAATTAATGAACAAAAAAACCGTGAATACTGTGAAGAAGAAAATTCTTGAAAAAATTGTTGAACCAAGACGAAGAGCGAAAGATCCGGTTTTGCCGTTGAAGAAGAAGGTTGATGCGATTGGGGTTTCGACATCCGAAACCCTAATCGCTATCCCAGTCGCCGCTGTACACCATCATCTTCAACCTCTTATCACCGTCGATGCCACCTTCAAGGCCGCCACTGAGACCTACGAAATCAAGGAAGAAAACGGGGATTAGTTCAAATCGAACTAAAAGCTCAGAAATCGGAACAACGAAATCACAACAGAAGTAAAGTATTTAGATTTTTGTTTATTTTTGGTCGTCGGGGTTTGATTTAGGTTGACAATGATACGTTTGCACTTCCGGAAAGGTTAGTAGAACTAGGGTTTTATTGAGGAAGATGGAAAGGGTACAGAGAAAGAGAAAAGGATGAGGTTGATGTAAAATGAAAAGTGGTGAATAATGATAAAACCAAAATTTTATAATCTGTCTCAATACCTGTGCGCCTATCCTAATTATCATGCACCTGCAATCATGTCCGTTAGATCCTCATTAGACGGCCAAGAGGCCAAGTCTCATCGTAAGATCAATACTCCCTCGCGTACACAACCTAACTGGCCTCTCCAAATTTTGCATTTGGGCCTAGCCCATTACTCTTCACACACCCCTTCTTCCATTTTACTAAAACGATAAACAACAATATACCCCCCTTTCAAAAACAGCATTTTGTGCCTAGCCTAACCTCCTTAAGGCATCCCCTGTTTTTACTCTATAACTAAAAACGCACCCCTCTGATTTAAATTATTATTTCTTTTATAGTATTTTTTATTTTATTATATTTTTATTCTTATTATTATTAACCTTTTTTAACAATTATTATTATACTTTCTATTTATATTTTATATTTTCTTATTTTATAATAATTAATATTTTCTTAAATTTTTATATTATTATTATCATGTAAATATATTTTTGTTCAAAACTCATGCATATTATATTTTTATATATTTGCATTAAAATATTTTTAGTCATGCATTAATTATGATTTTTGCAATTAATACGATTAAAAAAACTTACAAATATAAAACTATTTTTTGCGAACAAACTAATCTAAACAACTATTTTTTGCAAAAGGGTTTCAAACGGATATTGACTAATCACGCATTTGGCCAAAATCTCCACAATCTCTATAACCGGTCAAAATGTGAGGCGATTCAAAATACATTTGCAACCCCTAAAAAACACAAACCTCATACAAAATATGAATTGGGACTCTGATTCCTCATAAGAGGATACATAGGAACACGATTTAAAATCGTGGCGAGTTCCCCTTTTAAAAATTAAAACCCAATTTAACCCGAAAACTAAATCTAAAACCTAGTATCCTTGTGAACAAGGTAGATGAAAGGTGCCTAGCACTTTCCTTTCGTCTAATAAAATCTGAAACCTAGAATCTTTGTCTTCAAATTAGGGTTTCCTATTAGATTCCCTTCCTTAGGATAAAAACTAATAGTGGCAACTCTGTATTTAAAAACAGTCGCCATCTTTCTTGGGTACTGGCACCACATTTGCAACCCACTGAAGATAGGATGTAACGGCTAAGAACCCTGTGTTGAATTGCTTCATAACCTCAGCCTTGATCTTTTCTAACATCTCATGATGCATACGACAAAATTTCTGCTTTATAGGAAAGCAAACTTCCTTCGTTGGTAGACGGTGAACCATAATGTGATACGGTGGCAGAACCGACTGTTATACGGGTTTACGTTTTGTGTTTTTGTTTGCAAAATGTTGCGGTAAGCAAGAGTCGCCACCGACTTTTATTTTATCCAATCAGGAAAAGGAAAAAGAACAGAAAAAAAACCTTTTTCGAGATGTTTCTGAGTACGGGTGGTAGATTATAGAAAGGGAAGGTGTTAGCACCCTTTATATCCATGGTTTTCCATGGGCTCTTAGGTACTTTCTCATCTTTTTAAAATTGCTTGTGTGTGTGCTTGTTTTAAAAAAGTTTTTTGTTTAACTTTGTGATAACCCTTGTATCTGTCCTCAAGAGTGTGACGAAGTTTGTTTTGAAAATTTGTTTTGAAAGGTGTTTGTGTGAAGAGCTTTGTTGAGCAAGTACTTAAGATTCTACCTACTCGAAAAAAAGATTGTTTGTTCTCATTTCCTTTAGACAGCGCTATCCTACTATTAAGGACTAGGTAGCCCCGTCGTTGAAGTTTATAAGGGACGTTCGAAAGGGAGAAGTACAGTCACCAAAGCAACAGTTAGGAAGCCTTATTAGTAACCCTAAAGTCTTAAGATCTTTCTGAGGCAACATTTCCGAGGCAACATTCGAACGGGACATTTTGATCTTTTAGACTGTAGGGCAATTACTAAAATCTCCTATGCTTAATGATTGTTTACCTAAGGCAACCGAAGTGAGGTAAACCCTATGAGTGAATATGTGCCTGTGAATTTTTTCAGTTAATTAGTCTTTGCACATTAGGTGATCTACCATTTTAATTTTCAAGCATTCTTCCCATACAATCCTATTAGCCATGCATCTAGACAGTTAAAGATTACGGGAATTTAAAGTGCGAGAAAATAAACCTAGCTATTACAAGGCTTTGGCAGTTACATAATTATCTTGACTGAAAATAAAAATACGGAATTTAAAACCCTAATTACTATTACAGACTCGGAGCAGTTACAATTATAATAAAAAGAACTAAAATACACGCGGCGAATTAAATGCGAGAATGGTTAAAAACCCTAAAAGTCTAATTGATGAAAATAATTAGGTGATTTTGGAGAAAAGAATTAATTAAGTTATTTACAAAATTAACCCTAATTTCTAATTAGTTTTAATTATAAAAAGAAATTGAAATTAACCTAAGTTAAACTAAATTGACTAATTAAAGAAAATAAAAAAAGATTTTTTTTTGTGTTTCTTTGTGATTTTGATTTGAGAAAACAATTTAATTAAAAATTTAAAACCTAATTTCTAATTAGTTTTATTCATAAAAAAGAATTAAATTAACCTAGTTTCTAATTAAATTAAAATAAATATTTGGTAAAAAGAATGATCTTTTGTGATTTTTGTGATTTGTTGATTTTATGATAAATTAAAAAAGTAATTAATTTTTTATGAAAAGAAAATAATTAACAAATTAATTAAAATAAAAGAAATAAAAGAAAGAATTGAAAATGGGCCTGTTTGCATTGCTGAAGGAGGGGGTGTGAAGTTGAAATTCTCAGGCCCAAAGGTTGCTGACCCCAGTCAACGCGCCTGATCCCATGGGGCGTTGGCTTGAGGGTGCATCATGGTCTTTCAGTGGTAGGCGTCAGATCTGACTGAATGATGAATCCAAAGGATGGATGGTTGATAGCGCATGGTGAACATTAGGGTAGGTGATGCACATGATCTGTAAATGGAAAAGAAAATAAAGTTTTGTTGGGACCTGGGATCGAACCCAGGTCCTTATACTCTCCACCAACGTGCTCTTCCACTGGGCCAACTTGCTTAGTTGTTATTATACTGAAAACAAAAATATAATATGGAAAAACAAATGGTTAGTGGACAAAAACGCACGGAACTTCAAATGGCCCAATGGCTGGCTGACACATATCTTCTTCTTCTTGGAACCGTCATGTTAGATATATAACCTATACCTACAGACACCTTCCGTCACTATAAGCCTGCAATATCTCAAAACATGATACAAGCATGATAAATCACTTATGAATACAGTGATCAACTCGTTTTGACCTTACGAACACGATGGCACCCTTTATTTTGGCTAATTTCACCTGTGGACAAAAACCCTAAAAATGCAAGGTGAGCCCTAGCAATGGCAGATACACGTATAGACTTCAAAAATATAATTAAACTATCCAGCCAGCTTGCAAACATGTCAAAGATCACAGATATTTCAATTAAACGTGCTAATGATAAAGGAATTATGGTAATCGATTCTGGAAAGAATTGCAAACTGTATGAGTTACAACTTGCGTTTCTTGATGCTTCGGACCTTGAAAATGATTGGGATGGCTTCCTGAGATGTCCAGCAATTGATTGGCAATGCTAGGATGGCTTGAGATGGCCTGTGGAGTGAAAACCGATTCACACTTTTCTTTGAATTTTTTGAATTTTCTATGCCTCTTTCACGACTGCTAAAACCCTTGTCTTATGCCTTGTACATGTTCATTATATATCCTAGAACGGATTAGGGTTATAAAATTGGCTTATATCTTTGCAATTATGGAAGATTTGATTTGATTTCCATGCCATATGCAAAGTTTCTATATTGAGCCAAGTTATCCCTTTCTTGTATCAATCATGCTTGATTCGATTTGGCCTTGATATTTCATCATACTTTGATTGCAAACCTGTTAAAAAATCATATCAAAACAGATCTTTTGTATTGCTTACCAATTATTTGATTTAATTCAATTTTTAATTAATAAAAAATCACAATAAAATGGAAAATGAAGCAAATAACATGTTGATGGATATTTGGGTTGTGGGTCATGCTACAAGTGAGGTGCAATTATGAAATGCTAGGCTCATTTAGTAAAAAATGCACTTTTGAGCATATTTGACTTTTGGCAATTTTGCAAAAAAGGTCAACTTTGACAAGGCATATCTCTTCCAATTTTAACCCTAGAGAGGTGTTATTCGACTTTTTAGAAAGATTAGGATGTCCCCTAAGCAACCCTTTTGGTATCATCTCAATTGAGTCTTCCATTTTCATATAAGAAGCTTTGACCCAAAAGGTGTTTTTGTTGACTTTTCAAAAGGACCCATAATGTAGAAATTCATATCTTTTTATGAGTGCATATTTTGAACTTATGGGATGAAGATGAGTTGTAGGTAATTGCATCCTCTTGAAAATGAGCCTGGGATGGAAAATTTCTGATAAAGCATGTGGAAGTTATGCTTGGTCAAATTTTGGTTGACTTTTCCTAAGAAACCCTAATTTAGCAACTTTTGGGTTTTGATGAATTTGGAGCATTCCTTGAAGAATCATGATCAACCCTTGGTCAAATGATGTAAGTCACTTCAAAATGTTGATGTTGACTAAAAATCTTGAAGTTTGACTGTATGTGGGCCACAGTTGACTTTTGACCTAATACAGTCGATTCTCAAGCATCTGAGCAGTTGACTGAGCAAACTTCTTGTGCAAGGCATGAAACTTGACATGGAGGGTCTTGAGAACATATTCGGACCATGGAGAGCATATGAAGTCTTTGGAGTCCACCTATCTTGATAAAAATGGAAACCCTAATTTGAGACACAGTGCCTTAGGAGAGAGTTTGTCTGGTCAACTCTTGGGCAAACTTGAGCAAATTGAGGATCTCTAGGAGTATGTTTTGAGTAAAATGAGAGGGGAAATTTAGGGGTACAACAGCTTCCCCTGTTCAATCTTCTTAAACTTGAGGATGTAGATTGGCTCGTTTGCCTTTCGTGATCTGAAGGTGGAAGATGATTGAACACTAAAGTGCCCAGAAATTTGCACTCGCATGAAGTGATACTTGATTTGTGTTATCGCGAATGGGCTTATAGATGACATTTGGAAGTTTCTAGAGAATTGTTGGAGATGGGCTTAAAGATGCCATCTAAGCTGTGACGGAGTATCGTCGGAGATGGGCTTAAAGATGCCATCTAGAGGATGTTGATTTCCTAAGACATTCCTTCGATGAGAGTCCCTGCTCCTGTCATTGGGGAGGAATATGTTGAGGAATGCTGGTATCTGTCTTGGGAGAAATAGAATTTTAGGAGCTTCAGTTGTCCGTTACTCTACTAGGGAATTAACTCTGGAGGTGAACTGCATATCTGGCCAGTGTACAGGCTGCACCATGACTTACTGGGGAAATGCGAAACTAATCGTGTTTGATCAGGTCCCGGTCTTACAGTGTTGTGGACTGCTATCTAGAGGTAAGAGAAAGGAAACTTGGATGATAAGGTTATGAGAAGGAACCTGGATAGTAGGTTTACTTCGAAATGAGAGCCTGGATAGTAGGGATGTGGGAAGGAACTTGGGTCGTAGGGTTACTTTGATATGAAACCCTGGATAGTAGGGCTGTGAGAAGGAACCTGGGTAGTAGAGTTACTTCGATATGAAATCCTGGATAGTAGGGCTGTGAGAAGGAACCTGGGTAGTAGGGTTACTTCGATATGAAAACCTGGATGGTAGGGTTGTGAGAAGGAACCTGGATAGTAGGGTTACTTCGATATGAAAGCTGGGATAGTAGGGCTGTGAGAAGGAACCTGAGTAGTAGGGTTACTTCGATATGAAAGCCTGTATAGTAGAGCTGTGAGAAGGAATCTAGATAGTAGGGTTACTTTGATACGAAAGCCTAGATAGTAGGGCTGTGAGAAGGAACCTGGGTAGTAGGGTTACTTCGATATGAAAGCCTGGATAGTAGGGTTGTGAGAAGGAACCTGGGTAGTAGGGTTACTTCGATATGAAAGCCTGGATAGTAGGGCTTTGAGAAGGAACCTAGATAGTAGGGTTACTTCGATATGAAAGCCTGGATAGTAGGGCTATGAGAAGGAACCTGGATAGTAGGTTTCTTTGATATGAAATCCTGGATAGTAGGGTTATGAGAAGGAACCTGGATAGTAGGGTTACTTCGATATGAAAGCCTGGATAGTAGGGTTGTGAGAAGGAACCTGGATAGTAGGGTTACTTCGATATGAAAGCCTAGATAGTAGGGTTGTGAGAAGGAACCTGGATAGTAGGGTTACTTCGATATAAAAGCCTGCATAGTAGGGTTGTGAGAAAGAACCGGGATAGTAGGGTTACTTTGATATGAAAGCATGGATAGTAGGGCTATAAGAAGGAACCTGAGTAGTAGGGTTACTTCGATATGAAAGCCTGGATAGTAGGGCTGTGAGAAGGAACCTAGATAGTAGGGTTACTTCGATATGAAAGCCTGGATAGTAGGGCTGTGAGAAGGAACTTGGGTAGTAGGTTTACTTCGATATGAAATCCTGGATAGTAGGGCTTTGAGAAGGAACCTAGATAGTAGAGTTACTTCGATATGAAAGCCTGGATAGTAGGGCTATGAGAAGGAACCTGGATAGTAGGGTTACTTCGATACGAAAGAATGGATAGAAGGGTTGTGGGAAGAAACCTGGATAGTAGGGTTACTTCAATATGAAAGCCTGGATAGTAGGGCTGTGAGAAGGAACCTGGATAGTAGGGTTACTTCGATATGAAAGCCTAGATAGTAGTGTTGTGAGAAGGAACCTGGATAGTAGGGTTACTTCGATATGAAAGCCTGGATAGTAGGGTTGTGAGGAATAACCTGGATAATAGGGTTACTTCTATATGAAAGCATGGATAGTAGGGCTATAAGAAGGAACCTGAGTAGTAGGGTTACTTTGATATGAAAGCCTGGATAGTAGGGCTGTGAGAAGGAACCTAGATAGTAGGGTTACTTCGATATGAAAGCCTGGATAGTAGGACTGTGAGAAGGAACATGAGTAGTAGGGTTACTTCGATATGAAAGCCTGGATAGTAGAGCTGTGAGAAGGAACCTGGATAGTAGGGTTACTTCGATATGAAATCCTAGATAGTAGGGCTGTGAGAAGGAACCTGGGTAGTAGGGTAACTTCGATATGAAAGCCTGGATAGTAGGGCTGTAAGAAGGAACCTAGATAGTAGGGTTACTTCGATATGAAAGCCTGGATAGTAGGGCTGTGAGAAGGAACCTGGATAGTAGGGTTACTTCGATACGAAAGCATGGATAGTAGGGTTGTGGGAAGAAACCTGGATAGTAGGGTTACTTCAAAGTGATAGTGTAGATTAGATGACCCGTTTGGTTTCGGGAACTGATTTTTTGTTAGTCGTTTGCAGATGTGACTTGCACAACTGCTGAATTTGTTGAAGTTAATCCTCTTTTCCTGAAAAGATATCAGGGTTAGTTATATGCGATGCATGAAATGCAGGGTGAGACGATGTTCTCAAAATAAATGAGATTATGTTGTGTATGATATGTATGCGTATGTCATGATGTATGTTCATGAAATGCTATCGGGGTATGCTCGTGTCTGGGAAAATAAATCCCTGACAGTTGCTGGAGAATTGTAAATATTCTATCGGGAGGAGATGCTGCTTGAGAATAAACTTTGCGGGGAATGAACTTAGAAAATGTATTTTTGTAGCTAAAATAACGAACTCTGTCGGGGGTTGAGCCTTTGTGCCCAGAGAAATAAACTCTGCTTGGGGATGAATTTTACTGACTCGCCCTCGATTATGAACCTCAACTGGGGTGGTTACGTCCTATTTCAGGAAATCTGACATCAATGCCTTTGGATACTTTTACTCTGTGGGGAGGTAATGAACCAATAATTATGTTCCCAAGATGGCTCTATCCCGGTACCTGTTGGGCAGAGTAACTGTAGGGTTTGGCACTTCTTGTTTTTGCCACTGTTTCTGGAATTACGAGTAATTGTCTTTTGTTTCTTATGTAAATATTTATGAGCAGAAACCATTTCCAAATGCATATATCAAAAGTAAATCATTGGACGTTCTTGCAAAACAAAATAGAAAAAGAAAAAACAAACTCGAAGTTTCTTGTGAAAATGATTTGTATTGATTTTTGAAATCGGCATGTAATAGGCATTTTTGTACAAGGAGGCTGACGTTCTAGTAAGAGAACGCCACCGAAAAATAGAAATTATACAATTTGTGTAAAAGAAAGAAAAACATCTAAGTGAAACAACCCCATTGGGTTCCAACTCTGTTATTGCGTTTATATCTTCAAGCGTCTCATCACTTTGCTACTTGGCCGAAGGTTGATCAGATTGGTTGGCGTCGTCCGAGCTTGATAGTCGATACGAAAGTCTGGTTGCAAGATGATCCAATGAGACATAGTGATACTCTTTATATCCCTAGCTTTTTCTTGGACTGCCCTTTCGGGTTTTCAGTCCACCAGGATACCCTTTTTGCCCAAGCCGCCCTTTCAGGTTTTCGACTTGCCGGGTGTACAGATTTTTTCATTTTCATCCCTTACTTTTTCCCAAACCCTTTTGGTTCGCCGGGAAGCCCTTATTTTTGCCTAGGTCAGTCAACCTAGCGGGTCTTTGATTAGGCGTAGTAGCTTTTCACTGTGTCTGCATTGACATGGTGAGGAAGGTCGTCACCATCCATGGTGGTTAGAATCATAGCTCCTCCCGAGAAAATGTTCTTAACCACAAATGACCCTTTGTAGGTGGGGGTCCATTTGCCCCTGGAATCACCTTGCGGCAGTATGATGCGTTTGATCACTAAATCCCCGACTTGATATTCTTGACACCTGACTTTCTTGTTAAAAGCCTTGATCATTCGCTTTTGATACGTCAGACCATGGCAGATAGTAGTAAGTCTCTTTTCATCGATTACATTTAACTGATCAAGTCGGGTTTGGATCTAGTTGTCTTCGTTCAAACCCGCATCCTTCATAATCCTGAGAAAGGGTATCTGGACTTCGATGGGTAGGACTGCCTCCATGCCATATACCAGAGAGTAAGGTGTTGCCCTTGTTGATGTTTGTGCTGAGGTATGGTACCCATGAAGAGCGAATGGTAACATCTCATACCAGACTTTGTATGTCACCGTCATCTTCTGTACATTCTTCTTGATGTTATTGTTAGTTGCTTCAACAACGCCATTCATCTTCGGTCGGTAGGGGGAAGAATTATGATTCTGTATCTTGAGCTGTTTACAGAGCTCGGTGATCATTGTGTTGTTGAGATTCGTACCATTGTCAGTAATAATTCTCTCTGGAACACCATATCGACATATCAGATTATGTCGGATAAACCACGCCACGACGTTCTTGGTTACTATAGCAAAAGAGGCTGCCTCAACCAACTTTGTGAAGTAATCAATGGCTACTAGGATGAAGTGATGTCCATTATAAGCGGTGGGCCTGATTTCTCTGATTATGTCGATGCCCCACATGGAAAAGGGCCACGGAGCTATCAAGACATTCAGAGGGACCGGAGGTACATGCACCTTATCAGCATAGACTTGGCACTTATGCCAGGTTTGAAAGTGTTGATAACAATCGGCTTCCATAGTGGACCAATAATATCATGCCCGTAGGATCTTCTTAGCCATGGTGTGTCCACTGGAATGGGTTCCGACGGTGCCTTCATGTAGATCTGTCATAATCCTCTCTGCTTCTCTCTTGTCTACACACCGTAGTAGTGTGGAGTCATGGTTGCTGTTGTACCCCAAAATTTTCCCTCTCATTTTATCAAGATTTCCCCTCACAAGACTCTTTGGACTCCAGACAGGATTAGGGTTTGCTCTGCTCAAGACATTTCCTTGCACTGTTGACCTGAAATTAGGGTTTGAGTTTGCACAAGGATTTTTGGACTTCCAATGCCTCATGTGACTTTCATACTTCATGTTGGACTTACCAGATTGCTCATACCAAGTTTCAAGCCTTGAATCAAATTTTTGCCCAGTCAATTGGACAGTTGACCTAAAAATCAGCTGTATTGGGGAAAAAGTCAATTGTGGCCAATTTACAGTCAAACCTCATAATTTTTTATCCACATGTCATTTTGATTTACCAATCTCAAGTTATGGCCTTTGACTTAAAGTCCCTTTTTGTTGACTTTTGAAAATGACCTATAATGTTGAAATTGATAACTTTTTGTGAGAGCATTTCTTGGACTTGAAGTGTGAAGAGGAGTTGTAGGAAATGTCTTTCTCTTCATAATGAGATTTGGATGGAATTTTTCTTATAATCCATGTGAAAGTTATGCCTTGGTCAAGTTACAGTTGACTTTTTCAACTGTCCAAATGTGGAAACTTTTGCATCTTGAGACTTTTTGAGCCAAGCTTTGAGAATCATGATCAAGAATTGATAAAATGATGTTTGTGGCTTCAAAATGAGATGTTGATCAAAAATTTGAACTTTTGACTGTCAAATGACTATTTTGCCCCTGCAGTTGACTGTAGGGCAATTAGGGTTTTTTACTGTGCAATTTTGTGTTGTAAGTCTTGAAACTTGACATGAGGATACTTGACCATGTTTGTAAGTATTTGGGACTTGATTGGACCCTTGGAAACTTCATTTTCTTTGTCAGAACCAAAACCCTAGTTTTTGACTGTTAGGAGGCCCTTGAACTGTGCAACCCTTGGGGAGATTTTGAAGCTTTGACTTGGCAAATCTTGAAGAATATGGGAGGGAAAATTTTGGGGTACAACAGTTGCCCCTGTTCAATATTCTTAGACCTGAGGATGCAGATTGGCTGACGTGCCTTTCGTAATCCGAAGGTGGAAGATGATTGAACACTAGAGTGCCCAGAAATTTGCGCTCACATAGTAGTGTGATGTGGGGAATGGGCTTATAGATGCCATTTGGAGATTGCTAGATGGGGTGATGGGCTTATAGATGCCATTCTAAGAGATGATGGAAGATGGATGGGCTTATAGATGCCATTTGGGTGTCGATCGCGTAAGAGATTCCTTAGCGAGAACTTGCATGCCTGCAAAAGAAAATGATTACCTGACCTGTTACAGGAGCTGGTCTTCAAATTCTTTGTATAGATGTGTCCTGACTGGTTACAGGAGCTGGATCTGGATCTTCAAAAGGTGATGAATGAACCAGGGATGGTTACTACCTCAACAGGAACGGTGAGAGAACCTTGGACGATTTCAACCTCAATAGTAACGCTGAGAGAATCTGGGGACGATTACTACCTCCGCGGTAACGGGGAGAGAACCATAGGCGACTTCAACCTCAACAGTATCATTGAGAGAATCTTTGGACGACTTCAACCTCAACAGTAACACTGAGAGAATCTGGAGACGATTACTACCTCCGCAGTAACGGGGAGAGAACCATAGGCGACTTCAACCTCAACAGTATCATTGAGAGAATCTTGGATATCTTCTACTGAGTCTTCATCAGGAAAATCTGTCAGGGGTCGATTTAGATGGACTAGAGAAGGCCTTTGACTGGATAAGAAACAGAATCTGGAATAGTCTTTCGAATGAATCTGGACTAGACAATAGAATAGTCTCCGGGTCTGGAGCATCTCTAAGTTGTTTGAGAAGAAATTGTGAATAAGTGATAGAATAGCATCCGGTTCTGGAGTATATCTGAGCCATCTTTGAGAAGAAACTTGAACAAGCCGAAGAACAACATCCATATCTGGAGCATTTCCAATCTATATCTGAATGACTTTGGAATAAGTATCAGAAGGTAGCCATATCCGGGTCACATCTGAACCATCTCTAGAAAGGTGATCTCTGAAAAAACAATAGAACAGCTTCCGTGTCCGGAGCATCTCTAAGTTATCTGAGGGGGATCTGGAATAAGTGTCAGAACGTCGCCATGCCTGGGTCACATCCGAACCATATCTAGAAGGAGTGTTGAATAAGAAACAGAACAACATCCATATCTGGAGCATTTCTAAGCTATCTCTGAAAGAAAATCTGGAAGAAGTATCAGAACGTTGCCATATCTGGTTCACATCTGAACTATATCTAGAAGGAAATCTGGAAGAAGTATCAGAACGTCGCCATATCTGGTTCACATCTGAACTATATCTAGAAGGAAATCTGGAAGAAGTATCAGAACGTCGCCATATCTGGTTCACATCTGAACTATATCTAGAAGGAAATCTGGAAGAAATATCAGAACGTCGCCATGCCTGGGTCACATCTGAACCATATCTAGAAAGAATTCTGGAAGAAGTATCAGAACATCGCCATATCTGGTTCACATCTGAACTATATCTAGAAAGAATTCTGGAAGAAGTATCAGAACGTCGCCATATCTGGTTCACATCTGAACTATATCTAGAAAAAGTCTGGAAGAAGTATCAGAACGTCGCCATATCTGGTTCACATCTGAACTATATCTAGAAGGAAATCTGGAAGAAGTATCAGAACGTCGCCATATCTGGTTCACATCTGAACTATATCTAGAAGGAAATCTGGAAGAAGTATCAGAACGTCGCCATATCTAGTTCACATCTGAACTATATCTAGAAGGAAATCTGGAAGAAGTATCAGAACGTCGCCATGCCTGGGTCACATCTGAACCATATCTAGAAAGAATTCTGGAAGAAGTATCAGAACGTCGCCATATCTGGTTCACATCTGAACTATATCTAGAAAAAGTCTGGAAGAAGTATCAGAACGTCGCCATATCTGGTTCACATCTGAACTATATCTAGAAAGAGTTGCGATAGTTGATAGTAATCATCTTCGTATTGACCTTTCCTGAAAAGGTAAAGCATCAGTTGTATGCAAGATCATGATGCATGAACTACATGATTTCAGGATGTCCTCAAAATTGATGAGATTCGTGTAGTATGATGCATATGCATGCTATAATGTATGAAGATGTGATGTTTATGAATGCATTTCCGTTTTGGGAAAATAAATCCTTGACGAATGCCAGGAGCTTATCCTGGGCTGATGTTGGAGAACAATGCTTTGTTGTTTCCGCTGGGGATGATAGTTGCAAGAATACCGGCAGGAGAAGATGACTCCATTGGGGAACAAACTTGGCGAATAGATTACTCTGCGGGGAATACTCTGTGGGGAGAGGAATACTTCGCTGAGGTTGATGATAACTCCGCTGGGGATACCATTGTTATGTTGGAAGTGCTAATAGACTCCGATGGGGGTAAGAAGACTTTGCCGAGGACGATCTTCTCCTGGCTATTGGCTGAGGATAACCCAGTTATATCTTGGTAGGGAAATAACTCTTTGAATAAAGGCCGGGGGACGCGTTCGTGCTCCGCGGGGATAAGCTTCCAGAATCTACTGGGGATAAGCTTACTGCTTGGGGAGATGGATTCCAACTTTCTTGGGGAAACTGGATTGGACTCTCCTGGGGAAGTATTGAATTGTATTGGTTATGTTCTTCAACGGAACCTACCTTGATACCTTGGAGGACAGAAGAATCAGATTGCTTAGACAACTCTTTATTGCCCCTGTTTCTGATGTGGGAGAGGAAGATACATGTGGAGGTGCTTGGTAGTTGTTGATGGACAAACCTTCTTCTGGTAGGCAAGTGACGAGATGATAGGGCATAATCGTGCGCTTTAATCCCTACCTTTTGCCTGGACCGCCCTTTCGGGTTTTCAGTCCACCGGGATACCCATTTTTGCCCAAGCCGCCTTTTCAGGTTTTCGACTTGTCGGGTGTACAGATTTTTCATTTCATCCCTTCATTTTTCCCGAACCCTTTTGGTTCGCCGGGAAGCCCTTATTTTTGCCTAGGTGTGTCAACCTAGCGGGTCTTTGATTATGCGTAGTATTTTTCGACTATGTCCACGCTCTCAGGATGTAGGGAGCTGCCCCTGTTAGAAATGTTTTGTCATACCCCAGAAGATGTTTAATCAGGCAAGATTCGTTGCTGGAGTGCCCCAAGTGACCCAAGCGGAGATTTGCCCCAGGCTATTTGGTCTTTGAGAGATTCTCCGAATCTTGACTTGATTGCCCCAGATGATGGACAATAATCATGCCATGCCCCTTGATTGGAGATACTCTTGTTCGTTAGACTTTTGTCATGCGAATTTCTCTGTTGTTCAAACAAATGATCATGTGCAAACAATATTATTTTAAGAATGCAAAAGCCTATGTCTGTCTTGAATTTTAAGAATACATTTTTTGTAAAACAAATGAAACCTTTTTTGTAAACTGTGATGTCAACTCAAGATTTCACCGCGAGCCTTAAGGAGTCAGGATACCTTTCGTAACAGTATGCTTTCGAACTAACCCATGCTTCAGCTAGGACTTTTGAGGGTTATAACGTGGCCTGGTTCACGGTTTAAGAAACAAAGGATAAAGGCTCAAATTTTATTTGTACCCACCCGCTCTTCGTGATGTTCTTCAAACCTAAACTCAGTTGATCGTGCATTAGACCTTGTTTGAGTCTTTGTCCTGATATTCCAATGATGGTTCAGATATTGACAATTTATTTCGAATATGCGGTCATTTCTTTTTGTGTTGAGGGTTTGTAGGACCTCTTTTCTTTTGATTGCGTTATCCCTATTTTTTTTTTGCCTGAACTGTTCTTTTTTGTGATTACAGTCAGCGGGATGCCCCAGTTTCGTAAATCCCTTTTATAGATTTTGACTTCTTGGGCTTTTTATTTATGATTTTTTTTATAATGACTGCCTATCCTTATGATTATTCTGAATCATCATTGTCTTCTTTTTTTCTGTAAGGACCTCTTTGGGGCCATTTGTTATGCACTTGGATCAACTGAGAGAACTACCCCGCCCCAGGTTATGATAAAGGGTTTTAATTTTCGAAAAAGAAAAAACTCCTACTTCTTTGGCTCAGAGGGGTTGACGAGGGATTATCTTCCTTATAACTCCAGTGTTTAGAATTTGAAACCATGCATGTACCTCATCAGCGGGGTCTGTTCAAAAGCATACTGTAAAGATCGTGGTATCGTTTTCGTCATCCTCCCTCAAGAGGCTTAGAATTATTAATCGAGAGTTGATCATCGCAGAAAAAATGAAAACAATTTTGAATATAATGAAAACAATTGTATTAATTCCCAAAACAGACATATGTGATGCTTTAATAGAATAAAAGGGTTTGCTATGACATTAATTGTTTGTATAAGCAAAGAAAAATACAACTCGGAAATTCAAATAAACAAAAGGTCTTCAATGATTGGGCAACGGAGCAGTGATTATGTTCGGAGTCTCAGGTACTTCAAACTGAATCTCCCCGGCGTCGATCATGTCTTGAATCTTGTTCTTGAGAGGCCAGCAGTTGTCCGTAGTATGCCCCGGGCTATCAGAGTGGTAGGCACACCTCTCATTAGGATGGTAGTTCGGAGCCGAAGTGTTCAGATTCTGAAGAGGAGCCCTTAAGGTGATCAGCCCTGCCTTCAACATTTGTTGTAGTGCTTGATCCAGCGACATGTTGATCTTGGTGAACTGTCGTTTGGGTGCGACCTCCTTGCGCTGCTGCCCCTGTCCTTGTTGAGCAGGTCTAGGATTGGAGATCTGGGTTGCCCCTACCTCATGACGGCTCTTTTTACCGTGCACAGCATTGGACTCTTTCTTTCCATGATGAGGCCTTTTATCAGAAGGTGCAGCCTCTTGAATCTTTCCAGACCTGATGCCAACTTCTATTCTCTCCCCAGTCAAGATAAGATCTGTGAATCCAGCAGACGAATTCCCAATCAGGTGGTTGTAGAATGGACCAGACAGGGTCCCCAAGAACATGTCCACAAGTTCGCGGTCAGTCAGCGGTGGTTGTACCCTACCGGCCAGGTCTCTCCATTTCTGCGCATACTCTTTAAAACCTTCTCCCGATCCTAGCGACATACCCTGGAGTTGGGTACGCGTAGGAGCGAGGTCGGCATTGTACTGATACTGCTTGTAAAAAGCAGTAGCCAACTCCTCCCAGTTACGAACCTTGGTTCCATCCAGCTGATAGAACCATTCGAGATGAGTCCCTGAAAGACTCTCCTGGAAGAAGTGGATCCACAAGTTCTTGTCCATAGTATACGGTTGAATCTTCCGCACATAAGACCTGAGATGCAGCCTGGGACAGGATGCCCCATCGTACTTAGCAAAAGAGGGTGCTTTGAATTTGTGTGGGATCACCACACCAGAAGTTAGACCCAAGTCTCCGAAATCCAAACCAGGCACTTGTTGAATTTCCATTGCATTTAGCCTGTCTTCCAACTGCTTGTACTTGTCTTCAGCAGGAGGGTATTGCTCATCATTGAAATTTGTCTCGTTGTCGAAGACCACTGGGCTGGGAACCCTTTCCTCTTGATGACTGCCTTCCCCAACAGATGGATTAGTCCTCTCAGTTTCATTCTGCAGTGTATTCCCAGATATGCGCCTAGGGTTGAACAGCACAGTCCTCTTCTTCTTCTTTTTCAAGAGCAGGGTCTTCAGATCTTGTTGCCCCTGGGCCAAATTCATGATCAGCTCTTGGAACTGGGCGTTCTGATCCTGGAGGGCCTTGATAGTCTGCTCAGTGGATGATTCAGGATTCATGACGATCGGCTGGAATAAACAGCGAAGAAGGTAAGAGACCTGTCAAAAGGGTACCTGTAATGCAATGATATGTATGATATGCGTGCAATGTTTTCAAGGACCTCGCGGGGTAAACAAGAAATTTGTTAGAGCCTGAATCTCGTAGCTTGATTGAAGGAACTTCTTGTTGTTGAGAGTCCTTCTTCAAGGGTCAAAGGCTCACCATATCCAGTGGGTCATAGCCCCTGACAACCTTGTCTAGAGGAAAATAAATCCCCTTTTGCCCCTTGCTGGACAGTTGGTTCATCATGACCTGCATCACAAGCCTTTGAGATCCTTAAAATGGGTTAGTATGTATGCAATGGTATGATGTTATGGTATGCATGGGGTAATGTAGGTGAACCCTGTTGTGAGCCCTAATTAAGGACTGCAAACCAAAACCTGCAAGAAACTTAGTACACTCTGTTAGGAGTCCCAATTAAAGACTATAAACAAAACCTGCAAGAGACTTAGTAAACCCTGTTATGAGTCCCAATTAAAGACTATAAACAAAACCTGTAAGAGACTTAGTAAACCCTGTTATGAGTCCCAATTAAGGACTATAAACCAGACCTGCAAGTAGTTCATGTGTCAGATAACAAGCATGCAAATAGTCAAGTTGGAAGGCACACAAGTCACACAAGAGAAACCCTTAGAGTTTAGGCTAGCATGGGGTCTGGGTATTACCCTCTTGAAGTTGGTGGGCTCAACCTGTCCTATAAAAAGTAACCGGGTTCTAAAGGTCCCAATATCACGGGATTGCTTTCATTGTTCATCGTTTCGATTTATCCACTAAACTGGCGACCGAAATATTCCAGGAAAGAAACCCTCAATTGAGTGTAGTATCGAGTATCAACCAACCTCGGACTGCACCAAAGTCAGTTATCTCACTACCCTAAAGAGGCCAAGATAGTTCAATTAAGGTTCCTAAGGTCTGTTGATGCTTCACGACACCACGCGGAGGCCCCGTACTCTCCTTGACTGAACTCAAGGGTTACCGGTACACACCAAAGTGCCACATCAACGTAGCAGACTATTTCAACCATGTCGGTATACCCCGCACAGTTCCCTCACAGCCTTGTTGCTACTTTCTAAGAAGGTATCCCCAGATCCGGGTTAGGATCTATAGAACTCCCAAGACAGTCCCACAATTTAAAGCAAGCAAATCAATACAATTGAAAACACAATTATGAACTAATCCTAAGGTACACCTCACTTTAAAAGTATCCCCAACAGAGTCGCCAGTTCTGTGATCAGTGGATCTGGAACTGACTGTTTAACGCTGGATCGCGAAATGTCGCGGAAGCAAGAGTCGCCACCGTCTTTTATTTTCTCCAAATGGAAAGGACAAAAGCACAGAAAAATTCCTTATAGAGATTGCTCTCGGTTCGGGAGGTAGGTTATAGAAAAGGAAGGTGTTAGCACCCTTTCTATCCATGGTTATCCATGGGCTCTTAGATACTTGCTCATTTGTGTTTTCAAAATTGTTTGTTTGCTTTTCAACTGTGGGTTTTAAAAAGGTTTCTTTGAAAATTCCAGTTCGACTCTTGTATCGGTCCTCAAGAGTGTTTGAAAAATTGCTTTCGAAAGCTTTTTTGAAAAGGTGTCGGTGTGAAAAGTATTTTTGATTGGTTTTGAAATTAGAGCAAGTATCTAGAGTCGTCTACCTACCCTAAGGAATTCGTCTGTGTAGATGTCCTTTTAAAGTAATGCCATCCCACCATTGAGAGGTACGTAGCACCACTATTTGAGTTGTTCGGGTCAATTCGAGGTTCGGGACATGGTGATCACCAGAGCAATAGGAAGATACCTTAGAAGCTACCCTCATGCCAGGTTCCCGGATCATGAGGACTTACTAAGACATCCTCTACTCGACGATCACCTTTCGAGAGACAAGGCAACAGTGAGGCGTACCCTAGGGGTGGTGTGTGATTTGTGTGTCATGTTCATTTGCATTTATCTTGTCATGTCATGGGTGATCTACGCTTTTGTTTTTATTTTTGTCATTCATTCTTGCATGCAATTATTAACAATTAAAAAGTTGCGAGAAATGTAAAGTTCCTAAACTATTACAAAGGCGCGGGTCCACATCGCCAAATTTAATCCAGGACCCGATTTGACATAAAATAAAGGAAAGTGCGAAAAATATAAAATGTCTGAGTTACATGGTTTTGGGAGAATTACATTAATATTTAAAAGAAAAGAAATAAATGCGCGAATTGAATTAAAATTGGAAGCGAGGGCGTTGGACCCTTTTTATGAAATTAAATTATATTAACAAATTAATTAAATTAAAAGGAAAAGAAATTATTTTTGAGGTTTTTGTATTTATGAATTTTTTAATGAGAACTAAATGAAATTAAGTAATTAACCCTAATTCTAGCTATTTTTAATTTATTAAGAAAATATTAAAATTTAACCTAAAATTAAACCTAGTTAATTAACTCAATTTTTTTACTTACAAAAATAATAATTAATAATTAATAATTAATAAAAGAAAAGAAAAAGTAAAAGTAATTAAAACCTAATTCTACAAATTTTAAGTTTATTAGAAAAAATATTAAGATTTAAACCTAAATTTAACCTAATTAATTAGTGAGATTTATTTACAAAAATATTAAAATAAAAAATATTTTTGTTTTTTTTGTGACTTTCTGATTTTTTATATTATTTTTATATTTTATGAAAATAAATTAATTGAAAGAATTATATTAAAACTAATTAAAATAAATAAGCTAGACAAATATGAAAAAAGAATGAAAGGCAAACCATGGGGGGTTCTGTCCCCAGATTGGAGGTAAAGTCCAGCATTTTTGGCCCATTGATCTTTGACCTTGTTGACTTTTCAACGTTCACATATGCATGGTTGACTTGGGGGTACGGTGATCTGCATGACCTGGCCATTAGATCGGTTTCTGAAGCCATGTGGCGTGCCAGGATGTTGAGTGCATGGTGGTCTTCAGGGATTGTGCTACATAGAAACATGCTTAGAAGAAAAATATAGAATAAGAAGGGGGACCTGGGATTCGAACCCAGGTCCCAGATATTACCAACCCCACGCCTTGCCACTTGAACTGTGAACGCTCTTTGTATATTGTATGGACCATAACCATTATAAGGAAAGGCAAACATTAGTGGTCTGAGTCAGCAAAACGCGCGCCACTTTTTGAATAGGCCAATCATCTCATGCCACCTAATCTTCTTCTTCGTCCATGCGTTTGCCTGAAAAAAAAACATAAACGAGATTGCGGGGGTTTTAAACCCCCACTATATGCTGTATGAAAAAATAGCGATTAGCTCGTCCTTGATCAGAAATTGGGCGCGACCTAAGCATTAAGTTCGTTGGAAGCTCTTGGTTCTAATGGTACCAGTCTCGTGTCTCAATTTTTCCATAACAGAGAAGCCCCAAATTTGAACCCCTGCAACCCTAAAATATTCCAATGGTAGTTTCGCGTATGGTGCACAAAAATTCAATCAAACTACATGGTTAGCTTCAGAAAGGTCTCATTAGTATAAATCAATCAAAGAAGTGCAAGAATGATGCGTATAAATTGATGCACGAATACAAAAAATATGATGAACAGGGTTGTTTCGTGTTACCAATTCTTGAGGTTACAAGCTATGATTTTGATCCAGGAACTTCCCTTGATGTCTCAGGAAGGTGATAGAATGGTTATTTCGCCTTGAAACCTCTTGGAATCCTGTTTTCAGTTTTGAAAATTTTAGGTAAAAACTCAAACTTTTCTCTTGGTTTCTGGCGCAGCTTTCATGTCTCTAGCTTTAGGGTTTTCATGAGTATATGTATTGGAATGATTAGGGTTGAAAATTGGATCAAAAAACCTTTTGCATTGATGTAGAGAATATTGGATTTTCATGCATATATTTTTCAATCTTTTCATGCATATTTGATACCAATCATGTCCAATTACATTGATTCTTTCTATATCTGATCATGCACGAAATCCTTGAGTTATTCCATGCATAAAAAGATTTGAAAACTTTGGTTTAGCATTTTCCACATATTTTAATTAATTAAATGAATTTCTAGCAATTAAAAATTCAAATAAATAAAATAAAAATGATGAATAACTTCCCTTTGGGCCAAATGGTCGTGCACATGCTTTGGATGATGAATCTTGGAAGAAAATGAGGCCCATTAGCAATTTTAAGGTATTTGAAACAAAGTTGATCTTTCAAAATACCCAAAAATTTCCCAACTTCCACAAGGCATATCTTGCTCAATTTTTAATCTTTGATCATGTTCTTGGACATTTTGGAAAGTTCTTGAAGTCCTCTAACCAATGTCTTTGGTCCCATGTCATTTTGATTTACCAATCTCAAGTTATGGCCTTTGACTTAAAGTCCCTTTTTGTTGACTTTTGAAAATGACCTATAATGTTGAAATTGATAACTTTTTGTGAGAGCATTTCTTGGACTTGAAGTGTGAAGAGGAGTTGTAGGAAATGTCTTTCTCTTCATAATGAGCTTTGTATGGAATTTTTCTTATAATCCATGTAAAAGTTATGCCTTGGTCAAGTTACAGTTGACTTTTTCAACTGTCCAAATGTGGAAACTTTTGCATCTTGAGACTTTTTGAGCCAAGCTTTGAGAATCATGATCAAGAATTGATCAAATGATGTTTGTGGCTTCAAAATGAGATGCTGATCAAAAATTTGAACTTTTGACTGTTAAATGACTATTTTGCCCCTGCAGTTGACTGTAGGGCAATTAGGGTTTTTGACTGTGCAATTTTGTGCTGTAAGTCTTGAAACTTGACATGAGGATACTTGACCATGTTTGTAAGTATGTGGGACTTGATTGGACCCTTGGAAACTTCATTTTCTTTGTCAGAACCAAAACCCTAGTTTTTGACTGTTAGGAGGCCCTTGAACTGTGCAACCCTTGGGGAGATTTTGAAGCTTTGACTTGGCAAATCTTGAAGAATATGGGAGGGCAAATTTTGGGGTACAACACTCATCAACAAACTGCATCGGGATGGATGTAACCAATTGGGGCAAACAACTAAGGTTGAGGATCAAATCATCATTCAGCCCCCTTTGAGACAAGAAGCCGAGAGAAAACTTCCCCAGTTTGCTTCAGGGTCACAAGCCCAACAACTACCTCACCAACGTCAACAGGGTAATCAGCGTAAGCAAAATACATCTAGAAGATGCTTCACTGAGATTAACATGTCATTATCTCAAGTGCTGCAACGCTTGTTGGAAGTCAAGCTGATTGTATTAAGAAATCCCACTCGGAATCCCAACACAACTGTTCCAGGGTATAATCCAAATGCAAGATGTGCATTTCACTCCAACAGTCCTGGACATGACACTGATAGCTGTTAGGATTTGAGAAACAAAATTCAAGATCTGATTAAAGAAACAACGCTGGAGTTCACACAAGATGGCCAGATGAAAATCTTCCGCTGGGGGCTCTCCACCTGAAATGACAAGCTCGAACAAAGAGGCTTCTGTTCATTTTGAATTTCCATTTGCAATTTCTTTTGTTATTCAAACAATTATCTGTTATTGTCAAACTTTGTTTCATTAATGGATTGCGTATGTTGTCTTAAATTATTTCATTTTTCATTACATATCAACTATGCTTTTTACTCGCTTTATGACATTCAACTCTTGCTAAAAGTTACAAGCCTTTAGAGGGAGGATGACGAAAACATTGCCATAATCTCATACAGTATGATTTTGGACATACCTTGCTGACGATGTACAGGCGTTTCTTTCAAATCCTAAACACTGGAGTTATAAGGAAGATAATCCCTAGTCAACCCCTTCGAGCCAAAGAAGTAGAAGTTTTCTGTTTTAACACAAATTGAAACCATTAATCAAAACCTGGGGCAGGGTAGTATCTTAGTTAATTCAAACGCGCGTTAAGCCGCAAAATCTCATCTCTTAATACAATGAATGACATCAAAAAAATTACTTTGGAATCAAAAGACGGTGACGGTTCCCTATCACATAGGCAGTCATTATCTCTCAAAGAAGAAAATCCCACTGAGTCGAAACCTACAAAAGAGACTTAAGAAAACTGGGGCATCCCGTTGACGGTAATCTCAAAAAACAGGAACAGTCAGGAAAAAATTAGGGATGACAACTCAAAAGAAAGAGGTCATTACAAATCCTCAACAAAAATAACGTTCAACCTGTGTGAACCATCACCAACATGTCGTTCCGGACTCATTTGGAGTTCAAACGCATAATTAAGCAGAGTTTAGGACTGAAGAACATCACGAAGAGCGGGTGGGTACAAATATACTTTGAGCCTTTATCCTTTGTTTCCTAAAACCGTGAACCAAGCCACGTTACAACCCTTCAAAAGTCCTAATTGAAGCATGGGTTAGTTCGAAAGCATACTGTTACCAAAAGGTATCCGGACTCCTGTAAGGCTTTGCTCTAAATCCTGAGTTTTGAATTTTTCTTACAAAAGTTTTCTGCTAAAAAAAATGCATTTTCAAAATTTCAAGACAAGCATAAACTTTGCATTATTTGAATATCGTTGTTTGCATATGGCTATTTGTTTGATAGCGAAGAAATTCACACAGTGAATATCCGATGAATGAAAGCTCTCTCAGTAAACAAAATCATTTCGAGTGGGGATGACACTTCTGTTGCAAAAGTCTCCTACCAGCAAGGGGACATAACATGTCATTGTCCAATAAACCTGGGGCAGTCCAGTCAAGATTTCAAGAAATCTCTCAAAGTGCAAAGTAAGCAGGGGCAAGTCTCCGTCCCCGTTACTTGGGGAATTGAACGTCAGTTCCAACAAAGGTTTTCATATAGTCAAACATTTCCCAGCGGAATCCTCCTCAAACAACGAAACAGGAACCCCCATTGGAAACATTCTAATTAAAGTTAAAACCACGCATACTCTTCAAACAACAGTCCATGATTTATTTTCCCCAGCATCAGTTGAAGATATTCCAAGACTTTCATCTGGCTCAGTTAAATCAATTCTAAGATTTTTCCTATCCAGTCAAAGTTAATTCAAGACCTTCTCTGGTTCAGTCAGATCGACACTAAGATCTCCCTGATTCTTATTCCAGTTGAAGATATTCCAAATTTTTGTTGTTTCAGATAAATCTCTCAACGGTTTATTCTGATTCACTTCCAGATTTTGATGTTTCAGATAAATCTCCCAACGATCCAGTTCAACTTTCCGTCGACAATCACCTTTGGATGGCATCTATAAGCCCATCCCCGACGATTCTCCTCTGTTTCTCCAAATGGCATCTTTAAGCCCATTTCCATACACAATCGAATCAGCACATCATCTAGGTCTCCAGCGGAGCTAAAACCTTGAAATACATATCCTCAACGGAGCCAAAACTTTGAACTACAGACCCTCAGCGGAGATGAAACCTTCTTCCCCAGTCAAGTCAAATTTCCAACCAACAATCCCCAGCGGGAACCATTCAGTCTTCCCCTAAATTTCCCAGCAAGTTATCTTAAAACCTGGAAATCAACCAGATAACAGTTAACTTTTATCCCCAACCTAGGATAATTCCTCAGAAGATTGGCATACACCCGAGCTCCTGATATCCCTAACAGAATGAAGATTCTCATTCTTGAAACCTCAGAAGGTTGGCATACACCCAAGCTCCTGATATCCCCGTCAGAATGAAGATTCTCATTCTTGACTCCCAGAAGATTGGCATACACCCAAGCTCCTGATATCCATAACAGAATGAAGATTCTCATTCTTGAAACCCCAGAAGATTGGCATACACCCAAGCTCCTGATATCCCCGTCAGAATGAAGATTCTCATCCTTGACTCCCAGAAGATTGGCATACACCCAAGCTCCTGATATCCCCGTCAGAATGAAGATTCTCATTCTTGACTCCCAGAAGATTGGCATACAACCCAAACTCCTGACCCAAACGCCTGAATGAAGATTATCATTCTTGCCTCCCCAGTAGATTGGCATACAACCCAAACTCCTGACCCAAACGCCTGAATGAAGATTCTCATTCTTGCCTCCCCAGAAGATTGGCATACACCCAAACTCCTGAACTTTTTCAAACAGGAATAAGCCTCTTCCCCCAGAGTCTTGAACTTACCCTCCAGAACGATAGCTTACCCTCCAGAAGGATAGCTTACTCTCCAACAGTATAGCTATTCCCCAGAGTTTTTACTCCCCAACAGAATGAAGATTCTCATTCTTAACTCCCCAGTTTGAAGTCCCCGAGGATTCAAATTCCCCTAGCAGATTGAAGATTCTCACTCTTGATTCCCCCAGTGAGGTTTCCAGAGTTTTCATTACTCCCAGCATAAATCTGTCAGAATTTTTAATCCCCTACAGATCGAAGATTCTCTTTCTCACTTCTCTAGTGAAGCCCCCAAGGGTTCAATTTCCCCAGGAGATCGAAGTTTCTCATTCTTGGTTCCACGCAGAAGCCATCGGAGTCTTCCTTATTCTCCAGCAGATCAAGGTTTTCCTTTGTCTAATCCCCAGTAGAGATTCGTCAGATTTTCCTTATTCCCTAGTCGAGTAAGGATTCCCATTGTGTAATCTCCGGCCATAGTCATCAAAGTTCCCTGGATTCCCCAAGAAGGTTTCTCAAGCAGACTTGAAGGATCCCGATATTCCGAGGAATGTCGTGAAGGATTCTCACATCCGTACAGAAATTGTCAAAGTTCTTGTTAATCCCCACAAGTCGCCAAGGATTTTTTATCCCCAACAGTGGTCCAAGGATTTCCCATCCTCAGCAATCAAAGATTCTGAATCTCCAGCAACGGTCATGGATTTATTTTCCCCGACAACAGTCAAGGATTTGATTATCTCCAGCCATCAAGGATTTATTTTCCTCAGCAAATCAGCTTACATGCGCATACATTACATTCATATATCATAGACATTGATAAAACACATTTTATTGCATCATACATTTCATGCAACATAACTTCGTGTTTCAGCTAAAATTTTACCCTTTTCAGGATGAGATTAAAAGCTATCTTTAACAAATATTCAAAGATTTCAGATACAGTACGGATACACTCCATACACGAAATTCATTTTGTTACTCATTCAGATCTCTTAGTCAGATACAGTATGGATACACCCCAGACACAGATGTCATTCTACTACTCATTCAGAATCTCAAGTCAAAATACAGTACGGATACGCTCCAGACACGGTTTCCATTTTGTCACTCATTCAGACTTCAACAATCAGATACAGATTAGATACGCTCCATACACGGAAGTCATTATATTTCTCATTCAGATTCAACTATCAATTTCAAAGTTCAGATACACTCCAGACACGGAAGTCATTTTGTCACTTTTTTCAGATCCCAGTTATAGTTCAGATACACTCCAGACACAGAAGTCATTCTGCAACTCATACAGATCTCAACTACAGATACAGTCCAGATACGCTTCATACATGGTTGCCATTCTGTCACTTATTCTGACTTTTTCCCCAGCCCAGAGATGCTCCAGACACGGATGCCATTTTGTCGCTTACTCAAATTCCAGACTCAGATACAATACAGATACACTCTAGACACGGAAGTCATTATGTTATTCATTCAATTTCAAATACAGTTACAGCTCGGATACTCTCCAGACATGGACGCCATTCCCTTGCTCATACAGATCCAATCTCCAGATACAACTCAGATACGTTCCAGATACGGATACCATTCTGATGTTCATTCTCCTGCAATTTAACAAAAATTCTTGGATGGCATCTTTAAGCCCATCTCCGACAAGATTCAATCATCTCCGAATGGAATCTTTAAGCCCATTCCCTCAACTATACTTTGACGAGTGCAAATTTACGGGCACTCTCGTGTCCAATCCTCTTTTACCTTCGAGACACGAACGGAAAATTCGCCAATCTAGCTCTTCCAGTTCAAGAAGATTGAACAAGGGCAGCTGTTGTACCCCAAAATTTTCCCTATCATTTTATCAATATTTCCCCTCACAAGAATCTTTGGACTCCAAACAGGATTAGGGTTTGCTCTGCTCAAGACATCTCCTTACACTGTTGACCTGAAATTAGGGTTTGAGTTTGCACAGGGATTTTTGGACTTCCAATGCCTCATGTGACTTTCATACTTCATGTTGGACTTACAAGATTGCTCATACCAAGTTTCAAGCCTTGAATCAAATTTTTGCCCAGTCAATTGGACAGTTGACCTAAAAATCAGCTGTATTGGGGAAAAAGTCAACTGTGGCCAATTTACAGTCAAACCTCATAACTTTTGATCCACATCAACATTATAGACTCATATGAATCATATGATCAAGTTTGGACCACAACTCCTCAAGAAATTTTATCAGATTATCAAAAGGGCAAAATGGTCATTTTTAGGGTTTTGACTGTAGAAAGGCAATTTCTAATTTTTAACCTAGCCAATGGCAAATTGGGTTCAAGCATGGATTCAAGGACTAAATGGAATTATCTTGACCTAATCACAAGGTTCAAAAGATCTCAAATGCATTGGATTGACAGATGAATTTTCCAGTCAACTGATCAAAAATCAATTGTACACTGAAAAGTCAAACTTTGACTTTTTGGTCAAAATCAAGTGTCAAGGGTCATTTTTCATCAAGATGTGTCAAAACATGAAACTTTTTCACCAAGAAACCTAATTTTGAATATTAGGGTTTAAAATGGAAAATTTTCATAACTTAGAAATTTTCTAAGTTATGAAAATTTCTTATTTTTTCCCAACATTTTCACCATGATGCAATTGGATTCAAAGAAAACTTCCAACATGAAAGTTGTAGTCCTCCACAAAATCTACAACTTTGATTCAGAAAGTTTTCCAAAAATATTCTTGGATCTCAAGTTATGATTTTGTGAACAAGGGTCCATGAAACTTTTAACTTAGTGAAATTTTGCCCTAGTTTAGGCAGGATTTTGACCTATCTTCATGGCATTTTTTTACATAGTTCCAAGTGGAGTCTCAAAATTCATTTCAAATGTGGATTGTAGAGTATGTTACAAGATTTCCAAAATGTCCAAGAACTTTCCAAAATAATTTGTGGTTAGGGAGAATCGAAAGGATTGAAATTGGCAAAATATCACTTTTGGCCAAGGCATTTTGCACATTGATACAAGTTGCAAATTCTGTCCAAACATGCTTGTACTTGTTTTACAGGCCTTAAACCCTTCCACACTCATAAATTAAATGAAAACACATTGGATTAAGGTTTTATTCTGAGCTTTAGAGCATTGTACAAGGAATTAATCTAAAAATGGCAAAAAGGCAACATTGCCACTTTGATAAAGCTTGCTTTATGTCAAGTTGTTTCTCTTGAGATGTGAACCCAATCTTTTGCAGAAAACCAACTCCAAAAACTTAGGGAAAGGTACACCAACTATCAGAAGGCTTGGAGCTAGCAAATACAACCCTTTGCATTGTCAACTTCACCTTTTGCTTAAAAAGCAAGTTATTGGCAAAAGTCCACACAACTTTGTAATCTGAAATAACCAAGTGTTGTATTCATTTCAAACAAGTTTTTTACATTACACTAAGCCAGAAACACGAGCTCACCACTTCTCAAACACCCTTGTACACCAAAATCACAAGTTCTTGCAAAAACAGGGCAGACCCTGCAGAATCACTTCCATCTTCACATTGCCTCGTGCGTTTTGTCCCAAACCAGTTCCAACACACTCCATACAAAATACCTAAACTATCCCAACCATTCCCAAGCCACTGTAACTCCATTTACACACTTCACCATTTTCAAATTCTGAGTTTGCAGGTTGAGTTCTACGAGAAGATTCAGGCAAGTTCAAACCAAGCTAAGCATTGGGAAAGCTCAAAGGAACTTCAAGCAAGCTCACAAGCATCTCAGGCCTCACTCACAAACCCTACATTGCCATACTCGAGCTTGACTGAAACAGGTATTTCTCAAACTTCTATCTCCTTATTTAGGAATCATTAGGCTTAGGTTTGTGAAGAAAAATGTAGTTCTCATTGCCCTTGAGTTGTACATGTGCATAGAATTCATTTATGTTAACTGAGCTAGGAGTATTTGATAGTTGAACTTTCTGAAAAAACTAGGTCAAGATTTAGGGCCAAATAAATTATCTCTGGTCTTTGAGAGTTAGATCAAGTTTTTTATATGGTTAGAATCGTGGTTTAATGCTCTATAACTTTCATGTTGCAAGTTTTTGTTTTTAAGCACAAATGCAAGAGATATGAATTTGAACAAGAAGCGCGCGTTATTCTATTTCCAGAGAACAGGGATGCAGAGGAAATGGGTTGGGCTTGCTTGCCTTGCTTTTGAAAACCCCATGCTTACTCTCTACACCCCCTTGGCCCATTGACTTTATTTTTTTTATATTTTCCATTTCTATTTTCATTTCTGACTTTTATTATTTTTTTCTAAATATAAAAAATCACCAAAAATATTTTCTTAAATTTTCATATTTTATTTTATTATTTTTATTATTTTTTTGGCATAAGAATAGTTTATTAAATAATATACTTTTATTTTCTTAAAATAAAAACTTATAAATACTATAAAAATATTATATATTTTTATTTTTTATTATTTATACACTTAAATAATATTTTCTCATACATTTTAATTTTTTTAACACTTTTGTATATATTTTATTTATTTTCTTTATAAATAAATGAATAAATAAATAATATAATGCATTTTCTTCTTAAAACAAAAATTAGGGTTTTCACCCCTTCCAAAAATAACCATTAATTTTTTTCCTATTTTTAGGACATTAAATAATTTATTTTACATACATAAAATAAATACAAAAAACATTTTTGCATATTCATATTTAATTGCATATTTAAATATTGTCAATTTATTATATGTACAATGAATTCAATATGGTTGTAATAGTTGAATTAGGGTTTTATTTTTGTGCAAATATCGCCTATTCAAACTTGTATCCCCTTCCCCATAATATTGTTGTAATAGTCTTAGATTTACTTTTACGCATTTTATCGCTTTCAAATGCCATGATAGTAAGAACTAGGGTTTGTATGCAAAGACCAAAAATCAAACAAATAGCATGACTAAACACAAGACAAAAATGCATGAAAAATGACAACACAATGCACACAAGCACCCCGAGGGTTTCATCCACTTTGTTGCCTTAAAATGGCCATGGTATGCATGTTAGGTATCTTGGCAAAACAAAAGATCATAGTCCCTCGATGACGCTATCTTGGTTGCCTAAACAAAAATGATCTAGTCCCTCCAAAACTTTCTAAGATATTTGGCAATATTGTTATCATGGTCATACGATGACCCACACCCGTCCCGTTTAACATCCAAAGATAGGGTTGTTTACCAAATACAATGGTAAAACAACAATGTCAAAGGGTTAAAAATGTGTAGGAAAGATCTTTGAGTAGGGTAGACAACTCCTAGTTACTTGGTCAAACTTGCAAACCATCCTTGCTATTTTCAAACCATCACAACTCAATTTCAAAACATTTCCAAAACAAACTTTCAAACATTGAAACATTTTTTAAAAGACAAACAACTTTGTATATATTCAAATAAGAACCATTACAAAGGTTTCCTAGACAAAGGCCTCTTTTCAAAATAATTTCAAAACCACACACAAAAGCACCATTTCAAACAATTGAAAAGCAAAATCAAGTAATCTAAAACAAGTAACTAAGAGCCCATGAAAAACCATGGATGAAAAGGGTGCTAGCACCTTCCCTTTTCATAATCTACCCCCCGAACCCAACAACAATCTCAAAGGTCTTTCCTGTGCTTTTTTACCTTTCCTTTTGGATAAAATAAAAGTCGGTGGCGACTCTTGCTAAACCGCAACATTTGCAAACACAAAACCTCAAGTCAGTTCTCCCACCGCATCACAGTTGCGTTTATAGAGGATTCTATTACTAAGGAAGAACTTTGCAGCGAACCTTCTCAGAAAATTCTTATGGTTGACAGATGCCCCTTCGGGATACTCCTGAGCCTCGAGATACCTTTTGACTTCGTGAAACCAGGGTTTGTCTGCCACTTCTTTGGTATCGATTTCACAGTAGTGTGCTGGTTCATCCAACCTATCAATGGTAATTTGGGGAGCTTCATTGTCCCACATAACCTTGAACATAGAAGACATGGTAGCTAGCGCGTCCGCTAACTAGTTCTCCTCTCGTGGGAAATGTTTAAAGGTTACCTCTTCAAATTCTGGGAGCAATGTCAGTACATACTCTTTATAAGGAATAAGGTTCGGGTGCTTCGTATCCCACTCGCCTTTGATCTGACTTATCACCAAAGCGGAATCCCTGAATACACTCAAGAACTTGATCCTTAGGTCAATAGCAGCTCGAAGACCCATAATACATTCTTCATACTCCGCCATGTTATTGGTGCAGTTGAAATATAATCGGGAAGTGAACGGAGTATGACAGTCCTCGGGAGATATGATTACAGCGCCAATGCTGTTACCTAGTGCGTTTGAGGCTCCATCAAAATACATAGACCATCGGGATCCTTCATCCGGTCCAGGTTCTTCGTAGTCAGTCACTAACGTGATATTCTCATCCAGGAACTCAAAATTCATGGACTGGTAGTCGTCCACGGCCTGATGAGCCAAATGATCATCCAATACACTCCCCTTTATTGCTTTTTTGGTTGTATATTATATGTCGTACTCGGTTAAGATCATTTGCCACCTTGCTATCCTTCCAGAGAGAGCAGGCTTCTCGAAAATATACTTGTTCAGATCCATCTTCGATATCAACAAGGTAGTGTGAGTCAGCATATATTGTATCAGTCGGCGAGCTGCCCATGCCAAAGCGCAGCAAGTTTTCTCGAGAAATGAGTATCGTGTCTCACAGTCGGTAAACTTTTTTCTAAGGTAGTATATTGCATGCTCTTTTTGACCAGACTCATCATGATGTCCTAGCACACACCCCATTGAATTGTCTAGCACTGTCAAGTATAATATAAAAGGTCTTCCTTCAACTAGAGGCATCAGAATTGGTGGTTCTTGAAGGTATTCCTTGATTCTATCAAAAGCGGTCTGGAATTCATCATTCCACTTTACCACTTGATCTTTCTTCAGAAGCTTGAAGATTGGCTCACAAGTAGCAGTCAGATGTGAAATGAACCTGGCGATATAATTCAGGCGTCCCAAGAAACCTCTAACTTCCTTCTCTGTACGGGGAGCTGGCATTTCTTGTATAGCTTTTACCTTTTCAGGATCTACTTGGATGCCTTTGTCGCTTACAATGAAACCCAGAAGTTTACCAGACCTTACCCCGAAGGTGCACTTGTTCGGATTCAACCTCAGCTTATACATCTTCAACTTGTCGAACAGCTTTTGGAGATGATCAAGGTGCTCTTCCTCAGTCTGAGATCTGGCTATCATGTCATCAACATAGACTTCGATCTCGTGGTGAATCATATCATGGAACAAAGCGACCATGGCTCGCTGATAAGTTGCCCCAGCATTTTTCAACCCAAAAGGCATCACCTTGTCGCAGAAGGTGCCCCACTGTGTAATGAAGGTTGTCTTCTCCATGTATTCAGGTACCATCTTGATCTGGTTGTAGCCAGAGAAACCATCCATGAAGGAGAAGATTTTATGTTGCGTTGTGTTGTCGACCAGAACGCCAATGTGAGGAAGAGGGAAGTCATCCTTGGGGCTTTCCCTGTTCAGATCTCTGTAATCCACACACATCCATACCTTAACGTCCTTCTTAGGTACCGGAACGCCATTAGAAACCCACTGTGGATAAGAAGTGACAGCTAAGAATCCTACGTCGAACTGTTTCATGACCTTTGCCTTGATCTTCTATGACATTTCAGGGCGCATACGACGGACCTTCTGTTTAACTGGCGGGCAGTCTTCTTTAGTCGAAAGGCGATGTACCACGATATCAGTGTCCAAGCCAGGCATGTCTTCATAGGACCAAGCGAAGATCTCAACATAGTCGTGCAACATCTGTATCAACCTCTGTTTGACGCTAAGCTCCAGATTTGCACCTATTTTAACCTCTTTTTTGTCTTCCTCAGTACTCAAATTCACTGTCTCAATCGGCTCTTCATGAGGCTGTATGGCCCTCTCTTCCTGTTGTAGTAGTCTAGAAAGTTCTCCAGGCACCTCATAATCATCATCACCTTCATCTTTGGCTTGGTTGATCGGATTTTTGAAGTCATAACTGGCAATAGCAGAGCTGTTATCAATGGGATCCAGAGTGGATGTGGATCTGCATTATGATACGTGAGTGTGTGTAAGAGAATAGCTATTTTGGTAAAGTGGAAACAGAAAAGAAAACAGAGAGCGCAAAATTTGTATGCAAGAAATGTCCAATGCTTTATTAATGATATATGAAATAACAAATAATAGCCCTCACAAGCAAAGCCAATGTGCCTCGGGCAAGGTACAGGGCCGTAAAGTTTTAAATTTTTTATTACAAATCTCAAAACAAATAAGTCAATTACTGCAGAATAAAATAAACTGATATGAAGTCCCTAGCCGTCCAGTTACTCGGTCCACCATTGGTAGTTGGGTAGATCCAGCTGTCGATGTCTGAGTCCTCCTCGTTTTCTTCAATGGCATTAACCCCATGATTATTGATGTGTAGGGGAGGTCTTCCAGCACGAGCGCGTCAAATAACCCTTTGAGCCCATATAGTAAAGCCCAAACCAAATTTGTCAATTTTGTGAGTTAAATCAGGTAGCTGGCCCCAATTGGCACTCCCACCTTCTTCAACCACGGCCCTGGCGTCCTTGAGGGAAGCCATCTTCAGAGGAGGTTTATTGCTGGTAGTAGTTTCAGTCGATGCCAAGATCTGAGGGACCTCTTCGAAGTTCTAATAAGGAGTTTCTATGAATTCCCCGTCCATCTCTACATAGCGGAAGGAATTGAGATGGTTCACCATATACTCCTCTTCACCCTGTACAGTGACAATCTTCCCTTTTACCGAATACTTCAGCATTTGGTGGAGTGTGGAAGTAACTGCCCCAGCCTCGTGGATCCAAGGACGACCCAACAAACAAGAATACGACGGTCTGATGTCCATCACATAGAAGGTGAACCCAAAAGTATGAGAACCCACTATGACAGGGATGTCCACCTCCCCGTGCACCATTCTCTTTGACCCGTCAAAATCCCTTACCATAATTTTACTAGGCTTTAGAGTCAAACCCTTGAAATCCAAATGGTCCAACGCCTTCTTAGGCAAGACATTCAGCAAAGACCCAGTATCTACCAGCACATGAGCCATAGTGGTGCCCCTGTATTCAATCGAGACATGCAGAGCATCATTATGCTTCCTTCCCTTCGATGTTAAGTCTGCATTTGAAAAACCCAACCCATTATCAACAGTCAGGCTGGCCACGTAATCTTTGAACTGATCAGTCGAAGTTTCCTGTGGCACATGCGCAGTCTTGAGGAATGCAATCAAAGCCTTCGCGTGGGCTTCAGAACACAACAACAAAGACAACATGGATATCTTTGATGGGGTCTTCCCCAGCTGCTCGACCATATTGTAGTCTCTCTTCTTAATTATTTTCAAAATTTCCTCTATCTCTTGCTTAGAGGCCTTCACAACAATTTTCCTAGGCGCCTTCGTCCGGGCAGGCTCACCTATAATTTCTTTGTCGCGGGTATCAGGCGATTCACCGACAGGGGTAGTAACTGGAGTAAGAACAGGAGCAGTACTTGATGTATTAGCAGGAACCGCAGATGGAATGACAATAGGCTTGTTGACAGTCTTAGGGAAAATCTCGGGAGAGAAGACCCTTCCACTTCGGATAACTTTGTTGGTTCCGACAATCTTACCAATATCAAGATCAGCCTCTTCATCTTTTAAATTGGCACCATAATGCCAGGGGACAGCTTTGTCTGAGACATACGGGACAGGACCAGGAACAGTGATTATCAGTGGAGCAATTCTTGGAACAGATGTAATCCTAACAGGTCTTCTCGAGGAGACCTTGGAAGGATTGGAGGAAATGGTTATAATGGCAATGTCTTCAGGTGGAACAATGGGAACCATAGTTTTCTCGAACAAAATTTCTTTGCTTACCATCAGGCGTTGAACACCTGACTTCAGCAAACGGCAACCAAAAGGTAGAAACGAACACATGCGGCAACCTTCACCACAACCCGGAAATAAACCGGCCAACAGCAAATTCTTCTTCACAGTCATGAGAGGAGTATAAACTTCATCCACTAAGGTCACAAACAAGTCAGTATCAATAACATTGATTCCACGACTGTGCTTGGGCATGGGAGCAGTTATGACATTGGGCTTCTCTGGAGCATTAAACTCTATTTCCTTGGCTTCAATCAAGTCTTGTACTTTGTTTCTCAGAGCCCAACAGTCATTTGTATCATGGCCAGGACTCTCAGAATGATAGGCACACCAAGCATTTGGGTTATATCAGGGAGATGTAGTATTTAGATTATTGGGAGCCTCTTTCAAGGTTGTAGAGTTGGATCTCAGCAGATGAGGTAGAACTTCAGCCAATGTCATATTGATTCGGGTAAACTGCCATTGTGGTCTTTCCACCCTTTGTTGATTGTTTTGTTGTGGAGCAACTGCAGCCTAGGTATCATTATGGCACTTACTGTCTGACCATGTTCAGCCCTGTTTTGGCCCCTCGAGCTATAGATGGCACTGGCTTCCTTCTTACCAGCAAAAGGCTTCTTTACCAAACTCAAAGAGGCATCCTTCTGTATCTTGTTGCTCCAAATCCCAACTTCTACTCTTTCTCTAGTTAGAATCAACTCGGTGAAACCAGCTGACAAGTTGTCGATCAAATGATTAAAAAATGGACCAGATAGCGTCCCCAGAAACATATCAACCAATTCCCTATCAGACAACAGGGGTTGAACTCTCTCAGCCAAGTCTCTCCATTTCTGTGCATAATCTTTAAAGCCTTCACTTGCACCCATGGACATACTCTGGAGTTGAGTACGAGTAGGAGCAAGGTCCTCATACTCCCCACCAATAATGCGTTTCCAGCTGCACTACCTTGTTAATTTATTTGTATAATGAAAACAAAACATAATAAATAAAACAAAATAATGGATTCAGAAAAGTGCACAAAATTCAAATCAGCCAGTCATGGGCTGCCACGCATCATCTTCTTCGTTGCAACCATCGTATTAGGTGATAGACTTATACCTACAGACGTTGTCCGTTGCTAAAAACCTGTGTCATTCAAATATTTAGTACAAGCATGATAAATCTATTGTGATGGTATCAATCAAGTCGTCTTGGTCTCACGAATATCTTGGTACCTCATTCATGGCCAAATATTTCCTGTATCAGAAATCCCCAAATTGTGACTTTAAACCCTAACAATGGTAAGTGTGGATTCCTGCACTGTTAGTACAATTAAGTGATACAGAAAGCTTGCAAACACGATTATGATCACGAATATATGGATAGAATGGATTTATGATGCATAAAACATACAAATCGAATTTGAGTTTATGATGCAAACTATGATGTGTCTAGGCGATGATTCTTGACATTTTGAAGGTTGAAAATGATATTGTTGGCTTCAGGAGATGGCCAGGAAGTGATTAGAGTCCTTCAATCGCCTGGAATCATCCTCTAGGGCAGAAATCAAGTGCACACTTTTTATCCAAATTATGAGTTTTTGTTCTTGCTCCCTACAACTGAAAATCCTTGTATTTTGATCTGAAATTGTTGTATACATATAGTAGAGCATATTAGGTCAATAAAATTGCATCAAATATTTGAGAATTATGAAAATGTGATTTGATTTGATTCATGTATGATATCTTTCTAAACCAAGCTTCAATCCAATCTTTTCCAACCCTAATGAGTCTTGCACGAATTGATCATCATGCTAGTTGTACATAGACTCCAAATGTGCACAAAAATCCCAAGATTTGATTTGTTTTCATTATTTTACCATTTAATTTGATTTATTTTGATTTAAATGAATAAAAAATTAAAATAAATGATAAAAGTAATAAAATAATAGGTGGAAAAGCTCAGGGGTCATGGGTCCTATTAGAAACATGTTTCAAGCAAGAAACATGGGCCCCTTTGGAAAAAAATTCAAATTTGATCAATGTTGACTTTTGACAATTTTCCAAAAATTGCCAACTTTGACAATGCACAACTCTCTCAATTTTGACCCTAGGAGGGTGTTCTGTGATTTTTTAGAAAGCTTAGGGTGTCCCCTAAACAACCCTTTTGGTTTCATCTCAATTGGGTCTTCCATGTTCATGTATGAAGCTTTGACCCAAAAGGTGTTTTTGTTGACTTTTCAAAAGGACCTATAATGTAGAAATTCATATCTTTTGATGAGTGCATATTTTGAACTTGAGGGCTGAAAATGAATTGTAAGGAATTGCATCCCCTTAAAAATGAGTCTTGGATGGAAAATTTCTGATAAAGTATGGAGAAGTTATGCTTGGTCAAAGTTGGGTTGACTTTTCCTGTAAAACCCTAATTTAGCAACTTTTGGGTTTTGATGAATTTGGAGCATTCCTTGAGGAATTGTAACGCCCGTAATTTAATTAATTATTTAATTAAATTATTTTTGGAATATTTGTGAAGATGTGTTATAATTAATTGGATTTAATTATTATGTGGAGAAATAATATTAGAGGTATAATATTATTATGTGGAGAAATAATATTAGAGGTATAATATTATTAAGTGGTGAAATAATATTAGAAATATAATATTATTTGATGTGGGTTGTTTTTGAGGGAGTAGAAGTAATAAGGGGGTGTGTTGGTTTTAAGCCCAATGAGGAGTTAATAGAATAATAGGGTTATTTTATTATTTGTTAGAAGGAATAGAAAGAAAGAAGCAGTAGAAAGAATAAGGATTTAGAAGAGAACGTGGAGCTGTTGGAAATAGTAGAAAAACAGCTGAACGAGAATTCAACCCGGAAATTGCAGAGCGACCTTCAATCCAAGGTAAGGGTGGGGTTCTGACTTTATAATTGGGTTCATGATGTTTGATATGTGGGGTTAGAGGTGATTGTTGTTTTATTCTTGAATTGGATGTATATGATGATGTACGATGAAGATTTGATGAATTTTAGGTGAATAATGATGTCATGATGTTGTTTAATCGGTTTAGTATTATAGGATAATGTTGGGTGATGATTTATCATGATTATAATAAGGTTTGTGAGGTTAAGAATATGATTCCCGTAGTAAAAATGCATAGGAAATCGTGGAATTATGCAGGAGGAATCAGGATATGTCGACCTCAAACTTGATGTGTCAATACATGAAGGTTGTAAGACTCAAGATGAGTCGATACGAAAGAGGCTTGCATCGATACATGAAGGTTGCAAGACTCAGGATGAGTCGATCTGTGGGACGCATGTGTCGATACATGTTGTGTGTAATACTCGGGATGAGTCGATCTATGAGAGGATGCGTCGACTCATGTTGTGTAGTTGGAGCAGTACGCGTCGATCCAAGGGGTTTTGCGTTGACCCATGTTGTCTGATTTTTGACAGATTCAGTTTTAAAGTGCTGCAACTTGAGTTTTAGGATGTCGTTTTAGATGCCGTTTAAAGCGTTGAATAGCTAACGCGATGAAATTTATTCTAGAGGATTAAAATGATGAATAAGAAGTTTAATCCTAGTAGCCAATTTAGGATTTAGAATTAATCCCCGTGTTGGTCGTTGTGCTGGTTTTTGAACAGAATGATGAATATGAGATGTTTAGAGGTTGTTGTGTAAATTATGACAGTAGGATTAGTGACACTAACAATGTAAAATTGCAGAATAACAGTATGGATTACTATAGTATTAATGTACAACTGAGTTGTTAGTGAGAAGTTACTCATGATGCTCTGTTGATGATTTATAATAAATAAATGATGTTTAATGAATTATTTGTATGATCTGAGATGTTGATGACGAGACGTTGAGGTGTTCTTGAGATGTTGATTATCTGAGATGTTTTTGAGATGTTGATTATCTGAGATGTTTTTGAGATGTTGTTAATTGAGATGTTTATGAGATGTTGTTGATTTGAGATGTTGTTAACTTGGGTGTTGTTAGTACATTCATGGTTGTGTCGTATACATTGCATTTTTGAGATGGAGCTTATGCTCATTGAGATGGCCTGTATTGGCGAATTTTGAGATAAAGGCTATGCCTTGTTGATGCCTCTATTAATTGGCAAATTTTTGAGATGGGAGTTCTGCTCCAATGGTACCACATGCATTTGCATAGTATTGAGTCGCATTATATGATTTCATAAAGAAGTGTATTTTGATGTTGATGAACGTGTATATATATTGTAATTGTTGTTGGTTATGAGATGAGAAGTGGTGATGTTATTGATCTAATTTAATATATCAATTATCATGTGCTTTATTATATTGTTAGATATCTCACCCCTTCTGTTTGAATGTTACCCTTATGTTGGTAACGTGCAGGTAATCGAGAGTGAAGATTGTGTACCTTCAATAGTTCGCGTCGGTGTCATTGCTCTGATATGTAACACTCGGGGGGTGAACACTTACTAATTTTTGATCACTGATTTTCAATTGTTGAACTATAGTTGACTATTATTAAATATGTGTTGTTTTGAAGTTGATGTTTTGTTGTTTAAAGATGTTATTGAGAATTCTGATGCGTAGTTGTTGAATTATTTAATTAAAGATGTTATGATGGTGGTTCATCCGGTGTTTTTGAAAGTGTTATATATCCACGATGAATGCAATGAATTTGTTAGAAGAATTTGTGACGTCCCTATTCATTTTCACGATTGAAATTTTATAACTCTGATTTATCTATATAAATTGTTGGGTAGAATTGGGGTGTTACAAAGTTGGTATCAGAGCAAAAGGTTGGTCCGACCTTGTCGTCAAGTCGTAGTTGTCTAACAATCGAGTATTGTTATTTTGAGTTCTAACTGTTGTTTGTGTTGTAGTGAGAAGTTGGGATGGCTGGAAGGAATGATGCTGCACTTTCTACTGCTTTAGAAGCAATGACTCATGCGATGGAAAATCAGCCGAATGCTGACGGGAATGCTGGATCTCGTAGCTTGGCAACTTTCCAGAGAGAGAATCCACATACGTTCAAGGGAAAGTATGATCCTGACGGAGCATTGGAGTGGTTGAAAGAGATTGAGAGAATCTTTCACGTGATGGACTTCACTCCAGCGCAGAAGGTTTGTTATGGGACTCATATGCTAGCAGTCGAGGCTGATCACTGGTGGCTAGAGACTTGTCAAAAGTTGGAAGCTGCGAGTGAGAATGTCAATTGGACCATGTTCCGTAGGGAATTCTTGAGAAAGTACTTTCCTGAAGATGTTCGTGGTAAGAAGGAAATAGAGTTCCTTGAGCTGAAGCAAGGAAGTATGTCAGTTGTTGAGTATGCTGCCAAGTTTGCTGAGTTGGCTAAGTTTTATCCGCATTACGCTAAGGAAAATGATGAATTTTCGAAGTGTATTAAGTTTGAGAATGGGTTGCGCCCGGAGATTAAGAAGGCAATTGGATACCAGAAAATCCGTGTCTTTGCTGATTTGGTTCATAACTGCAGGATTTATGAGGAGGATAATAATTCTCATTATAAGATTATCAGTGAGAAGAGGGGTAAGCACCAACAGAATCGTGGTAAGCCTTATGATACCCCAGCTGGTAAAGGTAAACAGAAAGTTGCTCATGGTCAGAGGACTAGCGGGAGAGATGCTCATGCTGGTGTAATTTGCTTTAAGTGTGGGAAACCTGGGCACAAGAGTAATGTGTGCACTATTGAAGTGAAGATATGTTACCGTTGTGGTAAGAACGGACATGTTGTATCTGAGTGTGAACACAAGAATGTGATTTGTTTTAACTGTAGAGAAGAAGGGCACATTGGTAGTCAGTGTCCGAAACCGAAAAGAGCTCAGTCTAGTGGTAAAGTTTTTGCTTTGGTTGAGGATCAGACAGCTGCTGAGGACGGACTTATAAGAGGTACATGTTTCATTAATAGTACTCCTTTAATTACTATTATTGATACTGGTGCTACGCATTATTTTATTGTTACTGATTATGTTGAAAGATTGGGTCTTAAGTTGTCTTCTTTGAATGGAGAAATGGTCGTCGATACTCCAACCAAGGGGTCGGTGACTACTTCTTTTGTGTGTGCTAAGTGTCCCTTGTCGGTCTTCGACAGAGACTTTGTTGTTGATTTGTTTTGTTTACCATTAAGAGGTTTGGATGTGATTTTGGGTATGAACTGGTTAGAGCATAACTATGTTCATATTAAATGTTATGACAAGTCTGTGAGGTTTTCTACTCCTGAAGAAGAGGAAGATGGTCTGTTATCTGCTAGACAGTTGAGGAAGTTGATGCAAGAAGAAGTACAGATGTTCTCGTTAATGGCGTCGCTATCTATAGAGACTCAAGCTATAATTGAGGAATTGCATATGGTGTGTGAATTTCCTGAAGTTTTCCCTGATAAAATTCTTGATGTACCGTCATAGAGGGAAGTTGAATTTGCAATTGATCTTGTACCTGGTACCAGACCTGTGTCTATGGCACCATACAAGATGTCTGCATCTGAATTGTCAGAGTTAAAGAAGCAATTGGAAGAGTTACTTGAGAAGAAGTTTGTGAGACCAAGTGTATCGTCGTGGGGAGCTCCAGTGTTGTTAGTAAAGAAGAAAGATGGAAGTATAAGGCTTTGTGTTGATTATAAGAAGTTGAATAAAGTGACGATTAAGAACAAGTATCCGCTTCCAAGAATAGATGACTTGATGGACCAATTGGTGGATGCTCGTGTGTTTAGTAAGATTGATTTGAGGTCGGGTTACCATCAAATTAAAGTGAAGGATGAAGATATTCAGAAGACGGCTTTCAGAATGCGTTATGGACATTACGATTATTCGGTGATGCCTTTCGGTGTTACTAATGCGCCGGGAGTATTCATGGAATATATGAATCATATCTTTCATACTTATTTGGATCGGTTTGTAGTGGTGTTCATTGATGAAATTTTGATTTACTCTAAGTCAGAAGAAGAGCATGCTGAACATTTAAGAGTAGTATTGCAAGTTTTGAAAGAGAAGAAGTTGTATGCAAAGTTGTCCAAGTGTGAGTTTTGGTTAAAGGAGGTTAGTTTTCTTGGTCATGTGATTTTAGGTAGTGGCATTTCTGTAGATCCATCGAAGGTTGATGTTTTGTTGCAATGGGAAACTCCAAAGTCAGCTACTGAGATTAGAAGTTTCTTGAGATTAGCTGGTTATTATAGAAGGTTTATCGAAGGGTTTTCTAAGTTGTAACTTCTGTTGACTAAGTTGACTTGTAAAGGTAGAGTTTTTGTGTGGGATGTTCGGTGCGAAGAAAGTTTTACGGAATTGAAGAAGAGGTTGACGTCGGCTCCGATTTTGATGTTGCCTAATCCAGGAGAGCCTTTTGTGGTGTATTCTAATGTTTCTAAGATGGGTTTAGGAGGTGTGCTTATGCAGAATGGTAAGGTAGTTGCTTATGCGTCAAGGCAGTTAAGGACTCATGAGAAGAACTATCCTACGCATGATTTAGAGCTTATTGTCGTTGTCTTTGTGTTGAAGATTTGGAGGCATTATCTTTATGGTTCTAGATTTGAAGTGTTTAGTGACCATAAGAGTTTAAAGTATTTGTTTGATCAGAAGGAGTTGAATATAAGGCAACGAAGATGGTTGGAATTGTTAAAGGATTATGATTTCAGTTTGAATTATCATCCAGGAAAGGCGAATGTGGTAGCTGATGCGTTGAGTCGAAAGACTTTACATATGTCAACAATGATGATTAAAGAGTTGGAATTGATTGAGCAGTTCAGAGATATGAGCTTAGTTTGCGAGATTACTCCGCAGAGTGTTATGTTTGGTGTTGTACCCCAAAATTTTCCCTCTCATATTTCTCAAAACATTGCAAGAAGAATCTCCAAGTTGCTCAAGGTTGCTCAAGAGTTGGTCGGTCAGACAAACTATCTCCTAAGGCAGTCAACCCCAAATTAGGGTTTTGTGTTGCACCAAGATCCTTGATTAAAAATGACATCAAGTGCTCACCCATGTCCTAATATGTTCTCAAGATCGTCCATGTCAAGTTTCAAGCCTTGCAGAGGAAGTTTGCTCAGTCAATTGCTCAAAAGGTCCAAAAGTCGATTGTGCTAGGGCAAAAGTCAACTGTGACCTACATACAGTCAAACTTCAAGATTTTTTGTCAACATTCTCATTTTGAAGGAAATTTCATCATTTTATCAAGGGTTGATCATGATTCATCACGGATTGCTCAAAATTCATCAAGATTCAAAAGTTGCTAAATTAGGGTTTTGTAGGAAAAGTCAACTCAACTTTGACCAAGCATAACTTTCTAATACTTTATGAGAAATGACCCATCCAAAGCTAATTTTTAAGAGGATGCAATTTCCTACAATCCATATTCACACCCAAAGATCAAAAAATGCATTCACAAGAAGTTATGAATTTGGACTTTATAGGTCATTTTTGAAAGTCAATAAAAACACCTTTTTTGTTAAAGCTTATAACTTGTTAATGGAATATCAAAATGAGATGAGAACAAAGGGGTTGGTTATAGGACATCTCAAGGTTTCTAAAAAGTCATAGAACACTTCCAAAAGTTCAAAATTGAAGAAGTTATGCATTGTTGAAGTTGGACTTTTCTTGCAAAATTGCCAAAAGTCAACTATCCCCAAAACTTCAAATTTTGTCAAATGGGCCCATTCTTTTCCACTTGATTTGGGTTTGCATCATTTCCCACGTGTTATAGCTTCAGCCATTATCCCATATTTCATTTTTATTATTTAATTTTATTTTTAATTGAATTTATTCATTTTAAATCAAATAAAATCATATAAAATCCAACATTTTGATAACACAAGATTTTTTTACTATTTCAGGCTTTGATTACAATCATTATCATCATCAAATTCGAATCAAACCAAATCATGTGAAAAAAGATTGAAATGAATCAAATTTGGAAGGTTTTTCATGGAGAATCAAATCAAATTTGCAATCATTATTGGAGCAAGATTTGAACCAAATTTGTTACCCTAATCCAGTACACTATACATAAGCAAGCATAAGGGACGAAAATAAAGGTTGGAAATCGTGGGGAGAGGCAGAACAAGAAATGAAAAAATCACAAAAAAGTGAGAGATCAAAGTCAGGGTTAGAGGCAGTTTCAGGACACGAGACTTGTTCCAATCGCTCCCAGGGCATTCACACAAGCTACCTGGATCCAAAGCAAGCATTTTCAGACGTCCAAACGCGCTGTAAGTCTCACGTAACCCAGCTCTGTTCTTGAAATCGAAAATCACTATTCTTGCATCCATTGAAAAAAATAATTGCATATTTATAATCACAAGAACATTTGCAAGCTTTTGGTATTAACGAATTGCATTTATATGATCTGTAGCATGAATCACCATAATTAGGGTTCTTGGAGTTTTTTTTGGGCTTTCTGTTTCAGGTGTAATTGGTCCATATGAAGGACATGGTTGAGATCAGGAGATCGTGACGAGTTAAACCATGTTCTTTGAAGTTGTTTACATTGCCTGAGGATGATTTTAGGAGTGAGCTGCGTTTTTAGCTGCAGATTCTAATCCGCGGGTAATATTACAGTAGTGGGAGGATAGGGACGAAGAGCTGTCACTCGCCCATTGGACCATTCAAACGAAACGTGCGCTTTTTTTTGTTTTGCTGGAAATTATTTTGTTTTGATATATTATTATTAGTATGCGTTATATTAACAATTGAAATAGTTTGGCTTAGTGGTGGACAAAGCGCATGTTTTCCCTTCAGGACCTGGGTTCGAATCCCAGGTCCCCTACTTTCTCAATATTTTTGTTCTTCAGGTGATTCAATGCATGCTCTATCTTACAACCTACCATGCGCCATCATTCATCCAATTGCCAGATGGCCAAAGGCCAAATCTGAGGGTCCATGATTGAAGGTCCACCATAGTCCAGGTCAATGCATGCATATTGGATTCCAGAAAGTCAAAAAGGCCAGCACTAATGGGCCAAGGAATTGCTACTCACACCACAAAAACAGGCACAATTCCTTATTCCCTTTATATTTTCTTTAATTATTTTATGTACTTTATTTTATTTTATCTAATTGCTAACCAATCACAAAATTTCTTTTTTATCAAATAAAATCACAAAAAAATATTTTTTATTTCAATCAAAATTTTAACTTTTATTTTTTCTTAATAAATTTATTAATTAACTAGGGTTTTAGTTAGAAAACTTTAATTTATTTTTGTAAATAATTTTAATTTATTAGATTTAATTAAGTTTTAACCACCAATTTAATTAATTTTATTTTTCTTTCCTAAATAATCAAAAACTCCAGAAATAATTTATTTTTATTAATTAATTTATTTAATTTAATTTAGTAATTAATTTAGGTTATTTCTTTCTTAAAATAAAAAAAAACAACAAAAAGTTATTTTCTTTAAACCAAAAGGGTCAAAACCCTAATCATGCATTCGATTTAATTTTGTGCCGCGATTTACTTATTTTTATCCAATAATGTACCTGCTTCCAGATTGTAATAGTTAATAGGACATTTAATTACTTTTTATTCGCTTTGTTTTATTTTTCAAAGGGTTTGTATTTGGCGATGTAAATACCCGACGCCTTGTAATTTTAAATTCCGCATTTTATTTTTCGCAAATTATAACTGTTAGATGTTTGATAATAGGGTTTGCATGACAAGACTGAATGTTAATCTTAAAATCAAATTAGATCACCCTTAACATGTACAAAGATAAAAATAACTAAAAACGACACACTCGCACATGCGCACTCGTAGGGTACACCCCACTTGGTTGCCTTCGTACACGGTCATTGAGTATAGGTCGCTTTATAGGCCGTCCTCTTGTCTAAAAGATCATAGTCACCTCGAAACAGTTGCCTCGGATATTGTTGCCTCAAATAAATGATCTAAGACATTAGGGTTAGCGCTAAGGCGTCCTAACATTGCTTTGGTGACCGTATGTCCCTAATTCGAATTGACCCTCAAACTTCAACGACGGTGCTACCCACTCATTCATAGTGGGATAGCATTGTCTAAAGGAAAATAACATAGAATGATTCCTTTTTTCGAGTAGGTAGATGGTTGTTGGATACTTTCTCTTTCAAAACAAAACTCTTCACACTTACACTTTTCGAACAAAGTTTTCAAAACACTTCATTACACTCTTGAGGACATAAGCAAGAGTTAAATTGAAGTTTCAAAACAAAAACTTTTTCAAACCCACAAGCACAAAGAAAACAATTTTGAAAACATTTGAGCAAGTACGTAAGAGCCCGTGGATAACCACGGATAGAAAGGGTGCTAACACCTTCCCTTTCTATAATCTACCCCCCGAACCCGAGAAATATCTCGAAAAAGGAATTTTTCTGTGCTTTTTTCCTTTCCTTGTTGGATAAAATAATAGTCGGTGGTGACTCTTGCTTACCGCGACATTTTGCAAATACAAAACGCAAAATGCGAACCAGCATTCCAAAAAAACAGTCAGTTCTTCCCACCGTATCACATTGGGTATGTTAAAGATTAATAATGAATTTCTAGACAGTATCAGAGAAGCTCAGAAGTTGGATGTGAAACTGGTAGATTTGATGGTTGGGACTGATCAATCTGAGAATAGTGATTTTAAGTTAGATGCGCAAGGTGTGTTGAGATTTCGTAGCCGGATTTGCATTCCTGATGATGCTGAGATAAAGAAAGTGATACTTGAAGAGAGTCATAGAAGTAGGTTGAGTATTCATCCAAGAGCTACAAAGATGTATCAATATTTGAAAGGTTTATTTTGGTGGCCTGGGATGAAGAGTGACGTGCATCTTTTTGTGTATACATGTTTGACTTGTCAGAAGTCGAAAGTCAAACATCAGAAGTCTGCAGGATTGATGCAACCGTTGGAAGTTCCAGAATGGAAATGGGATAGAATTTCAATGGACTTTGTGACAGGGTTGCCTAATACTTTGAGAGGATATGATTCAATTTGGGTGATTTTTGATAGGCTTACGAAGTCAGCTCATTTTATTCCTATTAACATCAGTTTTCCAGTGTCAAAGTTGGCTGAGATTTATATTAGTGTGATTGTGAAGCTGCATGGTGTTCCTTTGTGCATTGTTTCAGATAGAGATCCAAGATTTACTTCTGATTTTTGGAAGAGTTTGCAAGAAGCATTGGGTTCTAAGTTGAGGTTGAGTTCAGCGTGTCATCCTCAGACAGATGGTCAGACTGAACGGACTATTCAATCGTTGGAAGATTTGCTAAGGGCATGCGTTCTTGAGCATGGAGGTTTGTGGGATACTTATCTTCCGTTGATAGAGTTCACTTATAATAACAGTTATCATTCTAGTATTGGGATGGCACCTTTTGAGGCGTTGTATGGTCGAAGATGTAGAACTCTGTTATGTTGGCATGAATCTGGTGAGAGTGTAGTACTTGGACCTGAACTTATTCGTGAGACTACTGAGAAGGTGAAGTTGATTCGAGAAAATATGAAAGCTTCCCAAAGTAGACAGAAGAGTTATCATGACAAGCGAAGGAAAGATTTAGAATTTCAAGTTGGTGATCATGTGTTTTTGAGAGTTACACCTGTGACTGGTGTTGGGCGAGCATTGAAGTCTAACAAGCTCACTTCTCGTTTTATTGGGCCGTATCACATTTTGGAGAGAGTGGGGAGTGTTGCTTATAGAGTGGCTTTACCGCCTAATCTTTCGAATTTGCATGATGTGTTTCATGTGTCGCAACTTCGGAAGTATGTTTCAGATCCATCTCATGTGATTCATATGGACGATGTGCAAGTATGGGATAATCTTATGGTGGAGACAATGCATGTATGGATTGCAGGTCGTAAAATGAAGACTCTGATGGGCAAAGAGATTGCCTTGGTTAAAGTGGTTTGGCTAGGAGCTGCTGGTGAAAGCATGACTTGGGAGTTGGAGAGCAAGATGCGAGACTCATATCCTGGATTGTTTGTTTGAGGTAAATTTTCGAGGACGAAAATATTCTAAGTGGGGGAGAGTTGTAACGCCCGTAATTTAATTAATTATTTAATTAAATTCTTTTTAGAATATTTGTGAAGATGTGTTATAATTAATTGGATTTAATTATTATGTGGAGAAATAATATTAGAGGTATAATATTATTATGTGGAGAAATAATATTAGAGGTATAATATTATTAAGTGGTGAAATAATATTAGAAGTATAATATTATTTGATGTGGGCTTGTTTTTGAGGGAGTAGAAGTAATAAGGGGGGTGTTGGTTTTAAGCCCAATGAGGAGTTAATAGAATAATAGGATTATTTTATTATTTGTTAGAAGGAATAGAAATAAAGAAACAGTAGAAAGAATAAGGATTTAGAAGAGAACGTGGAGCTGCTGGAAATAGTAGAAAAACGGTAGAACGAGAATTCAACCCGGAAATTGCAGAGCGACCTTCAATCCAAGGTAAGGGTGGGGTTATGACTTTATAATTGGGTTCATGATATTTGATATGTGGGGTTAAAGGTGATTGTTGTTTTATTCTTGAATTGGATGTATATGATGATGTATGATGAAGATTTGATAAATTTTAGGTGAATAATGATGTCATGATGTTGTTTAATCGATGTAGTATTATAGGATAATGTTGGGTGATGATATATCATGATTATAATAAGGTTTGTGAGGTTAAGAATATGATTCCCGTAGTAAAAATGTAGAGGAAATCGTGGAATTATGCAGGAGGGATCAAGATGTGTTGACCTCAAACTTGATGTGTCGATACATCAAGGTTGTAAGACTCGGGATGAGTCGATACGAAAGAGGCTTGCGTTGATACATGAAGGTTGCAAGACTCAGGATGAGTCGATCTATGGGACGCATGTGTCGATACATGCTGTGTGCAATACTCAGGATGAGTCGATCCATGAGAGGATGCGTCGAATCATGTTGTGTAGTTGAAGCAGTACGCGTCGATCCAAGGGGTTTTGCGTCGAACCATGTTGCCTGATTTTTGATAGATTCAGTTTTAAAGTGTTGTAACTCGAGTTTTAGGATGCCGTTTGAGATACCGTTTGAAGTGTTGAATAGCTAATGTGATGAACTTTATTCTAAAGGATTAAAATGATGAATAAGAAGTGTAATCCTAGTAGCCAATTTAGGATTTATAATTAATCCCTGTGTTGGTCGTTGTGCTGGTTTTTGAACAGAATGATGAATATGAGATGTTTAGAGGCTGCTGTGTGAATTATGATAGTAGGATTAGTGACAGTAACGATGTAAAATTGCAGAATAACAGTATGGATTACTGTAGTATTAATATACAACTGAGTTGTTAGTGATAAGTTACTCATGATGCTCTGTTGATGATTTATAATAAATAAATGATGTTTAATGAATTATTTTGATGATCTGAGATGTTGATGATGAGACGGTGAGATGTTCTTGAGATGTTGATTATCTGAGATGTTTTTGAGATGTTGATTATCTGAGATGTTTTTGAGATGTTGTTAATTGAGATGTTTATGAGATGTTATTGATTTGAGATGTTGTTAACTTGGGTGTTGTTATTACATTCATGGTTGTGTCGCATACATTGCATTTTTGAGATGGAGCTTATGCTCGTTGAGATGGCCTGTATTGGCGAATTTTGAGATGAAGGCTATGCCTTGTTGATGCCTCTATTAATTGGCAAATTTTTGAGATGGGAGTTCTGCTCCAATGGTACCACGTGCATTTGCATAGTATTGAGTCGCATTATATGATTTCATAAAGAAGTGTATTTTGATGTTGACGAACGTGTATATATGTTGTAATTGTTGTTGGTTATGAGATGAGAAGTGGTGATGTTATTGATCTAATTTAATATATCAATTATCATGCGCTTTATTATATTGTTAGATATCTCACCCCTTCTGTTTGAATGTTACCCTTATGTTGGTAACGTGCGGGTAATCGAGAGTGAAGGTTGTGTACCTTCAATAGTTCACGTCGGTGTCATTGCTCTGATATGCAACACTCAGGGGTATGAACACTTGCTGATTTTTTATTGCTGATTTTCAGTTGTTGAACTATAGTTGACTATTATTAAATATGTGTTGTTTTGAAGTTGATGTTTTGTTGTTTAAAGATGTTATTGAGAATTTCGATGTGTAGTTGTTGAATTATTTAATTAAATATGTTATGATGGTGGTTCATCCGATGTTTTTGAAAGTGTTATATATCCACGATGAATGCAATGAATTTGTTAGAAGAATTTGTGACATCCCGATTCATTTTCACGATTGAAATTTTATAACTCTGATTTATCTATATAAATTGTCGGGTAGAATTGGGGTGTTACAGGAATCATGATCAACCCTTGATCAAATGATGGAAGTCACTCCAAAATGTTGATGTTGACCAAAAATCTTGAGGTTTGACTGTATGTGGGCCACAGTTAACTTTTGACCTAATACAGTCGATTCTCAAGCATCTGAGCAGTTGACTGAGCAAAATTCTAATGCAAGGCCTGAAACTTGGCATGGATGATCTTGGGAACATATTAAGACCTTGGAAAGAATTTGAGTTCTTTGTGGTTCACACATCTGGATGAAAATGGAAACCCTAATTTGAGGTATACTGCCTTAGGAGAGAGTTTGTCTGGTCAACTCTTGGACTTCCTTGAGCAACTTGGGGACCTCAATTGACATTTGTTGAGTAAAATGGGAGGGAAAATTCTGGGGTACAACACAAAATAAGACAAATACTTTATTAGCTAAATTCAAAGTTCAAATGCCTTTTAGGCGTTACAATTAAAAACAAATCTAAAACTAGAAAAGAAATCAAAATTCCCATGGATGCTTCCTCTTTGTGCCGAGATAGTCATTGAGTCCTTTTTCTTTGTGGAGCTGCTTTGTGAACTCTAAAACCTTCCTTTCCTGAGCATGGAACTGATCCCTGTAAGTATCCCGCTCCTCTTTCAACTGAATGCAAGACCTCTATAATTCTCCAAAATCAATGGGCATATAAGGATGGAGAACCGTGTAAGGAATACCCCCTTCCGTAGTGGGTTCTCTAATCAATGGTAAAACGGACACATAGGGCATCATAAGCTTCTGGACGCGAGCTCGTACCCATTGGAGGTAAGGTTCCATAGGAATGGAAGCTTTTGGCCCCAAAGCCTTGGTGCCATATTTGTTTACCATGCCCCAAGCTCGTATGAACCTCCAGCGATACTCTTGAACATCATCCTTATAGTTGAATACAATGCCCTCGATAAGTAACTCATGGGGACCATCCCTTCGAGCGTAACCAAATTGTCACAGAGCTAAACAAGGATTTTAGGTTATACCCCCTCTGATACCAAGCAATGGGATATTAGGGTACTCCCCGCAGCGGTCAATAATAGTTGTATTTTCCATAGCTCGGGAACACCAAAGAATATCCATGTGAGCGAGTGACATTATCCTTTGCGACCAACCCAAACCTTCTTCATTATTTAGCATGGACTTAGGGAGGTGAGGAATAAACCACCTCGACAGCAATGGGATACAACACATAAGAACCCCTCTTCTCTTCATGGTACGAGTATGGAGAGTGTGCAAAATATCTCTGAGCAAGGTAGGCACAGGGTTGCGAGAGAGGGAGATCTTGATAGCATTCACATCTATGAATTAGTTCGGATTAGGGAATAGGACTAACGCATAGATTAGAAGAGCCAAAACCTCCTCAAAAGCCTGAAAATCCATATCATCCCAAAACAGCTGGGCCTTGTCTATCAGAAACTTAGCTAGAAAACCCTTGACTCCGCTTCTTGTTTCCCAATTGGATACCACGTCGGCCCGTTTCAGATGCAAAGCTGAGGCAATAAATTCTGGCTTAGGAACTTCTTTTAGACCTGTGAAGGGCAACTATTCAAGAATGGGTATATCCAATAGCTGAGAGAATTCTTCCAAGGTAGGCACCAACTGATAGTCTGGAAAGGTGAAGTAGTGGTGCTTGAGATCAAAGAACTGAAAGAGTACACTCAACATCTTTTCATCAAAGTTTAAAGTAACCAGGTTGAGAAGTCGACCATGTATCTTAGTGAATGCAGAAGTTTCGGAAACCTTTGATACTAGCTCTTTGAGTTGGGAAGGTATCTTCACAAAGCTAATTCGGATAGTGTTTCTATGAACGCAAGCCATGATCTGCAAAACAGAACAAAGATAAATTCCCTTGGTCTTTGAAATGGTTAGTGCAATGAGAATGGATGCTATGTTATGATGCGTGATGTCATGATAAACCACAGGTATAGCAAACACAATCAAATCACACCAAGTCCTTAGGTTTAAGGCCTGCATGAGGTTCAAGGTCATACCCTCTTGAAGTTTAGTTGGTTTCAAACATGTCTTAAAAAGTAACCGGGTTCTAAGGGATCTCAATATCAGTGACCATCCTTTATCGGGCATTATCTCAGCTCAAGCAATCTTTTCTTGCATCCGAAATATCCCAAAAGTATGATCTCAATGAGTGTAGCATCGAGTATCAACCAATCCTCAGCTCTACACTGGGGCCGGCTACCTCACTACTTTCTAATGGCCAAGTTTGTTCAACTAAGGTTCTAAGGTCCGTTAGTGCTTCACAACACCATGCGGCAGCCCTGTATTCTCCTCGTTTCCCCATGAAGGATACCGGTACCAACCAAAGTGCCACACCAACGCAGCCATCACTTAACCCATATCGGTCTATGCCATACAGTCTCTATAATCTATTGTTGTTTACCTAAAAAGTGCCCCCAGATCCGGGTGTAGGATCTACAGTAACCCAAGCAAAAACCCTTTAAGAATAAAGAAAACAAACAAGAAAGCAATTTTTAACATGACCTAGATCCTAAGGTATACCCCACTTATTTTGTGTCCCCAGCAGAGTCGCCAAGTCTTTGATACGGTGGCAGAACCAACTGTTATACTGGTTTGCGTTTTGCATTTTTTGTTTGCAAAATGTCGCGGTAAGCAAGAGTCGCCATCGACTTTTATTTTATCCAATCAGGAAAAGGAAAAAGAACAGAAAAAACCTTTTTCGAGATGTTTCTGAGTACGGGGGGTAGATTATAGAAACGGAAGGTGTTAGCACCCTTTCTATCCATGGTTTTCCATGGGCTCTTAGGTACTTGCTCATCTTTTTAAAATTTCTTGTGTGTGTGCTTGTTTTGAAAAAGTTTTTTGTTTAACTTCGTGATAACCCTTGTATCTGTCCTCAAGAGTGTGACGAAGTTTGTTTTGAAAATTTGTTTTGAAAGGTGTTTGTGTGAAGAGCTTTGATGAGCAAGTAGTTAAGATTCTACCTACTCAAAAAAAGATTGTTCGTTCTCGTTTCCTTTAGACAGCGTTATCATACTATTAAGGAGTAGGTAGCCCTGTCGTTGGAGTTTATAAGGGACGTTCGAAAGGGACAAGTACAGTCACCAAAGCAACAGTTAGGAAGCCTTAGTAGTAACCCTAAAGTATGAAGATCTTTCCGAGGCAACATTTCCGAGGGAAAATTTCCGAGGCAACATTCGAACGGGACATTTTGATCTTTTAGACTGGAGGGCAACCACTAAAATGTCCTATGCTTAATGATTGTTTACCGAAGGCAGCCGAAGTGAGGTAAACCCTAGGAGTGAATATGTGCCTGTGAATTTTTTCAGTTAATTAGTCTTTGCACATTAGGTGATCTACCATTTTAATTTTCAATCATTCTTCCCATAGAATCCTATTAGCCATGCATCTAGACAGTTAAAGATTACGGGAATTTAAAGTGCGAGAAAATAAACCTAGATATTACAAGGCTTTGGCAGTTACATAATTATCTTGGCTGAAAATAAAAATGCGGAATTTAAAACCCTAATTACTATTACAGACTCGGAGCAGTTACAATTATAATAAAAAGAATTAAAATACGCGCGGCGAATTAAATGCGAGAATGGTTAAAAACCCTAAAAATATAATTGATGAAAATAATTAGGTTATTTTGGAGAAAAGAATTAATTAAGTCATGTACAAAATTAACCCTAATTTCTAATTAGTTTTAATTATAAAAAGATATTGAAATTAACCTAAGTTAAACTAAATTGACTAATTAAAGAAAATAAAAAAAAAAAAAAATTTGTGTTTCTTTGTGATTTTGATTTGAGAAAACAACTTAGTTACAAATTTAAAACCTAATTTCTAATTAATTTTATTTATAAAAAAGAATTAAATTAACCTAGTTTCTAATTAAATTAAAATAAATATTTTATATAAAAAAATGATCTTTTTGTGATTTTTGTGATTTGTTGATTTTATGATAAATTAAAAAAGTAATTAATTTTTTATGAAAAGAAAATAATTAACAAATTAATTAAAATAAAAGAAATAAAAGAAAGAATTGAAAATGGGCCTGTTTGCATTGTTGAAAGAGGGGTGTGAAGTTGAAATTCCCAGGCCCAAAGGTTGCTGAGCCCAGTCAACGCGCCTGATTCCATGGGGCATTGACTTGAGGGTGCATCATGGTCTTTTAGTGGTAGGCGTCAGATCTGATTGAATGATGAATCCAAAGGATCGATGGTTGATAGCGTAGGGTGAACACTAGGGTAGGTGATGCACAGGATCTGCAAATGGAAAAGAAAATAAAGTTTTGCTGCGACCTGGGATCGAACCTAGGTCCTTATACTCTCCACCAACGCGTTGTTCCACTGGGCCAACTTGCTTAGTTGTTATTATACTGAAAACAAAAATATAATATGTAAAAACAAATGGTTAGTTGACAAAAACGCGTGGAATTTTGAATGGCCCAATGGCTGGTGACACATATCTTCTTCTTCCTGGAACCATCGTGTTAGATATATAACCTATACCTACAGACACCTTCTGTCGCTATAAGCCTGCTGTGATCGGTGGAAATAGAACTGACTGTTTTTTAAGCTGGTTCGCGAAATGTCACGGTAAGCAAGAGTCGCCACCGTCTTTTATGTTCTCCAACATGGAAAGGACAAAAGCACAGCAAAATTCCTTCTTTGAGAATGTTTCTCGGTTCGGGAGGTAGATTTATAGAAAGGGAAGGTGTTAGCACCCTTTCTATCCGTGGTTATCCACGGGCTCTTAGGTACTTGCTCTTATGTTTTCAAAAATTGTTTGCTTTTCAAGTGTGTGTGGGTTTTGAAAAAGTTTCGTTTAAAAAATTTCTAAGTAACTCTTGTATCTGTCCTCAAGAGTGTATGAAAAATTTGTTTGTAAACTTTTTGAAAGTGTCAGTGCGAAAAGTTGTTTTGTTTGTTTAAGAGAGCAAGTACCTATGAGAAATCTACCTACTCTAAGGAATTAGGCTGTGTAAGAGTCCTTTAGATAGTGATATCCCACTATTGAGAAGTAGGTAGCACCGTCGTTGGAGTTATTCGGGTCAATTCGATTATGAGGGACAGTGTGGTCACCGAAGCAATAGTAGGACGCCTTAGCGGTAACCCTAATGTCCTAGATCCTTTTTTATCCGAGGCAACCGTTTCGAGGCAACAGGATCTTTAGACAGGAGGGTGACCTCTAAAACACCCTATACTTGACGACCACGTTCGAGGCAACCAATGAGGCGTACCCTAGGAGTGGCATGTGCACGTGTGTCAGGTTTCAGTTTATGTTTATCTTTGAACATGCATCATTGTGAGCTACGGGTTGATTTTATTTGTCATACAAATCTTGTCATGCATAATTAACAGTTTAATAATTTGCGGGAAGTAAATTGCGGGAAATTAAATCTAAGCTATTACAAGGCGTCGGGTATTTACATCACCAAAAACAAACCCTTTAATTTAAATTGCGGAAAGTAAAATAAAGCGGTAAATAATTAAAGTCCTAATTAAAAGCTATTACATTCCGGGACACAGATACAATAATATGATAAAATGGATCGCGTGCGAGAAATTAAATCGGGTGCGAGTTTTTTGGGTTTTGACCCTTTTTTTGAAAGGAAGTGATTTTTTGGTTATTTTTGGATTAAAAGAAATCAAATTAAGTTAACAATTAAATTAATAAAATAATTAATTAATTAAAATATTTTTGGATTTTTGAGTTTTTAAAGAAATAAAATAAATTGAATTAATGCTAATAAAAACCTAATATTCTAAATTGATTTTAAATATTGCAAAAAATATTAACAGTTAAATCTAATTAAAGCTAAATTGATTAAATTAATTTATTTACAAAAATAAAAGTGATGAAGTTAATTTTAATAAATAAAATATTTTTTTGTGTTTTTGATTTTATTAGGAAAAAATGTTAATTGGTTAGTGATTAATAAAAATAATAACGATTAATTAATTAAAGGAACATAATACAAATAGAGAGAGAGTTTAGGAGTATACGAGCCTGATTGGAGGGGTGAAACAGTTATTGGCGTCATGTGTAAACTGTTTTGTTTTGGCCATTTGTGTTTTGGCTTTTGGCCATTTGTGTTTTGGCTTTTTCCCATTTGTGTTCTGGCCTCAACGTTCCTTAACCTTCTCAGGATGTCTGTCTCGCCATGTATTGGTGTCATGGGTAAGCTGTTCTGTTTTGGCCATTTGGCTTTTGGCTTTTGGCCATTTGTGTTCTGGCCTCAACGTTCCTTAATGAACCTGCATGGGATCCTGTCTAAAATCTGCAGTGTTGAATCTCATGAACACATTAAATAAAATCATAAAATGCAAATAAAGCCAATATATGAAGAAATTTAATGTTTAGGCACAATATGGTATGTATGAATGATTATACCCTTTTGATCATGGAGATCAAATCAATCTTACCCTTACTGGAAAATTAGTGACATGAATGCTTTTATGCCCTTTTGATCATGGAGATCAAGCCAGCCTTACCCTTACTGAAGAAGTAGTGAGGTGTTGGTTTGTAACTGAGATGGCTTGTTTGTAGTGAGAGAGGGATTTGTAATAAGGATTTCAAGGTTTTAGGGTTATTGAAAGAATTTGATATTCTAACAGTGTTGTGGCAAAGTTTTTTTCTCTCTTTTTTCTCCTCCCTGGTTTGTGTGAAAAGAAGGTGATTATATAATGGAAATTAGGGTAAAGAAAATGGACTTTGAATGTGCAATTGGGCATCCAATGTTCACTTGAGTTCGTCACTTTCCAGGCTAAATCGCAGGGACTTAAGTGCAATTTTTGAAGTTCAAATGTGAAAACAAAATGTAGCCGACATCGAGAACTAACTCCTGTCCGAAAATCGGCTCAATCAGATAAAAGGTGAATTAGTTATGAATTTTTGAAGTTTCAGCTCAGACAAACTTATTTTGGGCTCCAGTGTCGACTCTGACACGTTCTTCAATAAAAAACTGGTATTGATCAGTGCATAATTTGGTCTCGACTTTTGAAGAAAAGTTGTAGATCTCTGAGTCAGTGACCTTGTGTAAAAATATGAGCCCAATCCGATAAAAATTGACCGAGTTATGAATTTTCGAAGTTTCGGCCCAGATGAAATAATATTCAGCATTCAGGATTTTCGGCGTGTCATGCGCTCTGAGTAAAAAACGAAGGCCTTTTGAATACCGTTTGAACTCAATACCTTCTGTGAAAATATAGCCAACTCAATTTGTGAAATTTTGGCGCCAGAACCAGCTCGATACGATGAAAATCGACCAAGTTATGATTTTCTGAACATGACGCAAATAAACTTCTGTCACAAATTTTCTGTACGGAAATACTTGATAAATCCACATTTTTGAAGACCTTTTGATCGAAATTGGCTTCTAGCCGTGAGAGATGAAAACGTAGATAATGTCAAGACAGAATTTTGGCCACCCGAACGGGTTTAAAAAGAGCCACGATCTTCAAGTTATGAATTTTTTAGCGCGTAAGAACTGCACTTTCAGCACACTTTTCACCATATTTCTTCGAGAAAACTCACACATTCGGATACCTTCTTTAAAGAATTGACTCTTGAGCTGAACCTGAATTTGAGAATACGTTATCAGAGATATCTTGGCGAAGGAACACCTGAATATGACGCGCCGGGTTGGACTTGTGAATTTTTCTTGAAATGTTTTGAGAAATATGGGAGGGCAAATTTTGGGGTGCAACAGTTGCCCCTGTTCAATCTTCTTAGACCTGAGGATGTAGATTGGCTTACGTGCCTTTCGTGATCCGAAGGTGGAAGATGATTGAACACTAAAGTGCCCAGAAATTTTCACTCACATAGTAGAGTATCAGCAGCGTGATGGCGGGAATGGGCTTACAGATGCCATTTGGAGAGATGATGGATAGGAGGATGGGCTTATAGATGCCATCTGGAGGTGTGACGGAACCTTGTCGGGAATGGACTTATAGATTCCATTTGGAAGTGTAATGGATAGTTGAATCTGAATAAGAAATAGAATAGCTTCCGTGTCTGGAGCATATCTAGTCTATATCTAATTGCTAACGTCTGAATAAATAGTAGACTGACCGCCGCGTCTGGGGTATATCCATACTGTGTTTGAATGAGTGACAGAATGTCATCCGAATCTGGATCGTATATGGACTGTCTTTTGAATGAATCTGGACTAAACAATAGAATGGCATCCGGGTCTAGAGCATCTCTAAGTTGTCTTTAGAAGTTTGAATCTGAATAAGCAATAGAATAGCGTCCGGGTCAGGAGCATCTCTGAGCTATATCTGAAAGGAAATCTGGAATAAGTATCAGAATGTCGCCGTGCCTGGGTTGCATCTGAACTATCTCTAGAAGGAAGTCTGAATAAGTAATAGAATAGCATCCGGAGCTGGAGCATCTCTAAGCTATCTCTGAGAAGAAACTTTTGAATAAGCAGAAGAATAACATCCATGTCTGGAGCATATCTAAGCTATCTCTGAAAAGAAACTCTGAATAAGCAAAAGAACAGCATCCATCTCTGGAGCATTTCCCAGCTATATCTGAAAGGCAATTTTGAATAAGCAAAAGAACAGCATCCATCTCTGGAGCATTTCCCAGCTATCTCTGAAAAGAAACTTTTGAATAAGTAGAAGAATAGCATCCATGTCTGGAGCATATCTAAGCTATCTCTGAAAAGAAACTCTGAATAAGCAAAAGAACAGCATCCATCTCTGGAGCATTTCTAAGCCATCTCTAAAGAGAAAATCTGAATAAGCAAAAGAACAGCATCCATATCTGGAGCATTTCCCAGCTATATCTGAAAGGAAACTCTTGAATAAGCAAAAGAACAGCATCCATGTCTGGAGCATTTCTAAGCCATCTCTGGAGAGAAAATCTGAATAAGCAAAATAACAACATCCATCTCTGGAGCATTTCCCAGCTATCTCTGAATAAGCAAAAGAACAACATCCACATCTGGAGCATCTCTGAGCTATCTCTGAAGAGAAAATCTGAATAAGCAAAAGAACATCATCCATATCTGGAGCATTTCCAAGCTATCTCTTTAATCTCTTTAATGTAGATATGCCCTGGCTAGATACAGGTGTCGAATCCACAATTAATTACTCACAGATATGCCCTGGCTGGATACAGGTATCGAATCCAGAATTAGTCGTCTACAGATATGCCCTGGCTAGATACAGGTATCGAATCTGGAATTGCGACAGTTGATAGTAATCATCTTTGGGTTGTCCTTTTTTCCTGAAAAGGCAAACATTAGTCGTATGCAATGTCATGATGCATGATGTCATGAGGTTCAAAATGAGATAGTGTGTTATGATGCATATATGCATGCGTCATGGTGTATGATAATGCGATGTTTATGAATGTATTTTCGTCTAGGAAAATAAATCCTTGACGAATGCCGGGAAGTTGAATCCTGGGCTGATGTCGAAGAGTAGAGTTCTTCTTTTCCGCTGGGGATGATGATTGCAAGAATAAACCGGTAGGAGAAGATGACTCCGTTGGGGAATAGACTTGGCGAAGAGATTACTCTGCGGGGAATTACTCTGTGGGAAGAAATACTTCGCTGAGATTTTGATGATGACTCCGCTGGGGATTCTGTTGATAAGCTCTGTTGGAAGAATTTGATGGACTCCGCTGGGGGATAGGAAGAACTTCGCCGAGGACGATCTTTCTGTTGCCATTAGATGAGGATAACCCAGTTATAGGCTCTGGTGGGGAATAACCTTTGAATATGGTCGGGGAGAGACGTATGCACTCTGCAGGGGACCAGCTTCCAGAATCTATTGGGGATAAGCTTCCAGAATCTACTGGGGATAAGTTTCCAGAATCTACTGGGGATAAGCTTCCAGAATCTACTGGGGATAAGTTTCCAGAATCTACTGGGGAGGATGATTCAACTCTCCTGGGGAAACTTTTCGGACTGCGCAGGGAAATGGCTCCACTGGGGTGTCTGGAATTCCGCCGGGGAACAATCTTATATTTCCGTCGAAGAATATTAAGACTGCCGGGGATGCTTACTAAGGAATATCTGTATACTCTGCTGGAGAATATTGAGATCTTCTGGGGATACCCGACTTCCTTAGGGCTGACAGTAGCCTAACTCTGCTTGGGAAGAGTATCGCTGACTTGCTAGGGGTACTGTGCCTTTTCGGGGCTGATGGGAGACCAACTCTGCTAGGGGCGAGTATTGCTGAATCCTATCCTGCTCTGCAGGGAGTGGAGATATCTTGGTCATATTCTTCAGCCGCATCTACCTTGTACCTGGAGGACAGAGCAGCTTGACCATTTAGACAATTCTTACTGCCCCAGTTTCTGCGGGAGAAGGTATCTGTGGAGGTCTTGATGACTGTCGATTGACAAACTTTCTTCTGGTAGGAAAGTGACGAGATGACGGGACATAGTCGTACGCTTTGATCCCTAATTTTTGCCTGGACCGCCCTTTCGGGTTTTCAGTCCCTCGGGATACCCTTTTTTGCCCAAGCCGCCTTTTCAGATTTTCGACTTGCCGGGTGTATAGATTTTTTTTCGTTTTAATCCCTTATTTTTTCCCGAACCCTTTTGGTTCGCCGGGAAGCCCTTATTTTTGCCTAGGCCAGTCGACCTAGCGGGTCTTTGATTATGCGTAGTATTTTTTGACTATGTCCATGTTCTCAGGATGTATGGAGTTGTCACTGTCAGTAGTGTTGTGTTGTCATACCACCAAAAGATCTTCGTTTGATCGTCCAATGCCCCAAGTGATCCAGATGGAGATTTGCCCCAAGCTGGTTGGCCTTTTGAGAGATTCTCCGAATCTTGACTTAACTGCCCCAGATGATGGACAATGATCATGCCATGCCCCTTGGTTGGGAGTGCTTTTGTTCATTAGATATTCTTCGTGCAAATTTCTTTGTTGTTCGAACAAAAGTCATATGCAAACAATGTTATATTAAAAATGCAAAGCTTATGTCTGTCTTGAAGTTTTTGAAAAAGCATTTTTTTCATAAAAACAAGTGAATTTTTTTTGTAAACGGTGATGTCAACTCGTTATTTTACCACAAGCCTTAAGGAGTCAGGATACCTTTCGTAACAGTATGCTTTCGAACTAACCCATGCTTCAGCTAGGACTTTTAAGGGTTATAACGTGGCCTGGTTCACGGTTTAAGAAACAAAGGATAAAGGCTCAAATTTTATTTGTACCCACCCGCTCTTCGTGATGTTCTTCAAACCTAAACTCAGTTGATCGTGCGTTTAGATCTCGTTTGAGTCTTTGCTTTGATATACCGGTGATGGTTCGGATATTGACAATTTATTTTGAATAGGCAGTCATTTCCTTTTTTGTTGAGGGTTTGTAGGACCTCTTTCTTTTTTGATTTCGTTATCCCTGTTTTTTGCCTGAACTGTTCCTTTTTGTGATTACAGTCAGCGGGATGCCCCAGTTTTGTAAGTCTCCTTCATAGGTTTTGACTTATTGGGCTTTTATTTCTAAGAGATAATGACTGCTTGTCTTTATGATTACCTGGAACCATCACTGTCTTTTCGTCTCGGAAGGACTTCTTTGATGCTATTCGTTGTACACTTGGATCCACTGAGAGAAATACCCTGCCCCGGGTTATGATTAAGGGTTTTAATTTTCGAAAAGAAAACTCCTACTTCTTTGGCTCAAAGGGGTTGCCGAGGGGTTATCTTCCTTATAACTCCAGTGTTTAGGAATTGAAACAATGCCTGTACGTCATCAGCGGGGTCCTTTCAAAAGCATACTGTAAAGATTGTTGTATCATTTTTGTCATCCTCCCTCAAGAGGCTTAGAATTATTAATCGAGAGTTGACATAAAAAAAAAACTGAAAGCAGTTTGAATATAGCGAATGCGAATATATTGATTCAAAATAGACATGTGTGATGCATTAATGAAATAACAATGTTTAACATGAATAAATGTTTGAACAAAAGAAAATTACAACTTAAAAATTCTAATGGACAAAAAGTCCTCTCATCTTGGGACTTGTTACTTCACATGGTGAATCCTGTAGGGATGGTAGAAGCACTCGGCCTGACCCACTTGAGTGAAATCCACTGCCCCTTCATTAATCAGGTCCTGGACCTTGTTCTTCAGAGCCCAGCAGTCGGCAGTGTCGTGTCCAGGACTATTAGAGTGGTATGCACACCTTTTGTTGGGATGATAGTTAGGAGCAGATGTGTTGGGGTTCCGGGGAGGAGCCCTTAGTGTAATCAGATTCAACCTCAACAGGTGTTGTAAAGCTTGAAACAATGACACGTTGAGCTGGGTGAATTGCCTCCTGGGTTTGCTTGGCTTACTCTGATCAACCTGTTGCTCTGGGCAAGGTTGATGCTGGGCTTGTGAAGTGGTAGCAATTTGGAGAGGTCTGTTCTTCACCATACCAGACCCTTGTCCTCTTGGAATCTGATCAATGACCTGGTCCCTGACTTGGGCTGGTTGCTTCATGTCTTGATGAAGCTGACTGATCATGGTCCTCAACTCTTCTTGCTCCCGAGCTAAGCCTTGGATGAGAGCCATTTGCCCCAGCATCTGGGTTCTCATTGTGTCTACCTCATCTTGCAGACGTTTCAATCGTTCATCCTTGTCATCTTCGGGCCTTTTCTTGGCCAAATTCCCCATGAGGAGTGTCCTCAACTCTTCTTGCCCCTTGGATAGGCTTAAGAAGATCTCCCTGAACTGAGTCTCTTGAGCATGAGGACCCTGGTTATCTTGTTAGGAAGCCATTGCTGAAATAAACAGCGAAAAAGATAAGTGACCTGTAACAAGGGTACCTGTAATGCAATGATATGTATGATATGCATGCAATGTTTTCAAGGATCTCGCGGGGTAAACAAGAAAATTGTTAGAATTTGCATTTTGTAGCTTGATGGAAGGCACTTCATATTGTTGAGAGTCCTTCTTCAAGAGTCAAGGCTCACCATATCGAGTGGGTCATAGCCCCTGACTTAAGTCATCAACCTGGCTAGAGGAAAATAAATCCTCTTTGCCCCTTGCCTGACATTTTGGTTCATCATGACCTGCATCACAAGCCCTTGAGATCCTTGAAATGGGTTAGTCCTTATGTAGGATGTATGCAATGGTATGATAGTATGATGTTATGCTATGCGTGGAGTGAGGTGATTAAACCCTGTTATAAGTCCAGATTAAGGACTGTAAACAAAACCTGCGAGAAACTCAAGTGTCAGATAACAAGCATGCAAGTAGTCAAGTTTGAAGGCACACAAGTCACACAAGACAAGCCCTTAGAGTTTAGGCCAGCATGGGGTCTAGGTATTACCCTCTTCCAGTTTGTTGGTTAAGACCTGTCCTATCAGAAGTAACCGGGTTCTAGAGGATCCCAATATCACTGACTACCCTCAATCGGTCATAACTCCAGCATCGCAATCTTTTCTTGCGGCCAGAACCATCGCGAGAGTTTAGCCTCAATGGGTGTAGCATACTGCTACTGTTCTATGGCCAAGTTGGGTCAAATTAGGGTTCTAAGGTCGGTTGGTGCTTAATGACTCCTCAGAAGACCCATATTCTCCTCGTTGCAACACAAGGGATATCGGTACAGACCAAGGTGTCACACCAACGTAGCCACTGCTTCACCCGTGTCGGTCTACGCCGGACAGGTCCCTCACAGCTTATGCTACCTAAAAGGGTATCCCCAGATCCGGGTTAGGATCAATGAAACTTCGATGCAATGCCCAAAAATATAAAGCAATCAAGACATACAATTGAAAACATAAGAGTGGTCTAATCCTAAGGTACGCCTCACTTTTATAGTGTTCCCAGCAGAGTCGCCAGTTCTGTGATCGGTGGAAATAGAACTGACTGTTTTTTAAGCTGGTTCGCGAAATGTCGCGGTAACCAAGAGTCGCCACCGTCTTTTATGTTCTCCAACATGGAAAGGACAAAAGCACAGCAAAATTCCTTCTTTGAGAATGTTTCTCGGTTCGGAAGGTAGATTTATAGAAAGGGAAGGTGTAAGCACCTTTTCTATCCATGGTTATCCACGGGCTCTTAGGTACTTGCTCTTATGTTTTCAAAAATTGTTTGCTTTTCAAGTGTGTGTGGGTTTTGAAAAAGTTTCGTTTAAAAAATTTCTAAGTAACTCTTGTATCTGTCCTCAAGAGTGTATGAAAAATTTGTTTGAAAACTTTTTGAAAGTGTCAGTGCGAAAAGTTGTTTTGTTTGTTTAAGAGAGCAAGTACCTATGAGAAATCTACCTACTCTAAGGAATTAGGCTGTGTAAGAGTCCTTTAGATAGTGCTATCCCACTATTGAGAAGTAGGTAGCACCGTCGTTGGAGTTATTCGGGTCAATTCGATTATGAGGGACAGTGTGGTCACCGAAGCAATAGTAGGACGCCTTAGCGGTAACCCTAATATCCTAGATCCTTTTTTATCCGAGGCAACCGTTTCGAGGCAACAGGATCTTTAGACAGGAGGGTGACCTCTAAAACACCCTATACTTGACGACCACGTTCGAGGCAACCAATGAGGCGTACCCTAGGAGTGGCATGTGCACGTGTGTCAGGTTTCAGTTTATATTTACCTTTGAACATGCATCATTGTGAGCTACGGGTTGATTTTATTTGTCATACAAATCTTGTCATGCATAATTAACAGTTTAATAATTTGCGGGAAGTAAATTGCGGGAAATTAAATCTAAGCTATTACAAAGCGTCGGGTATTTACATCGCCAAAAACAAACCCTTTAATTTAAATTGCGGAAAGTAAAATAAAGCGGTAAATAATTAAAGTCCTAATTAAAAGCTATTACATTCCGGGAAACAGATACAATAATATGATAAAATGGATCGCGTGCGAGAAATTAAATCGGATGCGAGTTTTTTGGGTTTTGACCCTTTTTTTGAAAGGAAGTGATTTTTTGGTTATTTTTGGATTAAAAGAAATCAAATTAAGTTAACAATTAAATTAATAAACTAATTAATTAATTAAAATATTTTTGGATTTTTGAGTTTTTAAAGAAATAAAATAAATTGAATTAATGATAATAAAAACCTAATATTCTAAATTGATTTTAAATATTGCAAAAAATATTAACAGTTAAATCTAATTAAAGCTAAATTGATTAAATTAATTTATTTACAAAAATAAAAGTGATGAAGTTAATTTTAATAAATAAAATATTTTTTTGTGTTTTTGATTTTATTAGGAAAAAATGTTAATTGGTTAGTGATTAATAAAAATAATAACGATTAATTAATTAAAGGAACATAATACAAATAGAGAGAGTTTAGGAGTATACGAGCCTGATTGGAGGGGTGAAACAGTTATTGGCGTCATGTGTAAACTGTTTTGTTTTGGCCATTTGTGTTTTGGCTTTTGGCCATATGTGTTTTGGCTTTTGGCCATTTGTGTTCTGGCCTCAACGTTCCTTAACCTTCTCAGGATGTCTGTCTCGCCATGTATTGGTGTCATGGGTAAGCTATTCTGTTTTGGCCATTTGGCTTTTGGCTTTTGGCCATTTGTGTTCTGGCCTCAACGTTCCTTAATGAACCTGCATGGGATCCTGTCTAAAATCTGCAGTGTTGAATCTCATGAACACATTAAATAAGATCATAAAATGCAAATAAAACCAATATATGAAGAAATTTAATGTTTAGGCACAATATGGTATGTATGAATGATTATACCCTTTTGATCATGGAGACCAAATCAATCTTACCCTTACTGGAAAATTAGTGACATGAATGCTTTTATGCTCTTTTGATCATGGAGATCAAGCCAGCCTTACCCTTACTGAAGAAGTAGTGAGGTGTTGGTTTGTAACTGAGATGACTTGTTTGTAGTGAGAGAGGGATTTGTAATAAGGATTTCAAGGTTTTAGGGTTATTGAAAGAATTTGATATTCTAACAGTGTTGTGGCAAAGTTTTTTTTCTCTTTTTTCTCCTCCCTGGTTTGTGTGAAAAGAAGGTGATTATATAATGGAAATTAGGGTAAAGAAAATGGGCTTTGAATGTGCAATTGGGCCTCCAATGTTCACTTGAGTTCGTCACTTTCCAGGCTAAATCGTAGGGACTTAAGTGCAATTTTTGAAGTTCAAATGTGAAAACAAAATGTAGCCGACATCGAGAACTAACTCCTGTCCGAAAATCGGCTCAATCGGATAAAAGGTGAATTAGTTATGAATTTTTAAAGTTTCAGCTCAGACAAACTTATTTTTGGCTCCAGTGTCGACTCTGACACGTTCTTCAATAAAAAACTGGTATTGATCGGTGCATAATTTGGTCTCGACTTTTGAAGAAAAGTTGTAGATCTCTGAGTCAGTGACCTTGTGTAAAAATATGAGCCCAATCCGATAAAAATTGACCGAGTTATGAATTTTCGAAGTTTCGGCCCAGATGAAATAATATTCAGCATTCAGGATTTTCGGCGTGTCATGCGCTCTGAGCAAAAAACGAAGGCCTTTTGAATACCGTTTGAACTCAATACCTTCTGTGAAAATATAGCCAACTCAATTTGTGAAATTTTGGCGCCAGAACCAGCTCGATACGATAAAAATTGACCAAGTTATGATTTTCTGAACATGACGCAAATAAACTTCTGTCACAAATTTTCTGTACGGAAATACTTGATAAATCCACATTTTTGAAGACCTTCTGATCGAAATTGGCTTCTAGCCGGGAGAGATGAAAACGTAGATAATGTCAAGACGGAATTTTGGCCACCCGAACGAGTTCAAAAAGAGCCACGATCTTCAAGTTATGAATTTTTTAGCGCGTAAGATCTGCACTTTCAGCATACTTTTTAACCATATTTCTTCGAGAAAACTCACACATTCGGATACCTTCTTTAAAGAATTGACTCTTGAGCCGAACCTGAATTTGAGAATACGTTATCAGAGATATCTTGGCGAAGGAACACCTGAATATGACGCGCCGGGTTGGACTTGTGAATTTTTCTTGAAATGTTTTGAGAAATATGGGAGGGCAAATTTTGGGGTGCAACACCTGCAATATCTCAAAACATGATACAAGCATGATAAATAACTTATGAATACAGTGATCAACTCGTTTTGACCCCACGAACACGATGGCACCCTTTATTTTGGCTAATTTCACCTGTGGAGAAAAACCCTAAAAATGCAAGGTGAACCCTAACAATGGCAAATACGCGTATAGACTTCAAAAATACAATTAAACTATCCAGTCAGCTTGCAAACATGTCAAAGATCACAAATATGTCAATTAAACGTGCTAATGATGCAGAAATTATGGTAATCGATTCTGAAAAAAATTGCAAACCGTGTGAGTTACATCTTGCATTTCTTGATGCTTCAGACCTTGCAAACGATTGGGATGGCTTCCTGAGACGTCCAGCAATTGATTGACAATGCTAGGATGGCTTGAGATGGCTTGTGGAGTGAAAACCGATTCACACTTTTCTTTTAATTTTTTGAATTTGCTCTGCCTCTTTCACGACTGCTAAAACCCTTGTCTTATTCCTTGTAGATGTTCATTATATATCCTAGAACTAATTAGGGTTATAAAACTGGCTTGTATCTTTGCAATTATGGAAGATTTGATTTGATTTCCATGCCATATGCGAACTTGCTATATTGAGCCAAATTATCCCTTTCTTGTACCAATCATTCTTGATTTGATTTGGCCTTGATATTTCAGCATATTTTGATTGCAAACCTGTCAAAAAATCATATCAAAACAGATCTTTTGTATTATTTACCAATTATTTGATTTAATTCAATTTTTAATTAATAAAAAATCACAATAAAATGGAAAATGAAGCAAATAACATGTGGATGGATATTTGGGTCGTGGATCATGCTACAAGTGAGGTGCAATCATGAAATGCTAGGCCCATTTAGTAAAAAATGCACTTTTGAGCATATTTGACTTTTGGCAATTTTACAAAAAAGGTCAACTTTGACAAGGCATATCTCTTCCAATTTTAACCCTAGATAGGTGTTCTTGGACTTTTTAGAAATCTTAGGATGTTCCCTAAGAAACCCTTTTGGTCTCATCTCAATTGAGTCTTCCATGTTCTTGTAAGAAGCTTTGACCCAAAAGGTGTTTTGTTGATTTTTCAAAAGAACCCATAATGTAGAAATTCATTTCTTTTTATGAGTGCATATTTTAAACTTGTGGGCTGAATATGAGTTGTAGGGAATTGCATCCTCTTCAAAATGAGCCTTGGATGGAAAATTTCTGATAAAGCGTGTGGAAGTTATGCTTGGTCAAAGTTTGGTTGACTTTTCCTAAGAAACCCTAATTTAGCAACTTTTGGGTTTTGATGAATTTGGAGCATTCCTTGAAGAATCATGATCAACCCTTTATAAAATGATGAAAGTCACTTCAAAATGTTGATTTTGACCAAAAATATTGACGTTTGACTGTATGTGGGCCACAGTTGACTTTTGAATTAATACAGTCGATTCTTAAGCATCTGAGCAGTTGAATGAGCAAACTTCTTGTGCAAGGCATGAAACTTGACATGTATGGTATTGAGAACTTATTAGGACCATGGAGATCATATGAGGTCTTTGGATTCCACCTATCTTGATAAAAATGGAAACCCTAATTTGAGACACAATGCCTTATGAGAGAGTTTGTCTGGTCAACTCTTGGGCAAACTTGAGCAAATTGAGGATCTCTAGGAGTATTTTTTGAGTAAAATGAGAGGGAAAATTTTGGGGTACAACACATAATATCAGTATCAAGCTCTGGCATGTCTTCGTACAACCAAGCAAATATCTCAACATAATCATGCAACATTTGAATTAACCTCTTTTTGACACTATCTTTTAGGTTGGCACCTATCTTGACTTATTTCTTGTCTTTTTCGGGGCCCAAGTTCACCACCTCGACTGACTCTTCATGTGACCGTATGGCCCTTTCTTCTTGCATTAACAACCTAGCAAGCTCTTCAGGTATTTCACAATCTTCCTGACCTTTGTCCTCGACTTGGTAGATCGGATTTTCGAAGTCATAATTGGCAATAGCAGGACTGTTATCAATGGGATCCAGGATGGATGTGGATCTGCAATTTGTTGTATGGGTGTGTGTAGAATACATAGTTATTTTGAAGTAATGTAAAATAAAGACAAAAAGCGCAAAATTTGAATGCAAACATCCAATGAGTTATTAAATGAAAATATGTTGATGAATAATGACAACCCTAAAAAATTGACCATTGTGCCCCGGGTAAGGAACAAGACTTAAAGTTCATTGTTTAAATTTACATAACCAAAAAACTTAAAATTAATAAAACAAAAAAAAGCATTTACTCCTGACTAAAGGAGATTGGGATAAAGTCCTCAGCCTTCCAATTGTTGATCCCATTGTCGATAGTAGGGAAGATCCACTTGTCTATGTCACAGTCACTATCAGCATCTTCCATAACATTAATAGCATTAACACCCTTGTCATGATTAGGAATAGGTGCAGTGATCACATTAGAAGTCTCGGGAGGGTAAAATTCAATTTCCTTGGCATCAATCATGTCTTGGATCTTGTTCTTCAAGGTCCGACAGTTGCTAGTGTCATGCCCGAGACTATCGGAATAGTATGCACATCTTGCATTGGGATTATAGCAGGGAGAGGAAGTGTTGGGATTCAGAGAAGGTTCTCTCAATATAACCATCCCGACCATAAACATGTGTTTTAATGCTTGAGTCAATGTCATGTTGATCTTTGTGAACTGCCTCCTAGGCGCGTCCTGCCTACGATGTTTTTTTTGTTGTTGTTATGTTGGCGTAGGATTGGAGATCAGTACTGCTCCCAAAGATTGGTTAGGATTGCTCTTATTACGACCTTTCTGGCCATACACAGCATTGGATTCCCTCTTACCATTATAATTCTTCTGTTGTACCCCAAAATTTTCCCTCTCATTTATCAAGTATTTTCTCATAAAATCTCCTTTGGTTCAAGACTGCACAAGGGTTGATCAGCTCAAGACACCTCCTTAAGCACTGATGACTGAAATTAGGGTTTGAGATTGCACAAAGATAATTGAACTTTTAATGCCTCATATGACTTTCATGGATCATTATGGACCCTCAAGATTGCTCATGACAAGTTTCAAGTCTTGGATCACAATTTTGCTCAGTCAATTGATCAATTGACCTAAAAATTACCTGTATTGAGAAAAAGACAATTGTAGTCAATTTACAGTCAAACTCCATAATTTTTTATCCATATCAACATTTTAAACTCCTATATGTCATTTGAGCAAGTTTGGACCATAATTCATCAAGAAATTTGATTAGATCATCAAAAGGGCAAAATGGTCAAAATTAGGGTTTTGACTAAGAAAATGCAATTTCTGATTTTTAACCTAGCAAATGGTTGATTGGCTGGAAACATGATCTCAAGGTTTCAAATGCATCATTTTGACCAAATGGTATGACTCAAAACTTCCTTCAAGATCAATTGTTTCATAGTTGATTTTCAGTCAACTGATCAAAAATCAACCATACACTGAAAAGTCAAACTTTGACTTTTTGGTCAAAATCAAGTGTTAAAGATCACAATTCATCAAAACATGTCAAAATATGAAACTTGTTCATCAAGAAATCAAAAAGTCAAGATTTCATTTTGAAAAGTCAATGTTTCCAAACTTAGAAATTTTTCCAAGTGTTGAAAACATCATATTTTTCACAACTTTGAGCCAATTTTTCACCATGATGCAAGATGATTCAAAGGAAACTTCCAACATGAAATTTGTAGATCTAAATGAGATCTAAAACATTTATTTACACAACTCCTCCTATAAATGCTTGGATTTCAAGTTATTAATCCATGAAATCATGGTCATGAAACTAAACACTTAGTGAAAATTTTGCCCTAGTTAGGCAGATTTTTTGTACCAACTTCATAGAAACTTTTCACATAGCTCCATTTGGAATTTGAAAAAGTGATTAAAAGAGGGATTGTAGATCATGTTTAAAGATTTCCAAAATATACAAGAACTCATTGAGATCATGTATGAGTAGGGAGAAACAAAGAGATGAAGTTAGGGTTTTTAAACTTGAATTAAAAGCCATTTCATGATGGACAAGAATTCAAATCCAAGCCTAGGCTGCATAATCTTTGCTTTTCAGGCCTCAAACTTGTTTGTCACTCCATAATTAAATGTTTACACGGCTGTTAGAGCTTTAATCCAAGCACTTGAGCCTTTATCCAAGTTACATTTCTATTTATGGCACAAAGTAACCATTCCATTCTTGTAAAGAAGCTTTAATCATAAAGTCAATGCATAGAGCTTTGCACTTGTTCCTTCTGATCACAAGCAATGTAAAAGGCAAAAGCAACATGTCTAGAGCCTCCCATAAACTCAAGCCATGCTTGTACTATGCCTTGAAACTATGTTTTCAGTTTTCTTCAAAATCAAGTAACATAGCCATAACTCTACATCTTGTGCTTATGACCTCCTCAAGTACTCTAACCTTTTCCTTACTTATGCACAAGCTATTTGCAAGATAACAAATGGATGCTTAAGCCCTAAAAACTCCCTAGAACTCAGAATCACACACAAAAACTCCATTGTTGCATAATCTGACCAAAAACTTGAAACTCACATCTCCCTTGTGTGTTTCCTAGCCTTTTGGTTCCTAAAACTTCTAAACATCAAATACAAATCATCCAATGTCCTTTTGCCTAACTGTAACACCTCCATCATCAAGTTCCATTTTCAAAAACAGAGCTTTGCAAGTGGACTTCTCCAGAACTCCTCAGCCACTTTCAGCTCAAGCCAAGCATCACATTAGCTTCTTGGGAACTTGAGGAAGCTAATACAATCACTAGGACTCATTGAATGCTGCTCAAACTCAAAACACGATACCCTCTTGCAAGGTGAGTTTTCTGACTTTTGAACTATTCATATAGGCATTTTTAGGCTTCCATTTTCAAAGATAAAATGTAGATACCATTGCCATGAAACTGTACATATCCATAGTTTGCATTTATATGGCCTGAGTTTAGAGAATTTTGGAGTTGAAGTTTCTGAAAAAATTAGGTTTCAGTTTAGGGCCAACAAAATTCTCATTCATCTGTGATTTATAGCTTTAGTTATTTACATGGTTGAATTCGTATTGAAATTTCAAGCAAGTTTCATGTTTGTATTTTTCAATTTGGTTAAGAAATGAAGAAGTTAGAAAATTCAAAAGTATGGCAATGGCTTATGGCGCGAGGAAGAAGAAGATAACAGCCATGGAGTTGTTTTCCAATATATATTAATGGTTTTGTATTAATAAACAGATGTATCACCACCCCAGTGGTTAAAGCGCGTGCCTGTCACCCCTTGGACCTGGGTTCGAGCCCCAGCGTCCGTTTTACCTTTTTGTTTCACATTTTTCTGTTATCCTTTTTTTTGTTTGAACAGGTGGGGCCTCCAACTTGGGCCTAATTTTTTTTTCTTTTACTAACCCCTGACTTACTTCAGCACCCCCTGGCCCAATTTTCATTATTATTTTCTTTTTCTTATTTTTTTTATTTCTTTATTCTTTATTATTATTAATAATATTTTTTTTGTTATTAATAAAAATCCAAAAAATATTTTATTTATTATTTTTACACTTATTCAGTTTACTTGTTTTATAAAACTAAAAGAATAATTTCTTTCTTAATAATTAATGTTTGGGTTTAGGTTTAACTATTATATTATTTTCTTGCAATTAAAATTAATATATAACTTAGATTTCTTTTAATTAATTAATATTCATATTATTTTTATTAATTTAAAACCTTTTCATAAATAAAACCCTAAAAAATCTTTTTTAGTTAATTTCTTTTCTTACTTAGTTTAAGTTAATTTTATTTAATTTTCCTTAATCATTTTTTAATTAAGTCATGAATAAACCCTTTCATAAAAAACAAACAAAATCATTTCTTTTTTTCATTTACATTCTTGCATTTTTATTTTCAATTTTGTACAATATTCAATATGGTTGTAATAGTTAATTAGATTTTATTTTCTTGCAAAAATCTCCATTTGTAAATTTGTACACCCCCTTCCCTATTGATGTAATAGCTTAGTATTTTTATTTTCCGCAATTTAATGCTTTATATATAAATGCTAGTAATTAGGGTTTGTATGGAAAGATAAAACCAATGCTTAGAAAACCCTAATTCAAAGACAAAACAATGAATGTAAATCAATACACTTGCACACTTATACCCTTAGGGTAAATCCACTTTGTTGCCTTATGAAAATAGTCACAATACGCATGTAAGATATCTTAGCAAAAACAAACAAAATACAAGATCATAGTCCATCGATGACGCTACAAATGTTGCCTTAAGAATGATCTTAGTCCCTCAAAGAAAATGCTAAGATATCTTACATCATTGTTATTCATGACTATACAATGACCCTTGCCCATCCCTTTTACATCCAAAGATAGGGTTTCTTACCAAATCAATGGTAAGATAACAATGTCAAAGGAAAGAGGAAATAAACAAGTAAGACTTTTGAGTAGGTAGAATGTTCCTAGTTGCTTGCTCATTTTCAAACCAAAACATCCTTTGCTATTTTCAAAAGAAAACACCAACACTTTGAAAACATCTTTCAAACTTGAAACATTTTCAAAAGATCAACACTTTGTATACATTCTTACGAACGAGAATCATTACAAAGTTTGCCTAAACGATGGCGCCTTTTCAAAACACTTTCAAAAAACCACACAAAGCACATTTTCAAACAAAAGCAAGCGATCTAGCAAGCAACTAAGAGCCCGTAGATAACTACGGATGAAAAGGGTGCTAATACCTTCCCTTTTCATAATCTACCCCCCAAACTCAAGAAAACATCTCAAAGGTCTTTCCTGTTCTTTTCTACCTTTCCTTTTGGATAAAAGAAAAGTCGGTGGCGACTCTTACTAACCGCAACATTTGCGATAAAACACAAAACAACCAAGTCAGTTCTCCCACCGCGTTACAGAACTGGCGACTTTGTTGGGGACTCTTTTAAAAGTGGGGTTACCTTAGGGATAGATCACATTTACTTACTTTCTTTGTTTGACTTGCATGCTTTACATTATGGTTCCTTGTTTAGGCTTACTTTGATCCTCCACCCGGATCTGGGACACCTTGTTAGGCCATTAGCAATAGATTGTGGAAACTGTACGGTGTAGACTAATATGGTTGAAACAATAGCTACGTTAGTGTGACGCATTTGTGGGTACCGGTATACCTTGTGTTGAATCGAGGAGAATACGGGGCCGTTGAGTGGCGTCATGAAGCACTAACTGACTTTAGAACCTTAATTGAACAAACTTGGCCAATTAGGACGTAGTGAGGTGACCGGTTTCGGTGGAAAGCTGAAAATTGGTTGATACCTGATACTACACTCATTGAGACTAGACTTTTGGGATATGCCGACTGCAAGAAAAGATTGATTGTGCTGGGAAAATGCCTAAAAGAAAGGTCAGTGATATTGAGATCCCTTAGAATTCGGTTACTATTAACTAGGACAGGTTTGAGCCAACTAAACTTCAAGAAGGTGCTTACCTACAAACTCCATGAAATCCTAAATCTAAGGACTTGTCTGCTTTGTGTGTATATGATTATTTGTATATAAACTTGCTTACTTTGCATACTTGTACATAACATCATACCATAGCATTTTCAATAACCATTTCAAGGATCTCGAGGGCTTTTGATGCATGGTTACATTGAACCAGACGTCTATCAATGGGCAAGAGGATTTATTTTCCTTTAACCAAATGCCGTCAAGGATCAAGTACAACAAATTTGAGTCAAGGGCTACAACCCACTTGACATGACAAGCTTAATTCTCGTGGAAGGACATCCACCGATACAAAATTCTCCAATCAAAATTGTAAGTGACTACTAACCCCACGAGATCCTCGAAAACATGCATCATGCATCATATCATGACAGGTTCCTCCCATACGGGCCTCCTTATCTTCCTACTGTTTATTTCAGTAAGATGGATATGGAACAAAGGATGAAATATCTCCAAGCTCAAAATGCTCAATTCCAACAAATGTTCCTGGCTTTGGCTAACGGGAAAGAGGACCTGAAGACTCTTCTTCTCAAAGACAAGAAGAAAAAGTCTAAGAAGTTAGTAGGCGTCCTGAACATAGGAAGGAGACTTAAAGGACCAGTCAAGCGAGCTCTAGATCTTCCGACTCCATCCAACATGGGGGATAGTCATGAAGAAAACAATAGACTAGAGATGGATGAAGTCGAAGATGACTACTCTGAGGAACAATATCCTCCCGCTGATGACAAGTACAAACAGTTGGAGGATCGCCTCATTGCTATGGAAATCCATTAGATACATGGCTTGGATTTAGGAGACATGGGTTTGATTTCTGGGGTGGTCATCCCGCCAAAGTTCAAAATCCCTACCTTTGCCCTGTACGATGGAGTCTCTTGCCCTAAGATGCACTTAAAGTCTTATGTCCGCAAGATTCAACCATACACAACTGATCCGAAGTTGTGCATCCATTTCTTCCAAGAGAGCCTGGTAGGGACTCAACTTGAATGGTTCTATCAATTGGAGAGTTCTCGCATCCACACCTGGGAGGATTTAGCTGCGGCTTTCTACAAGAAGTACTGGTACAGCATTGATCTTACACCAACGCATGTGCAATTGCAAAACATGACCATGGGTTCCAACGAGAGCTTCAAAGGATACACCCAAAGGTGGAGAGATCTAGCTGGTAGGGTGCAGCCCTCTTTAACTGATAGGGAGCTGATTGACATCTTCATGGAAACTTTGACAGGACCTTTCTTGAAACACCTAATCGGAAGCTCCTCGGTCGGGTTCACCGAGCTAACACTGACTGGCGAAAGAGTCGAAGCTGGCATCAAAAGTGGAAAGATCCAAGGAGATACACCCTCTGATGCTCAGAAAAAGCCATACAATGGGAAGAAATAGTCCAATGTTGTGTATGGTCAAAAGGGTCGTCATGACCAATACGTGGGGGCAGTCCTGATCTCTGGTTCTGCATCACACCGGCAACAACAAAGGGGAAATCAACAAAGGCCAGACGAGCCCAAAAGATAGTTTACCAACATCAACATGCCGTTGTCTCAAGAGCTACAACACTTGTTGAAGATGAATCTGATTACGTTGATAGGACCTCATCCAAACCCCAAAACTTCTTCTCCTAACTACAATCCTAATGCGACGTGTGCTTATCATTCCGACAGTCCCGAGCATGATACTAATGACGGTTGGGCGTTGAAGTACAAGATTCAGAATTTCATTGACGCCAAAGAGATTGAGTTTTACCCTCCGAAGACTCCAAATGTGATCACTGCTCCTATGCCGAATCATTGAAAGCTTTCGTTCATTTAAATTTTCAAGTTGTAATATATTTTGTTGTTCAAACACTTATCTATTAATGTAAAACTTTGTTTCATTAATGCATTGCATATGTTTGTCTTAAATTCATCCATTTGTTTTCACTATATTTAAACTATTCTTTTTACTCTCTTTTTAACATTCAACTCTTGCTAAAAGTTACAAGCCTTTAGAGAGAGGATGAAGAAAACAATGCCATAATCTCATACAATATGCTTTTGAACAGACCTTATTGATGATGTACAGGCGTTTCTTTCAAATCCTAAACACTGGAGTTATAAGGAAGATAATCCATAGTTAACCCCTTCGAGCCAAAGAAGTAGAAGTTTTATTTTTTACATAAATTGAAACCTTTGATCAAAACCTAGGGTAAGGTATTCTGTCAGTTAGTTCAAACGTGTGTTCAGTACACAACGAATGACATCAAAAACATTCCTTCTGAACCAAAAGATGGTGATCGGTTCCCTATCAAATAGGCGGTCATTATCTCTCAATAGAAAATCCCACTAAGTCAAAACCTACGAAGGAGACTTAAAGGAAATTGGGGCGTCCCGCTGACTGTAATCTCCAAAACAAGAACAGTCAGGCAAAAACCAGGGATAATAAATCAAAAGAAAGAGGTCACTACAAATCCTCAATAACATGAAAAATGTTGCAAAAATGACTGCCTTCTGACAAACTTAACTTGTCTGAACCATGACAAAAACGTTATCCCAGACTCAATTGGGGTTCAAACGCACAATTAATTAAGTTTAGGACTGAAGAACATCACGAAGAGCGGGTAGGTACAAACACACTTTGAACCTTTATCCTTTATTTCTTAAACCGTGAACCGAGCCACGCTACAACCCTTCAAAAGTCCTAATTGAAGCATGGGTTAGTTCGAAAGCATACTGTTATAAAAGGTATCCGGACTCCTGTAAGGCTTTACCCTAAATCCTGAGTTTGAATTTTCTTACAAAACTTCTTTACTTGCTAAAACGCATTTTCAAAATTTGAAGACAAGCATAAACTTTGCATTATTTGAATATCGTTGTTTGCATATGGTTATTTGTTTGATAACAGAGAAATTCACACGACGAATATCCAGTGAACGAAAACTCTCTCAATGAACAAAATCACTTCGATTGGAAAGACACTTCCAATGACAAACCTCTCATGATCAAAGGGGAACGACATGACCTTTGTCCAACACATCTGGGGCAGTCAAGTCAAGATTCAAAGAATCTCTCAAAGAATTGTTAAATAACCAGGGGCAAATCTCCATATCTATCACTCAAGGGGAAATGTTACATTGACCATGGGTTTGAACAAAATCCACTATGAAGACTTTTGGTACCATCAATTTGTTCGTCTGTATCAATAGTATCAAATGGTGTCAGTATCAGATGGTGTCAGTATCATGTCTTCAGATCCTCCCATGACAGTTCTTAGAAAATTCTGAGACTTGGTCAAAGATCTTGGGTACCACCAATTTGTTCATCTATGCCAGTAGTATCAAATGGTGTCAGTATCAGGTCTTAGGTTTATTCCACGACCGTCTTAGAAAATATCTCTAGGAAGTTCAGGGTTACCGGAAATGTGATCAAAATCTCAAGCATCAAGGTGCATCAGATTAACTCTGGGGGTAAGCAGGCTCCCACATAAAGGGTCATGTGCGACCAAGCAAACATTTTCTGGCATTACTACAACACTTACTACTAGGGGCAGTGACAAATCTTCCCAAGATCCTTCTCATAGGATGACTCCCATCCAGAGTTTCAATATCTGAAAACTTCTCACCAGCTGAGTCGACCTCAAGAACCCTCAAGGATTTTCCCCAGTGAAGAAGACACCTCTCCAACAGATCGACAACAGGGTTTATTTCCCCAACAAACTATAGATTCCCCAGTTTGAGTTTGCCTTTCCAACTACTATAAATCAAAGGACCACAACTCCTCTTCCACAATAGACTACTCTACAATCCCTAGTAAGTTACTGTAAAGCCTGGACCCGACCAGATATTAGTTCAACTTTGACTTCCCAGTAGAGCAACGAAAAACTGAGACTCCTGAACTCTTTTTCCTCCAAGAAAGGATCAACACTCTCCACAGGGTTTTCAACATTTCTCAACGGATCTCTCCTCAAACAACAAAACAGGAATCCTTGGTGGAAATATTCCAAGCAAAGTTTGAAGACTCACCTACTCTTCAACAGCAGTCTGGGATTTAATGACTCCCCAGCATTTGTCAAGGATTTATTTTCCCATACAAAGATACATTCAAATAACATTTCACCCTTCATGCATCATATTACGTACATGACAAATGCATACGACACAATCTCATTTATTTGAGAACATAATTGCACCGTGCATTTCTTACATCATGATATTGCATACAGCTAACGTTTTACCTTTTTCAGGAAAAGGTTAATCAATAGATGGTTATTATCAATAATCTTCAAAAGGTCAGAAATTAATACATGTAAAAATCCAGGGAAATTATCTACACGATCAGCTGAGGCAATCCTAACCAGGTTCCTTTTCAAACAACTCCAGATGCATTTTTACACTGACTCATCATGAAGTAATCCTACCCAGGTTCCTTCTCAGAAAATTTCAGATGAAGTTTTACACGGACTCATCATGAAGTAACCCTACACAGGTTCCTTTTCTTTCCCAGATGCATTTTTACACGGACTAATCATAAAGCAGTCCTACACGGGCCCATCATAAATTAAAGAATGTCCAAGATCCCCGCCGGTTCAGTTTAGATCTCTCAACGGTTTATTCTGATGCTTTCCTGCAGACATCTTCTCTGGTTCAGATAAATCTCTCAACGATTTATTATGATTCATCTCCAGATCCCTTCCGGTTCAGTTTAGATCTCTCAACGGTTTATTCTGATGCTTTCCTGCAGACATCTTCTCTGGTTCAGATAAATCTCTCAATGATTTATTCTGATTCTTCTCCAGATCCCTGCCGGTTCAGTTTAGATCTCTCAACGGTTTATTCTGATGCTTTCCCGCAGACATCTTCTCTGATTCAGATAAATCTCTCAATGATTTATTCTGATTCTTCTCCAGATCCCTGCCGGTTCAGTTTAGATCTCTCAACGGTTTATTCTGATGCTTTCTCGCAGACATCTTCTCTGGTTCAGATAAATCTCTCAACGATTTATTATGATTCTTCTCCAGATCCCTGCCGTTTCAGTTTGAATCTCAACGGTTTATTTTGATGCTTTCCCGCAGACATCTTCTCTGGTTCAGATAAATCTCTCAATGATTTATTCTGATTCTTCTCCAGATCCCTGCCATTTCAGTTTGAATCTCTCAACGGTTTATTCTGATTCTTTCCCGTAGACGCCTTCTCTAGTTCAGATAAATCTCTCAACGATTTATTTTGATTCTTCTCCAAATCCATGTTGGTTCAGATAAATCTCTCAACGATTTATTCTAATTCTTTTCTAGTAGACGTTTCCTTTGGTTCAGATAAATCTCTCAACGATTTATTCTGATTCTTCTCCAAATCCTTGTTGGTTCAGATGAATATCTCAACAATTTATTATGATTCTTTCTTAGTAGGCACTTTCTCTAGTTCAGATAAATCGCTCAAAGATCTACTCTGATTCTCTCCAGTTAAAGATTATTCAAAAACTCTTTTGGTTCAGCTTAAACCTCTCAACGGTTTATCCTGATATTTTCAAAAAAATGAACATTTCTGGTTCAGATAAATCGCTCCAAGATTTATTCTGATTCTTCCCAGTCAAACAACATACAAGATTTCTGTTAGTTTCAGATAAATCCCTCCAAAGATTTATTCTGATTCTTTTCCACTTAAAATCAAGTTCAGACTTAGTCTATTTTCTGTAAACAGTCACCTTTGAATGACATCTACAATCCCATCTCTGGCAAATCTCCATCATTCCTCCAAATGGCATCTATAAGCCCATTCCCAATTCATCTTCGAGTGCAAATTTCTGGGCACTCTAGTGTTCAATCATCTTCCACCTTCAAGTCACGAATGACGGATCTGCCAATCTAACTCTTCAAGTTTAAGAAGATTGAACAGGGACAGCTATTGTACCCCAAAATTTTCCCTCTCATTTATCAAGTATTTTCTCACAAGATCTCCTTTGGTTCAAGACTGCACAAGGGTTGATCAGCTCAAGACACCTCCTTAAGCACTGATGACGGAAATTAGGGTTTGAGATTGCACAAGGATAATTGAAATTTTAATGACTCATATTACTCTCATGGATAATTATGGACCCTCAATATTTCTCATGTCAAGTTTCAAGTCTTGGATCACATTTTTGCTCAGTCAATTGATCAGTTGACCTAAAAATCAACTGTATTGGGAAAAAGACAATTATGGTCAATTTACAGTCAAACTTCATAATTTTTTATCCATATCAACATTGTGAACTCCTATATGTCATTTGATCAAGTTTGGACCATAATTCATCAAGAAATTTCATCAGATCATCAAAAGGGCAAAATGGTCAAAATTAGGGTTTTGATTTAGAAAAGGCAATTTCTGATTTTTAACTTAGCAAATGGTTGATTGGATGGAAACATGATATCAAGATTTCAAATGCATCATTTTGACCTAATGTTATGACTCAAAACTTCCTTCAAGATCAATTGATTGATAGTTGATTTTCAGTCAACTAATCAAAAATCAATTGTACACTGAAAAGTCAAACTTTGACTTTTTGGTCAAAATCAAGTGTCAAAGATATCAATTCACAAAACATGTCAAAATATGAAACTTGTTCATCAAGAACTCAAAAATTCAAGATTTCATTTTGAAAAGTCAAAGTTTCCAAACTTAGAAATTTTTCTAAGTGTTGAAAACTTCATATTTTTTCACAAATTTGAGCCAATTTTTTACCATGATGCAAGATGATTCAAAGGAAACTTTCAACATGAAACTTGTAGATATCAATGAGATCTAAAACATTTCTTTAAACAACTCCTCCTAGAAATTCTTGGATTTCAAGTTATTAATCCATGAAGTCATGGTCATGAAACTAAACACTTAGTGAAAATTTTGCCCTAGTTAGGCATATTTTTGGTACCAACTTCATAGCAACTTTTCACATAGCTCCATTTGGAATTTGAAAAAGGGATTCAAAGAGGAGTTGTAGAGCATGTTACAAGCTTTCCAAAATATCCAAGAACTCATTGAGATCATGTTTGAGTAGGGAGAATCGAAGAGATGAAGTCAGGGTTTTCAAACTTGAATTGCAAGTCATTTCATGATGAACAAGAATTCAAATCCAAGCCTAGGCTTCATAATCTTTGCTTTGCAGGCCTTAAACTTGTTTGTCACTCCATAATTAAATGTTTACACAGATGTTATAGCTTTAATCTAAGCACTTGAGCCTTTATCCAAGTTACTTTTCCATTTATGGCACAAAGTAACCATTCCATTCTTGTAAAGAAGCTTTAATCACAAAGTCAATGCATAAAGATTTGCACTTGTTCCTTCTGATCACAAGCAATGTCAAAGGAAAAAGAAACATGTCTATAGCCTCCCATAAACTCAAGCCATGCTTGTACTATGCCTTGAAACTATGTTTTCAGTTTTCTTCAAAATCAAGTAACATAGCCATAACTCTACATCTTGTGCTTCTGACCTCCTCAAGTACTCTAACCTTTTCCTTACTTATGCACAAGCTATTTGGAAGATAACAGGAAGATGCTTAAGCCCTAAAAACTCCCTAGAACTTATAATCACACACAAAAACTCCATTGTTGCATAATCTGACCAAAAACTTGAAACTCACATCTCTCTCGTGCGTTTCCAAGACTTTTGGTTCCTAAAGCTTCTAAACATCAAATACAAACCATCCAAAGTCCTTTTGCCTAACTGTAACACCTCCATCATCAAGTTCCATTTTCAAAAACAGAGCTTTGCAAGTGGACTTCTCCAGAACTCCTCAACAACTTTTAGCTCAAGCCAAGGATCACATTAGCTTCTTGGGAACTTGAGGAAGCTAATCCAATCACTAGGACTCATTGAAAGTTGCTCGAACTCAAAACACGATACCCTCTTGCAAGGTGAGTTTTCTGACTTTTGAGCTATTCATATAGGCATTGTTAGGCTTCCATTTTCAAAGATAAAATGTAGATACCATTGCCATGAAACTGTACATATCCATAGTTTGCATTTATATGGCCTGAGCTTAGAGAATTTTGGAGTTGAAGTTTCTGAAAAAATTAGGTTTCAGTTTAGGGCCAACAAAATTCTCATTCATCTGTGATTTATAACTTCAGTTATTTACATGGTTGAATTCGTATTGAAATTTCAAGCAAGTTTCATGTTTGTATTTTTCAATTTGGTTGAGAAATGAAGAAGTTAGAAAATTCAAAACTATGGCAATGGCTTCTGGCGCGAGGAAGAAGAAGATAACAACCATGGAGTTGTTTTCAATATATATTTATGGTTTTATATTAATAAACGGATGTATCACCACCCCAGTGGTTAAAGCGCGAACCTGTCACCCATTGGACCTGGGTTCGAGCCCCAGCGTCCGTTTTACCTTTTTTTCACATTTTTCTGTTTTCCTTTTTTTTGTTTGAACAGTGGGGCCTCCAACTTGGGCCTGATTATTTTTTTTCTTTTACTAACCCCTGACTTACTTCAGCATCCCCCTGGCCCAATTTTCATTATTATTTTCTTTTTCTTATTTTTTTATTTCTTTTTTCTTTATTATTATTATTTTTATTTTTATTTTTATTTTTTATTAATAAAAATCCAAAAAATGTTTTATTTATTATTTTTTCACTTATTTAGTTTATTTGTTTTATAAAACTAAAAGAACAAAAACATTTTCTTAATAAATTAATTTCTTTCTTAATAATTAATGTTTAGGTTTAGGTTTAACTATTATATTATTTTCTTGCAATTAAAATTAATTTAGAATTTAGGTTTCTTTTAATTAATTAATATCCATATTATTTTTATTAATTTAAAACCTTTTCATAAATAAAAACCTAAAAAATCTTTTTTAGTTAATTTATTTTCTTATTTAGTTAAAGTTAATTTTATTTAATTTTTCTTAATCATTTTTAAATTAGGTCAAGACTAAACCCTTTCATAAAAAACAGACAAAATCATTTCTTTTTATCATTTACATTCTTGCATTTTTATTTTCAGTTTTGTACAATATTCAATATGGTTATAATAGTTAATTAGATTTAATTTTCTTGCAAAAATCCCCATTTGTAAATTTGTACACCCCCTCCCCTATTGATGTAATAGCTTAGTATTTTTATTTTCCGCAATTTAATATTTTATATATAAATGCTAGTAATTAGGGTTTGTATGGAAAGATAAAACCAATGCTTACAAAAACCTAATTTAAAGACAAAATAATGCATATAAATCAATACACTTGCACACTTACACCCTTAGGGTAAATCCACTTTGTTACCATATGAAAATAGTCATAATACACATGTAAGATGTCTAAGCAAAAACAAACCAAATACAAGATCATAGTCCCTCGATGACGCTACAAACGTTGCCTTAAGAATGATCTTAGTCCCTCAAAGAAAATTCTAAGATATCTTACAACATTGCTACTCATGACTATACAATGACCCTTGCCCGTCCCTTTTACATCCAAAGATAGGGTTTCTTACCAAATCAATGGTAAGATAACAATGTCAAAGGAAAGAGGAAATAAACAAGTAAGACTTTTGAGTAGGTAGAATGTTCCTAGTTACTTGCTCATTTTCAAACCAAAATATCCTTGATATTTTCAAAAGCAAACACCAACACTTTAAAAACATCTTTCAAACTTGAAACATTTTCAAAATATTAACACTTTGTATACATTCTTACGAACGAGAATCATTACAAAGTTTTCCTAAACGATGGCGCCTTTTAAAAACACTTTCAAAAAACCACACAAAGCACATTTTCAAACAAAAGCAAGCGATCTAGCAAGCAACTAAGAGCCCGTAGATAACTACAGATGAAAAGGGTGCTAATACCTTCCCTTTTCATAATCTACCCCTCGAACTCAAGAAAACATCTCAAAGGTCTTTCCTGTTCTTTTCAACCTTTCCTTTTGGATAAAAGAAAAGTCGGTGGCGACTCTTGCTAACCGCAACATTTGCGATAAAACTCAAAACAACCAAGTCAGTTCTCCTACCGCGTTATATCTTCTTCACAACATTTGAAGATGTAGCCACTTGAAATTTACCGCTTCTAATTCCATTCTAAACGCGTTCCCCGGTTAAAATCAGTTTAGTGAAACCAGCTGAAGAACTCCCTAGCAGATGATTATAAAAGGGACCTGTTAGTGTGCTTATGAACATGTCAACTAATTCTCTGTCAACCAAAGGAGGTTGAACTCTGCCCGCAGAATCTCTCCATTTTTGGACATACTCTTTAAAACCTTCATCAGAACTCATGGTCATACTCTACAATTGCATACGGGTTGGCGTAAGATCATCATTATATTGATATTGTTTATAGATAGCAGCAACCAAATCTTCCCAAGTGTGAATTTTGGTCCTTTCCAGTTGATAAAACCATTCCAACTATGCTCCAGACAAGCTCTCTTGAAAGAAATGAACCCATAATTTCTTATCAGTGGTGTGCGATTGGATTTTCCGAACATAAGACCTCAGATACAACTTTGGACAAGAAATGCCATCATACTTGTCATAGGTAGGAGTCTTGAACTTACGAGATATGACAACTCCTGAAACCAGACCCAAATCATCAAAATTCAAACCAGGAACCTTCTAGATTTCCATAGCCCTCAAACGCTCTTCCATCAATTTATACTTCTCATCAGCAGGGGGATACTACTCATCCAAGTAATCATATTCCTTTTCATCAGAACATTTGTTTGAACTAGGATGGCTTCTTTCAATCTTCACACTTTTACTGGCTTTATCCTGTTTATCTTATTCATCTGAGGGGATATCAAGGTCTCAAACTCGCCTCACTGGACCTCTGAACCTTCTGCCCATGTTCATAACACTAATCGCTTTATTTGTCTTCTTCTTCTTCTTTTCATTGGTGACCAGTAATTTTAACTCTTCTTGCCCCTTGGCTAAGTTCAGGAATATCTGTTGGAATTGAGCATTATGCGCTTAGAGATCTCTGATTGTCTGTTCAAGATCCATTTTTTCTATTGAAATAAACAGGAATAAGATGAGAAAACCTTCCTTGAAAGTACTTGTTATGTAATGAGATGCATGATATGTAGATGCAAATTTAATGCTTTCAAGGATCTTGTGGGGTAAAGAAATTGGAAAGTGAATTCGGTTACAGCTCTGACTTGTGGACCTTTGAATCTTCATTTTTGAACGTCCTTCTATTAGAATCAAGCTCACCATATCAAGTGAGTCCTAGCCTCTGACTCAAAAGATTATCTTTTGATCTTTAATGGAGTCTGGTTAGAGGAAAATAAATCCTCTTGCCCATTGCTAGCAGTCCGGCTTGAAATCCTGCCACAAAGATCCTCGAAATGGTTAGTAAATTCCATGTCAAATGTTATGATGTCATGATGTTATGTTTATGTTTAAACAGATAGCAAACACAAAAAAATCATATAAGAGCCTTAGGTTTAAAGGCTTGCATGGGGTCCATAGGTAAGTACCCTTCTCTATTGAAGTTAAGTTGGCTCAACATGTCCTAAAATGGTAATTGGGTTCTAGGATCCGCATATCACAAATCTTTCTCGAAGGTTTCATTTTAGTACATCAACTGATTTGCCATTAAAATATCCCACGAGTCAAATCTCAATGAGTGTAGCATCAATTATCAACCAACCTTGGACTGCACCAAAGTCAGCCATCTCACTACCTTCTAATGGCCAAGATGGGTCAATTAAGATTCTAAAAGTCTAGTTAGTGCTAAAGACACCAAGCAGAAGCCTAATGTTAGCCTCGATTGACTCAAGGAAAATTAGTACAATCCAAAGTGCCGCACTAACCGTAGCTATCACTTCAACCATATCGGTCTATGTTATACAGTTTTCATGATCTATTGCTACTTACCTAAGGTACCCTAGATCCGGGTGTAGGATCTTGCAAGAAAATAAACGCAAGAAACCCTTTAAAGTAAAGCAAAAAATTCAGATAATTAAAGGAATTAAAATTGGTCTAGACTCTATAGTAACCCCTCTTTTTAAGTATTAGTCCCCAGCAGAGTCACCATTTCTATAATACGGTGGGAGAACTGACTTTTGTGTTTTATCAAAAATATGGAGATAGCTAGAGTCGCCACCTACTTTACTTTTATCCAATAAGGAAAGGGTGAAAAGAACAGGAAAGACATTGAATATTTTGAGTTTGAGGGGTAAGATATAAAAAGGAAGGTGTTAGCACCCTTTTCATCCGTAGTTGCCTATGGGCTCTTAATCGCTAGCTCACCTTTGAAAATTTTCTTTTTTGTGTATGTGTTTTGGAAAATATTTTTGAAAAGCCTAAAGTATGGCCTACTTTGTAATGGTTCTTGTACCAGTCCTTAAGAACGCGTAGAAAGTGTTTTAGAAAATATTTCATTTGAAGATGTGATATGTAAAAATGTTTTTTAGAAAAGTTGTGAGCGAGCGATTAATAGTTCTTACCCACTTAAGGTAGTTCTTGTTATTTTTCCTTCTCATTTAGAGATAGTGTTATTCGTACCATTAGTTGGTAGGTATCCCCATCTATTGGATGTGAAGGGACAATCGAGGGTCACCGTATGGTCACCGAAGGCAACGTATAAGGATACTTTAGTAATTTATCAGAGGGACTAGATTACTTTTTGTAGGCAACATCGAAGGGTCATCAAGGGAATATGATCTTTTATTTATAGGATCTTTTTTAAAGTATCCCTATTGTCGAGGGACATGACCAATTATCTATAAGGCAACAAAGAGAGGTTACCCTAGAGGTGCAAGTGTGAAAGTGTGTTCAGTTCAATTATTTTATCTTGTATTTAGGGTTATGCTATCGGTTGATTATTATCTTGTATACACGCCTAATTACTAATAGCATACAAATAAAGCAAAAATATAAAGTGTGGAAAATAAAGGTCCTATGCTATTATATGGTTTCGGGGTAGTTACATAATAAAGATGTGAGAAAGTAAAAACCCTAACACTATTACATCCTCGGAGCAATTACATAATAGAAAAAAATGAAAAATATAAATCTAAGCTATTACATAAGGATGCGACCTATACACTTTTATCTAAAAAAATAAACAACAGAGAAAAAGGTTTTGAAAAGAGAGGAGAAAATGTTTCAATGTTTTAGAAAATAATTTTTAATGATAAAAAATAATTAATAAACCTAAAATTTCTAATTGATTTTAAAATTTAAAAAAAAAAGTTTAATTAATTTAATTAATAAAAATCAAAATCAAAATTTTAATTTTTAAGAAAAACTAAACCTAATTTAATTAGCATTAGAAAATTATTAAGTTAAAATTAGGGTTAAACTAATATTAGGGTTAATTAATTAAAAAGAAAGAAAAAAAGGGTTAAAAGCTAAAAGTAAGAAAAATTGCATGGTGTGGGTGTTGAACCCCACGCCCTTCAGCACTTCCCCACGCTTTGCTTGCCACTGCGCCAAGTATTGGTTGGTGTTTAGAAACAAGCGCATTGCATAATATAAGAAACCTGCATGAATTGGAAAAATATGGAGAGAAAAATAGCAAAAGGAAGGGATCGAACCCACGCCCTTGTATAGTAATGCCTTAACGTGTGCGCTTCTGCCACTAGGGTGGATGTACATCCGTGAATTAAACCAAAAAAAATAAATATGAGATAAACTAAACCAGATGGATCGGAGAAGTGTCGGATCCCTAGCTCCGGTCGTCTTCTCTAGTGAGTACTTTTCATCAACCTGCAAAATAGAAATTCTTCCTACATTGAGGGTTGTGAATACAATGGTGCCCTTAGTTTTGTCTAATTCTTCCTACATGATGAGATACAAACAAGATAACACAAAACGATGTAAGAATGGTGGTACGCGATTCTGGCCTCATGCAAGGGATTAGACCTGTATATTTACATCTCAGAAACACAATGAAAGCATTAGTATGGATCAAAGCATGGTAAAAGTAAAAAATAGAAATTCATAAAAATATGTCAATCGACCGTGCTTGGAATGTTCGTCTTATGCACTTTTGATCATCAAGGACAATCAAGTCTTACTCTATAACACCTCAGGGATTGATTAGAACGGTTGGTTTGCTTTGATAAGGGTTGGAACAATGATTTCAAGTTTTCCCTAGTTTGGACAAATTTTGATATTTTTGAGAGGGTTCTCTTGCAAGGGTTTTTGTGTGTGTAATGTTTAAATATGATGTATATTTATAGGCCATGAATTAGGTTGAAAATATGGGCTTGGACTTTGAATGAGAACCTTTGATTTTGTTTGAAAATTGAACTTGAATAATACAAAAGAAGAAGATTTGATACAAGAATAACTTTCACACAATTTTTGTACCATTTAGGGCCTCTAACATGTTTGAATAAAAGGCCTCTTAAGCATTGCACCTCCTTTTAGTATTTATTTAATTTAATTTTGAATTTAAATAAATAAAATGAAAATAAATTAGATAAAGATTATCATGGTGCATGAATGGTTTTAGAGGTCTACTATGAGGTCAAGAACACGTTTGGACCTTGAAATCGCCCATTAGCCCAAAAATTCAAGTTTGCTCAATTTGGGTTTCATGCATTTTCTCAAAATTTCCCAACTTGTGCAACTCATAACTCTCTCAATTTTTATCATATGAAGGTGATCTTGGACTTTTGGGAAAGCTCAAGATGTCTCCTATAACTCTCATGTTGATCATTTTTCCATTGAAGAAATTATCTTGATGTAAGTTGCTTTGCCAAAAAGTGTCTTTTTGTTGACTTTTAAAATGACCTATAATGTTTTAGCCCATAAAATAACCTATAATGTTTTTGCCCATATCTCTCAAATGAAGCATTTTTAGGTCTTGAGCTTAGAGAGACAAGGTTGGGGATTTTCTGATGAGGCGTGGGAAAGTTATGCTTGGTCAAAGTTCAGTTGAATTCTCCTAAAGAAAACCCTAATTTAACAACTTTTGACTTTTGATGAATCTTAAGTTTTCTTGATGAGTTATGATTAACCCTCGATCAAATGGTAAATGTAACTTCAAAATATTGATGTTGACCAAAAGTCTCGAGGTTTGACTGTATGTTGACCATAATTGACTTTTTACCCAATATAGTTGATTTTCAATCATCTGAGTAATTGACTGAGAAAATTTGTGATGTAAGGCTTGAAACTTGACATGAGGGTTCTTTGAAGTATATGATAAACCATGAAGTCCACTTGAGGCATTAGAAATCCAATTTTCTCTGAGAAAACCAAAACCCTGGTTATAGGCCACTACTTAGGGGGAGGATCATCTGATCATTCTTGAGTAGTCTTGAACACTTGATAAGCTTAGGAGCATGAGGAAGTCTTTTGAAATGAGAGGGAAAATTTTGGGGTATAACATATATCAATATGATTGGTTCTTATATGTTGAATAAGATTCTTTGAAATGTTGATAGCACTCAAATTATAATTGTATAATGTCATGGCATCCTGCTTGACATTATATTCCTTCAACAATTGTTTCATCCACATCAGTTGTAAACAACTACTTCCAGCTGCAATGTACTCAGCTTCAACAGTAGATAAGGAAACACTGTTATGTTTCTTACTAAAACATAATTTCAGATTGTTTCCTAAAAAGAAATATCCGCATGAAGTTATTTTTATGTCATTAGCACTTCTTGCTCAACCTACATCACAATACCCTACCAGCATGGAACTGAACCATTAGAGTATAACATGCCATAGTTAGTAGTACCATTGATGTACTTCAGAATCCTCTTTACTTGATTTATGTAACTTTTTTTTGGATCAACTTGATATCTTTCACAAACACACACATCATATGTGATATTAGGTCTGCCAGCTGTAAGGTACAATAAGCTACCAATCATACTTATGTACAAGCTTTGGTTAACAGCAACACCTTTTTCATATTTTGATAGTTTCAAATGAGTAAGAGCAGGTGTCCTTTTGTGACTTGAATTTTCCATACCCAAAATTCTTTACTATGTTCTTGGCATACTTACTTTGAGAGATGAAGATAGAGTCATCCATCTGTTTTACTTGAAGTCCAAGAAAATAAGTCAACTCACCAATAAGACTCATCTCAAATTCAGATTGCATTTTTTTGATAAAATGTTGAACCATATGGTCTAACATCCATCCAAATACAATATTATCTATATATATTTGACCAATCATGAGTTTTCCAGACTCCTTGATTATTTTAGTGACATTAGGTTCAGTTGAACCATCATGCACATCAGCTGATGCGATTATGTCATAAGTCTTTTCTACATATATAGTAGGATTTGAAGAAGTACTTACATGAGAGGAGTGGAGTCTTCTTCCTGCCAGGGTCTTTATTCTTCTTTTCTTTGGAGTTTCACTAGGAATGATCGAGAGAGGAACAACGTATGTTATCACGTTAAACATACCTTCAAAAACCTTAGAAGTATAGGGTATGTAATCAGACATGTCTTATTTGTTAGACATTTTAGGGTTTTGAAATCCTAAGAACAAGATATTAAGAATGATGTCTTGAAGAAACTCTTTAGAATGACTGACGTGATGTTTGGACTGAGAATTGAAGAAGTAGGAATTTTGAATAATGCAATAGGTGATGGGATTCAAGTAGGGTGTAATTTTGGAGATGTAAAGGCTTTGTAATGATGTTTTTAATTTTTCATACGCCAATAAATGAATAGGGAATAAACTATTCTTGGTATGCCTCCACCTTACTAATTGACATAATTTCTTAGCAATGTAAAGTCCAACTCCACCCATTTTCTACTTAAGTTGATTTACCAACATAACCTTGGTAAATTTTTTTGCAAGATCTTTCCTTATAATAACATCCTTAACATCAATAGCTTTATTCCTTATCGTATCATTGATGGCATGATGAAGACTACCACGTTTCCTTATCCTGTCATGTTGAGTAAGAATTTTTACTATATTAGTCTTACCCAAATAATCACAACCTAATGTCATGACATCTTGTTTGGCATTAAATTCTTTCAATGTTTTCTGCTCAACTTGAAACCCTTCAAAGTAGCTTTTATGGATTTCTTGTGGTGTCAACATATGACAACTGTCATCTGTTTTACTTTCTTTCAATTTTTTTGAAAACCCATTGTATAAGCACTCATCTTCTGTTGATAAGGATGTGAGAGAAAAATAAACAATGAGACAAATGTTCTCATTTTTGGAACCCAGTTTTCTTTTAGTCTTACTCCCTTAACCATACAACTTGTAGAAGAAGGGCCTTTTGTGACCATATTTTCCACAATGATGACATCTCTTGAGATTACTTATGGGTCTGATGAAAGGTTTCTCATGTCTCACGGGATGTTAGAACTTCTTTTCTAACATTGTAGCAAAGTTTGCTTTCTTTGAATGAATATAATCTGACTCTAAGGCTTTATCAAATCCAATTTCTGTTGAACTCCAAGCATCTTTCCCAGCTTGAAGAATTTCATCTAATGAGTTTGTTCCACTGTTTAACATCCTAAAGTATTGTTCATGTATTTGAGCTTAAATGTCAGTAGAAATACTTCATTCTGAAGATCAGACACTTTGAGAAGAAGTTCCTTCTTCTCACCAAGATTTTTAGAAGACTTGCATCTTCCTGAAAAGGCTTTAACATACTTGTTAGATTCAATATCTGAATCCATCTCAGCCTAAGAGACAAGCATTCCTCTTTGTTGTTTCTTGAGGTATGTTGGACATTCTTCTCTAATGTGCCCATAACCTTTACATTCATTACACTTTATGTCTTTTCCTTAACTTGACTTATCTTCAGTTCTTGTTTTCTTCTGATAATCAAGGTTATTACTGATGTCACATGAGATGTTCTTGACATTTAGTCTCTCTCTATTGTTTATTCTCTTTAATATTCTATTCAATTTCTTTCCAGGTAACACAATGGTGGTGGATAGTTCTTCATCAGTATCCAAATCAGCTTGGCCTTCTTCATCTTCAACATTGGATACAAAAGTTATGCTTTTGTACTTCTTCTTAGATTTGTCACTAATAATCAATTCTAAGGTTTGAAGTAACCCAACAAGTTCATCAACCCTCGTGTTGCTGATGTCATGAGCTTCTTCAGTGGTTTTCACCTTCATGTCAAATCTCCTAGGTAAGGACCTGAGAATCTTTCTAATAAGCTTTTCTTCTTACCACTTTTCTCCAAAGGCATTAAATGCATTTTTTATTTCAAGAACCTTCATATGATAATCCTGAATGGTGTCGTCACATTCATCTTTAGATTCTCAAATTTTGTAGCGAGAAGCTGAAGACTTGACATCTTTACTTTAGATGTACCTTCATGAGTTGTCCTGAGAATTTCCCAAGCATTCTTGGCTACAATACAAGTATTAATCAACCTAAACACATTCTTGTCCATTCTTTTGAATAGAGCATTCAAAGCCTTGGAGTTTCCAAGAGCTAATTTTTCATCTTCTTCAGACCAATCTTCCTCTGGCTTCAAGGATTCATTCTCATATTTGTCCTTCACAACAGGATGACTCTATCTTTTCAAAACAACCTTCCAAAACTTATTGTCCATGGATTTCAGAAAAGCCACCATTCTAACCTTCCACCAGTCATAATTTGAACCATATAATAGAGGTGGTATGTTGTTATATCCTCCTTCCTTCTCTATATTACCATAAATTATTCTCCCTGGAGCTCACCCAATAGATAGAATAGGGTGTCTGCTTTGATGTCAATTGAAATTCTGGCACTTGCAATACAAATGTCAAGATTGATGTCTCAACACAAAATACAATATCAGGGTAGATGTTATAACATCATCTGCTGACATAAACTTTTACCAACATAGAAACTATTACAGAATTAAATTGCAGAAGGTAAAAGAATACAATTAATTGTTAACCCAGTTCGGTACAATGTCACCTACTCTGAGGCTACCAAGTCAGGAAGGAAATTCACTATGTCATGTTATGTAATGTGTAAATTGTAGGTTGTTTATTTTGATAAATTGTAAGATGTTTGTTATGACACAATTGAATATATATACAATTATGTGATATTATGAATATGATACAATTAATATTATTCAAATAACTTTATCACAAATGTGAGTTGTATTTTCTGTTGTGATATAGTGAACAATAACACATGTTAAAAAATGGGGTTAATTATAAAAGTAGAATAATATTTGTTAATTATGCAGAAAATGTAACAACAGTTATATATCGTAACCGTTATAAAATCTCGTGTGCTGTGCAGAAAAAAAATAAATATCAAAATAGCACAACTGGATATCGAACCTAGGACTATTAATTTATCACAACGGTCTTTTAAAAAAGCGTTGTGATAGGGAGCGCCCTTTTCTGTTTATTACAACGGTTACTGGTCTGTGATTGTAATTATCATATATTCAATAACACTCTATGTAACAACGTCGGAACTTGCGTTATTATACATTTCTAACCGTTGTTAATTAGATTTTATGTAGTAACAAAGATTACCTTTTATTAAATTCTAGATATCGTATTGAAATAAGAGAGAGTGAAAAATATTTAAATAAAACTGTATATTTGAATAACACTGCACAGATTGTATTATTCAGTGAAATTTATAACTTATTAAATTAATTACATAAAAAATATATTAAAGTATATTCTATTCTATTATTCTATTCTAAATATACTAAAGAATATTCCATAGAATATTTGATATACAAACCTTTATATTCTTAACAATTAGCTAGCACAAAATGTATTCATAAGAAACCGTTGAAAATAAAAGTAAACTAAAAAAAACAAAAACCATACATTCAAAAAAAAAAACATACAATTTGCAAATGCAAGCAGGCACATTTTATTTATTTTATTTTCGAAATAACATTGTTTAAATTGATTGACCATTTAAAACTATAATAAAATTTGGTGTAACGACAATTTGCAAAAACAAGTGGACCCATTTTATTTGTTTCATTATTTAAAAATCTAAAATAGCAAGTGGCCCAAGTTGATCAATGTGCGCTGTTTTTCTTCCTCAGTTAGCGCAACTTGTGTTTTATATAAAAAATTATTTAATTTATAGTCTAAATGGTAAAAGGTAAGTAATAAAATTAAAAGCACATGTGGTTAGTAAGTACAAATTAAACATAACTAAATTTTATACAAAAGTGAAAAACAAACTCAAAACATTATAATTAATAATATTTTTTATTAATTAATAATAATGGAATCATGTATTTTGATTTTTGTTAGATAATTTTATATAAGCAATAATGTTAATTAATAAAAAAAAACACATGTTTTGATTTTGTGGTGAAGATTTTTATATCGGAAATAAGATTTTTATATAATATTTTTTGTAGTGTGACTTAGTGAGATATGAAAAACAGGAAAGGAGACGGTTCCATAATTACTTCAATGGGTTATTGTTGAGCTTTAGGAGAATATATATAATATTTGGTTTTTTTCTTGGTCAAAGTAGTTTTAATTTTAAGGGTTATGTATTAAGTAATGGAGTTAGTGGGGAAAGAAATATAAACACTTTCATCAAATTAGTATAGAATTATTATTTATTTTATAGATCGTGGGAGTTATTAGATCTATTATTTATAATTTTATCGTATAAAGAATTATATTAACTGTTGGGTTAAATAAGTTTTTTTTTTCTTTAAATATTTTAAATTTTGTTTTTAATCTTTTTAAAAATTTTCTTTAAAGAACTGTTTTTTTAGAAAATTAAATTTTAATTCCTGATCTCTCTTGCAATTTAATAACGTTTTTTATAATTTAATGATGATTTTTATTTAGCGATAGAATTAGAAATTATTTTAATTACGATTTTGTTATGAGAGACCAAAAATTAAAATTTAATTTTTTTAAAAAAAATTATTATTTAAAAGAAAAATTTAGAGCGAATAAAAATAAAATTTGAGATATTTAGACTGATTAAAAATTTATTTAATCTTTAATTATTTTGTAACGAGGAGTTATTAGATTTATCATTTATTATTTTATTGTAGAAAGAACTATATTATTATTTTTATTGTTTAATAATTATTAATTTAATACAAAAAATTATTTTTGAGTCATTTGGAAATGTAGAGGGTTAGTATTTTATTATATATTGTAGTTTTCTATTAGTATGTGGGATAGTGGAGGTTTATTATTAAAAATAAAAATTTAATAATTAATTAATTAATTATAAAAAAGAGTTTTGGTGGAAATTTTTTGATGAAGAAGTTATAAGATTATAGATTAGCATGATTACTTAATTCAATATTAGCATACGAAAAGAATATTTATTTTGGATTTTTTTGAAAAAATCAATATATCACATTCGCCTAATTGAACATTGAACATAAGAATATAATTCATTTATGGACAGTGAAATGACCATGGAAAAGAATGTAAGATTAACATGTTTTTAAAAAGAACTAACAAAAATTTGTCAAAAAAATAAAACAAAAATAAAACTTAACAATTTAAATTATTAAAGCTTAGTCGACCTTCTAACTATATTACTAATTAACCACGGGCAATGGGATAATTTTAATCGCACTTTAGAAGAGCATATTTTATAAGTTCGTTAACCCAAGAAATATGGTAAACGCCTATAGACGATCAGATATTGTTAGTGAGTGAGACATATGTAGTGATGAAAAAAAGAGAGAATGAGAAATTGGAGATTGTATTATTAAATTAAATTGTTATAAATAATTATATAAATTATGACTATTTATATACACCTAATTTATACATTAAGTAAGCTAACAAATCTTAATTGAATTTGGGCTTAAGTTACACAATTTGAATTAGGTCTAATATCTCAATATACTCCATATATAATTCAAGTTGACGAACATACTTTAAAAATAGATAATCTGAATTATTCCAAAATCTTTTTCAAATTTCATTATGTTGAGGCATATAATGAGCACTTATCTCATGATCGACACTATGTTCTGCACAGAATTCTTCAAACATCTTGGATGTGTATTCGCCACCTCCATCTAATTGCAGAATTTTGATCCTCTTCTCACTCTGGTTTTCGATAAATATCTTGAATCTTTTAAAGATTTTGAATACTTCGTCCTTTCTCTTGATCACATAGATCCACAGCTTTCGACTATACTCATTGACAAATGAAAGAAAATACCTATTTTCACCAATGGTATGCTCTTCGAACGGGCTGCATATGTAACGCCTGTTAATTTAATTAATTATTTAATTAAATTATTTTTGGATTATTTTAGAAGTCGTGAGATATTGAGAATTATTGGTATAAGTTGATAGATTATTATTAATTAATTAATTAGTTGATTAATAATAATAATAATAATAATAATAATAATAATAATAATAATAATAATAATGATAATAATAATGTTGAAATTAATGGAATAATATAAGATTAAGTTGTTGGACTTAGTTATATGGTGGTATGAAGTAAGGTGGGGGTGTGTAAGTAGGCCCAAATGTGAATAATGAAATAAGGTTAAGTTGATATGAGAAATTAGGTTAATTAGAAAAATAAGAAAGTCTTGGAGCAGTAAATAGAAAGCGGCAGAGAAGAGGAACGAGGAAAAGAGACAAGCTAGGTTTGATCGGAAAATTATAGAGCAACCTTCAATCCAAGGTAATAATGGGGTTCTGACGCTATAATGGGGTTTATGATGAATGTTATGTAGGGATTGGGTTATGTAGAATTGTTTCTTTGTGTGTATAATCAATGTAGATGTGTCTGAATTTGTTTGTTACTATGTTGTGGTCACTTCTGAAATTTTCCGCATAGTTATCATGTACAATCGATGAAATATCTTTGTTGACAATGGTCTCTTTTATTGATCTATTTGTTACATACTGCATTGTATCATATTGTTGTGAAAATGCTGATAATCGAAAGAAAAATTGGAGAATTCTGTGTTGGTATCAGTAACAGACTGAAGTTTGTGAAGAGGCTGCGTGAAAGCATGTTGTGCCGAGGGGCACGGTTAGTGTGACGAGGGGAACGAGTAATTCGGTTGTGACGGTCGTCATAAAGGGTGTGCCGAGCAGCAAAGTTTGGCGGTGTGGGTGTCGAGTGTCATGTGTGTGTACCGAGGGGCACCATAGTATTCCAGAAGATTAATTAAAATAACAGAGTTATTAATTCAATTTATTTAGCAGAGTAGGTGTACATGTAGCAGAGGTAATTGGTTGGTTACAGAGTTAACAATAATAAGAAATAAAGTTAGTAAATATTAGCAAAAAATTAGTAATAGCAGACAACATAATGATAATTGTTAGTAGCATTAATTTATAAAAGTAATAGTAGTAGATATTTAGCAAGGATAATTATTAAGTGACAGTTAGTAACTGGTATGATTTTAGTTGCAGAGCTAGTAGTAAATAAAAGAAACATTAGTAACTAGAATATAGTAGCACTAGAGATAATTTAGGTAGTAGGAAAATAATAGCTTCATTAATTTAGCAGAAAACTATTAATAAGGCTTATCGGAAGAATAATGTAGTAGGAGTATTTTAGTAGGACCGTGTTAATAACAGTATTGGCATGTGTAAGTTGTTGTGTTGTTGTTATTAATTATTGAAGTTGCACGTGATGAATTTTGTTGTGTTGCCTTTATTGATTGGCAATTATTGAGTTGTAGGCTTATGGTCCATGTTGAATTAAGTGGAATCATTGTTGTTGTTGTTATTACATTTATGTTGTTAATGCATACATAGCATATCATTTTGGAGCTGGTGCTCATTAAGTTGGCATGGATTGGAAAAATATAAGTTGAAGGCTTATGCCTTGTTGCTGCCTCTATTAATTGGCAAGATTATTAGTAGGGAGCTTTGCTCCATTAGTACCACATGCATGTGCATAGTAATAAGTCGCATTCCACGTTGCATATTTGAGTTGTTATGTTGATGAATTAACCGTTATATTTTATTGATATTTTGTTGTAATTGTTGTTGTTTATACGTTGTGAAGCGGTGTCATTGCTCTGATATGTAACACTCAGGGGATGAACGCTTGTTGCTTTATTGTGATTTTACTCCAGTTGTTGAATATTAAGTTAATTTTTGTTAAGTACTTGTTGTTTTAAAGTTGTTTCTAGTTGGAAAAGATGTTATGTCCTTTAAGTTGGATATTATGATTTCCGTTGCGTAGTTATGAAAGTTGTTTTTTTCAAAAGATTAATTTATGTTGATGTTAGTTAATCCAAGTTTAATGTGTTATGTATCTGTAATGAATACCGTTGTTTTAAGTTGAGATTGTAGCATCCTGATTTAGTTGTTGAAATTTTATAACTCTGATTTTTATAATAATTGTCGGGTAGAATTGGGTTGTTACAAGTTGGCATCCGAGAAAGTCGGTCCGTCCGACCAAGTTGTTGAGTGTGTAAAGTAGTGTGACAGTTGAGTATTGTCGATGTGTTGTTTCTTAGTACGTGACATGTGTGTGACACACTGTCGGTACTTGTTTTCTTTTCCAATCGATTGTATGCATGAGTTGGTTTGAAGATAAGTGGCGGAGAAGCTTTGCTTCTCGGATATGTTTTGGTGGTAAAATGTTGGTCCGGTATGGCGACAGTGCAAATATTGTTGAAGTTTTGTTGGTTCCCGAATCTGAAGGTGACATGGATTAAAGATTTGTTTGTTAATCAAGTTAGAGCTTATTGAGGGTGGATGATCAGACATTGTTGATGTTTACTTCTCGAAGGATGAGGAGCAATGTAACGGTTTTTGATATACGAGTAGAGTGTAAATCCCTGATGTTTCTGAAGAAGATTGTTAAGTAACAAGGATAATTTTAGAAGATGTAATTTAGAAAGTTGTAATGTTTCAGCGCTGCTGGTGGGCTGTGAAGTTGTCAGTTTGAGTAGCCCTTGCGTAAGATGTCGACATTTGAACGGTGATAGAGTGACAAATTGCTGTAGACCTTGTCGTGGGATCCTTGTGAGTGATTGTAAGAGTTGTTGAAGTTGTTGGAATATTTTGAATCGCGAGTCAGAGTCGGAAATGCAAGGAGATGAGTATAAATCCATGAATCGTAAGTGTTGGTATTGGTACAAAGAAATTATGTTCTGATGTTATCGTAAGGTGTGTAATAGTATGTCATTGAATGACGTCGGTGTTCGCATTTTTGGATAATTTTGGAAATTCATATCTTGTGTTCCGAGTATCGGATTGGTGTTCTACTTGAACCTATGAGGAGATAGAAATATATTCTATCATATGAAAGTGTTTTCAAATATGGTTGATGCATTCCCATATGGAGGAACTCTGAAGTCATTTATGGAACTAGAGGCTTTTGGGAATACATGATTATTATCGCAGTTGTTCGATACGAGGTCAAGCATAATATGTTGTTAGAGAATAAGTTGAGAAATGAGATGTTCTGCATTAAAAAGGATAGTCGTTCATCCTTTCAAGTATGAGATGTTGTATGTGAAGAGAGTTTTATAGAACTAAAGAAAAGATTGAAGTCTGCTCCGATATTGGTTTTTCCTAATCCGATTGAGTCATTTGTAGTGTTTTATGAATACGTCTAATATGGGACTTATTGGTGTGCTAATGCTGAATGGAAAAGTTGTTGCTTGTGCTTCTAGAAAACTCATAGTTCGTGAGAGGAATTATCCTACACGTGACTTAGAGTTAGCAGCGATCGTGTTTATGTTGGAGATTTGGAGACATTATCTTTTTGTCCTAGATTTGAAGAATTTAGCGACCATAAGAGTTTAAAGTATTTATTTGATCAGAAGGAATTGAATATGAGACAATGAAGATGGTTGGAGTTTTTGAAATATTATGATTTCGGTTTGAATTATAATCCAGGTAGAGCTAATGTCGTGGCTGATGCTTTAAGTCGAAAGACTTTACATATGTCGGAAATGATGGTTAAAGAATTGGAGTTAATTGAACAGTTCAGAGATATGCGATTAGTTTGCGAAGTGACACCGAAGAGTGTTATGTTGGGGATGTTGAAGATTAACAATGATTTTCTGGACAATATTAAAGAAGCTTAGAAGTTAGATGTGAAATTGGTAGATTCGGTGGTTGGACTCGATCAGTTTGAGAATGATGATTTCAAGTTAGATGCACAGGGCGTGTTGAGATTCCGTAATCGAATTTGTATTCCTGATGATGCGGAGATGAAGAAAGTAATTCTTGAGTTGGAGGATACTTAACCTTCGTGTGAGGCTAAGTGAGTGTAATGTGGACCGTGTAATATGTTGAGCGTTGGTGTCTCATCGACAAAATCGAATGAGAGGGAAATTGTGGGAGTATTTGTAAACATCCTTGGAAATTATTGGATTATGATGCTTTAGGTGACTTGAGTACAAGTTCTAAAGGAACACTATTATAGTTTGGTAACGATGGTTTATACTCCATTATGGTTGTCGGTTATCTATTGACAAATTGAGGAACTGATCACCCTTAATCTCTTGTTGATAGTAGACAAGATCGTGTTGGATGGTGTAGACTTGTCTTTCTACCTTAATGGCGTGTAAAGTGATTGACATTATATCATAAGGATAGTCGTTCACCAGTTTGTGTGAATTAATAGAGGAGTGGCTAGCGAAGATTTCAGACATGTTGAACAATTCAGAGTAGCGGGTTTATATGCGAGCTAACGTTGCAAAGTGAAAGATTGAGAATACCAAGTAAACAACAGTTTTATAGCAGATGTTAAAGAAAGTCCGAAGCTAGATTGAAACTTGTAAACCATATATTTAACGGAAATTTTAATGAGGACAGCGACATAAGATGGATGATTAGAGTTGTGCCACTGAAGCGTGATGTGGCACAGTTTCTATGCTTGTATGACTCATTAGAAGTGAAGGACTAAATATCAGAAGCCTATGGGAATGATATGTCTTGATCTACATGTTTGATTTTGTGGATTATTGATATAGAGATGATGTGCCAGGGTACTGTTCTTTCTCCTAAATATTTGCTAATTTTATAAGGATATTAATGTGGTTGTTGGTTAATATTGAGTTGTATGTATATTTGTTGAGTTATACTGTTAAGTTGATGTTATAATGATTTTGTTCCCGTTGTCGTGTTATTGTTGTTGGTTACCGTAAATGATGAATAGTACTCCATAATATGACAGAGTTGATTATGTTGGCTATGTTGATGTCACTATAAGAGTGATACGATGATATGAATAGAGTTGTTTGATATTTTGTTGATAATTGACATATATATATATATATATATATATATATATATATATATATATATATATATATATATATATATATATATATATATATATATATATATATATATATATATATATATATATATATATATATATATATATATATAGGAATGAAATTGTGTATGTGTTTTGGTGTTGCAAATATTGTTAAGATGATAATGTGATGTTGTATATCCAAGTATAAGTGTGTCATGGTTGTTACTACTTTAAATGTTGATATGTCAAGATATTGTTGAAATAGTTGATAAGTTGTTAACGACTATATCGCGAAGGTGTTGGATAATTAGCATGTGCATATTTGATTTAAATCGTGTTGAGTTATGATTATCTCGAGAAAGTAGTGGTCGAAGTGTTTCCAGACACGACTTGGGGATCAGAGAATGAGATGTGAAATTCACGTTAAAAGTGGTAGTATCGGGTAGATTTTCGAGGATGAAAATATTCTAAGTGGGGGGAGAGTTGTAACGCCCGTTAATTTAATTAATTATTTAATTAAATTATTTTTGGATTATTTATGGAAGTTGTGAGATGTTGAGAATTGTTGGTATAAGTTGTTAGATTATTATTAATTAATTAATTAGTTGATAATAATAATAATAATAATGTTGGAATTAATGGAATAATATAAGATTAATTTGTTGGGATTAGTTATATGGTGGTATGAAGTAAGGTGGGGGTGTGTAAGTAGACCCAAATGTGATTAATGAAATAAGGTTAAGTTCATATGAGAAATTAGGTTAATTAGAAAAATAAGAAAGTCTTGGAGCAGTAACGTAGGAAGCGGCATAGAAGAGGAACGAGGAAAAGAGGCAAGCTAGGTTTGATCGGAAAATTGTAGAATGACCTTCAATCCAATGTAAGGGTGGGGTTCTGACACTATAATGGGGTTTATGATGAATTTTATGTAGGGATTTTTAGACAAGTGTATCCGGGTAGCTTTCACTGCATTTCACTTTTTGTTTAAAAACTCATTTTAAAAATCAAGTATTTATTCAACCTCCCTTCTAGATACGTCCTATCGTCTAACAAGTGGTATCAGAGTGCTGGTTTACCTAGTGCTTTACATATAACTTTTTAGACAGTGGATAACGATCCAAAAGGGGTGTACAATAGAGCACCTATTCACCGGTGAAAACTATAGCTATTGGAAAGATTGTATGCGTGTGCATATCAATTATGTTGATAGAAAAATTTGGAAGGTCATAGAAGAAGGTCCTATGTCCATAACAATGTTAACCAATTCTAGTGCCATTGTGCCTAAACTGGAAGCACAATGGGATGAAAAAGATGAGAAAAACTTTGCTTATGACTGGAATGTTAAAAATATGCTCATATCAGCTCTTGGAGTTAATGAATACTTTCGTATCTCACATTGTGCTACCGCTAAGGCAATGTGGGATGCTTTACAAGTTACCCATGAGGGTACAAATGGTGTCAAGTTGTCAAGGATTAACACATTAACTCAAAAGTTTGATCTCTTTCACATGAAGCATGGTGAAACCATTATGGACATGGAAAAGATATTTTCTCACATAATAAATCGCTTACACACACTTGTTCATATTACTTCCAATGTTATTGCTATTAACAAGATTTTGAGATGTCTTAATAGGTAATGGCAACCTAAGGTCACGAAAATCAAGGAAGCCAATGATCTAACTACATTGAAACTTACAACATTGTTTGGTAAGCTTCAAGAACATAAGCAAGAGCTCACAAATCTAAATAATAGCAATTATCCTAATTCTAAATTCCAGAATTAGGGGTAGAGGTACCCCACGCGAGGATGACAGAGGGAACTTCCTAAACAAATCGTGCGTCATTTTTCTTTCTAGTCTTTTACCGTTTATTTGCTATAATTTGTAAATTTGCTCTTGTGGTTCCAACTGTCTGGGTTTGTAGTGCAATATAACTATTACTAAGAACTATAATAATCATTTTGATTTCTATAATTGATTTTAACACTACAAATTAAGATAGATTGGACTTGGTGTGATTACGCACACCAAGTGTTTGATAAAAGTACAAAAGTGCAAATTTGTGACTTTTCTTCTCAACAATTCATTGGATGTAATTGACAATAGTTAAAGAGTATAAGTGATCTATTATAATTGAATTAAGTGTTAATAATTATCATAAATACATTCCATTCGGTTTTACGCATATCCGGTCTTTTCAATAGAGGATCATTTTTTAGACGAGTGTATCTGGGTAGCTTTCACTGTGTTTCAAACTTTGTTTAAAAAACTCTATTTAAAAATCAAGTATCTATTCAACCCCCCATTCTAGATACGTCCTATCATCTAATAAGGATTGGGTTATGTAGAATTGTTGCTTTATGCGTATAATCAGTGTAGCTGTGTCTGAATTTGTTTGTTACTATGTTGTGGTTACTTCTAAAATTGTCTGCATAGTTATCCTGTACAATCGATGAAATATCTTTGTTGACAATGGTCTCTTTATTGATCTATTTGCTGCATACTGCGTTGTATCATGTTGTTGTGAAAATGCTGATAATCGAAGAAAATTTTGGAGAATTCTATGTTGGTATCAGTAACAGACTGAAGTCTATGAAGAGGCTGTGTGAAAGCATGATGTGCCGAGGGGCACAGGTAATTCGGTTGTGACGGTCGTTATAAAGGGTGTGCCGAGCGGCACAGTTTGGTGGTGTGGGTGCTGAGTGACATGTGTGTGTACCGAGGGGCACCATAGTATTCCAGGAGATTAATTAAAGTAGCAGAGTTATTAATTCAATTCATTTAGCAGAGTAGGTGTACATGTAGCAGAGGTAATTGGTTGGTTATTGAGTTAACAATAATAAGCAACAGAGTTAGTAAATGTTTGCAGAAAATTAGTAATAGCAGACAACATAATGATAATTGTTAGTAGCAGTAATTTATGAAAGTAATAGTAGTAGATATTTAGCAATGATAATTATTAAGTTACTGAGTTAGTAAATGGTATGGTTTTAGTTGCACAACTAGTGGTAAATAACAGAAACATTAGTAACTAGAATATAGTAGCAGTAGAGATAATTTGGGTAGCAAGAAAATAATAGCTTCATTAATTTAGCAGAAAACTATTAATAAGGCTTATCAGTAGAATAATGTAGTAGGAGTATTTTAGTAGGACCGTGTTAATAACAGTATTGACATGTGTAAGTTGTTGTGTTGTTGTTATTAATTGTTGAAGTTGCAGGTGATGAATTTTGTTGTGTTGCCTCTATTGATTGATAATTATTAAGTTGTAGGCTTATGGCCCATGTTGAATTAAGTTGAATTATTGTTGTTGTTGTTATTACGTTCATGTTGTTAATGCATACATAGCATATCATGTTGGAGCTGATGCTCGTTAAGTTGGCCCGGATTGACAAAATATAAGTTGAAGGCTTATGCCTTGTTGTTGCCTCTATTAATTGGCAAGATTATTAAGTTGGGAGTTTTTCTCCATTGATACCAGATGCATGTGTATAGTAATAAATCACATTCCACGTTGCATATTTGAGTTGTTAAGTTGATGAATTAACCGTTATATTTTGTTGTAATTTATGTTGTTTATAAGTTGTGAAGGGTGTCATTGCTCTGATACGTAACACTCGGGGGGATGAGCGCTTGTTGATTTATTATGATTTTACTCCAGTTGTTGAATATTAAGTTGATTGTTGTTAAGTACTTGTTGTTTTAAAGTTGTTTCCAGTTGGACAAGATGTTATGTCCTTTAAGTTGGATATTATGATTTCCGTTGCGTAGTTATGAAAGTTGTTATTTCAAAAGATTAATTTATTTTGATGTTGGTTCATCCAAGTTTAATGTGTTATGTATCTGTAATAAATACTGTTGTTTTAAGTTGAGATTGTAGCATCCTGATTTAGTTGTTGAAATTTTATAACTCTGATTTTTATAATAATTTTGAGTAGAATTTGGGTGTTACAACATATATTTGAATGTACCTCTTCGAGTATGCAGGATGATCTCATTGGCATAGTCGAAACAAAAGAATGTCTAGATTGCTTTCCGACTAAACAACCTTCACGGAGTTTGTCGGGCATCACAAGACTTGTCTGCCATTTACCATCTCTTTATTAATCATATAATTGAGTGATCAAAAATTCAAGTGACCAAACCTCAAATGCCACAACCAGTTATCCTTGTGGTCGACAACTATTTTCATTGTACCTTAGTCGAGCTGGTCAAGGTCTTAAATGTATTTTTCTTCGACAAAGGAGATTTCAATACCAAGTTTATTTAGGATGTTAAAAAGTTTAATGCTCCATATTTCTGATGACTAAGAAGCCTTTTTCGACCAGTTGTCCAACACTTAACATGTTGAACTTCATTCTAGGTACATAGAGTACATCTTTGGTCATAGTTTTCTCTCCATTACTCATTTGAAAAACTATGTTCCCAGTACCTTTTACTTGCTACAAGCTATTATTTACAAGTTTAACATTTCTCTTCTTCGACTCATCGAAATCTACTAACCACTCCTTTCGACCAGTCATATGAATCAAACAACCAAAGTCAAGGAACCAAATATTGGATTCGACATGGTTATCTGCAATTGCAGCCATAACCACCACACCAAACTCATATGAATATTGACGTGCAAAGTTCGCTCCTTCGTCCTTGCCTTATTTCAATCCCTTGTCTTTCCTATACCAACAATGCTTGGCTAAGTTATCCCACTTTTCACAATTATAGCATTGCACGCCTTTTTCTCTTCTTTGTCTTTTTGACAGGAATTTCCTTCTCCTCTTTTCAAGGATTAGAAGCCTTGTCATCGACCTTATTCTTGTGGGGATTCGACCAAGACTTTTTGACCCGAGTATTTCTAATTTGCCTTTTAATTTGTTGGACCCACCATTCTTTTTCTATAACTAAGCCTATAATGCTTGTATCGAGTCTTTAACTACCTTTCTTTCGACAATCATAATCACATGCGCTTCCATCGAACCAACCAAATCTTCCAGTTTTAGGGTTTTAAGTTGGTTAGATTCTTGAATAGCTACAATAACATGATAAAAGTGAGAGGTCAATATACACATTACCTTATCAACTATCATCTTATCAATTAGGGTTTCACCACAACCTTTCATGAGATGGACGAGTTTCTGTACCTTCGACACATACTATACACTCTTTTCATCTTCTCCCATCAACAACAATTCATATTTATATACACCTAACTTATACACTAAGTAGGATAGAAAACCTTAACTAGGCTTGGTCTTAGGTTACACAACTTGGACTAGGTCTAATATCTCAACAGCGGGTACCGACAAGTCATTTATCATCCAATCCGACCCATTATGCCCATGGGACGGATCAATCGACCTACTCTCATATCAATTAGTGGATAACTGAATTATTACGTGTTAAATAACGTGTACCTAAATGGATTATTGTTTGTCACATTCCCAAAATAGAAATAATTTCTTTCTACTAATATTATGAGTTGGTCTTATTATTCTTACTAGTGGAAAGAACCAGTCTTTGTATCCCTGTGCTCAGTCAAGTAGTTAGGAGGGAACATATTCCCCACCCAAAAATTTGGCCTACGAGCTAGTCCTATAAGTATCCCGATTCTTAAGGTTGGGAGGAATCATTCATGACGCTGATCTATGGGATATGGTGACCTATGGGTACATTCATTCAGTTGACGAAAGCGGTCAGAAGACCGACAGAAAGAAAATGACAGATCAACAAAAGAAAGAATTATGAAATCATCACAAGACCAGAACAATCCTCTTGAGTGACATCTCGTACAATGAGTATGAGAAGATCACAAATAGAGAATCATCTAAGAACATATTTGACTCTATGAGAATGACGCATGAAGGCAACATACAAGTCAAGGAAACGAAAGCTCTTGCACTCATTCAGAAGTATAAGGCTTTCAAAATGGAAGAAGATGAAACAGTTGAAATAATTTTCTCAAGGTTTTAAATTTTGGTTGCTGGGCTAAAATTTCTGGACAAAGGGTACTCAACAGTAGATCATGTAAATAAAATCATCAGAAGCTTACTCAAGAAATGGAGACCCATGGTCACAGCCTTAAAAATAGCTAAAAATCTAAATAAAATATCTCTTGAAGAACTTATCAGCTCCTTGAGAAGCCATGAGATAGAACTAGAAGAAGACGAGCCACATAAGCAAGATGTCTTTAACAGCAAAGTTGAAACACCAATCTTAGTACCTGGACTCTAGATGCTCTCAACACATGACAGGAAGAAAGCATATGTTCCAAATCCTGAAGCTTAAATCTGAAGGCTATGTAGGTTTCAGAGGCAATCAAAAAGGAAAGATTATTGACTCTGGAACTATTGGTAACGATACACTTCCCTCTATAACTAATGTTCTATTAGTAGATGGATTAATGCATAACCTATTATCCATAAGTCAATTAAGTGATAATGGTTATGATATAATCTTTAATCAAAATTCTTGTAAAGCAGTTAGTCAGAAAGATAGGTATATCCTTTTTAATGGTAAGAGAAAGAACAACATTTATAAAATAATACTTTCTGAACTAAAAAGTCAAAATGTAAAATGTCTTATGTCTGTTAACGATGAGCAATGGGTCTGGAAAGAAGATTGGGGCATGTTAGTATGATAATAATATCTCAATTTAATAAACTCAATTTGGTCAGACGACTTCCTAACTTAAAGTTCAGCTCAGAAGCTCTGTGTGAAGCATGTCAAAAAGACAAGTTTGCAAAACCCTCTTTCAAATCAAAAAAATGTTGTTTCTACCTCTAGACCATTATAACTTATATATATATATATATATATATATATATATATATATATATATATATATATATATATATATATATATATATATATATATATATATATATATATATATATATATATATATATATATATATATATATATATATATATTTGGACCAGTGAAAATTGCATCCATCAGCAACAAGAAGTATAAATTAATGTTCGTAGATGACTATAGCAGATGGACATGGGTAAAGTTCTTAAGACACTAAGACGAGTCATATTTTGTTTTCTCTACTTTCGATAACCAAGTTCAAAATGAAAAAGAATTTAGAATTGTTAAATTCAGAGGTGATCATGGTGGGGAATTCTAAAACAAAATATTTGAAATTTTTTTAACAAGAATGACATATCTCATGATTTCTCTTGTCCTAGAACTCCTCAACAAAATAGAGTTGTAGAAAAAAAGAATAGAACTTTACAAGAAATGGCCAGAACCAAGAACCATGATCAACGAGACTAACATTGCTATAAAGAACATAATTAAGTAGTGCCTAAATAGAAACTAGTTGTTTATGATTTACAAAAAAAATATACAAAAATATTAATGAAGAAGTGCCTAAATTCTTAACTGATATACAAAAATATAACTTAGTGATCTATTAGCATCAATCATCGTAATAACAATATCTGCCACATTAAGTGGTGCCTACGTAAAGAAAAATTCTAATTAACATCATGATAAATGTTGTAAAAAAAACACCATCATGAAAAATGTAAATGTAAGGATAAATTAACTTCAAAAGAAAAGTATTTTACCATAAAAATGATGTAAAACTAAATTGGTCGTCTTGTATTTGTTGGGGCTCAATGAATAGATTATCTCGCTAGTTCTTTATCCTTAATTGATATATAAAATTAAAGTTAGTAATAATACATGTAAATTAACCCAAATGATTTAAAAATCATATTATATACCTAAGAGGCTTGAGTACATGGTTTCCTTTGAGGTGGAATTTTTTTTTGCAACAAATTGTTACTCAACCCATTTTTTTCCCACTTTTGTGATTTTCCCTGTAAACAAGTTCGTTTCTTGAATCTATTATGTTGCAAAACATTAGAATTTGGAAATGCCGGGTTATCATTGTTATGATTGTGATCGTCTTTGCCTTGTGAGAAATGTTCCATAATTTTATTATACATGATATCTATGATTTCATCAACAATCTCATGATCCTCCTCTTCACACGATGCTCCAACCACCACCTTTATAAATTTAGAAACAACTTGTCTAAAATTATGTGCCCTAAACAATTTTGGGTCAGCTTCAACCTCCTTTTCCCTTGAATCTTTATGTGATTCCATAATTGGCTTGTATTGTCAACCTCCTTAAAATTTACTCCTAGTGAATGCTCTTAACATCATTGGCTTCAAACACTTACAATATATGTAAACGAAGTATTTTCAAAGTCGCAAATTTTCTACAACTACAAGTAATCGAAGTTGAAACACTTTCAATGTATCCAAGATTCGCCATGTATCTGCTTACAAGACTTACTGTATATGTTATGTCGCGTCTAGTACTAACCATAGCATACATCAAAGAACTTACTATGTTAGCATATGCGATGTTATTCATATAAGCTTTTTCGACCTCAGTACTGGGACATTTATCCACACTCATCTTGAATTCAAGGTTTGTCAGATTCACAACAGGTTTTGAATTCAACATACTAAATTTGTCAAGAATCTTCCATAGGCATGTCTCTTGATATAAGCATAATTTTGACTGCTTTCTATCTCTTAGGATGTCAATCCCAAGAATTTTGGATTCAGCTCCCAGACCCTCCATGTCGAGCTCCTTATTGAGTTTAACCTTCATCTTCATTATTTTTTTTTGACATTGTTGCTGTTGTACCCCAAAATTTGCCCTCCCATATTCCTCAAGACATTGCAAGAAGAATCTCCAAGTGGCTCAAGATTGCTCAAGAGTTGGACAGTCAAGTCATCTCCTAAGGTTGTCAACCCAAAATTAGGGTTTTGTGTTGCATCAAGGTCCCTACATCCAAATTACCCCAAGTTCTCCCAATGTCCTAATATGTCCTCAAGTTCATCCATGTCAAATTTCAAGCCTTGCAGAGGAAGTTTGCTCAGTCAATTGCTCAAAGGGTCCAAAAATCGACTATGCTAGGGCAAAAGTCAACTGTGACCTACAAATAGTCAAACTTCAAGATTTTTTGTCAACATTCTCATTTTGGAGTATATTTCATCATTTGATCAAGGGTTGATCATGATTCATCAAGGATTGCTCAAAATTCATCAAGACTCAAAAGTTGCTAAATTAGGGTTTTGTAGGAAAAGTCAACTCAACTTTGACCAAGCATAACTTTCTCATACTTTATGAGAAATGACCCATCCAAATCTCATTTTGAATAGGATGCAATTTTCTACAATCCATCTTCATATCCAAAGATCAAGAAATGCACTCACAAAAAGTTACAAATTTGGACATTATAGGTCATTTTTGAAAGTCAACAAAAACACCTTTTTTCCCAAAGCTTATAAATTGATCATGAAATATCAAAATGATATGAGACCAAAAAGGTTGGTTAGAGGACATCTCAATATTTCTAAAAAGTCCAAGAACACTTTCAAAAGTTAAAAATTGAAGAAGTTATGCATTGTTGAAGTTGGGCATTTTTGCAAAATTGCCAAAAGTCCACTATCCCCAAAACATCAAATTTTGTCAAATGGGACCATTATTTTCCACTTTATTTGATCTTGTCATACTACACACGTGTCTTAGCTTCAGCCTTATGTTCATTTATCAATTTTTCTATTTTATTGGATTTTTTATTGAATTAATTCATTTTAAATCAATTTAAATCAAATAAAATCCAAATATTGATTTCTTAGGATCTTTTTGATTATTGTAGGTCTTAATTATCATCATGGACATGATCAAATTCGTATCAAACCATATCATGAACAAAATATTGGATTTTGGACAAATTTGGAAGCTTTTCAATGAAGAATCAAATCATATCTTCAAGCATCAATGCACAAAGATTTAAGACCTATTATTTGACCTAATCCAATGTTGCATACATATAAAAGCTAAAGGCACGAGTTTGAGAGGTTAGAAGCTGCAAAATTACAAGAACCAAACTTGGAAAATTTGGAAAAAAGCTTGAAACTGAAATTGCACATAGAGGTGTTTTTAAGGCCAAAACTCAACATGAATCACTTGCTGGACATCCACTGAGTGAAAAGCAATCAAAAGCAAGCTCTCTCCCCCCCTCAATCGCGCTGTAAGTCTCTCTGAAAATCACTCTGCACTTGAAATCGTAACTCCATATTTCTGCATCTTTTGAACAAATCTTTGGTATAATCATGCTTATCATTCAATTTCTGAGCTTGCTGCATCATTTGATTACGTTTTCATGAGCCATAGCCCTGTAACCGAACCTAGGGTTTGGAAGTTTGTTTTTGGGCGTTTTCTCTACAGGTAAAATCAGCGCCATTAACGGATATGGGTGTGCTCAGGATGCCCAGACGAACATGTCCATGGTCTTGGTTTGTATTTTTATAGCCTAGAACTAATTTTAGGATGCAGCTATGGATTTAGCTGCAGATGTAAATCTGCATGTAAAAAACCAGGGGCCAACGGGGAAGACGAAGACGTGGCCTGTTCCAATTGGACCATTCATATTTCGCGCTTATTTTTTTAATATTTTCTGGCATTTAGTTGTTTTCCCATATTATATTTATTGTCCACTATGATAACAAATAAAGTGCAGTGGGTCAGTGGCAAGGCATTAGTTCAATGATTCACAGGACCTGGGTTCGAATCCCAGGTCCCCCCACATATTTGTTATTATTTTCTTTCAGGTGTTCTAGCGTGTCTCATGCCTTGCAACGCACCATACTCCCTCAAATCTCCAAACGCCAGATGTCCCCAGGCCAGATCTGGTGGCCAAGATTGAACGTGCACCATATGCCCTAGTCAACATGCGCGTGGAGAATCCAAAGTCAATCAGGCATGTGCTTGTTGGGCCAAAAAATTACAATTCTCACCTCCTCTTGGGCCCAGAACCCCCTAAGTTTTGTTTTCTATTTCATTATTTTCTTATTTTCATTTATTGTTATTTATTTTTATATTTTAGTCACTAACCAATTAAAACTTTTTTCTCATAAAATTAAAAAACCAAAAATATATTTTATTTATTAAAATTAAATTCAACACTTTATTTTTGTAAATAAATATTTACTTAATTAATTTAGTTTTAATTAGGTATAACCTTTAATATTTTTGCAATAATTAAAATTAATTTAGATAATTAGGTTTTACTAACTTTAAATCAAATTTATTTTTATTTCTTTAAATATCAAAAAATTCAAAAATATTTTAATTAATTAATTAGTTTATTAATTTAATTTCTTTTAATCCAAAAATAACCAAAAAATCACTTTCTTTCAAAAAAGGGTCAAAACCCTAAAAAACTCGCATTCGATTTAACTTTCCGCACGCGATCCATTTTACCATATTGATGTAATTGTTTCCCGAAATGTAATAGTTTAATAGGATCTTTACTATTTTTTATCGCTTTATTTACTTTCCACATTTTAAATTCAAGGGTTGCTTTTGGCGATGTAAATACCCGACGCCTTGTAATAGTTAGATTTAATTTCCGCAATTTAATTTCCGCAACTTATAAACTGTTAGATGTTTGGTAATAGGGAATGCATGACAAGATCGAACGTATGAACTTAAAATCAACATAGATAACCATTGAAATGTACAAAGATAAAATAACTGAAAAATGACACACTCGCACATGCTCACTCTTAGGGTACACCTCGCTTGGTTGCCTTCGTACGTGGTCATTGAGTATAGGAAGTTTTAGAGGTCGCCCTCTTGTCTAAAGATCATAGTTGCCTCGAAACAGTTGCCTCGGAAAAATGATCTAAGACATTAGGGTTACCGCTAAGGCGTCCTAACATTGCTTTAGTGACCACGCGTCCCTAAATTCGAATTGACCCTTAAAAATCCAACGACGATGCTACCTACTCATCAATAGTGGGATAGCATTGTCTAAAGGACATTAGCACAAATTGATTCCTTTTTCGAGTAGGTAGATGGTTCTTAAGTACTTGCTCTCTTCAAAACAAAACAAAACTTTTCACACTTACACCTTTCAAACAAAAACTTCTTTCAAACCCACAAACACAAAGAAAAGCAAATTTTGAAAAACACTTTGAGCAAGTACCTAAGAGCCCGTGGATAACCACAGATAGAAAGGGTGCTAACACCTTCCCTTTCTATAATCTACCCCCCGAACCCGAGAAATATCTCGAAAAAGGAATTTTTCTGTGCTTTTTTCCTTTCCTTGTTGGATAAAATAAAAGACGGTGGCGACTCTTGCTTACCGCGACATTTTGCAAAAATAAACGCAAAACGCGAACCAGCATTCCAAAAATAGTCAGTTCTCTCCCACCATATCATAGAACTGGAGACTCTGCTGGGGAAGCTTAAAAAGTGGGGTGTACCTTAGGAATTGTTCATAATGTTTTCAATTGCTTGCTTTGTATGCTTTATATTTATGGGATTGAATCGGAGTTACTATAGATTCTAACCCGGATCTGGGGATACCCTTTAGGAAAGTAGCAATAAACTGTGAGGGAACTCTACGGCGTAGACCGATACGGTTGAAGCAATAGCTACGTTGGTGTGGCACTTTAGATTGTACCGATATCCCTTGTGTTGGAACGAGGAGAATATGGGTCATCTAAGGGGTCATTAAGCACCAACTGACATTAGAACCTTTAAATTGACCAACTTGGCCATAGAACAGTAGCAGTATACTACACTCATTGAGACTAAACTCTCGCGATGATTTCGGCCGCAAGAAAATGTTGCTAAACTGGAATTATGACCGATCGAGGGTAGTCAGTGATATTGAGATCCTCTAGAACCCGGTTACTATTTTTAGGACAGGTTTAAACCAACTGAACTGAAAGAGGGTAGTACCTAAGCTACTTGCCAACCTGAAATCTAAGGGCTCTCTGTGTGACTTGTGTGCCTTTACCATGTTTGCTATTTGTGGATACTTGTGGTGTGCTTTCTATCATGACATCATGACATCATAACATTGCATACATCTTGCATTGGACTAACCTATTTCAAAGACAGAAGGGATTCATCTTTGTTCTGTTTTATAGGTCATGATGCTTATGCGTAGGAATACCATCCGGATCAAGTTTGTCCAAGTTCCCACTATGCTTAAAGATTTGATTGCAAAGATGCCTGATACTACTTCCTTCCTCAGGAGACATGGTTATCTTCTCAGTTTGGTTACCTCTAAATTGGACGAGCAGATGATGAGTGTCCTAGTCCAATTCTATGATCCGCTGTACCATTGCTTTACTTTCCAGGATTACCAGTTGGTTCCCACCTTAGAAGAGTTCTCTGAGCTTCTCGGTATCTCTGTTCTGGAGCATACCCCGTTTACTGGTTGGGAGAAAATCCTGAGACCCGAAGAGATTCTTGCAGCCCTTCATTTGACAAAAGAGGAGGTAATGGCTAATTGGGAGACTAGAAGTGGAGCAAAGGGCTTTCTGACTAAGTTCTTGGTTGGTAAAGCTAATTATTTCTGGGATAGTCTAAACTTCAAGGCATTCGAATATATTCTGGCTCTTATGATATACGGCTTGGTATTGTTTCTGAACTCTGACTCCTTTGTTGATGTTAATGCGGTAAAAATCTTTATCTCTCGCAATCATGTACCCACTCTCTTGGGTGACATTCTTCATCAGCTTTATGCTCGTACTTCCCGAAAGCGGGGAACCTTGATGTGCTATGCTCCGTTAGTGGCGAGGTGGTTTATTTCTCACCTTCCCAAGTCAGTGCTGAAGAACAAATAAGGCATAGGCTGGGCTTATAGGGTTATGTCTCTCTCTCATAATGACATCATATGGATTCTCAAGGGTATGGATGAGGAGGCTATCATTGATCGCTGTAGGGAGTATCCCAATGTTCCATTGATAGGAACCCATGGAGGAATTTCTTACAACCCATGCTTGGCCTTACGTCAGTTTGGGAGAGCCAGAAGAGAAGGGCCTCATGAGATGCTAATGCCTGGTATCATCTTTGATTTTCAAGGGGATAGCGACGAGCAACATCGCAGATTCATAAGGGCTTGGGATAGAGTTCACATATCTGATCCACATGAGCTGGGTCCAAAGACTTCTCTTCCGATGGAGCCATATCTCAGATGGGTCCGTATCCATGCCCAGAAGCTGGGAATGCCATATGAAGTTGTCCTGCCTATCATTGTTGAAGTTGCTAATGAAGAGGGGGTTCTTCCTACCATCCTCCACCCTTACATGCCCACTGACATTGGGGCACTGAAAAGGTCTTGGATGCAACTGAGGGAAGAACGGGATGCTTACCGAGATAAGTTTAACGAACAAGAGCAGAAGATCCAGAAGTTGACTAGGCAGTTGGAGAACAAGCGGATTCTCAATGACTATGTCCGCACCGACAAGAAGAGACCATGGGAGCACTGATTGTCCTTTGATTATTTCCTTTCCAGTTTTTATTTCCTTTTCAGTATTTCCATTCTTGTAACGCCTTAAGGGCAATTTGTTGAACAATTTGAATTACAAAGTTTATCTAATAAAGTGTGTTTCCTTTCTGGTTTACAAATTTGAATCTCTCGATTGTCTTTGAAATCATGTCATACGCATTTCATCCCATGCACTTCATAACAGGTACCCATTACAGGTCTCTTATCTTATTTTCTATTTATTTCAGCACTCATCATGTCTGCTGAACCTTCAACTGAGCAAGCCATCAAGGCCCTACAGGCCCAGAATGCCCAATTCCAAGAGCTGTTCATGAATCTAGCTAAGGGTCAGCAAGATCTGAAGACCCTGATTCTGAAAGAGAAGAAGAAGAAGAAGAAGAAGAAGAGGACAATCCTGTTTAACACAGGGCACAGGTTTAGAAACAGGCTTCAGAATGAAGTTGATTTGACCACCTCATCTGGAGGGAAAGATAGTCAAGAAGAAAGGAGGGCCCCTAGCCCTGTGGTCTCCGACAACGAGACAGACTTCGATGAAGACCAGTATCCTCCTGCTGAGGATAGATACAAGCAATTGGAAGACCGGTTGAGTGCGATGGAAGTTCAGAAAGTGCCTGGTCTGGACTTTGGTGATCTAGGTCTATCATCTGGGGTAGTGATTCCCCACAAGTTCAAGGCACCAGCCTTTGCTAAGTATGATGGAGTTTCTTGTCCGAAGCTGCACCTCCAGTCATATGTAAGGAAGATTCAGCCGTACACCGCTGATAAGAACCTGTGGATCCACTTCTTTCAAGACAGTCTCTCAGGGACTCAGCTTGAATGGTTTTACCAGTTGGACGGAGCCAGTATCCACAGTTGGGAAGATTTGGCTACTGCTTTCTACAGGCAGTATCAGTACAATTTCGACCTCGCTCCCACGCGTACCCAACTCTAGGGTATGTCAATGGGAATAGGTGAAGGTTTCAAAGATTATGCTCAGAAGTGGAGGGACCTCGCCGGAAGAGTGCAACCACCCTTGGCTGATCGGGAGCTCGTGGATATGTTTCTGGGGACCTTGTCTGGTCCATTTTTTAACCATCTGATTGGAAGTTCTTCATCTGGGTTTACAGAGCTGATAATGACCGGTGAAAGGATTGAGGCTGGTATTAAGGCTGGTAAGATACAAAAGGGTGTTTCATCGAGCACCAAGAAGAAGCCCTTTAAGAAAGAGTCCATTGTTGTCTACAGCTCGAAAAGCCAGAATAGACCTGAACACCGCCAAGATGTTAATGCGGTTGTTATTTCAAAACCCGCTGGTTCTCCTCAGCACAACAATCAACAAAAATATGAGAGACCTCGAAGGCAGTTCACCCGTCTCAACATGATCTTATCTCAGATTCTGCCACAGTTGCTGAAGACCAATCTGGTGATTCCAAGGGAAGCCCCAAAGAATCCAAATACAACATCACCGAAGTATAACCCTAATGCCCGTTGTGCTTATCACTCTGATAGCCCGGGGCATAATATAGATGATTGTTGGACTTTGAAGAATAAGATACAGGACTTAATCGATGCTAAGGAGATTGAGTTTGGAGCATCAGAAAAGCCTAAACAAGATGCATGGGTGAGTGCTATCGGGGATGGCGATGATGAAGAGTTTAATATCGACAGTTGGATCTACCCGACTGCCAATGGTGGATTAAGCAACTGGACAGCGAAGGATTCTATGCCCGTTTCTGTTATCATCCAGTAATGGAACTTTTTTGTTTTGAATATGTAATAGACAATGTTTTAAACTTTATAGCCCGGTGTCTTACCTGGGGCACCGTGGCTTCATTTGTGAGGGCTTTATTTGTGTCATTTTCATATATCATTAATAAAAGCATTGGACGTTCTTGCATTTCATATTTTGCGCTCCTTGTTATTCTTTATTATATATTGCAAAATAGCTATTTTACACACACTCACGTATACAGGTCCACATCCACTCTTGATGTCACTGGTAACGACTCTGCTACTGCCAGTTATGACTTCGAAAATCCGATCAACTTAGCCGAAGACGAAGGTGAAGATGATTGCAAAGTGCCTGGTGAACTCGCAAAACTGTTACTTCAGGAAGAGGGGGTTATACAACTACATGAAGAGCTAGTGGAAACAGTGAATCTGGGTACTGAGATAGACAAGAAGGAGGTCAAGATCGGTGCAAATTTGGAGCTTAGTGTAAAGCAATGGTTGATTCAGATGCTGCGTGACTACGTTGAAATCTTTGCCTAGTCTTACAAAGATATGCCTGGTTTGGATACCGATATTGTGGTTCATCGCCTGCCTACCAAGGAACACTGTTCCCCAGTGAAACAGAAGGTCCGCCGAATGCACCCAAAGATGTCTGAGAAAATCAAGGCTGAAGTTATGAAACAGTTTGACGCCGATTTTCTAGCAGTTACTTCTTACCCTCAGTGGGTGGCCAATGTGGTTCCTGTACCGAAGAAGGATGGCAAAGTCCAAATGTGTGTTGACTATAGGGATCTGAACAGGGCAAGCCCCAAGGATGACTTCCCTCTACCTCATATTGACGTTCTGGTTGACAACACCGCTCATCATAAAGTCTTCTTCTTTATGGATGGTTTCTCCGGATATAATCAGATTAAAATGGCTCCCGAAGACATGGAGAAGACTACCTTTGTTACTCATTGGGGTACCTTTTGCTACAAGGTCATGCCTTTTGGACTAAAGAATGCTGGGGCAACACATCAGCGTGCCATGGTTGCTTTGTTTCATGACATGATCCATCATGAGATTGAGGTATATGTTGACGACATGATTGCAAGGTCCCAGACTAAGGAGGAACACCTTGACCATCTGCAGAAGTTGTTTGACAGGTTGAAGTTGTACAAGCTGAGGTTAAACCCGAACAAGTGCACCTTCGGGGTGAGATCTGGTAAACTACTGGGTTTCGTCGTGGGCGACAAAGGTATTCAAGTGGATCTGACAAAAGTGAAAGCAATACAGGAGATGCCAGCTCCCAGAACAGAGAAAGAAGTCAGAAGCTTTCTGGGACGTCTGAACTACATTGCCCGGTTCATCTTGCACCTGACTGCTACCTTTGAGCCAATCTTCAAGCTGCTGAAGAAAGATCAAGTAGTACGTTGGAACGATGAATTCCAGGCTGCTTTCGAAAGGATCAAAGAGTATCTCCAAGAGCCACCTATTCTAATGCCACCAGTTGACGGGAGACCTTTGATCCTATACTTGACAGTACTCGACAACTCAATGGGGTGTGTGCTGGGGCAGTATGACGAGTTTGGCCTAAAAGAGCATGCTATTTATTACCTTAGCAAAAAGTTTACCGACTGTGAGACCCGATACTCACTACTCGAGAAAACTTGTTGCGCTTTGGCATGGGCTGCTCGCCGGCTGAGACAGTATATGCTGACTCACACTACTTTATTGATTTTAAAGATGGATCCAATCAAGTATATCTTCGAAAAGCCTGCTTTGTCCGGAAAAATAGCAAGATGGCAGATGATCTTGACTGAGTATGACATCCAGTACACGACTCAAAAGGCAATTAAGGGAAGTGTGTTGGCAGACCATTTGGCACACCAGGCAGTGGATGATTACCAGTCTATGAACTTTGAATTCCCGGACGAGAATATCATGTTGGTAACTGATTATGAGACACATGGACCGGATGAAGGACCTGAGGAAGGATCCCGATGGTCTATGTACTTTGATGGAGCTTCGAACGCTTTGGGTAACGACATTGGCACCGTGATCATATCTCCTAAAGGCTCTCATACTCCGTTCATCGCCCGACTATGTTTCAACTGTACCAACAATATGGCGGAGTATGAAGCATGCATCATGGGTCTTCGAGCAGCAATTGACTTAAGGATTAAGTTTCTTAGTGTTTTCGGAGATTCCACTCTCGTGATCAGTCAGATCAAAGGCGAGTGGGATATGAAACACCCAGATCTTATTCCTTACAAGGAGTATGTATTGATGTTGCTTCTCCATTTCGAGGAGATAACCTTTGAACAATTCCCTAGAGAGGAGAACCAGTTGGCGGACGCGCTAGCTACGATGTCTTCTATGTTCAAAGTCAATTGGGACAACGAAGCTTCTCGGATCATCATTGAAAGATTGGACAAACATGCACATTGTTGTGACATTGAGACTGAAGAGGTAGCAGATAAACCTTGGTTTCATGAGATGAAGAGGTACCTTGAGGCTCAGGAATACCCCGAAGGTGCATCTGTTAATGACAAGAAGTTTCTGAGGAGGTTCGCAGCAAAGTTCTTCATCAGCAATGACATTCTTTATAAGCGTAACCATGATTCAACCTTACTGCGTTGTGTGGATAAGAATGAAGCAGAAAGGATCATGGCGGAGTTACATGAAGGTACTTTTGGAACTCATTCCAGTGGACACACCATGACAAAGAAAATCCTTAGGGCAGGATATTATTGGTCCAGAATGGAAGCTGACTGTTATCAGCATTCTCAGACGTGTCACAAGTGCCAAGTCTATGCTGATAAGGTGCACATACCTCCAGTTCCTCTGAACGTCTTGACAACACCTTGGCCTTTCGCAATGTGGGGCATTGATATGATCGGCGAGATCAGACCTACGGCATCCAACGGGCATCGTTTCATCCTGGTAGTAATTGATTACTTTACGAAGTGGGTTGAAGCAGCTTCTTTTGCTACAGTAACCAAGAACGTCGTGGCACGGTTCATTCGGCACAATCTGATTTGTCGATACGGTGTACCAGAGAGGATCATTACGGACAATGGTACCAATATTAACAACAAGGTGATCACTGAGCTCTGCGAGTAATTCGAGATACAGCATCACAATTCTTCTCTCTACCGGCCGAAGATGAATGGGGTTGTTGAAGCGGCTAATAAGAACATTAAGAAGATGACGGTGACATACAAAGATTGGCACAAGATGCTACCATTTGCTCTTCATGGGTACCGTACCTCAGCACAGACGTCAATAGGGGCAACACCCTACTCCTTGGTATATGGCATGGAGGCAGTCTTGCCCATTGAAATTCAGATACCCTCTCTTCGAATCATGAAGGATGCATGTTTGAGTGAAGATGACTGGATTCAGACCTGGCTTGATCAGCTGAACCTAATCGAAGAAATGAGACTTACTGTTATTTGTCATGGTCAGACGTACCAAAAACGGATGATCAAGGCATTTAACAAGAAAGTCAGACGACAAGAGTATCAAGTTAGGGACCTGGTTATCAAGCGCATTATCTTACCTCAAGGTGATCCCAGGGGAAATGGACCCCTACTTACGAAGGACCATTTATGGTTAAGAACATTTTCTCAGGAGGAGCTATGATTCTAACCACCATGGGTGGTGACGACCTTCCTCACCCCGTCAATGCAAACATAGTGAAAAGATACTACGCATAATCAAAGACCCGCTAGGTTGACTGGCCTAGGCAAAAATAAGGGCTTCCCAGCGAACCAAAAGGTTTCGGGCAAAAATAAGGGATGAAAATGAAAAAATCTGTACACCCGGCAAGTCGAAAACCTGAAAAGGCAGCTTGGGCAAAAAAGGGTATCCCGGTGGACTGAAAACCCGAAAGGGCGGTCCAGGCAAAAATTAGGGATTAAAGCGTAACACTATGTCTCATTGGATTACCTTGCATCCAGACTTCGGTATCAACCATCAAGCTCGGACGGCACTAATCAATCTGATCTATCTTCAACCATGTAGCAAAGTGATGAGATGCTTGAGGACATAAGGGCAATAGCAGAGTTGGAACCCAGTGGGATTATTCACATAGATGTTTTGTTTAGTTTTTCACAAATTGTGTAAATTCTATTATTCGGCGGCGTTCTCTTACTAGGACGTCAGCCTCTTGTACAAAAACTCCTATTTACAGGCCAAACTTCAAAATCAATACAATTCATTTTCAAAGAAATTTCAAACTGTTTTTCCTTTATCTGTTTTGTTTTGCAAAGAACGTCCAATGTTCATTTTTGATATATGCATTTGACCTTAATTGTTGCTCATAAATATTTACATGTGAAACAAAAGATGAATTACTGGTAATATCATAAACAGGGGTGTGATACGGTGGGAGAACTGACTAGTGTTTTGCGTTCGTATTCGCACTTGTGCGGTTGAGCAAGAGTCGCCACCGACTTTTTATTTTATCCTAAAGGAAAGGTTTAAAAAAGCACAGCAAAAACCTTTTGAGATATTTCATGGGTTCGGGGGGTAGATTATGAAAAGGGAAGGTATTAGCACCCTTTTCATCCATGGTTATCCATGGGCTCTTAGTTACTTGGTTTTTTAGATCACTTGCCTTGTTTTTCGATTGCTTTGAAAATGGTGTGTGTGTGTGTGCTTTTGAAAATGTTTTTGAAGAAGATGCCTTGTCTTAGGCAACTAATGTATTTGACTCGTGATTGAGTGTTTTACAAAAGTGTGGATCTTTTCGAAAAGATGTTTTCAAATGTTTTTGAGAGTTTGTTTTGAAAGTGTTGTGGATTGTGGTTTTTTGAAAAGAAGGCAAGTGTTTTTGCAAGTTTGATCTCAAGTAACTAAGAGTTTTGTCTACCCTATTGTACTCAAAGGCTTTTGTCATGTTTTAACCTCTTTTAACAATTTTGTTCCACCATTGAAATTGGTAGACAATCTTGCGGTTAGGAAGTTTATTCGGGACGGGCGCGGGTCATCGTATGGACCATGAATGCAATGGTGCCAAGTGTCTTTGGCAATTCGCTTTGAAGGGACTATGATCATTCCGTTTAGGCAACATTTTGAGACTTATGATCATTTGATTTTATTTTGCCAAAGATACTCGACGTGCAAGCATGGCCCATTTTGGAAGGCAACATGTGGGATTACCCTAGAGGGTGCAAGTGTGATTGTGTATTGATTACATGTATTTGTCTTGTATTAGGTTATCTAACGTTTGATTTTATGTACATACAAACCCTAGGTCTAACCATGGTATAATTGGAAAACTGTAAATTGCGGAATGTAAAATCTACGCTATTACAAAATAGTATCCGGGAGTGGGGGTATAAATGTACAAAAGGGGATGAGACTTATAGTATCCAATAAGTTACAACCAAATCGAATGTGCGATCAAATGTAAATATCGAATATACAAATATAAGATAAAAAATGTATAGGAGCAATGTGAATGTATTTGTGTAAGTGTAAGTGTGGGATGTATATGTATTGTGTAATTATTTACAGGTGCGAGATGTGAAATTGATGCGAGATTAGGGTTTTTGACCTAAAGAAATGTTTACTTAGTCTTGTATTTTTGTATTTAGATATGTACAATAAGAAAATGTTTTAATTAAAAGTTCAAGTTTTAATCAAGAAATGTATCTTTATTTGTTTATATACAAAAAGTATCTTAATCAAATGTTTGTGAAAATGTATTTTTATTATGTACAAATATGTATGTTAATTAAAAAGTTTTCAATTTTAATTATATGATAAAAAAGGTATTTTATTATTTTATATACAAATATATACTTAAAAAAAGATATTTTAACTATATGATAAAAAAAATGTATAATATGTACAAATGGTATTTTAATCAAGTATTTAGAAATTAAGTTATGTATATAGAAAAATATTTAATTATACTTAAAGAAAAGATGTATTTTTTTTACTAAGTGAATTGTATTAATTAAGAGTGTATTAAAACTATATTAGGTTAGAAAATAAGTGTATTGTTTATATATAAAAAAGGAGTTAGTGATATTTGGTTAGAAAGGAAAAGAAAAGAAACACTTTAATGGGCTTCAGAGGAGATTAGAAGCGGGTCAGGCCCAATGATCTTGAAGCAACATTTAGGGTTAGGGGAGGTTGTTCAGATTAGGAACATGCTTAGGGTTTGGGACGGCGCCGTTCGTTCGCTTACGTGCTCTTCCTCGTTCATCCTGCTTCTTGGTCATGGCTACTGAGTTTATCTTTACGCATGTCCCGGTACTTCCTTCCGTTCGAGGCCACCGGCGCCACCCATCTTCCTCCTCTTCACACTAGCTCCAACGGCAAAATGAAAGGTATGACTTTATTCAACGTATTAGGGGCCTCGTGTTTTGTATGTTTAGTTCTCTGCTTATTAATTCGGATCTATGTGTTTTTTTTGTTGGTTATGCAAAGAGGAAAGGAACTGTACCTTTCTGAGGAGACGGAGGAGTGACGGTGGTGGAGGCGCCCAGGAGGCCGGAATGAGCGGAGGGAGCGTGACGAATCTTTGCTTCTGGCGACCCTGGTATCTTTTATCTTTTCGCCATTTTCTAGGGTTTGATGATGACTCTCCTTTGCCCTGAAAACCCTTTCAATACTCACTTCTTTATCTCTTCTCTTCGCTGGCTTGTTATCTTGAATGGTTGCTTTGCTTGTCTATGGTTTTGATGATGATTTTAACTGAAAAATCCTACCTTGAATTTGCCCTCTTCTTCTTCTTTTTCAACACTGTGTATTTGTTGCCTTTGAGCATTTGTATGCCTTTGAATCGTTGCCTAGCCTATGATGAAGCTTGCTTCTGAGGCCCTAGATGCTTTTGAATTGTTGTTGCTGGACGAACTTTCTCTTCTTCTCTCGTGTTGCCCTGATTTGTTGCTTCTTCTTTGTCCCTGAGTTGCTTCTGCTTACGTGCTTGACGCTGTATGATTGTGATTTGTTCCCCCCGTGATGAACTTACAGTTCTGAGGGGCTCGTACTTGTTGCCTATGATTTGTGTATGCTTGCCTCTGAACGATTTTGAACGCTTTTGAATGCTTGCCCAATGAAGATTGTTCTGAGGGCTTTAGCTTGTGACTTGTATATTGCTTGGATTGAATGGTTTAGGCGTTGGTTGATGGCTGGTCTTGCAGGGCATATGCTGGTTTTACAAAATGGTAAGGCTTGAGGCTTAGCAGGTTCTGGTTTAATGCAGGTTGATGCTGTCTTTGATTTAACTGTTTGATGCTTTTTGAATGGTTTTTTGGATTAGGCAGGTTGTGTATGAACTTGAGCAGGTTCAAAGGTTGAGGAATTGATTTTGTGAGGTTTGGCCTTGGTTTGTATCTTTATCAGTAGACAGGTTTTGGGGCCTTAGCAGGTTTTTGCTTGCAGTAGGCAGGTTGTTATGCTTGACTTCAGATTTGAACTTGGTTTCTCAGGTTTTAGGATGGGTTTGAAGTGTTTTTGTAAGTTTGATGCAGGTTCTTTGCCTTGACAGAAAATGAGGCTTCAGGCTTTCTGAGTTTGTATATTTTTTTCTCATCTCCTTGCTTGCTGAACCGTGTCCCTTTTCTTTGTGTTATATCTTTTCTTGTTATGTTTGCCTGTCCTGCCTCAGCCTACAAAACCTGCATATGCTCATTTTATCTCTCTTCTCTTTTCTCTATGGTACAGTTGAATATATTATATGATTCTTTTTGTACTATCTTTTCTGAAGGGGCCCCTTTATGCTGGGAAATGATGACTTAGATTGCTTGCATAACACATTATTTCTGCATACTTTATCCAGCTTTGACAGCTTGCTACACTTTATCTTTTCTTTGATATCTTTTCCAAATCCTTTTTGACAGCTTTGGCACTTTTGATAGCAATTTGTACTTCTTTGATTTCTTTTTGATATCTTTGAGTAGATTTTGGCATTTTGACAGTAAGTTTGATACTTTTGGCTTTTGATAGAAAGTAAAATTGGATTTTTCAGTTTGACTTGGATTTGAACTATGCAGTTTGAACTTTTAAAAATTATGCATTTTGACATTCATGAATAAAAAATGGAATTCTTCCCTCTTTGTGAACCGGGAGAAATCCCGTGATTTGCAGAGAGGGTCAACTGATCCCAGTCAGTGGCCCCTAATGACGAGCAAATTTTAACTGTCCTTTTTAATTCAACTGCTTTCTGACTTTCTCTTTTCTTTTTGCAGATGAATAACGGAGCACCGGAACGAAGTGAAGGATGAAGAATTTAGAAATAAATAGGATAATTTTATTTTCAATTTAATTTTTGTACACTATTATTATTTTAAATACTTCGTAATAAATACTTGTATCCAAATAATAACAATTGTAACAATTATTAAATATGAAATAAAAATTCCATTGACATTCAATTCTTTTCAATTCTTTTTTTTTTTTATTTACTTGTTATTTATAATTCCTTAAATTAAATAAAATGAAAGTTAAATTTCAAGTATTTAATTCTTAGAACCATAAATAATCAACTAAACCTTGTTGATCAAAATAAATGAACTGGACGTCTTCATCATTCAAAGCAACACACAGTCGAACACAAAAACTGATCAGATTCAATCCTTTCTTACTGATTCTTTGCCAAGCACTGCAATTCCACACTGCACATATCTTTGACTGGCTCAAACAACATGAATTCAAACCACTGTCTCTTTCACTGATTAAATCAAGATAATGCGAATTTAACCCGAATCTCAGAATAAACTGCAACGCGCTGTAGAATTTTAATCTTTCTGAGAATATGCCCACAAAACCTTAACTCCTGACTAAATGCCAAATAGCGTTCGCCTGATCAAAATTGAACCGAAAATCATCCAAAACCCTAAGTCAACTGTGAAACAATCCAGAGTCCTGAAAATCAGTAAAAACCCTAATTTTGCTTGACTGACAAGAAAAGTCCGTTTGTCCGATTCTTGAGCCAGTTTGAAGAATCAGGAAATGCTTGAAGCTGAGATTTCTTGGGGAAAAATGCGAGGGCAAATTTTGGGGTACAACAGTTGCCCCTGTTCAATCTTCTTTGACCTGATGAGTTAGATTGGAAAGTTTGCCTTTCGCGACTTGAAGGTAAAAGGAGATTGGACACTAATGTGCCCAGAAAATTTGCACTCGGCGATATGATGGTGGAGGTGAATGGGCTTAAAGATGCCATTTGGTGATGGGCTTAAAGATGCCATCTGGTGCGATTGAATTTTGTCGGGGGATGGGCTTAGAGATGCCATCTGAGAATGGGCTTACAGATGCCATTCGGCGACTGCTGGTAGGAGGATGGGCTTACAGATGCCATCTGGGCATGTTGAACTGTATGTCAATGGTGAGTGGACAAGTATTAGGAGGGCCTCCATGTTTTGGAACATCTCTGAATCGGGGTCCGAACAAGCAACAGATTGACGTCCATATCTGGAGAATCTGTAAACTATCTGAGATTGAATAAGCAATAGAGCAGTATCCGCTGTTGGGACATGTCCGTAAACTATTTTCAAAAATTGAGCAGAGTCTGAATCAGTTGGTAGATTGACATCCGTTGTAGGGAAGAATCCGTAAACTGTTTTGAAGTTGAGAAGAGTCTGAACAAGTCGGTAGATTGACCTCCGTTGTAGGGAAGAATCCGTAAACTATTTCAGAAGTTGAGAAGAGTCTGAATCAGTTGGTAGATTGACCTCCGTTGTTGGGAAGAATCTGTAAACTGTCTTCGGAAGTTGAAAAGTTGAAGAGGAACCGGTGTAGGGTTCCCTGATGATGCGTCTGAATGAATCTGGAATAAGTATCAGAATGTCGCAGTGTCTGGGTCACATCTGAACTATTTCTGGATGAATCTTGGGAGTTGATCTGTGTCTGTTGACTGATCTTACCTGAAAAGGCAAAGGGTTAGTTGTATGCAATGTTATGATGCATGATGCAACGCACGTGACATCAATGTATATGACATGAATGCGATGAATGCGCATGTAAGCTGATGAGCTAATCTTGCCGAGGATACATGAATCCGAGACGGCTGAAGATAAAAGCATCTCGACTGCTGCCGGGGAAAATAAATCCTTGGCTGTCGCTGGGGAAGAGAATTCCTGATGACCTCTACTGGGGAGTTCCAAACTAGTAGACTCATGCTGGGGAGGCCAGATTGAGAATCTTCGGCTTGATGGGAAGTAACTCTGGAGACTTCACTGGGGAACTCAAGATTTGCCCTTTCCAAAACTCTGTGGGGAGAAGGTTCAATGGTCTGGCTCCGCTGGGGATACTGAAGCTTAAACTCTGAGGGGAATTGAATTCCGGAGGATTCCCTGGCTGGGGATTTGCAAAGATAAGTTACTGCTGGGGAATTTTGATGAACTCCGCTGAGGATAGGAAGAATTTTGGCGAGCGCGATCTTCCGTGGTGGTTAGCTTGAGAAGAATATGAACAAGCGATAGGTTAACATCTGTTACTTGGAGAACCCGTGAACTATTTTCAGAACTCTTGAAGTTGAATCAGCAATAGAGCCGCATCCGTTGTTGGGAAGCGTCCGTAAACTGATTTCAAAGGTTGAGAAGAGTCTGAACAAGTTGGTAGATTGACATCCGTTGTAGGGAAGAATCCGTAAACTGTTTTCAGAGGTTGAGAAGAGTCTGAACAAGTCGGTAGATTGAAATCCGTTGTAGGGAAGAATCCGTAAACTTGTTTCAGAAGTCTTGAAGAGGAACCGGTGTAGGGCTCCCTGAAGATGAGCTTGTGTAAAACTGCATCGGGTTTTGAACACTTTTGACATTCGAATGCCCCAAGTGGTGATGTAGATAAATTCCTGGCTTATTACAGGTGTTGGTCTACAATCGGTCGTTCACAGATATTTCCTGGGTTGTTACAGGTGTTGATCTGGAATTCTTCAGACATGCCCTGGCTGGTTACAGGAATCGAATCTGGAAAGGTGATAGTTGATAGACATGCCCTGGCTGGATACAGGAATCGAATCTTCAAACTCTTCAGATGTGCCCTAGCTAGATACAGGAATCGAGTCTGGAAATATGGTAGTTGACAGATATGCCCTGGCTGGATACAGGAATCGAATCTCGAAATAGTCGTCAACAGATATGCCCTGGCTGGATACAGGAGTCGAATCTGGAAATAGTCGTCAACAGATATGCCCTGGCTGGATACAGGAATCGAATCTTCGAACTCTTCAGACGTGCCCTGGCTAGATACAGGAGTCGAATCTGGAAATAGTCGTCAACAGATATGCCCTGGCTGGATACAGGAGTCGAATCTGGAAATAGTCGTCAACAGATATGCCCTGGCTGGATACAGGAATCGAATCTTCGAACTCTTCAGACGTGCCCTGGCTAGATACAGGAGTCGAATCTGGAAATAGTCGTCAACAGATATGCCCTGGCTGGATACAGGAATCGAATCTTCAAACTCTTCAGACGTGCCCTGGCTAGATACAGGAATCGAGTCTGGAAATGTGATAGTTGACAGATATGCCCTGGCTGGATATAGGAGTCGAATCTTCAAACTCTTCAGACGTGCCCTGGCTAGATACAGGAATCGAGTCTGGAAATGGTGTAGTTGATTTGTTGAACACTTTTGACATTCGAATGCCCCAAGTGGTGGTGAAGGAGTCTTGAATCATATTACTCTGCATATTGAGAGATTTCTTGAAATCTTGACTGGACTGCCCCAGGTTAACTGAACTTTGAAAGATCTGTTGGACCTTGACTGGACTGCCCCAGGTTAATTGAATTGTGACATGTCATGCCCCTTGTTGATAGGAGATTTGATGGAAGTGTTATCCTTTTGAAGTGATTTTGACTTACTGAGAGAGTTTTCGTTCCTCCGAACATTCGCTGTATGAATTTCTTCGCTGTCAAATAAAAGGGTCAAATGCAGACAGTGATATTCGAATAATGCAAAGTTTATGTTTGTCTTTGATGTTTTGAAAAATGCGTTTTTAGCAGAAAACTTTCCATAAGACTAGTCAACACAAGATTTAGAGTAAAGCCCTACAGGAGTCAGGATACCTTTTGTAACAGTATGCTTTCGAACTAACCCATGCTTCAATTAGGACTTTTGAAGGGTTGTAACGTGGCCTGGTTCACGGTTTAAGAAACAAAGGATAAAGGCTCAAAGTATATTTGTACCCACCCGCTCTTCGTGATGTTCTTCAACCTAAGCTCAGTTAATTGCGTCATACTCTGTTTCGAGTTTGGAACGACTTTTGGGCGATGGTTCACCAGTTGAATTTTGGGGAGACAGTCATCATCTCCTTTTTCTTTTTCAACATTTTTCGTGTTGTTGAGGATTTTGTAATGACCTCACTATTTTGATTTTGATTTGTTATCCCTAACTTTTGCCTGACTGTTACCGTTTTTCCGGGATTACTGTCAGCGGGATGCCCCAGCTTTCTCAAGCCTCCTTTATAGGTTTTGGCTTGGTGGGCTTTTCTCTTTTGAGAGATTGACTGTCTATGTGATAGGGAACCACCCTTGTCTTTTGATTCCAAAGGAATGCTTTCTTTTTTGACGTCGTTCGTTGTATTACGAACTGAGAGTTTGCGACTTCAATGCATGTTTTCTTTTGAATTAACTGAGAGACTACCCTGCCCCAGGTTTATATCAAAGGTTTTGATTGTTTAGAAACGAGAACTCCTACTTCTTTGGCTCGAAGGGGTTGACTAGGGATTAACTTCCTTATAACTCCAGTGTTTGGGAATTGAAAGAAATGCCTGTACATCATCAGCACGGTCCGTTCAAAAGCATACTGTATAAGATCACGGTATTGTTTCGTCATCCTCCCTCTAAAAGCTTACAGCTTTTTATCAAGAGTCAAATATCATAAAGAAAAGCATAAGAGTAGTGAAACGAATGGATGAATTCAAGACAAACATATGCAATGCATTAATGAAAACAGAGTTTAACATCAACAGATAATTGTTTGATAGCAAAAGAAATTACAACTTTGAAAATTCAAAAAGAAGCAAAAGTCTCTCAGCTCGAGCTTCGTCACTTCAAGTGGAGAACCCTCTAACGGAAGATTTTCATCTCACCATCTGGCATGAATTCCAGCACCCCAATGTCGATCAGATCTTGAATCTTGTTCTTCAAGGCCCAACAGTCGTTGGTGCCGTGTCCCGGGCTGTAGGAGTGGTAAACACAGAATGCGTCGGGATTAAAGTGAGGAGAGGAGATATTGAGCTTCTGAGGAGGGTCCTTTACGGTGAGCAAATTGACCTCCAACAGGCGCTTCAGTATGAAGAATGATGGTATTTCAGTCTCCGTAAACTGTCTTCCCGACTTTTCTTGTTTATGCCGATTACCCCTTTGACGCTGGCGAGGTTGTTGATGGGTTTGTGACCCTGAAGCAAGTAAAGGAGCTTTCCCCTTGTCTTCTTGAGTGGATGGAGACTGAGCGGTGACTTGCTCTTCAACCTCAGATGTTTGCCCCAGTTGGTTGTTTGGAAGCAGTTGGCGGACAAGGACTCTGAGTTCCTCTTGTCTTTGAGACAGGTCTTGGATGAGAGCCATCTGGACCACCAACTGTCCCATCACTTGAGTCCTCAGTGTTGTCAGATCAAACTGCAGCTCCGCAATCTGATCACTCCTGGCGTTGTTGGAATTCCCCAAGCCCTTGGTGAGGAGAGCTTTCATCTCTTCTTGCCCCAGAGACAAGTTCAGGAACATCTCCTGCAGTTGAGCAGTCTGGTCTTGAATGTCTTTGACAGACCGTTCTAGAGCCATCTCTTGCTGAAATAAACAGCAGGAGAGTAAGGAAACCTGAAAAAGGAAAGATTGTCAAAATGCAATGCATGATATGTGGATGCATGCTTTCGAGGATCTCTTGGGGTAAACACAAGAAAATGTTAGAGGTTGAACTCTGCTCTTGGATTGGAGATCTCTGCACCGATAGACGTCCTTCCGCGAGAATCAAGCTCACCATGTCGAGTGGGTCATAGCCACTGATTCAAGTTGTTGCACTTGATCTTTGATTGGAGAACTTTGTATCGGCGGATGTCCTTCCACAAGAATCAAGCTCACCATGTCGAGTGGGTCATAGCCACTGATTCAAGTTGTTGTACTTGATCTTTGACTGTATTGGTTAGAGGAGAAACCCCTTGCCCCTTGATAGATGTCTGGTTCAACGTAACCCTGCATCAACAGAACCCTCGAGATCCTTGAAATGGTTATTGAAAATGCTAAAATGCTATGGTATGATGTTATGATGTTATGTACATGTAGGCACAAACAAGTGAGTGTATATACTGGCAAACATATTCACACAAAGCACACAAGGTCTTAGGTTTAGGCTTGCATGAGGTTCAGGTACTACCCTCTTTCAGTTTGTTGGTTAAAACCTGTCTTATCAAAAGTAACCGGGTTCTAGAGGATCTCATATCATTGGCTACCCTCAATCGGTCATAACTCCAGCATCGCAACCTTTTCTCGCGGCCGGAACCATCTCGAGAGTTTAGCCTCAATGAGTGTAGCATACTGCTACTGTTCTAATGGCCAAGTTGGTCAATTAGGGTTCTAAGGTCGGTTGGTGCTTAATGACTCCTTGGAAGACCCATATTCTCCCCGTTTCAACACGAGGGATATCGGTACAGACCAAGACGCCACACCAACGTAGCCACTGCTTCACCCATGTCGGTATACCCCGGACAGGTCCCTCGCAGATTATGCTACCTAAAAAGGTTTCCCCAGATCCGGGTTAGGATCTATAAAACTCCGATACAAAGCCCACAAATGTAAAGCAAACAAAGAAATCAATTGAAAGTAAAGGTGATCTAAACCCTAAGGTAACCCCACTTTTAGAATAATCCCCAGCAGAGTCGCCAGTTCTGTGATACGGTGGGAGAACTGACTAGTGTTTTGCGTTCGTATTCGCACTTGTGCGGTTGAGCAAGAGTTGCCACCGACTTTTTATTTTATCCTAAAGGAAAGGTTTAAAAAAGCACAGCAAAAACCTTTTGAGATATTTCGTGGGTTCGGGGGGTAGATTATGAAAAGGGAAGGTATTAGCACCCTTTTCATCCATGGTTATCCATGGGCTCTTAGTTACTTGGTTTTTTAGATCACTTGCCTTGTTTTTCGATTGCTTTGAAAATGGTGTGTGTGTGTGCTTTTGAAAATGTTTTTGAAGAAGATGCCTTGTCTTAGGCAACTAATGTATTTGACTCGTGATTGAGTGTTTTACAAAAGTGTGGATCTTTTCGAAAAGATGTTTTCAAATGTTTTTGAGAGTTTGTTTTGAAAGTGTTGTGGATTGTGGTTTTTGAAAAGAAGGCAAGTGTTTTTGCAAGTATGATCTCAAGTAACTAAGAGTTTTGTCTACCCTATTGTACTCAAAGGCTTTTGTCATGTTTTAACCTCTTTTAACAATTTTGTTCCACCATTGAAATTGGTAGACAATCTTGCGTTTAGGAAGTTTATTCGGGACGGGCGCGGGTCATCGTATGGACCATGAATGCAATGGTGCCAAGTGTCTTTGGCAATTCGCTTTGAAGGGACTATGATCATTCCGTTTAGGCAACATTTTGAGACTTATGATCATTTGATTTTATTTTGCCAAAGATACTCGACGTGCAAGCATGGCCCATTTTGGAAGGCAACATGTGGGATTACCCTAGAGGGTGCAAGTGTGATTGTGTATTGATTACATGTATTTGTCTTGTATTAGGTTATCTAACGTTTGATTTTATATACATACAAACCCTAGGTCTAACCATGATATAATTGGAAAACTGTAAATTGCGGAATGTAAAATCTACGCTATTACAAAATAGTATCCGGGAGTGGGGGTATAAATGTACAAAAGGGGATGAGACTTATAGTATCCAATAAGTTACAACCAAATCGAATGTGCGATCAAATGTAAATATCGAATATACAAATATAAGATAAAAAATGTATAGGAGCAATGTGAATGTATTTGTGTAAGTGTAAGTGTGGGATGTATATGTATTGTGTAATTATTTACAGGTGCGAGATGTGAAATTGATGCGAGATTAGGGTTTTTGACCTAAAGAAATGTTTACTTAGTCTTGTATTTTTGTATTTAGATATGTACAATAAGAAAATGTTTTAATTAAAAGTTCAAGTTTTAATCAAGAAATGTATCTTTATTTGTTTATATACAAAAAGTATCTTAATCAAATGTTTGTGAAAATGTATTTTTATTATGTACAAATATGTATGTTAATTAAAAAGTTTTCAATTTTAATTATATGATAAAAAAGGTATTTTATTATTTTTATATACAAATATATACTTAAAAAAAGATATTTTAACTATATGATAAAAAAAATGTATAATATGTACAAATGGTATTTTAATCAAGTATTTAGAAATTAAGTTATGTATATAGAAAAATATTTAATTATACTTAAAGAAAAGATGTATTTTTTTTACTAAGTGAATTGTATTAATTAAGAGTGTATTAAAACTATATTAGGTTAGAAAATAAGTGTATTGTTTATATATAAAAAAGGAGTTAGTGATATTTGGTTAGAAAGGAAAAGAAAAGAAACACTTTAATGGGCTTCAGAGGAGATTAGAAGCGGGTCAGGCCCAATGATCTTGAAGCAACATTTAGGGTTAGGGGAGGTTGTTCAGATTAGGAACATGCTTAGGGTTTGGGACGGCGCCGTTCGTTCGCTTACGTGCTCTTCCTCGTTCATCCTGCTTCTTGGTCATGGCTACTGAGTTTATCTTTACGCATGTCCCGGTACTTCCTTCCGTTCGAGGCCACCGGCGCCACCCATCTTCCTCCTCTTCACACTAGCTCCAACGGCAAAATGAAAGGTATGACTTTATTCAACGTATTAGGGGCCTCGTGTTTTGTATGTTTAGTTCTCTGCTTATTAATTCGGATCTATGTGTTTTTTTTGTTGGTTATGCAAAGAGGAAAGGAACTGTACCTTTCTGAGGAGACGGAGGAGTGACGGTGGTGGAGGCGCCCAGGAGGCCGGAATGAGCGGAGGGAGCGTGACGAATCTTTGCTTCTGGCGACCCTGGTATCTTTTATCTTTTCGCCATTTTCTAGGGTTTGATGATGACTCTCCTTTGCCCTGAAAACCCTTTCAATACTCACTTCTTTATCTCTTCTCTTCGCTGGCTTGTTATCTTGAATGGTTGCTTTGCTTGTCTATGGTTTTGATGATGATTTTAACTGAAAAATCCTACCTTGAATTTGCCCTCTTCTTCTTCTTTTTCAACACTGTGTATTTGTTGCCTTTGAGCATTTGTATGCCTTTGAATCGTTGCCTAGCCTATGATGAAGCTTGCTTCTGAGGCCCTAGATGCTTTTGAATTGTTGTTGCTGGACGAACTTTCTCTTCTTCTCTCGTGTTGCCCTGATTTGTTGCTTCTTCTTTGTCCCTGAGTTGCTTCTGCTTACGTGCTTGATGCTGTATGATTGTGATTTGTTCCCCCCGTGATGAACTTACAGTTCTGAGGGGCTCGTACTTGTTGCCTATGATTTGTGTATGCTTGCCTCTGAACGATTTTGAACGCTTTTGAATGCTTGCCCAATGAAGATTGTTCTGAGGGCTTTAGCTTGTGACTTGTATATTGCTTGGATTGAATGGTTTAGGCGTTGGTTGATGGCTGGTCTTGCAGGGCATATGCTGGTTTTACAAAATGGTAAGGCTTGAGGCTTAGCAGGTTCTGGTTTAATGCAGGTTGATGTTGTCTTTGATTTAACTGTTTGATGCTTTTTGAATGGTTTTTTGGATTAGGCAGGTTGTGTATGAACTTGAGCAGGTTCAAAGGTTGAGGAATTGATTTTGTGAGGTTTGGCCTTGGTTTGTATCTTTATCAGTAGACAGGTTTTGGGGCCTTAGCAGGTTTTTGCTTGCAGTAGGCAGGTTGTTATGCTTGACTTCAGATTTGAACTTGGTTTCTCAGGTTTTAGGATGGGTTTGAAGTGTTTTTGTAAGTTTGATGCAGGTTCTTTGCCTTGACAGAAAATGAGGCTTCAGGCTTTCTGAGTTTGTATATTTTTTTCTCATCTCCTTGCTTGCTGAACCGTGTCCCTTTTCTTTGTGTTATATCTTTTCTTATTATGTTTGCCTGTCCTGCCTCAGCCTACAAAACCTGCATATGCTCATTTTATCTCTCTTCTCTTTTCTCTATGGTACAGTTGAATATATTATATGATTCTTTTTGTACTATCTTTTCTGAAGGGGCCCCTTTATGCTGGGAAATGATGACTTAGATTGCTTGCATAACACATTATTTCTGCATACTTTATCCAGCTTTGACAGCTTGCTACACTTTATCTTTTCTTTGATATCTTTTCCAAATCCTTTTTGACAGCTTTGGCACTTTTGATAGCAATTTGTACTTCTTTGATTTCTTTTTGATATCTTTGAGTAGATTTTGGCATTTTGACAGTAAGTTTGATACTTTTGGCTTTTGATAGAAAGTGGAATTGGATTTTTCAGTTTGACTTGGATTTGAACTATGCAGTTTGAACTTTTAAAAATTATGCATTTTGACATTCATGAATAAAAAATGGAATTCTTCCCTCTTTGTGAACCGGGAGAAATCCCGTGATTTGCAGAGAGGGTCAACTGATCCCAGTCAGTGGCCCCTAATGACGAGCAAATTTTAACTGTCCTTTTTAATTCAACTGCTTTCTAACTTTCTCTTTTCTTTTTGCAGATGAATAACGGAGCACCGGAACGAAGTGAAGGATGAAGAATTTAGAAATAAATAGGATAATTTTATTTTCAATTTAATTTTTGTACACTATTATTATTTTAAATACTTCGTAATAAATACTTGTATCCAAATAATAACAATTGTAACAATTATTAAATATGAAATAAAAATTCCATTGACATTCAATTCTTTTCAATTCTTTTTTTTTATTTACTTGTTATTTATAATTCCTTAAATTAAATAAAATGAAAGTTAAATTTCAAGTATTTAATTCTTAGAACCATAAATAATCAACTAAACCTTGTTGATCAAAATAAATGAACTGGACGTCTTCATCATTCAAAGCAACACACAGTCGAACACAAAAACTGATCAGATTCAATCCTTTCTTACTGATTCTTTGCCAAGCACTGCAATTCCACACTGCACATATCTTTGACTGGCTCAAACAACATGAATTCAAACCACTGTCTCTTTCACTGATTAAATCAAGATAATGCGAATTTAACCCGAATCTCGGAATAAACTGCAACGCGCTGTAGAATTTTAATCTTTCTGAGAATATGCCCACAAAACCTTAACTCCTGACTAAATGCCAAATAGCGTTCGCCTGATCAAAATTGAACCGAAAATCATCCAAAACCCTAAGTCAACTGTGAAACAATCCAGAGTCCTGAAAATCAGTAAAAACCCTAATTTTGCTTGACTGACAAGAAAAGTCCGTTTGTCCGATTCTTGAGCCAGTTTGAAGAATCAGGAAATGCTTGAAGCTGAGATTTATTGGGGAAAAATGCGAGGGCAAATTTTGGGGTACAACAAGGGGCAATAGAATTGTCCGAACTGTATAGTTGCTCTGTCCACCAGGTACGACGGTAAATTCAGCTGAAGAATATGGCTAAGATGCCTTCACTCCCCACAGAGTAAGATAGTAATGGTAGCTCTCCCAGCTGAGGCTTGCAACTATGAACGAATCAACAATGCTCTCCCCAAGCAGAGTTGATCTACCATCAACACTAAAAAAGGTTGATATCCCCGGCAGTCTTAATATTCCCTAATGGAGTATAAGAATATTCCCTGGTAGAATACAAAGATACCCCCAGTGGAGTCAATATTTCCCCAACACGGTCTGAAAAAGCTTCCCCAACGGAGTTGAAGCATCATCCCCAGTAGACTCTGGAAGTCTATCCCCAGCGGAGTACAAAAATAAATCTCCCCAGCTGAATTCAAAGGATCGTTCCCAACAGAATTCAGAGGATTATCCCCACAAAAGTCTAACAGGGATATCCCCAGCAAGTCACAACTGAAAGATCATCTCCCCAGCGAAGTTCTTTCCTTTCACAAGCAGGAATTCAACCCTCAACAGATCCAGTATCACCAGCAACGGTAATCCATCCCAAGTGGAGCTTATCAATGGAATCCTCAGCAGAGCAGCTCTTCCCCACAGAGTAATCTCCTCATCAGTTTATCCCCCAACAAAGTTCTCTTCTCCCGCAAGTTTATTATCGCAATCACCTTCGTTCACCATCCCCAGCGAAAACGAAGAATTCAACTCTGTCTCCAGCAGCTATCCAGGATTTATTTTCCCCAACTAAAACATCACATTTCCATACATCATGATACATGCATATACGCATCATACCATACAATCTCATTTATGTTGAGAACATCATTTCTTGATCCATCTCATGTATTGCATATGACTGACTTTTACCTTTCAGGAAAGATGCAGTTAAGTTCTCAGCTATGTCAAAGACCTTGTCTGGTCCAGCTAAATCGATTCCTAAAGATTTTTCTGATGCCGGTCCAGTCAAAGTTGATCCAAGACCTTCTCTGGTCCAGTTAAATCGATTCCTAAACATTTTTCTGATGCCGATCCAGTTGAAGTTATTTAAAGACCTTGTCTGGTCCAGCTAAATCGATTCCTAAAGATTTTTCTGACGCCGATCCAGTCAAAGTTAATCCAAGACCTTCTCTGGTCCAGTTAAATCGATTCCTAAAGATTTTTCTGATGCTGATCCAGTTGGAGTTATTCAAAGACCTTGCTTGGTCCAGTTAAATCGATTCCTAAATATTTTTCTGATGCCAGTCCAGTCAAAGTTATTCCAAGACCTTCTTTGGTCCAGTTAAATCGATTCCTAAATATTTTTCTGATGCCAATCCAATTTAAGTTATGTTAAAAACCTTGTCTGGTCCAGTTAAATCGATTCCTAAAGATTTTTCTGATGCCGATCTAGTCAAAGTTATTCCAAGACCTTCTATGGTCCAGTTAAATCGATTCCTAAAGATTTTTTCTGATGCCGATCCAGTTGAAGTTATTCAAAGACCTTGTCTGGTCCAGTTAAATCGATTCCTAAAGATTTTTCTGATGCCGATCCAGTCAAAGTTATTCCAAGACCTTCTCTGGTCCAGTTAAATCGATTCCTAAAGATTTTTTCTGATGCCGATCCAGTTGAAGTTATTCAAAGACCTTGTCTGGTCCAGTTAAATCGATTCCTAAAGATTTTTCTGATGCCGATCCGGTCAAAGTTAATCCAATACCTTCTCTGGTCCAGTTAAATCGATTCCTAAATATTTTTCTGATGCCGATCCAGTTGAAGTTATGTCAAAGACCTTGTCTGGTCCAGTTAAATCGATTCCTAAAGATTTTTCTGATGCCGATCCAGTCAAAGTTATTCCAAGATCTTCTTTGGTCCAGTTAAATCGATTCCTAAATATTTTCCTGATGCCGATCCAGTTGAAGTTATTCCAATACCTTGTCTGGTCCAGTTAAATCGATTCCTAAAGATTTTTCTGATGCCGATTCAGTCAAAGTTAATCCAAGACCTCCTCTGGTTCAGTCAGATCGCCGATAAGATCTCCCTAATTCGTACTGCAGTAGAAGTTCATACCACCTATCAACAATCTCCAAATGGCATCTGGAAGCCCATTCCCGACATCACAATGCCGATATCACTTCATGCGAGTGCAAATTTCTGGGCACTCTAGTGTTTAATCATCTTCCACCTTCGGATCACGAAAGGCCCGAAAGCCAATCTATATCCTCAGGTTTAAGAAAATTGAATAGGGTCAGCTTTTGTACCCCAAAATTTTCCCTCCCATATTCCTCAAGACATTGCAAGAAGAATCTCCAAGTGGCTCAAGATTGCTCAAGAGTTGGACAGTCAAGTCATCTCCTAAGGCAGTCAACCCAAAATTAGGGTTTTGTGTTGCATCAAGGTCCCTACATCCAAATGACCCCAAGTTCTCCCCAATGTCCTAATATATCCTCAAGTTCATCCATGTCAAATTTCAAGCCTTGCAGAGGAAGTTTGCTCAGTCAATTGCTCAAAGGGTCCAAAAATCGACTGTGCTAGGGCAAAAGTCAACTGTGACCTACAAATAGTCAAAATTCAAGATTTTTTGTCAACATTCTCATTTTGAAGGATATTTCATCATTTTATCAAGGGTTGATCATGATTCATCAAAGATTGCTCAAAATTCATTAAGACTCAAAAGTTGATAAATTAGGGTTTTGCATGAAAAGTCAACTCAACTTTGACCAAGCATAACTTTCTCATACTTTATTAGAAATTACCCATCCAAATATTATTTTGAAGAGGATGCAATTTACTACAATCCATCTTCATACCCCAAGATCAAGAAACGCACTCACAAAGTTGCAAATTTGGACATTATAGGTCATTTTTGAAAGTCAACAAAAACAACTTTTTTTCCAAAGCTTATAACTTGAGCATGGAATATCCAAATTAGATGAGACCAAAAGGGTTGGTTAGAGGACATCTCAAGCTTTCTAAAAAGTTCAATAACACTTCCAAAAGTTCAAAATTTAAGAAGGTATGCATTGTTGAAGTTGGGCATTTTTGCAAAATTGCCAAAAGTCAACTATCCCCAAAACTTCAAATTTTGTCAAATGGGCCCATTCTTTTCCACTTGATTTGATCTTGTCATACTACACACGTGACCTAGCTTCAGCCTTATGTCCATTTATCAATTTTTCTATTTTATTGGATTTTTTATTGAATTAATTCATTTTAAATCAATTTAAATCAAATAAAATCCAAATATTGATTTCTTAGGATCTTTTTGATTATTGTAGGTCTTAATTATCATCATGGACATGATCAAATCCGTATCAAGCCATATCATGAACAAAATATTGGATTTTGGACAAATTTGGAAGCTTTTCAATGAAGAATCAAATCATATCTTCAAGCATCAATGCACAAAGATTCAAGACCTATTATTTGACCTAATCCAATGCTCATACATATAGAAGCTAAAGGCACGAGTTTGAGAGGTTAGAAGCTGCAAAATCACAAGAACCAAACTTGGAAAATTTGGAAAAAAGCTTGAAACTAAAATTGCATATAGAGGTGTTTTCAAGGCTAAAACTCAACGTGAATCACTTGTTAGAACAAAGTTTGAATCTACTACCCTACATTTAAGTTTTGATGATAATAAAGTGAAAAGATATATTATGTATGATATTCATGTATGAACTATCTGCTGCCTAAAATCATTATGTTCTGACTTTCAGATACTATGATTGATAAGCAAGATCACATCTAATCAGCATCAGAATTTGGTTCTTGACACCAGCATCAGAAGTTGCCATATCAGAATGTCAGAATCAGATGATCAACTCACGTACATGCTGAAGCCTGATGAACAAGACTGCACTCAACACTCTGATAAAGAAACACAACAGTTCATCAGCAGCGAAGCAGAGTCAGAATGAGCCAAGCCAGAACTTGCATTAAGTAAGCAACGATACTGTGCATTGAAAGCAAATTAATTCCAACGGCCTCATTCCAGACAAGATCTGCTTGATAAGGAAAGTTTGTTATTAGCATTGAATCAAGAATATTGCATCCAACGTTCATCATCTCAGTGATATATAAACAAGACTTTGAAGATTGAAATGGCTAATGCTCTCCAAATCTCTACACGCACAAAAGTTAATCATAATCTTCTCTCAGTTTTGCTAAACCACGCATTCTGATATTCTATCATTGTTTAGCAATCTAGTTTCTAAGCTTCAATTTGTGTATACATCACAGTTGTGATACAGTTTTGTAGAAAACATTCACACACTTAGTTTTATCTCTTTGTAAGAAAGTGTTACCTTGACAAACCGGGTTGTGGTTTGGATCAAGAAGGCTTTAGCAGTTGTTAAAGCAGTCTGTAATATTCAGTTGAATATAGTGGATTAAGACCTCGTTGGAGAGAGGCGAAATCACCTTGACGGGTGGACTGGAGTAGTTTGAGATCAAACGAACCAGGATAAAAATATCTTGTTCATTGCATTAGATTTCAGTTTTACAATTCAACCCCCCCTTCTTGTGTTTTTCACCACTTCAATTGGTATCAGAGCGCCTGGTTCTGAGCTAAAACACTTAACCGTGTCAGTACAAGATCCAGCGTCAGAAAAACACAATGGCAGGAAACAATTCTCACATCAGCAATGACAACAATGAGGACAGAGACAGATTCAGTGGCAAACCTCCAGTCTTTGATGGAGAAAACTTTGATTACTGGAAAGACAGAATTGAAAGCTTCTTTCTGGCACATGATGCTGATCTGTGGGATATGATGACAGATGGATACACGCACCCTATGAATGCAAGTGGTCAGAAGATTGATAGAAAAACAATGTCTGATCAACAAAAGCGTGACTTCAAGAATCACCACAAGGCCAGAACCATCCTCCTCAGCGCCATCTCCTATACTGAGTATGAAAAGATCTCCAACAGAGACACATCAAAGAATATTTTTGACTCACTCAGAATGACGCATGAGGGCAACGTTCAGGTCAAAGAAACAAAAGCTCTGGCGCTCATTCAGAAGTATGAGGCGTTCAAAATGGAAGAATCCGAATCCATTGAAACCATGTTCTCTAGATTCCAGATTCTGGTAGCTGGTCTCAAAGTTCTGGACAAAGGATACTCTACTGCTGACCATGTCAAGAAAATCATCAGAAGTTTACCCAAGCAGTGGAGACCTATGGTTACAGCTCTGAAGCTAGCTAAAGATCTCAACAAAATCACTCTGGAGGAACTTATCAGCTCCCTCAGAAGTCATGAGATAAAGCTAGAAGCTGATGAGCCTCAGAAGCAAGGTAAGCCTTTAGCATTAAAATCTAACAAAAAATTTGAGTCTAAAGTTTTGCAGGCAGTTGAAGAAACATCTGATGGATCCTCATCAGAAGAAGACGAACTCTCCCTCCTCTCCAGAAGAGTAAGTCAACTGTGGAAGCAAAGACAAAGGAAGTTCAGGAATCCCAGAAGATCTGATCAGAACGAGTCTTCTTCCAGATACAGAAGGACAGATTCTTCCTCTGGATACAGAAGATCTGAAGGCTCCTCCAGTAGCAAAAAGCCAAACACCAAAGACATCATCTGCTATGAGTGCAATGAGCAAGGACACTATAAGAGTGACTGCCCAAAGCTTCAGAGGGAAAAGCCCAAAAAGAAGTTTGGAAGAGAGAAGAAGAAAAGTCTCATGGCTACATGGGATGACTCTGACTCGTCTGAAGCTGACTCAGAATCAGATGATGAGAGAGCAAACATAGCTCTCATGGCTAACATTTCAGAAGATAGTGAAGCTTCTGAATCAGACTCAGAATCAGACACTGAAGAGGTACTTCCTAACTTTGCTGTTAACTTTACAAAGGCTGAACTTGCTGAAAGCCTTAATGAGATTCTGGAACGTTATCAGCAAATTAGAGCTAAATTCAGAGACCTGAAAAGGAATCTTGAATCTGACTCTAATAAGACTGAGAGTCTCAAATTGGAAAATTCTGAGCTGAGAAATAAGATTTCAAAATTAGAAAACACTTTACAAAACTCTCAGAAGGAACCAATTTCTGAAACTCCCAGCAACGCTGATGAGATCATCAAGGAGTATGATCACAGTTTCCAGAAGTTCCTAGCTAAAAGCATAGATAGAAGCAGAATGGCTTCAATGATCTATGGAGTTAGCAGAAACGACAGGAAAGGAATAGGATACCAAGGTAAGGTTCCTACACCAAAGAATGTCATGGACCTAACCATCAAACACACTCCTCTGAATTCACATTTTGTATATGGTCACACACATGATATCAAATACACTAGCAGTAAGCACTCTGTGAAACCAAAATTCAACCAGAGTTTTGGTAAAACTAACAAATCAGGACCCAAGAAAATCTGGGTACCTAAGGATAAAATAATACATGTTGCAGATATCTTTAGCAGCAAGTCAGAAACACCAGTCATGGTACCTGGACTCTGGCTGCTCACGACACATGACGGGAAGAAGGCATATGTTCCAAAGCCTGGAACTTAAGCCTGGAGGCCACGTTGGCTTTGGAGGCAATCAGAGGGGAAAGATAATTGGCTCTGGAACTGTAGGTAATGGAAATCTTCCCTCTATTAATAATGTTCTGCTAGTAGATGGATTGATGCATAATCTGTTATCCATAAGTCAATTAAGTGATAACGGTTATGATATAATCTTTAATCAAAAATCATGTAAAGCTGTTAGTCAGAAAGATGGGACTATCCTGTTTAATGGTAAGAGGAAAAACATTATTTACAAAATCAAACTTTCTGAACTAAAGAGTCAGAATGTAAAATGTCTTCTGTCTGTTAACAACAAGCAGTGGATCTGGCACAGAAGATTGGGGCATGTTAGTATGAGAAGAATATCTCAGATTAACAAACTCAATCTGGTCAGAGGACTTCCTAATTTGAAGTTCAATTCAGATGCTCTGTGTGAAGCATGTCAGAAAGGCAAATTTGCAAAACCTTCTTTTAAATCCAAAAATGTTGTTTCTACCTCTAAGCCATTAGAACTTCTGCACATTGACTTATTTGGACCAGTTAAAACTGCTTCAGTCAGTGGTAAGAAGTATGGGTTAGTAATCGTAGATGACTATAGCAGATGGACATGGGTAAAGTTCTTAAGACACAAGGACGAGTCACACTCTGTGTTTGTTACCTTCTGTAACCAAGTTCAGAATGAAAAGGATCTTAGAATCGTTAAAGTCAGAAGTGATCATGGTGGAGAATTTGAAAACAAATTTTGAATCATTCTTTAATGACAGAGGCATTCTGCATGATTTCTCTTGTCCTAGAACTCCCCAACAAAATGGAGTTGTAGAACGAAAGAACAGAACATTGCAAGAAATGGCCAGAACCATGATCAATGAGACAAACGTCGCTAAGACCTTCTGGGCAGAGGCAATAAACACAGCGTGCTACATTCAGAATAGAATCTCAATAAGACCTATTCTGGAAAAGACTCCATATGAATTGTGGAAGAACAGAAAGCCCAACATTTCATATTTTTATCCATTTGGATGTACTTGCTTTATATTAAATACAAAGAATTATTTGAACAAGTTTGACTCTAAAGCACAGAAGTGTATTATGTTAGGATACTCTGAACGCTCAAGAGGGTACAGAGTATACAATACAGAAACACAGATTGTGGAAGAATCAATCAGTGTTCGTTTTGATGATAAGCTTGACTCTGAAAAGTCAAAGCAGAATGAAGTTTTTGCAAGTATAGAAATTGAATTTGCAGGTTCTGAAGACAAGTCATCAGAAGCTCTCAACACAGACATTCCTTCAACGTCTGAAAGGAGCACTGCTAGCAATCCTACAACAGCTGCTGATCAACCTCAGAAGAGATTACCCAGAAGCAGCTTGGATCACCCAGAAGAGACTATCCTAGGAAGAAACGAAGATCCAATCAGAACCAGAGCAAGCTTCAGAAACTCTAAAGAAACACTTATGGGACTTGTGTCTCTGATTGAACCTTCTTCTATTGATGAAGCACTTCTGGATAATGACTGGATTCTGGCAATGCAAGAAGAGCTGAATCAATTCACCAGAAACGACGTATGGGATCTCGTTCCCAGACCAAAAGGATTCAACGTCATTGGAACAAGATGGGTGTTCAGAAACAAGCTAAATGAACAAGGTGAAGTCATCAGAAACAAGGCACGACTGGTTGCACAAGGTTATAGTCAGCAAAAGGGGATAGACTATACAGAAACCTTTGCCCTAGTCGCCAGGTTAGAATCTATCAGACTTTTAATTTCATTTGCTGTTAATAGAGGCATCACTCTGTATCAGATGGATGTCAAAAGTGCATTCTTAAATGGTTATATAGAAGAAGAAGTTTATGTACACCAACCCCCAGGTTTTGAAAATACAAAACATCTAGAACATGTTTTCAAACTAAAGAAGTCACTGTATGGTCTGAAACAAGCTCCCAGAGCTTGGTATGAAAGGCTAAGTAACTTTCTGCTAGAAAATGAATTCACCAGAGGGAAAGTGGACACTACTCTATTCTGTAAATCAGTTAAGAGTGAAATCTTAGTCTGTCAAATTTATGTTGATGATATCATTTTTGGTTCTACTAATCCTTCTCTTGGAAGAAAATTTGCTAAGTGTATGCAGGCAGAATTTGAGATGAGCCTCATGGGGGAACTGAAATTCTTTCTAGGAATTCAGATCAATCAAACTCCAGAAGGAACTTACATTCATCAGAGCAAATACATCAGAGATCTTCTGAAGAAATTTGACCTCTCAGAATGTAAGCCATCAAAGATTCCAATGCATCCCACGTGCATTCTGGAAAGAGAAGAGGTAAGCAAAAATGTAGAACAGAAAGTCTACAGAGGTATGATTGGTTCTCTCCTCTATCTGACTGCTTCAAGACCTGACATATTATTCAGTGTTTGTATCTGTGCTAGATTCCAATCAGATCCTAGAGAATCTCACTTAACAGCTGTTAAGCGAATTTTCAAGTATCTGAAAGGTACTACTAATCTGGGTTTGTTTTATAGAAAATCTAGTGATTACAGCTTAGTAGGCTACTGTGATGCTGATTTTGCTGGAGACAGAGTGGAACGTAAAAGTACTTCTGGAAGCTGCCAGTTTCTGGGAGAAAATCTGATCTCTTGGTCCAGCAAAAGGCAATCAACAATTGCTCTATCAACAGCAGAAGCTAAGTACATAGCAGCAGCAGGATGTAGCATACAAATGCTCTGGATGAAAAGTCAGCTTGAAGACTTCCAGATTTTTGAAAGTAACATTCCTATACTTTGTGATAATACTTCTGCTATTTGCTTAAGTAAGAATCCCATTTTACATTCTAGAGCTAAGCATATAGAAATAAAATATCACTTCATTAGAGACTATATTTAGAAAGGTATTTTGAACTTAAAATTTATAGATACAGACCATCAATGGGCTGATATCTTTACTAAACCCCTTTCAGAAGATAGGTTTAATTTCATTCTGAAACATCTCAGCATGAAAGTGTGTCCAGAGTGAAAATGTTTTAATTCCATATATTTACCTTCAGAATGTAATTGTTTTACTGTGAACTTCTGATCAATCTCCTTTCAGAAAGATAGAACATGCAGATTGTATCAGATGCAAGTCTAAAGATCTGAGAGTCTAAGCTCAAAGGCAGACGTGCTGATCACTACATCAAACAAGTGTCATCCAATCATCAGCATATCTCTGAAGCAGAACGCGTGCACGCTTCTGAGAAGGCAAAGCGCTGATTGGGTGCCTTGAGACACATGTCTGGTAACCGTTTTAAGTATCTTTCTCAAATCCCCCAAAATCAGCAAGCATTTAATGAAAAGTAATCATGCTTTTAAAATGCAATCATGATTTTTCTCTCTCTTAAAAAACGTTTATCTTTTCAAAATATTTTTAAAACTCTATTTAAACACATTAATCTCTCATTCTCATTCTTTACGTTTTCTCACTAATACTCAAGCATTTTCTGCATATTTCTGTGTTCATCTCTTGCAAAACCTATTTTCCTCAGTTTATTCTCAAAACCCTTTTAGTGTGAACATGGCAACCTCCAGCAGTGCTTCTGCAGGTCCTCAGAAGAAAGCATCATCTGAGCAATATCAAGTGCCATTCAGAACTCTCCTAACTCCTGTGAAGAATCTTGAAGTGCTTTCTGAATTAATCATTGATTTTGGAAGCTTGAAGGAGAACGATTTTGACCTAACTGAAGAAGTTAGGGCACAAAAGTGGGAAAGGTATTTTGACAGGTTGGTTGGACCAACATTCCCAATGCTAGTCAAGGAATTCTGGATTCACGCCAAGGCTTCAACACATCTAGTCACCTCCTTTGTTATGGGGAAGAAGATTGTGATCACTGAGGATCACATTGCAAGGCTAATCGATTACAGTGGCGGTGGCGTCCGTTGTATGGACATGGCTGAAAGATGTGCTGATGTAGGTGTGATAGCTGCAAGGATTTTCACTCATGGGGTGCCCAGCAGCAAGATTAAAGATCTGAAGGATCATTACAGAGTTTGGGCTAAGATAATTCTGGGGTGCTTCAACCACAGGAAACCAACCAGCTCTCCTGATTACATAAATGTGGATCAGCAGTTTCTGATCTACTTTATTGATCAGAAGGTAAAGATCAATCTGGCTCACTTCCTGTTCAACCACCTCAGAACCAGTGTGAAGGAAACCAAGGAAGAAGAAAGAACCAAGAGGGATTGGATACCCTTTGGAAGGTTGATATCAGATATTCTGACAGAGAATAGGCTGATAGAGCATCTGATAGAAGCTCAAGAGCTAAGCACTATTGAACCAACAGTTGGGAAACCTCTGAATGCAAAGAACTTGAAGAAGATGAAGCTGATAGAGAATATTCAGAAGGAACCCAGAGCTACTCCTATTGCTGATATCTCCAGCAGAAGAGTGCCTCTGAGTGACTTTCCGTTATTTTCTGAAATTGAATCCAAACCAGAGGTGGTTCTCAGATACTTGGATGCGTGCAAGGCAGATGGTTCAGATCCAAATCTGATTATCAAAGCTCTGCATCAACCTCAGCAAGAAGTGACTCTGAAGAAGACGAAGAAGAGGAAGGCACCATCAGAAGGATCATCCCAGCAGACACCCAGGAAAAGAGGTAATTCATCTGTTGCTTCTGTTTTAAATTCTTCTACTATTCCAGCATCTATTCCTCCTCAAACCTCTCATAGAATCTCAATCCCCATCCCTACCATAGATGAAACTGTACCAGAAGAGGACCCTTCTGAGGCATTAAAACTCAGAAGACCCAGAACCAAACATCCCAAACAACCAACAATCTCAACAACATCAGCAATTGATCAAGTGCTGTCTGACATTGATCAACACACCTCTGATCAACCAATCTCTGAACCACAAACTGTTCCTCCTCCACAACCAGAACAACAGCAATCTGCTGAACAACCAGAACAACCAGAATAACAACAACAACAACCACTCTCACCAATTCCAGAAGAACCCCTTATCCCTGAACAATCAGAAATTCCAACAACTTCTCCTCAACCAACAATTCCGTCTCCCTCTCCCCAACCAGAAATTAATCCACCATCACCTCAACCAGAGTTTCATCACTCTGAAACTCCTTCTCCTCAACCATGTGAACCTCATTCACCTTAACCATCACCTTTGGCAATCCAGCTGCCAGGTGGAACAACTATCACCTTAGCACAATTGCCATCCTCATCAGAATCCACACCACCAAATACTCCCAAAACACCACCCAGTCCAATCATAATCTCTGATTCTGATACTCCATCTCCAAAACAAACAGCTGCCCAGAAAACCTCCGAGAACCCCAGCAGGACTTTCATAGACTTAACCAGTCTTGACCGTCTTGGTGATCTGAAACATAAAATTGCCATCCCAAAACCAAAACAACCAGATGTTGGCTCTGGTATTATGAATTTTGAAACAGGTGTGCTGCAATGGATTGCTTCTTTGAAGCAAGTCTGTCCTGGAATGATTGACCCAGCTGCTTCTGATCATCTCTGGTCACAATTCAGACTTTGGGTACGTGCTGAAGCCCTCAAGTTGCAGGATATCAACTATGAGCAAGCACAACAAAATTTCAGCAAGCTTCTGAATGAAGTTGGAAGTCAGCTTCTGAAAGAAGACGTGCTCCCTCTGGACAGTGAACCTTGGTCTGAGAAACAGCAAGCTGCAAAGGTGCAATCAGAAGAAGACAAGACCATTCAAGCTGAAGAAAGTCAAGCAGAAGACGTTGCTGAAAGCTCTCAGAAGCTTCCTGCTTCTGATGCTTCTCAAGTTGCCTTGGACAGGCAGACTCTGGAAGAACTAAGGCTGAATGACATTCGTCTGCAGCAGCGGATGGATGAAAGCGATCAGAAGATGAAAGAAAGAATGGATGTGCAGGATAGCAAGATTGACACTGTTGTCAGCATGGTGCACAAGCAGAATGAGACTGCTGAAAAGATCCAAGCCATGCTGGAGAACCTGTTCACACGCTTGCCTCCTGAACCTTAGTCTTTTTTCATTCATGTCCTTTTTCATGTTTTCCTTGATTTTCTGATGTACTACTTGAATGTGTTTTGTACTATTTTCATGTTTTGATTCTGAACTCTTTTAATATAACTAGTTTTTCTGATCTTAATTGTTTTAGCACATCACCTACACTTTTTGATTGCTGACAAAAAGGGGGAGAACAAGAATGATATTTTAAACTATAACGGCTAACTAGACAGAAATTCTCAAACATTCTAACTCTATTACTTGAGAATGTTTTTCTGTTTTGCTTTAAACCTACAGGTACAAGGAAGCTCCTAGACACTCTGAAGACTAGAAGCTCTGATCACTATGAAGCTCTGATCCGCTCTGATACTCTGATCCAAAGCAAAGCTCTGACAAGAAAAGCTCTGAAGCTCTGCTCTAACATAAAGCTTCTGATAGTCAAAGACTCTGATACTCTGACGTTCAAAGAAAGGCAAAAAGATCTGATCCTGAAGAACACTTGTAATCAAAGGGAAGTAATAAACTCAGGGGGAGTATATCTCTTAACTCTGATATCTTTTTACTCCTTATCCTTTGTACTTCTTACTCTGATACATATCTATGATACCTTTTCACGTTATTTTCATTTTAAAAAATATCTAGTTTTTGTCATCATCAAAAAGGGGGAGATTGTTAGAACAAAGTTTGAATCTACTACCCTACATTTAAGTTTTGATGATAATAAAGTGAAAAGATATATTATGTATGATATTCATGTATGAACTATCTGCTGCCTAAAATCATTATGTTCTGACTTTCAGATACTATGATTGATAAGCAAGATCACATCTAATCAGCATCAGAATTTGGTTCTTGACACCAGCATCAGAAGTTGCCATATCAGAATGTCAGAATCAGATGATCAACTCACGTACATGCTGAAGCCTGATGAACAAGACTGCGCTCAACACTCTGATAAAGAAACACAACAGTTCATCAGCAGCGAAGCAGAGTCAGAATGAGCCAAGCCAGAACTTGCATTAAGTAAGCAACGGTACTGTGCATTGAAAGCAAATTAATTCCAACGGCCTCATTCCAGACAAGATCTGCTCGATAAGGAAAGTTTGTTATTAGCATTGAATCAAGAATATTGCATCCAACGTTCATCATCTCAGTGCTATATAAACAAGACTTTGAAGATTGAAATGGCTAATGCTCTCCAAATCTCTACACGCACAAAAGCTAATCATAATCTTCTCTCAGTTTTGCTAAACCACGCATTCTGATATTCTATCATTGTTTAGAAATCTAGTTTCTAAGCTTCAATTTGTGTATACATCACAGTTGTGATACAGTTTTGTAGAAAACATTCACACACTTAGTTTTATCTCTTTGTAAGAAAGTGTTACCTTGACAAACCGGGTTGTGGTTTGGATCAAGAAGGCTTTAGCAGTTGTTAAAGCAGTCTGTAATATTCAGTTGAATATAGTGGATTAAGACCTCGTTGGAGAGAGGCGAAATCACCTTGACGGGTGGACTGGAGTAGTTTGAGATCAAACGAACCAGGATAAAAATATCTTGTTCATTGCATTAGATTTCAGTTTTACAATTCAACCCCCCCTTCTTGTGTTTTTCACCACTTCATCACTTGCTGGACATCTGTTGTACCCCAAAATTTGCCCTCCCATATTCTTCAAGAATTGCAAAATCAAGCTTCAAAATCTCCCCAAGGGTTGCACAGTTCAAGGGTCTCCTAAACAGTCAAGATTAGGGTTTTGGTTCTGATCAAGAAAAGGAAGTTTCAAAGGGTCCAATCAAGTCCCACATGCTTATAAACATGGTCAAGCATCCTCATATCAAGTTTCAAGACCTACAGCTCAAAATTGCACAGTCAAAAACCCTAATTGCACTACAGTCAACTGTAGGGGCAAAATGGTCATTTGACAGTCAAAAGTTCAAATTTTGGGTCAACATCTCATCTTAAAGCCACAAACATCATTTTATCAATGCTTGATCATGATTCTCAAAGCTTGGCTCAAAAATCATCAAGATGCAAAAGTTTCCTTATTTGGACAGCTGAAAAAGTCAACTGTAAATTGACCAGGGCATAACTTTCACATGGATTATCAGAAAAATTCCATCCAAAGCTCATTTTGAAGATAAAGACATTTCCTACAACTCATCTTCATACTCCAAGTCCAAGAAATGCTCTCACAAAAAGTTATCAATTTCAACATTATAGGTCATTTTCAAAAGTCAACAAAAAGGGACTTTAAGTCAAAGGCCATAACTTGAGATTGGTAAATCAAAATGACATGGTACCAAAGGCATTGGTTAGTGGACTCAAAGACCTTTCCAAAATGTCCAATAACATGAGCAAAGCTTAAACATTGAGCAAGTTATGCCTTGTGGAAGTTTGGAAAGTTTTGGATATTTTGAAAAGTCAACATTGGTTCAAATGACCTAAAATTGCTAATGTGCCTATTTTTCTTCCACAATTCATTATCCAAGGCATGTGCACGACCACTTGGCCCAAAGGGAAGTTTTTATTCATTTTTTATGTATTTATTTGGATTTTTATTATTAATAATTCATTTAAATTAATTAAATACATGAAAAATACTAAACCTACTATTTCAAATCTTTTTATGCATATAATATCTTCAAAAATTCGTGCATGATCAGATATGGAAGAATTGGAATTGATTGGATATGATTTGTACAAAATAGCATGAAAAAAGATTGAAAAAAGATCTTGAAAAATCAAATCTTTCAAACCATGAATGCTAAGGTTTTTGATTGATTTCTTTGACTTAGATCACTCATACATAAGTACCAAACGCAACCCTAATGCCATTAACCCCTAAGCTGCGCAAAAACCCCATTATCAAACTCAAGCTTTTTTGCAAAAAATTCCAATTCTGAAAACCTAGTTCTAGGGCGATTCAAGGCCAAATAGTTGTTCCATTAGCTTCCTTGAGGATCATAGAACGTGTTCCAATCATTCCCTAAGTCCCATACTCAAGAAAACGCGAAATCACCATTGAAGTTGGTAAGGAAAATTCCAAAATCGTTTTCCATCATTCATGCATTTTTAACATGTTTCATTGTGGTTTTTGTGTTTAGAATGATGTTTGCAAGCTAACTGCATAATTTGATTAGAGTTTCATGCCAAAACGAAGAAACCACCATTATCATATTTTAGGATTTCAGGCTTGGAAATTTAGGGCTTTTCACTCAAGGAACAATTGGCTCATGGGACCTAGGCTATCCTACTCAGCGCTCTTAGACGAACACAATGGCACCCTCGCGCCTAATTTCTAATGCGAGGACGCCTATTCGCTATTTTCCAGAAACATGCCTAAGGGAACGTTTGTAAAACCGTTGCCTGTTTCTTTTATATTTTCAAAAAAAAATCACCAACGAGGAAGATGATGATGTGTAGAACGATGGTTGGCCTGTTTAAAATTTCGCGCGCAGAAAGCACTAACGAATTATCTTATATTATAATATTTGTTTGTTATGTGATATACAGAAAATGCGCTTGGCTTGGTTGGCAATGCTTGCAAGTGGTAACGTTCAGGACCTGGGTTCGAGCCCCAGGTCCTCACCCCTTTCCATATATTTTTTCAATTAATGTTCATATGCAGTTTCAACATAATGGACCACTATGCACCTTCAAAATCACGCCGTCCACGTGTTCTCCACTATCAATCCAAGGAACACAATCTGAAGAGCACGGTATACGTCAGTCAATGCTACCACACGCTGCCTGAAAAAGTCAACAAGGCCTCCAGTGATGGGCCAGAATTGTTGGGCTGTACCTCCACTTTGGGGACTGAAACCCCCCTAGGTTTGCCAATTTTTTTTACTTTCTTTATTTTGCATTATTATTATTTTCTTTTAGTTATTGTCTTTTAATTCAATTATTTTCATAAAATTACGAAACAATAAAAAAACAGAAAAGATAAAAAAACAATAAATATTTTATTTAATAGTATTTTGTAAATAAAGTCCATTAATTGACTAGTTTTAAATTAGGTTTTAATCTTGACTCTTTTTAATAAAAATCTAAAAAATATAGAATTAGGGTTTTAATTAAATTTTTATTCTTTTTTCTTTTTCTTTCATAATAATTAAATAATCTATTATTTATTTTTGTAATTAAATTGCATGTAAAACAATTAGGGTTAATTTTAGGTTAAACTTTAATACGTTTTCATAATAAAATAAAAATTGTAGAATTAGGTTTAATTGCATTTAATTCTTTTTTCCATTAAAATTATAAAATACCAAAAAATACCAAAAACAATTTCTCTTTTCTTTTCTTAATTAATTAATTTCATCATTTAATTTAATTTTGCAAAAAGGGTCCAACGCCCTCGTTTTAATTCTTATTTAATTCGCATATCTATTTCTTTTTTCGTTTAATATTTATGTATCTCTCCCAAGGCCTTGTAAATTAATCTGTCGCACTTTTAATTCTTTACTCTTCTTTAATTCTTTATTTTTCTGTCAAATCGGGTTCAAGAAATTTTGGCGATGTGGACCCGCGCCTTTTGTAATAGCTTTAGAATTTTTACTTTCTCGCAATTTTTTTAACTGTTAATCAAGGCATGCAAGAATGAATGGAAAAAAATAAAAACAAACGCTAGATCACCCATGACATGACAAAAGACAAAAATAAATGAAAATGACACACAAATCACACACCACCCCTAGGGTACGCCTCACTGTTGCCTTGCCTCGAAAGGTGATCGTCGAGTAGAGGATGTCTTAGTAAGTCCTCATGATCCGGGAACCTGGCATGAGGGTAGCTTCTAAGGTGTCTTCCCATTGCTCTGGTGATCACCATGTCCCGAACCTTCGAATTGACCCGAACACCTCCAACGGTGGTGCTACCTACCTCTCGATGGTGGGATGGCACTTCTTTAAAGGACATTTACACAGACGAATTCCTTAGGGTAGGTAGACGACTCTAGATACTTGCTCTAAATTTCAAAACAAATCAAAAATACTTTTCACACCAACACATTTTCAAAAAGCTTTCGAAAGCAATTTTTCAAACACTCTTGAGGACTGATACAAGAGTCGAACTGGAATTTTCAAAGAAGCTTTTTTAAAACCCATATTGAAAAGAAAACAAACTATTTTTGAAAACACAAGTGAGCAAGTATCTAAGAGCCCATGGATAGCCATGGATAGAAAGGGTGCTAATACCTTCCCTTTCTATAACCTACCTCCCGAACCGAGAGCAATCTCTTTAAGGAATTTTTCTGTGCTTTTGTCCTTTCCATTTGGAGAAAATAAAAGAAGGTGGCGACTCTTGCTTCTGCGACATTTCGCGAACCAGTGTTAAACAGTCAGTTCCAGATCCACCGATCACAGAACTGGCGACTCTGCTGGGGATATAACTTAAAGTGAGGTGTACCTTAGGACTAAGATCACTGTGTTTTCAATTGCTTTCCTTGCTTGCTTTATTTATTGTGGGTTGCTTGGGAGTTCTATAGATCCTAACCCGGATCTGGGGATACCTTCTTAGAAAGTAGCAACAAGGCTGTGAGGGAACTGTGCGGGGTATACCGACATGGTTGAAACAGTCTGCTACGTTGATGTGGCACTTTGGTGTGTACCGGTAACCCTTGAGTCCAGTCAAGGAGAGTACGGGGCCGCCGCGTGGTGTCGTGAAGCATCAACTGACCTTAGGAACCATAATTGAACCATCTTGGCCTCTTTAGGGTAGTGAGATAACTGACTTTGGTGCAGTCCGAGGTTGGTTGATACTCGATACTACACTCAATTGAGGGTTGCTTTCCTGGAATATTTTGGTCGCCAGTTCAGTGGCTAAATCGAAACGATGAACAATGAAAGCAATCCAGTGATATTGGGACCCTTAGAACCCGGTTACTTCTAATAGGACAGGTTGAACCCACCAACTTCAAGAGGGTAGTACCCCAAACTTCATGCTGGCCTAAACTCTGAGGGCTTCTCTTGTGTGACTTGTGTGCCTTCATACTTGAACTACTTGCATGCTTATTATCTGACCCTTGAATTTCTTGCAGGTTTTGTTTATAGTCCTTAATTAGGACTCATAACAAAGTATACTGAGTTTCTTGCAGGTTTTGTTTATAGTCCTTAATTGGGACTCATAACAAAGTTTACTGAATTTCTTGCAGGTTTTGTTTATAGTCCTTAATTAGGACTCATAACAAAGTATACTTAGTTTCTTGCAGGGTTTGTTTATAGTCCTTAATTGGGACTCATAACAGGGTTACTTACATTACCCCATGCATAGCATAACATCATACCATTGCATACATCCTAACCCATTTCAAGGATCTCAAGGGCTTGTGATGCAGGTCATGATAAATCAAACATCTAGCAAGGGGCAAAGAGGATTTATTTTCCTCTAGCCAAAGATTGTCAGGGGCTATGACCCACTGGATATGGTGAGCCTCTGACACTTGAAGAAGGACTCTCAACAACACGAAGTTCCTTCAATCAAGCTACCGGTTTCAAATTCTAACAATTTTTATTGTCTACCCCGCGAGATCCTTGAAAACATTACATGCATGTCATACACATCATTGCATAACAGGTATCCTTGTTGCATTTCACTTACCCTCCCTGCTGTTTATTTCAGCCATGGCTTCCCAACAAGATAACTAGGACCTTCACACTCAAGAGACTCAGTTCAAAGAGATCTTCCTAAGCCTATCCAAGGGGCAGGAAGAGTTGAGGACACTCCTCACGGGGAATCTGATCAGAAAGAGTCCTGAAGATGACAAGGACGAATAGCTGAAACGTCTACAAGCTGAGGAAGACACACTGAAAACCCAGATGCTGGGGCAAAGGGCACTCATTCAAGGTTTAGCTCAGGAGCAAGGAGAGCTGAGGGCCATGATCAGTCAGCTTCATCAAGACATGAAGCAACCAGCCCAAGTCAGGGACCCAGTCATTAATCAACTTCCAAGAAGTCAAAGGTTTGGGCCTCTCTAAGCTGCTATTACTTCACAGGTCCAACAACGACCTCGCACAGAACAACGGGCTGATCAGAGCAAACCAGACAAGCCTAAAAGGCAGTTCACCAAGATCAATATGTCGCTGGATCAGGCACTACAACAAATGTTGGAGGCAGGGCTGATCACCTTAAGGGCTCCTCTCCGGAATCCAAACACTTCTGCTCCTAACTATCATCCCAACGATAGGTGCGCATACCATTCTGATAGCCCGGGGCATACTACGGACAACTGCTGGCCTCTCGAAAACAAGATTCAAGACATGATCGACGCCGAAGAGATTCAGTTTGAAGTACCTGAGACTCCGAACATAATCACTGCTCCCTTTCCAAATCAGGGCTAGGATTGAGAAATTTTTGTTCATTCGAATGTTCAAGTTGCAATTTTCTTTTGTTCAAACATTTACTCATGTTAAACATTGTTATTTCATTAATGCATCGCATGTGTCTGTTCTGAAACCATATATTCGTATTCACTAAATGCAAATTATTTTCATATTTTTTCTGATGTCAACTCTTGATCTAAAATTCTAAAGCCTCTTGAGGGAGGATGACGAAAACGATAGCACGATATACAGTATGCTTTTGAACAGACCCCGTTGATGAGGTACAGGCATTGTTTCAATCCCTAAACACTGGAGTTATAAGGATGATAATCCCTCGTCAACCCCTTTGAGCCAAAGAAGTAGGAGTTTTTCTTTTTGAAATTTAAAACCCTTAATCATAACCTGGGGCAGGGTAGTCTCTCAGTTGATCCAAGTGCATAACGAATGGCACCAAAGAGATCCTTACGAAAAAAGACAGTGATGGTTCCGAATAATCAATAAAGAAAGGCAGTCATTATCTCAAAAAATAAAAAACCCATTAAGTCAAAACCCATGAAGGAGACTTATAAAACTGGGGCATCCCGCTGACTGTAATTCCAAAAAAGGAAACAGTTCAGGCAAAAAAGAAAGGGATAACAAAAAAATCAGACAAGAAAGAGGTCTTATAAACCCTCAACAAAAAGGAATGACTGCCTATTCAAAATAAGTTATCAACATCCGAATCATCACCGGAAAATCAGAGCAAAGACTCAAACAAGGTCTAATGTATGATCAACTGAGTTTAGGTTTGGAGAACATCACGGAGAGCGGGTGGGTACAAATAATTTGAGCCTTTATCCTTTGTTTCTTAAACCGTGAACCAGGCCACGTTATAACCCTTAAAAGTCCTAGCTGAAGCATGGGTTAGTTCGAAAGCATATTGTTACGAAAGGTATCCTGACTCCTTAAGGATTGCGATAAAATACGGAGTTGACATCACGTTTTACAAACATTCACTTGTTTTATGAAAAGAATGCATTTTCAAAATCTTCAAGACAGACATAGGCTTTGCATTTTTAACATAACTTTGTTTGCATATGACTTTTTGTTTGAACAGCAGGGAAATTCGCACAATGAAAGTCTAATGAACAAGAGTATCTCCAATCAAGGGGCATGGCATGACTATTGTCCATCATCTGGGGCAGTTAAGTCAAGATTCGGAGAATCTCTCAAAAGGCCAAATAGCCTGGGGCAAATCTCCGCCTGAGTCACTTGGGGCATTTCAACAATGAATCTTGCCTGGTCAAAAATCTTCTGGTGGCATGACAAAACACTTCTAACAGGGGCAACTCCTTACATTCTGAAAGCACGGACATAGTCGAAAAAATACTACGCATAATCAAAAACCCGCTAGGCTGACATGCCTAGGCAAAAATTAGGGCTTTCCGGCGAACCAAAAGGGTTCGGGAAAAATGAAGGGATGAAATGAAAAAAATCTGTACACCCGGCAAGTCGAAAACCTGAAAAGGCGGCTTGGGCAAAAATGGGTATCCCGGTGGACTGAAAACCCGAAAGGGTGGTCCAGGCAAAAATTAGGGATCAAAGCGTGCGACTATGTCCCGGAATCTTGTCACCTGCCTACCAGAAGAAGGTTGGTCCATCAACAACTATCAGCCCCTCACAGGTCTTCTTCTCCAACCTCAGAAACAGGGGCAATAAAGAGTTGTCTAAGCAATCTAATTGTTCTTTCCTCCAAGGTATCAAGGTGAGTTCAGCTGAAGAACATAACCAGTACATCCCAATTCCCCAGAGAGTGAGCCAGCAAGTCAGTACACTCTCCTCAAGTAAAGCTATACAATCAAATCTTAAAGAAGTTGGGTATCCTCCAGCAGATCTCAACATTCCCCAGCAGCACATATTCTTAACAAGCATCCCCGGCAGTCTCGACCTAAAGATTGTTTCCCGGCAGTATACCAGACATTCAATGGAGTCACTTCCCCGGTAAAATTCAAAACTTCCCCAGGAGAGTCCAATCCAGTTTCCCCAAGAAAGTCGGGATCCATCTCCCCAAGTAGTAAGCTTATCCCCAGTAGATTCTGGAAGCTTATCCTCGCAGAGCACGAACGCGTCTTCCGGTTTTATTCAAAGAGTTATTTCCTTACCAGGATATAACTGGGTTATCCTCAGCCAAAAGCCACGAAAAGATCATCCCCGACAAAGTCTCCTTGTCCCCAGCGAAGTCTATTAACACTTCCAAAAGAACAGTGGTATCCCCAGCGAAGTTACCATCAACATTTCAGCAAAGTATCCCTCTCCCCACAGAGTATTGCTTCCCAACAAGATCGTTAGAGTACTTTCCTCCCCGCAGAGTTATTCCATTCGCCAAGTTTATTCCCCAACGGAGTCATCTTCTCCTACCGGTATTCTTGCAGCTATCATCCCCAGCGGAAGCGAAATCTATTCTTCAAACGTCAGCCCAGGATATGACTTCCTGGCACCCGTCAAGGATTTACATTCCTAAACATCACATACATCATTATAGCATGCATATACGCATCATATCTTACAAATCTCATTTATGTTGAGAACATCATTGCTTGATCCATATCATGCATTGCATATGACTGACCTTTACCTTTCAGGAAAGATTCAGTTAAATTCTCAATCATATTTCAAGACCTAGACCGGTTCAGTTAATCGACTCCAAAGATTTCTTATCCAGTCCAAGGCTTTCTCTAGTCCAGTTAAATCGACCCCAAACAGATTTTTCTGATGAAGACTCAGTAGAAGTTATCAAAGGTTTTTCTCAATGAATGTTATTGAGATTATAATTTTCTATGGTTCTCTCCCCAATGCTGCGGAGACGATAATTCCATTTCAGGTTTTTCTCAATGAATGTTATTGAGATTATAATTTCCTATGGTTCTCTCCCCAATGCTGCGGAGATGATAATTCCATTCCAGGTTTTTCTCAAACGTCCGCTTTTGAGATTATAATTTCCTATGGTTCTCTCCCCAATGTTGCGGAGATGATAATTCCATTCCAGGTTTTTCTCAAACGTCCGCTTTTGAGATTATAATTTCCTATGGTTCTCTCCCCGATGCTGCGGAGACGATAATTCCATTTCAGGTTTTTCTCAATGAATGTTATTGAGATTATAATTTCCTATGGTTCTCTCCCCGATCCTGCGGAGATGATAATTCCATTCCAGGTTTTTCTCAAACGTCCGCTTTTGAGATTATAATTTCCTATGGTTCTCTCCCCAATGTTGCGGAGATGATAATTCCATTCCAGGTTTTTCTCGAACGTCCGCTTTTGAGATTATAATTTCCTATGGTTCTCTCCCCGATGCTGTGGAGATGATAATTACATTCCAGGTTTTTCTCAATGAATGTTATTGAGATTATAATTTCCTATGGTTCTCTCCCCGATCCTGCGGAGATGATAATTCCATTCCAGGTTTTTCTCAAACGTCCGCTTTTGAGATTATAATTTCCTATGGTTCTCTCCCCGATTCTGCGGAGATGATAATTCCATTCCAGGTTTTTCTCAATGAATGTTATTGAGATTATAATTTCCTATGGTTCTCTCCCCGATCCTGCGGAGATGATAATTCCATTCCATGTTTTTCTCAAACGTCCGCTTTTGAGATTATAATTTCCTATGGTTCTCTCCCCGAATCTGCGGAGACGATAATTCCATTCCAGGTTTTTCTCAATGAACGCTTTTGAGATTATAATTTCCTATGGTTCTCTCCCCAATACTGCGGAGACGATAATTCCATTCCAGGTTTTTCTCAATGTTTGCCTTTGAGATTATAATTGCCTATGGTTCTCTTCCCGATCCTGCGGAGGTGGTAATCCCAAGACTTTCTCAATAATTGCTGTTGAGGTTAAAGTCACCCAAGGTTCTCTCACCGTTCCTGCTGAGGTAGTAACCACCCCTGGTTCATTCATCACCTTTTGAAGCTCCAGATTCGGCTCCTATAACCAGTCAGGACATATCTATACAAAGCATCTGAAGACCAGCTCCTGCAACATGTCAGGTACTCCTTTTTCTTTTGCAGGTACGCAGGTTCTCACTAAGGAATCTCTTACGCGATCGACATCCAGATGGCATCTATAAGCCCATCCACCCTCCATCATCTCTTTGCATGGCATCTATAAGCCCATCATCCTATCCATCAATCTCCAAATGGCATCTATAAGCCCATTCCCATCATCACACTGCTACTATGTGAGCGCAAATTTCTGGGCACTCTAGTGTTCAATCATCTTCTACCCTCGGATTACGAAAGGCACGTCAGCCAATCTGCATCCTCAGGTCTAAGAAGATTGAACAGGGGCAACTGTTGTACCCCAAAATTTGCCCTCCCATATTCTTCAAGAATTGCAAAATCAAGCTTCAAAATCTCCCCAAGGGTTGCACAGTTCAAGGGTCTCCTAAATAGTCAAGATTAGGGTTTTGGTTCTGATCAAGAAAATGAAGTTTCAAAGGGCCCAATCAAGTCCCACATGCTTATAAACATGGTCAATCATTCTCATATCAAGTTTCAAGACCTACAGCTCAAAATTGCACAGTCAAAAACCCTAATTGCACTACAGTCAACTGTAGGGGCAAAATGGTCATTTGACAGTCAAAAGTTCAAATTTTTGGTCAACATCTCATCTTAAAGCCACAAACATCATTTGATCAATGCTTGATCATGATTCTCAAAGCTTGGCTCAAAAATCATCAAGATGCAAAAGTTTCCTTATTTGGACAGCTGAAAAAGTCAACTGTAAATTGACCAGGGCATAACTTTCACATGGATTATCAGAAAAATTCCATCCAAAGCTCATTTTGAAGATAAAGACATTTCCTACAACTCATCTTCATACTCCAAGTCCAAGAAATGCTCTCACAAAAAGTTATCAATTTCAACATTATAGGTCATTTTCAAAAGTCAACAAAAAGGGACTTTAAGTCAAAGGCCATAACTTGAGATTGGTAAATCAAAATGACATGGAACCAAAGGCATTGGTTAGTGGACTCAAAGACCTTTCCAAAATGTCCAAGAACATGAGCAAAGCTTAAAAATTGAGCAAGTTATGCCTTGTGGAAGTTGGGAAATTTTTGGATATTTTGAAAAGTCAACATTGGTTCAAATGACCTAAAATTGCTAATGGGCCTATTTTTCTTCCACAATTCATTATCCAAGGCATGTGCACGACCACTTGGCCCAAAGGGAAGTTTTTATTCATTTTTTATGTATTTATTTGGATTTTTATTATTAATAATTCATTTAAATTAATTAAATACATGAAAAATACTAAACCTACTATTTCAAATCTTTTTATGCATATAATATCTTCAAAAATTCGTGCATGATCAGATATGGAAGAATTGGAATTGATTGGATATGATTTGTACAAAATAGCATGAAAAAAGATTGAAAAAAGATCTTGAAAAATCAAATCTTTCAAACCATGAATGCTAAGGTTTTTGATTGATTTCTTTGACCTAGATCACTCATACATAAGTACCAAACGCAACCCTAATGCCATTAACCCCTAAGCTGCACAAAAACCCCATTATCAAACTCAAGCTTTTTTGCAAAAAATTCCAATTCTGAAAACCTAGTTCTAGGGCGATTCAAGGCCAAATAGTTGTTCCATTAGCTTCCTTGAGGATCATAGAACGTGTTCCAATCATTCCCTAAGTCCCATACTCAAGAAAACGCGAAATCACCATTGAAGTTGGTAAGGAAAATTCCAAAATCGTTTTCCATCATTCATGCATTTTTAACATGTTTCATTGTGGTTTTTGTGTTTAGAATGATGTTTGCAAGCTAACTGCATAATTTGATTGGAGTTTCATGCCAAAACGAAGAAACCACCATTATCATATTTTAGGGTTTCAGGCTTGGAAATTTAGGGCTTTTCACTCAAGGAACAATTGGCTCATGGGACCTAGGCTATCCTACTCAGCGCTCTTAGACGAACACAATGGCACCCTCGCGCCTAATTTCTAATGCGAGGACGCCTATTCGCTATTTTCCAGAAACATGCCTAAGGGAACGTTTGTAAAATCGTTGCCTGTTTCTTTTATATTTTCAAAAAAAAATCACCAACGAGGAAGATGATGATGTGTAGAACGATGGTTGGCATGTTTAAAATTTCGCGCGCAGAAAGCACTAACGAATTATCTTATATTATAATATTTGTTTGTTATGTGATATACAGAAAACGCGCTTGGCTTGGTTGGCAATGCTTGCAAGTGGTAACGTTCAGGACCTGGGTTCGAACCCCAGGTCCTCACCCCTTTCCATATATTTTTTCAATTAATGTTCATATGCAGTTTCAACATAATGGACCACTATGCACCTTCAAAATCACACCGTCCACGTGTTCTCCACTATCAATCCAAGGAACACAATCTGAAGAGCACGGTATACGTCAGTCAATGCTACCACACGCTGCCTGAAAAAGTCAACAAGGCCTCCAGTGATGGGCCAGAATTGTTGGGCTGTACCTCCACTTTGGGGACTGAAACCCCCCTAGGTTTGCCAATTTTTTTTACTTTCTTTATTTTGCATTATTATTATTTTCTTTTAGTTATTATCTTTTAATTCAATTATTTTCATAAAATTACGAAACAATAAAAAAACAGAAAAGATAAAAAAAACAATAAATATTTTATTTAATAGTATTTTGTAAATAAAGTCCATTAATTGACTAGTTTTAAATTAGGTTTTAATCTTGACTCTTTTTAATAAAAATCTAAAAAATATAGAATTAGGGTTTTAATTAAATTTTTATTCCTTTTTCTTTTTCTTTCATAATAATTAAATAATCTATTATTTATTTTTGTAATTAAATTGCATGTAAAACAATTAGGGTTAATTTTAGGTTAAACTTTAATACGTTTTCATAATAAAATAAAAATTGTAGAATTAGGTTTAATTTCATTTAATTCTTTTTTCCATTAAAATTATAAAATACCAAAAAATACCAAAAACAATTTCTCTTTTCTTTTCTTAATTAATTAATTTCATCATTTAATTTAATTTTGCAAAAAGGGTCCAACGCCCTTATTTTAATTCTTATTTAATTCGCATATCTATTTCTTTTTTCGTTTAATATTTATGTATCTCTCCCAAGGCCTTGTAAATTAATCTGTCGCACTTTTAATTCTTTACTCTTCTTTAATTCTTTATTTTTCTGTCAAATCGGGTTCAAGAAATTTTGGCGATGTGGACCCGCGCCTTTTGTAATAGCTTTAGAATTTTTACTTTCTCGCAATTTTTTTAACTGTTAATCAAGGCATGCAAGAATGAATGGACAAAAATAAAAACAAACGCTAGATCACCCATGACATGACAAAAGACAAAAATAAATGAAAACGACACACAAATCACACACCACCCCTAGGGTACGCCTCACTGTTGCCTTGCCTCGAAAGGTGATCGTCGAGTAGAGGATGTCTTAGTAAGTCCTCATGATCCGGGAACCTGGCATGAGGGTAGCTTCTAAGGTGTCTTCCCATTGCTCTGGTGATCACCATGTCCCGAACCTTCGAATTGACCCGAACACCTCCAACGGTGGTGCTACCTACCTCTCGATGGTGGGATGGCACTACTTTAAAGGATATTTACACAGACGAATTCCTTAGGGTAGGTAGACGACTCTAGATACTTGCTCTAAATTTCAAAACAAATCAAAAATACTTTTCACACCAACACATTTTCAAAAAGCTTTCGAAAGCAATTTTTCAAACACTCTTGAGGACTGATACAAGAGTCGAACTGGAATTTTCAAAGAAGCTTTTTTAAAACCCACATTGAAAAGCAAACAAACTATTTTTGAAAACACAAGTGAGAAAGTATCTAAGATCCCATGGATAGCCTTAGATAGAAAGGGTGCTAATACCTTCCCTTTCTATAACCTACCTCCCGAACCGAGAGCAATCTCTTTAAGGAATTTTTCTGTTCTTTTGTCCTTTCCATTTGGAGAAAATAAAAGACGGTGGCGACTCTTGCTTCCGCGAAATTTTGCGAACCAGCGTTAAACAGTTAGTTCCAGATCCACCGATCACAACATCCACTGAGTGAAAAGCAATCAAAAGCAAGCTCCCCCCCCCCCTCAATCGCGCTGTAAGTCTCTCTAAAAATCACTCTGCACTTGAAATCGTAACTCCATATTTCTGCATCTTTTGAACAAATCTTTGGTATAATCATGCTTATCGTTCAATTTCTAAGCTTGCTGCATCATTTGATTGCGTTTTCATGAGCCATAGCCCTGTAATCGAACCTAGGGTTTTGGAAGTTTGTTTTTGGGCGTTTTCTCTACAGGTAAAATCAGCGCCATTAACGGATATGGGCGTGCTCAGGATGTCCAGACGAACATGTCCATGGTCTTGGTTTGTATTTTTATAGCCTAGAACTAATTTTAGGATGCAGCTATGGATTTAGCTGCGGATGTAAATCCGCAGGTAAAAAACCAGGGGCCAACGGGGAAGACGAAGACGTGGCCTATTCCAATTGGACCATTCATATTTCGCGCTTATTTTTTTATATTTTCTGGCATTTAGTTGTTTTTCCCATATTATATTTATTGTCCACTATGATAACAAATAAAGTGTAGTGGCTCAGTGGCAAGGCATTAGTTCAATGATTCACAGGACCTGGGTTCGAATCCCAAGTCCCCCCACATATTTGTTATTATTTTCTTTCAGGTGTTCCAGCGTATCTCATGCCTTACAACGCACCATACTCCCTCAAATATCCAAACGCCAGATGGCCCCAGGCCAGATCTGGTGGCCAAGATTGAACGTGCACCATATGCCCTAGTCAACATGCGCGTGGAGAATCCAAAAGTCAATCAGGCCTGCGCTTGTTGGGCCAAAAAATTGCAATTCTCACCTCCTCTTGGGCCCAGAACCCCCTAAGTTTTGTTTTCTATTTCATTATTTTCTAATTTTCATTTATTGTTATTTATTTTTATATTTTAGTCACTAACCAATTAAAACTTTTTTCTCATAAAATTAAAAAACCAAAAATATATTTCATTTATTAAAATTAAATTCAGCACTTTATTTTTGTAAATAAATATTTACTTAATTAATTTAGTTTTAATTAGGTATAACTTTTAATATTTTTGCAATAATTAAAATTAATTTAGATAATTAGGTTTTACTAACTTTAAATCAAATTTATTTTTATTTCTTTAAATATCAAAAAATCCAAAAATATTTTAATTAATTAATTAGTTTATTAATTTAATTGTCAACTTAATTTAATTTCTTTTAATATAAAAATAACCAAAAAATCACTTTCTTTCAAAAAAGGGTCAAAACCCTAAAAAACTCGCATTCGATTTAACTTTCCGCACGCGATCCATTTTACCATATTGATGTAATTGTTTCCTGGAATGTAATAGTTTAATATGACCTTTACTATTTTTTATCGCTTTATTGACTTTCCGCATTTTAAATTCAAGGGTTGCTTTTGGCGATGTAAATACCCGACGCCTTGTAATAGTTAGATTTAATTTCCGCAATTTAATTTCCGCAACTTATAAACTATTAGATGTTTGGTAATAGGGAATGCATGACAAGATCGAATGTATGAACTTAAAATCAACATAGATAACCATTGAAATGTACAAAGATAAAATAACTGAAAAATGACACACTCGCACATGCGCACTCTTAGGGTACACCTCGCTTGGTTGCCTTCGTACGTGGTCATTAAGTATAGGAAGTTTTAGAGGTCGCCCTCTTGTCCAAAGATCATAGTTGTCTCGAAACGGTTGCCTCGGAAAAATGATCTAAGACATTAGGGTTACCGCTAAGGCGTCCTAACATTGCTTTAGTGACCACACATCCCTAAATTCGAATTGACCCTTAAAACTCCAACGACGACGCTACCTACTCATCAATAGTGGGATAGCATTGTCTAAAGGACATTAGCACAGATTGATTCCTTTTTCGAGTAGGTAGATGGTTCTTAAGTACTTGCTCTCTTCAAAACAAAACAAAACTTTTCACACTTACACCTTTCAAACAAAAACTTCTTTCAAACCCACAAACACAAAGAAAAGCAAATTTGAAAACACTTTGAGCAAGTACCTAAGAGCCCGTGGATAGTAAGGGTGCTAACACCTTCCCTTTCTATAATCTACCCCCCGAACCCGAGAAATATCTCGAAAAAGGAATTTTCTGTGCTTTTTTTCTTTCCTTGTTGGATAAAATAAAAGACGGTGGAGACTCTTGCTTACCGCGACATTTTGCGAAAACAAACGCAAAACACGAACCAGCATTCCAAAAACAGTCAGTTCTCTCCCACCGTATCACAATTGCTTGCTATGAAAATATCATGCATATAAAGCAACAAAATAACTAATGAATTTCTTGATGGAAATCTAAAGTAAACACAGTGGTTGAACTAACTTCTAAAGAAACTTATGTGTGACATGAACTTGTCGAATCTCCTATTCCATTGTCGAGGAGATTATTTCACTCCATATAAAGATTTATTCAGCTTGCGCACATAATTTTCATTTCCCGTTTTTGCATACCCTTCAGGTTGTCTCATTAGAATTGTTTCATCTAGATCTCCATATAAGAAAGCAGTCTTGACATCCATTTATTCTAGTTCTAGGTTGAATTGTACCACCATGGCAAGTAACATTCGAATCTAATCGTCCTTCACAACATGAGAGAATACATCATTGATGTTGACACCTTCTTTCTTTGTGAAATCCCTTGTGACCAATATTGCCTTGTATCATTTCGACGCCGCTCATTCTTCAAATTTGAAAATCGACTTACAACTGACTAACCTGACTCTAATAGGTTTCTCGATCAGATCCCAAGTCTGGTTATCATGAAGAGATTTCATCTCATCATCCATGGCCTTCAGCCATTCAGTCTTATTTCGACTCCTCATAACTTCCTTATAGTCTCTAGGTTCTTTATCTAGAATCTCACTTGTAAAGATTAAGACATAAGCTTAGAGATCTACATACTTAAGTCTATGAGGTGGCTTTATGACTCTTCTCGTCCTATCTTATGCCAACAGGTAGTCATCAGCAGTTTCCTCAACATCCTCAATATCTTCAGTATCTTGTGCTTCTCCTTCGAGTTCATATGGGATACGCAATTCAGCATCGACATGTCCCACCTCAACAAAAATCTCTCCCTATTCCAGCTCTTTATATTTATTTACACTTCGACCAACGTCATCAGTTTTCTTGAAAGTCATCTCAACTTCATTGAAAACTACATCTCGACTGGTGATACACCTCTTGTGACCTGGATCCAGGAACCATAGTCTATAAGATTTGACTCCTTCAAGGTATCCCATAAACATGTATCTCAGAGCTTAAGGATCGACCTTGTCTTGCCTATTGTGAGCATAGGCTACACAACCAAATACTCTATGTTTTTCGAGATCTGGTGGATGTCCAGACCAAACTTCTTCACGTGTCTTCATATCTAACAAAGTCGCAGGACATCTATTTATCAGATATGTTGCTGTCAAAATAACCTCTACACAAAAAACCTTCTTTAACCTAACACTAGTCAACATGTATCTAACTCTTTCCAAAATGGTTCGCTTAAAACTTTTAGCCAAACCATTTTGTTGGGGAGTACATGCAGTAGTTATGTGTCTTGCAATACTAGAGACCGCATAAAAATTGTCGAACGCCTCATTGCAAAATTCAAGGCTATTATCGATTCTCAACCTCTTGACCTTTCTGGTAGTGTGATTTTCGACCATAGTCTTCTAACTTTTGAAATTATCAAAAGTTGCATCCTTAGTCTTCTAGACGAACACCCATAACTCTTTTGAATTATTATCAACTATGGATAAAATATACCTTGCTACTGAATATGATGGACACCTTGCAGGCCCCCAAAGATTAGCATGGATGTAATCAAGGGATCCATGCGTAATCAAGATTTTCCAAGTACACAGGGTTCACAAAACTTTAACTTTTCGACTTTGTTTCAACCAATCAAATTTTGTTTCTCCGGTTCGACCAGACCCCTTCACTGACATGGCCCAATCTCATGTGCCAAATTTTTGTCTTCAACAAAGGTTTTATGGATGTAACATATGCATAATCACTTACAACTTCAGACTCAAGGGTGTACGAGCCTTATTTTTTTCACACCTCTCAAGACTTCCTTCGACCCCTTCATGACTCTCAGGATACTTTTCTCTCCTTGAAAACATATCCTCTCTTGTCAAATTCACCAAGAGAAATCAAATTTCTTTTCAAATCAGGTACATACCTGACTTCACTTAACAACCTTATTGACTCATCATGGAGCTTGAATCTCACAGATAAAAAATCTACAATCTTACAAGCTTTGTTGTTTCACAGCAATACAGATCCACTATCTTGATCATATAATTACTCAAACAGGTATTTATTTTGAATCATGTTCCAAGTTCAACCTAAACCCATAATCCACTCTTTATTTGAGTCGATGCTTGAAACCACAAGAACATGATATGTGTCGAAATCATCTTGAACAATGGTAACGTTTCCATTATCCTACCTTTATGATCTTTCGAGCGTTCATGGCACACTTTTCTTGTATGAACCTCCTTCTTACAGTGATAACATCGAATACCAGATGCATCACCAATATAAGACTTCTGCTGACTTTTACCCTTCTTCTTGTCGAACTTTCCATTTCTCTTTGTAAATTTTTCCTTAACAGATAGACCTTCACCGGTCAAAGATGTCGTGTGCTCATTTTGTTAGTTCATATCCTTAGAATAAAAAGTTGATTTAACTTCTTCAAAGATGATGAGATATCTTCCATACAAGAGAATTTCTTTGAAGTGAGTATGTGATATGGGCAAAGCACACAACAACAACAATAACATTTGATCTTCATCCTCGATCTTGACATCCATATTTTCAAGATCAAGAATCAGCTTACTGAACATATCCAACTGCTCAGCCAGGACTTTGTCATCACTAATCTTAAATGAATATAAAGGTTGCTTCAGGTAGAGGCGTTTGACCAACGATTTGGTCATGTACAAATTTTCGAGTTTCACCCATAAATTCCACGACGACGTATCCTTCGATACCTGTCGGAGAAACTTATCACCAAGGCTCAATAAGATGGCGGTGTCGGCTTTCTCTACCATAGTCATTTTTTCTTTGTCTGTTAACGCATCGCCCATGGTTGTTGCACCATTCAACGCTTCTAAACAACCCTGATGAACCAGTGGGGCTTTCATCTTCAAGCGCCATAGACCGAAATCATTCACTCCGATGAACTTTTCAATATCATACTTCATTGACGTCATATTCTCCACCACCACACCAATTTATTGTGAAAAACGATGTTGGAATAACATAGTATAATTGGTTTCTTGATCGGCAAGAAACCCACAAGGATGGGCAAGAGGGAAGCAAGAAGAACACAGTGAAATTAGTTATCAATTGTTATTCTTTACTTTCTCTTTGAAACAAGATTATAAGTGTTACAGAATGACAAATAAACTCTCTCACTCTAATTAGGATTTTCATTGTGAAATAATGAGAGACTAGTATGCTATTTATAAGAAAACTAGCACACTAAACTAATAGGTTTTTACACACATGCACATTGCACAAGCTAATTTAGGGAACAAGTTAACTTAAATAATTAGATTTTACAAGGTCCAATTCGACATGCTAACAATCCTAATATTTTGACTACTGCATACTTGAGCATACTTCGACTACAATATTCCAGAGTTTCGACTACATCATGTGAACAGACTTTGACGACATGTTAAGATCATGTCGAATTATCGAACCAAGTAGCTATCTTCCGACCATAATAGATTTCAATCCAATATCTAACAATAAAAAATACCTCAATAGCACCAGATTAGATAAAAACTAAATAATATCAGAAATTAAAAAAGTATAATGAAACAAAAAATAACAAAATAACAAAAACAAAATTAATTAGTAATAATTAAATTAAAACTAAAATACTAACAACAATAAAAAATAGAAAATAAAAATTCAAATAGAAAATAAGATAGAATTCTAAGTATTTACGATCACTAACTAAAAAATAGAAACTAGAACAAACTAAAGCAAAAAAATAGCAAATGTGTAATAACAAAGAAATTTTAAAATTAAACCTAAAATTTAAAAATAGCAAAATTCACATAAATAGTGTCTTGTTGAAATCAACAATTTCCGACAACCGCGTCAAAAATACATTTCATTACTTAAGCAAAGATCAATACAAGGAGGTATCACATTAATAAAACTACGCCTAGACAAAGAATTGGCCGCCTTAACTAACTTATGGGCAATCAAATTCGCTTGGCGCTTGATAAACTTTACCTTAAAGTTCAGAGAAGAATGTAACAAATTTTGTATAGATAAAATAATACGACTAAACTCGGATCTACAAACATGCCTAGAGTTGATGACTTGAACAACAACTTGTGAGTCTCTCTCAAAGTTTATATTCATCATATCTCTCGAAAGTGAATTTTGAATAGCTCCCTTCATCACCATGGATTTGGCAACAATAGTGGAGAAGATACCATAGTCCCAAGCAACACCTGCATAAAAATGGTTAGAGTTGAGTCTTTGACCGTGTACAATGGTCGGATTACCTGGATGACTGGTTTGTGTTTTGCGTTTTGCGTTTTGCATTCGCAAAATGTCGCGGTAAGCAAGAGTCGCCACCGACTTTTATTTTATCCAACAAGGAAAGGAAAAAAGCACAGAAAATTCCTTTTTCGAGATATTTCTCGGGTTCGAGGGGTAGATTATAGAAAGGGAAGGTGTTAGCACCCTTTCTATCTGTGGTTATCCACGGGCTCTTAGGTACTTGCTCAATTGTTTTCAAAATTGTTTTCTTTGTGCTTGTGGGTTTGAAAAAGTTTTTGTTTTGAAACTTAGATTTAACTCTTGATTCTGTCCTCAAGAGCGTATGAAGTATTTTTGAAAACTTTGTTCGAAAAGGAGTGTAAGTGTGAAAAATTTGTTTTGTTTTGAAAGAGCAAGTATCTAAGAACCATCTACCTACTCAAAAAAGGAATCGTTCTACGCTAATGTCCTTTAGACAATGTTATCCCACTATTAATGAGTAGGTAGTATCGTCGTTGGAATTTGAGGGTCAATTCGAATGAGGGACATACGGTCACTAAAGCAATGTTAGGACGCCTTAGCGGTAACCCTAATGTCTTAGATCATTTGTTTGAGGCAACAATATCCAAGGCAACCGTTTCGAGGCAACTATGATCTTTTAGACAAGAGGACGGCCTCTAAAATGACCTATACTCAATGACTGTGTACGAAGGCAACCAAGTGGGATGTACCCTAGGAGTGCGTATGTGCAAGTGTGTCGTTTTCAGTTGTTTTTTTATCTTTGTACATGTTAAAGGTGATCTAATTCGATTTTAAGATTAGACATTCATTCTTGTCATGCAAACCCTATTATCAAATATCTAGCAGTTATAATTAGCAGAAATTAAAGTGCGGAATTTAAATTACAAGGCGTCGGGTATTTACATCGCCAAAGACAAACCCTTTAAAAATAAATAAAGCGATAAAAATAAATAAAAGTCCTATTTACTATTACAATCCGGAGGCAAGTACATTATTGGATAAAAGAAAATAAATTGCGGCGCAAAATTTGATCGGACGGATATTTAGGGTTTTGACCCTTTTTGTTAAAGAAAATATCTTTTTTTTTGGTTTTTTGTTGTTTTTAAATTAAGAAAGAAATAAATCCTAAATTAATTGCTAAATTAAATTAATAAATTAATTAAATGAAAATTTAAATATGACACATTTTTTTATTTTTGTTATTTTAAGAAAGAAAATGAAATTAATTAAATTAATGGTTAGTACCTAATTAAGTCTAATTAATTATTTATTTACAAAATAAGTCAAAATTATTCTAGAATTAAAACCTAAATTAATTAATTAGTATTTATTAAAAAAAACGAAAGTTAAAATTTGATTGAATAAAAATATTTTTTAGTTTTATTTGATAAAGAAAAGAATTTTTTGATTGGTTAGTAAATGAAATAAAAATAATAAAAACAAATTAATAAAGAAAAGTAAATAAAATAAAAAGAGAGAGGGGTTTGAGCCTGTATTTGTGGTGTAGAAAGCAATCCTGTAGGCCCAAAAGCGCTGGCCTTCTTGGACTTCCTGGAATCTAGTGTGCATGCGTTGACTTGGACTATGGTGGACATCCACTCCTGGACCACCAGATCTGGCCTATGGCCATCTGGCTACTGCATGGATGAGGATGTATGGTGTTCTACAGGCTTATGCGCGCAGGGAAGTACCTGAAGAGAAAAAATATTGAAGAAGTGGGGGACCTGGGATTCGAACCCAGGTCCTGGAGGAATTACATTGCTTGCCTTGCCACTACACAGCTTTGATCTGTTTGTTAGTAATATACAAATAAAACATAATATAATAAAACAAGTCATATGCCAGCAAAACAAAAAAATGCGTGAAAATTATTTGAATTAGCCAATCGGAGGATGACACGATCTCATCCCTGTCCTCATACCTGTAACAACATACCTACGGATTTGAATCTGCGGCAAAAGACGCAAGCATATGCTAAAACTCCCTACAGGCCAAATAAATCCATTCCAAGAACATGGTTGGACTCTGTTGTACCCCAAAATTTGCCCTCCCATATTCTTCAAAGATTTGCCAAGTCAAGCTGCAAAATTCCCCAAGGGTTGCACAGTTCAAGGGCCTCCTGAACAGTCAAAATTAGGGTTTTGGTTCTGATCAAGAAAATGAAGTTTCCAAGGATCCAATCAAGTCTCACATGCCTACAAATATGGTCAAGCATCCTCATACAAAGTTTCAGCACAAGATTGCACAGTCAAAACCCTAATTGCACTACAGTCAACTGTAGGGGCAAAATGGTCATTTGGCAGTCAAAAGTTCAAATTTTTGGTCAACATCTCATTTTGAAGACACAAACATCATTTGATCAATGCTTGATCATGATTCTCAAAGCTTGGCTCAAAAATCATCAAGATGCAAAAGTTTCCTTATTTGGACAGTTGAAAAAGTCAACTGTAAACTGACCAGGGCATAACTTTCACATGGATTATCAGAAAAATTCCATCCAAAGCTCATTTTGAAGAGAAAGACATTTCCTACAACTCCTCTTCATATTTCAAGCCCAATAAATGCTCTCAAAAAAAGTTATCAATTTCAACATTATAGGTCATTTTCAAAAGTCAACAAAAAGGGACTTTAAGTCAAAGGCCATAACTTGAGATTGGTACATCAAAATGACATGGGACCAAAGAAATTGGTTAGAGGACTCAAATACCTTTCCAAAATGTCCAAGAACATGATCAAAGCTTAAAAATTGAGCAAGTTATGCCTTGTGGAAGTTGGGAAATTTTTGGATATTTTGAGAAGTCAACATTGATTCAAATGACCTAAAATTGCTAATGGGCCTATTTTTCTCCCACAATTCATTATCCAAGGCATGTGCACGACCACTTGGCCCAAAGGGAAGTTTTTCTTCATTTTTTATTTATTTATTTGAATTTTTATTAATAATAATTCATTTAAATCAATTAAATACATGAAAAATACTTAACCTAAGTTTTTCAATCTTTTTGTGCATATTATATCCTCAAGATTTCGTGCCTAGCCAAATATGGAAAGAATCAATGGAATTGGATGTGATTTGTATCAAAAAGCATGTGAAAAAGATTTGAAAATCATGGTTAAAAAATCAAATATCATATTCATTAATTCATGGATTTTGATCAAGTTTTTCAACCCTAATCACTCTCCTATACATACACAATCAAAACCTAATGCCTCAGAACCACTAAGCTGCGCAAAAACCCCATTATCAAACTCAAGCTTTTTTGCAAAAAACTCCAAATCTGAAAACAAGGTTGGAGGGCGATTCAAGGCAAAAGACTTGTGCCATCACCTTCCTGAAGCTTCAAGGAAGGATTTCCAATCGAAATCGAGCATTCTAACGCCCTAAATTGGTAACACGAGTGCAACCTGTACAGAGAAAATTTCATCTTCTTGCATCTCAATTCATGCGCATTTAGCACTTTTTAATGTTTGATTCATATTCCTTGTTCAATTCTAATGCTAACCAAACAGTTTAATTTTGTTTTTGTGCATCGTATGAAGATTTGCCATGGATGAGTATTAGGGTTTTGCAAGCTCTAATTTGGGCGTTTCTTAATATGGCAAAATTAGGACACATGAATATCACCATTAAAACAAGCATGTTTGGACGAAGAGAAATAAACCATTGCGCCTAATTTATGAAGCCCCAGGGGCTATTCGCTATTTTCCAGAAGATGGTCTAAAAGAACATTAACAAAACTGTTGCCTATATGTGTTGTGTTTCAGGAAAATAAAACAAGGAGGAAGAAGATGCTGAGGTGTGAGGCAATGAGTGGCTGATTCAAATTTCGCGCGAAAAGCGCCCCACTAACGCTTGTTTCTTTTATATTTTTTGTTAGTTATTATATGATAAACGCGCGTTGAGTGGAGCAGTGGTGAAGCGTTTGGTTGGTAACGTTAATGACCTGGGTTCGAGCCCCAGGTCCTCACTCTTTCCATATTGTTTTTCAACTAATATTCCTATGCAGATTCAATACCAAAGTACACCGTATGCCTTCAAAATCAAACGTCCACGCATCCCACTGGATTCAATCAAGGGCTAGGATCTGAAGAGCATGGTGTACGTGGGTCAACGCTGATGCACGCTAATGGGGAAAGTCCACCAGGCCTGAAGCATTGGGCTCAAATTGCCAATGGTTTACCTCCCAAATTAGGGGCAGAACCCCATGGTTTGCACTCTTAAAATCCTTTTTTTATTTTTTTATCTTTTGTTTTAATTAGTTTTCTTGATTTAATTCTTTAACTTAATATTTTCACAAATAATATAAAAAACACAAAAACAATAAAAATATCAGAAAAAATGAAAAAATAATAAATAGTTTACTTTAGTATTTTGTAAATAAATTCATTAATTAATTAGTTTTAAATTAGGTTTTAATCTTAACTTTTTTTAATAAAAAATCTAAAAAATATAGAATTAGAGTTTAATTAATTTTCATCTTTTTTCTTTTATTCCATAATAATTAAATACTAAATATTTATTTTTGTAATTAAATTGCATGTAAATTTATTAGGGTTAATTCTAGGTTAAAACTTTAACATTTTTTCATAATAAAATAAAATTCTAGAATTAGGGTTAGCATTTATTTTAATTAATTCTTTTTCATTAAAATCATAAAATACCAAAAAATACCAACAAAAAAAAATAATTTCTTTTCTCTTTTAATTAATTAATTCCATCATTTAATTTAATTTTGCAAAAAAGGGTCCAACGCCCTCGTTTCTTTTAAATTCTATTTTAATTCGCATATTTATTTTATTTCTTTATAATATTTATGTATCTCTCCCGAGGCCTTGTAAATTAATTTCTCGCTTTTCTTTACTTTCTTTATTTTCTGTCAAATCGGGTTCAAGAAATTTTGGCGATGTGGACCCGCGCCTTTTGTAATAGCTTTAGAACTTTTACTTTTCGCAATTTTTAACTGTTAATCAAGGCATGAAAGAATGTATGGACAAAAATAAAAACAAACGCTAGATCACCAATAACATGACAAAAGGCAAAATATCTGAAAACGACACACAAATCACACACCACCCCTAGGGTACGCCTCACTGTTGCCTTGCCCTTCGAAAGGTGATCGTCGAGTAGAGGATGTCTTAGTAAGTCCTCATGATCCGGGAACCTGGCATGAGGGTAGCTTCTAAGGTATCTTCCTATTGCTCTGGTGATCACCATGTCCCGAACCTCGAATTGACCCGAACACCTCCAACGGTGGTGCTACCTACCTCTCAATGGTGGGATGGCACTACTTTAAAGGACATTTACACAGACGAATTCCTTAGGGTAGGTAGGTTCTCGTAGATACTTGCTCTAATTTCAAAAATGAACCAAAAATACTTTTCACACCGACACCTTTTCAAAAAGCTTTCGAAAGCAATTTTTCAAACACTCTTGAGGACCGATACAAGAGTCGAACTGGAATTTTCAAAGAAACTTTTTAAAACCCACAATTGAAAAGCAAACAAACATTTTGAAAACACAAATGAGCAAGTATCTAAGAGCCCATGGATAGAAAGGGTGCTAACACCTTCCCTTTCTATAACCTACCTCCCGAACCGAGAGCGATCTCTTTAAGGAATTTTTCTGTGCTTTTGTCCTTTCCATTTGGAGAAAATAAAAGACGGTGGCGACTCTTGCTTCCGCGACATTTCGCGAACCAGCGTTAAACAGTCAGTTCCAGATCCACCGATCACAGAACTGGCGACTCTGCTGGGGACATAAACTTAAAGTGAGGTGTACCTTAGGGTTAGTTCATAACTGTGTTTTCAATTGTATTGACTTGTCTGCTTTAAATTTGTGGGTTGCATGGGAGTTACATAGATCCTAACCCGGATCTGGGGATACCCTGTTTAGGTAGCATAATCTGTGAGGGACCTGTCCGGCGTATACCGACATGGGTGAAGCAGTGGCTACGTTGGTGTGGCGCCTTGGTCTGTACCGATATCCCTCGTGTCGAAACGGGGAGAATATGGGTCTTCCAAGGAGTCATTAAGCACCAACAGACCTTAGAACCTTAAATGACTCAACTTGGCCATTAGAACAGTAGCAGTATGCTACGCCCATTGAGGCTAAACTCTCGTGATGGTTCTGGCCACAAGAAAAGATTGCGATGCTGGAGTTATGACCGATTGAGGGTAGTCAATTATATTGGGATCCTCTAAGAACCCGGTTACTTTGATAGGACAGGTATGAACCAACAAATTGAAATAGGGTAGTACCTAGACCTCATGCTGGCCTTAAACCCTAAGGACTTGTCTTGTGTGACTTGTGTGCCTTCGTACTTGACTACTTGCATGTTTTATCTGACACATGAACTACTTGCAGGTTTTGTCTTAGTCCTTAATCGGGACCCATGACAGGGCTTACTAACTTTCTTGCAGGTTTTGTTTATAGTCCTTAATTGGGACTCATAACAAGGTTTACCGAGTTTCTTGCAGGTTTTGTTTTTAGTCCTTAATTGGGACTCATGACAAGGTTTACTTGAGTTTCTTGCAGGTTTTGGTTTGTAGTCCTTAATAAGGGCTCATAACAGGGTTTACCCATATTACCCCATGCATCATGACATCATACCATTGCATACATTCTAACCCATTTCAAGGATCTCAAAGGCTTGTGATGCAGGTCATGATAAATCAAACATCTAGCAAGGGGCGAAGAGGATTTATTTTCCTCTAGACAAAGTCAGGGGCTATGACCCACTTGATATGGTGAGCTCTGACTCTTGAAAAAGGTTCCCTTAACCAAAGTTGTTTGGAAATCAAAACCAGACATGATGACTAAAGTCAGGGGCTATGACCCACTGGATATGGTGAGCCTTTGACCCTTGAAGGAGTGCTCAATGACATGGGTTTCCTTCAATCAAGCTACCAGACCCAAATTCTAACAAATTTTCTTGTTTACCCCGCGAGGTCCTTGAAAACATTACATGCATGTCATACCCATCATTGCATTACAGGTATCCCTTTTGCAGGTCACTTACCGTTCTCGCCATTTATTTCAGCAATGGCTTGCCCACAAGACAACCAGGACTTTCTTGCTCAAGAGACCCGGTTCGGGAAAATCCTCCTGAATCTGTCCGAGGGGCAGGAAGAGCTAAGGACACTTCTCATGGAGACCTTTGTCAGGAACAGTGCTGAGGATGAAAGGCTGAAACACCTACAAGCTGAGGTGGATGCATTGAGGGTCCAGATGCTGGGGCAGGTGACTGCCATTCAAGAGTTAGCTCAAAGACAAGATGAGCTTTGGTTTCTCGTCAACCAACTGCTTCGGGGTAACCAACTGGGGCAAAAGTCTAAGAGTAAAAAGCCAGTCATCGTTCAACCACCTTTGAGACAAGGAGGTAAGGGGAGAGCTCCTCAAACAGCTCCAGTGTCACAAATTCAACATCACAACCAACAAAAGAGCGAGAGAAGGCAGTTCACTCGGCTCAGCATGACCTTATCCCAGATATTGGCACAGTTGCTGGAGACCAAGCTGGTAACTCTAAAAGAAGCTCCGAAAAACCAAAATACAACGTCACCGAAGTACAACCCCAACGCCCGCTGCGCTTATCACTCTGACAGCCCGGGGCATACTACAGATGATTGTTGGAGCTTGAAAAATAAGATCCAAGACATGATCGATGCTGGAGAGATTCAGTTTAAAGTACCCAAGACTCCCCACGTGATCACTGCTCCCTTGCCAAAACATGGCTAGGATTGAGAAATTTTTGTTCATTCGAATGTTCAAGTTGCAATTCTTTTCTGTTCAAACATTTACTCATGTTAAACATTGTTATTTCATTAATGCATCGCATATGACTGTTTTGAAGCAATATATTCGTATTCACTATACGCAAATTATTTTCATATTTTTTCTGATGATCAACTCTTAATTAATAATTCTAAGCCTCTTGAGGGAGGATGAAGAAAACAATACCACGATCTACAGTATGCTTTTAAACAGACCCCGCTGATGAGGTACAGGCATTGTTTCAATCCCTAAACACTGGAGTTATAAGGAAGATAATCCCTCGTCAACCCCTTTGAGCCAAAGAAGTAGGAGTTTTTTCTTTTCGAAATTTAAAACCCTTAATCATAACCTGGGGCAGAGTAGTCTCTCAGTTGATCCAAGTGCATAACGAATGGCACCAAAAGGTCCTTACAAAACAAAGAAAGACAGTGATGGTTCCGAGTAATTAATAAGGACAGGAAGTCATTATATCTCTCAAAATAAAAAAGCCCATTAAGTCAAAACCCATGAAGGAGACTTACGAAGCTGGGGCATCCCGCTGACTGTAATTCCAAAAAAGGAAACAGCTCAGGCAAAAAATAGGGATAAACAAAATCAAAAAAGGAAGAGGTCCTACAAACCCTCAACAAGAAAGGAATGACTGCCTATTCAAAATAAACTATCGGTATCCGAACCATCACTGGGATATCAAAGTAAAGACTCAAACAAGGTCTAACGCACGATCAGCTGAGTTTAGGTTTGAAGAACATCACGAAGAGTGGGTGGGTACAATTATTTTGAGCCTTTATCCTTTGTTTCTTAAACCATGAACCAGGCCACGTTATAACCCTCAAAAGTCCTAGCTGAAGCATGGGTTAGTTCGAAAGCATACTGTTACGAAAGGTATCCTGACTCCTTAAGGCCTACGGTAAATACGGAGTTGACATCACGTTTTACAAACATTCACTTGTTTTATGAAAAAAAAATGCATTTTCAAAATCGTCAAGACAGACATGAGCGTTGCATTTTTAACATAACTTTGTTTGCATATGACTTCTTGTTTGAACAACAGGGAAATTCGCACGATGAATACCTAGTGAACAAAAGCACTTCCAATCAAGGGGAAGACATGAGCATGGTCCATCATCTGGGGCAATCCAATCAAGATTCGGAGAATCTCTCAAAGGCCAAATAGCCTGGGGCAAATCTCCGCCTGAGTCACTTGGGGCATTTTAACAACGAATCTGGCCTGATCAAACACCTTCTGGTGGCATGACAAAACACTTCTAACAGGGGCAACTCCCTACATTCTGAGAACATGGATGTGATCGGTGGATCTGGAACTGACTGTTTAACGCTGGTTCGCGAAATGTCGCGGAAGCAAGAGTCGCCACCGTCTTTTATTTTCTCCAAATGGAAAGGACAAAAGCACAGAAAAATTCCTTATAGAGATTGCTCTCGGTTCGGGAGGTAGGTTATAGAAAGGGAAGGTGTTAGCACCCTTTCTATCCATGGTTATCCATGGGCTCTTAGATACTTGCTCATTGTGTTTTCAAAATTGTTTGTTTGCTTTTCAATGTGGGTTTAAAAAAGTTTCTTTGAAAAATTTCAGTTCGACTCGTACGTCAGAGTGTTTGAAAAATTTGCTTTGAAAGCTTTTGAAAAGTGTTGGTGTGAAAAGATTTCAGTTTGTTTTGAGATTAGAGCAAGTATCCTTGAGAACCTACCTACCCTAAGGAATTCGTCTGTGTAAATGTCCTTTAAAGTAATGCCATCCCACCATTGAGAGGTAGGTAGCACCACCGTTGGAGGTGTTCGGGTCAATTCGAGTTTGTAGGGACATGGTGATCACCAGAGCAATGGGAAGACACCTTAGAAGCTACCCTCATGCCAGGTTCCCGGATCATGAGGACTTACTAAGACATCCTCTACTCGATGATCACCTTTCGAAAGGCAACAGTGAGGCGTACCCTAGGGGTGGTGTGTGCGATTCGTGTGTCGTTTTCATTTGTATTTGTCTTTTGTCAAGTTCATTGTGATCTACGCTTGATTTTATTATGGCCATTCATTCTTGCATGCTGATTTAACAGTCAAAATATTTGCGGGAAAATAAATCTAAACTATTACAAATGGCGCGGGTCCACATCGCCAAAATTAAACCGGACCCGATTTGACGGAAAATAAATAAAGCAAAAGAAATAAAAGTGCGAGCAATAAACTCGTTACAACGCTTTGGGAGAAATACATAATGAATTAAGCGAAATAAGGTAAATATGCGCAATTAAGGAATTAACAACAAGACTAGGGCGTTGGACCCTTTTACAAAAATATTTAAAGTTAATGAATTAATTAATGAGGAATTAAAATTAAAGATTTAAAAAGAATGTTTTTTGGTATTTTTGTATTTTTTAAGATTTAATGGAAAAAATAATTAATTAAAATTAAAATGAAGCGTCAAACCCTAATTCTAATGGTTTTTAAGTTATTGTGAAAATATTAAGTTTTAACCTAATTTAAATCTAAGTTAATTTACATGCAAAATTTAATTATAGAAAATAAATAAAATAAACATTATTATTGTAAAAAGGGAAATTAAAAGGAATCAAAATTAATTAAACTTATTTCTACATATTTTTGGATTTTTTATTATGAAAGGAATTAAAATTGTGACCTAATTAAAACTAAATAATTACATATTAATTTATTTATGAAAATAATTAAAATAAAATAATCTATTATATTTTTACCTTTTTCTGATTTTTTTAGGCATTTTTTTATGTATTGTAAGAATAATGAATTAAATTAAAACAATAAAACAAATAAAAATAATAGTAAAAAAAAAGATATGAGAAAAATAAAAACACTTGCAAACCAGGGTGGGGGTGTAGTCCCAAATTGTGAGGTCAAATTATGAGGAATCTGGCCCAACAAGCAGTGGCCTTTTTGACTTTTTGCCTAGCGTGTGGATGCGTTGACCTGAGTATACGTGTTCTTCAGATTCTTGGCCTTGGATTAAATCTCCAGATGCACGTGGCTGGCTTGATGATGGTGGCGTATGGTGAACCATAGCACTGAAACTGCATGGGATTTATTATAGCAAAATAATATTGAATTTGTTCAAACCTGGGACTCGAACCCAGGTCTTGGATGTGAACTCTACCAACGCTTGCCAGCTGAGCTGTTGAACACCTTTGATATATTAATAACAAACAAATAACAAAAAGAAAAACAAACGCATTAGTGGTTAAACGCGCGAAATTTAAAACCAGCCTATCGTTGATGGACAACACATCGTCTTCTTCATTGTCTTTATTTTTTTTTTGAAACAAAAGCCTATGGAAACGGTTTTGAACGCATGGTCTTAGGCTAGCTTCAAGAAAATAGCGACTAGCGCTATGATGTCAATAAATTGATCGCGAGGGTCAAGATCTCTTCGTCTAAGCTTCCTGAACCCATCCATGGCACTGTGGTGGTTGGACTTTACGTGATTAAGAAACCCCTAATTGGGAGCTCTGCAAACCCTAGACGGCATCAATGGCCAAATCACATATATTGCACAAAAACGAAATTAATTGGCATGGTTAGCATCAGAACATTATGAGGAACAAGAATCCATGAATCAAATGTTAAAAAAATGCTTAAAATATGAAACACGATGATCAATATTTTTCTATGCAGTTCATGTTCATTCTACCAATTCTTGGAGTCTGAATGGATGCTAACGATTGGAATCGCTTCAGGGAGCCTTGAGGAAGCCTTTGAAACAAGAATTAAGACCTGAATCCTTCTCTAACCACGTTTTCAGAATTGCTTTATTTGACAAAATTTCCAAGTTTGTAGGGTATTCTTGAGCGCAGCTTTCAGTGTTTTTGCATTAGGGTTTGATTCCTGGTTATGTAGTGAGCATATTAGGTTAAGAAAATTGCACAAAATCTTTTGAATTCAATGGTTTCAATATTTGATTTTACAAGATCTTTTTTGAATCTTTTTTCATGTGTATTTGGTGTCAATTAGCTCAAATCAAACCAAAACTTGCCTAATTAGGATGTGCACGTGATATTGAGAGTAAAACATGCATGAAAAGATTTTTTAGGTCAAGTTTGATATTTTTCATGTATTTAAATAATTTAAATGAATTAATATAAATAATAATTCAAATAAATAAATAAAAAATGAGAAAATACTTCCCTTTGGGCCAAGTGGTCGTGCATAGGCTTGGAATGATGAATCTTGGAAGAAAAATGGGCCCATTAGCAATTTTAGGTCATTTGAACCATTGTTGACTTTTCAAAATTCCCAAAAATTTCCCAACTTCCACAAGGCATAACTTGCTCAATTTTCAAGCTTTTCACATGTTCTTGGACATTTTGGAAAGGTCTTTGAGTCCTCTAACCAATGCCTTTGGTCCCATGTCATTTTGGTTTACCAATCTCAAGTTATGTCCTTTGACTTAAAGTCCCTTTTTGTTGACTTTTGAAAGTGACCTATAATGTTGAAATTGATAACTTTTTGTGAGAGCATTTCTTGGACTTGAAGTATGAAGATGAGTTGTAGGAAATGTCTTTCTCTTCAAAATGAGCTTTGGATGGAATTTTTCTGATAATCCATGTGAAAGTTATGCCCTGGTCAATTTCAGTTTGACTTTTTCAACTGTCCAAATATAGTAACTTTTGCATCTTGATGATTTTCTGAGCCAAATTTTGAGAATCATGATCAAGCATTGATCAAATGATGTTTGTGGCTTCAAAATGATATGTTGACCAAAAATTTGAACTTTTTGACTGTCAAATGACCATTTTGCCCCTACAGTTGACTGTAGTGCAATTTAGGGTTTTGACTGTGCAATTTTGAGCTGAATGCCTTGAAACTTGATATGAGGATGCTTGACCATGTTTGCAAGCATATGAGACTTGATTGGGCCCTTGAAAACTTCCTTTTCTTGATCAGAACTCAAACCCTAGTTTTGACTGTATAGGAGACAGTTGCACTGCACAACCCTTGGGGAATCTTGTGACTTGGCTTGGCAATTTCTTGAAGAATATGGGAGGGCAAATTTTGGGGTGCAACAGTTGCCCCTGTTCAATCTTCTTAGACCTGAGGATGCAGATTGGCAGATGTGCCTTTCGTAATCCGAGGGTAAAAGATGATTGAACACTAGAGTGCCCAGAAATTTGCGCTCACATAGTAGCAGTGATGGGGGAATGGGCTTATAGATGCCATTTAGAGGTTACTGAATAGGGTGATGGGCTTATAGATGCCATCTAGATGTTGATTGCGTAGGAGATTCCTTAGCGAGAACCTGCTTACCTGCAAAAGAAAAATGAGTACCTGACACGTTGCAGGAGCTGATTTTAGATGCTTGGTATAGATATGTCCTGACTGGTTACAGGAGCTGAGTCTGGAGTTTCAAACGCTGATGAATGAACCAGAGATGGTTACTGCCTTAGCATGAATGGTAAGAGAACCTTGTGTGACTTTAACTTCAACAGCGCTCGTTGAGAAAAATCTTGGCGGGAATTACCATCTTTGCAGTATCGGGAAGAGAACCATAGGCTATTATAATCTGAAAGGGAATCACCTCACTCGCCGTTGGAGAGGGAATCATAGGAAAAGGAATTGTCACCTCACACACTGTCGGAGAGGGGACCATAGAAGACTATCACCTCACACTCATCGTCGGAGAGGGAAACATCTGAAAAAGGAATTACTACCTCACACACCGTTGGAGAAGGAACCATAGGAGACTATCACCTCACACTCATCGTCGGAGAGGGAAACATCTTGAAAAAGGAATTACCACCTCACGCAGTTGTCGGAGAGGGGACCATAGAAGACTATCACCTCACACTCATCGTCGGAGAGGGAAACATCTGAAAAAGGAATTACCACCTCACGCACTTGCCGGAGAGGGGACCATAGGAGACTATCACCTCACACTCATCGTCGGAGAGGGAAACATCTTGAAAAAGGAATTACCACCTCACGCACTTGCCGGAGAGGGGACCATAGAAGACTATCACCTCACACTCATCGTCGGAGAGGGAAACATCTGAAAAAGGAATTACCACCTCACGCACTTGCCGGAGAGGGGACCATAGAAGACTATCACCTCACACTCATCGTCGGAGAGGGAAACATCCTTAAAAAGGAATTACCACCTCACGCACTTGTCGGAGAGGGGACCATAGAAGACTATCACCTCACACTCATCGTCGGAGAGGGAAACATCTGAAAAAGAAATCTGGAAGCAGCATCAGAACGTCACCATATCTGGTTTACATCTGAAACTATATCTAGAAGGAAATCTTGAAGCAGTATCAGAACGTCACCATATCTGGATCATATCTGAAACTATATCTGAAGAATATCTGGAAGCAGCATCAAAACGTCACCATATCTGGTTTACATCTGAAACTATATCTGGACTGAATTGCGATAGTTTGATAGTAGTCATTTTAGTATTGATCTTTTTCCTGAAAAGGCAGAACATAATTGTATGCAAAATCATGATGCACGAACTGTATGTCTTCAAAATTAATGAGATTCGTGTAGTATGATGCGTATGCATGCTATAATGTATGAATATGTGATGTTTATGAATGTTTGTTCTTCGTCTAGGAAGATAAATCCTTGACGGGTGTCGGGAAGTCGTATCCTGGGCCGATGTTGAGGAATAGCTTTTGCTTCCGCTGGGGATGATAGTTGCAAGTATACCGGTAGGAGAAGATAATTCCGTTGCGGAACAATCTTGGCAAATGGAAGATTCTGCAGGGAGAAAAGATACTCTAGTGACCATGCTGAGAAGCAATACTCTGTGGGAAGAGGGATGCCTTGCTGAGTGTTGATGATAACTTGCTGAGGATACATTGTTGTATTGGAAGTATGAATGGACTTCGCTGGGGATAAGAAAATTGCGTCGACGACGATCTTTCCGTGGCTTTTGGCTGAGGATAACCCAGTTATATCCTTTTAAGGAAATAACTCTTTAAATCAAGTCGGACGACGCGTTCGTGCTCTGCGAGGTGATAAGCTTCCAGAATCTACTGGGGATAAGCTTATTGCTTGGGGATATGAATTCCAACTTTCCTGAGGAAACTGGATTGGACTCTCCTGGGGAAGTATTGAACTGTATTGGTTAGGTCTTTCAATGGAACCTACCTTGATACCTTGGAGGACAGAACGATCGGATTGCTTAGACCACCCCTTATTGCCCCTGTCTCTATGGGGGAGACACCTGTGGGATGCTGATAATTATTGAGGGACAAACCTTCTTCTGGTGGACAGATGGCAGGACATAGTCGTACGCTTTGATCCCTAATTTTTGCCTGGACCGCCCTTTCGGGTTTTCAGTCCACCGGGATACCCATTTTTTCCCAAGCCGCCTTTCCAGGTTTTCGACTTGCCGGGTGTACATGTTTTTTTTTTACTTTCATCCCTTATTTTTGCCCGAACCCTTTTGGTTCGCCGGGAAGCCCTTATTTTTGCCTAGGTGTGTCAACCTAGCGGGTCTTTGATTTTGCGTAGTATTTTTCGACTATGTCCACGCTCTTAGAATGCAGGTAGGTGCCCCTGGCTGCTTGTGTTGCCATATTACCAGAAGGTGTCCGATCGTGCAAGATTCGTTGCTAGAGTGCCCCAAGTGACTCAGGCAGAGATTTGCCCCAGGCTATTTGGCCTTTTGAGAGATTCTCTGGATCTTGACTTAATTGCCCCAGATGGTAGACCATGATCATGCCGTGCCCCTGGATTGGAAGTGCTTCTGTTCATTAGGCATTCATCGTGCGAATTTCCCTGCTGTTCAAACAAAAAGTCATATGCAAACAAAGTTATGTTAAAAATGCAAAGCTTATGTCTGTCTTGAAGATTTGGAAAAATGCATTTTTTTTTTCATAAAACATGTGGATGTTTGTAAAACATGATGTCAACTCTGCATTTACCGTAGCCTTAAGGAGTCAGGATACCTTTCGTAATAGTATGCTTTCGAACTAACCCATGCTTCAGCTAGGACTTTTAAGGGTTATAACGTGGCTTGGTTCACGGTTTAAGAAACAAAGGATAAAGGCTCAAATTATTTGTACCCACCCGCTCTTCGTGATGTTCTCCAAACCTAAACTCAGTTGATCATACGTTAGACCTTGTTTGAGTCTTTGCTTTGATGTTCCAACAATGGTTCAGATGTTGATGATTTCTTTTGAATAGGCAGTCATTTTTGCTTTGGTTGAGGGTTTGTGAGACCTCTTTCTTGATTTTGTTATCCCTTTCTTTTTTTGCCTGAACTGTTTCCTTTTTTGGAATTACAGTCAGCGGGATGCCCCAGTTTCATAAGTCCCCTTTGTAGGTTTAGACTTCTTGGGCTTTTCATTTATGATTGATTTTTTTTTTTTGATCATGACTGCCTGTCCTTATGATTGCTCTGAACCATCACTGTCTTTGTTCGTTTTGTAAAGATCTCTTCGGTGCCATTCGTTATGCACTTGGATCAACTGAGAAACTACCCTGCCCCAGGTTATGATAAAGGGTTTTAATTTTCGAAAAGAAAAACTCCTACTTCTTTGGCTCAGAGGGGTTGACGAGGGATTATCTTCCTTATTACTCCAGTGTTTAGGAATTGAAACAATGCCTGTACCTCATCAGCGGGGTCTGTTCAAAAGCATACTGTAAAGATCGTGGTATCGTTTTCGTCATCCTCCCTCAAGAGGCTCAGAATTTTTTTAGATCAAGAGTTGACATCAGAAAAAATATGAAAACAGTTTTGCATATAGTGAATGCGAATATATTGATTCAAAATAGACATAAGCGATGCATTAATGGAATAACAATGTTTTAACATGAATAAATGTTTGAACGGTCAAAAGAAAAACACAACTTGAACATTCGAATGAACAAAAGTTTCCTAGTCTCGGAGCTTGTCACTTCAACTGATGAGCCTTGGAGAAATGGTAGAAAAATTCAGCCTGTCCATCTTGTGTGAACTCCAATGCCCCTTCATCGATCAGGTCCTGGATTTTGTTCCTCAGATCCCAACATTCATTAGTATCATGTCCTGGGCTAGCAGAGTGGTAGGCACATCTCTTATTGGGATCATAGGCAGGAGATGATGTGTTGGGGTTCCGGGGATGAGCCCTTAATGTGATCAGATTCAACCTCAATAGGTGTTGCAAAGCTTGATACCGCGATATGTTGAGCGGGGTGAATTGCCTTATGGGCTTGTCTGGCTGGAGCTGGTGAGGTTGATGCTGAATTTGTGGCACTGGAGCCATTTGAGGAGCTTTCCCCTTATCCTCTTGTCTCGGGGATGATTGGATGATGAATGGCTTTTTACCCTTAGATGTTTGCCCCAGTTGGTTACCCTGAAGCAGTTGGTTGACGAGAAACCCGAGCTCATCCTGTCTTTGAGCTAAGCCTTGAATGGCATTCCTCTGCCCCAGCATCTGGGCTTTCATAGCATCCATCTCAACTTGTAGGTGTTCCAACTTTTCATCCTCAGCATTGCCCCTGACGAAGGTCTCCGTGAGAAGTATCCTTAGCTCCTCCTGCCCCTTGGATAGATTCAGGAGGATTTCCCCGAACCGAGTCTCTTGAGCAAGAAAGTCCTGGTTGTCTTGTGGGCAAGCCATTGCTGAAATAAACAGTGAGAAGGGTAAGTGACCTGCAAAGAACGGGTACCTGTAATGCAATGATATGTATGATATGCATGCAATGTTTTTCAAGGACCTCGCAGGGTAAACAGAGAAACTTGTTAGAGTTGGAAACTGGCAACTTGATTGAAGGAACTTCCTGTTGTAGAGAGCCCTTCTTCAAGGGTCAAAGGCTCACCATATCCAGTGGGTCATAGCCCCTGACAACCCTGGCTAGAGGAAAATAAATCCTCTTTGCCCCTGGCTAGATGTTTGATTTATCATGACCTGCATCACAAGCCCTTGAGATCCTTGAAATGGGTTAGGATGTATGCAATGGTATGATGTCATGCTATGCATGGGGTGATGTAGGTAAACCCTGTTATGAGTCCCAATTAAGGACTATAAACAGACCCTGCAAGAAATTCAGTATACTTTGTTATGAGTCCCAATTAAGGGCTATAAACAAAACCTGCAAGAGATCTAGTAAACCCTGTTATGAGTCCTAGTTAAGGACTATAAACAAAACCTGCAAGAACTTTGGTAAACCTTGTCATGAGTCCTAATTAAGGACTATAAATACAACCTGCAAGTAGTTCATGTGTCAGCTAACAGGCATGCAAGTAGCCAAGTACGAAGGCACACAAGTCACACAAGAGAAAGCCCTTAGAGTTTAGGCCATCATGGGGTCTAGGTGTTACCCTCTTTCAGTTGGTTGGTTCATACCTGTCCTATCAAAGTAACCGGGTTCTTAGAGGATCCCAATATCATTGACTACCCTCAGTCGGTCATAACTCTAGCATCGCAATCTTTTCTTGCAGCCAGAACCATCACGAGAGTTTAGCCTCAATGGGCGTAGCATACTGCTACTATTCTAATGGCCAAGTTGTGTCATTTAAGGTTCTAAGGTTGTTGGTGCTTAATGACTCCTCAGAAGACCCATATTCTCCTCGTTGCAACACAAGGGATATCGGTACAGACCAAGGTGCCACACCAACGTAGCCACTGTTTCACCCGTGTCGGTCTATGCCGGACAGGTCCCTCACAGCTTATGCTACCTAAACAGGGTATCCCCAGATCCGGGTTAGGATCTATGTATTTCCGATGCAACCCACAATAGTAAAGCAAGCAAGTCAATACAATTGAAAACACAGTTATGAACTAGCCCTAAGGTACACCTCACTTTATAAGTTTTATCCCCAGCAGAGTCGCCAGTTCTGTGATCGGTGGATCTGGAACTGACTGTTTAACGCTGGTTCGCGAAATGTCGCGGAAGCAAGAGTCGCCACCGTCTTTTATTTTCTCCAAATGGAAAGGACAAAAGCACAGAAAAATTCCTTATAGAGATTGCTCTCGGTTCGGGAGGTAGGTTATAGAAAGGGAAGGTGTTAGCACCCTTTCTATCCATGGTTATCCATGGGCTCTTAGATACTTGCTCATTGTGTTTTCAAAATTGTTTGTTTGCTTTTCAATGTGGGTTTAAAAAAGTTTCTTTGAAAAATTTCAGTTCGACTCGTACGTCAGAGTGTTTGAAAAATTTGCTTTGAAAGCTTTTGAAAAGTGTTGGTGTGAAAAGATTTCAGTTTGTTTTGAGATTAGAGCAAGTATCCTTGAGAACCTACCTACCCTAAGGAATTCGTCTGTGTAAATGTCCTTTAAAGTAATGCCATCCCACCATTGAGAGGTAGGTAGCACCACCGTTGGAGGTGTTCGGGTCAATTCGAGTTTGTAGGGACATGGTGATCACCAGAGCAATGGGAAGACACCTTAGAAGCTACCCTCATGCCAGGTTCCCGGATCATGAGGACTTACTAAGACATCCTCTACTCGACGATCACCTTTCGAAAGGCAACAGTGAGGCGTACCCTAGGGGTGGTGTGTGCGATTCGTGTGTCGTTTTCATTTGTATTTGTCTTTTGTCAAGTTCATTGTGATCTACGCTTGATTTTATTATGGCCATTCATTCTTGCATGCTGATTTAACAGTCAAAATATTTGCGGGAAAATAAATCTAAACTATTACAAATGGCGCGGGTCCACATCGCCAAAATTAAACCGGACCCGATTTGACGGAAAATAAATAAAGCAAAAGAAATAAAAGTGCGAGCAATAAACTCGTTACAACGCTTTGGGAGAAATACATAATGAATTAAGCGAAATAAGGTAAATATGCGCAATTAAGGAATTAACAACAAGACTAGGGCGTTGGACCCTTTTACAAAAATATTTAAAGTTAATGAATTAATTAATGAGGAATTAAAATTAAAGATTTAAAAAGAATGTTTTTTGGTATTTTTGTATTTTTTAAGATTTAATGGAAAAAATAATTAATTAAAATTAAAATGAAGCGTCAAACCCTAATTCTAATGGTTTTTAAGTTATTGTGAAAATATTAAGTTTTAACCTAATTTAAATCTAAGTTAATTTACATGCAAAATTTAATTATAGAAAATAAATAAAATAAACATTATTATTGTAAAAAGGGAAATTAAAAGGAATCAAAATTAATTAAACTTATTTCTACATATTTTTGGATTTTTTATTATGAAAGGAATTAAAATTGTGACCTAATTAAAACTAAATAATTACATATTAATTTATTTATGAAAATAATTAAAATAAAATAATCTATTATATTTTTACCTTTTTCTGATTTTTTTAGGCATTTTTTTATGTATTGTAAGAATAATGAATTAAATTAAAACAATAAAACAAATAAAAATAATAGTAAAAAAAAAGATATGAGAAAAATAAAAACACTTGCAAACCAGGGTGGGGGTGTAGTCCCAAATTGTGAGGTCAAATTATGAGGAATCTGGCCCAACAAGCAGTGGCCTTTTTGACTTTTTGCCTAGCGTGTGGATGCGTTGACCTGAGTATACGTGTTCTTCAGATTCTTGGCCTTGGATTAAATCTCCAGATGCACGTGGCTGGCTTGATGATGGTGGCGTATGGTGAACCATAGCACTGAAACTGCATGGGATTTATTATAGCAAAATAATATTGAATTTGTTCAGACCTGGGACTCGAACCCAGGTCTTGGATGTGAACGCTACCAACGCTTGCCAGCTGAGCTGTTGAACACCTTTGATATATTAATAACAAACAAATAACAAAAAGAAAAACAAACGCATTAGTGGTTAAACGCGCGAAATTTAAAACCAGCCTATCGTTGATGGACAACACATCGTCTTCTTCATTGTCTTTATTTTTTTTTTGAAACAAAAGCCTATGGAAACGGTTTTGAACGCATGGTCTTAGGCTAGCTTCAAGAAAATAGCGACTAGCGCTATGATGTCAATAAATTGATCGCGAGGGTCAAGATCTCTTCGTCTAAGCTTCCTGAACCCATCCATGGCACTGTGGTGGTTGGATTTTACGTGATTAAGAAACCCCTAATTGGGAGCTCTGCAAACCCTAGACGGCATCAATGGCCAAATCACATATATTGCACAAAAACGAAATTAATTGGCATGGTTAGCATCAGAACATTATGAGGAACAAGAATCCATGAATCAAATGTTAAAAAAATGCTTAAAATATGAAACACGATGATCAATATTTTTCTATGCAGTTCATGTTCATTCTACCAATTCTTGGAGTCTGAATGGATGCTAACGATTGGAATCGCTTCAGGGAGCCTTGAGGAAGCCTTTGAAACAAGAATTAAGACCTGAATCCTTCTCTAACCACGTTTTCAGAATTGCTTTATTTGACAAAATTTCCAAGTTTGTAGGGTATTCTTGAGCGCAGCTTTCAGTGTTTTTGCATTAGGGTTTGATTCCTGGTTATGTAGTGAGCATATTAGGTTAAGAAAATTGCACAAAATCTTTTGAATTCAATGGTTTCAATATTTGATTTTACAAGATCTTTTTTGAATCTTTTTTCATGTGTATTTGGTGTCAATTAGCTCAAATCAAACCAAAACTTGCCTAATTAGGATGTGCACGTGATATTGAGAGTAAAACATGCATGAAAAGATTTTTTAGGTCAAGTTTGATATTTTTCATGTATTTAAATAATTTAAATGAATTAATATAAATAATAATTCAAATAAATAAATAAAAAATGAGAAAATACTTCCCTTTGGGCCAAGTGGTCGTGCATAGGCTTGGAATGATGAATCTTGGAAGAAAAATGGGCCCATTAGCAATTTTAGGTCATTTGAACCATTGTTGACTTTTCAAAATTCCCAAAAATTTCCCAACTTCCACAAGGCATAACTTGCTCAATTTTCAAGCTTTTCACATGTTCTTGGACATTTTGGAAAGGTCTTTGAGTCCTCTAACCAATGCCTTTGGTACCATGTCATTTTGGTTTACCAATCTCAAGTTATGGCCTTTGACTTAAAGTCCCTTTTTGTTGACTTTTGAAAGTGACCTATAATGTTGAAATTGATAACTTTTTGTGAGAGCATTTCTTGGACTTGAAGTATGAAGATGAGTTGTAGGAAATGTCTTTCTCTTCAAAATGAGCTTTGGATGGAATTTTTCTGATAATCCATGTGAAAGTTATGCCCTGGTCAATTTCAGTTTGACTTTTTCAGCTGTCCAAATATAGTAACTTTTGCATCTTGATGATTTTCTGAGCCAAATTTTGAGAATCATGATCAAGCATTGATCAAATGATGTTTGTGGCTTCAAAATGATATGTTGACCAAAAATTTGAACTTTTTGACTGTCAAATGACCATTTTGCCCCTACAGTTGACTGTAGTGCAATTTAGGGTTTTGACTGTGCAATTTTGAGCTGAATGCCTTGAAACTTGATATGAGGATGCTTGACCATGTTTGCAAGCATATGAGACTTGATTGGGCCCTTGAAAACTTCCTTTTCTTGATCAGAACTCAAACCCTAGTTTTGACTGTATAGGAGACAGTTGCACTGCACAACCCTTGGGGAATCTTGTGACTTGGCTTGGCAATTTCTTGAAGAATATGGGAGGGCAAATTTTGGGGTGCAACAATGGACATAGTCGAAAAGATACTACGCATAATCAAAGACCCGCTAGGTTGACACACCTAAGCAAAAATAAGGGCTTCCCGGCGAACCAAAAGGGTTCGGGCAAAATGAAGGGATGAAATGGAAAAAATCTGTACACCCGGCAAGTCGAAAACCTGAAAAGGCGGCTTGGGCAAAAATGGGTATCCCGGTGGACTGAAAACCCAAAAGGGCGGTCCAGGCAAAAGTTAGGGATTAAAGCGTACGACTATGTCCTGTCATCTTGTCACCTGCCTATCAGAAGAAGCTTGGTCTATCAACAACTATCAACCCCTCACAGGTCTTCCTCTCCCACCTCAGAAACAGGGGCAATGATGAGTTGTCCAAACAATCTAATCGCTCTGTCCACCAAGGTATCAAGGTGAGTTCAGCTAAAGAACATAACCAAATATCTTAATTCCCCAGAGAGTGAGCCAACAAGACAGTATACTCTCCTCAAGCAGTCATACAGTCAAACTTAAGGAAGTTGGGTGTCCTCCAGTAGATCTCAACATTCCCCAGCACATCACTCTTAAACAAGCATCCCCGGCAGTCTTGACCTAAAGATTGTTACCCGGCGATTTATCAAACCTTCAAAGGAATCACTTCCCCCGCAATTCGAAACTTCCCCAAGAGAATCCAACCCAGTTTCCCCAGGAAAGTTGGAATCCATCTCCCCAAGCAGTAAGCTTATCCCCAGTAGATTCTGGAAGCTTATCCACGCAGAGCACGAACGCGTCGTCCGACTTTATTCAAAGAGTTATTTCCTTACCAGGATATAACTGGGTTATCCTCAGCCAAAAGCCACGGAAAGATCGTCGTCGACACAGTCTTCTTACCCCCAGCGAAGTCTATTAACACTTCCAACGCAACAAGAGTATCCCCAGCAAGGTATTATCAATACTCAACAAAGTATCTCTCTCCCCACAGAGTATTGCTTCCCAGCAAGATCACTAGAGTACTTTTCTCCCCGCAGAATATTCCATTCGCCAAGTTTATTCCCCAACGGAGTTATCTTCTCCTACCGGTATTCTTGCAACTATCATCCCCAGCGGAAGCGAAATCTATTCTTCAAAATCAGCCCAGGATATGACTTCCCGGCACCCGTCAAGGATTTACTTTCCTAGACGAAAGCATACATTCCTAAACATCACATACATCATTATAGCATGCATAGACGCATCATATCTTACAAATCTCATTTATGTTGAGAACATCATTGCTTGGTCCATATCATGCATTGCATATGACTAACCTTTACCTTTCAGGAAGGATTCAGCTAAATTCTCAATCATATTTCAAGACCCAGACCAGTTCGGTTAATCGACTCCAAAGATTTCTTATCCAGTCCAAGGCCTTCTCTAGTCCAGCTAAATCGACCCCAAACAGATTTTTCTGATGAAGACTCAGTAGAAGTTATCAAAGGTTTTTCTCAAACGTCCGCTTTTGAGATTATAATTGCCTATGGTTCTCTCCACGATCCTGCGGAGATGATAATTCCATTCCAGGTTTTTCTCAAACGTCCGCTTTTGAGATTATAATTTCCTATGGTTCTCTCCCCAAATTTGCGGAGACGATAATTCCATTCCAGGTTTTTCTCAAACGTCCGCTTTTGAGATTATAATTTCCTATGGTTCTCTCCCCAAAGTTGCGGAGACGATAATTCCATTCCAGGTTTTTCTCAAACGTCCGCTTTTGAGATTATAATTTCCTATGGTTCTCTCCCCAATGTTGCGGAGACGATAATTCCATCCCAAGTTTTTCTCAAACGTCCGCTTTTGAGATTATAATTTCCTATGGTTCTCTCCCCAATGTTGCGGAGATGATAATTCCATTCCAGGTTTTTCTCAAACGTCTGCTTTTGAGATTATAATTTCCTATGGTTCTCTCCCCAATGTTGCGGAGATGATAATTCCATTCCAGGTTTTTCTCAAACGTCCGCTTTTGAGATTATAATTTCCTATGGTTCTCTCCCCAATGTTGCGGAGATGATAATTCCATTCCAGGTTTTTCTCAAACGTCCGCTTTTGAGATTATAATTTCCTACGGTTCTCTCCCCAATGTTGCGGAGACGATAATTCCATCCCAGGTTTTTCTCAAACATCCGCTTTTGAGATTATAATTTCCTATGGTTCTCTCCCCAATGTTGCGGAGACGATAATTCCATTCCAGGTTTTTCCCAAACGTCCGCTTTTGAGATTATAATTTCCTATGGTTCTCTCCCCAATGTTGCGGAGACGATAATTCCATCCCAGGTTTTTCTCAAACGTCCGCTTTTGAGATTATAATTGCCTATGGTTCTCTCCCAGATCCTGCGGAGATGGTAATTCCCACCAAGATTTCTCTCAATGATTGTTGTTGAAGTGAAGTTATCCAAGTTTTTCTCAACGTTTGCTGTTGAGGTTAAGGTCGCCCAAGGTTCTCTCACCGTTCATGCTGAGGTAGTAACCACCCCTGGTTCATTCATCACCTTTTGAAGCTCCAGATTCAGCTCCTGTAACCAGTCAGGACATATCTATACCAAGCATCTGAAGACTAACTCCTGCAACATGTCAGATACTCATTTTTCTTTTTGCAGGTATGCAGGTTCTCGCTAAGGAATCTCTTATGCGATCAAAATCCAGATGGCATCTATAAGCCCATCCACCTTCCAGCATTTCTCCAAATGGCATCTGTAAGCCCATTCCCATCACCACACTGTTACTATGTGAGCGCAAATTTCTGGGCACTCTAGTGTTCAATCATCTTCCACCTTCGGATTACGAAAGGCACGGCAGCCAATCTGCATCCTCAGGTCTAAGAAGATTGAACAGGGGAAACTGTTGTACCCCAAAATTTTCCTTCCCATATTCTTCAAAGATTTGCCAAGTCAAGCTGCAAAATTCCCCAAGGGTTGCACAGTTCAAGGGCCTCCTGAACAGTCAAAATTAGGGTTTTGGTTCTGATCAAGAAAATGAAGTTTCCAAGGATCCAATCAAGTCTCACATGCCTACAAATATGGTCAAGCATCCTCATACAAAGTTTCAAGACTTTCAGCACAAGATTGCACAGTCAAAACCCTAATTGCACTACAGTCAACTGCAGGGGCAAAATGGTCATTTGGCAGTCAAAAGTTCAAATTTTTGGTCAACATCTCATTTTGAAGCCACAAACATCATTTGATCAATGCTTGATCATGATTCTCAAAGCTTGGCTCAAAAATCATCAAGATGCAAAAGTTTCCTTATTTGGACAACTGAAAAAGTCAACTGTAAATTGACCAGGGCATAACTTTCACATGGATTATCAGAAAAATTCCATCCAAAGCTCATTTTGAAGAGAAAGACATTTCCTACAACTCCTCTTCATATTTCAAGCCCAAGAAATGCTCTCACAAAAAGTTATCAATTTCAACATTATAGATCATTTTCAAAAGTCAACAAAAAGGGACTTTAAGTCAAAGGCCATAACTTGAGATTGGTAAATCAAAATGACATGGGACCAAATCAATTGGTTAGAGGACTCAAATACCTTTCCAAAATGTCCAAGAACATGAGCAAAGCTTAAAAATTGAGCAAGTTATGCCTTGTGGAAGTTGGGAAATTTTTGGATATTTTGAGAAGTCAACATTGATTCAAATGACCTAAAATTGCTAATGGGCCTATTTTTCTCCCACAATTCATTATCCAAGGCATGTGCACGACCACTTGGCCCAAAGGGAAGTTTTTCTTCATTTTTTATTTATTTATTTGAATTTTTATTAATAATAATTCATTTAAATCAATTAAATACATGAAAATACTTAACCTAAGTTTTTCAATCTTTTTGTGCATATTATATCCTCAAGATTTCGTGCCTAGCCAAATATGGAAAGAATCAATGGAATTGGATGTGATTTGTATCAAAAAGCATGTGAAAAAGATTTGAAAATCATGGTTAAAAAATCAAATATCATATTCATTAATTCATGGATTTTGATCAAGTTTTTCAACCCTAATCACTCTCCTATACATACACAATCAAAACCTAATGCCTCAGAACCACTAAGCTGCGCAAAAACCCCATTATCAAACTCAAGCTTTTTTGCAAAAAACTCCAAATCTGAAAACAAGGTTGGAGGGCGATTCAAGGCAAAAGACTTGTGCCATCACCTTCCTGAAGCTTCAAGGAAGGATTTCCAATCGAAATCGAGCATTCTAACGCCCTAAATTGGTAACACGAGTGCAACCTGTACAGAGAAAATTTCATCTTCTTGCATCTCAATTCATGCGCATTTAGCACTTTTTAATGTTTGATTCATATTCCTTGTTCAATTCTAATGCTAACCAAACAGTTTAATTTTGTTTTTGTGCATCGTATGAAGATTTGCCATGGATGAGTATTAGGGTTTTGCAAGCTCTAATTTGGGCGTTTCTTAATATGGCAAAATTAGGACACATGAATATCACCATTAAAACAAGCATGTTTGGACGAAGAGAAATAAACCATTGCGCCTAATTTATGAAGCCCCAGGGGCTATTCGCTATTTTCCAGAAGATGGCCTAAAAGAACATTAACAAAACCGTTGCCTATATGTGTTGTGTTTCAGGAAAATAAAACAAGGAGGAAGAAGATGCTGAGGTGTGAGGCAATGAGTGGCTGATTCAAATTTCGCGCGAAAAGCGCCCCACTAACGCTTGTTTCTTTTATATTTTTTGTTAGTTATTACATGATAAACGCGCGTTGAGTGGAGCAGTGGTGAAGCGTTTGGTTGGTAACGTTAATGACCTGGGTTCGAGCCCCAGGTCCTCACTCTTTCCATATTGTTTTTCAACTAATATTCCTATGCAGATTCAATACCAAAGTACACCGTATGCCTTCAAAATCAAACGTCCACGCGTCCCACTGGATTCAATCAAGGGCTAGGATCTGAAGAGCATGGTGTACGTGGGTCAACGCTGATGCACGCTAGTGGGGAAAGTCCACCAGGCCTGAAGCATTGGGCTCAAATTGCCAATGGTTTACCTCCCAAATTAGGGGCAGAACCCCATGGTTTGCACTCTTAAAATCCTTTTTTATTTTTCTATCTTTTGTTTTAATTAGTTTTCTTGATTTAATTCTTTAACTTAATATTTTCACAAATAATATAAAAAACACAAAAACAATAAAAATATCAGAAAAAATGAAAAAAATAATAAATAGTTTACTTTAGTATTTTGTAAATAAATTCATTAATTAATTAGTTTTAAATTAGGTTTTAATCTTAACTTTTTTTAATAAAAAATCTAAAAAATATAGAATTAGGGTTTAATTAATTTTCATCTTTTTTCTTTTATTCCATAATAATTAAATACTAAATATTTATTTTTGTAATTAAATTGCATGTAAATTAATTAGGGTTAATTCTAGGTTAAAACTTTAACATTTTTTCATAATAAAATAAAATTCTAGAATTAGGGTTAGCATTTATTTTAATTAATTCTTGTTCATTAAAATCATAAAATACCCAAAAATACCAACAAAAAAAACAATTTCTTTTCTCTTTTAATTAATTAATTCCATCATTTAATTTAATTTTGCAAAAAAGGGTCCAACGCCCTCGTTTCTTTTAAATTCTATTTTAATTCGCATATTTATTTTATTTCTTTATAATATTTATGTATCTCTCCCGAGGCCTTGTAAATTAATTTCTCGCTTTTCTTTACTTTCTTTATTTTCTGTCAAATCGGGTTCAAGAAATTTTGGCGATGTGGACCCGCGCCTTTTGTAATAGCTTTAGAACTTTTACTTTTCGCAATTTTTAACTGTTAATCAAGGCATGAAAGAATGTATGGACAAAAATAAAAACAAACGCTAGATCACCAATAACATGACAAAAGGCAAAATATCTGAAAACGACACACAAATCACACACCACCCCTAGGGTACGCCTCACTGTTGCCTTGCCCTTCGAAAGGTGATCGTCGAGTAGAGGATGTCTTAGTAAGTCCTCATGATCCGGGAACCTGGCATGAGGGTAGCTTCTAAGGTATCTTCCTATTTCTCTGGTGATCACCATGTCCCGAACCTCGAATTGACCCGAACACCTCCAACGGTGGTGCTACCTACCTCTCAATGGTGGGATGGCACTACTTTAAAGGACATTTACACAGACAAATTCCTTAGGGTAGGTAGGTTCTCGTAGATACTTGCTCTAATTTCAAAAACGAACCAAAAATACTTTTCACACCGACACCTTTTCAAAAAGCTTTCGAAAGCAATTTTTCAAACACTCTTGAGGACCGATACAAGAGTCGAACTGGAATTTTCAAAGAAACTTTTTAAAACCCACAATTGAAAAGCAAACAAACATTTTGAAAACACAAATGAGCAAGTATCTAAGAGCCCATGGATAACCATGGATAGAAAGGGTGCTAACACCTTCCCTTTCTATAACCTACCTCCCGAACCGAGAGCGATCTCTTTAAGGAATTTTTCTATGCTTTTGTCCTTTCCATTTGGAGAAAATAAAAGACGGTGGCGACTCTTGCTTCCGCGACATTTCGCGAACCAGCGTTAAACAGTCAGTTCCAGATCCACCGATCACAGACTCGTTATAGCCTCCCGATCAAAGCCATGTTCTTCTTGAGGATCAATTTTTCCTGAAATAGAAAATCCCAAAAATTCTTCCAAGAACCCTAGCTATGGCGTTTTACATTACAGATTAGATAAACAAAATTGAATGATGCAAATAGCTTGGAAATGTTGTGAGGATTACAAATATGCTAATGGTTTTCTCAAACGATGCAAGAATAAGCCAAATCAATTTCAAGAACAGAGGTAGTTATCGTGACACTTACAACGCGTTTGGATGTCTGAACATGCTTGCTTTTGATCCAGGTAGATTGAGTGAACACCCAGGAAGCGATTGGGACAAGTCTTGGCTTTTGAAAATGCCTCTAGCTATGATTTTGATTTCAAGCTTTTTAGTGAATTTGTCAACTTTTGTCTTGCCTCTGCCTGCAACTTCCAACCCCTGTTTTCATGTTCTAAGCTTCCTTATGTAATGTCCTTTGTATTAGGTCTACAAACTTGGCTCAAATCTTCTCCCATCAATGCTTGCATATTTGATTTTATCTCCCTTTACAAACTTGCCAATTTTTCCAAATCTCAATCTTTTTGCACATGATTTGGTCTGATTCGATTTTGATGATGTTAATGATGATAATCAAAGCCTGAAATAGCAAAACAATCTCATGTTATCAAAGTTTTAGATTTTATATGATTTAAAATGAATAAATTCAAATAAAAATCAAGTTAAATAATAAAAATAAAATATGGGCTCATGGCTGAGGCTAGGACACGTGGGAAACTATGCTAGCTCAAATCAAGTGGAAAAGAATGGGCCCATTTGACAAAATTTGAAGTTTTGGGGATAGTTGACTTTTGGCAATTTTGCAAAAAAGTCCAACTTCAACAATGCACAACTTCTTAAATTTTGAAATTTTGGAGATGTTCTTGGACTTTTTAGAAATATTGAGATGTCCTATAACCAACCCTTTTGGTCTCATCTCATTTTGATATTCCATGCTCAAGTTATAAGCTTTGGCAAAAAAGGTGTTTTTGTTGACTTTCAAAAATGACCTATAATGTCCAAATCTATAACTTCTTGTGATTGCATTTTTTGAACTTTGGGTATGAAGATGGATTGTATGGAAATGCATCCTATTAAAAATGAGCTTTGTATGGGTCATTTCTCATAAAGTATGAGAAAGTTATGCTTGGTCAAAGTTGAGTTGACTTTTCCTGTAAAACCCTAATTTAGCAACTTTTGAGTCTTGATGAATTTTGAGCCATTCTTGATGAATCATGATCAACCCTTGACCAAATGATGAAATATCCTTCAAAATGAGAATGTTGACAAAAAACTTGAAGTTTGATTGTTTGTAGGTCACAGTTGACTTTTGCCCTAGCACAGTCGACTTTTGGACCTTTGAGCAATTGACTGAGCAAACTTCCTCTGCAAGGATTGAAACTTGACATGGATGATCTTGAGAACATATTAGGACATTAGGGAGAACTTGAGGTCATTTGGACTCAAGGATCTTGATGCAACACAAAACCCTAATTTGGGGTTGACTGCCTTAGGAGAGAGCTTGTCTGACCAATTCTTGAGCAACCTTGAGCAATCTTAGAGATTTTCTTGCAATGTCTTGAGGAATATGAGAGTGAAAATTTTGGGGTACAACAGCTGCCCCTGTTCAATCTTCTTAAACCTGAGGATGTAGATTGGCTTTCGTGCCTTTCGTGATCCGAAGGTGGAAGATGATTGAACACTAGAGTGCCCAGAAATTTGCACTCGCATGAAATGGTATCAGTCTGGTGATGTCGGGAATGGGATTATAAATGCCATTTGGGGATTGCTGACGGGAGGATGGGCTTAAAGATGCCATCTGCATGAGTGTCGATCGCATAAGAGATTCCTTAGCAAGGACTTGCATACCTGTTGTTGTGGAAGATTCCGCTTGGGGAAGTTTGATCTTTGTTGAGATTTAGGAACTTGCATGTACTTTAACTGAGAGAGCATCTCTGCTGGGTTTTAAGAACTTGTCCATAATTCAACCGGGGGGAAATCTGTTGAGATTTAGAACCTTATCTGTAATTCAACTGAGACTAATTCAGTTGAGATTTAAGAACCGGTCAGTACTTCGACTAAGGAGAACTTCCGAGATTTAGAACCTTATCTGTAATTCAACCGAGACTAATTCAGTTGAGATTTAAGAACCGGTCAGTACTTCGACTGAGGGAAACATCTTCATCAAGATCTAGGAACTGTCTGTACTTCAACGGAGGAAAATTGCCGAGATTTAGAACCTTATCTGTAATTCAACCGAGACTAATTCAGTTGAGATTTAAGAATCGGTCAGTACTTCGACTGAGGGAAACATCTTCATCGAAATCTAGGAACTGTCTGTACTTTAATGGAGGATAATTCTGTTGAGATTTAAGAAATCGTCCACACTTCGACGGAGGAAAATTGCCGAGATTTAGAGCCTTATCTGTAATTCAACCGAGAATAATTCAGTTGAGATTTAAGAACCGGTCAGTACTTCGACTGAGGGAAAAATCTTCATCGAGATCTAGGAACTGTCTGTACTTTAACGGAGGATAATTCTGTTGAGATTTAAGAACTTGTCCACACTTCGACGGAGGAACTTTGTCGAGATTTAGAACCTTATCTGTAATTCAACTGAGAATAATTCAGTTGAGATTTAAGAACCGGTCGGTACTTCGACTGAGGGAAACATCTTCATCGAGATCTAGGACTGTCTGTACTTCAACGGAGGATAATTCTGTTGACATTTAAGAACTTGTCCACACTTCGATGGAGGAAAATTGTCGAGATTTAGAAACTTATCTGTAATTCAATCGAGACTAATTCAGTTGAGATTTAAGAATTGGTCAGTATTTTGACATAGCTGAGAACTTAACTGCATCCTTCCTGAAAGGTAAAGGTCATTCGTATGCAATTCATGATATATATCAAGCAATGATGTTCTCAAAATAAATGGGATTGTGTTGTATGATGCGTATATGCATGTATCATGATGTATGGAAATGTAATGTTTTAGCTGGGGAAAATAAATCTCGGATAGCTGCTGGAGGAAAGAATTGAATGTTTCGTTCCCGCTGGAGATAGTGGACGAAGATGATTACAAGAATAAACCTGCAGGAGAGGATAACTCTGTTGGGGAATAAACTGATGAGAGGATTACTCTGTAGGGAAAATATGCTCTGTAGAGGATTCCAGCAATAAATTCCGTTAGGGATGAACTACCGTTGCTGGTGATACTGAATCCTGTTGGGGATTGACTTCTTGTTGGTGAAAGGAAAGAACTCCGCTGGGGATGACCTTTCAGTTGCGACTTTACTGGGAATAACCTTTTAGACTCTTATGGGGATAATCCTTTGAACTTGTTGGGGACAATCTTCCAAAGTCTACTGGGGATGATTCTCCAAACTCCACTGGGGAAGCTTTTTTTAGACTGCGCCGGGAAAAATTTTAAACTCCACTGGGGATATTTTGTATTTTGCCGGGGAATGTTCTTATACTCCGCTGGGGAATATTAAGATCTTTTAATGCTGCTGGTGAATAAACTCTGCTTGGGGAGAATATTACCGATTTCATTTACCGTTGCAAGCCTTAGCTCGGGAGAGTCAACATTGTTGTCTTACTCTGTGGGGAGTGAATGCATCTCAACCATATTCTTCAGCTGAATTTACCTTGTACCTGGTAGATAGACCAACTGTACAGTTTGGACAATTCTTATTTGCCCCTGTTTCCGATATTATGAGTAATGGTCTTTTGTTTCGCATGTAAATATTTATGAGCAGCAATTAATTTCAAATGCATATATCAAAAGTGAACATTGGACGTTCTTTGCAAAACAAAACAGAAAAAGGAAAAAACAGTTTGAAATTTCTCTGAAAATGAATTGTATTAATTTTGAAGTTTGGCCTGTAAATAGGCGTTTTTGTACAAGAGGCTGACGTCCTAGTAAGAGAACGCCTCCGAACAAATAGAATTTATACAATTTGTGAAAAACTAAACAAAACAGTTATGTGAATAATCCCACTGGGTTCCAACTCTGCTATTGCCCTTATGTCCTCGAGCATCTCATCACTTTGCTACTTGGTTGAAGGTAGATCAGATTGATTAGTGCCGTCTGAGCTTGATAGTCGATACCGAAGTCTGGTCGCAAGGTGATCAAATGAGACATAGTGTTACGCTTTGATCCCTAATTTTTGCCTGGACCGCCCTTTCGGGTTTCCAGTCCATCGGGATACCCTTTTTTTCCCAAGCCGCCTTTTCAGGTTTTCAACTTGCCGGGTGTACAAATTTTTTATTTTCATCCCTTATTTTTGCCCGAACCCTTTTGGTTCGCCGAGAAACCCTTATTTTTGCCTAGGCCAGTCGACCTAGCGGGTCTTTGATTATGTGTAGTATCTTTTCAATATGTCTGCATTGACGGGGTGAGGAAGGTCGTCACCATCCATGGTGGTTAGAATCATAGCTCCTCCTGAGAAAATGTTCTTAACCACAAATGGCCCCTCGTAAGTAGGGGTCCATTTGCCCCTGAGATCACCTTGAGGTAATATAATGCGCTTAATCACCAGATCCCCAACTTGATACTCTTGTCGTCTAACTTTCTTATTAAATGCCTTGATCATCCGTTTTTGATACGTTTGACCATGACAAATAGCAGTAAGTCTTTTTTCGTCGATTAGGTTCAGCTGATAAAGCCGGGTCTGAATCCAGTCATCTTCGCTCAAACCTGCATCCTTCATAATCTGAAGAGATGGTATCTGAACTTCAATGGGCAAGATTTCCTCCATGCCATATACCAAGGAATAGGGGGTTGCTCCTGTTGACGTCCGCGCTGAGGTATGATACCCATGAAGAGCAAATGGTAACATCTTGTGCCAGTCTTTGTATGTCACTGTCATCTTCTGCACAATCTTTTTAATGTTCTTATTAGCCGCTTCAACAGCCCCATTCATCTTCAACCGGTAGGGAGAAGAGTTGTGATGCTGTATCTTGAACTGTTTGCAGAGCTCAGTGATCATTTTGTTATTTAGATTTATACCATTGTCCGTAATGATCCTCTCTGGTACACCGTATCGACAGATCAGATTGTGCCGAATGAACCGTGCCACGACGTTCTTGGTTACTGTAGCAAAGGAAGTTGCTTCAACCCATTTCGTAAAGTAATCAATTTCTACCAGGATGAAACGATGCCTGTTGGATGCCGTAGGTCTGATCTCGCCTATCATATCAATGCCCCACATTGCAAAAGGCCACAGAGTTGTTAAGACGTTCAGAGGTACTGGAGGTATGTGCACCTTATCAGCATAGACTTGGCACTTGTGACAGGTCCGAGAATGCTGGTAACAGTCGGCTTCCATTGTGGACCAAAAATATCCTGCCCGTAGGATTTTCTTTGCCATGGTGTGTCCACTGGAATGAGTTCCGAAAGTACCTTCATGTAACTCTGCCATGATCCTTTCTGCTTCATTATTATCCACACATCGTAGTAAGGTTGAATCATGGTTACGCTTGTAAAGGATGTCATTACTGATGAAGAACTTCGTCGCGAACCTCCTCAGAAACTTCTTATCATTAACAGATGCACCCTCGGGGTACTCCTGAGCTTCAAGATATCTCTTCACCTCATGAAACCAGGGTTTTTCTACTACCTCCTCAGTTTCAATGTCACAGCAATGTGCAGGTTCGTCCAATCTTTCAATGATAATCCGGGGAGCCTCGTTGTCCCAATTGACTTTGAACATAGAAGACATCGTAGCCAGCGCGTCCGCTAACTGATTCTCCTATCTAGGGAAGTGTTCAAAAGTTACCTCCTCGAAATGTGGAAGCAACGTCAATACATACTCTTTGTAAGGAATAAGATTTGGGTGTTTCGTATCCCACTCGCCTTTGATCTGATTGATCACGAGAGCGGAATCTCTGAAAACACTTAAGAACTTAATCCTTAGGTCAATAGCTGCTCGAAGACCCATAATGCACGCTTCATACTCTGCCATGTTGTTGGTGCAGTTGAAACATAGTCGGGCGATAAACGGAGTATGAGAGCCTTTAGGAGATATGATCACGGCGCCAGTGCCATTACCCAAAGCGTTCGAAGCTCTATCAAAGTACATAGACCATCGAGATCCCTCCTCAGGTCCTTCATCCAGTCCAAGTGTCTCACATTCAGTCACCAACATGATATTCTCATCCGGAAATTCGAAGTTCATAGACTGGTAATCGTCCACTGCCTGATGTGCCAAATGGTCTACCAACACACTTCCCTTGATTTCCTTTTGAGTCGTGTATTGGATGTCAGACTCAGTCAAGATCATCTGCCATCTTGCTATTCTTCCAGACAAGGCAGGCTTTTCGAAGATGTACTTGATTGGATCCATCTTTGATATCAATAGAGTAGTGTGAGTCAGCATATACTGTCTCATCCGGCGAGCATCCCATGCCAAAGTGCAGCAAGTTTTCTCAAGCAACGAGTATCGGGTCTCACAGTCGGTAAACTTTTTGCTAAGGTAATAAATAGCTTGCTCTTTTCGGCCAGACTCGTCATGCTGCCCCAGCATGCACCCCATTGAATTATCGAGTACTATCAAGTATAATATCAAAGGTCTCCCTTCAACCAGCGGCATCAAAATAGGAGGTTCTTGGAGATACTCTTTAATTCTTTCTAAAGCGGCCTGACATTCATCGTTCCATCTTACCACTTGATCTTTCTTCAGTAGCTTGAAGATTGGCTCACAAGTGGCAGTCAGGTGTGAGATGAATCGGGCAATATAGTTCATACGTCCCAGAAAGCCTCTGACTTCTTTCTCTGTTCAGGGAGCTGGCATTTCCTGTATAGCCTTCACCTTTGCAGGATCCACTTGAATACCTTTGTCACTTACAACGAAACCCAACAGCTTACCAGATCTCACCCCGAAGGTTAATTTGTTCGGGTTTAACCTCAGTTTGTACAACTTCAACCTGTCAAATAGCTTCTGAAGGTGATCAAGATGTTCTTCCTCAGTCTGGGATCTCGCAATCATGTCATCGACGTATACCTCAATCTCATGATGGATCATGTCGTGGAACAAAGCGACCATGGCACACTGATACGTTGCTCCAGCATTCTTCAATCCAAAAGGCATGACCTTGTAGAAAAAGGTACCCCATTGAGTAACAAAGGTTGTCTTCTCCATGTCTTCGGGAGCCATTTTAATCTGATTATAACCGGAGAAACCATCCATAAAGGAGAAGACCTTATGTTGTGCGGTATTGTCAACCAGGACATCGATATGAGGTAGAGGGAAATCATCCTTGGGGCTTGCCGTGTTCAGATCCCTATAGTCAACACACATTCGAACCTTACCATCATTCTTTGGCACAGGAACCACATTGGCCACCCACTGAGGGTAAGAAGTGACTGCTAGAAAACCAGCGTCAAACTGTTTCATAACTTCAGCCTTGATTTTCTCGAGCATCTCAGGGCGCATTCGGCGAACCTTCTGTTTCACTGGAGGACAGTCTTCCTTGGTAGGCAATCGGTGAACCACAATACCGGTATCCAACCCAGGCATATCTTCATAATACCAGGAAAAGATCTCAACATAGTCACGCAGCATCTGAATTAACCGTTGCTTAACACTAGCTTCCAGATTTGCACCGATCTTGACCTCTTTCTTGTTTACCTCTGTACCCAGATTTATTGTTTCCCCTGGCTCTTCATGCGGCTGTATGGCCCTCTCTTCTTGGAGTAACAGTCTAGCAAGTTCACCAGGAACTTCGCAATCATCTTCACCTTCGTCTTCGGCTAAGTTGATCGGACTTTCGAAGTCATAACCGGCAGTAGTAGAGTCATTATCAGTGGGATCCAGAGTGGATGTAGACCTGCATATGTGAGTGTGTATAAAATAGTTGTTTTGCAATATATAATAAAAGAAAAACAAGGAGCGCAAAATTTGAAATGCAAGAAACGTCCAATGCTTTTATTAATGATATATGTAGATGACACACATAAAGCCCTCACAAATGAAACCACGGTGCCCCGGGTAAGACACCGGGCAGTAAAGTTTAAAACATTGTCTGTTACAAGTACAAAACAAAAGTCTCTGGGTAACAAAAGAAATTGGGATGAAGTCCTTTGTTGTCCAGTTGCTTAGTCCACCATCAGTAGTTGGGTAGATCCAACTGTCGAACTCAGATTCTTCAACATCGTCTTCAATGGCATTCACTCCTGAATTGCTGACAAACAGGGGAGGTCTTCCGATTCGTGCACTCTGAACATCCCTTTGAGCTTCTGCAGTGAAACCCAAACCAAACTTGTTAGTCTTATGTGCAAAATCAGGGAGTTGACCCCAATTTGCACACCCATATTTCTCAACAACAGCCCGGGCATCCTTGAAGGAAGCCATCTTCATGGGAGGATCTTCAGTGACAGTTTCAGCTGATGCCAGTGTCTGGGGAACCTCTTCAAAATGTTGAAACAGGGTCTCAATGAACTCCCCATCCATCTCTACATATCGGAAAGAGTTGAGGTGGCTCACCATGTACTCCTCCTCTCCTCGTACCGTCACAATTTTCCCCTTGACTGGGTACTTCAGCATCTGGTGGAGCATAGAAGTGACTGCTCCAGCTTTGTGGATCCATGGGCGACCAAGCAAACAAGAATAGGATGGTCGAATGTCCATCACATAAAAAGTAGACGCAAAGACCTGAGAACCAACCTTCACTGGAATATCCACTTCTCCATGTACCATTCTCTTTGACCCATCAAAGGCCATGACAACAATGTTACTTGGCTTCAACTCTAAACCCTCACAGTCCAACCGGTCTAGAGCTTTCTTAGGCAAAACATTCAATAAGGAACCAGTATCCACCAATACATGGGCTAGAGTATTGCCCCTGCATTCAATGGAGACATGCAGGGCATCATTGTGATTCCTCCCCTTAGTGGGCAAGTCAGCGTCAAAGAAACCCAACCCATTATCAGCAGTCAAACTAGCCACGCAATCCTTAAACTGATCAACTGATGTTTCCTGGGGTACGTGTGCAATCTTCAGGAAGGCAATCAGGGCCTTGGCATGGGCTTCTGAGCATAGCAACATAGAGATTTTTGATGGGGTTTTCCCCAGCTGCTCGACTACATTGTAGTCGCTCTTTTTGATAATCTTCAAAATCTCCTCCATCTCTTGTCTAGAGGCTTCAACAGTAATTGTCTTCGGTGCCTCCGTCCGGGCAGGCTCATCAGTGGTTCCTTTGCCTCGAGTGTCAGATGACTCAGCAACAAGGGTAAGAATGGGAACTTGAACAGGAATAGTAGCAGGTACACTGGAAGGTGTAATGACAACAGGTTTCCGAACAACTGGTTGAGAGATCTCGGGGGAGAAAAGTCTTCCGCTGCGGGTGACTTTGGCAGGTCCAACAATATTGCTGACGTCAGTATCAGACTCTTTAGCACTCAAGTCTTGCTTAACTCCGTGATAATATACGTCAGCCCCATAATGCCACGGGAAAGCTTTATTGGATGTATAGGGGATAGGCCCAGGAACAGTGATGATCAATGGCGCGATTCTTGGAACAGATGTAATTCTAACAGGCTTTCTCGAGGAAGCCTTGGAAGAATTGTCGAAAATGGTGATTATAGCAACTTCTTCAGTAGGAACCAAAGGAACAACAATCTTCTCAAACAGAATTTCTTTATTATCCATCAGGCGTTGGACACCTGACTTCAAAAGATGGCAACCGGTAGGTAGGACGGCACACAGACGACAACCTTCGCCACAACCCGGAAATAAAACAGCTAACAGAAGGTTCTTCTTCACAATCATTAAGGGAGTAACAATATCTTTCACAGAAACCATAAACGAGTCTTCATCTATAGCATTCACTCCATGCTTGGGCATAGGAGCAGTCACAACATTAGGTCTTTCAGGTGCTTCAAATTCAATCTCCTTCGCATCAATCAAATCTTGTACTTTATTTTTCAAGACCCAGCAGTTATCCGTATCATGCCCCAGGCTATTAGAGTGAAAAGCACAGCGGGCATTCGGATCGTACATCGGTGATGTTGTATTAGGGCTCTTCGGGGCCTCCTTCGGAATTACCAAGTAGGTCTTCAATAACTGTGGCAGAATTTGGGATAAAGTCATGTTGAGCTGAGTGAATTGTCTTCGTGGCCTTTCGGCCCTTGGCTGATTGTTGCACTGATGAGCAACAGCAGGTCTTGATATAACCACCGCATTGACTGCTTGGCAGTGTTCAGGTCTATTATGGCTTTTTGAACTGTAAACATCACTGGATTCTTTCTTAAAGGGTTTCTTCTCGGCACTAGACAAAGCACCCTTCTGTATCTTACCGCTCTTGATACCAACCTCAATCCTTTCCCCGGTCATAATCAGCTCTATAAACCCAGACGATGAACTTCCAATCAGATGGTTGAAATACGGACCAAACAGGGTCCCCAAAAACATATCCACTAGCTCCCTATCAGCCAAGGGAGGTTGCACTCTACCAGCAAGGGCCCTCCACTTTTGAGCATACTCTTTGAAACCTTCACCTGTACCCATAGACATACCCTGGAGTTGGGTACGTGTGGGAGCGAGGTCGGCATTGTATTGGTACTTGTGATACGGTGGGAGAACTGACTTGTGTTTTGCGTTTGTATTCGCAAATGTTGCGGTTAGCAAGAGTCGCCACCGACTTTTTATTTTATCCTAAGGAAAGGTTAAAAAGCACAGCAAAAACCTTTTGAGATGTTTTCTTGGGTTCGGGGAGTAGATTATAGAAAGGGAAGGTATTAGCACCCTTTCTATCCATGGTTATCCATGGGCTCTTAGTTACTTGCTTAGATCACTTGCCTTTTGTTTTCAATTGTTTTAAATGGTGCTTGAGTGTGTGGGTTTTGAAAATGTTTTTGAAAAGAGGCCAATGTGGTGGCAACCTTTGTAATGATCCATGTGGGGATGTATACAAAGATGTATGTCTTTTGAAAAAGTTTTCATTTGTTTTTGAAAGTTGTTTTGAAAGTGTTGTGAGGTATGATTTTGAAATTAGGCAAGTGTTTTGTTTTGCAAGTTGATTCAAGTAACTAAGAGGTTATCTACTCCTAAATTTCTCAAAAGATTATTGCTATACTTTAACCCTTTTAACAAGTTTGTTCCACCATTGTATTTGGTGGGCAACCTTGTGTTAGGATGTGAGAGGGACAGGCGCGGGTCATCGTTTTAGACCATAATTGCAACGGCGTTAAATGTCTTTGGGCAATTTCTCTAAGGGACTTGATCATTTGTTTTTGTTTGTTTTTGAAAAGTTTTGTCGAGGGACTATGATCATTCAAATTGTTTGCTTTGCCCAAAGAAGTTCAACATGCAATATGGCCCATTTATTTGAAGGCAACAAGTGGAATACCCTAGGGGGTGCAAGTGTGATTTGTGTGTCCATTTTCATGCTTGTTTATCTTGTATTAGGTCAAACTATTTTTTATCGTTTTTTCGCATACAAACCCTAATTCTAACATGTTATCATTAGAAAGCAATAAAGTGCGAAATTAAAATTACTAAGCTATTACAAAACCAAATATGGGAAGGGGGGTACAAATGTTCAAATGGGGACATTGACAAGAATTTAAATCTAAATTATTACATCATTTGGAATATTTGCAATTTAAATAATGCATAATTAAATGTAAATTAAATAAATATGTGAAATGCAAAAAGAAAGTTTTTATGTGTATGAGAAAAGTATGGTTTATGTAAAAGGGAAAAGAAAATAAAAATGTATTATTTTTTTGAGTATTTTGAACTTAGGGTCAAAACCCTAATTTTAAAGAAAAAAGTATTATTTTCTAATTTAAGACAACTATTTATTTATTATTTATAAAAATAAAATAAAATGAAGTGTATTGTGAAAAAAGGTATTTTGTATCAAATATTAATAAAAGTGAAAAATCAAGTATTTTTTATATTTTTGTCTTAAATATATTAATAATCACATATATATATATATATATATATATATATTAAACCCTAAATATGTATTATGCAAAATAAATATTTATTTAATATTTTAAATAAAATAAATAAAAGAGTATTTTTGTGTGAAATATTTTCAGAAAGTAAATGAAAATAAAAATTGTATTTACATTATTTTTTACATTTTATTCTAATAATCATATATATATATTTATGTATAAACAAAGAAAATAAACAAATAAATATGCAATAAATGCAAAAAGTGATGAAAAAAATATTTTTAATTTTTAAATGGCATGAGAAAAAATAAACAAAGTCAGCCAAAAAAGAAAAAGTCAAAAATGTTAAAAAATGAGCAAATGGGCTCAGGGGGGTGTAAACCAAAAAAGATGGTGTGAAAAGCAAAATAATACAGGCCCAGCCCATTGACCATTGTCTTCAACCTCCAGCTTCAAACATTTGAAAAAACGCGCGCCTCTTGCTTCAATGTCTAACTCCTGATTCTTGGCTTTTCAGCAAAAACTCATAACACAAGAAATGTTCAGCATGAAGAGACGGTTTCAACCATATAAATAACTTGACCTATCTCTCTAAGATGAGGGAGAATTTCTCTCCCCCTCTTTTCTGACCTAACTTTTCATCAATGTTCAGACATGAAATTCTCTAAGCACACGAAACATAAATGAAATCTAATCATATGAGCATGTTCAGGGCTATGATTGTGACATGTTTTCTTCAAAAACCTAAAGCTAACAATGTCTAATAAGAGAGATAGAACTCCATGAATATACCTGTTCAGTTGGAATCGAGCTTGGCAATGGAGGATGTTTCAGGGTGAAATGATGACTTGTACAGCTTCCTTGAAGTGTAAGGATGCTTTTCCAATTCCTACTTTGTCTTGAAACTCCCTGAATCGAGCTAGTGAACTCCAACTGCAAAACAAAAAATTGAAAATGGTGAAGTGGCTTGGAGGTGTTACAGGTCTGATTTTAGGACATGGTTAGCTTGTATATATTGTAGGGAAGGTAGAGGAAAAGGTTTGGATCAAAATGCTCGAAGGGATTGGGAGTTTGCACTCAAACTGCAGGGCTTGCTCTGTTTGAGCAGTTTTGTGGTGTTTCTGAGATGGAGGATGCTTGGGAGGTTTAGGGCTCGTGCCAAAGCTTGGGTATGTTCTATGGAATCTGTTTGATAGCTTTTGTGTTGTGTATCTAAGCTGAGATGAGAGTTAGCATAAGTTATGGACTTTTCTTCACACTTAAGCTACAAAATGCCACTTTGCTTTCTAGGTCAGTACAGGCCCTCTAACTATGCTGCTATCCCTTGCCTTGATCAGTGCAATTTGCTCACAAACTTGTGCCAAGAAGATCTTGCTTGTACCTGCTTGGATTTCTAATTGACATAAAGCAAGCTTTTCAAGAATGGAAATAATGCTTTTTCTAGTTTAGGCTTAATTCCTTGTGTAATGACCAAAGGCTTAGAATAACAACTTGATTCATTGGTTTTGCATTAAATTAAGGAGTGTAATTTGGTTTTAGGACCTGTAAAGTAGCACAAACTATGCTGAGTTCAAATTTTCCAAGTTTATGAACATGCTTTGATGAAGAACAAAAGTGAATTTTTGCCAACTTGTGAAATTCGAATCTCTCAAGTTATGAGGTTGTTTGATGAGTTCTTGGACATTTTGGAAAGCTTGGAATGTGTACTACAATCCATCTTTGAAATGCAAATCAAAGTTCCAAGTGGAAGGGTATGAAAAGTGGCCTTGAAGTAGAGTAGAAAACCTTGTCAAAATAGGTTAAATTTCACTAAGTTAAAAATGGTTTAGTGCCCTTATTCAAAAAATTATAACTTGAGATACAAGCTTCAAATGAGAAAACTTTGTGAATCAAAGTTGTAGACTATGCAACAAGCTACAACTTTCATGTTTTGACTTTTGTTTGAATCCCAATGGATCATGGTGAAAAGATGGGGCAAAGTTGGGAAAAAATTAGGGTTTTCCATAACTTAGAAAAATTCTAAGTTATGAAAAATTCCATTTTCTAACCCTAATTTGCATTTTGTGATTTCTTGGTGAACAAGTTTCATGATTTGGGATGTTTTGATGAAAAATGAATCTTGACTCTTGATTTTGACCAAAAAGTCAAAGTTTGACTTTTCAGTATACAGTCAAAATTAATCAATTGACTGGGAAATTCAACTGTCAATCTTGTGTACTTGGGATCTTTTGAGCTTGATGAACATGTCAAGATAATTCCATTGAGTCCTTGAGGCCATATGTGAGCTTGGTTTGCCATTGGCTAGGTCAAACAGTCAAAAATTGCCTTTGTGCAGTCAAAACCCTAAAAATGACCATTTTGCCCTTTTGATGATCTGATCAAATTTCTAGTGGAGTTGTGATCCAAACTTGATCAAATGGTCCATAGGAGTTCATAATGTTGATGTGGATCAAATTTCATGAGGTTTGACTGTCAATTGGCCACAGTTGACTTTTTCCCCAATACAGCTGATTTCTAGGTCAACTGTCCAATTGACTGGGCAAAATTTGGAATCAAGACTTGAAACTTGGCATGGGTAAACTTGGGAGTCCAACATGAAGCATGAAAGTCATTTTAGGCATTTTAGGTCAAAACATCCTTGGGCAAACACAAACCCTAATTTGGGTCAACTGTGCAAGGAGAAGTCTTGAGCAGAGGAAACCCTAATTGGATCTTGATCTTCAAGGGTCTTGTGATGAGAAAATGTTGAGGAAATGGGAGGGCAAATTTTGGGGTACAACAGTTGCCCCTGTTCAATCTTCTTGGACCTGAAGAGTTAGATTGGCAAGTTTGCCCTTCGTGACTCGAGGGTAAAAGGAGATTGGACACTAGAGTGCCCGGAAATTTGCACTCGCATGCTGGAGTCTCAACAATGTGGTGTCGGGAATGGGCTTATAGATGCCATTTGGAGAGGTGATGGATAGGGAGATGGGCTTATAGATGCCATTTGGAAGCGTTGATCGCATAAGAGATTCCTTAGCGAAAACTTGTGTATTTGAGAAAGACAGATGTTTTCCTGGCTTGTTACAGGTATTTGATCTCCAGTCTCCTTATGCAGATATGCCCTGGCTAGATACAAGTATCAAATCTACAATCGGTTGCTCACAGATGTGCCCTGGCTGGATATAGGAGTCGAATCTGGAAATAGTCGTTTAATAGATGTGCCCTGGCTGGATACAGGAATCGAATCTTCGAACTCTTCAGACGTGCCCTGGCTAGATACAGGAATCGAGTCTGGAAACGTGGTCAACAGATACGCCCTGGCTGGATACAGCAGTTGAATCTGGAAATGTTGTTTAATAGATGTGCCTTGGCTGGATACAAGAATCGAATCTTCGAACTCTTCAGACGTGCCCTGGCTAGATACAGGAATGGAGTCTGGAAACTGGTCACTCTCAGATGTGCCCTGGCTAGATACAGGTATCGAATCTGGAATTGTGACAGTTGAAGGTAGTTGTTTTTGGGATTGTCTTTTTCCTGAAAAGGCAAAAAACGTAAGTTGTATGCAATGTCATGATGTATGATATGCATGATATCATGATGTTCAACATGAGAGGTTGTATGCGTTTCGTCATGTATGTAAACAAGATGTATGAAAATGTGAAATGTTTATGAGTGTAATTTCATCTTAGGAAAATAAATCCTTGACGAACGGCCGGGAAACTGCTCTGTGGAAGAGATACTTAGCCGAAGTTTTGATGAGAGGCCTGCTGAGGACTTTAATGATGGATTCCGCTGAGGATGATGATTGTAAACTCCGCTGGGGAACTCCAAAGATAAACTCTGCTTGGGAATACCAAAGATAGACTCCGCTGGGGATTGAAGGAACTTTGCCGAGAGCGGTCTTCCGTGGCTTTTAGCTGAGGATAACCCAGTTATAAGTCCTTGTGAGGAAATAACTCTAAATAAAACTTGGGCGAGACGTCCGTACTTTGCAGGGGATAAGCTTCCAGGATCTACTGGGGATGAGTTATAAGACCTGCCGGGGAATGTTGTGCCTTTTCAGGATCGACGGGGAATCAACTCCGCTTGGGGAAAGTACCGATGAATCTTGTTTTATTCTGCGGGGAATTGAGATGATTTGGCCACATTCTTCAGTTGAACCTACCTTGGTGCCTTGGCGGGCAAAACAACTAGACTGCATTAGACAACTCCACATTGCCCCTGTCTTTGATGTCACCTGTAATTAATCTCTTGTTTCATATGCAAACATTTATGAATCAGCAATTTAATGGCGAATGCATATATCAAAAATGAACATTGGACGTTCTTCGCAAGACAAAACAAAAAAGGAAAACAATGGTAATTTGTATGGACAAGTGAATTTGTATTGATTTAAACTTTGCCTGTGAATAGGCGTTTTTGTACAAGAGGCTGACATCCTAGTAAGAGGACATCGCCCAAATAACATAGAGTTTACAATTTGAAAAAGGAAACAAAACAGCTATGTGAACAATCCCACTGGGTTCCAACTCTGCTATCGCCTTTATGTCTTCGAACATCTCATCGCCTTGCTGCTTAATTGAAGATGAAGCTGATTGGTCAATGCCGAAATCTGGAGCCAGATAGTTGATGCCGAATTCCGGATGCGAAGTGATCCAATGAGACATAGTGTTACGCTTTTATCCCTAACTTTTGCCTGGACTGCTTTTCAGTCCACCGGGATACCCATTTTTGCCCAAGCCGCCCTTTCAGGTTTTCGACTTGTCGGGTGTACAGATTTTTTTCATTTCGTCCCTTATTTTTGCCCGAACCCTTTTGGTTCGCCGGGAAGCCCTTATTTTTGCCTAGGCATGTCAACCTAGCGGGTCTTTTATTTATGCGTAGTATTTTTTCACTATGTCTGCATTGGCGGGGTGAGGAAGGTCGTCACCATCCATGGTGGTTAGGATCATGGCTCCTCCTGAGAACACACGCTTAACCACAAATGGCCCTTCGTAAGTAGGGGTCCATTTGCCCCGGGGATCACTTTGAGGAAGGATGATGCGTTTGATTACCAGGTCCCCAACTTGATACTCTTGCGGTCTGACTTTCTTGTTAAATGCCCTGATCATTCGTTTCTGATACGTTTGACCATGACAGATAGCAGTGAGCCTCTTTTCGTCAATCAGATTTAATTGATCAAGTCGAGTCTGGATCCAGTCATCTTCATTCAAGTCTGCATCCTTCATTATCCGGAGAGAGGGTATCTGGATTTCAATTGGCAAGACTGCCTCCATGCCATAGACCAAGGAGAAAGGAGTTGCCCCGGTTGATGTCCTTGCTGAGGTGCGGTACCCATGAAGAGCGAACGGTAACATCTCGTGCCAATCTTTATAGGTCACTGTCATCTTCTGCACAATTTTCTTGATATTTTTATTGGCTGCCTCTACAGCCCCATTCATCTTCGGCCGGTAGGGAGAAGAATTGTGGTGCTGTATCTTGAATTGTTCACAGAGTTCAGTGATCATTTTGTTGTTGAGATTGGTACCATTGTCCGTAATGATTCTTTCCGGGACTCCGTACCGACAGATCAGATTATGCCGGATGAAACGTGCCACGACGCTCTTGGTTACTGTGGCAAAGGAAGCTGCTTCAACCCACTTTGTGAAGTAATCGATCGCCACCAAGATGAAGCGATGCCCATTGGATGCCGTCGGTCGGATCTCACCGATCATATCGATGCCCCACATTGCAAAAGGCCAAGGTGCCGTCAGGACATTCAAAGGAACCGGAGGGATATGCACCTTGTCAGCATAAATCTGGCATTTATGACAAGTTCGGGAGTGTTGGTAACAATCGGCTTCCATTGTGGACCAGAAATATCCTGCCCGAAGGATTTTCTTAGCCATGGTGTGTCCACTGGAATGGGTTCCAAATGTACCTTCATGCAGCTCCATCATAATTTTCTCTGCTTCAGCCTTATCCACACAACGTAGCAGAGTTGAATCATGATTCCGTTTGTAGAGAATGCCGTTGCTGAGGAAGAATTTTGCAGCAAACCTCCTCATGAACTTCTTATCATTGACAGATGCACCTTCAGGGTATTCCTGAGCTTCCAAATACCTCTTCACCTCGTGATACCAGGGTTTTTCAACAACCTTCTCAGCCTCGAGCTCGCAACAGTATGCCGGTTCATCCAACTTCCAGATAATGATTCGGGGAGCCTCATTGTCCCATTTAACTTTGAACATTGAAGACATCGTGGCTAGTGCGTCCGCTAGCTGATTCTCCTCTCTGGGGAAATGCTCAAAAGTTATCTCTTCAAAGTGGGGAAGCAAGGTCAACACATACTCTTTGTAAGGAATAAGATTCGGGTGTTTCGTATCCCACTCGCCTTTGATCTGACTGATCACGAGAGCGGAATCTCCGAAGACACTTAGAAATTTAATCCTTAAGTCGATTGCAGCTTGTAAACCCATGATACATGCCTCGTATTCTGCCATATTGTTGGTGCAGCTGAAACATAATCGGGCGGTGAGGGGAGTATGAGTTCCTTTGGGAGATATGATTACAGCGCCGACGCCGTTACCCAAAGCATTGGAGGCTCCATCAAAATGCATAGACCATCGGGATCCTTCCTCAGGTCCTTCATTCGGTCCAGGTACTTCACAGTCAGTTACCACCATGATGTCTTCGTCCGGAAAATCAAAGTTTAGTGATTGGTAATCGTCCACAGGTTGGTGTGCCAAATGATCTGCCAGTACACTTCCCTTAATTGCTTTCTGAGTTGTATACTGGATATCATATTCTGTCAAGATCATTTGCCATCTCGCTATTATTCCAGACAGAGCGGGCTTTTCAAATATGTACTTGATGGGATCCATCTTTGAAATCAATAAGGTAGTGTGAGTCAGCATATACTGTCTCAGCCGGCGAGCAGCCCATACAAGAGCGCAGCAAGTTTTCTCAAGCAGTGAGTAACGAGACTCACAGTCGGTAAACTTTTTGCTCAAGTAATAAATAGCGTGCTCTTTTCGGCCAGACTCGTCATGCTGCCCCAGCACACACCCCATTGATTTATCAAGTACCGTCAAGTATAGTATCAGAGGTCTTCCTTCCACTGGTGGCATAAGAATGGGTGGCTCTTGGAGATATTCCTTTATCCTTTCAAAGGCGGCCTGACATTCATCGTTCCAGCGTACCACTTAATCTTTCTTCAGTAATTTGAAGATTGGCTCACAAGTAGCAGTTAGATGCGAGATAAATCGAGCAATGTAATTCAGTCGTCCTAGGAAACCTCTGACTTCTTTCTCTGTTTTTGGAATCGGCATCTCTTGTATGGCTTTTACCTTGGCAGGATCCACCTGAATACCTTTATCACTTACAATGAAACCTAGCAATTTTCCGGATCTTACCCCAAAGGTGCATTTGTTGGGATTCAACCTCAGCTTGTATAACTTGAGTCGGTCAAACAACTTCCTCGGATGGTCAAGGTGCTCCTCCTCAGTTTGAGACCTCGCAATCATGTCATCTACGTATACCTCAATTTCATGATGGATCATATCATGAAATAAAGCAACCATGGCACGTTGATAGGTTGCCCCAGCATTTTTCAATCCGAATGGCATGACCTTATAACAGAAGGTGCCCCACTGAGTCACAAAGGTAGTCTTCTCCATATCTTCCGGAGCCATCTTAATCTGATTATACCCTGAAAAACCATCCATGAAGGAGAACACCTTGTGTTGAGCTGTATTGTCAACAAGGACATCAATGTGAGGTAGGGGGAAGTCATCTTTGGGGCTGGCCCTGTTCAGATCCCTGTAGTCGACACACATTCTGACTTTACCGTCCTTCTTCGGCACTGGCACAACATTGGCAACCCATTGAGGGTAAGAAGTCACTGCAAGGAACCCGGCATCAAACTGCTTCATAACCTCGGCCTTGATCTTTTCAGACATCTCTGGACGCATCCGTCGAACTTTTTGCTTTACCGGAGGGCAGTCTTCCTTGGTTGGCAGATGGTGAACTACAATGTCGGCATCCAAACCAGGCATATCTTCATAGGACCAAGCAAAAATCTCCATGTAGTCTCGTAGCATCTGGATCAATCGTTGCTTCACGCTGAGCTCTAGATTGGCACCAATCTTGACCTCTTTTCTATCCGTCTCAGTACCCAGGTTAATTGTCTCCACATGCTCTTCATGTGGTTGAATAGCCCTCTCTTCCTGAAGTAGCAGTCTCGCAAGTTCACCAGGCACTTCGCAATCATCTTCACCTTCGTCTTCGGCCAAGTTGATCGGATTTTTGAAGTCATAACTGGCGGTAGCAGAGCTGTTACCAGTGAGATCCAGAGTGGATTGAAACCTGTATAAGTGAGTGTGTGTAAATATAGCTGTTTTGCAATATGTATAACACAGAAAGAAAAAGAGCACAAGATTTAAAATGCAACAAACGTCCAATGTTTTGATTGATGATATATGAAAATGTCATACAAAAAGCCCTCACAAATGGAGCTACGATGCCCCGGGCAGGACACCGAGCCAACAAAGTTTTAACATATTGTTTGTTACAAATTTGGAAATCAAAAGAAATTAATTACTGCGTGACAAATGTGATAGGGGTAAAATCCTTTGCCGTCCAGTTGCTCGGTCCGTTGCTGGCAGTCGGGTAGATCCAACTATCAAACTCTGCTTCCTCTACATCCTCCTCGATAGCATTCACCCTTGAGCTGGAAATAAACACCGGAGCCTTTCTGATCTTCTCTTTGCGCACCTCCCTCTGAGCTTCCGCAGTAAAGCCTAGCCCAAACTTGTCGTTCTTCTGAGTGAAGTCAGGAAGCTGACCCCAGTGTGCACAATTGCCTTTCTGAACCACAGCCCGGGCATCCCTTAGAGAAGCCATCTTCAAGGAATCATTCTCTTCGGCCATTGTCTCTGCAGCTGCTGAAATTGGATGCACCTCCTCGAAATGCTGGAAGGGGGTTTCAATAAACTCTCCGTCCATCTCGATGTACCTGAAGGAATTCAAATGGCTCACCATATACTCCTCTTCTCCTTGCACAGTGACGATCTTCCCCCTGACGGGATACTTCAGCTTTTGGTGCAAGGTGGAGGTCACTGCCCCAGCTTTATGGATCCAAGGTCGACCCAACAGACAAGAGTATGATGGACGTATATCCATCACGTAAAAGGTAGAGTCGAACACTTGAGAGCCCACACGAATAGGGATGTTAACCTCTCCGTGAACCATCCTCTTGGAACCGTCAAAGGCCCTGACGATGATATTGCTGGGTTTCAACTCCAGGCCTTCATAATCCAGACGATCTAAAGCCTTTTTCGGAAGAACATTCAAAGAAGAACCAGTGTCCACCAATACATGTGCCAGAGTAGTGCCCCTGCATTCAATAGAGACATGCAGGGCATCATTGTGGTCTCTCCCTTTTGCGGTCAGATCAGCATCTGAAAAACCCAAGCCGTTATCCGCCGTCAGATTCGCTATGCAGTCAGTGAACTGGACTGCAGACGTCTCCTGCGGCACATGGGCCGTCTTGAGAAATGAGATTAAGGCCTTAGCATGGGCCTCGGAGCATAGCAATAAGGAGAGCAGGGAGATCTTGGAGGGTGTATGCCCCAACTGCTCGACAACATTAAAATCACTTTTCTTTATTATTTTCAGAATCTCCTCCATTTCTTGTCGGGAGGCCTCAGCATTTATGGGTATTGGTGCCTCTATCCGGGCAGGATCTTCCTCAATCCCTTTGCCCCGAGCATTTGATGACTCGGCAGCAGGGGACACAATTTGATCAGCAACAGGACCAGGTAAACTTGTAGGTTTTATGAGGAGGGGTTTTCGAATAGCGGGCGGCGCAATGTCAGGCGAGAAGAGCCTGCCACTGCGGGTGACCTTGGCTGGACCAGTGATATCGCAGATACTGGCACCAGCGTCGAATTCTTGTTTGATTCCATTTACATACACGTCTGCCCCATAATGCCAGGGGACAGCTTTATCAGACACGTAAGAGAGGGGCCCCGGAACAGTAATGATCACAGGCGCAACTGTCATGATTTGAACAGGCTTCTTGGGGGGAGCCTTGATTGGATTTTTGAAGATGGTAATCACAGAAACTTCTTTCATCGGAACCAATTGAACAGCAGTCTTTTTAAATAGAATCTCCTTGCTATCCATTAGGCCTTGGATGCCTAACCTCAGCAGGGGACAATCAGATAGGGAAATAGCACAGAATAGGCAACCTTCACCGCAACCCAGAAATAAACCGGCCCGCAATAGGTTCTTCTTAACAGTCTTCAGAGGGGTAACAACTTCATCTATCGAAACAGCATACGTCTCTTCCTCAATGGCATTTACCCTATGCTGGGGCATAGGAGCCGTTACAACATTTGGTCTTTCTGGCGCTTCAAACTGAATTTCCTTTGCGTCGATCAGATCTTGCACTTTGTTTCTCAAGGCCCAGCAATCATCAGTAGTGTGCCCGGGACTATCAGAATGATAAGCACACCGGGCATTTGGGTTGTATTTAGGAGACGCAGTGTTGACGACCTTAGGAGCTTCTTTGAGGGTCACCAGGTTGGTGGATAACAGTTGGGGTAAAATTTGAGATAATGTCATACTTAGTCGGGTATACTGCCTCTTGGGTCTTTCGCTTCTTTGTTGATTGTACTGCTGAGGAGCAGCAACAGGTTTAGAGATGACCAAAGCGTTGACGGCTTGGCGACTTTCGGGCTTGACTTGTCTCCTAGGACCATAGACGGCACTTGCTTCTTTCTTAAACGGCCTCTTCTCAGCACTTGTAGAGGCAGCCTTCTGTATCTTGCCTGACCTGATGCCAGCTTCAATTCTCTCTCCCGTCAATATCAAATCTGTAAATCCAGCGGAGGAGTTACCAACCAAATGATTGAAAAACGGACCAGACAACGTCCCCAGAAACATATCAACCAGCTCTCGATCAGTTAACGGAGGCTGCACCCTGCCAGCCAAATCTCTCCATTTTTGAGCGTACTCTTTGAACCCTTCACCCGTCCCTAGAGACATACCCTGAAGTTGGGTACGCGTAGGAGCGAGATCAGAATTGTATTGGTATTGTCTGTAGAATGCGGTTGCCAAATCTTCCCAGTGCCGGATGCTAGTTCCATCTAGTTGGTAGAACCATTCAAGCTGTGACCCCGAGAGGCTATCTTGGAAGAAGTGAATCCAGAGGTTCTTATCCGCCGTGTAAGGTTGGATTTTCCTTACGTACGACCTCAGATGTAGCTTTGGGCAGGAGACCCCATCATACTTGGCGAAGGCAGGTGCCTTAAACTTATGTGGAATGACTACCCCAGAAGATAACCCCAAATCTCCGAAATCCAGTCCCGGCACATTCTGAATTTCCATGGCGCTCAAGCGGTCCTCCAATTGCTTGTATCTGTCAGCAGCAGGTGGGTATTGTTCATCATTATAGTCCGTCTCGTTGTCGGAGACTGCGGGACTAGGAGCTCCTCCCCCTTGGGGACTGTTTTTCTCAGCAGAAGAAGTGGTGGGATCAGCTTCATTGTGGAGTGTGTTCCCAAATCTGCGTCCGGTGTTGAACAATGCAGTCCTCTTTTTCTTCTTCTTCTTCATGAGTAGAGTCTTTAACTCCTGCTGACCTTGGGCTAGGCTTAGGACCATCTCTTGAAACTGTGCACTTTGGGCCTGAAGGGCCTTGATTGCTTGCTCACTGGAGGAGTCTGGATTCATGATGACTGTTCACACAAACAGCGAAGAAAATTAAGCAACCTGCAAAATAGGGTACCTGCTATGCATATGGTGCAATGGAATGCGTATGTATGCAATGCATTCAAGGATTTAGAATATTCAAAATTTGTTGTAGACAAAAAGGAACGCACATTATATTAATAAGGAGAAATTTGTTAATACATAAAGACCCATGGGCCAAATATTACAAAATGACTCCTTAAGGTAAAAAGACATTGCGCATCCTCTTTGGCGCGATGTAGGTGTTGAGATTCCTTTCCTCGTGCAGCAGGCGGGTGAGTTCCAGGACCTTCTTTTCACTAGCATGTAGACTGGTCTCAAGAGAATTCCGTTCTTCCTTAAGCTGGACCCAGCTCTTCTGCATTTCTTCCCAGGAGGTGGGCATGTCGGGATGTTGAATGGTGTAGGATGCTTCTCCTTCCAAGACTGGTTCTTTGATCACAGGGAGTATATGAGGATAAGGCATCACTAATTTCTGGGAGCGGGCTCGTACCCACTTGAGGTAAGGCTCCAACGGGATGGAGTTCCGGTGCCCCAATGTCTTGCTGTCTATCCTACTTGGCATCCTCCAAGCTCTGATAAATTTCTGACGAAGTCCTTGAGTATCGTTGTCGAAGTCCAAAACTATGTCAGGAATTAACATGTCATGAGGGCCATCCCTCCGAGCATAACCAAACTGTCTCCAAGCCAGGCATGGATTGTAGGTAATACCTCCTTTGATTCCAAATAAAGGAACATTAGGGTACTCTCCGCAACGATCAATGATAGTGACGTCTTCCCTGGACCTAGGACACCAATGTATATCTGCATGCGTGAGAGTCATTAATCGTTGTGACCATCTCAAACCCCGCTCGTTCTTCAAAACTGTTTGTGGAAGGTGCGAAATAAACCACCTTCCCAGGAGAGGAGTACAACACATAAGGACACCCCTTCTTCTCATGGTTCGAGTGTAACATGAGTGAAGGATGTCCCCCAGCAGCGTAGGTATAGGATTCTTGGTCATGAAGATCTGGACCGCACTGATATCAATAAGCTGATCGGGATTAGGGAACAACACCAAACCATAGACAAGGAGGGCCATAACTTCTTCAAAAGCTCGTAGGTCAAGAGAGTTCCAACATTCTTGGGCCTTTTCAAACAGAAACCTGGCTAAGAACCCTTTGATACCACTTCTAACTTCCTAATGTCCCTTGAGGTCAGATGTTTGTAGGTGCAAGGCTTTAGCAATCTCTTCAAGCTTGGGTTCCTCTTCCGTACCGTTGTAGGGTAGTTGATCAAGGATAGGGACCTTCAGAAGTCGGGAGAACTCTTCCAATGTAGGCACCAACTGATAATCCGGAAAAGTGAAGCAGTGATGCAGAGGGTCAAAGAATTGGAACAGGACCTTTATCAAGTCCTCCTCAATGTTGGTGTTAACCAAGCTGATGAGTCTTCCATGTCTCTCACTGAATGAAGAACCCTCGGGAATCCTGGACAGAAGTTCCTTAAGCTGAGGGGGAATCTTTACAAGGCTAATCTGAATTGTCTTCCTGCGAGCAGTTTCCATGTCCTATAAAACAAGAACAAAGCTGAAGATTCGAAATCCTTGAAATGGTTAGTCAATGCTCATGATGTTTGTATGATGTAATGATGTGATGATTAAATACACTATAAATATTCACAAAGGCAAACATGGTAAGGCACACAAGTCACACAAACCCTTAGAGTTTAGGCCTGCATGGAGTCTGGGCATTACCCTCTTGAAGTTTGGTGGGCTCAACCTGTCCTATCAAAAGTAACCGGGTTCTAAAGGTCCCAATATCACGGGATTGCTTTCATTGTTCATCGTTTCGATTTAGCCACTGAACTGGCGACCGAAATATTCCAGGAAAGCAACCCTCAATTGAGTGTAGTATCGAGTATCAACCAACCTCGGACTGCACCAAAGTCAGTTATCTCACTACCCTAAAAAAGGCCAAGATGGTTCAATTAAGGTTCCTAAGGTCAGTTGATGCTTCACGACACCACGCGGCGGCCCCGTACTCTCCTTGACTGAACTCAAGGGTTACCGGTACACACCAAAGTGCCACATCAACGTAGCAGACTGTTTCAACCATGTCGGTATACCCCGCACAGTTCCCTCACAGCCTTGTTGCTACTTTCTAAGAAGGTATCCCCAGATCCGGGTTAGGATCTATAAAACTCCGATACAAAGCCCACAAATGTAAAAGCAAACAAAGCAAGCAATTGAAAACAAAGGTGATCTAAACCCTAAGGTTACTCCACTTTAAAAGTTTTCCCCAGCAGAGTCGCCAGTTATGTGATACGGTGGGAGAACTGACTTGTGTTTTGCGTTTGTATTCGCAAATGTTGCGGTTAGCAAGAGTCGCCACCGACTTTTTATTTTATCCTAAGGAAAGGTTAAAAAGCACAGCAAAAACCTTTTGAGATGTTTTCTTGGGTTCGGGGAGTAGATTATAGAAAGGGAAGGTATTAGCACCCTTTCTATCCATGGTTATCCATGGGCTCTTAGTTACTTGCTTAGATCACTTGCCTTTTGTTTTCAATTGTTTTAAATGGTGCTTGAGTGTGTGGGTTTTGAAAATGTTTTTGAAAAGAGGCCAATGTGGTGGCAACCTTTGTAATGATCCATGTGGGGATGTATACAAAGATGTATGTCTTTTGAAAAAGTTTTCATTTGTTTTTGAAAGTTGTTTTGAAAGTGTTGTGAGGTATGATTTTGAAATTAGGCAAGTGTTTTGTTTTGCAAGTTGATTCAAGTAACTAAGAGGTTATCTACTCCTAAATTTCTCAAAAGATTATTGCTATACTTTAACCCTTTTAACAAGTTTGCTCCACCATTGTATTTGGTGGGCAACCTTGTGTTAGGATGTGAGAGGGACAGGCGCGGGTCATCGTTTTAGACCATAATTGCAACGGCGTTAAATGTCTTTGGGCAATTTCTCTAAGGGACTTGATCATTTGTTTTTGTTTGTTTTTGAAAAGTTTTGTCGAGGGACTATGATCATTCAAATTGTTTGCTTTGCCCAAAGAAGTTCAACATGCAATATGGCCCATTTATTTGAAGGCAACAAGTGGAATACCCTAGGGGGTGCAAGTGTGATTTGTGTGTCCATTTTCATGCTTGTTTATCTTGTATTAGGTCAAACTATTTTTTATCGTTTTTTCGCATACAAACCCTAATTCTAACATGTTATCATTAGAAAGCAATAAAGTGCGAAATTAAAATTACTAAGCTATTACAAAACCAAATATGGGAAGGGGGGTACAAATGTTCAAATGGGGACATTGACAAGAATTTAAATCTAAATTATTACATCATTTGGAATATTTGCAATTTAAATAATGCATAATTAAATGTAAATTAAATAAATATGTGAAATGCAAAAAGAAAGTTTTTATGTGTATGAGAAAAGTATGGTTTATGTAAAAGGGAAAAGAAAATAAAAATGTATTATTTTTTTGAGTATTTTGAACTTAGGGTCAAAACCCTAATTTTAAAGAAAAAAGTATTATTTTCTAATTTAAGACAACTATTTATTTATTATTTATAAAAATAAAATAAAATGAAGTGTATTGTGAAAAAAGGTATTTTGTATCAAATATTAATAAAAGTGAAAAATCAAGTATTTTTTATATTTTTGTCTTAAATATATTAATAATCACATATATATATATATATATATATATATATATATATATATATATATATTAAACCCTAAATATGTATTATGCAAAATAAATATTTATTTAATATTTTAAATAAAATAAATAAAAGAGTATTTTTGTGTGAAATATTTTCAGAAAGTAAATGAAAATAAAAATTGTATTTACATTATTTTTTACATTTTATTCTAATAATCATATATATATATTTATGTATAAACAAAGAAAATAAACAAATAAATATGCAATAAATGCAAAAAGTGATGAAAAAAATATTTTTAATTTTTAAATGGCATGAGAAAAAATAAACAAAGTCAGCCAAAAAAGAAAAAGTCAAAAATGTTAAAAAATGAGCAAATGGGCTCAGGGGGGTGTAAACCAAAAAAGATGGTGTGAAAAGCAAAATAATACAGGCCCAGCCCATTGACCATTGTCTTCAACCTCCAGCTTCAAACATTTGAAAAAACGCGCGCCTCTTGCTTCAATGTCTAACTCCTGATTCTTGGCTTTTCAGCAAAAACTCATAACACAAGAAATGTTCAGCATGAAGAGACGGTTTCAACCATATAAATAACTTGACTTATCTCTCTAAGATGAGGGAGAATTTCTCTCCCCCTCTTTTCTGACCTAACTTTTCATCAATGTTCAGACATGAAATTCTCTAAGTACACGAAACATAAATGAAATCTAATCATATGAGCATGTTCAGGGCTATGATTGTGACATGTTTTCTTCAAAAACCTAAAGCTAACAATGTCTAATAAGAGAGATAGAACTCCATGAATATACCTGTTCAGTTGGAATCGAGCTTGGCAATGGAGGATGTTTCAGAGTGAAATGATGACTTGTACAGCTTCCTTGAAGTGTAAGGATGCTTTTCCAATTCCTACTTTGTCTTGAAACTCCCTGAATCGAGCTAGTGAACTCCAACTGCAAAACAAAAAATTGAAAATGGTGAAGTGGCTTGGAGGTGTTACAGGTCTGATTTTAGGACATGGTTAGCTTGTATATATTGTAGGGAAGGTAGAGGAAAAGGTTTGGATCAAAATGCTCGAAGGGATTGGGAGTTTGCACTCAAACTGCAGGGCTTGCTCTGTTTGAGCAGTTTTGTGGTGTTTCTGAGATGGAGGATGCTTGGGAGGTTTAGGGCTCGTGCCAAAGCTTGGGTATGTTCTATGGAATCTGTTTGATAGCTTTTGTGTTGTGTATCTAAGCTGAGATGAGAGTTAGCATAAGTTATGGACTTTTCTTCACACTTAAGCTACAAAATGCCACTTTGCTTTCTAGGTCAGTACAGGCCCTCTAACTATGCTGCTATCCCTTGCCTTGATCAGTGCAATTTGCTCACAAACTTGTGCCAAGAAGATCTTGCTTGTACCTGCTTGGATTTCTAATTGACATAAAGCAAGCTTTTCAAGAATGGAAATAATGCTTTTTCTAGTTTAGGCTTAATTCCTTGTGTAATGACCAAAGGCTTAGAATAACAACTTGATTCATTGGTTTTGCATTAAATTAAGGAGTGTAATTTGGTTTTAGGACCTGTAAAGTAGCACAAACTATGCTGAGTTCAAATTTGCCAAGTTTATGAACATGCTTTGATGAAGAACAAAAGTGAATTTTTGCCAACTTGTGAAATTCGAATCTCTCAAGTTATGAGGTTGTTTGATGAGTTCTTGGACATTTTGGAAAGCTTGGAATGTGTACTACAATCCATCTTTGAAATGCAAATCAAAATTCCAAGTGGAAGGGTATGAAAAGTGGCCTTGAAGTAGAGTAGAAAACCTTGTCAAAATAGGTTAAATTTCACTAAGTTAAAAATGGTTTAGTGCCCTTATTCAAAAAATTATAACTTGAGATACAAGCTTCAAATGAGAAAACTTTGTGAATCAAAGTTGTAGACTATGCAACAAGCTACAACTTTCATGTTTTGACTTTTGTTTGAATCCCAATGGTTCATGGTGAAAAGATGGGGCAAAGTTGGGAAAAAATTAGGGTTTTCCATAACTTAGAAAAATTCTAAGTTATGAAAAATTCCATTTTCTAACCCTAATTTGCATTTTGTGATTTCTTGGTGAACAAGTTTCATGATTTGGGATGTTTTGATGAAAAATGAATCTTGACTCTTGATTTTGACCAAAAAGTCAAAGTTTGACTTTTCAGTATACAGTCAAAATTAATCAATTGACTGGGAAATTCAACTGTCAATCTTGTGTACTTGGGATCTTTTGAGCTTGATGAACATGTCAAGATAATTCCATTGAGTCATTGAGGCCATATGTGAGCTTGGTTTGCCATTGGCTAGGTCAAACAGTCAAAAATTGCCTTTGTGCAGTCAAAACCCTAAAAATGACCATTTTGCCCTTTTGATGATCTGATCAAATTTCTAGTGGAGTTGTGATCCAAACTTGATCAAATGGTCCATAGGAGTTCATAATGTTGATGTGGATCAAATTTCATGAGGTTTGACTGTCAATTGGCCACAGTTGACTTTTTCCCCAATACAGCTGATTTCTAGGTCAACTGTCCAATTGACTGGGCAAAATTTGGAATCAAGACTTGAAACTTGGCATGGGTAAACTTGGGAGTCCAACATGAAGCATGAAAGTCATTTTAGGCATTTTAGGTCAAAACATCCTTGGGCAAACACAAACCCTAATTTGGGTCAACTGTGCAAGGAGAAGTCTTGAGCAGAGGAAACCCTAATTGGATCTTGATCTTCAAGGGTCTTGTGATGAGAAAATGTTGAGGAAATGGGAGGGCAAATTTTGGGGTACAACAGTACTGCTTGTAGAAAGCAGCGATCAAATCTTCCCAATTACGGATACTAGCTCCTTCCAGCTGGTAAAACCATTCAAGCTGAGTCCCTGAGAGACTGTCTTGAAAGAAGTGGATCCATAGGTTCTTGTCAGCGGTGTACTGCTGAATCTTCCTTACATACGAACGGAGGTGCAATTTTGGGCAAGAAACCCCGTCGTACTTAGCAAAGGCTGGTGCTTTAAATTTGTGGGGAATCACCACCCCAGATGACAAACCCAAGTCACCAAAGTCCATACCAGGCACTTTCTGAACTTCCATCGCGCTCAACCGGTCTTCCAATTGTTTATATCTATCCTCAGCTGGAGGATACTAGTCTTCATCAAAGTCAGTCTCGTTGTCTGAAACCACAGGGCTATGAGCCCTCCTTTCTTCCTGATTATCTCCCCCTCCAGATGAGTGAGTCAAATCAACCTATTCTCGCAAATTGTTACCAAATATGCGACCCATATTAAATAGGACTGTCTTCTTCTTCTTCTTCTTCTCTTTCAAGATAAGGGTCTTCAGATCTTGCTGACCCTTAGCCAGGTTCATGAACAATTCCTGGAACTGGGCATTTTGAGCTTGCAGATCCTTGATTGCTTGTTCAGTTGATGGTTCAGAAGACATGATGCTGAAATAAACAGCAAAGAAGATAAGAGACCTGTAAGGGTACCTGTGATGAGGTGTATGGAATGAAATGCGTATGATATGATTTCAAAGACGTCAAGAGATTCAAGTTTGTAAACAAAAAATGAAACACACTTTTATTAGATAAACTTAAAATCCAATTGTTCAACAGATGCCTTTAATGCGTTACAAGAAAGAAAAACTGAAAAGTAAATCAAAACTAGAAATACTCAAAAACATAATCAATGCTCCCATGGTCGTTTGCCTTTGGTGCTGACATAGTCATTGAGGATCTGCTCATTCTCCAACTGCCTTGTCAACTTCTGGATCTTCCGCTCTTGTTCGTGATACTTTTCTCTATAAGTATCTCATTCTTCCCTCAACTGCATCCACGATCTCTTTAATGCCCCAATGTCAGTAGGCATGTAAGGGTGTAGGATGGTAGGAGGAACCCCTTCTTCATCAGCAACCTCAAGAGTTATAGGCAAGACGACTTCGTAGGGAATTCCCAGCTTTTGGGCACGTATGCAAACCCATCGGATATATGGTTCCATTGGTAGAGAAGTCTTCGCACTCAACTCGTGTGGATTAGACCTGTGTACCCTATCCCAAGCTCTTATGAACCTACAGTGTTGCTCGTCACTATCTTCTTAGAAATCAAAGACAATTCTAGGCATTAGCAACTCATGAGGTCCTTCCCTTCTAGCTCGCCCAAACTGACTTAAGGCCAAGCACAGATTATAAGTGATCCTTCCATGGGTTCCTAGCAGTGGAACATTGAGGTACTCCCCACAGCGATCAATAATAGCCACATCTTCCATACCCTTAATAGTCCAAATGATGTCATTATGAGAGAGAGACATAATCCTATAGGCCCAGCCCATGCCTTCCTTGTTCTTCAAAACTGATTTGGGGAGGTGAGAAATAAACCACCTCGCCAGCAATGGCGCACAACATATAAGGGTTCCCCGCTTCCGAGCAGTACGGGAATAAAGAGAGTGCAAAATGTCACCCAAGAGAGTGGGTACAGGATTACCGGAAATGAAGATCTTTACCGCATTCACGTCAACAAAGGAATCGGAGTTAGGAAACAACACCAAACTATATATGAGAAGAGCCAGAATGTCTTCAAATGCCTGGAAGTCTACACTGTCCCAGAACTGGTTAGCCTTACCAACCAAGAATTTAGTCAAGAAGCCCGTTGCTCCACTACGAGTTTCCCAATTAGACATTACCTCAGCCTTTGTCAGATGGAGGGCTGAAGCAATCTCTTCTGGCCTAAGGATCTTCTCCCAACCTGTGAACGGGGTTTGCTCCAGAATAGAGATACCAAGCAGATCAGAGAACTCTTCCAAGGTAGGAACCAACTGGTAGTCCGGAAAAGTAAAGCAATGGTACAGTGGATCAAAGAACTGGACTAAGACACTCATCATATGTTCATCCATCTTCGAGGTGACCAAACTAAGAAGGTGCATATGTCTTCTGATGAAGGAGGTAGTATCTGGCATCTTTGCAACCAATTCTTTAAGCAAAGTGGGAACCTGGACAAAGTTGATCCGAATGGTATTTCTACGCATGGGTTCCATGACCTACAAAACAGAACAAAGATGAATCCCTCTTGTCTTTGAAATAGGTTAGTCCGATGCAAGGTGCATGCAATGTCATGATGTCATGATGTCATGATAGAAAACACACCACAAGTATCCACAAATAGCAAACATGGTAAAGGCACACAAGTCACACAGATATCCCTTATATTTCAGGTTGGCAAGGAGTTTAGGTATTACCCTATTTCAGTTTAGTTGGTTTAAACCTGTCCTAAAAAATAGTAATCGGGTTCTAGAGGATCTCAATATCATTGACTACCCTCGATCGGTCATAATTCCAGTTTAGCAACCTTTTCTTGCAGCCGGAATCATCGCGAGAGTTTAGTCTCAATGAGTGTAGCATGTTGCTACTGTTCTATGGCCAAGTTGGTCAATTTAAAGGTTCTAAGGTCAGTTGGTGCTTAATAACCCCTTAGCAGACCCATATTCTCCTCGTTGCGCCACAAGGGATATCGGTACATACTAAAGTGCCACACCAACGTAGCTACTGCTTCAACTGTATCGGTCTATGTCGTACAGTTCCCTCACAGTTTATTGCTACTTACCTAAAGGGTATCCCCCAGATCCGGGTTAGGATCTATAGTAAATCCGATTCAACCCACAAAGATAAAGCATACAAGTCAAGCAATTGAAAACATTATGAACTATTCCTAAGATACACCCCACTAATATTCTCCCCAGCAGAGTCGCCAGTTCTGTGATACGGTGGGAAGAAATGACTGTTTTTTGGAATGCTGGTTTGCGTTTTGTGTTTGCAAAATGTCGCGGTAAGCAAGAGTCGCCACCGAATTTTATTTTATCCAACAAGGAAAGGAAAAAAGCACAGAAAAATTCCTTTTTCGAGATATTTCTCGGGTTCGGGGGGTAGATTATTGAAAGGGAAGGTGTTAGCACCCTTTCTATCTGTGGTTATCCACGGGCTCTTAGGTACTTGCTCAATTGTTTTCAAAATTGTTTTCTTTGTGCTTGTGGGTTTGAAAAAGTTTTTGTTTTGAAACTTCAATTTAACTCTTGCTTCTGTCCTCAAGAGCGTATGAAGTATTTTTGAAAACTTTGTTCGAAAAGGAGTGTAAGTGTGAAAATTTTGTTTTGTTTTGAAAGAGCAAGTATCTAAGAACCATCTACCTACTCAAAAAAGGAATCGTTCTATGCTAATGTCCTTTAGACAATGCTATCCCACTATTAATGAGTAGGTAGCATCGTCGTCAGTATTTGAGGGTCAATTCGAATGAGGGACATACGGTCACTAAAGCAATGTTAGGACGCCTTAGCGGTAACCCTAATGTCTTAGATCATTTGTTTGAGGCAATAATATCCGAGGCAACCGTTTCGAGACAACTATGATCTTTTAGACAAGAGGACGACCTCTAAAACGACCTATACTCAATGACCGTGTACGAAGGCAACCAAGTGGGATGTACCCTAGGAGTGCGCATGTGCGAGTGTGTCGTTTTCAGTTATTTTTTATCTTTGTACATGTAAAAGGTGATCTAATTCGATTTTAAGATTAGACATTCATTCTTGTCATGCAAACCCTATTATCAAATATCTAGCAGTTATAATTAGCAGAAATTAAAGTGCGGAATTTAAATTACAAGGCGTCGGGTATTTACATCGCCAAAGACAAACCCTTTAAAAATAAATAAAGCGATAAAAATAAATAAAAGTCCTATTTACTATTACAATCCGGAGGCAAGTACATTATTGGATAAAAGAAAATAAATCGCGGCGCAAAATTTGATCGGACGCATAATTAGGGTTTTGACCCTTTTTGTTAAAGAAAATATCTTTCTTTTTTAGTTTTTTGTTGTTTTTAAATTAAGAAAGAAATAAATCCTAAATTAATTGCTAAATTAAATTAATAAATTAATTAAATGAAAATTTAAATATGACACATTTTTTGATTTTTGTTATTTTAAGAAAGAAAATGAAATTAATTAAATTAATGGTTAGTACCTAATTAAGTCTAATTAATTATTTATTTACAAAATAAGTCAAAATTATTCTAGAATTAAAACCTAAATAAATTAATTAGTATTTATTTTAAAAAAATGAAAGTTAAAATTTGATTGAATAAAAATATTTTTTGGTTTTATTTGATAAAGAAAAGAATTTTTTGATTGGTTAGTAAATAAAATAAAAATAATAAAAACAAATTAATAAAGCAAAGTAAATAAAATAAAAAGAGAGAGGGGTTTGGGCCTGTATTTGTGGTGTAGAAAGCAATCCTGTAGGCCCAAAAGCGTTGACCTTCTTGGACTTCCTGGAATCTAGTGTGCATGCGTTGACTTGGACTATGGTGGACATCCACTCCTGGACCACCAGATCTGGCCTATGGCCATCTGGCTACTGCATAGATGAGGATGTATGGTGTTCTACAGGCTTATGCGCACAGGGGAGTACCTGAAGAGAAAAAATATTGAAGAAGTGTGGGACCTGGGATTCGAACCCAGGTCCTGGAGGAATTACATTGCTTGCCTTGCCACTACACCGCTTTGATCTGTTTGTTAGTAATATACAAATAAAACATAATATAATAAAACAAGTCATATGCCAGTAAAACAAAAAAATGCGGGAAAATTATTTGAATTGGCCAATCGGAGGATGACACAATCTCATCCCTGTCCTCAGACCTATAACAACATTACCTGCGGATTTGAATCCGCAGCAAAAGACGCAAGCTTATGCTAAAACTCCATACAGGCCAAATAAATCCATTCCAAGAACATGGTTGGACTCGTTATAGCCTCCTGATCAAAGCCATGTTCTTCTTGAGGATCAATTGTTCCTGAAATACAAAACCCCAAAAACGCTTCCAAGAATCCTAGCTATGGCGTTTTACATTACCGATTAGATAAACAAAATTGAATGATGCAAATAGCTTGGAAATGTTGTGAGGATTACAAATATGCCAATGGTTTTCTCAAACGATGCAAGAATAAGCCAAATCGATTTCAAGAACAGAGGTAGTTATCGTGACACTTACAACGCGTTTGGATGTCTGAACATGCTTGTTTTTGATCCAGGTAGATTGAGTGAACACCCAGGAAGCGACTGGGACACGTCTTGGCTTCTGAAAATGCCTCTAGCTATGATTTTGATTTCAAGCTTTTTAGTGAATTTTTCAACTTTTGTCTTGCCTCTGCCTGCAGCTTCCAACCCCTGTTTTCGTGTTCTAAGCTTCCTTGTGTAATGTCCTTTGTATTAGGTCTACAAACTTGGCTCAAATCTTCTCCCATCAATGCTTGCATATTTGATTTTATCTCCCTTTACAAACTTGCCAATTTTGCCAAATCTCAATCTTTTTGCACATGATTTGGTCTGATTCGATTTTGATGATGTTAATGATGATAATCAAAGCCTGAAACAGCAAAACAATCTCATGTTATCAAAGTTTTAGATTTTATATGATTTAATTTGATTTAAAATGAATAAATTCAAATAAAAATCAAATTAAATAATAAAAATAAAATATGGGCTCATGGCTGAAGCTAGGACACGTGGGCAACTATGCAAGCTCAAATCAAGTGGAAACGAATGGGCCCATTTGACAAAATTTGACGTTTTGGGGATAGTTGACTTTTGGCAATTTTGCAAAAAAGTCCAACTTCAACAATGCATAACTTCTTAAATTTTGAACTTTTGGAGATGTTCTTGGACTTTTTAGAAATATTGAGATGTCTTATAACCAACCCTTTTGGTCTCATCTCATTTTGATATTCCATGCTCAAGTTATAAGCTTTGGCAAAAAAGGTATTTTTGTTGACTTTCAAAAATGACCTATAATGTCCAAATTTATAACTTCTTATGATTGCATTTTTTGAACTTGGGGTATGAATATGGATTGTAGGGAATTGCATCCTCTTCAAAATGAGCTTTGGATGGGTCATTTCTCATAAAGTATGAGAAAGTTATTCTTGGTCAAAGTTGAGTTTACTTTTCCTGCAAAACCCTAATTTAGCAACTTTTGAGTCTTGATGAATTTTGAGCCATTCTTGATGAATCATGATCAACCCTTGATCAAATGATTAAATATACTTCAAAATGAGAATGTTGACAAAAAACTTGAAGTTTGACTGTTTGTAGGTCACAGTTGACTTTTGCCCTAGCACAATCGACTTTTGGACCTTTGAGCAATTGACTGAGCAAACTTCCTCTGCAAGGCTTGAAACGTGACATGGATGACCTTGAGAACATATTAGGACATTAGGGATAACTTAAGGTCATTTGGACTCAAGGATCTTGATGCAACACAAAACCCTAATTTGGGGTTGACTGCCTTAGGAGAGAGCTTGTCTGACCAATTCTTGAGCAACCTTGAGCAATCTTGGAGATTTTCTTGCAATTTCTCGAGGAATATGAGAGGGAAAATTTTGGGGTACAACAGGTTTGTTTAAGACGAGGTGCCATCTTTGTCGTTGTATGGTTAATTAAGGACATTCTTTGCTTTGGAGGGAGCACTAATTTCTCCTATGTTAGCAATAAGGCGCATGGTTTTCAATGATGCCTTTCACATCAATATATAAATTGGGGATATTGTTGTTTTGTCTTGAAGAAGCTAAAAGATTGGAAAGAAGCCTAGTCAAAACCGCCATTAGAGACGACCATGTACATTGGGTTCTCGGTGAGGAATGTGTTTCTCCCTTTGACACAATTACATATGTTTAGATCCTCAAGAAGGAATCCTTGTATCCCTTTGAGAAAATTTCATATGTTGGATCCTAAAGAAGGAATCATTATCGTTCTTTGAGGAGATTACATATGTTGGATCCTCATGCAAGAATCCTTACGCGCTTGGAGCACCATTTCCACCCCATGCAAGAATCCTTACTCTTCAAGATGGAGGCAAAGCCAAAACCTGTTTGAAGAATATTCCAAGACAACTCACACATAAAGAAAATAATAATAAATAAGAGCATGCAATCAAGTTCTTGAGGGATTAAAATAGAAAGGAAGCGCTTAAGGAAAAGTTCATCATTACACAAAAAAGCCCTTATGGAATAGTTGAATAAGCCACCCAAGGCCTAGTTACAAAAGTAAACCACAAATGGCCAAAAGAAAACATAAAAATATACCGCTCACTTGTCCTTTTCGGGAACCCGCCTTTCTATAGTAGAGTTCTCTATGCGAAAAACTTTAGGAGGGCCATTGTTTAAAGAAATTTTTTATATATTTAAAAAATTGAATGATGTGTTATTTATAAGAACATCGAACATGTTTAACCCTATTTTTTTAAATGAATAAATGTGTCACTTGTTTTAAGTTGAATAAATTTCATTTTTTTAAATTTCCTTTCCTTCATATAATTTTCAATTATTTCAAAAAATAATTATGTTTTCTTTTTTATTGGTAGAGGAAGCGATAATAACCGCTAAAAACTCACACATACTATTGTAAGTATGAGGGTTTGAATCATAGTAAGTAACGATTTATAATATAGCAATATCAGTTTCTATTGGTTGAGCTAGGATATCGGGATAAAATAATTGTGTTTTCTATCTACTACTATGTCATGATAAATGGTCCCCAAAGAAATTTTCAAAGTATTTAATGCCTTCTTCTCTTGTGTTGTTTCATAAAATGGTTCCTTGCTACCTCTCGATATATATAACAATAAATAAATAAACGCAACTTCCACTACTCCAAACATTAACCATGGAAAACTACTCTACTATGTCAAACTCCATAAACAAAAAAGTTAACACTAAAATAACCATATTATCTTTCTTTATCCTATTATGTCCTCTAGTTTCTAACTCATAGAAGCCAGATTACAATTTAGCCATCAATTCTTGCTCCTCAACAACCACTACTTCCTTTGATAATCGAGTTTGGGTAGGTGATATTATTGATAACAGTAACACAAATCTTTTTTCCTTCATTGAACCAAATTCCTTACACAATCGCACGTTGTTGGAAATCCACCAAATTCTATGATGAATTTCTACCATAATGACAATTTAATTATGAGACAAACAAAGAAAAGAAGACAAGACAAATGATTTCTGCAGAGTTTCTCTCTGCTCACAAACTGTGAAAACTTTTTTATTCACTTTGCAACTGCAAAATACTGCGAATGACTTGCTTGGCTTGCTTACAAAAATATGGGTTACTCCCTCTATTTATAACTGAGCTTACACCCTAAACCCAAAGCCCAAAATATCTATTTTGTTACTAAATCAAATCAAATCTATTCTAGACTTAAATCAAATCAATCTAAAACAAATCAAATCTTTTCAACACTATGAATTACAATTTAACACACCACATAATTCATTGTGTCTAAAATATCTATGTTCATCATGGCTCTTAGTCTTCTGAATACTTCGACTTGCACTCCCTTCGTCATGATGTTTGCAATCTGATTCTCAGTTCTGTAGTGTTCCAAATTCATCTTCCCATCTGCTACCTGCTCTCGAAGATAATGAAACCTCATTTCGATGTGCTTACTTCGACCATGAGCTATTGGGTTCTTCGCCAGATTGATAGCTGACATACTGTTGATCTTCATGGTAATTGCTCCATGATCTTTCCCTGTTATCTCTTCGACCAAGTTCACCATCCAAGTTGCTTGACATGCACAAAGAGAAGCAGCTATGTATTCTGCTTCGCATGATGATAATGCCACTACTGGTTCCTTTCTTGAATTTTAAGCAACTGGGGAACCACCTAGCATAAACACATATCCTGCTATTGACTTTCGATCTTCAGCATCACTACACCAACTCGAATCAGTGTATCCCACTAACTTGCATTATTTTCCTTTATCAGCAGCAGGAAACAAAATGCCATAATCGAAGGTTCCTTTGAGATACCTTAGTATCTTCTTCACTGCTGCTAGATGTGATACCTTTGGTTTTTGCATGAATCTACTTACCATACCTACATTGTATGCTAAGTTAGGCCTTGTATGACAAAGGTATCTCAATGATCCAATAAGTCTTTTGTATTGGGTTGGATCAACATCATCTTCATCTGCATCTTTCGACAATTGCAGTCTTGGTTCTGCAGGTGTCGAAGTTGGGTTGCATTCTTCCATCTCAAATCTCTTAAGAATTTCTCCTGCATATCTTCTTTGATGCATCATCAAACCTCTACTGCTCTTGTATAATTCGATGCCAAGGAAATATGAAATCTCACCCAAATCAGACATTTCGAATTCCTTGCTGAGATCACCTTTGAAGTCTTCGATCTCACTTTTACAGCTACCTGTTATTAACAAATCATCTACATAGAGACATAGTATAAGAAATTCACTATTGCTTCTTCTTACATATACTCCATGTTCAGCTATTCACTTTACAAATTCCCTCTACCTTAGGAAACTATCAATTTTCTTATTCCAAGCTCTTGGAGCTTGTTTCAATCCATACAATGCTTTATGCAGCCTGTACACCTTTCTTTCTTCGTCATGTTTCACAAACCCAACTGGTTGTTTAACATAGACTTCTTCATCTAAGGATCCATTTAGGAATGCACACTTCACGTCCATCTGACATATGTGCCAACTATTTATTTCTGCTAGACCAACAACCAACCTAATTGTTTCGATCCTAGCAACAGGTGCAAAAAATTCATCGAAGTCTATTCCTTCTTTCTATATAAATCCTTTCGCCACAAGCCTTGCTTTGTGTCGAGTTACTTCACCTTTCGAATTCGTTTTCACTTTGTATACCCACTTGACATCAATTGCCTTCTTTCCTTGAGGCAATTCGACAAGTGACCAAGTGTTGTTGTCTTCGATAGACTTCACTTCTTTGTTCATTGCTTTCACTCACTTATAATCCTTCAATGCTTCAGCTGCATTAACAGGTTCGACATTTGCATAGAAAGCATAATGTACCAGCTCACCTTCATCATCTATCACATTATCTGATGTAATCACACAATCTTGCAATCTTGCAGGCATGCGTCTTGTTCTTTGAGATCTGCTTGTACTTGGTATATTTGCTGGTTCTTCTTGTCGAACTTCTCTTTCGACTTGAGTTTCTGGCTCTTCGAATAGGATTCTCACTGAATCTTTCTTGACATTTTCAGTCCAATCCCATTCTTTAAACTCATCTATGATCATGTCCCTGCTGATCACAATCTTCTTGTTTTCTGGATCGAACAACTTGTAACCTCCTATCGAATGATATCCAACTAGAATCATTTGACTTGACTTGTCATCAAGTTTTCTCCTCAACTGATCTGGCACATGTCTATGTGAAATAGATCCAAATACCTTCAGATGACTCAAGCTAGGCTTCACACCAGACCAACATTCTTCTAGAGTAATTCCTTCTAGCTTCTTCGTGGGACATCTGTTCAAAATGTATGTTGCATTCGAAACAGCTTCACCCCAAAACTCTTTAGGTAAATTCTTGCCTTTCAACACACTTCTTACCATATTCATGATGGTCTGATTCTTCCTTTCTGCAATTCCATTTTGTTATGGAGTATAGGGTGGCATCACCTCATGTACAATCCCTTCCTTTTCACATAGCCTGTCGAAGTCTTTCGACACATATTCTCCACCACCATCAGTTCTCAAAACTTTGAGCTTTCGACCACTCTGTCTTTCGATCGTAGACTTAAGCTTGGAAAATACTTCGATCACTTCACTTTTCTTCTTGATCAGATAAGTCCACATATTTCGATTGAAATCATCTATGAATGTAACAAAATATTTGTTACCTCTCATTGAATCCATCTGGATTGGTCCACATACATCAGAGTATATGACTTCAAGACTAGCCTTCGACCTGGTTCCTGCATCCTTGCTTAAGCTATTCTTGTGTTGCTTCGCCTACACACATTCCTCACATATTGCATTTGGAATGTCAATTTCAGGCAATCCTGAAACCATATTTTTTCTCTTCAAATCTCTGATGTCTCTGAAGTTGAGATGGCCCAGTCTATAATGCCATATCCATTCATCTCTGCTAGCTGCAGTCGAAAGATACTTGTGCTCCATCACACTTAGTTCAATCTTGAAGGTTCGATTCTGAGACATAGGAGCCTTCAAGATTAATCTCCCATTTGCATCAACGACTCTCATCATCTTATCTTCGATTGACACTTTATAATTATTTTCGACCAACTTCCCTATACTGAGCAAATTGCTCTTCATGCCTGGTATGTACAACACATTGGAGATTACTGACCTTTCGCCATCTTTCCTCATAATCATAACATCACCAATACCTTCAGCTGCTAGGGTATTGTCATTTGCAAATTTTACCATATTTTTCATTGAGGGCTTTATATTGACAAACCAGTCTTTCCTTCCAGACATATATGATGAACATCCTAAATCCAAGTACCATTGGTCCTTGAATCTATCTTCATCTCTTGTTGTGACTGTTGTACCCCAAAATTTGCCCTCCCATATTTCTCAAAACATTTCAAGAAAAATTCACAAGTCCAACCCGGCGCGTCATATTCAGGTATTCTTTCGCCAAGATATCTCTGATAACGTATTCTCAAATTCAGGTTCGGCTCAAGAGTCAATTCTTTAAAGAAGGTATCTGAATGTGTGAGTTTTCTCGAAGAAATATGGTGAAAAAGTGTGCTGAAAGTGCAGTTTTTACGCGCTAAAAAATTCATAACTTGAAGATCGTGGCTCGTATTGAACCCGTTCCGGTGGCCAAAATTCCGTCTTGACATTATCTACGTTTTCATCTCTCACGGCTGGAAGCCAATTTCGATCAGAAGGTCTTCAAAAATGTGGATTTATCAAGTATTTTTGCACAGAAAATTTGTGACAAGTTTACTTGCGTCATGTTCAGAAAATCATAACTTGGTCGATTTTCATCGTATCGAGTTGGTTCCGGCGCCAAAATTTCACAAATTGAGTTGGCTACATTTTCACAGAAGGTACTGAGTTCAAACGGTATTCAAAAGGCCTTCGTTTTTTGCTCAGAGTGTGTGACACGCTGAAAATCCTGAATGCTGAATATTATTTCAGCTGGGCCGAAACTTCGAAAATTCATAACTCGGTCAATTTTTATCGGATTGGGCTCATATTTTTACACAAGGTCCCTGACTCATAGATCTACAACTTTGCTTCAAAAGTCTAGACCAAATTATGCACCGATCAATACCAGTTTTTATTGAAGAACGTGTCAGAGTCGACACCGGAGCCCAAAATAAGTTCGTCTGAGCTGAAACTTCAAAAATTCATAACTAATTCACCGTTTATCCGATTGAGTCGATTTTCGGACAGGAGTTAGTTATCGATATCGGCTATATTTTGTCTTCACATTTCAACTTCAAAAAATGCACTTAAGTCCCTGCGATTTAGCCTGGAAAGTGACGAATTCAAGTGAATATTGGAGGCCCAATTGCACATTCAAAGCCCATTTGCTTTACCCTAATTTCCATTATATAATCACCTTCTTTTCACACAAACCAGAGAGGAGAAAAGAAGGGAGAAAAAAAAACTTGCCACAACACTGTTAGAATATCAAACTCTTTCAAGAAGCCATCACAGTTACAAACCAACATCTTATTACTTCTTCAGTAAGGGTAAGGCTGGCTTGATCTCCATGATCCAAAGGGCATAAAAGCATTCATGTCACTACTTTTCCAGTAAGGGTAAGGTTGATTTGATCTCCATGATCAAAAGAGTATAATTATTCATACATGTCATATTGTGCCTAAACATTAAATTTCTTCATATATTGGCTTTATTTGCATTTTATGATTTTATTTAATGTGTTCGTGAGATTCAACACTGCAGATTTAGACAGGATCCCATGCAGGTTCATTAAGGAACGTTGAGGCCAAAAGCCAAATGGCCAAAAGTCAAAAGTCAAATGGTCAAAACAGAATATTTTACACATGACCCCAATACGTGGCGAGACAAACATCCTGAGAAGATTAAGGAACGTTGAAGCCAGAACACAAATGGCCAAAAGCCAAAAGCCAAAAGCCAAATGGCCAAAGTAGAACAACTTATGCATGAAACTCAATCCAATGGCCAAAGAATGCAGACCACGGTACTCAGGAGTCAATACTTTAAAAAACCTCCCCTTGGGCCAGACACCCCCTATGGTTTGCTCAATTTTTAATTTTTATTTGTTTTTCCTTTTTTATTCTTTTAATTGTTTTTTAATTGTTTTCTTTTAATTCCGTAAAATAATTTTCATAATAAATATAAAATACAGAAAAATCAAAAAAATGTTTATTTTATTAATATTAATTTTACTATTATTATTTTTGTAAATAAACTTTAAACAATTAATTAGATTAATTTAGGTTTCAAAACTTTAATATTTTTCTTAATAAATTAAATATGTAGAAATTAGGGTTTTTAACTTTTTCATCATTTTTTTTAATAAATAATTTTCTCATCATTATTATTATTATTAATTACTAATTTATTTTGTAAATAAACATGTACATAAATTCTTTAGTAAATTAAGTTAAACTTTAACATTTTTCTCAAATAGTTAAAATAACTTAGAATTAGGGTTTCTTTTAATTTTAATTTTAATTTTCTTATTTCATAAATACAAAAAGACCTAAAAAACACTTCTTTTATTTCAATAAATAATTAATTAATTTTTAATTTCAATTTAACTTCAAAAGGGTCCAACGCCCTCGAACGTTCAACTTTAGTTTCTTTCGCGCATTTTTTCTTATTATTTCTTGTAAATATTAATGTAATTCTCCCAAAGCCTTGTAAACTCGGACATTTTATTTCTCGCACTTTATTTATTTTCTGTCAAATCGGGTTCTGGAAATTTTGGCGATGTGGACCCGCGCCTTTTGTAATAGCTTAGAATCTTTTACTTTCTCGCAATATTTTAACTGTTAATAAATGCATGCAAGAATGAATGATAAAATAAAAACAAACGCATAGATCACATTGACATGAATAAGACAAAATAACTGAACATGACACACAAATCACACACCACCCTTAGGGTACGCCTCACTGTTGCCTTGCCTCGAAAGGTGATCGTCGAGTAGAGGATGTCTTAGTAAGTCCTCATGATCCGGGAACCTGGCATGAGGGTAGCTTCTAAGGTGTCTTCCCATTGCTCTGGTGATCACCATGTCCCGAACCTCGAATTGACCCGAACACCTCCAACAGTGGTGCTACCTACCTCTCAATGGTGGGATGACACTACTTTAAAGGACATTTACACAGACGAATTCCTTAGGGTAGGCAAACGACTCTAGATACTTGCTCTAAATTTCAAAACAAATCAAAAATACTTTTCACACCAACACATTTTCAAAAAGCTTTCGAAAGCAACTTTTCAAACACTCTTGAGGACTGATACAAGAGTCGAACTGAAATTTTCAAAGAAACTTTTTTTAAACCCACAATTGAAAAGCAAACAAACCATTTTGAAAACACAAATGAGAAAGTATCTAAGAGCCCATGGATAACCATGGATAGAAAGGGTGCTAATACCTTCCCTTTCTATAATCTACCTCCCGAACCGAGAGCAATCTCTTTAAGGAATTTTTCTGTGCTTTTGTCCTTTCCATTTGGAGAAAATAAAAGACGGTGGCGACTCTTGCTTCCGTGACATTTCGCGAACCAGCGTTAAACAGTCAGTTCCAGATCCACCCATCACAGAACTGGCGACTCTGCTGGGGACTCTTTATAAAGTGAGGTGTACCTTAGGGTTAGTTCATAACTGTGTTTTCAATTGTATTGACTTGTCTGCTTTAAATTTGTGGGTCGCATGGGAGTTACATAGGTCCTAACCCGGATCTGGGGATACCCTGTTTAGGTAGCATAAGCTGTGAGGGACCTGTCCGGCATAGACCGACACGGGTGAAACAGTGGCTACGTTGGTGTGGCACCTTGGTCTGTAGCGATATCCCTTGTGTTGCAACGAGGAGAATATGGGTCTTCTGAGGAGTCATTAAGCACCAACAACCTTAGAACCTTAAATGACACAACTTGGCCATTAGAACAGTAGCAGTATGCTACGCCCATTGAGGCTAAACTCTCGTGATGGTTCTGGCCGCAAGAAAATATTGCGATGTTGGAGTTATGACCGATTGAGGGTAGTCAATGATATTGGGATCCTCTAAGAACCCGGTTACTTTTGTTAGGACAGGTATGAACCAACCAACTTCAATAGGGTAATACCCAGACCCCATGCTGGCCTAAACTCTAAGGGTTCTTTTGTGTGACTTGTGTGCCTTCATACTTGAACTACTTGCATGCTTATTATCTGACCCTTGAATTTCTCGCAGGTTTTGTTTATAGTCCTTAATTGGGACTCATAACAAAGTTTACTGAATTTCTTGCAGGTTTTGTTTGTAGTCCTTAATTAGGACTCATAACAAGGTTTACCGAGTTTCTTGCAGGTTTTGTTTATAGTCCTTAATTAGGACTCATAACAAGGCTTACTAAATTTCTCGCAGGTTTTGGTTTGCAGTCCTTAATTAGGACTCATAACAAGGTTTACCGAGTTTCTTGCGGGTTTTGTTTATAGTCCTTAATTAGGACTCATAACAAGGTTTACTAAGTTTCTTGCAGGTTTTGGTTTGCAGTCCTTAATTAGGGACTCATAACAGGGTTTACTCACATTACCCCATGCATAGCATACCATCATACCATTGCATACATCCTAACCCACTTCAAGGATCTCAAGGGCTTGTGATGCAGGTCATGATGAATCAACTATCCCAGCAAGGGGTAAAGAGGATTTATTTTCCTCCAGACAAAGTAGTCAGGGGCTATGACCCACTTGATATGGTGAGCTCTGACTCTTGAAGAAGGTTCCCCTAGCCAAGGTTGTTTGGAAAGCAAAATAAGGTTGATGACTTGAGTCAGGGGCTATGACCCACTGGATATGGTGAGCCCTTGACCCTTGAAGAAGGATTCTCAATAACATGGGTTTCCTTCAATCAAGCTACCGAACCCAAATTCTAACAAATTTTCTTCTTTACCCCGCGAGGTCCTTGAAAACATTGCATGCATATCATACATATCATTGCATAACAGGTACCCTTTGGACAGGTCACTTACCTTCTCCGCTGTTTATTTCAGCAATGGCTTGCCATCCAGATAACCAGGACCTTCTTGCTCAAGAGACTCGGTTCGGGGAAATCCTTCTGAATCTATCCAAGGGGCAGGAGGAGCTAAGGACGCTTCTCATGGAGACCTTTGTCAGGAACAGTGCTGAGGATGAAAGGCTGAAACACCTACAAGTAGAGGTGGATGCATTGAGGGTCCAGATGCTGGGGCAGGTGACTGCCATTCAAGGGTTAGCTCAAAGGCAAGATGAGCTCTAGTTTCTCGTCAACCAACTGCTTCAGGGTAACCAACTGGGGCAAAAGTCTAAGGGTAAAAAGCCAGTCATCGTGCAACCACCTTTGAGACAAGGAGGTAAGGGGAGAGCTCTTCAAATGGCTCCAGTGTCACAAATTCAACATCGCAACCAACAAAAGAGCGAGAGAAGGCAGTTCACTCGGCTCAGCATGACCTTATCCCAGATATTACCACAGTTGCTGGAGACCAAGCTAGTAACTCTAAAAGAAGCTCCGAAGAACCAAAATACAACGTCACCGAAGTATAACCCCAACGCCCGCTGCGCTTATCACTCTGACAGCCCGGGGCATACTACAGATGATTGTTGGAGCTTGAAAAATAAGATCCAAGACATGATCAACGCTGGAGAGATTCAGTGTAAAGTACCCAAGACTCCCCACGTGATCACTGCTCCCTTGCCAAAACATGGCTAGGATTGAGAAATTTTTGTTCATTCGAATGTTCAAGTTGCAATTCTCTTTTGTTCAAACATTTACTCATGTTAAACATTGTTATTTCATTAATGCATCGCATATGTCTGTTCTGAAACAATATATTCGTATTCACTAAATGCAAATTATTTTCATATTTTTTCTGATGTCAACTCTTGATCTAGAATTCTAAGCCTCTTGAGGGAGGATGACGAAAACGATACCAGAATCCACAATATGCTTTTGAACAGACCCCGCTGATGAGGTACAGGCATTGTTTCAATCCCTAAACACTAGAGTTATAAGGAAGATAATCCCTCGTCAACCCCTCTGAGCCAAAGAAGTAGGAGTTTTTCTTTTCGAAATTTAAAACCCTTAATCATAACCTGGGGCAGGGTAGTCTCTCAGTTGATCCAAGTGCATAACGATTGGCACCAAAGAAGTCCTTACAAAACGAAGAAAGACAGTGATGGTTCCGAATAATCAATAAAGAAAGGCAGTCATTATCTCAAAAAATAAAAAACCCATTAAGTCAAAACCCATGAAGGAGACTTACAAAACTGGGGCATCCCGCTGACTGTGATTCCAAAAAAGGAAACAGTTCAGGCAAAAAAGAAAGGGATAACAAAAAAATCAGAAAAGAAAGAGGTCTTACAAACCCTCAACAAAAACAAAAATGACTGCCTATTCAAAATAAATTATCAACATCCGAACCATTACCAGAAAATCAGAGCAAAGACTCAAAAAAGGTCTAACGTATGATCAACTGAGTTTAGGATTGAAGAACATCACGAAGAGCGGGTGGGTACAAATATAATTTGAGCCTTTATCCTTTGTTTCTTAAACCGTGAACCAGGCCACGTTATAACCCTTAAAAGTCCTAGCTGAAGCATGGGTTAGTTCGAAAGCATACTGTGCCGAAAGGTATCCTGACTCCTTAAGGCTTACGGTAAATACGGATTTGACATCACGTTTTACAAACATTCATTTGTTTTATGAAAAAGAATGCATTTTCAAAATCTTCAGGACAGACATAGGCTTTGCATTTTTAACATAACTTTGTTTGCATATGACTTTTTGTTTGAACAACATAGAAGTTCGCACGACGAATGCCCAATGAACAGAAGTACCTCCAATCAAGGGGTAGACAAGATCATTGTCCATCATCTGGGGCAGTCCAATCAAGATTCGGAGAATCTCTCAAAAAAGCCTATCAGCCTGGGGCAGATCTCCGCCTGAGTCACTTGGGGCATTCCAACAACGAATCTTGCCTAATCAAATACCTTCTGGTGGCATGACAAAACACTGCTAACAGGGGCAACTCCCTACATTCTGAGAGCGTGGACATAGTCGAAAAAAAATATATACGCACAATCGAAGACCCGCTAGGTTGACACACCTAGGCAAAAATAAGGGCTTCCCGGCGAACCAAAAGGGTTCGGGCAAAAATAAGGGATGAAAAGAAAAAAATCTGTACACCCGGCAAGTCGAAAACCTGAAAAGGCGGCTTGGGCAAAAATGGGTATCCCAGTGGACTGAAAACCCGGAAGGGCAGTCCAGGCAAAAGTTAGGGATCAAAGCGTACGACTATGTCCTGTCATCTTATCACCTGCCTACCTGAAGAAGGTTTGACCCTCAACAATTATCAGCATCCCACAGGTGCCTCCCCCATAGAAACAAGGGCAATAATGGGTGGTCTAAGCAATCTGATTGTTCTGTCCTCCAGGGTATCAAGGTAGGTTCCGTTGAAGAACACAACCAATACAGTTCAATACTCCCCCAGGAGAGTCCAATCCATTTCCCCGGGAAAGTTGGAATTCATCTCCCCAAGCGGTAAGCTTATCCCCGGTAGGTTCTGGAAGCTTATCCTCGCAGAGCACGAACGCGTCGGCCGGCTTTATTTAAAGAGTTATTTCCTTAACAGGATATAACTGGGTTATCCTCAGCCAAAAGCCACGGAAAGAGCGTCCTCGACGGAGTCTTCTTATCCCCAGCGAAGTCTATCAGCACTTCCAACACAACGAGGATAATATCCCCAGCAAGTTATTATCAACACCTCAACAAAGTATCCCTCTCCCCACAGAGTATTGCTCCTCAGCAAGATTGCTAGAGTATTTTTCTCCCCGCAGAATCTTCCATTTGCCAAGTTTATTCCTCAACGGAGTCATCTTCTCCTACCGGTATTCTTGCAGCTATCATCCCCAGCGGAAGTGAAATCTATTCTCCAACATCAGCCCATGAATGACTTCCCAGCACCCGTCAAGGACTTACTTTCCTAGACAAAAATACATTCATAAACATCACATTTTCATACATCATGATACATGCATATGTGCGTCATGTCATACAATCTCATTTATGTCGTTGCTTGATCCATATCATGCATTGCATATGATTGACCTTTACCTTTCAGGAAGGATACAGTTAAATAATCAGCTATGTCAGAGTAGACAAATATAGCCAAAAGAGACCAATTCAGTCAAAGTAGACCGATTCAGTCAAAGTAGACAAATTCAGTCAAAGTAGACAAATCCAGTCAAAAGAAGACAAGTCCAGTTAAAATTACTTCCACTCGTCGTTATAGACACTCGTCGTTATAGACACCCGTCGTTATAGACACTCGTCTTTATAGACACTCGTCGTTATAGACACTCGTCGTTATAGACACTCGTCGTTATAGACACTCGTCGTTATAGACACTCGTCGTTATAGACACTCGTCGTTATAGACACTCGTCGTTATAGACACTCGTCGTTATAGACACTCGTCGTTATAGACACTCGTCGTTATAGACACTCGTCGTTATAGACACTCGTCGTTATAGACACTCGTCGTTATAGACACTCGTCGTTATAGACACTCGTCGTTATAGACACTCGTCGTTATAGACACTCGTCGTTATAGACACTCGTCGTTATAGACACTCGTCCTTATAGACACTCGTCGTGATAGACACTCGTCGTGATAGACACTCGTCGTGATAGACACTCGTCGTGATAGACACTCATCGTTATAGACACTCGTCGTTATAGACACCCGTCGTTATAGACACCCGTCGTTATAGACACCCATCGTTATAGACACTCGTCGTTATAGACACTCGTCGTTATAGACACTCGTCGTTATAGACACTCGTCGTTATAGACACTCGTCGTTATAGACACTCGTCGTTATAGACACTCGTCGTTATAGACACTCGTCGTTATAGACACTCGTCGTTATAGACACTCGTCGTAATAGACACTCGTCGTTATAGACACTCGTCGTTATAGACACTCGTCGTTATAGACACTCTTCGTTATAGACCCTCGTCGTTATAGACACTCGTCGTTATAGACACTCTTCGTTATAGACCCTCGTCGTTATAGACCCTCGTCGTTATAGACACTCGTCGTTATAGACACTCGTCGTTATAGACACACGTCGTTATAGACACTCGTCGTTATAGACACTCGTCGTTATAGACACTCGTCGTTATAGACACTCGTCGTTATAGACACTCGTCGTTATAGACACTCGTCGTTATAGACACTCGTCGTTATAGACACTCGTCGTTATAGACACTCATCGTTATAGACACTCGTTGTTATAGACACTCGTCGTTATAGACACTCGTCGTCATAGACACTCGTCGTTTTAGACACTCGTCGTTAAAGACCACTCGTCCATAAGGATAACCTGTCAGTAGAGACAACTCACCAACCTTACTAATTCCAGACTCGATTCATGTATCTTGCCAGGGTGTATCTGTTGAAGACATTCTAAAGGCCTTCTCTAGCTAAATCGACCCCAAACAGATTTTCCTGATAAAGACTCAGTAGAAGTTATCAAAGGTTTTCTCAGACGTCCGCTTTTGAGATTATAATTTCCTATGGTTCTCTCCCCGACGGTGCGTGAGATGATAATTCCATCCCAGGTTTTTCTCAAATGTCCGCTTTTGAGATTATAATTGCCTATGGTTCTCTTCCCGATACTGCGAAGGTGGTAATCCCAAGATTTTCTCAGTGATTGCTGTTGAAGTTGAAGTCACCCAAGGTTCTCTCACTGTTCATGCTGAGGTAGTAACCCCACTGGTTCATTCATCACCGTTTGAAGCTCCAGACTCAACTCCTGTAACCAGTCAGGACACATCTATACCAAGCATCTGAAGACCAGCTCCTGCAACATGTCAGGTACTCATTTTTCTTTTGCAGGTACGCAAGTTCTCGCTAAGGAATCTCTTACGCGATCAACATCCAGATGGCATCTATAAGCCCGTCCACCTTCCATCACCTCTTAGCATGGCATCTATAAGCCCATCATCCTATCCATTAATCTCCAAATGGCATCTATAAGCCCATTCCCATCATCACACTGCTACTATGTGAGCGCAAATTTCTGGGCACTCTAGTGTTCAATCATCTTCTACCCTCGGATTATGAAAAGCACGTCAGCCAATCTGCATCCTCAGGTCTAAGAAGATTGAACAGGGGCAACTGTTGTACCCCAAAATTTGCCCTCCCATATTTCTCAAAACATTTCAAGAAAAATTCACAAGTCCAACCCGGCGCGTCATATTCAGGTATTCTTTCGCCAATATATCTCTGATAACGTATTCTCAAATTCAGGTTCGGCTCAAGAGTCAATTCTTTAAAGAAGGTATCCGAATGTGTGAGTTTTCTCGAAGAAATATGGTGAAAAAGTGTGCTGAAAGTGCAGTTTTTACGCGCTAAAAAATTCATAACTTGAAGATCGTGGCTCGTATTGAACCCGTTCCGGTGGCCAAAGTTCCGTCTTGACATTATCTACGTTTTCATCTCTCACGGCTGGAAGCCAATTTCGATCAGAAGGTCTTCAAAAATGTGGATTTATCAAGTATTTTTGCACAGAAAATTTGTGACAGAAGTTTACTTGCGTCATGTTCAGAAAATCATAACTTGGTCGATTTTCATCGTATCGAGTTGGTTCCGGCGCCAAAATTTCACAAATTGAGTTGGCTACATTTTCACAGAAGGTATTGAGTTCAAACGGTATTCAAAAGGCCTTCGTTTTTTGCTCAGAGTGCGTGACACGCTGAAAATCCTGAATGCTGAATATTATTTCAGCTGGGCCGAAACTTCGAAAATTCATAACTCGGTCAATTTTTATCGGATTGGGCTCATATTTTTACACAAGGTTCCTGACTCATAGATCTACAACTTTGCTTCAAAAGTCGAGACCAAATTATGCACCGATCAATACCAGTTTTTTATTGAAGAACGTGTCAGAGTCGACACCGGAGCCCAAAATAAGTTCGTCTGAGCTGAAACTTCAAAAATTCATAACTAATTCACCGTTTATCCGATTGAGTCGATTTTCGGACAGGAGTTAGTTATCGATATCGGCTACATTTTTTCTTCACATTTCAACTTCAAAAAATGCACTTAAGTCCCTGCGATTTAGCCTGGAAAGTGACGAATTCAAGTGAATATTGGAGGCCCAATTGCACATTCAAAGTCCATTTGCTTTACCCTAATTTCCATTATATAATCACCTTCTTTTCACACAAACCAGAGAGGAGAAAAGAAGGGAGAGAAAAAAACTTGCCACAACACTGTTAGAATATCAAACTCTTTCAAGAACCCTAAAACCTTGAAATCCTTATTACAAATCCCTCTCTCACTACAAATAAGCCATCACAGTTACAAACCAACATCTTATTACTTCTTCAGTAAGGGTAAGGCTGGCTTGATCTCCATGATTCAAAGGGCATAAAAGCATTCATGTCACTACTTTTCCAATAAGGGTAAGGTTGATTTGATCTCCATGATCAAAAGGGTATAATTATTCATACATGTCATATTGTGCCTAAACATTAAATTTCTTCATATATTGGCTTTATTTGCATTTTATGATTTTATTTAATGTGTTCGTGAGATTCAACACTGCAGATTTAGACAGGATCCCATGCAGGTTCATTAAGGAACGTTGAGGCCAAAAGCCAAATGGCCAAAAGCCAAAAGCTAAATGGTCAAAACAGAATATTTTACACATGACCCCAATACGTGGCGAGACAAACATCCTGAGAAGATTAAGGAACGTTGAAGCCAGAACACAAATGGCCAAAAGCCAAAAGCCAAAAGCCAAATGGCCAAAGTAGAACAACTTATGCATGAAACTCAATCCAATGGCCAAAGAATGCAGACCACGGTACTCAGGAGTCAATACTTCAAAAAACCTCCCCTTGGGCCAGACACCCCCTATGGTTTGCTCAATTTTTAATTTTTATTTGTTTTTCCTTTTTTATTCTTTTAATTGTTTTTTAATTGTTTTCTTTTAATTCCGTAAAATAATTTTCATAATAAATATAAAATACAGAAAAATCAAAAAAATGTTTATTTTATTAATATTAATTTTACTATTATTATTTTTGTAAATAAACTTTAAACAATTAATTAGATTAATTTAGGTTTCAAAACTTTAATATTTTTCTTAATAAATTAAATATGTAGAAATTAGGGTTTTTAACTTTTTCATCATTTTTTTAATAAATAATTTTCTCATCATTATTATTATTATTAATTACTAATTTATTTTGTAAATAAACATGTACATAAATTCTTTAGTAAATTAAGTTAAACTTTAACATTTTTCTCAAATAGTTAAAATAACTTAGAATTAGGGTTTCTTTTAATTTTAATTTTAATTTTCTTATTTCATAAATACAAAAAGACCTAAAAAACACTTCTTTTATTTCAATAAATAATTAATTAATTTTTAATTTCAATTTAACTTCAAAAGGGTCCAACGCCCTCGAACGTTCAACTTTAGTTTCTTTCGCGCATTTATTCTTATTATTTCTTGTAAATATTAATGTAATTCTCCCAAAGCTTTGTAAACTCGGACATTTTATTTCTCGCACTTTATTTATTTTCTGTCAAATCGGGTTCTGGAAATTTTGGCGATGTGGACCCGCGCCTTTTGTAATAGCTTAGAATCTTTTACTTTCTCGCAATATTTTAACTGTTAATAAATGCATGCAAGAATGAATGATAAAATAAAAACAAACGCATAGATCACCTTGACATGAATAAGACAAAATAACTGAACATGACACACAAATCACACACCACCCTTAGGGTACGCCTCACTGTTGCCTTGCCTCGAAAGGTGATCGTCGAGTAGAGGATGTCTTAGTAAGTCCTCATGATCCGGGAACCTGGCATGAGGGTAGCTTCTAAGGTGTCTTCCCATTGCTCTGGTGATCACCATGTCTCGATCCTCGAATTGACCCGAACACCTCCAACGGTGGTGCTACCTACCTCTCAATGGTGGGATGACACTACTTTAAAGGACATTTACACAGACGAATTCCTTAGGGTAGGCAGACGACTCTAGATACTTGCTCTAAATTTCAAAACAAATCAAAAATACTTTTCACACCAACACATTTTCAAAAAGCTTTCGAAAGCAACTTTTCAAACACTCTTGAGGACTGATACAAGAGTTGAACTGAAATTTTCAAAGAAACTTTTTTTAAACCCACAATTGAAAAGCAAACAAACCATTTTGAAAACACAAATGAGCAAGTATCTAAGAGCCCATGGATAACCATGGATAGAAAGGGTGCTAATACCTTCCCTTTCTATAATCTACCTCCCGAACCGAGAGCAATCTCTTTAAGGAATTTTTCTGTGCTTTTGTCCTTTCCATTTGGAGAAAATAAAAGACGGTGGCGACTCTTGCTTCCGCGAAATTTCGCGAACCAGCGTTAAACAGTCAGTTCCAGATCCACCGATCACAGTGACCATCAACATTATCTCTTCGTCTTCATGTTTTGCAAGCTTTGCATCACTTTCTTAATTCTTTTGTTTTTCTGGACAATTACTCGAATAGTGACCATACTTCTGACAATTATAACATTGAATGTGACTCTTATCAGGTTTTTGACCACCACATCTTCCTCTATTTGCAACACCACCTCTTTGGTTGCCTTGGTATGGCCTTCTTTGATTAGACATGTTTCCTTCGATTTGGTTTCCTCTATCATTCGATTTGTTGTAGTCACCTCTACCTCTATCGAAACACTTTCCTTTGCCTTTGGTTTCCTTTGCTGAATCTGCCTGCAAGGCCACATCACTCTTTGATTTTCCTGCAACTCTTTCATTCATTCTTTGTTCATGAGATTCAAGCGTCCCTTGAAGCTCTTCCTTTGTCAATTTCGACAAGTCTTTCCCCTCTTATATCTCCACCATTATATGGTCGAACTTAGGAGCTAAAGATCTCAAGATCTTCGAAACAACAACTCTTGTTGTTAACGCTTCTCCATATATCTTGATTTGATTTACTAGTTTTGTAACTCTAGTGAAGAAATCAGATATGCTTTCACTGTCTTCCATCTGAAGCAGTTCATACGTCCTTTTGTGATTTTGTAACCTCACTTCTTTCACCTTCTCACCGCCTCCAAAAGACTTCTCAAGGATCTCCCAAGCTTCTTTTGCAGATTCTGAATCACTAACCTTTTCGAAGTTGTTTGTGCTGACACATTGATGAATTATAAATAATGCTTTATAACTCAGCTTCTCAGATTCTGTGTATTTCTTCTTTTCTTCTTCTGAAGCATTTTCTCCAAGCTCTTTGACTCCATATTTTACAAGGTCCCAAAGACCTTGACATCTGAATAAGACTTTCATCTGTTTGCATCAATTCTCATAGTTGTCAACTTTCAGAATTGGTAGCGTTGCTGGATAGTTTGCATTCCCATAACTTGTTATCGTGAATTCTTCAATCGTTCTTGATTGACATTTCCCTCGAATCGAAACAAAGCTCTTGATACCAGATGTTGGAAATCCACCAAATTCTATGATGAATTTCTACCACAATGACAATTAAATTATGATACAAACAAAGAAAAGAAGACAAGACAAATAATTTTTGCAGAGTTTCTCTCTGCTCACAAACTGTGAAAACTTTCTTATTCACTTTGCAACTGCAAAATACTGTGAATGACTTGCTTGACTTGCTTATAAAAATAGGGGTTACTCCCTCTATTTATAATTGAGCTTACACCCTAAGCGCAAAGCGTAAAATATATATTTTGTTACTAAATCAAATCAAATCTATTCTAGACTTAAATCAAATCTATCTAAAACAAATAAAAAAATTTCAACACTATAAATTACAATTTAACACATGTATCTCTCTCTCAAATTTCACATACTCTTTTCCTAACATCACTACTTCTCCTGTTTTTATTCGCCTTCATTTTTATCCAACATTTTATCAAAACTTTGAACCCTCCAATGCACTTTTTTCTGTCCAAGTAAACCACAACCTTACCCTTCTTAAAAACTTCAACCCTTCAGCGAGGAAAAAATAACCAAAGAATATTGCATCTATATCGAACCAAATGAGAATCTTGACATAACTTTCATTCCAAGCAACGCAAAATCGAATCCTTATTATGCTTTTATTAACGGAATCCAAGTTATGTCCATGCCTTCTTTTCTCTATATACTGATCACGATGATACAAAACTATCATTTAAACTTACTTGGCTTTGACCACAGTGCTAGCGAATACCAAGTTCGTAACGACAAAGCTTTGGAGATGGTTTATAGACGGAAAACATATGAAAGAGTCATAGTTTTCACAATCTATAAGTGACAAAGAAACTTGTCTGCATTTCACAAGATCTCACACCTACAAGGAGGGCACAGTCACTGAGAGGCCAAGTACTCAGGAACATTTCTTCTCTCATATTGGGAATTCAATGTTGCGATCATATTCATGTCAAAACCTCAAAGTTTATATTTAGCCGTACACAAAACATGTTTCATTGTTGCTTTAAGTTTTTCTAAGTTAAATTAAAGTTATGATAATGATTTTATTAAAAATTAAATATCTTTTTATTTCCTATAAATATGCGACTATGCAATTGAGAGACCAAAATTGCAAGGTAGCATATTTATAGAGACTCCAAACATATATATTTATAAGAAATCAATATATATTTTTTCTAAAATATAATATGAGACTTTACAAACTATAATTTGGTAAACAGCCAAAGTTTGAAGGATCTTGCTAAAAAAACGTTTTTACATATATCAATTATGTGTTATTGGTAAGAACAAACATATTTTTAAGGTTTGTATCAATACTCTCTTTTCCTTCAGCTTTTCCTGTGACTTTTGACTAAAATTCCCAAGAAAATTATTTCCTGTGGGTGTGGATAATACTTCCTGATATTGGTTATCAGCTAAAACTTCTATGGGGAATCTCACCGGATATACCTGCGGAAACTTTTGTAGTGTATACGGTAAGATTATGCACATAAATCAGACAAATCTGCAGGTAAAACAGTATGAAAACATAAAATTGCTTGAAACAATATACACATAGGTAAATCCTCAACTAATATCAAATATAAAAAAAGGAAGTGGTCGATATTTCTGCACAAACATAACACAAGATTTTGTACTCTTCGACGAGAGATAAGTTTAAGACAAAATGTCAATGTTCGACTTACTTACTGAAGCTTTGGTTTGAGATTTAGCGGAATTTTCAAAGGATTAGAGATAACTACTTCAGACAGATGGAAGGATATTCGATTGAGGAAATTTCAAAATTAGATCAAATAACTGTTTTTTTATTTTATCTAAAAAACACTAAAGATATGTGAATATTCGATTGAGGAAATTTCAAAATTAGATCAAATAATTGTTTTTTTATTTTATCTAAAAAACACTAAAGATATGTGAATATCGATCGGAGGCAAGAGAAACATGCAAGAATGGTATTTCGTTTGAAAAATAGTTGAACGTTGAAGACAGTTATATTTACAAATGTTATAAATAGGGTTTCGAATATTAAGATTTAGTGTGATAAAATCATTGTAAACTTCAATATACACTCAAAGTACTCATATATATAAGTGAAAAACGACTCTATGAAGAAAATATATGAAATTGTCCACCAATTTTTACTTATACAAATAAATTTTTTTTCATTCTTTCTAAGTTTTTTATTTCTTTTTGTTCAAATTATCAATTCGATCCGGTCAAATTTATATACATGAGAGTGACCGTTGGATGATAATCTAGTGGCTTAAAGTGAAGAAGAGGTGTGTTTCTATGTGGTGGTGTGATGCATTAGACAAGTTTACTTTACAGTATATCTAGAAATTTTTAAAAATGATTGTGTGGATTAAGTCGGTCCTATGAGCCTATTTGAAACTCTATTATTATTTTTTAGAATAAAATCTATGCACAAAGAATGTATAGAAAAAGGGATCTGGTTTCTCTCTCGTGAAAATTCACTGGAGATGATCCAGTGTATATCACCACCATTTACGTGTTTAATAAATAAATTAATATTTTATTAAAAATTCAATGGTCCACGTTTCACTGGATTGAAAATCACTAGGGAGACAATCTTTTTCCATAGGAAAAAACAAAAACAAAAAATCAAAATTGTGACTTTTCTACAAATAAAAACATATTTGGGAGTAGATTTTTCGACACTCCATTGTTTCATTTTTAAATATTTACAAAGTAAAGTTTGACGACTTCAAAACTCCTATAATTTCGTGACGTGTAGTCCTGTTGATGTTGTTTTCAAATATGTATTCATTGGCTTAATAATTAAAAAAAATTTAATGATAATTATATTTAAAAAAAACATAAATAATAATGTTTCAAAAAAAATATACAAATAATTATGTTTTTTTCCTGCAGATTTATCTGCGGATAATTTTCTTATAGATAATTTCGTAAAAAAATTAGCAGATAAATCCGTAGGTAAGTTCATAGGTAATATCAAATCTACAACAAAATTCATATATAATTAAAAAATGAAAAATATATAGGAGACGTAAATTTAAGTAGTGGCTTTTCTTTAATTTAATTTTAAAAAAATATGTTTTTTTGAAAATATAATTATTTGTTTAATTTTCTTCAAAAATAATTATTTATTTATTTTTTTCAAAATATGATTAAATGCTAAAAAAAACATTCTAATAATTCGTTAGATGACTACTATTTTTGTTAAAATTTAAAAAATCTAAAAGATCTTAAAAACAAATTTTAGTGGATCTTTTCCTATACAAATTTTGTCTGAAGAACACAACTTTTTCTAAATAAATTTAAATATATAGCATGAATATTTAAAACAAAATTTATGTAATACAAAGCTAAAATAAGTATTAATTAAAATATATATTATACTACCCTATTCACACGTAAACAAAGAAAAAAATTAAAAACGTATTATACCGATACAAATAGAAAAGGGATCGTGTTGGTAAATAGCATGAGCTTAATTAGTTTTGTCATGGCATACAACAATATCAAATTTTGTTGAGAAAAGCTGTGTTGTTTAATGTAATTTTTTACATTTTATTAGTTTATATAAATATCTCAAATTTGATTTTTTAGTTATTGTAAAAAAATGTCATGTTTTAGTTTATATAAAATTATTTTTATATGATGATTTACTCCTTATACAAGAATTAAAATTATATAAATTATTTATAAAAATTAAAACGTGACTTCTTTTTTTGTAGAGACTAAAAATCGAATTTCATAATTTTATAAAAATAAAAAATATATTTAACTCAAAAATTAATATATACAATTCCACACAAAGAATATTTGATTTATATAAAAAAAAATACCTGATGCTTAGTTGTTATTTTTATTTAAAAAAGTTAAAATCTTGAAGAAAAAAATCTTAAACGCGTGGTTTATGCTAATTGGACAAAACTTATAACATCTGTCAACGATGGAAGATCTCATGTAACAGTAATGGAAAGCAGAGAAAAAGATCATAAAAGAAAGCATCGAAGAAGGAGATGTGAAAATTTTGTTACATTGATTGAAGTCTCAAGTGCAATGATACTCTTATAAATACAATATTCAAGTAATCAATCAAAACTTTTCAACTAAGCCAGCTATAATACATTATCTATATACAAGGAATAAACAATAATTACAAATATATTCTAATATGCCCCCTCAAGTTGGACTGTGGAAACTGCAGAGTTCCAATTTGGTCAATATAGTCGAAAAGGCTTGAGAGTGTAAAGGTTTTATGAACACATCAACTAGTTGAACATTAGTGGAGACATGGAGCAAATGAATGAGGTTAGAGGTTATCTTCTCTCAAACCATATGTCAATCAAACTTTATGTGTTTGCTCCTTTCACAAAATGCAGGGTTATGAGCAAGATATATAGCAGATTTGTTGTCACAATATATCAATGTTGGTTGAGAGAAATGAACATGAAGTCATTAAAGAGATATTGTAGCCATTGCAATTTGCATGTAAGAGAAGCCAAAGCTCTATATTCAGCTTCAGTGGAAGATCTGAAAATTGTGTTTTGCTTCTTGGATTTCTAACAGAGAAGAGAGGATCCAAGAATAACGCAAAAACCAGTAATTGATTTTCTTGTAGTGGGGCATCTTGCCCAATCAAAATCAGCAAAGGCATATAGTTTTTAAAGACTAGAGACTGAAAAGAGAATACCTTTAGCAGGGGGATATTTTAGGAATCTTAAAACCTTTGTAGCAATCTGATAATGTGAAACAAGTGGCTTACAGACATATTGGCTCAGATGCTGCACTACAAACGAAATGCCAGGCCTATTGTTTATCAAATAGATTAGCCTGTCAATTAATCTTTTGTATAAGGTAGGATCTGCTAAAGGTTCGCCATCAGTGGGATATAATTTTATATTAGGATCAAAAGGGACAAAGGAGGGTTTAGCTGCAAGGAAACATGTATTTTCCAACAACTCAATAGTGTATTTCCTCTGATTCGTGAAGATGCCTTTAGTTGATCTGAAAATCTAAAAGTCAAAAAAAAATCTTAACTGACTAATGTCTTTAATCTTGAACTTCTGATCAAGGATACTTTTAACAAATTGAATTTCCTGAATGGAATTACCAGCAATGAAAATGTCATCTACATAAACAAGTATGACAGTAAAGTTATCCTTGTGGGACTTCACATATAAATAATGGTCAGCTTCTAATTAAGAGCAACCCGAAGAAATAAAAAAAGATGAGATTTTAGAATACTACTGTCCGCCTGTCTGCTTTAGACCATACAAAGACTTTTGAAGCTTGCACCCTTGAGAAGGATGGGATGTGAAGAAACCAGGAGGAAGTGTCATGTATACTTCTTCATGTAAGTCACCATGAAGAAACACATTGTTAACATCTAATTGTTCTAGATACCAACCTTTTATAAAAGCAATAGACAATAATACTCTCATTGTTGTTATTTTAGCTACAAAGGAAAATGTGTCAAAATAGTCAATACCTTCCATTTGGGTGTAACCTTTAGCTACCAACCTAGCTTTATACCTCTCAATGAATCCATCTGCCTTGTATTTTATCTTGTAAATCCACCTACAACCAATAGGAACTTTTACCAGTGGAAGATCAACTACATTATATGTTTGGTTTTCTGCAGCAGCTTGTAGCTCAACATACATAACATGTTTCCAACAATCAAATTTAATGACTTGGTTAAAGGTTTTAGGTTCAATATTAGAAGAGAATATATGATGGTGAACATTGATCATAAGTAAGAATAGAGGATAAGGGATATACTCCCTCCGTCCCAAAATAATTGTCATAGTTGACACTTTCACACAAATTAAGAAATTATAATAAATAAAAGAGACGGAATAGTAATTTTACCAAATTATTTGTATCAATGATAGGCGTATTCAAATTAGCATTAATGTTAAGTGAGAAAACAATAAAGTAAGAGCATTTATTAAAGGGTACAATTGGAATATTAAAAATAAAACTGCATTGGTAATGTAAAGTGACAAGTATTTTGGGACAAATAATTTTTTTAAATGTGACAATTAGTTTGGGACAGAGGGAGTAGTACTTTGGAAGAGAGATTAGAAGTAGAAGAATAACAATGATAATCTCCTAAGTATTGAGGAGGGTGATATGGTCTAGATGAATGTCTTATGAGTAAAGGGTTATTTTCTGTAAAGGTATGGGATATAGCAGACGTTTCAATGGAAACATGACTATGGCCATCAAATTGGTTCAAATCAGAAGAGGAATCAATAGGTAAAGGATGGTTATGGTCTGATATAGGTGCAGAGGTAGGTTCAATTGTTGTAACAGGTTCAAAATTAGGAGATATAAGAGGTGTATTGGGAAGGGAACATCAGTAGGGTTTGAAGAGCTGGTGAGACTAAGATCAACTTGACTAGAATCAGTATGAAAGCTTAAGTCAATTGGGCTAGGACTGGGTGAGCTAGGACTAGGAGAGGTAAGAGGAAAAGGTGAGTTGTTAGGGGTACTATCATGACTATCATTGTTGCATGCAGTTGTATGATAAGAAAAGGACATATAAGTGGTTCTAGGTTTCTAACTAGGAAAAATATGGTGTATCTCATGCTAAATATCATCCAAATTTTGGACTTGTGGTGAAGGAATGTAAGCAGGTAAAGTTTGAGGTTTGAAAGGAAATCTATTTTCATAGAAAACAACATTCCTTGAGATGAAAATGCTATGGTTTTGGAGATCATAAAGAATATTGCCCTTTTTTCCCTATCTAAATTCAAGAAATATGGCTTTCCTAGACCTAGAGTGAAACTTAGTCCCGTGGGCTTGTAAAGAGGTAGCAAAACACAAGCACCCATAAACTTTAAAATGAATGAGGGATGGGGTTGGTTAAACAAAAGTTCATATGGACACTTGGATTAAAGTAAAGGCGTGGGTAGCCTATTTATAATATGAACAACATGTTGTATGTAGAAGTTCCACATATTCAAGGGAATGTTGGGATGAAAAAATAGAGACCTAGCAACATTAAGAATATGTTGATGTTTCCTCTCCGCCACCCACATTTTGTTAGGGGTGTTTCAACACAAGTATTTTGGTGAATGATGCCTTTGGATAGAATGAAATCTAACAATGTAACAAACTTTGTCCCATTATCATATCTTAGGCATTTAAGTATGGTGTGGAACTAATTTTCTATGTATGCAACAAAGTGAATAAGGATGGTTTTGGTTTGATCTTTAGTTTTAAGGAAAATTACCTAAGTATGTCTTGTATAATCACCCACAAGTGTTAGAAAATACTTATGTCCTAAAGTGGAAATAGTAGAAAAGGGCCCCCATAAATCAGAATGCAGAATATTAAAAGAGGCAGAAGAATGAGAAATGTTATTAGGAAAGGGAAGTTTTCTTTGTTTAGCACAGTGACAAGAGTTACAAGGTACAATATTATTATTACATGAATTGAAAGGAAAAACTTTGGAAACATTTTGTAAACCTATAGGTGATATATGGCCTAATCTTAAGTGCCACAGATTACAAGAATTATATGCAACAGAAGAATTGGTTGAATGATGAGCTGTAGAATCAAGAACTTATAGCCCCATTTGAAAATTAGCTATACCAGTCATTTCCTTGGAATGATTATGCAGGATGTGGCATGTATTAGCATTAAATTGTACAAAACAATTATTGTTATCTACTAACTTGGAAATAAAGATAAGATTTATATGAAAACTAGGAATGTAAAGCACATTATGTAAGGTTAATGAAGAGGATATGACAACAATATCAGAAATTGATGCAATAACTTGTGAACTATGTTTTTATATTCAATGAAGGATGAAAAATTGAAAGAAAAATGATCAGTAGGCTAATAGGGATGGGAACTATGTTTTTATATTCAATGAAGGATGAAAAATTGAAAGAAAAATGACCAGTAGCACAAGTATCTAAGATCCAAAGATTAGGGTTTCTACCATTCACATTGTAGGAGTGAGAATGCATGACAAGGGGTGAAGTGGAAACATAATTGACTGTGGTATTGGGCTAGGACTGCTGGAGTAATTCTAAGTTGTTGTTGTACTGCTCTTAAGTAAAGCCAAATGAAGGAGAAGTTGAACCCCAAGGATAAGCTTTTGATGCATTGTTAATTGTTGCAGCTGATGATGAATTAGTTGCAGTACTTTAAACCTTGCCTTTGCCTTTATAACCTGGTGGGAATCCATGCTTTAGAAAGCATGTCTCAAATGTGTGATTTGTCCTACCGTAAGGTTTACTAACTCTCTTGTGACCTCTTGGACAGTTGTATCCCTGATTCTTAGCTTAGAAATTGTTGTTACCATGCTTTACATTGTAATTCCCTTCATGAGTTTGAACTTGTAAAACAGGAACTTCTTTATTTGTCCTTGCATATGAAATCTCAACAAAAACAAAACTAGTCATCTCTCTCTCTCTCTCTCTCTCTCTCTCTCTCTCTCTCTCTCTCTCTCTCTCTCTCTCTTGTTGAATAACAAGTGAAAAATCTTTGTCAATATCAGGTAAGGGATTCACCATCATAATCTTCAACTTTGAATGCACAAATTTTTCAGTTAAGCCTTTGAGAAATCGTATGACATAACTTTGCTCTCTATACATCTTAACCGATGCAATGGCACCACAAGAACATGGAATTGAGCAAGAATAAAAAGGAATTGGTCGATAGTTTTATAACTCATCCCATATAACTTTCAATTGAGTAAAATAGTTAGAAACGTCGAGCGTACGGTGACGAAATTTGTAAAGATCTTCTTGAATATCGGAAATGTGAAAGATATCGTCGTGTCAAAACGTAATCTGCAAATTATTTCAGACACCAGCTGCATTATCAATCCATAGTATGGATTTGGCAACAAACTTTGAAATTGAACGTTGAATCCATGCAAGAACTATGGTATTACAACGAATCCATGGCGCATATAGAGCCTCTAAAACTGGAGGCTTGATTAGGGTTCCTCGATGAATTTCTCCTCGTTCTTGGATATCAGCGCAATTTGCATCGACTGATCCTGGGTATGATAGTTCTTATCATTGAGAGATGGAGTAACAAGAACGAGTGTTGGATTCTCGTTCAGATGGAGGTAGTAAGGATTTGTAGAAATGATTGAAAATCGGCATAACTCTGGTTCGCCATTGGAAGAATCAAGAAAAATAGTTGAACACGCGATTGAAAGAGAAAGAGAAAAAGAAATCAGTGAGAACAATCGCGAATAGCAAAGAAAGAAGAAGCAAGACAATGGCTACCAGAGTTTATTAAGCTCTGATACCATTTAAGATGACGATTTAAAGGTTATGTGGAATACTTTTCATCGATACTCTACTAAGGGTCTGATTGAAGTGGATGCGGAGCATCAAATATCGGGAGAAGATGTTAACAAAATGTTGCAACGTCCTCATCTACCCATTTATAACAATATGTAATTTTAAATTTTTGTTCCACTATCTATGTAATTTCGACTATTTATGTTAAATCTATGTTAAGTTGTTTTGGTTACCGCTGTTTACTTTTACCGGTTTAATTTTTTCATGTTTCTATGGTGTTGATTATGCTAAAATGGAATCTATTAATGGTTCTGCATAATTCAGATATGCTTATTCGAAATAACCTTCACTAAAAAAACATGAGTTATTTCAGATATGTTTCCGAAATTTACCAATTAGTGGCTTCAAATATGCATCTCCGAACCTATTTGATAAAAAAACTGAAGTGTAATGAGCTTAAATATGCATATCCGAATTAAAGAATATTACAGAAATTTCGCCAAAACCCCCTAAAAATCTCTAAGGATATATTAAGAAACTCTCTTGTTTTTCCCACTTAAATGTTCGTGTGTTCAATATTTATTCTATGCCACTAAAATAATGTGTTTAATTATTTTAAATATACACTCATGACTCATCAAGCTTTATAATTGGTCTATAGGGGAAAAATGTGTGAAAACCTTAATATATCAAACTTTGAAATAACAAAATGTGGTAACCTCATGTATGGGACACCGATTACTCCTTCGATCTGAAGGGTCAATGTTATATTGATCAATGACTATAGCTAGTTTTCCTAATTGAACTCCAAAAAATAAGAGAAGAAGGAACTGTCTAACTTGCATACAATACCCTTTTGTGATAAGGAAACTGTACATTAGAATTTCAAAACAACTTATTTAAATAACGAATGTTCTCAAATGATTGTTGAGATTTCTACCAATAACTTATGCAAAGCTTGAGGCTTTGAGAAGAAAGGAGAATGATCAGCACCCTTCAGATGGAAAACCTTTTCTGGTGGGCCTGCATTTATCATGTTTTCTTGAAGTGAAATTGGTATGGAATTGTCTTCAAGAGTTTTTATATAAAACCGCCTAACGGTTCTGTATTTTGTGTCTGAAAGGGAAAGTTTCTCTAAAACCAGCGCGAATGGTACCGACCTCATCGAAATAGATGCTAATGCAACATCCTGCATTTTGAGAATAATGAACAAACAACAAGGGTCAGAGGAAAATGAATGTCAGAGAGATTCGACAAAATTTTAGGTTGTCGACTGCCTAACACAACCCTCTCCTTTTATTCGGGCTAAAAACTTCTGGTATCCAACTGCCTTCTTGATCTCTGGGCGCAACCCGTTCTCACACTTGATACACTTCGAAAAATCAGCATTTGCCTCACCGTAGTGCGGATAAAACTTAGCCAACTCAGCAAACTATGCAACATACTCAACAACCGACATACTCCATTGCTTCAGCTCAAGGAACTCAATTTCCTTCTTACCACGAACGTCTTCAGGAAAGTACTTCCTCAGAAATTCTCTACGTAACACAGCCCAAATGACATTTTCACCTGTAGCTTCCAATCTCAGACAAGTCTCTAGCCACCAGTCATCAGCTTTGTCTGCTAGCATATGAGTACCATATCGAACCTTCTACGCTGGAGTGCAGTCCATCACACGGAAGATTCTCTCAATCTCTTTCAACCAATCCAATGCTCCGTCAGGATCATACTTTCCCTTGAACGTAGGAGGATTATCTCTCTAGAAAGTCGCCAAGCTACGAGATCCAGCATTCTCGTCAGCATTCGAATGATTCTCCATCGCATGTGCCATTGCTTCTAAAGCAGCAGTAAGTGCAACATCATTCCTTCCAGCCATCTCAACTTATCACTACAACATAAACAACGGTTAGAACTAAAATTAACAATACTCGATTGTTAGACAACTACGACTTGACAACAAGGTCGGACGAACCAACCTTTGCTCTGATACCAACTTTGTAACACCCCAATTCTACCCGACAATTATATATGCAAATCAGATTCATAAAATTCATGCAACTAAATCAGGATGCAATAATTCAACTTTAAAAACACGTTGCATTCAACGTGGATACATGCCACTTTAAAACTTTGGATGAACTATCAGCATAATAATTTAATCTCTTAATTCAACAATTTAAACATCTACGCATCGGAATCTTAATAACATATTTGTCTAACAATTACAACAACTTCAAAATAAACACGTGCTTAGCAACAATCAAATTAAGTTCAACAACTAAAATCATTAATAATTAAAATCAACAAGCGTTCATCCCCCCGAGTGTTACGTATCAGAGCAATGACACCGACTCGAACTACTGAAGGTATACAACCTTCACTCTGGATTACCTGCACGTTACCAACATAAAGGTAACATTCAAACAGAAGGGGTGAGATATCTAACAATATAATAAAACATATGATAATTAATATATTAAATTAGATTACATAACATCACCACTTCTCATCTTATAAACAACAATAATCGCAACAGAAATACCAACAATATACACATTCACCGCATCAATACACAACTTCTTTATGCAATCATATAATGCGACTCAATACTATGAAAATGCATGTGGTACCATTGGAGCAGAACTCCCATCTCAAAATAATTGCCAATAAATAGAGGCATCAACAAGGCATAAGCCTTCATCTTAATATTCGCCAATACATGTCATCTTAATGAGCATCACCTCCATCTTGAAATGAAATGTATGCGACACAATCATGAATGTAATGACAACACCATAATTAACACATCTTAACTCAACATCATCGTTGGCCAGAAGCCTACATCTTAATAGCTGTCAATTATTAGAGGCATCTCAACATCTTTCATCAACATCATTCATCAACATCATTGATCAACATAATTCATCAAACATCATTTATCATCATAATTCATCAAACATCATTTATCATCATAATTCGCAGCAACTCACCCACAACAACAATACAACGGGCAGACCGACAATCCTTCAACGTTGGCCATAGGCCTACAACATGATATTGCCTATAATTAATTAATCATCTAAGGCTTACCTATAATTTACCAAACCTCTACATATTATTAATTCTGTAATACTACAACGTTATCATCATTAATCTTACTGTCATGAACCACGCAATAATTTATAACCGTCTTATCCTCATCATTCTTCACAAAATCATCATAGCGATTAATGTGGGAAGCTAAATCTAATCCTAATTTGGGTACTAGGATTATTATTCTTATCCTTCATTTTAATCCTTAAGAATGAAGTTCATCACGTCATCTATTCAACGTTTCGAACGGTGCCTCAAACGGAGTCCGGAAACTCAAGTTACAGCCTCTGGAAACGAACATGTCAAAAACCAGACTACATGAATCGACGCGTACTTGGCTTAACACGCTACATGAGTCGACGCATACTCCCTTTGTATTGACTCATACTGAGTCTGCCACCCTGCGTGTATCGATACATGCTCCTTCATATCGACTCATCCTGAGTCTAAAAGCCTTCATGTATCGACGCATGACTCCTTCGTATCGACTCATCCTGAGTCTTAAAGCCTTCATGTATCGACGCATGGCTTTTGGTGTCGACACATACTGTTTTGTCATGAATATTTTCTGTGATTTCACTATGTTTTCACTGCGGTTTCCATGCTTTAGGCCCTAAAAACATCCTCTAATCATAGGTAATCACCAATTATAATAATCATATGTTTCTACATCAATTAAACAACATTAGGGCATCATTATTCATCTCTAAATCATTGATCTTCATCATACAACAATATATATAATTCAATCATTAACAAAACAACCTTTCACATCTAATCTCACATACTACTCATCATAAACCCTATTATAGAGTCAGAACTTCACCCTTACCTTGGATTGAAGGTTGCTCTATAACTTTTCCAATTAAATTTCGTTCTGCCTCTTTTCCTTCTTTTCTGCAACTTTCACGTTCCTTCTCTTCTTCTAACCCTTATTCTTTCTCTCTTACTTCTTCTTCTTTTCTTATTATTTCTAACAATAATAAAATAATCCTATAATTCTCAAAATGCCTTAATGGGCTTAAAATCCCTACACCCTTTTTTTTACTACTTCTATTCCTTAAAACAAGTCCACATCAAGTAATATTATCATTATAACATTATTCCACAACTTAATAAACTAAATAAATCCAATAACCACCACACATCAATTATCATAATAACACAACTTCACAAATATTCCAAAAATAATTTAATTAAATAATTAATTAAATTACGGGCGTTACAGCAACTGTCAAAATATTCAGAAGAAGATGATGTCGACCCAACCCAATACATAAGACTTATTGGGTCATTAAGATACCTTTGTCACACAAATCCTGACTTAGCATACAATCTAGGTATGGTAAGTAGATTCGTGCAGAAGCCAAATGTATCACACCTAATAGCGTCAAAGAGGATATTGAAGTATCTGAAAGAAACTCTTGACTATGGAATTTTATTTCCCGCGGCTAATAAAGGAAAAGAATTCAAGTTAGTAGGGTGAACTTATTCAAGTTGGTGTAGTGATGTTGGAAAAAAAATCCACAATAAGATATGTATTTATGCTAGGTGGTGCACCAGTTGCTTGGAGTTCGAGAAAGGAACCTGTTGAGACATTATCATCATGTGAAGCAGAGTACATAACTGCTTCTCTTTGTGCATGTCAAGCAACATGGATGGTGAATTTGATCGAATAAATCACAGAGAAATATCATGGAGCAATTACCATGAAGATCGATAGCATATCAGTTACCAATCTGGCAAAGAATCTGATAACACATGGTCAAAGCAAGCACATCGAAATGAGGTTCCACTATCTTCACGAGCATGTAGCAGATGAGAAGATAAACTTAGAACACTACAAAATTGAAAATCAGATTGCAGACATCACAACGAAGGGTGTGTAGGTCGAAGTATTCAGAAGACTAAGAGATATGATGAATATAAATAGTTTAGACATAATGAATTAGGTAGTTTTTTGAAAGTGTAATTCCTTGCGCCGAAGTAGGTTGTTGCTCGACACAAGGTGTGTCAAAATATAGGCTTAGTCTGTCGAAGTATGTCGAGTTGTGTTAGGTGTGTCGAAGCAGTTGCTACACGCAGATTTGATTTAGATTTGAATTAGTTCCAAAATAGGTATTTTGGGCTTTTATAGTTTTGGACTTTTGACTTAGGGAGAAAGCAAGCTCAATTATAAATAGAGGGAGTAACCCTTATTTTTGTATCAATTCATTCATTCACAGTATTTGCGGTTGCAAGTGAATAATAAAGTTTTCCACAGTTTATGGGCAGAGAGAAACTCTGCAAACACCCTAAATTCGTTTCTTCTTTAAAAATTTTTTCTTTATCATTGTGTGGTGATAACAATCTTATTCATCAAGATTGATAGAAATTCACCATACGTTTTGGTGGATTTCCAAGAGAATAAATAATAAGAAAAAAACGCCTTCTAAAAATTAAATAGAGATATTATAAAAATAAATAAAAATAAAAACTACAAGAGTTGAGATTTGAAGCATGGTTCCTTCATCATATTTCCTCTCGGTTGGATGTAACAATCAAGGGAATAGGTGATAAATTTTAAATTTAAATTAAGGCGCCTAGTGGAGTGATTCTATATTGATTTTTTAGAGCACCGATGTAATTGTTTGTTAGAAAATATAGTATCTAAAGTAGTGGCTTATTCTCAACAGCAACGATATCCTTTTAAAGAGCTTTCGCTTCCACGAATCTCGTGGTCAGGTGAAGAAGCATGAACTTGCTCTAAAAAACAAAAACAAGGACTTAGAGTTAACCCTTGCCTAATAACAACCCAAAGCAACTTTTTATGCATAATTGGTGATCTCTTTTTCCAAAAGGAGCATGCAATCTCTCACACAAAAACTCTCCCAACCGTCTAAATCAATCTAACGACCAACCACAAATCACGTCTTGCCACATGCATTTAGTTTCCAATCACTTCTACCATTTAATGAGAAATTTGTTCCACTTCACGGATATTAAAATATTTTTTCATTTAAACATAATGTTTCTATCTCATAATGACTTTACCATTGAAGTAATAAATTTGCAAGACAACCTCTCTCAACCACATCAAAATCTCGGGACCACATCAAAAAATTTTACATCCCTACTTTTCAATCAACTTTAATTCCAGCTCCTCAATGGAACACTAACTAAATTACTTACACTTTATGTGATCAAAAATAAAAATAACAATATATGTCACATCGAATATGAAATATGTTTTATTTCTACTTATATCTCTATCTATTTCCTATTTTTATATTAACGTAATTTTACACTTTTTAGGGGGCAAAATGTTATTGTAAGAATGAATATAAAAACAAAACAAAAGTATAAGAAATCTAGAAGATCCATCGTATATCAATTAAAGTCTTTAATTCATTGAATAATAATAAAAGAATCAGTGGGTATCCTTGTTTAAGACTTATAATCACACACCTTTTACTTGTTTGGCAGTTGTTCACACTTGACATACACTAGAAAGGCACAAGACTTTCAACTTTGACTTTGCCATCCTAATTTCAAAGTGGTATATTAGTGTGTCAGGAACCAACGGTTGAAGGAAGGAAGCATCCAACCAAGTGAGTCTTTTGACATAAGAACAAACAAGTACACTAATTAAACAAGAGACACAAAACAACATGTAGTGTTTATACCATATTAGTGGTTAAAGAATATATGCTATTAAAACTGAATACCACTCACCAAGGCCTATATATATAATTGGAATTTTCCAATTCTTCTCATCAACCAACCAATTAGTATTTGCAAAAACATTACTTTCTTTGTCCACTCAAACTAAACTATCTTATATTATTTATCAAGTAAAAGAGAAAGATGAGTGTAGAAATTTTAGATGGTGCTACCATTGTCCACTTCCTTGAAGATGAAGAAGCATTTAACAACTCTGTAGTTAACCGATTCGCTTGTCTCGACACAAACAACGATGGTCTTCTCTCTTATGATGAGATGTTGAAGGAGCTCCAGGGTCTGAGAGTTTTCGAAACACACTTTGGTATTGATGTGGAGTCGGACCCAAATGAGCATGCACGTGTTTATGCATCCTTGTTCATACAATTCGATCACAATTTAAATGGCACAGTTGATCTGGAAGAATTCAAGAATGAAACAAAGCAGATGATGCTTGCAATGGCAGATGGAATGGGTTTCATGCCAATTCAAATGGTCTTGGAAGAAGACAGCTTCCTTAAGAAAGCTGTTGAAAGAGAGTACAATAAAGTCACAGCTTAAGTGCAAGTAGTGTTTGTAGTATTTTAACATTCTGTTTTGTTATGAGTTTCAAATGTCTGGATGAACAATACTATCTGAATATGTAATAAAAGAGATGGCTTATTTATACTCATGAGAATGATTTAAGTTATGACTGTCTAAATATATATACCATACCTCTTCATATCACCATATCAATATTTGTTTGATAATTTTTTTAAAGAAAATTTGAAGTATAAAGGTTCATATTTAAAAAAATAAATAAAGAGAAAAAAAATAAAGGTAAAACCAGACTCAGAAAACAACATCAACAAAATCTATATCGAAGAGATTAAACTTATTAAATAAAGTAATTTCTAATACAATTTTTTAAAGGATCACATGCCTTCTGGTTATCCATAAGGAATACTCGAAGGTTATATGCCAGAAGGATATAACCGTACTACTAAAATTGCTCAGCCTGTTCAACATGTTTCGTCCTGTGGTACACATTACTCCTACTGTTAACAATGCGATTCGTCATGCAATGCCTCCAGTAATGAACATTGTCCCAGTTATTAATGATGTGGTTCATCATACTACTCCCCCACCAAGTGAAGGAATTGGGTTCTATGACAAAATGGATGATTTCCAGGATCAGTTCAACGAGATGCGAAAGGAAATGAAGGCCTTCAGGGGAAAAGAAGTGTTCGGACAGAATGTAAGCGATCTATGCTTAGTTCCAAATGTAAAAGTACCTGCAAAATTTAAAGTATCGGAATTCGAGAAATACAAGGGCAATACTTGCCCTCGTGCTCACCTGGTGATGTATGTGAGAAGAATGTCCATTCACACTGATGATAAACATCTACTAATCCATTTTTTTCAAGATAGTCTGACTGGTGGTGCACTGAAATGGTACATGAGCTTAGATATAGTCAATATTCATACCTTCAACGATCTAGGAGAAGGGTTTGTTAGGCAGTACAAGCACAATGTGTACATGGCACCTAACTGTGATCAACTCAGGACTATGGTCCAGAAAGACAAGGAGTCGTTTAAGGAGTATGCACAAAGATAGCGTGAAGTGGCCGCCCAAGTAATCCCTCCAATGGAAGAGAAAATGATGATGAAGATCTTCCTAAAGACTTTAGGTTCTTTCTACTATGAAAGAATGGTGGCGAGTGCGCCAAGTGATTTCACCGAAATGGTGGGTATGGGTGTTCGCTTAGAAGAAGCTGTGAGGGAAGGTCGTCTGACAAGAGATGAAGGTTCCAGTGGTACGAAAAAACTGTCATATGAATTTGCTAGAAAGAAAAAAAGGAGATACAAATGTTGTTTTTCAAGAGAGAAGGGTTAAACCTCCTAGAAGGCGTCGACATGATACACTCTCGTCTCGCCTTGTTGACTACTAGTCGCCTTAATACAAGTTAACCAAGGTTAATAGGACTAAAAATAGAAATATACAGATTTATATATGTTCGCCTTATCATTAAGGATCAATCATTACTCATTCAGTCAATCTCATCTTATCAAAATACATCAATAAGGTTATCAAAACAAGGTCAACAATGATCAAGTAAAATAGAATAAAACAGTATCACAACAATTTCCTTAAAAGTTTTTGGCCAAAACTTCTTTGGACACAAACATAAACACAGAAAATAAAAAAGAAAAAGGTTGGAGAGTAAGGATCCCTCTTTATCCAAATGCCTAAATATCACATATGAACAGTTTCCTCTTCTTCGATTTTGCAACAAAATTAAAGCTTTGACTATTGGATTTTCTCTCTACTCCTTCCAAAAGCTCCTTCTAGGTTTTCTCTCTTCTCTTTTCCATCCAAAATATGTACTGACTCAATTTTCTCCCAACTCCTCTATTTAAATAAAAAAATTCATTTGATTAATTCTCTTTATTCTCCTTATTTCTCACTAATTCCACCTTCCTCTTCAATATTCATTATATTTCTATTTTACTCTCCAAAACCAATTACCTCACATTTTATATTAAATATATTATTTAAAAATTAATTTAAAATTCTAATAATTCTACCAACACTCTAATAATTCCTAAAAAATATCAATAAAATCAAATAAAACATTCTAACACCTAAATAAAACAAATAAATCATTTTCAAACTCAATTAAAACAATTAAATAAAAATTGACGTAATACAAAAAATATCTTTGCAAACAAAAGTGAAGATAATCTCTAGTATGTCAAAACCCACTCAATCACATGATATATCCTTATTAACCTTCTTGGTAAATGTTAATACTATCACCATGGTAAAAATATGTTGTAAACAAAATTGATGTAGGTACAAGGAAGCCAACAAGTTCAAGCGGTCACTATCTCGGAAAGCCTAGAGAAGGGGAACAAGAGAGAAAAAAATATGGACTTTTGAACTCAGAAGAAGGATAAATCCAACATACAAAATCAATCTCAACGAACAAAATTGTATGAACATGATTCAACATCAAAACAAACATTCTCAAGGAAGAATGATAAATAAAAAACCAGTATCTTTGCAGATCACTAACAACGATAAAAAAAGTAAAGTAACGCTTCAAATACCATTTATATTTTATTTGAAAATGAGGATTGTACGGTTTACCTCGCACAACCAACAATAAATATCTTCTCAAAAATGAATTGTAAGAACTCGGGTACTCTAAAGGGGGAGAAACATCATTGCTAGCTAGATAATAAATGTGTGTCAGTCACTTTCAGCATTACGTTACGACTCCCAAGGGAGGTATTTCATGCGCTTATTATTGAGAGTGACAACATCCATCTAGGACTGCCACGTCCATGGATCATATGTTCAAGTAATTGTGTGTGTTATAAACTCTCTCCTTACAAGGTAGGGAGAAAGACTTTAGAATAGGGTGGGAGTAGGTCAGGTCTGGCCTATGATAAATTTTTAAGGCATGGGCTTGGCCTATATCCTATTATAGGCTCTTTTTTTTGTCTAGTCTATCATTTTTAAAAGTCGGGTATGGTCTGAAAGTGTTTAAACACTTGTTTTAAATTAAGAATTTATAATAGTCTATTTTACCAATTTTTAAATAGACAAAACAGACTTTTATATACTATTTAACCTATTTTCAAATTAATAGATATGCATATATAGATCATCCTATAAGGTTTCATAGACTTTTTTAATAACCTGAGTCTAGCATAATTAATTAAATATGTTTTAAAAAAATTAAGCATAAAACTTTTTATTAAATAGTTTAGGCCAAACCAAACTTAAATAGGTCAGACAATAGGCATCTTTTGGCTTCCCTGGCCTATACTTGTCCCTACTTAGAAGGAAATTGTTTCAATTCGTCCACAAGCCCTAAAAGATGAAGGCTCAATCATGAAGCAACAAGTTCACGAGGGGGAGCATTTAACATTGGGACAAGAGCAACACACAAGTGAGAGAGACACCACATAATCACCCAAAACCTTAAAGTGATAGGTGTATGGATTCTCCCACTTTTAAATGCTCAACTCTCCATATTTATAACCAATGTGGGACTCCAACTCACACTTGATTTGTTATTCTAAACACCCCCCCCCCCTCAAGTCTGAGTCTACAATGCTCTCCCTCAAGTGGAAATTCTTTTTTTTACTTATACTTGTACCACCGTTGACACCTCTTCCTAGGAATTTTGATACACCTCTTCATGGGTATTTAGATACAAGTAAGTCGGTCCCTTTACTCGAACCAAAGGCTCATGATATAAATTTGTTAGTGCGTGGGGCACTTTTAGTGAGGGAAGAAAGAGAGAGAATAAGGAAATAAGGATTCTGTTCAATCTTCTTAGACCTGAGGATGCAGATTGGCGGACGTGCCTTTCGTAATCCGAGGGTAGAAAATGATTGGACACTAGAGTGCCCAGAAATTTGCACTCACATAGTGGCAGTGATGGTGGAATGGGCTTATAGATGCCATCTGGATGTTTGATTGCATAAGAGATTCCTTGGCGAGAACCTGTATACCTGCAAAACAGAAAATGAGTACCTGACACGTTGCAGGAGCTGATTTTTAGATGCCTGGTATAGATGTGTCCTGACTGGTTACAGGAGCTGAGTCTGGAGCTTCAAACAACGATGAAAGAACCAGGGACAGTTACTACCTTAGCATGAATGGTAAGAGAACCTTGGGCGACTTTAACTTCAACAACGCTCGTTGAGAAAAAATCTTGGGTGACTTTAACTTCAACAACGCTCGTTGAAAAAAAATCTTGGATGTCTTCTACTGGGATAAGAATCAGGGAGATCTTAGGGTCGATCTGACTGAACCAGAGAGGCCTTTGACTGGATAAGAATCAGGAAAATCTTAGGGTCGATTTAACTGAACCGGACAAGGTCTTTGACTGGATAAGCATCAGGAAAATCTTAGGGTCGATTTAACTGAACCGGTCTAGGTCTTGAAATGTCTTCAACTGGATAAGCATCAGGGAGATCTTAGGGTCGATCTGACTGAACCAGAGAAGGCCTTTGACTGGATAAGCATCAGGAAAATCTTAGGGTCAATTTAACTGAACCAGTCTAGGTCTTGAAATGTCTTCAACTGGATAAGCATCAGGGAGATCTTAGGGTCGATCTGACTGAACCAGAGAAGGCCTTCGACTGGATAAGTATCAGGAAAATCTTAGGGTCGATTTAACTGAACCGGACAAGGTCTTGAAATATCTTCAACTGGATAAGCATCAGGGAGATCTTAGGGTCGATCTGACTGAACCAGAGAAGGCCTTTGACTGGATAAGCATCAGGAAAATCTTAGGGTCGATTTAACTGAACCGGACAAGGTCTTGAAATATGATTGAGAATTTAACTGAATCTTTCCTGAAAGGTAAAAGTCAGTCATATGCAATGCATGATATGGATCAAGCAATGATGTTCTCAACATAAATGAGATTTGTATGATATGATGTGTATATGCATGTTATAATGATGTATGTGATGTTTTATGTATGTTTTTGTCTAGGAAAGTGAATCCTTGACGGGTGCCGGGAAGTCGTATCCTGGGCTGATGTCGAAGAATAGATTTTGCTTCCGCTGGGGATGATAACTGCAAGAATACCGGTAGGAGAAGATGACTCCGTTGCGGAATAAACTTGGCAAATGGAGGATTCTGCGGGGAGAAAAGATACTTTAGCGACCATGCTGGGGAGCAATACTCTGTGGGAAGAGGGATGCCTTGCTGAGTGTTGATAATAGTTTGCTGGGGATAGGAAGACTTTGTCGATGACGCTCTTTCTGTGGCTTTTGGCTGAGGATAACCCAGTTATATCCTGTTAAGGAAATAACTCTTTAAATCAAGCCGGACGACGCGTTCGTGTTCTGCGAGGGGATAAGCTTCCAGAATCTACTGGGGATAAGCTTACTGCTTGGGGAGATATGAATTCCAACTTTCCTGGGGAAACTAATTGGACTCTCCTGGGGAGTTTTGATATGCTGGGGAAATGATTCCTTTGAATGTTGATGTATGCCGCCGGGGAACAATCTTTAGACCAAGACTGCCGGGGATGCTTGTTTAAGGATATGTGTATTGGGGAATGTTGAGATCTGCGGGAGGACACCCAACTTCCTTAAGGTTGATAACTGTTTTGCTTGAGGAGCGTATACTGCTTGCTGTCTCACTCTCTGGGGAATTTAAGATGCCGGGTTATGTTCTTTAGCTGAACCTACTTTGGTACTTCGGAGGATAGAACAATTAGATTGCCTAGACAACTCCTTATTGCCCCTGTTTCTAATGTCCCCTGTAATTAATTCTTTGTTTCGTATGCAAATATTTATGAGCTAGCAAATTATTGTCAATGCATATATCACAAATTGAACCTTGGACGTTCTTCGCAAAACAAAACAGAAAAAGAAAAAACACTTGGCACGTTTAACTGAAAATATATTTGTATTGATTTTTGAATGGCCTGAATAGGCGTTTTGTGTACAAGAGGATGACGTCCTAATAAGAGAACGCCACCAAGCAAAAAGGGTTTATACAAATTTTGTACAAAAGAAAGTAAAACAGCTGTGTGAAATGAATGATCCACTGGGTTTCAACTCTGCTATTGCCTTTATAACTCCGAGCGTCTCATCACTTGATGACCTTGGTTGAAGGTGAAGCTGACTGATCGATGCCGTCTGATCTTGATGTAGATACCGGATTCTGGATGCAAAGTGATCAATGAGACATAGTATTACGCTTTTATCCCTAATTTTTGCCTGGACCGCCCTTTCGGGTTTTCGGTCCACCGGGATACCCATTTTTGTCCAAGCCGCCTTTTCAGGTTTTCGACTTACCGGGTGTACAGATTTTTTCCATTTTCATCCCTTTATTTTGCCCGAACCCTTTTGGTTCGACGGGAAGCCCTAATTTTTGCCTAGGCATGTCAGCCTAGCGGGTCTTTTTTTCATGCGTAGTATCTTTTTACTATGTCTGCATTGGCGGGATGAGGAAGGTCGTCACCATCCATGTTGGTTAAAATCATTGCTCCTCCTGAGAACACATGCTTAACCACAAATGGCCCTTCGTACGTAGGGGTCCATTTGCCCCTTGGATCACTCTGAGGAAGGATGATTCGCTTGATTACCAGATCCCCGACTCGATATTCTTGTGGTCTGACCTTTTTGTTAAATGCCCTGATCATCCGTTTCTGATACGTCTGACCATGACAGATAGCCGCAAGTCTCTTTTCATCAATAAGGTTGAGCTGATCAAGTCGTGTCTGGATCCAATCATCTTCGTTCAGATTTGCATCCTTCATTATCCGGAGAGAGGGTATTTGCACTTCGATTGGCAAGACTGCCTCTATACCATAAACCAGAGAGAAAGGAGTTGCCCCGGTTGACGTCCTGGCTGAGGTACGGTACCCATGTAGAGCGAACGGTAACATCTCATGCCAATCTTTATAAGTCACTGTCATTTTCTGCACGATTTTCTTGATGTTCTTATTTGCTGCTTCTACAGCCCCATTCATCTTCGGTCTATAAGGAGAAGAGTTGTGGTGCTGTATCTTGAACTGTTCGCAGAGCTCAGCGATCATCTTATTGTTTAGATTGGTACCGTTGTCTGTAATAATTCTCTCAGGGACGCCGTACCGACATATCAGGTTATGCCGAATGAACCGTGCTACAACAGTCTTGGTTACCGTAGCATATGATGCTGCCTCAACCCACTTCGTGAAGTAATCAATTGCCACTAGGATGAAGCGATGTCCATTAGATGCCGTAGGTCTGATCTCACCAATCATGTCAATGCCCCACATTGCAAAAGGCCAAGGTGCGGTCAGAACATTCAGGGGGACCGGAGGAACATGCACCTTGTCTGCATAAATCTGGCACTTGTGGCATGTCCTGGAATGTTGGTAACAGTCAGCTTCCATTGTGGACCAATAGTATCCTGCCCGTAGGATTTTCTTAGCCATAGTGTGTCCACTGGAATGTGTACCGAAGGTCCCTTCATGTAGCTCTTCCATGATTCTTTCTGCTTCAGTTTTATCCACACAACGCAGTAAGGTTGAATCATGGTTTCGCTTGTACAAGATGTTGTTGCTAAGGAAGAATTTGGCTGCGAATCTTCTCAGGAATTTCTTATCGTTGATAGATGCACCTTCAGGGTATTCCTGAGTTTCCAGATATCTCTTCACTTCGTGGTACCAAGGCTTCTCAGTCACCAATTCAGTTTCGAGATCACAACAGTATGCCGGCTCGTCCAGTTTCCAGATGATGATCCGGGGAGCCTCATTATCCCATTTGACCTTGAACATAGAAGACATTGTAGCTAACGCGTCCGCTAACTGATTCTCTTCTCTTGGAAAGTGCTCAAATGTTATCTCTGTGAAGTGGGGGATCAGGGTCAATACACATTCTCTGTAAGGAATCAAGTTTGGATGTTTCGTATCCCACTCTCCTTTGATCTGATTGATCACAAGAGCGAAATCTCCGAAGACACTCAGAAATTTGATCCTCAGGTCGATCGCAGCTTGAAGACCCATGATACACGCCTCATACTCCGCCATGTTGTTGGTACAGTTGAAACACAGCCGGGCGGTGAGTGGAGTATGAGTACCTTGTGGAGATATGATGATGGCGCCAATACCATTTCCCAAAGCGTTGGATGCTCCATCGAAATGCATAGACCATCGGGATCCTGGTTCAGGTCCTTCATCCGGTCCAGGTACTTCACAGTCAGTTACTATCATAATGCTTTCATCCGGAAATTCGAAGTTCATTGATTGGTAGTCATCTACAGCTTGATGTGCTAAGTGGTCTGCCAATACACTTCCCTTGATGGCTTTCTGGGTTGTATATTGAATGTCGTATTCCGTCAAGATCATTTGCCATCTTGCAATTCTCCCAGACAGGGCAGGCTTTTCGAATATGTACTTTATAGGATCCATCTTTGAGATCAACAAGGTAGTGTGAGTCAGCATATACTGTCTCAACCGGCGAGCAGCCCATACCAAAGCGCAGCAAGTTTTCTCAAGCAGTGAGTATCGGGTCTCACAGTCGGTAAACTTTTTGCTAAGGTAATAAATGGCATGCTCTTTTCGGCCAGACTCGTCATGCTGCCCCAGCACACACCCCATTGAATTATCAAGCACTGTCAGGTAAAGTATCAAAGGTCTCCCTTCAATTGGTGGCATAAGGATGGGTGGTTCTTGGAGATATTCTTTGATTCTGTCAAAAGCAACCTGACATTCATCATTCCAACGTACTACCTGATCTTTCTTCAGCAGCTTGAAGATTGGTTCACAGGTAGCAGTTAGGTGTGAGATGAACCGAGCAATGTAATTCAGACGTCCTAGAAAGCCTCTGACTTCCTTCTCTGTCTTAGGAACTGGCATCTCTTGAATGGCTTTGACCTTAGCAGGGTCCACTTGAATTCCCTTGTCACTTACCACGAAGCCTAGCAACTTTCCAGATCTTACCCCGAAGGTGCACTTGTTCGGGTTCAACCTCAGCTTGTACAGTTTCAAACGGTCAAACAGTTTCTGTAGATGATCAAGGTGTTCTTCCTCAGTCTGGGACCTAGCGATCATGTCGTCAACATACACTTCTATCTCATGATGGATCATGTCATGAAATAAGGCAACCATGGCACGTTGGTAGGTTGCCCCAGCATTCTTTAGTCCAAAAGGCATGACTTTGTAGCAGAAGGTGCCCCACTGAGTAACAAATGTAGTCTTTTCCATGTCTTCAGGAGCCATCTTGATCTGATTGTAGCCTGAAAAACCATCCATAAAAGAGAACACTTTATGCTGAGCTGTATTATCAACAAGGACATCAATGTGAGGTAGAGGGAAGTCATCCTTGGGGCTGGCCCTGTTCAGATCCCTGTAATCGACACACATTCTGACCTTGCCGTCCTTCTTAGGTACCGGCACCACATTAGCAACCCACTGAGGGTAAGAAGTCACTGCAAGAAACCCGGCATCAAACTGCTTCATAACCTCGGCTTTAATCTTCTCAGACATCTCTGGACGCATACGGCGAACTTTTTGCTTAACCGGAGGGCAATCTTCTTTAGTTGGTAAGTGATGGACCACAATGTCGGTATCTAATCCGGGCATATCTTCGTAGGACCAGGCAAAGATCTCCATATAGTCATGCAGCATCTGAGTCAACCGTTGCTTCACGCTGAGCTCTAGGTTGGCACCAATCTTTACCCCTTTCTTGTCTTCTTCAGTACCCAAGTTTATTATTTCCACTGGCTCTTCATGGGGTTGAATTGCCCTCTCTTCCTGTTGTAACAGTCTTGCAAGTTCACCAGGCACTTCGCAATCATCTTCACCTTCGTTTTCGGCTAAGTTGATCGGATTTTCGAAGTCATAACTGGCAGTAGCAGAGTCATTACCAGTGAGATCCAGAGTGGATTGAAACCTGTATGAGTGAGTGTGTGTGTAAATACAGCTGTTTTGCAATATGTAAAGAAAGGAAAGAAAAGGAGCGCAAAATTTGAAATGTGAAAAACGTCCAATGCTTTTATTTATGATATATGAAATGACAATTTATATACCCTCACAAATGAAACCACGGTGCTTCGGGTAAGACACCGGGCCATAGAGTTTATTTATTGTTTATTACAGATACCAAAAACATAGGAATTCATTACTCAGTAACAAGAGAAACAGATAAGTTGTCCTTTGCACTCCAATTGTTGAGTCCACCGTCGGTTGCCGGGTAGATCCAGCTATCAAACTCAGCTTCATCAACTTCATTCTCGTCTCCAATAGCATTAACCCCATGAGCAGGTAGGGGAGCTGTTACCACATTAGGCTTGTCAGATGCCTCAAACTGTACCTCCTTGGCGTCAATAAGGTCCTGCAGCTTGTTCTTTAACGCCCAACAGTCATCAGTAGAATGCCCCGGACTATCTGAATGGTAAGCACAACAAGTATTCGGGTTGTACTTAGGAGATGCAGTATTGGGAAACTTTGGAGCCTCCCTGACAGTCACTAAATTGGTGGATAGCAACTGTGGCAGGATCTGTGATAAGGTCATGCTTAACCGGGTAAACTCTCTCCGGGGTCTTTCAAACTTTTGAGGATTAGTTGGCCGAGGAGCGGCAGCAGGTTTGGCAATCATTACCGCACTGACAGATTGGTGGCGTTCAGGTCGCTCTGGTCTCCGGGAGCTATATACAGCACTAGCCTCCTTTTTGAAGGGTTTCTTTTCAGCGCTGGAGGAGGCAACCTTCTGTATCTTCCCCGATTTTATACCGGCCTCGATCCTTTCACCAGTCAGGATCAGATCAGTAAACCCAGCAGAGGAATTACCAATGAGATGATTGAAAAATGGACCAGATAGGGTCCCTAAAAACATATCTACCAGCTCCCGGTCCGTCAATGGTGGCTGCACCCTGCCAGCCAGGTCTCTCCATTTCTGGGCGTACTCCTTAAAACCTTCACCCGACCCTAGCGACATACCCTGGAGCTGGGTACGCGTAGGAGCGAGGTCGGAATTATATTGATACTGCTTGTAAAAAGCAGTGGCCAGATCCTCCCAGTTACGAATGCTGGTTCCATCCAGCTGATAGAACCATTCGAGGTGAGTCCCTGAAAGACTCTCCTGGAAGAAGTGGATCCAAAGGTTCTTGTCTGCTGTGTAAGGCTGGATCTTCCTTACATAAGAACGGAGGTGCATCTTGGGACAGGAAGCCCCGTCATACTTCACAAAGGCAGGTGCCTTGAACTTGTGTGGGATCACCACCCCAGTGGATAACCCCAAGTCTACGAAATCCAGTCCAGGCACCTGCTGAACTTCCATAGCCTTTAATCTGTCCTCCAGCTGCTTGTACCGGTCTTCAGCAGGAGGGTACTGTTCGTCGTTGAAGTCTGTTTCAGTATCAGAGCCCACAGGAGTAGGGACCTCCCTTTCTTGGTGACTACCTTCCCCCACAGATGGAGTAGTCCTTTCAGCCTCAACCTGTAAGGTGTTCCCGAGTCTGCGCCCAGTGTTAAATAGCACAGTCCTCCTCTTCTTCTTAGTCTTCTTCAGAAGCATGGTCTTCAACTCTTGTTGACCCTGAGCCAAGCCCTTGATCAGCTCCTGAAATTGGGCGTTCTGCGCCTGAAGAGCCTTGATAGATGCCTCAGTTGATGATTCAGGGTTCATGATGCTGAAATAAACAGCGAAGAACAGTAAGCCACCTGAAAAGAAGAGTACCTGTGATGCACATGATGAATGATATGTGTTTATGCAATGCATTCAAGAGTTCGAAAATTCAAATTTGTTGTAGACCAAAAGGAACACACGTTATTATTAAGAAAATCATTGTTTAATACATCAAAGCCTCATGGGCAAAAGTACAAAAAATCAAATCAATCCCAAAATATGCTGCGCATCCTCTTTGGAGCTATGTAAGTGTTGAGGTTCCTCTCCTCATGCAACAGGCGGGTGAGCTCCAAGACCTTCTTTTCACTGGCACGCAGACTAGTCTCAAGAGAATTCCGCTCTTCCTTAAGCTGGATCCAGCTCTTCTGCATCTCTTCCCAGGATGTAGGCATATCAGGGTGCTGAATAACGTGAGACACTTCTCCTTCCAAGGCAGGCTCTTTGATTACTGGAAGCATGTGAGGATAAGGCATTACTAACTTCTGAGAGCGGGCTCGTACCCACTTGAGGTAAGGCTCCAAAGGGATGGAGTTCCTGTGCCCCAGTGTCTTGCTGTCTATCCTACTAGGCATCCTCCAGGTTCTGATAAATCTCTGGCGAAGTCCTTGAGTATCGTTGTCGAAGTCAAAAACTATGTCAGGAATTAACATGTCATGAGGACCATCCCTCCGAGCATAACCAAATTGTCTCCAAGCCAGACATGGGCTATAAGTAATACCCCCTCTGATTCCAAGTAAAGGAACATTAGGATACTCCCCGCAGCGATCAATGATAGTGACATCTTCTCTGGACCTAGGGCACCAATGTATATCTGCATGTGTAAGAGTCATCAACCGTTGTGACCATCTCAAACCCCGCTCATTCTTTAGGACTGATTGTGGAAGGTGCGAAATAAACCACCTTCCCAGGAGAGGAGTGCAACACATAAGGACACCTCTTTTTCTCATGGTTCGAGTGTAACATGAGTGAAGGATGTCCCCCAGCAACGTAGGTATAGGATTCCTGGACATAAAGATCTGGACAGCACTGATATCAATGAGCTGATATGGGTTAGGGAACAACACCAAACCATAAACAAGGAGGGCCACAACCTCTTCAAAAGCTTGCAAGTCAAGGGAGTTCCAACATTCATAGGCCTTTTCAAACAGAAACCTGGCTAAGAACCCTTTAATACCACTTCTGACTTCCCAATGTCCCTTGAGGTCAGATGACTGTAGGTGCAAGGCTTTAGCAATCTCTTCAAGCTTAGGTTCCTTTTCTGTACCATTGAAGGGTAGCTGATCAAGGATAGGGATCTTCAGGAGCCGGGAGAACTCCTCCAATGTAGGTACCAACTGATAATCCAAGAAGGTAAAACAGTGATGCAGAGGGTCAAAGAACTGGAACAAGACCTTTATCATATCTTCCTCAATGTTGGTGTTGACCAAGCTGATGAGGCTTCCATGCCTTTCACTGAATGAAGAGTTCTCGGGAATCCTGGATATAAGCTCCTTAAGCTGAGGAGGTACCCTTACAAGACTGATTTGAATTGTCTTTCTACGAACAGTTTCCATGTCCTACAAAACAAGAACAAAGATGAAAATTCGAACCCCTGAAATGGTTAGTCAATGCATATGATGCTGGATGATGTCATGATGCTATGATTAAACACACCACAGATATGTACAAAGACAAACATGTAAGGCACACAAGGCACACAAGACAAGCCCTTAAGGTTTAAGGCCAGCATGGGGTCTGGGTAGTACCCTCTTGAAGTTGGTGAGTTCAACCTGTCCTAATCAAAGTAACCGGGTTCTAAGGTTCCCAATATCACGGGATTGCTTTCATTGTTCATCGTTTCGATTTAGCCACTGAACTGGCGACCGAAATATTCCAGGAAAGCAACCCTCAATTGAGTGTAGTATCGAGTATCAACCAACCTCGGACTGCACCAAAGTCAGTTATCTCACTACCCTAAAGAGGCTAAGATGGTTCAATTAAGGTTCCTAAGGTCTGTTGATGCTTCATGACACCACATGGAGGCCCCGTACTCTCCTTGACTGAACTCAAGGGTTACCGGTACACACCAAAGTGCCACATCAACGTAGCAGACTGCTTCAACCATGTCGGTATACCCCACACAGTTCCCTCACAGCCTTGTTGCTACTTTCTAAGAAGGTATCCCCAGATCCGGGTTAGGATCTATAGCACTCCCAAGCAACCCACAATAATAAAGCAAGCAAAGAAGACAATTGAAAACATAGTTATGACCTAGCCCTAAGGTATACCTCACTTTAAGTTCATTCCCCAGCAGAGTCGCCAGTTCTGTGATCGGTGGATCTGGAACTGACTGTTTTAAAGCTGGTTCGCGAAATGTCGCGGAAGCAAGAGTCGCCACCGTCTTTTATTTTCTCCAAAATGGAAAGGACAAAAGCACAGAAAAATTTCTTAAAGAGATTGCTCTCGGTTCGGGAGGTAGGTTATAGAAAGGGAAGGTATTAGCACCCTTTCTATCCATGGTTATCCATGGGCTCTTAGATACTTGCTCAATGTGTTTTCAAAATTGTTTGTTTGCTTTTCAACTGTGGGTTTTAAAAAGTTTCTTTGAAAAATTTCAGTTCGACTCGTACGTCAGAGTGTTTGAAAAAATTGCTTTGAAAGCTTTTGAAAAGTGTCGGTGTGAAAAGATTTTAGTTTGTTTTGAAGAGAGAAAGTATCCATGAGTCGTCTACCTACCCTAAGGAATTCGTCTGTGTAAATGTCCTTTAAAGTAATGCCATCCCACCATTGAGAGGTAGGTAGCACCACCGTTGGAGGTGTTCGGGTCAATTCGAGGTTTGGGACATGGTGATCACCAGAGCAATGGGAAGACACCTTAGAAGCTACCCTCATGCCAGGTTCCCGGATCATGAGGACTTACTAATACATCCTCTACTCGATGATCACCTTTCGAAAGGCAACAATGAGGCGTACCCTAGGGGTGGTGTGTGCGATTCGTGTATCGTTTTCAGTTATTTTTGTCTTGTCATGTTCATTGTGATCTACGCTTGATTTTATTATGTCCATTCATTCTTGCATGCTTTGTTTAACAATTTAAATATTTGCGGGAAAAATAAATCTACAACTATTACAAATGGCGCGGGTCCACATCGCCAAATTAAACCGGACCCGATTTGACAGAAAATAAATAAAGCAAATAAAAGTGCGAAAAGTTAAATTGTTACAACGCTTCGGGAGAGATACATAATTATAATAAACGAAATAAAATAAATATGCGGAATAAAAGAATTAAAAATGTTTTTTGGTATTTTGTGTTTTAATAGAAAAAAGAATTAATTAAAATGAAAATTGAATGCAAACCCTAATTCTAATGGCTTTTAAGTTATTTAAGAAAAATATTGAATTTTTAACCTAATTTGAACCTAAATTATTTATGTACAATTTAATTATAAAATAAATAAATAAATAATATTATTGTGAAAAAAGGGAAAATTAAAAGGAACAAAAATTTGTTAAACCTATTTTTAGTTATTTTTGGATTTTTTATTAAAAAAGAATTAATGTTGTAACCTAATTAAACTAAATTCAATTATACAATTATTTACAAGAACATATTAAAATAGAATATTTATTTTATTTTTTGGGTCTTTTCTGATTTTTAGGAAGTTTTTGTATTTTGTAAAAAAAAATAATTAATTAAATTAATAAAGTAAAAACAAATAAAACAATAATTAAAAAAAATAAAAGGTGAAGAAGATTGCAAACCAAAAAAGGGGGGGTTCAGGCCCCAATTGTGAGGTTTTGATGGTGAAATTCTGGCCCAATAAGACATGGCCTGTTTGACTTTTGTCCAAGCGTATGGAACAGTTGACCTGAGTGTAGCGTGTTCATCCATCCTGTGCCTTTGATCTGAATATGCTAGACGCGTGGACGCTTGGATTATGGGGATGTATGGTGCACTCCAATGATGAACCTGCATGTGAATGTGAACGAGAAAATAATATTGAAATTATTGAAGACCTGGGGATCGAACCCAGGTCTTGTGCATTGCCCATACGTTCGCTTGCCATCTGTGCCACTTAACCAATTTGTTATATAATAAGCAAATAAATAATATAAGAAAAAGCAACGCGTTAGTGAACTGAAGCGCGCGAAATTTAAAAAGACCCAACCAATGCTTGCCAACACATCATCTTCCTCGCCCAGTTTTGTTTTTCCTGAAACATGAATGTTATAAGCAACGGTTTTTGAGCGCTTTCTTAGACCGGCTTCAAGAAAATAGCGACTAGCGCTATGGTGCCCATAAATTAGGCGCGATAGGTGATTCCTGTTCGTCCAGACACACTGATGCTAATGGTCATGGCCTTGAGTCCTAATTTTACTTGGTTTGGGAAACCCCAATTTTCAAACTCTGTAAACCCTAAAACGCAGTTATGGCATAATCGCGTATGGCTTGCAAAAATTCAATCAAACACAATGGTTAGTTTCAGAAGCTCAAAACAAACATGATGCCATGAATAGAATGCTGTAAAAATGCTTAAAAGATGATATACGATTATCAATTTTTTGCTATACAGTTTGAGTTTGTTTTGCCAATCCTTGAGGTTTGAGTTGATGGTAGGGATTGGAATACATTCTGGAGACCACAAGGAAGCTTTTGGAATAGGAATGGTGCTTTGAATCGCTCTCTAGTAATGATTTCAGAATTTTAGTTTTATGGCCATTTTTCAAATTTGCAAAGTGTTCTTGGGTGCAGCTTTTAGTGTCTTGGCATTAGGTTTTGACTCAGCACTTATGAGGGAAGGGAATTAGGTCATTAGCTGGCCTTGATCCATGCCCATGAGAGAATTAGTCTTAGGTCTTTTACCATTAACCAACTTTCCCTTTTTTAAGCAAAACCAAGACTTGGTGTACAATCTAACCCTAGCATGATTTTGTGAGCTGGCACATGATATATGGAAGCTATTCCAATTCAAATGACACTATTCCATTGGTTTTTAAATTTTATTTGAATTTTTAAAGATTTAAAATGAATTAAATTATCAAAAATTAAATAAAATAGAAAAATCAATGTTTGATCTTGAAATTAATCATGGGACACGTGTGTGGCATGAAAAGGCTGAATCAAGTGGAAGAAAGTGGGCTCTTTTGTCAAAAATTGAAGTTTCAAGGATAATTGACTTTTGCCATTTCACAAAAATTTCCTAACTTCTCCATTGCATAACTTGCTCAATTTTTAAGCTTTTCTCATGTTCTTGGACATTTGGGAAAGGTCTTTGAGTCCTTTAACCAATGCCTTTGGTCCCATGTCATTTTGATTTTCCAATCTCAAGTTATGGCCTTTGACTTAAAGTCCCTTTTTGTTGACTTTTGAAAATGACCTATAATGTTGAAATTGATAACTTTTTGTGAGAGCATTTCTTGGACTTGAAGTATGAAGATGAGTTGTAGGAAATGTCTTTCTCTTCAAAATGAGCTTTGGATGGAATTTTTCTGATAATCCATGTGAAAGTTATGCCCTGGTCAATTTCAGTTGACTTTTTCAGCTGTCCAAATAAGGAAACTTTTGCATCTTGATGATTTTCTGAGCCAAATTTTGAGAATCATGATCAAGCATTGATCAAATGATGTTTGTGGCTTCAAAATGATATGTTGACCAAAAATTTAAACTTTTGACTGTCAAATGACCATTTTGCCCCTACAGTTGACTGTAGTGCAATTTAGGGTTTTGACTGTGCAATCTTGAGCTGAATGCCTTGAAACTTGATATGAGGATGCTTGACCATGTTTGTAAGCATATGAGACTTGATTGAGCCTTTGAACACTTCCCTTTCTTGATCAGACTCAAAACCCTAATTTTGACTGTTTAGGAGACCCTTGCACTGTGCAACCCTTGGGGAATTTTGTGACTTGGCTTGGCAATTTCTTGAAGAATATGGGAGGGCAAATTTTGGGGTATAACAGATTCTATTATAGAATTGAGTTGTTACAAATAATGATACAAACTATGACTATTTATATACACCTAAATTATACACTAAGTAGGCTAATAAACCCAAGTTGGGATTGGGCTTAGGTTACACAACTTGGATTAGGTCTAATATTTCAACATACACTCCATAATCCAAGTTGTCAAACTTACTCTAAAAATAGTCAATATGAACTATTCTTAATTTCTTTCTCAAATTCAGGAATCTATCAATCTTCAATCCTTTGGTAAAATATCAGTCAACTGTGCTTCACTTGAGTAGTGCCTAACTTCAAGTTCACCTCGATTTACCTTTTCCCTTAAGAAGTGAAAGCTAGCTTTGATATGCTTACTTCTTCCATGTAGAAATAGATTCTTCTCTATATTTATGGCTGACTTATTATCGATTTGCAACGCAAGAGGTTTCTTCATTTTGACCTCCATTTCTTTAAGTACTGATCTAATCCAAATTTCTTGACATGCAGCATATGATCGTGCTATATATTCAGCTTCAGATGATAATAATTCCACCACATGTTTCTTTTATGAGCACCATGAGAATGGGGAACCAAATACTTGGAAGAAATATCCAGTTGTGCTTCTTTTATCTTCCTCATATCCACACCAATCATCATCTGAAAAACAATTAATTGTTGCTTCTTTGCTTTCAGACTCTCGTCGAAATAGAATTCTAAAGTTTATCGATCCATTTAAATATCTTAGAGTTCTTCTTGCAGCCTTCATGCATGACACTCTTGGTTCACTCATGTACTTTCTCACTAATCCGACTGCGAAACCTATCTCAGGTCGACTATTGCACACATATCTTATTGATCTAACTATTTGTTTAAACAAAGTTACATCGACTTTGTCTTCCTCTCCATTCTTCTCCAAATTCAAATTTGGTTCAACAGACGAAGATGCTGGATTCGAATCATCCACCTTGAATCTATTGAGTATCTCTTTGACATACTTCCTTTGATGCATCACCATACCTTGCTTCAAAATTTAAAATTCCATACCTAGGAAATAAGACATTTTCCCAGTCCGACATTTCAAATTCTCTCATCATTAGCTCTTTGAACTTCAACAACTTCTCCAAGTTATTTCTAGTTACCAGTTGTTCATGGGAGTTTCTCTCGAACAATCTCTAGCCTCTTAATTAAAGGTTACTTGTAGGACTGGCTACAAGAGCCCTAAACTTAATGTTAAGTTTGATATTGTTTTGGTGTTTGAAATGATTAAAATACAAAAAGCGTAATAAGAAAAACGCAAATAAGTAAATTGCAAGGTAGAAATGATAAACAAGACTTAAAATAAACTGCTTTGAATTTAAAGGTGGGCGCAATCATACATTTCTCAAAAATAGCTTGTTTTTCTATATACGGGTACTTTGAATGCTCTCTTACAATGTTACAAAATGCGACTTCGAAAATGAATGCAATAACGTGTTTAAATAGATGCCGAAATGTAACCATCGATGGTTACTTGAATAACCCACATTGAAAGGTCATGTGGATTTGCTTTCAAACTTCCCATGTTCTGCTGACACTTGTAGTTGGCAACTTCTTTTTGTACCGCTTGCTCTTGTCTTTGAATTACTTAGGATTTGTCGACCTAGCTTCAGCTTCCAATACTATCTTGACCCAATCTTTGGGGATTTCCTCTTAGACCTTTTCGATGGCCCCTGTTTGTCACTTGTAGAATAATTGACTCTCCTTTTGACAAAAGATATCGTCCAACTTGTGACCTAATCCTTTGAGTCGAAAATTGCTTGTCAACAAATTTACCCCCAAAATTCCATTTTCTACGGAGCTTCTGTTGATTGAGAACTTTGGAATTTTAACATTTCAAATTTTCGATTGCACGTCTTTTTAAATGACGTCATGCTTCATGATTTCCACTTTTTGAGCCACTATTCTCTATGTCCATCCATTACTTCTCATAATGGCTCCTAATTTCTAGGTTATAAGATTTCAAAAAACCCTACTAACTCTTCCACTTCTGAGTCTAGTGACACTCATTGCTATCCAAATGGATGCGACTCTTCCATTGTTGACGACCTTAAAGAGCCTATAAATACTCCTTTGCACCTGTTGTTTCAACCTCCTCCAACTAAAAATTATAGAACATGTGAAAGAATATCCTTCTCTTTCTAAAAATGGTTGCTTCATCACGTACTCCCTATAATACTGGTAACAACCACATGGCATTTTCCCTTTCTGAAGAAGAGAGTTTGGAATTCATCCTGCAACCGTCTCCTGATGTAAAATCCAAGGTAAAAAAGTGGCAGCGACAAATGCTGATCCCATTTGTTGTTGTAGGAAAAATTTTCACATTTCATGGATCGTATTCAACTAAAAAAAACATCCTAAAAAGTTTCATAAATACTTTCCTTGTTTCTATCCTATTATGCCTTCCGCTTTCGATCTGACAAAACTTATTGACGTGAGGTTCATGGATCTGAGTGCTATGGTGTTTCGTCTCATGCCCACACTTGGCGATAAAGCTTATGTAGCCTGGCTCGACAAAGTCCAAGGACAACAACAATCTCAATGGAGGGAAACTGGTATTTTCAACGCCATCCAATTGTCGAGGAATGCACATAGAATCAATCCCAATTTCATTTTATCCTCACTCTTCTTTTGGGAGGGTTCGACTAACACCTTTTGATTCCCGTGTGGGATGTTAACACCCACCTTGTTCGATGTAGTAGCTATCACCAGACTTTCTCGGTAAAACATTTGACCCAACAGGGCCGATTGATCACTCATTTCACTTCAATTGCACCAATTTTGATCCTTATGTAGCTGACTGATAGGAAAAATAGAAAGTGTACTATTTTTTCCTCTTGTAATAATAGGGAGATTCCCCGAATGTCAATCTCAAGGACTGCATGCAATTATCGAGTTAAATTCGTAGTTTAATCAAACAAAACTTGATATGGGTTTTGGTTTTGGTTTTGGATTTGTCACTTAATAAGTAGAAAAAATATAAAATGGATTTTTCACATATATGAGGAGTAAGCTAGGGTAAGGTGTATAATTTTCCCTGTAACTATCTTAAATCCCGATATCTTCAAAAAGTTCATATCCTTCAATTATCAACCCTTTAGGTTATTTTCCCCTAAGTCTGTAGTGGGAAAACCTTTAAACTTTCGTCCTAAATCCTATGTCCGTAGAGATATCTGATGGATTCAAGCCTTTGTTTTATCAAGAGTGTTCTAGTAACTATGGGGTATCCCTAGTCCTAGGTGATATCTCCTATAGCCTAATCGTACAAAAACCTTAACAATCGCGGTCCAGCTAGTTGTTAACCGTAAATCAATCCTAAAGTCTCCAATCAGGAAAGCATGAAAATGTTACACGATTATATTGAATAGAGAAGACTATTGTATTAAAGAAATTCAAGAATCAAAATCATTTACAGAGTCAAATTAGGGACTCCCTTTAGAAATGGAGGGTTTAGCTACTCATATTGTTCAAAATAATCAAAATATAAAGATTAGACATTACAAGTAATTGGATACCTTTGAATCATCAATTGCTTCCTCTCTTGAGAATCTTCCACTCTCCAAGAACCTTGATATCCCCAATCTTCAATCATGTAAACTATTCTTCTTTGTCAAAAAGTCCCCTAATTCCTCTTTCAAACTTGGCTAAATAGTGAACAATCCATTTGTCTCTGTCGGAAATGCCCAAAATGTCCCTTTGGGTCCCAAATAGTGAAAAATCATAAAAACACTTAAAATCAGCGTCACTGGCCAACACAACCCGTGTCAGGCGACACAGTTCGTGTCAGGGGGAAGACTTGGAAAGTGTAGAAAACAGGGGCTGACACGGGCAGCCGCCTCGCCTGACACGGGACGTGTCAGTATGCCTGGAGCAGAAATATTCCTGATGGCCAACACGGTCTACGATTAAGTCTTGAATTGAATATTCATAAGACTGAGATTCTTTGGTCTTCATGTGATGGTAGTGAACTTTGTGAGGATATGTTCTCTTCAGAAATTGGGAGGCCGGTGTTAGGAATGAAGTTGATAGGAGAGGCTGTTAATCGGGATGAAAATTTGTAAATCTAGCGATTTATGGTTGTTAGTCTCTAGATTGGAGAGGTTGTTAGTCGGGATAAAAGTTTCATTAAAAAGTAAATCTAGCGATTTATGGTTGTTAGTCCCTATATTTTTGGCTGACTTGTTCCCTTGCTATCATTCAGAAGACAGGTCCAAGATTAGGTCTTGAAATGAATATTCATAAGACTGATATTCTTTGGTCTTCATGTGATGGTAGTAAACTTTGTGAGGATATGTTCTCGTCAGAAATTGGGAGGCCCATGTTAGGAACGAAGTTGATTGGAGAGGCTGTTAGTCGGGATGACAATTTCATTAAAAAGTTGTCCAAGAAGAGAGCTTCCAAAGTTAGTGATTTAATGCACCTTGTACCATACTAAGGAATCCTCTAAGTGAGGTTCTTCTACTTGGATCCTGCATGGGTATTACCAAATTATTGTTTGGTCTAAGAACGTGTCAACCTATTCATATGGAGAAAGCAACTGTTTGGTTTGATAAAGAATTGCGGAAGGCGATTGAAGACACTGTGATTGGTGGAGGTTCTTTCTTCGGAGACCTTAAATGGAGTGACTTCATTACCCATTAGAGTTGAGGGTCTGGGTTTGTACTCAACTGTAGAGGTTTTCTCATACTCCTTTCTGACTTCTAGGGCCCAATCTTTGGTGTTGTAGAATCACATATTGAGACACAGTAGGGTGTGTCGTATGGACTCGTATTTCGACATAGCTTTAGATGATCTTAGTGTTGCGATTCCAGATTTTGACCTTAGCAATTTTACTAGTAAGGACACCATTCCTCCTAAAGTACAACATGTTTTGCCGAGTGTCCTTTTTAGTTAAATTGTTATGGACATGAATGTGAAGTTTGATATGACTTCAAGGCAGAAGACCGTTTTTGGTTGTTTGCAAGCCGCACATGCCCAGGACTTTCTCCTTGATATTTCTATTGATGGGATAGACCAACATATGACACCGGTAGAGTATCGTACTATCCTAAGATATCGCCTTATGGTTCCTTTATTTCCTACTGATGAGGTTTGCCCTGTTTTTTGTAAGGCATATTTGGATATATTACGCGATTCATTGTAGAGAGCTTCCAAGCTTCAAATACCGACATGACCTTGTTAGGGATGTCTTGTTTGATATATTCCGACGTGTCGGAGTATCTGTGAAGAAAGAGGCGCCTGTGAATTTTTCGACGGATCCCCTTGAGGAGAGATTGACACTTAGGCCATTAGATGTTTCGGTGTATGGGTGGGTAGGAGAGAAACATGCTTGTGTGAACTTGACGTTAGTTTCTCCACTGGTGGGTTTGAGGGATGGTGATTTTACTGTGGGGCAGGCAGCTCTCAAAGCTGCTTCCAGTAAAGTGGTCAAACATGAAAAAGCGTGTTCTGAAAATCAATATGTTTTTATACCATTTGTCTTTGACACTTTTGATATCCTAGCATCAGAAACAGTTGATCTTTTACAGAGAGTTCAAACACTTATGAATAAGAATGTTGTATCTCTTAGATCTATAAATATAGCTCTTAAGAGGATTAATTTTGCGATATAAAAAAGAATAACAACAAAACTTATTATCCTCTTGTCTTCTATTTTTATATTGACCTAATTTTTCATATTTTGTGCTAAAAAAATATATTTTAAACACACAAAAATACACTTGACATTATATTTAACATCAACTTGTTATGTTCAATTTTTAAAAAAATATTTTATCGTAATTCTACATTTTTGGGGGCAAAATGTTGTGATAATAGTACATGACAAAAAGGGGATAAACCAAGAAGATCCACCGTAAAGCATATTAAAAAATGTTTGATGCATTGAAAGAATAACAATATAATCGGTGGGTATATATCCTTGTTTAAGACTTTCAACCAGACACCATTTCTAATAATATTCAATAGACTTTCCAACTTTGATTGACTTCTATACCATGTTAGTGGTTAAAGAATATATGCTTTTAAAACTGATTATCATTTACCACTGCCTATATATATAGTATGAATTTTCCATTTCTGATCTCATCAACATACTAGCATTTGCAAAAACATAAACAAACTATACCCTTCTATTTTCTATCAAGTAAAAAAAGGAAAGATGAGTGTAGAAATTTTAGATGGTGCCACCATTGTCCACTTCCTTGAAGATGAAGAAGCATTTAACAATTCTGTAGTTAACCGATTCGTCCGTCTCGACACAAACAACGATGGTCTTCTCTCTTATGATGAGATGTTGAAGGAGCTCCAAAGTCTGAGAGTTTTCGAAACACATTTTGGTATTGACGTGGTGTCGGATCCAGATGAGCATGCTCGTGTATATGCATCATTGTTCATACAATTCGATCACAATTTAAATGGCACAGTTGATCTGGAAGAATTCAAGAAAGAAACAAAGCAGATGATGCTTGCAATGGCAGATGGAATGGGTTTCATGCCAATTCAAATGGTCTTGGAAGAAGACAGCATCCTTAAGAAAGCTGTTGAGGCAGAGTATAATAAAGTGGCAGCTTAAGTGCCAAAGATTTAACAAATTCTTCATGTATTGTAATATTGTATAACATACGTTGTTATTATTGTTATCTTTGAAACTTATTACACTGTTTTGTTATGGATTCCAAATGTCAATATTGTTAGCCTATTCATAAGTAGTTGTTTTCTTTGATTATCTTGATCCTCTATTGTACGAAAGGTGATATGTAGGAATTAAATTTTCGCAACCGCAACAGATGTAAAATTATAAAAAATCACTTCTTTTTTCATTTCCACAATCTATTTTTGCACACCCTTTTTATAGCCAAAATACACAGATTTTAAAAAAGGTTCCTGCGGAGTACCATAGATGTTTAAGGTACTAATACATTCCCTTTGCATAACCAACCTCTGTACCTAGATTATCTCCTCTCTCTTTTTGGGTTTATTCGGTTTTTTCTCATTTCTTTTGGAAACAATAAAATGCGGTGGCGATTTTAATTTTGATATGTGCTAGTTAAGTCAATCCAATGACTTAGTCTCAACATTTCTACGGCTACACTAAGAAAATTGCTCAGCTATTTATAGAGGTCACTCATGTCCTTTATCTCCATGTGAGTGTTTGATTTTGTTCATCATCACTATGGGTTTTGTTCGTGTCTGGGTAAGTCGTGCTTGGGTCTGGTTCTGTGAAGGCATCCTTTGTCAATTTTTGGAGAAAAAGAGGGAGAAAGAGTGTACTCAGATGGTCATATTAGAATCTGTAGCTCCGGATGTTGATTTCAAATGTCAGACAAGATGTTCCATCTTGTGGTCGTGGCCTGTTATGGTCATTATGGTTTTGTGACCTGTGATCTGAGTTATAAACACAGTTGTGACATGTATTCTGAGTTACAAGGGGTGGTGGTTGATTTGTCTAGGTCCACTGGAGGCTGTTGATCAAGGAACGATTGAGAATTCTATTATGTCACCATTGGTCTCCTATGACAAGAGATGATATCTGGTTTGAGGGGGAGTGTCAATTATCTTCTTCCTTGTGTGCACCAAACCAAATGACTTCAGGACTTTCTACTCCTTTTCTTGAAGGTTCTGCACTTTGGTGATGGGTTTGGTAATGCAATGGAGCTCATTCAAATTGCTGGATAAATAATATATCAAACAAGATGTTCTGACATCTTATCTGAAGACTGGCTCCATGGTACTATGTTGCAATGTTTAACAGTTGTTGAAGACTACTGTTGATGTTTGTTTTTTATTCCTGTTTGTTTTAGCCAAAATTTATCAAAGGGGGAGATTGTAAGTTCTCTAGTTTTTAAGATTGGCATTAATTTTTGTAAAACAAATAATACAATAATATGTTAGATAGGATGTAGTAACTTTCTAATAAGAACAAGTTGAGCAAGAAGTCCTATCTTATGTTAGGACATGTTGAGTTGAAGAGTTTCAACATCTGGAATAACATGTCGGTGAGGTATCCTATGAAGAAGCATACGACATTGCGCCTGAGTTGAAGTGGACTATTAGATTCTGTTATAATAAATTTTTAAGGAAAGGGTATGGCCTACGATAAATTTTTAAGGCATGGGTCTGGTCTATGGTCTATTATAGGCTTATAATTTGTCCTTTTTAAAAGTCTGGTATGACCTGAAAGTCTATTTAAAAACCTATTTTAAATTAAAATTTTCAAATCGCCTATTTTGCCAATTTTTAAATAGACAAAATAAACTTTTATATACTATTTAACCTATTTTCAAATTAATATATATATATATATATATATATATATATATATATATATATATATGTTCGCGCCTATAAGACTTCATAGACTTTTTTAATAGCCTAAGTCTAACATATTTATTTTAATATGTTTTTAAAAAAAATTAAGCATTGAAATTTTTATTAGATAGTTTAGGTCAAATCAGACTTAAATATGTTAGACTATAGACATCTTTGGAATTTCCTGGCCTATTTTCGTCCCTACTTAGAAGGTAATTATTTCGAGTCGTCCACAAGCCCTAAAAGATAAAGGCGCAATCATGAAGCAATAAGTTACTAAACATGGAACAACTAAACCTTTTTTTCCTCAGTGTCGTAGATAATCTTACACAAGAGTACCATGTTAACTGTCCATATCAATCCAACGGCTAACTGTATCTCACGTCGTTCCACGCGTGTGTAGTTATCAAACATCTATATTTAAGGAGGAAAGTGTGTCTCGTTACATGTATTCAAATTATTTCTCATTCAAACTTTATTTTTCACTTTCTTACTAAATTGAGCATTAAAGTAATAGCCTTACAAATCAGCTTCTTTCCACTGCATCAAAAGTTCTGAACCACCACAACAAACTCTAAATCTATATTTTTTATCAATCTAGTTCCACTGCAAAACATGTTCGAAAGCATATTTTAAATTCAATTGTGTTATCAAAACATCAAAATAATAACAATATATGTGACGTGTTTTGGATGCACGGTTGTTAGACAGAGTTCTTACTGCACCTTTCTTCACTGTGAAGAGTATAACTCTAATCTATCATTTTGCTTTCTCTCAAACATTGAAAGATTCTATTTACAAGGTAGTTTCTAATTTGGGATCAATAGGTGCACGCGTTCAGTTGTTACATCTCCCTTGTTGTACACTACAAGTGGTTAAGCCTCAAAATAGGCGGGATCACGGGTCTTGAAATTGGAAGTCTTTGCAGCAACACCATGTTTTGGAATGTTTAGATACTTGGAGAGACACAAATGTTCTTTCCATGTTAGTTAATAGTGTATTAGGAAGCTCAGAGCAAGGCAACTCCGGTTATAGGGGGTTCATACTCAGGAGAAAGATAAGAAAATGATCTTTAATGTCAAGCAATGTCTCTGCAAGGTTGCAGATGGCCATTTCATAGCAGTTGTATAAGTGTTATCTGGTGTAGCCCCCTATAATGAACATATAATGAAGGCTTTGGAGGCTAATCACCAGTGTAGACCACCTCCCTCCATGTCGACCACCTTATTCTCAAAATCTCCCCTGGTAACTGATGTAGATAATATTTTCAAGTGTATCAAATTCTTTCCCAGGGGGACGTCATGTGGTAGAGATGGTGTGCATGCTCAATATATTTTAGGTGCACTGCATGAAGAATGTTATATTATGGAGACAAATATTTTATACACAATCACTCTAGTTGTTAACTTATGGCTAGGAGGAAGATGTCCCATGAGTTTGGAGGCATTTTTTACCTCTGCACCATTGACACTGTTATTAAAGCCTGATGGTGGGTTCTATTTAGAGGGGGTTAGTATCCAAGGTTTCTATGAAAGGGGTCGCTAAAGATATGGCACGACACCTCAATGACTTTCAGTTTGGGGTTAGGGTATCGGGTGGTGTTGAGGCCAGTTTGCATAGCTCCAAAAGGGTGTTAAACAAGCGACACATATATGGTTCCTTGGCTATGCTCGTTGTAGATTTCTCAAATTCTTTTAACATGGTAGATCGATAAGCCTTATTGCAAGAGGGTGAGGGTGAGAAGCCCATCTATTTATTTGTGGGTTGAGTTTCTTTGTGGCCAAGAAGAAAAGTTGTACCTTGGGGATGGACATATTATGTCAGCCACCTGAGTGCAACAAGGTGACCCATTAAGAATGCTCCTTTTTGATCTTGTGTTACACCCACTCATTCATCAGGTTAGAGACAATTGTAAGCTTCTTCTTCATGCCTGGTATCTTGATGATTATAGGAGATTCACAAGAGGTGGCTAAAGCCCTTGCTATCATTCGGAAGACAGGTCCAGGATTAGGTCTTAAATTTAATATTCGTAAGACTGAGATTCTTTGGCCTTCATGTGATGGTAGTAAACTTCGTTAGGATCTATTCCCGTCATAAATTGGGAGGCTGATGTTAGGAATGAAGTTTCTTGGAGAGGTTGTTAGTCGGGATGACAGTTTCATTAAAAATTGTCCAAGAAGAGAGCTTCCAAAGCTATTGATTTAATGCACCTTGTACCTCAACTAAGGAATCCTCAAAGTGAGCTTCTTCTACTTGGATCCTGCATGGGTATTACCAAATTGATTTTTGGCCTAAGAACATGTCAACCTATTCATATAGAGGAAGCAACTGTTTGGTTTGATAAAGAGTTGCGGAAGGCGATTGAAGACATCGTGGTTGGTGGAGGTCCTTTCTTCGGGGACCTTAACTGGAGTGTGGCTTCATTACCCATTAGAGTTAAGGGTATGGGTTTGTACTCGACTGTAGATTTTTCCTCATATGCCTTTATGGCTTCTAGGGCCCAATATTGGGTGTTGTAGAATCACATATTGAGACACAATAGGGTGTGTGGTATGGACTCGGATTTCGATAGAGATTTGGATGGTCTTAGTGTTGCGATTCCAGATTTTGACCTTAGCAATTTTACTAGTAAGGACACCATCCCTCCTAAAGTACAACATGTTTTGGCGAGTGTCCTTTTTAGTTAAATTGTTATGGAGATGGATGTGAAGTTTGACATGACTTCAAGGCAGAAGACCGTTTTTGGTTGTTTGCAAGCCGCACATGCGCATGACTTTCTCCTTGCTGTTCCTATTGATGGGCTAGGCCAACATATGTCACCGGTGGAGTAGAGCACTATCTTAAGATATCACCTTATGATTCCTTTATTTTATATTAATGAGGTTTTCCCTATTTTTCGTAAGGCACGTTTGGATATATTTAGCGAACACGCGGTTCATTATAGGGAACTTCTTGTTGGCTGGAAATTTCGAATAAGGAGAAATTGAGCCGATTCAATGGTCTGAATATACTTAGAGAATTGTTTGGCTATTTTGTTTGTTAAAAGCCATGAAGATTCGAATTCTAAATTCGTTAAGAGATTGATGCATAGTTTATAATTCGAATTGTGAAATAAAGTTATTATTCAGAACATGGTTTAATACTTTATACTTTGATCGTTATCAGATTTTATTGGTTTTGGCGCTCAAGACGGGTAGCGAAGGGTTTAAATTCGAATATTCATTCTTATCCAGAAGGACACATGGAATCTCTTGGATTATCGAAGGCATTCTAGCAGAAATGTGGCATTAGTTTGTTAGGAGACCGTTAGGGTCGAAGTTCTATAAATTGTAGCTTTTGTGTTTCAATTTAGTGTGTTCACATCTTTGTACGAAATGCTCAAAATACTCAAAGTACCAGTGTTCGAGAAAAGAGTTAACAAGAATGTACGTATGATGCACCATATTTTATATTCAATGTCATTTACATTCAATGAAGTTTCTTTACGTTATTTACGTTCTTTATAATTCCCAGTCTAGACTAGTTTATATTTAATTACTTTTATACAGAAGTTTCACTTCAACGTGCGAAGTGATTCCTTTTTTTTAAAGAGATTATCATTAAAAAATGTGTTGTACCCCAAAATTTTCCCTCCCATATTTCTCAAAACATTGCAAGAAAAATCTTCAAGTTGCTCAAGATAGCCCAAGAGTTGGTCATACAAGCTCTCTCCTAAGGCAGTCTACTCAAATTAGGGTTTTGTGTTGCATTAAGATCCTTGAGTCCAAGTGACCCCAAGTTCTCAACAATGTCCTAATATGTTCTCCAGATCATCCATGTCAAGTTTCAAGCCTTTCAGAGGAATTTTGCTCATTCAATTGCTCAAAAGGTCCAAAAATCGAATGTGCTAGGGCAAAAGTCAATTGTGACCCAAATACAGTCAAACTTCAAGATTTTTTGTCAACATTCTCATTTTGAAGGATATTTCATCATTTTATCAAGGGTTGATCATGATTCATCAAGGATTTCTCAAAATTTATCAAGATTCAAAAGTTGCTAAATTAGGGTTTTGTAGGAAAAGTCAACCCAACTTTGACCAAGCATAACTTTCTCATACTTTATGCGAAATGACCCATCCAAAGCTCATTTTGAAAAGGATGCAATTCCATACAATCCATCTTCATACCCCAAGATCAAAATATGCACTCAAAAGAAGTTATGAATTTGGACATTATAGGTCATTTTGAAAAGTCAACAAAAACACATTTTTTGTTAAAGCTTCTAACTTGAGCATGGAATATCAAAATTATATGAGACATAAAGGGTTGATTATAGAACATCTCAAGCTTTCCAAAAAGTCCAAGAACACCTCCAAAAGTTCAAAATTGAAGAAGTTATGCATTGTTGAAGTTGGACTTTTTTGTAAAATTGCCAAAAGTCAACTATCCCCAAAACTTCAAATTTTGCCAAATGGGCCCATTCTTTTTCACTTGTTTTGAGTTTGAATTGTAGCCCACGTGCTCCAGCCTTGGCCATGTGTCCATATCATATTTTTATTCTTTAATTTGGTTTTTATTTGAATTAATTCATTTTAAATCAAATAAAATCACATAAAATCAAAAACATTGAAAACTAAAGATATTGTGATCATTTCAGGCTCCAACTACAGCTAGCACTGCAATCAAACTCGTATCAAGGTCATTATGCACAAGGAGATTGGATTTAGGCCAAAATTGGAAGGTTGTAAAAGAAGATCAAATCAAATATTCAAGCATTGATAGAGGAAGATTTGGACAGTAAAAACAACCCTAATGTATTGTACAATACATAAGGAGACGAGGAAAACAATCAAAAGGGTTGGACATCAGTTCTTGAGGCAGAACGAAATTTGCAAAAATCAAGAAAAAGCTTGAGATCGAAACAGGGCATAGAGGCATTCTCAAGGCTTGGCAAGTATCTCAATCTCTTCCTGGCCATCTCCAGAAGAGAAACCAATCAAGACAACGCGTTTTCAGACCCTCCCAAGCGCTGTAAGTTCCTCACGAGTCCGCCCTGTTCTTGATTTCATATTTCATAAATTAGGCATTATTAATACAAAATAACTGGATATTTGTGACCACCATGCCATTTGCAAGCTTTTTACATTAATCAATTTCATTTATCTGACCTATATCGAGATCCACCATGACTAGGGTTTCGTTCTTGTTTTTGGGGTTTCTTGTTTCAGGAATAATTGGCCCCAGATATGGGCATGGTTGCGTCCAGGAGGGTGAGACGAACTCAACCCTGGTCTTAGAATCCATTTTCATGGCCGATACAAGTTTTTGAGGATGGACAGGCTTGTAGCGACGAACCTTTGTCCGTTGGTATAGGTGCTTGTGTTTTTAGCCACGATGCAGATGACAGGGACGATGCGTGTCACGCTACCACTCGCCCGTTCAAATCTTGGCGCGTTTTTTTATATTTTTCCAATAAAATCTGTTTTATTATATTATCTTTTGTTTGCATTGTATTGACAACTAAAAACAAATAGCGTGGTGGCAAGCATAGCGTGTATTTCCCTTCAGCCCAGGTCCCCCTATTTTCTCAATAATGTTTTCTTGCAAATAGTCCAGTGCACATGCCAACCTAAGACACACCATACTCCCTCACCAATCAACACGCCAGATGGCCAAATGGCCAGATCTGGTGTCAGCATCAAAGGTGCACCAAAAGGCTGGTCAACGCACGTGTATGGGATAAAAAAAAAGTCCATTGGATCAGCTTCAGATGGGCCAACAAACTGCTATTCACACACCTCAAAACCAGGCCCAATTTCTCTACTTTATTATATTTTATTTATTTGATTTAATTGTTTTATTGTGTTTAATTAATTTTTAACCAATAACAAACTTTCTTTTTTTATCAAAAAATCGTCAAAATACTTTTTAATTCAGAATTTTATTTTTATTAATAAATACTAACTAATTAATTAGTTTTTTGATTCTAGAACAACTGTAATTTATTTTGTAAATAAATAAAATCAATTAGAATTAATTAAGTTTTAACTCTAATTCAATTATTTTAATTTCTTTCTTAAAATATCAAAAACTCCAAAAATATGTCATTTATTATTTTTTATCAATTAATTTATTTTATAATTAATTTAGTATTTAATTTAAGATTTAATTTCTTTTCTTAAAGTAAAAACAACAAAAAAAGCATTTTCTTTTAAAAGGGTCAAAACCCTAATTCGCATTCGATTTAATTTCGCGTCGCGCGTTATTTTTCTTTATCCAATTAATATATCTGCTTCCGGTATGTAATAATTAATTAGGACGTTTACTTTTTACCGCTTTATTTTTATTTTCAAAGGGTTGTTTTTGACGATGTAAATACCCGATGCCTTGTAATAATTAGTTTTAATTTCCGCATTTTAATTCTGCAAATTACAACTGTTAGATGCTTGATAATATGATTTGCATGACAAGAATGAATGCATAATCTAAAAATCAATTAGATCACCCTAAACATGTGCAAAGATAAAAATAACTGAAAACAACACGCTCGCACATTCGCACTCCTAGGGTACACCCCACTTGGTTGCCTTCGTACACGACCATTGAGTATAGGGTATTTTAGAGGTCGCCCTCTTGTCTAAAATATCATAGGGTTGCCGCTATAACGTCCTAACATTACTTTAGTGACCGTAAGTCCCTCATTCGAATTGACCCTCAAACTCCAACGACGGTGCTACCCACTCACTAATAGTGGGATAGCATTGTCTAAAAGAACACTAACAAAATTACTTACACTTTATGTGATCAAAAATAAAAATAACAATATATGTCACATCGAATATGAAATATGTTTTATTTCTACTTATATCTCTATCTATTTCCTATTTTTATATTAATGTAATTTTACACTTTTTTTAGTGGGCAAAATGTTGTTGTAAGAATGAATATAAAACAAAACAAAAATATAAGAAATCTAGAAGATCCATCGTATATCAATTAAAGTCTTTAATTCATTGAATAATAATAAAAGAATCAGTGGGTATCCTTGTTTAAGACTTATAATCACACACCTTTTACTTTGGCAGTTGTTCACACTTGACATACACTAGAAAGGCACAAGACTTTCAACGCCATCCTAATTTCAAAGCGGTATATTAGTGTGTCAGGAACCAACGGTTGAAGGAAGGAAGCATCCAACCAAGTGAGTCTTTTGACATAAGAACAAACAAGTACACTAATTAAACAAGAGACACAAAACAACATGTAGTGTTTATACCATATTAGTGGTTAAAGAATATATGCTATTAAAACTGAATACCACTCACCAAGGCCTATATATATAATTGGAATTTTCCAATTCTTCTCATCAACCAACCAATTAGTATTTGCAAAAACATTACTTTCTTTGTCCACTCAAACTAAACTATCTTATATTATTTATCAAGTAAAAGAGAAAGATGAGTGTAGAAATTTTAGATGGTGCTACCATTGTCCACTTCCTTGAAGATGAAGAAGCATTTAGTAACACTGTGAGTAACCGATTTGCTCGCCTTGACACAAACAATGATGGTCTTCTCTCCTATGATGAGATGTTGAAGGAGCTCCAAGGTCTTAGAGTTTTCGAAACACACTTTGGTATTGACGTGGTGTCGGATCCAGATGAGCATGCTCGTGTATATGCATCATTGTTCATACAATTCGATCACAATTTAAATGGCACAGTTGATCTAGAAGAATTCAAGAAAGAAACAAAGCAGATGATGCTTGCAATGGCAGATGGAATGGGTTTCATGCCAATTCAAATGGTCTCGGAAGAAGACAGCTTCCTTAAGAAAGCTGTTGAGGCAGAGTATAATAAAGTGGCAGCTTAAGTGCAAGTAGTGTTTGTAGTATTTTAACATTCTGTTTGTTATTATTATTTTTACCATATATTAAAACTTCTAAACTGTTTTGTTATGAGTTTCAAATGTCTGGATGAACAATACTATCTGAATATGTAACAAAAGAGATGGCTTATTTATACTCATGAGAATGATTTAAGTTATGACTGTCTAAATATATATACCATACCTCTTCATATCACCATATTAATATTTGTTTGATAATTTTTTTAAAGAAAATTGGAAGTATAAAGGTTCATATTTAAAAAAATAAATAAAGAGAAAAAAATAAAGGACTCAGAAAACAACATCAACAAAATCTATATCGAAGAGATTAAACTTATTAAATAAAGTAATTTCTAATACAATTTTTTGAAGGATCACATGCCTCCTGGTTATCCATAAGGAATGCCTGAAGGTTATATGCCAGAAGGATATAACCGTACTACTAAAATTGCTCAGTCTGTTCAACAAGTTATGGCTTCTGTCCCTCCTGTGGTACACATTACTCCTACTGTTAACAATGAGATTCGTCATTCTATGCCTCCAGTAATGAACATTGTCCCAGTTATTAATGATGTGGTTCATCATACTACTCCCCCACCAAGTGAAGGAATTGGGTTCTATGATAAAATGGATGATTTCCAGGATCAGTTCAACGAGATGCGAAAGGAAATGAAGGCCTTCAGGGGAAAAGAAGTGTTCGGACAGAATGTAAGCGATCTATGCTTAGTTCCAAATGTAAAAGTACCTGCAAAATTCAAAGTATCGGAATTCGAGAAATACAAGGGCAATACTTGCCCTCGTGCTCACCTGGTGATGTATGTGAGAAGAATGTCCATTCACACTGATGATAAACGTCTACTAATCCATTTTTTTCAAGATAGTATGACTGGTGATGCACTGAAATGGTACATGAGCTTAGATATAGTCAATATTCATACCTTCAACGACCTAGGAGAAGGGTTTGTTAGGCAATACAAGCACAATGTGTACATGGCACCTGACTGTGATCAACTCAGGACTATGGTCCAGAAAGACAAGGAGTCGTTTAAGGAGTATGCACAAAGATAGCGTGAAGTGGCCGCCCAAGTAATCCCTCCAATGGAAGAGAAAATGATGATGAAGATCTTCCTAAAGACTTTAGGTTCTTTCTACTATGAAAGAATGGTGGCGAGTGTGCCAAGTGATTTCACTGAAATGGTGGGTATGGGTGTTCGCTTAGAAGAAGCTGTGAGGGAAGGTCGTCTGACAAGAGATGAAGGTTTCAGTGGTACGAAAAAACCGTCATATGGATTTGCTAGAAAGAAAAAAGGAGATACAAATGTTGTTGTTCAAGAGAGAAGGGTTAAACCTCCTAGAAGGCGTCGACATGATACACTCTCGTCTCGCCTTGTTGACTACTAGTCGCCTTAATACAAGTTAACCAAGGTTAATAGGACTAAAAATAGAAATATACAGATTTATATATGTTCGCCTTATCATTAAGGATCAATCATTACTCATTCAGTCACCCTCATCTTATCAAAATACATCAATAAGGTTATCAAAATAAGGTCAACAATGATCAAGTAAAATAGAATAAAACAGTATCACAACAATTGCCTTAGAAGTTTTTGGCCAAAACTTCTTTGGCCACAAACATAAACACAGAAAATAAAAAGGAAAAAGGTTGGAGAGTAAGGATCCCTCTTTATCCAAATGCCTAAATATCACATATGAACAGTTTCCTCTTCTTCGATTTTGCAACAAAATTGAAGCTTTGACTATTGGATTTTCTCTCTACTCCTTCCAAAAGCTCCTTCTAGATTTTCTCTCTTCTCTTTTCCACCCAAAATATGTACTGACTCAATTTTCTCCCAACTCCTCTATTTAAATTTAAAAAAATCATTTGATTAATTCTCTTTATTCTCCTTATTTCTCACTAATTCCACCTTCCTCCTCAATATTCATTATATTTCTATTTTACTCTCCAAAACCAATTACTTCACATTTTATATTAAATATATTATTTAAAAATTAATTTAAAATTCTAATAATTCTACCAACACTCTAATAATTCCTAAAAAATATCAATTAAATCAAATAAAACATTCTAACACTCAAATAAAACAAATAAATCATTTTCAAACTCAATTAAAACAATTAAATAAAAATTGACGTAATACAAAAAATATCTTTGCAAACAAAAGTGAAGATAATCTCTAGTATGTAAAAACCCACTCAATCACATGATATATCCTTATTGGCCTTCTTGGTAAATGTTAATACTATCACCATGGTAAAAATATGTTGTAAACAAAATTGATGTAGGTACAAGGAAGCCAGCAAGTTCAAGCGGTCACTATCTCGGAAAGCCTAGAGAAGGGGAACAAGAGAGAAAAAAATATGGACTTTTGAACTCAGAAGAAGGATAAATCCAACATACAAAATCAATCTCAACGAACAAAATTGTATGAACATGATTCAACATCAAAACAAACACTCTCAAGGAAGAATGATAAATAAAAAACCATTATCTTTACAGATCACTAACAACGATAAAAAAGTAAAGTAACGCTTCAAATACCATTTATATTTTATTTGAAAATGAGGATTGTACGGTTTACCTCGCACAACCAACAATAAATATCTTCTAAAAAATGAATTGTAAGAACTTGGGTACTCTAAAGGGGGAAAAACATCATTGCTAGCTAGATAATAAATGTGTGTCAGTCACTTTCAGCATTACGTTACGACTCCCAAGGGAGGTATTTCATGCGCTTATTATTGAGAGTGACAACATCCATCTAGGACTGCCACGTCCATGGATCATATGTTCAAGTAATTGTGTGTGTTATAAACTCTCTCCTTACAAGGCAGGGAGAAAGACTTTAGAATAAGGTGGGAGTAGGTCAGGTCTGGCCTATGATAAATTTTTAAGGCATGGGTTTGGCCTATATCCTATTATAGGCTTATTTTTTTGGTCTAGTCTATCATTTTTAAAAGTTGGGTATGGTCTGAAAGTGTTTAAACACTTGTTTTAAATTAAGAATTTATAATAGTCTATTTTACCAATTTTTAAATAGACAAAACAAACTTTTATATACTATTTAACCTATTTTAAAATTAATAGATATGCATATATAGATCATCCTATAAGGTTTCATAGACTTTTTTAATAACCTGAGTCTAGCATAATTAATTAAATATGTTTTAAAAAAATTAAGCATAAAACTTTTTATTAAATAGTTTAGGCCAAACCAAACTTAAACAGGTCAGAAAATAGGCATCTTTTGGCTTCCCTGGCCTATACTTGTCCCTACTTAGAAGGAAATTGTTTCAATTTGTCCACAAGCCCTAAAAGATGAAGGCTCACATAATCACCCAAGAGCAACACACAAGTGAGAGAGACACCACATAATCACCCAAAACCTTAAAGTGATAGGTGTATGGATTCTCCCACTTTTAAATGCTCAATTATCCATATTTATAACCAATGTGGGACTCCAACTCACACTTGATTTATTATTCTAAACACCCCCCCCCCCCTTAAGTCTAAGTCTACAATGCTCCCCCTCAAGTGGAAATTATTTTTTTACTTATACTTATACCACCGTTGACACCTCTTCCTAGGAATTTTGATACACCTCTTCCTGGGTATTTAGATACAAGTAAGTCGGTCCCTTTACTCGAACCAAAGGCTCATGATATAAATTTGTTAGTGCGTGGGGCACTTTTAGTGAGGGAAGAAAGAGAGAGAATAAGGAAATAAGGATTCGATTATAGAATTGAGTTGTTACAAATAATGATACAAACTATGACTATTTATATACACCGAAATTATACACTAAGTAGGCTAATAAACCCAAGTTGGGATTGGGCTTAGGTTACACAACTTGGATTAGGTCTAATATCTCAACATACACCCCGTAATCCAAGTTGTCAAACTTACTCTAAAAATAGTCAATATGAACTATTTTTAATTTCTTTCTCAAATTCAGGAATCTATCAATCTTCAATCCTTTGGTGAAAATATCAGTCAACTGTGCTTCACTTGAGCAGTGCCTAACTTCAAGTTCACCTCGATTTACCTTTTCCCTTAAGAAGTGAAAGCTAGCTTTGATATGCTTACTTCTTCCATGTAGAAATAGATTCTTCGCTATATTTATGGCTGACTTATTGTCGATTTGCAACGCAAGAGGTTTCTTCATTTTGACCTCCATTTCTTTAAGTACTGATCTAATCCAAATTGCTTGACATGCAACATATGATCGTGCTATATATTCAGCTTCACATGATAATAATGCCACCACATGTTTCTTTTATGAGCACCATGAGAATGGGGAACCAAATACTTGAAAGAAATATCCAGTTGTGCTTCTTTTATCTTCCTCATATCCACACCAATCATCATCTGAAAAACAATTAATTGTTGCTTCTTTGCTTTCAGACTCTCGTTGAAATAGAATTCTAAAGTTTATCGATCCATTTAAATATATTAGAGTTCTTCTTACAGCCTTCATGCATGACACTCTTGGTTCACTCATGTATTTTCTCACTAATCCGACTGCAAAACCTATCTCAGGTCGACTATTGCACACATATCTTATTGATCTAACTATTTGTTTAAACAAAGTTACATCGAATTTGTCTTCCTCTCCATTCTTCTCCAAATTCAAATTTGGTTCGACAGACGAAGATGCTGGATTCGAATCATCCACCTTGAATCTATTGAGTATCTCTTTGACATACTTCCTTTGATGCATCACCATACCTTGCTTCAAAATTTAAAATTCCATACCTAGGAAATAAGACATTTTCCCAGATCCGACATTTCAAATTCTCTCATCATTAGCTCTTTGAACTTCAACAACTTCTCCAAGTTATTTCTAGTTACCAGTTGTTCATGGGAGTTTCTCTCTAACAATCTCTAGCCTCTTAATTAAAGGTTGCTTGTAGGACTGGATATAAGAGCCTTAAACTTAGTGTTAAGTTTGAGATTGTTTTGGTGTTTGAAATGATTAAAATACAAAAAGCATAATAAGAAAAAGGCAGATAAGTAAATTGCAAGGTAGAAATGATAAACAAGACTTGAAATAAACTGCTTTAAATTTAAAGGTGGGCGCAATCATACATTTCTCAAAAATAGCTTGTTTTTCTATATACGGGTACTTTGAATGCTCTCTTACAATGTTACAAAATGCGACTTCGAAAATGAATGCAATAACGTGTTTAAATAGATGCTGAAATGTAACCATCGATGGTTACTTGAATAACCCACATTTAAAGGTCATGTGGATTTGCTTTCAAACTTCCCATGTTCTGCTGACACTTGTAGTTGGCAAATTCTTTTTGTGCCGCTTGCTCTTGTCTTCGAATTACTTAGGATTTGTCGACCTAGCTTCAGCTTCCTATACTATCTTGACCCAATCTTTGGGGATTTCCTCTTAGACCTTGTTGATGGCCCCTATTTGTCACTTGTAGAATAATTGACTCTCCTTTTGACAAAAGATATCGTCCAACTTGTGACCTAATCCTTTGAGTCGAAAATTACTTGTCAACAAATTTACCCCCAAAATTCCATTTTCTACGGAGCTTCTGTTGATTGAGAACTTTGGAATTTTAACATTTCAAATTTTCGATTGCACGTCTTTTTAAATGACATCATGCTTCATGATTTCCACTTTCTGAGCCACTATTCTCTATGTCCATCCATTACTTCTCATAATGGCTCCTAATTTCTAGGTTATAAGATTTCAAAAAACCCTACTAAATCTTCCACTTCTGAGTCTAGTGACACTCATTTCTATCCAAATGGATGCGACTCTTCCATTGTTGACGACCTCAAAGAGCCTATAAATACTCCTTTGCGCCTGTTGTTTCAACCTCCTCCAACTACAAATTATAGAACATGTGAAAGAATATCCTTCTCTTTCTAAAAATGGTTGCTTCATCATGTACTCCCTATAATACTGGTAACAACCACATGGCATTTTCCCTTTCTGAAGAAGAGAGTTTGGAATTCATCCTGCAACCGTCTCCTGATGTAAAATCCAAGGTAAAAAAGTGGCAACGACAAATGCTGATCCCATTTGTTGTTGTAGGAAAAAATTTCACATTTCATGGATCGTATTCAACAAAAAAAAACATCCTAAAAAGTTTCATAAATACTTTCCTTGTTTCCATCCCATTATGCCTTCCGCTTTCGATCTGACAAAACTTATTGACGTGAGGTTCATGGATCTGAGTGCTATGGTGTTTCGTCTCATGCCCACACTTGGCGATAAAGCTTATGTAGCCTGGCTCGACAAAGTCCAAGGATAACAACAATCTCAATGGAGGGAAACTGGTATTTTCAATGCCATCCAATTGTCGAGGAATGCACATAGAATCAATCCCAACTTCATTTTATCATCACTCTTCTTTTGGGAGGGTTCGACTAACACCTTTTGATTCCCGTGTGGGATGTTAACACCCACCTTGTTTGATGTAATAGCTATCACCAGACTTTCTCGGTAAAACATTTGACCCAACATGGCCGATTGATCACTCATTTCACTTCAATTGCACCAATTTTGATCCTTATGTAGCTGACTGAAAGGAAAAATAGAAAGTGTACTATTTTTTCTTCTTGTAATAATAGGGAGATTCCCTGAATGTCAATCTCAAGGACTGCATGCAATTATCGAGTTAAATTCGTAGTTTAATCAAACAAAACTTGATATGGGTTTTGGTTTTGGTTTTGGATTTGTCACTTAATAAGTAGCAAAAGTATAAAATGGCTTTTTCACATATATGAGGAGTAAGCTAGGGTAAGGTGTATAATTTTCCCTGTAACTATCTTAAATCCCGATATCTTCAAAAAGTTCATATCCTTCAATTATCAACCCTTTAGGTTATTTTCCCCTAAGTCTGTAGTGGGAAAACCTTTAAACATTCGTCCTAAATCCTATGTCCATAGAGATATCTGATGGATTCAAGCCTTTGTTTTATCAAGAGTGTTCTAGTAACTATGGGGTATCCCTAGTCCTAGGTGATATCTCCTATAGCCTAATCATACAAAAACCTTAACAATCGCGGTCCAGCTAGTTGTTAACCGTAAATCAATCCTAATTGCTCCAATCAGGAAAGCATGAAAATGTTACACGATTATATTAAATAGATAAGACTATTGTATTAAAGAAATTCAAGAATCAAAATCATTTACAGAGTCAAATTAGGGACTCTCTTTAGAAATGGGGGATTTAGCTACTCATATTGTTCAAAATAATCAAAAGATAAAGATTAGACATTGCAAGTAATTGGATACCTTTGAATCATCAATTGCTTCCTCTCATGAGAATCTTCCACTCTCCAAGAACCTTGATATCCCCAATCTTCAATCATGTAAACTATTCTTCTTCGTCAAAAAGTACCCTAATTCCTCTTTCAAATTTGGCTAAATAGTGAACAATCCATTTGTCTCTGTCGGAAATGCCCAAAACGTCCCTTTGGGTCCCAAATAGTGAAAAATCATGAAAACACTTAAAATCAGCGTCACTGGCCAACACAACCCATGTCAGGAGACACAGGTCCTGTCAGGGGGAAGACTTGGAAAGTGTAGAAAACAGGGGCTGACACGGGCAGCCGCCTCGCCTGACACGGGACGTGTCAGTATGCCTGGAGCAGAAATATTCCTGATGGCCAACACGGTCTACGATTAAGTCTTGAATTGAATATTCATAAGATTGAGATTCTTTGGTCTTCATGTGATGGTAGTGAAATTTGTGAGGATATGTTCTCTTCAGAAATTGGGAGGCCGGTGTTAGGAATGAAGTTGATTGGAGAGGCTGTTAGTCGGGATGAAAATTTCATTAAAAAGTAAATCTAGCGATTTATGGTTGTTAGTCTCTAGATTTGAGAGGTTGTTAGTCGGGATGAAAGTTTCATTAAAAAGTAAATCTAGCGATTTATGGTTGTTAGTCCCTATATTTTTGGCTGACTTGTTCCCTTGCTATCATTCAGAAGACAGGTCCAGGATTAGGTCTTGAAATGAATATTCATAAGACTGATATTCTTTGGTCTTCATGTGATGGTAGTAAACTTTGTGAGGATCTGTTCCCGTCAGAAATTGGGAGGCCCATGTTAGGAACGGAGTTGATTGGAGAGGCTGTTAGTCGGGATGACAATTTGATTAAAAAGTTGTCCAAGAAGAGAGCTTCCAAAGTTAGTGATTTAATGCACCTTGTACCACACTAAGGAATCCTCTAAGTGAGGTTCTTCTACTTGGATCCTGCATGGGTATTACCAAATTGTTGTTTGGTCTAAGAACGTGTCAACCTATTCATATGGAGAAAGCAATTGTTTGGTTTGATAAAGAATTGCGGAAGGCAATTGAAGACACTGTGATTGGTGGAGGTTCTTTCTTCGGAGACCTTAAATGGAGTGACTTCATTACCCATTAGAGTTGAGGGTCTGGGTTTATACTCAACTGTAGAGGTTTTCTCATACTCCTTTCTGACTTCTAGGGCCCAATCTTTGGTGTTGTAGAATCACATATTGAGACACAGTAGGGTGTGTCGTATGGACTCGTATTTCGACATAGCTTTAGATGGTCTTAGTGTTGCGATTCCAGATTTTGACCTTAGCAATTTTACTAGGAAGGACACCATTCCTCCTAAAGTACAACATGTTTTGCCGAGTGTCCTTTTTAGTTAAATTGTTATGGACATGAATGTGAAGTTTGATATGACTTCAAGGCAGAAGACCGTTTTTGGTTGTTTGCAAGCCGCACATGCCCAGGACTTTCTCCTTGCTATTTCTATTGATGGGCTAGACCAACATATGTCATCGGTGGAGTATCGTACTATCCTAAGATATCGCCTTATGGTTCCTTTATTTCCTACTGATGAGGTTTGCCCTGTTTTTTGTAAGGCACATTTGGATATATTTGGCGAACACGCGATTCATTGTAGAGAGCTTCCAGGCTTCAAATACCAACATGACCTTGTTAGGGATGCCTTGTTTGATATATTCCGACGTGTCGGAGTATCTGTGAAGAAAGAGGCGCCTGTGAATTTTTTGACGGATCCCCTTGAGAAGAGATTGACACTTAGGCCATTAGATGTTTTGGTGTATGGGTGGGTAGCAGAGAAACATGCTTGCGTGAACTTGACGTTAGTTTCTCCACTGGTGGGTTTGAGGGATGGTGATTTTACTGTGGGGCAGGCAGCTCTCAAAGCTGCTTCCAGTAAAGTGGTCAAACATGAAAAAGCGTGTTCTGAAAATCAATATGTTTTTATACCATTTGTTTTTGACACTTTTGATATCCTAGCATCAGAAACAGTTGATCTTTTACAGAGAGTTCAAACACTTATGAATAAGAATTTTGTATCTCCTAGATCTATAAATATAGCTCTTAAGAGGATTAATTTTGCGATATAAAAAAGAATAACAACAAAATTTATTATCCTCTTGTCTTCTATTTTTATATTGACCTAATTTTTCATATTTTGTGCTAAAAAAATATATTTTAAACACAAAAAAATACACTTGACATGATATTTAACATCAAATTGTTATGTTCAATTTTAAAAAAAATATTTTATCGTAATTCTACATTTTTGGGAGCAAAATGTTGTGATAATAGTACATGACAAAAAGGGGATAAACCAAGAAGATCCACCGTAAAGCATATTAAAAAATGTTTGATGCATTGAAAGAATAATAATATAATCGGTGGGTATATATCCTTGTTTAAGACTTTCAACCAGACACCATTTCTAATAATATTCAATAGACTTTCCAACTTTGATTGACTTCTATACCATGTTAGAGGTTAAAGAATATATGCTTTTAAAACTGATTATCATTTACCACTGCCTATATATATAGTAGGATTTTTCCATTTCTGATCTCATCAACATACTAGCATTTGCAAAAACATAAACAAACTATACCTTCTATTTTCTATCAAGTAAAAATAGGAAAGATGAGTGTAGAAATTTTAGATGGTGCCACCATTGTCCACTTCCTTGAAGATGAAGAAGCATTTAATAATTCTGTAGTTAACCGATTCGTCCGTCTCGACACAAACAACGATGGTCTTCTCTCTTATGATGAGATGTTGAAGGAGCTCCAAAGTCTGAGAGTTTTCGAATCACACTTTGGTATTGATGTGGAGTCGGACCCAGAAGAGCTTGCTCGTGTTTACACATCCTTGTTCATACAATTTGATCACAATTTAAATGGCACAATTGATCTAGAAGAATTCAAGACAGAAACAAAGGAGATGATGCTTGCAATGGCAGATGGAATGGGTTTCATGCCAATTCAAATGGTCTTGGAAGAAGACAGCATCTTGAAGAAAGCAGTTGAGGCAGAGTATAATAAAGTGGCAGCTTAAGTGCCAAAGATTTAACAAATTCTTCATGTATTGTAATATTGTATAACATACGTTGTTATTATTGTTATCTTTGAAACTTATTACACTGTTTTGTTATGGATTCCAAATGTCAGTATTGTTAGCCTATTCATAAGTAGTTTTTTTTTTTTAGTATCTCGATCCTCTATTGTACGAAAGGTGATATGTAGCAACTGCAGTAGATGTAAAATTATAAAAAACTTCTTTTTTTTATTTTTACCATCTATTTTTGTACACCTTTTTTATAGCCAAAATACACAGATTTTAAAAGAGATTCCTGCGGAGTACCATAAATATTTAGGGTGCTAATATCTTCCATTTGCATAACCAACCTCTGTACCTAGATTATCTCACCTCTCTTTTTGGGTCTATTCAGTTTTTTCTCATTTCCTTTGGAAACAATAAAGCGCGGTGGCGATTTTTATTTTGATATGTGCGAGTTAAGTCAATCCAATGACTTAGTCTCAACATTTCTACCGCTACACTAAGAAAACTGCTCAACTATTTATAGAGGTCTCTCATGTCCTTTATCTCCATGTGAGTGTTTGATTTTGTTCATCATCACTATGAACTTTGTTCGTGTCTGGGTAAGTTGTGCCTGGGTCTGGTTCTGTGAAGGCATCCTTTGTCAATTTATGGAGAAAAAGAGGGAAAAAGAGTGTACTCAGATGGTTAGATTAGAATCTACAGCTCCAGATGTTGATTTCAAATGTCAGACAAGATGTTCCCTCTTGTGGCCGTGGCCTGTTATGGTCATTATGGTTTTGTGACCTGTGATCTGAGTTATAAACACAATTGTGACATGTATTCTGAATTACAAGGGGTGGTGGTTGATTTGTCTAGGTCCACTGGAGGCTGTTGATCAAGGAACGATTGAGAATTCTATTATGTCACCATTGGTCTCCTATGACAAGAGATGATATCTGGTTTGAGGGGGAGTATCAATTATCTTCTTCCTTGTGTGCACCAAACCAAATGACTTCAGGACTTTCTACTCATTTTCTTGAAGGTTCTGCACTTTGGTGATGAGTTTGGTAATGTAATGGAGCTCATTCAAATTGCTGGATAAAGAATATATCGAACAAGATGTTCTGACATCTTATCTGAAGACTGGCTCCATGGTACTATGTTGCAATGTTTAACAGTTGTTGAAGACTACTATTGATGTTTGTTTTTTATTCCTGTAATTTTTATTTATTTGTTTTAGTCAAAATTTATCAAAGGGGGAGATTGTAAGTTCTCTAGTTTTAAGGATTGACATTAATTTTTGTAAAACAAATAATACAATAATATGTTAGATAGGATGTAGTAACTTTCTAATAAGAACAATTTGAGCAAGAAGTCTTATCTTATGTTAGGACATGTTGAGTTGAAGAGTTTCAACATCTAGAATAACATATCGGTGAGGCATCCTATGAAGAAGCATACGACATTGCGCCTGAGTTGAAGTGGACTGTTAGATTCTGTTATAATAAATTTTTAAGGAAAGGGTATGGCCTATGATAAATTTTTAAGGCATGGGTCTGGTCTATGGTCTATTATAGGCTTATAGTTTGTCCTTTTTTAAAGTCTGGTATGACCTGGAAGTCTATTTAAAAACCTATTTTAAATTAAAAATTTCAAATCGTCTATTTTGCCAATTTTTAAATAGACAAAATAAACTTTTATATACTATTTAACCTATTTTCAAATTAATATATATGCATATATATGTTCGCCTATAAGACTTCACAGACTTTTTTAATAGCCTAAGTCTAACATATTTATTTTAATATGTTTTTTAAAAAAATTAAGCATTGAAATTTTTATTAGATAGTTTAGGTCAAATCAGACTTAAATAGGTTAGACTATAGACATCTTTGGAATTTCCTGACCTATTTTCGTCCCTACTTAGAAGGCAATTATTTCGAGTCGTCCACAAGCCCTAAAAGATAAAGGCGCAATCATGAAGCAATAAGTTACTAAACATGGAACAACTAAACCATTTTTCCTCAGTGTCATAGATAATCTTACACGAGAGTACCATGCTAACTGTCCATATCAATCCAACGGCTAACTGTATCTCACGTCGTCCCACGCGTGTGTAGTTATCAAACATCTATATTTAAGGAGGAACATGTGTCTCGTTACATGTATTAAAATTATTTCTCATTTAAACTTTATTTTTCACTTTCTTACTAAATTGAGCATTAAAGTAATAGCCTTACAAATCAGCTTCTTTCCACTGCATCAGAAGTTCTGAACCACCACAACAAACTCTAAATCTATATTTTTTATCAATTTGGTTCCACTGCAAAACATGTTCGAAAGCATATTTTAAATTCAATTGTGTTATCAAAACATCAAAATAATAACAATATATGTGACGTGTTTTGGATGCACGGTTGTTAGAGAGAGTTCTTACTGCACCTTTCTTCATTGTGAAGAGTATAACTTTAATCTATCGTTTTGATTTCTCTCAAACATTGAAAGATTCTCTTTACAAGGTAGTTTCTAATTTGGGATCAGTAGGTGCATGCGTTCAGTTGTTACATCTCCCTTGTTGTACACTACAAGTGGTTAAGCCTCAAAATAGGCGGGATCACGGGTCTTGAAATTGGAATTCTTTGCAGCAACACCATGTTTTGGAATGTTTAGCTACTTGGAGAGACGTAGATGTTCTTGCCGTGTTAGTTGATAGTGTATTAGGAAGCTCAGAGCAAGGCAACTCCGGTTGTAGGGGGTTCATACTCAGGAGAAAGATAAGAAGATGATCTCTAATGTCAAGCAATGTCTCTGCAAGGTTGCAGATGGCCATTTTCATAGCAGTTGTATAAGTGTTATTCGGTGTAGCCCCCTATAATGAACATATAATGAAGGCTTTGGAGGCTAATCACCAGTGCAGACCACCTCCCTCCATGTCGACCACCTTATTCTCAAAATCTCCCCTGGTAACTGATGTAGATAATATTTTCAAGTGTATCAAATTCTTTCCCAGGGGGATGTCATGTGGTAGAGATGGTGTGCATGCTCAATATATTTTAGATGCACTGCGTGAAGAAGGTTATATTGTAGAGACAAATCTTTTATACACAATCACTCTAGTTGTTAACTTATGGCTAGGAGGAAGATATCTAATGAGTTTGGAGGCATTTTTTTGCCTCTACACCATTGACACTATTATTAAAGCCTGATGGTGGGTTCTATTTGGAGGGGGGGTTAGTATCTAAGGTTTCTATGAAAGGGGTCGCTAAAGATATGGCACGATACCTCAATGACTTTCAGTTTGGGGTTAGGGTATCAGGTGGTGTTGAGGCCAGTTTGCATAGCTCCAAAAGGGTGTTAAACAAGCGACACGGATATGGTTCCTTGGCTATGCTCGCTTTAGATTTCTCAAATTCTTTTAACATGGTAGATCGATAAGCCTTATTGCACGAGGGTGGGGGTGAGAAGCCCATCTATTTCTTTGTGGGTTGAGTTTCTTTGTGGTCAAGAAGAAAAGTTGTACCTTAGGGATGGACATATTATGTCAGCCACCAGAGTGCAACAAGGTGACTCATTAAGACTGTTCCTTTTTGATCTTGTGTTACACCCACTCATTCATCAGGTTAGAGACAATTGTAAGCTTCTTCTTCATGCCTGGTATCTTGATGATGGGACTATTATAGGAGATTCATAAGAGGTGGCTAAAGCCCTTGCTATCATTCGGAAGACAGGTCCAAGATTAGGTCTTGAATTGAATATTCGTAAGACTGAGATTCTTTGGCCTTCATGTGATGGTAGTAAACTTCGTTAGGATCTATTCCCGTCAGAAATTGGGAGGTTGATGTTAGGAATGAAGTTGCTTGGAGAGGCTGTTAGTCGGGATGACAATTTCATTAAAAATTGTCCAAGAAGAGAGCTTCCAAAGCTATTGATTTAATGCACCTTGTACCTCAACTAAGGAATCCTCAAAGTGAGCTTCTTCTACTTGGATCCTGCATGGGTATTACCAAATTGATTTTTGGTCTAAGAACATGTCAACCTATTCATATGGAGGAAGAAACTGTTTGGTTTGATAAAGAGTTGCAGAAGGCGATTGAAGACATCGTGGTTGGTGGAGGTCCTTTCTTCGGGGACCTTAAATGGAGTGTGGCTTCATTACCCATTAGAGTTGAGGGTATGGGTTTGTACTCGACTGTAGAGTTTTTCTCATATGCCTTTCTGGCTTCTAGGGCCCAATATTAGGTGTTGTAGAATCACATATTGAGACACAGTAGGGTGTATGGTATGGACTCAGATTTCGACAGAGATTTGGATGGTCTTAGTGTTGCGATTCCATATTTTGACCTTAGCAATTTTACTAGTAAGGACACCATCCCTCCTAAAGTACAACATGTTTTGGCGAGTGTCCTTTTTAGTTAACTTGTTATGGAGATAGATGTGAAGTTTGACATGACTTCAAGGCAGAAGACCGTTTTTGGTTGTTTGCAAGCCGCACATGCCCATGAATTTCTCCTTGATGTTCTTATTGATGGGCTAGGCCAACATATGTCACCGCTGGAGTAGCGCACTATCCTAAGATATCACCTTATGATTCCTTTATTTTCTATTAATGAGGTTTGCCCTATTTTTCGTAAGGCACGTTTGGATATATTTAGCGAACACGCGGTTCATTATAGGGAACTTCTTGTTGGCTGGAAATTTCGACTAAGGAGAAATTGAGCCGATTCAATGGTCTGAATATACATAGAGAATTGTTTGGCTATTTTGTTTGTTAAAAGCCATGAAGATTCGAATTCTAAATTCGTTAAGAGATTGATGGATAGTTTATAATTCGAATTGTGAAATAAAGTTATTATTCAGAACATGGTTTAATACTTTATACTTTGACCGTTATCAGATTTTATTGGTTTTGGCACTCAAGACGGGTAGCGAAGGGTTTAAATTCGAATATTCATTCTTATCCAGAAGGACGCATGGAATCTCTTGGATTGTCGAAGACATGCCAGCAGAAACGTGGCATTCGTTTGTTAGGAGACCGTTAGGGTCGAAGTTCTATAAATTGTAGCTTTTGTGTTTCAATTTAGTGTGTTCACATCTTTGTACGAAATGCTCAAAATACTCAAAGTACCAGTGTTCGAGAAAAGAGTTAACAAGAATGTACGTATGATGCACCATATTTTATATTCAATGTCATTTACATTCAATGAAGTTTCTTTACTTTATTTACGTTCTTTATAATTCCCAGTCTAGACTAGTTTATATTTCATTACTTTTATAAAGAAGTTTCACTTCAACGTGCGAAGTGATTCCTTTTGTTTAAAGAGATTATCATTAAAACATGCTTTCTAAATAATTGAACACAATAGTCCCGAGATCAATCTGATCGATCTCGTGAGTAACTGAATCTGTTAAAGGATTTAGAGGATCAGCGATTGTTTACCAAATTCCAAGGTAAACAAATTGGCACGCCCAGTGGGACTCTGTGTCTAGTATTTAATTTTTTTCGATAATCTGTGTTTCCTAACTTGTTTTGTTGCATGAGATTAAGAAGTGTAAAATTAACCAATACCACAAATGTTAGACCAAAAATTAAATACAATAGGAAAATGGCTAACCCACCCGTTAGCGATGCACAACAAGTTCCTCCTCCCACAAGAGGGAATACGAGCGCTTCGAATACAACTGAAGCCATGGAAACAAGTCAAGGGATTGCGATTATCCCCTCGACTACAAATGCTACAGTCATACTCCCAAATACAAATGCTTCAGCCATATTATCAAACACACAAAATGAACCTATTATAATGTTTATGGCCATTCAAATTCCACCTGTAACCCTCTGACCTTCAGTAAGCAGTGTCTCTAGAACATATGCACCAGGGTTCACAATCCCAACATCAGATCCAATATATGGCATGCCAACTTCGTTCATGGCAGGACTTCAAAATAACACTTCGACATATACACGTCCTTTAACATCTGCCTTTTCTCCATTACAAGGATCAAGTTCAGGGGTAAACCATATGGCACGAAATAATTTGCTGCCAAGATATGTTGCTTAATTGCATCTTGTTACCACAAATACACATGCAGTCTTAAGGAAACAAATGGATGATAGTAACCATGAAATGGTGGGAGTACTCGCCCAAAAAATGAGTACAATTTTAACCCTTTAATCCAAAGCACCACACAGATGAACTTGCAGAATGCCTAAGCAAACCAACAAATGGCAGCACAAATTAGGTGCCTTGTAGATTTCTTTGGTGCACCCAGAGAACCAACTTGACAACCACAACCTACATGGATAAGGGAGAACAAAGGCATCATGTTTCAAGAAGAACCAACTATGATACGGTGGGAGAACTGACTTGGGATTTTGCATTTTGTGTTCGCAAATGTTTTGGTTTAGCAAGAGTCGCCACCGACTTTTTATTTTATCCTAAGGAAAGGTCAAAAAGCACAGGAAAGACCTTTGAGATGTTTTCTTGGGTTCGGGGAGTAGATTATGAAAAGGGAAGGTGCAAGCACCCTTTTCATCCATGGTTATCCATGGGCTCTTAGTTACTTGTTTAGATCACTTGCTTTGCTTTTCCAATTGTTTGAAATGGTTCTTTGTGTGTGGTTTTGAAAGATGTTTTGAAAAGAGGCCATCATTGTGGCAACCTTTGTAATGATTCTTGTTTGAATGTATACAAAGGTGTTTTGTCTTTTTGAAAAGATTTCAATGTTTGAAAGTTTGTTTTTGGGAAATGTTTTGAAATTATGTTGTGAAGTGTGTTTTGAAAATAGCAAGGATGTTTTGCAAGTTTTGATCAAGTAACTAAGAGTTATCTACCCTATTTTACTCAAAGATCTTTCCTATATGTTTTTAACCCTTTTGACAGTGTTGTTTTACCATTGCATTTGGTAAACAACCTTGTATTAGGATGTTAAACGAGACAGACGCGGGTCATCGTATAGACCATGATAGCAATTGTGTTAAGTATTTTTGGCAATTTTCCGAGGGACTTGATCATTTTGTTTAGGCAACCAAGATAGCGTCATCGAGGGACTATAATCTTTTGTTTTTGTTTTACCAAAGTACCTGTTGCACCCCAACATTTGCCCTCTCATGTTTTCCAAAGTCTTCCCCCTGCATGGTTGATCACAAACCCTTGCCTAAGGAAAAAGAAAATTTTTGAGTGGTGCTTTAAGTACCTTTCGATTGGCATTCTGAAAGGCCCTTCGATTGGCATTATGAAGGAGCATTTTGATTGGCATGGACAAGCACTTCGATTGGCATTATGTCAAGGCCTTCGATTGGCATTCTGAAAGGCCCTTCGATTGGTACTTTGAAGGGACACTTCGATTGGCATTATAGACAAGCACTTCGATTTGCATTCTGAAAGACCTTTCGATTGGGATTCTGAATGAGCCTTTCGATTGGCACCCTGGGCCAGGCCTTCGATTAGCATGCCAAGGGATCCTTCGATTTAGCGTTGTGTCAAGGCAGCTTCGACAGGCATGTCAGCCATGTCCTTCGATTAGCATGAACAACACCTTTCGATTGGCCTGTTAACAAAGCCTTTCGATTGGAATTTTAATTAGCACCCTTCGATTGATCTTTGGACAAGGGGCTATTCGAAGGAGGTCATCAAGTGGGCACTCAAATCAACATGTCCAGGTTCATTCAAGAGACACAAATATTTCAAAAAAGGAAAACTTTTAATGTGTCCGTTTCTTGTCTCATGGCATTTAATGGCCTGTTTAATGGTTGTCTCTTGCCATTACTGCACCCTCACACCCTTATAAATACAGAGGCCAGCATACATATCCAGGACACGAAAATTAGACACAAAAACTCTGCAGGAAAACAGAACACGCGAAAATATACAACTTGGAGGTACGCTTCCAGAAATCATCAGCACTTCCAGGAAGCCATACCCAATCCTTGCACCAGCCATTCCACGCCCAGAAATCCCAGATTGAAAGTGCCTACATCCAGGAAGTGCCCAGATCGAAGGTGCCTACATCCAGGAAGCGCCTAAATTAAAAGTCCAATCTGCTGGTAAGAAAAGGGTAAATTGTCCAACTTTACATTTGCATAACACATTATTACTTGTTGTTACCTTTGATTTGCCATCCTAGACAGGATCGAAAGGCTTGGGTTTGGCGCCCTGGTCATGTTCTTCATTTGCTAATATTTGCTGCAGACATAGCCTGAAGAGACCCAACAAGCGCATGATCGAAGGGCCTGGGGTTTAATACCCAGGCCCTGCATTTTATTACGCTAACATGCTTTTGCAGGTATAACATCCCAGATCGAAGGAGACACCTTCTCTGGATCGAACCCATTAGCATTCTGGATCGAAGGAGGCATCTCATTCCTGGATCGAAAGCCATGGCTTCCATGATCAAAAGATAATCCTCTTCCCTGGATCGAAGGCTACTCACGCCTTACTGTCTGGCCCAATCGAAAGGACCATTTCCCTCCTGGGTCGAAACTCCTTTTTTTCCCCGGATCGAAAGATCCCCCTTGTATTTTATCTTTGTTCTCATTGACATCTTTTTTTTAACATTAAAATCAAAAAACACAAAAACCTTAGGCTAGTTTTTTTTTATTATTAAATTAACTTTGTTAATTAACTTTTTAATTATCTTAACATTTTTCCAAAACTAAAATTAAGTAGATTTAGATCATTTTCTCAAAATAAAATAAAACAACAAAAAGATTTCATTTTTTAGAGTTTATTTTCATATTCATGCGCGCTTATTTTATTGTAACTGCTTACTGGTTTGTAATAGCTTAAACTAGGACTTTTACACTTTACTGCTTTTATTCCCCCAATTTTTGGACGTATAAATAATCCCCCTCCCCGAAGCTTTGTAATAGCGTAGGATTTACAATTCCCGCACTTTAAATTCATGTACATATATTAACTGTTTAGATGTATGCTAACTAGGATTGCATGACAAGATTAACTCTTAATTTAAAATCAACCACAGCTCACCATAACATGTGCAAAGATAACATAAACTGAAAATTGACACACTTGCACATGTCACTCTTAGGGTACACCTCACTTGTTTGCCTCAAACGTGGTCATTAAGTATAGGATGTTTTAGAGGTCGTCCTTCTGTCCAAAGATCAAAGTTGCCTCGAAATGGTTGCGTCGATAAAAATGATCTAAGACATTAGGATTACCACTAAGACGTCCTAACGTTGCTTTAGTGACCACACGTCCCCTAAATCGAATTGACCCGAAAAACTCCAACGACGGTGCTACCTACTCCTCAATAGTGGGATAGCACTGTCTAAAGGACAGTTGCACAATTTAATTCATATTTGAGTAGGTAGATGTTCTTAAGTACTTGCTCATTTTAAAAACAAAACAAAACTTTTCACACTTACACTTTTTGAACAAAGTTTTCAAAACACTTCATTACACTCTTGAGGACAGAAGCAAGAGTTAAATCGAAGTTTCAAACAAAAACTCTTTTCAAAACCCACAAACACAAAGAAAAGCAAACTTTTGAAAACATAGTGAGCAAGTACCTAAGAGCCCGTAGATAACCACAGATAGAAAGGGTGTTAACACCTTCCCTTTCTATAATCTACCTCCCGAACCCGAGGAACAATCTCGAAAAGGAATTTTTCTGTGCTTTTGTCCTTTCCTTGTTGGATAAAATAAAAGACGGTGGCGACTCTTACTTACCGCGACACTTTGCAAAAACAAACGCAAACGCGAACCAGCATTAAGAAACAGTCAGTTCTCGTTCCCACCAATCACAGAACTGGCGACTCTGCTGGGGATACTTATAAGTGAGGTGTACCTTAGGATTAGATCACTTGTGTTTTCAATTGTATGCTTTGTATGCTTTAAAATTTTGTGGGCTTGTATTGGAGTTCTATAGATGCTAACCCGGATCTGGGGTACCCTTTTTTAGGTAAGTAGCAATAAACTGTGAGGGATCTGTCCGGCGTAGACCGACACGAATGAAGCAGTAGCTACGTTGGTGTGGCACCTTGGTCTGTACCGATATCCCTTGTGTTGAAACAAGGAGAATATGGGTCTTCTGAGGAGTCATTAAGCACCAACTGACCTTAGAACCTTAAATTGACCAACTTGGCCATAGAACAGTAGCAGTATGCTACACTCATTGAGACTAAACTCTCGCGATGGTTCCAGCCGCAAGAAAAGGTTGCTAAGCTGGAATTATGACCGATGGAGGGTAGTCAGTGATATTGAGATCCTCTAGAACCCGGTTACTATTTGTAGGACAAGTTTAAACCAACTAAACTGAAAGAGGGTAATGCCTAAACTCCATGCCAGCCTAAACTTAAGGCTATATGTGTGACTTGTGTGCCTTCAAACTTGAACTACTTGCACATTCTTGTTATCTGACAACATGAGTTCCTTACAGGTTTTGTTTACAGTCCTTATCCAATAATCTGGATTTATTGCAGGGCTTACTTACATCACCTTACACTTTTGCTTAAACGCATAGCATACACATCATAACATCATGCCATAACATTTCTTTAACCATTTCAAGGATCTCAAGGGTCTGTGATGCAGATTATGGTAAATCAAATGGCTAGAAAGGGGCAAAGGGGATTTATTTTCCTCTAGCCAAGGTTGTCTAGAAATCCAAGCATGATAACTTGAGTCAGGGGCTATGACCCACTCGATATGGTGAGCTTGACTCTTGAAGAAGGACTCTCAGCAACATGAAGTTCCTTCAATCAAGCTACCAGATTCAGATTCTAACAGTTTCTTGTTTACCCCGCGAGATCCTTGAAAACATTGCATACATATATCATACATATCATTGCATAACAGGTCTCCCAATACAGGTCTCTCATGTTCTCACTGTTTATTTCAACAATGGCTTTCCAACAAGACAACCAGGATCTTCATACTCAAGAGACTCAGTTCAGGGAAATCTTCCTAAACCTATCCAAGGGGCAGGAAGAGTTGAGAAGACTCCTCATGGGGAACTTGGTCAAGAAAAGTCCTGAAGACAATAAGGACGAACGGCTGAAACATCTGCAAGCTGAGGTAGATGCAATGAGAACCCAGATGCTGGGGAAGATGGCTCTTATCCAAGGCTTAGCTCGGGAACAAGAAGAGTTGAGAACCATGATCAACCAGCTTCATCAAGACATATACAATAGTATGAAGCAAACAGTCAAGGCTGGGGATCAAATCATTAATCAGCCTTCAAGAAGACAAGAGTTTGGTATGGTGAAGAATGGACCTCTCCAAGTTGCTACTACCTCATGGGTCCAACAACAACCTTGCCATAAACAACGGGTTAATCAAAGGTCGTTTACCAAGCTCAACATGTCGCTGTCTCAAGCTTTGCAACACCTGTTGAGATTGAATCTGATGACGTTGGTAGGACCTCATCAGAATCCTAAGATTTCTTCACCCAATTACAATCCTGATGCAAGGTGTGCATATCACTCCAACAGCTCGGGGCATGATACTGACGACTGTTGGAAGTTGAAGTACAAAATTCAAAACCTGATTGATGAAGGAGCATTGGAATTCACACAAGATGGTCAGGCTGAGTTCTTCTGCCATCCCTCCAAGGCTCACCATTTGAAGTGACAAGTACTGAGACGAGAAGACTTTTGTTCATTTGATTTTTCAAGTTGTAATCTCTTTGTTATTCAAACAATTATCTATTAATGCCAAACTTTGTTTCATTAATGCATTGCATATGTTTGTCTTGATTTGATCCAATCATTTTAATTACATTTAAAACTATGTTTTTTTACTCACTTTATGACATTCAACTCTTGCTAAAATTTACAAGCCTTTAGAGGGAGGATGACGAAACAATGCCATAATCTCATACAGTATGCTTTTGGACATACCTTGCTGACGATGTACATGCATTTCCTTCAAATCCTAAACACTGGAGTTATAAGGAAGATAATCCATCGTCAACCCCTTTGAGCCAAAGAAGTTGGAGTTTTTCTTTTCACAAATTAAAACCTTTAATTTAAACCTGGGGCTGGGTGGTCTCTCAGTTAATTCAAAAGATGCGCACTGAAGTCGCAAAACTCTCAGTTCATAATACAACGAACGACATCATTCCTCTGGAATCAAAAGACAGTGGTGGTTCCTTATCTCATAGGCAGTCAATCTCTCAAAAGAGAAAAGCCCACTGAGCCAAAACCTATAAAGGAGGCTTAAGAAAGCTGGGGCATCCCGCTGACTGTAATCTCGAAAACAGGAACAGTCAGGCAAAAATTAGGGATAATAAATCAAAAGAATGAGGTCATTACAAATCCTTGACAACATGAAAAAAATGTTGCAAAAAAAAAATGATGACTGCCTTCAAAAATCCAACTTGTGTGAACCATCACCAAAAACGTCGTTCCAGACTCATTTGGAGTTCAAATGCACAATTAACTGAGTTTAGGATTGAAGAACATCACGAAGAGCGGGTGGGTACAAATATGCTTTGAGCCTTTATCCTTTGTTTCTTAAACCGTGAACCAAGCCACGTTACAACCCTTCAAAAGTCCTAACTGAAGCATGGGTTAGTTCGAAAGTATACTGTTACAAAAGGTATCCTGACTCCTGTAAGGCTTTGCCCTAAATCTTGTGTTAAATTTGTCTTATAAAGAGTTTTCTGCTAAAAAACGCATTTTTCAAAAATTCAAGACAAGCATAAACTTTGCATTATTTGAATATCACTGTTTGCATCTGGCTATTTGTTTGACAGCGGAGAAATTCACACAACGAATATTCGATGAACGAAAGCCCTCTCAGTGAACAAAATTACTTCAAAAAGGATGACACTCCCATTGACAAATCTCCTATCAACAAGGGGACTTGACATGTCACTATCCAGCACACCTGGGGCAGTCCAGTCAAGATTTCAAGAAATCTCTGAAGAAGTACAGAGTAACCAGGGGCAAGTCTCCATCTCCGTCACTAGGGGCAATGACAAATATCCCCAAAATCCTTCTCATAGGATGACATCCCAGCAAGGGTTTAATCTCTGAAAACCTTTCCCAAGCTGAATCAACCTCAAGAATCCTCGAAGACTTCCCCCAACAAAGATGTCACCTCTCTAGCCGACTGACGACAGGGTTTATTTCCTCAACAACACCAGGATTCCCCAGCTTGGGTTTACCTCTCCGACTACTACAAATCAAAGGACCACAACTCCTCTTCCCCAGTAGACTACTCTACAATCCCCAGCAAGTTACTGCGAAACCTGGACACGACCAGATATCAGTTCAACTTCGACTCCCCAGTAGAGCAACGGACGACTAAGACTCCTAAACTCTTTTCCCAAGCAGAAATAAACATACTTCCCACAGAGTTTTCAATATCTCCCAGCGGAGTTCTCCTCAAACAACAAAGCAGGAAAGATCAATCAACAGGCAAAGATCATCATTTTCCCAGACTCCTTCTAGAGATAGTTCAGATGCGATCCAGATATGGCTGACATTCTGATACTTATTCCATATCCCTTCTAGAGACAGTTCAGACGCAATCCAGATATGGCTGACATTTTGATACTTATTCCAGATCCCTTCTAGAGACAGTTCAGATACGATCCAGATATGGCTGACATTCTGATACTTATTCCAGATCCCTTCTAGAGACAGTTCAGATGCGATCCAGATATGGATGACATTCTGATACTTATTCCAGATTCATTCAAATTACAGTCCAGATATGATCCAGATTCGGATGTCATTCTGTCACTCATTCAAATTACAGTCCAAATACAATCCAGATTCGGATGTCATTCTGTCACTCATTCAAATACATTCCAGATACGCTCCAGATGCAGACGCAATTCTGACAATCATCCAAGACTCAACTCTATTCTTCAGTACCTCCGGGATTTATTTTCCCAGCTAAAACATCACATTTCCATACATCATGATACATGCATATACGCATCATACCATACAATCTCATTTATGTTGACAACATCATTGCTTGATCCATATCATGCATTGCTATGACTGACCTTTACCTTTCAGGAAGGACACAGTTAAATTCCTAGCCATATCAAAGGCCTTCTCTGGTCCAGTTAAATCGATTCCTAAAGATTTTCCTGATGCCGATCCAGTTGAAGATTCCAAGACTTTGCCTGGTCAGTTAAATCGATTCCTAAAGATTTTTCTGAGGTGAAGCCAGTCAATGGAGACAAAATCAGTTAAATAGATTCCTACAGTTTTTTTGAGGCGAAGCCAGTCAATGGAGACAAAATCAGTTAAATCGATTCCTAAAGATTTTTCTGAGGCGAAGCCAGTCAATGGAGACAAGGTCAGTCAAATCGATTCCTAAAGATTTTTCTGATGTCGATCCAGTCAAAGGACTTCTCTGGTCCAGTTAAATCGATTCCTAAAGATTTTTATGATGCCGATCCAGTTGAAGATATTCCAAGACCTTGTCTGGTCCAGTCAAATCGATTCCTAAAGATTTTTCTGATGTCGATCCAGTCAAAGGCCTTCTCTGGTCCAGTTAAATCGATTCCTAAAGATTTTTATGATGTCGGTCCAGTTGAAGATATTCCAAGACCTTGTCTGGTCCAGTTAAATCGATTCCTAAATATTTTTCTGAGGCAAAGCCAGTCAATGGAGACAAAATCAGGTCCCAGTTTAATACCTATAGCAAACCAGGAAAATATCTGTGGACGACTGATTGTAGATTAATACCTGAAACCAACCAGGAAAACTATCTACACGAAGAGATTGAAGATTAATACCTGTAACAAGCCAGGAAGACCTTTCTTTCTCAGGTCAGAGATTAATACCTGAAACCAGCCAGGACAGCTATCTCCTCGACCAACCTTTTCAAGTTCCAGATCAATACCTGTAGCAAGCCAGGAAAATATCTGTGGACGACTGATTGTAGATTAATACCTGTAACAAGCCAGGAAAAGTATCTACATGAAGAGATTGAAGATTAATACCTGTAATAAGCCAGGAAGACCTTTCTTTCTCAGGTAAGAGATCAATACCTGAAACCAGCCAGGACAACTATCTCCTCGACCAACCTTTTCAAGTTCCAGATCAATACCTGTAGCAAGCCAGGAAAATATCTGTGGACGACTGATTATAGATTGATACCTGTAACAAGCCAGGAAAATTATCTACATGAAGAGATTGAAGATTAACACCTGTAACAAGCCAGGAAGACCTTTCTTTCTCAGGTCAGAGATCAATACCTGAAACCAGCCAGGACACCACCTCGACCAACCTTTTCAAGTCCCAGTTTAATACCTGTAACAAGCCAGGAAAATATCTGTGGACGACTGATTGAAGATTAACACCTGCAACAAACCAGGAAGACCATCTTTCTTTCAACAGGTATGCAAGTTCTCGCTAAGGAATCTCTTATGCGATCGACACTCCTGCAGATGGCATCTATAAGCCCATCCTCCTACCAGCAATCTCCAAATGGCATCTGTAAGCCCATTCCCGACATCACATTGTTGATACCACACCATGCGAGTGCAAATTTCTGGGCACTCTAGTGTTCAATTATCTTCCACCTTCGGATCACGAAAGGCTAGAAAGCCAATCTATATCCTCGGGTTTAAGAAAATTGAACAGGGGCAACTGTTGCACCCCAAAATTTTCCCTCTCATGTTTTCCAAAGTCTTCCCCCTGCATGGTTGATCACAAACCCTTGCCTAAGGAAAAAGAAAATTTTTGAGTGGTGCTTTAAGTACCTTTCGATTGGCATTCTGAAAGGCCCTTCGATTGGCATTCTGAAGGAGCATTTCTATTGGCATGGACAAGCACTTCGATTGGCATTATGTCAAGGCCTTCGATTGGCATTCTGAAAGGCCCTTCGATTGGTACTTTGAAGGGACACTTCGATTGGCATTATGGACAAGCACTTCGATTTGCATTCTGAAAGACCTTTCGATTGGGATTCTGAATGAGCCTTTTGATTGGCACCCTGGGCCAGGCCTTCGATTGGCATGCCAAGGGATCCTTCGATTTAGAATTGTGAAAAGGCAGCTTCGACAGGCATGTCAGCCATGTCCTTCGATTAGCATGAACAACACCTTTCGATTGGCCTGTTAACAAAGCCTTTCGATTGGAATTTTAATTAGCACCCTTCGATTGATCTTTGGACAAGGGGCCATTCGAAGGAGGTCATCAAGAGGGCACTCAAATCAACATGTCCAGGTTCATTCAAGAGACACAAATATTTCAAAAAAGGAAAACTTTTAATGTGTCCGTTTCTTGTCTCATGGCATTTAATGGCCTGTTTAATGGTTGTCTCTTTCCATTACTGCACCCTCACACCCCTATAAATACAGAGGCCAGCATACATATCCAGGACACGAAAATTAGACACAAAAACTCTACAGGAAAACAGAACACACGAAAATATACAACTTGGAGGTACGCTGCCAGAAATCATCAGCACTCCTAGGAAGCCATACCCAATCCTTGCACCGGCCATTCCACGCCCAGAAATCCCAGATTGAAAGTGCCTACATCCAGGAAGTGCCCAAATCGAAGGTGCCTACATCCAGGAAGCGTCCAAATTAAAAGTCCAATCTGCTGGTAAGAAAAGGGTAAATTGTCCAACTTCACATTTGCATAACACATTATTACTTGTTGTTACCTTTGATTTGCCATCCTAGACAAGATCGAAAGGCCTGGGTTTGGCGCCCAGGTCATGTTCTTCATTTGCTAATATTTGCTGCAGACATAGCCTGAAGAGACCCAACAAGCGCAGGATCAAAGGGCCTGGGGTTCAATACCCAGGCCCTGCATTTTATTACGCTAACATGCTTTTGCAGGTATAACATCCCAGATCGAAGGAGACACCTTCTCTGGATCAAACCCATTAGCATGCTGGATCGAAGGAGGCAACTCATTCCTGGATCGAAAGCCATGGCTTCCATGATCAAAAGACAATCATCTTCCCTGGATCGAAGGCTACTCACGCCTTACTGTCTGGCCCAATCGAAAGGACCATTTCCCCCCTGGGTCGAAACTCCTTTTTTTCTCCGGATCGAAAGATCCCCCTTGTATTTTATCTTTGTTCTCATTGACATCTTTTTTTTAACATTAAAATCAAAAAACACAAAAACCTTAGGCTAGTTTTTTTTATTATTAAATTAACTTTGTTAATTAACTTTTTAATTATCTTAACATTTTTCCAAAACTGAAATTAAGTAGATTTAGATCATTTTCTCAAAATAAAATAAAACAACAAAAAGATTTCATTTTTTAGAGTTTATTTTCAGATTCATGCGCGCTTATTTTATTGTAACTGCTTACTGGTTTGTAATAGCTTAAACTAGGACTTTTACACTTTACTACTTTTATTCCCCCAATTTTTGGACGTGTAAATAATCCCCCTCCCCGAAGCTTTGTAATAGCGTAGGATTTACAATTCCCGCACTTTAAATTCCTGTACATATATTAATTGTTTAGATGTATGCTAACTAGGATTGCATGACAAGATTAACTCTTAATTTAAAATAAACCACAACTCACCATAACATGTGCAAAGATAACATAAACTGAAAATTGACACACTTGCACATGTCACTCTTAGGGTACACCTCACTTGTTTGCCTCAAACGTGGTCATTAAGTATAAGATGTTTTAGAGGTCTTCCTTCTGTCGAAAGATCAAAGTTACCTCGAAATGGTTGCCTCGATAAAAATGATCTAAGACATTAGGATTACCACTAAGACGTCCTAACGTTGCTTTAGTGACCACACGTCCCTTAAATAGAATTGACCCGAAAAACTCCAACGACGGTGCTACCTACTCCTTAATAGTGGGATAGCACTGTCTAAAGGACAGTTGCACAATTTAATTCCTTTTTGAGTAGGTAGATGTTCTTAAGTACTTGCTCATTTTAAAAACAAAACAAAACTTTTCACACTTACATTTTTCGAACAAAGTTTTCAAAACACTTCATTACACTCTTGAGGACAGAAGCAAGAGTTAAATCGAAGTTTCAAACAAAAAATCTTTTCAAAACCCACAAACACAAAGAAAAGTAAACTTTTGAAAACATAATGAGCAAGTACCTAAGAGCCCGTGGATAACCACGGATAGAAAGGGTGCTAACACCTTCCCTTTCTATAATCTACCTTCCAAACCCGAGGAACAATCTCGAAAAGGAATTTTTCTGTGCTTTTGTCCTTTCCTTGTTGGATAAAATAAAAGACGGTGGCGACTCTTGCTTACCGTGACACTTTGCGAAAACAAACGCAAACGCGAACCAGCATTAAGAAATAGTCAGTTCTCGTTCCCACCGATCACAATACCCAACATGCATAACATGGTCCATTTAAAGGCAACAAGTTGATGAAACCCTAGGGGTGCAAGTGTGCATTGTGTATTGATTTTCATGCATTTTTGTCTTTGCATTAGGTTAAACTAATTATTAATTTTGGATTTTTGCATACAAACCCTAATCTCTAACCATGGCATAATTAAAAGCATAAAGTGCGAGAATTAAAAGTCTAAACTATTACAACATGATTATGGGGAGGGGGATACAATTTTTTAATGAGGATTATTTGACAAGAAATTAAAACCCTTATTTTACCATTACATCCAAATTGAATCAAATGGCATAAATAAGAAATGAACAATATTTAAATAAACAAATTAAATAATTGTACAAAATAAATGAATATGCAAAAAGGTTTTTGTTTATTTTTATGTATGTAAAAATAATTAATAAAAAAAAGGGAAGAAATAAAATAAAAGAAATTTTTATTTTTTTATTAAGGGTAAACCCTAATTTTTCTTTAAGAAAATAAATATGTTAATTATATTATTTATGTACAATAAAAATAATGTATGTAAAAAAATTAAATATATTTACAAAAAGGTATTATTTTAAATATAAAAAATATAATATTTCTATGTTTTTTATTTTAAAGTATCTATTAAATAAAATAAAAGTATATATGTATATATTATATTAAATATGTACAATAAAAATAAAATATTTACAAGACTAAAAAAATATATTTAGGATAATTATTTTTTTAATGTAAATAAAGTAAAGAATAATATAAAAAAAGTATAATTTATATATATCATTTTTAAATTTTCAATAAATAACATATATACTAATTAAATTATTTTTCATGTTAGAAAGAAATAAAATATAAAATAAATGTAAAAAAATTATAAAAATATTTTTTGGGTATTTTTATATTTAGAAAATAAGAAAACAAAATCAAAAATGAAAATAAAATGGAAAAATACAAAAGTATGAAGAAATGGGCCAGGTGGGTGCAAAAAGCAAAAGGGGCGGTGTCAATAGTGAGCCAGGACCAAGCCCAGCCCACCACACTTCATCTTCAACCTCTGACTTTCAAAAACGCGCGCGCCTGTACCAAACACGAATATCCTGCATACGAGCTCTATTGCAAAAACACATAACATCAAAGTTGTAGAGCTTTTCAAGACGAATCCAACCATATAAAAAATTTGTCTTAACTCTCAAAGACCAGAGAGAATTTCTCTGGCCCTAAAATCTAACCTAATTTTTTCAGGATGTTCATGGACCAAATTCTCTTAGCATACTTAATAAAAATGAAAACTGAGCATATGTACAGCTTCATGGCTATGAATACTACATTTCTTATTCGCAAACCTAAGTCTAAATGTTCCTAAATAGAGAGATAGGAAGTTGATAAAAACCTGTTTCAGCTAACTTCGTGTAGGGCAATGTGGAGCTTTTCAACAAGGCTTGAGATGTCTGGGAGCTTGCTTGAACTTCACTTGACCTTCTCCAATGTCTAGCTTGCCTTGAATGTACTTGAACAAGCCTACAAAACTCAACATGCACAAGCTCAAAATGAAAATGGCAAACCCTGTAAATGGAGTTACAATTGATGTTTAAGGGTTGGGATAGTTTGGATGGGTTATGTGGAAGATGTTTGAACCAACTTGGGGCAAAACGCACAAGCAAAATGTGAGATAGAACTCAAGTTGCAGATGCTGCCCTGTTTTGCCAATGAGATGTGATTTTGAGCTATGGGATGTTTGAAGGCTCAAAGGGTCGTGTTTCTGGCTCAAAGGGGTGTGAGAAAGATGTCTCCAATGTTTTCACAAGTTAGTTTTCACAAATGTTCAAGTTTTTTAGTGTTTTGGATATCTTTCTTGTATTTTAAGCAAACATGAGAAATGATGTCCAACAGGCCTGTACAGGCTATCCATATGCTTTCGCACTTTGCCCTTGGCCCCTCCAATTTGTGGATTTGATTTGCTGCATAAGATATGGACCAATGCTCAAGAAATCAGTTTTGACATAAAGTAAGATTTAAGCAAAAATGGAAATGTTGCTTTTTCTATTTAAGGGTTAATCTTGTGTGCAATGCCCTAATGACCAAAACAATGCCTTAGAATAATGGTTTTGAACTTAATTATTGAGTGTGTAATGGTTTTGAGTCCTGTAATCTAGTGCAAAGCAAGCTGATCTGAATTTGCAATTTGTATCACAATGAATATGCCATGGATGAAAAGTGAGTTTTTGCCAATTCAAGCCTTCGATTCTCCCTAACCACAAATGTGTTTGGAGAGTTCTTGGACATTTTGGAAATCTTGCAACATGCTATACAATCCATCTTTGAAATGCAATTTGATATTCCAAGTGGAACTATGTGAAAAATGGACATGAAGATAGGTCAAAATCCTGCCTAAACTAGGGCAAAACTTCATAAAGTTAAAAGTTTTAGGGATCCTTGTTCCAAAAATCATAACTTGAGATCCAAGCTTCTTTTGGGAAAACATTGTGAATCAAAGTCGTATACTTTGTGGAGGAATACAACTTTCATGTTGGAAGTTTTGTTTGAATCCAAATGCATCATGGTGAAAATGTTGGGCAAAGTTAGGAAAAATTAAGAAAATTTCATAACTTAGAAAAATTCTAAGTTATGAAATTTTTCAACTTTAAACCCTAATTTGAAAAAATGGGTTTCTTGATGAGTAAGTTTCATGTTTTGACACATTTTAATGGAAAATGACCCTTGGTATTTGATTTTGGCCAAAAAGTCAAAGTTTGACTTTTCAATGTACAGTCAAAATTTGATCAGCTGACTGAAAAATTCATCTTTCAATCCAATGCAATTGAGATCCTTTGAACCTTGTGAATAGGTAAAGATGATGTCATTGAGTCCTTGATTCCATGATTGAACCCAATTTGCCATTGGCTAGGTCAAAAAGTCAGAAATTGCGTTTGTACAGTCAAAACCCTAAAAATGACCATTTTGCCCTTTTTGATGATCTGATCAAATTTCTTGAGGAGTTGTAGTCCAAACTTGATCAAATGATTCATATGAGTTCATAATGTTGATGTGGATCAAAATTTATGAGTTTTGACTGTAAATTGGCCACAGTTGACTTTTTCCCCAATACAGTTGATTTCTAGGTCAACTGTCCAATTCACTGGGCAAAAATTTGATTTAAGGCTTGAAACTTGGTTTGGAAAAACTTAGGATTCCACCATGAAGTGTGAAAGTAACTTTGAGCATTAGAAGTCCAAAAATCCCTGTGCAAACTCAAACCCTAATTTAGGTCATCAGTGCAAGGAGATGTCTTGAGCAGAGCAAAACCCTAATCCTGTTTGGAGTTCAAGGAGTCTTGTGAGAGGAAATCTTGATAAAATGAGAGGGAAAATTTTGGGGTACAACAGCTGCCCCTGTTCAATCTTCTTGAACCTGAAGAGTTAGATTGGCGAGTTTTCCTTTCGTGACTCGAAGGTAAAAGAGGATTGGACACTAGAGTGCCCGTAAATTTGCACTCGTCAAAAAGTAGCTGAGGGAATGGGCTTAAATATGCCATTTGGAGATGATAGAATCTTGCTGGAGATGGGCTTAAAGATGCCATCCAAAATTGTTTGTTGAAAATCAGGAGAATGAACGTCAGAATGGTACCCGTGTCTGGAACGTATCCGAGTTGTATCTAGAGATTTGATTGGTACGAGCAAAGGAATGACATTCGTGTCTGGAGCGTATCCAAGCTGTAACTATATTTGGTTCTTGAATGAATATCAGAATGACTGCCGTGTCTGGAGTGTATCTGTTATGTATCCGAGATTTGAAATCTGAATAAGCGATAGAAAGACACCAGTGTCTGGAATATCTCTGGGCTGTGGAATAGGTTTGAATGAGTGACAGAATGGCAACCATGTATGGAGCGTATCTGGACTGTATCTGGAGTTGATATCTGTATGAGTAGCGGAATGACTTCCGTGTCTGGAGTGTATTTGTACTGTAACTGGGATCTGGGCAAGTGACATAATGACTTCTGTGTCTGGAATGTATCTGAACCTGAAGTTAATAGTTGAATCTGAATGAGAAATAAAATGGATTCCGTGTCTGGAGCGTATCTAGTCTGTATCTGATTGCTGAGGTCTGAATGAGTAGTAGAATGCCTGCCATGTCTGGGGTGTATCTGTACTGTATTTGAAATCTTTGAACATTTGTTAGAGGTAGCTTTTAATCTTATCCTGAAAAAAGGTAAAATGTTAGCTAAAACACTCAAAGTTATGTTGCATGACATGTATGATGCAATAAAATGTGTTATATCAATGTTTATGATATATGAATGTAATGGATGCGCATGTGAGCCGAGTAGCCATCTTGCTGAGGAAAATAAATCATGGATAACTGGATATAATGAAATCTTTGACTGCTGCTGGGGATTCAAAACCTTTGATCATTGGGAATGAGAAATCACGGGACCACTGTTGGGGATTGAAGATCCTTGGTGACTTACGGGGATTAACAAAAGCTTTGACAACTTTTGCGGGGAATTAAGAATCCTTCCTGACTTTCCTGGGGAATAAGGAAATTCTGACGATCTCTACTGGGAAATTAAAAACCTGGAAGGCTTCAACTGGATAAATGAGGACAAGAATTTTTATTCTACCGGGAAATAACTCTGTGGGGAGAATGTTTATCCTGTTGGCGAGTTGTTCAAAAGTTTTGGTTGTATGCCAATCTACTGGGGAATCCTGTTTTGAGGAGAACTCCAATGGGGATATGTATTTCAAGTTTTTAGCTCTTGTTGAGGATCTGAATGACATATTGCAGGGGATTTCCTCCGGAATAGCATAAAGACGTCTTCTTATACTTTCAACCTATCAGTAATTATCCTTTCTCATTCCGTTTTATTTGTAAGCAACGATTATATTCAGATGGATATGCTTATTTTAATAAATCATTGGATATTTTCAAATAAAACACATGTGTGAAAAGAAAGAAAAGGCAAACAAATTTTTGCACTTTGAAATATCTTTGTATTAACTTTGTGTAAGTATTTTGTACAAAGGAGACAGACATCCTAGTAAGAGAATGTTGTCATAAAAATGAGAAAAATTTATACAAAGAAAGATGGCTATGTGTAACAATTCCATGGGATTCCCATTCTGCTATAGCCTTCGTAACTCTGAGTATCTTGTCCATTCGTTCCTTTGTTCGCAGATGATTGGATTGATCAGAAGCTTGGAGTTTGTCCGTGAAGAGATTGTCCTTAAAGTGATCCGACGAGACATAATCATACGCTTTAATTCCCTAACTTTTGCCTAGACCGCCCTTTCGGGTTTTCAATCCACCGGGAAACCCTTTTTTGCCCAAGTCGCCCTTTCGGGTTTTCAACTTGCCGGGTGTACAAATATTTTTTTATTTATCCCTAATTTTTGCCTAAACCGCCCTTTCGGGTTTTCGATTCACCGGGATGCCCTTTTTTGCCCAAGTCGCCTTTTTAGGTTTTCGACTTGTCGGGTCGTTTATGCGTAGTATCTTTTGACTATGTCTGCATTCGCAGGGTGCGGCAGGTCGTCGCCGTCCATGGTGGTTAGAATCATAGCCCCACCAGAAAAGATATTTTTGATCACAAATGGTCCTTCGTAAGTAGGAGTCAATTTTCCCTTGGGATCACTTTGCGGCAAGATAATCCGCTTGATTACAAGATCTCCGACTTGATATACCTGACGTCTGACTTTCTTGTTGAAAGCCTTGATCATTCGTTTTTGATACGTCTGACCATGACAAACAGCAGTAAGTCGCTTCTCGTCGATCAAGTTAAGTTGATCAAGCCGGGTCTGAATCCAATCGTCTTCACTTAAACCAACATCCTTCATAATTCTTAAGGAAGGAATCTGAACCTCCATAGGTAAAACAGCTTCCATGTCATATACTAAAGAAAAGGGGGTTGCCCCTGTTGAAGTACGTGCTGTGGTATGATATCCGTGCAGAGCAAACGGTAACATCTCATGCCAGTCTTTGTAGGTGACTGTCATCTTTTGAATGATCTTTTTGATATTTTTGTTTGCCGCTTCAACAACACCGTTCATCTTTGGCCGATAGGGAGGTGAATTGTGATGTTGAATCTTGAAATGTTTGCACAGAGCGGTGATCACAGTGTTATTCAGGTTCGTACCATTGTCTATAATGATCGTGTCGGGGATACCATACCGGCATATGAGGTTCTGCTTAATGAAGCGGGCAACCACATTCTTTGTAACGGAGGCGAAGGAAGCCGCTTTGACCCACTTGGTAAAATAATCAATAGCCACCAGGATAAAGCGATGTCCATTGGATTCCGTAGGCTTGATCTCTCCAATCATGTCGATTCCCCACATTGTGAATGGCCAAGGAGCTGTTAGAACATTGAGAGGGACTGTAGGAATATGTACCTTGTCAGCATAGACTTGGCATTTGTGACAAGTACGGGAATATTGATGACAGTCAGCTTCCATGGTAGACCAGTAGTAGCATGCCCTTAGAATCTTATTAGCCATCATATGTCCGCTCAAGTGGGTGCCAAATGTGCCGCTATGTAGTTCAGTCATGATCAGCTCAGCTTCAACCTTGTCTACACAACGAAGCAGAACACAATCATGGATGCACTTATATAAGATATCATTGCTCAGGAAGAACTTGGAAACAAATCTCCTTAAGAACTTTTTGTCATTGACTGAAGCTCCTTCAGGGTATTCTCGAGTCTTGAGATACCTTTTGATTTCATGAAACCAGGGTTGTTCCACTACTTCTTCGGTATTAATCTCATGACAGTGCGCAGGTTCGTCCATTCGCTCGGTGGTGATTTTGGGAGCCTATTTATCCCATTTGAGTTTAAACATGGAATACATTGTAGCCAGAGCATCCGCTAGCTGATTTTCTTCTCGCGGGAAGTGCTCAAAGGTAATCTGCTCGAAATGAGGCAACAATGTCAGGACATGTTCTTTGTATGGGATAAGATTAGGATGTTTAGTGTCCCACTCTCCTTTGATTTGAATAATAACCAAAGTTGAGTCCCCAAATACGATCAAAGATTTTATTCCTAGGTTAATTGCAGCCTTGAGACCAAAGATACAAGCTTCATACTCGGCCATGTTGTTAGTGCAGCTGAAGCAGAGTCTAGCGGTGAAAGGTGTATGGCAACCTTCTGGAGAAATAAGTACCGCACCGATACCATTTCCAAGTGCATTTGAAGCACCATTAAAGTACAGGGTCCATCGGGATCCTTGTTCAGGTCCGTCATACGGTCTGTTACCTTCAATGTTGTCCAATGTCATAATGTCTTCATCGGGGAAGTCGAACTTCATAGATTGGTAATATTCGATGGCTTGATGAGCTAGATGGTCAGCTAGTACACTCCCCTTTATATCTTTTTGGGTTGTGTACTGGATGTCGTACTCAGTCAGGATCATTTTCCATCTAGCGATTCTTCCAGATAAAGCGGGCTTTTCGAAGATGTACTTGATCGGGTCCATCTTAGAAATCAGCAAAGTGGTATGTGTCAACATATACTGCCTTAGCCAACGAGCATCTTATACCAAAGCGCAGCAAGTTTTCTCGAGCAGTGAGTAGCGAGTCTCACAATCGGTAAACTTTTTGCTAAGGTAATAAATGGCATGCTCTTTTCGGCCAGACTCGTCATGTTGGCCCAGTACGCACCCCATTCAATTATCCAAAACGGTCAGATACATGATTAAAGGCCTTCCTTCAACGGGTGGCATCAAGATAGGAGGTTCCAGCAAATACTCCTTAATTTTATCGAAAGCAACTTGACAATCATCGTTCCATTCAACCACCTGATCTTTCTTTAACAGCTTGAAGATTGGCTCACAGGTAGACGTTAGGTGAGAGATGAACCTTGCGATATAGTTTAGGTGTCCCAAGAAACCTCTAACCTCCTTCTTTGTGCGAGGGGCAGGCATTTCTTATATAGCTTTTACTTTAGCAGGATCAACCTCAATGCCTTTGTTGCTGACGATGAATCCCAAAAGTTTACCGGACCTGACTCCGAAAGTGCACTTGCTAGGGTTCAGTCTGAGCTTATATTCCTTCAATCTGACAAACAGCTTTTGCAGATGGTCTAGGTGTTCTTCTTCTGTCTTCGAACGGGCTATCATGTCGTCTATGTAGACTTCTATTTCATGATGTATCATGTCATGAAACAAAGCTACCATGGCTCGCTGATAGGTTGCCCCAGCATTCTTCAGTCTGAATGGCATCACTTTATAGCAGAAGGTACCCCACTGTGTGACAAAAGTAGTCTTCTCCATGTCTTCGGGGGCCATTTTGATCTGGTTGTATCCCGAGAATCCATCCATGAAGGAAAATACCTTGTGTTTAGCTGTTTTGTCAACCCAGATGTCAATGTGTGGAAGTGGAAAATCATCTTTAGGGCTAGCCCTGTTTAGGTCTCTGTAGTCCACACACATTATGACTTTGTTGTCCTTCTTAGGCATGGGCACAATGTTAGCAACCCATTGTGGATAGAAAGTAACAGCCAGAAAGCCAGCGTTGAACTGCTTCATCACCTCAGCTTTGATCTTTTCGGACATGTCGGGCCTCATTCGACAGACTTTCTGTTTGATTGGTGGACATTCTTCTCTTGTAGGGAGACGGTGAACCACAATATCTGTATCCAGTCCCGGAATATCTTCATAGGACCAGGCAAAGATCTCAACAAACTCATTCAACAGCTGAACTAAGCGCTCTTTGACACTTGGCTCCAGGTTGGCACCCACTTTAACCTCTTTTCTGTCTTCGGCAGTACCCAAATTGATAGTCTCTAACAACTCTTCATGGGGCAGAATAATCCTTTCTTCTTGTTGCAAAAGTCTAGCCAACTCTCTAGGAACTTCACAGTCTTCATCACCTTCGTACTCGGCATGATTGACCAAATCTTCAGAGTCACTGAAGGCCAAAGCAGAATAGTCACCCATGGAATCCGGAGTGGATGGGTACCTGCATTTTGTGAGTGTGGGTGTGTGTAAGGGATAGCCATCCTTAAACAAAATAAAATGTAAAAGGAAAGAAAATGAACACAAAAGTTTATAGATGAAAACGTCCATGATTCATTAAAAATGGCATATGAAAATGAAAAATCAAAACCCTTACAAATGGACCTATGTGCCCCGGGAAAGGCACAAGGCAAAAGAGTGTACAAATTGTTTAAAAGTTATTACAGACCAACATAAATGTTTCAAAAGATAAATTACTGATTGATGAAAGTAATGGGAACAAAGTCTTTCGCCTCCCAGTTGTTTAGTCCCCCTTCAATGGTTGGAAAGATCCAGTCTTCGAAATTGCTTTCTTCTTCATCATCTTCTAAATCATGAATTCCGTGATGAGTGATTTTCAGTGGCGGTCCTTCAGCCCGGGAGCGACGCACAACTTTCTGGCTAGCAGTAGTGAAACCCAATCCGAACTTATATGTCTTGTAAGGAAAATCTGGCAGTTGACCCCACACTGTACTTCCTCCTTCCTTGATTACAGACTCTGCATCTTTAAGGGATGATATCCGGGACACAGGCTTGGTAATGATGGGCGCATCAGTTATTGTCTTTGCTACCGTAACCTCAGGAGAAACCTCTTCAAAGTGTTGGAAATGTGTTTCTATGAATTTACCATCTAAATCCACGTAGCGGAAAGAGTTAAGGTGGCTTATCATATACTCCTCCTCACCATGAACTGTTATGATTTTACCCTTAACTGGGTATTTGAGAATTTGGTGTAGAGAAGAAGTGACTGCCCCAGCGTTGCGGATCCATGGCCTTCCCAACAAGCTTGAATATGAAGGACGAATGTCCATCACATAAAAAGTAGAGTTGAAAATTTACGTTCCCCCCTTAATTGGGATGTCCACTTCTCCATGAACCATCCGCTTAGAACCGTCGAAGGCTCTAACAATGATATTACTGGGCTTTAGGGTCAAACCTTCATAGTCCAACCTGTCCAATGCTTTCTTTGGTAGAACATTTAAAGATGAACCGGTATCAACCAGAACATGAGCAAGTGTGGTCCCCCTGCATTCTACCGAGACATGCAACGCATCATTATGCTTTCTTCCCTTGGATGTTAGATCAGCATCAGAAAAGCCCAGACCATTATCGGCTGTAAGGCTAGCCACGCACTCTTGAAACTGATCCGCAGAAGTTTCTTGAGGCACTTGTGCCGTCTTCATAAATTTGATCAAGGCTTTGGCATGAGCCTCGGAGCAGAGAAATAGAGCCAGCATAGAGATTTTTGAAGGGGTTTGCCCCAGCCGCTCTACGACATCATAGTCGCTCTTCTTAATTATCTTTAAAATCTCCTCCATCTCCTTTTGGGTGGTCTCGGGGATAACCAAAGTCTGAGCCCTCATCCTGACGGGCGTTTCTTGGATCCCCTTACCTTTATCAGTAGTAACAGCAGAGGGTGCAACCTCGGGAGTAATGATTTCTTCAATTACTGGACTTTGCACAGATATCTTGATAGGCATAGGAGCACTCGAGGGTCCGAAGACTGCCCGTGGAGGAGCAATCTCTAGAGAAAAGATTCTTCCTCTACGAGTTATCTTACTTGTCCCTGCAATATTCCCTATGTCAGGAGTTTCTTTATCGGAATTCTCTTGGACTGATTCGATCTGCTTAACACCATGGTAGAAGATCTCTCCTCTATAATTCCATGGTATCGTCTTGTTGGACTTATATGGGATAGGCCCCAGAATGGTAATCTTCAGCGGTACAAACTTTGGATCAGGCATAATCTTAACAGGCCTTTTGCAGGTCTTGGAAAGATTGTCGGAAATGGTGATTATAGCAATGTCATTGATTGGAGTAACAGGAGTAACAGGAGTAACAGGAGTAATAGTATCAACAGGAGTTTTCTGAAAGAGTATTTCTTGAGTATCCATCAGGCGTTGGATGCCTGATTTCAACAACGGACAGTCAGATTGCAAGGTTGAACAAAAGTAACAATCTTTTTCACAGCCCGGGAAAATCCCGGCCTTCAACAGATTCGTCTTGATCATTGGCAATGGAGTCATTAAGTCATCAACAACGGTAACATGAAGATCTTCCACAATAGCATGGACATTATGACCATGTTTTGGCATAGGAGCGGATATCACATTAGGTTTTTTGGGAGCATCAAACTCTACCTCCTTGGCATCTATCAAATCTTGGATCTTGTTTTTAAGGGCCCAATAGTTGTTGGTGTCATGCCCCACACTGTCCGAATGATATGCACATTTTTCATTTGAATGATAATAAGGAGAAGAGGTATTTGGGTTTTTCGGTGCTTCTTTCAAGTTGGTAAGGTTTAACTTTAACATATGAGGGAGGACCTGAGCCGGTGTCATATTGATCCGGGTGAATTGCCATTGTGGCCTTTCTACCCTTTGCTGGTTAGCTCTGGGTTGACTTCTTCGAGGTTGATCGGTTGAAGAGTTCTGGATCATCACAACCCCCACCACTGGTCGACGCTCCATTCTCCCTTGATTTCTCTAGGTATGAACAGCAAAAACTTCCTTCTTGGCTGGGAAGGTCTTCTTGATAGCAGTGGAAGCAGAGGTATCCTTCTGAATTTTACCACTCTTAATGCTAGCTTCAACTCTTTCACCCGTCAGAATTAATTCGGTGAACCCTGTAGATGAGCTCTCGATCAAGTGATTAAAGAATGGACCTGACAGTGTCCCCTAAAACATATCAACCAGCTCCCTATCCAACAATGGTGGTTGCACCCTTCCAGCCAAATCTCGCCACTTCTGGGCATACTCCTTAAATCCCTCATTAGAGTCCATACCCATACTCTGTAGTTGAGTACGAGTAGGCGCTAAATCCGCATTGTATTGGTATTGTCGGTAGAAAGCAACAGCTAAATCTTCCTAGTTATGAACATCAGATCTCTCAAGTTGATAGAACCAGTTAAGTTGTGTACCCGACAAACTATGTTCAAAAAGTGGACCCATAGATCCTTATCAGAAGAGTGAGGTTAGATCTTCCGGACGTAGGACCTTAGATGCATCTTCGGACAGGACAAACTGTCGTATTTGGCAAATGTAGGCACTTTGAACTTGGGAGGAATGACGATCCCAACAACCAACCCTAGTTCTTCGAAATCCAGCCCAGGTACCCTTTGTAACTCCATGGCTGCTAGCCGGTCTTCAAGATTCTTATACATATCATCCGCCGGAGGGTACTGCTGTCCGAAGTAATCTTCATCCTCTTCCTCCTCTTCTTCTTCAGCCTCAGATTCGGAGGACATTGCAACTCCCTTTCCTTTACCAACCCCTTCGACAGACGATGAGGGGAATTCCAGAACTCTCCTAGCCTGATGCTCAAATCTTCTTCCCATAGTGGCCACACTAATTCTTTTCTTTTTCTTCTTTTCTGGTTCCTTCTCTTTCTCTAACAGTGCTTTAAGATCCTCTTGACCCTTTGCCAAGGTTATGAGGAGTTGTTGGAATTGTGAATTCTGTGCTTGCAGATCTTTGACTGTCTGCTCTATATCCATCTTGCTGAAATAAACAGCAGAAAGATAAGGAAACCTGGTGTGAAGACTTGTTTATGCATATGATGAATGATATGTTATTCATGTAATGCTTTCAAGGATTCAGAAATTCAAAGTTGTTGCAAACAAAAAGAACACACGTCATATTATAAGAAGAAATTTGTTAGTATATAAATGCCCCATGGGAAAAATATTACAAAATTCTTAATGTAAAAAGACGTTGCGCATCCTCTTTTGCGCGATGTAGGTGTTAAGAGTCTCCTCTTCATGAAGTCGGCGGGTAAGTTCCAAAACCTTTTTCTCACTGGCATAGAAGCTGGCTTCAAAAGTATTCCGCTCTTCCTTGAGCTGTATCCAACTCTTTTGCAACTCTTCCAATGATGTTGGCATGTCAGGATGTAGGAGGGTGTATGGAACCTCTCCTTCCATAACAAGCTCTTTGATCACGGGGAGAATGTGAGGGTAAGGCATCATAAGACTCTGGGCGCGGGTTCGTACCCACTTGAGATAAGGCTCAAGGGGGATGGAATTCTTATGCCCCAATGTGTTACTATTCACTTTGTTGGGCATCCTCCAAGCTCGGATGAACCTTTGTCGAAGTCTTTGAGCGTCATTGTCGAAGTCAAAAACCAAGTCAGGAATCATCATATCATGAGGGCCATCCCTCCGGGCATACCCAAATTGCCTCAAAGCTAAACATGGGTTGTAGGTAATGGCTCCCCTAATGCCAAGTAGTGGGACATTAGGGAATTCTCCGCAACGATCAATGATGATGACATTTTCTCTGGACCGAGAACACCAATGAACATCAGAATATGTGAGGGTCATCAACCGTTGTGACCACCTTAAACCTTGCTCATTCTTCAAAACTAATTGGGGAAGGTGAGAAATAAACCACCTTGCTAGAAGAGGAGTACAACACATGAGAACACCTCTTTTCCTCAAAGTTCGTGTGTGAAATGAGTGTAGGATGTCCCCAAGCAATGTAGGCACAGGATTCCGAGATATGAAAATCTTGACAGCATTCACATCTATAAGTTGATCAGGGTTTGGGAACAAGACCAATCCATAGATGAGGAGTGCTACAATCTCTTCAAAAGCTTGCAGATCTAGAGAATTCCAGCAATCTTGTGCCTTCTCAAACAGAAACTTGGCCAAGAAACCCTTGACACCACTTCTGGTTTCCCAATGACCTTTGATATCAGATGATTGCAAGTGTAAGGTGTTGTACCCCAAAATTTTCCCTCCCTTTTTCACAAGAAATCACAGCTTCAGGTTTTCCATGATTTTTCAAATTGGTTTAAGAATTGGTCAAACAGACTTTTCTTATCAGTCAAACAAAATTAGGGTTTCCATTAACTTTTGAATCATTCCAAGCAGATTATTAGGGTTTTTAGTGATTTGGTTGAGTTTGGCTCAGGGTTTGATCAGGCGGACGTTTCTTTGACAATAAATCAAGAATTAGGGTTTGCACGCGCATTTTCAGAAGAATTTGAATCCACAGTGTCTTAATTGACTGTCACATGGTTTTGACGTTTCTGTTTGTTTCTCAAAGTCTAAACATCTGGGATATGGGTTGAGGCTTCTGATTGAGAGTTTGAAGTGTTGGGTTAATCAGTGAAATGAAAAACGTATGGACGTTTGTTTGTTTAACTGTGCAATGCTTTTGGTTATTTGGAACGCCGGACGTTTGTTGATTATTTATAATTTCTAAGTTAAAATTATTGGGATAATTTCCAATTATTATAATTCAAGAAATTTAAGTAATTAAATAAATAAATGCAGAAGAATTAAAGAATTAACTGACAAAGGATTTTTTATTCATTTTCAATTGTTGTTACAAATGTTTATTTGATACAGTAAATTTATTTAGTGTTACAATGACATTTATTACAATGATTAAAAATAAATTAAATCTACATTCTAAATTGCTTGAAATCTTCATCTTCTACTGTTGCACCCTTTGCTCAACTGATATTTATCTGCAAAGACAAAAAAAAAGTCAGTACAGATGAATTAAAGGCATTTTCAGACAATTAATCAAAAATTCATCATTAAAGGTGGTTGGCCGGAATCAGATTGTTTTGATTTTCATCATATTTTTCTCACCCTCTTTGCAAATCACAAGAAGACTCTCTTCTTGGTTCACAAAGGGTAAAGAAAAATCATTTTACAAGCATATGAATCAATTGAACAAAATGCACAAAGCTACATGAAAAGGGACAAGCTACTGAATATGCCAAAACAAGTTGCAAAGTTCAAACTGAAACAAACAAGTTGTAAAGTTCAAATTGAACAAACAAGTTACTTGAAAAGGCAAACCAAACTGTCCAAAGAAACTGTCCAAAGAAACTGTCAAAAGGATGTCAAAGAAGATATCAAAGCAATGCAGAAAATCTGAGAGATAAGTACAAGATGCAGAGGAAAGCTAAAGTAACAAGCAAGCAATATTGTCAAAATCTCTTCATCATTTTCCAGCCAAACACCTTTTCAGAAAAGGACAGTTTAAGTAATTAAATATACTTTTCTGTGGAGAGAGAAAGGGAGAGAGAAGTAGAAGCTTACAGTTTTGGGTAGGCTTAGAATATAGAGATATAAAACAAAGAGTACCAGAACAGTTCAAAAGAGGCAGGAACACATAGAAAAAGGGTATCACCAGAACTGGCGACTCTGCTGGGGATTTCTTCTAAAAGTGGGGTTACCTTAGGGTTTTAGATCACCTTTACATACTTGCTTTGATTGCTTTGATTGCTTTACTTTTGTGGGTTCCTTGTTTGGGTTTGCTATAAATCCTACACCCGGATTTGGGGGCACCTTTATAGGTAAATAGCAATAAACTGTGAGGGAATTGTGTGGGGTATACCGACATGGTTGAAGCAGTAGCTATGTTAGTGTGACATATTTGTGAGTACCGGTAGCCCTTGAGTAGTCAAGGAGAATACGGGGCCGCTGAGTGATGTCATGAAGCACTAACGAACTCTTAGAACCTTACTTGACCATCTTGGCCTTTTTAGGGGTAGTGAGATGACCGACTTTGGTGCAGTCCGAAGTTGGTAGATACTCGATACTACACTCATTGAGGGTTGTTTTCTTGGAATATTTTGGTCGCCAGTTAAGTGGCTAAACCAAAACAATGAACACAGAAAACAATCCAATGATATTGAGCTCCTTAGAACCCGGTTTCTATTTTAGGACAGGATGAGCCAACTAACTTCAAGAGGGTACTTACCTACAAACCCCATGCAAGCCTAAACCTAAGGACTTGTTTGCTCTGTGTGAATATGATTACCTGTATATACACTTGCTTACTTTTGCATACATGTACATAACATCATGACATCATACCATAGCATTTTCAATAACCATTTCAAGGATCTCGAGGGTCTTTTGATGCAGGGTCACGTTGAACCAGACGTCTACCAAGGGGCAAGAGGTTTTCTCCTCTAAACAAATGCCATCAAAGATCAAGTGCAACAACTTGAATCAGGGGCTATGACCCACTTGACATGGTGAGCTTGATTCTCGTGGAAAGACATCCACCGGTGCAAAGTTCTCCAATCAAAGATCGAAGTTCAACCTCTAACATTCTCTTGTGTTTACCCCAAGAGATCCTTGAAAACATTGCATACATATATCATACATATCATTGCATAACAAGTTTCTCCTATACAGGTCCCCTTATCTTCTTACTGTTTATTTCAGTAAGATGGATATGGAACAAACGGTGAAAGATCTCCAAGCTCAAAACGCTCAATTCCAACAAATGCTTCTGGCTATGGGTAAAGGGCAAGAAGATCTGAAAGCTCTCCTTCTCAAGGACAAGAAGAAGAAGTCCAAGAAAGCAGCGGGCATCCTGAACTTGAGCAGAAGACCTAAAACCCTAGATCTTTCAACTCCACCCAGCATGGGGGTCAGTCTTGAAGAAGACCACAATTTGGAGATTGATGAAGCTGACTACTCCGAAGAACAATATCCTCCCGCTGATGACAAGTACAAACAGTTGGAGGATCACCTCAATGCTATGGAGATTCAACAAATACCTGGCTTGGATTTAGGAGACATGGGTTTAGTTTCTGGTTTGGTCATCCCGCCAAAGTTCAAAGTCCCTACCTTTGCCCTGTACGATGGAGTTTCTTGCCCTAAGATGCACCTGAAGTCTTATGCCCGCAAGATTCAACCATACACAACTGATCCAAAGCTTTGGATCAATTTCTTCCAAGAAAGCCTGGTAGGGACTCAACTCGAATGGTTTTATCAATTGGAGAGTTCTCGCATCCACACCTGGGAGGACTTAGCTGCTGCTTTTTACAAACAATATCAGTACAATGCTGATCTTGTACCAACTCGTGTGCAATTGCAGAACATGACCATGGGTTCTGACGAAAACTTCAAAGGATACGCTCAAAAGTGGAGAGATCTGGCTGGTAGGGTGCAACCCCCTTTAACTGACAGAGAGATGATTGACATCTTCATGGGAACTTTGATAGGGCCTCTCTTCAATCACTTAATTGGAAGCTCCTCAGCCGGGTTCAATGAGCTAATACTGACCGGCGAAAGGGTCGAAGCTGGCATCAAAAGTGGAAAAATCCAAGGAGCTACATCCTCTGATGTTCAGAAAATTCCCTACAATGGAAAGAAAGAGTCTAATGCTGTGAACAGTCAAAAGAGTCACCGTGACCGACACGTAGGGGCAGTCCTGGTCTCTGGTTCTACGTCGCACCGACAATAGAAAAAAGGAAATCAACGAAGGTCAGACGAGCCTAAAAGACAGTTCACCAACATCAACATGCCGCTGTCTCAAGCACTACAACACTTGTTGAAGATGAATCTGATTGCATTGATAGGGCCTCATCCAAACCCCAAGACTTCTTCTCCTAACTACAATCCCAAGGCCACATGTGCTTATCATTCTGGCAGTCCCGGGCATGATACTAACGATTGTTGGGCATTGAAGTACAAGATTCAGAATTTGATTGATGACAAGGAGATTGAGTTTGGTCCTCCAGAGACCCCAGCATGATCACTGCTCCTACGCCAAATCATTGAGAATGTCTTTGTTTCATTTTGAATTTTCAAGTTGTAATCTCTTTGTTATTCAAACAATTATCTATTAATGTCAAACTTTGTTTCATTAATGCATTGCATATGTTTGTCTTGAATTCATCCATTCGTTTTCACTACTCTTATGCTTTCTTTATGATATTTAACTCTTGATAAAAAGCTGCAAGCCTTTAGAGGGAGGATGACGAAACAATACCATAATCTCACACAGTATGCTTTTGAACAGACCTCGCTGATGATGTACAGGCATTTCTTTCAAATCCTAAACACTGGAGTTATAAGGAAGATAATCCCTAGTCAACCCCTTCGAGCCAAAGAAGTAGGAGTTTTTGTTCTAAACAAATTAAAACCTTTGATTTAAACCTGGGGAAGGGTAGTCTCTCAGTTAATTCAAAAAAGATGCGCATTAAAGTCGCAAACTCTCAGTTCGTAATACAACGAACGACATCAAGAAAAGCATTCCTTTGGAATCAAAAAATAGTGATGGTTCCTTATCTCATAGGCAGTCATTATCTCTCAAAAGAGAAAAGCCCACTAAGCCAAAACCTACAAAGGAGGCTTAAGAAAGCTGGGGCATTCCGCTGACTGTAATCTCGAAAACAAAAACAGTCAGGCAAAAGTTAGGGATAACAAATCAAAAGAACGAGGTCACTACAAATCCTCAAACAACATGAAAAATGTTGCAAAAATGACTGTCTTCCCATAAAATTCAATTGGTGAACCATCACCCAAAAGTCATTCCAAACTCGAATAGAGTGCGACGCACAATTAACTGAGTTTAGGATTGAAGAACATCACGAAGAGCGGGTGGGTACAAATATACTTTGAGCCTTTATCCTTTGTTTCTTAAACCGTGAACCAAGCCATGTTACAACCCTTCAAAAGTCCTAATTGAAGCATGGGTTAGTTCGAAAGCATACTGTTACAAAAGGTATCCTGACTCCTGTAAGGCTTTGCTCTAAATCTTGTGTTGAATTTGTCTTATAAAAAGTTTTCTGCTAAAAAACGCATTTTCCAAAACTTCGAGACAGACATAAACTTTGCATTATTCAAATATCGTTGTTTGCACATGGTTATTTGTTTGACAGCGGAGAAATTCACACAATGAATATCCGATGAACGAAAGCCCTCTCAGTGAGCAAAATCACTTCAAAAAGGATGACGCTTCCATTGACAAATCTCCTATCAACAAGGGGGAATGACATGTCACTATCCAGCACACCTGGGGCAGTCCAGTCAAGATTTCAACAAATCTCTCAATTACAGACACTTGGGGCATTGAACGTCAATCCCGACAAAGGGTTACATACAGTCAAAAGCACTTGCCACTAGAGGCACTGACAAATCTCCTATCAACAAGGGGGCATGACATGTCACTATCCAGCACACCTGGGGCAGTCCAGTCCAGATTTCAACAAATCTCTCAATTGCAGACACTTGAGGCATTGAACGTCAATACCGACAAAGGGTTACATACAGTCAAAAGCACTTGCCACTAGGGGCAGTGACAAATCTCCCCAAAACCCTTCTCATATGATGATTCCCCAGCTTGAGTTTGCCTCTCCGACTACTACAAATCAAAGGACCACAACTCCTCTTCTCCAGTAGACTACTCTACAATCCCCAGCAAGTTACTGCGAAACCTGGACCCGACCAGATATCAGTTCAACTTCGACTCCCCAGTAGAGCAACGGACGACCAAGACTCCTAAACTTTTTTCCAAAGCAGAATAAACATTCTCCCCACAGAGTTTTCAATATCCCCCAAGCAGAATGAGGACTCTCATTCTCAATCCATCACAGGATATTCAGATATTCCCCAGTAAAGGTCTCCCCAAGACAGGAATCCCCAGTAGATTGGCATACAACCCAAACTCCTAAGTCCCCAACAGCGGTCCCAGGACTTCTCATTTTCAATGATCAAAGGATTTTCAATCCCCAGCAGCAGTCAAGGATTTACTTTCCCCGGCAGCAGTCAAAGATTTCATTATCCAAGATTCATCTTCCTCAGCAAGACAACTCATTAGCTTACATGCACATCCATTACATTCATATGTTAAACATTGATGAAGTGCAATCCATTGCATCATACATATCATGCAACATAACTTTGTGTTTAGCTAACATTTTATCCTTTTCAGGATAAGAATAAAAGGCTATCATTAACAATTATTCAGATGCAGTTTTACACGGACTCATCATCAGGCAACCCTACACCAGTTCCTTCTCAAATTCCAAGATGCAGTTTTACACTGACTCATCATCAGGCAACCTTACACCGGTTCCTTCTCAAATTCCAAGATGCAGTTTTACACGGACTCATCATCAGGCAACCCTACACCGGTTCCTTCTCAAATTCCAAGATGCAGTTTTACACGGACTCATCATCAGGCAACCCTACACCGGTTCCTTCTCAAAATTCAGATGTAGTTTTACACTGACTCATCATCAGGAAACCCTACACCGGTTCCTTCTCAATTCAGATGTAGTTTTACACAGACTCATCATCAGGAAACCCTACACCGGTTCCTTCTCAAATTCCAAGATGCAGTTTTACATGGACTCATCATCAGGAAACCCTACACCGGTTCCTTCTCAATTCAGATGTAGTTTTACACGGACTCATCATCAGGCAACCCTACACCGGTTCCTTCTCAAAATTCAGATGTAGTTTTACACTGACTCATCATGAAGCAACCCTACACCGGTTCCTTCTCAAATTTCAGATGCAGTTTTACACAGACTCATCATCAGGAAACCCTACACCGGTTCCTTCTCAATTCAGATGTAGTTTTACACGGACTCATCATCAGGCAACCCTACATCGGTTCCTTCTCAAAATTCAGATGTAGTTTTACACTGACTCATCATGAAGCAACCCTACACCGGTTCCTTCTCAAATTTCAGGTGCAATTTTACACGGACTCATCATCAGGAAACCCTACACCGGTTCCTTCTCAAATTCAGATGCAGTTTTACACTGACTCATCATCAGAAAACCCTACACAGTTCCTTCTTTCAACATGCCAAATTACAATTCAATAATCATTCTTGGATGGCATCTTTAAGCCCATCTCCAGTAACTATCCATCCTATCTCTAAATGGCATCTGTAAGCCCATTCCCGACATCACAATACCTGAAACCATCCAGGACAGATATCTCATCGACCAACCTTTTCAAGTTCCAGATTAATACCTGAAACCAGACAAGACAATTATCTACTTGACCATCTTGAAGCAACCCTACACCGGTTTCTTCTCGAATTCAGATGCAGTTTTACACGGACTCATCATTAGGCAACCCTACACCGGTTCCTTCTCAATTTCAAATACAAGACTTCTGAAAACAGTTTACGGATTCTCCAAACACGGATGATAATCTATCGCTTGTTTAGATTCGACTTCTGAAAACAGTTTACGGATGATTCCAAACATGGATGTCAGTTCATTGCTTGTTCAGATCCCCAGTTCAGAGACGTTCCAAACATGGATACCTTTCTGATACTCACCCCCTCACCAACGACATACAGTTCAACAAACATTCTTAGATGGCATCTTTAAGCCCATCTCCAAATGGCATCTTTAAGCCCATTCCCTCAAACTACACTTTGACGAGTGCAAATTTTTTGGGCACTCTAGTGTCCAATCTCCTTTTACCTTCGAGTCGCAAACGACAAACTTGCTAATCTAACTCTTCAGGTTCAAGAAGATTGAACAGGGGCAACTATTGTACCCCAAAATTTGCCCTCCCTTTTTCATAAGAAATCACAGCTTCAGGTTTTCCCTGATTTTTCAAATTGGTTTAAGAATTGTTCAAACAGACTTTTCTTATCAGTCAAAACAAATTAGGGTTTCCATTAACTTTTGAATCAGTCCAAGCATATTATTAGGGTTTTTAGTGATTTGGTTGAGTTTGGCTCAGGGTTTAATCAGGCGGACGTTTCTTTGACAATAAATCAAGAATTAGGGTTTGCACGCGCATTTTCAGAAGAATTTGAATCCACAGTGTCTTAATTGACTGTCACATGGTTTTGACGTTTGTTCAAGATTTCTGTTTGTTTCTCAAAGTCTAAACATCTTGGATATGGGTTGAGGCTTCTGATTGAGAGTTTGAAGTGTTGGGTTAATCAGTGAAATGAAAAATGTATGGACGTTTGTTTGTTTAACTGTGCAATGCTTTTGGTTATTTGGAACGTCAGACGTTTATTGATTATTTATAATTTCTAAGTTAAAATTATTGGGATAATTTCCAATTATTATAATTTAAGAAATTTAAGTAATTAAATAAATAAATGTATAAGAATTAAAGAATTAACTGACACAGGATTTTTTATTCATTTTCAATTGTTGTTACAAATGTTTATTTGATACAGTAAATTTATTTACAGTGTTACAATGACATTTATTACAATGATTAAAAATAAATTAAATCTACATTCTAAACTGCTTGAAATCTTCATCTTCTACTGTTGGACCATTTGCTCAACTGATATTTATCTACAAAGACAAAAAAAAAAGTCATTACAGATGAATTAAAGGCATTTTCAGACAGTTAATCAAAAATTCATCATTAAAGGTGGTTGGCTGGAATCAGATTGTTTTGATTTTCATCATATTTTTCTCACCCTCTTTTCAAATCACAAGAAGACTCTCTTCTTGGTTCACAAAGAGTAAAGAAAAATTATTTTACAAGCATATGAATCAATTGAACAAAATGCACAAAGCTACATGAAAAGGGACAAGCTACTGAATATGCCAAAACAAGTTGCAAAGTTCAAACCGAAACAAACAAGTTGCAAAGTTCAAATTGAACAAACAAGCTACTTGAAAAGGCAAACCAAACTGTCCAAAGAAACTTTCCAAAGAAACTGTCAAAAGGCTGTCAAAGAAGATATCAAAGCAATGCAGAAAATCTGGGAGATAAGTACAAGATGCAGAGGAAAGCTAAAGTAACAAGCAAGCAATATTGTCAAAATCTCTTCATCATTTTCCAGCCAAACACCTTTTCAGAAAAGGACAGTTTAAGTAATTAAATATACTTTTCTATGGAGAGAGAAAGGGAGAGAGAAGTAGAAGCTTACAGTTTTGGGCAGGCTTAGAATATAGAGATATAAAACAAAGAGTACCAGAACAGTTCAAAAGAGGCAGGAACACATAGAAAAAGGGTATCACATAAGGCTTGAGCAACATCTTCAGGTTTTGGTTCTCTTTTCGTACCGTTGTAGGGTAGTTGATGGAGAATAGGAATCCTCAGGAGTTGATAAAATTCCTCCAAAGTAGGTAGTAGTTGGTAATCAGGGAATGTAAAGCAATGGTGTAGGGGGTCAAAGAACTGGAAGAGAACATTCACCATGTCTTCTTCAATGTTGGAGTTGACCAGGTTGAGAAGTCTACCATGTCTTTCACTGAAGGGAGAATTCTCTGGAATCTTGGAAGTAAGCTCCTTGAGTTGAGGAGGGATTCTCACACGGTTGACCTGAATTGTTTTCCTGCGAAGAGATTCCATGACCTACAAAACAAGAACAAAGATGAAGATCCAAACCCTTGAAATGGTTAGTGGATGCAAATGATGCTTCATGATGTTCATGATGTATGCACAAGTATATGTACAAGCAAATCACACAAGATCCTAGTTTCAGGCTTGCATGAGGTTTCATAGGTAAGTACCCTCTTGAAGTTAGTTGGCTCAACCTGTCCTATAAATAGTAACCGGGTTCTAAGGAGCTCAATATCACTGGATTATTTTCTGTGTTCATTGTTTCAGTTTAGCCACTTAACTGGGGACCGAAATATTCCAAGAAAACAACCCTCAATGAGTGTAGTATCGAGTATCTACCAACTTCGGACTGCACCAAAGCCGGTCGTCTCACTACCCTTAAAAAAGGCCAAGATGGTCAAGTAAGGTTCTAAGAGTTCATTAGTGCTTCATGACATCACTCAACGGCCTCGTATTCTCTTTAATTGACTCAAAGACTACCGGTACCCACAAATATGTCGCACTAATATAGCTATTGCTTCAACCATGTCGGTATACCCTGCACAGTTTCCACAACGTATTGCTATTTACCTATGAATGTCGGGATAAAATTTTTGAATGGGGATTATTTGACAAGAAATTAAAACCCTAATTTTACCATTACATCCAAATTGAATCAAATGGCATAAATAAGAAATGAACAATATTTAAATAAACAAATTAAATAATTGTACAAAATAAATGAATATGCAAAAAGGTTTTTGTTTATTTTTATGTATGTAAAAATATTTAATAAAAAAAAAGGGAAGAAATAAAATAAAAGAAATTATTATTTTTTTATTAAGGGTAAACCCTAATTTTTCTTTAAGAAAATAAATATGTTAATTATATTATTTATGTACAATAAAAATAATGTATGTAAAAAAATTAAATATATTTAGAAAAATGTATTATTTTAAGTATAAATAATAATAATAATAAATATAATATTTCTATGTTTTTTATTTTAAAGTCTCTATTAAATAAAATAAAAGTATATATGTATATATTATATTAAATATGTACAATAAAAATAAAATATTTACAAGACTAAAAAAATATTATTTAGGACAATTATTTTTTAATGTAAATAAAGTAAAGAATAATATAAAAAAAAGTATAATTTATATATATCATTTTTAAATTTTCAATAAATAACATATATACTAATTAAATTATTTTTCATGTTAGAAAGAAATAAAATATAAAATAAATGTAAAAAAATTATAAAAATATTTTTTGGGTATTTTTATATTTAGAAAATAAAAAAATAAAATAAAAAATGAAAATAAAATGGAAAAATACAAAAGTATGAAGAAATAGGCCATGGGGGTGCAAAAAGCAAAAAGGGGGTGTCAATAGTGAGCCAGGACCAAGCCCAACCCACCACACTTCATCTTCAACCTCTGACTTTCAAAAACGCGCGCGCCTGTACCAAACACGAATATCCTGCATACGAGCTATATTGCAAAAACACATAACATCAAAGTTGTAGAGCTTTTCAAGATGAATCCAACCATATAAAAAACTTGTCTTAACTCTCAAAGACCAGAGAGAATTTCTCTGGCCCTAAAATCTAACCTAATTTTTTCAGGATGTTCATGGACCAAATTCTCTTAGCATGCTTAATAAAAATGAAAGCTGAGCATATGTACAGCTTCATGGCTATGAATATTACATTTCTTATTCATAAACCTAAGTCTAAATGTTCCTAAATAGAGAGATAGGAAGTTGATAAAAACCTGTTTCAGCTGACTTCGTGTAGGGCAATGTGGAGCTTTTCAACAAGGCTTGAGATGTCTGGGAGCTTGCTTGAACTTCACTTGACCTTCTCCAATGTCTAGCTTGCCTTGAATGTACTTGAACAAGCCTACATAACTCAACCTGCACAAGCTTAAAATGAAAATGGAAAACCCTGTAAATGGAGTTACAGTTGGTGTTTAAGGGTTGAGATAGTTTGGATGGGTTATGCGGAAGATGTTTGAACCAACTTGGGGCAAAACGCACGAGCAAAATATGAGATAGAACTCCAGTTGCAGATGCTTCCCTATTTTGCCAATGAGATGTGATTTTGAGCTATGGGATGTTTGAAGGCTCAAAGGGTCGTGTTTCTGGCTCAAAGGGGTGTGAGAAAGATGTCTCCAATGTTTTCACAAGTTGGTTTTCACATATGTTCAAGTTTTTTAGTGTTTTGGATATCTTTCTTGTATTTTAAGCAAACATGAGAAATGATGTCCAACAGGCCTGTACAGGCTATCCATATGCTTGCACACTTTGCCATTGGCCCCTCCAATTTGTGGATTTTATTTTCTGCATAAGATCTGGATCAATGCTCAAGAAATCAATTTTGACATAAAGTAAGATTTAAGCAAAAATGGTAATGTTGCTTTTTCTATTTAAGGGTTAATATTGTATGTAATGCCCTAATGACCAAAACAATGCCTTAGACCAATGGTTTTGCACTTAATTATTGAGTGTGGAATGGTTTTGAGGCCTGTAATCTAGTGCAAAGCAAGCTGATCTAAATTTGCAATTTGTATCACAATGAATATGCCATGGATGAAAAGTGAGTTTTTGCCAACTTCAAGCCTTCGATTCTCCCTAACCACAAATGTGTTTGGAGAGTTCTTTGACATTTTGGAAATCTTGCAACATACTCTACAATCCATCTTTGAAATGCAGTTTGAGATTCCAAGTGGAACTATGTGAAAAATGGCCATGAAGATAGGTCAAAATCCTGCCTAAACTAGGGCAAAATTTCACTAAGTTAAAAGTTTTAGGGACCCTTGTTCCAAAAATCATAACTTGAGATCCAAGCTTCTTTTAGGAAAACTTTGTGAATCAAAGTTGTAGAATTTGTGGAGGACTACAACGTTCATGTTGGAAGTTTTGTTTGAATCCAAATGCATCATGGTGAAAATGTTGGGCAAAGTTAGGAAAAATTAAGAAAATTTCATAACTTAGAAAAATTATAAGTTATGAAAATTTTCAGTGTACAGTCAAAATTTGATTAGTTGACTGAAAAATTCATTTGTCAATCCAATGCAATTGAGATCCTTTAAACCTTGTGAATAGGTAAAGATGATGTCATTGAGTCCTTGAGTCCATGCTTGAACCCAATTTGCCATTGGCTAGGTCAAAAAGTCAGAAATTGCCTTTGTATAGTCAAAACCCTAAAAATGACCATTTTGCCCTTTTGATGATCTGATCAAATTTCTTGAGGAGTTGTAGTCCAAACTTGATAAAAGGATTCATATGAGTTCATAATGTTGATGTGGATCAAAATTTATGAGGTTTGACTGTAAATTGGCCACAATTGACTTTTTCCCCAATACAACTGATTTCTAGGTCAACTGTCCAATTGACTGGGCAAAAATTTGATTCAAGGCTTGAAACTTGGTATGGACAAACTTAGGAGTCCAAAATGAAGTGTGAAAGTAACTTTGAGCATTAGAAGTCCAAAATTCCCTGTGCAAACTCAAACCCTAATTTAGGTCATCAGTGCAAGGAGATGTCTTGCGCAGAGTAAAACCCTAATCCTTTCTGGAGTTCAAGGAGTCTTGTGAGAGGAAATCTTGATAAAATGAGAGGGAAACTTTTGGATTACAACACCAACCATTGACCATGCTCAACCAGTGATGCACCCAGAAGTCGAAATTCAACAACCAATTCGATGGGAAGAACCACCCAGATTTCAACAGGTTATTCCCAGGGAGGAACCACGAAGAAGGGTAATCATCGTGAATCGAAACCAAGATGCTGAAGAAGTTCTCCAAGGATGTAGGAAAGATGATATGGTAGGAAATAATAATCTAGCAGCCATAGTTGAAAGAATCATGGCACGAAATGGAGTAAATATTGGCATGCGAAGGCCAAATTATACATCCCCTTTGTCTGAATACATTCAGCAAACTGAGTTGCCTAGGGGATGGAAAGTGCAAAAATTTACAAAGTTTTCTGGTGACACCGGTGAGTCAACCAAAGAACATGTTACTAGATATCTTACAGAAGTAGGGAATATAGCAAACAATGAGAATCTAAGGATTAAATATTTCCCTAGTTCACTAACCAAAAATGCTTTTACTTGGTTTACTACTCTTGCAGTGAATTCCATCCATGATTGGACTCACTTATAGAGATTATTTCATGAACAATTTTATGTAGGTCAAACCAAAATCAGCCTGAGCGAATTAGCAAATGTTAAGCGCAAACTCAACGAGCCTATAGACGATTATCTTAACAGGTTCTGTCTGTTGGAGGCAAGATGTTTCACACTAGTGCCTGAACACGAGTTGGTCGAAATGGCAGCAAGAGGATTGGACTTCTCTATCAGGAAGAAGTTAGATCCCCATTATTTGAGAGATATGGCACAACTGGCTGACAGGGTTCGACAGGTGAAGCGTTTGAAGATCGAAAAAGCAAGGGCTAACAAAAACCACAGGAAAGAAATAATGGCTTATATCGAAGCCTTCTCAGACGAAAGAGATGTTAAAGATGATTTTTCGGAGGTTGAAGAACACGAGATAGATCTTACAGAGTTAAAGCAAGGGCTACCATATCCTTGAAAAGTGCCAACACCTGCGAATGGGAAAAATCCCGTCGAACCAGAAAGGAATGAAAAATTCCCAAAGAAAACCTATACTTTCGATATCACCAAGTGTGATGAAATATTTGATTTGTTAGTAAAATATGGCCAGATGATAGTTCCCATTGTGCTAAAATTCCTCCATTAGAACACTGAAAGAAAAGGGGATTTTGTAAATATCAAAATTTCTTAGGCCATAAAACCTCACAATGCTATCTTTTCCGGGACTTGATATAGAGTGCTATCAAGGAAGAAAGGCTAAAGTTTGGAGAGAAGCCCAAGAATATGATGAAGGTCGACATAGATCCTCTTCAGATTACTGAGACAAATTTCATAGAGCCTGTAGATATCAACATGGTTGATGCTGTCAAAATCGAAGGAGGTCAACTCGACGCAGATAAGGTATCTGAAGATACTCAGGGGCTAGAGACTGCTGAGGGTCTCATGGTCCAGGAAGAAGGCAATGTTACTGTTGTCAATGCCAAAGTTGCTAGAAATGCTAAGACTACTGAGGTTCTTAGAGTCAAATTCGAAGAGCTTGAGATTGCTGAAGGTCTCAAGTTCGAGGTAAACATGGTGGATCTGAACCAGCTGTCACCAGGAATAGTGGAGATCGAAAGACGTTTGAAAATGGAGAATGATAGGATGCAAACTGGGAACCAAAAAGTAAGCTTGGTAGAGTATCTTTTTCATTGCCATACAAAGAATCCTGAAGGACTAGTGTTTCCTAGGTGCAACATAATGAATGATCGAGGCGCTGCGGCAACATACCAGAAAGAGTACTAAGAGGGGGCTGGAAACAACTGGATGAGTGATAAAGAGTTGCTGCCATACCTAAAAATGGGAGAAAGCTTAATGGGTTTTCTGGTTCGCTGTCATAAGATAGGATCAGAAGTCTTAATGTGCCCATGGTGTAGCCCTGTTTATGATAGAAAGGCAGCTGAAGCATTTGAGATAATTTTGTATGCTCATTGTTGGAACAATCAAAGGAGTAGTAGGGAGAGGTATGTAACCAATGCAAAATGAATTCTGAAAGGGGAAGATATCCCATACCCTAAAGTGAATCGACAAGTCACCTTCAAGCCACCATCCAACATTCCAACAGACAAGTGGTTGAAGTATAGTCAAAGCAAGGGGGGAGGAAAAGGAAAAGGGAAATGGAAGATTTTCGAGGAAGGTGGCAGATCAGCGTGGGCATATCGAAGGCAATTCCAGTCAACGAAATAACAAGCCTATGTGTCTGAGAACTATACGGGGGAAAACCCAATGACAAGGTCCCAATGGCAAAGATACCAGAGGACCAAGAAGGCTCAAAGAGAACTCACAAGCAACGAAGTAGGGGAATCAAGTATGAATCAGGCTTCGTCTGCTGCACCTAACAAAGAGAAGTCCCCAGCACAAAGGAGGCTTTTTTCCCCCAAAAAGACGGAGGTGTCTGTCAAAAGGACTATAGAGGAACCAACTAACGAAGAACCAACCAATGATGTGGACATGCTTACTGACAACTTCGACTCAGACGGGGAGTCCTCTTTGAATATCAACTGCAATGTAGTTTCTGTACTACCGCATGAATATGACCAAGTGACGGAGATGGAAGATTTTGAATAAGCAGATGAATTAGAAATGGTGAAGCACAAGCATGTGTTCTATTTTGTTATGAATAACAATGCAGTCGAAGAACAGAACGCATTTTTTGAAAGACCAGACCAAGGTATGAAGAATCACCTGAAGCCTCTATTTATTAGAGGAAATATCGAACAAGTGGGGATCATAAAGTGATGGTAGATAGGGGTGTTGTTGTCAACCTAATGCCTCAGTTCTTGCTGAAGAAGATAGGTATGTATGATACAGATATAAAACCCCATAATATGGTATTATCTAACTACAAAGGGAAGATTGGTCATACTCTCGGTGTAGTTCAAGTCGATCTCATTGTAGGAACCATTACAAGAAGAACTATGTTCATGGTCATAGCGGCTAAGACAAATTACAACTTACTCTTGGGTCGTGAGTGGATTCATGGAATAGGTGCAGTTCCCTCCTCAATGCACCGGCGTGTGGCAATTTGGAGAGAAGATGGAATTGTAGAAAACATTGAAGCTGACCAAAGCTATTATATGGCGGAGGTGAATCAAGTTTATTGAAGAAATTTTAATTGAAATCTGGCCAACATAGGGCCTTGCAGTGTTCCAGATGGCGCATATGCGCCAAACAACAATGTAATGTATTTTCTGACCCTACATCAAAGGCATGGATTTTGCTGGGATAAGGAGACTCTGAGGCAAGAAGATGATGCACCTAGACTCCCAGGAATACGACCTACAAGTTGGGATGACGAAGACATTGATCATGTCTGAGTCCTCCTTCTTCGAAAAGACTTCGGCCTATTTGGCTGAAAATAGATTAAAATTGGCTTTGGAAGCCGAAGTGAAGATTGTGGCTATGGTTGCCAATGAAGAAACAATTCATACAAAATGACCTGGGGTGTTCTTTAAGCCAAAACCTACCGGCAAAGAGAAGCTTGTCGAAGAAAAAGACCAAAGGTTGGACGCTATATACGATGATGGGCCTTTGGGATTCGAGAAGGATCCAGTGGCGTCGAACGCAAAGATGATAACACAGAACCCTCTTGAATAAGTGGATCTAGAAGATGGGACTATTAAAAGACCCCACGTATGTCAGTTCGAAGCTTAGTCCAGGAGTAAAAACAGAAGTAATCCAGTTGCTTAAGGAGTACAAAGATTGTTTTGCCCGGGACTACGACGAAATGCCTGGTTTGAATATGGACCTGGTCAAATTGAAGCTGCCCATAAAGGATGGAGAGAAGCCCATCAAGAAGATGCCAAGATGATTCGCACCAGAGATTCTCTCGAAGATAAATGAAGAAGTCGAAAGACTTCTACGCTGCAAGTTCATCCAGACCATAAGGTATGTCGAATGGATTGCAAATATAGTACCAGTAATTAAGAAAAATGGATCTCTTAGAGTATGCATAAACTTTTGTGATTTAAATTTTGCAACTTCTAAAGATTAATATCCAATGCATGTGGCTGAAATGTTAGTAGATTTTGCTTCTGGTTTCGAATATCTTAGTATGCTTGATGGATATTCAGAATACAATCAGATTTTTATTGCAAAAGAGGATGTGCCAAAGACATCATTTCGATGCCTTGGGGCAATAGGCACCTATGAATGGGTGGTTATGCCATTTAGTTTAAAAAATGCTAGGGAAACTTATCAAAGAGCAATGAACTCTATATTCCATGATTTCATTGAGACTTTCATGCAGGTCTATATTGATGATATATTAGTAAAATCTTTATCAGGATCTAGTAATTTGGATCACCTTCGCCAGTCATTCGAACGAATGAGAAAACATGGCCTGAAAATAAATCCCCTTAAAGGTGCATTATTTGTGCAGGCTGGTGACTTTCTTGGCTTTGTGGTCTATAAGAAAGGTATAGAAATCAACCAAAACAAAACAAAGGCAATAGTGGAAGCGAAAGCGCCATCAACGAAGAAAGAGTTGCAATCGCTGTTGGGAAAGATAAGCTTCTTGCGAAGATTTATATCAAACCTAAGTGGTCGAACTCAAGCCTTCTCTCCACTCTTGCGGCTGAAGCAAGGAGACTTCACATGGAATACAGAGCATCAAGAGGCATTCAAGAAAATCAATCAGTACTTGGTGCGTCCACCTATTCTGTCTCCTCCTCGAAGAGACAAGTGCATGAGGTTATACATATCTGCGTCAGATAAAACTATAGGAAGCATGCTGGGTCAAGAAGATGAAAATGGCATCGAAAGGGCCATTTAGTACTTAAGTAGAGTATTGAATGACGCAGAGACTAGATACAGTACCATAGAAAAACTATGTATTTGCTTGTAATTCTCATGTACCAAATTGAAATATTGTATAAAACCAGTCGATGTTTATGTTTCCTCACATTTTGATGTTATTAAGCATATGTTGTCTAAACCAATTTTACATAGTCGAATTGGTAAATGGGCATTGGCTCTAACAGAGTACTCTTTGAATTTCATGCCTTTAAAAGCAATGAAGGGGCAAGTAGTCTCTGATTTCATTGTCGATCATGCATTGGTCGAAGCATCCCAGAATCTTGTGGAGTTAGAACCTTGGAATTTGTTCTTTGATGGTTCTACACATAAGGAAGGAAGTGGAATTAGAATTATGATCATTTCTCTAGATAAAATTCCAACAAAGCTTAAGTACAAAATAGAAGGACCCCCTTGTTCGAACAATGAGGCAAAATATGAAGCATTGATATCAGGACTTGAAGCTTTATTGGAATTGGGGGAAACTAGAGTCAAAATAATGGATGGCTCTGAATTAGTAATCAAACAAATTACTAAACAGTACAAGTGAATAAAAGAAAACTTGATATTTTACTTCGTGATAGAAAACAGGTTTCTTCAAAAGTTTGAGTATGTAGATATCAAGTACATCCCCAGGTTGAAGAATCAAGAAGCAACTGATTTGGCTCAGATCGCTTCAGGATATAAAGTATCAAAAGAAAGATTGGAAGATTTGATCGAAGTACGTGGCAAGGTGCTAGCTACTAAAGTTTCTCCAGCAGATTTAAAAAATTCAAGTCTAGGTTACGCAAATGAATTGCATTTCGAAATATTAGCCATAGATAGCTTACCAGATACAGATTAGAGAAGTATAATAATAAAAATTATTTGAAATATCCAACAACAAGTACTGAAAGAAAGGTAAAATATCGTGCCTTAAGTTATGTGTTAATAGGCAACTGATTGTTTAAGAAAACTCCAGAAGGAGTCTTGTTTAAATGCTTATGAGAAACTGAAGCTTATTTATCACTAGAAAACGTGCATAGTGGGGCATGTGGATCACATCAAGAAGGTCACAAGATGAAGTGGCTTTTGTTTCGATATGGCATGTGTTGGCCTACAATTTTAAAAGATTGTATATATTTTTCCAAAGGATGCCAAGAATTCCAGATTCATGCAGGAATTCAGCATGCTCCTGCAAGTGAACTACATTCAATTGTCAAGCCATGGCCCTTTAGAGGTTGGGAATTGTATTTGATTGGCGAAATTAGACCATCATCTTCAAAGAATCAGAAATACATTTTAGTGGGAATAGATTATTTCACAAAATGGATAGAAGCAATACCTTTGGTGAATGTTGATCAAGAAAGAATCATCGAATTCATCCAGAGGCATGTTGCTTATAGATTTGGAATCCCATAAACCATTACAACAAATCAAGGATCAGTATTTACTGGTCGAAATATGCAAGAGTTCACTAAAGATATGGGTTTCAAATTACTAACATTTACGCCTTATTATGCACAAGAAAATGTACAAGTCGAAGCAGCTAATAAGGTCATTGTTGTACCCCAAAATTTGCCCTCCCATATTCCTCAAGATTTATCAAGAATAATCTTCAAATTGCTCAAAATTGCTCAAGGATTATACAGTCAAACCATCTCCTAAGCCAACTGAAATTAGGGTTTTGGTTCTCTCAAGGAATTTGAGGTTTTCAATGGTTCAATCAAGTCTCATAGGCCTATATGCATTCTCAAGCACCTACATGTCAAGTTTCAAGACTCACAGTGTCAATTTGCACAGTCAAAAGCTACATTTGACCTACAGTCAACTGCAGGGGCAAAATGGTCATTTTGCAGTCAAAAGTCAGAATTTTTGGTCAACATCTTATTTTGAGTCCACAATCATCATTTGATCGAGTATTGATCATGATTCCATAAGGATAGCTCAAAAATCATCAAGGTGCAAAAAGTTATTATTTTTGGACAGTAGAAAAGTCAATTGTATCTTGACCAGGGCATAACTTTTTCATGGTTCATCAGAAAAATTCCATCCAATGCTCATTTTGAAGGGGATGCCATTTCCTACAATCCATCTTCACATTCCAAGACCAAGAAATGCTCTCACAAAAAGTTATCAATTTCTACATTATAGGTCAAATTCAAAAGTCAACAAAAGTACCTTTTGAGTCAAAGGCCATAATTTGATATTGGTAAATCCAAATGACATGGGACCAAAGGCATTGGTTAGAGGACTTCAAGACCTTTCCACAATGTCCAAGAACATGGTCATATGATCAAAATTGAGCAAGATATGCATTGGAGAAGTTGGGAAATTTTTATGAATTTGCAAAAGTCAACTTTGCTCAAAACACCTTATTTTTGCTAATGGGCCTCAAATCTCTTCTTGAAACTTCATCCATGACTTATGCACGACCCATCAAGCTTAATGGAATTTATTTTCTTATTTTTATTGATTAATTGGATTTTTAATTAATATTAATTCATTTAATTAATTTAAATTGTAGGAAGATACAACATTTGATTTTTTCAATCTTTTTGTGAAGCAAATATGACCTAAAAAGGCTGGCAATTTCGTGCACCAAGTCAAAGATGCAAAATCTCCAAAATTGGCAACTTTGTTCAATCATGAAAATGCAAAAAGATTTGATTTTCAATCAAAGATCAAATCATCAATTCAATGGATTCTTGTTCAGATTTTGACCTAATTCCATTCCTCTATATATATGCAAGTAAACCCTAACTCATACACGTGCAAGAAAGCTGCAAAAAAGCCATAGCCATATTGAGAAATTTCAAGAAAAACTTAAAACTGATTTTCACATTCCAGGCCAATTCAAGGCATTTTATTTATTCTAATACCTTGCAGGAGTTCTCAGGAACGATTTACAATCAAATTCCAATACCAAAGCTCAAGGAATCGTCCATTACAGAACCACGGTTTGCCATTCTTTTCCAAAATCGTATTGCTTAATTCATGTGCATTTAACATATTTTCTTGATTGTCTTGTGTTGCTAGAGGCCATATGAAGCTAATGATATCACTTAATTGGACTATAACTCCCTAAATCACGAGATGCCATGAACGGTTTTCTAGGGTTCTTGAGTTTGAAATTGGGGATTCCTAAACCAGGAATAATTGAGACTTGTGAGACCCATGACTGAATTCGTTGAACCAAGATGAACAAAAACAAACCCTCGCAAAATATTTATGTAAACCATAGCCCTAATCGCTATTTTTCGTGCAAGCATGTTGTGGGGGTTAAAAACCCCCGCTATCTAATGTTTATTTTACAAGGCAAACAGAGAAGATGATTAGGTGTTAGCCTCCCATTGATTAATTCAAAAAGGCGCGCGTTTTTTGTGTTTTACAGCTTAGTGATTTGTTTCCCAATATAATATTCTTTCTCTATCCTAATAACAATTAAAGCAGGTGGTTGGAGTGGTTAAGGCATTGGCTTGTAAGCATTGGGACCTGGGTTCGAATCCCGGGTCCCCCAAAATATTTTTTTCTATTTTTCTTCATATATTTACATGCAGGCTTCCAAAAGTGATCCACCATATACCTCAATCATCAACGCGCCATGTGGCGTCAGGCACAGATCCAAGGGTCATGGGTGAATGATCATCATATTCCCAGTCAACACGCGCCATGGAGGATCAGGAAAGTCAAAAGCAGGCTTGAGTACAATTGAGCTTCAGGATTCCACACACACCTCCTAATTGGGCCATCACCCCCACAAGTTTACTTCTTTTCTTTTTTCTTTTCCTTTTTATTTCTTTCATTAATTATTTATTATAATTATTATTTTCACTAACAAAAATAATTAATTTTTATAATAAATTCAGAAAAGCTAAAATTTAATATTTTTTATTATTATTATTTATTAATTTCACCCTTTATTATTTTTGTAAATAAATGCTAACAAATTAATTTAGTCTTTTTTAATTAGGTTAATTTCAATATTTTTTTGCAATAAATAAAAATAAATTAGAATTAGGGTTTTTACTAACTTTTGACTATTTTTTACTTTTATTTCCTTAAAACATTAAAAAATGAAAAATATTTCTTTTAATTAATTAATTAGTTAGGATTAATTTAATTAAATACCAAATAACAAAAAAAAACTTCTTTCTTTCTCAAAAAGGGTCAAAACCCTAAGGACTTCTCCGATTCAATTTTCTCTCGCGCGTACGTTTGTTCATATTATTTTTTATCATTATTATGTAATTGCTCCGAGAATGTAATAACGTTAATTAGGACTTTTTATCGCTTTCATTTAATTTCCCGCATTTACTTTTCAAGGGTTGTTTTTGGCGATGTAAATACCCGACGCCTTGTAATAGCTTAGATTTATTTTCCGCACAACTATTAAATGTTAGATGTATGTTAACTAGGCTATGCATGACAAGACTTATCTCTGAAAATAAAATCAAAACGTAGCTCACCATAACATGTGCAAAGATAACTTAACTGAATCTTGACACACTCGCACATGCCACTCCTAGGGTACGCCTCACTTGGTTGCCTCGATGTGGTCATTGAGTATAGGGTGTTTTAGAGGTCGCCCTCTTATCTAAAGATCAAAATTGCCTCGGAACGGTTGCCTCGATAAAAAATGATCTAGAACATTAGGGTTACCGCTAAGGCGTCCTACTATTGCTTTGGTGACCACACATGTCCCATAATCGAATTGACCCGAAAACTCCAACGACGGTGCTACCTACTTCTCAATAGTGGGATAGCGCTGTTTAAAGGACATTTACACAGCTTAATTTCTTTTGAGTAGGTAGAGGTTCTAAGGTACTTTCTCTTTTAAAAAAAACAAAAATACTTTTCGCACCTACACTTTTCTGACAAAAAGTTTTTCAAACAAACACTTTATACACTCTTGAGGACTGATACAGGAGTTAAATCGAAGTTTTCAAACAAACTTTTTTCAAAACCCACAAACACAAGAAAAGCAAAACATTTTTGAAAACATAGTGAGCAAGTACCTAAGAGCCTGTGGATAACCACAAATAGAAAGGGTGCTAACACCTTCCCTTTCTATAATCTACCTCCCGAACCGAGAAACATCTCGAAAAGGAATTTTGCTGTGCTTTTGTCCTTTCCTTGTTGGAGAAAATAAAAGACGGTGGCGACTCTTGCTTACCGCGACATTTTGCGAACCAGCATTCTAAAACAGTCAGTTCTATTTCCACCGATCACAGAACTGGCGACTCTGCTGGGGAATCATTAATAAGTGAGGTGTACCTTAGGATTAGATCATTCTATGTTTTCAATTGCATGCTTTGTATGATTTATATTTGTGGGCTTGTATTGGAGTTTCATAGATCCTAACCCAGATCTGGGGAATACCCTTTAGGTAAGTAGCAATAAACTGTGAGGGACCTGTCCGGCGTAGACCGACACGGGTGAAGCAGTAGCTACGTTGGTGTGACACATTGGTCTGTACCGATATCCCTTGTGTTGGAACGAGGAGAATATGGGTCTTCTGAGGAGTCATTAAGCACCAACTGACCTTAGCACCTTAAATTGACCAACTTGGCCATAGAACAATAGCAGTATGCTACCCTCATTTAGGCTAAACTCTCGTGATGGTTCCGACCGCAAGAAAAGGTTGCTAAGCTGGAGTTATGACCGATTGAGGGTAGTCAGTGATATTGAGATCCTCTAGAACCCGGTTACTATTTTCTAGGACAGGTCTTAACCAACTGAAACTGAAAGAGGGTAGTACCTAAAATTCATGCTGGCCTGAACTCTAAGGGCTGTTTTGTGTGACTTGTGTGCCTTTGCCATGTTTGCCTTTTGTGAATACTTGTGGTGTGCCTTTATCATAACATCATACCATCATAACATTGCATGCATCCTGCATAAGGACTAACCCATTTCAAAGACAAGAGGGTTTCATCTTTGCTCTGTTTTGTAGGACATCATCATGCCCATGCGAAGGAATACTATCCGGCTCAATTTTGTTCAACCACCTGCTTTGCTTACAGAATTGGTTGATAGGATTCCAAACACTACTTCCTTCATCAAGAGGCATGGTTCTCTTCTCGGTTTAGTCACTTCAAAGTGGGACCAACAATTGATGAGCGTCCTGGCCCAGTTTTATGATCCGCTATACCATTGCTTCACCTTTCAAGACTTCCAGCTGGTCCCTACCCTGGAAGAATTCTCTGATTTGCTTGGTATCCCTGTTTTGGAACAGACTCCATTCACTGGTTGGGAAAAGACTCTTAGACCTGAGGAGATTGTTGTAGCCCTTCCCTTGACCAAAGAAGAGGTAATGGCTAACTGGGAGACTCGAAGCGGAGTTAAGGGCTTTTTGGCTAAGTTTCTGATTGGCAAAGCTAATAGTTTCTGGAATGACTTAGACTTCAGGGCGTACGAAGACATTCTGGCTCTCTTAATCTATGGTCTAGTATTGTTTCCAAATCCTGATACCTTCATTAATGTCAACGCCATAAGGATCTTCATCTCTTGGAATTCTGTACCCACTCTCTTGGGTGATATCCTGCAACAGCTCTACGCTCGTATTGCCCGAAGACGGGGAACTTTATGGTGTTGTGCTCCTTTATTGGTGAGGTGGTTTATTTCGCACCTCCCTAAGTTCGTACTGAAGAACAAAGAAGGAAGGGGCTGGGCTCATAGGATAATGTCTCTCACTGATAATGACATCATTTGGACTCTCAGAGGTTTAGATGAGGTGGCTGTTATTGATCGTTGCGGAGAGTATCCTAATGTTCCTTTGATCGGAACCCAGGGAGGAATCTCTTATAATCCATGTTTAGCTCTCCGTCAGTTTGGAAGATCCAGAAGAGCAGGGCCTCATGAGATGTTGATACCTCACATCAGTTTTGAGTTTCAGGTAGATAGTGACGAGCTGCGTCGTAGATTCATCCGGGCTTGGGACAGAATTCACAAAGCTGACCCACATGAGTTGGGACCGAAGACTTCTCTACCAATGGAATCCTACTTCAGATGGGTCCGCATCCGTGCTCAGAAGTTAGGTATGCCATACGAAGCTGTCAGACCTATTACTCTTGAAGTTCCTGATAAAGACAGGGTTCCTCCAACTGTTCTCCGTCCTCATATGCCCACTGATGTTGACACGCTGAAGAGGTCTTGGGCGCAACTGCAGGAAGAACGAGATTCTTATCGGGAAAGGTTCAATGAACAGGAACAGAAGATCCAGAAGCTGACTAAGCAATTGGAGAACGAGCGGATCCTGAATAACTATATCCGTACTGAGAAGAAGAGGCCATGGGAGCATTGATGGGCCTTGGATGTTTCTTTTACAGCTTTTATTTACTTTCCCGTATTTCCATTCTTGTAACGCCTAAGGGCAATTTGGTGAACAATTTAAATTCTAAAGTTGAATCTAATAAAGTGTGTTTCCTTTTTGTCTACAAAGTTGAATCCCGATTGTCTTTGAAAACATAAATCATACGCATTTCATTCCATCATATGCATAACAGGTACCCCTTTTTACAGGTCACTTATCTTCTTCGTTGTTTATTTCAGCAATCATCATGTCTTCTGAACCTTCCACTGAACAAGCTATCAAGGCCCTCCAGGCCCAGAACGCCCAGTTCCAAGAGTTGGTTATGAGCTTAGCCAAGGGTCAACAGGAGTTGAAGAGCCTGATTCTGAAGAAGAAGAAGAAGAGGACCATCTTGTTCAACACTGGACGCAGATTTGGGAATGGATTACAAAATGAGGTTGAGCTGACTACCTCATCTGTAGGCAAAGACAGTCCACAAGAGAGAAGGGTTCCTAGTCCCGTGGTCTCCTACAACGAGACAGATTATAATGATGAACAATATCCTCCTACCGAGGATAGGTATAAACAGCTGGAGGACCGCTTAAGTGCTATGGAGATTCAGAATGTGCCCGGGCTAGACTTTGGAGACCTAGGCTTATCCTCTGGGGTGGTGATTCCCCATAAATTCAAGGCACCTGCTTTTGCAAAATACGACAGAGCCTCCTGTCCAAAGCTGCACCTCCGGTCGTACGTAAGGAAGATCCAACCTTAAACTGCTGACAAGAATTTGTGGATCCATTTCTTCCAGGATAGTCTTTCAGGGACTCAACTCAAATGGTTCTATCAGCTGGATGGAGCCAGTATTCGTAACTGGGAGGATTTGGCTACTGCGTTTTATAAGCAGTATCAGTATAATTCCGACCTCGCTCCTACGCGTACCCAACTCTAGGGTATGTCACTAGGGACGGGTGAAGGATTTAAGGAATATGCCCAAAAGTGGAGAGACCTGGCTGGAAGGGTGCAGCCACCTTTAACTGACCGTGAACTTGTGGATATGTTCTTGGGGACCCTATCTGGCCCGTTCTTCAACCATTTGATCGGAAATTCTCTTGCCGGGTTTACAGACCTTATCTTGACTGGTGAGAGAATAGAAGCTGGTATCAAGTCTGGGAAGATACAAAAAGGTGCCTCCTCGAGCACTAAAAAGAAGCCCTTCAAGAAGGAATCTAGTGTTGTCTATGGTTCAAGGAGACAAAATAGACCGGAACGCCGCCAAGCTATCAACGCGGTGGTTATTTCAAAGCCTGCTGCTGCTCCTCAGCATCATAACCAACAAAGGCGTGAGAGACCTAGAAGGCAGTTTACTCGTCTCAGCATGACCTTGTCCCAGATATTGCCGCAGTTACTGACAACCAATCTGGTGACTATAAAAGAAGCTCCGAAGGTTATAAACACAACGTCCCCAAAGTACAATCCTAACGCCCGCTGCGCTTATCATTCTGACAGCCCAGGGAATACTACGAATGATTGTTGGGCTCTGAAGAATAAGGTCCAAGACCTGATTGATGCTAAGGAGGTTGAGTTCGAGGCGCCCGAAAGGCCCAATGTTGTGACTGCTCCCATGCCCAAGCATGGATTAAATGCTATCAGGGTTGAAGCTGACATGGAGGAATCTGAATTCGACAGCTGGATCTACCCTACGACCAACGGTGGACCAAGCAACTGGACAGCAAAAGACTTCGTCCCTATTACTTTTGTGACTCAGTAATGAACTCCTTTGTTTTGAATTTGTAACAAACAATATCGTGAAACTTTATGGCCCAGTGTCTTACCCGGGGCACCGTGGCTTCATTTGTGAGGGCTTTTGTGTGCCATTTTCATATATCATTAATAAAAGCATTGGACGTTTTTTGAATTTCAAATCTTGCACTCCTTGTCTTTCTTTATTATATATTGCAAAAGAGCTATTTACACACACTCACATATACAGGTCCCAATCCACTCTGGATCTCACTGGTAACGACTCTGCTACCGCCAGTTATGACTTTGAAAATCCGATCAACTTAGCCGAAGACGAAGGTGAAGATGATTGCGAAGTGCCTGGTGAGCTTGCAAGATTGCTACTCCAGGAAGAGAGGGCCATTCATCCCCATGAAGAGCCAGTGGAAACGGTAAATCTGAGTACTAAGACAGACAGAAAGGAAGTCAAGATTGGTGCTAATCTGGAGTCTAGTGTGAAACAACGGTTGATTCAGATGCTGCATGACTACGTGGAAATCTTTTCCTGGTCTTACGAAGATATGCCTGGGCTGGATACCGACATTGTGGTTCATCACTTGCCTACCAAGGAAGAATGCCCTCCAGTAAAACAGAAGGTCCGCCGTATGCGTCCAGAGATGTCCGAGAAAATCAAAGTGGAGGTTATGAAACAATTCGACGCCAGTTTTCTAGCAGTAACTGCTTACCCTCAGTGGGTCGCCAATGTGGTTCCAGTGCCGAAGAAAGATGGTAAGGTCCGAATGTGTGTTGACTACAGGGATTTGAACAGGGCGAGCCCTAAGGATGACTTCCCGCTGCCTCACATCGACGTTCTGGTTGACAACACTGCTCAGCATAAGGTATTCTCCTTCATGGACGGGTTCTCCGGTTATAATCAAATCAAGATGGCTCCTGAAGACATGGAGAAGACCACTTTTGTTACTCAGTGGGGTACCTTTTGTTACAAGGTCATGCCTTTTGGGTTGAAAAATGCTGGGGCAACATACCAACGTGCCATGGTTGCTTTGTTTCATGACATGATCCATCATGAGATTGAAGTATACGTCGACGATATGATTGCAAGGTCCCAAACTGAGGAGGAACACCTTGACCATCTACAGAAGCTGTTTGACCGGTTGAAGTTGTACAAGCTGAGATTAAACCCGAACAAGTGAACCTTCGGGGTGAGATCTGGAAAACTACTAGGTTTTGTCGTGAGCGACAAAGGTATTCAGGTGGACCCTGCCAAAGTGAAAGCCATACAAGAGATGCCAGTTCCCAAGACAGAGAAAGAAGTCAGAGGCTTTCTAGGACGGCTGAACTACATTGCCCGATTCATCTCACACCTAACCGCTACTTGTGAGCCAATCTTCAAGCTACTGAAGAAAGATCAAGTAGTACGTTGGAACGATGAATGTCAGGCCGCTTTCGAAAGAATCAAAGAGTATCTCCAAGAGCCACCCATTCTTATGCCACCGGTTGAAGGGAGACCTCTAATCTTATACTTGACAGTACTTGACAGCTCAATGGGGTGTGTGCTAGGTCAGCATGACGAGTCTGGCCGAAAAGAGCATGTTATTTATTACCTTAGCAAAAAGTTTACCGACAGTGAGACCCGATACTCACTGCTCGAGAAGACTTGCTGCGCTTTGGTATGGGCTGCTCGCCGGCTGAGACAATATATGTTGACTCACACAACTCTGTTGATTTCAAAAATGGATCCAATCAAGTATATCTTTGAAAAGCCCGCCTTGTCCGGAAGAATAGCAAGATGGCAGATGATCTTGACTGAATATGACATCCAGTACACGACTCAAAAAGCAATCAAGGGAAGTGTGTTGGCAGACCATTTGGCACATCAGGCAGTGGATGACTACCAATCTATGAACTTTGAATTTCCATACGAGAATATCATGGTAGTGACTGATTGTGAAATACCTGGACCGGATGAAGGACCTGAGGAAGGATCCCGATGGTCTATGCACTTTGATGGAGCCTCAAACGCTTTGGGTAACGGTATCAGCGCTGTGATCATATCTCCTAAAGGCACTCATACTCCACTGACCGCCCGACTATGTTTCAACTGCACCAACAACATGGCGGAGTATGAAGCATGCATCATGGGTCTTCGAGCTGCAATTGACATGAGGATCAAGTTTCGGAGTGTCTTTGGAGATTCCGCTCTCGTGATCCGTCAGATCAAAGGCGAGTGGGATACGAAAAACCCAGATCTTATTCCTTACAAGGAGTATGTGTTGACGTTGCTTCCCCATTTCGAGGAGATAACCTTTGAACATTTCCCAAGAGAGGAGAACCAGTTGGCGGACGCGTTAGCTATGATGTCTTCTATGTTCAAAGTCAAATAGGACAACGAGGCTCCCCGAATCATTATTTGGAAATTGGATGAACCTGCACATTATTGTGATCTTGAGACCGAAGAAGTAACAGAAAAACCTTGGTATCACTAGGTAAAGAGGTACCTTAAAGCTCAAGAATACCCCAAGGGCGCATCTGTCAATGACAAGAAGTTTCTGAGAAGGTTCGCGGCAAAGTTCTTCCTCAGCAACGGAATTCTTCACAAACGAAACCATAATTCAACCTTACTGCGTTGTATGGATAAGACTGAAGTAGAAAGGATCATGGCAGAGCTGCATGAAGGTACCTTCGGAACTCACTCCAGTGGACATACCATGGCAAAGAAAATCCTTCGGGCAGGATATTACTGGTCCACAATGGAAGCCAACTGTTATCAGCATTCTCAGACATGTCACAAATGCCAGATCTATGCTGATAAGGTGCACGTTCCTCCAGTTCCTTTGAACGTATTAACAGCACCTTGGCCTTTTGCAATATGGGGCATTGATATGATCGGCGAGATCAGACCTACGGCATCCAACGGGCATCGCTTCATCCTGGTAGCGATTGATTACTTTACGAAGTGGGTTGAAGCAGCTTCCTTTGCTACCGTAACCAAGAACGTAGTGGCACGGTTCATTCGGCACAACCTGATCTGTCGATACGGTGTACCAGAGAGGATCATTACAGACAATGGTACCAATCTTAACAACAAGATGATCACTGAGCTCTGCGAGCAATTCCAGATACAACACCACAACTCTTATCCTTACCGGCCGAAGATGAATGGGGCTGTAGAAGCAGCCAATAAGAACATCAAGAAGATTGTGCAGAAGATGAAAGTGACCTACAAAGATTGGCACGAGATGTTACCGTTTTCTCTTCATGGGTACCGTACCTCAGCACGGACGTCAACAGGGGCAACACCCTATTCCTTGGTATACGGCATGGAGGCAGTCTTGCCCATTGAAGTTCAGATACCCTCTCTTCGGATCATGAAGGATGCAGGTTTGAGCGAAGATGACTGGATCCAGACCCGGCTTGATTAATTAAACCTAATTGATGAAAAGAGACTCACCGCTATTTCTCATGGTCAAACATACCAAAAACGGATGATCAAGGCATTTAACAAGAAAGTCAGACGACAAGAGTATCAAGTTGGGGACCTGGTAATCAAGCGCATCATCCTACCTCAAGGTGATCCCAGGGGCAAATGGACCCCTACGTACGAAGGGCCATTCGTAGTCAAGAATATCTTCTCAGGAGGAGCAATGATTCTAACCACCATGGATGGTGACGACCTTCCTCACCCCGCCAACGCAGACATAGTAAAAAGATACTACGCATGATTAAAGACCCGCTAGGTCGACTGGCCTAGGAAAAAATAAGGGCTTCCCGGCGAACCAAAAGGGTTCGGGCAAAAATAAGGGATGAAAATAATAAAAAAATCTGTACACCCGGCAAGTCGAAAACCTGAAAAGGCGGCTTGGGCAAAAATGGGTATCCCGGTGGACTGAAAACCCGAAAGGGCGGTCCAGGCAAAAGTTAGGGATAAGCGTAACACTATGTCTCATTGGATCACCCTGCATCCAGACTTCGGTATCGACTATCAGGCTCAGACGGAACCAATCAATCAGCTTCATCTTCAACTAAGCAGCAAAGTGATGAGACGCTTGAAGACATAAAGGCGATAGCAGAGTTGGAACCCAGTGGGATTTTTCACATAGTTGTTTTGTTCCTTTTTTACAAATTGTATAAACTCTATTTTGTTCGGCGGCGTTCTCTTACTAGGACGTCAGTCTCCTGTACAAAAAACGCCTATTTACAGGCAAATTTCAAAATCAATACAAGTTCATTTTTCAGACAAATTGCCAATTGTTTTTCCTTTATCTGTTTTGTTTTGCAAAGAACGTCCAATGTTCATTTTTGATATATGCATTTGACATTAATTGCTGATCATAAATATTTGCATGCGAAACAAAGGACTAATTACAGGTGACATCAGAAACAGGGGCAATAAGAATTGTCTAAGCGATCTAGTTGCTCTGTCCGCCAAGGTACCAAGGTAAGTTCAGCTGAAGAACATGACCAAGATACCTCCACTCCCCGCAGAGTAAGACAAGATTCAGCAATATACTCTCTCCAAGCAGAGTTGGCCTCCCATCAGCCCTAAAAAGGCACAGTATCCCCAGCTAGTCAGCAATACTCTTCCCCCAAGCAGAGTTGGTCTACCATCAGTCCTGGAAAAGGTAGGTATCCCTAGAAGATCTTAATATTCTCCAGCAGAGTATAAAGATATTCCTCAGCAAGCATCCCCGGCAGTCTTAACATTCCTCGACAGAAGTATAAGAATGTTCCTCGGCGGAATACTAGATACCCCCAGTGGAGTCATTTCCCAGCGCAGTCTGAAAAAGCTTCCCCGCCAGAGTTGAATCATCTCCCCAGTAGATTCTGGAAGCTTATCCCCTGCAGAGTACAAAGGTTATTCCCCACCAGAGTCTAACTGGGTTATCCTCAGCAAGTTGCAACTGAAAGATCATCCTCAGCGAAATTCTTCCTATCCCCAGCAGAGTTTATCATCGAAATCACAACAGAGCTTATCAACGGAGTCCCCGGCGGAGTTATCGTTAAAATCTCAGCAGAACATCTCTTCCCACAGAGTAATTCCCCGCAGAGTAATCTCTTCGCCATGTTTATTCCCCAACGGAGTCATCCTCCCCTACAGGTTTATTCGTGCAATCAGCTTCGTTCATCATCCCCAGCGGAAACGAAGAACTCAACACTACTCTCCAGCAGCTCCGGGATTTATTTTCCCCAGCTAAAACATCACATTGTCATACATCATGATACATGCATATACGCATCATATCGTACGATCTCATTTTGAGAACATCATGCATTTCATACATCATGACATTGCATACAACTAATGCTTTGCCTTTTTAGGAAAAGGTCAATCAAAAGATGATTACCATCAACTTTTGCAGTTCCAGATCAACACCTGTAACTAGCCAGGAAATATCTGTGGACGACTGATTATAGGTTAACACTTGAAACCAGACAAGAAAACCACCTATATGAAGAGATTGAAGATCAACACCTGTAACAGGCCAGGAAACTATCTTTCTTTCTCAGGTCAGAGATTAATACCTGAAACCAGACAGGAAAACTATCTCATCGGCCAGCCTTCTTAAGTTCCAGATTAATACCTGTAACTAGCCAGGAAACATCTGTGGACGACTGATTGTAGATCTATACCTGAAACCAGACAGGAAAGTTATCTACATTGAAGAGATTGAAGATCAATACCTGTAACAAGCCAGGAAGACTATCTTTCTTTTTCAAAGTCAGAGATTAATACCTGAAACTAGACAGGAAAACTATCTCCTTGACCCACCTCTCTTAAGTTCCAGATCAACACCTGTAACAAGCCAGGAAAAATCTGTGGACGACGGATTGTAGATTAATACCTGAAACCAGACAGGACAACTATCTACTTGACCATCATCAGGAAACCCTACACCGGTTCCTTCTCTTCCAAGATGCAGTTTTACACGGACTCATCATCAAGCAACCTTACACAGGTTCCTTCTCTCAACCTACCAAGTTACAATTCAACAAACATTTCCAGATGACATCTATAAGCCCATCCTCGACAAGACTCTGTCACCTCCCCAGATGGCATCTATAAGCCCATCATCCTATCCATCATCTCTCCAAATGGCATCTATAAGCCCATTCCCGACATCACATTGCTGATACTAACACCATGCGAGTGCAAATTTCTGGGCACTCTAGTGTTCAATCATCTTCCACCTTCGGATCACGAAAGGCACACAAGCCAATCTACATCCTCAGGTTTAAGAAGATTGAACAGGGGCAACTGTTGTACCCCAAAATTTGCCCTCCCATATTCCTTAAGATTTATCAAGAATAATCTTCAAATTGCTCAAAATTGCTCAAGGATTAGACAATCAAACCATCTCCTAAGCCAACTGAAATTAGGGTTTTGGTTCTCTCAAGGAATTTGAGGTTTTCAATGGTTCAATCAAGTCTCATAGGCCTATATGCATTCTCAAGCACCTACATGTCAAGTTTCAAGACTCACAGTGTCAATTTGCACAGTCAAAAGCTCCATTTGACCTACAGTCAACTACAGGGGCAAAATGGTCATTTTGTAGTCAAAAGTCATAATTTTTGGTCAACATCTTATTTTGAGTCCACAATCATCATTTGATCAAGTCTTGATCATGATTCCATAAGGATAGCTCAAAAATCATCAAGGTGCAAAAAGTTACTATTTTTGGACAGTAGAAAAGTCAACTGTATCTTGACCAGGGCATAACTTTTTCATGGTTCATCAGAAAAATTCCATCCAATGCTCATTTTTAAGGGGATGCCATTTCCTACAATCCATCTTCACATTCCAAGACCAAGAAATGCTCTCACAAAAAGTTATCAATTTCTACATTATAGGTCAAATTCAAAAGTCAACAAAAGTACCTTTTGAGTCAAAGGCCATAATTTGAGATTGGTAAATCCAAATGACATGGGACCAAAGTCATTGGTTAGAGGACTTCAAGACCTTTCCACAATGTCCAAGAACATGGTCATATGATCAAAATTGAGCAAGATATGCATTGGAGAAGTTGGGAAATTTTTATGAATTTGCAAAAGTCAACTTTGCTCAAAACACCTTATTTTTGCTAATGGGCCTCAAATCTCTTCTTGAAACTTCATCCATGACTTATGCACGACCCATCAAGCTTAATGGAATTTATTTTCTTATTTTTATTGATTAATTGGATTTTTAATTAATATTAATTCATTTAATTAATTTAAATTGTAGGAAGATACAAGATTTGATTTTTTCAATCTTTTTGTGAAGCAAATATGACCTAAAAAGGCTGGCAATTTCGTGCACCAAGTCAAAGATGCAAAATCTCCAAAATTGGCAACTTTGTTTAATCATGAAAATGCAAAAAGATTTGATTTTCAATCAAAGATCAAATCATCAATTCAATGGATTCTTGTTCAGATTTTGACCTAATTCCATTCCTCTATATATATGCAAGTAAACCCTAACTCATCCACGTGCAAGAAAGCTGCAGAAAAGCCATAGCCATATTGAGAAATTTCAAGAAAAACTCAAAACTGATTTTCACATTCCAGACCAATTCAAGGCATTTTATTTATTCTAATACCTTGCAGGAGTTCTCAGGAACGATTTACAATAAAATTCCAATACCAAAGCTCAAGGAATCGTCCATTACAGAACCATGATTTGCCATTCTTTTCCAAAATCGTATTGCTCAATTCATATGCATTTAACATATTTTCTTGATTGTCTTGTGTTGCTAGAGGCCATATGAAGCTAATGATATCACTTAATTGGACTATAACTCCCTAAATCACGAGATGCCATGAACGGTTTTCTAGGGTTCTTGAGTTTGAAATTGGGGATTCCTAAACCAGGAAAAATTGAGACTTGTGAGACCCATGACTGAATTCGTTGAACCAAGACGAACAAAAACAAACCCTCGCGAAATATTTATGTAAACCATAGCCCTAATCGCTATTTTTCGTGCAAGCATGTTGTGGGGGTTAAAAACCCCCGCTATCTAATGTTTATTTTACAGGGCAAACGGAAAAGATGATTAGGTGTTAGCCTCCCATTGGTTAATTCAAAAAGGCGCGCGTTTTTTGTGTTTTACAGCTTAGTGATTTGTTTCCCAATATAATATTCTCTCTCTATCCTAATAACAATTAAAGCAGGTGGTTGGAGTGGTTAAGGCATTGGCTTGTAAGCATTGGGACCTGGGTTCGAATCCCGGGTCCCCCAAAATATTTGTTTCTATTTTTCTTCATATATTTACATGCAGGCTTCCAAAAGTGATCCACCATATACCTCAATCATCAACGCGCCATGTGGCGTCAGGCACAGATCCAAGGGTCATGGGTGAATGATCATCATATTCCCAGTCAACACGCGCCATGGAGGATCAGGAAAGTCAAAAGCAGGCTTGAGTACAATTGAGCTTCAGGATTCCACACACACCTCCTAATTGGGCCATCACCCCCACAAGTTTACTTCTTTTCTTTTTTCTTTTCCTTTTTATTTCTTTCATTAATTATTTATTATAATTATTATTTTCACTAACAAAAATAATTAATTTTTATAATAAATTCAGAAAAGCTAAAATTTAATATTTTTTATTAATATTATTTATTAATTTCACCCTTTATTATTTTTGTAAATAAATGCTAACAAATTAATTTAGTCTTTTTTAATTAGGTTAATTTCAATATTTTTTTGCAATAAATAAAAATAAATTAGAATTAGGGTTTTTACTAACTTTTGACTATTTTTTACTTTTATTTCCTTAAAACATTAAAAAATCAAAAATATTTCTTTTAATTAATTAATTAGTTAGGATTAATTTAATTAAATACCAAATAACAAAAAAAAAACTTCTTTCTTTCTCAAAAAGGGTCAAAACCCTAAGGACTTCTCCGATTCAATTTTCTCTCGCGCGTACGTTTGTTCATATTATTTTTTATCATTATTATGTAATTGCTCCGAGAATGTAATAACGTTAATTAGGACTTTTTATCTCTTTCATTTAATTTCCCGCATTTACTTTTCAAGGGTTGTTTTTGGCGATGTAAATACCCGACGCCTTGTAATAGCTTAGATTTATTTTCTGCACAACTATTAACTGTTAGATGTATGTTAACTAGGCTATGCATGACAAGACTTATCTCTGAAAATAAAATCAAAACGTAGCTCACCATAACATGTGCAAAGATAACTTAACTGAATCTTGACACACTCGCACATGCCACTCCTAGGATACGCCTCACTTGGTTGCCTCGATGTGGTCATTGAGTATAGGGTGTTTTAGAGGTCGCCCTCCTGTCTAAAGATCAAAATTGCCTCGGAACGGTTGCCTCGATAAAAAATGATCTAGGACATTAGGGTTACCGCTAAGGCGTCCTACTATTGCTTTGGTGACCACACATGTCCCATAATCGAATTGACCCGAAAACTCCAACGACGGTGCTACCTACTTCTTAATAGTGGGATAACATTGTCTAAAGGACATTTACACAGCTTAATTTCTTTTGAGTAGGTAGAGGTTCTAAGGTACTTGCTCTTTCAAAAAAAACAAAAATACTTTTCGCACCTACACTTTTCTGACAAAAAGTTTTTCAAACAAACACTTCATACACTCTTGAGGACTGATACAGGAGTTAAATCGAAGTTTTCAAACAAACTTTTTCAAAACCCACAAACACAAGAAAAGCAAAACATTTTTGAAAACATAGTGAGCAAGTACCTAAGAGCCCGTGGATAACCACAGATAGAAAGGGTGCTAACACCTTCCCTTTCTATAATCTACCTCCCGAACCGAGAAACATCTCGAAAAGGAATTTTGCTGTGCTTTTGTCCTTTCCTTGTTGGAGAAAATAAAAGACGGTGGCGACTCTTGCTTACCGCGACATTTCGCAAACCAGCATTCCAAAACAGTCAGTTCTATTTCCACCGATCACAGTCATCAATGGGCTAATCAAGAGACATGTGGGCAGAAAGCTAAAGAATTGGCACAAAACCTTAGATAAAGTCTTACGGGCTTGTCGAACATCCCCTAAAGAGGCAACGAACATAACTCCATTTCGTCTAACATTTGGACATGATGCAGTTTTGCCAGTCGAGATTTACTTATAGTCAGTCAGAATCCAAAGGAAAAACGAAATTCCCACAGATCTCTATTGGGAGATGATGATGAACGAATTGGTGGATTTGGATGAAGAAAGGTTACAAGATTTGGAAGTTCTAAGAAGACAAAAAGAAAGAGTATCCAGAGCATATAATAGGAGAGTTAAGGGTAAAGTCTTCTCAAATGATGATTTGGTTTGGAAGGTGATTTTGCCAATGATCGAAAGAATAAGTTATTAGGAAAATGGTCCCCACATTGGGAAGGCCCCTTTCGAGTCATTCAAGCTTTCACTAACAATGCCTACAAAATCGAAGAACTGGCAGAAGATCAAAGAGTCTTGAAAATTAACGATAAGTATTTGAAAAAATATAAACCTTTTCTTCAAGATTTAAAAATTATGATAGAGTAGTAAAGTAGTAAAATAACGAAGCCAACATGGTATAAAATAAAAGGGTGCCAAAATGGCTCTATCAAAATATTACAAAAGGGCTTTATGAAAAAGCTAATGCATAATGGAGAAAACATTCAAATACAAATTTTAGAAAGGCAAGTTATCCTTTATCTTGTCATACTTCGCCTTCAAGAATCCTAGCTTGCAGTCAATCGAAGCTTTGGTTGTGTGTAGAGAAGTGATCTCATCTTCTAAGCCTCTAGCTTCATCAATGAATTGAACGCTTTGAGTCGTCTCTTCATTGTTGTTGTTCATGGATTCGAGAACTTTCTAACGGTCCTCTACTTGAGAAATTTGTTTCTACAACTCTTCGATGTGTTGCTTCCAGAGCATGATGGATTTAGCATTCTTATCATGTTCCTCTTGGGCAAGCTTGAGATTTTCTTTGCGTTTTCAGCTTTCTATGATAATTTGAAGGACTTGGAAAAATTAGTCTCTTGAAGGGTTTGTTTTTCTGTGATCTTTGAATCAACATCCCTATCCCTGAGAAAATCTGCTTCCAGATTGTTGATGAGAGTGGTCATATCGATCAAAAACTCAATTGTTGTAGGGGGCAATTAACCAGATCAATCTTGTTAGTGAGCTTCCTCAAAGAGACGCCAACAGTAGCATTTGCCTTCTCAAGTGCAAACAAGTCGACCCCAAAGACTTTTTCCTTAATCTTTTGGAGAAGTGCTTCATTTGTTTCACCAGACGAAGTGCCACTTGAAGTAGTTGTTGGACTAGGGAAAATACTTTGTGCAAGCGACTCTTTTCGAGCTTTGAAATGTTTGATGTACTCCAGAGGCTTAGTCTTTTTAAGAAGCTTAATTTCTTCGAGTGAAGGAAGTGTATCTTCACTATCCATAGGAATGGACATTTGAGCCTGGGCCACTTCAGAATTGTCGATTTGATGTGGAATTTGTTGGGGTTGATCATTGTTGTCATCATTGCCTTGCATTTTTGTATAATATTTTGGTGGATCTTCCTTCTCAACAAAAGTTTCATTGGCTTCGCTCATTGAATCCTCATCTTCATCAGAAACCCCTCTATTTTCTTTTGGGGAAGAATCAGCAGAATGGTTTTCTTCTAAGCTTGTGTTATTAGGTTTTTCTTGGACAACAATGTGCGCCTGATCATCATCAAACTCCTTTGTCTTCAACTTTTGGGAGGAATGATGTGAATTTGGGACTTCTTGCTGAAGATCTTGCATGTGAACGTCAGTAGTGGAACCCTTATTGGAATCCTTCGCTGAGGAGTGTTGCTGCTATGAAGTACTTCGTAGTGAATTGGAGATTCAGTAACTTAAAGTTGTTGATCCTGCGAAGTGAAGTGTTAGTCACCAATGAGAATATTTAAAGGAAATTTTAGGCTTCCTTTAGTGGAAGATTATTACCTTTTCTCCCTCTTCCCTAGGGCTTGAATTGTCACTTTCGATTTGCTCCAAGATATGGGCCACATTCAAGGCCAAACTTTCTTTCTTTTTCTTTGGTCTGGGGGGAAGGTTTTCGACTGTACAAGTTCCCTGTGAAGGAGAACCTGCACTAGAAGTCTTCGACTTCTTTTTCTTCTTAAGCTTTTTTGCAGTGTCTTTGGAAGGCGTTGCATCAGCCTTTTCTGTAGCAGTGGTTGAATCATCATTGGTATGTTTTCTTTTCTTGGGAGTGAGAGGTGGCTTCCCGATATCCTGCAACAAAGTAAAATGTAAAAAAGTAAGTTACATAATTCAAAAGATAAAACAAGTAAACGAGTAACAAAATTTACCTTGTTTACTTTGAGTGTTTCTTTAGCTTTCTCAGAGGCATTGGTTGTCGAAGGTTGAGGTTGTAGGGTTTCTTTCGCAGACCCAGCAGACGTGGTAGACTTCACCATCTTTGTGTGTTTTTTTTCGACAGTTGCAAAATAAATGTATGGTTAGAATAATTTCGAGAAGAGAGAAATGTATTCAGAGTAGCCAAGGTGTCTTTGGTTTCCACACCTTCACTTTCTGGAGTGTCCATTCTGACATATTTTAAATCCAAGTGAAGGAAGCCTTTGAAATTCTACAAAGTGTGCTTGGTCGCAATCACTCGTTTTTCGAGTTTTAGAGCATCTTGTCTCATGACTTTGAAATCCCCCTTCATGCTTAACCAGTTAGGATAAGGTGGATACCAAGCCAAAGGGAAGTCAGTTGTAGGAAATCTGGGGAATTTTGGAGGCTCTAATTGAAAAGCCAAGTCATATTGATCCTCAGGTTTGACACACGAAGGTATACTCAAATGTGGGAGTTTTTCTGTAAACTTATCCTTTAAAATCAAAGATGCATCTCGAATGGTTTGACCAAGATCAGTAGGCTCGTAGACGGTTTCAAAGTACTTTGGAATGCCTGGATCTCCTTGATGTGTTGATGCGTGCCATTATTCTCTTGTCTGTAAGTACGAAGTGCGCCTAAGAAGGGGGGGGGGGGTGAATTAGGTACTTTAAAAAATTTTGGTTTTAGTGATGATGGATCTTATTTTTCGGGTTAATGGTGAGTTTAGGAAAGCGTAAAGTGCAGAAAAATAAAGAGACACAGGAAATATATCCTGGTTCCCCTCGCAGTCCGAGAGTACTCCAGTCCCTTTTCAACATGAAAGAGATTTCCTTATTGTGGCAAACTTAAACAAGAACTACCAAAAAGCCAAGAACAATCCTCTTCGACCAAGAACAATCCTCTTGGATTTTCACAATGTCAACTATGAGAACAATCCTCTCAAAGTGACTACACTTGTATCCAACAATTTTGGAAAGACAAGATTTTAAAAACACTTAAACTTATTTCCAACAATCCTGGAAAAATAAGTAAGTAACTATCAATGTTTGAGTTTGAGTGAGTTGAGTAGTATTGATCACTTAGAGTGATTTAACAACCAATTATCTTCTCTTCCAATAATATTATTCTACAATGACTCAAGATATAATTGCTCAAAGTTTTCTGTTTAATAATGTATGAAAATGTGCAGAAAACTTATGTATGAAAGTGAAGAGATGCTTGAGTTTTTATTTTGAAAATTCAGAAAATATTTATGGAAGAGGTGTTCAAAATGATTTTGAAAATGAATATTTATATGTTCATAACACCCTTTTGAAACATCATGAAGTTCTGAAAATGAAACATGAACAAATGCCAAGATTGAGTGAAAGGTTTCAATGAAGAGGTATGATGAACAGGCATATGAAAAGCTGTTGTTTTTCAAAATCGTGCAGCATGCAATCGATTGCACCCTTTGTGTAAATCGATTGCACAAGGTTTCAACAACTATATTTTCAAAAGTTTTAAGTGTGCAATCGATTGCACTAGCAATGTAAATCGATTGCATGTGAAGTCAGTAGCAAAAAGTAAGTGAGTGCAATTGATTGCACAAGCAATGTAAATCGATTGCACTGAGAAACAGAAGCAAACATTTTGAAAATTTTAAGTATGCAATCGATTGCACAAGCAATGTAAATCGATTGCACAGAGAAACAAAAGCAAAAGATCTGAAAAATTGAAGCATGCAATTGATTGCACTAATATGCAAATCGATTGCACTCAAGTGAAAAATGAATTTTAACTTTGAAAAACTTGAGTAATGATTTTTAAACATTTCTTATTCATAATTGAGCATCTATATCTTAAGATTAAAGTAAATAATATCATTATACCTTGAAAGTTGTTGAGAGCTTTGAACTGAAGATTTTGTCCTTAGATGCTTTGAGCTTGATCATAAATCTTTGCCTTCTTTGTCAATCATGGTTTGTCTTCATCAAAACAAAAGTTCATTGAGAATCTTAATTTTACATTCTCCCCCTTTTGGATGATGACAAACAATCTTGCTTTATGTGGTGTACTTTCCGGAAAGAGCTTCTCCCTCTAAGATGCAAAACTCCCCCTATGTATGAGAAGGTTGGGATCCTTTGTGTTTCTTCATCTTGGTTGGAGAGTACCTTAAAAATTAAGACAAGGAAAATACAAGCATAAAGTACCACATCTTTCTCCCCCTTTGACATTATCAAAAAGAAGGGAAAGATGCACAAGACAAACAATAATAGAGCAATATATCGAGAAAACTTGAATTAAACAAGCAACACAAATTGTTTAATGATTACACAAATTGAATAAACAAAACATTGAATAACAAGACAATGACATAACAGAAAATAGATTTATCCAGAACCTAAAGGGTGATGCATGTCCGGGTGGTTATAGGACCAAGAGCCTTGATTCGGAAATTGTTGTTGAAATGGGGGTTCTGTGTAGTGTTGAGGAGGTGCAGCTGGATTATTTGGATCATATGGTGGAATATAAAGATGAGAGTAAAGGTATGAAAACTGTTGATTCACATCCGTGCGGAAGTCATTAATCTGGGTCGTAGTAGAATCATTGATCGCACTCCACTGGTTGTTGATGTTGGTGTTCATGGAGGCAAATTGTTGAGACATGTAATCCATAAGCTCTTGATTGCTTGGACCGGAGGGAACAGTAGGTGGAGGACGCACAACTTCACCGCCTTCAACTTCTTGGTCATTCCCTTCATCGCCAACAACATCTTCACCAATGTAAGTGATGGTTTTTGTTTCCGGATTGTAATGCACGCCCATTCTGGAGTCAACATTCTTGATGGAAATTTTATTCAGATTTGGATCCATATTCACCTTTTCAAACCCAGCAAAATACACACCAAATTCCTCCATAATTAAAGTAACAAAATAAGCATATGGAAGAAATTTAGATTTTGCATTGACTCTCAGCATATGCACCATTATAAGCCTTGCCCAGTTTATACTTATCCCTTTCTTTCTTGCATAAATTAACTGCATTTCCAAGTCGGTCACAGTGTAGTGGTTTCCAACTCTTGGAAACATAATATAGACCATAAAATAATGATAAGGCGATCGTCTATATAGAAATTACCTGCACTCCAGGAGTCTCTGAATGGAATTACTCTGCCAAGACCACGAATCTGTTTGGCGCGGAATTCAGCTTCACTTAACCTCCCAATGCTGTAAAAGAAATCCTTTTCCGGTAGTCATCCCATATCTTGTTTTCAGGGTCATATAGGGAACTTCAAGTGTAAGGAATATGAAGGATCTCACCAACAACCTGAGTAGTTAGAGAGATACGAGTACCCAACACATATGTCACCATTTTGCCTTTTTAGGGTGTTAGATTGCTGAAAAACATTCTTACCAAATCCGGGTAATATGGACCGAACGATGAGATTAATGGTTCTAGATCATAAGCAGCTAAATCATTTTGAAAAGAGAATCATTCTTGGGGAAAGGAGGATAGCATACCATATTTGGGATTGGATACTATTTTCCTTTGAAAGTATTTTGTGAATCTGGCTTCTTGCTCTTCGGTGAGAGATGAAAGTAATGGATTAGAAGTTGAATTAACCTTTTTCTTCCCTTTTTCTGAAGCTGGCACCTTTCTTTTTTGTCTTGAAGCCATGGGTATGGAGTTTAGGGTTTTTGAGGATTTTAGGTTTTGTGAGAGAGAAAGGTGTTTCTGAGCTGAGATTTGGAAATGATTTGAGTAGATAGGGAACGAGTGGATTATATTAAAGTGTATTTGGCTTAGGAATATGAGAGAGAGGAATTCTGACCAACACAATTTTCTGTCATAAAAGCAAGTTGCAGTAGGTGCAATCGATTTACATTTCAGGTGCAATCGATTTGCACATAAAACAGAATCAAAATAAAACTGAAACACACAGAGTGCAATCGATTTGCATTGATGGTTCAATCGATTTGCACTAGAAACAGAAAGGTCAAAATTGAAAATACTCAGTGAGCAATCGATTTGCACTCTTTGTGCAATCGATTTGCATCAACCAAAAATGACCAAAACCAAATTTTTCTTTAAAATTAAATACCACATAACATATATTCACATATAGCATGTTTAAAACATATATATATATATATATATATATATATATATATATATATATATATATATATATATATATATATATATATATATATATATATATATATATATATATATATATATATATATATATATATATAATCATAACAAGGATAGAAGGAACCTTATAAGTCGTGTTCGTCAAGTATGCCAAGCTCTCGTTCGAATCTTGTAGAACGATTCTCTTGCCAAAGGTTTGGTGAAGATATCGGCAAGCTGATTATGAGTATCTATAAAGGTTACCTCGACATCTCCTTGAAGAACATGATCACAGAGGAAATGATGTCGTATGTATATGTGTTTAGTTCTTGAATGCATGACGGGATTCTTCGTAATGTTAATTGCACTTATGTTGTCACACCATAATGGAATGCATCCTAGATCAAGTCCGTAGTCATGAAGTTCTTGTTTTAGCCACAACATTTGAGCGCAACTACTACCCGCTGCAATATATTCAGCTTCATCCGTGCTAAGAGCAATGCATGCTTGTTTCTTGCAGGCCTATGATACTAATGCATTACCAAGAATGTGACAAGTACCACTTGTGCTTTTTCTATCAGTTTTACAACCTACATAATCCGCGTCAGAATAACCAATTAAGTTGAAAATACTACCTTTAGGATACCACAATTCGACATTCTTTGTTCCTTTGAGATACTTCATGATCCTCTTTACCGCCGCGAGATGAGATTCCTTTGGATTAGCTTGAAAGCGAGCACAGAGGCAAACACTAAACATTATGTCAGGACGGCTTGCTGTCAAATACAATAAGGAGCCAATCATACCTCGATACTTAGTGATGTCAATGGAAACACCTAATTCATCTTGATCAACATATGAACCAGAACCCATTGGTGTAGACATTGCCTTACAGTTATCCATGTCAAATCTTTTCAAGAGTTCCTTGCAATATTTGGATTGGTTGATGAAGATGCCATCTTTTAGTTGTTTGATTTGAAGTCCAAGAAAATAGTTCATTTTACCCATCATGGACATTTCAAATTCTCCTTGCATCATTGCTAAGAATTCTTCACAATTTCTTGATTTGAAGAACCGAAAATGATGTCATCAACATATACTTGTGCTAGCAAAGTGTCATCTTTGATTTTCTTGATAAATAGAGTCTTGTCAACTTTTCCCTTTTCAAAACCTTTTTCGCATAAGAAGTTGCTTAAATGATCATACCATGCCCTTGGTGCTTGTTTCAATCCATATAGAGCTTTTATCAATTTAAATACATGAGATGGATTCTTGAAATCTTCGAACTCCGGGGGTTGCTTAACATAGACTTCTTCAGTGATATATCCATTCAAGAATGCGCTTTTGACATCCATTTGGAAAAGCTGAAAATTTAATGAAAAAGCATAGGCAAGTAAGAGATGAATAACTTTTAACCTTGCAACCGGAGCGAAAGTTTCTTCAAAGTCTATTCCTTCTTCTTGATTGTAGCCTTGTGCTACCAATCTTGCTTTGTTGCGAACAATCATTCCATTCTCGTCAAGTTTATTTTTGAACACCCATCTTGTTCCAATAATGTGTTTGTTGCTTGGCCTAGGGACAAGTTCCCAAACTTGATTCCTTTCAAATTGATTTAATTCTTCTTGCATAACGATAATCCATTGATCATTGCCTAAGGCTTCATCAACTTTGGAAGGTTCAATTTGAGAGACAAACGCCATGTTTAAGTAAGCATCCTTGAGATTTAATCTTGTTGACACACCTTGACTTATATCACTGTTGTACCCCAAAATTTGCCCTCCCATTTCCTCAACATTTTTTCTCATCACAAGACCTTTGAAGATCAAGATCCAGTTAGGGTTTCCTCTGCTCAAGACTTCTCCTTGCACTGTTAACCCAAATTAGGGTTTGTGGTTGAACAAAGATGTTTTGACCTAAAATGCCTAAGATGACTTTCATGCTTCATGTTGGACTCCCAAGTTCATCCATACCAAGTTTCAAGTCTTGATCCCAAGTTCTGCCCAGTCAATTGGACAGTTGACCTAGAAATCAGCTGTATTGGGGAAAAAGTCAACTGTGGCCAATTGACAGTCAAATCTCATGAAAATTGACCCACATCAACATTATGAACTCACATGGACCATTTGATCAAGTTTGGATCACAATTCCACAAGAAATTTGATCAGATCACCAGAAGGGCAAAATGGTCATTTTTAGGGTTTTGACTGCACAAGGGTAATTTTTGACTGTTTGACCTAGCCAATGGCAAAACAAGCTCACACATGGACTCAAGGACTCAATGAAATGGTCTTGACACATTCATCAAGCTCAAAAAAAATCCCAAGTACACAAGATTGACAGTTGAATTTCCCAGTCAATTGACCAATTTTGACTGTATACTGAAAAGTCAAACTTTGACTTTTTGGTCAAAATCAAGAGTCAAGATTCATTTTTCATCAAAACATACCAAATCATGAAACTTTTTCACCAAGAAACCAAGAAATGCAAATTAGGGTTTGAAATGGAATTTTTCATAACTAAGAATTTTTCTAAGTTATGGAAAACCCTAATTTTTTCCCAACTTTGCCCCACTTTTTCACCAAGATTTATTTGGATTCAAACAAAAGTCAAAACATGAAAGTTGTAGCTTGTTGCATAATCTACAACTTTGATTCACAAAGTTTTCCAAAATGAGGCTTGTATCTCAAGTTATAAATTTTTGAATAAGGGCACTAAACCATTCATAACTTAGTGAAAATTTGACCTTTTTGACAAGGTTTTCTACCTAACTTCAAGACCATTTTCCATACACTTCCACTTGGAATTTCAATTTGCATTTCAAAGATGGATTGTAGTACACATTTCAAGCTTTCCAAAATGTCCAAGAACTTCTCAAACAACCTCATAACTTGAGAGAATCAAATTTCACAATATGGCAAAAATCCACTTTTGAATGGTTCATGACCATGTTCATAACTTGGACCATTTTCAAATCAGCATAGTTTGTGCTACATTACAGGTCCTAAAACCCTTTGACACTCATAAATTTAATGCAAAACCATTGAACCAAGTTGTTATTTTAAGCCTTTGGACATTACATGGAGAATTAACCCTAAACTAGAAAAAGCATTATTTCCATTTGTGAAAAGTAGAACTTTATGTCAAGTTTGCAAATCAAATGGTACAATGCATATCTTTGGACACAAGATTCATGGACATAACACACTGATCAAGACTAAAAGATGCAGCATAGTGTGAGGGCCTGTACAGGCTAGAATGATCAAGTGGCCATTGCTTGCTTCAAATTCAAGTAAGGTAGCATAACTTGTACCAACTTCAATCTCAGCTTACAAACACTTAGAGGAACTGATCAAACACATTCCAGACATCAAAACCAAGCTATTGCACGAGCCTTTTACCTCCAATCCCTCCCAAAACTCAGAATCACCTTGAAACTGCTCAAACAGAGCAACCTCTACAGATTGAGTTCCAACTCTCAATCCTTTCAAGCATTCTTGCCCAAACCAGTTCACATACATCCCCTAACATCTATGAAAGCTAACCAAAAGCAAAAACACGACCTGTGATCCCTCTAACTGATTCCACCATTTTCACATTTCTGACTTGCAGGCGAAGTGCTCTAGCTCGATTCAAAAGCTTTCAAGACAAAGTAAACATTGGAATAGCATCCCTGGACCTCAAGGAAGCTTTTCCAATCATCACCTTGCACTGAAAGTTTCTACATTTCCAGATAGAACTTCAACTGAACAGGTAAGTTTTTGAATTCGTATCTCTCTTATTAGGCATCATTAGCTTTAAGTTTGTGAATAAACAATGTTCTACTCATGCCATTGAACATGTACATGTTTTTACTTTTCATTTCTTTTGCTTGAGCTGTGAGAATTTAAGGTTTGAAAATGGCAGAAAATCTAGGTTAGAATTTGGGGGAGAAGAAATTCTCCCTCATCTTAGAGAGTTAGATCAAGTTCTGCATATGGTTGGATTCGTCTCTTCATGCTGAACATTTTTTATGTTATGAGTTTTCATTGAAAAGGCAGGAATCAGGAGTTAGAAGTTTGAGAAGAAAGGCGCGCGTTTTTCGAACGTTTCTGGCTGGAGGTTGAAGACAGTGGCTTCTTGGGCTGGGCCTGAGTGTTTTTCTTATTCACACCACTTTTCTTGTTTTACACCCCCTGAGCCCATTTCATTTATTTTTAATGATTTCTGACTTTTTCTTTTTTTGATTGATTCATTTATTTTTTCTCATGTTATTAAAAATATAAAAATCTTTTTTCTCACCATTTTTTAATTTATTAGGTATTTATGTGATTTTCTTTTGATTAATGCATAAATAAATGAATATATACATTTCATTAAAATATTGAGAAATATGTAAAAATACTTTTATTTTCATTTTTATTTTATTTTACCTTCTGAAAATATTTTACATAAAAAATACCTTTTTACAAATATTAAAAATTATTATTATTTATATATATAACACATATTTAAAATAATACATATATACATATATTTATTAATATATTTAGGGTAAATACAAAATATATACACTTTTGTTTTTTTTATTATTATTAATATTTAATATAAAAATACATTTTTGACAAATACTTCACTTTATTTTATTTTTGTACATAATAAATAAATACTTGTATTAAACTAAATAATAATACATTTTATTTAATAGAATTAGGGTTTTGCCCTAAATATGAAAAACTCCAAAAAATAATACCTTTTATTTCCTTTTTAGTCTTACATAAATAATTCTTTTTTCATACATATAAAAATCCTTTTTGCATTCTTGCATATTTGTCTTATTTTATTTAATCTATGCAAAATATTTGTCTTGTAAATATTCAACATTGATGTAATAGTTTTAGGTTTAAATTCTTTGTCAAAATCCCCATTTGAACATTTGTACCCCCCTTCCCATATTTGGTTTTGTAATAGCTTAGTAAATTTATTTTCGCACTTTATTGCTTTCCAATTATACCATGTTAGAATTAGGGTTTGTATGCGAAAAACGATAAAATAGTTATGACCTAATCTCAAGACAAATAAGCATGAAAATGAACACACAAATCACACTTGCACCCCCTAGGGTATTCCACTTGTTGCCTTTCCAAATTGGGCCATATTGTATGTTAGGTCTCTTTGGGCAAAACAAACAAATCAAATGATCATAGTCTCTCGATAATACTTTCAAAATATTGCCAAAACAAATGATCAAGTCCCTTAAAGAAAATGCCCAAAGATACTTGGCACCATTGCAATTATGGCCTAAACGATGACCCGCGCCTGTCCCTTTCACATCCTAACATAAGATTGTCCACCAAATACAATGGTGGAACAAACTTGTTAAAAGGGTTAAAACATAGCAATAAACTTTGAGAAATTTAGGAGTAGATAACCTCTTAGTTACTTGAATCAATCTTGCAAACTAAAACACTTGCCTATTTCAAAAAACCACACATCACTATACTTTCAAAACAACTTTCAAAAACAAATGAAAACATTTTCAAAAGACCTACATCTTTGTATATATCCCCACATGGATCATTACAAAGGTTGCCACCACAATGGCTTCTTTTCAAAACATTTTCAAACCCACACGCACACACACAAGCACCATTTAAAACAATTGAAAATAAAAGGCAAGTGATCTAAGCAAGTAACTAAGAGCCCATGGATAAACATGGATAGAAAGGGTGCTAATACCTTCCCTTTCTATAATCTACTCCCCGAACCCAAGAAAACATCTCAAAGGTTTTTTGCTGTGCTTTTTAACCTTTCCTTAGGATAAAATAAAAAGTCGGTGGCGACTCTTGCTCAACCGAAACATTTGCGAAAACAAACGCAAAACCTCAAGTCAGTTCTCCCACCGTATCACAGAACTGGAGACTCTGCTGGGGAATACTTAAAGTGGAGTAACCTTAGGGCTTAGATCACCTTTGTTTTCAATTGTTTGCTTTGTTTGCTTTTATATCTGTGGGCTTTGCATCGGAGTTTCATAGATCCTAACCCAGATCTGGGAAATACCCTTTTTAGGTAGCATAATCTGTGAGGGACCTGTCCGGCGTAGACCGACATGGGTGAAGCAGTGGCTACGTTGGTGTGGCATCTTAGTCTGTACCTATATCCCTTGTGTTGCAACTGGGAGAATATAGGTCTTCTAAGGAGTCATTAAACACCAACCAACCTTAGAACCCTAAATTGACCAACTTGGCTATTAGGACAGTAACAGTATGCTACACTCATTGAGGCTAAACTCTTGAGATGGTTCTGGCCGCGAGAAAAGATTGCGATGCTGGAGTTATGACCGATTGAGGGTAGCCAATGATTTGAGATCCTCTAGAACCCGGTTACTTTTGATAGGACAGGTTTTAACCAACAAAACCAAAAGAGGGTAATACCTGAAATTCATGCTGGCCTGAAACCTAAGGGTGTCTTGTGCGACTTGTGTGCCTTATCATGTTTGCCTGTGTGAATACTTGTGGTGTGCTTCATCATAGCATCATGCCATCATACCATTGCATGCATCCTGTATAAAGGAACTAACCCATTTCAAAGACAAAAAGTTTCATCTTTGCTCTGTTTTGTAGGACATCATGATGCCCGTACATAGGAATACCATCCGGCTCAACTTTGTTCAACCACCAGTTTTACTCAAGGATTTGGTTGGAAGGATTCCAAACACTTCTTCCTTCATCAACAGACATGGTTCTCTCCTTGGCTTGATCACTGCAAAATGGGACCAACAACTGATAAGTGTTCTGACCCAGTTTTATGACCCTCTGTATCATTGTTTCACCTTTTAAGACTTCCAGCTGGTTCCTACCCTGGAAGAATTCTCTTACCTGCTTGGGATCCCTGTCTTGGAACAAACTCCATTCACTGGTTTGGAAAAGACTCATAGGCCTGAAGAGATTGCTGCAATTCTCCCCTTGACCAAAGAAGAGGTATTAGCCAATTGGGAAACTAGAAATGGGGTCAAGGGCCTTTTGGTCAAATTTCTGGTTAGCAAGGCTAATGATTTCTGGAATGACTTGGACTTCAAGGCGTACGAAGATATTCTGGCTCTTTTGATCTATGGTCTGGTATTGTTTCCCAACCCTGACACCTTTATCAGTACCCATGTCATAAGGATCTTCATGTCTCGGAATCCGGTACCCACTCTTTTGGGTGATGTTCTACAACAACTCTATGCTCGTACTGCTCGAAAACGGGGAACTCCATGGTGTTGTGATCCTTTGCTAGTAAGGTGGTTTATTTCGCACCTTCCTAAGTTCGTGCTGAAGAATGAAGAAGGAAAAGGTTGGGCTCGGAGGTTAATGTCTCTCACTGATAATGACATCACCTGGACTCTCAGAGGTTTGGATGAGGTAGCTGTTATTGACCGTTGCGGAGAATACCCTAATGTTCCATTGATTGGTATCCAAGGAGGAATCTCTTACAATCCATGCTTAGCTCTCCGTCAGTTTGGAAGAGCCAGAGGAGATGGGCATCATGAAATGCTGGTTCCTCACTTCCATTTTGAGTTTCAGACAGACAGTGACAAACTACGCCATGGATTCATTAGAGCTTAGGACAGAATTCACAAAGCTGACCCACATGAGTTGGGACCAAAGACTTCTCTACCAATGGAGCCCTATTGCAAATGGGTTTGCATCCGTGCTCAGAGGTTAGGTATGCCATACGAAGCTGTTAGACCTCTCATTCTTGAATCTCCTAATGAAGATGAGGCTCCTCCAACTGTCCTCCCTCCTCAGATACCTACTGATTTTGACACAATGAAGAGATCTTGGGCGCAGCTAAAGGAAGAGCGGGATTTCTATCGGGAGAAGTTCAACGAGCAGGAACGGAAGATCCAGAGGCTGACTAAGCAATTGGAGGAAGAACAGGTCCTGAACAACTACATCAGCACTGAGAAAAGGAGGCCATGGGAGCATTGATGAGCTTTGGATATTCCCTTTTATAGCTTTTATTTCCTTTCCCGTATTTTTCATTCCTGTAATGCCTAAGGGCAAATTGTTGAACAATTGAAAATTTTAATCTAATGAAGTGTGTTTCCCTTTTTGTCTACAAAGTTGAATCTTGTTTGTCTTTGAAAACATAAAACATACGCATTCCATTGCACCATATGCATAGCAGGTACCCTATTTCACAGGTTTCTTAATCTCCTTCGCTGTTTATTTTGAACAGTCATCATGAATCCAGACTCATCCAGTGAGCAAGCAATCAAGGCCCTTCAGGCCCAAAGTGCACAGTTTCAAGAGATGGTCCTAAGCCTGGCTCAAGGTCAGCAAGAGTTGAAGACTCTACTCCTGAAGAAGAAGAAGAAAAAGAGGACTGCGTTGTTCAACACCGGACGCAGATTTGGGAACACACTCCATAATGAAGCTGAACCAACTACTTCTTCTGCTGAGAAAAACATTCCCCAAGGGGGAGGAGCTCCTAGTCCCGCAGTCTCCGACAACGAGACGGACTATAATGACGAACAATACCCACCTGCTGCTGACAGATACAAGCAATTGGAGGACCGTTTGAGCGCCATGGAAATTCAGAATGTGCCGGGACTGGATTTCGGAGATCTGGGGTTATCCTCTGGGGTAGTAATTCCACACAAGTTTAAGGCGCCTGCCTTCACCAAGTATGATGGGGTCTCCTGCCCAAAGCCGCATCTAAGGTCGTACGTAAGGAAGATCCAACCTTACACGGCGGATAAGAACCTTTGGATTCACTTCTTCCAAGATAGCCTCTCGGGGTCACAGCTTGAATGGTTCTACCAATTAGATGGAACTAGCATCCGACACTGGGAAGATTTGGCAACCGCATTCTACAGACAATACCAATACAATTCTGATCTCGCTCCTACGCGTACCCAACTTCAGGGTATGTCTCTAGGAACGGGTGAAGGGTTCAAAGAATACGCACAAAAATGGAGAGATTTGGCTGGCAGGGTGCAGCCTCCATTGACTGATCGTGAGCTGGTTGATATGTTCCTAGGGACTTTGTCTGGTCCGTTTTTCAATCATTTGGTTGGTAACTCCTCCGCTGGGTTTACGGATTTGATTCTAACGAGAGAAAGAATTGAAGCTGGCATCAGGTCAGGCAAGATACAAAAGGCTGCCTCTACAAGTACTGAGAAGAGGCCGTTTAAGAAAGAAGCAAGCGCCGTCTATGGTCCTAGACGACAAGTCAAGCCCGAAAGTCGCCAAGCCGTCAATGCTTTGGTCATTTCAAAACCTGTTGCTGCTCCTCAGCAGTACAATCAACAAAGAAGTGAAAGGCCCAAGAGGCAGTATACTCGGCTGAGTATGACCCTATCTCAAATTTTACCCCAACTGTTATCAACCAACTTGGTGACCCTCAAAGAAGCTCCTAAGGTCGTCAACACTGCGTCTCCTAAGTATAACCCAAATGCCCGGTGTGCTTATCATTCTGATAGTCCCGGGCACACTACTGACGATTGCTGGGCCTTGAGAAACAAAGTGCAGGATCTTATCGACGCAAAGGAAATTCAGTTTGAAGCGCCTGAGAGACCAAATGTTATAACTGCTCCTATGCCCCAGCATAGAGTAAATGCCATTGAGGAAGAGTTGTATGTTGTTTCGGTGAATGAAGTTGTTACCCCTCTTTTGACTGTTAATAGGAACTTACTACTAGCCGGTTTATTTCCGGGTTGTAGTAAGGGTTGCCTCCTATGTGCTGTTATCCCTACCGGTTGTCCACTGCTGAAATCAGGCATCCAAAGCCTGATGGATAGCAAGGAAATTCTGTTCAAGAAAACGGTTGTCCCGTCTGTTCCCGTTGAAGAAATTTCTGTTGTCACAATTTACAATCCTGCCAAAGTTCCTGTGAAGAAACCCGTCCAAATTATGTCTGTTGCACCCATCACTATCACTGTCCCAGGGCCTCTCCCGTATGAGTCTGATAAAGCTGTTCCATGGCATTATGGAGCCGACGTATATGTGCTTGGGGTGAAGCAGAAGTTCAACACCAATACCAGTATCAGTAATATCACTGGTCCCGCAAAGATTACCCGCAGTGGCAGGCTCTTCTCGCCTGACATTGCACCGCCAGTTATCCGAAAACCTCTCACCATCACACCCGCAAGTGTGCATGTTCCAATTCAAGTTCCTGTGTCTACTACTGCCGCCGAGTCCTCTAATACTCGGGGCAAAGAAGTTGCTACTAATTCGCCTGCCAGGACGGAGGCACCAAAAAAGAAGACTGCTGTGGAAGCCTCCCAACAAGAAATGGAGGAAATTCTTAAAATTATCAAAAAGAGTGACTTTAACGTTGTTGAACAGTTGGGGCATACTCCCTCCAAAATCTCTATGTTATCATTACTGCTATGCTCAGAGGCCCATGCAAAAGCCCTGATTTCATTTCTGAAAACGGACCATGTGCCGCAAGAGACCTCCGCGGATCAATTCACTGACTGTGTGGCTAATTTGACGGCTGACAATGGCTTAGGGTTCTCGGATGCTGACCTTACCGCCAAAGGGAAAAATCACAATGATGCCCTTCATGTTTCCATAGAATGCAGGGGCACTACTCTCGCACACGTGTTAGTGGATACCGGCTCTTCCCTGAATGTTTTGCCCAAGAAAGCATTGGATCGCTTAGATTGCGAGGGCCTGGAGTTGAAACCTAGTAACATCATCGTTAGAGCATTCGACGGTTCTAAGAGGATGGTGCACGGTGAAGTAGACATCCCTATTCGTGTGGGTTCCCAAGTTTTCAACTCAACGTTCTATGTAATGGATATTCGTCCATCTTACTCCTGCTTGTTGGGTCGACCCTGGATTTATAGAGCTGGGGCAGTAACATCCACTCTGCACCAAAAGCTCAAATACCCTGTCAAAGGGAAGATTGTTACTGTGCAGGGTGAGGAGGAATACATGGTGAGTCACTTGAATTCATTCCGGTATATCGAGATGGACGGGGAGTTTATTGAAACCCCCTGTCAGCATTTTGAGGAAGTACCTCCGGTGTTAGCATCAGCTGAAGCAGTGGTTGAAGAAGACTTTCCGTTGAAGATGGCATCCTTGAAGGATGCCCGGGCTGTAATCGAGAGAGGCAATTGTACAAACTGAGGTCAGCTTCCTGACTTCACTCAAAAGAACGACAACTTTGGGCTGGGCTTTACTGCAGAGGCTCAGAGGGTTGTGCGCAAGGAAAAGATCAGAAAGGCTCCGGTGTTTATCTCCAACCCAAGGGTGAATGCTATCGAGGAGGATGTAGAGGAAGCAGAGTTTGACAGTTGGATCTACCCGACTACCAGCAACGGACCGAGCAACTGGACGGCAAAGGATTTTACACCTATCACATTTGTCACGCAGTAATTAATTTCTTTTGATTTCCAATTTGTAACAAACAATATGTTAAAACTTTGTTGGCTCGGTGTCCTACCCGGGGCATCGTAGCTCCATTTGTGAGGGCTTTTGTATGACATTTCCATATATCATCAATCAAAACATTGGACGTTTGTTGCATTTCAAATCTTGTGCTCCTTTTCTTTCTGTGTTATATATATTGCAAAACAGCTATATTTACACACACTCACTTATACAGGTTTCAATCCACTCTGGATCTCACTGGTAACAGCTCTGCTACCGCCAGTTATGACTTCGAGAATCCGATCAACTTGGCCGAAGACGAAGGTGAAGATGATTGCGAAGTGCCTGGTGAACTCGCAAGACTACTACTCCAAGAAGAGAGGGCTATTCAACCACATGAAGAGCCGGTATAAACGATTAACCTGGGTACTGAGACAGATAGGAAAGAGGTCAAGATTGGGGCTAATCTAGAGCTCAGCGTGAAGCAACGATTGATCCAGATGCTACAGGATTACATGGAGATATTTGCTTGGTCCTATGAAGACATGCCTGGTTTGGATGCCGACATTGTAGTTCATCACCTGCCAACCAAGGAAGATTGCCCTCCGGTAAAGCAAAAGGTCCGACGTATGCGCCCAGAGATGTCTGAAAAGATCAAGGCTGAAGTTATGAAGCAATTCGATGCCGGGTTTCTTGCAGTGACTTCTTACCCTCAGTGGGTTGCCAATGTGGTGCCAGTGCCGAAGAAGGACGGTAAAGTCAGAATGTGTGTCGACTATAGGGACTTGAACAGGGCAAGCCCCAAGGATGACTTCCCCTTACCTCACATCGATGTTCTTGTTGACAATACTGCACAACACAAGGTGTTCTCCTTCATGGATGGTTTTTCAGGGTATAATCAGATCAAGATGGCTCCGGAGGATATGGAAAAGACTACCTTTGTGACTCAGTGGGGCACCTTCTGTTATAAGGTCATGCCATTCGGATTGAAAAATGCTGGGGCAACCTATCAACGTGCCATGGTTGCTTTATTTCATGATATGATCCATCATGAGATTGAGGTATACGTTGATGACATGATTGCAAGGTCTCAAACTGAGGAAGAGCACCTTGACCATCTGAGGAAGTTGTTTGACCGACTCAAGTTATACAAGCTGAGGTTGAATCCCAACAAATGCACCTTTGGGGTAAGATCCGGAAAATTGCTAGGTTTCATTGTAAGTGACAAAGGTATTCAGGTGGACCCTGCCAAGGTAAAAGCCATACAAGAGATGCCGACTCCAAAGACAGAGAAAGAAGTTAGAGGCTTCCTGGGACGATTGAATTACATTGCCTGATTCATCTCACATCTGACTGCTACTTGTGAGCCAATCTTCAAATTACTGAAGAAAGATCAAGTAGTACGCTGGAACGATGAATGTCAGGCTGCCTTTGAAAAGATAAAGGAATATCTCCAAGAGCCACCCATTCTTATGCCACCAGTGGAAGGAAGACCTCTGATACTATACTTGACAGTGCTTGATAATTCGATGGGGTGTGTGTTGGGGCAGCATGACGAGTCTGGCCGAAAAGAGCACGCTATTTATTACTTGAGCAAAAAGTTTACCGACTGTGAGTCTCGTTACTCACTGCTTGAGAAAACTTGTTGCGCTCTAGTATGGGCTGCTCGCCGGCTGAGACAGTATATGCTGACTCATACTACTCTATTGATTTCAAAGATGGATCCCATCAAGTACATATTTGAAAAGCCTGCTCTGTCTGGAAGAATAGCGAGATGGCAAATGATCTTAACAGAATATGACATCCAGTATACAACTCAGAAAGAAATTAAAGGAAGTGTACTGGCAGATCATTTGGCACACTAACCTGTGGACGATTACCAGTCATTGAACTTTGATTTTCCAGACGAAGACATCATGGTGGTAACTGACTGTGAAGTACCTGGACCGGATGAAGGACCTGAGGAAGGATCCCGATGGTCTATGCATTTTGATGGAGCCTCTAATGCTTTGGGAAACGGCGTCGGCGCTGTAATCATATCTCCCAAAGGAACTCATACTCCACTCACCGCCCAATTATGTTTCAACTGCACCAACAACATGGCAGAATATGAGGCATGTATCATGGGTCTACAAGCTGCAATCGACTTAAGGATCAAATTTCTGAGTGTCTTCGGAGATTCCGCTCTCGTGATCAATCAGATCAAAGGCGAGTGGGATACGAAACACCCAAATCTTATTCCTTACAAGGAGTATGTGTCAACCTTGCTTCCCCACTTTGAAGAAATAACTTTTGAGCACTTCCCAAGAGAGGAGAATCAGCTAGCGGACGCACTAGCTATGATGACTTCAATGTTCAAAGTTAAATGGGACAATGAGGCTCCCCAGATCATTATCTGGAAGTTGGACGAACCGGCATACTGCTGCGAGCTTGAGGATGAGAAGGTGACTGAAAAACCTTGGTATCACGAGGTGAAGAGGTACTTGGAAGCTCAGGAATACCCTGAAGGCGCATCTGTCAATGACAAGAAGTTCATGAGGAGGTTTGCGGCAAAATTCTTCCTCAGCAACGACATTCTCTACAAACGGAATCATGATTCAACTCTACTACGTTGTGTGGATAAGGCTGAAGCAGAGAAGATCATGATAGAACTGCATGAAGGTACATTCGGAACACATTCCAGTGGACACACCATGGCTAAGAAAATCCTTCGGGCAAGATATTTCTGGTCCACAATGGAAGCCGATTGTTACCAACACTCTCGAACTTGTCATAAATGCCAGATCTATGCTGACAAGGTGCATATCCCTCCGGTTCCTTTGAACTTCCTGACGGCACCTTGGCCTTTTGCAATGTGGGGCATCGATATGATCGGTGAGATCCGACCGACGGCATCCAATGGGCATCGTTTCATCTTAGTGGCGATCGATTACTTCACGAAGTGGGTTGAGGCAGCTTCCTACGCAACGGTAACCAAGAGTGTTGTGGCACGTTTCATCCGGCATAATCTGATCTGTCGGTACGGCGTCCCGAAAAGAATCATTACGGACAATGGTACCAATCTCAATAACACGATGATCACTGAACTCTGTGAACAATTCAAGATACAGCACCACAATTCTTCTCCCTACCGACCGAAGATGAATGGGGCTGTAGAGGCAGCTAATAAAAATATCAAGAAAATTGTGCAGAAGATGACAGTGACCTATAAAGATTGGCACGAGATGTTACCGTTTGCTTTTCATGGGTACCGTACCTCAGCAAGGACGTCAACCGGGGCAACTCCTTTCTCCTTGGTCTACGGCATGGAGGCAGTCTTGCCAATTGAAGTCCAGATACCCTCTCTCCGGATTATGAAGGATACAAACTTGAGTGAAGATGACTGGATCCAGACTCGACTTGATCAATTAAATCTGATTGACGAAAAGAGACTCACCGCTATCTGTCATGGTCAGACGTATCAAAAACGGATGATCAGGGCATTTAACAAGAAAGTCAGGCCACAAGAGTATCAAGTTGGGGACCTGGTAATCAAACGCATCATCCTTCCTCAAAGTGATCCCCGGGGCAAATGGAACCCTACGTACGAAGGGCCATTTGTGGTTAAACATGTGTTCTCAGGAGGAGGATCCTAACCACCATGGATGGTGACGACCTTCCTCACCCCGCCAATGCAGACATAGTGAAAAAATACTACGCATAAATAAAAGACCCGCTAGGTTGACATACCTAGGCAAAAATAAGGGCTTCCCGGCGAACCAAAAGGGTTCGGGCAAAAATAAGGGATGAAATGAAAAAAATCTGTACACCCGGCAAGTCGAAAACCTGAAAAGGCGGCTTGGGCAAAAATGGGTATCCCGGTGGGCTGAAAACCCGAAAGGGCGGTCCAGGCAAAAGTTAGGGATAAAGCGTAACACTATGTCCCATTGGATCACTTCGTATCTGGAATTCGGCATCAACTATCTGGCCCAGACTTCGGCATCGACCAATCAGCTTCATCTTCAACTAGGCAGCAAAGCGATGAGACGCTCGGAGACATAAAGGCGATAGCAGAGTTGGAACCCAGTGGGATTGTTCACATAGCTGTTTTGTTTCCTTTTCAAAATTGTAAATTCTATGTTATTTGGCAGCGTCCTCTTACTAGGATGTCAGCCTCTTGTACAAAAACGCCTATTCACAGGCAAAGTTTTAATCAATACAAATTCACTTGTCCATACAAATTGCCATTGTTTTTCTTTTTTTTCTGTTTTGTTTTGCGAAAAACTTCCAATGTTCATTTTTGATATATGCATTTGACATTAAATTGCTGATTCATAAATATTTTGCATATAAAACAAAAGATTAACTACAGTTGACATCAGAGACAGGGGCAATGTAAAGTTGTCTGATGCAGTCTGGTTGCTTTGTCCGCCAAGGTACCAAGGTAGGTTCGACTGAAGAATGTGACCAAATCATCTCAACACCCCGCAGAGTAAGACAAGATTCAGCAATACTTTCCCCAAGCGGAGTTGATTCCCTGTCAATCCTGAAAAGGCACAACATTCCCCGACAGGTCTTAAAGCTCATCCCCGTTAGATTCCGGAAGCTTGTTCCCTACAGGATACGGACGTCTCTCCCAAGCTTTATTCAGAGTTATTCCTCACAAGGGCTTATAACTGGGTTATCCTCAGTTAATTGCCACGGAAGATTGCTCTCGGCAAAGTTCTTTCTATCCCCAGCGAAATTTATCTTTGGTATCCCCAGCGGAGTTTATCATCATTATCCCCAGCGGAATCCATCATTAAAGTCCTCAGCAGGCCTCTCATCAAAACTTCGGCAAAGTATCTCTTCCACAGAGCAATTCCCCGGCCGGTCGTCAAGGATTTATTTTCCTAAGACGAAATTACATTCATAAACATTTCACATTTTCATACATCTTGTTTACATACATGATAAAGTGCATACAACACTATCTCATGTTGAACATAATGACATCATGAATATCATACATCATGACATTGCATACAACTTATGTTTTGCCTTTTCAGGGAAAAAGACAATCCCAAAGACAAACTACCTTCAACTGTCACAATTCCAGATTCGATACCTGTATCTAGCCAGGGCATATCTGAGAGTGATCATTTCTAGACTCGATTCCTGTATCTAGCCATGGCACATCCGAAGAGTTCGAAGATTCGATTCCTGTATCCAGCCAGGGCACATCTATCAACTACAACATTTCCAGATTCAACTCCTGTATCTAGCCAGGGCATATCTGTTGACAACCATTTCCAGATTCAACTCCTGTATCTAGCCAGGGCATATCTGTTGACCACATTTCCAAACTCGATTCCTGTATCTAGCCAGGGCATGTTTGAAGAGTTCGAAGATTCGATTCCTGCATCCAGCCAGGGCATATCTGTTGACAACTATTTCCAGATTCGACTCCTGTACCCAGCCAGGGCACATCTGTGAACAACCGATTGTAGATTCGATACCTGTATCTAGCCAGGGCATATCTACATAAGGAGACTGAAGATCAAACACCTGTAACAAGCCAGGAAAACATCTGTCTTTCTCAAATACACAAGTTTTCGCTAAGGAATCTCTTATGCGATCAATACTTCCAAATGGCATCTATAAGCCCATTCCCGACAAAGTTCCGTCACATTTCCAGATGGCATCTATAAGCCCATCTCCCTATCCACCACCTCTCCAAATGGCATCTATAAGCCCATTCCCAACATCACATTACTGATACTTCAACATGCGAGTGCAAATTTCCGGGCACTCTAGTGTCCAATCTTCTTTTACCCTCGAGTCACGAAAGGCAAACTTGCCAATCTAACTCTTCAAGTTCAAGAAGATTGAACAGGGGCAACTGTTGTACCCCAAAATTTGCCCTCCCATTTCCTCAACATTTTTTCTCATCACAAGACCTTTGAAGATCAAGATCCAGTTAGGGTTTCCTCTGCTCAAGACTTCTCCTTGCACTGTTAACCCAAATTAGGGTTTGTGGTTGAACAAAGATGTTTTGACCTAAAATGCCTAAGATGACTTTCATGCTTCATGTTGGACTCCCAAGTTCATCCATACCAAGTTTCAAGTCTTGATCCCAAGTTCTGCCCAGTCAATTGGACAGTTGACCTAGAAATCAGTTGAATTGGGGAAAAAGTCAACTGTGGCCAATTGACAGTCAAATCTCATGAAAATTGACCCACATCAATATTATGAACTCACATGGACCATTTGATCAAGTTTAGATCACAATTCCACAAGAAATTTGATCAGATCACCAGAAGGGCAAAATGGTCATTTTTAGGGTTTTGACTGCACAAGGGTAATTTTTGACTGTTTGACCTAGCCAATGGCAAACCAAGCTCACACATGGACTCAAGGACTCAATGAAATGGTCTTGACACATTCATCAAGCTCAAAAAAAATCCCAAGTACACAAGATTGACAGTTGAATTTCCCAGTCAATTGACCAATTTTGACTGTATACTGAAAAGTCAAACTTTGACTTTTTGGTCAAAATCAAGAGTCAAGATTCATTTTTCATCAAAACATACCAAATCATGAAACTTGTTCACCAAGAAACCAAGAAATGCAAATTACGGTTTGAAATGGAATTTTTCATAACTTAGAATTTTTCTAAGTTATGGAAAACCCTAATTTTTTCCCAACTTTGCCCCACTTTTTCACCAAGATTTATTTGGATTAAAACAAAAGTCAAAACATGAAAGTTGTAGCTTGTTGCATAATCTACAACTTTGATTCACAAAGTTTTCCCAAATGAGGCTTGTATCTCAAGTTATAAATTTTTGAATAAGGGCACTAAACCATTCATAACTTAGTGAAAATTTGACCTTTTTGACAAGGTTTTCTACCTAACTTCAAGACCATTTTCCATACACTTCCACTTGGAATTTCAATTTGTATTTCAAAGATGGATTGTAGTACACATTCCAAGCTTTCCAAAATGTCCAAGAACTTCTCAAACAACCTCATAACTTGAGAGAATCGAATTTCACAATATGGCAAAAATCCACTTTTGAATGGTTCATGAACATGTTCATAACTTGGACCATTTTCAAATCAGCATAGTTTGTGCTACATTACAGGTCCTAAAACCCTTTTACACTCATAAATTTAATGCAAAACCATTGAACCAAGTTGTTATTTTAAGCCTTTGGACATTACATGGAGAATTAACCCTAAACTAGAAAAAGCATTATTTCCATTTGTGAAAAGTAGAACTTTATGTCAAGTTTGCAAATCAAATGGTACAATGCATATCTTTGGACACAAGATTCATGGACATAACACACTGATCAAGACTAAAAGATGCAGCATAGTGTGAGGGCCTGTACAGGCTAGAATGATCAAGTGGCCATTGCTTGCTTCAAATTCAAGTAAGGTAGCATAACTTGTACCAACTTCAATCTCAGCTTACAAACACTTAGAGGAACTGATCAAACACATTCCAGACATCAAAACCAAGCTATTGCACGAGCCTTTTACCTCCAATCCCTCCCAAAACTCAGAATCACCTTGAAACTGCTCAAACAGAGCAACCTCTGCAGATTGAGTTCCAACTCTCAATCTTTTCAAGCATTCTTGCCCAAACCAGTTCACATACATCCCCTAACATCTATGCAAGCTAACCAAAAGCAAAAACACGACCTGTGATCCCTCTAACTGATTCCACCATTTTCACATTTCTGACTTGCAGGCGAAGTGCTCTAGCTCGATTCAAAAGCTTTCAAGACAAAGTAAACATTGGAATAGCATCCCTGGACCTCAAGGAAGCTTTTCCAATCATCACCTTGCACTGAAAGTTTCTACATTTCCAGATAGAACTTCAACTGAACAGGTAAGTTTTTGAATTCGTATCTCTCTTATTAGGCATCATTAGCTTTAAGTTTATGAATGAACAATGTTCTACTCATGCCATTGAACATGTACATGTTTTTACTTTTCATTTCTTTTGCTTGAGCTGTGAGAATTTAAGGTTTGAAAATGGCAGAAAATCTAGGTTAGAATTTGGGGGAGAAGAAATTCTCCCTCATCTTAGAGAGTTAGATCAAGTTCTGCATATGGTTGGATTCGTCTCTTCATGCTGAACATTTTTTATGTTATGAGTTTTCATTGAAAAGCCAGGAATCAGGAGTTAGAAGTTTGAGAAGAAGGGCGCGCGTTTTTTGAACGTTTCTGGCTGGAGGTTGAAGACAGTGGCTTCTTGGGCTGGGCCTGAGTGTTTTTCTTATTCACACCACTTTTCTTGTTTTACACCCCCTGAGCCCATTTCATTTATTTTTAATGATTTCTGACTTTTTCTTTTTTTGATTGATTCATTTATTTTTTCTCATGTTATTAAAAATATAAAAATCTTTTTTCTCACCATTTTTTAATTTATTAGGTATTTATGTGATTTTCTTTTGATTAATGCATAAATAAATGAATATATACATTTCATTAAAATATTGAGAAATATGTAAAAATACTTTTATTTTCATTTTTATTTTATTTTACCTTCTGAAAATATTTTACATAAAAAATACCTTTTTACAAATATTAAAAATTATTATTATTTATATATATAACACATATTTAAAATAATACATATATACATATATTTATTAATATATTTAGGGTAAATACAAAATATATACATTTTTGTTTTTTTTATTATTATTAATATTTAATATAAAAATACATTTTTGACAAATACTTCACTTTATTTTATTTTTGTACATAATAAATAAATACTTGTATTAAATTAAATAATAATACATTTTATTTAATAGAATTAGGGTTTTGCCCTAAATATGAAAAACTCCAAAAAATAATACCTTTTATTTCCTTTTTAGTCTTACATAAATAATTCTTTTTTCATACATATAAAAATCCTTTTTGCATTCTTGCATATTTGTCTTATTTTATTTAATCTATGCAAAATATTTGTCTTGTAAATATTCAACATTGATGTAATAGTTTTAGGTTTAAATTCCTTGTCAAAATCCCCATTTGAACATTTGTACCCTCCTTCCCATATTTGGTTTTGTAATAGCTTAGTAAATTTATTTTCGCACTTTATTGCTTTCCAATTATACCATGTTAGAATTAGGGTTTGTATGCGAAAAACGATAAAATAGTTATGACCTAATCTCAAGACAAATAAGCATGAAAATGAACACACAAATCACACTTGCACCCCCTAGGGTATTCCACTTGTTGCCTTTCAAAATTGGGCCATATTGTATGTTAGGTCTCTTTGGGCAAAACAAACAAATCAAATGATCATAGTCTCTCGATAATACTTTCAAAATATTGCCAAAACAAATGATCAAGTCCCTTAAAGAAAATGCCCAAAGATACTTGGCACCATTGCAATTATGGCCTAAACGATGACCCGCGCCTGTCCCTTTCACATCCTAACATAAGATTGTCCACCAAATACAATGGTGGAACAAACTTGTTAAAAGGGTTAAAACATAGCAATAAACTTTGAGAAATTTAGGAGTAGATAACCTCTTAGTTACTTGAATCAATCTTGCAAACTAAAACACTTGCCTATTTCAAAAAACCACACATCACTATACTTTTAAAACAATTTTCAAAAACAAATGAAAACCTTTTCAAAAGACCTACATCTTTGTATATATCCCCACATGGATCATTACAAAGGTTGCCACCACAATGGCTTCTTTTCAAAACATTTTCAAACCCACACGCACACACACAAGCACCATTTAAAACAATTGAAAATAAAAGGCAAGTGATCTAAGCAAGTAACTAAGAGCCCATGGATAATCATGGATAGAAAGGGTGCTAATACCTTCCCTTTCTATAATCTACTCCCCGAACCCAAGAAAACATCTCAAAGGTTTTTTGCTGTGCTTTTTAACCTTTCCTTAGGATAAAATAAAAAGTCGGTGGTGACTCTTGCTCAACCGAAACATTTGCGAAAACAAACGCAAAACCTCAAGTCAGTTCTCCCACCGTATCACAATCACCAATTACTTTATCGATAAGATGATCTCTATGAGTTCTCCATTCTTTTGGTAGATCATTTAGATTTGATTCTTGTTGAGGTGATTCTTCGTGTTGAATGGGTTGATCTTTGGAAGAATTTTCTTGAGGACCTTCTAGTATTTCAACATCATCATTATCACAAACAATATTATCCTCCTTTGAGGGATTAGTTTCATCAAAAGAAACATGCATAGATTCTTCAATTTTCAAAGTTCTTTTGTTGTATATTCTATATTCCTTACTAGAAAGAGAGTAACCAAGAAAAATACCTTCATCAGATTTTTCATCAAACTTACCAATGTTATCTTTGTCATTGTTTAAGATAAAGCATTTGCATCCTAAGATGTGAAAGAAAGAAATGTTTGGTTTCCTCCATTTGAAGAGTTCATATGGAGTTTTCTTCAAGATAGGTCTTATGTTAACTCTATTTCTAACAAAACATGTCGTGCTCACCGCATCCGCCCAAAAGTATTTTGGAAGATTTGAGTCGCTAAGCATTGTTCTAGCGAGTTCCACAAGAGACCTATTCTTTCTTTCTACCACTCCATTTTGTTGAGGAGTTCTTGGTGCCGAGAAGTTGTGAGATATTCCATGTTCTTTACAAAATTCTTCAAATAGAGCATTTTTAAATTCTCCGCCATGGTCACTTCTTATGGAGGAAATTGTTAGAGACTTCTCATTCTGAATTTGTTTAGCATACTTCTTGAACACCTTGAATGCATCACTTTTCTGCACTAAAAGAATGTCTAAGTATATCTAGAGAAATCGTCAACAATAACCAAAGCATATACATTACCTTCGAAACTCCTTGTTCTTGATGGACTAAATAAGTCCATATGTAACAATTGTAGTGGCCTTGTAGTGGACACCACATTCTTATATTTGAAAGTTGATTTAGTTTGTTTCCCCTTTTGACAAGAATCGCATAGTATATCTTTGACGAAATTTCTCTTAGGCAATCCAATGACAAGATCATGCTTGATTAGTTTATTCAAGTGTTCCATGTGAATATGAGCAATTCTTTTGTGCCACAACCATGAATCATCGTTGTTCGCCATGAGACATTTAACCTTCAAAGATGGATCATCAAGGGAAATCATGAATATATTATTGATTCTTTTACCTTTAAGTATAACCTCATGAGTGACTTCGTCTTCTATCAAGCATTCATCCTTGGTGAACTTGATCTTGAAGCCTTTGTCACAAAGTTGCCTAATACTAAGAAGATTGTGTTTTAGTCCTTCAACATAAAGAACATATTCAATGGATGTGAAAGGTGGAGCACCAACTTTGCCTTTTCCTAGGATTCTTCCCTTATTATTGTCTCCATAAGTGACAAAACCCTTGGCCTTTAGCACTAGATTTGAAAATTGGTTTGTGTCTCCTGTCATATGCTTTGAACAACCACTATCAAGATACCAAAGATTGCATGTGGTCTTCAAGAATACCTGCAGAACAAATTAGGTTTTGTTAGGTACCCAAGTTGCTTTGGGTCCTTCATAATTAATGCCTTTCTTTACCCACACATAATGCCCACTTGCCACACTAAAGTTTCTAACATAGTAAGCATTAGGTGTATGGCCTTTAATGCCACAATAAAAACAAGTAGGTTCAAAGTTACTTCTATATCTAGAAGGATAAGGTTTCTTCTTAGGAAATGTTTTATTTTTAGGATAGTGACAAACTATTTTAGTTTTGCTCCACTTTCTCTTTGGATGATTAATCACTAGCCTTAACAAAGATAGTTTTGTTAGAACTTGGTTTTGAAAACTTTGAATATCCAAGTCCACTTTTATCATTGGAGTATCTTTGTTGGCTAAGAATACCTTCCAATCCAATTTGGTCTTTCCCATATCTTTCAATGACTCTTTTTAATTGGACAATTTGGAAAGAGAGTGATTCACAATTTTTGCATACAAAATTCTGTTTTTGTTCATCACTTGATTTTTGTTTTTCTTCTTTGAAATCTTTTTCCATAGAATCACATTTTTCTTCTAAGGATGAAATTTGTTTCTTTTGTGATAAAATAGTTTTATACATAATTTTGCATTCATTCAATAGTTCATCTATAGCACCTTGTGCATCACTATCAAAAATAGAAAATTCATTACTAACCTTATTGTCTTCATCATCGGAATGGTGTGAGACCATCAATGCTATATTTGCAGTTTCATCACTATCGGAATCAGATGAGGAACTTATTTCATTATCCTCCCATGCAACATAAGCCTTTTTGTTCTTGAATCCCTTTTCGCTTTTGAAGCTACCTTTCTTGGAGAGTTTTGGGCAATCCGGCTTGATATGACCTTGCTTACCATATTCATAACATGTGATTTCTTGTGTTGATGTGGAAGCTTCCTTTTTCTTAAATTTTTTCTTTCCTTTTGAGTGAGAAAAGGGTTTGTCATTCCTACCAAAGAACTTACCAAGCCTTTTAACAAGAAGCATGAAATTTTCATCTTCTTCCGGATTGTCTTCCTTTTCAACTTCCTTGGAATTTATCTTCAAAGCAATATTCTTGTATTTCTTCTCTTGATTTTCATGTTTTTCAAGTCTTCCGAGTTTCGTTTCATATTCTTGAAGTTTTCCAAACAATGTTGCGGACATCATGGAGGAGAGACTTTTCTTCTCTGAAATTGTCGTTATCTTTGGTTTCCATTCCCTAGTTAAGGACCTAAGTACTTTAAGATTTAGTTCATCATTCTTCAAAGTTTTACCAAGAGCACTTAGATGATTTGTCAAGTGCACAAATCTCTTTTGTAAGTCAAGAATGGTTTCTCCGGGCTGCATTCGAAATAATTCGTATTCTTGACTCAGGGTACTTAATCTTGATCTTTTTACTTCAACCGTTCCTTCATGAGTTTGTACCAAGGTATCCCATATTTCTTTTGTTGTCTTGCATGTCGAGACACGGAATAATTCATCCATGCTAAGTGCACCTTGAAGAAGGTTTATTTCCTTTTTATCATAGAGAACTTTCTTCTTATCATCATCGTCCCATGCAGTTTTAGGCTTTGATGTGCCAACACCATTGATTACCTTTATAGGGATAAATGGACCATTTTCGACGGAATCTCATATTTCTTCTCCTTGTGCTTCTAGATGTGCCTTCATGCGTATTTTCTAAAAGTCAAAATATTCACCACAAAATATAGGAGGCTTGTTGTTACTACCACCATCTCTGAAAATGGGATTTTGATTTGCGGAAGCCATTCAGGATCTTTTAGGAAAAGGTTACCTATAACCTGATCTGATGCCAATTGTAAGTACGAAGTGCGCCTAAGAGGGGGGGGGGGTGAATTAGGTACTTTAAAAAATTCTGGTTTTAGTGATGATGGATCTTATTTTCCTGGTTAATGGTTAGGTTAGGAAAGCGTAAAGTGCAGAAAAATAAAGAGACACGGGCGATATATCCTGGTTCCCCTCACAGTCAGAGAGTACTCCAGTCCCCTTTCAACATGAAAGAGATTTCCTTATTGTGGCAAACTTAAACAAGAACTACCAAAAATCCAAGAACAATCCTCTTGGATTTTCACTATGTCAACTATGAGAACAATCCTCTCAAAGTGACTACACTTGTATCCAACAATTTTGGAAAGACAAGATTTCAAAAACACTTAAACTTATTTCCAACAAATCTTGGAAAAATAAGTAAGTAACTATCAATATTTGAGTTTAAGTGAGTTAAGTAGTATTGATCACTTAGAGTGATTTAACAATCAATGATCTTCTCTTCCAATAATATTATTGTACAATGACTCAAGATATAATTGCTCAAAGTTTTCTGTTTAATAATGTATGAAAATATGCAGAAAACTTATGTATGAAAGTGAAGAGATGCTTGAGTTTTTATTTTGAAAATTCAGAAAATATTTATGGAAGAGGTGTTGAAAATGATTTTGAAAATGAATATTTATATGTTCATAACACCCTTTTGAAACATCATGAAGTTCTGAAAATGAATCATGAACAAATGTCAAGATTGAGTGAAAGGTTTCAATGAAGAGGTATGATGAACAGGCATGTGAAAAGCCGTTGTTTTTCAAAATCGTGCAGGATGCAATCGATTGCAACCTTTGTGTAAATCGATTGCACAAGGTTTCAACAGCTATATTTTCAAAAGTTTTAAGTGTGCAATCGATTGCACTAGCAATGTAAATCGATTGCATGTGAAGTCAGTAGCAAAAAGTAAGTAAGTGCAATCGATTGCACAAGCAATGTAAATCGATTGCACTGAGAAACAGAAGCAAACATTTTGAAAATTTTAAGTATGCAATCAATTTCACAAGCAATGTAAATCAATTCCACAGAGAAACAGAAGCAAAAGATCTGAAAAATTAAAGCATGCAATCGATTGCACTAATATGCAAATCGATTGCACTCAAGTGAAAAATGAATTTTAACTTTGAAAAACTTGAGTAATGATTTTTAAACATTTCTTATTCATCATTGAGAATCTATATCTTAAGATCAAAGTAAATAATATCATTATACCTTGAAAGTTGTTGAGAGCTTTGAACTGAAGATTTTGTCCTTAAATGCTTTGAGTTTGATCATAAATCTTTGACTTCTTTGTCAATCATGGTTTGTCTTCATCAAAACAAAAGTTCATTGAGAAGCTTGATTTTACATTGTCCTGCACAGAGGAAAAAGCTTTGGTTATATGATTATTGAAGTCAGTGACACCAAACACATTGGAGACATAATATTCTTGCCACCAACTTTCTAAGTCTTGAGTACATAAAGTCAAAGGTTTGAATGGGACAAGATTGAGGTGGAGGAAGTATGTGAACTTGTTTATAATTTTCTTCGCTTTGACTGTTGTGAAATTCATTCCTCTATGACAAATGTCACTTTTGTGGAGGTACAATGGTTCAGGAAGGATTTGGTAGAGTCCGAATTGTCTTGCGATAAAATTGGGTTGGTAAGTAAGTAAAATATTCTAAGTTTTATTGGGTATAATTATGGTAACAAGAAGTCTAGGGATCTGGAAAGCTTCCCAAATCTGGAGGGATTCTGTTTGTTGTTAATTCGAAAGGCCAGTGAGAGGTCTTGTGAACCATTCTGGGCCATGGGTTCTTTGAGAAAATGGTGCCATTAAAGAGGTAAATTTGTACCTCTTCGCAAACATCATCAAGTGCCTAGTGAAGCACTCTTGCAAGTTTTTCCCTCCATCATCCGGGGTTAAACGAACTAGTCTAGTCCCTTCGACAGTCATGTTCTGGATTTTAGGGTGAGATTCATCAATTGGGTTTATATTTGAAAGGTAAGGTTCGAAGGTGGCATTGAGCCACAACTGAAGTAGCCAATACGGACCAGCCAGTAAAATGTTGGTTTTTGGTTCAAAGTTTTTTAATCTTGTGGAAGCCTCCCCAAGGCTCTCATACAATCCAGCAAGAATTATTTCGCTCAAGAAAACATCTCGACCAGCATGGAGTTGGTTGGCAAGGGTCAAACATCTTCTAGAAACTTGCAGGGATTTGCAGTAGAAGACACATCGAGAAAGCCATAAAGCAAGAAAAGATATGTGTTCCTGATCACTAACTTCGTCTTTCGATCCAAAGTAGTGATCAATGTAATTGTTATAAGTGGGAGAAGAATTGCTGAAGTCGATGGAGTCATCAGCGTCTAAGGTAGGGTCGAAAGTCTCTCTTGTGGGTCGAAGGCCCGTGATTACAACAACATCGAAGAGCATTGGAGTTAACATTCCACAGGGTAGGTGGAAGTTGTTATAAGTACTATCCCAGAAGTACAAGGAATCTGTTAGCATTAGTTGACAATATTCAAGGCCAAACTTCGACAAATGAATCAAGTCAAATATTCCCAGGTTTTTCCATGTTTTCGATTTCTCTTTCTATATCCTAGGTAACCATCTAAGGTACTTCTTGTCCTCTTTTGATGAACCTGACCTAAAAGGTCTCAGAACTTCTGTGACGGAGTATAACTTAAAGGAAGGATCATTTTATTCTTTACCCTCTTGAGGAGTATTTTCCTGGGGAAATGTTTCGTCTTCTACCCTAGTGTTTTCAACAGATTTCTTACTAACCCTAGGTTTACTAGCTATGGGTCTAGTCAAGTGGTAAGCAGGAAAAAATCTCTTGAGTTTTGATATATATGATACATTGAGTATAAGATCCATACATCCTAAGGTATCAGAAGCAAGAGTGAAGGGAATCATTACCTGGGAAGCGTAGATGGAAATTTGTTCATTCCTCAGAGATGGTGTGGGAACAAATTCTTGATTTCTAATCATGGTGGGTGTTTCTACTTTTAGTAAAGGGTTGGAAGCAGCATCGTCTTTGTTTTGCTTACTCTTTCCAAACTTTGATTTCTTCTGGGACGCCATTGATTGTGTTTTGAAGAAGAAGAAGTTGCAGAATAGTTTGTTGAACTTTGGAAGAAGAAGGGAGAGCTTTTGATTTGAAAAAGTGCAGAAAAGAGAAAAATAAAATGAATGGTGTTAATTTATATGAAGGGAAATTGAACCGTTTTTTATGGAAAGAGGGAAGTTGAAATTTTCAAGTAGTGGGACACGTGTAAGCTGATCCTTTGCTTGATGAACGGTTTTTGTAAGTTCCAATGTTAAGACTATTCATCATAGCTAATGATAAGATTTATAGATACTCATACTGCAATTAGACGTTTGGGAATCAAAAGTCATTATGATAATGACATCATAATAGTTGAAACAGTTGATGAGTTGTTCGGAAGGTTGAAATTTGAAGAGATTACCAAAAATATATATTTTTGGTTTCGAAATGAATATTTCTTGGGGGTAATTTGTTGGCTGGAAATTTCGACTAAGGAGAAATTGAGCTGAGTCAATGGTCTGAATATACTTAGAGAATTGTTTGGCTAATTTGTTTGTTAAAAGCCATGAAGATTCGAATTTGAAATTCGTTAAGAGATTGATGGATAGTTTATAATTCAAATTGTGAAATAAAGTTATTATTCAAAACATGGTTTAAGACTTTATACTTCGACTGTTATCATATTTTATTGGTTTTGACGCTCAAGACGGATAGCGAAGGGTTTGAATCCGAATATTCATTCTTATCCAGAAGGACGCATGAAATCTCTTGGATTATCGAAGACATGCCAGTGGAAACGTGGCATTAGTTTGTTAGGAGACCGTTAGGGTCGAAGTTCTATAAATTGTAGCTTTTGTGTTTCGATTGAGTGTGTTCACATCTTTGTACAAAATACTCAAAATACTCAAAGTACCAGTGTTCGAGAAAAGAGTTAATGAGAATGTACGTATGATGCATCATATTTTATATTCAATGTCATTTACATTCAGTGAAGTTTCTTTACGTTATTTACGTTCTTTACAATTCCTAGTCTATACTAGTTTATATTTCATTACTTTTATAAAGAAATTTCACTTCGACGTGCGAAGTGATTCCTTTTGTTTAAAGAGATTATCATCAAAACACGCTTTCTAAATAATTAAGCACAATAGTCCTGAGATCAATCTGATTGATCTCGTGAGTAACTGAATTTGTTAAAGGATTTAGAGGATCAGCGGTTGTTTACCAAATTTCAGGGTAAACACTTTCAGAATTCAAATACTGACATGACCTTGTTAGGGTTGTCTTGTTTGATATATTCCGACGTGCCGGAGTATCTGTGAAGAAAGAAGCGCCTGTGAATTTTTTGACTGACCCCCTTGAGAGGAGATTTCCACTTATGCCAGCAAATGTTTTGGTGCACGGGTGGGTAAGAGGGAAACATGCTTGTGTGAACTTGACGGGAGTTTCTGCACTGATGGGTTTGATGGATGATGATTTTACTGTGGGGTAGACAGCTCTCAAAGTTTCTTCAAGAAAAGTGTTCAAACATGAAAAAACATGTTCTGAAAAACAACATGTTTTATACCATTTGCCTTTGACACTTTTCATTTCCTAGCATCATAAACAATTGATCTTTTACGGAGAGTTCAAATACTTATGAATAACAATGTTGTATCTCTTAGGTCTATAGATGTAGTTCTTAAGATAATTGGTTTTGCGATACAAAAAAAAATAACAGAACAATTTACTGTCCGCTTGTCTTCTATTTCTGTATTGACATAACTTTTCATATTTTGTGCTAAAAAAATATATTTTAAAGACACAAAAATACACTTAGACATTATATTTAGCATCAACTTGTTATGTTCAATTTTAAAAAAAACATTTTATCGTAATTCTACATTTTTGGGGGCAAAATTTTGTGATAATATTACAATGACAAAAAGGGGATAAACCAAGAAGACCCACCGTAAAGCATATTAAAAATGTTTGATGCATTGAAAAAATAATAATATAATCGGTGGGTATATATCCTTGTTTAAGACTTTCAACCAGACACCATTTCTAAATATTCAATAGACTTCAAACTTTGATTGACTTCTATACCATGTTAGTGGTTAAAGAATATATGCTTTTAAAACTGATTATCATTTACCACTGCCTATATATATAGTAGGATTTTTCCATTTCTGATCTCATCAACATACTAGCATTTGCAAAAACATAAACAAACTATACCTTCTATTTTCTATCAAGTAAAAAAAGGAAAGATGAGTGTAGAAATTTTAGATGGTGCTACCATTGTCCACTTCCTTGAAGATGAAGAAGCATTTAGTAACACTGTGAGTAACCGATTTGCTCGCCTTGACACAAACAATGATGGTCTTCTCTCCTATGATGAGATGTTGAAGGAGCTCCAAGGTCTTAGAGTTTTCGAAACACACTTTGGTATTGACGTGGTGTCCGATCCAGATGAGCATGCTCGTGTATATGCATCATTGTTCATACAATTCGATCACAATTTAAATGGCACAGTTGATCTAGAAGAATTCAAGAAAGAAACAAAGCAGATGATGCTTGCAATGGCAGATGGAATGGGTTTCATGCCAATTCAAATGGTCTCGGAAGAAGACAGCTTCCTTAAGAAAGCTGTTGAGGCAGAGTATAATAAAGTGGCAGCTTAAGTGCTGCTATGAGATAATTTACTAGTTCTGCAAGTTTTGTATAACATTCTGTTTCTTATTATTACTGTTAGCTTTGAAATTTCATACACTGCTTTGTTATGGATTCCAAATGTATCCATGAAATAAATTATCTTAATCTAAGCTTTTACACCTCTATCAGAAAAGGAATCGTATTGTACTTAAAAGAGTATAATGATTGAAGTTATGAAGAATTTGATATAGTACGCGTACTGAACATTAGATTCCAATTCCTCAATTTACAACCAGCACTACAAAACTCTAAAGCATCTTACTAAAAAAAATTCCATTAACCCGAAAGTAAATTATACATTTTTTACCGACCGATATTAGTTAGGATTGTTTAAAAAAACCATCGATTAAATTAAATCGTCGAACTGAATTGAACTAAGGTTAAATAATCAAACTGTTTTGTTTGGATAGTGAACTAAATCATATTATACAAACAGTTTTAAAACCCAATTGAAATTGAAATTCAACTGAGTCGAAATTGAAACTGAACCAAATAAAAACTGAAAATGAAAAAATATTTAAAATAAATTTTAATTTTTTTGAAAAATAATATATCAAACCAATAATTTTGGTTTGGTTTGATTTTGAGTAAATTGATACGGTTTAATTCGAATAAACTTTAATTATAATTTAATTTGATTCAATTCGATTTTCTTTCTGAACTATACCCTGAACCGCAATGTTACTTATGGGTTTTCCATGGTTTATCCTTATACAAACTTGCTATATAGTTCACCCCAAGTTACTAGCTTAAAACTACTACATTGATCTTCATATTTTCTTGATATTCTAAGCTTTAGTTAGGGGTAATATGCACATTTGTGAGGGGGTTTAACCCTAGCAAAATATTAGGGTTCTATTTAGTAGGGACAGCCCATAGTTAAATTTTGATTGTGAGGTCAAATTACGTCAGTATCATGCCTGTTTCTCTATAGGTGTCATTATTGCTTCCTCGTTTATAAGGGGCAACCCCTAGTTAAAATCTACCATAAATATTTTCACCAATCCATTTCTCCCCATTCAATACACGCTTTTCTCTCTTCTTTTTCATTTCTCCCATAATTCTTTTCTTTTTTCTTCAAACCTTCAACAGTTTCAAACAACTCTTTCATTTTCTCTTCAAACCTCCAACAATACTAATCAATTTTAAGGTAATCTTTTACGTTTAAATTAAATCATCTAATCATGTTTTTTATTTTTCATTTTTTGTATTTCATGTACCATTTTTTCATTTAAAAGTGTCGAATTTCACGTTAAAGGAGCTTCAAATCTAAGGAGTATAGTAGTTTGATTAATTCATTCATTTAAGGTACACTTTTCTTCTCTTTTTAATTTTTTTTTTGAATATATCTAATATTTGTGTTTGTTGATATTGTGAAACTTTCAATATTTGTAAAAGAAAAAAGATTTTTTTACTGTCTTGCCACACATTTAAAATAAAAATTCTAAAATACCACACTTTAAAATTAATGTTTCAGAATACCCATTTGGTGAAGGGACTTGGTCATCCATTAGGCGATGATATGTTGAATATTTTTTAAGTGTAGGCTCGGTCATCTATTAGCCGAGGGGATGGTTTTTTTAATTATTTTTTCGTTTTTATTTTATTTTAATGTTATTAAAATATTTTTTATTAATATAATTTTAATTTTCAATATTTTATTAATTAAATATTTAAAAAAATTAATTCAGTCATTTTTTTCTATTTTTTTTTTGAAGATTTAATGTAATTATAATAAATTTTTATATTATTTTCTTAATTAGGACCATTAAACAATTAAAGAAGATAGAAAAATAATTTTTTTAATATTGTTCAAAAGATAAGATACATATTAGGCTTTACTTAAAATAACTGCATGTTCCACATCTATTACCTTTTTTTGCGCTTCCCCTTGTCTAACTCTACGGTTTGCTGTCTTGAAGGAGATGGAGTATTTTCGGATGACAAATCTTCATTTTGGTGTGATTGATTTCCAGCCATATCCATATCTATATTCATATCTTTAATAGAAAAAACTGGCCATTCCATAAGCTCGTCATCTGTGATTCCAAAGTTGGTGACTAGATGTGTAGGTGGTATGAAGGTATCCGCCAAACTATGTTGAATTGGAGGATAATAAACATTTTCAATGTTGAATGTATAATTGGGTTGAGAGAGTGAAGGGTTAAAGGTTTTCTGTCGAGATTGAGGGTATGAATAGTCAAAGTTAAGTTGAGGAATGAGAGTGTATTGTATGAGTGGTCGAAGTGTGGTTTGTTGTTGATATTGGTGGTGGTAGTAATAGTTTGTTTGAGGGGTTAGGGTTTGAGGAGTTGGTTGTTGAGATGAGGTGGCATAGAATGTGTGTTATTGTGTGGTTTGGGTGTGATGGTATGTTTGTTGAAGAATGAAGATGTTTGTGATTGAAAGTATGATGTGTTCATTTGGGGAATTTCTTAATGTATGGGCAGCGGGGTTGTTTGTTGTGTTAAAGAAGAGGCATATTGAGGTCATTTAGAAATTGTATGTGATAAACATGCATTAATGGAATTGATCTAAATTATTCTGTATATGCTTCGCTATGTCTACAGTCACCATCTACCATGTTCCCATCCAATATCAAATCTCTTTTTTCACTCATTATTCTTTTCTTTGTTCACTTTGCACCAATGATCACCCCATGTCTTGGTCATGAGTGTCTGGTCGTGTTCCCTTAGACATCTTGGTTGAGAAGGGATTTGTTGTTCAAATCCAAACTAAAGTTTGACCATATTCGCTTAGTCAATTTCAATAATATAAAAACAGATAATTGGTGTCGTCACACTCCGAACCACACTATCAATATAAACACAAGGTGGGTATTGAGGGTATGGCCTCTAAATAAATTATTACATAAAATTTAATAGTTATAGTGCAAATACATATCTCAGAAAATGCAGAGAGATTGTACGGTTACAAACTTACATTTTTTGACTCCATGGCATCTATTGCGCATCGATATCCACGTATATGAACACAAGGACTTTTTTGTGTAAACCATACCTTGTTGAGCAAATCTTGCATTTTCAAAATAAAGAAATGTAATAAAATTACCGATATGACTTTAAATTAAAATTACATGCGCATAAAATAGTGTAATTATAAAGTAAATTTATCTTACTTCATACAGATAAGATGGCACCACGCTACTCTCACGAGCAATTAATAGTATACGTGTGTAAGCCCAAACGCTAAGTAGGAGAACACATCCTCGAATACTTTTTACTCCTTTAATGGATGCTTTTCACATATGACTATATAATGTTGCTAAACAAATAGAACCCCAATTATATTTTTTGCATTTGAGAATGCACGTGACACCTCACACTAATATGTGTCTAATATCTAACAAACATTAATCGATTAAGAGTGCATATAATGATCCTTAAAACGGATGGAAATATTCTCCATCTTCATATGTCTAGTAGATCGGACACATTTCACAAAACTTCATGCGTGAGATTAATGATAGAGAACTATGCAAAAATTTGTCAACATGGATAATAATCTACATTTACACTTACTACAAATAGTTATTGATATTCATATTTTTTTATCACAAGATATGTATTGAAGGAGGAAACATTTAATTACTACCAACGCGAAATATGAAGAAAAAATATAGAGGCTTTGGGGTGGATAGACAACATTCCCTATGAGATATGGACAAGGCGTATGATGGGGGACAACACTGAGGACTCATGACAACCAACCTGGCCGAAGAAATGAACTCAGTACTTAAGGCTACCTGAAACCTTCAAATCACTGCTTTGGTTAAGTCTACATACTACCGGTTGGGATCGATGTTTGGAATACAAGGTCATAAATGGACACATATATAGGCCTCTAGTCAAACTTTCACAGAGAGTTGTAATAAGGGAATGGCTGAAGAAGTGAATAAATCTAGCACTCATAGTGTCATGTAATTTGATCGCGAGATATTTTATTTCATGGTCCATGAAAGAATCAATCAGAATGATGGTCAACCATTAAGTACTTTCACAGTTAACCTCAGGAAGCAGTTGTGAGATTGTGGGGAATTTCAAGAATTTCATTTACCTTGCTCCCATGTCATTGCAACATGTGCTAGTATACGTCATAACTACTCCACTCACTCACTAGACGTGCTCAAAAGTATTAACATTTTTAAAGTCTAGAAGGAAAGCTTCCATGGACTACCACATGAGGAAAATTGATCATAATATGAAAGATTTACTCTTTTCCATGATGAGACTATGTGAAGGAAGAAGAAAGGACGCATAAATATTAATTGAATTAGAACCGAAATGGATGATGTTGAAAAAGAAAAGTGAATGTGTGGGGTTTGTCGCCAAATAGGTCCTATGCGTAGAAAATGTCCAGATGCAACAGGCTCGTCTAGATGGTTTTGTTGATTTTTTTAGTTAGTCGTTTAGTCAAGTTTCTAGCTATCTAATTTAATGCCTTGGTAATTCAACTTTCATTTCGTATTTAAGACAACATTCGGGCATAACAAAATAAAGACAACCACGCACAAAGAAACAACATGATAAACAAATAAAACGACTAAACACATCAACATATCTTGGAATTTACAATCATCAAGACAATATCAATTGGTCCATGCATAATTATAAAGACATCATTATCGATTTTAACAGAATTTCATGAACGAGTTTCTCCATTTTGGTTGAACAATGTAACAGTTCTATCAATTCTTCTAATTTGTTCACCATCAAGAATGTCTCCGTCTAACCAACGGATCAAGCTGCTCTGAAAATGCTCGAAGGTCTATGTGTTCTAAATTCAAGTCTTCATCGGTGGCTTTGTGGGAGAAAAATGATTGAGCATTTCTTAAGTAATTGAAAATATTGGAAGTATTCTTGAAGACATATTTAAGACTGAATGAGGAGATGGGTGGTAAACAGTGTGAATCCACAAATGACCACACAAAGCTATTTATAGAAAAATAATAAAAAACATCAAAATAATAAGAAAAACAAAAAATAATATAATAATCATTCCCTCGGCCAATGGATGAAAGAGCCGACACATAAAAAAATTCATGCATATTCTCGAGCAATTGGTCGAGCGCCTTCACCAAATGAGATATTATGGAACATTAATTTTAAAGTGTGGCATTTGGAGCTTTTGTTTCAAATGTGTGGCATGACACTAAAAAATCTAAAAAATAAAAATAAAAATTCGAAAGTATACATTATTAATAATTATAAAATATATATTGTTATAATATTTATAAATTTTTGTTATAATATTTTGAAAATATAAGATTTATTTATGTTATAAAATTTATTAAATTTTTTTGATATATTGTTAATATAAATATACACTGTTAATATGTATTGTTAATATTTTTAATATATACAGTTAATATTTTTGTTGGTGTGATATTGTTAATATTAAAAATAGAAGGGTTAATAGGTATTTATTTCCTACATTATAAGTGAATTTGATTTATCTCCTTTTTAAAAAAATTAATTATCCCTGTAATTTTTGGGCACCCCTTAAACATATAAAAATTAAGGGGGTAAATAAAATAAATTACAGGATGGTAATTTTTCCACTTAGGGGACAAAAAACTTAGTAATTTAAAATTTCAGGGGGCATTTTAAAAAAAATAAAGGGGGGATAAAACGAAACTCGCCTATATTGTAGGGAAAATTGTGCATTTAAACTAAAATAGAATATATGTTATTTATATATTATTAAGTGTATATGTTTAAAATAGAATATATATTTTTACAATATAGTTTAAAAACACACACACACACGTGCGCACACACACACGCACGCACGCACCCACGCACACACCCACACACACACGCACACAACACACACACACACAACACACACACACACACACACACACATATAGTTCTTAGAAACATGAATTAAATAAAATAATAATAAGTGTCATTTGCAAGGGGTTTAACTCCTCACAAATCCCAACACTTACACTGCTTTGTCAGGGATTTAACCCCTAACAAATTACTGATACAATGCGCCACCTAGCCTGTGCCTATACCTGCGTGTCTGTCACATAAAATTTAGAGGTCAAGTTTTGTGAGGGGTTTAGTCTCTGACAAATCAGCAACATGACAGACCCCTCGCTAATAATTTGTGATGATCTGTTTAGCTTGGTGAATTGGCCCCTCGCAAATATTTGTTTTGTGAGGGTTTTTTGCACTTCTTAGAGGCTTAACCCTTGCAAAAACAGTTTTTTTTATAGTGTTATGTTTCAAAACATCTCCATTGTATCTTTGAATTTTACAACTCAATGTTATTTACAAGTCATGTTCAAACAATAAGTTAGGAAACTCAAAATTTGAACAGCAACTTAGGGACCAACTTGACTATTGTTTTAGGTTAAAAAAATTTATTCATTTTAGTGAGATCACTACTAAAAAATAAATATTTCGTAACACCATATTACAACGGTCGTCATGTTAACCGTAGTAATAACTCATTTTTGGGCATTTGTTTTGCTATTTACTAAAAGACATTTCACTACAGTTCATATTATCAAACATTTCATCACGATTCTTATAATCAACCATGATGAAAGGTATTATATATATATATATATATATATATATATATATATATATATATATATATATATATATATATATATATATATATATATATATATATATATATATATATATATATATATATATATATATATATATATATATAAGCGAAGTTATCTCACTCCACTACATAACAAATGTATCTTCTAAAACAAAACCCTAAAATCTCTCTCACTCATCTCTCTCATATATGCTAATCTCCATTAATGTTTCTACAACCTTTCTTCACAAACATGCAAAATGGAAACACCAAACTCACGCAGCGAATTCGTCTTCCTCGAAGGATTACCTTTGTTGTATCAAAGCTTATGAAATGTGATTTAACTCCATCAAATCTTAGTAAATGGCTATGTTACATGTTAGTCTTCACAATATATTCTTAATTAGAATGTTAATCCATCAAATCAAAGCTTATTCCTAATTTATCTCATTAATTAGAAAATTAATATTCTTCCTGATTCTAACTTGAAACTTCCAGACCTAATAAGACAACTCCACATATGATTGCATAATATTCCAAGAATATTTTTCATCTATTAAATCATAGCAGAAACGCTTAATCTAGTTGTACCAGTCACGATGTTGTATCAACCTGCATAGGACATCTTTTTTGACATGTTTCTCCAAATGATGAGACATCTCATCTCAACATGTTTCTTCATCAAATAGAACTTCAACCTACTTTCTCCTACAAGTTACAAATCCTATTTAACCTATTGTTGCTATATTAGTTTTACCAAACATAATGACAATCTAATTAATAGAGAATTAACAATTTTTACCCTTCTAATCGATTAGAAGAAATATCCAATCGATTATATTTATACAAATTAAGGCCCAAGCTAGTTTGAATGCGCCTTAATTCTGTACAACGGCTAGATATCTTAACTTTCCATTTTAAGGCCTTACAACCATATATTTGCAAAATGTATACGATTAGCAACTTAGTCTAATCGATAAGAAAACAGTAAAAACCATTAAATGCAAATTCTATTTTAGGCGAACCTTTTGACTATAAATAGATATATCATTTCTAATTTCAAAACATTCATAATCGTGTTTTGAAACTTTCATCTCTCACTCTCTCTCTTAAGTTTTATTTAACTTTCTCTCACTAAATGATTTAGGCAAATGCCTTTGTGAGAAAAGTTCCTTTGTGACTAAGGTTATATCTGTAATTCTGGAAAGGGTAGAATTCTAAAATTAACCAAGGGAATCTTTTGTATACACCTTGATTGAATATTGTCTATTTAGGGATTTATGTTGGTTATAAGCTAATCATATAAAAGCATATATTTGGGGATTGTGTGATCAATATTAGGTTTGGTTGAATATTAGCCCGTGTTAAAATCTTCATAGGATATTGGTCATCCTGGTTTAAAATAATATAGGTCGAAGCCCAGTCGTATATTAAAAGCTTCACAGAATCGAGATCAACCTGGCTAAAATCTCACAGGTTTTTGGTTAGCCCGATTAAAATAAAGGTATTGAGCTCAGAGTTTTGGAACTTGAAGATTAACTTCTCCAAGTTTCATGTTTGTGGAAAGAAGACTAACCTTTTTAATCCACAATTAGGAAGGAAGATTAAGCACTTCACTCTCAACAATATATTGAATAAAAGATGCAAATACTCACATTCATCTTCTTGTATTATTTAGTTGAAGATCAACCATCACTTCCTTGTATAAGGGGGCTCGTGAGTCTTTCCTACTTAAAGCTCTCAACTATTATTAGAGACTCTCAAGATCAATTCTTGGGGAGAGGAGTAAGTCCTTTTAATTTGACCAAACCTCTATAGTTCCTGGTGTTCTTCTTCTTCCCTTGACTCTTTAGGAACTTTTGTATATGTCTAAAAGAAAGAATCAAAATTAGCTTCAACGGACTGTTATGGTTGTTAGTGTGTTAGTCTTTTTGGCTTTGACTAAATGAAGTTTTATTTAAGGGTGGGATTAAGGGTGTTGACATAGGTTTAAACCATACCAAGTTGGTCACATGGGAGTGGTTTGTATCTAGATATAGAGGGACAAGTGAATGTAAATTGGTGGATTGAATCATAAATTTGATGTCTTATTTCCTAAGGGACTTCTAAATTTCACTTTTATAGGATTTGAGTACCTTTCTTCTCTTCTAAATAAAATATTTACCTATAAAAAATTAATGTAATCATTATGTATAAGAAAAGAAATTATGAAATTTTTTATAAAATCGGCATACATTAATAAAATGGAGAGGATACATTTATAGAAGGATATAATAGAAAAATCACATTAATAATTTATTGGTATTATAATATATATGTTATGGGCCGGTCAATGAACCAATCCGAGTAAGATCCAAATATTCAGCTCAATCATACAAAGCCCAATAAATGTATCGGATGTATATAATCAAAACACGTAAGATTCAAGGTATACTTTTTATCTCATAATTTCACTTCACTTATCTTGGAATCTGCAACTAACTTAGGCGCTTGACTTCTAACCTTGTAAGGCCACCCTGCTCCACCGTATCAAAGATCAACACTACCGCTTTGAGAGTCCAACATCGTCAATCAACAAAAAATCTTATTCAAATACAAAATAGTTGCGCCGTTTGTGGGAATTGGCTTCTAATTCCTAGAAAATTCCATGTTTAAATAATTTTTTATCTAGAAGCTAGATCTTTACTTGGAACTCCATACGACAATGAGGATAACCTATCTCATCGCACCAAAGAATTACACAGAATTCCCTAATCTTGCACCATCTCAACCCTTCGCCATCCATGAGATTTGCATGGAAGTGCAGTGTGGCAGAGATCCACTACCATAAAATCTCCTCCAAGTGACAATTGACACTATATCACAAAGTAAAGACCGAGTGATTTTAAGGTTTTGAGATTCCGAGAAGGTAGATGGAATGCCAAACGCATAGGTACTAATGGTTATAACAGTTACCATGCAGAATCACACGGTGGCACGTTTCCTCATTGACACTGGGAGTTCTTGTAACGTCATGATCATAGATACACTCAATCAGATAGGCCTCCACTACCTAGATATGAGTCCATGCAATGACTTAAGTCTCTTATCCTTTAATGACTTTGTAACTCACCCTTGTGGAATGATAGATTTACCATTATCTCTTAAAGAAGGGGAAGGAAAAAGGAAGGTAACCCTTCATTTCTTGATAGTTCCTTATAAGAATGATTTCAATGGAATCCTTGGCATGTTCTTTTTGGGAATATTGGACGTCGTGGCTTCCCCTATCCACCTTAAAGTAAAATATCACAACAATGTTAGGAAGTCGGGTCCTACTTAAAGCTGACCCCAAAGCAGCAAGACATATTCTCAGTGTTATACTTGATAAGCTCCTCACCACCTTAGCGGTGTCAAAGGGAGTTCGAAAATATTCATTATGGCCGACCTTAACACGTGTGAAAACAAGGTTAGACCAAATTCTAGATATCAATTTCAAAGTTTTTCAGCATGATGATAATCATGTATGATCTGTGAAGATAGGATCTGGATTCTCTTCCAAGTTAAAAAATGCGCTAATCAAATGACTTCGGACAAATACAAATCTCTTTGCCATATATCCCTTACGATTTACCCGAAAACAAATCCATTGTGTCCTTCCACCAATTGAATGTCAATCCCAATTCCAAATACATCCCCTATCGAAGAATAAAGCAGTCTATAGAGAAGGCCGAGGATACCGCTTACACGGTCGAAGGACTGTTAGACACCAACATCATATCCAAAGTAAAGTACACTAAATAACTCTTCAACTTTGTGCTAGCTAGTTAGGAAGGATTATAAGAAATGGAGGATGTGTGTTGACTAAACAAGCCTCAATCGAGCATGCCCAAAGAACTCGTGTCAGCTTCCTAATAAAACAAGTTGGTAGATAACTCAGCTGGATCCTAAGTTGTTATTGTTCATGGATGCTTATTTCGGGTACAACTATATACCTATTTTCGGACTTGATAAAGATAAAATAGCATTCAAGACTTAGCAAGCCAACTACCAATACAATGTGATGCTCTTTGGGTTAAATAACACGGGTGTGACATACCAACAGATGATGAATAAGTTCTTTCAAGAGAAGATAGGCGAAATGCTAGATGTATATATCGACAACATGATTGTGAAGTTTATTCAAAAGCACCCCATTACCAACACCTATGGCGGGTATTTAAGATAACTCGACAGTATAACATGAGGCTTAATCTAGAGAAACAAACTTTAGAGTGAGAGCTAGTAAACTTTTAGGGTTTTACCTTATATAGAGAGGAATCAAAGCCAACACTAATAAGTGTGAAACATTTTTCTAGATGAGCGCACCAACTTCAAAGAAGGAAGTCCAGAAGGTGAAAATGATGTTCACTGCTCTAAACAGGTTTATTTCGTAATCCTCCTTGCATCCATTACCTTTCAATAGGTTTTTTTAGGAAAGAGTCGGAGTTTGAATGGACACAAAAATGCAAAGAAACGTTTGAATCACTAAAAAGGTGTTAGCCCACTACTGCATATAATACATTTTATGGCAAATCTTTCACCCCAGCCATTGAAAATCCAAGGTCAAATGACCTGGAACGTGCCATTATTCAATTTTTTTAAAAAAATATATCTTATATCTCGGTTTTGGCCAAAACCAACCTAAAATGTTTCTTAATATTTGAGTTTCAATTCCCAGGTCCTGCAATTTTTAGTTCTATTTAGATCCAAAAAGGCGCCTATATTTGACAAATCATCTTATCCCTCGATTTTTTATAAAACTGGGGAAAAAAATTCATGATACCTAGAAAATGCAGTTTATTTTTTATTTGTTAATCAAATCATATAATCCTTTGGTTTCTGAAATAACTGACAAAATATATAATCAGATTTTACTATAAAAGAACTCGTTAAAAAATTTCTACCATAACCCTAACTTATAAGTAGTCGTTCCGCTCCAAACTCGTATGCATCAGTCTTTTGATGGACTACAAGGCAGAGAAAATCTTCAATGTTCTTCTTTCTTTCTTGAACAAATTTTTTTTCCTGCCCTTGAAATTTATGCCACAAGTTGTTGTTATTATTTTGGAATAACCTTCATATGTTGTTAATCAAAGAGTGTACAAAAAAAATATGCTCGAGATATTTCCAACACTATATATCTTATTCTCTTTATTGTAAAAACATTTGCTCTAGAAATGTTCAAGAACTTTGGGGACAGATCTCTGAAATGGATTGCAAATGAAAAAAGAAATTCTCATAGTTGGAACAGATAACATATCATAATTTGATAAGTTATGGAGTATTTGTTGGGAATAACGGGTATACAATAAAATCTAGAATAAGACCAAAGATTTGTCAAAACTGGATTTGTTGTAAATAATTTATTTCAATATTTTGTGTAAATAATGTAATTTAAAAAAAAATCAAAGCTTATTTACCTCGATTTTCAACTAAAATCGAGGGGTTTGTTGAAAGAAATACTTTTTTACCTCCATTTTGTCATAACCAAGGGGATATTTAAATGTATTTATTGAGGATATTCACCGTCCTTAAATAAATCTCTGTATTTCATTTAATCAGTATCAATGCTATATTCACTATCATTAGTTATCTGTATGAAACCTAGCTGACATCCATTATAAAAGCATTCAGAATATCAAAAATTATTATGGAACATATAACATGAAAACTTTGAAGCGTTAAAAATATTGGTAAAGTTCTCTATGATGGATTACAAGAGTATAAAATAAATTGGGTTTAAGGTTTGTGTTCTTCAATAATCATATAATTGTATATTTACTTTATTTAACTAACCCATTTTTTGTTTTATATCAGAAACAAATGAATGCAAAAGCCATCTGAAATGTATTGCACTCAACATTTTCTCTACCCCAAGATTTTAATGAAACGAGGTTACATCATTTGTTCTTACTAATAGTGGTGACGATGAATTAGATTCAAAATTTGTTATATATTTCTACTTTAATATTTTGCATAAACAATGTAATATTCTAGGTAAATAATGAATTTATTAATATTATGTAGTTTGTAACGAGTATTTTTATAAAAAGAAACTTATCTTACCCATCGGTTTTATGCTTAAATCGAGAGTTATGATGCACTACTTTTGAAAATAATAAAAGTGTTGATGTTGGGGTTCAAACTCATGTGCAGATAACTTTACCCTTTGTAAACCATGCATGCTAACATTAGGTAGATATTTCCCTTTTGTTAATTATCGACATAGAGCTACCATTGTATGATAACATTAGGTTATAAATAGGCTAGTCTCCCTTAGACTCTTTTTTTTCTTTTGCATATGCATCTAAAACTAAAACTTCTTTTCTTAGGAAATAAAAAACATGATAATCATACTTAAACCCTTTTTCAAGGTAACAAAACACAAACAAATCAAATGTGGCATCTTACCTTGAGGGCGTAACTCAAAACCCTTTTCAAGCAAGGACGTGATTAATTTACTTCTTTTACAACGTGTGAGTCTCCAAAGGTCGAGCTGCGGCAGAAGGCGGAATTAATATTGTCCATAAAAAACACAAAATAAACAAAAATGTGTTAGCCGAACTACGGTAGCTCTGATTCCTCAAAAAGGACACGTAAGCATTGGGGTAGGGCCTAAGCGAGTATAACTTTTATTTTCCCTATATTCTTTTCTCTTTTATTTTGCATGCATTCTTTAGCAGTAGTAAACAGTAAGCATAGTTTAAACAGACCCATAAGATATATAACAAGAGTGGATACCATAGAGTACTACGAGCGCGTGGGGTGCTAATACCTTTCCCTCGCGTAACAGACTCCCTTACCCGATCTCTCGGTTGAAAGACCGTGACTTCTCCCTTCTCAGGTTTTCTTAATGTTTACCTTTCCCTTCATGTGGGATAAAAGACGTTCGATGGCGACTTCATTGTTTGATGATTTTCAGCCGGTTATTTCACAACCCCCACACATTCTAGTCAATGTCATGCTTAGCTCATATTGTACTTCGATGCTTTGGATTTATGCAGATCTTGTGTATCGGGTCGATCATGTGGAAAAGGGTTTTGTCCCAATCCCCACACTTTGTCAGGAGTTCGCAGTGGCCAATACTGACACTCGGTTACCCAGTTATCTGCTTCAGGTGATCCACTCCCCTTAGCTAAAGCATTTCTCTTCTTCTCTTATTTCATCTCTCTCTCTCGCTTTATTGCTTCGGGTGATTCCATCCCCTTAGCTAAATCATTTTTATTCTTTTACTTTTACCAATCCCACTTATTTTCTTCGGGTAATCCGCTCCCCTTAGCTAAAGCGTTTCTCTTGATTTTTCTTTTACCTACCTCGATTCGTGATATCTTGGTTAGGCCTTTACTCGAGTTAGTATGCACTACTCATGGCATGTATGTGCTCTCTTGAGCTTGTTGATTAGTTGATTTTCATCCTTGCGTACATGTTTTCTTAGGTTATAAACCTTTGGCATGTTCCCTTAGGAGCTCTTGTTTCATCCTTTGGTGGTGACTTGAGATAGACATAGGTTTAGATTGTTAACCTCTGCTATGCTCCCTTAGGACTTCTTGATTCATCCTTTGGCGACGATTCAAGATAGACATTAGGATTGTGATCTATGCATGCTAAACCAAAAGTGGAAAAAATCACAAAAAAGCTTGAGATCAAAATCAAGGTTGGAGACATTTTCAGGGCTTGAGACTTCTCCCAATCGATTGCTGGCCATCTCCAGAAGCTAAACCAATCACAACCACGCGTTTTAAAGCGTTCTAAAGCACTGGGTTTACGTTTCAGGTGCAATTAGTCCACATGAAGGACATGGTTGTGATCAGGAGTTTGTCACGAATCCAACCATGGTCTTAGAGTCCACTTTTGTGGCCTGTGCATGATTTTGGAGATGAACAAGGTTGTAGTGACGGAGCTTGGTCAGTTGGTATAGGTCTTCTGTGTTTTAGCCACGGTAGGGAGGTCAGGGACAATATGTGGCGTCCATCCATTGGGTTATTCAAATAGCGCGCGTTTTTATTTTTTGTTCTGGTCATTAACTTTGTTTTATTATATTATCTTTTATTCATATTATACTAACAATTAAAACAACATGGTGTAGTGGTAACCTTGGCAGTGGATATCCCTTCAGGACCTGGGTTCGAATCCCAGCCCCCCCCCCCCCCTTTCTCAATATTATTTGTTTTCAGGTATTCCAGTGCACATGCCAATCTGCAATCCACCATACTCCCTCACTATCCAAGCGCCAGATGGCCAAAGGGCCAGATCTGGTGGTCAATGTTGGAAGTCCACCATAAGCCAGGTCAACACGCATGTACTAGATCAGGAAAAGTCAATTGGGTCAGCATTATTGGGCCAACTAAGTTTCTACCCACACCCTCCAAATAAAAGGCCCATTCTCTCTTTCTCTTATATTTATTTACTTTAATTAATTTACTTTATTTTATTTAATTAATTTCTAACCAATAACAATTTTTTTCTTTTTATTAAAAAAATCACATAAATATCATTTTGTCCAATTAAAAAGAACTTTATTTTTCTCTAACAAATTTTAATTAATTAACTAGGTTTTAATTTTAGGAAATTTTAATTTATTTTGTAAATAAATAAAATTAATTAGAATTAATTAGGTTTTAACTACTAATTTAATTATTTTATTTTCTTTCTTAAATTAACAAAAATTCCAAAAATATGTCATTAGTTATTTTTCACTTATTATTTTAATAATTAATTTAATATTTTAATTTAGGACTTAATTTCTTTTCTTAAATAAAAACAACAAAAAAGCATTTTCTTTTAAAAAGGGTCAAAACCCTAATTCTCATTCGGTTTAATTTCCCGCGCGCTTTATTTATTTTTATCCAATTATGTATCTGTTTACGGATTGTAATAGTTAAATAGGACATTTAATTATTTTTATCGCTTTGTTTTATTTTATTTTTAAAGGGTTCCTTTTGGTGATGTAAATACCCGACGCCTTGTAATTTAATTTCCGCACTTTTAATTTCCACAAATTATAACTGCTAGATGTTTGATAATAGGGTTTGCATGACAAGACTGAATGTTTAATCTTAAAATCAAATTAGATCACCCTTAACATGTGCAAAGATAAAAATAACTGAAAACGACACACTCGCACATGCGCACTCTTAGGGTACACCCTACTTGGTTGCCTTCGTACACGGTCATTGAGTATAGGTTGTTTTAGAGGTCGCCCTCTTGTCTAAAAGATCATAGTTGCCTCGAAACGATTGCCTCGGATATTGTTGCCTCAAATAAATGGTCTAAGACTCTAGGGTTATCGCTAAGGCGTCCTAACATTGCTTTAGTGACCGTATGTCCCTCATTCGAATTGACCCTCAAACTCCGACGACGGTGCTACCTACTCATTAATAGTGGGATAGCATTGTCTAAAGGAAATTAGCATAAAACGATTCCTTTTTCGAGTAGGTAGATAGTTCTTAGATACTTGCTCATCTGAAACAAAAACGTTTTCACACTTACACTTTTACAAACAAAGTTTTCAAAACACTTCATTACACTCTTGAGGATAGAAGCAAGAGTTAAATCGAAGTTAAAACAAACTTTTCAAAACCCACAAGTACAAAGAAAAAATTTTGAAAATGATGAGCAAGTACCTAAGAGCCCGTAGATAACTACGGATAGAAAGGGTGCTAATACCTTCCCTTTCTATAATCTATCCCCCGTACTCAAAGATAATCTCGAAAAAGGAATTTTTCTGTACTTTTTTCCTTTCATTGTTGGATAAAATAAAAGTCGGTGGCGGCTCTTGCTTACCGCAACATTTTGCGAAAACAAATGCAAAACGCAAACCAACATTCCAAAAATAGTCAGTTCTTCCCACCGTATCACACCCACCATAACACTTTGCGGCGTAACCTCGAAAACTAAGCTCATATCTCTGAACTGCTCAATCAATTCGAACTCTTTAACCATCATTGCTGACATATGTAAAGTCTTTTGACTCAATGCATCAGCCACCATATTCGCTTTTCCTAGATGATAATTCAAACCAAAATCACAATCCTTTAACAATTCCAACCATTTTCGTTGCCTAATATTCAACTCTTTCTGATTGAATAAATACTTCAAACTCTTATGGTCACTAAACACGTCAAATCTAGAACCATAAAGATAGTGCCTCCAAATCTTCAACCCAAAAACAACCGCAACAAGCTCTAAATCATGCGTAGGATAGTTCTTCTCATGAGTCCTCAACTGCGTTAACGCATAAGCAACCACCTCACCATTCTGCATAAGCACACCTCCTAAACCCATCTTAGAAGCATCACAATACAGTACAAGAGGCTCTCCTGGATTAGGCAACGTCAAAATCGGAGCCAACGTCAACCTCTTCTTCAATTCCATAAAACTTTCTTCGCACTGAACATCCCATGCAAAAGCTCTACCTTTACAAGTCAACTTAGTCAACGGAAGTGCCAACTTAGAAAAACCTTCGATAAACCTTCTATAATAACCAGCTAATCCCAAAAAGCTTCTAATCTCAGTAGCTGACTGTTGGCTCCTAAATTCGACACCCTTGTTTTTATTAATATAAGCCATTAATCATGAGGGACGGTTTCGACCAGCTGATTCTGTCGAAATGCTCATCAGAAGATGGTAAGGTACTTAGAGAATTTCTTCTAAGTAAGAATCCTGTTGCCTTCGACGTCGAAGGTGCTTCTCGACAAAGGAGTTCGATGCTCAGAGTGGAACGGTTTGAGATTCAAACGTTTGGAGGGAAAACGGTTCCCAGCGGTTACCAAGTGCAACGTGCCAAGATCTGGAGCGTCGAATGCTGTGAGCGTGCCAAGTGGAGCCATCTCGAAGCAGCGTAACTGCCCGACGGTTACCTGAGATGTGTTTAGTATAAATATTAGTAGTTCACGCAGTTTTTCGCGTGTGTTCACAATTATATACAAGTCACTCATATAGATTCAAGTACCCAGTGTGAGCGAAAGAATTGTTGAGAATGTATGTGTGAAACACCATTTTAATTAATCAAAGTCATTTATTTTCCAGAACTTTATTGCTCTTCATTTACTTTTCCAGTCGAAGCCTTCATTTCAAGCCTTCCTTTATTCTATCAAGTTTTCTTCTTCATGCAATTTACATAAAGCTTCTTTATTTTCTTGTCATTTAACCATTATCAAACTTAGTCAAAACCCCCAAAATCAACCATGTCTTAGGATCAATCTGATCGATCCTGCGAGTCACCAAATAAGTAACCTTTTGGAAGATCAGCGGTTGTTTACCAATTCCCACGGTAAATAAATTGGCACACCTGGTGGGACTTTGTGTTGATTTTGAAGTTTAACCCTTTTATACAGAATATCATCTTTTTCGAGAAGTATTGCATGTTATTGAGAAGTGGTAGAATATACACTAACAATACCAATACTGCCAGAAGAAGAGAAGCGATGGCGAATCCGCCAAACAATAACGAAATCCCACAAACGAATGTGGGAACAACGGTTATCCCAACCGTAAGTGAAGCGCTAACCGCTGGTTCAACACCAGCAGTAACGGTCACAACAACGGGGCCATTACCTCCGTTCACTGGCCCCAGAGTGCCTTTGGGAACTCCCCCACCAAGGGGAAATCTAGGCACCAGGCCTTATGTTCCCCCAGGATTTATGACAGGCGGTCCAAATCGAGAACCACTCTATGACATGCCAACGTCTGAATTGGCTAGCCTGACGAACGCTGCGTCCACTTTTTCAGACCCTTTAGTGAGTGCCTCTTCGCTACTCCAAGGTTCTGGAGTAGGTATGGCGAACAGAAATAGGACCCAACTCTTAGGAGGAACGTCCCAAGTAGCGCATGGTCTTACGAATGCCTCGAAAGCAGTCTTGAGGCAACAAATGGACGAAAGCAACCATGATATGGTTCAAATGTTGGCACAAACTTTAAGTACAGTGCTGAACCCTCTGATACAAAATACCACCCAGTCGAATCAACAGATGACAGCGCAAATGACGCGTCTGGCTGATTTCTTTGGGGTACCCCAACCTATTCGACAGCCCCAAAGGGCGCAAATAAGGGGAAACCAAGGTATACTCTTAGAGGAAGAAACCACTATCAACCAAGTCCAGCAGCCTGTCGAAGAAAACCTTAGGGCACGATTGGAGCATCCTGTCGAAGAACCTAGGGTCATAGCCCCAGAGGTAAGGATAGTCAACAGAAACCAAAATGCTGACGAAGTAGTTCAACATATCCAATACCAGAATATGGGTTTGGAAAATAATCTGGCAGCCATGATCGAAAGAATCATGACTCAAAATGGGATGAATATGGGCTTTCGTAGGCCCAACTTCACATCCCCACTGTCAGAATATGTGTTGCAAACAGACTTACCTCCTAGATGTAAAGTCCCTAAGTTCACTAAATTCTCAGGGGACACGACATAATCTACTGTCGAACATGTGGCGAGATACTTGATCGAAGCAGGAGATATTTCAAACAACGAAAACCTGAGGATTAAGTACTTCCCAAGTTATTTAACAAAGAACGCGTTTACTTGGTTTACAACTCTCCCCCCCAATTCGATCCATCATTGGACCCAGTTGGAGAGATTGTTCCATGAGCAATTCTACATGGGACAAACCAAGATAAGCCTGAAAGAATTGGCCAGTGTAAAGAGACGTTTCACTGAACCTATAGACGAATATCTGAATAGGTTTAGATTGCTCAAAGCAAGATGCTTTACGCAAGTGCCAGAACATGAGTTAGTCGAAATAGCCGCAGGCGGCTTAGATTATTCCATTAGGAAGAAATTAGACACTCAATACCTGAGAGACATGGCCCAATTGGCCGATAGAGTTCGACAGGTAGAACGCCTTAAAGCTGAAAAAGCCAAGGCGACAAGAACTCATAAAAGAGAGAGGATAGCGTATGTCGAAATGGACGATGAAGATCCAGAAACCTTCGACGAAACTATAACCGTAGAAGAAAGCGAGGTCGATTGTGCGGAACTGAAACAAGGGCCACCATACTCTTGCAAACTGTTAGTCCCCTCAAGTGGAAAAAATCCCACTGGTTCGGAAAGGACCAACGATAGGTTCCCCAAAAAGACTTATAGTTTTGATATTACAAAATGTGATGAAATCTTTGACTTACTTGTAAAAGATGGCCAAATGATAGTACCCCCAGGGGTAAAAGTGCCTCCTCTTGATCAAAGAAAGAAAAGAGGCTTTTGTAAATATCATAATTTTCTGGGCCATAAAACGTCTCAATGTTTTCTTTTCAGGAATCTTGTGCAAGACGCTATCGAAGAAGGGAGGTTGAAGTTTGCTGACAAGACCCCCATGACTGTGGACTCCAACCCTTTGCAGGCTGAAGCCCATTATGCTGAACCTTCAGAGGTGAACGTGATCAAGGCATCCAGAAGCCAGTCGAAGAGGCCAGGAATAACCATGGTCGAAGTCACAAAGGACCATGTCAACATGCCAATCTTTGGCAGTTTTTCTGGGAATTTATCTAGAAAGACAATTGAAGCGGTCCAAAAGGCGGTCGAAAGCCCAAAGCTGGAGACAGTTGGAGCCCAAACATCTAGAACAAAACCCAGTTCTTACTTGGCTGCAGTTCAAGGCCAGACAGAGGACTTGGAGACTCAGATGAAGCAGTTGACTCTTGCCACCAAAGACACCATGAATGTCAACATGGTCGAGGTCTCTGAACCAAAAGCATCAGAGGAGGCCATTAGGCAAGAACAAGCCAACAAAACTGCTTTCCCTCGGGAAAATGAAAATCTGGCAGATTTCCTGCAAAGATGCCAGAAAAAGAAGTCAGAAGTGATGCTGTGTCCTCGATGCAGCTCGATCTTCGACAAAAAAGCTGCTGAACATATTCAAGGTGTAAGAGCAGCAAACAGAAAAAGGGAAAGTGTTGATACTCGACATGACCCCAGAAGAACCTACCAAAAGGGTTCAAATCAAGAAAAGAGGCCACTGACTTTCAGGCCTCCAACCAATGTGCCAGTAGATACATGGTACAAAACATCTGGTCGAAAGAGGCCAAGCGAGGAAAGATGGCACTCCTTCGAAGTTCCAAGAAGTTCATCTTTTACACATAAGAAAGAACCTCAGGTTTCTACCCCTAAAGTGACCCAGGTATCAAGCAACTACAAAGGGAAGAATCCCATGTCTCGATCTCAATGGAGGAGATACCAGAGGCGACGAAAAGCTGAGAGGGAAGCTGCTAATGAACCAAAGGCAGAATCAAGTTCAAATGTTCCTCAGAGAAAGCAGAGGAAGCCTCTGGAAAGACAACCAGTGACCAATAGGCTAGTCTGGCCTAACCAGGGTGAGGTTGATAACGAAGATGGCTCTGAGTCTGATGACACCCTAGATATCATGGTGAACATAGTCTCAGTTTTGCCAAGAGAGTTCAACCGCCAGGTGGAGGTCGAAACAAGCGATTGGGAAGTTGAACAAGAAATGGCCAAGCATAGGCCAGTGTGCTACTTCGTCATGGATAATGGCGCTACTGAAGAGCAGAATGGGTTCTTCGAACCTCCTACAGAGGCGATGAAAAATCACCTTAAGCCTTTATTTATAAGGGCTAAACTCGAAGAAACCACAGTAAATAAGATCTTGGTAGATTGTGGGGCAACCATCAACATCATCCCTCACTTTATGCTAAGAAAAATAGGCAAAAGCGATGAGAACATCAAGCCTCACAACATGGTCCTGTCGAATTATGAAGGCGGCATAGGGACCACTATGGGTGTGATCCAACTGGATATCAAGGTGGGATCTATCCTTTGACCAACTATGTTTATGGTCATATCAGCCAAACCAAATTATAATCTTTTGTTAGGCCGTGAATGGATACATGGTGTTGGAGTTGTACCATCATCAATGCACCAGAGGTTGCTACTATGGCGTCCTGATGGAATGGTCGAAAACATAGAAGCGGATCAAAGCTATTACCTGGGCGAAGTAAATCACCTAGGGCTGGCAGACTTCGACAAAAACCTGGCTCACATTGGGCCATGCCCAACACCTGACTTCGACTTGGCGCCAGCGCCAAATACTTTTTGTTCCTTATACCTGCACCCTGAGCATGGTTTTCAATGGGACAGAGAAGACTTGTCCCACATTGACTTTAGTGGGATAACTGATATCCAACCAACTGGTTGGGGAAGTGAATTCAGTGACAATGACTGAGTCACAATCATTGCAGCGAATTTTGGCTTACGTAGCCGAAATAAGGTTGATAACGGCTCTCGAAGCCGAAGTAAAATATATGGCCACACAGGCCAATGATCAAGAGTTACCTTCTGCAGGTCCTGGAAAGGATTTCGATCCAGAACCTCCTGATATCATGCCAGAAGGAATGCAGGAACAAAGGCTCGACGCCATCTACGACGATGAGCCTTTGGGATTCGAGAAAGACCCCTTAGCAAACAACATTAAAATGCTAGCGCAGGATCCTTTAGAAGAAATCAACTTGGGCGAAGGGTTAGAGAAAAAGCCAACTTACATTAGCGCAAAAATAGACCCAGAACTCAGGTTGGAAGTGATCCATTTGTTAAAGGAGTTCAAGGACTGCTTTGCATGGGATTACGACGAAATGCCTGGTCTCGACAGAGGATTGGTAGAACTTCAGTTGCCAATCAAACCTGGGAAGAAGCCAGTCAAGCAAAGTCCAAGACGCTTCGCTCCAGAAATACTGTCGAAGATCAAAACGGAAGTCGAAAGACTGCTGAAGTGCAAATTCATACGAGCTACGAGGTATGTCGAATGGATTGCAAACATTGTGCCAGTGATTAAAAAGAATGGTACATTGAGGGTGTGCATAGATTTCAGAGATCTGAATGCTGCTACACCCAAAGATGAATATCCTATGCCTGTGGCGGAAATGCTAGTCGATTCTGCCGCTGGCTATGAGTACCTGAGTATGCTCGATGGTTATTCAGGATATAATCAAATATTCATTGCTAAAGAAGATGTGTCGAAAACAGCTTTTCGATGCCCCGAGGCTTTAGGCACTTACGAATGGGTAGTGATGCCTTTTGGCCTAAAGAACGTTGGGGCAACATATCAACGAGCAATGAACTCTATCTTCCATGATTTTATTAACACTTTTATGCAAGTATATATTGATGACATTGTTGTAAAATCTGTTTCCAGGAAGAATCATATAGACCACCTTCGACAATCATTCGAAAGAATGAGTGAACATGGTCTGAAAATGAACCCTTTGAAGTGTGCATTCTGTGTAAAAGCTGGAGATTTCTTGGGCTTCGTCGTCCACAAGAAAGGAATCGAAATCAACCAGAACAAGACGAAGGCAATTCTGGAAGCGAAAGCGCCAGCGAACAAAAAGGAACTGCAATCTCTGCTAGGCAAGATAAATTTATTAAGGAGATTCATATCTAACCTAAGTGGGAAAGCTCAAGCCTTTTCACCCTTACTTCGATTGAATAAAGAAAGATTCGAATGGGGGCAAGAGCAACAAGAAGCCTTCGACAAAATCAAAGGGTATCTCACAAAGCCACTTATTTTGGTGCCTCCTTGCAGCAACAGGAGTATGAGATTGTACATAGCTTTATCCGACAAAACTTTGGGAAGCATGTTAGCCCAAGAAGATGAAAGTGGAGTCGAAAGACCCATTTACTATCTTAGTAGAGTTTTGAACGATGCAGAAACTAGATATAGCGAAGTTGAAAAATTATGTCTATGTCTTTATTTCTCTTGTACAAAGCTCAAACAATATATAAAACCAGTTGATGTGTATGTTTCGTCTCATTTTGATGTTTTCAAGTACATGTTGTCGAAACCCATCCTGCACAGCCGAATTGGCAAGTGGGCGCTAGCATTAACTGAATACTCCTTGACCTTTATGCCTCTTAAGGCAGTGAAAGGACAAGTGGTGGCAGACTTTATAGTCGACCACTCAATTCAGGTTGAGAGTATAAATTATGTGGAGATAGAGCCTTGGAAACTCTACTTCGATGGTTCCAGCCATAAAGATGGAACAGGAGTAGGGGTCTTGATTATTTCTCCAGAAAAAATTCCAACAACATTCAAGTACAAGATATCAGGTACTTGTTCGAACAATGAGGCTGAGTACGAAGCTCTAATTACTGGCCTTGAGATATTGTTGGAATTGGGGGCAACTCGAGTCGAAATAATGGGAGACTCAGAGTTAGTCATTAAGCAAGTCACAAAAGAATATAAGTGCATAAGAGAAAATCTCATTATGTACTTTGTGATAGCAAATCGTTTATTGAAAAAATTTGAAATGGTCAACATTCGACACATACCCAGATTGGAGAATCAAATAGCCAACGATTTGGCACAAATTGCATCTGGGTACAAAATTTCAAAAACGAGATTACAAAGAGCAATCGAAGTTCGAGAAAAGATAAAAGCAACTTGTCTGTCACCAACAGATTTGAAATCGACAAGACTAGGGTATGCTGATCAAAGGAACTTCAAAATTTCATTCATAGACAATTTGTCAGAACAAGATTGGAGGAAACCCATTGTGGATTATCTACAAAATCCAGCAGCTTCGACAGAACGAAAAATAAAATATAGGGCGTTGAGTTACGTACTCATGGGTAATGAGTTATTTAAAAAGACGCCTGAAGGGGTATTGCTAAAGTGCTTAAGTGAAACTGAAGCATACATAGCCCTTTCGACTACGCACGCTGGAGCATGTGGGGCTCACCAAGTAGGCCATAAGATGAAATGGTTGTTGTTTCGACAAGGACTATACTGGCCCACCATCTTGAAAGATTGTGTCGAGTTCGCCAAGGGTTTCCAAGAATGTCAAGTCCATACAGGCATCCAGCATGTACCAGCAAGCGAACTTCACTCAATAGTGAAACCTTGGCCCTTTAGAGGATGGGCGTTGGACCTTATTGGAGAGATTCGACCAGCATCATCAAAGAGCCAGAAGTATATATTGGTAGGCATTGATTATTTCACTAAGTGGATCGAAGCTATTCCTTTAGTCAATGTAGACCAAGAAAATGTCATTGAATTTATTCAAAAGAACATTATCTTTAGATTTGGAATCCCTGAAACTATAACTACTGATCAAGGATCAGTTTTCACCGGTCGAAAGATGCAGGAATTCGCTCAAGAAACAGGCTTTAGACTCCTAACGTCAACACCTTATTATGCACAGGCAAACGGTCAAGTTGAAGCAGCAAATAAAATAGGGATTGGCTTGATAAAAAAGCATGTTGAGAAGAAGCCAAAAAATTGCCATAAGACGTTAGACCAGATCTTGTGGGCTTGTCGAACGTCCCCAAAAGAAGCCATAGGTACAACACCGTATCGACTAACTTTTGGCCATGACGCAGTGTTGCCAGCGGAAATTTGTCTTCAATCTGTAAGGGTTCAGAGACATCATGATATCCCCTCTGAAGTTTATTGGGATATGATGTTAGACGAACTAGTAGATTTAGACGAAGAAAGACTACGCGCTCTCGACCTACTAAGGATTCAGAAGAAAAGAGTAGAAGACTCTTACAATAAAAAAGTGAAACCTAAGGCATTCTCTCCTGGAGAATTAGTTTGGAAGGTGATTCTCCCCATGGATCGAAGGGATCGAAGCATGGGAAAATGGTCACCCAAATGGGAAGGACCATTCAGAATTATCCAAACTTTTTCTGGTGGAGCTTATGAAGTCGAAGAGTTAGGTGAAGATAAAAGACTCTTGAGAGTAAACGGCAAATATTTGAAAAAGTATAAACCTATGCTCCAAGAGATCAAAATAAATAGCAAGTAATGATCAAATTAACCATAAATAGCCAAAATGGAAAATTTTATAAGAATTAGCCAAAATGGTTACATTGTCAAATAAATGTTACAATACATGGTTAATAAAGGGCTGAGTAAATCAGAAAGGGATAGAATCTCTAAGTCGAAGGTACTTGGCCTGCTGCAACTCCAGTCTTTTGTTGCACAAGGCATTCGCCTGGGCAAGCTTGGCAATTTGGTCATCGAAGGCTTGGGCTTTCTCAGCAAACTCTAGGCCTCGTGTAACTTCAGCTTGGCTCTCTGTGTCTGAGACAGTCGAGAGAAGCTCCTCCTTGCGCTTAGTATTAGCATTCATCTTGGCCTCCAGCTCTTCGATTTGCGCCTTTATGGAGGCATTGTCTTGATCTATGGCGTCAATTTCTTCTTGCTTGGATGCTTTCTGCTTCGACAACTCTGCAATTCGAGAAGTCGTCTCAGCTACCTCAGTCCAGGCAGAAGAACTTTTGCCATGTAACGCTTCAAGATGGCTGTTGAAGCCCCTCTGACGTCGATAGTCTGCTGAGACTTGATCAACAATGGAGTATAACTCCATGATAAAGCTCGAAACCTCTGGAGTCACATCAAGCAAGTCGACTGCATTCAAAACAACTCCCAAACACGACGGAGCAGTGGGATCCCCCTCCAAAGCCTTCATCAAATCTTTCTTGAAGAACTGAGCCTTGACCTTCATCAAAGCCTCATCAAGAGGAGAAGTCGAAGTGGACTTCCCCGATGTAGTAGAAGCATCATGACTAAGGTCAGATGAACTTCCCCTACTCTCGATAATGGCATTCAAGTAGCCAATGGGATCAGTTTGCTTCAAGAGTGCTAAGTCTTCTTTAGACTTATGCTTTGTCGAGGTAGTAACCCTTACAGCAGCGTTGTCTTGGGGTTGAAGTTGTTGAGTAGCGTTTGCATCGACATGACTCTCTTCGACCTGAAGTTCAGCAGTGACAGCGTCAACATGATCCCCTTCGTCATGTTGTTCCTCTGACAGATCGACCACTTGAATTTCTTTTGGTTGTTGTTCCTCTGTTTCGGCATTGGTTTCATCGTTCGCCAATTCCTTCTCTTGTGGCCTACTGTGTTCAGCAGAGTCTAGTGTTTCAGAAGTCTTTGGTGCTGAACTTTCAGTGGTCTCCTGAAAATAGAAGAGGAAGAATCTTCTGGTTTAGAAAGAGACACAATCGAACGTGAGCATCGACACCTGAGTTAAAAATGGTCAGAGAAACTACCTGCAGAGGAACTTCAGCCCCAGGGCTGGAATTATCACTTTCGACGGGTTTATTGAGCAAAACATTTAGGTCCTCCTCCGTTGGCTCTTCGATAATCACTGGAGGTGGCCTGGGTCTTCTCCCAACAACCTTTATTCTGATCGTGGGTCGAGTCTCAGGAGAAGGAGCATCTTTCTTCAGTTTTCTCCGTTTAAGAGGAGCGGGGGGAGATTCGTCCTCTTCGTCACTCCCAGATTCGACCGTCAGTGCAGGTCGTTTCTTGGGTGAAGGTGCCTGAAAATCAATTGGAGTTCGATTTAGAACGCTACTTCGAAAATCAGGATATTAAAACCAGAAGGAAATAATAAAAGTTTGGTTACCGGTGCTGAAGATTTTATCGAAGGACCTTCCCCCTGATGGCTTGTTGTAGTTTTCGCCGTTGCTGGAGGTTTTGTCAAGGGACCTCCTCCCTGTTAGCCTTCTGCGGCTTTCTTTGCTGCAGGCTTTCGAACGACTGAAAGAAGACAAGTTATAATTAACAAGTTACCAGTCGAAATGGAAAGACAAAATAATTTGGAGAGTGAACGTACATTTCTTTATTTTGTCAAGGACTAGAACGAAAGACTTCTGAAGTTCGTCCACAAAATCTTTCTCGTCGAAGAACTCTTCAGCATAGTAACTCTTCCACCAGTCTTCGAAGGATGGTGAACAGAGGAAGTTAAGTTGATAATCGAACATCGAAAGTACTGTTCGACCAGCATACCTGCCAATATGCTTGGTGGCAGCATCTTCAGTATAGTCATTGCAAAAATATAACATGGATTTCTCCCTAGGAAAAATAGGAGAAGGAAGTGATTGAATGATACCAAACTGTCGAGAGACCAGGTTTGGTTGGTAAGCGATCAAGCTCAGGTGAGTCTTGGAGCTCTTAAAGCGCAGTGGCATTATTCTGGGTGTGAGAAATGCTTCCCACATTATTGTGTGTTCTTCGACATGAGGGTCACCTGACGACTTGGGATGGGGCCTGGTGAACCATTCTGGACCAACCTTTCGACGACCGAAAGGAGCCATGGTCAAAGTGAATTCTTTTCTTTTTGCAAACATCAAGACGAAGTTTGCAAAAGTCTGTTGAAGCTCCAGCCCATCTTCAGTCGGGGTCAGTAGAGCTAATCTGGTGCCTTCGATACGCCTATTTGCTATCTCAGGAGCTTGCTCATTTATTTGAGTTTTCTGAGGTAAGAAAGACTCGAAAGTGGCATTGAGCCACAGTTGAAGTAGCCAAAAGGGTCCTGCAAGCAACAGACTGGCTCTATTTTCGATGACCTTTAACAGAGTCGCTCCACTGCTGATCGACTCGTACAGATTCGCCAGGATTAATTCTGCCAAACAAATATTTTGGCCATGGTGAAGCTGGGTGGCGAGGGTGACCATTTTCTTTGTCACCTGTAGAGACTTTGTACATAACACAAAGCGCGACAGCCAAAGGGCTAGAAACGCAATATGCTCTACATCCGTCACATTGTCTTTCGACCTATCATGGTAATGGTTGATATAGGTGGTATATGTGGGTTTCATAGCTGAGAATCCAATCTGATCCTCCGACATTTCCTCTGGGTCGAAATAATCCCCAGTTGGTAGAAGGCCGGTGATGGCAGCCACGTCGAAAAGCGTGGGTGTTAGCATTCCACAAGGAAGGTGGAAAGTAAAATGAGTATAATCCCAGAAAAGCAAAGAGGCTATCAGCATCTCAGGGGAGTAGTTGAGACCCGTCTTCGACAGCATGACTAGGTCGTATATCCCCAGGTTCTTCCAGATCGAAGCCTGGCTTTTTTCCATCTTCTCTAGCCAAGCGCTGTAGTCAGGTGTGAGGCTAGGGCTAGACCTAAAAGCCCTAACACCCCTATTGAAGAAGCGAAGATCTATCTTCTCCTTAGCGGGATCTTCGTTGTCATCTGCAGCTTTTTTAGAGCACCCAACAGGTTTGAGCGCCTCAAGCACTGGAAAGAAGTTCTTGATCTTCGTAGATTCATCAATGCATGTGGATAACGGGCCAGACATGGCGAAAATTTGGTTGGAGTATCCAACCGGAATCATTAGTTGATGTGAATAAGCTTCACGCTCAGCAGTTTCCAGGGGTTCAGGAACCCTTCGCTGGCCTGTAGAGGTAACTGTTGGAACATTTGTGAAGATTTTGGGTTTAGCATTTCTGGAAGGGATGTTAGAACTAGGAGCGTTAGAGGAACCTGAAGCCATTTTTGAGTTAAGGTTGAAGGTGAGTGAAGAACAAAGTGTTTGCAAGTTTGCAGAGATTTTGTGTTCAACAAGGAGGTTTGAATGCAGATAGCGTGAAAAAGTCCCACAATGGGTACCTAGCGCTATTTATAGTGGTTGGGAAATCACAAAATTCGAGGCCATTTAATGTTGCAGAAGATAGTGGGACACGTGGCGTTCCTTCGCTGACATAGCCGTTCTGCAGAAACAAAAAGGTGCAGCGTGCGCCCTCGTTTTTGGGAAATTGTCATGATGACAATTTGTGAAAAGTCATTGGGCACGCTAAACGCCGTACTGAGGTGACGTCTTAGGTACAGATGGAATGATGGCTTTTTTTTTTGGATTGTCAGTGGTTGGTAGAAGACAAAAAGCGCACAGGTTAATCTGTTGCTAAGAATAAAGGATAGGTGTCGAGTGGAATCTCAAAGAATGCCTTTTTCTTTTCAGCGTCGAAATAAGGCATTCTTGGGGGGCAATTTGTTGGCTCCTAAATTCGACACCCTTGTTTTTATTAATATAAGCCATTAATCATGAGGGACGGTTTCGACCAGCTGATTCTGTCGAAATGCTCATCAGAAGATGGCAAGGTACTTAGAGAATTTCTTCTAAGTAAGAATCATGTTGCCTTCGACGTCGAAGGTGCTTCTCGACAAAGGAGTTCGATGCTCAGAGTGGAACGGTTTGAGATTCAAACGTTTGGAGGGAAAACGGTTCCCAGCGGTTACCAAGTGCAACGTGCCAAGATCTGGAGCGTCGAATGCTGTGAGCGTGCCAAGTGGAGCCATCTCGAAGCAGCGTAACTGCCCGACGGTTACCTGAGATGTGTTTAGTATAAATATTAGTAGTTCACGCAGTTTTTCGCGTGTGTTCACAATTATATACAAGTCACTCATATAGATTCAAGTACCCAGTGTGAGCGAAAGAATTGTTGAGAATGTATGTGTGAAACACCATTTTAATTAATCAAAGTCATTTATTTTCCAGAACTTTATTGCTCTTCATTTACTTTTCCAGTCGAAGCCTTCATTTCAAGCCTTCCTTTATTCTATCAAGTTTTCTTCTTCATGCAATTTACATAAAGCTTCTTTATTTTCTTGTCATTTAACCATTATCAAACTTAGTCAAAACCCCCAAAATCAACCATGTCTTAGGATCAATCTGATCGATCCTGCGAGTCACCAAATAAGTAACCTTTTGGAAGATCAGCGGTTGTTTACCAATTCCCACGGTAAACACTGACTTTGGAGTTTCCCATTGCAACACAGCATCAATCTTAGATGGATCTACAACAATGCCACTACTCGAAATCACATGACCAAGAAAACTAACCTCCTTCAACCAAAATTCACACTTGGACATCTTTGCATACAACTTCTTCTCTTTCAAAACTTGCAATACTACTCTTAAGTGTTCAACATGCTCTTCTTCTGACTTAGAGTAAATCAAAATATCATTAATGAACACTACTACAAACCGATCCAAATAAGTATGAAAGATACGATTCATATACTCCATGAATAATCCCGGTGCATTAGTAACACCGAAAGGCATCATCGAATACTCGTAATGTCCATAACGCGTTCTAAAAGATGTCTTCTGGATATCTTCATCTTTCACCTTAATCTGATGGTAACTCGACCTCAAATCAATCTTACTAAACACACGAGCATCCACCAATTGATCCACCAAGTCATCTATTCTCGGAAGCGGATACTTGTTCTTAATCGTCACTTTATTCAACTGTCTATAATCAACACAAAGCCTCATACTTCCATCTTTCTTCTTTACTAACAACAATGGAGCTCCCCACGGAGATACACTTGGTCTTACAAACTTCTTCTCAAGTAACTCTTCCAATTGCTTCTTTAACTCTGACAATTCAGATGCAAACATCCTGCATGGTTCCATAGACACAAGTCTGGTACCAGGTACAAGATCAATTGCAAATTCAAATTCCCTCTCTAGCGATACATCAGGAATCTCATCAGGGAAAACTTCAGGAAACTCACACACCACCTGCAATTCCTCAATTATAGCTTGAGTCTCTACAGATAGCGACGCCATCAACAAGAACATTTGTGCTTCTTCTTGCATCAACTTCCTCAACTGTTTAGCATACAACAGACCATCTTCCTCTTTTTCAGGAGTAGAAAACTTCACCGACTTTTCATAACAGTTAATATGAACATAGTTATGCTCTAACCATTTCATACCCAGAATCACATCCAAACCTCTCAACGGTAAACAAACCAAATCAACAGCAAAGTATTTGTCGAAGATCGACAAGGGACACTTCAAACACACTAAAGAAGTAGTCATCGACCCCTTGGCTGGAGTATCGACGACCATTTCTCCATTCAAAGAAGACAACATAAGACCCAATCTTTCAACATAATCAACAGCAATAAAACAATGCATAGGACCAGTATCAATAATAGTAATTAAAGAAGTACTATTAATGAAGCATGTACCTCTGATAAGTCTGTCCTCAACAGTTGTCTGATCCTCAACCAAAGCGAACACTTTTCCACTTGTCTGAGCCCTCTTCGATTTCTGACACTGACTACCAATGTGTCCTTCTTCTCTACAATTGAAACAAATCACATCCTTATGTTCACACTCAGATACAACATGTTTGTTCTTGCCACAACGGAAACACCTCTTCACTTCAGTAGTGCACACATTACTCTTGTGTCCAGTTTTTCAACACTTAAAGCAAACCACACCAGCAGGATCATCTCCCCCACTAGTCCTCTGACCTTGAGCTACTTTCTATTTACCTTTACCAGCTGGGGTATCATAAGGCTTACCACGATTCTGTTGGTGCTTACCCCTCTTCTCACTGATAATCTTGTAATTAGCATTATTATCCTCTTTATAAATCCTACAACTATCAACCAAATCAACAAAGACACAGATCTTCTGGTATCCAATTTCCTTCTTAATCTTCGGGCGCAACCCGTTCTCAAACTTGTTACACTTCGAAAACTCAACATCTGTCGCAGTGTAATGCGGATAAAACTTATCCAACTCAGAAAACTAGGCAGCATACTCAACAACTGACATATTCCCTTGCTTCAGCTCAAGGAACTCAATTTCCTTCTTACCACGGGCATCTTCAGGAAAGTACTTTCTCAGAAATTCTCTACAGAAAACAGCCCAAGTGACATTCTCACCTGCAGCTTCCAATCTCTGACAAGTCTCTAGCCACCAGTCATCAGCTTCGACTGCTAGCATATGAGTCCCATACCGAACCTTCTGCGCTGGAGTGCAACCCATCACACGGAAGATTCTCTCAATCTCTTTCAACCACTCTAATGCTCTGTCAGGATTATACTTTCCCTTGAACATAGGCGGATTATCTCTCTGGAAAGTCGCCAAGCTACGAGATCCAGCATTCGCGTCAGCATTCGGCTGATTTTCCATCACATGAGCCATTGCTTCTAGAGCAGCAACAAGTGTAGCATCATTCCTTCTAGCCATCTCAACTTATCACTACAACATAAACAACTGTTAGAACTCAGATTAACAATAATCGATTATTAGACAACTACGACTCGACAACAAGGTCAAACCAACCTTTTTCTCTGATACCAACGTTGTAACACCCAAATTCTACCCCGTCAATTATATAAATAAATCAGAGTTATAAAAACCATTCATGCAAATGAATCGGGATGCCACAAATTCTTCTATCAAAATTCATTGCATTCATCGTGGATATATAAAAATTTTATAACATCGGATAAACCATCATCATAACATCTTTAATTAAATAATTCAACATCTACGCAGCGGAATTCTTAATAACATCTTTATAATAGTTACAGAAACTTCGAAACAACACGTATTTAATAATAAGAAACTTAAGGTTCAACAACTAAATAATCAACAATCAAAAGCAACAAGCGTTCATCCCCCCCGAGTGTTACATATCAGAGCAATGACACCGACTTGAACTATTGAAGGTATACAACCTTCACTCTCGATTACCTGCACGTTAACAACGTGAGGGCAACATTCAATCAGAAGGAGTGAGATATCTAACAATATAATAAAGCACATGATGATTAATATATTAAATTAGATCACATAACATCACCACTTCTCATCTCATAATCAATAATAATCACAACAATAATACACATTCACAACATCAATACACACTTCTTTATGCAACCATATAATGCGACTCAATACTATGCAAATGCATGTGGTACCATTGGAGCAGAACTCCCATCTCAAAAATTTCCAATTAATAGAGGCATCAACAAGGCATAAGCCTTCATCTCAATATTCACCAATACAGGCCATCTCAACGAGCATAAGCTCCATCTCAAAATGCAATGTATGCGACACAATCATGAATGTAATGACAACACCATAATCAACAATATCTCAATACAACATCATCGTTGGCCAAAGGCCTACATCTCAAAAACATCTCAACATAAATTCATCAACATATCATATCATCATAATAATTCATCAAACATCATTTCTTCATCAAACATCGTTTATTCATCATAAATTATAAACATAACATCATTAATAACATCTCATCAACAACTCAGTTGTACATTAATACGACAGTAATTCATACTGCTATTTTGTAATCTTACATTATTACTATCATTACTCCTACTGTTACAAATCAAACAGCAGCCTATAAACCTTTCATCTTCATCACTCTGCATAAAAGCCAACATAGCAGTCTACACGGAAATTAATTCAAATCTTATGGTTATCCTTCCTATTCCTCATTTTAATCAACAAGAATAAAGCTCATCGCGTTAGCTATTCAACGCTTCGAACAACATCTCAAACGGAGTCCAAAAACTCAAGTTACTGCATTTTCTAAACGATTCTGCCAAAAACCAGACAACATGGGTCAACGCATAACTCCTTGGATCGACGCGTGCTGCACTGAACTCGCAACATGATTCAACGCATCCTCTCTTGTATCGAATCATCCTGAGTCTACACACAGCATGTATCGACACATGCTCCTACGTATCAACTCATCCTGAGTCTGAAATCCCTCATGTATCGATGCAAAACCTCTTTGTGTCGACTCATCCCGAGTCTCTACACCTTCTTGTATCGACACATAGCATATGGGGTCGACACATCCCTTTCTATCCTGCATAATTTCTGCAATTTTCTCTGAATTTTCACTACAAGTTCCATACTTTAAGCCCTAAAAACCTAATCTAATCATAGATAATCATCACTTACAATTATCCTATAATTCTACATCAATTAAACAACATCGGTACATCATTATTCATCTAACATTCATCAATTCTCATCATACAACATCACATACATTCAATTCATGAACAAGACATAAATCACCTCTAACCCCACATACCAATTATCATGAACCCTATTATAGAGTCAGAACCCCACCCTTACCTTGGATTGAAGGTCGCTTCATAATCTTCCGGTCGAAACCTCGTTCTGCCGTTTTCCTCTATTTCCAGCAGTTTCACGTTCTTCTTCTCAATCCTTATTTTTCTACTGCTTCTTCTTTCTATTCTTTCTAACAACAATAAAATAACCTATTAATCTCTTAACTCCGTATTGGGCTCAAAACTAATACACCCCTTTAATACTTCTATTCCTTTAAACCAGCCCACATCAAATAATTATACTTCTAATATTATTTCTCCACTTAATAAAATAATTAAATCCAATTAATCACAACACAACTTCTAAAATATTCCAAAAATAATTTAATTAAATAATTAATTAAATTACCGGCGTTACATTAACACCCACCTTGTTCGATTTAGCGGCTATCACAAGACTTTCTCGTAAAACGTTTAACCCAACAAGGCAGATTGAACACTCATTTCACTTCGATTGCACCGATTTTGATCCTTATGTAGCTGACTGATAGGAAAAATAGAAAGTGTACTATTTTTGCCTCTTGTAATAATAGGGAGATTCCCTGAATGTCAATCTCAAGAACTGCATGTAATTATCGAGTTAAATTCGTAGTTCAATTAAACAAAACTTGATATGGGTTTTGGTTTTGGATTTGTCACTTAATAACTAGCAAAAATATAAAATGGATTTTTCACATATATGAGGAGTAAGCTAGGGTAAGGTGTAAATTTTCCCTGTAACTATCTTGAATCCTGATATCTTCAAAAAGTTCATATCCTTCAATTATCAACCCTTTAGGTTATTTTCCCCTAAGTCCTTAGTGGGAAAACCTATGAACATCCGTCCTAAATCCTAAGTCCGTAGAGAAATCTGATGGATCCAAGCCTTTGTTTTATCAAGAGTTATCTAGTAACTATAGGGTATCCCTAGTGCTAGGTGATATCTACTATAGCCTAATCGTACAAAAACCTTAACAACCGCGGTCCAACTAGTTGTTAACTGTAAATCAACCCTAATTGGTCCAATCAGGAAAGCATGAAAATGTTGCATGATTAAATTGAATAGAGAAGACTATTGTATTAAAGAAATTCAAGAATCAAAATAATTTACAGAGTCAACTCAGAGACACACCCTAGAAATGGGGGGTTTAGCTACTCATATTGTTCAAAATAATCACAAGATAAAGATTAGATATTACAAGTAATTGGATACCTTCGAATCTTCAATTGTTGCCTCTCATGAGAATCTTTCACTCTCCAAGAACCTTGATATCCCCAATCTTTAGTCATGTAAACTATTCTTCTTTGTCAAAAAGTTCCCTAATTCCTCTTTCAAACTTGGCTAAATAGTGAACAATCCATTTATCTCGGTTGGAAATGCCCAAAACGTCCCTTTGGGTCCCAAATAGTGAAAAATCATAAAAACATTTAAAATCAGCGTCACTGGCCAACACGGCCCGTGTCGGGCGACCCGGGCCGTGTCAGGGGGAAGACTTGGAAAGTGTAAAAAACAGGGGCTGGCACGGGCAGCCGTGTCGCCTGACACGGGCCGTGTCAGCATGCCTGGAGCAGAAAAATTCCTGATGGCCAACACGGTCCAAGATTAGGTATTGAATTGAATATTCTTAAGACTAAGATTCTTTGGTCTTCATGTGATAGTAGTAAACTTTGTGAGGATCTGTTCCCGTCAAAAATTGGGAGGTCAGTGTTAGGAATGAAGTTGATTGGAGAGGTTGTTAGTCGGGATGACAATTTCATTAAAAAGTAAATCTAGCAATTTATGGCTGTTAGTCGCTAGATTGGATAGGTTGTTAGTCGGGATGACAGTTTCATTAAAAAGTAAATCTATCGATTTATGGTTGTTAGTCGCTAGATTTATGGCCGACTTGTTCCCTTGCTATCATTCGGAAGACAGGTCCAGGAATTGGTCTTGAAATAAATATTCATAAGACTAAGATTCTTTGGTATTCATGTGATGGTAGTAAACTATGTGATATTTGTTCCCGTCAGAAATTGGGAGGTCGGTGTTAGGAATGAAGTTGATTGGAGATACTGTTAGTCGAGATGACAGTTTCATTAAAAAGTTATCCAAAAAGAGAGCTTCCAAAGCTATTGATTTAATGCACCTTGTACCATAACTAAGGAATCCTCAAAGTCAGCTTCTTCTACTTGGATCCTGCATGGGTATTACCAAATTGTTGTTTGGCCTAAGAACGTGTCAACCTATTCATAAGGAGGAAACAACTGTTTGGTTTGATAAAGAATTATAGAAGGCGATTGAAGACATTGTGATTGGTGGATGTCCTTTCTTCGGGGACCTTAAATGGAGTGACTTCATTACCCATTAGAGTTGAGGGTCTGGGTTTGTACTTGACTGTAGAGGTTTCCTCATATGCCTTTCTGACTTCTAGGGCCTAATCTTGGGTGTTGTAGAATCACATATTGAGACACAATAGGTTGTATGGTATGGACTTGGATTTCGACAGAGTTTTGGATGGTCTTAGTGTTGCATTCTAGATTTTGACCTTAACAATTTTACTAGTAAGGACATCATTCCTCCTAAAGTACAACATGTTTTGGCGAGTGTCCTTTTAAGTTAAATTGTTATGGACATGGATGTGAAGTTTGACACGACTTTAAGGCAGAAGACCGTTTTTGGTTGTTTGCAAGCCGCACATGTCCATGACTTTCTCCTTGCTATTTCTATTGATGGGTTAGGCCAACATATGTCACCGGTGGAGTATCATACTATCCTAAGATGTCTCCTTATGATTCCTTTATTTTCTATTGATGAGGTTTGCCCTGTTTTTCGTAAGGCACGTTTGGATATATTTGGCAAACACGAGATTCATTGTAGGGAGCTTCCAGACTTCAAATACCGACATGACCTTGTTAGGGATGTCTTGTTTGATATATTCCGACGTGCCAGAGTATCTGCGAAGAAAGAGGCGTCTGTGAATTTTTTGACTGATCCTCTTGAGGGGAGATTGACACTTAGGCCAACAGATGTTTTGGTGTATGGGTGGGTAGGATAGAAACATGCTTGCATGAACTTGACGGGAGTTTCTCCACTGGTGGGTTTGAGGGATGGTGATTTTACTGTGGGGGTAGACAACTCTCAAAGCTGCTTCCAGTAAAGTGGTCAAACATGAGAAAACGTGTTCTGAAAATCAACATATTTTTATACCATTTGTCTTTGACACTTTTGATTTCCTAGCATCAGAAACAATTAATCTTTTACAGAGAGTTCAAACACTTATGAATAACAATGTTGTATCTCCTAGGTCTATAGATGTAGTTCTTAAGATGATTAATTTTACGATACAAAAAAAAAATAGTGGGACAACTTACTGTCCGCTTGTCTTCTATTTCTGTATTGACATAATTTTTCATAATTTGTGCTAAATAAATATATTTTAAAGACACAAAAATACACTTGACATTATTATATTTAGCATCAACTTGTTATGTTAAATTTTTTTAAAAATATTTTATCGTAATTCTACATTTTTGGGGGCAAAATATTGTGATAATAGTACAATGACAAAAAGGGGATAAACCAAGAAGATCCACCGTAAAGCATATTAAAAATGTTTGATGCATTGAAAAAATAATAATATAATCGGTGGGTATATATCCTTGTTTAAGACTTTCAACCAGACACCATTTCTAATAATATTCAATAGATTTCAAACTTTGATTGACTTCTATACCATGTTAGTGGTTAAAGAATATATGCTTTTAAAACTGATTATCATTTACCACTGCCTATATATAGTATGAATTTTCCAATTCTTGTCATCAACCATTTGCAAAAACATTAATTATTTATCAAGTAAAAGAGAAAGATGAGTGTAGAAATTTTAGATGGTGCTACCATTGTCCACTTCCTTGAAGATGAAGAAGCATTTAATAACACTGTGAGTAACCGATTTGCTCGTCTCGACACAAACAATGATGGTCTTCTCTCCTATGATGAGATGTTGAAGGAGCTCCAAGGTCTGAGAGTTTTCGAAACACACTTTGGTATTGATGTGGAGTCGGACCCAAATGAGCTTGCTCGTGTTTATGCATCATTGTTCATACAATTCGATCACAATTTAAATGGCACAGTTGATCTAGAAGAATTCAAGAAAGAAACAAAGCAGATGATGCTTGCAATGGCAGATGGAATGGGTTTCATGCCAATTCAAATGGTCTTGGAAGAAGACAGCTTCCTTAAGAAAGCTGTTGAAAGAGAGTACAATAAAGTCGCAGCTTAAGTGCTGCTATGAGATCATGCCTAAGATTTTACTAGTTCTGCAAGTTTTGTATAACATTCTGTTTCTTATTATTACTGTTAGCTTTGAAATTTCATACACTGCTTTGTTATGGATTCCAAATGTATTCATGAAATAAATTATCTTAATCTAAGCTTTTACACCTCTATCAGAAAAGGAATCGTATTGTACTTAAAAGAGTATAATGATTGAAGTTATGAAGAATTTGATATAGTACGCGTACTGAACATTAGATTCCAATTCCTCAATTTACAACCAGCACTACAAAACTCTAAAGCATCTTAATAAAAAAAATTCCATTAACCCGAAAGTAAATTATACATTTTTTTTACCGACTTTAAAAAGATTTTCCTGTCTTGTCACACATTTAAAATAAAAATTCTAAAATACCACACTTCAAAATTAATGTTTCAGAATACCCATTTGGTGAAGGGACTTGGTCATCCATTAGGCGATGATACGTTGAATATTTTTTAAGTGTAGGCTCGGTCATCTATTAGCCGAGGGGATGGCTTTTTTAATTAGTTTTTCGTTTTTTATTTTATTTTAATGTTATTAAAATATTTTTTATTAATATAATTTTAATTTTCAATATTTTATTAATTAAATATTAAAAAAAATTAATTCAGTCATTTTTTTTATCTTTCTGTATTTCTGAATAAATGCTTTTCTGAAGGGTTATGGTTTGAAGGAGATGATGAACAGAAGTAAATGCGAAATTTTTTATGCTTGGTTCTTTTTACTAAAACTGTTTATGTATGTGGCTTGGTTGCTGTTAGACTTGATTTCTTTTTGGATACTGTCATGAAAAAAATGAACTCTGATGATTTTTTTTGTTTTGGTGATGTTGTTGTAGTTGTTCGGTCCTCTCTTTGCTCTATATTTCTGTGTATTTTTATAATAGTAGTGGGATAACATTTTGGGAGGGAATGTTTGGCAAGTTTGAACACTTGGGGCATACTGTTGTTATATCTTTATTGCTGCAGATTTTGTTTTTTTGCTGAAATGGTGTAATTTGTTGGCTGCTTTGTTAGCAGGTTTGGACAGCAATGCAGAGCTGCAATGCAGCCTGTACTTGACAGTATTTTGGCCTCTTGTATTTCTCTTTTTTTTTGGGATGCAAATTGTTTTTCTCTTTGTTCTTTTCGACAATATTTTCTTTGTGAACCAAAAGAAACATACACATTTTTTGTGATTTGAAATGAAAGTAATGCTTTGGGCCGATGATCAAAAACTGATTGGCAAAGATAAATGAGGCCTTTGTTGGGCTTTTGGCAAAAATGGTTAAATGATGAATTCCTTAAACTGTATACTGATTCTTTGAGCAAACCCTAATGATGAGAAGAAATTCATTCTAAACAAATAGTTCCTGGATTTTTCATATGCTTGCTAATTTTTCTTTTCCTTGTTTCATGAGCAAATGAGAATTGGGCGATCAAGGTTGAAAGATGAAGAGGCTATAGCGAGGAGTGAATGAGTTTCTTGAAGATGAAGCAAATGAAGAAGCATTATTTCTTTCCCATTTTTTGTAAACAAGACAAATGTGATTTGTATCTTAAATTGTAATCCTCTTTGAAGTATATTTTGAAATTGTTCCTTTGTAACATAAATTGATGGTTCTTTGAAGTTTATTTGAAAACTTGGATGATGATCGTTAAATTGGAATTGAATTTTTGAGTTTCGGGTAAATTATTCCGGATATGGAATACTTAATACAAACCATTTATTGAAAAGAAATTTGAATTTGAAATGATGATGATTTGTATGGTTCAAAATTGTCCACATGAATGAAATTTGATTTTGAAAGCGGATATTTCAAACGTGATTAGCTCGAATATCTCAAAATGATAAATGCAACTGAATCCTTGAACCAATCTTGAAAGAACCAACAATTCTTCGAGAACATTAGTCAAAAATCCACTCTAATTCAAATAATCACCAATGTTTCAAACACCAATGACTTGAACTAATCAACAAACCATCCAATAAATCCCGCACCTAACATTCTATACCATAAACGATCTCATCATAAAATCAAATGTCTTGAGGAAACGATTAGGACATGGACTAAACTTAGGAGTTAAGAACATTCTAAATCACAAAATGACCCGTAGCGTTTTCACCAACTTTTTATAGCCTTTTAAGCATAATTCGGCCTTGATCCTTGAAGAGAACTTGTTGATGACATCACTTAGGACAATGTGCAAAAATAATCGTCTCAAGGTCTTGTAATTTGAAGAAATAACAATCAGACGGCCGTTACTTGAAATTAGGTCAAAATTCAAGATGCGACTTCTAGCGCATTAGAATTTTGGTGATCTTCTACGCGTAATCAACTCTTGACTTGTGAAGAGAAATTTGAGGTGGAATCAAGGAGAATCATACGCAAGGAAAACCGCTCAAAAATAATGAATAATGAAGAAGTTACGATCGTTTGAATTTGTTCTCGCCAAAAGGGTTGATTTTGGGGTTGTTGTAGTCATTTTCAATCATCTGAACCATTGATTGAACAAACTTGTACTGCGAGGTTTGAAAACTGGTTTAAACAACTTTGAGGAGACATGAAGACCTATGAAAATCATTTGAAACCTTGAAGGCTCAATTTTCTTTGAGAAGCGCAAAACCCTAATTGCTGACTTGTTGCCTTGGAAGAGAATCTGTTTGATCAACTTTTTAGCCAAATTGAGTGTTTGAGAAACCCTGGGATAACATCTTGAGTGAAAAATGGGAGGGAAAATTTTGGGGTACAACATCTAAGAACACCTTCCACTCCAATTTGGTCTTTTTCATATCTTTCAATGACTCTTTTTAATTGGACAATTTGGAAAAAGAGTGATTCACAATTTTTGCATACAAAATTATGTTTTTGTTCATCACTTGATTTTTGTTTTTCTTCTTTGAAATCTTTTTCCATAGAATCACATTTTTCTTCTAAGGATGAAATTTGTTTCTTTTGTGATGAAATAGTTTTATACAGAATTTTGCATTCATTAAATAGTTCATCTATAGCACCTTGTGCATCACTATCAAAAAGAGAAAATTCATTACTAACCTTATTGTCTTCATCATCGGAATGGTATGAGGCCATCAATGCTAGATTTTCACTTTCATCACTATTGGAATCGAATGAGGAACTTATTTCATTATCCTCCCATGCAACATAAGCCTTTTTGTTCTTGAATCCCTTTTTGCTTTTGAAGCCACCTTTCTTGGAGAGTTTTGGGCAATCCGGCTTGATATGACCTTGCTTACCACATTCATAACATGTGATTTCTTGTGTTGATGTGGAAGCTTCCTTTTTCTTAAATTGTTTCTTTCCTTTTGAGTGAGAAAAGGGTTTGTCATTCCTAACAAAGAACTTACCAAGGCTTTTAACAAGAAGCATGAAATTTTCATCTTCTTCCGGATTGTCTTCCTTTTCAACTTCCTTGGAATCTATCTTCAAAGCAATATTCTTGGATTTCTTCTCTTGATTTTCATGCTTTTCAAGTATTCCGAATTCCGTTTCATATTCTTGAAGTTTTCCAAACAATGTTGCGGACGTCATGGAGGAGAGACTTTTCTTCTCTGAAATTGCCGTTACCTTTGGTTTCCATTCCCTAGTTAAGGACCTAAGTACTTTCAGATTTAGTTCATCATTCATCAAAGTTTTACCAAGAGCACTTAGATGATTTTTCAAGTGCACAAATCTCTTTTGTAAGTCAAGAATGGTTTCTCCGGGCTGCATTTGAAATAATTCGTATTCTTGACTCAGGGTATTTAGTCTTGATCTTTTTACTTTAATCGTTCCTTCATGAGTTTGTACCAAGGTATCCCATATTTCTTTTGTTGTCTTGCATGCCGAGACACGGAAGAATTCATCCATGCTAAGTGCACCTTGAAGAAGGTTTATTGCCTTTTTATCATAGAAAACTTTCTTCTTATCATCATCGTCCCATGCAGTTTTAGGCTTTGATGAGTCAACACCATTGATTATCGTTATAGGGATAAATGGACCATTTTCGACGGCATCCCATATTTCTTCTCCTTATCCTTCTAGATGTGCCTTCATGCGTATTTTCCAGAAGTCAAAATATTCACCACAAAATAGAGGAGGCTTGTTGTTACTACCACCATATCTGAAAATGGGATTTTGATTTGCGGAAGCCATTCTGGATATTTTAGGAACAGGTTACCTATAACCTGCTCTGATGGCAATTGTAAGTACGAAGTGCGCCTAAGGGGGGGCGGGGGGTGAATTAGGTACTTTAAAAAATTCTGGTTTTAGTGATGATGGATCTTATTTTTCTAGTTAATGGTGAGTTTAGGAAAGCGTAAAGTGCAGAAAAATAAAGAGACACGGGTGATATATCCTGGTTCCCCTCACAGTCCGAGAGTACTCCAGTCCCCTTTCAACATGAAAGAGATTTCCTTATTGTGGCAAACTTAAACAAGAACTACCAAAAATACAATAACAATCCTCTTGGACCAAGAACAATCCTCTTGGATTTTCACTATGTCAACTATGAGAACAATCCTCTCAAAGTGACTACACTTGTATCCAACAATTTTGGAAAGACAAGATTTCAAAAACACTTAAACTTATTTCCAACAATCCTGGAAAAATAAGTAAGTAACTATCAATATTTGAGTTTGAGTGATTTGAGTAGTATTGATCCCTTAGAGTGATTTAACAATCAATGATCTTCTCTTCCAATAATATTATTGTACAATGACTCAAGATATAATTGCTCAAAGTTTTCTGTTTAATAATGTATGAAAATGTGCAGAAAACTTATGTATGAAAGTGAAGAGATGCTTGAGTTTGTATTTTGAAAATTCAGAAAATATTTATGGAAGAGGTGTTGAAAATGATTTTGAAAATAAATATTTATATGTTCATAACACCCTTTTGAAACATCATGAACTTCTGAAAATGAATCATGAACAAATGCCAAGATTGAGTGAAAGGTTTCAATGAAGAGGTATGATGAACAAGCATGTGAAAAGCTGCTATTTTTCAAAATCATGCAGCATGCAATCGATTTCACCCTTTGTGTAAATCGATTGCACAAGATTTCAACAGCTATATTTTCAAAAGTTTTAAGTGTGCAATCGATTGCACTAGCAATGTAAATCGATTGCATGTGAAGTCAGTAGCAAAAAGTAAGTGAGTGCAATCGATTGCACAAGCAATGTAAATCGATTACACAGAGAAACAGAAGCAAACATTTTGAAAATTTTAAGTATGCAATCGATTGCACAAGCAATGTAAATCGATTGCACAGAGAAACAGAAGCAAAAGATCTGAAAAATTAAAGCATGCAATCGATTGCACTCAATTGAAAAATGAATTTTAACTTTGAAAAACTTGAGTAATGATTTTTAAACATTTCTTATTCATCATTGAGCATCTATATCTTAAGATCAAAGTAAATAATATCATTATACCTTGAAAGTTGTTGAGAGCTTTGAACTGAAGATTTTGTCCTTAGATGCTTTGAGCTTGATCATAAATCTTTACCTTATTTGTCAATCATGATTTGTCTTCATCAAAACAAAAGTTTATTGAGAAGCTTGATTTTACATTGTCCTGCACAAAGGCAAAAGCTTTGGTTATATGATTATTGAAGTCAGTGACACCAAACATATTGGAGACATAATATTCTTGCCACCAGCTTTCTAAGTCTTGAGTACATAAAGTCAAAGGTTTAAATGGGACAAGATTGAGGTGGAGGAAGTCTGTGAACTTGTTTATAATTTTCTTCGCTTCGACTGTTGTGAAATTCATTCCTCTATGACAGATGTCACTTTTGTGGAGGTACAATGGTTCAGGAAGGATTTGGCAGAGTCCAAATTGTCTTGCGACAAAATTGGGTTGGTAAGTAAGTAAAATATTTTGAGTTTTCTTGGGTATAATTATGGTAACAAGAAGTCTAGAGGTCAGGAAAGCTTCCTAAATCTGGAGGGATTCTGTTTGTTGTTCATTCGAAAGGCCAGTGAGAGGTCTTGTGAACCATTATGGGCCATGGGTTCTTTGAGCAAATGGTGCCATTAAAGAGGTAAATTTGTACCTCTTCGCAAACATCATCAAGTGCCTAGTGAAGCACTCTTGCAAGTTTTTCCCTCCATCATACGGGGTTAAACGAACTAGTGTAGTCCCTTCGACAGTCTTGTTCTGGATTTCAGGGTGAGATTCATCAATTGGGTTTATATTCGAAAGGGAAGGTTCGAAGGTGGCATTGAGCCACAACTGAAGTAGCCAATACGGACCAGCCAGTAAAATGTTGGTTTTTGGTTCAAAGTTTTTTAATCTTGTGGAAGCCTCCCCAAGGCTCTCATACAGTCCACAAGAATTTGTTCGCTCAAGAAAACATCTCGACCAACATGGATTTGGTTGGCGAGGGTCAAACATCTTCTGGAAACTTGCAGAGATTTACAATAGAAGACACATCGAGAAATCCATAAAGCAAGAAAAGCTATGTGTTCCTGATCACTAACTTCGTCTGTCGATCCCAAGTAGTGATCAATGTAATTGTTATAAGTGGGAGAAGCATTACTGAAGTCGATGGAGTCATCAGCGTCTAAGGTAGGGTCAAAGTCTCTCTTGTGGGTCGAAGGCCCGTGATTACAACAACATTGAAGAGCATTGGAGTTAACATTCCACAGGGTAGGTGGAAGGTGTTATAAGTACTATCCCAGAAGTACAAGGAATCTGTTAGCATTAGTTGACAATATTCAAGGCCAAACTTCGACAAATGAATCAAGTCGAAGATTCCCATGTTTTTCCATGTTTTCGATTTCTCTTTCTATATCCTAGGTAACCATCTAAGGTACTTATTGTCCTCTTTTGATGGACCTGACCTAAAAGGTCTCAGAACTTCTGTGACGAAGTATAGCTTAAAGGAAGGTTCATTTTGTTCTTTACCCTCTTGAGGAGTATTTTCCTGGGGAATTGTTTCGTCTTCTACCCTAGTGTTTTCAGCAGATTTCTTACTAACCCTAGGTTTACTAGCTATGGGTCTAGTCAAGTGGTAAGCAGGAAAAAATCTCTTGAGTTTTGATATATATGATACATTGAGTATAAGACCCATACATCCTAATGTATCAGAAGCAAGAGTGAAGGGAATCATTACCTGGGAAGCGTAGATGGCAATTTGTTCATTCCTCAAAGATGGTGTGGGAACAAATTCTTCATTTCTAATCATGGTGGGTGTTTCTACTTTTAGTAAAGGGTTGGAAGCAGCATCCTCTTTGTTTTGCTTACTCTTTCCAAACTTTGATTTCTTCTGGGACGCCATTGATTGTGTTTTGAAGAAGAAGAAGTTGCAGAAAAGTTTGTTGAACTTTGGAAGAAGAAGGGAGAGCTTTTGATTTGAAAAAGTGTAGAAAAGAGAAAAATAAAATGAATGGTGTTAATTTATATGAATGAAAATTGAAATGTTTTTTATGGAAAGAGGGAAGTTGAACTTTTCGAGTAGTGGGACACGTGTAAGGTGATCCTTTGCTTGATGAACGGTTTTTGTAAGTTCCAATGTTAAGACTATTCATCATAGCTAATGATGAGATTTATAGATACTCATGCTGCAATTAGACGTTTGGGAATCAAAAGTCATTATGATAATGACATCATAATAGTTGAAACAGTTGATGAGTTGTTCAGAAGGTTGAAATTTGAAGAGATTACAAAAAATATGTATTTTTGGTTTCAAAATGAATATTTCTTAGGGGTAATTTGTTGGCTGGAAATTTCGACTAAGGAGAAATTGAGCTGAGTCAATGATCTGAATATTGTTAGAGAATTGTTTGACTATTTTGTTTGTTAAAAGTCATGAAGATTCGAATTTGAAATTCGTTAAGAGATTGATGGATAGTTTATAATTTAAATTGTGAAATAAAGTTATTATTCGAAACATGGTTTAAGACTTTATACTTCGACCGTTATCATATTTTATTGGTTTTGACGCTCAAGACGGATAGCGAATGGTTTGGATCCGAATATTCATTCTTATCCAGAAGGACGCATGAAATCTCTTGGATTATTGAAGACATGCCAGCGGAAACGTGGCATTAGTTTGTTAGGAGACCGTTAGGATCGAAGTTCTATAAATTGTAGCTTTTGTGTTTCGATTTAGTATGTTGACATCTTTGTACAAAATACTCAAAATACTCAAAGTACCAGTGTTCGAGAAAAGAGTTAATGAGAATGTACGTATGATGCACCATATTTTATATTCAATGTCATTTACATTCAGTGAAGTTTCTTTACGTTATTTACGTTCTTTACAATTCCTAGTCTATACTAGTTTATATTTCATTACTTTTATAAAGAAGTTTCACTTTTACGTGCGAAGTGATTCCTTTTGTTTAAAGAGAATATGTCTTGTTTGATATATTCTGACGTGCCGGAGTATCTGTGAAGAAAGAGGCGCCTGTGAATTTTTTGACTGACCCCCTTGAGGAGAGATTGCCACTTATGTCAGCAAATATTTTGGTGCACGGGTGGGTAAGAGGGAAACATGCTTGTGTGAACTTGACGGGAGTTTCTCCACTGATGGGTTTGATGGATGGTGATTTTACTGTGGGGTAGACAACTCTCAAAGTTGCTTCAAGAAAAGTGTTCAAACATGAAAAAACGTGTTCTGAAAAACAACATGTTTTTATATCATTTGTCTTTGACACTTTTCATTTCCTAGCATCATAAACAATTGATCTTTTACAGAGAGTTCAAATACTTATGAATAACAATGTTGTATCTCTTAGGTCTATAAATATAGTTCTTAAGATGATTAGTTTTGCGATACAAAAAAAAATAGCGGGACAACTTACTGTCCGCTTGTCTTCTATTTCTGTATTGACATAATTTTTCATAATTTGTGTTAAAAAATATAAATTTTAAAGACACAAAAATACACTTGACATTATATTTACCATCAACTTGTTATGTTCAATTTTTAAAAAAAATATTTTATCGTAATTCTACATTTTTGGGGGCAAAATGTTGTGATAATAGTACAATGACAAAAAGGGGATAAACCAAGAAGATCCACCGTAAAGCATATTAAAAATGTTTGATGCATTGAAAAAATAACAATATAATCGGTGGGTATATATCCTTGTTTAAGACTTTCAACCAGACACCATTTCTAAATATTCAATAGACTTCAAACTTTGATTGACTTCTATACCATGTTAGTGGTTAAAGAATATATGCTTTTAAAACTGATTATCATTTACCACTGCCTATATATAGTATGAATTTTCCAATTCTTGTCATCAACCATTTGCAAAAACATTACTTTTTTATCAAGTAAAAGAGAAAGATGAGTGTAGAAATTTTAGATGGTGCTACCATTGTCCACTTCCTTGAAGATGAAGAAGCATTTAACAACTCTGTAGTTAACCGATTCGCTTGTCTCGACACAAACAACGATGGTCTTCTCTCCTATGATGAGATGTTGAAGGAGCTCCAAGGTCTGAGAGTTTTCGAAACACACTTTGGTATTGATGTGGAGTCGGACCCAAATGAGCTTGCCCGTGTTTATGCATCCTTGTTCATACAATTCGATCACAATTTAAATGGCACAGTTGATCTGGAAGAATTCAAGAAAGAAACAAAGCAGATGATGCTTGCAATGGCAGATGGAATGGGTTTCATGCCAATTCAAATGGTCTTGGAAGAAGACAGCTTCCTTAAGAAAGCTGTTGAAAGAGAGTACAATAAAGTCGCAGCTTAAGTGCTGCTATGAGATCATGCCTAAGATTTTACTAGTTCTGCAAGTTTTGTATAACATTCTGTTTCTTATTATTACTGTTAGCTTTGAAATTTCTTACACTGCTTTGTTATGGATTCCAAATGTATTCATGAAATAAATTATCTTAATCTAAGCTTTTACACCTCTATCAGAAAAGGAATCGTATTGTACTTAAAAAAGTCAATTCCTCAATTTACAACCAGCACTACCGTCCGATATCTAAACTCTAAAGCTTCTTACTAAAAAAAATTCCATTAACCCGAAAGTAAATTATACATTTTTTCCCGACCGATATTAGTTAGGGTTGTTTAAAAAAACCATCCATTAAATTGAATCGTCGAACTGAATTGAACTAAGGTTAAATAATCAAACTGTTTTGTTTGGTTAGTGAATTAAATCATATTATACAAACAGTTTTAGAACTCAATCGAAATTGAAATTCAACTGAGTCGAAATTGAAACCGAACCAAACAAAAACTGAAAATGAAGAAATATTTAAAATAAATTTTAATTTTTTTGAAAAATAATATATCAAATCAATAATTTTGGTTTGGTTTGATTTTGAGTAAATTGATACGGTTTAATTCCAATAAACTTTTATTATAATTTAATTCGATTTTCTTTCTGAACTATACCATGAATTAGGGGTGTTCGCGGTGCGGTTTGAGCGGTTTTGAAGCAAAAAATCACCCGAATCACAAGAGAAAAAAACACGCGGTTCGGTTTGGTTCGGTTGACTTTTAAAAATAAATCCGAACCAAACCAAACCAAACTAATGCGGTTTGGATTGGTTCGGTTGGTTTGGTTTTTTACAAAAAAAAATTATTAAGTCATACAAACAAATATAGAGGAAAATATAATTTTGTGTTTAATTGTTCGTACATTACCATAAAAAATTTTATAATTATCAAAATAAGTTTATAATTTGATACATAAAATTGTGTATTATAATTTTATCTAAATCTAAAGAATGATATAAACAAGATTGCATTCTTAAATAAATATTATACAAAGAATACGATAAAATATAGTTTGTGGTAATAGTATTTATAAATGAATAATATTTTATTTTTTTATGATTTGTAAATTAAAATGAATATAATACAAGGTATGATAAAATATACATATAATACATGTTTATTTCTCTAAAGAATTAAAGAAATATATATTGGTTAGTAAGATTTTATAACATAATGCGGTTTTGTTTGGTTTAGTTCGGTTTGTAAAATACAAATCGCAAATCGAACCGAACCTTGCGGTTCCGCGAGAAAATAACTCAAACACATCCGAACCAAATGCGATTTTTTGTGGTTTTAATTTGGTTTAGTTCGGTTTTGCGGTTTTCTATTGGGCCGATTTAGTTTTGAACACCCCTACCATGAACCACAATGTTACTTATGGGTTTTCCATGGTTTATCCTTATACAAACTTGCTATAGTTCGCCCCAAGTTACAAGAATGTATATAGGAAAGTTTTGTTAATCATTAGCTTAAAACTACTACATATTTTCTTGATATTCTAAGCTTTAATTAGGGGGAAGTGAGGGGGTTTAACCCTAGCAAAATATTAGTGTTCTATTTACTAGGGACAGCCCATAATTAAACTTTGATTGTGAGGTCAAATTACGTCAGTATCATGTCTGTTTTTCTGTAGGTGTCATTATTGCTTCCCCGTTTGTAAGGGGCAATCCCTAGTTAAAATCTACCATAAATATTTTCACCAATCCATTTCTCCCACATTCAATACACGCTTTTCTCTCTTCTTTTTCATTTCCCCATAATTCTTTTCTTTTTTCTTCAAACCTTCAACAGTTTCAAACAATTCTTTCATTTTCTCTTCAAACCTCCAACAATATAATCAATTTTAAGGTAATCTTTTACGTTTAAATTAAATTTTCTATTTGTTTTCAATTTACATTCATCTAATCATGTTTTTTATTTTTCATTTTTTGTATTTCATGTACCATTTTTTCATTTAAAAGTGTCGAATTTCACATTAAAGGAGCTTCAAATCTAAGGAGTATAGTAGTTTGATTAATTCATTCATTTAAGGTACACTTTTCTTCTCTTTTAAAAAAAAATTGAATATATCTAATATTTGTTTTTGTTGATATTGTGAAACTTTCAATATTTATAAAATAAAAAAGATTTTTTTATTGTCTTGCCACACATTTAAAATAAAAATTCTAAAATACCACACTTTAAAATTAATGTTTCAGAATATCCATTTGGTGAAGGGACTCGGTAATCTATTGGCCGATGATATGTTGAATATTTTTTAAGTGTAGGCTCAGCCATCCATTGGCTGAGGGGATGGTTTTTTTAATTAGTTTTTCGTTTTTCTTTATTTTAATGTTATTAAAATATTTTGTATTAATATAATTTTAATTTTCAATATTTTATTAATTAAATATTAAATTTTTTTAATTTTGTCTTCTTTTTTTCTAATTTTTTTTAAAGATTTAATGTAATTATAATAAATTTTTATATTATTTTCTTAATTAGGACCATTAAACAATTAAAGAAGATAGAAAAATAATTTTTTTAATATTGTTGAAAAGATAAGATACATATTAGGGTTTACTTAAATAACTGCATGTTCCACATCTGCTACTTTTTTTTGCGCTTCCCCTTGTCTAACTCTTCGGTTTGCTGTCTTGGAGGAGATGGAGTATTTTCGGATGACAAATCTTCATTTTGATATGATTGATTTCCAGCCATATCTATATCTATATCCATATCTTCAATAGAAAAAACTGGCCATTCCATAAGCTCGTCGTCTGTGATTCCAAAGTTGGTGACTAGATGTGTAGGTGGTATGAAGGTATCAGCCAAACTATGTTGAATTGAAGGATAATAAATATTTTCAATGTTGAATGTATAATTGGTTTGAGAGAGTGAAGGGTTAAAGGTTTTCTGTCGAGATTGAGGGTATGAATAGTCAAAGTTAAGTTGAGGAATGAGAGTGTATTGTATGAGTGGTCGAAGTGTGGTTTGTTGTTGATATTGGTGGTGGTAGTAATATTTTTTTTGAGGGATTAGGGTGTGAGGAGTTGGTTGTTGAGATGAGGTGGCATATAATGTGTGTTGTTGTGTGGTTTGGGTGTGATGGTATGTTTGTTGGAGAATGAAGATGTTTGAGATTGAAAGTATTATGTGTTCATTTGGGGAATTTCTTGATGTATGGGCGGTGGGGTTGTTTGTTGTGTTAAAGAAGAGGCATATTGAGGTCATTTAGAAATTATATGTGAGAAACATGCATGAATGGAATTGATCTAAATTATTCCGTATATGCTTCGCTATGTCCATAGTCACCATCTACCATGTTCCCATCCAATATCAAATCTCTTTTTTTCACTCGTTGTTCTTTTCTTGTTCACTTTGCACCAATGATCACCCCATGTCTTGGTCATGAGTGTATGGTCGTGTTCCCTTAGACATCTTGGTTGAGAAGGGATTTATTGTTCAAATCTAAACTAAAGTTTGACCATATTCGCTTACTGTATTTCAACAATATAAAACTAGATAATTGGTGTCGTCACACTCCGAACCACACTATCAATATAAACACAAGGTGGGTATTGAGGGTATGGCCTCTAAATAAATTATTACACAAAATTTAATAGTTAGAGTGCAAATACATATCAGAAAATGCAGAGAGACTGTACGGTTACAAACTTACATTTTTTGACTCTATGGGATCTATTGCGAATTGATATCCACATAGATGAGCACGAGGACTTTTTTGTGTAAACCATACCTTGTTGAGCAAATCTTGCATTTTCAAAATAAAGAAATGTAATAAAATTAGTGATATGACTTTAAATTAAAATTACATGTGTATAAAATAGTGCAATTATAAAGTAAATTTATCTTACTTCATACGGATAAGATGGCACCACGCTACTCTCACGAGCAATTAATAGTATACGTGTGTAAGCCCAAACGCTAAGTAGGAGAACACATCCTCGAATACTTTTAACTCTTTTAATGGATGATTTGCACATATGTCTATATAATGCTGCTACACAAATAAAATCCCAATTATATTTTTTTCATTTGAGAATGCACGTGACACCTCACACTAATATGTCTCTAATATCTAACAGACATTAATCGATTAAGAGTGCATATAATGATCCTTAAAACAGATGGAAATATTCTCCATCTTCATATGTCTACTACATCAGACACATTTCACAAAACTTCATGCGTGAGATTAATGATAGAGAACTACACAAAAAATTGTCAACATGGATAACAATCTACATTTCCACTTACTACAAATAGTTATTGATATTCATATGTTTTTTTTAAAATTTTTATCACAGGATGTGTATTGACAGAGGCGACATTTAATTACAACCAACGCGAAATATGAAGAAAAAATATAGAGGCTTTGGGGTGGATAGACAACATTCCCCATTAGATATGGACAAGGGCGTATGATGGAGAGCAACACTGAGGACTCATGACAACTAACCTGGCCGAAGAAATGAACTCAGTATTTAAGGCTACCTGAAACCTTCAAATCAATGCTTTGGTTAAGTCTACATACTATCGATTGAGGTCGATGTTTGGAAAACAAGGTCATCAATGGACACATATATAGGCCTCTAGTCAAACTTTCACAGAGAGCTGTAATAAGGGAATGGCTGAAGAAGTGAATAAATCTAGCACTCATAGTGTCATGCAATTTGATTGCGAAAGATTTTATTTCATGGTCCATGAAAGAATCAATCAGAATGATGGTCGACCATTAAGTACTATCACAATTAACCTAAGGAAGTAGTTATGAGATCGTGGGGAATTTCAAGCATTTCATTTATCTTGCTCCCATGTCATTGCAACATGTGCTAGTATACGTCATAACTACTCCACTCACTCACCAGACGTGCTCAAAAGTATTAACGTTTTTAAAGTCTAGAAGGAAAGCTTCCATGGACTACCACATGAGGAAAATTGGCCATAATATAAAAGATTTACTATTTTCCATGATGAGACTATGTGAAGGAAGAATAAAGGACGCATAAATATTACTTGAATTAAACCGAAATGGATGATGCTGAAAAAGAAAAGTGAATGTGTGGGATTTGTTGCCAAATAGGTCATATGCGTAGAAAATGTCCAGATGCAACAGGCTCGTCTAGATGGTTTTGTTGATTTTTTTAGTTAGTCGTTTAGTCAATTTTTTAGCTATCTAATTTAATGCCTTGGTAATTCAACTTTCATTTCGTATTTAAGACAACATTCGGGTATAACAAAATAAAAACAACCACACATAAAGAAACAACATGATGAACAAATAAAACAACTAAACACATCAACATATCTTGGAGTTTACAAGCATCAAGACAATATCAGTTGGTCCATGCATAATCATAAAGACATCATTGTCGATTTTAACAGAATTTCAGGAACGAGTTTCTCCATTTTGGTTGAACAATGTAACAAGCCTATCAATTCTTCTAATTTACTCACTGTCGGGAATGTCTCAGTCTAACCAACGAATCAAACTGCTCTGAAAATGCTCGAAGGTCTCTGTGTTCCAAAGTCAAGTCTTCATCGGTGGCTTTGTGGGTGAAAAATGATTGCGCATTTCTTAAGTAATTGAAAACATTGAAAGTATTCTTGAAGACATATTTAAGAGTGAAATAAGGAGATAGGTGGTAAATAGTGTGAATCCACAAATGACCACACAAAGCTATTTATAGAAAAGTAATAAAAAACATCAAAATAATAAGAAAAACAAAAAATAATATAATAATCATCCCCTCAGCCAATGGATGACAGAGCCGACACATAAAAATATTCATGCATATCCTCGAGCAATGGATGGTTGAGCGCCTTCACCAAATGAGATATTATGGAACATTAATTTTAAAGTGTGGCATTTGGAGCTTTTGTTTCAAATGTGTGGCATGGCACTAAAAAATCTAAAAAATGAAAATAAAAATTCAAAAGTATACATTATTAATAATTATAAAATATATATTGTTATAATATTTATAAATTTTTGTTATAATATTTTAAAAATATAAGATTTATTTATGTTATAAATTTTTTTTTATATATTGTTAATATAAATATACATTGTTAATATGTATTGTTAATATTATTAATATATATTGTTAATATTTTTGTTGGTCTGATATTGTTAATATTAAAAATAGAAGGGTTAATAGGTATTTATTTCCTGCATTATAAGCAAATTTGATTTACCTTCTTTTAAAAAAAATTGATTATCCCTGTAATTTTTGGGTACCCCTTAAACATGTAAAAATCAAGGGGGTAAATAAATAAAAAATTACAGGAGGGTAATTTTTCCACATAGGAGAAAAAAAACTTAGTAATTTAAAATTTCAAGGGGCATTTAAAAAAATTAAAGGGGGAATAAAATGAAACTCGCCTATATTATAGGGGAAATTGTGCATTTAAACCAAAATAGAATATCGGTTATTTATATATTATTAAGTGTATATGTTTAAAATAGAATATATATTTTTACAATATAGTTAAAACACAAACACAAACACAAACACAAACACACACACACACACACACACACACATATATATATATATATATATATATATATATATATATATATATATATATATATATATATATATATATATATATATATATATATATATATATATATATATATTTCTTAGAAACATGAATTAAATATAATAATAATAAGTGTCATTTGCAAGGGATTTAACTCCTCACAAATTCCAACACTTACACTGCTTTGTCATGGATTTAACCCCAAACAAATTACTGATACAATGCGCCACCTAGCCTGCGCCTATACCCGCGTGTCTGTCACATAAAATTTAGAGGTCAAGTTTTGTGAGGGGTTTAGTCCCTGACAAATCAGCAACATGACAAACCCCTCGCTAATAATTTGTGATGACCTGTTTAGCTTGGTGATTTGGCCCCTCGCAAATATTTGTTTTGTGAGGGGTTTTTTGCACTTCTTAGAGGCTTAACCCTTGCCAAAACAGTTTTTTTGTAGTGTTATGTTTCAAAACATCTCTATTGTATCTTTGAATTTTACAACTCAGTGTTATTTACAAGTCATGTTCAAACAATAAGTTAGGAAACTCAAAATTCGAACAACAACTTAAGGACCAACTTGACTATTGTTTTAGGTTAAAAAACTTTATTCATTTTAGGGAGATCACTACTAAAAAATACATATTTCGTAACACCATATCACAACGGTCGTCATGTTAACCATAGTAATAACTCATTTTTGGGTGCTTTTTTTGCTATTTACTAAAAGACATTTCACTACAGTTCATATTATCAAACATTTCATCACGATTCTATTTTGAGTCCTATTAACCTTGGTTAACTTGTATTAAGGCGACTAGTAGTCAACGCGGCGAGGCGAGAGTGTATTATGTTGATGTCTTATGTTAAGGCGAGATCTGGTTGACAAAATCTGTTGTTGTTAATGTTACTTTTTTGTGCCCTATCAATGACTTTGTTTATTTGTCTATTTTGTGGAGAAGAGAAGTCAAACAGGCGAAATAATAGAGTTTTGAATTTGTACAATAGGGAGAAAAATGCAGAACATTGTAAGTAGACATTGAAGGGGATTAACCACCTTCTTTCATGCATAACTTGAGTTTCGTAAGTCCGTTTGAGATGTCGTCAATTGCGTTAGAAAATTAACATGATAATATGTTTGTTGAAGTGAGGAAATTGGGTCTGTGAGCGCTATAATAGTAGCAATTCTCTGGTTTTTATTCCAGAGGCGTAATCAAATTTATGTCTTGCGTTGGTCATCTTATTTCACGTGTAATTTGAGTTTCGTGAGTCTGTTTGAGGTGCGGCCAGCTGCGTTAGAAAGAGGATTTAACGATCTTTTAAATTGGAGAGTTTCAAAAGTTTATCATAAATATACATTTTTGGTGCGATTTTGAAGTCATACATTCTGTTTTAGATTTTATACAGAAAATATTGTGATATGGTTGAACTGAAACGAATAGAACTGAAGTTTCGTAAATCCGATCGAGATGCAATTAATTGCGTACGAAAGAGGGTTTATTGAAATTATAGACTGGAGAGTTTCATAATTTTATCATGAGTCTATAATATTTGGGGCTATTATGAAGCGAGACAATTTTAGAGTTAAGTCTAGAGTTTTGAAAAACTCTTTAGCAATTTAAGAAAGTGAATATATTCACAAATAGCTTTAATTTGAGTAGTTTAATATGTTCAGAGTTGTGTTTGAATTATTTGATATGTTTAGAGTTGAGCTTGAGTAAGAAATGAAAGAGAGTTAGGAATTTCATTGCTACCATTAATCTTTCACTAGATGCGAATCACAATCCCTAGAAGCAGGACCACTTATGTGCAAAACCAAAGAGTTCTGGATATCAATTTTCATTAGTGCAAACACATCTGCACTTGGATTCAAAGGAAATGATGATTGATTGAAAGAAGGTTGAATGAATTGTATTATTATTGAAATTGTTATCAATTACAATGAGAGATGATATTTATAGACACTAGCCACCAAAATTAAATGTAAAAGAAACTATCTAAACAGTCTCATATATCCACTCGCTTATATGATATGCCCATCCGAATTCATCTATAATACAATTTGTCTCATTGATAGTGATATACCCGCTTAAGTATATCCTTAAAGCAAGTTACTTGTATCAAGTAACCAACAATAACTTTTATTTAGCTTGAGTGTGACTCTTTGGTAACTATCCAAGTTTTCATAATTTATTTTTTGGTGACTTTAAAATGCAGAACGGTTGGAACAATTGTCTTAATTTGATTTAATATTTTCATTATAAAATTTATGATATTTATAAAGATGATAACTGCACAACTTGCTAAGAAGTGATTTGATTGTCCTGAGTGTATTTGTGGGATAATTCAAAAAATTGTATTAGAAATTACTTTATTTAATAAGTATAATCTCCTCAATATAGATTTTGCTGATGTTGTTTTTCGAGTCTGGTTTTACCTTTATTTTTTTCTCTTTATTTATTTATTTTAAATATGAACCTTTTATACTTGCAATTTTTTTTAAAAAAATTATCAAACAAATATTGATATGGTGATATGAAGAGGTATGGTATATATATTTAGACAATGATAACTTAAATCATTCTCATGAGTATAAATAAGCCATCTCTTTTATTACATATTCAGATAGTATTGTTCATCCAGACATTTGAAACTCATAACAAAACAGTTTAGAAGTTTTAATATATGGTAAAAATAATAATAACAAACAGAATGTTAAAATACTACAAACACTACTTGCACTTAAGCTGTGACTTTATTGTACTCTCTTTCAACAGCTTTCTTAAGGAAGCTGTCTTCTTCCAAGACCATTTGAATTGGCATGAAACCCATTCCGTCTGCCATTGCAAGCATCATCTGTTTAGTTTCTTTCTTGAATTCTTCTAGATCAACTGTGCCATTTAAATTGTGATCGAATTGTATGAACAAGGATGCATAAACACGAGCAAGCTCATCTGGGTCCGACTCCACATCAATACCAAAGTGTGTTTCGAAAACTCTCAGACCCTGGAGCTCCTTCAACATCTCATCATAAGAGAGAAGACCATCGTTGTTTGTGTCGAGACAAGCGAATCGGTTAACTACAGAGTTGTTAAATGCTTCTTCATCTTCAAGGAAGTGGACAATGGTAGCACCATCTAAAATTTCTACACTCATCTTTCTCTTTTACTTGATAAAAAATATAAGATAGTTTAGTTTGAGTGGACAAAGAAAGTAATGTTTTTGCAAATACTAATTGGTTGGTTGATGAGAAGAATTGGAAAATTCCAATTATATATATAGGCCTTGGTGAGTGGTATTCAGTTTTAATAGCATATATTATTTAACCACTAATATGGTATAAAAACTACATGTTGTTTTGTGTCTCTTGTTTAATTAGTGTACTTGTTTGTTCTTCTGTCAAAAGACTCACTTGGTTGGATGCTTCCTTCCTTCAACCGTTGGTTCCTGACACACTAATATACCGCTTTGAAATTAGGATGGCGTTGAAAGTCTTGTGCTTTTCTAGTGTATGTCAAGTGTGAATAACTGCCAAACAAGTAGAAGGTGTGTGATTATAAGTCTTAAACAAGGATACCTACTGATTCTTTTATTATTATTCAATGAATTAAACACTTTAATTGATTTACGATGGATCTTCTAGATTTCTTATACTTTTGTTTTGTTTTATATTCATTCTTACAATAACATTTTGCCCCCCTAAAAAAAAGTGTAAAATTACGTTAATATAAAAATAGGAAATAGATAGAGATATAACTCTATAAGTAGAAATAAAACATATGATGTGACATATATTGTTATTTTTATGTTTGATCACATAAAGTATAAATAATTTATGCCCAGGCTAGACTTGTGAACTCATAGGAAACCTAGGAATAGAGTGAGGACATGAAGGTTATAGGACGTGGTCTGATTAGTGCAGTCATGTCATATGCCACGCTCGGATAAGGTTCAAGTGAAGGTATTTTCATCATACACGTCTGTGTTGCGATGATTCTACTTTCAGACGGACCTGTGATTTTTTAGTTACCCTTGCCTTATCCTGATCTAGTCTTCACCCGTGAGTGGGAGGGTTGATTTTTTACAGGTACAGATGGTGACTATTTATTCAGATGGTGACTATGTTCTGATGGTGACCGTTTTGTTCTGTTGGTGACTATGGTTATTTGGTTATGTTCTGAACCTTTGAGCCTTATATATTCAACTTGTCCAGATATTATACAATGTTTATTCATGGTACTTGGTTTCGTTGTGTTATGAAATTGGTTTCGAACCTTTGATCTTGTGATATTCATATTATTCAGTAGATTTATATAACAGTTATCCAAAGGATTGTAGAGTTGATATGCTAAACTTTTGAACCTATGGTATTGCACTTGCATCATAGCATATTTATTTTCACAAAAAAAGAAATGTGTAAAAACGTATGCATGAAAAACGTTAACACACATGTTCTTTCTATTTCTAAGGAATTGTGTTTGTGAATATTATGTTGTGTTTCTCTATCTCTTATGGATCGAAATCAAAACTAAAAGCATACGGGTTCCTTGAAAATAATCGAACATGGCATTGCGTCCACTCACTCACCCCATGCATCTTCATGCAATCATAACAGGTACTTAGAGTGGGGAATTCTTATTCAGGCCTGGTATTCTTTTTAGAATTACAAATCTTGACTTCTCACTGCACCGTGATCCAAAAAAGCCATGGAACAATGTCGTGGGGAATTGGGCGAGATGAAAAATCAGATGGGGTTGTTTATTATGGACATGCAGGGAATGGCCCGTGGTCAGAAATCCTTAGGGAGGAAAAATGACCAGTTGGAGACTCAGTTGAGTCGGATATGGAAGTTCAAAAGACAGTGTCAGCAAAGGAAAGTGATCGTATATATGTTGTTGCAACAGAAGATGTCATTCATCCCCATCCTATGGTACATTTTTCAAATCGAGGGATACTTTATGGGTCTCACCCAGAACTTCGTGTTCTTGGATTTTCTCTTCAGCAGCTAGTTTATGATCTCCACGTGAACCCATTGGGAAAAGCTTATCAGTAGAGATGGAAAAAGCTTGAGAAGCATGTTGATACAATCTTTATGCCTTGCATCCAGTTACTTCCTCGTGTGTTAGAAGCTCGGTTAATTAAGCTTCGTGCTTTGGGTCATCCTCCCACAAAATTCTCTCCTGGTTCTGATGTAAATACTAGATGTGTCTCCCATTCTGGAGCACCTGGTTATGATATTGAAGACTGCAAGGGGTTGAAGAATATAATCCAGCGCTTGTCTGGCTTCTTTTCCAAGGATCAGTCTATGGTCGAAAGCCCATTTCAGACTCTTTCTCCTCAGTTGAACGCTCCTTCTGTGTAGTAGAAGATGGGGGTGAAGCTTCTGTGATGAAGAAGTATAAAATATCAAGTTCTTGGACATCTTTCGTTGTGTAGAAAAAATACCTCAAAGGTCGAGTTCTACATTCAGGGTTTATTTTCTTCTGTGTAGTAGAAGATCCTTTGGCATGGTTGCTGAATTTTGCTTCTGTGTAATAGAAGACGGAGATTATTTTGTGAGGAAGGAGATTCCCATGAATTCAGTTGCTAAAACTTCTCTTTTGTGAAGTAGGAAATGAAGTTCATTTTCTTCTATGCAGTAGAAGATCTTGTTACAGTTTCTGGATTTTTGCTTCTATGTAGTAGAAAACGGTGCTTCTTCTGTGTAGTAGGAGATACTTCAGAATTCAGCATCTGATTTTCTCTTTTGTGTAGTAGAAGATGGTTAACATTTCTTCTCTGTGGTAGAAGATACTTTGTGATGTAGTTTATGCAAGTTCGCTTGATAAAGCATTCATCACATCTGTTGAAGGAATCCGATGTGATTACCATGCTGGGGCATCTGGCCAATCAACTGAAGGTTATAAACCTTTCAAAGATGAAGTGTAAGGCTTGATTAGTGCAAAAATCTATCATTTTTGCACCAATTGGTCATATTTGAAGTCTCTTTTGACTCAACGATGGTCCAACCTATCACACGCGTCTTTAGAAGCAACAAGTCCATACAGAGACTAGACTCCTCAACATGGAAATTTCAAATTACATTTTCATTCTCATATGTAATCTTTCTATTTTGGTTCAGTACTTTCTTGTATGCTAAACTTGCTTATTTTTTAATACTAATCATAATGCATTGAGTATGCTTGTCTTGAATTAGTCCATTCATATTCACTCTTAAATGTTTTTTTTACTTTTCTTTCTCTTTTTTGTTTTTGATACTCAACTCATGTGAACAAATAAAAAACCTCTGGAGGGGGTGTGATACGGTGGGAGAACTGACTGTTTTTGGAATGCTGGTTCGCGTTTTGCGTTTTTTTGTTTGCAAAATGTCGCAGTAAGCAAGAGTCGCCACCGACTTTTATTTTATCCAACAAGGAAAGGAAAAAAGCACAGAAAAATTCTTTTTTCGAGATTTTGAGTACGGGGGGTAGATTATAGAAAGGGATGGTATTAGCATCCTTTCTATCCGTAGTTATCTACGGGCTCTTAGGTACTTGCTCATCATTTTCAAAATTGTTTTCTTTGTGCTTGTGGGTTTTGAAAAGTTTTTGTTTTAACTTCGATTTAACTCTTGCTTCTGTCTTCAAGAGTGTAATGAAGTTTTTTTGAAAACTTTGTTTATGAAAGAGTGTAAGTGTGAAAAAAAAAGTTTTGTTTTGGATGAGCGGGTATCTAAGAACTAATCTACCTACTCGAAAAAGGAATCGTTCTATGTTTGTTTCCTTTAGACAATGCTATCCCACTATTAGTGAGTAGGTAGCACCGTTGTTGGAGTTTGAGGGTCAATTCGAAGGAGGGACATATGGTCACTAAAGCAATGTTAGGATGTCTTAGCGGTAACCCTAAAGTCTTAGATCATTTATTCGAGGCAACAACATCCAAGGCAACCATTTCGAGGCAACTATGATCTTTTAGACAAAAGGGCGACCTCTAAAACGACTTATACTCAATGACCGTGTACGAAGGCAACCAAGTGGGAGTGTACCCTAGGAGTGCGCATGTGCGAGTGTGTTGATTTCAGTTATTTTTATCTTTGCACATGTTTAGGGTGATCTAACTGTTTTAAGATTAAACATTCATTCTTGTCATGCAAACCCTATTATCAAACATCTAACAGTTGTATAATTTGCAGAATTAAAATGCGGAATTTAAACTAAATTATTACAAGGCGTCGGGTATTTACATTGCCAAAAAACAACCCTTTGAAAATAAAAGCAGTAAAATAAATAAATGTCCTAATTAATTATTACAAACCGGGAACAGATACAATAATTTGGATAAAATAATAAAGCGCACGATGTGAAATTAAATCGAATGCGAAATTAGGGTTTTGACCCGCTAATTAAAAGAAAATATTTTTTGTTGTTTTTTAATGTTTTTTAAGAAAAGAAATTAATTCCTAAAATTAAAATGCTAAATTAATTAGTTAATAAATTAATTAATTAAAAATAATTAATGACATATTTTTGGAGTTTTGTTAATTTAGGAAAGAAAATAAAATAATTAAATTAATGTTAAAACCTAATTATTCTAATTGATTTTTAATTATTTGCAAAAAATAAATTAAAGTTACCTAATTAATCAACCTAATTAAATTAATTGATTTATTGATGAAAAATAAATTTCTGAATTTTAATTGGGTAAAAAATATTTTTGTGATTTTTTGACAAAAAAAGAAAATTGTTTATTGGTTAGTAATTAAATAAAATAAAATAAAATAATTAAATGAAATAAACAAAATATAAGAAAAAGAGTGAGATGGGCCTGATTTTTAAGGGTGTGAATAGCAATTTTCTGGCCCATTTGATGAAGATCCATTTGAGTTTTCTGATCCCATGCGTTTGCGTTTGACTGGCTTGTGGTGCACCCTCAATGATGGTCACCAGATCTAGACATCTGGCACGCTTGACGCTGAAGGCTCATGGTGGACATTAGGCTTGCATATGCATTGAATTACCTGAAAACAAACAAGAAAATGGCAAATTGTTGGAGGCAGGGATCGAACCCCTGACCTCCAGCCTCTGAATCCTTATGCGTTGATGTGGTCACCACTAGGCTGCTTGTTTCTATTTGTTAACATATTACAAAACAATAATAATATAAAAAACAAACGCAATAATGGATTTTCTGCGCGAAATTCAAACAACCCAGTAAGGGGGTGACAACACATCATCTCCTTCCTCTGCACCGTGGCTAAAAACTCTGAAACTTATATCCACGGACGTTGTCCGTCACTACAAGTCATGTTCATTCCAAAATCTCGTACAGGCCATGGAAATGATATTTAAGACCATGGTTGAGGTCGTCTCATCCTCCTGATTGCAACCATGCCCATTATGAAGGCTAATTATTCCTGAAACAAAAATCCCTAAAACCAAATACGAAACCCTAACAATGGTGGATTTCATTACAAACTATTAAAATGCAATTGGGTAATGTCAAAAGCTTGCAAATGATTCATAGGTTAAGAATATACAATTGATTCAAGTTAACAATGCGTAAATTCCAAGATACGAATTCAAGAACAAAGTGAGTTTGTGAGTGACTTACAGCGTGTTTTGGGATTGGAATGGACCGGTTATGGGTTGCTTTAGCTTCTAGAGAATGCCAGGAAGCGATTGAGACGAGTAACAGGCCTTGAGGATGTCTCTAACCACCAATTCGATCTCCCACTTTCTTTGATATTCTTCAGTTTTTGTTTGCTCTCCAGCGCCTGTCTCCAACCTTTTTTTTGATATTCCTCGCCTCCTTATGTATCACACAATGCATTAGGGTTGTTTATTCAGTCCAAATCCCTCTCCATCAATACTTTGGATATTGATTTGATTCCCTTTAACAACCTTCCAAATTTGGCTTCTTTTCAATCTTTTTGTACACATATGGCTTGATGTGAATTTGAATGCCTTGCTAGCTGTACTTAGAGCCTGAAACAGTCAAAAGACCCTTTGTTATCAATGCTTTGGCATTTATTTGATTTATTTTGATTTAAATCAAATTAATTCAAATAAAAATCAAAATAATTAATAAAAATATGATATGGACAAATGGATAGGGCTAGAGCACGTGGGATATAATTCCAACTCAAAACAAGTGAAAAATAATGGGCCCATTTGGCAAAATTTGGAGTTTTGGGGATAGTTGACTTTTGGCAATTTTGCAAAAAAGGTCAACTTCAACAATGCATAACTTCCTCAATTTTGAACCTTTGGATGTGTTCTTGGATATTTTAGAAAGCTTGTGATGTCCTATAAGCAACCCTTTTGGTCTCATATCAAATTTATATTCCATGCTCATGTATGAAGCTTTGACAAAAAAGGTGTTTTTGTTGACTTTTCAAAATAACCTATAATGTCTAAATTCATAACTTCTTGTGAGTGCATATTTTGATCTTTGGAGATGAATATGGATTGTAGGAAATTTCATCCTCTTCAAAATGAGATTTGGATGGGTCATTTCTCATAAAGTATGAGAAAGTTATGCTTGGTCAAAGTTGGGTTGACTTTTCCTACAAAACCCTAATTTAACAACTTTTGAATCTTGATGAATTATGAGCAATCCTTGATGAATCATGATCAACCCTTGATAAAATGATTAAATATACTTCAAAATGAGTATGTTGACCAAAAATATTGAGGTTTGACTGTATGTGGGTCACAGTTGACTTTTGCCCTAGCACAGTCGATTTTTGGACCTTTGAGCAATTGACTGAGCAAACTTCCTCTGCAAGGCTTGAAACTTGACATGGATGATCTTGAGAACATATTAGGACATTGGTCAGCATTTGGGACCACTTGTAATCAAGGATCTTGATGCAACATGAAACCCTAATTTGGGGTAGACTGCCTTAGGAGAGAGCTTGTCTGGCCAACTCTTGGACTACCTTGAGCAATATTGGAGATCATTCTTGAAATATTTTGAGAAATATGAGAGGGTAAATTTTGCGGTACAACAGCTTCCTCTATTCAATCTTCTTAAACCTGAGGATGTAGATTGGCTTTCGTGCCTTTCGTGATCCGAAGGTGGAAGAGGATTGAACACTAGAGTGCCCAGAAATTTGCACTCGCATGAAGTGGTAATTGTCTCGTGATGCTGGGAATGGGCTTATAGATTCCATTTAGAAGAGTGTCGATCGCATAAGATATTCCTTAGCGAGAGCTTGTATACCTATTGTCGAGGAAGATTCCGCTGGGGAAGTCTGATCTTTGTTGATAGAAGTAGAATTTTAGGAGCTTTGGTTGTCCGTTATTATGCTGGTGAGTCGTTCTGTTGATATTTAGGAAATTTGGTCGTCCGTACTCAACTGAGGAAACATTTTTTTTTGCTGAGATTTAGGAACTCGTCCGTAATTCAACTAGAGAAACATCTCTGCTGAGATTTAGGAACTCGTTTGTAATTCAACTGGAGAAACATCTCTGCTGAGATTTAGGAACTCGTTCGTAATTCAACCGAGGAACATATCTGTCGAGATTTAGGAACTCGTTCGTAATTCAACTGAGGAAACAACTTCGCTGAGATTTAGGAGCTCGTCCGTAATTCAACTAAGCAACCATCTCTGCTGAGATTTAGGAACTCGTCCGTAATTCAACTGAGGAAACAACTTCGCTGAGATTTAGGAGCTCGTCCGTAATTCAACTAAGCAACCATCTCTGCTGAGATTTAGGAACTCGTCTGTAATTCAACTGAGGAAACAACTTCGCTGAGATTTAGGAACTCGTCCATAATTCAACTAAGCAACCATCTCTGCTAAGATTTAGGAACTCGTCCATAATTCAACTGAGGAAACATCTCTGCTGAGATTTAGGAACTCGTCCGTAATTCAACCGAGGAACATATATGTCGAGATTTAGGAACTCATCCGTAATTTAACTGGGGAAATAACTTCGCTAAGATTTAGGAGCTCGTCCATAATTCAACTACTTTGCTGAGATTTAGAAACTTGTCTCTAATTCAACAACTTTGCTGAGATTTAGGAACTCGTCCGTAATTCAGCTTTGAGAAACAACTTTGTTGAGATTTAGGAGCCTGTCCATAATTCAACTTGAGAAACGTCTTTGTCGAGATTTAGGAACTTGTCCGTAATTCGACTGAGGTGAAAGCTTCGTAGCTTGAATTTTGTGAGAATCTTTCCTGAAAGGTAAAGGTTAGATGTATGTAATGCATGATATGTATCAAGCAATGATATTCTCAAAATAAATGAGATTGTGTTGTATGATGCGTATATGCATGTCATGATGTATGGAAATGTGATGTTTTTATCTGGGGAAAATAAATCCCAGATCACTGTTGGAGAAAAGAATTGGATCCTTCGTTTCCACTGGAGATAGTGGATGAAGATGTTTGTGAGAATAAACCCGCGGGAGAGGATATCTCCGTTGGGGAATAAACTGATGAGAGAATGACTATGTGGGGAAGAGATGCTCTGCTGAAGATTCTGCTGATAAATTCAGCTGGGGATAAATTACCGTTGCTAGTGATAATGAACCTTGTTGAGGATTAAATTCCTGTTTTGTGAAAGGAAAGAACTCCGCTGGGGTGACTTTCCAATAGCGACCTTACTGGGGATAGCCCTTTTAGACTTTACTGGGGATGATCTTCTGGAGTCTACTGGGGACAATTCTTCCAACTCCACTGGGGATATTTTTTATACTCTGCTGGGGATGATAAGACTCTTCAGTGTTGATGATAGATAAACTCTGCTTGGGGAGAATATTACCTGATTTATTCACAGTTGCGAGTCTCAGCTGGGGAGAGCTTTAACACCACTGTCTTTCTCTTACTCGGCGGGGAATGAATGTATTTTTAATCATTTCTTCCAGCTAGGCCTATCCCTATACCTGGTGGACATAGAAACTGTACGGCTTGGACATTTTTTTTGTTTTTGTTTCTGATATTATAAGCAATTGTCTTTTGTTTCTCATGTAAATTTTTATGAGCAGCAATCAATGTCAAGTGCATATATCAAAAATGAACATTGGATGTTCTTTGCAACACAAAACAGAAAAAGGAAAACATTTTGAAATTTATTTGTGAAAATGACTTGTATTGATTTTTGAAGTTAGCCTGTAAATAGGCGTTTTTGTACAAGAGGAAGACATCCTAGTAAGAGAACGCCGCCGAATCGAATAGAATTTATACAATTTGTGAAAAACAGAGAAAAACAGCTATGTGAACAATCCCACTGGGTTCCAACTCTGCTATTGCCTTTATGTCCTCGAGTATCTCATCACTTCTCTACTTGGTTGAAGGTGGATCAGACTGATTGGTGTCGTTCGAGTTTGATAGTCGATACCAAAGTTTGGTTGCAAGGTGATCCAATGAGACATAGTGTTACGCTTTGATCCCTAATTTTTGCCTGGACCGCCCTTTTGGGTTTTCAGTCCACCGGGATACCCTTTTTTTGCCCAAACTGTCTTTTCAGGTTTTCGACTTGCCGGGTGTATAATTTTTTTCATTTTCATCCTTTATTTTTGCCCGAATCCTTTTGGTTCGCCGGGAAGCCCTTATTTTTGCCTAGGCCAGTCAACCTAGCGGGTCTTTGATTATGCGTAGTATCTTTTCACTATGTCTGCATTGATGGGGTGAGGAAGGTCGTCACCATCCATGGTGGTTAGAATCATGGCTCCTCCTGAGAAAATGTTCTTAACCATAAATGGCCCTTCGTACGTAGGGGTCCATTTTCCCCTGGGATCACCTTGAGGTAGAATGATGCGCTTGATCACCAGATCCCCAACTTGATACTCTTGTCGTCTGACTTTCTTGTTAAATGCCTTGATCATTCTCTTTTGATACGTTTGACCATGACAAATAGCAATAAGTCTCTTTTCATCGATTAAGTTCAGCTGATCAAGCCGAGTCTAAATTCAGTCATCTTCGCTCAAACCTGCATCCTTCATAATCCGAAGAGAGGGTATCTGAACTTCAATGGGCAAGACGGCCTCCATGCCATAAACCAAGGAATATGGTTTTTCCCTTGTCGACGTCTGTGCTGAGGTACGGTACCCATGAAGAGCAAAAGGTAACATCTCATGCCAATCTTTGTACATCACCGTCATCTTCTGCACAATCTTCTTTATATTTTTATTAGCCGCTTCTACATCCCCATTCATCTTCTATCGGTAAGGAGAAGAGTTGTGATGTTGTATCTTGAATTGCTTGAAGAGTTCGGTGATCATCTTATTATTGATATTTGTACCATTGTCCGTAATGATCCTCTATGGTACACCATATCGACAGATCAAATTGTGCCGAATGAACCGTGCCACGATGTTCTTGGTTACGGTAGCAAAGGAAGCTGCTTCAACCCACTTCGTAAAGTAATCAATCGCTACCAGAATGAAACGATGCCCGTTAGATGTCGTAGGTATGATCTGGCCGATCATGTCGATGCCCCACATTGCAAAAGGCCAAGGAGCTGTCAAGACGTTCAGAGGTACTGGAGGTATGTGCACCTTATCAGCATAGACTTGGCACCTGTGACAGGTCTGAGAATGCTAATAATAGTCTGCTTCCATAGTGGACCAATAATATCCTGCCCGCAGGATCTTCTTTGCCATGGTGTGTCCACTGGAATGAGTCCCGAAAGTACCTTCATGTAACTCTACCATAATCCTTTCTGCTTCGTTCTTATCCATACATCGCATTAAGGTTGAATCATGATTACGCTTGTAAAGAATACTGTTACTGATGAAGAACTTTGCCGCGAATCTTCTCAGAAACTTTTATCATTAACAGATGCATCCTCGGGGTATTCCTGAGCTTCAAGATACCTCTTCTCCTCATGAAACCAGGGTTTATCTACTACCTCTTCAGTCTCAATGTCACAGCAATGTGCAGGTTCGTCCAACCTTTCAATGGTAATCTGGGGAGCCTCATTGTCCCATCTGACCTTGAACATAGAAGACATCGTAGCTAGCGCGTCCTCTAACTGATTCTCCTCTCTAGGGAAGTGTTCAAAGGTTATCTCCTCGAAGTGTGGAAGCAACGTCAACACATACTCTTTGTAAGGAATAAGATTAGGGTGTTTCGTATCCCACTCGCCTTTGATTTGACTGATCACGAGAGCGGAATCTCTGAAAACACTTAGAAACTTAATCCTTAGGTCAATTGCTGCTCGAAGACCCATGATGCACGCTTCATACTCCACTATGTTGTTGGTGCAGTTAAAACATAGTCCGGTGATGAACGGAGTATGAGAGCCTTCAGGAGATATGATCACGGCGCCAATGCCATTACCCAAAGCGTTTGAGGCTCCATCAAAGTACATAGACCATCGGGATCCTTCCTCAGGTCCTTCATCCGGTCCAGGTGTTTCACAGTCAGTCACCAACATGATATTCTCATCCGGAAACTCAAAGTTCATAGACTGGTAATCGTCCACTGCCTGATGTGCCAAATGATCTGCTAACACACTTCCCTTAATTGCCTTTTGGGTCGTATGTTAGATGTCATACTCAGTCAATATCATCTGCCATCTTGCTATTCTTCTGGACAAGGCAGACTTCTCGAAGATATATTTGATTGGATCCATCTTTGATATCAATAGAGTAGTGAGAGTCAACATATATTGTCTCAGCCGGCGAGCAGCCCATGCCAAAGTGCAGCAAGTTTACTCAAGAAACGAGTATCGGGTCTCGCAGTCGGTAAAATTTTTGCTAAGGTAATAAATAGCATGCTCTTTTCAACCAGACTCGTCATGCTGCCCCAGCACACACCCCATTGAATTGTCGAGTACTGTCAAGTATAAGATCAAAGGTCTCCCTTCAACTGGAGGCATCAGAATAGGTGGCTCTTGGAGATATTCCTTGATCCTTTCGAAAGCGGCCTGACATTCATTGTTCCATCTTACCACTTAATCTTTCTTCAGTAACTTGAAGATTGGATCACAAGTAGAAGTCAGGTGCGAGATGAATCGGGCAATATAGTTCAGACGTCCCATAAAGCCTCTGACTTCTTTTTCTGTTCGGGGAGCTGGCATTTCCTATATAGCCTTCACCTTTGCAGGATCCACTTGAATACCTTTATCACTTACGACGAAACCCAGCAGCTTACAAGATCTCACCCCGAAGGTGAACTTGTTTGGGTTTAACCTCAGCTTGTACAACTTCAACCTGTCAAATAACTTCTAAAGATGATCAAGATGTTCTTCCTTAGTCTGGGATCTTGCAATCATGTCATCAACGTATACCTCAATCTCATGATGGATCATGTCATGGAACAAAGCGACCATGGCGCGCTGATACGTTGCCCCAGCATTCTTCAATCCGAAAGGCATGACTTTGTAGCAAAAGGTACCCCATTGAGTAACAAAGGTTGTCTTCTCCATGTCTTCAGGAGCCATTTTAATCTGATTATAACCAGAAAAACCATCCATAAAAGAGAAGACCTTATGTTGTGCGGTGTTGTCAACCAAAACATCGATATGAGGCAGAGGGAAATCATCCTTGGGGCTTGCCCTGTTCAGATCCCTATAGTCAACACACATACGAACCTTACCATCTTTCTTCGGCACTGGAACTACGTTGGCAACCCACTGTGGGTAAGAAGTAACTGCTATAAAATTGGCATCAAACTATTTCATAACCTCAGCCTTGATTTTCTCAGACATCTCTGGGCGTATTCGGCGAACTTTTTGTTTCACTGGAGGACAGTCTTCCTTAGTAGGCAAGCGGTGAACCACGATATTAGTATCCAACCCAGGCATATCTTCATAGGACCAGGCAAAGATCTCAACATAATCACGCAGCATCTGTATCAACCGTTGCTTAACACTAGGCTCCAGATTTGCACCGATCTTGACCTCTTTCTTGTCTACCTCTGTACCCAGATTTACTGTTTCCACTAGCTCTTCATGGGGCTGTATAGACCTCTCTTCCTGAAGTAACAATCTAGCAAGTTCACCAGGCACTTCGCAATCATCCTCACCTTCGTCCTAGGCTTGGTTGATCGGAATTTTGAAGTCATAACTGGCAGTAGCAGAGTCGTTATCAGTGGGATCCAGAATGGATGTAGACCTGTATATGTGAGTGTGTGTAAAATAACTATTTTTCAAGATAAAAAGAAAAACAAGGAGCACAAAATTTGAAATGCAAGAAACGTCCAATGCTTTTATTAATGATATATGGAAATGACACACATAAAGCCCTCACAAACAAAGCCACGGTGTCTCAGGTAAGGCACCTGGCCGTAAAGTTTTAAAAATTGTCTGTTACAAATTCGAAACAAAAGTCTATTACCGTGTGATAAAATAAATTGGCACGAAGTCCTTTGCCGTCCAATTGCTTAGTCCGCCGTCGGTGGTCGGGTAAATCCAGCTATCAAACTCAGACTCTTCATCATCGTCCTCAATCATATTCACTTCAGGATTAGTAATACACAGGGGAGGTCTTCCAATCCGCGCGCACCGAACATCCCTTTGAGATTATGCAGTGAAACCCAAACCAAACTTGTCAGTCTTATGTGCAAAGTCAGGGAGTTGGCCCCAATTCGCACACCCACCTTTCTCAATAACAGCCCGTGCATCCTTTAGGGAAGCCATCTTCATTGGAGGATCTTCAGTAACAGTTTTAGTTGACGCCAGCGTCTGGGGGACTTCTTCAAAATGTTGACACGGGGTCTCAATGAACTCCCCATCCATCTCCACATACCGGAAATAGTTGAGGTGGCTCACCATGTACTCCTCTTCTCCTCGTACCGTAACAATTTTCCCCTTCACTGGGTACTTTAGCATCTGGTGGAGCGTAGAAGTGACTGCCCCAACTTTATGGATCCACGGGCGACCCAGCAAACAATAATAAGATGGCCGAATGTCCATCACAAAGAATGTAGACGCAAAGATCTGAGAACCAACCTTAACCGGAATATCTACTTCTCCATGTACCATCCTCTTGGACCCGTCAAAGGCCCTAACCACAATGTTACTTGGCTTCAACACCAACCCTTCACAGTCTAACCGGTCTAACGCTTTTTTTGGGTAGAATGTTCAACGAGGAACCAGTATCCACCAGCACATGAGCTAGAGTAGTGCCCATGCACTCGATGGAGACATGCAGAGCGTCATTGTGATTCTTCCCCTTAGCAGTCAAGTCTACATCGGAGAAACCCAACCCATTATCTGCTGTCAAACTAGCCACGCAATCTTTGAACTGGTCAGCAGATGTCTCTTGCGGCACGTGCGCAGTCTTCAGGAAAGCAATCAGAGCCTTAGCATGGGCCTCTGAGCATAGCAATAAAGACAACAGAGAGATCTTCGATGGAGTTTGTCCCAGCTGTTTGACTACACTGTAGTCGCTTTTCTTGATGATCTTTAAAATTTCCTCTATCTCTTATCTAGAGGCTTCAACAGTAATCTTCCTCGGTGCCTACGTCCGGGCAGGCTCACCGGTGATCCCTTTGCCCCGAGTTTCAGATGACTCGGCGACAGGGGTAAGGATTGGAACTTGAACAAGGACAGTAGAAGATGTACTAGCAGGTGTAATAACAACAGGCTTCTGAACAGTTGGTGGAGAGATCTCAGGGGAGAAAAGTCTTTCGCTTCGGGTGACTTTACTAGATCCAACAATATTGCTGACATCAGTACCAACCTCTTCATTCTTCAAGTCTTGTTTAACCCCGTGATAATACACATCGGCCCCATAGTGCCACGGGACAGCCTTATCCGACGTGTAAGGGATAGGTCTAGGAACAATAATGATCAATGGAGCAATTCTCGAAACAGATGTAATTCTAACAGACTTTCTCAAGGAATCCTTGGAAGAATTGGCGAAAATGGTGATTGTTGTACCCCAAAATTTGCCCTCCCATATTCCTCAAGATTTGTCAAGAATGATCTTCAAGTTGTTCAAAATTGCTCAAGGGTTGCACAGTCCAAACACCTCCTAAGACAGCTGAAATTAGGGTTTTTATTCTTTCAAGGAATTTGAGGTTTTCAATGGTTCAATCAAGTCTCATAGGCCTACATACATTCTCAAGCACCTACATGCCAAGTTTCAAGGTTCACAATGCCAATTTGCACAATCAAAAGCCTCATTTGATCCACAATCAACTGCAAGGGCAAAATGGTCATTTTACAGTCAAAAGTCAGAATTTTTGGTCAACATCTTATTTTGAGTTCACAATAATCATTTGATCAAGCCTTGATCATGATTCCACAAGGATAGCTCAAAAATCATCAAGATGCAAAAAGTTACTATTTTTGGACAGTAGAAAAGTCAACTGTATCTTGACCAGGGCATAAGTTTTTCATGGTTTGTCAGGAAAAATCCCATCCAATTCTCATTTTGAAGGGGATGACATTTCCTACAATCCATCTTCACATTCCAAGTCCAAGAAATGCTCTCACAAAAAGTTATCAATTTCTACATTATAGGTCAAATTCAAAAGTCAACAAAAATGCACTTTAAGTCAAAGGCCATAATTTGAGATTGCTAAATCCAAATGACATGGGACCAAAGGCATTGGTTAGAGGACTTCAAGACCTTTCCAAAATGTCCAAGAACATGTTCATATGATCAAAATTGAGCAAGATATGCATTGGAGAAGTTGGGAAATTTTTGTGAATTTGCAAAAGTCAACTTTGCTCAAAACACCTTGTTTTTGCTAATGGGCCTCAAATTTCTTGTTGAAACTTCATCCAAGGCCTATGCACGACCCATCAAGCTTAATTGAATTTATTTTCTTATTTTTTATTAATTAATTGAATTTTTAATTAATATTAATTCATTTAATTAATTTAAATTGTAGGAAAATACAAAGATTTGATTTTTCAATCTTTTTGTGAAGCAAGTATGACCTAAAAAGGCTGGCAATTTCGTGCACCAAGTCAAAGATGCAATATCTCCAAAATTGGCAACTTTTTCCAATCATGAAAATGCAAAAAGATTTGATTTTCAATCAAATATTCAATCATCAATTCAATGGATTTTGGCTCAAGATTGTGACCTAATTTCCTTCCTCTATATATACACAAGCAAACCCTAATGCCACACACGTGAGAGAAGCTGCAGAAAAGCCATAGCATATTGAAATTTTTTCAAGAAAAACTCAAAACTGATTTCTATATTCCAGGGCGATTCAAAGCTTTTTGTTAATTCTAACACCTTGCAGGGGTTCCCATGAACGTGTGGCAATTGAAATCGCACGCTAAAGCTCAAGAAATCACTAAGAACAGAACCACGGTTTGCACATTTTTTTTAAAATCGTATTGTCTAATTCATGCGCATTTAACATGATTTCTTGTTTGTTTTGCATTGCTTGAATCCATATGAAGCTAATGGCATAAGTTAATTGAATTATAATGTACAGAATCAAAAGTTACCATGGACGATTTCTAGGGTTCATGAGCTGTGAATTTGGGGCTTTGCAATCCAGGAATAATTAGGACTCCTAAGATAGATGGTCGGAATCGTTGAACCAAGACGAACAAGACTGACTATTCGCGAAATATTTATATTAATCACAGCTCTATTCGCTATTTTTCGCCACAGTAGTTTGTGGGGGTTAAAAACCCCCGCTATCTAACATTGTTTTTGCAGGTTCAGCGAGGAAGATGATGATGTGTTGATACATCATTGGTTAGTTCAAATCAGCACGCACGTTTTTGTGTTAACAACATATGAATTGGTTTTTTATATATTATATTTGCTTATTATCATAATAACAAAAGCGTGCACATGGCGTAGTGGTTGAACGATTAGCCAATGATCATTGGGACCAGGGTTCGAATCCCAGGTCCCCCAAAACACTTGTTTCTATTTTTCTCTATATGTTCATATGTAGCGTTCCAGGAGATGTCCACCGTGTACCTCAAATATCCAGGCGCCAAGTGGCCACAAACTTGAATCTAATGGCCATGAGATGATGGTCACCATACCCCTCTGTCAATGCCTGCATGGACAATCTCAAAAGTCAAAGAGGCTTGCATGTTGTTGGGCCTGGAAATTGCTAACATACCTCCTGATTTGGGCCATCACCCCCACAAGTTTATTTCTTTTCCTTTTTATTTTCTTTTATTAATTATTATTATTATCATTATTTAATTAACATAATTAATTATTTTCATAATAAAAATCAGAAAACTAAAAAATATAATATTTTATTATTATTATTATTTCTTAATTTCACCCTTAGTTTATTATTTTTGTAAATAAATACTAACAAATTAATTTAGTTCTTTAATTAGGGTTAATTCTAGCTTTTTTTTCAATAATTTAAAATCAATTAGAATTAGGGTTCTTGACAATTTTTAATCATGAGTTCTTTTTTTATTTATTTCCTAAAGACATAAAAAATCCAAAAATATTTCTTTTAATTAATTAATTAGTTTTAGGTTTAATTTAATTAATTGCAAAATAATGAAAAACTTCTTTCTTTCTCAAAAAAGGGTCAAAACCCTAAGGACTTCTCCGATTCAATTTTCTTTTGTGCGTATTAATTTTTGATCCATCTTTATGTAATTGCTCCGAGGATGTAATAGCTTTAATTAGGGCTTTTTACCGCTTTCTTTTATTTTCTCGCAATTTACTTTTCAAGGGTTGTTTTTGGTGATGTAAATACCCGACGCCTTGTAATAGCGTAGATTTATTTTCCGCAATATTTAACTGTTAGATGTATGTTAATTAGGCTATGCATGACAAGACTTGCCTGAAAATAAAATCAAAACGTAGCTCACCATAACATGTGCAAAGATAATTTAACTGAATCCTGACACACTCGCACATGCCACTCCTAGGGTACACCTCACTTGGTTGCCTCGAAGTGGTCATTGAGTATAGGGTGTTTTAGAGGTCGCCCTCTTGTCTAAAGATCCAAGTTGCCTCGAAACGGTTGCCTCGGATAAAACGATCTAAGACATTAGGGTTACCGCTAAGGCGTCCTACTATTGCTTTAGTGACCACATGTCCCTATAATCGAATTGACCCGAAAACTCCAACGACGGTGCTACCTACTTCTCAATAGTGGAATAGTACTGTCTAAAGGACATTTACACAGCTTAATTTCTTTTGAGTAGGTAGAGGTTCTTAGATACTTGCTCTTTCAAAACAAAAAAAATACTTTTCGCACCTACACTTTTCTGACAAAAGTTTTCAAGCAACACTTCATACACTCTTGAGGACAGACACAAGAGTTAATCGAAGTTTTTAAACAAAACTCTTTTCAAAACCCACAAACACAAGAAAAGCAAAACATTTTGAAAACACAATGAGCAAGTACCTAAGAGCCCGTGGATAACCACAGATAGAAAGGGTGCTAATACCTTACCTTTCTATAATCTACCTCCCGAACCCGAGAAACATCTCGAAAAGGAATTTTGTTGTGCTTTTGTCCTTTCCTTGTTGGAGAAAATAAAAGACGGTGGCGACTCTTGCTTACCGCGACATACGCGAACCATCATTAAAAAACAGTCAGTTCTATTTCCACCGATCACAATGATTATGGAAACTTCTTCAACAGGAACCAAAGGAACAAAAGTTTTCTCAAACAAGATTTCTTTATTATCCATCAAGCATTGGACACCTGACTTCAATAGATGGCAACCAGTAGGTAGGACGGAACACAGGTGGCAACCTTCGCCACATCCCGGAAATAAACCGGCTAACAGAAGGTTCTTCTTCACAGTCATCAACGGAGTAGAAATGTATTTCACAGAAGTCACAAACGAGTCATCATCCACGGCATTTACTCCATGCTTGGGCATAGGAGCAGTCATAACATTAGGCTTTTCTGGCGCTTCAAACTCAATCTCCTTAGCGTCAATCAGATCCTATACCTTATTCTTCAAGGCCCAGCAATTATTGGTATCATGCCCCGGGCTATCAGAGTGATAAGCATGGCGTGCGTTTGGATTGTATAGCGGTCATGTGGTGTTGGGATTCTTTGGAGCTTCCCTCGGAATCACCAAGTTAGTCTTCAACAACTGTGGCAGAATTTGAGATAAAGTCATGCTGAGCCGAGTAAATTGTCTTTGAGGCCTCTCTGCCCTTGGCTGAGTGTTGCGTTGTGTGGAAACAGTTGGTCTTGAAATAACTACCGCATTAACTGCTTGGCGGCGCTCGGGTCGACTTTGGTTCCTAGAGTTGTAAACTGCACTGGACTCCTTCTTGAAGGGCTTCTTCTCGGTACTTGACGAAGCACCTTTATGTAACTTGCCGCTCTTGATACCGGCTTCAACTCTCTCCCCAGTCATAATTAACTCAGTAAAACCTGATGATGAACTTCCGATCAAATGGTTGAAATACGGACAAGACAAGGTCCCCAAAAACATATCCACAAACTCCCTGTCAGCTAGAGGGGGTTGGACTCTACCAGCAAGATCTCTCCACTTCTGAGCGTAATCTTTAAAACCTTCGCTCGCACCCATAGACATACCCTGAAGTTGGGTACGCGTGGGAGCGAGGTCGGCATTATATTGGTATTGCTTGTAAAAAGCAGCAACAAGGTCCTCCCAATTACGGATGTTAGCTCCTTCTAGCTGATAGAACCACTCCAGTGGAGTCCCTGAAAGACTATCTTGAAATAAGTGAATCCAGAGGTTTCTGTCAGCGATATATGGATGAATCTTTCTAACATACAAACGGAGGTGTAACTTTCGGCAGGAGAACCCGTCGTACTTAGCAAAGACAGGGCTTTGAACTTGTGGGGAATCACCACCCCAGATGCCAAACCTAACTCTCCAAAATCCAACCCATGTATCTTCTGGATTTCCATCGCACTTAACCGGTCTTCGAGTTGCTTATACCTATCCTCGGCAGGAGGATACTGGTCTTCATCAAAGTCATTCTCATTGTCAGAAACAACAGGTCTAGGAGCCCTCCTTTCTTCTTGGTTCCCCCCCCCCCTCCAGATGAGTGGGACAGATCAACTTAGTCTCGCAACCTGTTTCCAAACCTGTGACCTATGTTCAGGAGGACTGTCTTCTTCTTCTTCTTCTTATCCTTCAAGATAAGAGTCTTCAGATCCTTTTGCCCCTTGGCCAGGTTCATGAACATTTCTTGGAACTGAGCAATTTGAGCTTGAAGAGCCTTAATAGCTTGATCAGTGGATGTTTCAGCAGCCATGATGCTGAAATAAACAACGAAGAAGATAAGAGACCTGTAAGGGTACCTGTTATGAGGTGCATGGGAATGGAATGCATATGACATGATTTCATATACTTTAGGGAATCAAATTCGTAAACCAAAAGGAAACACACTTTTATTAGATTAGAAACTTGAAACAATGTTTGACAAATGCCTTTAAGGCATTACAAAGAGAAAAACTATAAAGTAAATCAAAACTAGAAATAACAAAAGACATCAACGCTCCCATGGTCGTCTTCTGTTGGTGCTGACATAGTCATTGAGGACCTTCTCATTCTCCAGTTGCCTTGTAAGCTTCAGGATCTTCCGTTCCTGCTCATGATACTTTTCTCTGTAAGTATCCCGTTATTCTCTCAACTGGATCCACGACCTCTTTAATGCCCCAATGTCAGTAGGCATGTATGGATGGAGGACAGTATGAGGAACCCCTTCTTCATCAGCCCTCTCAATAATTACCGGTAAGAGAGCTTCGTATGGAATCCCTAGCTTTTGGGCACGGGCCCGAACCCACCGGAGATACGGTTCCATTGGAAGAGAAGTCTTCGCTCCTAGCTCATGCAGATCAGACCTGTTAACCCTATTCCAAGCTCGTATAAATCTGCGGTGATGTCCCTCACTATCCCCTTGGAAGTCAAAGACAATGCTCGGAATTAGCAACTCATGAGGACCGTCCTTTCGGGCTCGTCCAAACTGTTGTAAGGCCAAACAAGGATTATAAGTGATCCCTCCCCTAATTCCAAGTAAAGGAACATTGGGGTATTCTCCGCACCGGTCAATAACAGCTACTTCTTCCATGTCTTTAGTGCTCCAGATGATGTCCGTATGAGCAATGGACATAATTCTGTAGGCCCAACCCATACCTTCCTTGTTCTTCAAAACAGATTTGGGGAGGTGAGAAATAAACCACCTCGCCGGCAATGGTGCACAACACATAAGGGTTCCTCGTTTCCGAGCAGTACGAGCATAAAGAGCATGTAGAATGTCACCTAAGAGAGTAGGCACCGAATTACGGGACATGAAGATCTTCAATGCATTCACGTCGACGAAAGAATTTGAATTAGGGAACAAAACCAGGCCATATATGAGAAGTGCCAGGATATCTTCGAATTCTTGAAAGTCCAAACTGTCCCAAAACTGTTGAGACTAATCAAACAAGAACTTAGCCAGGAACCCTTTTACCCCACTCCGAGTCTCCCAGTTAGACATTACATCAGCCTTTGTCAGATGTAGGGCTGTAGCAACATCCTTTGGCCTAAGAGCTATCTCCCAACCTGTAAATGGTGTCTGCTCTAGAATAGAAATACCAAGCAAATCAGAGAACTCTTCCAAAGTAGAGACCAACTGATAGTCCGGGAAGGTGAAGCAGTGGTGAAATGGGTCAAAGAACTGGCACAAGACACTCATCATCTGCTCATCCATCTTAGAAGTGACCAAACCAAGGATGTGACCATGTCTTCTGATAAAGGAGGAAGTATCAGGGACCTTTGCAACCAACTCTCTAAGCTGAGTAGGAATCTGTATAAAGCTGATCCGAATAGTGTTTCTACACATAGAGGCCATGACCTACAAAACAGAACAAAAATGAATCCCCTCGGTCTTTGAAATGGGTTAGTCTGATGAAATATGCATGCAATGTCATGATGTATGATTTCATGATAGAAACACACCACAAATATTCACAGATATCAAACATGGTAAGGGCACACAAGTCACACAGTAGCCCTTAAATTTCAGGCTGGCATGGAGTTTAGGTATTACCCTTTTTCAGTTTAGTTGGTTCAACCTGTCCTAGTAATAGTAACTGGGTTCTAGAGGATCTCAATATCACTGACCACCCTCGATCGGTCATAATTCCAGTTTAGCAACTTTTTCTTGCGGCCGGAATCATCATGAGAGTTTGGTCTCAATGAGTGTATCATACTACTACTTTTCTATGGCCAAGTTGGTCAATTATAGGTTCTAAGGTCAGTTGGTGCTTAATGACCCCTTAGCAGACCCATATTATCCTTGTTCCACCACAAAGGATATCGGTACAAACTAAAGTGCCACACCAACGTAGCTACTGCTTCAACCGTATCGGTCTACGTCGTACAGTTCCCTCACAATCTATTGCTACTTACCTAAAAGGTATCCCCAGATCTGGGTTAGGATCTATAGTAACTCTGATACAAAGCCCACAAAGATAAAGCATACAGATCAAACAATTGAAAACAATATGATGAACTAATCCTAAGGTACACCCCACTTATTAAGTCCTCAACAGAGTCGCCAGTTCTGTGATACGGTGGAAGAACTGACTGTTTTTGGAATGCTGGTTCGCGTTTTGCGTTTTTTTTGTTCGCAAAATGTCGCGGTAAGCAAGAGTCGCCACCGAATTTTATTTTATCCAACAAGGAAAGGAAAAAAGCACAGAAAAATTCCTTTTTCGAGATTTTCTGAGTACGGGGGGTAGATTATAGAAAGGGATGGTATTAGTACCCTTTCTATCCAGAGTTATCTACGGGCTCTTAGGTACTTGCTCGTCATTTTCAAAGTTGTTTTCTTTGTGCTTGTGGGTTTTGAAAAGTTTTTGTTTTAACTTCGATTTAACTCTTGCTTCTGTCTTCAAGAGTGTAATGAAGTGTTTTTGAAAACTTTGTTTATGAAAGAGTGTAAGTGTGAAAAAAATAGTTTTGTTTTGGATGAGCGAGTATCTAAGAACTAATCTACCTACTCGAAAAAGGAATCGTTCTATGTTTGTTTCCTTTAGACAATGTTATCCCACTATTAGTGAGTAGGTAGCACCGTCGTTGGAGTTTGAGGGCCAATTCGAAGGAGGGACATACGGTCACTAAAGCAATGTTAGGATGTCTTAGCGGTAACCCTAATGTCTTAGGTCATTTATTCGAGGCAACAATATCCGAGGCAACTATGATCTTTTAGACAAAAGGGCGACCTCTAAAACGACCTATACTCAATGACCGTGTCCGAAGGCAACCAAGTGGGAGTGTACCCTAGGAGTGCGAGTGTGTTGATTTTAGTTATTTTTATCTTTGCACATGTTTAGGGTGATATAACTGTTTTAAGATTAAACATTCATTCTTGTCATGCAAACCCTATTATCAAACATCTAACAGTTGTATAATTTGCAGAATTAAAATGCGGAATTTAAACTAAATTATTACAAGGCGTCGGTCGGATATTTACATCGCCAAAAAACAACCCTTTGAAAATAAAAGCGGTAAAATAAATAAATGTCCTAATTAATTATTACAAACCGGGAACAGATACAATAATTTGGATAAAATAATAAAGCGCGTGATGTGAAATTAAATCGAATGCGAAATTAGGGTTTTGACCCGCTAATTAAAATAAAATATTTTTTGTTGTTTTTTAAGAAAAGAAATTAATTCCTAAAATTAAAATGCTAAATTAATTAGTTAATAAATTAATTAATGAAAAATAATTAATGACATATTTTTGGAGTTTTGTTAATTTAGGAAAGAAAATAAAATAATTAAATTAATGTTAAAACCTAATTATTCTAATTGATTTTTAATTATTTGCAAAAAATAAATTAAAGTTACCTAATTAATCAACCTAATTAAATTAATTGATTTATTGATGAAAAATAATTTTCTGAATTTTAATTGGGTAAAAAATATTTTTGTGATTTTTTGACAAAAAAAGAAAATTGTTTATTGGTTAGTAATTAAATTAAATAAAATAAAATAATTAAATGAAATAAACAAAATATAAGAAAAAGAGTGAGATGGGCCTGATTTTTAAGGGTGTGAATAGCAATTTTCTGGCCCATTTGATGAAGATCCATTTGACTTTTCTGATCCCATGCGTTTGCGTTTGACTGGCTTGTGGTGCACCCTCAATGATGGCCACCAGATCTGGCCATCTGGCAGGCTTGTGCTGAAGGCACATGGTGAACATTAGGCTTGCATATGCATTGAATTACCTGAAAACAAACAAGAAAATGGCAAATTGCTGGAGGCAGGGATCGAACCCCTGACCTCCAGCCTCTGAATCCTTATGCGCTGACGTGGTCACCACTAGGCTGCTTGTTTCTATTTGTTAACATATTACAAAACAATAATAATATAAAAAACAAACGCAATAATGGATTTTCCGCGCGAAATTCAAACAACCCAGTAAGGGGGTGACAACACATCATCTCCTTCCTCTGCACCGTGGCTAAAAACTCTGAAACCTATACCCACGGACGTTGTCCGTCACTACAAGTCATGTTTATTCCTCCTACAGGCCATGGAAATGATATTTAAGACCATGGTTGAGGTCGTTTCATCCTCCTGATTGCAACCATGCCCATTATGAAGGTTAATTATTCCTGAAACAAAAAGCCCTAAAACCAAATACGAAACCCTAACAATGGTGGATTTCATTACAGACCATTAAAATGCAATTGGGTAATGTCAAAAGCTTGCAAATGATTCATAGGTTAAGAATATACAATTGATTCAGGTTAACAATGCGTAAATTCCAAGATACGAATTCAAGAACAGTGTGAGTTTGTGAGCGACTTACAGCGTGTTCTGGGATTGGAATGGACCGGTTCTGGGTTGCTTTAGCTTCTAGAGAATTCCAGGAAGCGATTGAGACGAGTAACAGGTGTTAGAACATAATTTAGTTCTACAACCCAGCAAGAGTTTTGATGATAACAAACACATGATATAAAGAACAAATATGCTTGCTAATAATAACTATCTTTACATGCTGAAGTTCTGATGTGAAAAAGATGTTCTAATGCAACCGGAAGATCTTCCAGAACATCATCAGAAGTTCTGATTACGCAAGCACAGAAGCTGAATGGACTATGAAAGATTCAGCAGCATCAAATATGCATAACACGCTTATGAAGAAGTTCTGTTTGAACTTCTGAATGCATCAGCGCAGCAAAACAGAATATCTGATACTGTCTCTCAAGCGTTACAACTCCATCAATGCAAGATCATATGCAACGGCTATAGTCAGACAAGTATCCCCTGTTTTGGAAAGCTCATTAAATGTGTGTTATGGACATACCAAGTACCTTCTTATGTCTCTATTGCAAAGCCTATATAAAGAAGACTAGAAGAAGAATTCGTAGAGATGAACAGCAACGCAAAAAGCCAGTAAAGCTACAAACATTCTTCATCTTCATCAATCCAATATTAATTTGTGTAATACATCACAAGTTTGTGATACTGTTTAGTTAGAAACATCTTTGTACACTTTTATATACAATTATCTGTTTAGTGCATTTCCTTGAAGAAACCGGGTTGTGGTTTCGGACTTAAGAAGGCTTTAGCAGTTGTTAAAGCAGTTGTAATATTCAGTTGAATATAGTGGATTAAGACCTCGTTGGAGAGAGGCGAAATCACCTTGACGGGTGGACTGGAGTAGTTTGAGATCAAACGAACCAGGATAAAAATATCGTGTTCATTGCATTGATTTTCAGTTTTACAATTCAACCCCCCTTCTTGTGTTTTTCACTTCTTCAATTGGCATCAGAGCGCCTGGTTCTGAGCTTAAACACTTAACCGTTTCAGTACAAGATCCAGCGTAAGAAAAACACTATGGTGGGAACGAGTCAGAACATCAGCATTAGTCCTCCAATATTTGACGGTGAAAATTTTGACTATTGGAAGGATATGATCAGAAGTTTCTACCTAGCCTATGATGCTGACCTCTGGGATGTGGTAACTGATGGATACATACATCCTGCTGCTGAAAGCAGTCAGAAGATTGACAGGAAAGCAATGTCTGATCAGCAAAAGCGTGATTTCAAAGATCATCACAAGGCCAGAACGATTCTCCTGAGTGCCATCTCATATTCAGAGTATGAGAAGATCACAAACAGAGAAACAGCTAAAGACATGTTTGATTCTCTAAGAATGACGCATGAAGGCAACTTGCAAGTAAAAGAAACCAAAGCCCTTGCGCTCATTCAGAAGTACGAAGCCTTCAGAATGGAAGAAGACGAAGACATTGAAACAATGTTCTCTAGATTCCAAACTCTGGTGGCAAGGCTAGAGGTGCTGGACAAAGGGTACTCAACTGCTGATCATGTAAAGAAGATCATCAGAAGTTTACCAAAATAGTGGAGGCCAATGGTCACAGCGCTGAAGCTTGCTAAAGATCTCAACAAAATCACTCTGGAGGAACTTATCAGCTCCCTCAGAAGTCATGAGATAGAGCTCGAAGATGATGAGCCTCAGAAGCAATGTAAGTCTCTCGCTCTGAAATCTAACAAATATAAAACCAAAATTTTGCAGGCAGAAGCAGAAAACTTAAGAGAATCCTCATCAGAAGAAGAACTGTCTTCTCTATCTAGAAGAGTCAATCATATATGGAAGCACAGGAAGAAGAAGAAAAGCCTCATGGCAACATGGGACGATTCAGACACCTCTGAAGCTGACTCAAAGTTAGATAATGAAAGAGAAAACATAGCTCTCATGGCAAACATATCAGAGGACACTGAAGCCTCTGGTTCAGACCCAGAATCACACGCTGAAGAGGTATTCCCTAACTCTGCTGTTAACTTTTCTAAAACTGATCTTGCAGAAAGTCTGAGCGAGATTCTAGAACGATATCAGCAGCTCAGAGTCAAATGCAAGAACCTGAAAAAGGATATTGCTTCTGACTCTGAAGAAACTGAGAATCTGAGATTAGAAAACTCTAAGTTAAAAGAAAATATTTCAAAACTAGAAAATGATTTTCAAAACTCTCAGAAGGAAATAATCTCAGAGGATCCCATTAGTGCTGATAAGATCATAAAAGAATATGATCAAAGCTTTCAGAAGTTTATGACTAACAACATAGATAGAAGCAAAATGGCTTCAATGATCTATGGAGTCAGCAAGAATTGCAGAACAGGTATAGGATACAAAGGAAAAGAATCCAAACCTAAGAAAGTTAAGGATTTGGTTATCAAACACACTTTTCTCTATTCTCACTTCACCACTGAACAAACACATGATATAAAACATGTTGGTAAGGCGTTTTATACTAAACCAAAATTCAAACAGAATTTTGGAAACTCTAACAGTTATGGACCCAGAAAGATATGGGTACCAAAAGACAAAATCATCTATGTTGCAGGTATTTTTAACAGTAAGGTTGAAACTCCAGTATTAACACCTGGACTCTGGATGCTGTCTACACATAGAGGAAAGAAAGCATATGTTCCAAGGCCTGGAATTTAAAAGATTCACAGGTTTCAGAGGCAAGCAGAAACAGAAGATTACTGGCTCTGAAACTATTCGAAACATGAATGGAAATACAGCATCAGAACAAACCAATAAGAGTTCCAGGGGGAGACTACCACTTTTTGATAATTGACAAAAAGGGGGAGAATGGAGAATATTTTGTGTTGACTATTAATCAGAAGATCGTCAGGGAAGTATTTTGTTTTATTTTTTTCGAAAGCTGAGTACTCTACTCAGGGGGAGACTTCCTTTTAATTTTTTTGTTCTTTATTTTCCATCAAAATATACTAGTTTTTGTCATCATAAAAAAGGGGGAGATTGTTAGAACATAATTTAGTTCTACAGCCCAGCAAGAGTTTTGATGATAACAAACACATGATATAAAGAACAAATATGCTTGCTAATAATAACTATCTTTACATGCAGAAGTTCTGATGTGAAAAAGATGTTCTAATGCAACCGGAAGATCTGCCAGAACATCATCAGAAGTTCTGATTACGCAAGCACAGAAGCTGAATGGACTATGAAAGATTCAGCAGCATCAAATATGCATAACACGCTTATGAAGAAGTTCTGTTTGAACTTCTGAATGCATCAGCGCAGCAAAACAGAATATCTGATACTGTCTCTCAAGCGTTACAACTCCACCAATGCAAGATCATATGCAACGGCTATAATCAGACAAGTATCTCCTGTTTTGGAAAGCTCATTAAATGCGTGTTATGGACATACCAAGTACCTTCTTATGTCTCTATTGCAAAGCCTATATAAAGAAGACTAGAAGAAGAATTCGTAGAGATGACCAACAACGCACAAAGCCAGTAAAGCTACAAACATTCTTCATCTTCATCAATCCAATATTAATATGTGTAATACATCACAAGTTTGTGATACTGTTTAGTTAGAAACATCTCTGTACACTTTTATATACAATTATCTGTTTAGTGCATTTCCTTGAGGAAACCGGGTTGTGGTTTCAGACTCAAGAAGGCTTTAGCAGTTGTTAAAGCAGTTGTAATATTCAGTTGAATATAGTGGATTAAGACCTCGTTGGAGAGAGGCGAAATCACCTTGACGGGTGGACTGGAGTAGTTTGAGATCAAACGAACCAGGATAAAAATATTGTGTTCATTGCATTGATTTTCAGTTTTACAATTCAACCCCCCTTCTTGTGTTTTTCACTTCTTCAACAGGCCTTGAGGATGCCTCTAACCACCAATTTGATCTCCCACTTTCTTTGATATTTTTCAGTTTTTGTCTGTCTCCAACCTTGTTTTTGATATGCCTCGCCTCCTTATGTATCACACAATGCATTAGGGTTGTTTATTCAGTCCAAATCCCTCTCCATCAATGCTTTGGATATTGATTTGATTCCCTTTAACAACCTTCCAAATTTGGCTTCTTTTCAATATTTTTGTACACATATAGCTTGATGCGAATTTGAATGCCTTTCTAGCTGTACTTAGAGCCTGAAACAATCAAAAGATCCTTTGTTATCAATGCTTTGGATTTTATTTGATTTATTTTGATTTAAATCAAATTAATTCAAATAAAAATCAAAATAATTAATAAAAATATGATATGGACAAATGGCCAAGGATAGAGAACGTGGGATATAATGTAAACTCAAAACAAGTGAAAAAGAATGGGCCCATTTGGCAAAATTTGGAGTTTTGGGGATAGTTGACTTTTGGCAATTTTGCAAAAAAGGTCAACTTCAACAATGCATAACTTCCTCAATTTTGAACCTTTGGAGGTGTTCTTGGATTTTTTAGAAAGATTGAGATGTCCTCTAACCAAAACTTTTGGTCTCATCTCAAATTGATATTCCATGCTCATGTATGAAGCTTTGACAAAAAAGTGTTTTTGTTGACTTTTCAAAATGACCTATAATATCCAAATTCATAACTTCTTGTGAGTGCATATTTTAACCTTGGGAGATGAATATGGATTGTAGGGAATTTCATCCTCTTCAAAATGAGATTTGGATGGGTCATTTCTAATAAAGTATGAGAAAGTTATGTTTGGTCAAAGTTGGGTTGACTTTTCCTACAAAACCCTAATTTAGCAACTTTTGAATCTTGATGAATTATGAGCAATCCTTGATGAATCATGATCAACCCTTGATCAAATTATGAAGTATACTTCAAAATGAGGATGTTGACCAAAAACCTTGAGGTTTGACTGTATGTGGGTCACAATTGACTTTTTCCCTATCACAGTTGATTTTTGGACCTTTGAGCAATTGACTGAGCAAACTTCCTCTGCAAGGCTTGAAACTTGACATGGATGATCTTGAGAACATATTAGGACATTGGTGAGCATTTGGTACCACTTGGACTCAAGGATCTTGATGCAACATGAAACCCTAATTTGGGGTAGACTGCCTTAGGAGAGAGCTTGTCTGGCCAACCCTTGGACTACCTTGAACAATTTTGGAGATCATTCTTGAAATATTTTGAGAAATATGAGAGGGAAAATTTTGGGGTACAACAGAGGGGATGATGAGAAATATACCTATAATCTCAAATGGTATGCTTTTGAGTGGAACCCTGCTGACAATGTACATGCATTGTTTCAAATCCGTAAACACTAGAGATATAAGGAAGATAAACCCTCGTTAACCCCTTTGAGCCTCGAAGTAGGAGTTTATTTTTTTATCATAAAAAACCCTCACATTGAACCCCGGGGAAGAGTAGATTTTAGTTAATCCGATCGAGCGTTCAAAACTCATCAAGAGTGCTCATCTAGGGATACAACAATGGTTATCCATGAAAAGGCTGAGGAAAGTCAAAACCGCAATGGCTAACCTTCACTTATTAGAAGTGTGTGGCAACTGACAATATCCTAATGGGTATCTCTCACACTCCAGGAGGTCAAAGATGATGATATCATAATGGTTATCCCTCATCTACCAAGGACTCAGGCAGTCACAATCGCCTCCAACAAATTGAAGACAACGCAAAGGTCAACGGCTCGTTCAAAAAAGAAAGAGACAAAAAGTCCCACTAAGTCAAAACTTGAAAAAACAAGTCACTTAGGAAAAATTCAGGGTATCCCGCTGGACTTCAGAGTCAAATTCAAAAGGAACTTATCCAGGCAAAATTTAGGGAAAGTGAAAAGCGCGAAAAGCGAAATCGGATTACTAAATAAAAATCCTCAGCAAAGAACAAAGTTGTGAGATCGGACACCAAGAACGAAAAAGGTGAGTGACTTCCATGTCCAAGAAACCTCAGTGATTCCTCAACCATTCTAAACTATTCTCGGGGGATGAGTGTTCCCGTCGAGTTAACTGAACGTAGGAATGGAGAACATCATGGAGAATGGGTGGGCACCAAATATTTTGAGCCTTAAATCCTTTTTTCTAAAACCGTGAACTAGGCCACGTTACAACCCATAAAATTCCTAGCTAGAGTATGGGTTAATTCAAAAGTGCACTATAACGAGAATATGGTAATCTGAATCCTAGGAGGCTTGCTAAAACTTTCGAGCTGGTATCACTCCATCTTTTTACTTTCTTTTGCACAAAATTTTTTGATGTTTAATCTTTTAAATAAAAGTTTTTAAACTTCAAGACAAACATGAACTTTATATTAGAATTACCATTCTTATAATAAACATTCTTTGCATATGAATAAATGATTAAACATCAAATGAGTTTGCATAATGAGCATCAGATGAAAATTTGATTATCCCAAGAGACAAATTGCTTCAGGGGTGTGTTGAAGCGCAAATCATTTTTGAAAAATGACCTTAATCTGGGGCAGACCTTATATTGACTCTGTTGAGTAACAGAAGACCAGTTTGAGAAATGATCTGAAGCTGATAGCAGAATTTGATTGCCCAAAGTCTCTGTCGAGCAGTGGTGCATTACTTTCAGTTGGTCCCGAGGGACGTATTTCTTCAAGTATCTGATTGGAGAAAGAAGTAATTAAAGTTGAGAAGTACAGTTGTGTACTAACCTACTTTTAAGACATAAGCCAGCCACCCTAAGGTTATGTTGTCTTCATAACTCCGTGAGCTTCTCATTTCTTCATGAGCACGAGATGAGAAAAAGGTTTGTCAAGACTTTGTTGAGCAGGGGCAAGCATGTTGAATACTCCATTGAGTAAGTGATCAGCCAATCTGAGGCACTCACGTCGGGATTTGATCCCTCAAAGTATAGTCAAACTGGGACAGTTACATCGATATTTGACAAATCTCTTTGAGAATTCGCTAATTAGAGGAGAATCATCTCAAAATATGAAGATGCATGGGCATTCACTCAAGCATGGTTGAAACCGCTTCCAACAATGGTCAGTCAGGGGTAGTGTTCTGAAGTTCATAACATTGAGTCAGATTATCATTATGGTACAGACCTCATGAAGTCCTCTCGAGGAAAGTTTTTTAAAGGCCCTACAGATTGGGGCAAGAAGTTATGCAGGGGCATTCTCTCCTCTTCAAGGGTTGATCAGATTAAGTCCAGGCTCAGGCTAGATAGTTTGTGAATTTGAAAAGCATGTCGGGAAGTCAGGATTGTTATCCTCGGCTTATCAGAGACTTAAGTTTATTTATTGATGTTCCTCCATCATAAGTCAAGATCATAATTTCCAATTGAAGTTTGGATTGTTATACTCTGCAGGATACGAGCAGAAACACAAAGAGAATGTGAGGTTGTTACACATACAAGGTTCGTTCCAAAAACTCTGTTTCCTAGAAGGAGTTCCTTTCCCCAGTAAATTATTCGTTTCTACTTGACAAAGGTCTATCTGCTAAGGGGTTTCTCTTCAGAGATATGTATTCCCCAACGAAGCATTCCTCACTTCTCTGCAGGAGGAGAATGGTTCTTCTCCCCGGAAATTTTGGAGTTGTTTGAAGTCAAGATAATTTCTTTTCAGTGGACTGCTATTTATTTTTGCAGCATCTTCTCCAAAGTCCACTTTTTAGTGGCATTCCTTCTCAGAGTTGACATGATAAAGTTGCAATCTTGCATCACAGTTTATCCAGTGCTCGGTAGTTCAAATTGTTTGGTCCTCAACTGAGGTTGCCATTCCACACATGGGGTATATTGTAACAATTTCCCTTTTAGCATGTACTGTTGTTTTTTTATGATGAGAAGCATACCAACAAATGAATCGAGAAAGGCCTATTTGCGACCAACATGAGGATTTCTGTCGAATGGGATCCAATTTCCCCAGTGAATGCTCACTTATGCTCAAGACAGAATCATTCATCCCCAGTAAAGGTGTACTCTCTCCCAGACATAATTCCTTATCTCTAGTGAAAGTATACCCTTGTATAATCCCCACTGAAGTCGAAATTCTTGACAAGGTTTTGTTTAAGAGTTTGTCCCTTCCAGAAGGTTGATCTCCAAAGAAGTGAATTTTAGCATGATTCTATACAATCTTCTTCTTCAGTGCAGTCTTCTCTGTTTCGAAGAATCTGGGAAGGATCATTTCATTGGACTGGATACTTTTGTTATATCCCCTTGAAGTTGATACTCTGCGTCTCCGTGGTTGGTATTTATCTCCCCAGCAAGGTTGTCTTTCTTCGTCCCCATGAAGTTCATATATTTTCTACCCAGGGAAGTTTGCCCCTATCATGTTTTCTTGAAGAGATGTTTTGATCAGCATGTTTATTATGCCCCAGTCGAGCAAGTCTTTTTTCTGGAGCATTATGCATAGATTAATGTCGTTTAGGGTTATTTTATACCCAGTGATAGAGTATTGCTGAAATATTTTCTCAGTGAAGTTCTAAACCTCAAGCTTATGGTTCAAAGATACCTTCCTATTCCCAAGAGAAGATTTTTACCCCACGACGCTAGTATCCCCAGTGCGGTCTGGGTAGAATTCTTTCATTTAAGGATTTCTATGATTCCCTAGTCGAAGTCACTTTTATTAAGGAATTACATTAGAAGGCCCCAGTTCCCAGCAAGGTTCTCTTTATCCCTGGAAAGAGATGTTGGATCTTTTCCCCAAGAAGTTGGGAGTTGGATCAGAGTTCAAATTTCCTCTGAACTGCAATTTATTTTTTGCATTATTTTCCCCAGTGAAGGTGTACTCTCGCCCAAGTATTCCTCCTTCCCAATGCAGTCTGTTTCTTTCCAGGTTTTCTTGGAAGAATCTTTTTATTCACCAACCGGAGATTCTTGATATACTCCCCTTTAAATCGACATTCTACGGCTTCCCCAGTGAGGTTCGCACTCGTTCTCCCCATGAAGTATGCATTCTCCTCCTCAGTGAGGGGTGCACCCTCTCTCTCCAATGAGGTATGCCCCATATCAGAGTTTCTTGAAGAGATTATTGATTATCTATGGGAGATTCTGGTTTGGTATCCTCATCAGGACGACCATCATCCCCAATGAAGTGATTTCTGCTCCCCAGTATAAATCCTGCTTTACATAAATCTTATGAAGATGGCTATTCCTTGTATAGCTGGTATTGTTGATACTACCATTTAAAGTTTTTTGGCTCCTCAGTGGAAGAGATATCCTTATCCCCCGTTGAAGTCAAATTTCAAGGACCTTCCGGATTAACTTGTTTATTATTCCCCAGTGGAGCAAGTTTTCTTTCCCTAGTGGAGTAAGTGTCATGTCTCCCCAGTCTTGTATACATGGGAGTTCCAGTCATAACTCTTCCATCCGCGGTGATAGAAGATTTTATTGCGATATCCTCAATGGAGTTTTTGTCCCAGGATGTTTGTTTCTTCCCCCAAGTGAATATTTTTTACCCCTCGGTGGTGTTATCCCCAGTGTGGTGTGAGTATAATTCTTTTTATTTAAGAATTTATATACTCCCTATTAGAAGTTATATTCATCAAGAAATTCTACGCAAGAAAGTTTCCATACCCAGTGAAGCTCTCCTCTTTCTGACAGAAGATAAAGAATTTGTTCCCCAGGAAGTTGGGAGTTTGATCAGAATTCAAGATTTTCTCTGAACTGTAATTTATTTTTGTATTATTACTCTCCAGGAAGTCACTTCCTCAATGATACCGATCTTTAGAGGTCGGTAGTTTCGGATCTCGGTTCCCCATTGAAGTTTAGATTTGCTTTTATCTACAGAAGATCAAATGGACAAGAATAATGGTTCTGAAGTTCATTGTCTTCTCATCAGTCGATTATTGACATACTTTCCCCAGCATATTTCTTAACATGAATCATTATATTGCATATACCAAAATGCATAGTATTTCCATTGTGTGGAGCATTACGCTATAAAAAAATTCAAACATGCATAAGTATAAGCCAATTATGTTTACTTGTAGTAACCAGATTGTTGTGCACTCAGAGTTGAATCATCTCCGCAACGAGCCTAGGGTGACCCTGTTCTATTTCTCCAGCGGAGTCTATTTGATTTACCACTAGTCGGGTCTTTGGTATCTTCCATATCCCGAGTGAGTCGTGGTTTTCCCTTGCCCTTCCAAACCCTTGGTTATTTTTACCTGTGTTTGCCCCACCTTCTGAGTGCGAGTAAGAGTTGGTGTATAACCTTTCTTATTTCTCAAGTATTTGAGTATCCATATTTAGTGTGTGGTAATTCAAACTATTGCCACTCTTGAAGAATTAATACCCCACCTTTGGTTTGAGTGATATTGTAATTCTTGTGTACTTGCGACCTCTTAAAACTCCAATATGTTTTGGAAATCCTTGTCGGAGTACCCCTCGGCTGGTCTCTTCATCCTGTAAAGTTCGCCTTTGATTTGGCGTTCTCTTTAAATTTACTTTGGTCAAAATTCGCGTCCAGTTTCCCCAGCGGAATCATTCACGTTGTATCCCCAGAAAGTCTGCCTCTGGTCAGTGTTCTCTCTCTAAAAGTCTATGTTTGGCTAGTTTTCTTTTCATCAGTGGGTCCGCCTTTGATCGGTGTATCTTGACTAGAGTCTACTTTGGTCGGTCTCTTTTTCATATATTCAACATTTTGGTTTAGGTTCTGTTTTGATCAGTTTCTTTTCTTTGGTTTATCCATTTGGATCGGTTTTACCTTCTATTAGCTTAGCTAATATTTCCGGTTAGGTTATGTTTTAATCATATCCTTTCCTTGTTTAGTTTCTATTTTGATCATTTCCTTTTCTCTGGTTTATCCGTTTGGATCGGGTTTACCTTCTGTTAGCTTAGCTAACATTTCCGGTTAGGTTATGTTTTGATAATCTCATTTCCTTGTTCAGGTTATGTGTTAATCAGTTCCTTTTCTCTGGTTTGTCCGTTTATATCAGGTTTACCTTCTGTTAGCTTAGCTAACATTTTCGGTTAGGTTATGTTTTAATCATCTACTTCCCTTGTTTAGGTTCTATTTTGATCTGTTTCTTTTCTCTGGTTTATCCGTTTGGATCGGGTTTACCTTCTGTTAGCTTAGCTAACATTTCCAGTTAGGTTATGTTTTAATCATTTCCTTCCCTTGTTTAGGTTTTGTTTTGATTAGTTCCTTTTCTCTGGTTTATCCGTTTGGATTGGGTTTACCAACTATTAGCTTAGCTAACGCCTCCGATTAGGTTACGTTTTGATCATCTTCTCTCCTTGTTTAGGTTCTGTTTTGATCAGTTCCTTCTCTCTAGTTTATTTGTTTGGATCGGGTTTATCTGCTTTTAGCTTAGCTAACACCTCCGGTTAGGTTATATTTTGATCATCTCCTTTCCTTGTTTAAGTTTTGTTTTGATCAGTTCCTTATCTCTAGTTTATCCATTTGGATAAGGTTTACCTGCTGTTAGCTTAGCTAACACCTCCGGTTAGGTTAGGTTTTGATCATCTCCTTTCCTTGTTTAGATTTTGTTTTGATCAGTTCCTTTTCTCTGGTTTATCCGTTTGGATCGGGTTTAACTTCTGTTAGCTTAGCTAACATTTCCGATTAGGTTATGTTTTGATCATTTCCTTCCCTTGTTTAGGTTTTGTTTTGATCAGTTCCTTCTCTCTAGTTTATCTATTTGGACCGGGTTTACCTTCTGTTAGCTTAACTAACATTCCTGGTTAGGTTATGTTTTGATCATCTCTTTCCCCTGTCAGAGTATGTTTTGAATGATCTCTCTCTCTCTGATATGTACCCAATATCTTTCTTGTGTTTGTTACCAACTCCGAACATATATTCATGATATCTTTGTAAAGAGTCCTTTATTCCGGTCTCTTTCTTGTTATATGTTTGCTACCGACCCTGAACATTTATTTCCGATATCTTTCTTTATATATGTTCGCTGCCAACTCTGAACATATATTTGTGATATCTTTGTAAAGAGTCCTTTCTTCCGATCTCTTTATTGTTATATGTCCGCTACCAGCTCCAGACATATAGTTATGATATCTTTGGTTATATATCCTTTCTTCTGGACGTGTATTCATGATATCCTTGGGCTAGAGTCCTTTCCTTCGGCCTCTCTCCTTGTATATGTCCTTTCCTCCGGACGTATATCCCCGATATCTCCGACAGAGTCTTTTCCTCTGGCCTCTTTCGTATGTGTTCGCTACTAACTTCAAGCTTATAGCAGGGATATCTTTGGTTAGAGCCCTTTTCTCCGGCCTCTCTCCTGTTTTATGTCTACTACCAAATCCAGACATGTATACGCGATATCTTCAGTTGAAATCATTGTGTTAGATTTCTCCCCTTATTTGACATCTTTGGTCGAAATCGCTGTGATAGATTTCCTCCTTCCTTGATATCTGGTCAAGATTACTTTGTTAGATCTCTTCCATCTTGATATTTGGTCGATATCACTTCGTTAGATCTCTTCCATCTTCGATATCTTCGGTTGAGTCTAATGTGTTATATTTCTTCCCTCCTTATCTTTGGTCGAAACTATTGTGTTAGATTTCTTTCTTCTTTCGTATTTCTGGCTGAGGTCGCTTTGTTAGATCTCTTCCCATTTCTTATAGTTTAATTTGAGTCCTATTTGTTAGGTCTCATCCATCTATGTTATCTCTGGGTGAAATTATTGTGAGATCCAATCTTTTCCCGACATCTTCGGTTGAGTCTGTTTTGTTAGGTCTCTTTCTTGTTAGATATCTTTGTTAGAGTCCGCTGTAGTTGGCCTCTTTCTTGAGTATCTGATATTTTTCTTGTATGTCTAACCCTGATAGGACGTCTACGAGAATCTACTCCTTGATAACCATTACCCACCAAAGCTTTTTAGTAGAGGCATCCAATGAAAAATCTCTCTCATCTTCCCTCTGCAATCACCTTCAGCACCACCATCATTCAATCTTGCACCTCAATTGCGTGCCTACACCGCAAATCATTCTTTACCACACAACAAAAAGCTCTCTACAAGTCTGCAACATCTTCATAATCTGCGAGAGGCTTCATCATATTCTTCTTCAAATTACGCCTCTGCAATTATTATCATCATCACAAATTCACAAAGTTCAACAACATCACGTAGATTCACCACAACTCATAACTTCATCATCATCTGCATCTGCGTTCACAACACGTTGATCCATAATAACAATTTCAACACAAAATCGAAAATGCAAGGAGAAGAATTGATAGAATCTTAACGTATACTTGAACCTTTTCTCAAAGGAGTTCTAAACTTTTGTTCGATATCTTCGTTACTTTGAAACATTGTCAAAGAGACTCCGACCAGGTTTCTATTCACGATGAATTTAAGGAAGATAGGTTTGAGCTTGTTAAAAATATACGGTGGATGCAAAGTGTGAGAGATGATGATTCGTTGATTTGAATCCGAAAGGATGGACGTGAGATGATGCAGAAGATTTTGTCATGTTGAATGGAGAGGACTATTTAGAGGCACGGCAGAGATTGAAATGTTGAGCGGAAAAGAAGAGGAAGGTATCGTTCACAGAGAAAGAAGATAAGTTTTTTTCATGTGGAATTAAGAACGTAACAAGCACTTGAACCCTAAAATTCATCATTTTGTTCTCCTTTATTTTATTTAATTCTTTCAATTCTTTTAATTGAATAACAAAATATAGAAGTTTTATGTAGATTATGTTGAATGGAATTGGAACAAATCTCCAGCAGATCCTCTTCTGGCCCATCATTATTTGTTGACAGTTTTTTGGATTGTACACAAAAAAGTTGCTACTAGATCCAAGCAAATTGGGCTTGAGTGCATAGGCCCTGCGCCAAATTTCTTCTTTATACTACCTGTTTAGGCAGTGCACCCCTGAGTCTTTAGTTTTTGCTATTTTTCTTTAGCTTTCTTATTGATTTTAGTTTTAAGTTTGTGTGATATTGTTGATAAAAAGAAACTCAGTTAGAAAGTTTTAAAGGTTTTCGAAGCGAACTAAGTGTGTCATCCTCTTCTAGGAATTCAAGGGAGCTTTTTGCTAGATTTTTCTCATAGCTTGCATGGCTTAGAAGAGGCAACATACATTTTCCATTAGATTACTCGAAGTTTTCCAAGTTTCTCTGTTTTGCTTGAGTGGCTTTGAAGAGGCAACGGACCTACTCTTTTAGGTATCATCGTGACTTTTCTTATATTTTCTCTCTGAATTTTATTGCTTTCTATAGATTATGAGAAGTAGGATTTTACCGCTTTCCTTTCCATGAGACGTAGGATAAGAGATGTATGATGGGGTGGTCTCTGTTACTGATCATGTCCGGAACCCCCTCTGGTTTATTTAACGACCCATTTAGGGAAATTTCGTATTATGTTCTTTTTATGTGCTACTTGTGCTTGTTTAAAACCCTATCTTTGAAGTAGGTATTCTGCAGGTGTGTTTACATTTATGCTCGCATATACTACAAATGATAAGTCCTCAAAAGGAGGCGAGCAGAAAGGGTTAGTAGCTAACCCCCACACATTCTAGTATGTGTCATCCTTAGCTCACATTGTACGTCGATGCTTTGGATTTATTCAGATCTTGTGTATCGAGTCGGTCATGTGGAAAAGGGTTTTGTCCCAACCCCCACACTTTGTCAGAAGTTTGCAGTGGCCAATATTGACACTTTGTTACCCGCTTGTTTACTTTGGGTGATCCACTCCCCTTAGCTAAATCATTTCTATTCTTCTCTTATTTCATCTCTCGCCCGCTTTTTCGCTTCGGGTGATTCCATCCCCTTAGCTAAATCATTTCTATTCTTTTACTTTTACCAATCCCGCTTGTTTGCTTCGGGTAATTCGCTCCCTTTAGCTAAAGTGTTTCTCTTTATTTTTCTTTTACCTACCTCGATTTGTGATATATTGGTTAAGCCTTTACACCAGTTAGTGTGCACTACTCGTGGCATGTGTGTGCTCTCTTGAGCTTGTTGATTACTTGGTTTTCATCCTTGTGTACATGCTTTCTTATGTTGTAAACCTTCGGCATGTTCCCTTAGGAGCTCTTGATTCATCCTTTAGTGGTTACTTGAGATAGACATAGTTTTAGATTGTGAACCTCTGCTATGCTCCCTTAGGACTTCTCGATTCATTCTTTGGCGGCGATTCGAGATAGACATTAGCATTGTGATCCATGCATGCTGACTTAGTTAGAGATTTTCGTTTTATCCTCAACCTTAGGATTAATCATTGTATGATAACATTAGGGATAGACTTATCTAGTTTCCCTTAGATGTTTCTTTCTTTTGCATTCATGAATTAAAATTAAAACCATTTTCTTGGAAAAATTCATAAAACATCTAAAATTTTTCAAAACCTTCTTCAAGGTAAAAAATATCAACCAATACAAACTCTTTTTCGCCTTCGGGCTCCTTTTTTCTTCTTTCAAACTTTTCAAAAGGAACATGTTAATTCCCTTCTGTGCTGACACGTGAGTCTCCAAAGGCCGAGCTGCGACAGAAGGCAGAATTAATGTTTGTTCATTAAAAAAGACAAAATAAATCAAAACATGTGATCCAAACTACGGTAACTCTGATTCCTCAAAAAGGATACGTAGGCATTGGAGTAGGGCCCAAGAAAGTACAACTTTATTTTCCCTACATTATTTTCTGTTTTCTTTTGCATGCATTCCCTTTTTGCATTTTTCTTTTAGCTCTTAAGATTAGATTTGAACACACCATTTGATTAGAACAACATCAGTGGATACCACAAAGTGCTACGGGCGTGTGGGGTGCTAATACCTTCCCCTCGCGTAACAGACTCCCTTACTTGTATCTCTTGGTCGTTTGACCTTGATTTCTCCTTTTTTAGGTTTAATCGATGTTTACCTTTCCCTTCTTGTGCGATAAAAAACGTTCAATGGAGACTTCATTGATTTCATCTCAATGATTTGTTCCTCCGGTTGTTTCAAGCATCAATGAACATCATAGACCATTCCAGTAATTTGAGTTAGAAGATTTGATGCCTTAAACTACCTGAACGAAGTCTGAGAATTTTACTCTGAAAATTGACTTGGCTAGCACAATTTAGAGCACTTCAAGGCTTGGTTCTTTTTCTATTAGCTTCAGTGAAGTTCAAGGATGAATGATCAATCGAGAAATAAGAGCTGGAAGTGAAGGAAATGACAAATCAAAAACTCAGAAATGTGAATTATGGAGAGAGTTTAGCAGATATTTTTTGGTTGTTCAAGCTTGAGGAAATGAATGGAATAGAATCCTCTATTTATAATGAAGTGAATGATGATGATAAATGAGAGGAATTGTGATAAAATCGTGCAATCCAAACTAGTTGTGATCATGCCAAACGTGTGACTTGAAATGCATCAAAACAACCTCATACCAAGTGCAATTCTTATCAAAAAGCATATGGACAATTAGTTAAACATGTTTAGCAACTAAACTTTAAGTAATTCGACCTGTAATCTAGGTTTACTCATAGTAAAAATTTTGACTCGAAGCAAAAAACAGATTCTATGGAGCCAACTTCAATAATGCATAGCTCACTACTCAGGGACCTTTATGATGAAATCTTGGAGTCTTTAGAAATTTGAATGATCAATCTTGACAATGTGCTTTGAAAGTTTTAATTTGGATGCTTGAGAAGAAAGTTATATCCATTTGAAATCATGAAAAACACACGGATTCTTGGTACTTAGAAAAATTCTAAGTGTTGAGCTTCAAAATGACCTATAATATCTTGTAAATTTACAAGCCTTTCCACTCAAAATTAGCTCATGATTCTTGAATATGAAATGAATTTTAATATTTAAATTGAATTGTGGAATTTATATCACTCAAAAATCATAAAAATTTAAAGAGTTATGGTCTTTGGAAGATGATGAACAAATTTGGGGAAATTCACAAAAGACCTATAATCTTTTCAATTCTTAAACATTTTTGCAAGCACATTCAAGTATTTCATATTGAAACAAAGTTGTAGTAGACATACCAAATATTATTGTAGGAAAATAATGAGCTCAAGGAGATAAAAGTTGATCAAGTTATGATCACTTGAAGTCAAACCCTATGATTTAAAGGCTTTTCAAAAGGACTTGTAATCTTCTTCAAACTTAAATGGTCCTCTATTCTAAATTATCCTTTGATCCTTGAAGATAAGATATTAAGGACTCACTATTTGAAGATAATCATGTCTTTAGAATCACTTAAAAATCACAAAATTTGAGCAAGATATGGTCTTTGGAAGTCAGTAAACCCTAGCTCAGAGAGTGTCAAAATGACTTGTAACCCCTTTCAACTTTTGATGATTTTTCTTGCACGGTTAAATCTTCTCACGTGAGAGAAGTTGTTATATATTATAATAATAACCCATAATAAAAAGAAACAACTCAAAATATTTAAAATTGAGAGACTTATGCACTTGTGATCACTAAATCAAGCATTTGCTCAATTAGGTCAAACTTGTTGAATCAATCCTTGAATATTTTGAACTTTATTTTTAAAATAGAGCATTATGGATCAAATTAAACCTTGAAATGATGTTGTCTTGAAGAACACTCAAAGGTGGAGCTTAAGTCTCAATGAAACTTGTTAAAGAAGGCATGGAAATAAACACATGAACCTATGAATCTTCTTGATGAATACCACCACCAACCTTGAGTAAAACTTGACCTAAATAAGGGTGGGAGAGCTCTTTGAAACAAAAAAAACTTTGATGTCATAGACATAGCCTTGAAGCTTATGCTCTTGCAATCCATTGGAGAACCATTTGACTGAGGACTGTCCCTTAAAATCCTAGGTTAGATGGTGAGATGGATGCAGTTGTGTCATCACCTACAATATGAACATCCAAAGAAACATATATACATACTTCGATGTTAGTTAAAAGTTAATGCACCTAAAAAAACACATGTACAAGATACACAACTCTAGGTGCTTGGTGATCCCTCAAGAGCAAACTTAAAGATAGGATGAAGTAGAAAGGAAGAACCAACCCTAATGTGTGATATTAATATATTTATAATATGCTATAATGAGAGATATTAGGGGGGAAATTGGGGTATAACAGTTGCTCTTATTTAAGTGTCTTCTATCCGGACATACGAAGGTTAAAATCTTTGTCTCGACGTGATTGAAGATACTTAAATACAAAACAAACCCTATTTTTGGCCCTAAGATGCCATTTGTAACACAGTGGGAGAACTGACTTGGTTGTTTTGCGTTTGATCTCAAATGTTGCGGTTAGCAAGAGTTGCCACCAACTTTTCTTTTATCCAAAAGGAAAGGTTGAAAAGAACAGGAAAGACCTTTGAGATGTTTTCTTGAGTTTGGGGGGTAGATTATGAAAAAGGAAGGTATTAGCACCCTTTTCATCCGTAGTTATCTACGGGCTCTTAGTTGCTTGTTAGATCACTTGCTTTTGTTTGAAAATGTGCTTTGTGTGGTTTTTGAAAAGGCGTCATTGTTTAGGCAAACTTTGTAATGATTCTCGTTCGTAAGAATGTATAAAAAGTGTTGATCTTCTTACAAATGTTTCAAGTTTGAAAGATGTTTTGAAAGTGTTGGTGTTTGTTTTGAAAATAGCAAGGATGTTTTGGTTTGAAAATGAGCAAGTAACTAGGAACATTCTACCTACTCAAAAGTTTTTCTTGTTTATTTCCTCTTTCCTTTGACACTGTTATCTTACCATTGATTTGATAAGAAACCCTATCTTTGGATGTAAAGGGACGGGAGTTGGTAAGAAACCCACTTGCTTCTGACTTTGTAGATGGAGTGTGATCAGAGGGAACAAGTTAGAGGCTCAAGAATTGACTTTGTGCATAAAGCTTGCTTTTCAAGAATGATATTCTTCACTTTCTTCCCAAAATGCCAATGTGAATTGGATAAAGTTTAAACCACTTGGATTATAGCTCAAAAGTTTGTGTAATCCATTAATGATGGATAGATACACAAGTTAGAAGGACTGTGAAGCAAGATTATGCAGCCTAACATTGAAATTGCATTCTTGTTCATCATGAAAATGACCTATAATTCAAGAATGAAATGCCAACTTCATGCCTTCGATTCTCCTTTCTCAAACATGATCTCAAGGAGTTATTTGACATTTTAGAAAGCTTGTAATGTGCTCTACAACCCCTCTTTGAATCACTTTTGAAAATTCCCCTTGGAACTATGTGAAAAATTTCCATGAAGTTAGGTCAAAATCCTGCCTAAACTAGGGCAAAATTTTACTAAGTTTCCAAGTATCATGAACATGTATTCACAAAATCATAACTTGAAATCCATGAATTTCTAGGAGAAGTAGTGTAAAGAAATGTTTTAGATATCATTGAGATCTACAACTTCCATGTTAAAAGTTTCCTTTGAATCATCTTGCATCATGGTGAAAAATTGGTTCAAAATTGTGAAAAAAATATGAAGTTTTCAACACTTAGAAAATTTCTAAGTTTGAAAACTTTGACTTTTCAAAATGAATTTTTGAATTTTTGATTTCTTGATGAAAAAGTTTCATATTTTTACATGTTTTGATGAATTATGATCTTTGACACTTGATTTTGACCAAAAAGTCAAAGTCTGACTTTTCAGTGTGCAGTTGACTTTTAACCAGTTGACTGAAAATCAACTATCAATCAAATGACCTTGAGCAATGTTTTGAGTCATGCCATTAGGTCAAAATGATGCAATTGAAACCTTGAGATCATGTCTCAAACCAATTAACCATTTGCTAGGTCAAAAATCATAAATTTCCCTTTTCATGATCTGATCAAATTTCTTGAGGAATTATGGTCCAAACTTGATCAAATGACATATAGGAGTTCACAATGTTGATATGGATCAAAAATTATGAAGTTTGACTGTAAATTAGCCACAATTGACTTTTTCCCCAATACAGCTGATTTTTAGGTCAACTGATCAATTGACTGAGCAAAAATGTGATCCAAGACTTGAAACTTGACATGAGAAATATTGGGGATCCAAAATGATCTATTAAAGTCATATGAGGCATTAAAAGTTCAATTATCCTTGTGCAATCTCAAACCCTAATTTCACTCATCAATGCTTAAGGAGGTGTCTTGAGCTGATCAACCCTTGTGCAGTCTTGAACCAAAGGAGATCTTGTGAGAAAATACTTGACAAATGAGAGGGGAAATTTTGGGGTACAACAGCTGCCCCTGTTCAATCTTCTTAAACCTGAAGAGTTAGATTGGCGGATCGACCATTCGTGACCTGAAGGTGGAAGATGATTAAACACTAGAGTACCCAGAAATTTGCACTCGAAGATAGATTGTGAATGGGCTTATATATGCCATTTGGAGGAATGATGGAGATTTACCGGATATGGGCTTGTAGATGCCATCCAAGGGTGACTGTTGATAGAAAATAGACTAAGTCTGAACTTAATTTCAACTGGAAAAGAATCGGAATAAATCTTTGGAGCGATTTATCTGAAACTAGCAGAAGTCTTGTATGTTGTTTGACTGGGAAGAATCATAATAAATCTTGGAGCAATTTATCTGAACCAGAAATGTTCATTTGGAAAGTATCAGGATAAACCATTGAGAGATTTAAAACTTAACCAAAAGAGGTCTTGAATATTCTTTAACTAGAGAGAATTGGAGTAGATCTTTGAGTGATTTATTTGAACCAGAGAAAGCGTCTGCAGGAACGAATCAGAAGAAACCATTGAGAGATTTAAACTGAACCGACAGGGATCTGGAGAAAAATCAGAACAAATCATTGAGAGATTTATCTGAACCAGAGAAAACATCTTCTGGAAAAAATAGGAATAAACCATTGAGAGATTTAAACTGAACCGACAGGGATCTGGAGAAGAATCAGAACAAATCATTGAGAGATTTATCTGAACCAAAGAAGACGTCTGCGGGAAAGAATCAGAATAAACCGTTGAGAGATTTAAACTGAACCGGAAGGGATCTGGAGAAGAATTAGAACAAATCATTGAGAGATTTATCTGAACCAGAGAAGATGTCTACGGGAAAGAATCAGAATAAACCATTGAGAGATTTAAGCTGAACCGGTTGGGATCTGGAGAAGAATCAGAACAAATCATTGAGAGATTTATCTGAATCAGAGAAGACGTCTGCGGGAAAGAATCAAAATAAACCATTGAGATATTTAAACTAAATCGGCATGGATCTGGAGAAGAATAAAAAAAAATCATTGAGAGATTTATCTGAACCAGAGAAGACGTCTTCGGGAAAGAATCAGAATAAACTGTTGAGAGATTTAAATTGAACCAGTAGGGATCTGGAGAAGAATCAGAACAAATCATTGAGAGATTTATCTGAACCAGAGAAGACGTATGCGGGAAAGAATCATAATAAACCTTTGAGAGATTTAAACTAAACCGGAAGGGGTCTGAAAGAAATATATGTTATGTAGATGGTTGACTAGTCCTTTCTTGGGAATTGATCTGTAATTGACTTGTTGAAAATTTGACGATAATTTTCTGTTGATTGATCTTTCCTGAAAAATATGAAAGGTTAGTTGAATGCAATGTTGTGATGTATGAAATTCATGGTGCAATGATGTTCTCAAAATAAATGAGATTGTGTCGTGTGTATTTGTGTTGTCAATGCTATAACGTATGAATACAATGTATGGACACGTTAATTATTATGCTGTAGTGTTGTTGGAGTCGGGGAAAATAAATCCCCGAGTACTGCTTAGTATGAGGAGTGTAAGTATTCATATTTTGAAGTTGAAGTGTTGATGAGCTTCCATTTGTTAGAGAAATAAACTCTATTGTGAAGGGGAAACGCCGTGCATCGCTTGTGGACCTTGTGAAATCCTGTTGGGGAATCCTGAGAAATTGGGAGACTTTCACTGAGGAATCTTTGGAGCTATAACCAGAAGTTATGTTCCACCGGGGGTGGGAGAGCACTTGATACCATTAGGATGCGTACTGGAGATATGATGGCGATCCTACAACGGGATGTCCTGATTTCCGTTCTTGTTGGAAAAGGTACCTGTGGGGGATTTTATGGAATAGTCTAAAGATATTATCCTATTTCTTAAAGCCATAAGTGATTTTCTTTCTATTTTCTGTTCCTCTTTTTTGTCCATATGTAAACAGTAGTCACGTTCAAATGCATATGTTCAAAAATAATCATTGGACGTTTTCGCAAACAAAACACGGGAATAAAAGAAAAACAGATAGTTTTGCACTTTCAAAGGGATATCTTTGTATTAACTTGAATAATTATTTTTGTACAATGAGACAAACATCCTAGTAAGAGGATGTCGTCGTAAAAAATGAAAATTGATACAAGAAAGATAGCTATGTGAAATAATCCCATGGGGTTCCCATTCTTCTATAGCTTTCGTGTCTCTGAGCGTCTCATCCACTTGCTGCCTTGTCCGAAGTTGATGGGATTGATTAGAACCATTTGAGTTTGTCAATCGATGCTAGAGGTTTTCTGTGACGTGATCCAATGGGACATAGTCATACGCTTTAATTCCCTAACTTTTGCCTGGACCGCCCTTTCGGGTTTTTAACTTGTCGGGTGTACAGATTTTTTTTGTATTTTTTCCCTAATTTTTTCCTGAACCTTTGTGGTTCGCCAGGATGCCCTAATTTTTTCCTAGGCCAGTCGACCTAGCGGGTCTTTATTCATGTGTAGTATCTTTTGACTATGTCCGCGTTTACAGAGTGTGGAAGGTCGTCGCCATCCATAGTGGTTAAGATCATTGCTCCACCAGAGAATATGCTTTTGATCACAAATGGTCCCTCGTATGTAGGAGTCCATTTTCCCTTGGGATCACCTTGTGGAAATATGATACGCTTGATTACCAAGTCACCAACCTGATATACCTGACGTCTGACCTTTTTGTTAAAAGCTTTGATCATACGTTTTTCGTACATCTAGCCATGACAGACAGTCGTAAGCCTCTTCTCATCAATTTGGTTCAACTGGTCAAGTCGAGTTTGGATCCAATCATCTCCATTCAGCCATGAATCCTTGATGATTCTCAGAGAAGGTATTTAGACTTCAATTGGTAGAACAACTTCCATGTCGTATACCAAGGAGAAGGGAGTTGCCCCTATTGATGTGTGTGTCGTGGTATGGTAACTGTGGAGAGCAAATGGTAACATCTCATGCCAGTCTTTGTAGGTTACTATCATTTTTTGTATGATCTTCTTGAAGTTCTTATTTGCGGCTTCGAAAACACCATTCATCTTTGGCCGGTAAGGAGAAGAATTATGGTGCTGGATCTTGAATTACGCGCATAGTGTAGTGATCATAGTATTGTTGAGATTCGTACCATTTTCTGTGATGATTCTCTCTGGGATATCGTACCGACAAATGAGATTTTGTTTGATGAATCGGGCCACAACATTCTTGGTAACGGAAGGGAAAGAAGCTGCCTCATCCCACTTCGTGAAATAGTCAATGGCCACCAAGATGAAGCGGTGTCCATTAGAAGTTGTAGGTTTGATTTCTCCAATCATATCGATGCCCCACATCGTGAATGGACAGGGAGCAGTCAAGACGTTTAGAGGAACTAGAGGCATATGTACTTTGTCAGCATAGATCTGACACTTGTGACAGGTTCGTGAATGCTGATGGCAATCTGCTTCCATGGTAAAGCAGTAGTACCCTGCCCGTAGGATCTTTTTAGCCATCATGTTCCCACTAGAGTGGGTGCCAAAAGTGCCTTCATGTAGATCATCCATGATCTTGTCTGCCTCAACCTTGTCTATGCAACGAAGCAAAACAGAGTCATGGTTGCGTTTGTAGAGAATGCCATTACTGAGGAAGAATTTAGTAGAGAATCTTCTCAAGAACTTCTTATCATTGACTGAAGCTTCCTCCGAATACTCTTGGGCCTCGAGATACCTCTTGACTTCATGGAACCAAGGCTTGTCCACTACTTCTTCGGTATCGATCTCGTGACAGTAAGTTGGTTCATCCATGGTGATCTGGGTAGCCTCGTTACCCCACTTGAGTTTAAATATGGATGACATAGTGGCTAGCGCGTCTGCTAGTTGATTTTCCTCTCATGGAAAATGCTCAAAGGTAATTTCCTCAAAATGTGGGATTAATGTCAACACATGTTCTTTGTAGGGGATAAGATTAGGGTGCTTCATGTCCCATTCTCCTTTGATTTGACTGATGACTAAGGTTGAATCTCCTAATACACTTAAGGATTTGATTCCCAAATCTATGGCAGCTTTGAGACCAAAAATACACGCTTCGTATTCTGCCATATTATTGGTGTAGTTGAAACAAAGTCTTGCAGTGAAGGGAGTATGACATCCTTCAGGGGATATGATTACAACACCCATGCCATTGCCGAGTGCGTTGGAGGCTCCGTCAAAAACCAAGGTCCATCGGGATCCTTGTTCAGGTTCGTCATATGGTCTGGACTCTTCACAATTGTTTACCATCATGATGTCTTCATTTGGGAATTCAAATCTTATGGACTGATAGTCATCCACAGCCTGATTAGCAAGGTGATCGGCTAGCACACTGCCCTTTATTGCTTTTTGGGTAGTGTACTGAATGTCGTATTCAGTCAGGATCATCTGCCATCTTTCTATTCTCCCAGAGAGGGCAGACTTCTCGAATATGTATTTAATTGGATCCATCTTGGATATCAATAAGGTAGTATGGGTCAACATATATTGTCTTAGCCGGCGAGCAGCCCATGCCAGAGCGCAACAAGTTTTCTCGAGCTGTGAATATCTTGTTTCATAGTCGGTAAACTTTTACTCAGGTAGTAAATAGCATGCTCTTTTCGGCCAGACTCGTCATGTTGCCCCAGCACACACCCCATTGAATTTTCTAGGACAGTTAGATACATGATCAAAGGTCTTCCCTCGACTGGCGGCATCAAAACAGGAGGCTCTTGTATGTACTCTTTGATCTTGTCGAAGGCAACTTGGCATTCATCATTCCATCTGACTACTTGATCTTTCTTCGGTAATTTGAAGATTGGTTCACAAGTAGCGTTTAGGTGAGAAATGAATCTGGAGATGTAGTTTAGCCGTCCTAAGAATCCTATGACTTCCTTCTCGGTACGAGGAGCAGACATTTCTTGTATTGCTCTCACCTTGGCAGGGTCCACTTTGATACCTTTACCGCTGACGATGAAGCCTAGGAGTTTACCGGACCTCACCCCAAATGTGCACTTATTCGGGTTCAACCTTAGCTTGTATTTATTTAGCCTTTCGAACAATTTCTGTAAATGGTCAAGATGTTCCTCTTCAGTTTGAGATCTGGCTATCATGTCTTCCACATAGACCTTTATTTCGTGATGGATCATGTTGTGAAATAGAGCTATCAAGGCATGCTGATAGGTTGCCCCAGCGTTCTTCAACCCGAATGGCATAACCTTGTAACAGAATATGCCCCACTATGTGACGAAGGTCATTTTCTCCATGTCCTCAGGTGCCATTTTGATTTGATTATAGCCTGAGAAACCATCCATAAAGGAAAATACTTTATATTGTGCGGTGTTGTCAACCAGAATATCGATATGAGGAAGTGGGAAATCATACTTAGGGCTTGCCCTATTCAAATCTATGTAGTCCACACACATATGTACCTTACCGTCTTTTTTTGGCACTGAAACAACATTGGCGACCCATTGTGGATAGGAGGTGACGGCTAAGAATCTGGTGTTGAATTATTTCATGACTTCGGTCTTTATCTTCTCTGACATGTCTGGCCGCATGCGACAGACTTTCAATTTTACCGGAGGGTAGTCTTCTTTTGTCGGTAGACGATGGACCAAGATATCAGCATCAGGTCCTGGCATGTCTTTGTACGACCAGGAAAAGACCTCAACATAATCATGTAGTAACTGAGTTAAGAGCTTCTTGACACTAGGTTCCATATTGGATCCTACCTTGACTTCTTTCTTGTCCTCTTCAGTACCTAAGTTAATTGTGTCAATCTGTTCTTCGTGGGGCTGTATGGTCCTCTCTTCCTATTGTAGTAACCTGGCTAGTTCCCCTGGCACATCACAATCTTCCTCACCTTCGTCTTCGGCTTGGTAGATCAGATTTTCAAAGTCACAATAGGCCATAGCAGAATCGTTACCCATGGGATCCTGAGTGGATGTGGATCTGCATTTTGATATGTGGGTGTGTGTAAGAGCGTAGCTATTATTGAAAAATAAACATGTAGAAAAAGAGAAACAAAGAGCGTAAAGTTTGTATGCAAAAACGTCCATGATTCATTGATGACATATGAAAATGAAGTAACAACCCTTACAAATGGACCATTGTGCCTCGGGTAAGACACAAGGTTTTAAAAGTCTCAATTGTTTAATTATTACAAGTCTGACAAAAATTTAAAGACAATTACTGTTGGATAAAAGTAATTGGGACAAAATCTTTGGCTTCCCAGTTGTTTAGTCCTCCGTTGATAGTTGGGAAAATCCAATCTTCCAGGTCACAGCCGTCATCACTATCCTCCACTGTGTTGACTTCATGGTTGCTGATCCGCAAAGGTGGTTCCCCGGAACGAGCACGACGAACAGCTCTCTGGGCTCCTGAAGTAAAACCCAAACCGAATTTGTCAGACTTGTAGGGGATATCCGGGAGTTGGCCCCAAATAGTACACCCATCTTCTTCGACTACTGCCTTGGCATCTTTCAGAGAAGCCATCTTTAGTGGAGGTCTGGTAATTTTCGGAACTTGGGAAACAATCTTGGTTGCCGTAACTGTTTGTGGGACTTCCTCGAAATACTGACACGGAGTTTCAATGAATTCACCATCCATTTCCACATATCTGAAAGAGTTCAGGTGACTGGCTATATATTCCTCCTCTCCATGGACATTGATGATTTTTCCCTTGGTTGGGTATTTCAGCATCTGATGTAATGTAGAGGTAACGACACCAGCGTCATGAATCCAAGGTCGGCCCAATAAACAGGAATAGGAAGGGTGAATATCCATTACATAGAAAGTTGAATCAAAGGTTTGAGTTCCAACTTTTATGGGGATGTCCACCTCCCCATGCACCATTCTCTTTGAACCGTCGAAGGCCCTCACCACTATGTTGCTGGGTTTTAAGGTCAAACCTTCACAGTCTAGTCTATCCAAAGCCTTCTTATGCAGCACATTCAAAGATGAACCGGTATAAACTAGGACATGGGCCAAAGTTGTGCCCCTACTTTCAACAGAGACATGCAACGCCTCATTGTGTTTCCTCCCTCTAGGTGTCAGGTCAGCACCAGAGAAGCCCAAACCATTATCAGCGGTCAAACTGGCTACACAGTCTTGGAATTGGTCAGCAGAGGTTTTCTGTGGCACATGGGCAGTTTTAAGAAATTTTACCAAGGCCTTCGCATGAGCCTCGGAGCACAACAGTAAAGACAACATAGAGATCTTTGAAGGAGTTTGCCCTAGCTGTTCGACTATATTGTAGTCGCTTCTCTTTATAATTTTCAAAATTTCTTCCATCTCCTTTCTGGAGGTCTCTGGGATAGATACTGATTGCACCTTCATCCGGACAGGTTCAACCAAAATGCCTTTGCCCCGAGTCTCGGTCAACTCGGATGTAGGGGTGTCAGTAGGGGTAACCATAGGAAATGTAGTAGTAGTGTCAACAGGAACAAAAGCAGGGATGATCACAGAACTGGTAACAGTTTTCGGAGGAGCAATCTCAGGGGAGAATACTCTTCCACTTTGGGTTATTTTGTTGGTTCCCGCAATGTTGCCGATGTCGGGGTCAGCTTTTTCAAAAACCGAGTCTTCATCGGCCAGCCAATCCTGTTTGACACCGTGATAGTAGACATTACCCCCATAGTTCCAGGGGACAGTTTTATCTGAGGAGTATGGGATCGGCCCTGGCATAGTAATTATCAGTGGAGTCACCTTAGGAACAGATCTAATCCTAACGGGTCTTTTGGTGGAGACCTTGGAAGGATTGGCCGAAATGGTTACTATTGAAACATCCTTGTAAGAAATGGTTGGAACGGGAGTCTTTTCAAACAAAATCTCTTTGTCATCCATCAGACGCTGGACACCTGCTTTCAATAAATGACAACCAGTTGTTAAAGATAAACAGAGGTGACAGCCTTCGCCACAACCTGGAAATAAAGCGGCCTTCAATAGGTTCCTCTTGACAGTCAGGAGAGGAGTAACAAGTTTATCAACAATAGTAACAAATAGATCATCTTCAACAGCGTTAACATCACAACCATGCTTGGGAATATGAGCGATGATAACATTTGGGAAATCAGGAGCATCAAATTCAATTTCTTTTGCTTCGAGAAGGTCTTGCACCTTGTTTTTCAAAGCCCAGCAATTGTTGGTATCATGGCATGGACTTTCTGAATGGTAAGAACAACGAGCATTAGGGTTGTAATGAGGAGAGGTGGTGTTGGGATTCTTCGGGGCTTCCTTCAAAGTTACCAAATTAGATCTCAATAAATGTGGTAAGACTTGAGACAACGTCATATTTATCCGGGTAAATTTTCTTACTGGTCTTTCTGTTCTAGGCTGATTGTTCCTTTGTTGGGTAGGTGCAGGCTTAGGGATCATGATGCCTCCTACCGTTGGATGATGTTCAGTTCTATCTTGATTCCTTTGATGATATGTAGCACCAACCTCTTTCTTCCCAATGAATGGTTTTCTCACGGCACTGAAGGATGCGTCCTTTTGGATCTTCCCACTCTTAATTCCAGCTTCCACTTTCTCCCCGCTCAAGATTAATTCAGTGAAGCCGGCTGAGGAGCTTCCAATTAGATGATTAAAGAAAGGACCAGACAGGGTACCCAAAAACATGTCTACTAGCTCTCTATCATACAGGGGAGGCTGGACTCTTCCTGCTAAGTCCCTCCATTTTTGAGCGTAGTCTTTGAAACCCTCGCTCGAACCCATAGTCAGACCTTGGAGTTGAGTACGGGTGGGAGCAAGGTATGTGTTGTACTGATAATGTTTATAAAAAGCAGCGGCCAAGTCTTCCCAATTATGGATATTGGCCCTTTCCAGTTGATAGAACCAATCTAGCTGAGTCCCAGATAGACTATCCTGAAAGAAGTGGACCCACAAATCTTGTAAGTACGAAGTGCGCCTAAGAGGGGGGTGAATTAGGTACTTTAATAAATTATGGTTTTAATGATGATGGATCTTATTTTTCTGGTTAATGGTGAGTTTAAGAAAGCGTAAAATGAAGTAAAATAAAGAGACACGGGCGATATATCCTGATTCCCCTCACAGTCCGAGAGTACTCTAGTCCCCTTTCAACATGAAAGAGATTTCCTTATTGTGGCAAACTTAAACAAGAACTACCAAACAACCAAGAACAATCCTCTTGGACCAAGAACAATCCTCTTGTATTTTCACTAAGTCAACTATGAGAACAATCCTCTCAAAGTGACTACACTTGTATCCAACAATTTTGGAAAGACAAGATTTCAAAAACACTTAAACTTATTTCCAACAATCCTGGAAAAATAAGTAAGTAACTATCAATATTTGAGTCTGAGTGAGTTGAGTAGTATTGATCACTTAGAGTGATTTAACAATGTATGATCTTCTCTTCCAATAATATTATTGTACAATGACTCAAGATATAATTGCTCAAAATTTTCTGTTTAATAATGTATGAAAATGTGTAGAAAACTTATGCATGAAAGTGAAGGAATACTTGAGTTTATATTTTGAAAATTCAGAAAATATTTATGGAAGAGGTGTTGAAACAGATTTTGAAAATGAATATTTATATGTTCATAACACCCTTTTGAAACATTATGAAGTTCTGAAAATGAATCATGAACAAATGCAAAGTTTGAGTGAAAGGTTTCAATGAAAAGGTATGATGAACAAGCATGTGAAAAGCTGATGTTTTTCAAAATCGTGCAACATGCAATCGATTGCACCCTTTGTGTAAATCGATTGCACAAGGATTCAACAGCTATATTTTCAAAAGTTTTAAGTGTGCAATCAATTGCGCTAGCAATGTAAATCGATTGCATGTGAAGTCAATAGCAAAAAGTAAGTGAGTGCAATCGATTGCACAAGCAATGTAAATCGATTGCACTAAGAAACAGAAGCAAACGTTTTGAAAATTTTAAGTATGCAATCGATTTCACAAGCAATGTAAATCGATTGCACAAAGAAACAGAAGCAAAAGATCTGAAAAATTGAAGCATGCAATCGATTGCACTAAAATGCAAATCGATTGCACTCAAGTAAAAATTGAAATTTTAACTTTGAAAAACTTGAGTAATGATTTTTAAACATTTCTTTTTCATTATTGAGCATCTATATCTTAAGATCAAAGTAAGTAATATTATTATACCTTGAAAGTTGTTGAGAGCTTTAAACTGAAGATTTTGTCCTTAGATGCTTTGAGCTTGATCATAAATCTTTGCCTTCTTTATCAATCATGGTTTGTCTTCATCAAAACAAAAGCTCATTTGAGAAGCTTGATTTTACATTCTCCCCCTTTTTGATGATGAAAAACAATCTTGCTTTATGCGATGTACTTTCCGGAAGAGCTTCTCCCCCTAAGATGCAAAACTCCCCCTATGTAGGAGAGGGTAATCCTTTGTATTTCTTCATCTTGGTTGGAGAGTACCTTAAAAATTAAGACAAGTAAAAATACAAGCATAAAGTACCACATCTTTCTACCTCCTTGACATTATCAAAAAGAAGGGAAAGATGCACAAAACAAACAATAATAGAGCAATATATCGAGAAAACTTGAATTTAAACAAGTAATACAAATTGTTTAAGGATTACACCGAAAATTGAACAAACAAAACATTGAATAATAAGACAAGAACATAACAGGAAAAAAAAGTTAGCCAGAACTTCAAGGGTGATGCATGTCCGGGTGGTTATGGGACCAAGAGCCTTGATTCAGGAATTGTTGTTGAAGTGGGGGTTTTGTGTAGTGTTGAGGAGGTGCATCTGGATTATTTGGATCATATGGTGGAATATGAAGATGAGAGTAAAGGTATGAAAACTGTTGATTCACATCCGTGCGGAAGTCATTAATCTGGGTTGAAGTAGACTCATTGATCGCACTCCATTGGTTGTTGATGTTGGTGTTCATGGAAGCAAATTGTTGAAACATGTAATCCATAAGCTCTTGATTGCTTGGACCAGAGGGAGCAGTAGGAGGAGGAGGCACAACTTCACCTCCTTCGACTTCTTGGTCATTTCCTTCATCTCCAACAACATCTTCACCAATGTAAATGATGGTTTTTGTTTTCGGATTGTAATGCACGCCCATCCTGGAGTCAACATTCTTGATGGAAATCTTGTTCAGATTTAGATCCATATTCACCTTTTCAAACCCAGCAAAATCCACACCAAATTCCTCAATAATTAAAGTAACAAAATAAGCATATGGAAGAAATTTAGATTTTGCATCGACTCTCAACATATGCACCATTATAAGCCTTGCCCAGTTTACACTTATCCCTTTCTTTCTTGCATAAATTAGATGCATTTCCAAGTCGGTCACAGTGCAGTGGTTTCCAGCTCTTGGAAACATAATATAGACCATAAAATAATGATATAGGAGATCGTCTATATAGAAGTTACCTGCACTCCAGGAGTCTCTGGATGGAATTACTCCGCCAAGACCACGAATCTGTTTGGCGCGGAATTCAGCTTCACTTTACCGCTCAATGCTGTAAAAGAAAACCTTTTTCCGGTAGTCATCCCATATCTCGTTTTCAGGGTCATATAGGGAACTTCCAGTGTAAGGAATATGAAGGATATCACCAACAACCTGAGGAGTTAGAGAGATACGAGTATCCAGTACATATGTGACCATTTTGCCTTTTTGGGGTGTTAGATTGCTGAAAAACATTCTTACCAAATCCGGGTAATATGGACCGAACAAAGAAATTAGTGGTTCGAGACCATAAGCAGCTAGATCATTTTGAAAAGAAAATCATTCTTGTGGAAAGGAGGATAGCATACCATATTTGGGATTGGATACTATTTTCCTTTGAAAGTCTTTAGTAAATCTGGCTTCTTGTTCTTCGGTGAGAGATGAAAGCAATGGATTGGATGTTGAATCAACCTTTTTCTGAAGCTGGAACCTTTCTTTTTTGTCTTGAAGCCATGGGTATGGAGTTTTAGGGTTTTGGTGATTTTAGGTTTTGTGAGAGAGAAAGGTGTTTGTGAGCTGAGATTTGGAAATGATTTGGGTAGATAGGGAATAAGTGGATTGTATTAAAGTGTATTTGGCTTGGGAATATGAGAGAGAGGAATTCTGACCAACACAACTTTTCTGTCATAAAAGCAAGTTGCAGTAGGTGCAATCGATTTGCATTTCAGGTGCAATTGATTTGCACATAAACAGAATCAAAATAAAACTAAAACGCATAGAGTGCAATCGATTTGCACTTAAAACAGAATGGACAGAATTGAAAATACTCAGTGAGCAATCGATTTACACTCTTTGTGCAATCGATTTGCATTAACAAAAAATGTCCAAAACAAAATTTTTCTTAAAAATTTAAATACCACATAACATAGATTCACATATAGCATGTATAAAACATATATACAATTATAACAAGGATAGAATGCACCTTATAAGTCGTGTTTGTCAAGTATGCCAAGCTCTCTTCGAATCTTGTAGAACGGTTCTCTTGCCAAAGGTTTGGTGAAGATATCGGCAAGTTGATTATGAGTATCTACAAAGGTTACCCAGACATCTCCTTGAACAACATGATCACAGAGGAAATGGTGTCGAATGTCTATGTGTTTAGTTATTAAATGCATGACGGGATTCTTCGTAATGTTAATAGAACTTGTGTTGTCTCACCTTAGAGGAATGCATCCTAGATCAAGTCCGTAGTCACGAAGTTGTTGTTTTAGCCACAAAATTTGAGCGCAACTACTACCCGCTGCAATATATTCAGCTTCGGCCGTGCTAAGTGCAACACATGCTTGTTTCTTGCAGGCCCATGATACTAATGCATTACCAAGAATATGACAAGTACCACTAGTGCTTTTTCTCTCCGTTTTACAACCTGCATAATCCGCGTCAGAATAACCAATTAAGTTGCAAACACCACCTTTAGGATACCACAATCCGACATTCGTTGTTCCTTTGAGATACTTCATGATCCTCTTTACCGCCGTGAGATGAGATTCCTTTGGGTTAGCTTGAAAGCGGTCACAGAGACAAACACTAAACATTATGTCAGGACGGCTTTCCGTCAAATACAATAAGAAGCCAATCATACCTCGATACTTAGTGATGTCGATGGAAACACCAAATTCATCTTGATCAACATATGAACCAGAACCCATTGGTGTAGACATTGCCTTACAGTTATCCATGTAAAATCTTTTCAAGAGTTCTTTTCAATATTTGGATTGGTTGATGAAGATGCCATCTTTTAGTTGTTTGATTTGAAGTCCAAGAAAATAGTTCATTTTACTTATCATGGACATTTCAAATTCTACTTGCATCATTGCTGAAAATTCTTCACACATTTCTTGATTTGAAGAACCGAAAATGATGTCCTCAACATAGACTTGTGCTAGCAAAATGTCGTCTTTGATTTTCTTGATAAATAAAGTCTTGTCAACTTTGCCCTTTTCGAAACCTTTTTCGCTTAAGAAGTTGCTTAAACGATCATACCATGCCCTTGGTGCTTGTTTCAATCCATAGAGAGAGCTTTTCTCAATTTAAATACATGAGATGGATTCTTGAAATCTTCGAACCCCGTGGGTTGCTTAACATAGACTTCTTCAGTGATATATCCATTCAAGAATGCACTTTTGACATCCATTTGGAAAAGCTGAAAATTTAATGAACAAGCATAGGCAAGTAAGAGTCGAATAGCTTATAACCTTGCAACCGGAGCGAAATTTTCTTCAAAGTATATTCCTTATTCTTGATTGTAGCCTTGTTTTACCAATCTTGCTTTGTTGCGAACAATTATTCCATTCTCGTCAAGTTTGTTTTTGAACACCCATCTTGTTCCAATAATGTGTTTTTTGCTTGGCCTAGGTACAAGTTCCCAAACTTGATTCCTTTCAAATTGATTCAATTATTCTTGCATAGCGATAATCCATTGCTCATCGCCTAAGGCTTCATCAACTTTGGAAGGTTCAAATTGAGAGACAAACGCCATGTTTAGGCAAGCATCCTTGAGATTTAATCTTGTTGACACACCTTGACTGATGTCACTAATTACTTTATCAAAAGGATGATCTCTATGAGTTCTCCATTCTTTTTTTAGATCATTGAGAGTTGATTCTTGTTGAGGTGATTCTTCGTGTTGAATGGGTTGATCTTTGGAAGAATTTTCTTGAGGGCCTTCTAGAATTTCATCATCATCATTATCACAAATAATATTATCCTCCTTGGAGGGGTTAGTTTCATCAAATGAAACATGCATAGATTCTTCAATTGTCAAATTTCTTTTATTGTATATTCTATATGCTTTACTAGAAAGAGAGTAACCAAGAAAAATACCTTCATCGGATTTTTCATCAAACTTACCAAGGTTATCTTTTTCATTGTTTAAGACAAAGCATTTGCATCCGAAGATGTGAAGGAAAGTAATGTTTGGTTTCCTCCATTTGAAGAGTTCATATGGAGTTTTCTTTAAGATTGGTCTTATGTTAACTCTATTGCTAACAAAACATGTCGTGCTCACCGCATCCGCCCAAAAGTATTTTGAAAGGTTTGAGTCGCTAAGCATTGTTCTAGCAAATTCCACAAGAGACCTATTCTTTCTTTCTACCACTCCATTTTGTTGAGGAGTCCTTGGTTCCAAGAAGTTGTGAGATATTACATGTTCTCCACAGAATTCTTCAAATAGAGCATTTTGAAATTCTCCGCCATGGTCACTCCTTATTGAGGCAATTGTTAGAGACTCCTCATTCTGAATTTGTTTAACATACTTCTTGAATGCCTTGAATGCATCAATTTTCTGCACTAAAAAGAATGTCCAAGTATATCTAGAGAAATCGTCAACAATAACCAAAGCATATACATTACCTCTGAAACTCCTTGTTCTCGATGGACCAAATAAGTCCATATGTAACAATTGTAGTTGCCTTGTAGTGGACACTACATTCTTAGATTTGAAAGTTGATCTAGTTTGTTTCCCCTTTTGAAAAGCATCGCATAGTCTATCTTTGATGAAATTTCTCTTAGGCAATCCAATGACAATATCATGCTTGATTAATTTATTCAAGTGTTCCATGTGAATATGAGCCATTCTTTTGTGCCACAGCCATGAATCATCGTTGTTCGCCATGAGACATTTAACCTTCAAAGATGGATCATCAAGAGAAATCATGAATATATTATTGATTCTTTTACCTTTAAGTATAACCTTATGAGTTACTTCATCTTCTATCAAGCATTCATCCTTGGTGAACTTGATTTTGAAGCCTTTGTCACAAAGTTGGCTAATTCTAAGAAGATTGTGCTTTAGTCCTTTAACATAAAGAACATCTTCAATGGATGTGAAAGGTGGAGCACCAAATTTTCCTTTGCCAAGGATTCTTCCCTTATTATTGTCTCCATAAGTGACAAAACCCTTGGCCTTTAGCACTAGATTTTAAAATTGGTTTATGTCTCCTGTCATATGCTTTGAACAACCACTATCAAGATACCAAAGATTGCATGTGGTCTTCAAGCATACCTACAAAACAAATTAGGTTTTGTTAGATACCCAAGTTGCTTTGGGTCCTTCATAATTAGTGTCTTTCTTTACCCACACATAATGCCCACTTTCCACACTAAAGTTTCTAACATAGCAAGCATTAGGTGTATGGCCTTTAATGCCACAATAAAAACAAGTAGGTTCAAAGTTACTTCTATATCTAGAAGGATAAGATTTCCTTTTAGGAAATGTTTTCTTTTTAGGATAGAGATGAACTATTTTAGGTTTGCTCACTTTCCCTTTGGATGATTGATCACTAGCCTTAACAAAGATAGTTTTGTTAGAACTTGGTTTTGAAAACCTTGAATATCCAAGTCCACTTTTATCATTGGAGTATCTTTGTTGGCTAAGAACACCTTCCAATCCAATTTGGTCTTTTTCATATCTTTCAATGACTCTTTTTAATTAGACAATTTGGAAAGAGAGTGATTCACAATATTTGCATACAAAATTATGTTTTTGTTCATCACTTGTTTTTTGTTTTTCTTCTTTGAAATCTTTTTCCATAGAATCACATTTTTCTTCTAAGGATGAAATTTGTTTCTTTTGTGCTGAAATAGTTTTATACAGAATTTTGCATTCATTCAATAGTTCATCTATAGCACCTTGTGCATCACTATCAAAAAGAGAAAATTCATTACTAACCTCATTGTCTTCATCATCGGAATGGTGTGAGGCCATCAATGCTAGATTTGCACTTTCATCACTATCGAAATCGGATGAGGAACTTATTTCATTATCCTCCCATGCGACATAAGCCTTTTTGTTCTTGAATCCCTTCTTGCTTTTGAAGCCACCTTTCTTGGAGAGTTTTGGACAATCCGACTTGATATGACCTTGCTTACCATATTCATAGCATGTGATTTCTTGTGTTGATGTGGAAGCTTCCTTTTTATTAAATTGTTTCTTTCATTTTGAATGAGAAAAGGGTTTGTCATTTCTACCAAAGAACATATCAAGCCTTTTAACAAGAAGCATGAAATTTTCATCTTCTTCCGGATTTTCTTCCTTTTCAACTTCCTTGGAATCTATCTTCAAAGCAATATTCTTGGATTTCTTCTCTTGTTTTTATGCTTTTCAAGTCTTCCGAGTTCCGTTTCATATTCTTGAAGTTTTCCAAACAATGTTGCGGATGTCATGTTGGAGAGACTTTTCTTTTCAAAAATTACCGTTACCTTTGGTTGCCATTCCCTCGTTAAGGACCTAAGTACTTTCAGATTTAGTTCATCATTCGTCAAAGTTTTACCAAGAGCACTTAGATGATTTGTCAAGTTCACAAATCTCTTTTGTAAGTCAAAAATGGTTTCTCCGGGCTGCATTCGAAATAATTCATATTCTTGACTTAGGGTATTTAGTCTTGATCTTTTTACTTCAACCGTTCCTTCATGAGTTTGTACCAAGATATCCCATATTTCTTTTGCTGTCTTGCATGCCGAGATACAAATGAATTCATCCATGCTAAGTGCACCTTGAAGAAGGTTTATTGCCTTTTTATCATAGAGAACTTTCTTCTTATCATCATCATCCCATGCAGTTTTAGGCTTTGATGAGCCAACACCATTGATTACCGTTATAGGGATAAATGGACCATTTTCGACGGCATCCCATATTTCTTCTCCTTGTGCTTCTAGATGTGCCTTCATGCGTATTTTCCAGAAGTCAAAATATTCACCACAAAATAGAGGAGGCTTGTTGTTACTACCACCATCTCTGAAAACGGGATTTTAATTTGCGGAAGCCATTTTGGATCTTTTAGGAACAGGTTACCTATAACCTGATCTGATGCCAATTGTAAGTATGAAGTGCGCCTAAGAGAGGGGTGGATTAGGTACTTTAAAAAATTCTGGTTTTAGTGATGATGGATCTTATTTTTCTGGTTAATGGTGAGTTTAAGAAAGCGTAAAATGGAGAAAAATAAAGAGACACGGGCGATATATCCTGGTTCCCCTCACAGTCCGAGAGTACTCCAGTCCCCTTTCAACATGAAAGAGATTTCCTTATTGTGGCAAACTTAAACAAGAACTACCAAACAACCAAGAACAATCCTCTTGGACCAAGAACAATCCTCTTGGATTTTCACTAAGTCATCTATGAGAAAAATCCTCTCAAAGTGACTACACTTGTATCCAACAATTTTGGAAAGACAAGATTTCAAAAACACTTAAACTTATTTCCAACAATCATGGAAAAATAAGTAAGTAACTATCAATTTTTGAGTCTGAGTGAGCTGAGTAGTATTGATCACTTAGAGTGATTTAACAATGTATGATCTTCTCTTCCAATAATATTATTGTACAATGACTCAAGATATAATTGATCAAAGTTTTATCTTCAATAATGTATGAAAATGTGCAGAAAACTTATGCATGAAAGTGAAGGAATGCTTGCGTTTATATTTTGAAAATTCAGAAAATATTTATGGAAGAGGTGTTGAAACAGATTTTGAAAATGAATATTTATATGTTCATAACACCCTTTTGAAACATCATGAAGTTCTGAAAATGAATCATGAATAAATGCAAAGTTTGAGTGAAAGGTTTCAATGAAAAGGTGTGATGAACAGGCATGTGAAAAGTTGTTGTTTTTCAAAATCGTGCAGCATGCAATCGATTGCACCCTTTGTGTAAATCGATTGCACAAGGTTTCAACAGCTATATTTTCAAAAGTTTTAAGTGTGAAATCGATTGCACTAGCAATGTAAATCAATGGCATATGAAGTCAGTAGAAAAAAGTAAGTGAGTGCAATCGATTGCACAAGCAATGTAAATCGATTGCACTGAGAAACAGAAGCAAACGTTTTGAAAATTTAAGTATGCAATCGATTGCACAAGCAATGTAAATCGATTGCATAGAGAAACAGAAGCAAAAGATCTGAAAAATTAAAGCATGCAATCGATTGCACTAAAATGCAAATCGATTGCACTCAAGTGAAAATTGAAATTTTAACTTTGAAAAACTTGAGTAATGATTTTTAAACATTTCTTTTTCATTATTGAGCATCTATATATTAAGATCAAAGTAAGTAACATTATTATACCTTGAAAGTTGTTAAGAGCTTTGAACTGAAGATTTTGTCCTTAGATGCTTTGAGCTTGATCATAAATCTTTGCCTTCTTCGTCAATCATGGTTTGTCTTCATCAAAACAAAAGCTCATTTGAGAAGCTTGATTTTACAAATCTCTGTCAGCAGTGTGAGGATGTATCTTCCTCACATAAGATCAGAGGTGTATCTTGGTGTTGTACCCCAAAATTTGCCCTCCCATTTCTCACTGATTTCTCCTCACAAAGCTCTTGAAGCTCAAGATCCAGTTAGGGTTTCATCTGCTCAAGACTCCTCCTTGCACTGCTAACCCCAAATTAGGGTTTGTGTTTGCACCAAGATGTTTTGACCTAAAGTACCCAAGATGACTTTCTTGCTTCATATTGACCTCCTAAGTTTATCCATACCAAGTTTCAAGTCCTGATTCCAAATTTTGCCCAGTCAATTGGACAGTTGACCTAGAAATCAACTGTATTGGGGAAAAAGTCAACTGTGGCCAATTGACAGTCAAATCTCATGAAATTAAATCCACATCAACATTATGAACTCCTAGGAGTCATTTGATCAAGTTTGGACCACAACTCCACAAGAAATTTGATCAGATCACCAAAAGGGCAAAATGGTCATTTTTAGGGTTTTGACTGTACAGAGGCAATTTTTGACTGTTTGACCTAGCCAATGGCAAACCAAGCTCACATATGGACTCAAGGACCCCATGGAATTATCTTGACATGCTCAACAAATTCAAAAGATCCCAAATACACAAGATTGACAGTTGAATTTCCCAGTCAATTGATCAGTTTTGACTGTATACTGAAAAGTCAAACTTTGACTTTTTGGTCAAAATCAAGAGTCAAGATTCATTTTTCATCAAAACATGCCAAATCATGAAACTTGTTCACCAAGAAATCACAATTTGCAAATTAGGGTTAGAAAATGGAATTTTTCATAACTTAGAATTTTTCTAAGTTATGAAAAACCCTAATTTTTTCCCAACTTTGCCCCACCTTTTCACCAAGATCCATTTGGATTCAAACAAAAGTCAAAACATGAAAGTTGTAGCTTGTTGCATAATCTACAACTTTGATTCACAAAGTTTTCTCATTTGAAGCTTGTATCTCAAGTTACAATTTTTTGAATAAGGGCACTAAACCATTTTTAACTTAGTGAAAATTTTAACCTAGTTTGACAAGGTTTTCTACCCCACTTCAAGGCCACTTTTCATACCCTTCCACTTGGAATTTCAATTTGCATTTCAAAGATGGATTGTAGTACACATTCCAAGCTTTCCAAAATGTCCAAGAACTTCTCAAACAACCTCATGGTTAGGGAGAATCGAATTTCACAATATAGCAAAAAAACACTTTGTTCATGACCAAGTTCCATGTCCATAACTTTGCAAATTTGAACTCAGCATGGTTTGTGTTACTTTACAGGTCCTTAAACCACATTACACTCCTTAATTTAATGCTTGTTCATTGTGTCAAAGTGTTGTTCCATGAATTCAAGCATTATACACAAGATTGATCCATTTTTGGATAAAGTGAACTTTCCATTTTTACAAAAGCTTGATTTATGTCAATTGGTAAATCAAACAAGTACATAGAAGATCTGCTTAGCACAAGATTATGTACATAACACACTGATCAAGAGAAGATTATGCAGCCCATTAGGAGGCCCCCTACATGCCTAGGAAGCCATTTTGCTTTTGTTGCTTAGAAAAGAAGAAAAGTCCATAACTTGTGATGACACTCATCTCAGCTTAGAAACAGAAGAGCAAACTTATCAAACACACTCAGTAGATCCCAACCAAGCTTTTGCACAAGTCCTTGCCCTCCAAAACACCCTCCACCTCAGAATCATCCTCAAACTGCAAAAACAGAGTTGCCTCTGCAGTTTGAGTGCAAACTCCCATTTCCCTCGAGCATTCTCACCAAGATCAATTCATACACCTTCCATACAACATATGCAAACTAACCATGGCCTAAAACCTGACCTGTAATCACTCTAACAGTTTCCACCATTTTTAATTTTTCCTTTTGCAGTTGAAGTTCTACAGCTCGATACAAGGAGTTTCAAGACAAAGTAAGCATTGAAAAAGCATCCCTGGACCTCAAGGAAGCTTTTCCAATCATCACCTTGCACTGAAAGTTCCTCATTCTCCAGATAGAAGTTCAACTGAATAGGTAAAAGTTTGAATTCGTATCTCTCTTATCATGCATATTTAGTCTTAAGTTTGTGAAGAAACAAGGTCCTACTCATAGCCCTGAACATGTACATAGCTTTACATTTCATTTCTTTTGCCTGAGTAGAGAGAATTTGAGCTTTGAAAATGACAGAAAAATTAGGTTAGGATTTGGGGGAGGAGAAATTCTCCCTCATCTTAGAGAGTTAGAACAAGTTATGCCTATGGTTAGAACCGTCTCTTCATGCTTAACATTTTTTGTGTTGGAAGTTTGTTGAAAAAATCAAAGAATCAGGACATTCGAAGGAAGCTGGTTGGCGCGCGTTTTTGAACAAAATCTGTTCAGAGGTTGAAGAAGAAGTGGATTGGGCTGGGCCTGTGTTATTTTTGCTATCCACACCATTTTTTCTGTTTCACACCCCTCAGCCCATTTGCTTCATTTTTTAACATTTTTGACTTTTTCTTTTTTTGTTTGACTTGTTTATTTTTTCTCAACATACTAAAATTTTGGAAATATTTTTCTCATCATTTTTTGATTTTATTTGGTTTTTATTTGATTTTCTTTTTGATTTGTATATAAATAGATATATACTATTATTTAGGATAAATAGAAAAATATGTAAAAGCACTTCCATTTTTATTTTTATTTTATATTACTCTCTGAAAATATTTCATATAAAAAATCCTATTTTCTAAAAAAATTGAATATTATTATTATTTGTATATAATACATATTTAAATAATATAAATATATATATATATATATATATATATATATATATATATATATATATATATATATATATATATATATATATATATATATATATATATATATATATATATATATATATATATATATATATATATATATATATATATATATATATATATATATATATATATATATATATATATATATATATATATATATATATATATATATATATATATATATATATATATATATATATATATATATATATATATATTAATATATTTAGAATAAAAATGCCAAAAATGTATATACTTTATTTTTAATATTTAATACTAAAAAATGACCTTTTTACAAATATACCATATTTTATTTTATTTTTGTATGCAAATAATAAATATTATGTGAATTAATTAATTAATATACATTTTGATTAAAATTAGGGTTTTTTGCCCTAAATATGAAAATACTCAAAAATAATACCCTTTTTTCTTCTTGTTTTATTTTACATAAACAATACTTTTTTTCATACATATAAAAACTTTCTTTTTTTTGCATTTTGCATATTTATTTAATTTCTATTTTATTATGCAATTTATTTACCTTGCAAATATTCAAAAATGATGTAATAGCCTAGATTTAAATTCTTGTCTAAATATCCCCCATTTGTAAATTTGTACCCCATCCATATATTATTATGTTGTAATAGCGTAGGAATTTAAATTTCGCACTTTATACGCTTTCTAATTATGCCATGTTAGAATTAGGGTTTGCATGCGAAAAACGACAAAAAAAATAGTTTGACCTAATACAAAGATAAATGAGCATGAAAATAAACAACACTTCTCACACTTGCACCCCCTAGGGTATTCCACTTTGTTGCCTTTCAAAAATGGGCCATGTTGCATGTTGAATTTCTTTGGGCAAAGCAAACAAATTGAATGATCATAGTCCCGCGATAAAACTTTTCAAAACAAAACAAAAACAAATGATCAAGTCCCTTAAAGAAATTGCCCAAAGATATTTAAACGCCGTTGCAATTATGGTCCAAACGATGACCCGCGCCTGTCCCTTTTCACCTCCTAATACAAGATTGTCCACCAAATGCAATGGTGGAACAAAATTGTCAAAAGGTTTAAAACATAACAAAAATCTTTGAGAAAACTTTAGGGTAGACAACTCTTAAGTACTTGTCAAATTGCCAAGAAAACACTTGCCTATTTTCAAAACCCACTTCACAAACACTTTCAAAATCAAACTTTCCAAAAACCCTTGAAACATCTTTTTTAAAAGATAAAACACCTTTTGTAAAACATTCGAGTAAAGAATTGTTACAAGGTTAGCCTAATACAAGGCATCTTTTCAAAACATTTTCAAAACCACACACCAAGCACCATTTCAAACAATTGAAAACCAACGCAAGTTGATCTAAGCAAGTACCTAAGAGCCCATGGATAACCATGGATAGAAGGGGTGCTAATACCTTCCCCTTCTATAATCTACTCCCCGAACCCAAGAAAAATCTCAAAGGTTTTTGCTGTGCTTTTTAAACCTTTCCTTAGGATAAAATAAAAAGTCGGTGGCGACTCTTGCTCAACCGAAACATTTGCGAAAACAAACGCAAAACTCTAGTCAGTTCTCCCACCACACCACAGAACTGGCGACTCTGCTGGGGAGGTTATTTTTAAAGTGGAGTAACCTTAGGGCTTAGATCACCCTCTTGCATGACTAATTGTTTGATTTGCTTGCTTTATACTTTGGCTCTATTGTTTGGGTTTACAATCCTCCACCCGGATTTTGGGAAACATTCATAGATAGCAATACGTTGTGGAAACTGTGCGGGGTATACCGACACGGTCTAAGCAATAGCTATATTAGTGCGACATATTTGTGAGTACCGGTAACCCTTGAGTTCAATCAAGGAGAGTACGGGGCCGCTGAGTGATGTCACTAAGCACTAATGACCTAGAACCTTACTTGACCATCTTGGCCTTTTATTAGGGGTAGTGAGATGACCGGCTTTGGTGCAGTCCGAAGTTGGTAGATACTCGATACTACACTCATTGAGGGTTGTTTTCTTGGAATATTTTGGTCGCTAGTTAAGTGGCTAAACCAAAACAATGAACAATGAAAACAATCCAGTGATATTGAGCTCCTTAGAACCCGGTTACTATTTATAGGACAGGTTTTTAAGCCAACTACACTCAAGAGGGTACTTACCTATGAAACCCCACGCGAGCCTGAAACTAGGGTTTGGTGTGATTTGCTTGTACATATGTCTTGTGCATACATCATAAACATCATAAAGCATCATATGCATTCACTAACCATTTCGAGGGTTGAGATCTTCATCATTGTTCTTGTTTTGTAGGTCATGGAAATACCTCGCAGAAATACCATTCAAGTCAACCTTGTGAGAATCTCTCCTCAACTCAAGGAGATCACTTCAAGAATTCCGGAAAATTCATCCTTCAGTGAAAGACATGGTAGACTGATCAGCCTAGTCAACACCAACATTGAAGAAGATATGATGAAAGTGCTATTCCAGTTCTTTGACCCTCTTCACCACTGTTTCACTTTCCCTGATTATCAGTTGGTTCCCACTTTGGAGGAGTTTTCTCAACTCCTAAGAATCCCTATCCTTAATCAACTACCCTTCAACGGTACGGAGAAGGAACCAAAGCCTGAAGATGTTGCTCGAGCATTACATCTGCAACCATCTGAAATCAAGGGGCATTGGGAAACCAGAAGCGGCGTCAAAGGATTCTTAGCAAAGTTCTTGTTTGAAAAGGCACAAGAATGTTGGAACTCATTGGACCTACAAGCCTTTGAAGAGATTGTGGCACTCCTTATCTATGGGTTGGTCTTGTTCCCAAATCCTGACCAATTGGTAGATGTCAACGCCGTCAAAATCTTCTTGTCCAGGAATCCAATACCAACATTGCTTGGGGACATTCTTCACTCATTTTACACACGAACAATGAGAAAGAGGGGTGTTCTCATGTGCTGTACTCCTATCCTCGCAAGGTGGTTTATTTCGCACCTTCCACAATCTGTCCTGAAGAATGATCAAGGTACAAGGTGGTCCCAACGGTTGATGACTCTTACTCATTCTGATGTGCATTGGTGTTCTCGGTCCAGAGAAAATGTCATCATTGTCGATCGCTGCGGAGAGTTTCCTAATGTTCCTTTGTTTGGAATCAGAGGAGGTATCACCTACAATCCTTGCCTAGCTTTGAGACAATTTGGATATGCACGGAGGGATGGCCCTCATGACATGCTGATTCCTAGCCTAGTTTTTGACTTCGACAACGATGCGCAAGGACTTCACCAAAGATTCATCAGAGCTTGGGGAAAACTCAACAAGGTTGATAGCAAGACTCTGGGACACAAGAACTCCATCCCTCTTGAGCCCTATCTCAAGTGGGTACGAGCCCGAGCCCAAAGTCTAATGATGCCTTATCCTCATGTTCTCCCTATGATTAAAGAGCCCGTCAATGAAGGAGAGGTTCCCTACACCATCCTGCATCCAGACATGCCTACATCGTGGGAGGAAATGCAGAAAAGTTGGATCCAGCTCAAAGAGGAACGGAACACTTTTGAAGCTAGCTACTACGCCAGTGAAAAGAAGGTTCTAGAGCTTACCCGCCGACTCCACGAGCAAGAGGCCCTCAATACCTACATCGCACCAAAGAGGATGCGCAATGTCTTTCTGCCTTAGGAAGTTTATTTTGTAATATTTGGCCCATGGGGCATTTATGTACTAACAAATTTCTTCTTATTAATACGACGTGCGTTCCTCTTTGTCTGAAGCAATTTTGAATGTTCTAAACCCTTGAATGCATTGCATACATAAGCATACCATTCATCATGTGCATAAGCAGGTCTCACTCCAGGGTTCCTTATCTATCTGCTGTTTATTTCAGTAGGATGGATCTCGAGCAAACAGTCAAAGACCTACAGGCTCAGAATGCACAGTTCCAGCAACTCTTGATGACCTTGGTCAAGAGTCAAGAGGATATCAAGACTCAACTGGAGAATAAGGACCCAGTGAAGAAGAAGAAGAAGAGGGTTGGAGTGGCCACTTTGGGGAGAAGATTCAACGGAGAAGCTCGGAGAGTGCTTGAATTTCCTCCAACTTCTGATGAAGGGACTAGTAAAAGAGATCAAGTTGTGGTGCCTTCCGAGTCTGATGCAGAGGAGGAAGAAGTTGAAGAGGATGAAGATTATTCTGACCAGCAGTATCCTCCAGCTGATGACAAATATAAAGGTTTAGAAGACAGATTGGCTGCTATGGAATTGCAAAGGGTACCGGGTTTAGATTTTGAAGACATGGGCTTGGTCGCCGGAATTGTGATTCCCCCAAAATTCAAAGTACCAGTGTTTGTGAGGTACGACGGGCTATCCTGTCCCAAGATGCATCTCAGGTCTTATGTGAGAAAAATTCAACCCTATACGGCAGATAAAAACCTCTGGATTCACTTCTTTCAAGACAGCCTGTCGGGGGCTCAGTTGGAATGGTTTTATCAGTTAGAAGGAACCAGTGTCAGAAGTTGGGAAGATTTGGCCACCGCTTTTTACAAACAATACCAGTATAATTCCGATCTTGCTCCTACTCGTACCCAACTTCAGGGTATGTCACTAGGAACAAGTGAGGGATTCAAAGAATATGCACAAAAATGGAGGGATTTGGCTGGCAGGGTGCAGCCTCCTTTAACCGATCGTGAGCTCGTTGATATGTTTCTTGGGACCCTATCTGGGCCATTTTTCAATCATTTAATTGGTAACTCTTCCGCGGGGTTTACTGATTTGATCTTAACAGGCGAGAGAATTGAGGCTGGCATCAAGTCAGGAAAGATTCAGAAGGGTGTCGCTGCAAGTGTTGAGAAGAAACCGTTTAAGAAGGAGACAACTATGGTATATTCTCAAAGAAGAGCAGGGAAGGTGGAGCGTCGGCCGACTGTGGGGGCCGTAATGATTCAAAACACTCCGAGTGAGCAGCCTCGCTATAACCAGACCAGACCAAATCAGCAACGGGTAGAAAGGACACACCGGCAATTCACCCGTATTAATATGACTCCAGCACAGGTGCTTCCCCATCTGTTGAAATTAAATCTTGCCACTATCAAGGAAGCGCCAAAGAATGTGAATACGTCTTCCCCGCATTATCATGCCAATGCTAAGTGCGCCTATCATTCAGACAGTGTTGGACACGACACCAATGATTGTTGGGCACTCAAGCATAAGATTCAGGACCTGATAGAGGCTAAGGAAGTAGAGTTTGACGCTCCAGAAAAACCCAATGTGATATCTGCACCTATGCCGAAGCACGGTCGGAGTGTCAATGCCATTGAAGAGGATCTGTATGTTGCTGACGTTAGTGATCTGACTACTCCACTGTTAACCGTTAAGTTAAATTTGTTGAGGGCCGGGATCTTCCCGGGATGTAAAGAAGACTGTTACTGTTGCCACTCTCTGCCGTTTGATTGTCCGCTATTGAAGAAAGGCATCCAAGGCCTCATGGATAGCCGACAAATTTTGTTTGAAAAAGTTCCTGCCGTTCCAGTTCATGTTGAAAATGTGTCAATCATAACCATTCACGCCAATCTTTCCGAGGCCGTCAAAAAGCCAGTTAAGATTACACCAGCTGCGAAGTCTATACCTTTGAAGATAACAATGCTGGGGCCTGTTCCCTATGTTTCTGAGAAGTCGATACCTTGGAACTATGGTGGTGACATCTACTACCATGGTATCAAGCAAGTTGAAACAGTTGAAGAAAGTTCAGATGATGAAGAGGCCAGCATTAGTAATATTGCGGGCACCAGCAAAATCACCAGGAGTGGGAGGATATTTTCTCCAGAGATTGCTCCTCCAAAAGCAGTCTTTGGACCCTCATCAGCTAAAGAAGTCATCCCCGCACCAGTAAATCTCTCTGTCAGAACTCCTTTGATTGAAGAAATTTTCGTTCCTAGTGCTGTCTCTCCTACCATTGCCGATAAAGGAAAAGGAATACAAGATGAGTCCGTCAGGACGAGGGATCAACCCTTGGCGATTCCAGAAGCTTCCAAGAAAGAAATGGACGAGATTTTGAGGATAATCAAGAGAAGTGACTACGATGTGGTGGAACAGTTGGGGCAAACCCCCTCCAAGATCTCCATGCTGGCACTGTTACTTTGCTCAGAAGCGCACGCTCAAGCTTTGATTAAGTTTCTAAAGGCAGCTCATGTGCCCCAGGAAACCTCTGCAGATCAATTTCAACATTGCGTGGCTAGCCTGACTGCAGACAATGGGCTAGGTTTTTCTGATGCCGACCTGACCCCTAAAGGCCGAAACCACAATGATGCGTTGCATATTTCAATCGAGTGTCGCGGAACCACCCTTGCACATGTTCTGGTTGATACCGGTTCATCACTGAATGTTTTGCCTAAGAAGGCCTTGGACCGGCTAGATTGCGAAGGGTTGGAATTGAAGCCGAGTGATATTGTCGTCAGAGCTTTTGATGGGTCGAAAAGAATGGTCCATGGAGAAGTTGAAATTCCTGTCAAGATAGGTACTGAGGTGTTTAAATCCACTTTCTACGTAATGGACATCCGCCCATCATACTCCTGCCTGCTGGGTAGACCTTGGATACACCATGCTGGGGCGGTCACCTCATCCCTGCATCAGATGCTGAAGTACCCTGTCAAGGGAAAGATCATTACTGTCCACGGCGAAGAAGAGTACATGATTAGCCATTTAAATTCTTTCCGGTATGTGGAAGTTGAAGGGGAGTTTATTGAGACACCGTTTCAACATTTCGAAGAAGTGTTTCCTGAGATAGCAGTGGCGAAATTGACAGCTGAGACACCAAGGCAGATGGCCAGAATGGCATCTCTGGAGGATGCAAGGGCTGCAGTTAAAGAAGGGAAGAATTCAGTGTGGGGGCAGTTACCCGATTTTCCGCATAAAGCTGACAAGTCTGGATTAGGTTTCACAGCTGCCGGTCAGAAGGCTATGCGCCGGTCAAAGATTGAGAGGGCGCCAGTCAAAATTTCTCCTTACAGAATCAACGCCTTGGAAGATGAAGACAAGGACAACAACATTGAAGATTGGGTTTATCCAACTGTCGGAGGAGGGTTGAGCAATTGGGAGGCAAAAGACTTTGTCCCCATCACTTTTATTCCTCAGTAATTTATCTATCGAACATTTCCTATTTTGGTCTGTAATATTTTACTTTCAAACAATCCGTACACTATCTTTTTCACCTCCTGCCTTGCCCGGGGCATGTAGGTCCACTTGTAAGGGTTTTGACTATTTTTCATATTCATATGCCATGTTTAATGATTCATTGGACGTTTTTCATTTGATAAACTGCTTGTGTTCATTTCCTTTCCTTTTGCATTTTTGTTTAAGGATGGCTATCCCTTACACACACCCACACTCACCAATGCAGGTACCCATCCACTCCGGATTCCATGGGTGACTATTCTGCTGTATCTTTCAATAACTCTGAAGACCTGGTCAATCTAGCCGAGTTCGAAGATGACGAAGGTTGTGAAGTACCAGGGGAACTAGCCAGACTTCTGCAACAAGAGGAAAGAGCCATCTTACCGCATGAGGAGCCATTGGAAACTGTCAACTTGGGAACCGAGGAAAATCGGAAGGAGGTGCAGGTGGGTGCCAACCTGGAACCAGAAGTTAAGGAACGCTTGGTACAGTTACTGAATGAGTATGTTGAAATCTTCGCTTGGTCCTATGAAGACATGCCGGGTTTGGACACAGACATCGTGGTTCACCGTCTCCCCACAAGAGAAGACTGTCCACCAATCAAGCAAAAGGTTCGCCGAATGAGGCCTGACATGTCTGAAAAAATTAAAGCAGAAGTAATGAAGCAGTTCAATGCTGGCTTTCTGGCTGTTACGTCCTATCCTCAATGGGTCGCTAACATTGTGCCAGTACCGAAGAAAGATGGCAAAGTCAGGATGTGTGTGGACTACCGGGATTTGAATAGGGCCAGCCCTAAGGATGATTTCCCGCTACCCCATATTGACATCTTGATCGACAATACAGCTCAGCACAAAGTGTTTTCCTTCATGGATGGATTTTCGGGCTATAATCAAATCAAAATGGCTCCCGAAGATATGGAGAAAACAACTTTTGTCACACAGTGGGGCACTTTCTGTTACAAAGTGATGCCGTTCGGGCTGAAGAACGCAGGGGCAACTTATCAACGCGCCATGGTAGCTTTATTTCATGACATGATACATCATGAGATTGAGGTTTACGTAGACGATATGATAGCTCGGTCACAAACAGAGGAAGAGCACCTTGAACATTTGGAGAAGTTGTTTGCCAGGTTAAAAGAGTACAAGTTAAGGCTGAATCCAAGCAAATGCACTTTTGGAGTTAGATCTGGTAAACTCCTGGGATTCATTGTAAGCAACAAAGGCATTGAAGTCGATCCGGCAAAAGTGAAAGCAATACAAGAAATGCCTGCTCCCCGTACTGAAAAGGAGGTTAGAGGATTCTTGGGGCGCATAAACTATATTGCCAGGTTCATCTCACATCTGACCTCTACCTGTGAGCCAATTTTCAAACTCTTGAAGAAAGATCAGGTGGCGGAATGGAACGACGATTGTCAAGCTGCTTTTGATAGAATCAAGGAATATTTGCTAGAACCTCCTATTCTGATGCCACCCGTCGAAGGAAGACCTTTGATCATGTATTTGACCGTCTTGGATAATTCAATGGGGTGTGTTTTGGGCCAGCATGACGAGTCTGGTCGAAAAGAGCATGCTATTTATTACCTTAGCAAAAAGTTTACCGACTGTGAGACTCACTACTCATTGCTCGAGAAAACTTGCTGCGCTTTGGTATGGGCTGCTCGCCGACTAAGACAGTATATGTTGACTCATACTACCTTGTTGATTTCCAAAATGGATCCTATCAAATATATCTTCGAAAAGCCCGCTTTATCTGGAAGGATAGCTAGATGGCAAATGATCTTAACTGAGTATGACATCCAGTACACCACCCAAAAAGCTATAAAAGGGAGTGTACTAGCTTACCATCTGGCTCATCAGGCTATCGAAGACTATCAACCCATGAGATTTGACTTCCCAGACGAGGACATCATGAATTTGGACAACATTGAAAGTGACGGACCGTATGACGGACCCGAAAAGGGATCCCGATGGACCCTGTACTTTGATGGTGCTTCAAATGCACTTGGAAATGGTATTGGCGCGGTACTCATTTCTCCGGAAGGATGCCACACTCCTTTCACAGCCCGACTTTGCTTCAGCTGCACAAACAACATGGCTGAGTATGAAGCCTGCATCTTTGGTCTCAAGGCTGCTATAGACTTGGGGATCAAATCTTTGATCGTATTCGGGGACTCGGCTTTGGTCATCAGCCAGATCAAAGGAGATTGGGATACCAAACATCCTAATCTTATTCCATACAAAGAACATGTTCTGACATTGTTGCCTCACTTCGAGCAAATTAACTTCGAGCACTTCCCGCGAGAAGAGAATCAGCTAGCAGATGCTCTAGCCACAATGTCCTCCATGTTTAAACTCAACTGGGATAACGAGGCTCCCCAAATCACTATCGAGCGAATGGATGAACCCGCGCATTGTCACGAGATTAATACCGAAGAAGTAGTGGAACAACCTTGGTTCCATGAAATCAAAAGGTATCTCGAGACCCAAGATTATCCCGACGGAGCTTCCGTGAATGACAAGAAGTTCTTAAGGAAATTCGCTGCTAAGTTCTTCCTGAGCAACGGCATCCTTTACAAACGAAGCCATGATTGCGTATTACTCCGGTGTGTGGATAAAGTTGAAGCAGAGTTGATTATGACCGACATACACAACGGACCATTTGGCACTCACTTGAGCGGGCATACAATGGCTAAGAAGATCCTAAGGGCAGGCTATTACTGGTCTACCATGGAGGCTGACTGCCATCAGCATTCCCGTACTTGTCACAAGTGTCAAGTCTATGCTGACAAAGTTCATATCCCTCCGGTTCCCCTCAACGTCCTGACTGCTCCGTGGCCCTTTGCAATGTGGGGCATTGATATGATTGGAGAGATCAAGCCCACGGCTTCAAACGGACATCGCTTCATCCTGGTTGCCATTGACTACTTCACTAAATGGGTCGAAGCAGCTTCCTTCGCCTCTGTCACCAAAAATGTGGTTGCCCGCTTTATCAAACATAATCTCATATGTCGGTATGGTGTTCCCGACAGGATCATCACAGACAACGGTACAAATCTGAATAATACAATGATCACTGCATTATGCGAACAGTTCAAGATTTATCATCACAATTCATCTCCCTATCGGCCGAAGATGAACGGTGCTGTTGAGGCTGCAAACAAAAACATTAAAAAGATCATTCAGAAAATGACGGTCACTTACAAAGACTGGCATGAGATGTTGCCGTTTGCTCTGCATGGATACCGTACGACGGCACGTACTTCAACTGGGGCAACCCCATTTTCTCTGGTTTATGGCATGGAGGCTGTTTTGCCTATGGAAGTTCAGATCCCTTCTCTAAGGATCATGAAGGATGCAGGTTTGAATGAAGATGATTGGATGCAGATTCGACTTGATCAACTCAATCTGATCGACAAAAAGCGACTTGCTGCTATATGCCATGGTCAGACGTATCAAAAACGGATGATCAAGGCTTTCAACAAGAAAGTTAGGCGTCAAGTGTATCAAGTCGGAGATCTAGTAGTCAAACGGATTATCTTACCGCAAAGTGATCCCAGGGGCAAATGGACTCCTACATATGAAGGACCATTTGTGATCAAGAGCGTATTTTCTGGTGGTGCAATGATTCTGACCACCATGGACGGCGACGATTTGCCGCACCCTGCGAACGCAGACATAGTCAAAAGATACTACGCATAAAGTAACCCGACAAGTCGAAAACCCGAAAGGGCGGCTTGGGCAAAAATGGGCATCCCGGTAAACCGAAAACCCGAAAGGGCGGTTCAGGCAAAAATTAGGGATAAAAACAAAAAAGTCTGCGCACCCGGCAAGTCGAAAACCCGAAAGGGCGGCTTGGGAAAAAAGGGGTTTCCCGGTGGATCGAAAACCCGAAAGGGCGATTCAGGAAAAAATTAGGGAATTAAAGCGTGTGACTATGTCTCGTCGGATCACTTCAAAGACAGTCTCTTCATCAACCGGTTCCAGGTTTCTGATCAATCCAGCCATCGTCAAACGAAGCATTGAATGGACAGAGGTTCAGAGTTGTGAAAGCTACAGCAGAACGGAATCCCATGCAATTATTTCACATAGCCATCTTTATTTTGTATAAATTTTTCAAATATTTACGGCAAGATCCTCTTACTAGGATGATTATTTCCTTTGTACAAATATACTCAAAGAAAATCAATACAAATACTCTTCCCAAAATTTGTGTCATTTCCCTTTTTCTTTTTCTTTTGCACTATTCGTTTTATTTTGAGAAACGTCCAATGTTTTGTTAAATAGGCATATGCATTTGAAGCATGATCAATTCCTAATTAAAACCTAAGAAAAGGATTACTGATAGGATGAAAGTACAGATGGATATTTTGACACCTTTTCAAAGGAAATCCCTCAAGACCTGTAATCCACATCCCTGGCAAACCCTGAGGTCTCTCTCCAGCAGACCCTCAAAGCTTGTCCCCAGTAAGGTTCTGAAAGGTATTCCCCGCAGAGTACAGACGTCCCTCCCGAGTTTTATTCAAAGTTATTCCTCACAGAGGCTTATAACTGGGTTATCCTCAGCTAACAACCAGGGGAGATCGCGCTCGCCAAAATTCTTCCCATCCCCGGCGGAGTTCCTCAAAATTCCCCCAACAATAACTTATCAATACAATCCCCGGAGGAGGTTATCTTTGCGAAATCCCCAGCCAGAGAATCTTCCAGAAATCATTTTCCCTCAGAGTTTAAGCTTCAGTATCTCCAGCAGATCAAAAGCTTCGAATGGACAATCCCCAGCGGAATCAGACTTTTTAACCTTCTCCCCACAGAGTTTTTAGGAAGAAAATCTTGGGTTCCCCAGTGAAATTTCCAGAGATACTTCTCTCCTGGCTGAAGATTCTCAATCTAGTCTCCCCAGCATTAAGTCTACTAGTTTGGTACTCCCCAGTAGAAGACTCCGGGAATTCCCCAGAAGATTGGTATACAACCCAAGCTCCAGGTTCCCCAGCAACAACCCAGGACTTATTTTCCCCGGCAGCAGTCAGGATACTTCCATCTTCCGCTGTCTCGGATTCATCTATCCTATGCAAGACAGCTCTCCAGCTTACATGCACATCCATTTACATCCATAACACAAAATATACATTGTATCATGCATCATAGCATTGCATACGACTAACTCTTTGCCTTTATTAGTCGACAGACTAAAATTATTCAACTTCAAGATTTCTGAAAACAGTTCACGGGTTCTCCAAGTAAACGGATGTTAACCTATCACTTGTTCAGATTCTTCTCAAGACTTCTGAAAACAGTTCATGGATTCTTCCCAAGTAACGGATGTTAATCTATCAACTTGTTCAGATGCAACTTTTGAAAACAGTTTACGGACGCTTCCCAACAACGGATGTTGTTCTATTGCTTATTCAACTTCAAGATTTCTGAAAACAGTTCATGGATTCTTCCCAAGTAACGGATGTTAATCTATCAACTTGTTCAGATGCAACTTTTGAAAACAGTTTACGGACGCTTCCCAACAACGGATGTTGTTCTATTGCTTATTCAACTTCAAGATTTCTGAAAATAGTTCACGGGTTCTCCAAGTAAACGGATGTTAACCTATCACTTGTTCAGATTCTTCTCAAGACTTCTGAAAACAGTTCATGGATTCTTCCCAAGTAACGGATGTTAATCTATCAATTTGTTCAGATGCAACTTTCTGAAAACAGTTCACGGGTTCTCCAAGTAAACGGATGTCAACCTACGGCTTGTTCAGACCTCTAATTCAAAAGTGGTCCAAAGCTTGGACACTTTCCTGATATTCCCTTCCAGATGGCATCTTTAAGCCCATCCCCGACAAGTTTCTGTCAGTCTTCCAGATGGCATCGTTAAGCCCTTCTCCAAATGGCATCTCTAAGCCCATTCCCGCATCCAGTGCTTTGACGAGTGCAAATTTCCGGGCACTCTAGTGTCCAATCTCCTTTTACCCTCGAGTCACGAAAGGCAAGCTTGCCAATCTAACTCTTCAGGTCCAAGAAGATTGATCAGGGGCAACTGTTGTACCCCAAAATTTGCCCTCCCATTTCTCACTGATTTCTCCTCACAAAGCTCTTGAAGCTCAAGATCCAGTTAGGGTTTCATCTGCTCAAGACTCCTCCTTGCACTGCTAACCCCAAATTAGGGTTTGTGTTTGCACCAAGATGTTTTGACCTAAAGTACCCAAGATGACTTTCTTGCTTCATATTGACCTCCTAAGTTTATCCATACCAAGTTTCAAGTCCTGATTCCAAATTTTGCCCAGTCAATTGGACAGTTGACCTAGAAATCAACTGTATTGGGGAAAAAGTCAACTGTGTCCAATTGACAGTCAAATCTCATGAAATTAAATCCACATCAACATTATGAACTCCTAGGAGTCATTTGATCAAGTTTGGACCACAACTCCACAAGAAATTTGATCAGATCACCAAAAGGGCAAAATGGTCATTTTTAGGGTTTTGACTGTACAGAGGCAATTTTTGACTGTTTGACCTAGCCAATGGCAAACCAAGCTCACATATGGACTCAAGGACCCCATGGAATTATCTTGACATGCTCAACAAATTCAAAAGATCCCAAATACACAAGATTGACAGTTGAATTTCCCAGTCAATTGATCAGTTTTGACTGTATACTGAAAAGTCAAACTTTGACTTTTTGGTCAAAATCAAGAGTCAAGATTCATTTTTCATCAAAACATGCCAAATCATGAAACTTGTTCACCAAGAAATCACAATTTGCAAATTAGGGTTAGAAAATGGAATTTTTCATAACTTAGAATTTTTCTAAGTTATGAAAAACCCTAATTTTTTCCCAACTTTGCCCCACCTTTTCACCAAGATCCATTTGGATTCAAACAAAAGTCAAAACATGAAAGTTGTAGCTTGTTGCATAATCTACAACTTTGATTCACAAAGTTTTCTCATTTGAAGCTTGTATCTCAAGTTACAATTTTTTGAATAAGGGCACTAAACCATTTTTAACTTAGTGAAAATTTTAACCTAGTTTGACAAGGTTTTCTACCCCACTTCAAGGCCACTTTTCATACCCTTCCACTTGGAATTTCAATTTGCATTTCAAATATGGATTGTAGTACACATTCCAAGCTTTCCAAAATATCCAAGAACTTCTCAAACAACCTCATGGTTAGGGAGAATCGAATTTCACAATATAGCAAAAAAACACTTTGTTCATGACCAAGTTCCATGTCCATAACTTTGCAAATTTGAAATCAGCATGGTTTGTGTTACTTTACAGGTCCTTAAACCACATTACACTCCTTAATTTAATGCTTGTTCATTGTGTCAAAGTGTTGTTCCATGAATTCAAGCATTATACACAAGATTGATCCATTTTTGGATAAAGTGAACTTTCCATTTTTACAAAAGCTTGCTTTATGTCAATTGGTAAATCAAACAAGTACATAGAAGATCTGCTTAGCACAAGATTATGTGCATAACACACTGATCAAGAGAAGATTATGCAGCCCATTAGGAGGCCCCCTACATGCCTAGGAATCCATTTTGCTTTTGTTGCTTAGAAAAGAAGAAAAGTCCATAACTTGTGATGACACTCATCTCAGCTTAGAAACAGAAGAGCAAACTTATCAAACACACTCAGTAGATCCCAACCAAGCTTTTGCACAAGTCCTTGCCCTCCAAAACACCCTCCACCTCAGAATCATCCTCAAACTGCAAAAACAGAGTTGCCTCTGCAGTTTGAGTGCAAACTCCCATTTCCCTCGAGCATTCTCACCAAGATCAATTCATACACCTTCCATACAACATATGCAAACTGACCATGGCCTAAAACCTGACCTGTAATCACTCTAACAGTTTCCACCATTTTTAATTTTTCCTTTTGCAGTTGAAGTTCTACAGCTCGATACAAGGAGTTTCAAGACAAAGTAAGCATTGAAAAAGCATCCCTGGACCTCAAGGAAGCTTTTCCAATCATCACCTTGCACTGAAAGTTCCTCATTCTCCAGATAGAAGTTCAACTGAATAGGTAAAAGTTTGAATTCGTATCTCTCTTATCATGCATATTTAGTCTTAAGTTTGTGAAGAAACAAGGTCCTACTCATAGCCCTGAACATGTACATAGCTTTACATTTCATTTCTTTTGCCTGAGTAGAGAGAATTTGAGCTTTGAAAATGACAGAAAAATTAGGTTAGGATTTGGGGGAGGAGAAATTCTCCCTCATCTTAGAGAGTTAGAACAAGTTATGCCTATGGTTAGAACCGTCTCTTCATGCTTAACATTTTTTGTGTTGGAAGTTTGTTGAAAAAATCAAAGAATCAGGACATTCGAAGGAAGCTGGTTGGCGCGCGTTTTTGAACAAAATCTGTTCAGAGGTTGAAGAAGAAGTGGATTGGGCTGGGCCTGTGTTATTTTTGCTATCCACACCATTTTTTCTGTTTCACACCCCTCAGCCCATTTGCTTCATTTTTTAACATTTTTGACTTTTTCTTTTTTTGTTTGACTTGTTTATTTTTTCTCAACATACTAAAATTTTGAAAATATTTTTCTCATCATTTTTTGATTTTATTTGGTTTTTATTTGATTTTCTTTTTGATTTGTATATAAATAGATATATACTATTATTTAGGATAAATAGAAAAATATGTAAAAGCACTTCCATTTTTATTTTTATTTTATATTACTCTCTGAAAATATTTCATATAAAAAATCCTATTTTCTAAAAAAATTGAATATTATTATTATTTGTATATAATACATATTTAAATAATATATATATATATATATATATATATATATATATATATATATATATATATATATATATATATATATATATATATATATATATATATATATATATATATATATATATATATATATATATATATATATATATATATATATATATATATATATATATATATATATATATATATATATATATATATATATATATATATATATATATATATATATATATATATATATATATATATATATATATATATATATATATATATATTAATATACTTAGAATAAAAATGCCAAAAATGTATATACTTTATTTTTAATATTTAATACTAAAAAATGACCTTTTTACAAATATACCATATTTTATTTTATTTTTGTATGCAAATAATAAATATTATGTGAATTAATTAATTAATATACATTTTGATTAAAATTAGGGTTTTTTGCCCTAAATATGAAAATACTCAAAAATAATACCCTTTTTTCTTCTTGTTTTATTTTACATAAACAATACTTTTTTTCATACATATAAAAACTTTCTTTTTTTTGCATTTTGCATATTTATTTAATTTCTATTTTATTATGCAATTTATTTACCTTGCAAATATTCAAAAATGATGTAATAGCCTAGATTTAAATTCTTGTCTAAATATCCCCCATTTGTAAATTTGTACCCCCTCCCTATATTATTATGTTGTAATAGCGTAGGAATTTAAATTTCGCACTTTATACGCTTTCTAATTATGCCATGTTAGAATTAGGGTTTGCATGCGAAAAACGACAAAAAAAATAGTTTGACCTAATACAAAGATAAATGAGCATGAAAATAAACAACACTTCTCACACTTGCACCCCCTAGGGTATTCCACTTTGTTGCCTTTCAAAAATGGGCCATGTTGCATGTTGAATTTCTTTGGGCAAAGCAAACAAATTGAATGATCATAGTCCCGCGATAAAACTTTTCAAAACAAAACAAAAACAAATGATCAAGTCCCTTAAAGAAATTGCCCAAAGATATTTAAACGCCGTTGCAATTATGGTCCAAACGATGACCCGCGCCTGTCCCTTTTCACCTCCTAATACAAGATTGTCCACCAAATGCAATGGTGGAACAAAATTGTCAAAAGGTTTAAAACATAACAAAAATCTTTGAGAAAACTTTAGGGTAGACAACTCTTAAGTACTTGTCAAATTGCCAAGAAAACACTTGCCTATTTTCAAAACCCACTTCACAAACACTTTCAAAATCAAACTTTCCAAAAACCCTTGAAACATCTTTTTTAAAAGATAAAACACCTTTTGTAAAACATTCGAGTAAAGAATTGTTACAAGGTTAGCCTAATACAAGGCATCTTTTCAAAACATTTTCAAAACCACACACCAAGCACCATTTCAAACAATTGAAAACCAAGGCAAGTTGATCTAAGCAAGTACCTAAGAGCCCATGGATAACCATGGATAGAAGGGGTGATAATACCTTCCCCTTCTATAATCTACTCCCCGAACCCAAGAAAAATCTCAAAGGTTTTTGCTGTGCTTTTTAAACCTTTCCTTAGGATAAAATAAAAAGTCGGTGGCGACTCTTGCTCAACCGAAACATTTGCGAAAACAAACGCAAAACTCTAGTCAGTTCTCCCACCACACCACACTTGGGAAACGAAACCCCTTCTTACTTAGAAAACACTGGTGCCTTGAACTTTGGTGGAATAACCCCAGACACCAAACCCAGCTCTTCAAAGTCCATCCCAGGCACTTTATGAATTTCCATTGCCATTAGACGCTCTTCCAGTTGTTTGTACTTCTCATCAGCTGGAGGATATTTCTCTTCAGAGTAATCATCCTCTTCTTCCTCTTCAGATTCTTGATGGTCAATCACTTCCTTCTTTTTCCCTTCTTGATTATCCTTTTCACCTGATGATGTTGTGAAGTCTAGGGTCCATCTGGCTGGCCATGGGAACCTTCTTCCCAGATTTAAAACACCAGTTGATTTCTTTTCTTTCTTCTTCTTTTATTTGATCAACAAAGTTTTCAAATCCTCTTGTCCATTGGCTAGAGTCAAGAACAATTGTTGAAACTGAGCATTCTGCGCCTGGAGATCTTTTATCGTCTGTTCCATGTCCACTCACTGAAATAAACAGTAGAAATATGAGGATACCTATTTTAATAGGCCTGCTTATGTTATGATGAATGAAGATGCATATGCAAATGATTTCAAGGAAATTAGAGACTTAAATTTGCTTTTAGACAAAAAAGGAACACACGTTATATTAATAAATCAAAGTTTGAGTACATCATGCCTCTTTGGGCTTACAAAGAAATACAAAAAACTCTAAGATAAAAAAGTTGAACGCATCCTCTTTGGTGCGATGTAGACATTCAGACTCCGCTCCTCATGAAGCTGCTTGGTGTGTTCCAGAACTTTCTTCTCGCTGGAGTAGAATTGGGCCTCGAAAGTGTCTTGCTCCCCTTTAAGCTGTATCAAATCCCTTTGCAAGTCTTCGAGAGAGGTGGGCATGTCAGGATGCAGGATAGTGTATGGGACATCTCCTTCCACAATAGGATATTTAATAACCAGGAGAATGGAGGGGAAAGGCATCATAAGAATTTGATCATGGGCTCGTACCCATTTGAGATAAGGCTCAATAGGGATGGAATTCTTGTGCCCCAAGGTCTTTCTATCCACCTTGTTCAACATCCTCCAAGCTCGGATAAACCTCTGGCGATAACCTTGATCGTCATTCTCGTAGTCAAATACCAACCCTTGAATAAGCATCTCATGGGGACCATCCCTTCGGGCGTAACTAAACTGTCGTAAGGCCAAGCAGGGGTTGTAAGTGATACCTCCTCTAATGCCAAGTAAGGGGACATTAGAGAATTATCCACAATGGTCGACGATAGTAACATTCTCCAAAGATCGGGAACACCAATGAATATCTGAATGTCTGAGCGTTATCAACCTATGTGACCACCTTGAACCTTGCTCGTTCTTCAATACAAATTGGGAAAGATGCGAAATAAACCATCTTACCAAAAGAGGAGTACAACACATGAGAATACCACTTTTCTTCATAGTGCGAGTGTGAAAAGAATGTAGGATGTCCCCTGTGATACGGTGGCAGAACCGACTTTTTAATACTGGTTTGCATTTTGCGTTTTGTGTTTGCAAAATGTCGCGGTAAGCAAGAGTCGCCACCGACTTTTATTTCATCCAATCATGGAAAAGGAAAAAGAACAGAAAAACCTTTTTTCGAGATATTCTGAGTACGGGGGGTAGATTATAGAAAGGGAAGGTGTTAGCACCCTTTCCATTCATGGTTTTCCATGGGCTCTTAGGTGCTTGCTCATCCTTTTTTTAAAATTGCTTGTGTGTGTGCTTGCTTTGAAAATGTTTTACTTCGTGATAACCCTTGTATCAGTCCTCAAAGGTATGACGAAGTTGTTTTCGAAAACTATTTTGAAAAGGTGTTAGTGTGAAAATATTTGTTTTGAGCAAGTACCTACTAGTATCTACCTACTCGAAAAAAAATTGTTTTTGTTTTATTTCCTTTAGACGGCGCTATCCCACTATTAAGGAGTAGCTAGCATCGTCGTTGGAGTTTGTAAGGGACATTCGAATGGGACAAATACAATATAAAGCAATAGTTAGAAAACATTAGTAATAACCCTAGAGTCTTAAGATCTTTTCGAGGCGATGTTTCCGAGGCAACATTTCCGAGGCAACATTTCTGAGGCAACATTCGAATGGGACAATTTGATCTCTTTAGACTGGAGGGCCACCACTAAAATCTCCTATGCTTAATGATTGTGTACCGAAGGCAACCGAAGTGAGGTAAACCCTAGGAGTGAACATGTGCGAGTGATTTTTTCCAGTTATTTTAATCTTTGCACATTAGGGTTTTCTAACTGTTTTAATTTTTCATGCATTCTTGCCATACAATCCTATTAGCCATACATCTAGACAGTTACAAGTTTGTTGAAAGTAAAAGCGGAAATAAACTTAGCTATTACATGGCTTTGACAGTTACATAATTGCCTTGACGTGAAATAAAAAAATGCGGAATTTAAAATCCTAATTTAAACTATTACAACCTTGAAACAGTTACAAAATAATGGCAAAAATAATAACAAGCGCGCGGCAAATTAAATACGGGAGAAATTAGGGTTTTGACCCTTGACTAAACCTAATTGCAATTGGTTAAATAAAAATCATTGTTTTGTCGTTTTTGTGTTATTTAAGAAAATAAGGAATAATAAAAACCTAATTACTAATCAATTTAAGAAAAATAATTAAATCACATATTTTTGGTTTTTGTTGGTTTGAAGAAAAGAAAATAATTAAATCAAAAAGTTAAACCTAGTTTTCTAATTGATTTTAATTATAAAAACAAGTTAAAGTTTCCCTAAATTAAATAAGCTAATTAATTTAATTAAACTTGATAAAAATAAATATAAAAACCTAATTCTAATTTTTATGAGTTTTTGATTTTTATGATTTTATATAAAAGAAACTGATTTTAAAAATAAAATGAATAAAGAATTAAGAATAAAGAAAATAAAATAATAAAAAGAGAAAAAATTTGAGAAATGAGCCTGTGTTGTTAGGAATTTTGGGGGTGTAGAACTGAAAATCTGTGGCCCATTAAGCTCCAGGCCTGGTCAGTGCTGGATCTGGTATGGTGTTGACTTTGTGGTGCACCATGGTCCTTCATTGGAGAGGCGTGAGATCTGGCCAGCTGGGCATCCAATGGACGTACGTTGATGTCACATGATGGGCGTTGGATGGCGTAATGCATGAGATTAGCCTTAAATTGTTAAGAAAATAGAAAAATGCACACGCTTGGGATCGAACCCAGGACGTGTACATCAAAGGCAAGCTTCCTTACCATCTGCATTGGACTTGTTAATTGAATATATTATAACAAATAAAATCAAAAGCAAAGTTAATTGCCATGCTCAAAAAATGCACGAATTTTCAAACGCTCCAATGGTGGCTTGACACGTCATCATCTTCTCCCTTTAACTGTGGCTTTAGATGAAGCACTTTTACCTATAGACGTTTGTCCGTAGCTACAACCCTGTCCATCTCAAAAATCCTGTACATGCAATATAAATCAATTGTAATGGTACCAATCAACTCGTCTTGGTCTCACGAGTGTCATGGTACCCCATTCATGGTCCAATTTTCCCTGTATCAGAAATCCCCAAATCGAGCTCTTAAACCCTAGCAATGGTGAATATGGATTCCTGCACTGTTAGTACAATTAAGTTATACAAAAAGCTTGCAATCATGATTATGAACAAGAATATATGGATAACATGCATTTAGGATGCGTAAAACATTGAAATCAAGTTTGAGTTTTTTGTGCAAATCGTGATGTTGTAACGTGATAATTCTGGATGCTTCAAGACTGGCAAACAATGCTATTAGCTTCCTGAGATGTCCAGGATTGGATTAGAAGCCTTGGAATGGTTCTAATTGGCATGTGGAAGAAGATAGGTCTCACACTTTTCTTTGAAATTTTGCAATTTTATTCTGCCTCCTCCCACGATTCTAACCCTTGTTCTTGCCTTGGATACGTTCAATATATATCATAGAGTGAATTAGGGTTGTAAAAACTGATCACATCTTTGGAAGTTTTGAAGATTTGATTTGATTTTCATGGCATATGTAAACTTGCTATATTGAGCCAAATTATGCCTTTCTTGTACCAATCACCCTTGATTCGAATTGATTATGATATCCTTGCATTATTTGATTGAAATCCTGTCCAAAAATTAGATCACAACATATCTTTTCCATTATTCATCAATTATTTGATTTAATTGAAATTTTAATTAACAAAAAATAAAAATAAATTGAAAAGTGAAGCAAATAACATGAGGTTGGATATTTGGGTCGTGGATTATATTATAAGTGAGGTTCAAGCATAAAAAGTTAGGCCTATTTGGCAAAAAATGCAATTTAGGGCCCATTTGACTTTTGGCAATTTTGCAAAAAAGGTCAACTTTGACAAGGAATATCTCCTCCAAGTTTAATCCTAGAGAGGTGTTCTTGGACTTTTTAGAAAGCTTAGGATGTCCCCTAAGCAACCCTTTTTGTCTCATATTAATTGAGTCTCCCATGTTCATGTATGAAGCTTTGACCCAAAAGGTGTTTCTATTGACTTTTCAAAAGGACCTATTATGTCAAAGTTCATATATTTTTGTGAGTGCATATTTTGAACTTGTGGGATGAATATTAATTGTATGAAATTGCATCCTGTTCAAAATGAGCTTTGGATGGAAAATTTCTGATAAAGTATGAAGGAGTTATGCTTGGTCAAAGTTGGGTTGACTTTTCCTACAAAACCCTAATTTAGCAACCTTTGGGTTTTGATGAATTTGGAGAATTCCTTGAATAATCATGATCAACCCTTGATCAAATGATGGATAACACTTAAAAATAATTATGTTGACCAAAAATCTTGAGGTTTGACCGTATGTGGGCCACAGTTGACTTTTGACCTAATGTAGTCGATTCTCAAGCATCTGAGCAGTTGACTGGGAAAACTTCTTGTGCAAGGTATGAAACTTTGACATGTAGGGTCTTGGGAACATATTAAGACCTTGGAAAGCATATGAGACCTTTGTGGTCCACCCATCTTGATGAAAATAGAAACCCTAATTTGGGGTATATTGCCTTAGGAGAGAGTTTGTCTGGTCAACTCTTGGGAAACCTTGAGCAAATTGGGGACCTCACTTGACATTTGTTAAGTAAAATGAGAGGGAAAATTTTGGGGTAAAACATCCCCTAACAAATTAGGCACCGGGTTACGAGACATAAAGATTTTGACGGTGTTTACATCTATGAGTTGGTCAGGATTTGGAACCAAAACCATCCCATAGATGAGGAGAGCCACAATTTCCTCAAAAGCTTGCATGTCCAAGGAGTTCCAACAGCTTTGAGCTTTCTCAAACAAGAACTTAGCTAAGAAACCTTTGACACCACTCCTTGTTTCCCAATTTGCTGTGACATAAGATTGTTGCAAGTGTAGGGCTTGAGCAATCTCTTCTGGTTTTGGATCTCTTTCCGTACCGTTGAAGGGTAGTTGATTAAGAATGGGAATCCTCAAGAGTTGGGAGAATTCTTCCAAGGTTGGCATAAGTTGATAATCTGGAAATGTGAAGCAACGGTGTAGAGGATCAAAGAACTGGAAGAGCAACTTCATCATATCCTCATCAGCGTTGGAGGTAACCAAGTTTAGGATGCGACCATGTCTTTCGGCAAATGGATAATTCTCAAGAACCCTTGATGATAACTCTTTAAGTTAAGGAGGGATTATTACGAGATTGACTTGAATGGTTTTCCTGCGAATGGAATCCATGTCCTACAAAACAGAATAAACATAAATCCCAAAAATCCTTGAAATGGTTAGTGAGTATGAGTATGACGTTATGATGTTTATGATGTTATGTACAAGTAGATATATACAAACAAAACAAACAAGTCCTTAGGTTTAGGCTTGTATGGAGTCTCATAGGTAAGTACCCTCTTGAAGTTTAGTTGGCTCAAACCTGTCCTAGCAATAGTAATCGGGTTCTAAGGGAGCTCAATATCATTGGCTTATTTTCTCGAGCATTGTTTCAGCGCAAGCCTCTTTAATGGCGACCAAAATATCCCAAAAAATCCAAACCTCAATGAGTGTAGTATTGAGTATCTACCAACTTTGGACTGCACCAAAGTCGGTCATTTCACTACGTCCTAATGGCCAAGTTGGTCAAGTAAAGGTTCTAGAAGTTAGTTAGTGCTTCATGACATCACTCAGCGGCCCCCTATTCTCCTTGACTACTCAAGGGCTACCAGTACCCACAAATATGTCACACTAATGTAGCTATTGCTTAGACCATGTCGATATACCCTGCACAGTTTCCACAATGTATTGCTACTTACCTATAAGGTATCCCAAATTCGGGTAGAGGATTCAAACCCAAACAAAGAACCAAAATGTAAAGCATATAAGTCAAACAATGAAAGGAAGTAAATATGATCTAGCCCTAAGGTAACCCCACTTTTAAAATTTTCCCCAGCAGAGTCGCTAGTTCTGTAACACGGTGGGAGAACTGACTTGGTTGTTTTGCGTTTGATCGCAAATGTTGCGGTTAGCAAGAGTCTCCACCGACTTTTCTTTTATCTAAAAGGAAAGGTTGAAAAGAACAGGAAAGACCTTTGAGATGTTTTCTTGAGTTCGGGGGATAGATTATGAAAAGGGAAGGTATTAGCACCCTTTTCATCCGTAGTTATCTACGGGCTATTAGTTTCTTTCTAGATTACTTGCTTTTGTTTGAAGATGTGCTTTGTGTGGTTTTTGAAAGTATTTTGAAAAGGCGCCATTTTTTAGGCAAACTTTGTAATGATTATCGTTCGTAAGAATGTATACAAAGTGTTGATCTTTATGCGAATGTTTCAAGTTTGAAAGATGTTTTGAAAGTGTTGGTGTTTGTTTTGAAATAGCAAGGATGTTTTGGTTTGAAAATGAGAAAGTAACTAGGAACATTCTACCTACTCAGAAGTTTTTTTTGTTTATTTCCTCTTTCCTTTGACAATGTTATCTTACAATTGATTTGGTAAGAAACCCTATCTTTGGATGTAAAGGGACGGGCGTGGGTCATCGTATAGCCATGATTAGCAATGTTGTAAGATATCTTAGTATTTTCTTTAGGGACTAAAATCATTTTTGAAAGGCAACTTTGATAGCGTCATCGAGGGACTATGATCTTGTAATTTGATTGCTTTTGCTAAGATACCTCACATGTATAATATGACCATTTTTGTAAGGCAACAAAGTGGAGTAAACCCTAGATATGCAAAGTGTACAAGTGTATTATATTTCATGCTTATTTTGTCTTTGAATTAGGGTTTGCTAAGCATTGATTTTATCTTCCCATACAAACCCTAATTACTAGCATTTGTATATAAAGCATTAAATTGCGGAAAATAAAAATACTAAGCTATTACATCATTAGGGGAGGGGGTATACAAATTTACAAATTGGGAAATTGCAAGAAAGTTAAATCTAAATAATTATTACAACCATATTGAATATTGTACAAAAATAAAAATAAAAATGCAAGAATATAAATGGAAAAAGAAATGATTTTGTTTTGTTTTTTTTTATGAAAGGGGTTTAGTCTTGACCTAATTAAAAAATGATTAAGGAAAATTAAATAAAATTAACTTAAACTAAATAAGAAAAGAAATTAACTAAAAAAAAGATTTTTTAGGGTTTTATTTATGAAAAGGTTTTAAATAATAGAAATAATAGGAAAATTAATTAATTAAAAGAAACCTAAGTTATAAATTAATTTTAATTGCAAGAAAATAATATAATAGTTAAACCTAAACCTAATATTAATTATTAAGAAAGAAATTAATTTATTAAGAAAATGTTTTTGTTCTTTTAGTTTTATAAATAAATAAACTAAATAAGTGTAAAAATAATAAATAAAATATTTTTTGGATTTTTATTAATAACAATAAAAAATAATATTAATAATAATAATAATCATAAGAAAATATGAAAGTAAAATAAAAATAAAAATGAAAATGAAATAAAGAAATAAAATGGGACAGGGGATGCTGAACATAGTCAGGGGTTAGTAAAAGAAAAAAAACAATCAGGCCCAATGTTGGAGGCCCCAAACCTGCTCAAACAAAAAAGGAAACAGAAAAAATAAAAAAAGAAGAAGCAAAACAGACGTTGGGGCTCGAACCCAGGTCCAAGGGGTGACAGGAGCGCGCTTTAACCACTGGGGTGGTGATATATCTGTTAACATTGGCACAAAAATAAATACATAACATAAAACTTGCCCTGGCTGTACTTCATCTTCAACCTCCAGCCAAAGGATCTGTAACTTGCTCATTCTTCAACTATTTTCAAAAATGTAAACATGAAACTTGTGTATTTTTTCACCACAAATCCAACCATGTAACTAATTTAAGCAAACATTCAAAGATAAAGATGAATTTATGAAAGTACCAAATTTTGACCTATATGTTTCAGCAAGTTTAAACTCAAAATTCTTCATTCTCAAGCAACATAAATGAAATCTATGGACATGTATAGTTTCAGGGCAATGATATCTACATTCTATCTTCACAAATGCAAGCCTAACATTGCTTATATGAATAGTTCAAAAGTCAGAAAACTCACCTTGCAAGAGGGTATCGTGTTTTGAGTTTGAGCGGCTTTCAATGAGTTCTAGTGATTGGGTTAGCTTCCTCAAGTTCACAGGAAGCTAATGTGATGCTTGGCTTGAGCTGAAAATGGTTGAGGAGTTCTGGAGAAGTCCACTTGCAGAGCTCTGTTTTTGAAGATGGAACTTGATGATGGAGGTGTTACAGTTATGAACCAAGGTTAGGGATAAGTTATATTTGATGTGTAGGAGCTTTGTGATTGATTAGGAAGGAAAACGCACGAGGGAAATGAGAGATATAAGTTTAAGGTCAGAACTGTGCATCAATGGAGTTTATTGTGCAATTTCTGGCTTGAGGAAGTTTTGGCGTGTTTCAGGGTGCTAAAGCTTTTCCTCTAGCTCACAAATAGTGCCTCTATTTATAAGCAACAAGTTTGGAATTTTGTTGTTAATCAGAATCCAAAATCACAAGTTTAAACATAACATGTGATTTTTTTGAGAAATCCAAGTTTAAAAGTTTTGTGTACTTGCTAAGATAGAGTGGTTATGCTTTAAACACACTTGCTTCTGACTTTGCAGATGGAGTATGATCAGAGGGAACAAGTTAGAGGCTCAAGAATTGATGTTGTGCATAAAGCTTGCTTTTCAAGAATGGTATTCTTCACTTTCTTCCCAAAATGGCAATGTGAATTGGATAAAGCTTAAACCACTTGGATTATAGCTCAAAAGTTTGTGTAATCCATTAATGATGGATAGATACACAAGTTATAAGGCCTGCAAAGCAAGATTATGCAGCCTAACATTGAAATTGCATTCTTGTTCATCATTAAAATGACCTATAATTCAATAATGAAATGCCAACTTCATGCCTTCGATTCTCCTTGCTCAAACATGATCTCAAGGAGTTCTTAGACATTTTAGAAATATTGTAATGTTCTCTATAGCCCCTCTTTGAATCACTTTTGAAAAATCCCCTTGGAACTATGTGAAAAATTTCCATGAAGTTAGGTCAAAATCCTGCCTAAACTAGGGCAAAATTTTACTAAGTTTCCAAGTTTCATGAACATGTATTCACAAAATCATAACTTGAAATCCATGCATTTCTAGGAGAATTTGTGTAAAGAAATATTTTAGATATCATTTATATCTACAACTTTCATGTTGAAAGTTTCCTTTGAATCATCTTATATCATAGTGAAAAATTGGCTCAAAGTTGTGAAAAAATATGAAGTTTTCAACACTTAGAAAATTTTCTAAGTTTGAAAACTTTGACTTTTCAAAATGAAATTTTGACTTTTTGATTTCTTGATGAACAAGTTTCATATTTTGGCATGTTTTGATGAATTGTGATCTTTGACACTTGATTTTGACCAAAAAGTCAAAGTTTGATTTTTCAGTGTGCAGTTGACTGAAAATCAACTATCAATCAAATAACCTTGAGCAATGTTTTGAGTCATGCAATTAGCTAAAAATGATGCAATTGAAACCTTGAGATCATGTCTCAAACCAATTAACCATTTTTTAGGTCAAAAATCAAAAATTGCCCTTTCTCAGTCAAAACCCTAATTTTGACCATTTTGCCCTTTTGATGATCTGATCAAATTTATTGAGGAATTATGGTCTACACTTGATAAAATGACATATAGGAGTTCACAATATTGATATGGATCAAAAATTATGAAGTTTGACTGTAAATTGGCCACAATTGACTTTTTTCCCAATATATTTGATTTTTAGGTAAACTCATCAATTGACTGAGCGAAAATGTGATCCAAGACTTGAAACGTGACATGAGCAATCTTAGGGGTCCATAATGATCTATGAATGTCATATGAGGAATTAAAAGTTCAATTATCCTTGTGAAATATCAAACCCTAATTTCAGTCATTAATGCTTAAGGAGGTGTCTTGAGCTGATCAACCCTTGTGCAGTCTTGAACCAAAGGACATCTTGTGAGAAAATACTTGATAAATGAGAGGGAAAATTTTGAGGTACAACACCATGCAATGCATATGACTATGAATGCAAACGACGAACTCCATAGGTGACACAAAACACCACTGGGGAAGCAAAAATAAAATAGGCAACCTAATGAAGAGAGTTTAATCAGGAAAATAAAATACTGGGGAACGACATGATTCTGGGAATGTCTATAAATAGGCAAAACCAAAATCATGATTAAAGAATACAAATGCATAGTAAGATTTCAACGGAAAAAATTCTTAACAATGAAAGCAACAAGCTAATAAGGAGGTAACCATTAAAAAGGGTTACTGACTCGACTAGGGAAAGAAAGGTAACTCCGTTGGAGAAAAATCAACTTTGCTAAGGAAAAGAAGACTCAACTCTACTGGGGTAAATCCCGAAGAGGATACTAAGTATCATCAACTTAATAAAAAAGGAAAAATCAATGAATAACAACGATTGATAGATAACTATGAACTACCCACTCGCAGAGGAGGTAGCAAAAAGAGAGTAACACTAACTCACAAGGGATCGGAAACTACCAACCTGAAGGATGCGAGTAGAAATGGTAAGATAATATTGGATCAGAGATGACGGTAAACATTAGTATTCAGGTAGGTAACGAATGATTGACATCAGTACTTATAACTAGGAACAAAGGATTGACGTCAGTACTTATGACTAGGAACAAAGGTTGGCATCAGTACTTATGATTGGTAACAAATGATTGACATCAGTACTCATGACTGGAAACAAAGGATTGACATCAACACTTATGATTGGTAACAAAGGATTGACATCAGTACTTATGTCTGGTAATAAAGGATTGACATCAATACTCATGATTGGGAAAAAATATTTGACATCAGTACTCATGACTGGGAACAAAGGTTAGCATTAGTACTTATGACTGGTAACAAATGTTTGACATCAGTACTCATGATTGGGAACAACTTAACTCTATTGGGGTAAAGTCCAATGAGGAGACAAAGTATCATCAACTCAATAAACGGGGAAAAAGCAATGGATAACAATGACTAATAGATAACTACGAATTACCCACCCGCAGAGGAGGTAGCAAAAACAGAGTAACACCGACTCACAGGGGATCAGAAACCACCAACTCGAAGGATGTGAGTAAAATAGTAAGATAATACCGGTTCAGAGATGACGGTAAACATCAGTATTGAGGTAGGTAACAAATGATTGACATCAGCACTTATGACTGGAAACAAGTGATTGACATCAGCGCTTATGGCTTGGAACGAATGGTTGACATCAGCATTTATGGTTGGTAACAAGAGTTTGATATCAGTACTTATGTTATACCCAAAAAAATTCCCTCTCATATTTTTCCAAGATTCTCCTCTTGCATAGGTGGTTACAAACCTTTGCCTAAGGACAAGGAAAATTTTCAAATTATGTTTCTAAGTTTCCTTCGATTGGCCTATTTCTAAGTTTCCTTCTATTGGCTTGTTTCTAAGTTTCCTTCGATTGGCCTGTTAACGAGGCTCTTTGATTGGCACCTACTAAGTGCCATTCGATTGGAATCTCCAAAATGCTCTTCGGTTACCATCTATATAGCGTCCTTCAATTTCCATCTATATAGTGTCCTTCGATTGCCATCTACATAGAATCCTTCAATTGGCATCTGCAAAAGGCCTTTCGATTGGCCTCATGACAAGCCTTTCAATGGGTATTGTGTCAAAGCCTTTCGATTGGCGTAGCAAATAACTCTTTGTTTGATATTCCAATAAATACCCTTCGATTGGTACTTGGACAAGGACCCTTCGAAGAACTCCCTCCAGACCATTCGAAAAAGGACATCAAGAGGGCAATCGGAAAATACGTCTAGGCCAGATTCTTGCCTTGTTTGTTCACAAGTCTATAAGATTTGATTCGACCATGGACTTCTCTTCAAAAGGACGGGAAATCGAAGCAAAGGGTGTTCCAATCGAAGGAGTCTTAGTATTGAAGCTGGCACAATTCCGCTCAGAACCATCAAGGAGAGCAAGGTTCTAATGAGGAAAGTCCTAATTAGTTTGAATTGAAGTTTAAGGCTGGCAAGGAAGGAATTCGAAGGAATGAAGCTGGGATTTGTTCCAAAACAAGCCAGAAAGCCCACAATCGAAATAAGATTTTCCCATCAAAGGAAGAGTGAAACAGGCTGGAAAATCAAAGAAAAACGCATTGGAATAAAACACAAAGATTTAGCCATTTTAGAAACAAAAGATACAATACAAATTAAATCTTTTTTCACTCAATCTTCAAGATTCAGTTCAGTTTTGTTAACCTAATTTATTGCACTATATATACATAACAAACCCTGATCAAAGGAGGAAGAATTTTGGCTGTGTAGAACACACAAGACTGCTCAGAATTTTGACAAAAAGTGTTGATCGATTTTTACTCTAGAGGGAGATTCAAGGCGTTTCAAAGACTGCAATCCATTCCTAGGCGTATTTGGAAGCTTTCTGGACCACTCTCACACATCAGTACATCCAAGAAACAGTCTACACAGGTATCACGGCTTGCTCTTTTTCTTGAAACTGGTCTTTGAAATATATGCATGATAAATGATTTTTAAATATACAGTCATGTTTATATGATCATGTAGAACATATCTGCATAATTAATTGTGTGTTTTGATGCCTATTTGACTGAATACCATTGTTAGGATTTCAAGTTTTTTTTAGGGTCTTTCGTTTCAGGCAAAATCAGGGCAAGAGATGAGTACCATTGTACTCACGAGACCAAACCCAATTGATCTATATATTTGGTTTAAATTTATTTTTCTGGTGTTGCTTTTTTGAGAATTGCAGGTTTGTAGCTACAGTGTTGTCTGTAGGTAAAACCTTTAGGCTAAAACGACAGTCCCAAGGAGAAGACAATGGCGTGTCCAAACCTGAGTGGCCCATTTAAATTTTGTGCGTTCTATTTATTACATTAACTTTTCATCACATATAATATATGTTGTTTATTTATATTAATGATTGAACGGTTGGCTCAGTGGCAAAGGGATAGGTTTTCAAAGCGTGCGTGTGTAGGAGGTCAGGGGTTCGATCCCTGCCTCCTACATGGTATTTTTCTTAATAATTCTTTGCAGATTCCATGCTTTTCTTCCAAGAGCGCACACCATAGGCCCCCAGATCATCATCCTTGGATCAATCAATGCCCGGACCCAATGCCTCCAATGAAGCTCCCCATGGTGGACACTACTGGCATAGTCACACTGAATCACACGTAGCTATGGGCCAACTGGATTGGGCTTTGAATAGAAATTCAGCATGCACCCTCCAATTTGAGTTCATACCCCCTCAGGCTTACTCTATTTCCCTTTTAATTTTGTTTTATTTAAATTAGTTTATTTTTCTGTTTAAATCAATTTTTTCCATAAAATCATAAAATCAACATCACAAAAAAAAATAGGTTTTAGTATTTTTTTAATAAATTAATTTTTGTAAATTAGTTAATTTCATCAATTTTAATTTGTTTCATTAATTAAAATTAATTAGAAAAATTAGGTCAAACTCCAAATCTTTTTCAAAGAAATCCCAAAAATCTTTTCAACGATCAAATCATATTTTTTTAGGGTTTCAAACTTATTTCAATTTTTTATTCTCGCCGTAATTATTTTTGCCGTACGATTAATTTTTACTATTGATGTAACTGCTCCCGATTTGTAATAGTTTAATTAGGGTTGTATTTCTGCATTTTTCTTTCAGTCAATTCCTTATGTATACCAAAGCCTTATAATAGCTTACAGCCTCAATTTTCTCTCTTTTTATTCTGTATATATTTGTATATAATTGCTAACAACCTAGGAATGTATGAGTAATTAATCAATAGATCACTAAATTCAAGATAAAAATACCTGAAAAAGGCACATTATTGCACACTTGCACCCCTAGGGTATTACCTCACTTGGTTGCCTTCGGAAACAATGGTCATGTCCCTCGAACGTAGGGATACTCTTAGCAAAGACCCTCAATCTAAAAGTCATCATAAAGATCATAGTCCCTAAATGTCCCTCGAGTTACCTACGAGAAGTGATCTTATGATGATAGTCCCTTTGAAATGCTAAGGTATTCTTACATGTTGCCTTCAATGACCATTACGTCCCTTTCGATAGTCCCTCAAACACCCAAAGACTAAGGATACCTACTCATTAATAGTAGGATAACATGGTCTAAAGGATAGGATGAAAAGAACAAACCTTTTTTCGAGTAGGTAGATAACTGTTAGGTACTTGCTCAAACCAATTTTCACACCACACTTTCAAACATACTTTTCAAACAAAGTTTTCAAAACACTTTATCACACTCTTGAGGACTGATACAAGAGTTGCCATAAAGTGAATCTCCGCACTAAGGCATTTTCAAAAAAAAATCACACAAACACAAAAGCAATTTCAAAAATGAGCAAGCACCTAAGAGCCCATGGAAAACCATGGATGGAAAGGGTGCTAACACCTTCCCTTTCCATAATCTACCCCCCCTTACTCAGAAATATCGAAAAAAGGTCTTTTTCTGTTCTTTTCACACTTTCCTTTGTTGGATAAAAGAAAAGTTGGTGGTGAATCTTGCTTACCGCGACCTTCACGAATAAAAAAACGCAAAACCAATATTAACTGCAGTTCTACCACCATATCACAGAACTGGAGACTCTGCTGGGGACATATATAAAGTGGGGTTTACCTTAGGGTCTAGATCATTTTAAATTGCTTTCTGTGTTTGCTTTGACTGCTTTATCTTTGAGGGTTTGTTAGGGTATTCTTGTAAAGATCCTATACCCGGATTTGAGGACACTTTTTAGGTAAGTAGCAATAAATCATTGAGGTTGTACGGCGTAGACCAATACGAACGAAGTTGTGGCTATGTTAGCGCAATGCTTTGGATTGTACTAATGTTTCTTAAGTAAGTTAAGGATAACATTAGGCTTCCTCATAGTGTCACTAAGCGCTAACTGACCTTTAGAACCTTTAATTGACTCATCCTAGCCATTAGGAAGTAGTGAGATAACCAGCTTTGGTTCCGACCGAAGATTGGTTGATACTCGATACTACACTCATTGAGGCTGGACATTCAGGATTTTTTCTGTAATACTTTGTTGCGGAGCTGAAACAATTTCTCAAGGGAAGGTCAGTGATATTGAGGCTCCTTAGAACCCGGTTAATATTAATAGGACAGGTTAAGCCAACTGAACATTCAAGAGGGTACATACCTTAAAAACTCATGCAAGCCTTTGAACCTAAGGTCTATTGTGTGATTTGCTTGTGTTTATCTGTGATTTTTAGCATGATCATGACATCATACACATCATGACATCCATACATACTAATCATTTCAAGGACCTGTTGGATTTACCTCTTGGTTGTTTTGTAGGATATGAATTCAGGTCGCAAAAAAACCATCAGGATTCACTTCACAGAAGTTCCTCCTAAGCTCAAGGAATTAGTCTTGAAAGTACCCGAGGACTCATCATTCCACAAAAGACATGGTCACTTGCTCAGTTTGGTTACCACCAGGTTTGATGAAGGTTTGATGAGTGTCTTATTCCAGTTCTTCGACCCTAAGCACCATTGCTTCACATTCCCCGATTATCAACTGGTGCCTACGCTGGAAGAATTCTCTAAGTTACTTGGTTTACCTATATTGGAGAGGGTACTTTTCACTGGTTTAGAATAAGACCCAGCTTCTGAAAATGTTGTCGTAGCTTTGCACTTGAAACCATCTGACATTGAGTCCAATTGGAAAAAAATAAGTGGAGTTAAGGGTCTCCTTGCAAATTCCCTGATGAAGAAAGCTCAGATTTTCCTGGATGCTATGAGCTATCATGCCTTCAAAGACATATTAGCCCTCTTGATCTATGGGTTGGTCCTGTTTCCTAATCCATATCAGCTTATAGATGTGAATGACATCAACATATTTCTTAATCATAATCTGGTTCCTACATTGCTCGGGGATATCCTACATTCTCTCTATACTCGTACTCTGAAGAAGCGAGGAACTCTTATGTGTTGCATCCCTCTGCTATATAGGTGATTTATTTTGACCCTTCCTCGGTCAATAATGAAAAATGATTTAGGATTAAGGTGGGGTCAAAGAATAATGTCTCTCTCTCACTCCGACATCCATTGGTATCCTCGCTCTCAAGAGGACATTTCTTGTATCGATCGCTGTGGAGAATTTCCTAATGTGCCACTCCTGGGCATTAGGGGAAGCATCACCTACATTCATTCTTTAGAACTATGTCAGTTTGGCTATGCACGGAGAGATGGTCCACCGGATATGCTCATCCAGGGTATTGTGTTCAACTACTCAGATGATGTGCATAATTATCGTCAGAGGTTCATCCGCTCTTGGGGCATTGTTAAGAAGACTGATAGTAGGACTTTTGGGCGTAAGAACTCCATCCCTTTGGAACCTTACCTCAAATGTGTGAGAGCTCGAGCCCAAAGTCTTATGATTCCATACAATTCCATCTTACCGGTGATCTTAGAACCTATTGTTCTAGGGGGCGAGTCCCATATTATTCTCCATCCTGATATGCCAACCAACTTCGAAGAGTTGCAAAAGTCTTGGATCCAGCTCAAGGGGGAACGAGATACTTTTGAGACTCAATTCTATGAAAGTGAGAAGAAGGTGCTGGAATTAACAAAACAACTTCATGAAGAGAGGAACCTCAACACCTACCTCAACACCAAGAGGAAGCACCCATGGGAGACTTAGGAATTTCCTTTCAATGTTTATCCTTGTGTAATCTTTTGTTGCTTTAAAACTTACTAATAAAAGGTTTTGTTTTTTGTCTTGTTTAAAAGAGCTTAAATCCAATAAGGTCCTTGAAATCATTGCATACACATATCATACATATCATTGCATAAACAGGTGTCAAAGCAGGTTTCTCATCCTCTTCGCTGTTTATTCCAGCCATGGCTCTCGAACAAACTGTGAAGGACTTGCAGACTCAGAACAAATAATTCCAACAGATAATCATGGCTCTAGCCAAAGGGCAAGAAGAACTGAAACCCCTGATTGTTAAAGACAAGACTAAGAAGCCAAGGAGGACAGCTGGTGTGGTAAATGTGGGAAGAAGATTCAAAGGACCGTTGAAGCAAATGGTTGATCTAACATCTTTATCCAAGGAAGGAGAGAACCAAGAGGGTGAGATAAGGGAGGAAGACCCTAGTCCATGGGAATCTGATAATGAGACTGATTACAATGAAGAGCAGTATCCTTCAAGCGAAGAAAAGTACAAGCAACTGGAAGAGCTTCTGAGTGCAATGGATATTCAGAAAGTTCCTGGGCTGGACTTTTAAGAGCTGGGTTTGGTATCTGGGATTGTCATTCCGCAAAAGTTCAAGGTGCCAGTGTTTTCTAAGTATGATGGGGTTTCATGTCCCAAAATGCACCTCCAATCTTATGTGAAGAAGATACAGCCTCACACTGTTGACAGAGACTTATGGGTCCACTTCTTTTAGGATAGCCTATCCGGAACTCAGTTAGATTGGTTCTATCAGCTGGAGAGGACCAACATCCATAATTGGGAAGACCTGGCCACTGCTTTCTATAAGCAGTATCAATATAATGCAGACCTTGCTCCCACTCGTACTCAACTCCAAAGTATGGCTATGGGTTCGAGCGAGGGCTTTAAAGACTACGCTTAAAAATGGAGGGACTTAGCAGGAAGAGTCTAGCCTCCCCTGTCTGATAGGGAGCTGGTGGATATTTTTCTCGGTACCCTGTCTGGTCCATTCTTTAATCACCTGATCGGAAGCTCTTCAGCCGGCTTCACTGAATTAATCTTGGCAGGGGAGAGAGTGGAAGCTGGAACTAAAAATGGTAAGATCCAAAAGGAAACATCCTCCAGTGCTATAAGGAAGCCATTCACTGGGAAGAGAGAGGTTAGTGTTATGTACAATCAAAAGAATCAGGACAGAACTGAACGTCGTCCAACAGTAGGGGTTGTCATGATCCCTAAGCCTGCACCCACTCAGCAGAGGAATAATCAGCAGAGAACGGAAAGGCCGGTAAGACATTTCACCCGGATAAATATGACTTTATCCCAAGTTTTTCCTCATCTGTTGAAATCTAATTCGATAACCTTGCGGGAAGCGCCAAAGAATCCCAACACTACCTCCCCCCGCTACAATCCAAATGCCCGCTATGCTTATCATTCGGAAAGTCCAGGTCATGATACAAACGGTTGATGGGCTTTGAAAAAAAGGTACAAGACCTTCTCGAGGCGAAGTAAATTGAGTTTGACGCCCCTGAAATTCCAAATGTTATCACTGCTCCTATGCCCAAGCACGTCCGTGGGGTTAACGCTGTTGAAGATGATGTGTTTGTTACTATTGTTGATGAACTTGTTACTCCTCTTATGACCGTTAAGTGGAACTTATTGAAGGCCGGTTTATTTTCGGGTTGTGGCGAAGGTTGCCACTTTTGTTTATCTATACCGACTGGTTGTCATTTGTTAAAGGCATGTGTGTAACTCCTGATGGATAATAGAGAGATTTTTATTAAGAAGAATCCTGTCCCGACTATTGCTTGCAGAGATGCTTCAATAATAACCATTTCCGCCAATCCTCCCAGGGTTTCCACCAAAAGATCCGTCAGGATTACATCTGCTCTGAAGGTTACTCCGTTGATAATTACTGTGCTAGGGCCAATCCCGTACTCCTCAGATAAAATTGTTCCTTGGAACTATGGGGGTGACGTCTACTACCACGGTGTCAAGTAAGATTGGTTGGCTGATGAAGACCATGTTCCCGAGAAGGCTGAGCCCGACATTGGCAACATTGTGGGAACCAGCAAAATAACCAGAAGTGTAAGAGTGTTCTCCCCTAAGATTTCTCCTCCAAAAGTTGTTATTGGTCATGTGATCATTCCTACTTCCATTCCTGTTGATACTACTACTACAATCCCTGTGATTACCCCTGCTGACACCCCTATCACCGAGTCGACCGAGACTCGGGGCAAAGACATATTGGTTGAGCCTGTCCAGACGAAGGCACATTCGGTATCTATCCCAGAGGCTTCCAAGCAAGAAATGGAAGAAATTTTGAAAATTATCAAGAAAAGCGACTACAACGTGGTCGAACAGCTGGGGAAGACCCTTTCAAAGATCTCTATGGTAGCCTTGCTATTATGCTCTGAAGCTCATGCGAAGGCTTTGGTGAAATTCCTGAAAACTGGCCATGTGCCCCGGGAAACCTCTGCTGACCAATTCGAAGATTGTGTGGTTAGTTTGACGGCTGATAATGGTTTGGGCTTTTCTGATGCTCATTTGACTCCTAGAGGGAGGAAGCACAATGATGCGTTGCATGTCTCTGTCGAATGCAAGGGCACTACTTTGGCCCATGTCCTTGTAGATATTGGTTCGTCGTTAAATGTGATGCCTAAGAATGCTGTGGATAGACTAGACTAAGAAGGTTTGACTTTGAAGCCCAGCAATTGTAGTGAGGGCTTTTGACGGTTCAAAGAGAATGGTGCGCGGGGAGGTGGACGTCCTTATCAGGGTTGGTTCTCAGACTTTCAACTCTACCTTCTATGTGATGGATATCAGGCCATCTTATTCTTGTTTATTGGGCCGCCCTTGGATACATGAGGCTGGAGTTGTTACATCCACTCTACATCAGATGATGAAATACCCGGTCAAAGGTAAAATTGTAACTGTACATGGCAAACAAGAATACATGGTCAGTCACCTAAATTTCTTCAGATATGTGGAAATGGATGGTGAGTTCATCGAGACTCAGTGCCAGAATTTCGAAGAGGTACCTCAGACTCCGGCTTCAACTGAAATTGTTACCAATGTGCCGAAGATCACGAGGCCTCCCTTGAAGATGGTGTTGTACCCCAAAATTTTCCCTCCCATATTTCTCAAAACATGGCAAGAAAAATCTCCAAGTGGCTCAAGATTGCTCAAGAGTTGGACAGTCAAACTATCTCCTAAGGCAGTCAACCCCAAATTAGGGTTTTGTGTTGCATCAAGATCCTTGAATACAAATGACCTAAAGTTCTCCCCAATGTCCTAATATTCTCTCAAGATCATCCGTGCCAAATTTCAAGCCTTGCAGAGGAAGTTTGCTCAGTCAAATGCTCAAAAGGTCCAAAAATCGACTGTGCTAGGGCAAAAGTCAACTGTGACCCAAATACAGTCAAACCTCAAGATTTTTTGTCAACATTCTCATTTTGAAGGATATTTCATCATTTGATCAAGGGTTGATCATGATTCATCAAGGATTGCTCAAAATTCATCAAGACTCAAAAGTTGCTAAATTAGGGTTTTGTAAGAAAAGTCAACTCAACTTTGACCAAGCATAACTTTCTCATACTTTATGAGTAATGACCCATCAAAAGCTCATTTTTAAGAGGATGAAATTTCCTACAATCCATATTCATACCCCAAGATCATAAAATGCACTCACCAAAAGTTACAAATTTGGACATTATAGGTCATTTTTGAAAGTCAACAAAAACACCTTTTTTTCCAAAGCTTATAACTTGAGCATGGGATATCAAAATGAGATGAGACCAAAAGGGTTGGTTATAGGACATCTCAAGATTTCTAAAAAGTCCAAGAACACTTCCAAAATTTCAAAATTGAAGAAGTTATGCATTGTTGAAGTTGGGCATTTTTGCAAAATTGCCAAAAGTCAACTATCCCAAAAACTTCAAATTTTGTCAAATGGGCCCATTCTTTTCCACTTGATTTGGGCTTTCCACATTCCACACGTGTCCTAGCTTCATCCTTGTGTCCATTTATCAATTTTTCTATTTTATTTGATTTTTTATTGAATTATTTCATTTTAAATCAATTTAAATCAAATAAAATCCCAAAACTTGATTACATGAGATCTTTTTCTATTTTTAGGACCTAATCATCATCAATGTCCTGATCAAATTTGTATCAATCATTCCATGTGCAAAAAGATTGGATTTTTGGCAAATTAAGCAAGTTTTCAATGGAGGATCAAATCCAATCTCAAAGCATTGATGTGCAAAGATTCAAGACCAATTTGTTGACCTAATACATTGAAGCATACATATACAATCCAAGGCACATGAATTTGAGGGCTAGAGGCTGCAAGAACACCAAGAACCAAACTTGAAAAATTGACAAAAAAAAGTGTGAAACTGAAATCATCCTTGGAGGCATTTTCATAAGCGAAACTCAACATCAATCAATTGCTGGAGGTTCACTGAGTCAGAACCAACCCCTAGCAAGCTCTCACACGCTCTCAAACGCACTGTAAGTGATACGCGGCCCCCCTCTGAGTTTGATTTCGTGTTTCAAAATCTATGCATCATTACAAGAAACCAATGGTATATTTGCAATCACTAGATAATTTCCAAGCTTTCCATATTATTTGATTGTGTTTATCTGCTCTATGGTGCAAAACGCCATTGTAGGGTTTCCTAGGTTTTTTTTTTAGGGGTTTTTGTTACAGGTAAAATTAGACCTATTGATCGACATAGGCATGACCGGAGGAGAAAGACAAGCACAACCATGGCCTTGGATGGAGTTTATATGGCCTGAGATTGGTTTTTGAAACGACCTACACTTTTAGCTGCGGATCTAAATCCGCAGGTAATTTCTGTGCAAACCTGAGGACAGGGACGACAATGTGTCCCCATCTGGTTGCCCCGTTCAAATATTCACGCGCTTCTTTTTTAATTCTGGCATATTAACATGATTTCCAATATTATGAGTTATTCTTAACACATTAACAAATGAAGCGCGTTGGCCTAGTGGAAAGAGGAGTTGGCAGTCATGTACAAGACATGGTTTCGAATCCCAGGTCCCCATATTATTTATTATATTTTTCAGTTAGGTGATCCAGTGTAATTCCAAGCGTGCAGCCCACTATGGTCTCTCAATCATTCAACAGCCAGATGGCCCCAGGCCAGATCTGGTGGTCCAGATGGGATGTCCACCATGCTACCAAGTCAAAGTGCCACATGGAATCAAGAAAGTCAAGCCAGGCCAACGAAATTGGGCCATGGAAATTGTTGAACAAGCCCCCCTAAGCAAGCCCAAACCCTAAATCTTTCTCTTTTCTATTTTTATTATTTCTTTTAATTATTTATTGTTATTATTTTCATTATTTTTTATACTAACCAATTAAATCTTTTTCTCCATAAAATTAAAAACTAAAAAATATTTTCTTTATTAAAATTAAATTTCAGTATTTTATTTTTGTTAATAAATATTAAATTAATTAATTTGGTTTTAATTAGGAATAACTTTTAATATATTTTGCAATAATTAAAATTAACTTAGATAATTAGGTTTTATTAACATTGATCAAATTTATTTTTATTTCTTTAAATACCAAAAACCCAAAAATATTTGTATTAATTTATTTATTTATTTATTTAATAATTAACTTAGTTTAATTCCTTTTTAATTCAAAAACAAACCAAAAATCCTTTCTTTAATAATCAAAGGGTCAAAACCCTAGAACTCGCCCGATTCAATTTCCCGCACGCGATCCATTTTACTTCAATATTGTATCTGTTCCCGGAACGTAATAGTTTAATTAGGACTTTACTATTTTTACCGCTTTATTTATTTTCCGCATTTTAATTTCAAGGGTTGCTTTTGGCGATGTAAATACCCGACGCCTTGTAACAGTTAGCTTAATTTCCGCAATTTAATTTCCGTAACTTATAAACTGTTAGATGTTTGATAATAGGGAATGCATGACAAGATTGAACGTTTAAACCTAAAATCAACATAGATCACCATTAACATGTACAAAGACAAAATTAACTGAAAACAACACACTCGCACATGCGCACTCTTAGGGTACACCTCACTTGGTTACCTTCGTAACGTGGTCATTGAGTATAGGAAGTTTTAGAAGTCGCCCTCTTGTCCAAAGATCATAGTTGCCTCGAAACGATTGCCTCGGAAAAATGATCTAAGACATTAGGGTTACCGCTAAGGCGTCCTAACATTGCTTTAGTGACCGCACGTCCCTTAATCGAATTGACCCTTAAAACTCCAACGACGATGCTACCTACTCATCAATAGTGGGATAGAATTGTCTAAAGGAAGATAGCATAGAACGATTCCTTTTTCGAGTAGGTAGATGGTTCTTAAGTACTTGCTCTTTCAAAACAAAACAAATTTTCACACTTACACCCCTTTTCAAACAAAGACTTTTTTTCAAACCCACAAACACAAAGAAAAGCAAATTTTGAAAACATTATGAGCAAGTACCTAAGAGCCCGTGGATAACCACGGATAGAAAGGGTGCTAACACCTTCCCTTTCTATAATCTACCCCCCGGACCCGAGAAATATCTCGAAAAAGGAATTTTTTTGTGCTTTTTTCCTTTCCTTGTTGGATAAAATAAAAGACGGTGGCGACTCTTTCTTACCGCGACATTTTGCAAAAACAAATGCAAAACGCAAACCAGCATTCCAGAAAATAGTCAGTTCTCTCCCACCGTATCACAGAACTGGCGACTCTGCTGGGGATACTTAATAAGTGGGGTGTACCTTAGGATTAGATCATTGTGTTTTCAATTGTTTGCTTTGTATGCTTTATATTTGTGGGCTTGTATCGGAGTTACTATAGATCCTAACCCGGATCTGGGGATACCCTTTAGGTAAGTAGCAATAAACTGTGAGGGAACTGTACGGCGTAGACCGATACGGTTGAAGCAGTAGCTACGTTGGTGTGGCACTTTAGTGTGTACCGATATCCCTTGTGTTGGAACGAGGAGAATATGGGTCTTCTAAGGGGTCATTAAGCACCAACTGACCTTAGAACCTTTAAATTGACCAACTTGGCCATAGAACAGTAGCAGTATGCTACACTCATTGAGACTAAACTCTCGCGATGATTCCGGCCGCAAGAAAAGGTTGCTAAACTGGAATTATGACCGATCGAGGGTAGTCAGTGATATTGAGATTCTCTAGAACCCGGTTACTATTTTTAGGACAGGTTTAAACCAACTGAACTGAAAGAGGGTAGTACCTAAGCTTCTTGCCAGCCTGAAATCTAAGGGCTCTCTGTGTGACTTGTGTGCCTTTACCATGTTTGCTATTTGTGTATACTTGTGGCGTGCTTTCTATCATGACATCATGACATCATAACATTGCATACATATTGCATTGGACTAACCTATTTCAAAGACAGGAGGGATTCATCTTTGTTCTATTTCATAGGTCATGATGCCCATGCGTAGGAATACCATCCGGATCAACTTTGTCCAGGTTCCCACCATGCTTAAAGAATTGATTGCAAAGATGCCTGATACTACCTCCTTCATCAGAAGACATGGGTATCTTCTCAGTTTGGTCACCTCCAAATTGGACGAGCAGATGATGAGTGTCTTGGTCCAGTTCTATGATCCGCTGTACCATTGCTTTACTTTTCAGGACTACCAGTTGGTTCCCACCTTAGAAGAGTTTTCTGATCTGCTCGGTATCTCTATTCTGGAGCAGACCCCGTTTACTGGTTAGGAGAAGATCCTTAGGCCAGAAGAGATTGCTTCAGCCCTTCATATGACAAAGGATGAGGTAATGGCTAATTGGGAGACTAGAAGTGGAGCAAAGGGCTTTCTGACTAAGTTCTTGGTTGGTAAGTGTGATCGGTGGATCTGGAACTGACTGTTTAAAGTTGGTTCGCGAAATGTCGCGGAAGCAAGAGTCGCCACCGTCTTTTATTTTCTCCAACATGGAAAGGACAAAAGCACAGAAAAATTCCTTATGAGATTAGTTCTCGGTTCGGGAGGTAGATTTATAGAAAGGGAAGGTGTTAGAACCCTTTCTATCCATGGTTATCCATGGGCTCTTAGGTACTTGCTCATTTGTGTTTTCAAAAGTGTTTGCTTTTCAAGGTGAGTGGGTTTGAAAAAGTTTCGTTTAAAATTTCAGTTCGACTCTTGTATCAGTCCTCAAGAGTGTTTGAAAAGTTGTTTTTGAAAAGTGTTGGTGTGAAAAGAGTTTTCTTGGTTTGTTTTGAATTAGAGCAAGTACCTGTGAATTGTCTACCTACCCTAAGGAATTCGTCTGTGTAAATGTCCTTGAAGTAGTGACATCCCACCATTGAGAGGTAGGTAGCACCACCATTGGAGGTGTTCGGGTCAATTCGAGGGTTCGGGACATTGTGGTCACCAGAGCAATAGGAAGACACCTTAGAAGCTACCCTCATGCCATGTTCATGGACATGAGGACTTACTAAAACATCCTCTACTCGACGACCACTTTTCGAGGGGGCAAGGCAACAGTGAGACATACCCTAGGGGTGGTGTGTGATTTGTGTGTCATTTTCAGGTATATTTGTCTTGTTCATGCATTGGTGACCTACGCTTTGTTTTTTATTTTTGACATTCATTCTTTCATGCGAGTTATTAACAGTTAAAAAGATGCGAGAAGGTAAAAGTCCTACGCTATTACAAAGGCGCGGGTCTACATCGCCAAATTAATCCAAGACCCAATTTGAAATAAAATGCGGGAAGATAAATGTCCTAATTAATCTATTACAAGGCTTTGGAGTAATTACATAAAATTTATAAGAAAAGAAATTAAATAAGCGCGCGAAACGAAATTGTAATCGAAAGCGAGGGCGTTGGACCCTTTTAAAGAAATTAAATTACAATTAATAAATTAATTAAGTTAAATAAAAGAAAGAATTTATTTTTTTGAGTTTTTGTATTTATGGAGTTTAATGAGAAAATTAAATTGGAATTAAAAAAGGTTAATTAACCCTAGTTCTAAATTGTTTTTAATTTATTAAAAAATATTTTTAGTTTGACCTAATTTACATTAATTATTTACATGGCGTATTTATTTATAAAAAATAATTAATATTTAATAATGGTAAAAGAAAAGAAAAAGAATAAAGTATTTAAAACCCTAATTCTACATTTTTTTGTTTATTAAAAAAACATTAAAATTAAACCTAGAATTAAAACTAAATTAATTGTTAAATTTATTTACAAAAATGTTAGTGAATTAAACATTAAAACATATTTTTATTTTTATAGTTTCTGATTTTTTTTTGGTATTTTTATGAAAATTAATTTTGATGATTTAACTAAAATAAATAAAACAAATAAATAGAAAAAATAAAAAGAATGAAAATAAAATGCAAACCAATGGGGGGGGGGGTGTTGACCCCAATTTTGGAGGTAAATTGCCAGCAATTTGGCCCATTTGAGGAAGGCCATTTTGACTTTTCTGACCACGTACACATGCGTTGACTGGAGTGTTCCCTGGACATTAGTTCTCGGCTACTGGATGGGCGCTCAGGACCACCTGGCAAGCCGTTGGTGAGGATACATGATGGATCCCTGGAAGACATGCTGCGTAGGAACAAGTTAAGGAAAAAAATATGAAAGATGCAAAGGGGACCTGGGAATCGAACCCAGGTCCCAACGTTTACCCACTACACATCCAGCCATCTGAGCTACGCGCGCACTTTGTATTGGAATTGGCCAGCGAACAACATAACATGACACAACGCTTAGTGATGTTCATCGCGCGAAAATTCAAACGCGCCTATGATCAGTGGACACGTCCTCCATCTTCTTCATGTTTCCTGTAAATAAAAAAGAGATAGCGGGGGTTTTAAACCCCCACTAAATAGTATATGTGAAAATAGAGAATAGGACACCATTGCTCATAAATTGAGCGCGACATGTGGACTGAATTCGTGTGAAGCTTCTGATTCTAATGGCATAAGTCTTGTTGGCCAATTTTTCCCCAAGCGTAAAGCCCCAATTCATGGTTCCTGAAACCCTAAAAAACATCCATGGCAATTCTCTATACAAGCAATGTTAATTCAATTCAATGATACCATGAGTTTCAGTGAGTCCATATTAGTGTAAAACAAGCATTAGAATGTATGAATATGGCATGGAAAGGCAAATACGATTATGCAAAATATCAAGAACAGGGCGGCTTCGTTCTACCCGTTCTTTGTGTATGGAGACGTGATTTTGGCCCAGAAAGTTTCCTTGATGCCTTGGCAAGCTATTGGAATGCTTATTTCGTTTTGAATTGCACTGGAACTGTGGTTTCAGTTTTGAAGTTTTTTCACAAAAATGCAAAGTGTGTATTCAGGTTTGGGCGCAGCTTCAAGGGGCTCAGCATTAGGGTTGTCATCTGCTTATGTATGCCAATGGATTAGGGTAGAAATTCAAGCCAAGAAACCAATGTTTTGATGAATCAAATATTTGATTTTTAATGAAATCTTTTCCATGTGTTTTTGATACCAATCATGGCCAAACCTTTCCAAATTGGGTGTGCACGAATCTTGAGGTTTTATGGAGAGAATATGCTTCAAAAAGGGATTAAAAAAACATGGTTTTCTATTTTTGTCATATTTTATTTCATTAAATGAATTAATAGTGATTAAAAATTCAAATAAATAATAAAAAATGATGAAATAATTCCCTTTTGGGCCAAGTGGTCGTGCATAGCCTTTGGATAATGATTCTTGGAAGAAAATGTGGCCCATTAGCAATTTTGAAGCATTTGAAGCAAAGTTGACTTTTCAAAATTCCCAAAAATTTCCCAACTTCCACAAGGCATATCTTGCTCAATTTTTAAGATTTGATCATTTTCTTGGACATTTTAGAAAGGTATTGAAGTCCTCTAACCAATTCCTTTGGTCCCATTTCATTTTGATTTACCAATATCAAGTTATGGTCTTTGACTTAAAGTCCCTTTTTGTTGACTTTTGAAAATGACCTATAATGTTGACATTGATAACTTTTTGTGAGGGCATTTTTTGGACTTGAAGTGTGAAGAGGAGTTGTAGGAAATGTCTTTCTCTTCAAAATGAGCTTTGGATGGAATTTTTCTGATGAACCATGTGGAAGTTATGCCTTGCTCAATTTACAGTTGACTTTTTCAACTGTCCAAATATGGAAACTTTTGCATCTTGAGACTTTTTGAGCCATGCCTTGAGAATCATGATCAAGAATTGATCAAATGATGTTTGTGGCTTCAAAATAAGATGTTGACCAAAAATTTGAACTTTCGACTGTCAAATGACCATTTTACCCCTGCAGTTGACTGCTGAGCAATTAGGGCATTTGACTGTGCAATTTTGTGCTGTAAGTCTTGAAACTTGGCATGTGGATGTCTGACCATGTTTGTAGGCATGTGGGATTTGATTGGACCCGTGGAAACTTCAATTTCTTTGTCAGAACCAAAACCCTAGTTTTTGTCTGTTAGGAGGCCCTTGACTGTGCAACCCTTGAGGAGATTTTGAAGCATGCTCTTTGCAAATTTTGGAGGATATGGGAGGGCAAATTTTGGGGTACAACAGTTGCCCCTGTTCAATCTTCTTAAACTTGAGGATGCAGATTGGCTGACGTGCCTTTCGTAATCCGAGGGTAGAAGATGATTGAACACTAGAGTGCCCAGAAATTTGCGCTCACATAGTAGTGTGATGGTGGAAATGGGCTTATAGATGCCATTTCGAGATTGATCGCATAAGAGATTCCTTAGCGAGAACTTGCGTACCTGAAACAAGAAAATGATTACCTGGCCTGTTACAGGAGCTGGTCTTCAAACTCTTTGTGTAGATGCGCCCTGATTGGTTACAGGAATTGAATCAGGAGCTTCAAAAGGTGATGAATGAACCAGGGATGGTTACTACCTCAACGGGACGGTGAGAGAACCTTGGACGATTACTACCTCAACAGTAACGATGAGAGAATCTGGGGAGATTACTACCTCCACAGTAACGGGGAGAGAATCTTGGGCGACTTCAACCTCATCAGTAACGCTGAGAGAATCTTGGGCGACTTCAACCTCAACAGTAACGCTGAGAGAATCATAGGCGACTTAAACCTCAACAGTAACGATGAGAGAATCTTGGGCGACTTCAACCTCAACAGTAATGCTGAGAGAATCTTGGGCGACTTCAACCTCAACAGTAACGCTGAGAGAATCATAGGAGACTTCAACCTCAACAGTAACGATGAGAGAATCTTGGGCGACTTCAACCTCAACAGTAACGCTGAGAGAATCATAGGCGACTTCAACCTCAACAGTAACGATGAGAGAATCTTGGGCGACTTCAACCTCAACAGTAACGCTGAGAGAATCTTGGGCGAATTCAACCTCAACAGTAACGCTGAGAGAATCATAGGCGACTTCAACCTCAACAGTAACGATGAGAGAATCTTGGGCGACTTCAACCTCAACAGTAACGCTGAGAGAATCTTGGGCGACTTCAACCTCAATAGTAACGATGAGAGAATCTTGGATGTCTTCTACTAGGATAAGAATCAGGTAGATCTTAGGGTCGATCTGACTGAACCAGAGAAGGCCTTTGACTGGATAAGAATCAGGAAAATCTTAGGGTCGATTTAACTGAACCAGGCTAGGTCTTGGAATCTTCAACTGGATAAGAATCAGGGAGATCTTAGGGTCGATCTGACTGAACCAGAGAAGGCCTTTGACTGGATAAGAATCAGGAAAATCTTAGGGTCGATTTAACTGAACCAGGATAGGTCTTGGAATCTTCAACTGGATAAGAATCAGGGAGATCTTAGGGTCGATCTGACTGAACCAGAGAAGGCCTTTGGCTGGATAAGAATCAGGAAAATCTTAGGGTAGATTTAACTGAACCAGGCAAGGTCTTGGAATCTTCAACTGGATAAGAATCAGGGAGATCTTAGGGTCGATCTGACTGAACCAGAGAAGGCCTTTGGCTGGATAAGAATCAGGAAAATCTTAGGGTCGATTTAACTGAGCCGGACAAGGTCTTGAAATCTTCAACTGGATAAGAATCAGGGAGATCTTAGGGTCGATCTGACTGAACCAGAGTTGGCCTTTGACGGGATAAGAATCAGGAAAATCTTAGGGTCGATTTAACTGAACCGGTCAAGGTCTTGCCATATCTTCAATTGGATAAGAATCAGGGAGATCTTAGGGTCGATCTGACTGAACCAGAGAAGGCCTTTGACGGGATAAGAATCAGGAAAATCTTAGGGTCGATTTAACTGAACCGGTCAAGGTCTTGGCATATCTTCAACTGGATAAGAATCAGGGAGATCTTAGGGTCGATCTGACTGAACCAGAGAAGGCCTTTGACGGGATAAGAATCAGGAAAATCTTAGGGTCGATTTAACTGAACCGGTCAAGGTCTTGGCATATCTTCAACTGGATAAGAATCAGGGAGATCTTAGGGTCGATCTGACTGAACCAGAGAAGGCCTTTGACTGGATAAGAATCAGGAAAATCTTAGGGTCGATTTAACTGAACCAGACTAGGTCTTGAAATCTTCAACTGGATAAGAATCAGGGAGATCTTAGGGTCGATCTGACTGAACCAGAGAAGGTCTTGAACATAGCTGAGAATTTAACTGGATCTTTCCTGAAAGGTAAAGGTCAGTCACATGCAATGCATGATATGGATCAAGCAATGATGTTCTCAACGTAAATGAGATTGTTTATATGATGCGTATATGCATGCTATAATGTATGAAGATGCGATGTTTATGAAATGTATTCTGTCTTAGGAAAATAAATCCTTGACGAGTGCCGGGAAGTAAACTCTGGGGCTGATGAAGAAGAATAGTGCTTCTCGCTTCCGCTGGGGATGATAGTTGCAGGAATACCAGTAGGAGAAGATGACTCCGTTGGGGAATAAGTTCGACGAATAGATTACTCTGCGGGGAGAAAATTACTCTAGCGACCTTGCTGGGGAAAATGCTCTGTGGGGAGAGAGGTGCTTTGCTGAGATTATGATAACTTTGCTGGGGATACCATTGTGATGTTGGAAGTTTTAACAGACTCCGCTGGGGATAGGAAGACTTCGTCGGGGACGATCTTTCCGCGACTTTTGGCTGAGGATAACCCAGTTATATCCTGGTAGGGAAATAACCTTTGAATAAAGTCGGGAGGTGCGTTCGTGCTTTGTAGGAGATAAGCTTCCAGAATCTACTGGGGATAAGCTTCCTGTTGGGGAGATGGATTCCAACTTTCCTGGGGAAACTGGATTGGACTCTCCTGGGGAAGATTTGAGATGTACTGGGGGAGTGACTCCACTGAATGTCTGATATACCGCCGGGGAACAATCTTAGATCAAGATTGCCGGGGATGCTTGTTAAGGATGTTGAATACTGAGCTGGGGGAATATTGAGATTTGCTGGGGATACCCAACTTCCTTAAGGCTGATAGTATAACTTTGCTTGGGGAGAGTGCATTGACTTGCTGGCTCACTCTCTGGGGATTTTAAGGTATCTTGGTTATATTCTTCGGCTGAACTTACCTTGGTACCTTGGTGGACAGAACAATTAGATCGCTTAGACCACTCATTATTGCCCCAGTTTCAGTGGGAGAAGGCACCTGTGGGTTGATTGTCAAATCTTCTGGTAGACAGGTGACGAGATGCCAGGACATAGTCGTACGCTTTGATCCCTAGCTTTTGCCTGGACCGCCCTTTCGGGTTTTCAGTCCACCGGGATACCCATTTTTGCCCAAGCCGCCTTTTCAGGTTTTCGACTTGCCGGGTGTACAGATTTTTTCATTTCATCCCTTATTTTTGCCCGAACCCTTTTGGTTCGCCGGGAAGCCCTTATTTTTGCCTAGGTGTGTCAACCTAGCGGGTCTTTGATTGTGCGTAGTATTTTTTCGACTATGCCCATGTTCTTAGGATGTAGGGGGGTGCCCCTGTTAGAAGTGTTTTGCTATGCCACCAGGAGGTGTTTGATCAAGCAAGATTCGTTGCTGGGATGTCTCCAAGTGATTCAGGCGAAATTTTCCCCAGGCTGTTTGGCCTTTGAGAGACTCTCCGAATCTTGGTTGGACTGCCCCAGATGATGGACAAAGATCATGTCTTCCCCTTGATTGGAATGCTTTCTTCCACTGGAGATGACTCTTTTGTTGAGAGGACCTTCGTTCATCGGATATTCGTTGCGCAAAGTTCTCTGTTGTTCAAACAGGTAATCATATGCAAACAAAGTTATATTAAAAATGAAAAGCTTATGTCTGTCTTGAAATTTCTTTGAAAATGCATTTTGTAAAACGAGCAATTTTTGTAGACTGTGATGTCAACTCAAGATTTATAACAGACCTTCAGGAGTCAGGATACCTTTCGTAACAGTATGCTTTCGAACTAACCCGTGCTTCAGCTAGGACTTTTGAGGGTTATAACGTGGCCTGGTTCACGGTTTAAGAAACAAAGGATAAAGGCTCAAATTATATTTGTACCCACCCGCTCTTCGTGATGTTCTTCAAACCTAAACTCAGTTGATCGTGCGTTTGACCTTGTTTGGGTCTTTGTCCTGATATTCCAGTGATGGTTCGAATATGGACAGTTTATTTCGAATAGGCAGTCATTTTTTGTTGTCGAGGGTTTGTAGGACCTCTTTCTTTTTGATTTTTTTTTATTTTATTTTGTTTATCCCTGTTTTTTGCCTGAACTGTTTCTTTGTGGTTACAGTCAGCGGGATGCCCCAATTTTTGTAAGTCTCCTTCATAGGTTTTGACTTATTGGGTTTTTATTTCGAGAAGTAATGACTGTCTGTCCTTATGATTATAGGGAACCATCACTGTCTTCTGTTTTTGGAAGGACTCATTTGATATCATTCATCGTGCACCTAGATCAACTGAGAGAACTACCCTGTCCCAGGTTATAATTAAGGGTTTTAATTTTTGTGAAAAGAAAAACTCCAACTTCTTTGGCTCGAAGGGGTTGACGAGGGATTATCTTCCTTATAACTCCACTGTTTAGGATTCGAAACAATGCCTGTACCTCATCAGCGGAGTCTGTTCAAAAGCATATTATAAAGATTGTGGTATCCTTTTTGTCATCCTCCCTCAAGAGGCTTAGAATTAATAATCGAGAGTTGAGCATCACAAAAATGAAAGCAGTTTGCATATAGTGAATACGAATATATTGATTCAAAACAGACATGTGCGATGCATTAATGAAATAACAACGTTTGACATGAATAAATGTTTGAATAATCAAAGAAAAATACAACTTGAACATTCGAATGAACAAAAGTTTTCTAGTTTGAATTAGTCACTTCAAGTGGTGAATCTTGCAGGGATAGTAGAAGAACTCGGCCTGGCCATCTTGGGTGAATTCCACAGCTCCTTCATCAATCAGGTCCTGGATCTTGTTCTTCAGAGCCCAGCAGTCGGTAGTGTCATGTCCAGGACTATCAGAATGGTATGCACATCTTCTATTGGGATGATAGTTCGGAGCAGAAGTGTTGGGGTTCCGGGGAGGAGCCCTTAGTGTAATCAGATTCAACCTCAACAGGTGTTGCAAGGCTTGAAACAGTGGCATGTTAAGCTGGGTGAATTGCCTCTTGGACCTGCTTGGCCTACTCTGACCAACCTGTTGCTCTGGGCGAGGTTGATGCTGGCCTTGTGAAGTGGTAGCGATTTGGAGAGGTCCATCCTTCACCATACCAGACTCTTGCCCTCTTGGAAGCTGATCAAAGACCTGGTCCCTGACTCGGACTGGTTGCTTCATGTTGGATCTGTCTTGGTGGAGTTGACTGATCATGGTCCTCAACTCTTCTTGCTCCTGAGCTAAACCTTGGATGAGAGCCCTTTTCCCCAGCATCTGGGTTTTCAGTGTATCTACCTCAGCTGGTAGGCGTTTCAGCCGTTCTTCCTTGTCATCCTCGGGACCTTTCTTGGACAGATTCCCCATGAGGAGTGTCCTTAACTCTTCCTGCCCCTTGGATAGGTTCAGGTGGATTTCCCCGAACCGAGTCTCTTGAGCATGAAGGTCCTGGTCGTATTGTTGGGAAGTCATTGCTGAAATAAACAGCGAAGAAGGTAAGAGACCTGTCAAAAGAGTACCTGTTATGCAACAATATGTATGATATGCGTGCAATGTTTTCAAGGATCTCGCGGGGTAGACAAGAAAAAATTGTTAGAATTTGAATCCGGTAGCTTGATTAAAGGAACTTCATGTTGTTGAGAGTCCTTCTTCAAGGGTCAAGGCTCACCATATCTAGTGGGTCATAGCCCCTGACAACCTTGGCTAGGGGAACCTTCTTCAAGTGTCAAAGCTCACCATATCAAGTGGGTCATAGCCTCTGACAACCTTGGCTAGAGGAAAATAAATCCTCTTTGCCCCTTGCTAGACGTTTGATTCATCATGACCTGCATCACAAGCCCTTGAGATCCTTGAAATGGATTAGTCTTTATGCGGGATGTATGCAATGGTATGATGGTATGCTATGCATGGAGTAATGTAAGTAAACCCTGTAATGAGTCCCAATTAAGGACTATAAACAAAACCTGCAACAAACTCATGGGTCAGATAACAAGCATGCAAGTAGTCAAGTTTTAAGGCGCACAAGTCACACAAGACAGCCCTTAGAGTTTAGGCCTGCATGGAGTTCAGGTACTACCCTCTTTCAGTTTCGTTGGTTAAGACCTGTCCTAGAAAATAGTAATTGGGTTCTAGAGGATCCCAATATCACTGACTACCCTCAATCGATCATAACTCCAGCATCGCAATCTTTTCTTGCGGCCAGAACCATCGCGAGAGTTTAGCCTCAATGGGTGTAGCATACTGCTACTGTTCTATAAGCCAAGTTGGGTCATTTAAGGTTCTAAGGTTTGTTGGTGCTTAATGACTCCTCAGAAGACCCATATTCTCCTCGTTGCGACACAAGGGATATCGGTACAGACCAAGGTGCCACACCAACGTAGCCACTGCTTCACCCGTGTCGGTCTATGCCGGACAGGTCCCTCACAGCTTATGCTACCTAAACAGGGTATCCCCAGATCCGGGTTAGGATCTATGCAACTCCGATGCAGCCCACAATAATAAAGCAAGCAATTCAGACAATTGAAAACACAAGTGATCTTAATCCTAAGGTACACCTCACTTTAAAGCGTCCCCAGCAGAGTCGCCAGTTCTGTGATCGGTGGATCTGGAACTGACTGTTTAAAGCTGGTTCGCGAAATGTCGCGGAAGCAAGAGTCGCCACCGTCTTTTATTTTCTCCAACATGGAAAGGACAAAAGCACAGAAAAATTCCTTATGAGATTAGTTCTCGGTTCGGGAGGTAGATTTATATAAAGGGAAGGTGTTAGCACCCTTTCTATCCATGGTTATCCATGGGCTCTTAGGTACTTGCTCATTTGTGTTTTCAAAAGTGTTTGCTTTTCAAGGTGAGTGGGTTTGAAAAAGTTTCGTTTAAAATTTCAGTTCGACTCTTGTATCAGTCCTCAAGAGTGTTTGAAAAGTTGTTTTTGAAATCTTTTTGAAAAGTGTTGGTGTGAAAAGAGTTTTCTTGGTTTGTTTTGAATTAGAGCAAGTACCTGTGAATTGTCTACCTACCCTAAGGAATTCGTCTGTGTAAATGTCCTTGAAGTAGTGCCATCCCACCATTGAGAGGTAGGTAGCACCACCATTGGAGGTGTTCGGGTCAATTCGAGGGTTCGGGACATTGTGGTCACCAGAGCAATAGGAAGACACCTTAGAAGCTACCCTCATGCCATGTTCATGGACATGAGGACTTACTAAAACATCCTCTACTCGACGACCACTTTTCGAGGGGGCAAGGCAACAGTGAGACATACCCTAGGGGTGGTGTGTGATTTGTGTGTCATTTTCAGGTATATTTGTCTTGTTCATGCATTGGTGACCTACGCTTTGTTTTTTATTTTTGACATTCATTCTTTCATGCGAGTTATTAACAGTTAAAAAGATGCGAGAAGGTAAAAGTCCTACGCTATTACAAAGGCGCGGGTCTACATCGCCAAATTAATCCAAGACCCAATTTGAAATAAAATTCGGGAAGATAAATGTCCTAATTAATCTATTACAAGGCTTTGGAGTAATTACATAAAATTTATAAGAAAAGAAATTAAATAAGCGCGCGAAACGAAATTGTAATCGAAAGCGAGGGCGTTGGACCCTTTTAAAGAAATTAAATTACAATTAATAAATTAATTAAGTTAAATAAAAGAAAGAATTTATTTTTTTGAGTTTTTGTATTTATGGAGTTTAATGAGAAAATTAAATTGGAATTAAACAAGGTTAATTAACCCTAGTTCTAAATTGTTTTTAATTTATTAAAAAATATTTTTAGTTTGACCTAATTTACATTAATTATTTACATGGCGTATTTATTTATAAAAAATAATTAATATTTAATAATGGTAAAAGAAAAGAAAAAGAATAAAGTATTTAAAACCCTAATTCTACATTTTTTAGTTTATTAAAAAAACATTAAAATTAAACCTAGAATTAAAACTAAATTAATTGTTAAATTTATTTACAAAAATGTTAGTGAATTAAACATTAAAACATATTTTTATTTTTATAGTTTCTGATTTTTTTTTGGTATTTTTATGAAAATTAATTTTGATGATTTAACTAAAATAAATAAAACAAATAAATAGAAAAAATAAAAAGAATGAAAATAAAATGCAAACCAATGGGGGGTGTTGACCCCAATTTTGGAGGTAAATTGCCAGCAATTTGGCCCATTTGAGGAAGGCCATTTTGACTTTTCTGACCACGTACACATGCGTTGACTGGAGTGTTCCCTGGACATTAGTTCTCGGCCACTGGATGGGCGCTCAGGACCACCTGGCAAGCCGTTGGTGAGGATACATGATGGATCCCTGGAAGACATGCTGCGTAGGAACAAGTTAAGGAAAAAAATATGAAAGATGCAAAGGGGACCTGGGAATCGAACCCAGGTCCCAACGTTTACCCACTACACATCCAGCCATCTGAGCTACGCGCGCACTTTGTATTGGAATTGGCCAGCGAACAACATAACATGACACAACGCTTAGTGATGTTCATCGCGCGAAAATTCAAACATGCCTATGATCAGTGGACACGTCCTCCATCTTCTTCATGTTTCCTGTAAATAAAAAAGAGATAGCGGGGGTTTTAAACCCCCACTAAATAGTATATGTGAAAATAGCGAATAGGACACCGTTGCTCATAAATTGAGCGCGACATGTGGACTGAATTCGTGTGAAGCTTCTGATTCTAATGGCATAAGTCTTGTTGGCCAATTTTTCCCCAAGCGTAAAGCCCCAATTCATGGTTCCTGAAACCCTAAAAAACAGCCATGGCAATTCTCTATACAAGCAATGTTAATTCAATTCAATGATACCATGAGTTTCAGTGAGTCCATATTAGTGTAAAACAAGCATTAGAATGTATGAATATGGCATGGAAAGGCAAATACGATTATGCAAAATATCAAGAACAGGGCGGCTTCGTTCTACCCGTTCTTTGTGTATGGAGACGTGATTTTGGCCCAGAAAGTTTCCTTGATGCCTTGGCAAGCTATTGGAATGCTTATTTCGTTTTGAATTGCACTGGAACTGTGGTTTCAGTTTTGAAGTTTTTTCACAAAAATGCAAAGTGTGTATTCAGGTTTGGGCGCAGCTTCAAGGGGCTCAGCATTAGGGTTGTCATCTGCTTATGTATGCCAATGGATTAGGGTAGAAATTCAAGCCAAGAAACCAATGTTTTGATGAATCAAATATTTGATTTTTAATTAAATCTTTTCCATGTGTTTTTGATACCAATCATGGCCAAACCTTTCCAAATTGGGTGTGCACGAATCTTGAGGTTTTATGGAGAGAATATGCTTCAAAAAGGGATTAAAAAAACATGGTTTTCTATTTTTGTCATATTTTATTTCATTAAATGAATTAATAGTGATTAAAAATTCAAATAAATAATAAAAAATGATGAAATAATTCCCTTTTGGGCCAAGTGGTCGTGCATAGCCTTTGGATAATGATTCTTGGAAGAAAATGTGGCCCATTAGCAATTTTGAAGCATTTGAAGCAAAGTTGACTTTTCAAAATTCCCAAAAATTTCCCAACTTCCACAAGGCATATCTTGCTCAATTTTTAAGATTTGATCATTTTCTTGGACATTTTAGAATGGTATTGAAGTCCTCTAACCAATTCCTTTGGTCCCATTTCATTTTGATTTACCAATCTCAAGTTATGGTCTTTGAATTAAAGTCCCTTTTTGTTGACTTTTGAAAATGACCTATAATGTTGACATTGATAACTTTTTGTGAGGGCATTTTTTGGACTTGAAGTGTGAAGAGGAGTTGTAGGAAATGTCTTTCTCTTCAAAATGAGCTTTGGATGGAATTTTTCTGATGAACCATGTGGAAGTTATGCCTTGGTCAATTTACAGTTGACTTTTTCAACTGTCCAAATATGGAAACTTTTGCATCTTGAGACTTTTTGAGCCATGCCTTGAGAATCATGATCAAGAATTGATCAAATGATGTTTGTGGCTTCAAAATAAGATGTTGACCAAAAATTTGAACTTTCGACTGTCAAATGACCATTTTACCCCTGTAGTTGACTGCTGAGCAATTAGGGCATTTGACTGTGCAATTTTGTGCTGTAAGTCTTGAAACTTGGCATGTGGATGCCTGACCATGTTTGTAGGCATGTGGGATTTGATTGGACCCGTGGAAACTTCAATTTCTTTGTCAGAACCAAAACCCTAGTTTTTGTCTGTTAGGAGGCCCTTGACTGTGCAACCCTTGAGGAGATTTTGAAGCATGCTCTTTGCAAATTTTGGAGGATATGGGAGGGCAAATTTTGGGGTACAACAGTAAGGCTAATTATTTCGGGGATAGTCTAGACTTCAAGGCATTCGAAGATATTCTGGCTCTTCTGATATATGGCTTGGTATTGTTTCCGAATCCTGACTCCTTTGTTGATGTGAATGCGGTGAAAATCGTCATCTCTCGTAATCCTATACCCACTCTCTTGGGTGATATTCTTCATCAGCTTTATGCCCGTACTGCTCGGAAGCGGGGAACCCTGATGTGTTGTGCTCCATTATTGGCAAGGTGGTTTATTTCGCACCTCCCCAAATCAGTGCTGAAGAACAAAGAAGGCATGGGTTGGGCCTATAGGGTTATGTCTCTCTCTCATTATGACATTATCTGGACTATCAAGGGTATGGACGAAGTGGCTATTATTGATCGTTGTGGGGAGTACCCCAATGTTCCATTGATAGGAACCCATGGAGGAATTTCTTATAATCCGTGCTTGGCCTTACGTCAGTTTGGGAGAGCCAGAAGAGAAGGACCTCATGAGCTGCTAATGCCTAGTATCATCTTTGATTTTCAAGGGGATAGCGATGAGCAACGCCGCAGATTCATAAGGGCTTGGGATAGAGTTCACAGATCTGATCCACATGAGCTGGGTCCAAAGACTTCTCTTCCAATGGAGCCATATCTCAGATGGGTTCGTATCCGTGCCCAAAAGATGGGTATGCCGTATGAAGCCATCCTGCCTATCATTGTTGAAGTTGCTAATGAAGAGGGGGTTCTTCCTACCATCCTCCATCCTTACATGCCCACTGACATTGGGGCACTGAAAAGGTCTTGGATGCAGCTGAGAGAAGAGCGGGATGCTTACTGAGAAAAGTTTAATGAGCAAGAGCAGAAGATCTAGAAGTTGACTAGGCAGCTGGAGAACGAGCGGATTCTCAATGACTATGTCCGCACCGACAAGAAGCGACCATGGGAGCACTGATTGTCCTTTGATTATTTCCTTTCCAGTTTTTATTTACTTTTCAGTATTTCCTTTCTTGTAACGCCTTAAGGGTAATTTGTTGAACAATTTGAATTTCAAAGTTTATCTAATAAAAGTGTGTTTCATTTCTTGTTTACGAATTTGAATCTCTCGATGTCTTTGAAATCATATCATACGCATTTCATTCCATGCACTTCATAACAGGTAACCATTACAAGTCTCTTATCTTCTTCGCTGTTTATTTCAGCACTCATCATGTCTGCTGAACCATCAACTGAGCAAGCAATCAAGGCCCTACAGGCCCAAAATGCCCAATTCCAAGAGTTGTTCATGAATCTAGCTAAGGGTCAGCAAGATCTGAAGACCCTGATTCTGAAAGAGAAGAAGAAGAAGAAGAAGAAGAAGAGGACAATCCTGTTTAACACAGGTCACAGGTTTGGAAACAGGCTACGGGATGAAGTGGATTTGACTACCTCATCTGGAGGGAAAGATAGTCAAGAGGAAAAAAGGGCTCCTAGCCCTGTGGTCTCAGACAATGAAACGGACTTCGACGAAGACTAGTATCCTCCTGCTGAGGATAGATACAAACAACTGGAAGACCGGTTGAGTGCGATGGAAGTTCAGAAAGTGCCTGGTCTGGACTTTGGTGATCTGGGTTTATCATCTGGGGTGGTAATTTCCCACAAGTTCAAGGCACCAGCCTTTGCTAAGTATGACGGAGTTTCTTGTCCGAAGTTGCACCTCTGGTCATATGTAAGGAAGATTCAGCCGTACACCGCTGATAAGAACCTATGGATCCACTTCTTTCAAGACATTCTCTCAGGGACTCAGCTTGAATGGTTTTACCAGTTGGACGGAGCCAGTATCCGCAGTTGGGAAGATTTGGCTACTGCTTTCTACAGGCAGTACCAGTACAATTCCGACCTCGCTCCCACGCGTACCCAACTCCAGGGTATGTCAATGGGAACGGGCGAAGGATTCAAAGATTATGCTCAGAAGTGGAGGGACCTCGCCGGAAGAGTGCAACCACCCGGCTGATCAGGAGCTTGTGGATATGTTTTTGGGGACCTTGTTTGGTCCATTTTTCAACCATCTGATTGGAAGCTCTTCGTCTGGGTTTACATAACTAATTATGACCGGTGAGAGGATTGAGGATGGTATTAAGGCTGGTAAGATACAAAAGGGTGCTTCATCAAGCACCGAGAAAAATCCTTTTAACAAAGAGTCCAGTGCTGTCTACAGTTCAAAAAGCCAAAATAGACCTAAACGCCACCAAGCTGTTAATGCGGTTGTTATTTCAAGACCTGCTGGTGCTCCTCAGCACAACAATCAACAAAAGGCCGAGAGACCTCGAAGGCAATTCACCCATCTCAACATGACTCTGTCTCAGATTCTGCCTCAGTTATTGAAAACCAATCTAGTGATTCCAAGGGAGGCCCCGAAGAACCCCAACACTACATCACCAAAGTATAACCCTAATGCCCGCTGTGCTTTTTACTCTGATAGCCCGGGACATAATACAGATGATTGTTGGACTTTGAAGAACAAAATACAGGACTTAATTGATGCTAAGGAGATTGAGTTCGAGGCGCCCGAAAGACCTAATGTTGTGAATGCTCCTATGCCCAAGCATGGAGTGAATGCTATAGATGAAGACTCGTTTGTGGTTTCTGTGAACGACATTGTTACCCCTTTGATGACTGTAAAGAAGAACCTTTTGCTAGCCGGTTTATTTTCGGGCTGTGACGAAGGTTGTCGTAAGTGTTCTGTTCTACCTACCGGTTGCCATCTTTTGAAGTCAGGTGTCCAACGCCTGATGGATAGTAAAGAAATTATGTTTGAGAAGACTGTTGTTCCTTTAGTCCCTACTGAAGAAGTTGCCATTATCACCATTTTCGACAATTCTTCCAAGGCTTCCTCGAGAAAGCCTGTTAGAATTACATCTGTTCCAAGAATCGCACCATTGATCATCACTGTTCCGGGGCCTATCCCCCACACCTCTGATAAAGCTGTCCCTGGGCACTACGGGGCTGATGTTTATTTTCATGGAGTTAAACAAGGGTTAGATGCTGATACTGACGTCAACAGTATTGTTGGACCTGCTAAAGTCACCCGCATCGGAAGACTTTTCTCACCTGATATCTCTCCACCAACTGCCCAAAAACCTGTTATTATTACACCTACTAGTGTACCTGCTGCTATTCCTGTTCAAGTTCCTATTCTTACCCCTGTCGCCGAGTCATCTAATACTCGGGGCAAAGGGACCACTAATGAGCCTGCCCAGACGGAGGCACCAAAGACGATCATTATTGAAGCTTCTAGACAAGAGATGGAAGAGATTCTGAAGATCATCAAAAAGAGTGACTACAATGTAGTTGAACAGCTGGGGCAAACCCCGTCCAAAATCTCTATGTTGTCATTGTTGCTATGCTCAGAAGCCCATGCCAAGGCTCTGATTGCTTTCCTGAAGACTGCCCACGTACTGCAAGAGACATCGGTTGATCAGTTTAAAGATTGCGTGGCTAGTCTGACTGCTGATAATGGGTTGGGTTTCTCGGACGCCGACTTGACTGCTAAGGGGAAGAATCACAACGATGCCCTGCATGTCTCCATTGAATGCAGGGGAACTACTCTTGCTCATGTATTGGTGGACACCGGTTCCTCATTGAACGTTTTGCCTAAGAAAGCTCTAGACCGGTTGGACTGTGAAGGGTTGGAGCTAAAACCAAGCAACATTGTTGTTAGGGCCTTTGATGGGTCTAAGAGAATGGTGCATGGAGAAGTTGATATCCCGATTAAGGTTGGTTCTCAGGTCTTTGCATCTACATTCTATGTGATGGACATTCGGGCATCTTATTCTTGTTAGCTGGGTCGTCCGTGGATCCACAAAGCTGGGGCCATAACCTCGACGCTCCACCAGAAGCTGAAGTACCCAGTAAAAGGGAAGATTGTGACAGTACAAGGAGAGGAGGAGTACATGGTTAGCCACCTCAACTCTTTTCGATATGTAGAGATGGATGGGGAGTTCATTGAGACCCCATTTCGGCATTTTGAAGAGGTTCCCCAGACGCTGGCATCAACTGAGACTGTTGTTGAAGATTCTCCTATGAAGATGACTTCCTTTAAGGATGCTCGGGCTGTTGTCGAGAAAGATGGGTGTGCGAGTTGCGGCCGACTCCCTGATTTTACACAGAAGACTAACAAGTTTGGTTTGGGTTTCACTGTAGAGGCTCAAAAGGCTGTTCGGAACGCACGGATTGGAAGACCTCCCCTGTTCATTAGTAATTCAGGAGTGAATGCCATTGAAGACGACGTTGAAGAATCTGAGTTCGACAATTGGATCTATCCTACGACCGACGGTGGACCAAGCAACTGGACAGCAAAGGACTTCATCCCTATTTCTTTTGTTACCCAGTAATGAAACTTTTTGTTTTGAATTTGTAACAGACAATGTTTTAAACTCTACGGCCCGGTGTCTTACCCGGGGCACCGTGGCCTCATTTGTGAGGGATTTATGTGTGTCATTTTCATATATCATTAATAAAAGCATTGGACGGTTCTTGCATTTCAAATTTTGCGCTCCTTTCATTACATATTGCAAAACAACTATTTTACACACACTCACATATACAGGTCTACATCCACTCTGGATCCCACTTGTAACGACTCTGCTACTGCCAGTTATGACTTCGAAAGTCCGATCAACTTAGCCGAAGATGAAGGTGAAGATGATTGTGAAGTTCCTGGTGAACTTGCAAGACTGTTACTTCAGGAAGAGAGGGCTATACAGCTGCATGAAGAGCCGGTGGAATCAGTGAATCTGGGTACAGAGATAGACAAGAAAGAGGTCAAGGTTGGTGCCAATCTGGAAGCTAGTGTGAAGCAACGGTTAATTCAGATGTTGCGTGACTACGTTGAGATCTTTTCCTGGTCTTATGAAGATATGCCTGGGTTGGATACCGATATTGTAGTTCACCGATTACCTACCAAGGAAGACTGTCCTCCAGTGAAACAGAAAGTCCGCCGAATGCGACCAGAGATATCTGAGAAAATCAAGGTTGTAGTGATGAAACAGTTTGATGCCAGTTTTCTAGCAGTTACTTCTTACCCACAGTGGGTGGTCAATGTGGTTCCTGTGCCGAAGAAGGATGGTAAGGTTCGAATGTGTGTCGACTATAGAGATCTGAACAGGGCGAGTCCCAAGGATGACTTCCCTCTACCTCATATCGACGTTCTGGTTGAAAACACCACTCAGCATAAAGTCTTCTCCTTTATGGATGGTTTCTCCAGTTATAATCAGATTAAATGGCTCCTGAAGACATGGAGAAGACAACCTTTGTTACTCAATGGGGTACCTTTTGCTACAAGGTCATTCCTTTTGGATTGATGAATCCTGGGGCAACGTATCAGCGTGTCATGGTTGCTTTGTTTCATGACATGATCCATCATGAGATTGAGGTATACGTCAACGACATGATTGCAAGATCTCAAACTGAGGAAGAACATCTAGACCATCTCCAGAAGTTATTTGATAGGTTGAAGTTGTACAAGCTGAGGTTAAATCCGAACAAGTGCACCTTCAGGGTGAGATCTGGTAAGTTACTAGGCTTCGTCGTAAGCGATAAAGGTATTCAAGTGGATCCGACAAAGGTAAATGCCATACAAGAGATGCCATCTCCCCAAATAGAAAAAGAAGTCAGAGGCTTTATGGGTCGACTAAACTACATTGCCCGATTCATCTCGCACCTAACTGCTACTTGTGAGCCTATCTTCAAGCTACTGAAGAAAGATCAAGTAGTACGTTGGAATGATGAATTCCAGGCCGCTTTCAAAAGGATAAAAGAGTATCTCCAAGAGCCACCCATTATGATGCCTCCAGTTGAAGGGAGACCTTTGATCTTATACTTGACAGTACTCGACAACTCAATGGGGTGCGTGCTGGGTCAACATGACGAGTCTGGCCGAAAAGAGCATGCTATTTATTACCTTAGCAAAAAGTTTACCGACTGCGAGACCTGATACTCGTTGCTCGAGAAAACTTGTTGCACTTTGGCATGGGCTGCTCGTCGGATGAGACAGTATATGCTGACTCACACTACTCTATTGATTTCAAAAATGGATCCAATCAAGTATATCTTTGAGAAGCCTGCCTTGTCCGGAAGAATAGCAAGATGGCAGATGATCTTGACTGAGTATGACATCCAGTACACGACCCAAAAGGCAATTAAGGGAAGTGTGTTAGCAGACCATTTGGCACATCAGGCAGTGGATGATTACCAGTCTATGAACTTTGAATTCCCGGACGAGAATATCATGTTGGTAACTGATTGTGAGACACCTAGACCAGATGAAGGACTTGAGGAGGGATCCCGATGGTCTATATACTTTGATGGAGCTTCAAACGCTTTGGGCAATGGCATCGGCGCCGTGATCATATCTACTAAAGTCTCTCATACTCCGTTTACCGCCCGACTATGTTTCAACTGCACCAATAATATGGCAGAGTATGAAGCGTGCATCATGGGTCTTCGAGCAGCAATTAACCTAAGGATTAAGTTTCTAAGTGTCTTCGGAGATTCCGCTCTCGTGATCAGTCAGATCAAAGGTGAGTGGGATACAAAACACCCAAATCTTATTCCTTATAAAGAGTATGTGTTGACATTGCTTCCCCATTTCGAGGAGATAACCTTTGAACACTTCCCTAGAGAGGAGAATCAGTTAGCGGACGCGCTGGCTATGATGTCTTCTATGTTCAAAGTCAATTGGGACAACGAAGCTCCCCGGATCATCATTGAAAGATTGGACGAACCTGCACATTGCTGTGACATTGAGACTGAAGAGGTAATAGAAAAACCTTGGTTTCATGAGGTGAAGAGGTATCTTGAGGCTCAGGAGTAACCTGAGGGTGCATCTGTTAATGACAAGAAGTTTCTGAGGAGGTTCGCAGCAAAGTTTTTCATCAGCAATGGTATCCTTTACAAGCGTAACCATGATTCAACCTTACTGCGTTTTATGTATAAGAACGAGGCAGAAAGGATCATGGCGGAGTTATACGAAGGTACTTTCGGAACTCATTCCAGTGGACACACCATGGCAAAGAAAATCCTCCGGGAAGGATATTATTGGTCTACTATGGAAGCTGACTGTTATCAGCATTCTCGGACATGTCACAAGTGTCAAGTCTATGTTGATAAGGTGCACATACCTCTAGTTCCTCTAAACGTCTTGACGGCACCTTGGCCTTTTGCAATGTGGGGCATTGATATGATCGGCGAGATCAGACCTACGGCATCCAACGGGCACCGTTTCATCCTGGTAGCAATTGATTACTTTACGAAGTGGGTTGAAGCAGCTTCCTTTGCTATTGTAACCAAGAACGTCGTGGCACGGTTTATTCGGCATTATCTGATCTATCGATACGGTGTGCCAGAAAGGATCATTACGGACAAGGGTACCAATCTCAATAATAAGATGATCACCGAGCTCTGCCAGCAGTTCAAGATACAGCATCACAACTCTTCTCCCTATCGGCCGAAGATGAATGGGGTTGTCGAAGCGTCCAATAAGAACATTAAGAAGATTGTGCAGAAGATGACGGTGACATACAAAGACTGGCACGAGATGTTACCGTTTGCTCTTCATGGGTACCGTACCTCAGCGTGGACGTCAACAGGGGCAACACCATACTCCTTGGTATATGGCATGGAGGCAGTCTTGCCCATTGAAGTTCAGATACCCTCTCTCCGAATCATGAAGGATGCGGGTTTAAGCGAGATGACGGGATTCCGACCCGGCTTGATCAGCTGAACTTAATCGACGAAAAGAGACTTACTGCTATTTGTCATGGTCAGACGTACCAGAAACAGATGATCAAGGCATTTAACAAGAATGTTAGACGACAAGAGTATCAAGTTAGAGACCTGGTAATCAAGCGCATCATATTACCTCAAGGTGATCCCAGGGGCAAATGGACCCCTACTTACGAAGGGCCATTTGTGGTTAAGAACATTTTCTCAGGCGGAGCTATGATTCTAACCACCATGGATGGTGACGACCTTCCTTACCCCGTCAATGCAGACATAGTGAAAAGATACTACGCATAATCAAAGACCCGCTAGGTTGACTGGCCTAGGCAAAAATAAGGGCTTCCCGGCGAACCAAAAGGGTTCGGGCAAAAATAAGGGATGAAAATGAAAAAATCTGTACACCCGGCAAGTCGAAAACTTGAAAAGGCGGCTTGGGCAAAAAAGGGTATCCCGGTGGACTGAAAACCCGAAAGGGCGGTCGAGGCAAAAATTAGGGATCAAAGCGTAACACTATGTCTTATTGGATCACCTTGCATCCAGACTTCGGTATCAACTATCAAGCTCAGACGACACTAATCAATCTGATCTACCTTCAACCAAGCAGCAAAGTGATGAGATGCTCGAGAATATAAAGACAATAGTAGAGTTGGAACCTAGTGGGATTATTCACACAGCTGTTTTGTTTAGTTTTGTAAATTCTATTATTCGGCGGCGTTCTCTTACTAGGGCGTCAGCCTCTTGTACAAAAAACGCCTATTCACAGGCAAAACTTCAAAATCAATACAATTCATTTTCAAAGAAATTTCAAACTGTTCTTCTTTATCTGTTTTGTTTTGCAAAGAACGTCCAATGTTCATTTTTTATATATGCATTTGACATTAATTGTTGCTCATGAATATTTACATGCGAAACAAAAGACGATTACGGGTAATATCAGAAACAGGGGCAATAAAAATTATCCAAACTGTATAGTTGCTTTGTCCACCAGGTACCGGGTAAATTCATCCGAAGAATATGGCTAAGATACTTTCACTCCCCGCAGAGTAAGACAGTAATGGTAGCTCTCCCCCAACTGGGACTTGCAACTATGAACAAATCAGCAATGCTCTCCCCAAGCAGAGTTTATCTACCATCAACATTGAAAAGGCTTAATATCCCCTGCAGTCTTAATATTCCCCAATGAAATATAAGAATGTTCCCCGGCCGAATACAAGATACCCCCAGTGGAGTTAAAATTTTCCCAGCGCAGTCTGAAAAAAGCTTCCCCAACGGAGTTAAAGCATCATCCCCAGTAGACTCTGGAAGTCTATCCCCAGCAGAGTAAAAAATAAATCTCCCCAGCCGAGTTCAAAGGATCATTCCCAGCAGAGTTCAGGGGATTATCCCCACAAAAGTCTAACAGGTTATCCCCAGTGAAGCCGCAACCGAAGATCATCCTCAGCGGAGTTCTTTCCTTTCACAAACAGGAATTCAATCCTCAACAAATTCAGTATCACCAGCAACGATAATTCATCCCGACAGAATTTATCTGTGGAATCCTCAGCAGAGCATCTCTTCCCCACAGAGTAATCTCCTCATCAGTTTATTCCCCAACGGAGTTATCTTCTCCTGCAGGTTTATTCTCGCAATCACCTTCATTCACCATCCCCAGCGGAAGCGAAGAATTCAACTCTTGTCTCCAGCAGCTATCCGGGATTTATTTTCCCCAGCTAAAACATTACATTTCCATACAATCTCATTTATGTTGAGAGCATCATTGCTTGGTATACATCATGCATTTCATACATCATGACATTGCATATGGCTGACTCTTTACCGTTTCAGGGAAAGATGAATCAGTAAACACCGCTGACTACTCACATGACCTAGTAGTCCCCTCAAAATAAAAACTACATCTATGGAAGACTTTCGTCTGGTTCAGTTAAATCGATCCTAAGATTTTTCTGATTCTTATCCAGTCAAAGTTAACCCCAGACCTTCACTGGTTCAGTCAGATCGACCCTAAGATCTCCCTGATTCGTATTCCAGTTGAAGATATTCCAAGACTTTCGTCTGGTTCAGTTAAATTGACCCTAAGATTTTTCTGATTCTTATCCAGTCAAAGTTAATCCAAGACCTTCTCTGGTTCAGTCAGATCGACCCTAAGATCTCCCTGATTCGTATTCCAGTTGAAGATATTCCAAGACTTTCGTCTGGTTTAGTTAAATCGACCCTAAGATTTTTCTGATTCTTATCCAGTCAAAGTTAATCCAAGACCTTCTCTGGTTCAGTCAGATCGACCCTAAGATCTCCCTGATTCGTATTCCAGTTGAAGATGTTCCAAGACTTTTGTCTGGTTCAGTTAAATTGATCCTAAGATTTCTCTGATTCTTATCCAGTCAAAGTTAATCCAAGACCTTCTCTGGTTCAGTCAGATCGACGCTAAGATCTCCCTGATTCTTATTCTAGTTGAAGATATTCCAATACTTTCGTCCGGTTCAGTTAAATCAATTCTAAGATTTTTCTGATTCTTATCCAGTCAAAATTAATCCAAGACCTTCTCTGGTTCAGTCAGATCGACGCTAAGATCTCCTTGATTCTTATTCCAGTCGAAGTGCAAACCTCCTACCAACAGTCTCCAAATGGCATCTGTAAGCCCATTCCCGACATCACGATGCTGATACCACTTCATGCGAGTGCAAATTTCTGGGCACTCTAGTGTTCAATCATCTTCCACCTTTGGATCACGAAAGACACGAAAGCCAATCTACATCCTCAAGTTTAAGAAGATTGAACAGGGGAAGCTATTGTACCCCAAAATTTTCCCTCTCTTATTTCTCAAAACATGGGAACAAAAATCTCCAAGTGGCTCAAGATTGCTCAAGAGTTGGACAGTCAAGCTATCTCCAAAGGCAGTCAACCCCAAATTAGGGTTTTGTGTTGCATCAAGATCCTTGCATCCAAATGGCCTCAAGTTCTCCCCAATGTCCTAATATGCTCTCAAGATCATCCATGCCAAATTTCAAGCCTTGCAGAGGAAGTTTGCTCAGTCAAATGCTCAAAAGGTCCAAAAATCGATTGTGCTAGGGCAAAAGTCAATTGTGACCCAAATACAGTCAAACCTCAAGATTTTTTGTCAACATTCTCATTTTGAAGGATATTTCATCATTTTATCAAGGGTTGATTATGATTCATCAAGGATTGCTCAAAATTCATCAAGACTCAAAAGTTGCTAAATTAGGGTTTTGTAGGAAAAGTCAACTCAACTTTGACCAAGCATAACTTTCTCATACTTTATGATAAATGACCCATCCAAAGCTCATTTTGAAGAGGATGCAATTTCCTATAATCCATATTCATACCCCAAGATCATAAAATTCACTCACAAAAAGTTACAAATTTGGACATTATAGGTCATTTTTGAAAGTCAACAAAAACACCTTTTTTTCCAAAGCTTATAACTTGAGCATGGGATATCAAAATGAGATGAGACAAAAAGGGTTGGTTAGAGGACATCTCAAGCTTTCTAAAAAGTCAAAGAACACTTCCAAAAGTTCAAAATTGAAGACGTTATGCATTGTTGAAGTTGGGAATTTTTACAAAATTGCCAAAAGTCAACTATCCCCAAAACTTTAAATTTTGTCAAATGGGCCCATTCTTTTCCACTTGATTTGGGCTTGCCACATTCCAGACGTGTCCTAGCTTCATCCTTGTGTCCATTTATCAATTTTTCTATTTTATTTGATTTTTTATTGAATTATTTCATTTTAAATCAATTTAAATCAAATAAAATCCCAAAACTTGATTATATGAGATCTTTTTCTATTTTCAGGACCTAATCATCATCAATGTCATGATCAAATTCGTATCAATCATTCCATGTGCAAAAAGATTGGATTTTTGGCAAATTAAGCAAGTTTTCAATGGAGGATCAAATCAAATCTCAAAGCATTGATGTGCAAAGATTCAAGACCAATTTGTTGACCTAATACATTGCAGCATAAATATACAATCCAAGGCACATGAATTTGAGGGCTAGAGGCTGCAAGAACACCAAGAACCAAACTTAAAAAATTGACAAAAAAAGTGTGAAACTGAAATCATCCTTGGAGGCATTTTCATAAGCGAAACTCAACATCAATCAATTGCTGGAGGTTCACTGAGTCAGAACCAACCCCTAGCAAGCTCTCACACGCTCTCAAACGCACTGTAAGTGATACGCGGCCCCCCTCTGAGTTTGATTTTGTGTTTCAAAATCTATGCATCATTACAAGAAACCAATGGTATATTTGCAATCACTAGATAATTTCCAAGCTTTCCATATTATTTGATTGTGTTTATCTGCTCTATGGTGCAAAACGCCATTGTAGGGTTTCCTAGGTTTTTTTTAGGGGTTTTTGTTACAGGTAAAATTAGACCTATTGATCGACATAGGCATGACCGGAGGAGAAAGACAAGCACAACCATGGCCTTGGATGGAGTTTATATGGCCTGAGATTGGTTTTTGAAACGACCTACACTTTTAGCTGCGGATCTAAATCCGCAGGTAATTTCTGTGCAAACCTGAGGACAGGGACGACAACTGTCCCCATCTGGTTGCCCCGTTCAAATATGCATGCGCTTCTTTTTTAATTCTGGCATATTAACATGATTTCCAATATTATGATTTATTCTTAACACATTAACAAATGAAGCGCGTTGGCCTAGTGGAAAGAGGAGTTGGCAGTCATGTACAAGACATGGGTTCGAATCCCAGGTCCCCATATTATTTGTTATATTTTTCAGTTAGGTGATCCAGTGTAATTCCAAGCGTGCATCCCACTATGGTCTCTCAATCATTCAACAGCCAGATGGCCCCAGGCCAGATCTGGTGGTCCAGATGGGATGTCCACCATGCTACCAAGTCAAAGTGCCACATGTAATCAAGAAAGTCAAGCCAGGCCAACGAAATTGGGCCATGGAAATTGCTGAACAAGCCCCCCTAAGCAGGGCCAAACCCTAACTCTTTCTCTTTTCTATATTTATTATTTCTTTTAATTATTTATTGTTATTATTTTCATTATTTTTTCTACTAACCAATTAAATCTTTTTCTCCATAAAATTAAAAACCAAAAAATATTTTCTTTATTAAAATTAAATTTCAGTATTTTATTTTTGTTAATAAATATTAAATTAATTAATTTAGTTTTAATTAGGAATAACTTTTAATATATTTTGCAATAATTAAAATTAACTTAGATATTAGGTTTTATTAACATTGATCAAATTTATTTTTATTTCTTTAAATACAAAAAACCCAAAAATATTTTTATTAATTAATTAATTTATCTATTTAATAATTAACTTAGTTTAATTCCTTTTTAATTCAAAAACAAACCAAAAATCCTTTCTTTAATAATCAAAGGGTCAAAACCCTAGAACTCGCCCGATTCAATTTCCCACACGCGATCCATTTTACTTCAATATTGTATCTATTCCCGAAATGTAATAGTTTAATTAGGACTTTACTATTTTTACCGCTTTATTTATTTTCCGCATTTTAATTTCAAGGGTTGCTTTTGGTGACGTAAATACCCGACGCCTTGTAATAGTTAGTTTAATTTCCGCAACTTATAAACTGTTAGATGTTTGATAATAGGGAATGCATGACAAGATTGAACGTTTAAACCTAAAATCAACATAGATCACCATTAACATGTACAAAGACAAAATTAACTGAAAACAACACACTCGCACATGCGCACTCTTAGGGTACACCTCACTTGGTTGTCTTCGTAACGCGGTCATTGAGTATAGGAAGTTTTAGAAGTCACCCTCTTGTCCAAAGATCATAGTTTCCTCGAAACAGTTGCCTCGGAAAAATGATCTAAGACATTAGGGTTATTGCTAAGGCGTCCTAACATTGCTTTAGTGACCGCACGTCCCTTAATCAAATTGACCCTTAAAACTCCAACGACGATGCTACCTACTCATAAATAGTGGGATGGCATTGTCTAAAGGAAGATAGCATAGAACAATTCCTTTTTTGAGTAGGTAGATGGTTCTTAAGTACTTGCTCTTTCAAAACAAAACAAATTTTCACACTTACACCCCTTTTCAAATAAAGACTTTTTTTCAAACCCACAAACACAAAGAAAAGAAAATTTTGAAAACATTATGAGCGAGTACCTAAGAGCCCGTGGATAACCACGGATAGAAAGGGTGCTAACACCTTCCCTTTCTATAATCTACCCCCCGGACCCGAGAAATATCTCGAAAAAGGAATTTTTCTGTACTTTTTTCCTTTCCTTGTTGGATAAAATAAAAGACGGCGGTGACTCTTGCTTACCGCGACATTTTGCGAAAACAAATGCAAAATGCAAACCAGCATTCCAGAAAACAGTCAGTTCTCTCCCACCATATCACAGATGGCCTCTCTCAAGGATGCAAAAATGGTTGTCGAAGAAGGTGGGTCTACCATCTGGGGTCAGCTCCCTGATATTCCGTACAAGTCTGATAAATTTGGTTTGGGTTTCTCTTCAGGGGCTCAAAGGGTTGTTCGACATGCTCATGCTGGAAGACCTCTCCTACGCATCAGTAATCATGGGGTCAACATTGTAGAAGACGGAGATGGTGACGATGATATGGACAGCTGGATCTTCCCTACTACCAACGGTGGATCCAGTAACTAGACGGAAAAAGATTTTGTACCTATTACTTTTGTTCAGAAGTAATTGTCTTTCTTGTTTTTTTGAAATGTAATAAACAATATAACTTTGTGGCCATGTGTCTTACCTGGGGCACATCGGTTTATTTGTGAGGGTTATCATGTTTCACTTTCATATGGCATTAATAAAGCATTGGATGTTTATGCAGTCAAATGTTGCGCTCTCTGTTTTTTTCTCTACTTTTATTTTGTCTATACAACTATGCTCTTACACACACTCACGTATCACACTACAGATCCATATCCACTTTGGATCCCATTGATAATAGTTCTGCTATTGCCAGTTATAACTTCGAAAATCCAATCAAAAAAAGTCGAGGATGAAGGTGAGGAAGATTGTGAGGTACCTGGAGAACTTTCTAGACTATTACAGTAGGAAGAGAGGGCTATACAGCCTCATGAAGAGCCAGTTGAGACAATAAACATGGGCACAAAGGTAGACAGTAAAGAATCCAAGATTGGCGCAAATTTGGGGCTTAATGTCAAACAACGGTTGATACAAATGTTGCATGACTATGTCGAGATCTTTGCATGGTCATATGAAGACATGCCAGGACTAGATACCGATATTATGGTTCACCGTCTGCCAATCAAAGAAGATTTCCCTCCGGTAAAGTAGAAGGTTTGTCGCATGTGCCCTGAAATGTCAGAGAAGATCAAAGTAGAGGTTATGAAGCAGTTCAACGCTGGTTTCTTAGCCGTCACCTCTTATCCCCAATGGGTGGCCAACGTAGTTCTGGTGCCTAAAAAATACGACAAGGTACGTATGTGTGTGGACTACAGAGATTTGAACAGGGCGATCCCCAAATATGACTTTCCACTCCCCCACATTGACGTTCTGGTTGACAATACCGTGCAACACAAGATCTTTTCCTTCATGGATGGTTTCTCTGGTTATAATCAGATCAAGATGGCACCTGAAGACATGGAGAAGACAACCTTTGTCACGCAATGGGGCACTTTATGCTACAAAGTGATGCCGTTTGGATTAAAGAATTTCGGGGAAACCTATCAGCGAGCCATGGTCGCCTTATTTCATGACATGGTTTACCATGAGATAGAGATATATGTGGATGACATGATAGCCAGGTCTCAAACTGAGGAAGAGCACCTTGATCATTTACAAAAGTTGTTTGATAGGTTGAAGACATACAAGCTGAGGTTGTGCACCTTCGGGGTAAGTTTTGGTAAACTGCTAGGTTTCATTGTCAGTGACAAGGGCATTCAGGTAGACCCTACAAAAGTAAAGGCTATACAAGAGATGCCGGCTCCTAGCACTGAGAAGGAGGTCAGAGGCTTTTTGGGACGACTAAATTACATAACCAGGTTCATTTCCCATTTAACTGCTACTTGTGATCCAATCTTCAAGCTCCAGAAGAAAGATCAAGTGGTAAAATGGAATAACAAATGCCAGACTGCCTTCCAAAGAATCAAGGAATACCTTCAAGAACCACCAATTATGATGCCTCCGATTGAAGGAAGACCTTTGATAATGTACTTAACAGTGTTAGATAATTCAATGGGGGTATGTTGGGGCAGCATGACGAGTCTGGTCGAAAATAGCACGTAATATACTACCTTAGCAAAAAGTTTACCGACTGTGAAACAAGATACTCACTGCTCGAGAAAACTTGTTGCTCTTTGGCATGGGCTGCTCGCCGACTGAGACAGTATATGTTGACCCACACTACTTTGCTGATATCTAAGATGGATCTGATCAAGTACATATTCAAGAAGCCCGCCCTCTCCGGAAGAATAGCAAGATAGCAAATGATCTTGACCGAATATGATATCCAATACACAACCCAGAAAGCAATCAAGGGAAGTGTAATAGATGATCATTTGGCTTATCAGGCCACGGATGACTACCAGTCCATGAATTTTGAGTTTCTGAATGAGAATATTATGCTAGTGACTGACTATGAAGAACCTGGACCGGATGAAGGACCTGAAGAAGGATCCCAATGGATTATGGTTTTTGACGAAGCCTCGAATGCACTCGGCAATGGCATTGGTGCTGTAATTATATCTCCTGAAGGTTGTCATACTCCTTTCACCGCCAGATTATGTTTCAACTGTACCAACAACATGGTGGAGTATGAAGCATGCATCATGGGTCTCAAAGCTGCTATTGACCTGAGGATCGAGTTCTTGAGAGTTTTCAGGGATTTAACCTTGGTGATAAACCAGATCAAAGGGGAGTAGGATACGAAGCACCTGAATCTCATCCCGTACAAAGAACATGTGTTGTCATTGCTTCCACACTTTGAAGAGGTCACCTTTGAACATTTTCCATGAGAATAGAATCAGTTAGGGGACGTGCTAGCTACCATGTCATCTATGTTCAAGGTTAAATGGGACAACAAGGCTCCTTGGATCACTATTGAGAGGTTGGATGAACCAGTATACTGCTACGAGATTGACACTGAAGGAGTAGCAGACAAACCCTAGTTTCATGAAGTGAAAAGGTATCTCGAGGCTCAAGAGTATCCCGAGGGGGGCATCTGTCAATGATAAGAAGTTTCTGAGAAGGTTCGCCGCAAAGTTCTTCCTCAGTAATGGAATCCTCTACAAGCGTAACCACGACTCTACTTTACTTTAGTGCATAGACAAGAGCGAAGCAGAGAGGATTATGACAAATCTACACGAAGGTGCCTTTGGAACCCATTCTAGTGGACATACCATGGCTAAAAAGATGCTACGAGCAGGGTATCATTGGTCCACCATGGAAGCAGACTGCTATCAACATTCCCGAACTTGTCACAAATGCCATATCTACGCTGATAAGGTGAATGTACCTCCGGTTCCTTTGAACATCTTGACGGATCCTTGGCCCTTTGCAATGTGGGGCATTGACATAACCAGAGAAATTAGACCTATCTCTTCCAATGGGCATCGCTTCATCCTGGTGGCCATCGATTATTTCATGAAGTGGGTTGAAGTTGCCTCTTTTGCTATTGTTACCAAGAACGTTGTGGTACGATTTATCAAGCATAACCTGATTTGTTGGTACAGTGTGCCAGAGAGAATCATCACTGACAATGGTACGAATCTCAACAATATGATGATCACCAAACTCTGTAAATAATTCAAGATCCAGCACCATAATTCTTCCCCTTACCGGCCGAAGATGAATGGTGTTGTGGAGGCTGCTAACAAGAACATTAAGAAAATCATACAGAAGATGACGGTAACATACAAAGACTGGCATGAGATGTTACCATTTTCTCTTCACGGGTACCGCACCTCTGCACGAACGTTAACAAGGGCAACACCCTACTCTCTAGTATATGGCATGGAGGTTATCCTGCCTATTGAGGTCCAAATCCCTTCTCTGAGAATCATGAAGGATGCGGGTTTAAACAAAGATGATTGAATATAAACTCGACTTGATCAACTGAATTTGATTGATGAGAAAAGGCTTATTGTTGTCTGTAATGGTAAAATGTATCAAAAATGGATGATCAAGGCTTTCAACAAAAAGGTCGGACGCCAAGTATATCAAGTCGGGGATCTAGTGATCAAGCGCATCATACCGCCGCAAGGTGATCCCAGGGGAAAATGGACTCCCACATACGAAGGTCCATTTGTCATCAAAAGCATATTTTCAGGTGGAACTGTGATTCTGACCACCATGGATGGTGACGACCTTCCTCACCCTGTTAATGCGGACATAGTGAAAAGATACTACGCATGAACGAGATCCGCTAGGTTGACTAGCCTAGAAAAAAATAAGGGCATCTCGGTAAACCAAAAGGGTTCAGGCAAAAATTAGGGATGAAAACAAAAAATATTTGTACACCCAGCAAGCCGAAAACCTGAAAAGGCGACTTGGGCAGAAAAGGGTATCCTAGTGGACTGAAAACCCGAAAGGGAGGTCCAGGCAAAAGTTAGGGATTTGAAGTGTATCACTATGTCCCATTGGATCACCTTGCAACCAGACTTCAGTATCAACTATCAAGCTCAAACGGCACCGATCAATCCAGTCAGCTTCGGACAAGTAGCAAAGTGATGAGACGCTCGAAGACAAAAGGGCAATAGCAGAATTGAAACTCAATGGGATTATTACACATAGTTGTTTTCTTCTCTTTGTACACTATTTTGTATAGTCTTCACTCTCACGAAGACCTTCTCCTACTAGAACGTCAGCCTCTTTGTACACAACGCCTGTTATAGGAAAACTTCAGAAATTAATGCAAGTTATTTTTACAAAACCATTTGTTTTTTCTTTTTCTATTTTGTTTCGCAAAAACGTCCAATGACTTATTCTTGACATATGCATTTGAATATGATTGCTATTCACAAATATTTTCATAAGAAACATAAGGACACATGCTCATGACTTAAGGAACAGGGCAAAATCTAAAAAAACAATTTGTAATTCCGACAGTTACTCCTTCCAGCAGATACAGGGGCAGGGACAGTTTGAGGCGAAGTCACCAGTATATGTGACCCCATGACGTCTATGTTACCCACAGAGTAGAGGCAACCAAAAGTTTTGACCTCTGCTTCCCCAAACAGAGTTACTTTCCCCATTCGAGTTTTATAATCACAAGTGGTTCATAAAGCCTTCTCCTGAGCAGAGTTTATTTCTCTAAATGCGGAAGTTCAATTCCCAACAGAGTTTATTTCTCCATCTATGGAAGTTCATCCCCCGGTGGAGTTTATTTCTTCGAATTGGGAAAATCTTCCAGCAAAGCATCTCCTCTCGCAAACAGAGTTATTTCCCCAGAGTTATTCTCAGGCAGAGTCTCTCCCTGGAAGAAAATTCGCAAACAGAAAGGAGTAAATCCCCAGCATAGTCATCTCTATCCCCAGTGGGAATGAAGAATTCAGCTTCCTAATAACTTTTCAACAGCAGTCCGGGATTTATTTTCCCCGACTAAAAAATACCACAATAGCATCCCATATTCATACATCATGGCATGTGCATACATATTTCATACAACACAATCTCATTTATTCTGAGAACATCATCACAATGCATTTCATACATCATGACATTGCATATGACTAACTCTTTACCTTTCAGGGAGAAGATCAAATCAACAAGCTACGTCTAACAAAGGGCTATTCCAGGATTTTCCTCAGAAATATCTCCTCACAAGATTTTCCTTGGGTCAGACAGGTCGACACTAAGATCTCTCTGATTACTATTCCAGTGGAAGATATTCCAAGACTTTCGTCTGGGTCAGTTGAGTCGCTACTAAGATTCTCCTGATTACTATGCTAGTCAAAGTTAACCCACAATTTTCCCTGGGTCAGACAGGTCGACACTAAGATCTCTCTGATTACCATTCCAGTGGAAGATATTCCAAGACTTTCGTCTGCGTCAGTTGAGTCGCTACTAAGATTCTCCTGATTACTAGGCCAGTCAAAGTTACCACAAGATTTTCCCTGGGTCAGACAGGTCGCCACTAAGATCTCTCTTATTATTATTCCAGTTGAAGATATTCCAAGACTTTCATCTGGATCAGTTGAATCGATACTAAGATTCTACTGATTACTATGCCAGTCAAAGTTAATTCAAGGCCTTCCCCTAGTTTAGTCAAATCGATACTAAGATTTATATCCCAGTTGAAGACAACTTGAGACCTTTCTATGGTCTAGTCAAATCGATACTAAGATTTCTACTCCATTTAAAGAAGCTATAAAGCCCGGAAACTGACCGAATAATAGTCAATCAACAATTCAAGACACTATGAAGCCTAGATCCTGACTAGATAACAGTTTAATCGCATCCCCCAATAAGTCGTTGTGAAGCCTGGAGCACGACCAGATAGCAGTTAGCCTTATTATCCTTAGCAAGCCAATGTAAAGCCTGGATCCTGACCAGATAGCAGTTCACTTCCGTCTCTTCAATCAAGAGATAACTCTAAAATAGAGTAACAGACAACTGAAGCTCCTAAAACTCTATGTTCCAAAACAGAGACCAACATTCCTCAGCGGAGTCCTCTCTAAACAGCAAGAGCAGGAATTCCCACAAAGGGATATCTCATGAAATCAACATCGTTCTGGATGGCATCTTTAAGCCCATCTCCGATGACTCTCCGTCATATTCTCTGGATGGCATATTTAAGCCCATCTCCGATGATCTACCGTCATCTTTTCCAAATGGAATCTATAAGCCCATTCCCAATATTATCTACACAATCAAGTATCATTTCAGACGAGTGCAAATTTCTGGGCACTCTAGTGTTCAATCATCTTCCACCTTCAGATCACGAAAGGAAGACCAGCCAATCTACATCCTCAGGTTTAAGAAGATTGAACAGGGGCAGCTGTTGTACCCCAAAATTTGCCCTCTCATATTTTTCCAAGATTCTCCTCTTGCATAGGTGGTTACAAACCTTTGCCTAAAGACAAGGAAATTTTTCAAATGATGTTTCTAAGTTTCCTTCGATTGGCCTGTTTCTAAGTTTCCTTTGATTGTCCTGTTTCTAAGTTTCCTTCGATTGGACTGTTAACGAGGCTCTTCGATTGGCACCTACTAAGTGCCTTTCAATTCGCATCTCCAAAATGCTCTTCGATTACCATATATATATAGCTCCCTTCGATTTCTATCTATATAGCGTCCTTCGATTTCCATCTACATAGCGTCCTTCGATTGGCATCTGCAAAAGGCCTTTCGATTGGCCTCATGACAAGCCTTTCAATGGGCATTGTGTCAAAGTCTTTCGATTGGCGTAGAAAAGGACTCTTCATTTGATATTCCAATAAATACCCTTCGATTGGTACTTGGACAAGGGCCCTTCGAAGAACTCCCTCCAGGCCATTTGAAAGAGGCCATCAAGAGGGAAATCGGAAAATACGTCCATGTCAGATTTTTGCCTTGTTTGTTCACAAGTCCATAAGAGATAATTCGACTAGGGACTTCTCTTCAAAAGGACAGGAAATTGAAGCAAAGGGTGGTCCAATCGAAGGAGTCTTAGTATTGAAGTTGGCACAGTTCTACTCAGAACCATCAAGGAGAGCAAGGTTCTAATGAGGAAATTCCTGATTAGTTCGAATTTAAGTTTAAGGCTGGCAAGGAAGGAATTCGAAGGAATGAAGTTGGGATTTGTTCCAAAACAAGCCAGAAAGCCCACAATCGAAAGAAGATTTTCCCATCAAAGGAAGAGTGAAACAGGCTGGCAAATTAAAGAAAAACACATTGGAATAAAACACAAAGATTTAGCCATTTTAGAAACAAAAGATACAAGACAAATCAAATTTTTTTCACTCAATCTTCAAGACTCAGTTCAGTTTTTTTAACCTAATTCATTCCATTATATATACATAACAAACCCTGGTCAAAGGAGGAAGAATTTTGGCCGTATAGAACACACAAGACTGCTCAGAATTTTGACAAAAAGTGTTGACCGATTTTTGCTCTAGAGGGAGATTCAAGGCGTTTCAAAGACTGCAATCCATTCCTAGGCGTATTTGGAAGCTTTTCTGGACCACTCTCACGCATCAGTACATCTAAGAAACAGTCTACACATGTATCACGGTTTGCTATTTTTCTTGAAACTGGTCTTTGAAATATATGCATGATAAATGATTTTTAAATATACAGTCATGTTTATATGATCATGTAGAACATATCTGCATAATTAATTATGTGTTTTGATGCCTATTTGACTGAATATCATTGTTAGGGTTTCAAGTTTCTTTTTAGGGTATTTCGTTTCAGGCAAAATCAGGGAAAAAGATGAGTACCATTGTACTCACGAGACCAAGCCCAATTGATCTGTATATTTGGTTTAAATTTATTTTGTCTGGTGTTAATTTTTTGAGAATTGTAGGTTTGTAGCTACAGCGTTGTCTGTAGGTAAAACCTTTAGGCTAAAACGACAGTCCCAGCGAGGAAGACGATGGCGTGTCCAAACCTGAGTGGCCCATTTGAATTTTGTGCGTTCTATTTATTACACTGACTTTTCATCACATATAATATATGTTATTTGTTTATATTAACGATTGAATGATTAGCTCAGTGGCAAAGGGAAAGGTTTTCAAAGCGCGCATGTGTAGGAGGTCAGGGGTTCGAGCCCTGCCTCCTACATGGTATTTTTCTTAATAATTCTTTGCAGATTCCATGATGTTCTACCAAGCGCGCACACCATAGTCCCCTAAATCATCATCCTTCGATCAATCAATGCCTGGACCCAATGACTCCAATGAAGCTCCCCATGGTGGACACTCCTATCACAGCCACACTGAATCACACGCCCCCAGATCATCATCCTTGGAACAATCAACGCCTGAATCCAATGCCTCCAATGAAGCTCCCCATGGTTGACACTCCTGGCACAACCACACTGAATCACATGCAGCTATGGGCCAATTGGATTGGGCTTTGAACAAAAATTCAGCATGCACCCTCCAATTTAGGTTCATACCCCCTCAGGCTTACTCTATTTACCTTTTAATTTTGTTTTATTTAAATTAGTTTATTTTTCTGTTTAAATCAATTTTTCCATAAAATCATAAAATCAACATCACAAAAAAAATAGGATTTAGTATTTTTTAATAAATTAATTTTTGTAAATTAATTAATTTCAGTAATTTTAATTTGTTTCATTAATTAAAATTAATTACAAAAATTAGGTCAAACTCCAAATCTTTTTCAAAGAAATTCCAAAAATATTTTCAACGATCAAATCAGGTTTTTTTAGGGTTTCAAACTTATTTCAATTTTTTATTCTCACGTGTAATTATTTTTGTCGTACGATTAATTTTTACTATTGATGTAACTGCGCCCGGTTTGTAATAGTTTAATTAGGGTTTTATTTTTGCATTTTGCTTTCAGTCAATTCCTTATGTATCTACACCAAAGCCTTGTAATAGCTCAAGGCCTCTATTTTCTCGCTTTTTATTCTGTATATATCTGTATATAATTGCTAGCAACCTAGGCATGTATGAGTAATTAATCAATAGATCACTAAATTCAAAATGAATATATCTGAAAAAGCACACTATTGCACACTTGCACCCTTAGAGTATACCTCACTTGGTTGCCTTCGGAAAAAATGGTCTTGTCCCTCGAGCGTATGGATACTCTTAGCAAAGACCCTCAGTTTAAAATCATCATAAAGATCATGGTCCCTAAATGTCCCTCGAGTTGCCTACGAGAAATGATCTTATAATGATAGTCCCTTCGAAATGCTAAGGTATCCTTACATGTTCCTTCAATGACCATTACGTCCCTTTCGATAGTCCCTCAACATCCAACGACTAGGGTTACCTACTCATTAATAGTAGGATAACACAGTCTAAAGGATAGGAGGAAAAGAACAGTATTTTTTCGAGTAGGTAGATAACTGTTAGGTACTTGCTCAAATAAATTTTCACATCACACTTTCTAACACTTTTCAAACAAAGTTTTCAAAACACTTTATCACACTCTTGAGGACTGATACAAGAGTTACCATAAAGTGAATCACCGCACTAAGGCATTTTCAAAACTTTTTCACACAAACACGAAAGCAATTTCAAAAATGAGAAAGTACCTAAGAGCCCATGGAAAACCATGTATGGAAAGGGTGCTAACACCTTCCCTTTCCATAATCTACCCCCCTTACTCAGAAATCTCGAAAAATGTCTTTTTATGTTCTTTTCACCCTTTCCTTTGTTGTATAAAAGAAAAGTCGGTGGCGACTCTTTCTTACCGCGACATTTGAGAATAAGAAAATGCAAAACCAGTATTGACTATCAGTTCTGCCATTGTATCACAACTTATGACTGGGAACAAAGGATGACATCAACACTTATGGCTGGGAACAAAGGTTTGACAGCAGCACTTATGGTTGGGAATAAAGGATAACATCAGCACTTATAATTGGTAATAAAGGGTTGACATCAGCGCTTATGGCTGGGAACAAAGGATGACATCAGCATTTATGCCTGGTGTGATACGGTGAGAGAACTGACTTGGGTGTTTTGCGTTTTATCGCAAATGTTGCGGTTAGCAAGAGTCACCACCGGCTTTTCTTTTATCCAAAAAGGAAAGGCTGAAAAGAACATGAAAGACCTTTGAGATTGTTTCTTGAGTTCGGGGGTAGATTATGAAAAGGGAAGGTGTTAGCATCCTTTTCATCCATGTTTATCTATGGGCTCTTAGTTGCTTGCTAGATCACTTGCTTTTGTTTGAAAATATGCTTTGTGTGGTTTTTTGAAATTATTTTGAAAAGGCGTCATCGTTTAGGAAAACTTTGTAATAGTTATCGTTCATAAGAACGTATACAAAGTGTTGTGCTTTTGAAAATATTTCATGTTTGAAAAATGTTTTGAAAGTGTTTTTGAAAGTGTTGGTGTTTGCTTTGAAATAAGAAAGGATGTTTAATTTTAAAATGAGCAAGCAACTAGGAATAATCTACCTACTCAAAAGTCTTAGTTCATTTCTTCCTTTCCTTTGATATTGATATCTTACCATTGATTTGGTAAGAAGCCTTAACTTTGGATGTAAAGGGACGGACGTGGGTCATCGTATAGCCATGATAGCAATGTTGTAAGATGTCTTAGCATTTTTCTTTGAGGGACTAAGATCATTTTGAAAGGCAACATTTGATAGCGTCATCGAGGGACTATGATCTTGTATTTTTTATTGCTTTTTGCTAAGATATCAAACATGCATAACATGGCCATTTTTGTAAGGCAACAAAGTGGAATTACCTTAAGGGTGAAAGTGTGCAAGTGTGTTTGATTTACATGCTTGTTTATCTTGAATTTGGGTTTTCTACTTGTTGATTTTAATCTTTTCATACAAACCCTAATTTACTACCACTTATAAAAAGCGGTAAATTGTGGCAAATAAAATTACTATGCTATTACATCATTAGGGGAGGGGGTATACATATTTACAAATGGGGATTTTGCAAGAAAATTAAACCTAATTATCTATTACAACCATATTAAATATTGTACAAAATTGAAAATAAAATGCAAGAATATAAATGGAAAAAGAAGTGATTTTTGTTTGGTTTTCATGAAAGGGTTTTAACTTAATTAAAGAAGATGATTAGTTAAAAATTAAACAAAATCAAACTTAAACTAGTTAAGAAAGAAATTAAGTTAAAAAAGCATTTTTAGGGTTTTTTGTGAAAGCTTTTAAATTAATAAAATAAAGATGAAAATTAATTAATTAAAAGAAACCTAAGTTCTAAATTAATTTTAATTTAAAATAAAATAAAATGATAATTAAACCAAGTCTAAATATTAATTAATTAAAAAAAGAAATTAATTTGTTTAAGAAAATGTTTTTAGTTCTTTTGTTTTTTTACAAAGAAAAATAAAATATAAATGTGAAAATAATAAATAAAAATATTTTTGGATTTTTTAATAATAAAAATAATAATTATTATAATAATAGTAATAATAAAAATGAATAAAGAAAATATGAAATGAAAATAAAATAAAAAAGAAAATGAAATAATAAAGAAAATAATGGGCCAGGGGTGCAAAAGTAAGGCAAAGGGTCAGAAGCTAGCAAAAAAACAAAGAAGCCCAAAGGAGAGGCCCAGGCGCTGTATTTGTAAACAAAAAAGATGAAAATATGAAAAGTAGAACCAAAAGGTAGTGTTGGGTGTTGAACCCATGACTTCCAACACAAATGTGCGCTACCTTTGCCACTGGGGTGGCTGCACATCCTTTAACTTAACTGAAATAATAAATACATAATACAAAACAAGTTCCAGAAATGAACTTCATCTTTAACCTCCAGCCATGGATCCTGTAACTTCACCATTTCTCAACAAAAATGAAATATGCAAACATGAAAGTTTCTCCATTTTTCTATACGAATCCAACCATGTAAATAACTAAAGCTATAAATCAAAGATGAATGAGAATTTCTAAAAGTACCAAATTCTGACCTAATTATTTCAGGAAGTTCAAACTCAAAATTCTCACTACTCAAGCAATATAAATGAAATCTATGGATATGTATAGTTTCATGGCAATGATGTCTATATTTTATCTTCACAAATACAAGCCTAACAATGCCTAAACAATGAGATGAAAAGTCAGAAAATGTACCTCAAAAATGGAAATCGTGAAATGAGTTTGAGCTTTATTCAAGGTGCTGCAATGATCAGGTTAGCTTCCTTGAGTCTCTAGGAAGCTAATGCAATGCTTAGCTTGAGTTGAGAGTGGCTGAAATGGCTTGGAGAAGTCAAGTTGCAGACTCTGTTTTTTTGTTATGGAGGTTATGGTAAATGGTGTTACAGTTCTGGAATAAGGATGGCGATGAGTTATATTTGATATGTAAGAGCTTTTAAAAGTGAAGGGCCAAGAAATGCACGAGGGAAATGGAAGTTTGATATGTAAAGTCAGAACTTACACAACAATGGTGTTTTAAGGCTATTTCTGGATAGAGGGAGTTTGGGAGTGTTTCAGGGTGTTAATGCTCGTGCCTTAGCTCACAAATAGTGCCTTTATTTATAAGCAACAAGTTTGGAGACTTGTTGTTGATCAGAATTCAAAAACAAATGTTTAAGCTCAACATGTGATTTTTGAGAAGTTCAAGTTTCAAAGTCTTGTGTACTTGCTAAAGTAGAGTGGTTATGCTGTAAACACACTTGCTTCTGACTTTGTAGATGGAGTGTGATCAGAGGGAACAAGTTAGAGGCTCAATAATTGACTTTGTACATAAAGCTTGCTTTTCAAGAATGGCATTATTCACTTTCTTCCCAAAATAGCAACGTGAATTGGATAAAGCTTAAATCACTTGGATTATAGCTCAAAAGTTTGTGTAATCCATTAATGATGGATAGATACACAAGTTATAAGGCCTACAAAGCAAGATTATGCAGCCTAACATTGAAATTGCATTATGTGTTCATCAAGAAATGACTTGTAATTCAAGAATGAAACCCTAACTTCTTGCCTTCGATTCTCCTTTCTCAAGTATGATCTCGATGAGTTCTTGGAAATTTTTGAAGATTCACCTTGGAACTATGAGAAAAATTTCCACGAAGTTAGGTCAAAATCTTGCCTAAACTAGTGCAAAATTTCACTAAGTTTGGAAGTTTCATGAACATGTCTTCTTAAAATCATAACTTGAAAACAATGCATTTCTAGAAGAAGTTGTGTTCTAAAATGTTTTATATCTCATTTATATCTACAACTTTCATGTTGGAAGTTTCTTTTGAATCATCTTGTATCATGGTGAAAATTTGGCTCAAAGTTGTGAAAAAATATGAATTTTCCAACACTTAGAAAAATTTCTATGTTTAGAAATTTTGACTTTTCAAAATGAAATCTTGAATTTTTTATTTCTTGATGAACAAGTTTCATATTTTGACATGTTTTGATGAATTGTGGTCTTTGATACTCGATTTTGACCAAAAAGTCAAAGTTTAACTTTTTAGTATACAGTTGACTTTTCATCAGTTGACTGAAATTTAACTGTCAATCAATGGAACTTGAGGAATGTTTTGAGCCATGTAATTAGGTAAAAATTATTCATTTTAATCCTTGAGATCATAACTTAAACCAATCAATCATTTGCTAGGTCAAAAATCAGAAATTGCACCTTCTCAGTCAAAAACTTAATTTTGACCATTTTACTCTTTTGATGATCTGATCAAATTTCTTGAGGAATGGTGATTCAAACTTGATCAAATGAAATATATAAATTCATGATATTGATATGGATAAAAAATTATGAATTTTTACTCTAAATTGACCACAGTTGAATTTTTCCCCAATACAGCTGATTTTAGGTCAACTAATCAATTGATTGAGCAAAAATGTGATCCAAGACTTGAAACTTGACATGAGCAATCTTGAGGGTCCAAAATGATCCATGAAAGTCATATGGGTAATTATATGTCCATTTGTCCTTGTGCAATCTCAAACCCTAATTTTCAGTCATCAGTGCTAGAGGATGTGCCTTGGGCTGATCAACCCTGTGCAGTCTTGAACCAAAGGAGATCTTGTGAGAGATTATTTGATAAATGAGAGGGAAAATTTTGGGGTACAACACCTAGTAACAAAGGGTTGACATCAGCACTTATGGCTGGGAACAACTCAACTCTATTGGGGTAAATTACAATGAGGAGAAAGAGATAAATGTCGACTAACAAAGGACGGTGAACTACCAACTTAAGGATAAAGGTAGAAAAAACCTATGTTACGGAGTAAGATGTTTGTTAGGATGTTTTTATGATGATGTGACACCCTTGTTGATGATTTGAGAGTAAATTATCTATTAAATAATTCTTGATTTATCTGTTGAGTTAGAAGGGTGTTACAAGATGCATTTCACATCCGAGGTCAAATGTGTTTTTGTAGTAATGGCCACAACACTAGTGCTTACTCGTCCACTCCCTAGCGATTCATATGTTTGTACTTGGCCATCTCAGAGGAAACAGTTAGCATTGTCATGATCAGGGAACCGAATTCCAACCAAAATAGAGTAAACTTCATATCAAAGGCTCTAGATAAAACAAAAACACACTATCAGAAGATAGAGAAGGCATTTCTAGAATTGGTGAGTGTGTTGAGAAAGTTGTGAAGGTATTTAATTGCACACTCCATAGTAGTTCAAAATAACTTACCATTAAAATAAGTACTTCACCTACCAGATTAATCATATCCTCCATGAGACAAACTATGAGGATAAATATTTTTTGCGCTATTCTAATTTAATTTTTTATTCTTAGCCACAAAATTAGTAGTACTGCGAGACTTGACAAATTTCTCTCAAGCATCTTTATACAATAAAACTATAAGTCACATATTGAGGTGTTATGTTAGTTCGCTTCGTATTTTAAAATATAATTTGTTGTGAGATGTGTCTTAAAGCTCCTCCAACCCTCGCCATCATATGATATCAATTTTTTCCACCTTATCGTCTAATAGAAGAATAAAAATATTCTACATTTACAGAATAAAGTTGGTATTATTCTTAAACAGAAAAATAAATGATCAAATATACTTGTAAAATAAATCATGAAAGTTAAAAATAAACACCTTAACATCGGTCTATATACTCTTTTTTATTTAGAATTAACTTCACTCCAATCATCTGACAAAATGCTCACTTTGCGTTTAGAAAGTAATTATGTGTAACTCTTAAAAGGTGTATCATGTTAACCATAACACTTACAACTTTGTAAATAAAAATCAGCATGTAACATAATACCAGTGGTACAGACTTGTGTGTCACCTTTGCCATCATTGTGGCACCTATATATTTTATTTTACTTTTAGTCTTAGTATATGTGGTTGTAAGAGAGGTGGTTATTGTAGGAGAGATGATGCTTGTAAGAGAAATGGTGGTTGTAGGAGAGGTGGTGGTTAAATTGTCCATCTTTGTAGAAATGACAAACGACGATAAACATATTACTTCCTTATAGTACTTCATATGTATAACCTCATAATAATTTTACTTAAAATAGCACTAAAAACAAACACATATTTTACATAAAAAATGAAACACATATTTCTAATTTTATCAACATAATCAGAATAATAGAATCCATACAAGAAAAACTAAAATTTCTAAGTTACATGCATGGATAGAGTGAAGTGAGTAATTTATGTATTGAATTCATGATGAAGAAGATAAAAAATGGTGGAGGAAACTTTGTTGGTGTGTGGCTATATTTCATTCGTTTCTATCTACACTTGAGGTTCAATGGCGTTATGGCATTAAAGGGAGGAAACATACGTTGATGTTAAAAAAATTACGTGTGTTAGAAAGGATTGTAAGAACAAGATTTGGTTCTGCAATATTATCTCTGAGTTTTGATGATAACAAATGAGCATGATTGTATGAACAATTTTGTTATACTAATGTTTGTTATTGTTGATTACTTAACAAATAGGTTTTGCTTCGGATGAATGATGTGGCCAAGACATTAGAAGAGAATTGATTCCGCTTCTATGCTACACAAGTTCTGTTAAACAGTAGCAAGACACTCCAGAAGGCTCTGAAGTGTAAGCCCTGATATTTGTCTGAAGAAACCAGTCAAAAGATTTGAAGGCAGAACTTGTTACTTATGTCCAGATGCTGAAGACTCAAGCTTCTAAAGATAACGTGTTCTAAGGAAACCATTCAGAAGATCTGAAGACAGAAGTTGTTACTTACATCCAGATACTGAAGACTCATATTTCACCATGCCAAACAAGCACATAGACAACTCTTTTTTGTCCATAGACAACACTTATAAGCGCTGCCTATTCCTGCGTTGTTGTAACCTTAGGCAGCGCTTTTAGTCTATGTGAAAGTGCTGCTTAATGTAGACCTTAGACAGCGCTTTATTGAACAAGCGCTTTCTAAAGGCCCCTATAGGTAGCGCTTTTAACAATGTAAGCGCTTTCTATAGTGTGCCTATAGCAGCGCACAACTTATAAAGTGTTTAATATTGTTATCTTCTAGAGCTGCTATATTCTACTATCTTCTCTATAAAAAGCAACAATGAAGAGTCCTAAATGAATCTATATATCTTCTACACATATATGTACCTACCTGAAACAAAACAAACAAAGGCATATATATTAGAATCAAGCTATATATATAACACTTAAAAATCAATGTAACAAAAATAAATAAAGATGCATAAAAACAAAATTCCCCGGTTCATACCATGCATACAAACAAAATTCCCCGATTTCGTCCATACAAACAAACAAAATTCTGTTATAATCCACCATTAAAAATCCCCCGATTCATACATACAAACAAAATTCCCTGATTCATACCATGCATACAAACAAAATTCCCCGATTTCGTCCATACAAACAAACAAAATTCCGTTATAATCCACCGTTAAAAATTCCTTGATTCATACATACAAACAAAATTCCCCGATTCATACCATGCATACAAACAAAATTCCCCGATTTCGTCCATACAAAAAAACAAAATTCCGTTATGATCCACCATTAAAAATTCCCCGATTCCATTATAACCCACCATTAAAAATTCCTCGATAAAATTTCAAATACAAACAAAATTTTCATCTCAATAACAACAATAACATTGCAACAATTTACTACACTATGACGACATAGTATCTCATTAACTGAAACTTATATATACTCAAAATTATGATCAATGAAAGTGTCACAATACCTTATAAAATTCTCATCTCAATAATGAGTAGACACCAATCCTTCTTAATTTCGTCCAAATGATCTTTCGAATAAGTAGAACACTTGTATTCATCAAAGTACTACATAATATAACATAATATGATTTAGTTCAAACAAATTAATTAGATGAAATGTGTTAAATATATTAGAATAAATCATAAGTTAGAAACTTATACCATGGATGGAATCTCTATTTGATTCAAAAGAATAATTTCTTTCATAAATCTCAACATGAAATAACCGCAATCTATACCATTACACTGACAAGGACACTACACATGGAAAAATATACAAAGATATATCATCTCATATAATTTAACTTGTTTTATCAAGTAGCATCACTAATATAATCAAAATTATGAACTATACATGCACTCTAATCCATGTAATGTTGTTTACCTTACTCTTTGGTACTTGAATATTTCTTTGTGATCTAAAAATTTGTATAACCCTAACAAAATATAAACGAAGATTTAGAACAATCTCACATGAAAAAATAAATAAGTATACAAATGAAGTTTTAGAACAATCTAACTTACGTATCAACCATCTCCTTCATGTATGGGTATTTTTTCCAATCTCATTCTAACGAATCCAAATAATATACAACTTCTCTTATTGGATTGATCGTAATCAACAACCAGTGTCCACTGTAAGATTAACAAAGTTTAGATTGAAACTTTCTACAAAATGTCAAAACACGAAAAATTATAATACATGAAGTTTGAATAAAAATCTTACCCATTGCCAGTATTAAATGAAAAAAAAAACAATTTTTCTATATCTATGTTGGCCATAAATGTACGGATAAAATACTCTTTTACGTCATCTGGTCGTTGTTGGATTAATCGTGCATTGATATTTTTTGGAGATAAGAAGGAGAATCTTTGGTCTAATTGATGCGGGGCCATCAAGTTGGCATACATGAAACTTAAATAAATACATAATTAACATTAATACCATTCAATGAAATTAGTAGATAAATTGTTCAATAAAAATGAAATAAAGTTGATAATACCTGATGTATGTATTGACTACACTGAGGCCTAATTCTTCATGTTTAAGAATTTGATCCACATCCTCTCTACTTATTGTTTCGTAATAGGAAAAACCAAAAATACCTTCCTCCATAGGTATATTACGAGCACATCCGTTGACCAAATATGAAATTCCCATTAATGTCTGAAGGCACGACCTATACCGAGAAGTAGCCTTTTTTCTAGCCGCGTACTTTGCCACAACCCTTTTTTCTGGGACATGTTACTCGTACGGACTTGTTGCATGTATTTAACATGAATCTAAAGATAAAATGCATATAATAAGTTAGGTGAAGTATAATATCGTGAATTAACCTTTTCTCTGCAAAATATATATTAATTTACCTCCTTTTTAGATGCAACTGACTCGGTCTGAGGCTTAACCCCCTTATCTTTTGATTTGGATTTCGTGGTAGTCTAACATTACCATGAAACAAAATGTACGTTAAATGGTCGTAATAGTTTTCATAATAGTTTTCAACACTGAAAATGTTAATATACCTCATAATCTATGCAAATGAGGCTTGACGGCTGTTGTACCCCAAAATTTGCCCTCCCATATTCTTCAAGGTTTTTCAAGAGTCATCTTCAATTGGTTCAAGAATTGCTCAAGGGTTACACAGTCAAACCCTCTCCTAAGCCAGTCAAAATTAGGGTTTTGGTTCCTTCAAGGAATTTGAGGTTTTCAATGGATCAATCAAGTCTCATAGGCCCATATACATTCTCAAGCACCTACATGCCAAGTTTCAAGACTCACAGTCCCAAGTTGCACAGTCAAAAGCCCTATTTGATCCACAGTCAACTACAGGGGTAAAATGGTCATTTTGCATTCAAAAGTCAGAATTTTTGGTCAACATCTTATTTTGAGTCCACAATCATCATTTGATCAATTCTTGATCATGATTCCACAAGGATAGCTCAAAAATCATCAAGATGCCAAAAGTTACCATTTTTGGAAAGTAGAAAAGTCAACTGTATCTTGACCAAGGCATAACATTTTCATGGTTCATCAGAAAAATCCCATCCAATGCTCATTTTGAAGGGGATGACGTTTCCTACAACTCATCTTCACATTCCAAGTCCAAGAAATGCTCTCACAAAAAGTTATCAATTTCTACATTATAGGTCAATTTCAAAAGTCAACAAAAATGCACTTTAAGTCAAAGACCATAACTTGAGATTGGTAAATCCAAATGACATGGGACCAAAGGCATTGGTTAGAGGACTTCAAGACCTTTCCAAAATGTCCAAGAACATGTTCATATGATCAAAATTGAGCAAGATATGCATTGGAGAAGTTGGGAAATTTTCATGAATTTGCAAAAGTCAACTATCCTTAAAACTTCAACTTTTGACAAAAGGGCCCACTTTCTTCCACTTGATTCAGCCTTGTCATGCCACACACGTGTCCCATGCTTAATTTCAAGATCAAACATTTATTTTTCTATTTTTATTTAATTTTTATTGATTTAATTCATTTTAAATCTATAATAATTCAAATAAAATCTAAAAATCAATGGAATAATATCTTTATGGTTTGAACAGCTTTCATATACCATGTGCCAGCTAACCAATTCGTGCTAGGCTTTTTTTGTGCATAAAATCTTAGATTTGCTTCAAATTTGGAAAGGTTTTCAATGGTGGTCAATCAAATCTCCAAACTTCAATACACAAAGATACAAGCCCAAATTTTGACCTGGACTGATTGCATTATACATATACAAGGAGGCTAAACCTAATTCAGGAGCTAAGCATTGCTAAAAACTGCCAAGGCAAAACTGAAAAAGTGTTGGAAAAGTGAGAGATCAAGAACACTATTGGAGGCGTTTTCAGACAAAAATAAGAACGTGGTTCCCTTCCTTGCTATCCACTGAAGCTAACGCGATCAATATCACGTCCTAAGACCCACTGAACAGCGCTGTAAGTTCTCACAAACTGGACCCTGAACACGAAACCTCAACTCTCAATTCTTGCATTTTTTCTTCAAAATGTTGACATATTCATATTCATTGCTTGATTTCTAACATAACTGCAATAGCCAATTTTGTTTTTATGCCCTATACTGAGATGCCCGATTCTAGGGTTTATGTGCTTGCTTCTTAGGCGTTTTCAGTGCAGGAAAAATTGGCCACAATGATTGGTACAGGAGTGATCAAGAGATGGAGACGAGACCAACCATGGTCTTGGAATGAGTTTTTGAAGCCTAGGGATAATTTTAGGAAGAACCTACGGAGCTTCCTGCGGATAAAAATTCGCAGGTAAAAAAACCAGTGATAAACGAAGAAGACGCTGACGCGTCTCCCTCCTATTCGCCCTTTTCAAAAATCGCGCGTTTATATTTTTTTTCAGACATATGTTTTGGTTTACTAATATAATAATTGCGTGTTGTCTTAATAACGAATGAAGCGTGCAGCTCAGATGGCCAAGGCGTTAGTGTATTGATCATTGGGACCTGGGTTCGAATCCCAGGCCCCCCAAAATAATTGTTTGTTCTTTTTCATCATGTATTCATATGCAGGCTCTCCCATGTGTTCCATCATGTACCTCACGCTTCAGCATGCCAAGTGGCCAGCAAAGCAGATCTGAAGGCCAAAGATGAGTGACCATCATACTCCTGGTCAATGCACGTGCAGCTAATCTCCAAAGTCAAACAGGCTTATGCGTTAATGGGCCACAAAATTACTTCTTCACCTCCTTCTGGGCCCAGCACCCCCTGGTTTATTATTCCTTTTTATTTTCTTTTTCCATTTAATTATTTAATTATTGTTATTATTATTTAATTAACTCATTAATTAATTTATTTTCATAATAAATTCAGAAAAACCTAAAAAAATATAATTATTATTATTATTAGTTTTACCTTTAATTATTATTTTGTAAATAAACACTAACTTAAATTAATTTAGTTTAATTAGGTTTAATTTTAATTTTCTTTTACAATAAATAAAATAAATTAGACTTAGGGTTTTTTACTAACTTTTAACCATATTTTCCTTTTTTTATTTTATTTTCATTAAAACATAAAAAAACTAAAAAAATACGTTTTCTTGTAATTAATTAATTAATTAGTTTTTAGGTTTAATATTAATTAAATGCAAAAAAGGACCAAAATTCCATTCTTTTCTCAAAAAGGGTCAAAACCCTAATGACTTCTCCGATTTAATTTCTTTTCGCGCATATTAATTTTTTTTTATCGTTATTATGTAATTGCTCCGAGGATGTAATAGATAATTAGGACCTTTTATCGCTTTCTTTAATTTCTCGCATTTATTTTCCAAAGGGTTATGTTTTTGGCGATGTATATACCCGCGCCTTGTAATAGCGTAGATTTACTTTCCGCACTTTATTTTCCGCACAATTATTAACTGTTAACTATGCATGACAAGACTTGTATGAAATTAAAACCAACTCGTAGCTCACCATAATACATGTGCAAAGAGAATTTAATTGAATCCTGACACACTCGCACATGCCACTCCTAGGGTACGCCTCACTTGGTTGCCTCGATGTGGTCATTGAGTATAGGGTGTTTTAGAGGTCGCCCTCCTGTCTAAAGATCTAAGTTGCCTCGAAACGGTTGCCTCGGATAAAAAAGGATCTAGGACATTAGGGTTACCGCTAAGGCGTCCTACTATTGCTTTGGTGACCACACATGTCCCTATAATCGAATTGACCCGACAAACTCCAACGACGGGGCTACCTACTTCTCAATAGTGGGATAGTACTGTCTAAAGGACATTTACACAGCTTAATTCCTTAGAGTAGGTAGATTCCTCCTGGGTACTTGCTCTTTCAAAAACAAAACAAACTTTTCGCACTCACACTTTCAAACAAAAGTTTTCAAACAAATACTTCATACACTCTTGAGGACTGATACAAGAGTTACCTCAAAGTTTTCAAAACGAAACTTTTTAAAAACCCACAAACACAAGAAAAGAAAACATTTTTGAAAACATAGTGAGCAAGTACCTAAGAGCCCGTGGATAACCACGGATAGAAATGGTGTTAACACCTTCCCTTTCTATAATCTACCTCCCGAACTGAGAAACATCTCGAAAAGGAATTTTGTTGTGCTTTTGTCCTTTCCTTGTTGGAGAACATAAAAGACGATGGCGACTCTTGCTTACCGCGACATACGCGAACCAGCATTAAAAAACAGTCAGTTCTATTTCCACCGATCACAGAACTGGCGACTCTGCTGGGGAGAAATAATAAGTGAGGTGTACCTTAGGATTAAGATCATTTATGTTTTAAATTGTATGCCTTGTTTGCTTTAATATTGTGGGGCTTGTATCAGAGTTTCATAGATCCTAACCCGGATCTGGGGGTACCCTTTTTTAGGTAGCAACAAACTGTGAGGGAACTGTGCGAGGTATACCGACATGGTTGAAGCAGTTGCTACGTTGATGTGGCACTTTGGTGAGTACCGGTAACCCTTGAGTCAAGTCAAGGAGAGTACGGGGCCGCCGCGTGGTGTCGTGAAGCATCAACTGACCTTAGAACCTTACTTGACCATCCTGGCCTCTTTAGGGGTAGTGAGATGACCGACTTTGGTGCAGTCCGAAGTTGGTAGATACTCGATACTACACTCATTGAGGGTTGTTTTCTTGGAATATTTTGGTCGCCAGTTAAGTGGCTAAATCAAAACAATGAACGTAGAAAACAATCCAATGATATTGAGCTCCTTAGAACCCGGTTACTATGAGTAGGACAGGTTTTGAGCCAACCAACTTCAAGAGGGTAGTACCTAAACTTCATGCTGGCCTAAACTCTAAGGGTTGTCTGGTGTGACTTGTGTGCTTTTACCATGTTTGCCTTTTGTGAATACTTTTGGTGTGCCTTTATCATAACATCATAACATCATAACACATCACATGCATTTGCTAACCACTTCAAGGGTTCGGATCTTCATCTTTGTTCTTGTTTTGTAGGACATGGAGACTATCCGCAGGAAAACAATTCAGGTCAACCTCGTAAGGATCCCTCCTCAGCTTAAGGAGCTCACATCCAGGATTCCCGAGAACTCTCGCTTTAGTGAAAGGCATGGTAGACTCCTCAGCTTGGTCAACACCAACATTGAAGAAGACATGATGAAGGTTCTCTTCCAGTTCTTTGACCCCTTACACCACTGTTTTACATTCCCCGATTATCAATTGGTGCCTACTTTGGAGGAATTTTCTCAGCTTCTGGGGATTCCTATTCTTAGTCAACTACCCTACAACGGTACGGAAAAGGAACCAAAACTTGAATATGTGGCCCGAGCATTACGTCTACAAATATCTGACATCAAGGGGCATTGGGAAATTAGAAGTGGTATCAAAGGATTCTTGGCAAAGTTTCTGTTTGAGAAGGCCCAAGAATGTTGGAACTCTCTTGATCTGCAAGCTTGTGAAGAGATTGTGGCACTCCTTATCTATGGGTTGGTATTGTTCTCGAATCCGGATTAACTTATAGATGTCAACACTGTCAAAATTTTCATGTCCAGGAATCCCATACCTACATTGCTTGGGGACATCCTCCACTCATTTTACACACGAACAATGAGGAAAAGGGGTGTTCTCATGTGATGTACTCCTATCCTGGGAAGGTGGTTTATTTCACACCTTCCACAATCAGTTTTGAAGAATGAGCGGGGCTTAAGGTGGTCACAACGATTGATGACCCTCACACATGCTGATATACATTGGTGTTCTCGGTCCAAAGAAGATGTCACTATCATTGATCGTTGCGGAGAATTTCCTAATGTTCCTTTACTTGGAATTAGAGGAGGCATTACCTATAACCCTTGTCTGGCCTTGAGACAATTTGGATATGCTCGGAGGGATGGCCCCCATGATATGCTGATTCCTGACATAGTCTTTGACTTTGACAACGATGCGCAAGGACTTCGCCAAAGGTTCATCAGAGCTTGGAGGATGCCTAACAAGGTAGATAGTAAGACACTGGGGCACAAGAATTCCATCCCCCTTAAGCCTTACCCCAAGTGGGTACGAGCCCGCTCCCAGAAGCTTGTGATGCCATATCCTCATGTTCTCCCCGTGATCAAAGAGCCAGTTACGGAAGGAGAGGTTCCGTACACCATTCAACATCCAGACATGCCAACATCCTGGGAAGAAATGCAGAAGAGTTGGATCTAACTCAAGGAAGAACGGAATTATCTTGAAGCCAGTTTACATGCCAGCGAGAAGAAGGTCTTGGATCTCACCCGCCTACTTCACGAGGAAAAGACCCTCAACACCTACATCGCTCCAAAGAGGATGTGCAGTGTATTTTGGCATTAAGTATTTTGTAATATTTCGCCCATGAGGCATTGATGTACTGAACAAATTACTTCTTAATATAACGTGTGTTCCTTTTTTGTCTACAACGAATTTGAATTTTCGAACCCTTGAATGCATTGCATAAATAGCATACCATGCATCATATGCATAACAGGTACACTTTTACAGGTCACTTATCTTCTTCGCTGTTTATTTCAGCAATCATCATGTCTTCCGAACCTACTATTGAACAAGCTATCAAGGCCCTCCAGGCCCAGAACGACCAGTTCCAGGAGTTGGTGATGAGCCTAGCCCAGGGTCAACAGGAGTTGAAGACTCTGATTCTGAAGGAAAAAAAGAAGAAGAAGAAGAGGACCGTCTTGTTCAACCCTGGATGCATGTTCGGGAATGGGTTACAGAACGAAGCTGATCTGACTGCCTCATCTGGAGGAAAAGACAGTCCCCAAGAGAGAAGGGTTCCTAGTCCCGTGGTCTCCGACAACGAGACAGATTATAATGATGAACAGTACCCTCCTGCTGAGGATAGGTACAAACAGCTGGAAGACCGCTTAAGTGCTATGGAGATTCAACATGTGCCCGGGTTGGATTTTGGAGACCTAGGCTTATCCTCTGGGGTGGTGATCCCACATAAGTTCAAGGCACCTGCCTTTGCAAAATACGACGGAGCTTCCTGTCCTAAGCTGCATCTCAGATCATATGTAAGGAAGATCCAACCTTACACTGCTGACAAGAATTTATGGATCCATTTCTTTCAGGATAGTCTTTCAGGGACTCAACTCGAATGGTTCTATCAGCTGGATGGAGCCAGTATTCGTAACTGGGAGGACTTGGCTGCTGCGTTTTATAAGCAGTATCAGTATAATTCCGACCTCGCTCCTACGCGTACCCAGCTCCAGGGTATGTCTATAGGGACGAGTGAAGGATTCAAGGAATATGCACAAAAGTGGAGAGACCTGGCTGGAAGGGTACAGCCACCTCTGACTGACCGTGAGCTCGTTGATATGTTCTTGGGGACCCTGTATGGTCCTTTCTTTAACCATCTGATTGGGAATTCTTCTGCTGGGTTTACAGATCTGATCTTGACTGGGGAGATAATAGAAGCTGGTATCAAGTCTGGGAAGATACAGAAAGGTTCCTCCTCGAGCACTAAAAAGAAGCCCTTCAAGAAGGAATCTAGTGATGTCTATGGTTCAAGGAGACATAACAAACCAGAACGCCGCCAAGCTGTCAACTGCAACTACTGTCAACCAATCTGGTAACTATGAAGGAAGCTCCAAAGGTTGTAAACACCACCTCTCCAAAGTACAATCCCAACGCCCGTTGCGCTTATCACTCTGACAGCCCGGGGCATAACACAGATGATTGTTGGGCTCTAAAGAATAAGGTTCAGGACCTTATCGATGCTAAAGAAATAGAGTTTGAGGCGCCCGAAAGGCCCAATGTTGTGACTGCTCCCATGCCCAAGCATGGAGTGAATGCTGTTAAGGAAGACCTGTACGTAGCCTCTGTGGATGATATTGTTACTCCGTTGGTGACCATCAAGAGGAACCTGTTGCTAGCCGGTTTATTTCCGGGATGTAGTATAGGTTGCCATCTGTGTTTTGTTTCACCTGCTGGTTGTCCTTCTTTGAAGTCAGGTATCCAAAACCTGGTGGATAATAAGGAAATCTTGTTCGAGAAGATCGATGTTCCTGCTACCCCTACCGAAGAAGTGTCCATTGTCACCATTTTCAACAATTCCCCCAAGGCTCCCCCGAGGAAGCCTGTCAAAATTATGCCTGTTCAGAAGATTGCTCATATAACCATCACTGTTCCGGGGCCCCTCCCCTATACCTCCGACAAAGCTGTCCCTTGGTACTATGGGGAAGATGTTTATGTGCTCGGAGTTAAGCAAGAGTTTGATACTACTACCGGCATCAGCAACTTCACCGGGCCTGCCAAAGTCACCCGTAACGGTAGGCTTTTCTCACCTGATATTGCGCCTCCAACAATCCAGAGACCTCTTGTCATCACACCTGCAAGTGTGCCTACTTCCCTTCCTAATCAAGTTCCTATTGCTACCCCTGCTGCCGAGTCATCTGACGCTCGGGGCAAAGGGATCGCTACTGATGTGCCTGCCCAGACGGAGGCACCAAATACCATCAGTGTTGAAGCTTCCAAGCAGGAAATGGAAGAGATTCTTAAGATTATCAAGAAGAGTTATTTTAATGTAGTTGAGCAGCTGGGGCAAACCCCATCGAAAATTTCTATGCTATCACTGTTGTTGTGTTCAGAGGCCCATGCCAAGGCCCTGATTACCTTCCTGAAGACGGTCCACGTGCCACAAGAGACATCTGCTGATCAATTCACTGATTGTGTGGCCAACTTAACTGTTGATAATGGTTTGGGTTTCTCCGACGCCGATCTGACTGCTAAGGGGAAGAATCATAACGATGCCCTGCATGTCTCCATTGAATGCAGGGGCACTACTATTGCCCATGTGCTGGTTGACACTGGTTCCTCGTTGAACGTATTACCCAAGAAGGCTCTAGACAGGTTGGATTGCGAGGGGTTAGAACTAAAGCCAAGTAACATTGTTGTCTGGGCCTTTGACGGGTCTAAAAGAATGGTGCATGGTGAGGTCGACATTCCAATCAGAGTTGGTTCTCAGGTCTTTGATTCAACATTCTATGTGATGGACATCCGACCATCCTATTCTTGTTTGCTGGGTCGCCCATGGATCCACAAGGCTGGAGCTGTGACTTCAACTCTACATCAGAAACTGAAATACCCGGCCAGAGGGAAGATTGTGACAGTGCAGGGGGAAGAAGAATATATGGTCAGCCACATCAACTCATTCCGGTACATAGAAATGGATGGGGAATTCATTGAGACTCCATTCCAGCATTTTGAAGAAGTTCCTTAGACACTGGCGTCAGCAGAGACTGTGATCGAAGATCCTCCTTCGAATATGGCTTCCTTAAAGGAAGCCCGGGCTGTTATCGAGAAGGGTGAGTGCGCAAACTGGGGCTGACTTCCTGATTTCACTCAGAAGACTGACAAGTTTGGTTTGGGTTTCACTGCAGAGGCTCAGAAGGCAGTTCGTAAGGCAAGGATTGGAAGACCTCCTATGTTCATCAGCAACTCGGGAGTAAACGCCATCGAAGAAGACATGGAGGAATCTGAGTTCAACAGCTGGATCTACCCTACGACCGACGGTGGACTAAACAACTGGACAGCCAAAGACTTTGTCCCTATTACTTTTGTCACTCAGTAATGAACTCCTTTGTTTTGAATTTGTAAACAAACAATATTATGAAACATTATGGCCCGGTGTCTTACCCGGGGCACCGTGGCTTCATTTGTGAGGGTTTTTGTGTGTCATTTTCATATATCATTAATAAAAGCATTGGACGTTTTTTACAATTCAAATCTTGCGCTCCTTGTCTTTCTTTATTATATATATTGCAAAACAGTTATATTTACACACACACACACACATATACAGGTCTCAATCCACTCTGGATCTCATTGGTAACGACTCTGCTACTGCTAGTTATGACTTTGAAAATCCGATCAACTTAGCCGAAGACGAAGGTGAAGATGATTGTGAAGTGCCTGGTGAGCATGCAAGATTGTTACTCCAGGAAGAGAGGGCCATTCAGCCACATGAAGAGCCAGTGGAAATGGTAAATCTGGGTACGGAGACAGACAGAAAGGAAGTCAAGATTGGTGCAAATCTGGAGTCTAGTGTGAAACAACGGTTGATTCAGATGTTGCATGACAACGTGGAAATCTTTGCCTGGTCTTACGAAGACATGCCTGGGTTGGATACCGACATTGTGGTTCATCACCTGCCTACCAAGGAAGAATGCCCTCCAGTAAAACAAAAGGTCCGCCGTATGCGTCCAGAGATGTCCGAGAAAATCAAAGCTGAGGTTATGAAACAATTTGATGTCGGGTTTCTAGCAGTGACTTCTTACCCTCAGTGGGTTGCCAACGTGGTTCCAGTACTGAAGTAGGATGGTAAGGTCCGAATGTGTGTTGACTACAGGGATTTGAACAGGGCGAGCCCTAAGGATGACTTTCCTCTGCCTCACATCGACGTTCTGGTTAACAACACTGCTCAGCATAAGGTATTCTCCTTCATGGATGGGTTCTCCGGTTATAATCAGATCAAGATGGCTCCTGAAGACATGGAGAAGACCACTTTTGTTACTCAGTGGGGCACCTTCTGCTACAAGGTCATGCCTTTTGGGTTGAAAAATGTTGGGGCAACCTACCAACGTGCTATGGTTGCTTTGTTTCATGATATGATCCATCATGAGATCGAAGTATATGTCGACGATATGATTGCAAGGTCCCAAACTGAGGAGGAACACCTTGACCATCTACAGAAGTTGTTTGACCGATTGAAGTTGTACAAGCTGAGGTTGAATCCGAACAAGGGCACCTTCGGGGTGAGATCTGGAAAACTACTAGGTTTCGTCGTGAGCGACAAAGGTATTCAAGTGGACCCTGCCAAAGTGAAAGCCATACAAGAGATGCCGGTTCCCAAGACAGAGAAAGAGGTCAGAGGCTTTCTAGGACGCCTGAACTACATTGCCCGATTCATCTCGCACCTAACTGCTACTTGTGAACCAATCTTCAAGCTGCTGAAGAAAGATCAGGTAGTACGTTGGAACGATGAATTTCAGGCTGCTTTCGAAAGAATCAAAGAGTATCTCATAGAGCCACCCATTCTTATGCCGCCAGTTGAAGGGAGACCTCTAATCTTATACTTGACAGTACTTGACAACTCAATGGGGTGTGTGCTGGGGCAGCATGACGAGTCTGGCCGAAAAGAGCATGCTATTTATTACCTTAACAAAAAGTTTACCGACTGTGAGACCCGATACTCACTGCTCGAGAAAACTTGTTGCGCTTTGGTATGGGCTGCTCGCCGGCTGAGACAGTATATGTTGAATCACACTACTCTATTGATTTCAAAAATGGATCCGATCAAGTACATCTTTGAAAAGCCCGCCTTGTCCGGGAGAATAGCAAGATGGCAGATGATCTTGACCGAATATGACATCCAGTACACAACTCAAAAAGCAATCAAAGGAAGTGTATTGGAAGATCATTTGGCACATCAGGCAGTGGACGATTACCAGTCTATGAACTTTGAATTTCCAGACGAGAATATCATGGTGGTGACTGATTGCGAGATACCTGGACCGGATGAAGGACCTGAGGAAGGATCCCGATGGTCTATGTACTTTGATGGAGCCTCAAACGCTTTGGGCAACGGCATTGGCGCTGTGATCACATCTCCTAATGGCTACCATATTCCGTTTACCGCCCGAATGTGTTTCAACTGCACCAACAACATGGCGGAGTGTGAAGCATGCATCATGGGTCTTCAAGCTGCAATTGACCTAAGGATCAAGTTTCTGAGTGTCTTCGGAGATTCCGCTCTTGTGATCAATCAGATCAAAGGCAAGTGGGATACGAAACACCCAAATCTTATTCCTTATAAGGAGTATGTGTTGACGTTGCTCCCCCATTTCGAGGAGATAACCTTTGAACACTTCCCAAGAGAGGAGAATCAGTTGGCGGACGCGCTGGCTACGATGTCTTCTATGTTCAAAGTCAAATGGGACAACGAGGCTCCCCGGATCATTATTTGGAAACTGGATGAACCTGCATATTGTTGTGATCTTGAGACGGAAGAGGTAACAGAAAAACCTTGGTATCACGAAGTAAAGAGATACCTGGAAGCTCAAGAGTACCCCGAGGGTGCATCCGTTAATGACAAGAAGTTCCTGAGAAGGTTCGCGGCAAAGTTCTTCCTCGGCAATGACATTCTTTACAAACGAAACCATGATTCCACCTTACTGCGTTGCGTGGATAAGACTGAAGCAGAAAGGATCATGGCAGAGCTACATGAAGGTACCTTCGGAACTCATTCCAGTGGACATACCATGGCAAAGAAAATCCTTCGGGCAGGATATTACTGGTCCATGATGGAAGCCGACTGTTATCAACATTCTCGGACATGTCACAAGTGCCAGATTTATGCTGATAAGGTGCACATTCCTCCAGTTCCTTTGAACGTCATGACAGCACCTTGGCCTTTTGCAATGTGGGGAATTGATATGATCGGCGAGATGAGACCTACGGCATCCAACGGGCATCGCTTCATCCTGGTAGCGATTGATTACTTCACGAAGTGGGTCGAAGCAGCTTCCTTTGCCACCGTAACCAAGAATGTCGTGGCACGGTTCATTCGACACAACCTGATCTGTCGATACGGTGTACCAGAGAGGATCATTACGGACAATGGTACCAATCTTAACAACAAGATGATCACTGAGCTCTGCGAGCAATTCAAGATACAGCACCATAACTCTTCTCTTTACCGGCCGAAGATGAATGGGGCTGTAGAAGCAGCTAATAAGAATATCAAGAAGATTGTGCAGAAAATGACAGTGACCTACAAAGATTGGCACGAAATGTTACCGTTCGCTCTTCATGGGTATCGTACCTCAGCAAGGACGTCAACAGGGGCAACACCCTTTTCCTTGGTATATGGCATGGAGGCAGTCTTACCCATCGAAGTTCAGATACCCTCTCTCTGGATAATGAAGGATGCAGGTTTAAGTGAAGACGACTGGATCCAGACCCGGCTTGATCAACTAAACCTAATTGATGAAAAGAGACTCACTGCTATTTGTCATGGTCAGACGTACCAAAAACGGATGATCAAGGCATTTAACAAGAAAGTCAGACGACTAGAGTCAAGTCGGGGACCTGGTAATCAAGAGCATCATACTACCACAAGGTGATCCCAGGGGCAAATGGACCCCCACGTACGAAGGACCATTTGTGGTTAAGAACATCTTCTTAGGAGGAGCGATGATTCTAACTACCATAGATGGTGACGACCTTCCTCACCCTGCCAATGCAGACATAGTAAAAAGATACTACGCATAATTTAAAGACCCGATAGGTTGACACACCTAGGCAAAAATAAGGGCTTCCCGGCGAACCAAAAGGGTTCGGGCAAAAATAAGGGATGAAAATGAAAAAATCTGTACACCCGGCAAGTCGAAAACCTGAAAAGGCGGCTTGGGAAAAAATGGGTATCCCGGTGGACTGAAACCCCGAAAGGGCGGTCCAGGAAAAAGTTAGGGATAAGCGTAATACTATGTCTCATTGGATCACCCTGCATCCAGAATTCGGCATCGACTACCAGGCTCAGATGGCACCAATCAATCATCTTCATCTCCAACTAAGCAGCAAAGTGATGAGATGCTTGAAGGCATAAAGGCGATAACAGAGTTGGAACCCAGTGGGATTTTTCACATAGTTGTTTTGTTTTCCTTTTCACAAATTATATAAACTCTATTTTGTTCGGCGGCGTTCTCTTACTAGGACGTCAGCCTCTTGTACACAATGCCTATTTACAGGCAAATTTCAAAAATCAATACAAGATCATCTTTTCCAGACAAATTGCCAATTGTTTTTCCTTTATCTGTTTTGTTTTGCAAAGAACGTCCAATGTTCATTTTTGATATATGCATTTGACATTAATTGCTAACTCATAAATACTTGCATGCGAAATAAAGGACTAATTACGGGTGACATCGGAAATAGGGGCAATAAGAATTGTCTAAGCGATCAAGCTGCTCGGTCCTCCAGGTACAAGGTAGATTCGGCTGAAGAATATGACCAAGATACCTTCACTCCCCGCAGAGTAAGACAAGATGCAGCAATACTCTCCCCCGAGCAGAGTTCATCCACCATCAGCCAAAAAGGCACAGTATCCCTAGCAAATCAGCAGCACTCTCCCCAAGCAGAGTTAGGCTACTGTCGGCCCCAAAGAAGTTGGGTATCCCCAGAAGATCTCAATATTCTCCAGCAGAGTATACAGATATTCCTCAGCAAGCATCCCCGGCAGTCTTAATATAAGATTGTTCCCCGGCGGAATACCAGACACCCCGGTGGAGCCATTCCCCAATACAGTCCAAAAGTTTCCCCAGGAGAGTTGAACCATCTCCCCAGTAGATTCTGGAAGCTTGTCCCCTGCAGAGTATAAATATCTCTCCCAGCCATATTCAAAGGTTATCCCTCACCAGAGTCTAACTGGGTTATCCTCAGCAAATTACAACGGAAAGATCGTCCTCGGCGAAGTTCTTCCTATCCCCAGCGGAGTTCATCAAATTCCCCGACAGAGCTTATCAACGGAATCCCCAGCGGAGCAGAACATCTCTTCCCCACAGAATGATTCCCCGCAGAGTAATCTCTTCATCAAAGTTTATTCCCCAACGGAGTCATCTTCTCCTACCGGTTTATCCTTGCAATCATCTTCGTTCATCATCCCCAGCAGAAGCGAAGAACTCTACTCTTCAAACATCAGCCCAGGATTTAACAAGCTCCCGGCATTCGTCAAGGATTTATTTTCCCAGACGAAAATACATTCACAAACATCACATTTTCATACATCATGATACATGCGTATACGCATCATATCATACAACCTCATTTATTTTTGAGAACATCATGCATTTTCATACATCATGACATTGCATACAACTGATGTTTTACCTTTTCAGGAAAAGGTCAATCAAAAGATATTACCATCAACTTTTGAAGTTCCAGATTCGATACTTGTATCTAGCCAGGGAATATCTGTGAGCGATTGATTGTAGATCTATACCTATATCTAGCCAGGAAAGTATCTGCATGAAGAGATCTACACGTGTATCCAGCCAGGAAAGCTATCTCGACCAACCTTTTGAAGTTCTAGATTCGATACATGTATCTAGCCAGGGAATATCGGTGAGCGATTGATTGTAGATCTATACCTGTATCTATCCAGGAAAGTTATCTACATGAAGAGATTGAAGATCAATACCTGTATCTAGCCAGGAAACCATCTTTCACTCTCAGGTCAGAGGTCTACACCTGTACCCAGCCAGGAAAGCTATCTCGACCAACCTTTTGAAGTTCCAGATTTGATACCTGTATCTAGCCAGGGTATATCTGTGGACGATTGATTGTAGATCTATACCTGTATCTAGCCAGGAAAGTATCTGCATGAAGAGTTTGAAGATCAACACTTGTATCTAGCCAGGAAACCATCTTCCTTTCTCAGGTCAGAGGTCTATACCTGTATCCAGCCAGGAAAGCTATCTCGACCAACCTTTTGAAGTTCCAGATTCGATACCTGTATCTAGCTAGGGCATATCTATGGACGATTGATTGTAGGTCTATACCTGTATACAGCCAAGAAATCTATCTCGACCAACCTTTTGAAGTTCCCAATTCGATACCTGTATCTAGCCAGGGCATATCTGTGGACGATTGATTGTAGATCTATACCTGTATCTAGCCAGGAAAGTATTTGCATGAAGAGATTGAAGATCAACACCTGTAGCAAGCCAGGAAACCATATTTCTTTCTCAAGTATGCGAGTTCTCTCTAAGGAATCTCTTACGCGATCGACACCCCTGGATGGCATCTTTAAGCCCATCTCCACAACTATCCATTACATTTCCAAATGGCATCTATAAGCCCATTCCCGACAAGATTCTGTCACATATCCAGATGGCATCTATAAGCTCATCCTCCTATCCATCATCTCTCCAAATGTCATCTGTAATCCCATTCCCGACATCACATTGCTGATACTACACTATGCGAGTGCAAATTTCTGGGCACTTTAGTGTCCAATCATCTTCCACCTTCGGATCACGAAAGGCACGCAAGCCAATCTACATCCTCAGGTCTAAGAAGATTGAACAGGGGCAACTGTTGTACCCCAAAATTTGCCCTCCCATATTCTTCAAGGTTTGTCAAGAGTCATCTTCAATTGGTTCAAGAATTGCTCAAGGGTTGCACAGTCAAACCCTCTCCTAAGCCAGTCAAAATTAGGGTTTTGGTTCCTTCAAGGAATTTGAGGTTTTCAATGGCTCAATCAAGTCTCATAGGCCCATATACATTCTCAAGCACCTACATGCCAATTTTCAAGACTCACAGTCCCAAGTTGCACAGTCAAAAGCCCTATTTGATCCACAATCAACTGTAGGGGTAAAATGGACATTTTGCAGTCAAAAGTCAGAATTTTTGGTCAACATCTTATTTTTAGTCCACAATCATCATTTGATCAAGTCTTGATCATGATTCCACAAGGATAGCTCAAAAATCATCAAGATGCCAAAAGTTACCATTTTTGGACAGTAGAAAAGTCAACTGTATCTTGACCAAGGCATAACTTTTTCATGGTTCATCAGAAAAATCCCATCCAATGCTCATTTTGAAGGGAATGACATTTCCCACAACTCATCTTCACATTCCAAGTCCAATAAATGCTCTCACAAAAAGTTATCAATTTCTACATTATAGGTCAATTTCAAAAGTCAACAAAAATGCACTTTAAGTAAAAGACCATAACTTGAGATTGGTAAATCCAAATGACATGGGACCAAAGGAATTGGTTAGAGGACTTCAAGACCTTTCCAAAATGTCACAGAACATGTTCATATGATCAAAATTGAGCAAGATATGCATTGGAGAAGTTGGGAAATTTTCATGAATTTGCAAAAGTCAACTATCCTTAAAACTTCAACTTTTGACAAAAGGGCCCACTTTCTTCCACTTGATTCAGCCTTGTCATGCCACACACGTGTCCTATGCTTAATTTCAAGATCAAACATTTATTTTTCTATTTTTATTTAATTTTTATTGATTTAATTCATTTTAAATCTATAATAATTCAAATAAAATCTAAAAATCAATGGAATAGTATCTTTATGGTTTGAACAGCTTTCATATACCATGTGCCAGCTAACCAATTCGTGCTAGGCTTTTTTTGTGCATAAAATCTTAGATTTGCTTCAAATTTGGAAAGGTTTTCAATGGTGGTCAATCAAATCTCCAAACTTCAATACACAAAGATACAAGCCCAAATTTTGACCTGGACTGATTGTATTATACATATATAAGGAGGCTAAACCTAATTCAGGAGCTAAGCATTGCTAAAAACGGCCAAGGCAAAACTGAAAAAGTGTTGGAAAAGTGGGAGATCAAGAACACTATTAGAGGCGTTTTCAGACAAAAATAAGAACATGGTTCCCTTCCTTGCTATCCACTGAAGCTAATGCGACCAATATCACGTCCTAAGATCCACTGAACAGCGCTGTAAGTTCTCACAAACTGGCCCCTGAACACGAAACCTCAACTCTCAATTCTTGCATTTTTTCTTCAAAACGTTGACATATTCATATTCATTGCTTGATTTCTAACATAACTGCAATAGCCAATTTTGTTTTTATGCCCTATACTGAGATGCCCGATTCTAGGGTTTATGTGCTTGCTTCTTAGTCGTTTTCAGTGCAGGAAAAATTGGCCACAATGATTGGTACAGGAGATGGAGACGAGACCAACCATGGTCTTGGAATGAGTTTTTGAAGCCTAGGGACAATTTTAGGAAGAACCTACGGAGCTTCCTGCGGATAAAAATCCGCAGGTAAAAAAACCAGTGATAAACGAAGAAGACGCTGACGCGTCTCCCTCCTATTCGCCCTTTTCAAAAATCGCGCGTTTATATTTTTTTTCAGGCATATGTTTTGGTTTACTAATATAATAATTGTGTGTTGTCTTAATAACGAATGAAGCGTGCAGCTAGATGGCCAAGGCGTTAGTGTATTGATCATTGGGACCTGGGTTCGAATCCTAGGTCCCCCAAAATAATTGTTTGTTCTTTTTCATCATGTATTCATATGCAGGCTCTCCCATGTGTTCCATCATCTACCTCACGCTTCAGCATGCCAAGTGGCCAGCAAAGCAGATCTGAAGGCCAAAGATGAGTGACCATCATACTCCTGGTCAATGCACGTGCAACTAATCTCCAAAGTCAAACAGGCTTATGCGTTAATGGGCCACAAAATTACTTCTTCACCTCCTTCTGGGCCCAGCACCCCCCTGGTTTATTATTCCTTTTTATTTTCTTTTTCCATTTAATTATTTAATTATTATTATTATTATTTAATTAACTCATTAATTAATTTATTTTCATAATAAATTCAGAAAAACCTAAAAATATATAATTATTATTATTATTAGTTTTACCTTTAATTATTATTTTGTAAATAAACACTAACTTAAATTAATTTAGTTTAATTAGGTTTAATTTTAATTTTCTTTTACAATAAATAAAATAAATTAGACTTAGGGTTTTTTACTAACTTTTAACCATATTTTCCTTTATTTATTTTATTTTCATTAAAACATAAAAAAACTAAAAAAATACTTTTTCTTGTAATTAATTAATTAATTAATTTTTAGGTTTAATATTAATTAAATGCAAAAAAGGACCAAAATTCCATTCTTTTCTCAAAAAGGGTCAAAACCCTAATGACTTCTCCGATTTAATTTCTTTTCGCGCATATTTATTTATTTATTTTTTATCGTTATTATGTAATTGCTCCGAGGATGTAATAGATAATTAGGACCTTTTATCGCTTTCTTTAATTTCTCGCATTTATTTTCCAAAGGGTTATATTTTTGGCGATGTATATACCCGCGCCTTGTAATAGCGTAGATTTACTTTTCGCACTTTATTTTCCGCACAATTATTAACTGTTAACTATGCATGACAAGACTTGTATGAAATTAAAACCAACTCGTAGCTCACCATAATACATGTGCAAAGAGAATTTAATTGAATCCTGACACACTCTCACATGCCACTCCTAGGGTACGCCTCACTTGGTTGCCTCGATGTGGTCATTGAGTATAGGGTGTTTTAGAGGTCGCCCCCCTGTCTAAAGATCCAAGTTGCCTCGAAACGGTTGCCTCGGATAAAAAAGGATCTAGGACATTAGGGTTACCGCTAAGGCGTCCTACTATTGCTTTGGTGACCACACATGTCCCTATAATCGAATTGACCCGACAAACTCCAACGACGGTGCTACCTACTTCTCAATAGTGGGATAGTACTGTCTAAAGGACATTTACACAGCTTAATTCCTTAGAGTAGGTAGATTCCTCCTGGGTACTTGCTCTTTCAAAAACAAAACAAACTTTTCGCACTCACACTTTCAAACAAAAGTTTTCAAACAAATACTTCATACACTCTTGAGGACTGATACAAGAGTTACCTCAAAGTTTTCAAAACGAAACTTTTTCAAAACCCCCAAACACAAGAAAAGTAAACATTTTTGAAAACATAGTGAGCAAGTACCTAAGAGCCCGTGGATAACCACGGATAGAAAGGGTGCTAACACCTTCCCTTTCTATAATCTACCTCCCGAACCGAGAAACATCTCGAAAAGGAATTTTGTTGTGCTTTTGTCCTTTCCTTGTTGGAGAACATAAAAGATGGTGGCGACTCTTGCTTACCGCGACGTACGCGAACCAGCATTAAAAAACAGTCAGTTCTATTTCCACCGATCACAACGGCCATGCAACATAAGATCCTATTGCCTCTCCGACCAATGTTGCATCTGAAATATTGTCAGGCAGCACTAATGGTGCATCCCTCTCTATTGCAATTTTAATTGATACTTTCAAAAATCCAGCAGGGAGCGGTTTATGGTGAAGTACTTCTCCCAAGGTGTTATGCACTTTTCCCTTTCCAACCATGCGATAAGTCGGTGACGATAAATATAGCTGACAAGGTGAAATGCCCTAAACCAATAATAAATATGATATTGTTAATGTTTATATATGTCAATTAAAAAAATTGTGCTAATTCATAATAATATATATTACCTCAGGAATTTTCTGTTGGAAATCACAATTGATACTATCTTTGTCACTAGTATCCTTGAACCCTGACCCTTGCCTTTCTGACATTTATTTTTCTTTGTCCTTTTCCAACTCACGAACTTTAGCTTTTAGAAAGTGCTTCTTAATCCCCCCCTCTTTAGGCAGCGCTTTAATAAAGTGCTACTTAATCCCCCCCCCCCCCCCTTTAGGCAGCGCTTTAGCAAAGCGCTTTATATGCCCCCCTTTAGGCAGCGTTTCTCCAAAGTGCTACAGTGCCTACCCCCTTTAGCAGCGCTTTATAAATTCACATTAAACCCCTTTAGGCAGCGCTTTCACAAAGCGCTGCTTAAGCCCACCCTTTAGACAGCGCTTCTGAAAAGCGCTTTCTAAGCCCACCCTTTAGGCAGCGCTTTTTTAGAAAGCACTGTCTAAGGCATAGGAAAATTTTTCCGTGTTTTTAAAATGCACTTTTAGCAGCGCTTTTGTTAAGAAGCGCTGCCTTAGGTGTGTTGTCTAATATTATTTTTGGCGTAGTGTTTCTGAAAGACAGTGTGTTTCAAGAAACAAAGTTAGAAGATCTGAAGACAAAGTTTCTACTGAAGTCCTGATGCTAAAAACTTAATTTCTAAAAGACAACTTGTTCCAAAGAAGACAAAGTTAAAAGATCTGAAGACAATGTTTCTAACTAAAGTCCAGATGCTGAAGACTTTGTGTTTCTAGTAACAAATTTCTGAAGATAAGGATTCTTAAAGAATCAAGTGCTAAAGATTCTAAGACAGAAGGTCTGAAGATTCTAAAGACTTGAAGTTTTGAAGGTCCAAGGCTATCTACAAACAGGTTCTAAAGACCAAGTGTTGAAGACTCTAAAGGCACAGTTCTTAAGACTCTGAAGACTTGAAGCTCTTTTGATCTAAAGCTTCACTACAATGAGTTCTCACGACCAAGTGTTGAAGACTTTGAAGATGTAGTTTGGAAGACTCTGGAGACTTAAAGTTATGAATACCTTATGTTATGTTCCCGCTTCTAATATCATGCTCGCAGAAGCCTCTGAAGTGTGGAAGGAAAGAATATAACAGTAACACAGTACAATAGTACAAAGTATGAAAAGCTTTATGCCACTACCTCTCCACTAACTTAAAGTGTGGAAGAGATAAGGACGTCGTAGTAATATTTTTAAAGACTCTTTTTCAAATAGCCAATGGCTTTATTTTTCTTGGCTATATAAGAAAAGAATCGTATGTTTAAAACTGTTGGTTGGTTAGCTGTTGCTTAACAAATGATGTTGAATATTAATGAGCTTGTCATAGGCTGCTTGGCTGGGTGCTAAAAGCTGCAAGTTACAAATCACAGGTTGTTGATGTTCAAGTTAAAAAGAAAATCTATCACTATTAAAACGCAACCAAATCGAATAAATCATCCACTATAACAATATGAAGAATTCTACACGATGTTATTCAATTTACCAATCATCTACATCTTGGAAGAATCATGAAGAAGCAAGGAGTTTTTGTCATATCTTGCTTAATGAAGAAAGAACATAAAGATGAAGAATTATTCAAGATGTAATTCAAATAATCAATCATATACATCTTGACAGAATTATGAAGAAGCAAGGAGTTGTTGCTCATAGCTTGCTCAACAAAGAATATGAACACAAGAAGACTACAAGATGCTGCACTTATTTTAGATTAGATTCATCTTTGTAGAAATACGTAAAACATAAGAATGGTTGCTCAGATTGTGTTATTTCTTAAGATCTTCATGTATATTATTTATACATAAGAGTTTCTGCTCATAATTGTGTCAAATAATATGTATTTAAATTAGGAGTAATCTGTTTGATAAGACGCACTCATATAGTCTCCAGAAAAACCATTATGTTTAGAACTGGTTGGCACCTCAAGTGATCGAGTGAAGATCAGAAGAATTGAGAAGACTTTGGTTGGGGTCATCGTAGATGAAATCCTGGTAGTGGATTATATTGGGTCAATGGTAGTCATATCTCAAAGGGGACTGAGTGAAGGTCAACCTTTTGAGATCACTGATGGATATCATTGGAAGGAAATCCTGATAGGAGGTTCTGGAGAATCAGATTATGTTGGGTCAATGAACGTTATATCCGGTTTGGATCCCTGAACATTTCATTGGATGTTAGTCACCAGCAGTTTCCTATGTGATTGTAATTAGATTGAGTATAGTGGATTAAGTCTTTGAGTTCAAGGAGAAATCACATCGGAAGGGTGGATTGGATTAGCTTGGGGTTTCTCAAGTGAACCAGGATATATCGCGTGTTCCTTACTTTTGCTTATGCTTTAGAGTTTTTTGTTTTTTGAACCAAATTATAAGAAATAATTAGAAGCAACAATCAGAAGCATTGTTCAATGAATAATGCTTAGACCGAAAGTTTTACAAGAAAGGAAAACCTAATTCAACCCCCCCCCCCTTCTTGCATTTTCTTCACACCTTGAATTGGTATCAGAGCCCAATTCTATTATTTATGGATATTCAAACACCTAACAGTGTCAGATAAATATCCAGATGCTTTGTGAAGAAATACTCTAAGGTCATGGTTATTCAATTTTCAACTATTGTCTAAATCCACAAAATTGAAGAACAAGCTAACAGGAAAAGATTCATCAGATAAGAAGTTATATTTGTTGAATGCTTTTGATTAAGTTACATTGAGAAATAAGAGATGTTTTCAAGAAATAGATTAGTCCACCCTTGAATTTATCATAAGACCTTATTAGGAATCTTTTCAAAAGAAAAAGACTGTTATCTTATGATATATAAGAAACTCATGATAAAACATCTATTCAAGCAGACAGAAGATCTTATGTAAAAGATCTAATCATTGATTCTACCAAAAGAGACTTTGCAGAAGTCAAGACATTGCTGAGGAAAGAACACTCACTAATTCATCTGAAGTATGACCAAAGAACTAACTCTAAACAAGTTAGCTTAGCATTACAAGAACAAGATTGTCAGTCAGAATCGTCAATGTTTGATGATATTTGTATTAGAAAAAAAATTTCAATTTGCTCAAGAAATCAAACTTCAGAAGACGTTAGGAAAATAACCTTCTATCGAGCATAAAGCCTCTCAGAAGTTCATGAAACATTGACCTTCTGAAAAATAAGCTTCTACTCAAAGAAAATCCTGATAAATAGATGGATATTCTGATAATAAAAGATCAAAATATATGTGCTCTGAGGACTCCTTCAAAAGTAGGACGGGTGGTTCTAAACAGAAGAATGACGAGACCGTCTGAAGAGAAAACTCTGATTCTAGTTCTCTGGTTAGACATTCGAATCCAAGAGAAGATTACTCTTCTCAAATTAGAAAACTGAGAATACTCAAAGAGATAAGAGGAATCAATATGAAGATAATTCAGAACCTCTGGAAGACTGCTTTGAAGAAAGCATAAGAAGAAAGAAGTTGATCAGAATTTGTATCTAAAAGCTCAATTATTAGAGGATGCTTCAGTCAGAAATATCTTTGATCAAATGAAACCCTTTGGTCATTCAGACCCTGAGTACATTGATTGTGTCACTTAGTTAGATGAAGTGGTTAAACGCGTGCAATTTCGTGATTTGATACATCATGATTACTTTTATTAATCACAACCACGTTAATCCTTCTATTTCTGTTTTAACACCCATAACCACACATCACTCCCCACACTTGTTAAAAGCCGTAAAACTATTTCTCTCAACTAATCCTCATCTCTTTCTAGGTTTTCTTCATCCTCTTCAAAAATTCTTCTACAACCCCCTTATAGAAATATCCACCCACTTTAAAAAATGATGACTCCCGCTCAAGAAGAAGCTGTTAAGTTTTCTAGTGAACTAGAACAAGCCCTAAATTTATTCGTCGCAAGATCGTCAACCATTGCATCTTTGTCTTCAATAATGGTTTCGTCATTTTCAATAGTTCTGTCTTCATCAACCATCACTCTATCCTCATCAACTGAGGTTCCCTCATCTTCAGCAAATCCTACTGATGACAATCATATTACGCGGAAAAGTCCTCAAGTTCATTGTAACCTAAAATCAATGGAGTTGATTGTTCTTAAGAAATTTATGGTTGATTTTGACAATCTTACTTCAAATGGATGTGATTTAAAAGAATAACTAAAGGCTCAAGGCTTGGAAAACTATTTCCAAAGGCTTCATGGTCCTGTCTATGAGGCGTTAGTGATAGATTTTTGGAAAAATGCTGATTGTGACGATCTTCATATTGTTTTGGATATTATTGGACAAAGGATCATCATCACTTAAGAGTCAATTGCAAAATTGTTGGGGTTAAAGTTCCTGAAAGGAAAATGTGTATATGGTTTGGACAATAAATCAAAGGCAAAAAACAAATCTCTAGATAAATTACTATTCACGAATTTCTCTGCTGAGAAATCCAAGTACAAAAGCAAGGATCTTCATGATAATCTCAGAGTATGGCATAAAATTATTCTGGGCTGCATAAACCCTAGACCTCCTTCAAGTTCCTCTGATTATTTCAACATCAATCAAAAGTTCATGTTGTACTTTCTGATGTCCAAACAAAGGATTAATCTTCCTTTATTTTTGTTTAATTACTTAAGGGATTTTATTAGAAAGACCAGAACCACCACACTTCCCAACAAAAAGGTATCTCCCAATATTTCCTGTGGACAACTTCTAACTGATATTTTTGTTGAAAATGGCTTGGTAAATTTTTTGATTGAAGAAGCCAATTATAAAGAGGATCCAACTCTAATCATCGGAGATTCCTTTAATGGACAAACTCTGAGGAATATGAGGTTGACTAAAGAACTCAAAGTCAAGCCTCTGATTGAACCATCTGAGAATTATCACCACAAAAGAATTCATATGAGGGACTATCCTCTGTTCTCCAAACGAGATTCGGTATCTAGTGTGGTTGCATACATTCTAATGATGCAATAAGAAGGACATGATATGTCAAACTTTAATTATTCGGATTTTCCTGATGAGGGAGTTGATTATTCTGTTGGTAAAAGGAAGAGAAACTCAAATGCTTCTGAACCAGATAAGAAAGAGAAAGAGAAAAAGAATTTTAACTTTCTAAAAGATTTCGTTCTGGGAAATGAAACTTCTATAACAACTAGTAAGTCTGTTGTTGATACTTTTCTACCTGTTTCGTTATCCGTTTCTAAAATTATTGATGAAGTATCATCTATTCCAATCACCATCACAAAACATTAGTTTTTTGTTCCATCATCCATCATTACCACTTCTATTTCTGATCCAATTGTAAATATTCTAACTGCTTCAAACACCACCACAACACTAGCTCCTGTTTCAAATCCTATTACATCTTTCACTACCTTCATTCCATCAGAACGAATACATACTTCCACTTCTCCATTATCCTCATCTCAATTAATTCCACAAGACTCTCACCTTTCTACCTTCAATACCAGTCTTCATTTTTCCTTCTTCAACAAAGAAACCACTCTTCATGACTCACCCATCATTCATCCTGATCCAACTTCTCCCTATGTTCTCGAAATATCAGAAAGAATAATCTCTGATAATCAGGAAGCTATTGAAATTTCTTAAATTGAACCTTTCACTTGATCAGAATGTTTCAATATTACCGAACATTTACCATAAAATTCTCATGAACAAATTTCTGAACCAAGCCATCCTGAACCCAACCTAGCCTTGGTTGTTTACGAAAAAACTTCTCCTAAAAACTTGGATGAATTCATTAACATCCTTAGAATAAAGGCTAAGAAAAGGATTGCTAAGTTAAAGGAAGAGGCAAGCACAAGCAGTGAGCTTCAAAATATGGATGATTCTTGGAAGAAGTTTCAGAAGTGGGTGTCTTCTGAGGTTGATCGAATGAATTCCTTCGCTGAAGCATCTAGAATTGGGGATGTTCAAATGGTAACTGAAAGAAAGGAAGAGAAAGAGTTCGATATGTTGAACTAATTGCTTCCAAGGAAAGAGAAGTTGAAGAACAAGCTCGACTTACTAAAGCTGAAGCAACAAGACTGAAAGCGGAAGAAGAAGCTAAAGCTGCAGAAGAAGCCAGACTAGTTGCATAAGCAGCAAAGGCTACTGAAGAAAAAGGAAAGCGGTAAGATCTAATGGTATCCAACTCTGAGTCTGACTGCAATGTAAAAACAACCATTAATGAAATAAAGGAAGAACAGAGAATGTTCAAAGAACACTTCAAACCTCAGGACAAGGTCAATGAATCTGTTCAAACTATGCTCAAGATGATTTTGGAAAAAAATTGAACCTGCATCATCTGCTCGTCCAACTTTTGGAAACTAGACAATAGGATTCTCATTAGATTCCTTGTTTGCATCTTCCGTTTTTGGATAAATTATCCTCATAATTAATTGACATATTATCTTAATCTTTTTAAAATATTTTCTGTCTTTCCCCATAATTATCTTTTTTATGATAACAAAAAGGGGGAGAAGTATAATAATATTTTGATGAACTTAAAGAAATACAAAAATTCACCATAATAATAGAATGATATAAGATATGCATTTACCACTAACGTGTGCTTATCTGTTTGATAATTAACCAAGGAACTCTGAACAAGTTCACTAGGCATTCTAAGATAGGTTAAAATGAAAGAACTCTATTAAAATTCTTAAGAACTAATTGTTCATATATTATAATATATATATATATATATATATACTCTATGAACATATGTTTAAGAATCAGATAGACCCAATACTGTTCAGAAGTTGAGAACTTTCTGAAAGTTAAAGTTATCTTGATTTTGGTATCATAATGTTCAGAAGATGTATAATGTCTGAGAATGTGATCATCAGAACATAAGGATCCAAAGCAGAAGCATATGTCTTCCATAAGAACAGATAAAATCAGAAGTTGAAGACTACTTGAAATTCCTAAAGTCAAGAATCTCGAGATCTTGATATCTGATCTATTGGAACCAGTGGGAGTTTTACTCTAATGGTTCAGAGTAAGGATATTCGATCTTCATCAAGTCATTGATTCAGTGGGAGTATAAAAAAAAGGATAATTATTTCTTACTCTTCTAATTTCATTGATTATGATTATATGTACAAAATTGTGTCATCAAAATACATAGTTTTGTCATCATCAAAAAGGGGGAGATTATAAGAACAAGATTTGGTTCTACAATATTATCTGAGTTTTGATGATAGCAAATGAGTATGATTGTATGAACAATTTTGATATACTAATGTTTATTATTGTTGAGTACTTAAAACACAGGTTCTGCTTATGATGAATGGCGTGGCCAAGACATTAGAAGAGAATTGTTTCTGCTTCTATGCTACACAAGTTCTGTTAAACAGTAGCAAATCACTTTAGAAGGCTCTGAAGTGTAAGCCCTGGTATTTGTCTGAAGAAACCAGTCAAAAGATCTGAAGACAGAAGTTGTTAATTATGTCTAGATGCTGAAGACTCAAGCTTCTAAAGACAATATGTTCTACGGAAACCAGTTAGAAGATCTGAAGACAGAAGTTGTTACTTACATCCAGATGCTGAAGACTCACATTTCTAAAAGACAACGTATTTCAAGAAACAAAGTTAGAAGATCTGAAGACAAAGTTGCTACTGAAGTCCAGATGCTAAAAACTTAATTTCTAAAAGGCAACTTGTTTCAAAGAAGACAAAGTTAAAAGATATGAAGACAACGTTTCTAACTAAAGTCCAGATGCTGAAGACTTTGTGTTTCTAGTAACAAAGTTCTAAAGATAAGGGTTCTTAAAGAACCAAGTGCTAAAGATTCTAAGACAGAAGGTCTGGAGATTCCAAAGACTTGAAGTTTTAAAGGTCCAAGGTTATCTACAAATAGGTTCTGAAGACCAAGTGCTGAAGACTCTAAAGACGCGGTTCTTAAGACTCTGAAGACTTGAAGCTCTCCTAATCTAAAGGTTCACTACAACGGGTTCTCACGACCAAGTGTTGAAGACTCTGAAGATACAGTTCTAAAGACTCTGAAGATTTGAAGTTCTGAAGACCTTATGTTATGTTCCCACTTCTAATCTCATGCTCGCAAAAGCCTCTGACGTACAAAAGGAAAGAATATAACGGTAACACAGTACAAGAGTACAAAGTACGAAAAGATTTATGCCACTACCTCTCCACTAACTTAAAGTATGGAAGAGATAAGGACGTTGTAGTACTATTTGTAACGACTCTTTTTCAAATAGCCAACGGCTTTGTTTTGCTTGGCTATATAAGAAAAGAATCATATGTTTAAAACTATTGGTTGGTTAGTTGTTACTCAACACATGATGTTGAATATTGATGAGCTTGCCATAGGCTGCTTGGCTGGGTGCTCAAAGCTGCAAGTTGTTAATCACAGGTTATTAATGTTCAATTAAAAAAGAAAAGATATCACAATTAGAACACAACCAAATTGAAGCAATCATCCACTATAACAATATGAAGAATTCTACAAGATGTTATTCAATTTACCAATCATATACATCTTGGAAGAATCATGAAGAAGCAAAGAGTTGTTGCTCGTATCTTCCTTAATGAAGAAAGAAGATAAAGATGAAGAATTCTTCAATATGTAATTAAAATCATCAATCATATACATCTTGACAGAATTATGAAAAAGCAAGGAGTTGTTGCTCATAGCTTGCTCAACAAAGAAGATGAAGACAATAAGACTACAAGATGCTGCGCTTATTTTAGATTAGATTCGTCTTTGTAGAAATAGGTAAAACACAAGAGTTGTTGCTCAGATTGTGTTATTTCTTAAGATCTTCATGTAAATTGTTTGTACACAAGAGTTGTTTCTCAGAATTGTGTCAAACAATATGTACTTAAATTAGGAGTAATCTGCTTGATAAGAAGCACTCATATAATCTCCAGAAAAACCATTTTGTTTAGAATTGGATGGCGCCTCAAGTGGTCGAGTGAAGATCAGAAAACTTGAGAAGACTTTGGTTGCGGTCATCGTAGATGAAATTTTGTTAGTGAATTTTATTGGGTCAATGGTAGTCATATCTCAAAGGGGACTAAGTAAAGGTCAGCCTTCTGAGATCGCTGATGGATATCATTGGAAGGAAATCTTGATAAGAGATTTTGGAGAATCGAATTTTGTTAGGTCAATGAACGTTATATCTGGTTTGGATCCCTGAGCGTTTCATTAGATGTTAGTCATCGACGATTTCCCGTGTGATTGCAATCAGACTGATTATAATGGATTAAGTCCTTGAGTTCAAGGCGAAATCACATCGGAAGGGTGGGCTGGATTAGCTTGGGGGTTTCTCAAGTGAACCACGATATATCGCGTGTTCTTTACTTTTGCTTATGCTTTAGAGTTTATATTTTTTGAATCAAATTAGAAGCATTAATTAGAAGCAACAATCAGAAGCATTGTTCAACGAATAATGCTTAGAAGAAAAAGTTTTACAAGAAAGAAAAACTCAATTCAAACCTCCCCCCCCCCCCCCCCCCCCCCCCCCCTCTTTCTTGCATTTTCTTCACACCTTCAAAGATGATGTTTTGAAAGAGATTATGGAATATGGATTTAGATATTAGAGCATTTAAATGGGGATGATGAAGATGAATATCATCTTGGGTATATTTTCTGAAAAGATCTTTTGGATTTGCAAGAGAATGAAGATGAATTAGAGTAGCAAACTAAATGAATAGCTAGAAACTAATAGATTAATTTTTAAAAAAAAAATTAAAAAGAGAAAAATGTTTTTTAAAGTAGATGACTAATTTACCCCTCGATTATTTAATCCAACCGATAAAATAGATTTATTTTATATGAAAAAAATTAAGTCGCCAATTTAAAAAATAGATAAATTTTAATTAAAAAGAAAGAAAAGCGCCTCTAAAAATTAAATAGATATATTATAAGAAAAATAAAAATAAAAACTACCAGAGTTGAGATTTAAAGTGTGGTCCCTCACCATATTTCCTCTCGGTTGGATGTAACAATAAGAGGAATAGGTGATAAAAATTTTAATTAAAATTTTTAATTTAAATTAAGGCGCCTAGTGGAGTGATTCTACATTTGTTTTCCAGAGCACCGATGTAATTGTTTATTAAGAAGTATAGTATTTAAAGTAGTGGCTTATTTCCAATAGCAATGATGTCTCTTCAAAGAGCTTTCGCATCCACGAATCCCGTGGTCGAGTGAAGAAGCGTGAAACCCTTGTTCTATAAAGCAAAAACAAGGACTTAGAGTCAACTATTTTGGGCTGCCCCCAAGACCAAAAGACTCAAAAACCCAAAACAACTTTTAGTGCATAACAGATGAACTCTTTCCCAAAAAGAGCATGTAATCTATCACGCAAACGTTCTCCCAATCGTCCAGATCATTCTGATGGCCAGCCACAAATCACATCTTGTCACACACATTTAATTTCTATCTATTTCCCCTATTTAACGAGGAAATTGTGTCACTTCACATGTATTCAAATTTTTTTCTCATTTAAACATCATTTTTCTATCTCATATTAACTTTAACATTAAAGTAATAACTTTACAAGACAATCCCCTCTCAGTCACGTCAAAAACTCAAAACCACCGCAAAAAAATTTACATCCCACTTTTCAATCAACTCTAAGTCCTGCTCTTTTATGGAACATAACCAGATTACCAAATTACTTAAACTTTATGTAATCAAAAATAAAAATAACAATATATGTCACATCGAATATGAAATCAGTTTTATTTCTACTTATATCTATATATTTTCTACTTTTTTATTAAATATAATTTTTACACTTTTTTAGGGGACAAACGGTTGTAAAAATATAAAACAAAACAAAAATATAAGAAATCTAGAAGTTCCACCGTAAATCGTATTAAAGTATTTAATTCTTTGAATAATAATAAAAGAATCGGTGGGTATCCTTGTTTAAGACTTATAATCACACACCTTCTACTTGTTTGGCGGTTGTTGCACACTTGACATACACTAGAAAGGCACAAGACTTTCAACTTTGACTTTGACTTTGCCATCCTAATTTCAATATGAATAATGCATCTAATTAAACAAGAGACACAAAACAACACGTAGTTTTTATACCATATTAGTGGTTAAATAATATATGCTTTTAAAACTGAATACAACTTACCAATGCCTATATATATATATATATATATATATATATATATATATATATATATATATATATATATATATATATATATATATATATATATATATATATATATATATATATATATATATATATATATATATATTCAGAATTTTCCAATTCTTCTCATCGACTAACAGTTGGAAATAATTTATATTTTAGAAATGTTTTAATGACTAAGTTTGATAGAGAGTATTTTTGTATTTATTATACCTTAATTTTGTGTATAAATAGTCTAGTAGTAGGTCAATATAATTATTCATTATTTTTTATTTTGTAGCCGTCATTCAATATATTCATTTTGTATTTCATCTCTCTTTGTGCACCAACAATTAGTATCTAGAGCTCCGGTTTGAAATTCACTGGAAAACACGGGAAACACGAGTGAACAGTGAAGTATTGTGTGATTGAGAATCACATTTTTCTGATTCTGTGGGATTTGGGAAATACTGTGTTTTAGTGAGTTTTGAGTGAATTGCACGAGACTAAAGATGAACCGAAACAGCGATATCAATTCCAAGCTTCCAGCGTTTGATGGAAAAAAACTGGAATCGTTGGAAGATCCAGATGCGTGTGCTGTTTGGTTCTCAAGATGTGTTAGATCTTGTCACCGATGGCTATGCTCTGTTAGCAGTAGACGTGACAGAGACACGGAAGATAACGCAGAAGGCGATAAGAAAGAAAGATCGGAAGGCATTGTTTTACATCCATCAATGTGTAGATGCGAATATGTTTGAGAAGATTGCTGACTCTGAAACAGCAAAGACTGTGTGGGACACACTGGTCAGATGTTACGGTGGTGACGCATCAGTGAAGAAGGTGAAGCTTCAGTCTCTCGAAAGCAATATAAGAATCTCAACATGAAGGACAATGAGAAGGTTTCTCAGTACATCTCTACAATGATTCTGATCACTAATGAGATAAAAGCTTATGGAGAAACTCTTCCTGAACAAGTAATCATAGACAAGGTATTGAGATCTTTAACTTCTCTGTTTGATTATATTGTGGTAGCAATTAAACATCCAAAGATCTGAGCACCATGATATTTGAAGAGCTGCAAAGTAGTCTAGAGGCGCGTGAGTTGCGTATGACTGATAGAAATTTTGAGAGGTAAGTATAGCAGCAGGCTTTGAAAGAAAATTCTGGTAAGAAGTATCAGAAGCAGACTTGGTCAGAAGCCGGGAAGAAAACTAACGGCAGTCAAAGATCAGAAGCTTCAAACTCTGATAGGCAGAAGAATGTCCAGAAGGGAAAAGAGAAGCCTGACAAGAAGAATGTTCAGTGTTACTGTTGCAAGAACTTTGGTCATTATGCCAAAGATTGCTGGTCAAACAAAGAAAGGAAGTCAGAAGAAGCAAATATAGCCAGAGGAGAGTCTGATGGTGAACCTGTTCTATTTATGGCTTATGAATCTGATGAGGAACCGATGAAATTGTCATTTTCTGATTCAGGGGAAGAAGATGACTCTGAATATTCTGACTCTGAAAGAGTGTTTGAATATGAGTCAGAATCAGAAGATGACGCTGAAGATTCTCAAGATGAGTCAAAAGATGATGACTCTGGAAACTCCGAAGGTGAGTCAGATGGTGAATCTGATTCTGATCCAGATTTTGATGTTGATCCAAAATCTGGTGGTGATCATGCTTCTAGAAGGGAGAACGCTAATGATGTAGGTTCTGGAGTATAAGCTTCTAAATATGATTATGTTCCGGTAGAAATCATGACTCTAAGGATGGACCTTCTGAAGGAGGAGCTTCAAAAGGAAATTCAGCCTTTGACGGTGATCATGATTCTGAAAGTGGAACTTCTGAAGGCAGAGGTGATCCGTCTTTTGAATATGTTATTTTTGAAGGTAGTGAATCTGACTCCGATGGTAATTCAAACTCTGGGAATTTTCAAGACTCTGAAGATAGTCAAGGTTCTGGAGAAAGTCCATTTTTAAGCAAGAGCTTCTGAAGGGGAAAGTTCTGGTGTTCGAGGTTTTGAAGTTCAAGTTCAGAGGCAACAAAGAATTAGAAGCATCCCAAGAAGATTTGCAGAGTTTGACATGTCGCAAGACACTAAAGTAGACTCCGAAGGATAAGTTATTTAGTGTGCAATGTTAGTAGACTCTGAACCCGCGAGTATGGAAGATGCTCTTAAGTAGAAAGTCTGGTTGCAGGCCATGAAAGAAGAACTTGATGCTATAAAGAGAAACAAGACTTGGAAGCTAACAGAACTTTCAAAAGGCAAGAAATCCATCATCGTCATATGGGTTTTTAAGCAGAAGCTAACGTCAGATGGATCAATTGGCAAACACAAAGCAAGATTAGTAGCAAGAGGTTTTCTACAGAAGCCTAGGCTGGATTACTCTGAAGTGTTTGCACTTGTAGCGAGACATGAAACAATCATACTAGTGATTGCAATAACTGCTAACAGGAATTGGCCTCTTATGCATTTAGATGTAAAATCTTCATTTCTGAATGGTCCATTACAAGAAGAGGTATATGTGTCACAACCTTCTGGATTTGAGAGAAAGAATCGGGAAGGGATGGTGTTCAAATTACACAAAGCCTTGTATGGGTTGAAGCAAGCGCCCAGAGCCTGGAATCTAAAAATTGATTCATTTTTCAAGGAACAAGGGTTTTAGAAGTGTGAGATGGAGTATGGTGTTTATGTTCATCACACTTCAGAAGGTAATATGATTCTGGTATACTTGTATGTTGATGACATATTGCTAACAGGAAGTTCTAAACAACAGATAGCTAAGTTCAAGAAGGTTCTGATGAATGAGTTTGAGATGACAGATCTTGGGAAAATGAGTTACTTTCTAGGGATGGAGTTTATGTACTCTGAGAAAGGAATCATTTTGCATCAGATGAAGTATGAACTTGAGCTTCTGAAGATATTTAAGTTGGATAATTGCAAAGCTGCACCTACTGATACGAATCAGAAGTTTGACTCTGATTGTGATGGAGAGGATATGGATGCTACAACCTTCAAAAAGTTGGTTAGTTCTCTGAGGTATTTGTGTAATACCAGACCTGATATTTGCTTTGCAGTTGGAATGGTTATAAGATTTATGAGTAAACCAAAGTGGTCTCATTACCAAGTTGCTGTCAGGATTTTGAGGTATGTGAAGGGAACTCTAAAGTATAGAGTGTTATTTCCTTCTGGAAGAAAGACTGAATCAGAACTTTTGAGTTATTCAGACTCTGATTGGTGTGGAGACAGAGTTGACAGAAGAAGTACTTCTGGGTACTTATTCAAATTTCTGGGAGGTCCTATTTCTTGTTGTTCTAAGAAGCAACTTGTTGTTGCGCTGTCAACCTGTGAAGCTGAATATATTGCAGGTGGTCTGACTGCATGCCAAGTTGTGTAGATTCTGAATTTGCTGCAAGATCTGAAGATTGAGGTAAACAAGCCTCTGAAGTTGATGATTGATAACAAGTCTGCAATCAATCTTGCCAAGAACCCAGTGCTGCATGGGAGAAGCAAGCATATTGAGACCAAGTATCACTTTCTGAGGAATCATGTTCAGAGTGGAATATTAGAAGTTATGCATTGTAGCACCCAGAAGCAGCTGGCGAAAGTTCTAACAAAGACTATCAAGACTGATCAATTTCTTTGTTTGAGGGATGGAATTGGTGTTGTCAGTTTTGTGTAAATATAAATTAAGGGATGGTGTTGGAAATAATTTATATTTTAGGAATGTCTTAATGACTAAGTTTGTTAGAGGGTATTTTAGTTTTTTATTATACCTTAATTTTGTGTATAAATAGCCTAATAGTAGGTCAATGTAATTATTCATTACTCCTTATTTTGTAGCCGTCATTCAATATATTCCTTTTGTGTTTCATATCTCCTTGTGCACCAACACTAACCAATTAGTATTTTTAAAAACATTACTTTCTTTATCCACTCCAACTAAACTACCTTATATGGTGCCACAATTGTCCACTTCCTTGAAGATGAAAAAGCATTTAATAACACTGTGAGTAACCAATTTGCTCGCCTAGATATAAACAATGATGGTCTTCTCTACTATGACGAGATGTTGAAGGAGCTCCAAGGTCTGGGAGTTTTTTAAACACACTTTGGTATTGATGTGAAGTCAGACCCAAATGAGCTTGCTCGTGTTTATGCATCCTTTTTCATACAATTTGATCATAATTTAAATGGCACAATTGATCTGGAAGAATTCAAGAATGAAACAAAGAAGATGATGCTTGCAATGGCAGATGGAATGGGTTTCATGCCAATTCAAATGGTTTGGGAAGAAGACAACATCCCTAAGAAATCAGTTGAAAGAGTGTACAATAAAATGGCAGCATAACTTTAGTGCTGCTTTGATCATGCCTAAAGATTTAACTAATTATGAAGGTATTGTAGTATTGTATAACATTTTGTTTGTTGCTATTATTGTTACCTTTGAAACTTCTTACACTAATTTGTTATGGATTCCAAACATATTTATAAAATAAAGGAAAAATAGCCTTTTTTTTCGTCCCTTAACTTTTACTGGGGGTCCAATTTGGTTTCTTAATTTTTAAAAAGTTCAAATAAGTCCTTTATCTATTAAAATGGTATCACGTTAATCCTTTTGTTTAGTTATGTTAGTTGTATTGTGTTTTTAGTAACCACATGGCTTGTTTGAAGGTTGATATGGATAATTTCTTCCTATATGTTTAATGTGTTCCATTGAAAGTGTTTAGAAATCACAACACATGAAAGGGTCAAAGGGGTGAAGCTCTGGGTTCAGAAACCACACTGATATTGAACTCGAAATCGACAGAAGTTTGAAGATTGAAAACACATTCGAGTTACAGGTTTTTCATTTATAACCCTAAATGGTTCTGATTCCTGTTTAAAGTCTACATTTTTTGTTTCATTAAGCTTATGAAAATAGGGTTCATTTTGATTTAGGGTTTTTTAGTTTGATTAGGGTTTTTTGTTTCATTAGGGATTGTTACGGACTGTTACGAAATGGGTTTTTTAAAGTATGATTCTTATTTAGGATTTGTTCTAATGTAGGTGTAATGGACAAGTATTTGTATCTAACAATTCACCATATTGGTGAATTCATTTATAGTGACAATAGTAAATATGACGGTGGAGATATTTTTGACTTGAAAATAGATGCAGACACGTGGGGCTATTTTGAGTTTGTTGGTGTTCTTAAGGAGTTAGGTTATAGGGAGTTTGAGAAAATATGGTACAGAGATCCTACATTTGGCATTACTAAATTGGTTGATGATAAAGGAGCCTTAGAAATAGATGACCTCTATAGGGTGCATTTAAATGTTGACATATATGTTCAACACACAGTATGTGAGCCAGAATTTTATGCTTTGCCTATAGAAGCAGTAGTAGGGAATGATGATGTAGTTGGACATGAAGTTAATGGGGAGGAGGAAAATGTGACTGTGGAGGAAGGTAATGTGACTGTGGAGAAAGATAATGTAAATATGGAGGAAGGTAATGTGAGTGTTGAGAAAGATAATATAGTTGTGAAGGAAGGTAATGTGGTTGTGGAGGAAGGGGAGGTGCATGATGAGTCTAGTACTGATGGTGAAGATAACAGTGAGGATGATAATTATGATAGGGGTATGGAGGTGGAATTTTATGATTCCTCTGATGGTTTTGAATACTTAGAGGAAGAAGATTTGGATAATCTAGTTGGCTATGAACCACGACATGAGGAGGAACAAAGCAGCAAGAAATTGGATAATAATAGTTTGTGTTGTACCCCAAAATTTTTCCTCCCATTTTCTTCAAGATATCTCCTCATGCTTCTAGAGTTTTCAATTTCTCAAGGCTACTCAAGGTTGGATCAGACAAACCCTCTCCTAAGCAATTGACCTACAACTAAGGTTTTGTGCTTCTCAAATAAAATTGAGCTTCTAATGTCTCAAGTGGATTCCATGATTCCTCATATGCCTCAAAGTACCCTCATGTCAAGTTTCAAACCCTGCATCACAAGTTTGCTCAGCCAATTACTCAGATGATTGAAAATCCACTATATCGAATAAAAAGTCAATTATGGTCAACATACAGTCAAACTTCAAGATTTTTGGTCAACATCAATATTTTGAAGTCATATTCAGCATTTTATCAAGGGTTGATCATGATTCATAAAGAAAACTCGAGATTCATCAAAAGTGAAAAGTTACTAAATTAGGGTTTTCTTAAGGAGAAGTCAATGGAACTTTGTCCAAGCTAACTTTCACATGCTTAGGCATATTTTTTCTCAACCGGGACTAATTTTTAAGTAAATTCAACTCTCTACAACTTTGTCTCTCTAAGCTCAAGTCCAAAAATTGCTTCATTTGAGAGATATGGGCCAAAACATTATAGGTCATTTCAAAAGTCAACAAAAAGACACTTTATGTCAAGGCAACTTACATCAAGATAAATTCTTCAAATGAAAAAATAAACCATATATAGATTATAGGGGACATCTTTAGCTTTCTAAAAAGTCCAAGATCACATTCAAATGATAAAAATTGAGAGATTTATGATTGGTGCAAGTTGGGAAAATTTGAGAAAATGCATGAAACCCAAATTGAACAAGCTTGGAATTTTGGGCTAGTTGGCTGATCTTTCAAGGTCCAAACGTGTATTAGGCCTCATTGTGAACCTCTAAACCAATTCATACACCCCTTGTATTTTTATTCTATTTATTTTTTATTTTGTTTATTTAAATTCAAAATTAAAAAAGATAAAACCAAGGCTTTCATAACAAGGTACAAGCCCATTTGTTTGACCCAATTCTCCTCTATATATATTCTTCATTCAGACAAGAGAAGATCTCACAAAACTTTGCACAAAAAAAACTTTACCAAAAATTCCAAAATTCTCAAAAAATAGGGCAAACTTCAAACCCTAGTTATAGCCTCACTCAAAGCAAACTAATTTTCACAATCAATTCCTGAATCATTGTATGGTAAGAATGGATCAATCTTGATGGTCCAAAGCACACGAAACCATCATGCATGCATCTTCGATTTCATTATTTTTTGCAAATTCATATCTTTATTTTCTTCATGTTTTAATGCATACTAACTTACTAACATTCTTCTGAGATATCAAGATGCAGGACAAACCCATTTCATGGCTCCCATAATGGCTAAATTGTGGTTTGCCATGTTTACACCGTTTTACTTTATCTCCTTCACGTCTCTTTATACAGGGGGAATCAACCCTAGCCAATAGCACCATTGAACTCGCATCCCCCAAATTAGAGGGGTAGAGTCCGTGGGAATCATTAATGTGCTTTATTTTGCAGGAACGAAGAAGGAAGCTCGTCGGAGAAGACGACCAGAGCTAGGGCTCCGGCGCCTCTCCGGCCTAGGGATTTGTTGTATTATTTATTTAATGATGTTCACTAATGTACTAGATGAGAAGCATGGATGAGTGGCAAACATGCGCGTGATAAGGCATTGGTATATCAAGGCATGGGTTCGTTCCCTGCCTTTTGAGGTTTTTTTCTCATATTTTTCAATATTTTGCAGGATTAATATATATTGTGTTGCATCCATCCCACTAACACCAAAGCATGGTTGGCTCAGTGGCAAAGAAGGGCGTTGGTAACCTCAAGGGGATGGGTTCAACATCCACCCTTGGCAGTTTCATCTTTTTTTTAACCCTTTTTCAATTGATTTTTCTTCCCCTGTGCATTTTTTACTAATGTTAATTCTCTTCCCATAAACCCTTTTTTTTTAATTAACCTAAAAACAAAACCCTTTTTTAATTAACTTTAAAAACCCTTTTTTTAAAACCCTAATTAATTAGGTTTTACGTTTTTTTTTTAAATTAACTTTTTTATTAATTAAAATTAATTAGGTTTTAGGTTTTTTTTAGTTAACCTTCTTTTTTTAACCCTTTTTTATTATTAATTAGGTTTTAGTTTTTTCTTTAATTAACCATTTAATTTAACTAATTAAATTTTTTGCAATTTTAGAATCAATTAGAATTTTTAAGTTTATTTTAATTATTATAAATCATTCTTTTCATAAAAATCATTAAAAATATTTTCATTTTCTGTTTTTATCTTACTTTTATATTTCTTAGATCGACTATATAGATTTCGCGAATGTAATAGTCTAGATTTTATTTTTCGCTCTCTTTTATTATCATGTAATTGCTTTGAGATGTAATAATTGTAGGTTTTAATTTCCATATTTTATTTTCTTGCACCTCTATTATGTATCTGCCCCAAAGCATTGGAATAGTCTAGGTTTACGTTTCCACACTTTATTTTTTCTGCTACTATATTTTCTATATTACTGTTAGTGATTAGGATTGTATGTGCCCCTGTTCAAACTTCTTGAGCCTGAAGAGTTAGATTGGCGGATGTGGCATTCATGACTTAATGGTGAAAGAAGTTTGAACACTAGAGTGCCCGGAATTTTGCACTCGAAGATGGATGGTGAATGGGCTTATAGATGCCATTTGGAGGGATGTTGGTAAACTCTGGAAGAAGTATCAGCACAAATCTCCTGTTGATCCATACTAGACTTGTTGTTTTACCTGTGAGAAAGTGGTTAGAAAAATGCAGATGTTTGCACGATGCTCACCAAATGTGGTATCATGCTAAATGCATTGTTATGTACATGCTATGATGTATGAATGCGAAATGTGTTTTCGTCTGGGAAAATAAATCCCTGACTACTGTTGAGGAAATCTTCGGAGGTTGAATCCTTGATTGCCTGTTGGAAATGAAGAATATGCATATCTTCAAATTCTATTGAAGAGATGCTTTTGTTGGGGGAACATCACTCAAAGATCAGCTGTTATCTGGTCGGATCCAGGTTTCACAGTTGCTGAGGATGAAGTAGTCGGTTGCTATCTGGTCGGGTCCAGGTTTCATGGAAACTTACTGGGGGGAGAGATGAATTAACTGTTATCTGGTCGGATCCAGGCTTTGCAGAAAATTATTTGAAATTGAATAGTCATCTGGTCGGGTCCAGGTTTCATAGCTTGCTGGGGATGTGGAGGTTAACTGTTATCTGGTCGGATCCAGGCTTCACAGTAACTTGTTGGAGGTAAGGGTGAATTAACTGTTATCTGGTTGGATCCAGGCTTCACAGTAACTTATTGAAGACTGTTATCTGGTCAGATCCAGGCTTTATGGTCTTTTTGGAAAGTTGTACTATTATCTGGCCGAATCCGGGTTTCCTAGTGACTTTCTGGGGATGTGGAGGTTAACTGTTATCTGGTCGGGTCCAGGCTTCACAAGATACTGTTTGAAAACTGTTATCTGGTCGGGTCCAGGCTTTGCAGATTTTTGATGAAGTTAATTGTTATCTGGTCGGGTTCAGGCTTAACAATGAACTGGTTCTGAAAACTGTTATCTGGTCAGGTCCAGGCTTTGTAGATTTCTGATGAAGTTAATTGTTATCTGGTCGGGTCCAGGCTTCACAATGAACTTCTTGGAGATGATTGTTATCTGGTCGGATCCAGTCTTCACAATGACTTTCTTGAAAAGATGGAAATGAGGAATGATATCTGGTCGGGTCCAGGTTTCTCAGTCCTTTGTTGGGGAATCGAGAGGCAACTTTACTTGGGAACAAGTAGTTAAAACCTTGGTTGGATTAAGTTTAGATTCTTCTATATGAGATCAACTGTTATCTGGTCGGGTCCAGGCTTCAGTAACCTAAGAAGTCAAACTGTTATCTGGTCAGATCCAGGCTTCAGTAATCGAAGGAATCAAATTGTTATTTGGTCGGGTCTAGGCTTTAGAATAACTTGAACATTGTGCTAATATCTGGTCGGATCCAGGCTTCATAGCATTTCTTGGTAATAATAAAGGCTTTGTTGAAGACTTTACTAGGTATTAGGGGTTGTGGCCCTGTGATTTGCAGTCATTTGAAGGGGGAATTCTAACTGGAGAGTATAGACTCAGTCATGCGAGGCAGACTTATCTTGGGGAGGATATACTCAGCTGGGTGATTCGGACTCAAATGGGGAATTTGGGTTCCGTTGAGGGATTTTTACTCCGTTGGGGTAATAGAATCTTGGTTGGAAGATATACTCCGCTGGGGGAAGATGGACTCAGTGGGGAGTGTTTATTCAGCTGGGCTCAGCTTGGGGAATAAAATCTCGGTCAGAAGATACACTCTATTGGGGATAAAAAAATCTCGGTTGGGAGATATACTCCACTGTGGACAAAAAACCCTGGTTGGGAGATATGCTCCATTGGGGATGATGGGATTATCTGGGAAATTTTGGACTCAACGGGGAGTGCTTACTCGACTGAGGAAATTGGGGTGTCTTGTACGTTGAGGAATTTGCACTTGACACGGGGAAATAACTCTGTTGGGGAAAGGTTGTATTGGGGTTGTTCCGATAGGGATAATGATGACGAGATAACTCTGTGGGGAATAAAATTTGCTGAGGAGATGGATTCCCTTTAAGAAGAGATCTCCCGAGATTTAGCTGGAAAAAAGTTGTCAAGAGATTGAGACTCTGGGCAAGGATTGTCCCGTGCAAGGATATTTTGCGGGCAACTCCGTTGGGGAAAGGTTTATTGCCAACGCCCCGGTATGGATAATGATGGCGAGATAACTCTGTGGGGCTATTTCACCTATATTAAAGAGATGCTTACTGATGTTGTGCAATGATGCCTTGTTGAGGTTGTTTCTTGGCAGGACACATGTGCCAAATAGCTTTAATTATGTTCATATGCATATATTCACTCAATTTTAGTCATTGGACAAATTTGCATTCAAAACAGAGACATACAATTTTGCACTTCAAAGTGTATTTGTATTTGATATTTTGCCCATGAACATGCGTTTTTTGTACATAGAGACGGAAGTCCTAGTAAGAGGAAATCACCGAAAAGAAAAACAAAATTGAGAATGAAAAACAAAATAGCCATGTGAAATGATCTCATTGCCTTTCAACTCTACTATTGCCCCAGTGTCTTTGAACGTCCCTTGTCGTTGATCGAAGTTGATTGGATTGATCCTGGACCATTCGAACTCGGACCTTGGTGATAGTATTGGCCGTGTTGATTTCACGGGACATAGTCGTACGCTTTTAATCCTTAATTTTTGCCTGAACCGCCCTTTCGGGTTTTCAGTCCACCAGGATACCCTTTCTTGCCCAAGTCGCCCTTTCGGGTTTTCAACTTGTCGGGTGTATAATCTTTTGTATATATCCCTAATTTTTTCCCAAACCTTTTGGTTTGCCGAGATGCCCTGATTTTGCTTAGGTGTGTCAACCTAACGGGTCTCTTATGCATAGTATTTTTTTACTATGTCCGCGTTTATAGGATGTGGGAAATCTTCACCATCCATGATGGTCAGTATCATGGCACCACCAGAGAAAATTCTTTTGACAACAAACGGCCCTTCATAGGTGGGAGTCCATTTTCCTCTAGGGTCACCTTGTGGTGAAATGATGCGTTTTATCACCAGGTCACCAACTTGGTATACTCGAGGCTTGACCTTTTTGTTGAAAGCTTTGATCATCCGTTTTTGATACGTCTGACCATGGCAGATAGCAGCTAATCGTTTTTCATCGATCAAGTTCAGCTGATCCAATCTCGTTTGAATCCATTCATCTTTACTTAGGCCTGCCTCAATCATAATCCTCGACGAGGGGATTTGAACTTCCACTGGCAAAACGGCTTCCATGCCATAGACTAGAGAGAAGGGAGTTGCCCCAGTTGATGTTCTAGCTGAAGTACGATAACCATGTAGAGCAAATGGTAGCATCTTATGCCAATCTTTATAGGTCACTACCATTTTCTGCACAATCTTCTTGATATTTTTGTTAGCTGCTTCGACTGCACCATTCATTTTCGATCTATACGGAGAAGAATTATGATGCTTGATCTTAAATTGAGTGCACAATTCCCTGATCATGGCATTGTTGAGGTTAGTCCCATTATCGGTGATAATCTTTTCGGGGATACCATAACAATAGATAAGATTGTGTCTGATGAATCTGGCTACCACGTTCTTGGTGACTGAGGCAAATGAGGCGGCTTCGACCCATTTGGTGAAATAGTCGATAGCAACAAGAATGAAGCGGTGTCTGTTGGAAGCTGTGGGCTTGATCTCTCCGATCATGTCAATACCCCACATTGTAAATGGCCATGGAGAGGTCATGACATTCAGAGGGATTGGAGGTACATGGACCTTGTCAGCATAGATTTGGCATTTGTGGCAAGTTCTGGAATGTTAATGGCAATCGGTCTCTATCGTTGACCAATAGTAACCAGCTCTTAAGATTTTCTTAGCCATTGTATGTCCACTTGCATGAGTACCGAAAATTCCATCGTGCATGTCTTCCATGATCTCCTTTGCCTCCCTCTTATCCACACATCAGAGTAGAGTTGAATCATGGTTGCGCTTGTATAATATCCCGTTATTTAGGAAGAATTTGGCTGCAAACCTTCGTAAGAACTTTCTGTCATTGATAGATGTTCCCTCTGGATACTCTTGCGCTTTAAGGTATCTCATTACCTCATGGTACCATGGCTTTTCCGCATCGGTGCCAAGCTCATAGCAATGTGCAGGTTCATCAAATCTTTCAATTGTAATCATAGGGGGCTTCGTTGTCCCATTTGACTTTGAACATTGAGGACATGGTTTCCAGAGCGTCAGCCAACTGGTTTTCTTCCCCAGGGAAATGTTCAAAAGTGATTTCTTCGAAGTGTGGAATTAGGGATAGCACAAGCTCCTTGTAAGGGATAAGATTAGAGTTTTTAGTGTCCCAATCTCCTTTTACTTGGCTGATCACCAAAGCGGAATATCCAAACACATCCAAATGCTTAATCCTTAAGTCAATAGCAGCCCTCAGACCTAAGATGCATGCTTCATACTCAGCCATATTATTTGTACAATCGAAGCATAGTCTGGCGGTAAAAGGAGTGTGGTAACCTTCAGGGGAGATGAACACAGCACCAATTCTGTTACCTAAGGCGTTGGAAGCCCCATCGAACACCATAGTCCATCGGGATCCTTGTTCAGGTCCGTCATTCGGTCTATGTTTTGCACAATCGGTTACCAGCATAATATTCTTGTCAGGGAAGTCGAAGTTCATTGACTGATAATCATCCACAGCTTGATGGGCTAAATGATCTGCTAGTACACTTCCTTTGATGGCTTTTTGATTGGTGTATTGAATGTCGTACTCGGTCAAGATCATTTTCCATCTGGCTATTCATCCAGAAAGAGCAGGTTTTTTGAAGATGTACTTAATTGGATCCATCTTAGAAATCAACAAAGTGGTATGAGTCAACATGTACTGCCTTAGCCAGCGAGCATCCCACGCTAACGCACAACAAGTTTTCTAGAGCAGTGAATATTTGGTTTCACAGTCGGTAAACTTTTTGCTTAGGTAGTAAATCGCATGCTCTTTTCGGCCAGACTCGTCATGTTGGCCCAAAACACACCCCATAGAATTCTCTAGTACTGTTAAGTACATGATCAACGGCCTTCCTTCAACCGGAGGCATGAGGATAGGAGGTTCTTGCAGGTATTCTTTGATTTTGTCAAAGGCAATCTGGCATTCATCGTTCCATTCGACTACCATATCTTTCTTCAAGAGTTTGAAGAGTGGCTCACAGGTAGCAGTTAAGTGTGATATGAAATGGGCAATTTAATTGAGACGACCTAAGAATCCTCTGATTTCTTTTTCAGAACGATGGGCTGGAATTTCTTGGATGGCCTTTATCTTGGCGGGATCAACTTCAATGCCTTTATTGTTGACAACAAATCCTAGAAGCTTTCCAGAGCATACTCCGAATGTGCACTTGTTAGGGTTTAACCTCAGTTTATATTTCTTCATTCTCTCGAATAGTTTGCGCAGGTGACTGAGATGTTCTTCTTCGGTTTGTGATCTGGCGATCATAGCGTCCACATATACCTCTATCTCATGATGAATCATGTCATGAAATAAAGCCACCATAGCCCTTTGATATGTTGCCTCTGCATTCTTTAATCCGAATGGCATGACCTTGTAGCAGAAAATGCCCCATTGTGTAACGAAAGTAGTTTTTCCATATCTTCGGGAGCCATCTTTATTTGATTATAACTCGAGAAGCCGTCCATGAATGAGAAGACTTTATGTTGAGCGGTATTGTCGACTAAGACGTCAATGTGTGGTAGAGGGAAATCATCCTTGGGGCTTGCCCTATTCAGATCCCTATAGTCTACGCACATGCGAACTTTTCCGTCTTTCTTTGGCACTAGCACTATGTTAGCCACCCATTGAGGATAGGATGTTACAGCTAGGAATCCTGCATCAAACGGTTTCATTACTTCGGTTTTGATCTTTTCAGACATGTCAAGTCTCATGCGACGAACTTTTTGTTTAACAGGAGGGCAGTCTTTTTTAGTTGGCAGACAATGAACCACAATGTCGATATCCAACCCAGGCATATCTTCATACGACCAAGCAAATACTTCCATATAATCGTGCAACATATGAACCAAACGGCTTTTGACACTGCTTTCTAAATTAGCACCGATCCTGATTTCCTTCTTATCTGACTCAGTACCCAGGTTGATAACCTCAATTGACTCTTCATGTGGTTGAATAGCCTTTTCCTCTTGTAACAGAAGTCTGGATAGTTCTCCTGGTATGTCACAATCTTCCTCGCTTTTATCTTCTGGTTGGTTGATGGGACATTCAAAGTCATAGTTGGCAATAATATAGTTGTCGGTGATAAGATCCAGAGTGGATGTAGACCTGCAAGAGTGTGTGTGTGTGTGCATGTAAGATACATGGCTATCTTTTCGAAATGTATTTGAAAGAAAAGAAAGACAATAAACACAAATATTTGAATGCAAAAGAGTCCAATGTATTGAATGATCATATGATTAGATGAACAAAATATAAAACCATTGACAAAAGAACCAAAGTTCCCCAGTCTAGGCTCATGGCTTAAAAGTTAATATCAAAATATTATAGACAACGAGTTCTTGAATTGATTAAAAGCAAAAACAAGTAGATTACTCCTCAAAGAAGGAGATGGGCACAAAGTCCTTCGCATGCCAATTGTTGGGTTTCCCCTTGGTTGTTGGGTATATCCAGTCTTCGAAGGCACACTCATCATTGGAATCCTCTACAGCATTCACTTCATGACTCTTGAGGTGGAGAGACGGCTTTCCAGTACGAGCACTTCTAATTTATTTCTGAGCTTTGGAGGTGAAATCTATCCCAAACTTATCTGCCTTGAACGGGATGTCGGGGAGCTGACCCCACATCTCATTGTTTCCTTCTTCTACTACCGCACGGGCATCCTTAAGAGAAACCATCTTAGGAATAACTTTATCGGCCTTCGGAGTGTCGGAAGAGATTTTGGTGGTGGCCACAACTTCAAATGTCTAGTAAGGAGTCTCTATGAATTCACCCTCCATTTCTACGTACTTGAAGGAAGTGAGGTGGCTTACCATAAATTTTTCTTCACCGCAAACAGTGACAACCTTCCCTTGAACTGGGTATTTTAACTTCTGGTGGAGAGTAAAAGTGACCGCACCTGCCCCATGGATCCATGGGCGCCCAAGCAAACAAGAATATGCAGGCCGTATGTCCATTATGTAGAATGTGGAGTTGAAAATCTGTGAACCAACCTTAATTGGGAGATCCACCTCTCTATGAACCATCCTTTTCGACCTATCAAATGCCCTCACAACAATGTCACTTGGCTTCAAAACCAAACCTTCACAATCTAGCCGATCTAAAGCGCCTTTAGGTAACACGTTTAAAGATGAGTCTGTGTCCACCAAAACATGTGCCTGAGTGGTCCCCTTACATTCAACAGAAACATGCAACGCTTTATTGTGATTCCTTCCCATGGGGGTTAAATCTGCATCGGAGAATCCCAGACCATTGTCAGCTGTCAGACTTGCTACGTAGTTCTCAAACTGGTCGGATGTGGTTTCTTGAGGCACGTGAGCCTTTTTCAAGAACTTAATCAGAGCTTGTGCATGGGCGTCGGAACATAGCAATAGGGACAACATTGATATTTTATAAGGGGTTTGTCCCAATTGCTCTACTATTTTGAAGTCTCTTTTCTTGATGATTTTCAGAATCTCCTCCATCTCTTGAATGGATGGTTCCTCCATAACAGTCTTTTTAGCAAGTGCCTCTTCCCTGGCAGGCTCACTTTCTTTCTCTTTCCCTTTAGCACTGGCACCAGCATTGCCGCTGGTTATGCGGACTGGAACTACGGTAGTGGTTGGTGGCGAGATATCAGGGGGAAAGACTCTTCCTGTTCTTGTGACTTTACTAGAACCAGTGATATTAGTAACACCTGCTTCATTATCATCAATCCAAGAATCTTGTTTTACCCCATGGTAATAAACATTGACACCATAATTCCATGGAACCGCTTTATCAGAGGTGTATGGAACGGGTCCGGCAGTACTGATTGGTTCATTTGAAATCCTGATAGGACCTTTGGAAGAGATCCTAAGAGGTTTGTTTGCAATTGTTATGATGGCCAAGTCTTCAGCTTTGTCGACTGAATTTTGGATGGCAGGATTCTTTTTGAATAGAATTTCGCGGCTATCTATTAGGCGTTGTATACCTTTCCTCAGTTTTTCACACCCATCAGATTGTCTCATACAGCCCACACAATCTTTTTCACAGTCGGGGAAAGTCCCAGCTTTCAACAGATTGCTCTTGATTACATTCAATGGAGTAGTTAACCCTTTGACAGAGGCAATGAAAGTTGTATCTTCGACGGTATTAACACATTTGTCGTGCTTCGGCATGGGAGCGGTAATTACATTCGGCGTTGGAGGAGGATCAAATTCAGTAGTCTTGTTGTCAATTAAATCCTGGATTTTGTTCTTCAGAGCCCAACACTGATCAGTCCCATGCCCTAGGCTATTTGAATGATAAGCACATTTTGCATTTGGATTATATCTTGGTGACGAGGTGTCAGGATTGGCAGGAGGATCCCGCAATGTCACTAAATTGATCCTGAGCAGATGCTGAAGGGCTTGAGATAATGACATGCCTAACCTCGTGAATTGTCTTCTTGGAGCTTCAACCCGTTGATGATTGGTGGATGGTCTTTGAGTGGCAGTCAGATTGGAGATTCAGACAACATTGATAGACGAATGATTATTCACTTTGGTACGGGCCTTTGCTCTATACATAGCATTAACTTCTTTCTTCGCGGCAAAAGGCTTCTTGACAGGATTGGGAGTGGAAGTAGATGCCACAGAGATCTTTCCACTCTTAATGCCACTTTCTACTCTCTCACCGGTTAGGATTAATTCGGTGAAACCAGAAGAAGAGAAGCCAACCAACAGATTGAAGAAAGGGCCATATAATGTGCTCATGAACATGTCAATGTGTTCCCTATCAGTCAAGGGAGGTTGGACCCTACTTGCAAGGTCTCTCCACTTCTGCAGATACTCCTTAAATCCTTCATCCTTCCCCATGGCCATACCTTGCAATTGAACCCTCGTCGGTGCAAGTCGGCGTTGTACTGATATTGATGGTAGAAGGCAGTAGCTAAACCCTCCCAAGTATTGATGCGAGAGCCATCCAACTGATAAAACCAATCAAGTTGTGTTCCAGCCAGACTCTCTTGGAAAAAGTGAATTCATAGTTTTTTATCAGCAGTGTGCGGTTGTATCTTGCATGCATAGGACTTTAAATGGAGCTTTGGGTAAGAAACCCCATCGTATTTTGCGAAGGTTGGTATTTTGAACTTGTGGGGAATGACTACTCCAGAGATTAAGCCCAAATCGTCAAAATTCAAACCGGGAATAGCCTGGATTTCAACTGCTTTCAACCTGTCTTCTAGCTGCTTGTATTTGATGTCTGCGGGTGGATATTGTTCATTGAAATAATCCTCATCAGATTCTTGGTCATTGATACAGTCGGCCTGAGTACTCTTGATTTCACCAATTTGGTTCTCGTCCTCTTTGGATGAATCTTCCTCTATTGGAATTTGACGGATTGTCTCTTTGAACCTTCTACCCATGTTGAGCAGAGCTTTCTTCTTTGGATTCTTTTTAGCGGCCAACAAGGACATCATATCCTGCTGCCCCTTGGCTAGGGCGAGTAAAGCTTCCTGAAATTGAGAATTCTGAGCCTGGAGTTCCGTCACAGTTTTCTCTAGATCCATCTTGCTGAAATAAACAGCGGAGAGATAAGGAAACCTGTTATGCAGACACCTGTCATGTCATGATGCATGAATATGCAATATGCAAATGATTTCAAGGATTTAAAGAATTTAACTTTTTATAGACAAAGAGTGAACAAACGTTAACTTGCATTAAATAATCCTTGTTTTGAATACAAACATGCCTCTTGGGCTTACAACAACAGAAATAAGCATAAAGTAAACTCCTAAGACAGAAAAGTTGTGTGCATCTTCTTTGGCACAATGTAGGTGTTTAAGCTCCTTTCTTCATTAAGTTCCCTTGTAAGCTCCAATATCTTCTTCTCGCTTTCATAGAACTTAGCTTCGAAGGTGTCTCGCTCTCCTCTTAACTGAATCCAAGCGTTTTGCAAATCTTCAAGAGAAGTAGGCATATCAGGATAGAGGATCGTATGTGGAATGTCTCCCTCGACTATTGGCTCCATGATAACAGGTAAGATGGCTTCATAAGGCATCTTGAGACTTTGAGCGCGAGCACTTACCCATTTAAGATAAGGTTCCAAAGGAATGGAATTCTTACCCCCCAATGTATTTCTATTAACTTTGTTAACCATACCCCAAGCTCGTATAAATCTTTGGCGGTAATCTTGGGTGTCGCTTTCGTAGTCAAACGCAATTCCTTGGATGAGTACCTCATGAGGGCCATCTCTTCTAGTGTACCCAAATTGTCGCAAAGCTAAACACGGGTTGTAGGTAATGCCTCCCCTAATGCCAAGTAGAGAGACATTAGGGAATTCCCCACAACGGTCAATGATGGTAATGTCTTCTAAGGAGCGATAATACCAACGGATATCAGCATGTGAAAGTGACATCAATCTCTTAGACCATCTCATACCTTGTTCATTATTTACCACTGATCTAGGTAGGTGCGAAATAAACCACCTATCCAACAGAGGAGTGCAACACATCAAAGTCCCCCTTTTCTTCAAAGTGCGAGAGTGAAGAGAATGCAATATGTCTCCAAGCAATGTAGGCACCGGATTACGAGACATGAAAACCTTAATCGCATTCACATCTATAAATTAGTCAGGATTTGGAAATAGTACCAATCCATAGATGAGAAGAGCCAAAATTTCCTCAAAGGCTTGTAGATCCAAAATATCCCAACACTCTTGAGCCTTCTCCAACAAAAACTTTGCTAGTAACCCTTTAACACCACTCCTTGTTACCCAATTTGCTACTATGTCAGATGGTTGCAAATGCAGGGCTCTAGCAATTTCCTCAGGTTTGGGGTCTATTTCGATACCGTTGAAAGGTAACTGATTGAGAATATGGATCCCTACGAGTTGAGAAAATTCCTCCAAAGTGGGCACAAGTTGGTAATCAGGAAAAGTGAAGCAATGATGCAAAGGGTCAAAGAATTAGACAAGCACCTTTATCATCTCTTCTTCAATACTTGAGGTAACCAAACTAAGGAGTCGTCCATGTATTTTGGTGAACGAGGAATCTTCAGGGACCCTTGATACTAAATCCTTGAGTTGTGGAGGTACCCTCACAAGACTGACTTGGATAGTGTTCCTACGAGCGGAGGCCATGTCCTACAAAACAGAACAAAGATAAATCCAAAAAATCCTTGAAATGGTTAGTGATGTTTATGATGTTTATGATGTTATGATGTTTATGTACACGTGCATATACAAAGCAAACAAGTCCTCAGTTTAGGCTTGCATGGGGTTTCAGGTAAGTACCCTCTTGAAGTTTCAGTTGGCTCAACTTGTCCTAGTTAAAAGTAACCGGGTTCTAAGGGATCTCAATATCACTGATTTTTCCCCCAAGTTTCGTTCGATAAGCGATTGACTCGCAACCAAACAAAACTCAAGAGTCTAACCTCAATGAGTGTAGCATCGAGTATCAACCAACTTCGGACTGTACCAAAGCCGGTCATCTCGCTACGTCCTAATGGTCAAGTTGGTCAAGTAAGGTTCTAAGGTCAGTTGATGCTTTATGACACCACGAGGCGGCCCCGTACTCTCCTTGATTGACTCAAGGGTTACCGATACCAACCAAAGTGCCACATAAACGTAGCTACTGCTTCAACCATGTCGGTATACCCCGCATAGTTCCCTCACAGTTTATTGCTACTTACCTAAAATATATTCCCAAAATCCGGATATAGGATTTAAAACAAACCCAAACAAGGAACCCAAATGTAAAGCAAGCAAATCAAACAATGTAAGCAAGTAAATGTGATCTAACCCTAAGGTAACCCCACTTTTGAAACTTTTCCCCAGCAAAGTCGCCAGTTCTGTGATACGGTGGGAGAACTGAATTGAGGTTTTGTGTTTGCAAATGTTGCGGTTAGCAAGAGTCGCCACCGACTTTTCTTTTATCCAATAAGGAAAGGTGAAAAAGTACAGGAAAGACCTTTCGAGATGTTTTCTTGAGTTCGGGGGGTATATTATGAAAAGGGAAAGTATTAGCACCATTTACATCCATGGTTTTCCATGGGCTCTTAGTTACTTGTTAGATCACTTGCTTTTATTTGAAAATTGTGCTTTTGTGTGGTTTTGAAAGTATTTTGAAAAGGTGCCATCGTTTAGGCGAACTTTGCAATGATTCTCGTTCGTAAGAATGTATGCAAAGTGTTGAGATTTTGAAAATATTTCAATGTTTGGAAAGTTTTTTGAAGATGTTTTGGAAAGTGTATGTGATTGTTTTAAAAATAGCAAGGATGTTTGTTTTGAAATTGAGCAAGTAACTAAAAGTAATCTACCTACTCAAAAGGTTTTAGATGTGTTTTTCCTCCTCCTTTAGATGTTGCTACCTTACCATTGATTAGATAAGAAGACCCATCGTTGGATGTGAAGGGACGAGCGTTTGGGTCATCGTATGACCATGATAGCAATGTTGTGAAATGACTTAGCACTTTTCTGTAGGGACTAAGACCATTTTGAAAGGCAACTTTTGATAGCGTCATCGAGGGACTATGATCTTTTTCAATTTGTTTGTGCTAAGATATCCCACATGCATAACATGGCCACTTTTGTAAGGCAGCAAGTGGAATTACCCTAGGGGTGTAAGTGTGCGAGTGTGTTTGATTGCATGCATATTTTGTCTTTGATTAGGGTGATCTATTTGTCAATTTTTATATCTTTTCATATACCCTAATTACTAGCATATATTGAAAGAAATAACAGTGCAGAAATGTAAAGTTCTACACTATTACAATATTTAAGGGGATGGGGGTACATATTTATGAATGGGGGTTACAAGTTAAAATTCTAGGTTACTTATTACAACCATATTGAAATAGATAAGAATGTACAGGAAATGTAAAATATTTGTCTGTTAAAAAGAAAATAACTTTTGCTTAAGAAAATATTTTTTATCCTTTTATATTAAAAGAAAATATATCATGCAAATGTAAAAATATTTTTGGTGTTTTTTTTTATTAGAAATATAATATAATATAATGGCAAAAATAAAAGAGAAGAAAACATAACCAACGCAAAATGGAAGAGTTCAAAAGTTCTGATGTTATCTTGCTGCACAAACAGAAACATGTTAGCAAAATATGGAAGTTCAGAAGTTCTGGACCTTCTGAAAATTTAGAAGTTTTCAGAAGTTCTGACGCAACTGTCAGAACTTTGCCTCTCTCCTGGCCAGTCAGAGCATCTGCAGCTTAGTCATTTACAGAATAGAAGTTGCATGCATAATAGTTATGACAAATTTCATGAAATATCAGAAGCAAGAATCAGAGGCAACATGTATTTTCTAGTTCTAATTCTGAGTCCTATTTTCTTTATGAAACTCTGAACTGGGATTTCTTCTACTTAGGCAGGCAGATGCATGAATTTTCAGAATATGTACATCCTCAGGATCAGAATATCTATATTGTGTTGAATATGCAAAAATCTGATAATGCTTAATCAGTCATGAAGAGAGTCAGCAAAACTTACCTTGCAACTTGAAAGGATTCTGTAAACTGGAGATTGTTCTTGACTTCTGGTGATGTTCTGAGTAGCTTCTTCATGTACTCAGCAGGATGGAAGTTTGCAACTTCTGAAGCAGCCAAAGGGGTGATATTCTGACTCCTTTGTGGTGAAAGTGAAGGGGGAATGGGTTACTGTTTGATTACATAATTTGGGATGGCTTAAATCAATACCACTTGAGGAAAAATGGAGTTTGAATATAATGAATCAATGCTAAGATTTTGGTATTTTGTGCTTATAGTTTCCTGGGTTCTTGGAATTTTTGCAGTAGTTCAAAGCCTTCTTTCTCAATTCTTTCGTCTCTTTCACAAATTTTCTGGTAAAAGGGGAGAAAGGGAGGGGGCCTTTCAGTGTGCAAATGATGTTCTATTTATAGGGAAATTTTTGCAGTTGGGGCGGTGAAGTGACACCAACATCACCTTCTTGATGTTGACTTACTCTTGAAGTAAGCTTAAACAAGTGGTCGTTCATTGTCTTCAAGTTGAATGGTTAACAGCGCCTCAACTGGATTTAGCAGCGTGAATTAAGGAAAAGTATAGACAGTGCATTGGCCTAGTATACTTTTGCACAGAAATTTGTCTTCCCAAGATAGTAGGGGTACACGTGGAGAGATTCCCTTAGATAAAGACTCAGAGGCGGTTGTGAGTATTAAATGAGTTCCCATGTGATATTCTGGATCCTTGCTTGACTCTGGATTAGAAGTTCTACTTCAGCGTGGCATCTCGTCTTCTGATCCTCTTATCTTCTGACTTAGCATGTTCTAAGGGATCCTTCAGAGCTTCCAGTATACTTACAGCATGCTTTGTTACCTTCTTTGACTTAAACTCTGCAAACTCTGACTGGACCGTTATGAACACTGGCTCAAAAGTTCTTACTAAACTCTGTCTTGAGAACATCCAGAATTTGTTGACTGTGAACAATGGCTCAGAAGTTCTGAAATTATTATGTTTCTTAAATACTTAGAAAATTTTCTAAGTCTTTAGAATTTGATTCTTCCAAAGTAAGATTTGACTTTTGAAACTCTTGATGAAGCAAACTTCATATTCCAACATGTCTTGATGAAATATGATTTTTCTGATTTGATTTTGATCCAAAAGTCAAAGTCAGACTTTTTCAGCGTGCAAATGACCATTTTTCCCTTGTGAATGGTTTGCTTGGAAAAATTGGTAATTCAAGGCCTGAAGACTTGATGAAGGAACACTTGAGGATCCAGGGTGACCCCTTGAGAAATGAGAGGGCAAATTTTGGGGTGCAATAGTATGGAAAGATAAAAACGAACACTAGAAAACCCTAATTTCAAGATAAGCATGACTGAAACAAACACGCTTGCACGCTTGCCCCTCTAAGGTAATTCCCTATGTCGCCTTCAGAAAAACAGCGGTCATGTCCCTCGAACGTAAGGATGTTTTTGCAAAGACCCTCGAATAAAAGATCATAGTCCCTCGATAACCCTTCAACGTTGCCTTTCGAAAAATGATCTAGTCCCTTATGAAACTGCTAAAGCATCCTTACGAGTTTCCTTCAATGACCGTACGACGACCCTCAATGTTCCTTCACATCCAATAGATATGTCTACCTACCAACTAATGGTACGGATAGCATTGTCTCTAAAGGAGAAGGAAAAATTACAAGAAAGACCTTAAGTGGGTAGAATATTGTTAATCGCTTGCTCATAAACTCTTCAAAAATAAAACATTTTCTCACAAACATTTTTCACAAACAAATATTTTTAAAGAAACACTTTGTACGCGTTCTTGAGGACTGATACAAGAATCATTACAAAGTTCAAATTTTAAAATATTTTCAAATAACTCACACACAATAAAGCAAGTTTTCAAAATGACTAAGCGATTAAGAGCCCGTAGATAACTACGGATGAAAATGGTGCTAACACCTTCCCTTTTCATAACCTACCCCCCGAACTCAAAATATTAAAAGGTCTTTCCTGTTCTTTTCACCCTTTCCTTGTTGGATAGAATAAAAGTTGGTGGCGACTCTTGCTATTCGTAACATTTGCGATAAAATGCAAAGCAAGTCAGCTCTCCCACCGTATTACAGAACTGACGACTCTGCTGGGGAATTTTTTCCAAAAGAGGGGTTACCTTAGAGTCTTAGATAACTTTTATTTATTTTATTTATTTGCATTGTCTGCTTCACTTTAAGGGGTTATTTGGGTTTAATTTCTTGCAAAGATCCTACACCCGGATCTAGGGTACCCTAGGTAAGTAGCAATAGATCATGGAAAATGTACAGCGTAAACCAATATGTTTGAAGTGATGGCTACGTTAGTGTGACACTTTGGTTTGCACCGATGTTCCTTGAGTTAGTCGAGGAAAACATTGGGCTACCACGTGGTATCATAAGCACTAACTGACTTTTAGAACCTTAATTGACCCATCTTAGCCATTAGAAGGTAGTGAGATAGCCGGATTTGGTGAAGTCTAAGGTTGGTTGATACTCGATGCTACACTCATTGAGGTTCGACTCGTGGGATGTTTTAGTGGCAAATTAGTTGTTGTGCTAAAATAAAACCTTCGATAAAGATTCATGATATGAGACTCCTAGAACCCGAATACTATTTTTAGGACAGGATGAACCAACTTAACCTCAATAGAGAAGGGTACTTACCTTTGGACCCCATGTAAGCCTTTAAACCTAAGGTTTTTGCGTGATTTGTTTGTGATTTCTATTTGTGAAAACATAAACATATCATCATGACATCATGGCATCTGACATGACATCTACTAACCATTTCAAGGATCTTAGGGATCTTTGTTGCATGATTTCAAGCCGGACTATTAACAAGGGGGCAAGGGGATTTATTTTCCTCTAGTTGGACACTGTCAAAGACCAAATACGTTCTTTTGAGTCAGAGGCTATGACCCACTCGATATGGTGAACTTGATTCTAGTAGAAGGGCGTCCAAAATGAAGAATTGATGTCCCATAAGTCAAAGCTACAATTAAGATTCCTTCTTAATCTCTTTTACTCCGCAAGATCCTTGAAAACATTGCATTTGCATCTACATATCATGCATCTCATTACATAACAGGTACTTTCTAGACAAGTTTTCTCATCTTTTTGTTGTTTATTTTAGTAAAAGATGGCTCTCAAACAAACCGTCAAAGATCTCTAGGCTCAGAACGCTCAATTCCAACAAATGTTCTTGAACTTGGCCAAGGGGCGGGAAGAGCTAAAGACCCTCATCACCAAAGAGAGTAAGAAAAAGACTAGAAAACCAGTCGGCATTCTTAACATGGGAAGAAGGTTCAGAGGTCCTCCTAAGCGAGCCCGAGACTATGATATCCCATCAAACGAAGATGACAACCAGGGTGAAGATGGTAAGAGTGTGAAGGCTGAGAAAGGAAGAAACCTTGGTTCTTGCCAATATTTTGATGAAGAAGACTATTCGGACGAGATGTATCCTCTCGCTGATGAAAAGTACAAACTATTGGAAGATCGTTTAAACGTTATGGATTTCCAAAGAGTGTATGGGTTGGATTTTTAAGAGTTGGGTTTAGTCTCAGGAGTTGTAATTCCTCACAAATTCAGGGTCCTAACTTCTGCAAAGTATGACGGTGTTTCTTTCCCTAAACTTCATTTGAGGTCTTATGTCTGGAAGATCCAACCCCACACTGCCGACAAGAAGTTATGGGTGCATTTCTTTGAAGAAAGCTTATCTGGGACACAATTGAAATGGTTCTATCAACTGGAAGGAACCAATATCCGAACTTGAGAAGATTTGTTTGATGCCTTTTACAAACAATACCAATACAATACTGATCTTGCACCAACTTGTGTGCAACTATAGAGTGTGACTATAGGCTCAAACGAAGGCTTTAAAAAGTATGCCCAAAAATGGAGAGATCTAGCCGGAAAAGTGAAACCTCATTTGTCTGATAGAGAGATGGTTGACATGTTTATGGGAACTTTGAAAGTTCCTTTCTTTAATAATCTGTTCAGAAGCTCTTCAGCAGGATTCACAGAGCTGATATTAACAGGGGAACATGTTGAAGGTGGAATCAGAAGTGGAAAATTCAGGTGGCTACGTCTCTAATTACTGTGAAGACGTTCAACAGAGAACAAAAAAAGCTAATGTTGTGTATGGCGATAAGGGTCGTGGTAAAGGTGACTGCAACCAATCTGTGGGGGCAGTTCTAATTTCTAATCATGCACCAGTGCAACGACATCAACAAGGCAATCAGCATAGGTCGGACGCGCCCAGGAGACAATTTACCAAGATCAACATGCCATTGTCTCAAGTATTACAACACTTATTGAAAGCGGAGACGATTATATTGAGAGATCCTCCTTAAAATCCCAACACTTCCTCTCCACAATATAATCCTAATATAAGGTGTGCCTATCATTCCAATAGTTCCGGACATGACACAAATAACTTCTGGGCTTTGAAAAATAAAATTCAATATATGACTGACAATAAAGAGATTGAATTTGATCCTCCTGAGACCCCCAATGTGATTACCACACCTATGCCTAAGCACGACAAAGGCATCAGTGCTATTGCTGATGTTTCTTATTTTTCTGGTGTATGTGACTTGATTACTCCCCTCATGATTATTAAGAAGAATCTGCTACAAGCCGGTTTATTTATGGGTTACATTAAAAGATGTTACTGCTGCGCAGCCCAACTTAATGGCTGCAAACTGCTGAAAGAATGTATTCAGCGTCTGATGGATAACCATATAATTCTAGTTGATAAGATTACTTCTATGAAGAATTTGTTTCAAGACTTGGATCTTGAAGACGTGTCTGTAATTTCCAGAACTCCTGTAATGATCACTTCCAAGGGTCCTGTGAAGATTACTATTAAGCCTATAGTTGCTCCTCTGATCATTACCGTGCTCGGGCCAATTCCATACTCCTCTGACAAGGATATCCCTTGGAATTTTGCGGATGATGTTTACTACCATGGTGTCAAGCAAGACCCATTGGTTTTTAAAAGTGAAGACGCTAGAGTTACTGGTCCCAATGTTGACAATATTGTTGGGACCAGTAAGGTTACTAGAAGCGGAAGGGTTTTCTCTCCAGAAATCTATCTGAAGACTATGGCTATACCAGTTCATGTTACTTCTACCGAGTCAACTACTGAGGCTCTAGGTAAAGAGCATATGACTGAGTCTACCCAGACTAGAGCACTGAAAGAAGTTACCGTTGCAGATACCTCCAAGCAAGAGATAGAGGAAGTACTAAAGATCATCCAGAAAAGTGACTATAAAATTGTTGAACAGTTGGGGCAGACTCCCTCTAAGATATCCATGTTATCCCTGTTATTATGCTCTGAAACCCATGCTCATTCTTTGGTGAAGTTCTTGAAATTTGCATATGTACCGCAAGAAATCTATGTTGATCAATTCTAGAATTATGTTGCTAGCCTGACGATGGATAATGGGTTAGGCTTTTCTGATGTTGATTTAACTCCTGAAGGAAGAAACCATAACAAAGCCCCGCATGTCTCTATTGAGTGGAGGGGAACTACCTTGGCTCATGTATTGGTTGACACTGGTTCCTCGTTGAATGTTTTACCAAAGGGTGATCTAGATAGGGTTGATTGTGAAGGGGTTGTGCTGAAACCTAGTGACATTATGGTCAGAGCCTTTGATGGTTCAAAGAGGATGGTGCACAGAGAAGTGGATCTCCCAATAAAAGTAGGTTTACAGGTCTTCGACTCTACCTTCTATGTGATGGACATTCGCCCTACTTATTCCTGTTTACTTGGACGCCCTTGGATTTATGGGGCAGGCGTTGTTACTTCGATGTTGCACCAAAAGTTAAAATATCTCGTGAAAGGAAAGATTGTTACAGTTTGTGGTGAATAAGAATACATGGTAAGTCACTTGAACTCCTTCAAGTATGTTGAGATGGACGGCGAATTTATCGAAACTCCTTGCTAGACATTTGAGGTTATCCCTCAGACAACTATCGTTACTAAAGACGTTTCTGATATTCCTAAGGTGACCAGGGCTCCACCCAGAATGGCTTCTCTGAAAGACGCTGGAGATGTGGTAGAAGAAGGTGGTTTCACTACTTGGGGTCAGCTTCCCGACAATCCTTACAAATCTGATAAATTTGGTTTGGGTTTCACTGCAGAGATTCAGAGGGTTATTCGTCATGCTCGTGTTAGAGGACCACCATTCTGCATCAGCAATAATGGAGTCAATGCGATAGAAGATGCTGATAGTGACTATGACCTAGACAGTTGGATCTTTCCTACCATCGGCAATGGGCTCAGTAATTGAAATACTGAAGACATTATACCAATCTGCTTTAGTTAGAAGTAAATACTATTTTCTGTTTTCTTGCTTTCAAGTTTTGGTTATATAATTTCAAACAATAACTTTAAGCCTTGTGCCTTACCCGGGGCACAATGGTCTATTTGTTAAGGTTGTCATTATTCATCAGCATATTTTCATTCAATAAATCATTGGACGTTTGCATTCAAATGTTGTTCTCTTTGTCTTTCTTTTACTTCATTATTTTCAAAATAGCTATGTATTCTTACACGCACCCACACAACAAATTGAAGATCCATATCCACTCTAGATCCTATTGATAACAATTCTGCTATTGTCAAATATGACTTCAAAAATCTAATCTACCAAGCCGGGGACGAAGGTGAGGAAGATTGTGAAGCACCTGGAGAGCTTGCTAGATTGTTAATACAAGAAGAAAGAACCATACAACAGCATGAAGATCCATTCGAGGTTGTGAACTTGGGTATTGAAAAAGACAAGAGAGAAATCAAGATAGGGGCCAACCTAGAAGACAATGTCAAAGAGAGGTTAATTCAGATGATGCATGATTATGTTGAGATCTTTGCTTGGTCATACAAAGACATGCCAGGGCTTGATACTGATATTGTGGTTCACCGTCTACCGATGAAGGAAGGATGTCTCCCTATAAAGCAGAAAGTTCGTTGTATGCGTCCTGAGATGTCTGAAAAGATCAAGACTAAGGTTATAGACCAATTCAACATGGGTTTCTTAGTCGTTAAGTCATATCCTGAGTGGGTTGAAAATGTGATGCCAGTACCTAAGAAGGATGTCAAAGTGAGGATGTGTGTAGACTACATGCATCTGAATAGGGCAAGCCCCAAAGATGACTTTCCATTTCCGCATATTGACGTTCTGGTTGACAACACTAATCAACATAAAGTATTTTCTTTCATGGATGGTTTATCCGGTTATAATTATATCAAGATGGAACTTGAAGATATGGAGAATACTACCTTTGTCACATAGTAGGTCTCTTTCTGTTACAAGCTTATGCCTTTCGGTTTGAAGAACACCGACATAACATATCAACGTGCTATGGTAGCTTTGTTTCGTGACATGATCCATCATGAGATAGAGGTTTATGTTGATGATATGATAGAGAGGTCTCAGACTGAAGAAGAACATCTTGATCACCTACAAAAGTTGTTTGAGAGATTGAAGAAGTACAAGCTGAGGTTGAATCCAAACAAGTGCGCCTTTGGGGTAAGGTTCGGTAAACTCCTAGGATTCGTTGTCAGTGGTAGATGTATTGAAGTTGATCATGCTAAGGTTAAAGCCATTCAAGAAATGCCAGCTCTTCGTACTGAGAGTAAGTCAGAGGTTTCTTGGGACGATTGAACTACATTTCCATATTCATTTCCCATTTTACCGCTACTTGTGAGACAATCTTCAAGTTACTGAAGAAAGATCAAGTAGTGAAGTGGAATGACGGCTGTCAGACAGCTTTTGACAAAATCAAGGATTACCTCCAAGAAACTTCGACTTTGATGTCACCAGTTGAAGGAAGACCTCTTATCATGTACTTAACAGTGTTAGAGAATTCAATGGGGTATGTATTGGGAAAACATGACGAGTTTGGTCGAAAAGAGCATGCAATATACTACCTTAGCAAAAAGTTTATCAACTGTGAAACAAGATACTCACTGCTTGAGAAAACTTGTTGCGCTTTGGCATGGGCTGCTCTCCGACTAAGACGGTATATGTTGACCCATAATACCTTGTTGATCTCTAAGATGGATCCAATAAAATATGTATTCGAGAAACCCGCTGTGATCGGTGGATCTGGAACTGACTGTTTAACGCTGGTTCGCGAAATGTCGCGGAAGCAAGAGTCGCCACCGTCTTTTATTTTCTCCAAATGGAAAGGACAAAAGCACAGAAAAATTCCTTTTAAGAGATTGCTCTCGGTTCGGGAGGTAGGTTATAGAAAGGGAAGGTGTTAGCACCCTTTCTATCCATGGTTATCCATGGGCTCTTAGATACTTGCTCAGTGTGTTTTCAAATTGTTTGTTTGCTTTTCAATGTGGGTTTTAAAAAGTTTCTTTGAAAAATTTCAGTTCGACTCGTACGTCAGAGTGTTTGAAAAGTTTGCTTTGAAAGCTTTTGAAAGTGTGTTGGTGAAAAGATTTTGATTTGTTTTGTTTTTGAAGAGAGCAAGTATCTACGAGAACCTACCTACCCTAAGGAATTCGTCTGTGTAAGAGTCCTTTAAAGTAATGCCATCCCACCATTGAGAGGTAGGTAGCATCACCGTTGGAGGTGTTCGGGTCAATTCGAAGGTTCGGGACATGGTGATCACCAGAGCAATGGGAAGACACCTTAGAAGCTACCCTCATGCCAGGTTCCCGGATCATGAGGACTTACTAAGACATCCTCTACTCGACGATCACCTTTCGAGGCAAGGCAACAGTGAGGCGTACCCTAGGGGTGGTGTGTGTGAATTGTGTGTCATGTTTCAGTTATTTGTCTTGTCATGTTTGTTGTGTTCTACGCTTGATTTTAATTAAGACATTCATTCTTGCATGCATATTTAACAGTTATAAGGTTTGCGAAAAAATAAATCTAAGGCTATTACAAAGGCGCGGGTCCACATCGCCAAAATTAAACCGGACCCGATTTAGCGGAAAATAAATAAAGCGATAAGATAAAAGTGCAAGAAATTTAAATTACAATGCTTTGGGACAATTACATAATTATAATAAGTGACATAAAATAAATGCGCAAAGTTAATAATTAAAAGCGACGGGCGTTGGACCCTTTTGCAAAAATAATTAAATTAATGAATTTAAAATTAAAATTAAATGAAAATGATATTTTTGTGTTTTTTAGATTTAATGAGAAAAAAGGAGTTAATTGAAATTAAATTAAACGGCAAACCCTAATTCTAATATTTTTTATTTATTATTAAAATGTAATCTAAATTAAACCCTAATTTAGTTATGTACAATTTTTAATAAAAATAAATAACTAATATTATTATTCTGAAAAAGGGGAAAATTAACAAAAGAAAATAAAAAGTTATTAAACCTAAATTCTATTTTTTTGGATTTTTATTAAAAAGATTAAAACTATAACCTAATTAACCTAAATTCATTATGTATTAATTTATTTACAAGAAAATAAATACAATAAATATTTTTATGTAATGTTTTTATATTTTGTTTAAAAAAATAATTAATTAAACAGACAGTAATAAAAATAATAAGAATAAAACAAGAATAAAAATAAAAATAGAAAGAAGATTAAATGCAAACCAGGGGGGGTAACCCCAAATTGGAGGTACAGGCCTGGTGATTTCTGGCCCATTAGCTTTGAAATTCATTGACCTTTTGGATTAAGCGTGACATGTTGACCTACATCCATGGTATGTCTCCAATCTGAACCCTTGACTAGACCTCCTGGGACACGTGTGCGCTGATCCCTGAGCGTGCATGATGACCCTTGGCGTGAGTGCTACACAGGAGTGGTTAATGAAAAATAGCATGGAAATTTGCCAGACCTGGGACTTGAACCCAGGTCTTGAAGGTTGCGTGCGTTAGTACCTGCCAGCGGAGCCATGTGATTTACATTTAATATATATTAACGCGTAAACAATATAAATGGATACAATGCATTAGTGGAAAGAAAACGCGCCAAATTCAAACCAACAAATCGCTGGTTGACACGATATCATCTTCATCTTGTTCCTGTAATATTAAACGCATAGGCGACGGTTTTTGAGCGTGGCCTAAAGCTAGCTTCCAGAAAATAGCGATTAGCTCATATCCAAATATAAATTAGGCGCGATGGTCTAGATTGCTTCGTCCAGATGCGTTGATTGCAACGGCATAGGTTTGGAATCTTAATTTTACTTGGTTTGGGAAACCCCAATTTTGTAACCTGTAAACCCTAAGATTTCAAACATGGCATAATCTTGTATGATCAATAAAAACGCAATTAAACACCACAGTTAGCTTTAGAACTCCACAAGGAATAAGAATCAACAAATAAAAATGCAAAAAGATGCTTGAATGATGCTATACAATTTCCAGAATTTTGTTTTGCGGTTTGAGTTCTTGATACCAATTCAGGATGTTTTGCCTATTGTTTGTGATAGGTACACGTTCAGTGAAGCTTGAGGATGATGATAGAACGAGAATTGAAGCTTGAATTTACCTATAACCTTGATTTCGGATTTCAGTTTTAAGGCAATTTTCTCAAGTTTGTATGTTGGCTTCCTGCGCAGCTTGCAGCCTCTTGGCATTAGGTCTTGATTCTGATCATATAGTGAGTGATTAGGTTAAGAAAAATTGGACAAAATCCATTGCTTTGATGATTTTTGAAGATTTGATTTCAATGATCTTTTCCATATCTTTTCCATATGCAATTTGGTGTCAATTAGTTCCAATCAACCCAAAACCTTCCATAATTGACTAAGCACGAGATATTGAGCCTATAATGTGCATAAAAAGATTTTTTAGGTTAGGTTTATATTTTTCATGTATTAAAATGATTTAAATGAATATAAATTAATATAAATTCAAATAAATAATTAAAAAATATGAAAATACTTCCCTTTGGGCCTAGTGGTCGTGCATAGGCTTGGCATGAAGACACTTGGAAGAAAAATGGGCCCATTTGCATTTTTAGGCCTTTTGCATCAATGTTGACTTTTCAAAATTCCCAAAAATTTCCCAACTTCCACAAGGCATAACTTGGTCAATTTTTAAGCTTTTCACATGTTCTTGGACATTTTGGAAAGGTCTTTGAGTCCTCTAACCAATGCCTTTGGTCCCATGTCATTTTGATTTACCAATCTCAAGTTATGGCCTTTGACTTAAAGTCACTTTTTGTTGACTTTTGAAAATGACCTATAATGTTGAAATTGATAACTTTTTGTGAGAGCATTTCTTGGACTTGGAATATGAAGATGAGTTGTAGGAAATGTCTTTCTCTTCAAAATGAGCTTTGGATGGAATTTTTCTGATAATCCATGTGAAAGTTATGCCCTGGTCAATTTCAGTTGACTTTTTCAGCTGTCCAAATATAGCAACTTTTGCATCTTTGATGATTTCTGAGCCAAATTTTGAGAATCATGATCAAGCATTGATAAAATGATATTTGTGGCTTCAAAATGATATATTGACCAAAAATTTGAACTTTTGACTGTCAAATGACCATTTTGCCCCTACAGTTGACTGTAGTGCAATCTAGGGTTTTGACTGTGCAATCTTGAGCTGAATGCCTTGAAACTTGACATGAAGATACTTGACCATCTTTTTAAGCATGTGAGACTTGATTGGATCTTTGAAAAGTTCATTTGCTTGACCAGAACCCAAACCCTAGTTTTGACTGTATAGGAGACAGTTGAGCTGCACAACCCTTGGGGCATTTTGTGACTTGGCTTAGCAATTTCTTGAAGAATATGGGAGGGCAAATTTTGGGGTGCAACAGTTGCCCCTGTTCAATCTTCTTAGACCTGAGGATGCAGATTGGCTGACGTGCCTTTCGTAATCCGATGGTAAAAGATGATTGAACACTAAAGTGCCCAGAAATTTGCGCTCACATAGTGACGGTGATGGGGGAATGGGCTTATAGATGCCATTTGGGGATTGCTGGATAGGATGATGGGCTTATAGATGCCATCTGGATGTAGATTGCGTAAGAGATTCCTTCGCGAGAACCTGCATACCTGCAAAACAGAAAATGAGTACCTGACACGTTGCAGGAGTTGATTTTAGATGCTTGGTATAGATGTGTCCTGACTGGTTACAGGAGCTGAGTCTGGAGCTTCAAACGCTGATGAATGAACCAGGTATGGTTACTGCCTTAGCATGAATGGTAAGAGAACCTTGGATGACTTTATCTTCAACAACGCTTCGTTGAGAAAAATCTTGGCGGGAATTACCATCTTTGCAACATCAGGAAGAGAACCATAGGCAATTATAATCTGAAAGGAATGATCACCTCACACTCAACGTCGGAGAGGGAAACATCTGAAAAGGACTTACCACCTCACACACCGTCGGAGAGGGGACCATCTAAAAAGGGATTACTACCTCATACACCGCTGGAGAGGGAACCATAGGGAGAATATCACCTCACACTCATCGTCGGAGAGGGAAACATCTGAAAAAGGGATTACTACCTCACACACCGCTGGAGAGGGAACCATAGGGGATTGCTGAGTCTTTATCAGAAAAATCTGTTGGGCATCGATTTAGCTGGACTAGAGGAGGTCTTGAAATATCTTCAACCGGAATAAGTGACAGAATGTTGCCATATCTGGTTTACATCTGGACTATATCTGGAAGGAGATCTGGAAGCAGCATCAGAACGTCACCATATCTGGATCATATCTGAAACTATATCTGAAGGATACCTGGAAGCAGTATCAGAACGTCACCATCTCTGGATCATATCCGAAACTATATCTGAAGGATACCTGGAAGCAGCATCAGAACGTCACCATCTCTGGGTCATATCTGAAACTATATCGAGAAGGAAATCTGGAAGCAGCATCAGAACGTCACCATCGCTGGGTTTACATCTGAAACTATATCTAGAAGGGAATCTGGAAGCAGCGTCAGAACGTCACCATCTCTGGGTTTACATCTGAAACTATATCTAGAAGGGAATCTGGAAGCAGCGTCAGAACGTCACCATCTCTGGGTCATATCTGAAACTATATCGAGAAGGAAATCTGGAAGCAGCATCAGAACGTCACCATCGCTGGATCATATCCGAAACTATATCTGAAGGATACCTGGAAGCAGCATCAGAACGTCACCATCTCTGGGTCATATCTGAAACTATATCGAGAAGGAAATCTGGAAGCAGCATCAGAACGTCACCATCGCTGGGTTTACATCTGAAACTATATCTAGAAGGGAATCTGGAAGCAGCGTCAGAACGTCACCATCTCTGGGTTTACATCTGAAACTATATCTAGAAGGGAATCTGGAAGCAGCGTCAGAACGTCACCATCTCTGGGTCATATCTGAAACTATATCGAGAAGGAAATCTGGAAGCAGCATCAGAACGTCACCATCGCTGGGTTTACATCTGAAACTATATCTAGAAGGAATCTGGAAGCAGTATCAGAACGTCACCATCGCTGGGTTTACATCTGAAACTATATCTAGAAGGAATCTGGAAGCAGTATCAGAATGTCACCATCGCTGGGTTTACATCTGAAACTATATCGAGAAGGAAATCTGGAAGCAGCATCAGAACGTCACCATCGCTGGGTTTACATCTGAAACTATATCTAGAAGGGAATCTGGAAGCAGCGTCAGAACGTCACCATCTCTGGGTTTACATCTGAAACTATATCTAGAAGGAATCTGGAAGCAGTATCAGAATGTCACCATCGCTGGGTTTACATCTGAAACTATATCTAGAATGAATTGCGATTAGTTGATAGTAGTCATTTTTGTATTGATCTTTTTCCTGAAAAGGTAGAACATAATTGTATGCAAAATCATGATGCATGAACTGTATGTTTTCAAGATCAATGAGATTCGTGTAATATGATGCATATGCATGCTATAATGATGTATGTGACGTTTTATGAATGTATGTTTTCGTCGTAGGAAAATAAATCCTTGACGGGTGCCGGGAAGTCGCATCCTGGGCTGATGTGGAAGAATAGCTTTTGCTTCCGCTGGGGATGATAGTTGCAAGTATACCGGTAGGAGAAGATAACTCCGTTGGGGAATAAACTTGGCGAATGGAGGATTCTGCGGGGAGAAAAAGATATTCTAGCGACCATGCTGGGAAGAAATACTCTGTGGGGGGATGATTTTGCTGAATTGTTGAGGATGACTCGCTGAGGATACCTTGCTGTATTGGAAGTATGAATGGACTTCGCTGGGGATAAGAAGATTCTGTCGACGACGCCCTTTCTGTGGCTTTTGGCTGAGGATAACCCAGTTATATCCTGTTAAGGAAATAACTCTTTAAATAAAGCCGGACGACGCGTTCGTGCTCTGCGAGGGGATAAGCTTCCAGAATGTATTGGGGATAAGCTTACTGCTTGGGGGTTTGAATTCCCACTTTGCTGGTGAAGCTGGATTGGATTCTCTGGGGAAGTTTTGAACTGTATTGGTTATATTCTTCAATGGAGCTTACCCTGATACCCTGGAGGACAGAACAATCAGATTGCTTAGACCATTCTTTATTGCCCCTGTTTCTATGGGGGAGGCACTTGTGGGATGCCGATAGTTGTTGATGGGTCAAACCTTCTTCAGGTAGGCAGGTGACAAGATGACAGGACATAGTCGTACGCTTTGATCCCTAACTTTTGCCCGGACCGCCCTTTCGGGTTTTCAGTCCACCGGGATACCCATTTTTGCCCAAGCCGCCTTTTCAGGTTTTCGGCTTGCCGGGTGTACAGTTTTTTTCATTTCATCCCTCATTTTGCCCGAACCCTTTTGGTTCGCCGGGAAGTCCTTATTTTTGCCTAGGTATGTCAACCTAGCGGGTCTTTGATTTTGCGTAGTATCTTTTCGACTATGTCCGTTCTCTTAGAATGTAGGGAGTTGCCCCTGGCTGTTTGTGTTGCCATATTACCAGAAGATGTCTGATTGTGCAAAATTTGTTGCTGGAATGCCCCAAATGGCTCAGGCGGAGATTTGCCCCAGGCTATTTGGCCTTTTGAAAGATTCTCTGGATGTTGACTTGATTGCCCCAGATGATGGACAATAGTCGTGCCATGCCCCTTGATTGGAGGTACTTCTGTTCATTAGGCATTCGTCGTGTAAACTTCTATACTGTTCAAACAAAAAGTCATATGCAAACAAAGTTATGTTAAAAATGCAAAGCTTATGTCTGTCTTGAAGATTTTGAAAATGCATTTTTTTTCATAAAACAAATGAATGTTTGTAAAACGTGACGTCAACTCCGTATTTTACCGTGAGCCTTAAGGAGTCAGGATACCTTTCGGCACAGTATGCTTTCGAACTAACCCATGCTTCAGCTAGGACTTTTAAGGGTTATAACGTGGCTTGGTTCACGGTTTAAGAAACAAAGGATAAAGGCTCAAATTATTTGTACCCACCCGCTCTTCGTGATGTTCTCCAAACCTAAACTCAGTTGATCGTGCGTTAGACCTTGCTTGAGTCTTTGCTTTGATGTTCCAATAATGATTCAGATGTTGATGATTTATTCTGAATAGGCGGTCATTTTTGCTTTGGTTGAGGGTTTGTGAGACCTCTTTCTTGATTTTTGTTATCCCTTTCTTTTTTTGCCTGAACTGTTTCCTTTTTTGGAATTACAGTCAGCGGGATGCCCCAGTTTCATAAGTCCCCTTTGTAGGTTTAGACTTTTTGGGCTTTTCATTTATGATAATTTTTTTGATCATGACTGCCTGTCCTTACGATTGTTCTGAACCATCACTGTCTTTGTTCGTTTCGTAAAGATCTCTTCGGTGCCATTCGTCATGCACTTGGATCAACTGAGAGACTACCCTGCCCCAGGTTATGATTAAGGGTTTTGATTTTCGAAAATAAAAACTCCTACTTCTTTGGCTTTGATGGGTTAACGAGGGATTATCATCCTTATAACTCCAGTGTTTAGGGGTTGAAACAATGCCTGTACCTCATCAGCTGGGTCTGTTCAAAAGCATACTGTAAAGATCGCGGTATCGTTTTCGTCATCCTCCCTCAAGAGGCTTTAGAATTTTAGATCCAGAGTTGACATTAGAAAAAAATATGAAAAGATATTTGAATATAATGAAAATAATTGTATTAATTTCCAAAACAGACATATGCAATGCATTAATGAAATAACAACGTTTAATCATGAGCAAGTGTTTGAACAAAAGAAAATTACAACTTGAAAATCTTAATGAACAAAAGTCTTTTCATCTCAGGGCTTGTTACTTCAAATGGTGCATCCGATAGGGATGGCAGGAGCATTCAGTCTGGCCCATCTGGGTGAAATCCACAGCTCCTTCCTCAATCAGGTCTTGGATCCTATTCTTCAGAGCCCAACAGTCGTCGGTGTCATGGCCTGGACTGCCAGAGTGGTATGCACATCTTTCCTTAGACTTGTATTTTGGGGAGGCTGTGTTGGGATTCTTAGGAGGGTCCCTTAACGTCACCAGATTCAACCTCAACAATTGTTGTAAAGCTTGAGACGGTGACACGCTGAGCTTGGTGAACTGCCTTTTAGGCTTGTCTGGTTTGCTCTGACCAGTCCGTTGTTCTTGGCGGGGTCGTTGTTGGACCTGTGAAGTAATAGCAGCTTGGAGAGGTCTATTCATTGGATCCGACCTTTGCCCCCTTGGAAGCTGTTCCATGATCTGGTCCCTGATTTGGGTTGGTTGCTTCATGCCTTGAGGAAACTGACTGATCATGGCCCTCAGCTCTCTTTGCTCCTGAGCTACACTTTGGATGAGAGCCCTTTGCCCCAGCATCTGGGTTTTCAATGTGTCTACCTCAGCTTGTAGACGTTTCAGCCGTTCGTCCTGGTCGTCCTCAGCATTATTCTTGACCAAAGTCCCCGTGAGGAGTGTTCTCAGCTCTTCCTGCCCCTTGGATAGGCTTAAGAAGATCTCTTTGAACTGAGTCTCTGGAGCAGGAGGTCCCTGGTTATCTTGTTGGGAAGTCATTGCTGAAATAAACAGCGACAAAGGTAAGTGACCTGCAAAAGGGATACCTGTAATGCAATGATATGTATGATATGCATGTAACGTTTTCAAGGACCTCGCGGGGTAAACAAGAAAAATGTTAGAGTTTGGAACTGGTAGCTTGATTGTAAGAACTTCATTTTGTTGAGAGTCCTTCGTCAAGGGTCAAAGGCTCACCATATCCAGTGGGTCATAGCCCCTGACAACCCTGGCTAGAGGAAAATAAATCCTCTTTGCCCCCTGGCTAGATGTTTGATTTATCCTGACCTGCAGCACAAGCCCTTGAGATCCTTGAAATGGGTTAGGATGTATGCAATGGTATGATGTTATGCCATGCATGGGGGTAATGTGAGTAACTCTGTTATGAGTCCCAATTAAGGACTATAAACAACCCTGCAAGAAACTTGATAAACTTGTTATGAGTCCTGATTAAGGACTATAAACAGGACCTGCAAGTAGTTAGTACACCCTGTTATAAGTCCCAATTAAGGACTATGAACAAAACCTGCAAGACATTCAGTATACTTTGTTATGAGTCCTAGTTAAGGACTATAAACAAGACCTGCAAGTAATTTGGTAAACCTTGTCATGAGTCCTAGTTAAGGACTATAAACAAAACCTGCAAGTAGTTAGTACACCCTGTTATAAGTCCCGATTAAGGACTATGAACAAAGCCTGTAAGAAACCTAAGTAAAACCTGTCATGAGTCCCAATCAAGGACTATAAACAGAACCTGCAAGTGGTTAGTACACCCTGTTACAAGTCCCAATTAAGGACCATGAACAAAACCTGCAAGACATTTAGTACCATGTTATGAGTCCCAATTAAGGACTATAAACAAGACCTGCAAGAAACAAGTGTCAGGTAACAAGCACGCAGATAGTCAAGTACGAAGGCACACAAGTCACACAAGAGAAGCCCTTATGGTTTAGGCCAGCATGGGGTCTAGGTATTACCCTCTTGAAGTTGGTGGGTTCAACCTGTCCTATTAGAAGTAACCGGGTTCTAAGAGTCCCAATATCACTGGATTGCTTTCATTGTTCATCGTTTCGATTTAGCCACTGAACTGGCGACCGAAATATTCCAGGAAAGCAACCCTCAATTGAGTGTAGTATCGAGTATCAACCAACCTCGGACTGCACCAAAGTCAGTTATCTCACTATCCTAAAGAGGCCAAGATAGTTCAATTAAGGTTCCTAAGGTCTGTTGATGCTTCACGACACCACGCGGAGGCCCCGTACTCTCCTTGACTGAACTCAAGGGTTACCGGTACACACCAAAGTGCCACATCAACGTAGCAGACTGTTTCAACCATGTCGGTATACCCCGCACAGTTCCCTCACAGTCTTGTTGCTACTTTCTAAGAAAGGTATTCCCCAGATCCGGGTTTAGGATCTATAGAACTCCCAAGCAACCCACAATTTAAAGCACACAAGGAAAACAATTGGAAACATAGTTATAAGCTAGCCCTAAGGTACACCTCACTTTAAGATTATCCCCAGCAGAGTCGCCAGTTCTGTGATCGGTGGATCTGGAACTGACTGTTTAACGCTGGTTCGCGAAATGTCGCGGAAGCAAGAGTCGCCACCGTCTTTTATTTTCTCCAAATGGAAAGGACAAAAGCACAGAAAAATTCCTTTTAAGAGATTGCTCTCGGTTCGGGAGGTAGGTTATAGAAAGGGAAGGTGTTAGCACCCTTTCTATCCATGGTTATCCATGGGCTCTTAGATACTTGCTCAGTGTGTTTTCAAATTGTTTGTTTGCTTTTCAATGTGGGTTTTAAAAAGTTTCTTTGAAAAATTTCAGTTCGACTCGTACGTCAGAGTGTTTGAAAAGTTTGCTTTGAAAGCTTTTGAAAGTGTGTTGGTGAAAAGATTTTGATTTGTTTTGTTTTTGAAGAGAGCAAGTATCTACGAGAACCTACCTACCCTAAGGAATTCGTCTGTGTAAGAGTCCTTTAAAGTAATGCCATCCCACCATTGAGAGGTAGGTAGCATCACCGTTGGAGGTGTTCGGGTCAATTCGAAGGTTCGGGACATGGTGATCACCAGAGCAATGGGAAGACACCTTAGAAGCTACCCTCATGCCAGGTTCCCGGATCATGAGGACTTACTAAGACATCCTCTACTCGACGATCACCTTTCGAGGCAAGGCAACAGTGAGGCGTACCCTAGGGGTGGTGTGTGTGAATTGTGTGTCATGTTTCAGTTATTTGTCTTGTCATGTTTGTTGTGTTCTACGCTTGATTTTAATTAAGACATTCATTCTTGCATGCATATTTAACAGTTATAAGGTTTGCGAAAAAATAAATCTAAGGCTATTACAAAGGCGCGGGTCCACATCGCCAAAATTAAACCGGACCCGATTTAGCGGAAAATAAATAAAGCGATAAGATAAAAGTGCAAGAAATTTAAATTACAATGCTTTGGGACAATTACATAATTATAATAAGTGACATAAAATAAATGCGCAAAGTTAATAATTAAAAGCGACGGGCGTTGGACCCTTTTGCAAAAATAATTAAATTAATGAATTTAAAATTAAAATTAAATGAAAATGATATTTTTGTGTTTTTTAGATTTAATGAGAAAAAAGGAGTTAATTGAAATTAAATTAAACGGCAAACCCTAATTCTAATATTTTTTATTTATTATTAAAATGTAATCTAAATTAAACCCTAATTTAGTTATGTACAATTTTTAATAAAAATAAATAACTAATATTATTATTCTGAAAAAGGGGAAAATTAACAAAAGAAAATAAAAAGTTATTAAACCTAAATTCTATTTTTTTGGATTTTTATTAAAAAGATTAAAACTATAACCTAATTAACCTAAATTCATTATGTATTAATTTATTTACAAGAAAATAAATACAATAAATATTTTTATGTAATGTTTTTATATTTTGTTTAAAAAAATAATTAATTAAACAGACAGTAATAAAAATAATAAGAATAAAACAAGAATAAAAATAAAAATAGAAAGAAGATTAAATGCAAACCAGGGGGGGTAACCCCAAATTGGAGGTACAGGCCTGGTGATTTCTGGCCCATTAGCTTTGAAATTCATTGACCTTTTGGATTAAGCGTGACATGTTGACCTACATCCATGGTATGTCTCCAATCTGAACCCTTGACTAGACCTCCTGGGACACGTGTGCGCTGATCCCTGAGCGTGCATGATGACCCTTGGCGTGAGTGCTACACAGGAGTGGTTAATGAAAAATAGCATGGAAATTTGCCAGACCTGGGACTTGAACCCAGGTCTTGAAGGTTGCGTGCGTTAGTACCTGCCAGCGGAGCCATGTGATTTACATTTAATATATATTAACGCGTAAACAATATAAATGGATACAATGCATTAGTGGAAAGAAAACGCGCCAAATTCAAACCAACAAATCGCTGGTTGACACGATATCATCTTCATCTTGTTCCTGTAATATTAAACGCATAGGCGACGGTTTTTGAGCGTGGCCTAAAGCTAGCTTCCAGAAAATAGCGATTAGCTCATATCCAAATATAAATTAGGCGCGATGGTCTAGATTGCTTCGTCCAGATGCGTTGATTGCAACGGCATAGGTTTGGAATCTTAATTTTACTTGGTTTGGGAAACCCCAATTTTGTAACCTGTAAACCCTAAGATTTCAAACATGGCATAATCTTGTATGATCAATAAAAACGCAATTAAACACCACAGTTAGCTTTAGAACTCCACAAGGAATAAGAATCAACAAATAAAAATGCAAAAAGATGCTTGAATGATGCTATACAATTTCCAGAATTTTGTTTTGCGGTTTGAGTTCTTGATACCAATTCAGGATGTTTTGCCTATTGTTTGTGATAGGTACACGTTCAGTGAAGCTTGAGGATGATGATAGAACGAGAATTGAAGCTTGAATTTACCTATAACCTTGATTTCGGATTTCAGTTTTAAGGCAATTTTCTCAAGTTTGTATGTTGGCTTCCTGCGCAGCTTGCAGCCTCTTGGCATTAGGTCTTGATTCTGATCATATAGTGAGTGATTAGGTTAAGAAAAATTGGACAAAATCCATTGCTTTGATGATTTTTGAAGATTTGATTTCAATGATCTTTTCCATATCTTTTCCATATGCAATTTGGTGTCAATTAGTTCCAATCAACCCAAAACCTTCCATAATTGACTAAGCACGAGATATTGAGCCTATAATGTGCATAAAAAGATTTTTTAGGTTAGGTTTATATTTTTCATGTATTAAAATGATTTAAATGAATATAAATTAATATAAATTCAAATAAATAATTAAAAAATATGAAAATACTTCCCTTTGGGCCTAGTGGTCGTGCATAGGCTTGGCATGAAGACACTTGGAAGAAAAATGGGCCCATTTGCATTTTTAGGCCTTTTGCATCAATGTTGACTTTTCAAAATTCCCAAATATTTCCCAACTTCCACAAGGCATAACTTGGTCAAATTTTAAGCTTTTCACATGTTCTTGGACATTTTGGAAAGGTCTTTGAGTCCTCTAACCAATGCCTTTGGTCCCATGTCATTTTGATTTACCAATCTCAAGTTATGGCCTTTGACTTAAAGTCACTTTTTGTTGACTTTTGAAAATGACCTATAATGTTGAAATTGATAACTTTTTGTGAGAGCATTTCTTGGACTTGGAATATGAAGATGAGTTGTAGGAAATGTCTTTCTCTTCAAAATGAGCTTTGGATGGAATTTTTCTGATAATCCATGTGAAAGTTATGCCCTGGTCAATTTCAGTTGACTTTTTCAACTGTCCAAATATAGCAACTTTTGCATCTTTGATGATTTCTGAGCCAAATTTTGAGAATCATGATCAAGCATTGATCAAATGATATTTGTGGCTTCAAAATGATATATTGACCAAAAATTTGAACTTTTGACTGTCAAATGACCATTTTGCCCCTACAGTTGACTGTAGTGCAATCTAGGGTTTTGACTGTGCAATCTTGAGCTGAATGCCTTGAAACTTGACATGAAGATACTTGACCATCTTTTTAAGCATGTGAGACTTGATTGGATCTTTGAAAAGTTCATTTGCTTGACCAGAACCCAAACCCTAGTTTTGACTGTATAGGAGACAGTTGAGCTGCACAACCCTTGGGGCATTCTGTGACTTGGCTTAGCAATTTCTTGAAGAATATGGGAGGGCAAATTTTGGGGTGCAACACCCGCTCTCTCCGAAAGAATAGCAAGATGGCAAATGGTCTTGACAGAATACGACATTCAGTACACCACTCAGAAAGCAAACAAAGGAAGTGTACTGGGAGATCATTTGGCTCATCAGGCTGTAGACGACTACCAGACTATGAATTTTGAGTTCTCGAATGAGAATATTATGCTGATTATTGATTATGAAAAACCTGGACCGTATGAAGGACCCAAGCCGGGATCCCGATGGACTATGGTTTTTGAAGGAGCTTCCAACGCGCTTGGTAATGGAATTGGTGATGTGATCGTCTCTTCCAAGGGTTGTCATACGCCCTTCACCTCCAGATTATGTTTTGACTGTACCAACAACATGGAAAAATACGAAGTGTGCATCACCGGCATCAAAGCTTCCATCGATATGAGAATCAAGTTCTTGGATGTATATGGGGACTCGACTCTAGTGATCAGTCAGATTAAGGGAGAATGGGATACGAAACATCCAAATCTCATTCCTTATCGGGAGCATGTATTGACATTAATTTCGTACTTCGAGGAGAGCACTTTGGAACATATTCCACGAGAAGAGAATCAATTAGTGGACGCATTAGCTACCATGTCATCCATGTTCAAAGTTAGATGGTACAATGAAGCTCCTCGAATTACTATCGAGAGATTGGACGAACCTGCATATTGCTACAAAGTGGATACTGGTAGAGTAGAAGAAAAGCCTTGGTGCCATGAAGTGAAAAGATACCTCGAGGCTCAAGAATATCCTGAAGGGGCGTCTACTAATCATAAGAAATTTCTACGGAGGTTCTCTGCCAAGTTCTTTCTGAGTAACATAATTTTTTACAAGCACAATCATGATTCGACTCTACTTCATTGTGTAGACAAGAAGAAAGCTGAGAAGATTATGGGAGATATGCATGAAGGAGTCTTTGGTACTCACTCCAGTGGGCACACGATGGCTAAGAAAATTTTGAGAGAGGGTTATTATTTTTCTACCATAGAAACTGATTTCCATCTTCATTCTAAAACTTGTCATAAATACCAGGTTTATGCTGACAAAAGATAAAGAAACTATTTTTTGACAATCTCAAAGTAACGCATGGAAAGGATCAAAGATGGACAAGTATCAAGCATGTATTCAACAATCAGGAGTTTAACTAAGGAAATATCAAAGTATGTTAAGATAAACCATTAAAACAAAATGAATAGCATGGCATTGAAAGAAGTAAACAAGCATGTTATCATTCATCAAGCACAAGTATTTTCAAGCAAGAAAAAACAATGAAGCATGGTAAGATAGAGAGATCAAAGCATTCATATTATAGGTTCATCATGACAACAATCAACTCTAAACATTAAGAGGTTTTAAACATGGTAAGCATCAAAGTTTTAAAATCAAACAAAGTGATGGTATCAAAATTAGGAGTATACATGAACATATGATCAGAGAAAACTTAAACTCATGGCACACAATCATTTAGACATCATCATGGATTAAAGAAACAAGAAAACACCATCAAGATATTGCATCAAGATCAAAGAAGAAAGACATGTATCAATTAGGGTTTCCATATGAACACTTACAAACTATGTATCAAGTAACATGTTTAAAACCCTAAATAAATCACATCTAACAAGTCAAACAAATCAACAAAAGAATTGTTATCAAGGTACAATCAAAGTGTGACATATGATAATCATCCATATTAGGTTTCACATTAAATCAAACAAATTACATGAAGAGAAGCCTAAAAACAAAGTAAAAAGGCACATGATTCACATCTAAATAAAATGGACAAATAAATAATATTTTTGGCATTTTTTCATGGATACATAAAATAGAGGGGAATAATAGTAAGTGCGTAAAAATCAATCAAAAATAATTAATTTTGCATATAGAAATAATTAAAAGAAAATAGGAAGAAAAAATGAACAAAAAGGTGATAAAAAAAGGTTTGTATCTAATAGGTGTTGAACTCACACCCTTATGCTTACAAGCTAAATCAACTACCATTGGGCCACGTGCTAGGTGGTGTTAACATGATGTGCTTATTCAATAAAATATAACACAAGTTACTAAGTGTGAAAAAATGAAAAAACAAAAACAAAAATTCTGGGGCTAGGGGGATTCGAAGCTTATGGTTGCAAGACTCTTAAAACCAGCACTTTTACCACTGGGGAGCAATGTCAATTCAAACATAAAATACATTCAACTAAATATATATTAAAACAACATTTTAAATCATATTTTCGCGCCACCTCACTTTATCTTCAACCTTGAGAAAACATTAATGGGGATTTTCGTATTTTGCTCATTTCTCAACCTTAACTTCAACACTTCATATCTCTCAAACCTCATGAGCTCTTGAGTCAATTACTTCTACAATGTTGGATTATGTAGGATAATATTCAAGTAAATCCTTTGGGAATGAAAATGATTTATTGAGGAAGAATTTGCAAGCTTGGAAAGTCATGCACTTGAACACAAATTTTTGATACTTAGTGAAATTTTCAAAATCTTCAACTTAGCCCTTTTTGCCAGTTACCTTAATTTTGGTGATTCCTCTTGTCAAATTCAACTATTAACCATATTTACATGAAATTTTACTTGAGGAGTCCATACTTGACTAAAAATCTCAAAAGTCAAAGTTTGACTTTGAGCAGTTGACTTTTCCAGATGAATTCAAATCTTCCAATTTCAATGAATTCTTGTGATCATGGTGAAATCTTCAATACATGGAGACATATTTTAGGACTATGAGATGATGATATTGAGGATATCTTGAGTAATGTGCAAGTGGAGCGTCACCTTTAAAAATTCTAATTCTTCACTTTTCAACTGAGGGTGCCAAAACCCTAATTCTCTTTAAGCACTTGATGAATCCATGATGAAACCCTAATATGATGATATTGTGATGAAGGTGATCATCATCATGAGTGAATAAGAAGTTTGAATCACTAAGGAATATACGTTCCCTTGATCAATCAACTACTGGATCCTCCTATCTTGTACAAAAAATAAACAAACAAGATAAACCCTTATGTTTTTATGAGGTTGGTGGTATAAAGATGTTATGCAATGATGAAAAAGAAGGTGGAATCCTAGGTCAAAAAATTAGGGTATGACTGATAGTATAACATGAGGCTCAATCCAGAGAAAGACACTTTGGAGTGAGAGCTGGTGCATTTTTTTGGGTTCTACCTTAGAAAAAGGGGAATCAAAGCCAACACCAACAAGTGCGAAACATTTTTTCAGATGAGAAGGAACATCGAATCACTAAAAAAGGTGTTAGCCCACTACTACAAATAATATATTTTATGACAAATCTTTCACCTAAGCCATTGAAAATCCAAGGTCAAATGACCTAGAACGCACCATTATTCATTTTTAAAAGATATCTTATACACCGATTTTGGCCAAAACCAACGTAAGATGTTGCTTAGTATTTGAGCTTCAATTTCCAGCTTCTGCAATTTTAAGTTTTATTTAAAACCAAAAGGAACATATATTTGACAAATCATCTTATCCCTCAGTGTTTTTATAAAATTGAGGGGAAAATTCATGACACCTAACAAATGCACTTTATTTATTTGTTTGTAAATCAAATCATTTAATACTTCGGTTTCTCAAATAACTGGTAGAATATATAATCAGATTTTACTATAAAAGTACTCGTTAATAAATTTTTACCATAATCCTAACTTATATGTAGTTGCTCCACTCCAGACTTGTATGCATCATTCTTTTGGATGGATTACAAAACCAAAAAAAATATTCATGTTCTTCTTTCTTTCTTGAACAAAACATTTTTCTGCCCTTGCCATCTATTCCACATGTTGATGTTGTTGTTTTGAAATAACCTTCATATGTTGTTAATCGAAGGGTATGCAACAAAATATGCTCAAGATATTTTCAACGCTATATATCTTGTTCTCTTTCTTGTGAAAACATTTTCTCTAGAAATGCTCAAGAACTTAAGAACAAATTTATGGGATAGATTGCAAGTGCAGAAAAAATTCTCATCGTTGGAACAGATAACTTATCATAATTGGATAAGTTATGGAGTGTTTGTGGGGAACAAAGGGTATAGAACAAATTCTAGAATAAGAGCAAAGATTTGTCAAAACTTGGTTTTATTGTAAAAAATGTATTTTAATATTTTGTGTAAACAATGTAATTTGAAAAATTAAAGCTTATTCACCTTGGTTTTCAACTAAAATCAAAGGGTATGGGGAAAGAAATAATTTTTACCTCAATTTTTGTCATAACCGAAGGGATATTAAGCGTGTTTATTGAGGATATTCACCGTCTTTAAACGAATATTTATCGTCCATTTAATGAGTATCAACGCTCTAAATACTACCATTAGTGATTCGTGTGAAACCTAACAGACATCCATTATAAAAGCATTTTGAATATCACAAATTGTTATTAAAACATATAACATGAAAACTTTAAAGTGTAAAACAATTTGGTAAAGTTCTCTATGATGGATTGCATAAGCAGAAAATAAATGTGTTTAAGATTTGTGTTCTTCAATAATCATATAACATTATATTTATTTTATTTAACTAACCCTTTTTTATTTTATATCAGAAACAAATGAATGCAAAAGTCAATTGGAATATATTGCACCCAATATTTTCTCTTCTTTGAGATTTCAATGAAACAATGATCCATCATGTGTTCTTCCTAACAGTGATGATGGTGAATCAAATTCAAAATTTGTTATATATTTTTACTTTAATATTGAGTGTAAACAATGTAATATTCTAGTTAAACAATAAATATATTAATATTTTGTAGTTTGTAACGAGTTTTAAAAAAAATTATCTTACCCCTCAGATTTATTCTTAAACTGAGAGGTATGATGCACTAGTTTTGAAAATAATAAAAGTGTAGATGTTGGGATTCGAACACATGTGCAGATAACTTTATATTCAGTGTTTTAAAAATTGAGGGGTAAAGTGACTTTTTTTCATGATGCTTTTTGTTACCTCGCTTTTGTAGCCGAGGTTAGATGCATTTCACGTCTGAGGTCAAATGTGTTTTTTGTAATAGTATCCAAACCACCAGTGCTTACTCGTCCACTCCCTGGAAATTCATCTATTTGTACTTGGCCATCTCTGAGGAAACGGTTAGCATTATTCTGATCAAGGAATTGAATTTCAACCAAAATAGAGTATACTTCATATCAAAGGCTCTAGCCAAAATAGAACACACTATCTGAAGATAGAGAATGTATCTCTAGCATTGGTGAGTGTGTTGAGAAAGATGTAAAGGTATTTCCTTTCACACTCCATGGTAGTTCGAACTGACTTACCCTTGAAATAGGTACTTCATCGACCAAATTAATCATATCCTCTATGAGACAATCTATAGGGATAAATGTTTTTTATGCTATTTTTTTATTTTAAGCCAAAAAGTTAGTGGTAGCGCGAGACTCGACAAAATTCTCTTAAACGTCTTTATCAATAAAACTATAAGTCACTTATGAAGGTGTTACGTTAATTCTCTTTGTATTTTAAAATATAATTCATTGTGAGATGTGTCTTAAATCCCCTCCAACTCTCACCAGCATATGATATCCATTTTTTCACCTTATCATCTTATATAAAAATAAAAATATTCTATATTTATATAATAAAGTTGGTATTAGTCTTAAACCGATAAATAAATAATCATATATACTTATAAAATAAATCATAAAAGTTAAAAATAAATACCTTAATATCAGTCCATATACTCTTTTTTATTTAAAATTAACTTCACTTTAATCATCTAACAAAATGCTCATTTCGCTAGAAACAAAAATATTATAATAAAACAAAAAATTAAAAGAGATAAGAGATTAGTGAGGATGAAAAAGAAATAATATAAGAGATGGGAGATTAGAAAAGAAGATGTGCGATAAAAATGAAATTGAAATATAGAATATTTGCACAAAAATGAGAAGTGAAAAAGAAAGAATATAAGAGTGAGATTAGAGAAGAAGAGGCAAGATGTATGTGGCGAAGAAGGTGTGATAATGCTATGTGAGATTTGAAATTATTGGAATTGAAATCATAAGTGTAAAGATGAGAAAATTGTTTGTAATCATAAGGCTTAGGTATAATATGTTTAGGTTTGGGTTGGATGTGAGTTAAGTAAAATTTAGGTTGTAACATAATACGGTTTGATTTGTTTTGGTTCGGTTTGTAAAATATAAACCGCAAACTTAACTGAACCGTGCGGTTTTGTTAAAAGATGACTCAAACACATCCGAACCAAATGTAATTTTTTGCGATTTCGATTTGGTTTGATTTAGTTTGTGGTTTTCTATTGGGTTGGTTCGGTTTTGAACACCTTTAATGGCATTAAAGGGAGGAAGCATACGTTGATGTTCAAAAATTTACGTGTGTTAAAAAGGAAGATGTTTCAAAAGCGATTATGAAATATGAGTTTAGATGTTAAAGCATTTAAATGGAGATGATGAAGATGAATATCACCTAGAGTATATTTTCTAAAAAAAATCTTTTGAATTTGCAATAGAATGAAGATGAGTTAGAGTAGAAAACTAATGAATGGTTAGAGACTATAGTTTTAGAAAATACATGCAAAATATATTTCTTCTTGGTTGGACAAATCATCAAAGTAATAAATTAATTTTAAATTTTAAATAAAAAGAGAAAAACATTTTTTAAATAGATAACTAATATTATTCCCTCGATTATATAATTCAGCCGATAGAATAAATTATTTGATAAAAAAGGCACTAATTTAAAAAAATAATAGATAAATTTTAATTTTTAAAAAAAAATATATCTTCTAAAAATTAAACAGATATATTATAAATAAAAACTACAAGAGTTGAGATTTGAAGTGTGATCCTTTTATCATATTTTCTCTCAAGTAGATATAACAATCGAGAGAATAGTAACAAATTTTTTAAATTTAAATTAAGACTTCTAGTAGAATGATTCTACATCAGTTTATCATATAATTATTTGTTAGAAATATAATATTTAAAAGGTGACGTCTAAAATGAGGGATCAATTAAATTCTTCAAAGGTGAAACCAATTGCACCGTAAGATCTAATGCACGGTTTAGATTTGTGATAAAGCAAATTGAGAGCATGAAAAAACTGCCACACATGATTGATTACCTATCTTCCATTTCCCTTTCTCTTTCCTTTTCCTTTCTCTTTCACAGGCAACATGAAAATTCAAAATTGTTAAAAAAATGAAATTTGGAAAATAAACAAACTTGCGCATAAAATTGATTATGTTCTCTTTCATTTCACAACTCCAAATTTATGTTTATGACACCACTATGAGAACGAGTCTGGATTGTTAAAAATCAAATTGACACCATGTCAAATTTGCAAAAACCATTGTTTCCTTTTTCTTTTATTTCTATTTTCATACAAATTCTATATTTATTGTCGGTGCCGCTTGGGTAGGAGGATTTGCACGAACAGTTAATATATAGTATGAGATCATGAATTTTATTACCTTTAATTTGGTTGAAATGTAAATGTTAAAGTTAAAATCTCAATTGCTATAAGGTGAAATCTGATACCTATTAAATTGAGTAATAGGTCTTAAACTTTTGTTCAGTAATTTGAATGGTAAAAAATTGGATTCAATGTATAAATTGTGAAGAGAAGTTTGATAGTTCAATCGTGTAAATTTTCTACGCAACTGCAGAACTTTTTGATTTGGGGTGGTATTACTGTGTGAGTAATATAAATGTTCTCATTTTAAATTTAGCAAATCTCACCCATTAATATAATCCGACGATTTAATTTAAATGACTCACCTATGAGACACTTAGTAGGTGGAACACCTTAGACATCACCTATTTTAAATAATGCCACGTATTCAAAAAAAAAATCATGTAAACATTTTTTCTATCTCATACTGATTTTGCAAGACAGCTCCTCTCAACCACGTCAAAAGCAGAAGACTTTCAACTTTGACTTTGTCATCCTAATTTCACAGCGTTAGTGTGTATGAATAATGCACACTCTAACAATTCAAACAGTCAGAAACCAACGGTTGAAGGGAGGAAGCATCCAACCAAGTGAGTCTTTTTGACAGAAGAACAAACAAGTCCACTAATTAAACAAAAGACACAACAACACGCATTTAATAACTCTCTAGTGAATCCATTCGCTCGTCTTGACACAAACAATGATGGTCTTCTCTCCTATGACGAGATGTTGAAGGAGCTCCAAGGTCTGAGAGTTTTCGAAACACGCTTTGGTATTGATGTGGAGTCGGACCCAGATGAGCTTGCCCGTGTTTATTCATCCTTGTTCATACAATTCGATCACAATTTAAATGGCACGGTTGATCCAGAAGAATTCAAGAAAGAAACAAAGGAGATGATGCTTGCAATGGCAGACGGAATGGGTTTCATGCCAATTCCAATGGTGTTGGAAGAAGACAGCACCCTTAAGAAAGCTGTTGAAAGAGAGTACAATAAAATTGCAGCTTAACTTAAGTGCTTCTCTAAGATCATGCCTAAGATTTAACCAATTCTTCATGTATAGTAATATTGTATAACATTCTGTTTGTTGTTCTTACACTGTTTTGTTATGGATTCCAAATATCTTAATCTGTGCTTTTACATCTCTATCAGAAAAGGAATTGTATTCTACTTAACAAGTATGGTTAAAGTTGTGAAGAATTTGACACTGCGTGTACCGCACATTAGATTCCATTTCCTCAATTTCCAACAATCACAACCACCCAATAATTAAAGCATCTATCGAAAGAAAATTCCATTTACCAGAAAGTAAATTATACATTTTATACCAAGTGATACTAGCTTGTTCTCGAAATCAAACATTATGGTTTATCCTTATACAAACTCGCTATAGTTTGCCCTAAGTTACAAGAACGTGTACATCTCACGAGTCTGAATGAATGAAAGGATGTTTTCACCAAACAGCTCAACCAGTGATGTCAGTATACGTCCTGAATTCAGCTCTTCCTTCCAAACCTGGGCTAGGGCTGCAGAGATGTTTAAGCCCTGAGTATTGCCTACGCTACTTTTAACTTCATCTCTAGTGATCGTATTTTTCATCTGTCCAGAAGATGACGATGAACCAATTTTTGAATCAGCCAAAGAAGCTTGAGTTCCCATCTCCTCTTGCCTATGAGATTGTGAAGAATTTTCCAGAACCACACTAGCCTCTCCATCAGTAGCTGTTTTCTTTGAAGGGGATTGATGTTCCAATTCCATAGGACTTGCCTTACGTTTATCTTGATGAAAAATGAGTTAGTACACAAACTAATAATTGAAATTACTTGTGAAACCTTCCAGTGGATGACACTATCTATCTACACTGTTTTCAAAGAATTGTACAAATATATAATCAAGAGAAACATTGTGGAGATCTTTCGATTTTTTAATTAAATCAACAGTACAGGCTCTCTAAGGTGAGTATTTAAAGTCTATCAAGAAATTAGAGGAAAGTTTTGTTAATCACTAGCTTAAAACTACAACATTGGTTATCATATATCATTTATATTTTATGTTTCAAAACATCTTCATTTTATCTTTGAATTTTACAATTAGATGTGATTTACAAGTCACGGATCAACAATAAGTTAGACAACTAAAAATTTGAACAGCAATTTAGTGACCAACTTGACTATTGTTTCAGGTTCAAAATACTCACTAGGTGGAGAAGTAAGAACACTTGCACTGGTTTTCCAGAGAGTATGAGGGAGAGGAGATGGAAAAGCTGGGAACATCTTTAGTGGAATGTATATACATTGACCCGCTGCACGCTGGAGAAAACATACATACAATCATCAGACCACTATATTACTCAGTTGTAACAAGTATCTCACAAGTGACAACATATCTTACCAGCAAGGCTCCATAAACACGCCAAGCTTCATGCCTTTTCATTTCATTTTTCTGTGTCTCAAGAAGCATCTCCGGTTCAAGAAGTCGTATATATGTTTCAAGATTTGGCAACAAAAGAAGGCGAACCTACCTCCAAAGTAAATATATGCAATAAAATCACGTCAAAGGATCAAAGATAGAATAAATAAAATATGAACTGGTTTATTGATTTTTATTCTTTCAAAACATTTATCATCTTATCCTACTTTTGATGTTTCAGGAATTCCATAATAGCCAAGAGCATGGATAAGCATAATACCACATTGGGTCCCAGTGCTCCTAACCCCTGAATAGCACCATAATGTTGTGTGATTGCCTTCTTTGGATCCAAGAATGCATTCAGCAACGTTTTTGTCAACCTGGACTGTAGACTACTATAAACATGTCCAAACCTGCACGACACAATCATTTAAAACAAGACAAACTCACAATACAAATTGGCAAACAAACAAGCCACTCGAGATATCAAATCAGGTCAGATGCTAAAAATCATTAAGAGTTAAGACTAGATTTTCGAGTTTACAGTTCAATAATTCAACAAAAGCATGTTCAAAACCATCAAAGCATGGCAAGAACACAAGTAAGATGTTACATAACTCAACAAAAAAAGTACAAATTCACCAAATGAAGGAAACATTTAAGTGTAACTTTGAACTCGATCTACAAAAACAATGTTTCATTTAGAAGGAAATACAAATAACACGTAAGTTACTCATTGGGTTTGCAACAATAAAATCAAGGAAATGAATAATGATGTACAACAAGTTAATGGGATACCAATAAATATATCAAGTAAAAATACCTTCCATTCATTCCCCTTGATACACAACACATAACAAATAGAGTGAGGATATTTACCTTTTGCATATTGATGCAACCAGGTTAGCAGTGAAGTCTCTAAGTTCCCAATGGTTGTCTGTCAATCTACTTCCCAACCTTCTAGAAACAAGGCAGGTCACAATTGATGGCATCAACTGATGTAGCTGAAGCAGGCAAAAAAAGGAAAGATAGAGAAATAAGAGATTATTTCTCATTAGCTTATTTAAGTGAACCACTTGTGCATAGTAAAACAGCCCATTATTTTGGGCCAGAAAATGGAACTCGTGTCTGGCCTTTGCAAGCTGATGGGCCAGCCCACAAACCAGGCTTTTAAAAACTACATTAACTATGATTTTCTTTTCATTGTAATTTACTTCTGAATTTTTTTAATCAAATGTTGTCATAGCCATTTTGATGATGGGGCACCAAATGGAAAACCAACATCAATACTTACGCATGAAGCATGCTTATGTGATTCAATGAAAACATCATTCCAAATAGAATATGGTAATAATATTTATTTAAAATATTAATAATGCAGCCTTGCTTATGAAAAAAACGTGTTATGTTATGTCAGAAAATAACATACAAATAATTAAAATCAATAACAGGTGAACTTACATAAGGTTCAATATGGATATGAGGGTTTTGCAAAAGGCTATTAACAACCCGCATCAAGGCAAATAGACGTGGAAAATTACTTAAACCATGAGAAACCTGAAAAAAATTGAGAAGCACGCAATTGTAATGAGCTAGCCTAAAGTAACACTTTCATTCTTATCCAACAACACAAGAAAAGACATATGGTTACCTCATCAGCTACAAAGCATGTAAAATAAGGAACCAATGGATGAAGTCCTGAATCAGTAGCCAAACTTACTAATGCTTCTTTAAAGAGACCTGAATTAGGCTCGTTTAAAGCTAGCTCAGTCACTTTATCAAAATAGAGCTGCAAAAAATATTAAACCAGCATAAATGAACTAAAGGATGATAGACAAGATAGGTTGCAGCGGCGTAATAATTTTGATACCTGAAGCTCTCTAGATAAAACATGCTTAACAGGTAATTTGATGTCAACCGGAAGGTTGTCATCCTTTTGTTCATGTTTTTTGACATCGGAAGGAGCTGAAATTACTGAAAATAAAATAATGGAAAAAAACATATATTCTTTAAACAAGGCAGGAGAGCACAAATTCTAAGGTGAAAGATTTACAGAGAATCAAATACTAGATCAGGTAGCATAATAATATAAAGATGCCAAATGATCCCTATCTGTCTGCATCATGTGCATCTTTACAAGTATATATAGCTACAGACATCCATATATGTATAATATAATTTATTGATAACTTCATTTTTCAAAGATTGTAGACATGTAAAGATGACCAACGCTATAATTACATTTTAAAAATAGAGAAAACAACTTAAATATTCACAACTCACAATCTAACCACTAAATCGAGAAAAAAAAATCAGGAATGAACAATACACAAGACACTGTGATAATAATATCAGAAAAATAACATGAACCATTATTAATTGTCTAGAGCTAAATTTTATTCGACTTAAAATCTAGTTCAAAGAAATGTAGCATCAAACATTCATTTGTGAGCCAAAAAAAACTACTGGTAGCACTTAAGATTAGATGCCTACCATCTACAGGAGCATTTTCTGGAATAGCAGGTTGCACTCCTTCAATGGCAAGCCAGTGACACGTAAGTGCAGTATCAAGGGGTGCTTTTGGTAAAGAAGCTTCAATGACCTATAATTAGCACAATCTATAATTTAAGACTTCGGGTTTAAATCCAATTGAAGTAACAATGATTGATTACTCACTTACATCTTTTAAATCTACATCCTTGTCATCAATATAAAATAAATCTCTGTGTCCGACAGCTCGTTTGAACCGTAAAGGACCACCAGATGCAAATCCGTATATTGGCTAACAAAAGAAAAAACAAACAAAAACGATATTGAGATTGGAGACAAAATTAACATTTTCGCAATAAATAGACGTTGCTGAAGCTTCCAGACAGTAGTTGTAATATGCATAACTCTGAAAATAGCAGAAAATCATAGGACTTTAGTTCTAGCTGTGTACAAATCCTTATAACAACAGCCAAGTTCCCAGTAAGTACAAAAATAAAAACACATCTTCCTACAACTTTAGAGAATCTGACCAAAATGAAATATGAAGATACTTTAAAATTTTCTGCTTAGATGCTCTCAGATGAGATGTGTCATCTCATGTAAACTGCAAAAAACAAGGATTGTTTCTACATTCTAGAACTAAACTTATCTTACAAAAGATCAAACATCTTGCCAAAAGCATTTCTAAGCCAGAGACACGCGACAACTATATAAGCACAGTCACACTGTTGTCGGTGGCAGATGACAGTCCATGGCGGAGAGCAAAAAAACTTGCTTTGTTTCAATCATGTGTGGGTATAATAAAAAAGTACACTCAATTCACAAAAATTAGTGTAGGTTTTAATCAATTTCTATCTACACGTGTTTTAAGATAGAATTTGGAGATGCTGTTAGGTAAAAGAAAAGACAATAATTCTTCGAGGCATACATATGAGCTCAAAACAGAACAGAAAGTTGTGACAATTTGACAAGATTTATAATTATTTTTTTTAAAGCATAGAATAGGATGACTAATGATGCTACATGATGTGAAACATATCACCCACTTAAAAGAAAAATCATCCCCATCGCTTACTTCAACATTCTTCAAGTTGAGTGCAGCATCAACATCATCTGCCGTCAAAGTGGTTCTCCTAGAGTGCAGCATGCACTTGATTGCTTCCTGCATGAAATTTTCCATGTTCGAATGAAGATGACAAAAAGAAAGCAAAACTTTAATCACACAATCAAAACTTTTTTATTTTTCTGGCCCAACGTTTAAGTTTCCGTCTTGCGACCTAGAGGTCACGGATTCAAATCATGAAAACAGAATCTTCATTTGGGGATCCTCCCCCGACCCCCACCTAGTGGGAGACTTGAGCATTGGGTGCCCTATAATAAGAGAAATCTGATACAAAAGCAGTGTATATCTATCAGTGTTGTCTAGCAGTATAACAGAATAGTTTAGTATAGCGGCCACTATAGCAGCATTTGGAGAAAATGTTGTTATCGCTATAGCAACACACCTTAGAATGGATTCAAAATTTTCAAAAAAAGTCATTCAAAACACCATAACAGCTTTTGAGCTTCTCCTTTCTCACTCTGTGTCACTCTTGCTGTCATTCTTCAACTCTCAATGGTCAACCATAACTAAATGTTGAGTTTTTAATTATATAGTATAGATTACATGAACTGAATAGACATTTCTAAGTAGCGGAATTCTAGAGTACTCATTCCTGGATAGCGGCGCGGAGCGGCCGACCCCAAAAGTGGGATAGCGGGATGACCTCTATTTGACCATTTTTTGGACAAATTAAAGCACACGTGATTCTTGAAATGCATAGTCGACTATGAAGGAAAGATGAAGGAAAGGTTAAAGTTGACTCTCAACTCAAATTTCATAGAAAACCCCAAAATTACCCTTAAAACATTGTAAATTTACGGGGTAAGGTAACTTCGGTTTTTTAGAGGGGAAAAGAATAGCGAGCCAGAAACAGCTCCGGGCCGGAAACTGCTCTGCTCCGCTATCCCCCTACTTACCCTATAGCATCCGCTTTAGACTTTGTTAGGGAGTTTGGAGGGGAGGGGAAGGTTTCAAAAAATGATTTTTTTTTTTTAAAATATTGAGAAATCTATTTTTTGAAAAAAGATTTTGTTAAGAATCATAAAAGAGTACTTATCATTAACATATTTTTAACTTTTAGAATATTATAACAACATAAATTATATTTGAACAATTTTGAAAAATTTGTCTATTCCATCCAAACCGCCCCCTTCAATATAATTTTTTAGTTCCCCAGACCCCCAAACAAAGCCTTAATGTTCTACACCTCTAAGGCTCTTCCCATAGCTGTCGGTCTCCGCTCCACTATAGCGGGATAATGCTGCTATTAACTACTCTGGGCCATTCTGCTATCCACTAGTGTTTTTAGGGTCTGCTCGCAATAACAACAAACTCCTTTTCATCTAACTAACTATTAACAACCCTAACTAACTAACTAACTATTCTCCTAAACCCTGATGAAGAGAAAACAAACCTGCATGATCTGGCGCATTCGGTATTCAACATCGGGAGCAAGAGAAAGAGCAACATCAGGAGATAAATTGGTAATCCCAATACTCTGTGCAATAACTTCGATTGTTTCTTTAGGAACAATGCTCATATTCACCTACACTCACTGAAAATAACGTTTTATCAGTTAGTTTTATGAACTAATTTCAATGGAAATTGCAAACCCTAGATTGAAACGTGTTGTGATATTTTACCTTTGCCTTATGAGATGTGCGATGTGAGTGCGTAGCGACGGAGCGACGGAGTGAAAGGAGTGTTCAGGTGGATGAAGGATGCGGTCATGTTAAGACGCGCATCGTTCTTTTGTTGAGTAGATTTGATGGAAGATAGGAACTTGAGTGTTTGTTTATACTTATGCTGCTGGGTTATTTTTAAATTTAAAAAATGGGGGCCTTTTAAAAAAAATTGTTTTGCCTTTTGAGGTCAATTAAAATTCAAGAGGATCCAAATCATCATCAAAATAATAGATGTTTTTAATCTATTATCTATCTATAAAAATCATAGTCCCTTGAAATTACCACAACACCACAGCTGAAAAAATTCATTGTTGGTCTATTGTATTGGGGTAAAATTGGAAACTCCAAAATATCTTGCACCACATTGATTTGAATCTGATGTGGCACTCCCACAATTTTTCACCACATTTTCAAATTTTTTTTTTCAAATACTCTTTGATATTGTTTTATTTTTTTTCATATACCCTTTCCCATAATAATAGCCGCCTTATTCACTCTCCACATTATTTTTCTTTCTCGATGGAAACCAGTAATCAATGTAGGTTTCTCAAAGGTTTCAAGCAATACTTCTCTGCATATAACAAGGTAATAATGTTCATCTTCTACTGCTTTAATGATGTCATCCCTTTAATGCAAAAATTTTATCTCCCAATACCTAATGAGTGCATCGACAACGTCGATTCTTGGATTTTGAAGGTTATTGCTTTCAATTTTAGGTATTTCCTGTTAACTTTTCCCGTGTATAAATGTAACCTAATTCTTCTCCAATTTTTCATATCCATCGAATCCTTCTCTTTGGTATTTCAAAATTCTGCAATGGCCTCTGTAAGATGCGACTACGTTACTGAAATCACTCCTGCAAAGGAATCCTGGGATGTTGTTGTTCAAGTTATTCGCTTATGGTTTGTGTCAAACATGAATTCGAAGCAAAAATATTATGTGATGGAAATGGTTCTAATGGGTGAAAAGGTTGTTGATGTTGCTTCGCTTTTAAATACTTTGCATATTATTTTCTATGAATTTATTCTAATCTTTCATCATTTCTAATGGATAGGGTGACAACATTCAGGCTTCTGTTAAAAAAAATTTGCTGTCTCGGTTTGATAATAAGATTCGTGAGGGTATTGTTTATAATTTTAAATATTTTGGTGTGGCTGCTAATACTGGAGTGTATAGGACCATAAAACACCAGTTCAAGTTGAATTTGCAGAATCTCACTGTGGTTACAGAAGTTGGTGCTGACTGATAACATGCTTACTCATTTGTATCTTTCCCAGAGATAGTTGGGAAAATTGACATGGACTACTTGATTGGTAAGTATCATTTACTTTAAAACTTCCATTTTCTTAGAAACATGTATTCTGAGTTTTCAATTTTTATTATCTGAAATTTTTGTTTTTGATCAATAAGATGGTAATGTGTTATGTCCTATTTATGTAATAGATGTTGTGGCTATTTTGTCTGATGTTGGACGTGAAAGGGTATATGAAATGAATGGTGTAACTACTAAGTTTAAGGTCATTTAATTGCAGTCTAATGGGTAAGCTATTTTTAAATGTTATAAAACTTATATACTTTTATGTGTCATTTATGTATAACTTGTGAGTTTAGCAGTTTCGTACTTTTTTCTAATTGTAGTATGAAGCTTGAATGTACACTCTTTGGGCCATATGTTGATGAGCTTGATGCATTCCTCCAATCTGGTAACAGCGAGATTGTTGTTGTGCTTGCTCAATATCTCAAAGTTAAAATCTATAATGGAAAAATCCAAATGCAGAATGCAATAAGCAGCAAATCTATTATATTACAGATTAAAAATAAATCTCAGAAAGTTATGGCTTATCATTTATAGAACAATTTCGATTTGAGTTGATATCTCGAGCTATGGCTTATATTTTTTTTGTTATATAATTTCAGGTGACAATGATCTTTCCATTAAAAGACCAACAATACTTCGCGAATGTTTCACAAAATTATGTAGCCATTTGGAAGTCTCTTGGAATTTTTATCGATGAAGAAGGTAAAGTAATCGACGAGTTTGTTTTTGTTTAGGGCAACCCCTACCCCTTGCCAGGATATTGATTCTTCTAATGAGTTGAAACAACTTAAATTAGAAATGTCCCAAATGATTGAACTTGGAAACTGAATTTCAAATTATATTTTTATTGCTATTATATTTTCCTAATGAATTTATTTGCATAGCAGAGATACGCAGAAGCTCATTGCTGAGAAGATAAAGAAAAATGAAAGAACAATGGTGAGATACTATTCTCAATATACTGTCATATTACGATTGGATACTCAATTTAAGCCACCTTCCGAGTCTTCATAAAATGCCGATTAAGCATACTTTCGTCATTGTTCTCTAATTTGCATGAATTTTTGTTATTTTTAAGAATTAACATTGATTTCAATTTTTGTAGGATATGTATCATAGACTTTTTACTTCATTGTGGATCTGCATGCAATATATCCATACTTCTCCGTCTAATAATAATTTGGCATGCGGGGTGAATCCTTCAAAGGTTCTTTACCGCACTAAAGAATATAATTACATAAGGATACAAAAAAGTAAACTACATCCATTTACTTGGCATGTGGGGTGGATCCTTCAAAGGTTCTTTATAACTTTTGATCAGATCTTTCAAATGATTTTGACGATTTCTATATCACTGTTAATTTTTTATTTCTATATTTCAGAATGAGTTGATTGATCCGGTAGTGAATGGAACTCTTAGCATTCTTAAATCATGTGTGAAATCACTATATGTGAAATGAGTTTTCTTTACTTATTCTTTTGTTATAGTTGTACATGATCCAAGGTCAAAAGCTCCTGAATTTGTAGTCGACGAAACATGGTTTTCAAATCCATATTTTTGTAGGGCATCAAAGGTTAGTATCTTTTTCCTAAATGTTATTTAGAATAAAACTTGAAGCTCATGAAACTGGGATACGCGAATTCAAAGTGGTTTATCTAAAGTTAGGAATTGAGTCATGTTTTTTTGTTGGACGATATCACTGAAGCTAAAATTCCAACCTTTATTTATACTAATACTAGCTTTCTTGCAAAAAAAATTTTGTTGTTTTTGTTTTGGTTACAGGGTGTAGAGTGTGATTATAGGCACAATGAGATTGTGAGGCTTAACCCGAGGGATTGCTGGTACTGGTCATCGGTGAATTGTCTTAATCCGACTTGTGCTTTTCGACATCCTGTGAGTTCTTCATTACTGAAACTTTGAATATGTGGATTGGAATGAGTGAAACTTTGAGGTAAATGTTGACTTAATTTGTGTATTTCAGGTTAATGTTTACCGATGACTTGAGTTCGGCTACGACGCGATAATGTGGCTGAATTAGTGCATCTGTCAAATATTGTTAATGTTTCTTTGCTTCAACTCACGGAGTTTCTGCTCTTGAACAAATTCTGGTCATTGGTTTTGTTTCGAAATGGTACTCAACTGCTAAAGCTTTCCTTTAAATTTTATCTTTTGTAATGATAACTTAAGGGTTGATTTCACATTTCATGCAGCTTATCCCAGTATCTGGCTTCTGTGAAGATGGTAGGTTATTTGAAGGTAAATTTATTTTTTGTAATGATAACTTAAGGGTTGATTTCACATTTCATGCAGCTTTATCCCAGTTAGAGAAAAATTTGACAGCAACTACAGCTTCACATAACTATGAGCAGATGATGCCAGCTGCTGATGCCTCAGGTGTTTTATGCTGGTGTGATACAGGACACTCCAAAATCCATTTCTTAGATTTTAAAATATATTTGCAACATTCTACTGAACCAAAATGGTGTGGACTAATGGCATTTCAACAATCTGTCAATTGTTGTTATGGGATAGTGTTCTAAACAGCTGAGACTTTTGTTGCAGCAGGTAAGTAACATGAAATGGAAGCTGATTGTAAAATGTTTGGTTTACAGGTGAATTTGCGTGAAATATAATATAATGTCTATGTCGAAATCTGTTTTTTATCCATTTGTTATGACATCTCTCTGCAGGCAGCAATTGCAATTGCACAGAGACTTCGTACCGCGAGCGTTTTCTTGCAAGTATCCTAACCAAGTAAGTCTATATTCATATATCATTCTATTCAAATTAATGTTTATAGTTCTAGCTTCTGATGAAATACTAATATATTTTAACGTGTTGTGTTCAGGTTTCATTTGATTTGGTAGAAAAGTACCCAGAGGATTGATTTGGTAGAAAAGTACCCAGAGGATTATAATGGTTTTAGAGAGAATGCATTATTTCAAGACTATCATCGACTTATATCTATCAGAACTGCAATGGCAGCCTTCATGGAATAAGTAAGAGGTGGTAGCCCCAAATTCGAGCCACAAATAATAGTCATTACTCCTGGAGCAGCTGCTGCTAATGAACTCTTAACCTTCATGAAGCCAAGAAGAGAAGCAAAAGAGCTATTTAACCCAAATTATCAACACTGCTTCTAACAACTTCTTAACCTGCTCAAACATCAACAACCTGCTCAAGCATCAACAAGGAATGTTTCATTTCAAAATTTTAAAGATCGATCTTTGATTCATTGATGATCTTATTTAAATGGGATTGTGATTTTTTATGGTTTTTGATTGAGATTCGATTTTGTTTTCAAATTGGTTATAGAATTATGGAGATTTGATTAGAATTTGATTTGATTCATCATCTTGGAGTTCAAGTTTATACATATAGAAAGATTAGATGTAATAAGGAATATTTTATATAATAGGCTGCTATGCTAATTTAAGGGTGCATTTGGAAAAGCTTTTGATGTAGCAGGTAAGTAACATGAAATGGAAGCTGATTGTAAAATGTTTGGTTTACAGGTGAATTTGCGTGAAATATAATATAATGTCTATGTCGAAATCTGTTTTTTATCCATTTGTTATGACATCTCTCTGCAGGCAGCAATTGCAATTGCACAGAGACTTCGTACCGCGAGCGTTTTCTTGCAATTATCCTAACCAAGTAAGTCTATATTCATATATCATTCTATTCAAATTAATGTTTATAGTTCTAGCTTCTGATGAAATACTAATATATTTTAACGTGCTGTGTTCAGGTTTCATTTGATTTGGTAGAAAAGTACCCAGAGGATTGATTTGGTAGAAAAGTACCCAAAGGATTATAATGGTTTTAGAGAGAATGCATTATTTCAAGACTATCATCGACTTATATCTATCAGAACTGCAATGGCAGCCTTCATGGAATAAGTAAGAGGTGGTAGCCCCAAATTCGAGCCACAAATAATAGTCATTACTCCTGGAGCAGCTGCTGCTAATGAACTCTTAACCTTCATGAAGCCAAGAAGAGAAGCAAAAGAGCTATTTTACCCAAATTATCAACACTGCTTCTAACAACTTCTTAACCTGCTCAAACATCAACAACCTGCTCAAGCATCAACAAGGAATGTTTCATTTCAAAATTTTAAAGATCGATCTTTGATTCATTGATGATCTTATTTAAATGGGATTGTGATTTTTTATGGTTTTTGATTGAGATTCGATTTTGTTTTCAAATTGGTTATAGAATTATGGAGATTTGATTAGAATTTGATTTGATTCATCATCTTGGAGTTCAAGTTTATACATATAGAAAGATTAGATGTAATAAGGAATATTTTATATAATAGGCTGCTATGCTAATTTAAGGGTGCATTTGGAAAAGCTTTTGATGTAGCAGGTAAGTAACATGAAATGGAAATATAATATAATGTCTATGTCGAAATCTGTTTTTTATCCATTTGTTATGACATCTCTCTGCAGGCAGCAATTGCAATTGCACAGAGACTTCGTACCGCGAGCGTTTTCTTGCAAGTATCCTAACCAAGTAAGTCTATATTCATATATCATTCTATTCAAATTAATGTTTATAGTTCTAGCTTCTGATGAAATACTAATATATTTTAATGTGTTGTGTTCAGGTTTCATTTGATTTGGTAGAAAAGTACCCAGAGGATTGATTTGGTAGAAAAGTACCCAGAGGATTATAATGGTTTTAGAGAGAATGCATTATTTCAAGACTATCATCGACTTATATCTATCAGAACTGCAATGGCAGCCTTCATGGAATAAGTAAGAGGTGGTAGCCCCAAATTCGAGCCACAAATAATAGTCATTACTCCTGGAGCAGTTGCTGCTAATGAACTCTTAACCTTCATGAAGCCAAGAAGAGAAGAAAAAGAGCTATTTAACCCAAATTATCAACACTGCTTCTAACAACTTCTTAACCTGCTCAAACATCAACAACCTGCTCAAGCATCAACAAGGAATGTTTCATTTCAAAATTTTAAAGATCGATCTTTGATTCATTGATGATCTTATTTAAATGGGATTGTGATTTTTTATGGTTTTTGATTGAGATTCGATTTTGTTTTCAAATTGGTTATAGAATTATGGAGATTTGATTAGAATTTGATTTGATTCATCATCTTGGAGTTCAAGTTTATACATATAGAAAGATTAGATGTAATAAGGAATATTTTATATAATAGGCTGCTATGCTAATTTAAGGGTGCATTTGGAAAAGCTTTTGATGTAGCAGGTAAGTAACATGAAATGGAAATATAATATAATGTCTATGTCGAAATCTGTTTTTTATCCATTTGTTATGACATCTCTCTGCAGGCAGCAATTGCAATTGCACAGAGACTTCGTATCGCGAGCGTTTTCTTGCAAGTATCCTAACCAAGTAAGTCTATATTCATATATCATTCTATTCAAATTAATGTTTATAGTTCTAGCTTCTGATGAAATACTAATATATTTTAACGTGTTGTGTTCAGGTTTCATTTGATTTGGTAGAAAAGTACCCAGAGGATTGATTTGGTAGAAAAGTACCCAGAGGATTATAATGGTTTTAGAGAGAATGCATTATTTCAAGACTATCATCGACTTATATCTATCAGAACTGTAATGGCAGCCTTCATGGAATAAGTAAGAGGTGGTAGACCCAAATTCGAGCCACAAATAATAGTCATTACTCCTGGAGCAGCTGCTGCTAATGAACTCTTAACCTTCATGAAGCCAAGAAGAGAAGCAAAAGAGCTATTTAACCCAAATTATCAACACTGCTTCTAACAACTTCTTAACCTGCTCAAACAACAACAACCTGCTCAAGCATCAACAAAGAATGTTTCATTTCAAAATTTTAAAGATCGATCTTTGATTCATTGATGATCTTATTTAAATGGGATTGTGATTTTTTATGGTTTTTGATTGAGATTCGATTTTGTTTTCAAATTGGTTATAGAATTATGGAGATTTGATTAGAATTTGATTTGATTCATCATCTTGGAGTTCAAGTTTATACATATAGAAAGATTAGATGTAATAAGGAATATTTTATATAATAGGCTGCCATGCTAATTTAAGGGTGCATTTGGAAAAGCTTTTGATGTATTTTTCTTATGGTTAATAGATATAAACAGTAGTAAATAATAACAATCAATAATACTAATAATAATCCGACTATTTAATGATATAATACTTATAGACAAAAACTAAAAACTGAAATAAAAATAAAGAAATGGTTATAAATTAAAACAATAAAATAAAAGAAAAATATGAAAGAACTTAAAACTGAAATTATTGATTTATCATATTTGATGATAATTTTCTAAAATGAATTATAAATTTTTTTTTAACTAGCATTTTTTTAAGATATGAATTATGTAAGATTTTTGTCAACATCCCAAATTATATATTATTAACATTGTTTTATTTTAATTTGATTTTTGTTTATTTGTGGACTTTTATTAATTAAATAGTAATCAGTTAAAAAATTCGTTTTTAGCGTGGACGTTTCTTTTGCTCTTTTTTTTTGTTTAAGATTTTTTATTATTTTAAAATAAAATAAAAATTAAATCCTTTTTAATTTATTTGTTGATTTCATTAAATAAAATATTAAAAATATTAAGTTTAAAAAAATTTAATAAAATTTAAAAAAAATATTTGAAGGATGGGGCACTCCTTCCACCTTTTGTAAGATAACTTTGTTTTTATTTTATTTTATTTTATTTATTTTTTATTCATTTAATTTATTTTGTTAATAAATTTTAATTACTAATCAATAAATAAATCATAATATCTTTGAATTTGATTTTTGTATTCCTTTTAAAAAAATAATAACAAAATAATAATCAGACTTTTTAGAACCCTGACTGTCCCTTTTCCTTTTGTAGGATTTTCTTTTAAAAAGAAAAATATTATAGAAAAATAAGTTTTGTGTTACTTTAAGATAGAAACAGAATATTAGAAGAAAAAAAACTAACAAAATAGATTTAAGTGTCATTATCAAAATCCATTGTTGGTCTATTGTATTGGGGTAAAATTGGAAACTCCAAAATATCTTGCACCACATTGATTTGAATCTGATGTGGCACTCCCACAATTTTTCACCATATTTTCAATTTTTTTTTCCAAATAAATCCTACATATTTGTGTTGGAAGACATGCAATTGTCAACTGCAGAACTGACAAACCTCACATTAATTGAGATTGAGAATATGATGCAATCAAATAGAAGAAGCTTGCGTGAATTCAAAGATATGCCATTTCCAGATTTGTATATAACGCGACATGTCGGCAATAGACTGATTTTTGATGAACGTGATTACGATGCTGATTTAGAGCGACAAAACTTCCAGAATCTATTTACATCTCTAACAGGTATTTCCTCATTATTCAAATCATCGATGTTTTCATTAAACTACTGTTGTATTAATTCTTTTCATTTGAACGTCAAGATGAGCAACGTGCAATCTTTGAAACCATAATGGACGCCGTCAAGAAACAAAATGGAGGGGTGTTTTTTTTACATGGATACGGCGGAACCGGTAAAACGTTTATGTGGAGGACATTATCAAGTGCACTTCGTTCAGATAAAAAAATTGTTCTGGCTGTTACTTTAAGTGGCATAGCTTCCTTATTATTGCCAGGTGGTAGAACAGCCCATTCGAAGTTCAAAATTTCCATTCCAATGCTTGACAACTCTACTTGCAATGTTGACAAAGACTCTGAGCATTCACAGTTATTCGAAGCTACTGATGTCATAATATGGGACGAAGCACCCATGGCTCATAAGAATTGTTTTGAGGCCTTGGATAAGACCCTTAAGGATGTCATGAGCGATAAGGGTTTTGCAAATACAATTTTTGGTGGCAAGGTAGTTATATTTGGAGTAGATTTTCGACAGATACTTCCAGTTGTTCCAAGAGCAGGCCGTTCTGATATTGTTCATGCTTCCATTTGTTCTTCTTATGTGTGGGACTATTGCCAAGTCTTAACACTAACCAAAAACATGAGACTAAAGAATGGGAGGGACGGTACAACTTCTGATGAACTTGCAGAATTCTCTAAATGGATATTAAATGTTGGCGATGGTAAAATATGTGAACCTAACGATGAATTAGCTGATATAGAAATTCCTCCGGATTTGTTAATTTCCAATTTTGAGGATCCAATAAGAGCTATAGTTGAAAGCACATACCCAAATTTGCTTGCCGACTTTCAAAATGTAGAATTTCTACAAGGAAAAGCAATACTTGCTTCAACCATTGAAGTTGTTGATAAAATTAATCATTACGTGTTAGACATGATACCAGGTAAACTATTTTTTCTTTTGATGTTTATTTTCGTGTAGATGTTTCGTTATTAAATTATTCTTGAAAAAACATTATGGATTGATTCGCGTTTTCCCATTTCTTAGGTGAGGACAAAGAGTATTTGAGTTTTGATTCGATTGATAGAACTGATTCAAGTTACACCGAAGCCTATGAATGTCTTACTCCAGAATTTCTTAGCAAGCTTAGGACTTCAGGTGTCCCAAATCACAAACTCAGATTAAAGGTTGGTACACCAATAATGCTTATGAGGAATTTGGACCAAAACGATGGTTTGTGTAACGGAACTAGACTAATTGTTACAAGGTTGGCAAATCACGTTATTGAGGCAAAGATCATGTCTGGTAAGAATGTTGGTAACATCTTTTACATCCCTCGAATGTCTATGTCACCTTCCGAGTCACCGTGGCCATTTAAGTTGATTAGGAGACAGTTCCCAATTATTGTGTCGTACGCAATGACAATTAATAAGTCTCAAGGCCAATCACTTGATACAGTTGGATTGTATTTGCCTACTCCTGTATTCAGTCATGGCCAGTTGTATGTAGCCATTTCAAGAGTTACAAGCAAAAGTGGTCTGAAGATCTTAATACATGATAGTATGAATGTATCAACATCTATCACTACAAATGTTGTATACAAAGAAGTTTTCCAATCTCTTTGTTGATCGGTAAGTACATAATAACAAATATTTTCTTTAATATAAATTGTTTCCGTAAATGCTGTCTAATTTTTGCATAATTTATTGTGCGGGTCAAAAAGTTGAAAACATCGTTTCCAAGCTGGTTGCGTTGTATCTGAAGACTCGTGATAGTTTCTTATTTTGAAGAGTCGTCACAGTTTCTTATTTTGTTACACAATCATGATTTCAGTTTACATTTTTTAATGTTGTCAAATAAGTTTGATACACTGAATTTGGCCGAATTAGATGAACTTTTATTGAATTACATAAAAATGAATTTACTGTTACATGACAACATTAGTTCCACGTTTTATGAATTCTCGACCGGCCCCGTGCGACAGCACGGGTTATCGACTAGTCTATTATAAATATATAAAATATAAATTATCTAGAAGTACCATATATAATCTTCTGATTATAAGTTCTAACTTTTCTTATTTCATGATTAACAAGTGACTAATTATATGTTTAATGGAATTATATGTATTTGATATTAAATATTATTTATGTGTTATTCTAATATTTTTTCTTGATATTTTTATTTAATGCATTTTATAATAGATTTTATTTTTTTACACGATATACACACATGCAAAAGCTGAAAAGACATCCAATACTCAAATTTGAAATCTAAAATTGATTGTTGTATTGACTCAATGTACTTTTCACTCTCCTCAATACATTGAGTACATTGAGTACTGAAAGGTCATCTGGAGAATTGTTGTAACAGAGCACTCTTCTAACCATAGCTTCATTTTGAGACCCATTTATTCCCCACTCTCATTTCATTGATTCTTTGCAAAAGAACCATTTTTTCGTCTCTCATTAATCGCCAATCTTACCATTTTCGTTTCTGCACTGTAAGTGTTGCTTCAATGGTACAGGGTTCATAATACTAAATATTTTGGAACTTCATCATCAACTTCACACGAGCAAATTCTTGACCTTATTGATATTTTGTCTATGAATGGTGTTGATTTTTTGTTTCTGAATGTAAACAAGGGAATGGTTTGTTCAATTTCGTTGGTAGTTTGTTGTTGTCGTTCCTTGCTTTGGGGGGTTTGTTCTTGATTTTTCGGCGTGGTCAATGAGGACCTGATGGGCCGAGTGGGCTTGGAGAGCCCATGGATTTCGGTAGATCGAAATCGAAATTCCAAGTGGTATCGAAAACTGGAGTGACTTTCACTGATGTGGCTGGTGCTGATTAGGCTAAGCTTGAATTACAAAAAGTTGTTGTTTCTTGAAGAATCTGGATAAGTATACTGCTTTGGGAGCTAACATTCCTAAAGGGTGTCTTCTGGTAGGACCACCAGGAACTGGGAAGGCGTTATTGGTGTAACACACTAATTCTAACCGACAATAAATACGAATCAGAGTTATAAAAATTCTACAACGGAATCAGGATGTCACAGATTCAACTTAAAACAATGTTATTCATTACTGATACATAACACATTAAACTTGGATGAACCAACAGCAAACATAATTCAATCTTAAAAAGTAACATCAACTTTCATAACTACGCAGCGGAGTCAATTATTCAACTTAAAAGAATGTATCATCTTTGTCCCACTAAGACAACTCCAAATAACAATCATTTAAAGAACAACGACTTAAAGTTCAATCAACTGAATTATTAACAACAGTAAAACAACAAGCGTTCATCCTCTCGAGTGTTACATATCAGAGCAATGACACTGACTCTAACTACTGAAGGTAAACCGCCTTCACTCTGGATTACCTGCACGTTACCAACATCGGGGTAACATTCAAACAAAGGGGGTGGGATATCAAACATTATAATAGAATGCATGATAAATAAAACATTAGAATCAGTTCATACATATTCACCACTTCTCAGATTTTTAACAACATAAGCATAATTAGATCAACCACACAACGGCTCAGAATGCAACACAGAATGTAACTCATCTTTATGCAAATGCATGTGATGCCAATGGAGCAGAACTCTCATCTTAAAAATTCTGCCAATAAATAGAGGCATCAACAAGGCATACGCCTTCTTCGCAATTTGCCAATCCAGGCCGTCACGAAGTATGTAAATGTATATGACTCAATGAATGCACTATCACGTACTCACAATAATCATCATTAATCGCAAGGCATAAGTCTATATCACCATTATTACCAGTAAATAGAGGTAATTCATCATCATTTAAAATTCCCTACAACTTTGTATTATCAACAAAGTTCACAGCGACAATCACATCAACACAACAACTCAACATAAATCAATATTGGCCATAAGTCTACCACATCAATCAACGATTCAATCATTAACATAATCAGACGACAACTTAACAATAATTCACACAACACTGGTGTGATCGGTGGAAATAGAACTGACTATTTTAAAGCTGGATCGCGTATGTCGCGGTAAGCAAGAGTCGCCACCGTCTTTTATTTTCTCCAATATGGAAAGGACAAAAGCACAGCAAAATTCCTTATGAGAATGTTTCTCGGTTCGGGAGGTAGATTTATAGAAAGGGAAGGTGTTAGCACCCTTTCTATCCATGGTTATCCATGGGCTCTTAGATACTTGCTCTTATGTTTTCAAAATGTTTGCTTTTCAAATGTGAGTGGGTTTGAAAAAGTTCCATTGAAAGATTTCTGAGTGACTCTTGTATCTGTCCTCAAGAGTGTTTGAAAATTTTTTGTTTTGAAAGCTTTTGAAAGTGTCAGTGTGAAAAGATTTTGATTTGTTTTTGAAAAGAGCAAGTATCCATGAGTCATATACCTACCCTAAGGAATTAGGTTGTGTAAAAGTCCTTAAGGTAGTGCCATCCCACCATTGAGAGGTAGGTAGCACCACCATTGGAGGTGTTCAGGTCAATTCGATTTTAGGGACAGTGTGGTCACCGAAGCAACAGTTAGGACACCTTAGAAGCAACCCTAATGTCCTAGATCCTTTTTTTAATCCGAGGCAACCGTTTCGAGGCAACTATTTCGAGGCAACTGGATCTTGGACATAAGAGCGACCGCTAAAACATCTTATACTTGACGACCACGTTTCGAAGGCAACGAGTGAGGCGTACCCTAGAAGTGGTGTGTGTATTGTGTGTTGTTTTCATGTTATGTTTTATCTTTGATCATGGCATTGTGAGCTACGAGTTGTTTTTAATTAACATACATTCTTTCATGCAATTTAGAATTTAAGAGTGCGGAAAATTAAAAGACGGAAAGATAAAAGCTACGCTATTACAAGGCGCGGGTCTATACATCGCCAAAATACAAAGACCCGTTTTTGATAAAAGATGCGGAAAGTAAAAGAAACAATAAACCTAATTACTATTACATCCTTGAAAGCAGTTACATAATAATCAATAAGAAAAATAAGAATAACGTGCGAAAGGATAAATTAAACTGAACGTCCGAGGGTTTTGACCCTTTGCTTGAAATTAAATTGAATTAAATCCTAATTAATTATTTAATTAAAGAAAAGAAAATGTTTTTTATGTTTTTTTGGTATTTATGAAAATAAAGAAAAGAATTAAAATTAAAGTTAGTGAAACCCTAGTTCTAAATTATTTTAATTATTAATAAGACGTCGAAGTTGACGTAATTTAGACTAATTAATTAATTTACATGTTTATGTACAAAAATAATAGTAATTAATAATGATAATAATAATGATAAAAAAGAATCAAAACCTAATTCTATAGAATTTTATTTATTAAGAAAAAAGATTGAATTTTAAACCTAAATTAACCTAGATTAGTTTTTAGAGTTTATTTACAAAAATAAATTAGTGAGGAAATTAATAAATAATTAAATATATTTTGTATTTTGATTTTCTGTTTTTATTATGAAGAATTAATTTGAGGTGAATTAATAAAAATAATTAAAGCAATTAAAAGAATTAAAAAGAAAAAGAAAATTAAATTGAATATGCAAACCAAGGGGGGTATCAGGCCCAAAGTGGAGGTGATATTGCAGCAATTCAGGCCCATTAGACAAGGCAAGCCTCGTTGACTTTCTGGTTGTATGCATGATAGTTGACTGGAGTATACCATAGGCTTCATTCTGTGGCCACTGGATTGATCTCATGTCCACTTGTCAGGCTTAAGCGTGAGTACGTATGGTGGGCCTTTGAACGAACGCTGCACTAGAATATGTTAAAACAAAAATTATCAATTATGTGGGGGGACCTGGGAATCGAACCCAGGTCCCTATGCTTGCAAGACACGTCCTCCACCATCTGGCCATTTGCGTTTATTTGTATACATAACAACAAAGGAATATAATATATGAACAATGCTAATTATACTGGGACATTGAAAAAGCGTGCCATGATTTGAATACTCCAGTAGCGTTTGGACAGCTCATCCTTCTTCTTCGTTTTCACCTGCAACATGAATAAGATAGCGGGGGTTTTAAACCCCCACAAAACAAAAGTCCAGAAAATAGCGATTAGAGCTGTAAACCATATAAAAAAGCGCGAGGGTCTCAATGGATTCGTCTTGTTGCAACGAATTCGTCCATACAGGTTTGAAGGTCCAATTTTACCATACAAGGAAAGCCCCAATATGGAAGCTCTGAAACCCTAATATTCTTCAATGGTGGATTTCGATTTAGGAAGATTTAGCACAATTAAACTATCTCAAAAGCTTCAGGAAGGCGTCAGCAACATAAATCAATAATCAAAACATAACAATGATGCATAGAAATTGGAATTCGATTATGGAAATATTTGTTAAAATCGTGACTCTGTTCTACCGTTTCCTTGGGTATGAGAGCTTGTTCTTGATGGTAATAGCTTCCTGGAGACTCAGGCAATACATTTGAATCACTTTTAAGCCTTGAATCCACCTGCAAATAGGATTTCAGTTTCACAATTTTCTTGGTTTTTTGCAAATTGGCTATGGAGTATTTAGCAGCTTTCACGTCTGTCCTTGAGTAGGGTTTCACTCAGCATATGTATGTGATGCAAATTAGGTCAAAACCTTGGCCCAAAAGTCCATGAATTAATGTTTCAAATCCTTGATTTTCAATCATGTAATTTTCAATCTTTTTCCATGAAAACCTTGCCAATTATGGAAGATCTTGTCCCCTTGGATGATGCACGAAATCTTTAGCATGTGTGGAGTGTATTTGCTTCATAAAAAGATTTGACAACCATGCTTTGATATTTTTCTACAATTAAAACCAATTAAATGAATTAATAATAATAAAAATTCAATTAATTAATTAAAAATAAGAAAATAAATCATTTTAAGTTCAATGGGTCGTGCATAGGCTTTGGGTAATGATTCAAGAAAGAATTTGAGGCCCATTAGCAAATTTGAAGTGTTTTAGGCAAAGTTGACTTTTGAAAGTTCCCAAAAGTTTCCCAACTTCTCCAATGCATATCTTGCTCAATTTTGAAGCTATGAACATGTTCTTGGACATTTTAGAAAGGTCTTGAAGTCCTCTAACCAATGCCTTTGGTACCATGTCATTTTGATTTACCAATCTCAAGTTATGGTCTTTGACTTAAAGTGCCTTTTTGTTGACTTTTGAAAATGACCTATAATGTTGAAATTGATAACTTTTTGTGAGAGCATTTCTTGGACTTGAAGTGTGAATATGAGTTGTAGGAAATGTCATCCCCTTCAAAATGAGCATTGGATGGGATTTTTCTGATGAACCATGAAGAAGTTATGCCTTGGTCAATTTGCAGTTGACTTTTCAACTGTCCAAAAATGGAAACTTTTGCATCTTGAGACTTTTTGAGCCATGCTTGTGGAATCATGATCAAGAATTGATCAAATGATGATTGTGGCTTCAAAAATAAGGTGTTGACCAAATTTTTTGACTTTTGACTGTCAAATGACCATTTTACCCCTGCAGTTGACTGTGGAGCAATTAGGGCTTTTGACTGTGCAATTTGATGCTGTGAGTCTTGGAACTTGACATATGGATGCTTGACAATGTATATAGGCATATGGGACTTGATTGGACCCTTGGAAATCTCAATTTCTTTGCAAGAACCAAAACCCTAATCTTGACTGTGTTAGGAGGCAATTGGACTGTGCAACCCTTGAGAGGTTTTGAACCATTTGGAGATTGACCTTGACAAATCTTGAAGAATATGGGAGGGCAAATTTTGGGGTACAACAACTGGTAACGACTAAAACATAGCATGTACGGGAAAAAGGGATAGGGAACTATGTGCCCCTCGACATGCATAGCAACTAGGACAACATAACAATTAATTCATACTCCTCGACACGCACAGAGAAAACAGAATAAATCCTAACTTAAGCTCATCGACACGTCCTGCGACCTAATACCGCTCGACAATCCAACACATAACCCCTGACATGCCTCGCAGCCCAAATGTCGCTCGGCACCTAACACCATCAACATCCTCCCTGACCACTAGTTCGGCCAACAGCACAGACACAATACAACGTCTTAACGACCACACCACTACAATTCATAATTCCTGGCCAATCGCTCGAAATAACACAGTAATGGGCAACTATATTTCCTATCAACAGATTCATTAGTCATACAAGACATGTCACACAGAAACATCCCTAAAATGACCACTTCAACAATTTACTAATTTTCCTGCCAACCGCTCGGAATATCCTAATGTCCTAACGACCACCCCGACCAATGATCACTATCCTAACCTATCCATCGACTAAACCGAGCAGTCATACAGATAACTCAAAACATCCACAACAAACAACCGGACAACTTCGATAGCAAATTCAGAGACATCAACGCACAACAGGCCTAGAACGAACAATTCTCACGTGATACACATCACAAATCCCATTATAAGGTCAGAACCCCACACCCTTACCTGGATTGAAGGTCGCTCCACCAAAGCTCCGGCCATAATCCTTGATTTGCTCTGCTCGACACCGGGCAGCTTGCTCCTCTTTCGCACAGCTCTTCCGGTCAACGTACATAACTTCTTATTCTCCAACTAAAATAAATCCTTGTGTCAGCTTAACCTTATATATCAATCCTATTGGGCATAACCTGCACCCCTACTTTACTACTTCCAACCAATAACATAAGTCCAACATTATTATTATTATTAATTAACTTAATTAATTAAGTAATAATAATCTAACAACTTATACCAATAATTCACAACATCTCGCAACTTCGACAAATAATCCAAAAATAATTTAATTAAATAATTAATTAAATTAACGGGCGTTACAACTCTCCCCCACTTAGAATATTTTCGTCCTCGGAAATTTACCCCATTCGAATAACTCAGGATAGGAGTCCCACATCTTGCTTTCCAACTCCCAAGTCATGCTTTATCCGACAGCTCCTAACCAGACTAAGCAATCTCCTCGCCTCTTAAAGTCTTCATTTCACGATCCGTGATTCATGCAGGCATCGTCTCCACAGTAAGATTATCCCGTACTTGCACATCATTCATATGAATTACATGAGATGGGTCTGAAATATACTTCTGGAGTTGTGACACATGAAACACATCATGCAAATTTGAAAGATTAGGTGATAAAGCCACTATATAAGCAACATTCCCAACTCTTTCCGAAATCTAATACATACCAATAAAACAAGAAGTGAGCTTCTTAGACTTCAATGCTCGCCCAACACCAGTTACAGGTGTAACTCCTAAAAAAACACATGGTCACCTGCTTGAAATTCTAAGTCTTTCCTTCGCTTGTCATGATAACTCTTTTGTCTACTTTGGGAATATTTCATCTTTTCTCGAATCAACTTCACCTTCTCGGTAGTCTCGCGAACAATTTTCGGTCCCATCACTACACTTTCTCTAGATTCATGCCAACATAAAGGAGTTCTACATCTTCGACCATACAACGCTTCAAAAGGTGTCATTCCAATACTATAATGGTAACTGTTATTATAAGTGAACTCTATTAACGGAAAATAAGCATCCCACGAACCTCCCCTGTTCCAGAACATGTGCTCTCAATAAATCTTCTAACGACTGAATAGTCCTTTCAATTTGACCATCCGTCTGAGGATGATATCCCGAACTCAACCTCAACTTAGAACCCAACGCCTCTTGCAAACTCTTCCAAAAATCTGAAGTGAACCGCAGATCTCTATCTGACACAATGCACAAAGGAACACCATGCAACTTTATAATTACACTAGTGTAAATCTCTGCCAACTTTGATACTGGAAAACTGATGTTAATAGGAATAAAATGAGCTGACTTCGTAAGCCTATCAACAATCACCCAAATCAAATCATGTCCTTTTTAAGTATTAGGTAACCCTGTCACAAAGTCCATTGAAATGTTATCCTGTTTCCATTCAGGAACTTCTAATGGTTGCATCAACCGTGCAAGCTTCTGATGTTCAACTTTCGACTTCTGACAAGTCAAACATGCATACACAAACCGAGCCACATCACTTTTCATTCCAGGCCACCAAAACAAATTCTTTAAATCCTGATACATCTTCGTAGCTCCCAGATGGATGCTCAACTTGCTTATATGACTCTCTTCAAGAATCACTTTCTTCATCTTCGCATCATCAGGAATACAAATTCGATTATGAAATCTCAACACACCTTACGCATCTAACTTAAAATCACTATTCTCTGATTGATCAATCCCAACCATCGAATCTACCAGTTTCACATCTAACTTTTGAGCTTCTCTGATACTCTCCAGAAATTCATTATTATTCTTCAACATTCCCAACATAATGCTCTGCGGTATCACTTCGCCAACTAAGCTCATATCTCTGAACTGCTCAATTAATTTCAACTCTTTAACCATCATTGCTGACATATGTAAAGTCTTTTGACTCAACGCATCAGCTGCCACATTCGCTTTTCCTGGATGATAATTCAAACCGAAATCATAGTCCTTTAACAACTCCAACCATCTTCTTTGTCTCATATTCAATTCCTTCTGATCAAATAAATACTTTAAGCTCTTATGGTCACTAAACACTTTAAATCTAGAACCATAAAGATAATGCCTCCAAATTTTCAACACAAAAACAACTGCACCAAGTTCTAAATCATGCGTAGGACAGTTCTTTTCATGAGTCCTCAACTGCCTTGACGCATAAGCAACTACCTTTTCATCTGCATAAGCACACCTCCTAAACCCATCTTAGAAGCATCACAATATACCACAAAAGGTTCTCCTGGATTAGGTAATGTCAAAATTGGAGCTGACGCCAATCTCTTCTTCAATTCTGAAAAACTTTCTTCACACTGAGCATCCAACACAAAAGCTCTACCTTTATAAGTCAACTTAGTTAACAGAAGTGCCAACTTAGAAAAAACTTTGATAAACCTTCTATAATAACCAGCTAATCCCAAAAAGCTTATAATCTCGGTATCCGACTTTGGAGTTTCCCATTGCAACACAACATCTACTTTAGATGGATCTAAAGCAACACCACTACCTGAGATAAAATGACCAAGAAAACTAATCTCCTTTAACCAAAATTTACACTTGGATAGCTTTGCATATAGCTTCTTCTATTTCAAAACTTACAATACTATTTTTAAGTGTTCTGCATTCTCTTCTTCCGACTTAGAGTAAATCAAAATGTCATCAATAAATACCACTATAAATCGATCCAAATAAGTATGAAAGATATGGTTCATGTATTCCATAAATACTCTTGGTGCATTAGTAACACCGAAAGGCATCACCGAATAATCATAATGTCCATAACATGTTCTGAAATCCGTCTTCTGGATATCTTCATCCTTCACTTTAATCTGATGATAACCCGATCTCAAATCAATCTTACTAAACACACGAGCACCCACCAATTGATCCATTAAATCATATATTCTTGGAAGTGGATACTTGTTATTGATCGTCACTTTATTTAACTGTCTATAATCAACACAAAGTCTCATACTTCCATCTTTCTTCTTTACTAACAACACTGGATCTTTCCGCGGCGATACACTTGGCCTTACAAACTTCTTTTCAAGTAACTCTTCCAATTGCTTCTTTAATTCCGACAATTCAGATGCAGACATCATGTATGGTGCCATAGACACAGGTCTGGTATCAGGTACAAGATCAATAGCAAATTAAACTTCTCTCTCTGGCGGTACATCATGAATTTCATCGGGGAAAACTTTAGGAAATTCACATACCACTCATAATTCCTTAATTATATCTTAATTCTCGACAGATAGTGATGCCATCAACAAGAACATCTGAGCCTCTTCTTGCATCAACTGTCGCAACTGTCTAGCAGATGGCAGACTATCTTCCTCTTTTTCAGGAGTAGAAAACCTCACAAACTTGTTATAACAGTTAATATGAACATAGTTATGCTCTAACCAGTTCATACTCAGAATCACATCCAACCCTCTTAAAGGCAAACAAACCAAATCAATAGGAAAGTCTCTGTTGAAGATCGACAAAGGACACTTTAAACACACAAAACAAGTAGTCACCAATCCCTTGGTTGAAGTATCAACGACCATTTCTCCATTCATATAAGACAACATAAGACCCAAACTTTCAACACAATCAGCAGCAATAAAATAATGAGTAGCACATGTATCAATAATAGTAATTAAATGAGTATTATTAATGAAACATGTACCTCTGATGAGTCTGTCCTTACTAGCCGGCTGATCCTCAGCCAAAGTGAATACCTTACCACTGGTTTGCACCTTCTTTGGTTTCTGACACTGACTAACAACGTGTCCTTCTTCACCATAATTGAAACAAATCACCTCCTTATGCTTGCACTCAGATACAACATGTCTAGTCTTACCACAACGGAAACACCTCTTCACCTCAGCAGTACACACATTATTCTTATGCCCAGGTTTTCCACATTTGAAACAAACCACACTAGCAAAAGCATCTCTCCCACTAGTCCTCTGACCCTGAGAAACTTTCTGTTTACCTTTACCAATTGGGGCATCATAAGGCTTACCACGATTCTGTTTGTGCTTACCCCTCTTCTCACTAATAATCTTATAGTGAGCATTATTATCCTCTTCATAAATTCTACAATTATCAACCAAATCAGCGAAGACACGAGTATTTTGGTATCCAACTGCCTTCTTGATCTTTGGGCGTAACCCACTCGCAAACTTTATGCACTTTGAAAACTCAGCATTTACCTCACTATAGTGCGGATAAAACATAGCCAACTCCGCAAACTTTGTAGCATACTCAATAACCGACATACTTCTTTGCTTCAGTTCAAGAAATTCAATTTCATTCTTACCATGAACGTCTTCAGGGAAATACTTCCTCAGAAATTCCCTATGAAATACAGCCCAAGTGATATTTTCACTTGCAGCTTCCAACCTCTGACACGTCTCTAGCCACCAGTCATCAGCTTTGACTACTAGCATATGAGTACCATATCAAACCTTCTTCCCTGGAGTGCAGTCCATCACACAAAAGATTGTCTCAATATCTTTCAACCAATCCAACGCTCCGTCAAGATCATACTTATCCTTGAAGGTAGGCGGGTTCTCCCTCTGGAAAGTCGCCAAACTACGAGATCCAACATTCCCGTCCATGTTCGACTGATTCTCCATAGCATGCGCCATTGCCTCTAAAGCAGCAACAAGTGCAACATCATTCCTTCCAGCCATCTAAACTTATCTCTATAACAAGAACTCAAGGTAATAATACTCGATTGTTATACAACTATGACTCGACAACTTGGTCGGACAGACCGACTTGCTCTGATACCAACTTTGTAACACCCCAATTCTACCCGAAAATAAATACGATCCAGAGTTATAAAAATTCTACAACCGAATCAGGATGCCATAAATTTAACTTAAAACAATGGCATTCATTACCATAACACATTAAACTTGGATGAACCAACAACAAACATAATTCAATCTTAAAAAGAACATCAACTTTCACAGCTACGCATCAGAGTCAATTATTCAACTTAAAGGAATGTAACATCTTTGTCCCACTAAGACAACTTCAAATAACAATCATTTAAAGAACAACAACTTAAAGTTCAATCAACTGAATTAATAACAACAGTAAAACAACAAGCGTTCATCCCCCCGAGTGTTACATATCAGAGCAATGACACCGACTCAAACTACTGAAGGTAAACCGCCTTCACTCTGGATTACCTGCACGTCACCAACATTTGGGTAACATTCAAACAGAAGGGGTGAGCTATCGAACATTATAATAGAATGCATGATAAATAAAACATTAGAGTCAATTCATACATATTTACCACTTCTCATACTTTTAACAACATAAGCATAATTATATCAACCATACAACGACTCAGAATGCAACACAGAATGCAACTCATCTTTATGAAAATGCATGTGATATCAATGGAGCATAACTCCCATCTTAAAAATCCTGCCAATAAATAGAGGCATCAACAAGGCATAAGCCTTCTTTCCAATTTGCCAATCCAAGCCATCATAGAGTATGAAAATGTATATGACCCAATGAATGCACTAGCACATACTCACAACAATCATCATTCATCACAAAGCATGAGCCTATATCACCATTATTAGCAGTAAATAGAGGTAATTCATCATCATTCAAAATTCCCTGCAACTTCGCATTATCAACAAAGTTCATAGCAACAATCACATCAACATAACAACTCAACATAAGTCAACATTGGCCATAAGCCTACCGCATAAATCAACAATTCAATCATTAACATAATCAGACGGCAACTTAACAATAATTCACATAGCACTGGTAACGACCAAAACATAGCATGTACGGGCAAAAGGGATAGGGAACTACGTGCCCTTCGACATGCATAGCAACTAGGACAACATAACAACTAATTCACACTCCTCAACATGCACAGGGAAAATAGAATAACAACTAACTTATGCTCCTCGGGACGTCCTGCGACCTAATACCACTCGACAATCCAACATATAACCCCCGAGACGCCTCGCAACCTAAATGTCGCTCGGTACCTAACACCATCAACATCCTCCCCGACCACTAGTTCGGCCAATAGCACATACACAATACAACGTCTTAACAACCACGCCACTACAACTCATACTTTCCGGCCAACCGTTCGGAATAACACAGTAACAGGCAACTATATTTCGTATCAACAGATTCATTAATCATACAAGACATCACGCAGAAACCTCTATAAAACGACCACTTCACCAATTTACTAATTTTCCTGCCAACCGCTCGAAATATCCTAACGTCTTAACGACCACCCCGACCAGTGATCACTATCCTAACATATCCATTGATTAGACCAGGCAGTCACACAGATAACTCAAAAGGTCCACAACAAAGAATCAGGCAACTTCAATAGCAAATTCAGAGACATCAATGCACAACAGGACTAGAATGACCAATTACCACGTGATACACATCATAAATCCCATTATAAGGTCAGAACCCCACCTTACCTGGATTGAAGATCGCTCCACCAAAGCTCCGGCTGTAATCCTTGATTTGCTCTGCTCGACACCGGGCAACTTGCTCCTCTTCTGCACAGCTCTTCCGATCAATGTACAAAACTTCTTATTCTCCAACTAAAACAAATCCTCGTGTCAGCTTAACCTTATATCAATCCTTAAGCCTTCCATCATTGATAAAACCATGCCATAAGATTGTTCACAACTAGACATAGGAATTATGAAACTTGTGGCATAAGGCCTGAAGTTACTTGCCATAGTCGGTATGGGTGTCACAAGGTGACTCAATGTTATTGATGGGGATAATATAACACATTCTTGCATAGTCGATGTTATGGTTATCTTGTTGGTTATGGAAGCAATTGCTTCAGTCGAACTCGCAGCGATCGTGCCTTCCCCCATGGTATTGGACGGTTGTTCTCCATTGTTGTTGTTGTTTATGGGATTAAAAATTCTCCTAATGTATCTCTTGGTTGGTTTTCTAACATCTCTTTTGGTTATCCTACCACTCCTCAATCCCATGCACACTAAAAAATTTGAGAAGTTTCATAAATGAAGAACTTACGCAAAAAAATTTAAAAGAAAAATGAAATTATTTGCACAAAGAGTCCCACTGGGCGTGCCAATTTTTTACTGGGAAATTTAGTAAACTAAGACAAGTTTGATTTTACTTAAGGGATTAAACTCAAAAATATCCCAGGATAAATTATGCAAAAATTATAAGTTTGAAACACATTTGACGTTAAAGTCGAAATGAAAAAGAACTTGAAAATAACTTTTAATGCAGGAAATGACTTGAAAAATAAGGAATTCAATTCATAAAGTGCAACACAAATACATACATTTCAGATCACTATTTTCTCTCTAAACACTTGGGTACTTCGAGTTTGTAGAATTTATGTAAAATTACGGATCCTTAAAACTACAAACAAACATTGCTTATATACTAGTCCTAATGTAACCGTCTACAACGATCGACTCAGCAAACTTTACCATGTTCCCAACTCCATGTAACCTTCGCCTCTATAATATTCACACATGTACTTGGATAACCGCCTAATGTAATCAATTTGTGCCTTGTTCGACAACGTGCAGTTTATAATTGGAAACTCCAAATTTGACTAAGTCTAAAACTTATGTATCCCTGGTCTTTTAAACTAATCACTTGAAGGTTCGACTAAGGTCACAGTCGCCATTCGACGAAACAAAATCACCAAAATATACACCTGGTTCTATGGTCGTAATTGACCATTTCGACCCAAGTGAACCCAAGTCATCGACAACCTTCTAAAATTGTCAAATCCTCACATCTAATGCTTGTGTCAAAAAATATGAGATAACACTAAAGATACGATTAAGCTGGAAGAAACTTCATCTCAATCAAATGCTATTGGATATGCACAACTATTATTTAAAATGACTTACCTCCATCTCAATCAAATACTATTGTAAATACACAACTATTATTTGAGCTGATTTACCATGGCGGATATATTAATTTTTATTTCAATATACTTTTAATAAAAAAAAGATTTATAATATCAATAATTTATAGTCATTCACTCATATACATGGTTTTAAAAATAGTTGTGATTAAAGACTTTAAGTTACATATTTTTAGTTACACTATAAAATAAGTTGTGTTTTGCCACGTGAATCTCACGTCGCTAACACCAAAATCACGTCACAACTTCATTTTTGCCACCTTAAGAAACACGTCGCTGGAGAGCGCGTGGCAATATTGTTGCGGCGTGGAAAACATGTCACAACGTTTCTACGTGAAATTCACGCTGCAACAAACTTTATAGGGTCAAAGGAATTCAGAGTAGAGCAGAGGTCAGAGCAGGTTTTATATTTACTTTTACGTTTGGTGTTGCAGCGTGTTTTTCATGTCATTAATTAGTGACGTGGAAAACACGCCGCAACTTGTTTTTTTTAATTTAAATTATTTTCTATTTTAAATATATTAATTCTGATATAATAATTAATATTATTTTTTGTTTCATTAAATTTATAAATTAAATATTATAATTTATTTATTAAATACAATATTATAAATCAAATTATCAAAAATAAAACTAAATATATCAAAATGTATAAATTAATATACTTAATATTATAAATTTAATAAACTAAAATTTAAATTTAATATTTTTAAATATACAATATGATTATAAATTTATATTACACAAATAAAAAACTAAATAGAAAATAAAAATAAAACTAAGCAGAAAGATCATTCGAGTCGTTGGAAAAGTCGCGAAGAAAGTCATCATTATTTTGGTGGTTATTATTTTGGCCACCACTGTTGGGATTTCTACCAAATGCTTGCATAAATTGTCGCATTTGCTCCTCCATATCAGCCTGCCTCTTCGCCATTGCCTTCATTTCTCTATTATGTTCACCCCTCATTGCCTCCATTTGGGCCTTCAATGCGGCCTCACGTTCTTCGGACTCGCGTCTAGCCAATTGTCTTACCAGTTTTAACTGATTTGGTGTCAAATTTGTTTGACGTGACCCTCCTTCACCGTCCGCAACTCTCTGATACAGATTTCTATCCCCACTCCTCAAGGTGCCCGCCAAATTTCTACCACCAAAAAAACACCCGTTAGGCCCCTTTCTCCCAACAACTTGACTCCAAATATAGAAATCCACATCTGGATGAACCAGTTTTCCCGGAGAAGGAGTATACTGAGAATTATGGGTCAGAAATTCTACAAGCAAGGCCTGATAATCCTCCTACACATACAATAAAAAAATCAAGTTAAATATATAAGTAAAATTAATGAAATTAAATAAAATAAAAAAATAATAAAAAATAAATAGCCACGTGATTGTAACGCCACAACTTATCAATTGCCACTCAATTTTCACGCCACAACATCTCACTTGCTACGTGAAAATCACGTCACAAAATTGCTTAAAAAATATATATAAACATAAATTTACTTACCAGGGCTTTTTTGTACGCTCGTCAATAAATCCTCCTGATTTCTTTGTCCGAGTTTTGGTAACCAGCTCAGTCATCAATGGTTGTCTCCCCAAACGCTTAGCCTAAATAAAAAAATTAAATTAAATTAATAATATATGTTATAAATCCAAATAGGACTTTAAAAAGTGGTAATAATTACCATGCGTCGAGCATGCTCAACAATACTAATACTTTCAACAGCATTAAGGCAACCCCCTTTTTCCGATGCCCTCATCTTCTTTGTATTTTCAGATTTAGCCTTAAATTCATTTGATTTCCAATACTTAAGAAGTTGCTCAAAAACTTATTTGCCTATCCATTTGGGACGAATGCCCAAAAGTTGCCAATTCTCTCTAACACGTCGTAGCATGTCAGAAAGTCGTCTTGAACTCCTGCCAAAATATTTTTTTTTACTTTGTTATGGTTCAGTGGATCCCAAACACATTTCGCCTGCTATGTTGTATGACATTAAAATAAATAGTTAGATAAATTATAACAATAATGAAAAGGTCATTTAAATAAAAATAACTTAAGAAATAAATTAATTATACCTGAACTTGCTTAAACCATTCGTCTTTATCGGAAACTTCTCTAAAACTCTTCAAAAAAATTGTATAATTCTGCTGAATTATATAATTTATAACCCTAGCAGCAGTCCGACTCGGCCCGAAACTAAAACAACAATAATTGAATTAGCATAATTAAGTATATAAAGTTATATTAAAAATGGAAATGTGTACTTATAAATAAAAATCAATAAATAAGAAACTTATGAGTTCCCTTCAGGCCAAATCCAAAATCTCCCATCAATGGTATGAATCTCACTCGGATCATCATCCCCTCGAAGATCTCTCCCATATATCTGATCATCCCCCATACCAAGATCGTCATCATCCGACTCTGCATGATCATCGGATGCAGGTACATGTGTGGGATGTAGGGTGTGACCAGTCTGTGTGGGTCGTGAAGAGGTGGATCCTCTAGGCTGCTGGACGGATGAGGGCATCTGTGTAGGAAATTGGGTGATGGATCCTCCAGGCTGCTGCACGAATGAGGGTATCTGTATGGGAAATGGAAAATTATGCTGGAAGGATGAGGGCACCTGTGTCTGCTGGAATGATAAACCAGGTGGAGCCCCAGATGGACTAATAAAACATGGACTCCCAGATGGGAACTGAAGAGGACTCTGAGAGGATAGTAATGGCGTAAATGGCATAGTACTGCCCATGGACATATGATGAACCTGACTCTGCGGGGGAGGACACATGAACCTTTCAAACAGATACATCCACCTATATTGAACAGGTCCTCCTAGATAAGCCCCGTATGCAAGATGCACAGGTAGATGTTCCATGGAGTCAAAAAACCCAGGCGGAAATACTTGTTCCAACTTACAGAGAATGACTGGAATATTTTGGTCCAACTTAATGATGTCATCCACACATTGATAGCTTTGAGTCTGACGTCCCCTTAAACAACGACGTATTCATCTCATTCAACAACTGATAAAATCTCTGCGCTTCCTCATTCGGTAACTCTTCCCCGTCAAAATCTTCTGGTTGATCATAGGTCACATTAACACCAAAAGCATCACCAACCATGTCACCTATCAAATTAAAGTTTTCCTCAAATTCCATAGGCGGTTGCATAGCCGGTTGACTACTTGAAGCATCTGTGTTGCTAGTCTCTGGTACATTACTCAGCAATATTTCACCATTATACGTCCAAACCCAATAATTTTCAATGAAACATTTTCTATGCAAATGACGTGTTATTTCCTCTGGGTCACTAATTATATATCTACATCCACATTTAAGACAAGGACACCTAACTCCTCCTTCACTTCGACAACGTTCCTGAGCAAACATCCACGTGATAAAACCATTAACTCCGTCTATAAAATTGAGTTTAAGTGTGCGTCTTCCTGGATATAGTCTATCGTACATCCAACTACGATAATACCTATAATATTCCATTTACTGCAAATTTATATAATCAAAACCTATATGATTAGAAATATTAATTAATCAACTTAATAATAATCCTAAACATATACTATTAAACATAAATATATGCTTTTACTTTAACTATTTTAATATATATAATATTTTTTATTATATACTATTAAATCAGGGGCGGATCCAGACTTTATATATTGGTGTGGCTAAACATAAAAGAAATTATCGACTAAAATATATTGAAAATAAAAAATAATATTGTTTGATGAAGTGTATTTACAATGAAAACCGTCTAGTATCAATTTCTTGAAAATGAGCTAAAATAACATCATTGTTAATTGTTCCAAGAACATCTCTTTCTATAAAAGTTACAAGACGATCATTTAACCATTGATCACCTATTTTGTTACATAGCTGACTCTTCACAAACTTCATAGCTGAAAAAACACGTTTCACGCTCGCAGTTGCTACTGGCAAGACTAAAGCCAACTTCAGAAGCTTATAAACTATATCAAAAGTGTTGCATTTTTTTGTTTCCACAAGTTTTGCACAAAGATCTGAAAGTCCGTTTAAATTTGCAAATTTTGGATCACATCGAACATTTCTAACATAATTCTGAAGCTGATGTCGTACCGCCACTTCCGGAACATCTACAAAATCATTTGGATAAATTTCAACCATCCTCAATAATTTTTTCACATCAAAAGATTCAAATGATGATGAGGGACTCAAACATGAAACACATTGTAAAAGTTCAGTATTCTCTTCATCAAACCTAGCATTGAGCTCATGCAACTGCAAATCTAAAACACTACATAAACAATCATGCTTATAATGATGCAAATTAGAAACACTAGAAGTGATAGCATGTCGTCTAGGTTTCTTCCCTTGCACGTACGCTGCATCCAAATCAGGCACATCAATATCATGCTTATTGTAAATTTCCATAACCTTAGATATAAGTTCTTCCTGTTATACCCCAAAATTTGCCCTCCCATATTCCTCAAGAAATTGCCAAGCCAAGCTACAAAATTCCCCAAGGGTTGTGCAGTGCAACAGTCTCCCATACAGTCAAAATTAGGGTTTTGAGTCTGATCAAGAAAAGGAAGTTTTCAAAGGCTCAATCAAGTCTCATATGCTTACAAACATGGTCAAACATCCCCATATCAAGTTTCAAGGCATTCAGCTCAAAATTGCACAGTCAAAACCCTAAATTGCACTACAGTCAACTGTAGGGGCAAAATGGTCATTTGACAGTCAAAAGTTCAAATTTTTGGTCAACATATCATTTTGAAGCCACAAACATCATTTGATCAATGCTTGATCATGATTCTCAAAATTTGGCTCAGAAAATCATCAAGATGCAAAAGTTGATATATTTGGACAGCTGAAAAAGTCAACTGAAATTGACCAGGGCATAACTTTCACATGGATTATCAGGAAAATTCCATCCAAAGCTCATTTTGAAGAGAAATACATTTCCTACAACTCATCTTCATACTTCAAGTCCAAGAAATGCTCTCACAAAAAGTTATCAATTTCAACATTATAGGTCATTTTCAAAAGTCAACAAAAAGGGACTTTAAGTCAAAGGCCATAACTTGAGATTGGTAAATCAAAATGACATGGGACCAAAGGCATTGGTTAAAGGACTCAAAGACCTTTCCAAAATGTCCAAGAACATGTGAAAAGCTTAAAAATTGAGCAAGTTATGCCTTGTAGAAGTTGGGAAATTTTTGTGAAATGGCAAAAGTCAACTATCCTTGAAACTCCAATTTTTGACAAAAGGGCCCACTTTTTTCCACTTGGTTCATCCTTGTCATGCCACACACGTGTCCCATGATTAATTTCAAGACCAAATATTGATTTTTCTATTTTATTTAATTTTTAATAATTTAATTCATTTTAAATCTTTGAAAATTCAAATAAAATTCAAAAACCAATGGAATAGTGTCATGTGAATTTGGACAACTTCCATGCATCATGGGCCAATTCAAAAACTCAGGCTAGGGTTAAGTTTCACACTAGGTCTAGGTCTTGGCTAAAAAGAAGGAAACTTGGTTAATGGTAAAAACCCTAGGACTAATTCCTTCATGAGCATGAATTAAGGCCAAATAACAAGCTAATTTCCATCCATTATAATCACTAAGTCAAACCCTAAGCCTAACAGATCATAAGCTGCGCCCAAACAAGCTTTTGCAAATTGAAATTTTTCCTAAAAACTCAAACACTGAAAACTAGTTTAAAGAGAGTTTTAGGCCTTAATTCTTTTTCCATTAGCATCCTGGACAAATTCTGAACGCATCCCAATTCCAAACATCTTTCAAAACTCCCTGAACTGGTATCCATGAGTCAAACTGTGAAGCAAAGTTTTTGAAATCGCATAGCATAATTCAAGCATTTTTTTTCATTTTTATTTATGTATTCATGATCACAACGATGTTTCTAAGCTAACCATGGTGTTTGATTGCTTTTTTGTTGACCATACGTGATTCTGCCATTGCTAAAATTTAGGGTTACAGGTTTCTTAAATTAGGGTTTTTGCGTAGAGGAAAAATTAGGGTTCCTGAAGACCATGGTTGAACTCAGCGTTTAGAGACGAAGAAGAAGATATGCTCGCGAACAATTTATGAAGCACGTGGACCTAATCGCTATTTTTTGAAAGCTAGCTTTAAGCCACGCATGAAAAACCGTGGCCAATGTGTTTTGTTTTTACAGGGATGAAGATGATGGTGTCGTGTCACACAGGGACAGGTCCATTCAAATTTGCGCGCGTTTGGATCATTATGCGTTGGTTTTAATATTTGTTGTTTAATGACCATTATATGTTAATTGAAACACAAGTGGCTCAGTGGACAGGGATGCGTGCATGTGACCTTCAAGACCTGGGTTCAAGTCCCAGGTCAGAACAATTTCCATAATATTTTTCTATTCTAATTCCCATGCAGGCTCAGTAAAACATTCCACCATACGCTGCCAAGGATCAACGGCCATGTGTCCAAGGGAATCAGATCCAAGGCTTAGGTCTGAGGAGTACGCTACACTTGGTCAAATGCATCACACCTGATCAAAAAAGTCAATGGACTTCAAAGCCTAATGGGCCTGATTTGCTAGGCCTATACCTCCTGAATTGGGGACTTCACCCCCTGGTTTGCCTTATTATTTCTTTTATTTCTTTCTTTAATTTTTCTTTTTATTTCTTTTATTTGCTATGTATTTAGTTAATTATTTTTACAAAAAAATGCAAAAACATCATAAAATTCAGAAAGGCCAAAAAATATAATTTTTATATTTTAATTATTTTCTAAATAAATTGTATGTAAATTACTTAGTTTAATTAGGGTATAATTTTAATCTTTTTTTTTATAAAAATCCAAAAAACTAGAATTTAGGTTTAATGACTTTTATTTTCTTTTTTTATTTTTTCCCTTTTTTCAGAATAATAATGTTATTTATTTATTTTCATAAATTAAAAAATGTACATAAATTAATTTAGAATTAAATTAGGTTAAAAGTCAATATTTTCATAATAAACTTAAAAAAACAATAGAATTAGGTCTAATATTTAATTTAATTTCAATTAACTCTTTTTTTCATTAAACTTAAAAAATACAAAAATACCAAAACATTTAACTTTAATTTTAATTCTCCATTAATTTTAATTTATTGCAAAAGGGTCCAACGCACACGTTTATAATTTATTCAATTTGCGCATTTATTTTATATCGCTTATTATAATTTTGTATATGCCCCAAAACCTTGTAAATTTATTTCTCGCATCTTTATTTTATTGCTTCTTTATTTTCAGTCAAATCGGGTTCGGTTTATTTTGGCGATGTGGACCCGCGCCATTTGTAATAGTTTAGATTTATTTTCTCGCAAATATATAACTGTTAATAAATATGCATGAAAGAATGTATGGACTTAAAAATAAAATCAAGCGTAGATCACAACAAACATGACAAGACAAAATAATTGAAACATGACACACGAACCGCACACACCACCCCTAGGGTACGCCTCACTGTTGCCTTTCGAAAGGTGATCGTCGAGTAGAGGATGTCTTAGTAAGTCCTCATGATCCGGGAACCTGGCATGAGGGTAGCTTCTAAGGTGTCTTCCCATTGCTCTGGTGATCACCACGTCCCTAAAACTCGAATTGACCCGAACACCTCCAACGGTGGCGCTACCTACCTCTCAATGGTGGGATGGCACTACTTTAAAGGACATTTACACAGACGAATTCCTTAGGGTAGGTAGGTTCTTAAGGATACTTGCTCTAATTTCAAACAAATCAAAATACTTTTCACACCCACACACTTTCAAAAACTTTCAAAACAAACTTTTCAAACACTCTGACGTACGAGTTGAACTGAAACTTTTCAAAGAATATTTTTGAAACCCACAATTGAAAAGCAAGCAAACCATTTTGAAAACACATTGAGCAAGTATCTAAGAGCCCATGGATAACCATGGATAGAAAGGGTGCTAACACCTTCCCTTTCTATAACCTACCTCCCGAACCGAGAGTAATCTCTTTAAAGGAATTTTTCTGTGCTTTTGTCCTTTCCATTTGGAGAAAATAAAAGACGGTGGCGACTCTTGCTTCCGCGACATTTCGCGAACCAGCTTTAAACAGTCAGTTCCAGATCCACCGATCACAGAACTGGCGACTCTGCTGGGGATAAAACTTAAAGTGAGGTGTACATTAGGACTAAGATCATTGTGTTTTCAATTGCTTTCCTTGTTTGCTTTATTATTGTGGGACTGTCTTGGGAGTTCTATAGATCCTAACCCGGATCTGGGGGATACCCTTTTAGAAAGTAGCAACAAGGCTGTGAGGGAACTGTGCGGGGTATACCGACATGGTTGAAACAGTCTGCTACGTTGATGTGGCACTTTGGTGTGTACCGGTAACCCTTGAGTTCAGTCAAGGAGAGTACGGGGCCTCCATGTGGTGTCATGAAGCATCAACAGACCTTAGGAACCTTAATTGAACCATCTTGGCCTCTTTAGGGTAGTGAGATAACTGACTTTGGTGCAGTCCGAGGTTGGTTGATACTCGATACTACACTCAATTGAGGGTTGCTTTCCTGGAATATTTCGGTCGCTAGTTCAGTGGCTAAACCGAAACGATGAACAATGAAAGCAATCCCGTGATATTGGGAACCTTAGAACCCGGTTACTTTGATTAGGACAGGTATGAACCCACCAACTTCAAGAGGGTACTACCCAGACCCCATGCTGGCCTTAAACCTTAAGGGCTTGTCTTGTGTGCCTTGTGTGCCTTACATGTTTGTCTTTGTACATATCTGTGGTGTGTTTAATCATAGCATCATGACATCATCCAGCATCATATGCATTGACTAACCATTTCAGGGGTTCGAATTTTCATCTTTGTTCTTGTTTTGTAGGACATAGAAACTATTCGTAGAAAGACAATTCCAATCAGTCTTGTAAGGATCCCTCCTCAGCTTAAGGAGCTTATATCCAGGATTCCCGAGAACTCTTCATTCAGTGAAAGGCATTGAAGTCTCATCAGCTTAGTCAATACCAACATTGAGGAAGATATGATGAAGGTCCTGTTCCAATTCTTTGACCCTCTGCATCACTGTTTCACCTTCTTGGACTATCAGTTGGTACCTACATTGGAGGAGTTCTCCCGACTCCTGAAGATCCCTATCCTTGATCAGCTACCCTTCAACGGTACAGAAAAGGAACCTAAGCTTGAAGAGATTGCTAAAGCCTTGCACCTACAGTCATCTGACCTCAAGGGACATTGGGAAGTCAGAAGTGGTATTAAAGGGTTCTTAGCCAGGTTTCTGTTTGAAAAGGCCTATGAATGTTGGAATTCCCTTGACTTGCAAGCTGTTGAAGAGGTTGTGGCCCTTCTTGTTTATGGTTTGGTGTTGTTCCCTAACCCAGATCAGCTCATTGATATCAGTGCTGTCCAGATCTTTATGTCCAGGAATCCTATACCTACGTTGCTGGGGGACATCCTTCACTCATGTTACACTCGAACCATGAGAAAAAGAGGTGTCCTTATGTGTTGCACTCCCCTCCTGGGAAGGTGGTTTATTTCGCACCTTCCCCAATCAGTCTTGAAGAATGAGCGGGGTTTGAGATGGTCACAACGGTTGATGACTCTTACACATGCAGATATACATTGGTGCCCTAGGTCCAGAGAAGATGTCACTATCATTGATCGTTGCGGGGAGTATCCTAATGTTCCTTTACTTGGAATCAGAGGGGGTATTACTTATAGTCCATGCCTGGCTTGGAGACAATTTGGTTATGCTCGGAGGGATGGTCCTCATGACATGTTGATTCCTGACATAGTTTTTGACTTCGACAATGATACTCACGGACTTCGCCAGAGATTTATCAGAGCCTGGAGGATGCCTAGTAGGATAGACGGCAAGACACTGGGGCACAAGAACTCCATCCCTTTGGAGCCTTACCTCAAGTGGGTACGAGCCCGCTCTCAGAAATTAGTAATGCCTTATCCTCACATGCTCCCAGTAATCAAAGAGCCTGCCTTGGAAGGAGAGGTGTCTCATGTTATTCAGCACCCTGATATGCCCACATCCTGGGAAGAGATGCAGAAGAGCTGGATCCAGCTTAAGGAAGAGCGGAATTCTCTTGAGACTAGTTTGCATGCCAGTGAAAGGAAGGTCTTGGAGCTCACCCGCCTGTTGCACGAGGAAAGGAACCTCAACACTTACATAGCTCCAAAGAAGATGCGCAACATATTTTGGGATTGATTTGATCTTTTTGTACTTTTGCCCATGAGGCTTTGATGTATTAAACAATGATTTTCTTAATAATAACGTGTGTTCCTTTTGGTCTACAACAAATTTGAATTTTCGAACTCTTGAATGCATCGCATAAACACATATCATTCATCATGTGCATCATAGGTACTCTTCTTTTCAGGTTGTTTACTGTTCTCCGCTGTTTATTTCAGCATCATGAATCCTGAATCATCAACCGAGGCGTCTATCAAGGCTCTTCAGGCGCAGAACGTTCAATTTCAGGCGCAGAACACCCAATTTCAGGAGCTGATCAAGGGCTTGGCTCAGGGTCAACAAGAGTTGAAGACCATGCTTCTGAAGAAGACTAAGAAGAAGAGGAGGACTGTGCTATTCAACACTGGGCGCAGACTCGGGAACACTTTGGTTGAAGCTGAAAGGACTCCTCCATCTGTGACGGAAGGTAGTCACCAAGAAAGGGAGGTCACTACTCCTGTGGGCTCTGATACTGAAACAAACTTCAACGACGAACAGTACCCTCCTGCTGAAGACCGGTACAAATAGCTGGAAGACAGATTAAAGGCTATGGAAGTTCAGCGGGTGCCCGGATTGGATTTCGGAGACTTGGGGTTATCTACTGGGGTGGTGATCCCCCACAAGTTCAAAACACCTGCCTTCGTGAAGTATGATGGGGCTTCCTGTCCCAAGATGCACCTCCGTTCTTATGTAAGGAAGATCCAGCCTTACACAGCAGACAAGAACCTTTGGATCCACTTCTTCCAGGAGAGTCTTTCAGGGACTCACCTCGACTGGTTCTATCAGTTGGATGGAATCAGCATTCGTAACTGGGAGGATCTGGCCACTGCTTTTTACAAGCAGTATCAGTATAATGCCGACCTCGCTCCTACGCGTACCCAGCTCCAGGGTATGTCGCTAGGGTCGGGTGAAGGTTTTAAGGAGTACGCCCAGAAATGGAGAGACCTGGCTGGCAGGGTGCAGCCACCATTGACGGATCGGGAGCTGGTAGATATGTTCTTGGGGACCCTATCTGGTCCATTTTTCAATCATCTCATTGGTAATTCCTCTGCTGGGTTTACTGATCTGATCCTGACTGGTGAAAGGATCGAGGCTGGCATAAAATCGGGGAAGATACAGAAAGTTGCCTCCTCCAGTACTGAGAAGAAGCCCTTCAAAAAGGAGACTAGTGCTGTATATAGCTCCCAGAGAACAGAGCGACCTGAACACCGCCAATCTGTCAGTGCGGTAATGATTGCCAAACCTGCTGCCGCTCCTCGGCCAACTAATCCTCAAAAGTTCGAAAGACCCCGGAGAGAGTTTGCCCGGTTAAGCATGACCTTATCACAGATCCTGCCACAGTTGCTATCCACCAATTTAGTGACTGTCAGGGAGGCTCCAAAGTTTCCCAATACTGCATCCCCCAAGTTCAATCCAAATGCTCGCTGTGCTTATCACTCTGATAGCCCGGGGCATAACACAGATGACCGTTGGGCCCTAAAGAATAAGGTTCAAGACCTCATTGATGCAAAGGAGATATAGTTTGAGGCGCCCGAGAGGCCGAATGTTGTAACTGCTCCCATCACCCACTCAGAAGTGAATGCTGTTGGAGAGGAAGATGAAATAGAAGAGTCAGAGTTCGATAGCTGGATCTACCCGACGACCGACGGTGGATTGACCAATTGGACTGCTAAAGATTTTACACCCATAACTTTTGTTCCCCAGTAATGAATTTCTTTGTTTTTGATTTGTAATAAACAATAATTTGAAACTATATGGCCCGGTGTCTTACCCGGGGCACCGTGGTTTTTATTTATGAGGGCTTTTTGTTTGTCACTATCATATATCATGAATAAAAGCATTGGACGTTTTTCACATTTCAAATTTTGCGCTCCTTTTCTTTCCTTTCTTTACATATTGCGAAACAGCTGTATTTACACACACACTCACTCATACAGGTTTCAATCCACTCTGGATCTCACTGGTAACGACTCTGCTACTGCCAGTTATGACTTCGAAAATCCGATCAACTTAGCCGAAGACGAAGGTGAAGATGATTGCGAAGTGCCTGGTGAACTTGCAAGACTGTTACAACAGGAGGAGAGGGCAATTCAACCCCATGAAGAGCCAGTGGAAATAATAAACTTGGGTACTGAGGAAGACAAGAAAGAGGTGAAGATTGGTGCCAACCTAGAACTCAGCGTGAAGCAACGGTTGACTCAGATGCTGCATGACTATAAAGAAATCTTTGCCTGGTCCTACGAAGATATGCCCGGATTAGATACCGACATTGTGGTCCATCACTTACCAACTAAAGAGGATTGCCCTCCGGTTAAGCAAAAGGTCCGCCGTATGCGTCCAGAGATGTCTGAGAAGATTAAAGTCGAGGTTATGAAGCAGTTAGATGCCGGGTTTCTTGCAGTAACTTCTTACCCTCAGTGGGTTGCTAATGTGGTGCCGGTACCTAAGAAGGACGGCAAGGTCAGGATGTGTGTCGATTACAGGGATCTGAACAGGGCCAGCCCCAAGGATGACTTCCCTCTACCTCACATTGATGTCCTTGTTGATAATACAGCTCAGCATAAAGTGTTCTCTTTCATGGATGGTTTTTCAGGCTACAATCAGATCAAGATGGCTCCGGAAGACATGGAAAAGACTACATTTGTTACTCAGTGGGGCACCTTCTGCTACAAAGTCATGCCTTTCGGACTAAAAAATGCTGGGGCAACCTACCAACGTGCCATGGTTACTTTATTTCATGACATGATCCATCATGAGATAGAAGTGTATGTTGACGACATGATCGCTAGGTCCCAGACTGAGGAAGAACACCTTGATCATCTGCAGAAACTGTTTGACCGTTTGAAACTGTACAAGCTGAGGTTGAACCCGAACAAGTGCACCTTCGGGGTAAGATCTGGAAAGTTGCTAGGCTTCGTGGTGAGTGACAAGGGAATTCAAGTGGACCCTGCTAAGGTCAAAGCCATTCAAGAGATGCCAGTTCCTAAGACAGAGAAGGAAGTCAGAGGCTTTCTAGGACGTCTGAATTACATTGCTCGGTTCATCTCACACTTAACTGCTACCTGTGAACCAATCTTCAAGCTGCTGAAGAAAGATCAGGTAGTACGTTGGAATGATGAATGTCAGGCTGCTTTTGACAGAATCAAAGAATATCTACAAGAACCGCCCATCCTTATGCCACCAGTTGAAGGGAGACCTTTGATACTTTACCTGACAGTGCTTGATAATGCAATGGGGTGTGTGCTGGGGCAGCATGACGAGTCTGGCCGAAAAGAGCATGCCATTTATTACCTTAGCAAAAAGTTTACCGACTGTGAGACCCGATACTCACTGCTTGAGAAAACTTGCTGCGCTTTGGTATGGGCTGCTCGCCGGCTGAGACAGTATATGCTGACTCACACTACCTTGTTAATCTCAAAAATGGATCCTATAAAGTACATATTTGAAAAGCCTGCTCTGTCTGGGAGAATTGCAAGATGGCAGATGATCTTGACAGAATACGACATTCAGTACACGACCCAAAAAGCCATCAAGGGAAGTGTATTGGCAGACCACCTAGCACATCAAGCTGTGGATGACTACCAATCAATGAACTTCGAGTTTCCAGATGAAAGCATTATGATAGTAACTGACTGTGAAATACCTGGACCGGATGAAGGACCTGAACCAGGATCCCGATGGTCTATGCACTTTGACGGAGCCTCCAATGCTTTGGGAAATGGTATCGGCGCCATAATCGTATCTCCACAAGGTACTCATACTCCGCTCACCGCCCGGCTGTGTTTCAACTGTACCAACAACATGGCGGAGTATGAAGCGTGTATTATGGGTCTTCAAGCTGCGATCGACCTGAGGATCAAATTTCTGAGTGTCTTCGGAGATTCCGCTCTCGTGATCAATCAGATCAAAGGAGAGTGGGATACGAAACATCCAAACTTGATTCCTTACAGAGAATGCGTGTTGGCCCTGATCCCCCACTTCACAGAAATAACATTTGAGCACTTTCCAAGAGAAGAGAATCAGTTGGCGGACGCGTTAGCTACAATGTCTTCAATGTTCAAGGTTAAATGGGATAATGAAGCTCCCCGGATCATCATCTGGAAACTGGACGAACCGGCATACTGTTGTGATCTCGAGACTGAATTGGTAACTGAGAAGCCCTGGTACCACGAAGTGAAGAGATATCTGGAAGCACAGGAATACCCTGAAGGAGCATCTGTCAATGATAAGAAATTCCTGAGGAGGTTTGCAGCCAAGTTCTTTCTTAGCAACGGCATCTTGTACAAGCGAAACCAGGATTCAACCCTACTGCGTTGTGTAGATAAAACTGAAGCAGAAAGAATCATGGAAGAGCTACATGAAGGGACCTTTGGTACACACTCCAGTGGACACACCATGGCAAAGAAGATCCTACGGGCAGGGTATTACTGGTCCACCATGGAAGCTGATTGCTACCAACATTCTAGGACATGCCACAAATGCCAGATTTACGCAGACAAGGTGCATGTTCCTCCGGTTCCCCTGAATGTTCTGACTGCGCCTTGGCCATTTGCAATGTGGGGCATAGACATGATCGGTGAGATTAAACCTACGGCATCTAATGGACATCGCTTCATCCTAGTGGCAATTGATTATTTTACGAAGTGGGTTGAGGCAGCATCCTATGCTACGGTAACCAAGACCGTTGTGGCACGGTTCATTAGGCACAACCTGATCTGTCGGTACGGTTTCCCTGAGCGAATTATTACAGATAATGGTACCAATCTGAACAATAAGATGATCGCTGAGCTCTGCGAACAGTTCAAAATACAGCACCACAATTCTTCTCCTTACAGACCGAAGATGAATGGGGCTGTAGAAGCAGCTAACAAAAACATCAAGAAGATCGTGCAGAAGATGACAGTAACGTATAAAGATTGGCACGAGATGTTACCGTTCGCTCTGCATGGGTATCGTACCTCAGCTAGGACGTCAACCGGGGCAACTCCTTTCTCTCTGGTTTATGGCATGGAGGCAGTCTTGCCAATCGAAGTACAAATTCCTTCTCTCCGGATAATGAAGGATGCAAAGCTGAATGAAGATGATTGGATCCAGACACGACTTGATCAGCTCAACCTTATTGACGAAAAGAGACTTGCTGCTATCTGTCATGGTCAGACGTATCAGAAACGAATGATCAGGGCATTTAACAAAAAGGTCAGACCACAGGAATATCAAGTCGGGGATCTGGTGATCAAGCGAATCATCCTGCCTCAGAGTGATCCAAGGGGCAAATGGACCCCTACGTACGAAGGGCCATTTGTGGTTAAGCATGTGTTCTCAGGAGGAGCAATGATATTAACCAACATGGATGGTGACAACCTTCCTCATCCCGCCAATGCAGACATAGTTAAAAAATACTACGCATGAAGAAATGACCCGCTAGGCTGACATGCCTAGGCAAAAATTAGGGTTTCCCGTCGAACCAAAAGGGTTCGGGCAAAATGAAAGGATGAAAATGAAAAATATGTACACCCGGCAAGTCGAAAACCTGAAAAGGCGGCTTGGGCAAAAATGGGTATCCCGGTGGACTGAAAACCCGAAAGGGCAGTCCAGGCAAAAATTAGGGATAAAAGCGTAATACTATGTCTCATTGGATCACTTTGCATCCAGAATCCGGTATCTACATCAAGTTCAGACGGCATCGGTCAGTCAGCTTCACCTTCAACCAAGGTCATCAAGTGATGAGACGCTCAGAGTTATAAAGGCGATAGCAGAGTTGAAACCCTGTGGATCACTCATATTTCACACAGCTGTTTATTTTCTTTTGTACAAAACCTGTATAAACTCTCTTGTTCGGCGACGTTCCTCTTACTAGGATGTCAGCCTCTTGTACACAAAACGCCTATTCACAGGCTATTCAAAATCAATACAAATATACTTTTCGGTTAAACGTGCCAACTGTTTTCTTTTTTTCTGTTTTGTTTTGCGAAGAACGTCCAAGGTTCAATTTGTGATATATGCATTGACAATAATTTGCTAGCTCATAAGTATTTGCATATGAAACAAGAATTAATTACAGGTGACACTAGAAACAGGGGCAATAAAGAGTTGTCTGAGCAGTCTAATTGTTCTATCCTCCAAGGTACCAAAGTAGGTTCAGCTAAAGAACCTAACCAGGCATCTTAAATTCCCCAGAGAATGAGACAGCAAGTCAGTGCATTATTCCTCAAACAAAGTTAACAAGTCTCAAGGAAATTGGGTATCCTCCAGTAGATCCCAATATTCCCCCAGCAGCATATATTCTTAACAAGCATCCCCGACAGTCTTGGTCTGAAGGTTGTTCTCCGGCGGCATACATCAATATTCAAAGGAATCGCTTCCCCAGCATATCAAAACTATCAAAATTTCCCCAGGAGAGTCCCATCCAAGTTCCCCAGGAAAGATGGAATTCATCTCCCCAAGCAGTAAGCTTATCCCCAGTAAATTCTGGAAGCTTATCCTTCGCAGAACACGAACGCGTCGTTCGGCTTGGTTTAAAGAGTTATTTCCTTAACAGGATATAACTGGGTTATCCTCAGCCAAAAGCCAAGGAAAGGTCGTCGTCAATGTAGTTCTTTCCTATCCCCAGCGAAGTCCATCAATACTTCCAACATAACAACGGTATCCCCAGCAAATTACTACTATCAACACTCAGCAAAGCGTCTCTATCCCCACAGAGTATTGCTTCCCAGCATGATCGCTAGAGTATCTTTTCTCCCCGCAGAATCTTCCATTCGCCAAGTTTATTCTGCAACAAAGTCATCGTCTCCTACCGGTATCCTTGTGTGATACGGTGGGAGAACTGACTAGTGTTTTGCGTTCGTATTCGCACTTGTGCGGTTAGCAAGAGTCGCCACCGACTTTTTATTTTATCCTAAAGGAAAGGTTAAAAAAGCACAGCAAAAACCTTTTGAGATGTTTCGTGGGTTCGGGGGGTAGATTATGAAAAGGGAAGGTATTAGCACCCTTTTCATCCATGGTTATCCATGGGCTCTTAGTTACTTGGTTTTTTAGATCACTTGCCTTGTTTTTCGATTGCTTTGAAAATGATGCGTGTGTGGGTGCTTTTTGAAAATGTTTTGGAAAAAGATGCCTTGTCTTAGGCCAACCTTGTAATAATTCTTTACTCGAATGTTTTACAAAGGTGCATATCTTTTCGAAAAGATGTTTCAAAAGTTTGAAAGGTTGATTTTTGAAAGTGTTGTGGATTATGGTTTTTGAAAAGAAGGCAAGTGTTTTTGCAAGTTTGATCTCAAGTAACTAAGAGTTTTCGTCTACCCTATTGTACTCAAAGGTTTTTGTCATGTTTTAACCCCTTTTAACAATTTTGTTCTACCATTGAAATTGGTAGACAATCTTGCGTTTAGGAAGTTTATTCGGGACGGGCGCGGGTCATCGTATGGACCATGAATGCAATGGTGCCAAGTGTCTTTGGCAATTTGCTTGAAGGGACTTGATCATTTTGATAGGCGATTTTCGAAAGCGTCATCGAGGGACTTATGATCATTTGATTTTGTTTTGCCAAAGACATTCGACGTGCAAGCATGGCCCATTTGGAAGGCAACATGTGGGATTACCCTAGGGGGTGCAAGTGTGATTGTGTATTGATTACATGTATTTGTCTTGTATTAGGTTATCTAGCGTTTTGATTTTATGTACATACAAACCCTAGGTCTAACCATGGTATAATTGGAAAACTGTAAATTGCGGAATGTAAATCTACGCTATTACACAATAATATCCAGGAGTGGGGGTATAAATGTACAAGGGGATGAGACTTATAGTATTTACAACCAAATCGAATGTCACAATCAAAATATAAATGTCGAATGTATAAATGTAAGATAAAATGTGTGCAGGGCAATATATTGTGTAAGTGCAAGTGTATATGTATTGTGTAAGTGTAAATATGTACAAGTGCGGAATGTGAAATTGAGCCGTATTAGGGTTTTGACCTAGATAAATGTTTTTTAGATGAATCTTGATTTTCGTATATTTTATGTACAAAAGAAAAATGAAGGTGTTTTGATTAAATATTAAGTTTTAATAATAAAAAGTATTTTAGTCAAAAGTGTTTTATGAATTTCAATATTAAAAGACGTATCGAATTATTATGTACAAAAATGTATATTAACTAAAAAAAAAGAGTTTAATTTTAATTATGTATGAAAAATGTATAATATGTACAAATATGCATTTTAATTAAAAAAGTATCTTCAATTTAATCATGTATATATAAAAAAGAAAAGATAATATATTCAAATGTATTTCAAAAAAATGTTTTTAAGCTTAATTTGTGTATAAAAAGTATTTTGTTATTGTTATGTACAAAAGTGTATTAATTAAAAGAAAATGCTTTCAAATTTAATTACATGATAAAAGTATTTTATTATTTAGGTTAGTATTTTTTCAAAGAATAAAAACATTGTTTATAGAATGAAGTTAGTAAAAGAAATATTGTTTATGAAAAGAAATAAAAAAAAAGTTAATGTTAAGAAAAGAAGTAAATATACAGTAAAGAAAGAAAGGGTTAGTGTTTGTTAATAATATTATTGGGCTTAGAGGAATTAGGAATGGGTTAGGCCCGTGTCAAACAAAGGCGAAATTAGGGTTAGGCATTGTTTGTGGAACGAGGGTTAGGGCTAATCAGCGGCGCCGTCTTCACTGAATTCGTCTTCTCCGTTTAGGCTTGAGTGCTTCTCTTTGCTTCGAGGCCACCAGCGCTTTCCCTACCTTTCCTCCTCCTTCCAGTTCGAGCTCAAAGGCCTCAATACAGAAAGGTTCGCTTTAGATGTTTTCTGATTCTTTTCTCTTTTATGAATTGCATGCATTATTTGATTCGGATTTGATTCTTAAGTTTGTGTTGCTATGGAGGTGATGGATAAGAAGAAGGGAGAAACGATTGACTACCTGACTTGGAGGGGGAAAAAGGATGTGACGCTTAGGAGGCTCGATGGCGGAGATGGACTTGATGAGTCTTTGCTTCTGATGACCCTGGTAACTTCGTTCTTTGCTTATGTTAGGGCTTTGATGATGATGCGTTCTGAGAAGTTCTTTTTTTTGATTCACCTCTTTATCTTCTTCTTCTTACTATATATTTGCGTGCTTGTTGCTGAGATGCTTCTTTTTTCTTCTTCTCTCGAGCGGCTATATGCTTATTTGTGTTGCCCAGTGATGTCCTACTGAGGGCTTAGGCTTGACAGTAGTGGTTTGATAGGCATGGTCTGATGCTAGCTTTTTATGGTGAGGCCTTTGAGTTTGTATGCCAAAGTTTGGGTCTTTGAACAGGGTAATGGTGGTTCTAGTTATGACAGGGTATGAGTTTGGGCTATGTTCGTGACTGATGCTTGGCTTGAGGTTGTTCAGGTTATGGTGTTTTTGAAGGTTGAGGCAGGGTATTGGTGTTTGATAGGTTGCAAGTTATGGTTCTTTGTTATGACAGTAGTGGTGTTGAGGTTTGTATGATTATGGCATTGTGTTTCTGGTTATGTTAAGGCACTAGCAGATTATTGCTTCAGTTTTGATGGGCTCAGGGTGTTTGTATGTTTTGTTTTGAGGATTGGTTTGGATAATATATGGTTATTGACAGTATGTAGGCAGGTCCTGAGTTTTTGTTGTCTTTGATGGCTAATGCTGGTTCTTTTTTATGGTTATGGCATTGGTTAGATCATCTTTTGTTATGACAGGGTATGTTGGTTTTTGTAGTGTGGTTTTGGGACCTTTTGCTGAACTGGTTTAGTATCTCTCTTCTCTCCTCTGAACTGAGTTTTTGGCTTACTCCTTTTGTCTTTCTTTTCTCCTGTCTATTGGCTTGTGTCCCCTGTGCTGAGGCAGAGTTGGCGTTTTTGTATATTTTTCCTCTGTATCTCCTGCCTACTGTCTGCCGTGTACTGAGCTTTGCTTGTGGGTTTGTATATCTTTTTCTGTCTTCCTGCTGCCTATGTTACTGAACTGAGTTGGCTCTTTTCTGATTTTGTATATCTTCATTTCCTGCTGTCCATTCTGACTGCTGAACCTGAACTATGCCTAAACCCTGCTTGCTTTATCTCTCTTTACTTCTCTCTTTACAGTGCAATTTAAGAATTTTATATGATTATAGTTGTACTTTTCTGAAGGGGCTATGATGGGAAGTGATGAATTAAGATGTTTGTTGCTTGCATAACACATTTTGCATCTCCATCTCTTTTGACAGTTTATGTGCTTTTTCTCTTCCTTGATATTTTGGCCAAAATCTTTTATGACAGCTTTGAGTACTTTCTTGATTTTCTTTGAGTGGACTTTGTTTTGGATGGAGAGTTTGGATTGAACTTTTTTAGTTTAGTTTGGATTTTGGATTTTGAACTTCTATGCAGCTTGAAATTTATGACTTATGCATTTGCATTCATGAAATAAAATAATCTTCCCTCTCTGTGAACCGGGAGAAATCCCGTGATTTGCAGAGAGGGCAACTGATCCCAGTCAGTGGCCCCTAATGATGAGCACTTTTTATCTGTCCTTTCCAAATTAATGCTTTCTGACTTTTCTTGTTTCTTTTTGCAGATGAAAAACGGAATACCGGAGCGGAATGAAGAGCGAAGAATATTTAGAAAATAGGATAGTTTTTCATTCTATGTAATATTTAAATTAAATGTAAATTATTGTTTGTAACAACAATTTGTAAATAATTCAAATATCAATAAAAATCCAAATTGTCCAACTGGTTCCATTTTCTTTATTGCTTATTTATTTATTTAAAATTCTTAAAATTAAAACAATTGAAAAATAAATTCAATCATTTAATTTCAGAATAATAAATAACTAAAATAAAACAACATTGATCCAATAAACCTGTCTTATCCAACGTCCAAAGCAAAGCAGCAATTAACCCAGATAGACTGATCAAACACATGAACACTGTGAATCCAATACTGCATCTTGTATCTGACTGGCCCAATCAAAACGTACTGAATTCAAACCACTGTCTCTTTTACTGATTAAACCAAGATGATGCGAATTTTAATCCGAATCTTGAAATAAACCGCAAAGTGCCGTGGAATTCAAATTCTTCTGAGAATATGCCCATAAAACCCTAATTCCCGATTAAATGCCAAATCACGCTCGCTTGATCAAATTTGGACCAAAAATCAACCAAACCCTAAGCCCACTGTATGAAACAATCCAAAGCTCTGAAAATCAGTAAAAACCCTAATTTTGCTTGACTGTCAAGAAAAGTCCGTTTGTCCGATTCTTGAGCCAATTTGAAAAGTCAGGAAATGTTTGAAGCTGAGATTTCTTGTGGAAAAGCACGAGGGCAAATTTTGGGGTACAACAGTTGCCCCTGTTCAATCTTCTTTGACTTGAAGAGTTAGATTGGCAAGTTTGCCTTTCGCGACTTGAAGGTAAAAGGAGATTGGACACTAATGTGCCCAGAAAATTTGCGCTCGTCGATGTGACGGTGGAGGTGAATGGGCTTAAAGATGCCATTTGGTGATGGGCTTAAAGATGCCACCTGGTGCGAAAGAATTTGTCGGGGGATGGGCTTAGAGACGCCATCTGAGAATGGGCTTAACGATGCCATTCGGTGACTGCTGGTAGGAGGATGGGCTTATAGATGCCATATGGTGATGTTGAACTGTACGTCAATGGTGAGTGGACGAGTATCAGAGGGGCATCCCTGTTTTGGAATATCTCTGATTTGGGGTCTGAACAAGCAACAGATTGATGTCCGTGTCTGGAGAATCTGTAAACTATTTGAGATTGAATAAGCAATAGAGCAGCATCCGTTGTTGGGACACGTCCGTAAACTATTTTCAAAAATTGAGAAGAGTCTGAATCAGTCGGTAGATTGACATCCGTTGTTGGGAAGAATCCGTAAACTATTTTCAGACGCTTTGAAGAAGAATCTGAACAAGTGATAGGTTAACATCCGTTTACTTGGAGAACCCGTGAACTGTTTTCAGAAATCTTGAAGTTGAAGAAGAACCGGTGTAGGGTTTCTGCTGATGCGTCTGAATGAATCTGGAATAAGTATCAAAATGTTGCCGTGTCCGGGTCACATCTGAACCATTTTTGGATGAACCTCAGGAGATGATCTGTGTCTGTCGACTGATCTTACCTGAAGAGGCAAAGGGTTATTTGCATGCAATGTTATGATGCATGATGCAATACATGTGACATTAATGTTTATGATATGAATGTAATGAATGCGCATGTAGGCTGATGAGCTAATCTTTCCAAGGATACATGAATCCGAGATGGCTGAGGATAAAAGCGTCTTGACTGCTGCCGGGGAAAATAAATCCTGGGCTGTTGCTGGGGAAGAGAATTCCTGATGACCTCTACTGGGGAGTTCCAACTAGTAAACTCATGCTGGGGAGGTCAGACTTGAGAATCGTCAGCTTGATGGGAGGTAACTCTGGAGACCTCACTGGGGAACTCAAAAATTGCTTCCTTAAAACTCTGTGGGGAGAAGGTTTGAAAGTCTGACACCGCTGGGGATAGGGAAAATTCTGGCGAGTGCGATCTTCCGTAGTTGTTAGCTTTGAGAAGAATCTGAACAAGCGATAGGTTAACATCCGTTTACTTGGGAAGAATCTATGAACTGTTTTCAGAAGTCTTGAGAAGAATCCGAACAAGTGATAGGTTAACATCCGTTTACTTGGAGAACCCGTGAACTGTTTTCAGAAGTCTTGAAGTTGAATTAGCAATAGAGCAGCATCCGTTGTTGGGAAGCGTCCGTAAACTAAATTCGAAGGTTGCATCTGAACAAGCTGATAGATTAACATCCGTTACTTGGGAAGAATCTATGAACTGTTTTCAGAAGTCTTGAGAAGAATCCGAACAAGTGATAGGTTAACATCCGTTTACTTGGAGAACCCGTGAACTGTTTTCAGAAGTCTTGAAGTTGAATTAGCAATAGAGCAGCATCCGTTGTTGGGAAGCGTCCGTAAACTAAATTCGAAGGTTGCATCTGAACAAGCTGATAGATTAACATCCGTTACTTGGGAAGAATCTATGAACTGTTTTCAGAAGTCTTGAGAAGAATCCGAACAAGTGATAGGTTAACATCCGTTTACTTGGAGAACCCGTGAACTGTTTTCAGAAATCTTGAAGGGGAACCGGTGTAGGGCTCCCTGATGATGAGCTTGTGTAAAACTGCATCGGGTTTTGAACACTTTTGACATTCGAATGCCCCAAGTGGTGATGTAGATAAATTCCTGGCTTATTACAGGTGTTGGTCTACAATCGGTCGTTCACAGATGTTTCCTGGGCTATTGCAGGCGTTGATCTGAATTCTTCAGACATGTCCTGGCTGGATACAGGAATCGAATCTGGAAAGGTGATAGTTGATAGATATGCCCTGGCAGGATACAGGAATCGAATCTGGAAATGTTTGTAGTTGATTTGTTGAACACTTTTGACATTCGAATGCCCCAAGTGGTGATGAAGGAATCTTGAATCAGATTACCCTGCATATTGAGAGATTTCTTGGAATCTTGACCGGACTGCCCCAGGTTAACTGAATTGTGACATGTCATGCCCCTTGTTGATAAGGGAATTGATGGAAGTGTTATCCTCTGGAAGTGATTTAGACTTACTGAGAGAGTTTTCGTTCCTCCGAACATTCGCTGTATGAACTTCTTCGCTGTCAAACAAAAGGGTCAAATGCAGACAGTGATATTTGAATAACGCAAAGTTTATGTTTGTCTCGAAGTTTTGAAAAATGCGTTTTTAACAGAAAACTATAAGACAAGTTAACACAAGATTTAGAGCAAAGCCCTACAGGAGTCAGGATACCTTTTGTAACAGTATGCTTTCGAACTAACCCATGCTTTAATTAGGACTTTTGAAGGGTTGTAACGTGGCCTGGTTCACGGTTTAAGAAACAAAGGGTAAAGGCTCGAAGTATATTTGTACCCACCCGCTCTTCGTGATGTTCTTCAACCTAAGCTCAGTTAATTGTGCGTCGCACTCTGTTTTGAGTTTGGAACGACTTTTGGGCGATGGTTCACCAGTTTGAATTTGGGAGACAGTCATCATCTCTTTTTCAACATTTTTCATGTTGTTGAGGGTTTTGTAATGACCTCACTATTTTGATTTTGATTTGTTATCCCTAACTTTTGCCTGACTGTTACCGTTTTCGGGATTACTGTCAGCGGGATGCCCCAGCTTTCTTAAGCCTCCTTCATAGGTTTTGGCTTGGTGGGCTTTTTCTCTTTTGAGAGGTTGACTGTCTATGTGATAGGGAACCACCCTTGTCTTTTGATTCCGAAGGAATGCTTTCTTTTTCGACGTCGTTCGTTGTATTACGAACTGAGAGTTTGCGACTTCAATGCGCGTTCTCTTTTGAATTAGCTGAGAGACTACCCTGCCCCAGGTTTATATCAAAGGTTTTGATCGTTTAGAACAGAAACTCCTACTTCTTTGGCTCGAAGGGGTTGACTAGGGATTAACTTCCTTATAACTCCAGTGTTTGGGAATTGAAAGAAATGCCTGTACATCATCAGCAAAGTCTGTTCAAAAGCATACTGTATAAGATCACGGTATTGTTTCGTCATCCTCCCTCTAAAGGCTTGCAGCTTTTTATCAAGAGTTAAATATCGTAAAGAAAAGCATAAGAGTAGTGAAACGAATGGATGAATTCAAGACAAACATATGCAATGCATTAATGAAAACAGAGTTTAACATCAACAAATAATTGTTTGACAGCAAAAGAAATTACAACTTTGAAAAATTCAAAAAGAAGCAAAAGTCTTTCAATTCGAGCTTCGTCACTTCAAGCGGAGAACCCTTTAACGGAAGATCTTCATCTCGCCGTCTGGCATGAACCTCAGTACTCCAATGTCAATCAGATCTTGAATCTTGTTCTTCAAGGCCCAACAGCTATCGGTGTCATGTCCTGGGCTATAGGAGTGGTAAACACAAAATGCATCGGGATGATAGCCAGGAGCGGAGGTGTTTGGGTTCCGGATAGGATCCCTCAAAGCAGTCAGATTAACCTCCAACAAGCGCTCCAGAATTAGAGATGACGGTATGTCAGTCTCCGTGAACTGCCTTCCCGACGTTTCTTGTCTACGCCGATTACCCCGCTGACGCCGGCGAGGTTGTTGATGAGGTTGTGACCCTGAAGCTAGTAGAGGAGCTTTCCCCTTGTCTTCTTGAGTGGATGGAGGCTGAGCGGTGACTTGCTCTTCGACCTCGGATGTTTGCCCCAGTTGGTTGTTTGGAAGCAGTTGGCGGACCAGAACTCCGAGTTCCTCTTGTCTTTGAGATAGGTCTTGGATGAGAGCCATCTGGCCCACCAAATATCCCATCACTTGGGTCCTTAGTGTTGTCAGATCAAACTGCAGCTCCGCAATCTGATCATTCCTGGCATTGTTGGAATTCCCCAAGTCGTTGGTGAGGAGAGCTTTCATCTCTTCTTGCCCCAGAGACAAGTTCATGAACATCTCCTGTAGCTGAGCAGTCTGGTCTTGGATGTCCTTGACAGACCGTTCTAGAGCCATCTCTTGCTGAAATAAACAGCAGGAGAGTAAGGAACCCTGAAAAAGGAAAGATTGTTAAAATGAAATGCATGACATGTGGATGTATGCTTTCAAGGATCTCTTGGGGTAAACACAAGAAAATGTTAGAGGTTGAACTTTGCTCTTGGATCGGAGATCTCTGCACCGGTGGACGTCCTTCCACGAGAATCAAGCTCACCATGTCGAGTGGGTCATAGCCACCGATTCAAGTTGTTGTCCTCAATCTTTGTTTGGAGAGCTTTGTATCGGTGGATGTCTTTCCACTAGAATCAAGCTCACCATGTCAAGTGGGTCATAGCCCCTGATTCAAGTTGTTGCACTTGAACTTTGACTGGATTGGTTAGAGGAGAAACCTCTTGCCCTTTGATAGATGTCTGGTTCAACGTAACCCTGCATCAAAAGAACCCTCTAGATCCTTGAAATGGTTATTGAAAATGCTAAAATGCTATGGTATGATGTTATGATGTTATGTACATGTATGCACAAGTAAGTAAGTGTATATACAGGCAAACAATATTCACACAAAGCACACAAGGCCTTAGGTTTAGGCTTGCAAGAGGTTCGGGTACTACCCTCTTTCAGTTTGTTGATTAAAAACCTGTCCTACCAAAAGTAACCGGGTTCTAGAGGTCCCAATATCGCTGGATTGCTTTCATTGTTCATCATTTCGATTTAGCCACTGAACTGGCGACCGAAATATCCCAGGAAAACAACCCTCAATTGAGTGTAGTATCGAGTATCAACCGACTTCGGAGTACACCAAAGTAGTCATCTCACTACCCTAAAGAGGCCAAGATGGTCAATTAAGGTTCTAAGGTCAGTTGATGCTTCGCGACACCACGCGGCGGCCCCGTACTCTCCTTGATTGACTCAAGGGTTACCGGTACACACCAAAGTGCCACATCAACGTAGCAGACTGCTTCAACCATGTCGGTATACCCCGCACAGTTCCCTCACAGCCTTGTTGCTACCTAAAAGGGTTTCCCCAAATCCGGGTTAGGATCTATAAAACTCCGATACAGAGCCCACAAATGTAGAAGCAAACAAAGCAATCAATTGAAAGTAAAGGTGATCTAAACCCTAAGGTAACCTCACTCAATCTGGTATCCCCAGCAGAGTCGCCAGTTCTGTGATACGGTGGGAGAACTGACTAGTGTTTTGCGTTCGTATTCGCACTTGTGCGGTTAGCAAGAGTCGCCACCGACTTTTTATTTTATCCTAAAGGAAAGGTTAAAAAAGCACAGCAAAAACCTTTTGAGATGTTTCGTGGGTTCGGGGGGTAGATTATGAAAAGGGAAGGTATTAGCACCCTTTTCATCCATGGTTATCCATGGGCTCTTAGTTACTTGGTTTTTTAGATCACTTGCCTTGTTTTTCGATTGCTTTGAAAATGATGCGTGTGTGGGTGCTTTTTGAAAATGTTTTGGAAAAAGATGCCTTGTCTTAGGCCAACCTTGTAATAATTCTTTACTCGAATGTTTTACAAAGGTGCATATCTTTTCGAAAAGATGTTTCAAAAGTTTGAAAGGTTGATTTTTGAAAGTGTTGTGGATTATGGTTTTTGAAAAGAAGGCAAGTGTTTTTGCAAGTTTGATCTCAAGTAACTAAGAGTTTTCGTCTACCCTATTGTACTCAAAGGTTTTTGTCATGTTTTAACCCCTTTTAACAATTTTGTTCTACCATTGAAATTGGTAGACAATCTTGCGTTTAGGAAGTTTATTCGGGACGGGCGCGGGTCATCGTATGGACCATGAATGCAATGGTGCCAAGTGTCTTTGGCAATTTGCTTGAAGGGACTTGATCATTTTGATAGGCGATTTTCGAAAGCGTCATCGAGGGACTTATGATCATTTGATTTTGTTTTGCCAAAGACATTCGACGTGCAAGCATGGCCCATTTGGAAGGCAACATGTGGGATTACCCTAGGGGGTGCAAGTGTGATTGTGTATTGATTACATGTATTTGTCTTGTATTAGGTTATCTAGCGTTTTGATTTTATGTACATACAAACCCTAGGTCTAACCATGGTATAATTGGAAAACTGTAAATTGCGGAATGTAAATCTACGCTATTACACAATAATATCCAGGAGTGGGGGTATAAATGTACAAGGGGATGAGACTTATAGTATTTACAACCAAATCGAATGTCACAATCAAAATATAAATGTCGAATGTATAAATGTAAGATAAAATGTGTGCAGGGCAATATATTGTGTAAGTGCAAGTGTATATGTATTGTGTAAGTGTAAATATGTACAAGTGCGGAATGTGAAATTGAGCCGTATTAGGGTTTTGACCTAGATAAATGTTTTTTAGATGAATCTTGATTTTCGTATATTTTATGTACAAAAGAAAAATGAAGGTGTTTTGATTAAATATTAAGTTTTAATAATAAAAAGTATTTTAGTCAAAAGTGTTTTATGAATTTCAATATTAAAAGACGTATCGAATTATTATGTACAAAAATGTATATTAACTAAAAAAAAAGAGTTTAATTTTAATTATGTATGAAAAATGTATAATATGTACAAATATGCATTTTAATTAAAAAAGTATCTTCAATTTAATCATGTATATATAAAAAAGAAAAGATAATATATTCAAATGTATTTCAAAAAAATGTTTTTAAGCTTAATTTGTGTATAAAAAGTATTTTGTTATTGTTATGTACAAAAGTGTATTAATTAAAAGAAAATGCTTTCAAATTTAATTACATGATAAAAGTATTTTATTATTTAGGTTAGTATTTTTTCAAAGAATAAAAACATTGTTTATAGAATGAAGTTAGTAAAAGAAATATTGTTTATGAAAAGAAATAAAAAAAAAGTTAATGTTAAGAAAAGAAGTAAATATACAGTAAAGAAAGAAAGGGTTAGTGTTTGTTAATAATACTATTGGGCTTAGAGGAATTAGGAATGGGTTAGGCCCGTGTCAAACAAAGGCGAAATTAGGGTTAGGCATTGTTTGTGGAACGAGGGTTAGGGCTAATCAGCGGCGCCGTCTTCACTGAATTCGTCTTCTCCGTTTAGGCTTGAGTGCTTCTCTTTGCTTCGAGGCCACCAGCGCTTTCCCTACCTTTCCTCCTCCTTCCAGTTCGAGCTCAAAGGCCTCAATACAGAAAGGTTCGCTTTAGATGTTTTCTGATTCTTTTCTCTTTTATGAATTGCATGCATTATTTGATTCGGATTTGATTCTTAAGTTTGTGTTGCTATGGAGGTGATGGATAAGAAGAAGGGAGAAACGATTGACTACCTGACTTGGAGGGGGAAAAAGGATGTGACGCTTAGGAGGCTCGATGGCGGAGATGGACTTGATGAGTCTTTGCTTCTGATGACCCTGGTAACTTCGTTCTTTGCTTATGTTAGGGCTTTGATGATGATGCGTTCTGAGAAGTTCTTTTTTTTGATTCACCTCTTTATCTTCTTCTTCTTACTATATATTTGCGTGCTTGTTGCTGAGATGCTTCTTTTTTCTTCTTCTCTCGAGCGGCTATATGCTTATTTGTGTTGCCCAGTGATGTCCTACTGAGGGCTTAGGCTTGACAGTAGTGGTTTGATAGGCATGGTCTGATGCTAGCTTTTTATGGTGAGGCCTTTGAGTTTGTATGCCAAAGTTTGGGTCTTTGAACAGGGTAATGGTGGTTCTAGTTATGACAGGGTATGAGTTTGGGCTATGTTCGTGACTGATGCTTGGCTTGAGGTTGTTCAGGTTATGGTGTTTTTGAAGGTTGAGGCAGGGTATTGGTGTTTGATAGGTTGCAAGTTATGGTTCTTTGTTATGACAGTAGTGGTGTTGAGGTTTGTATGATTATGGCATTGTGTTTCTGGTTATGTTAAGGCACTAGCAGATTATTGCTTCAGTTTTGATGGGCTCAGGGTGTTTGTATGTTTTGTTTTGAGGATTGGTTTGGATAATATATGGTTATTGACAGTATGTAGGCAGGTCCTGAGTTTTTGTTGTCTTTGATGGCTAATGCTGGTTCTTTTTTATGGTTATGGCATTGGTTAGATCATCTTTTGTTATGACAGGGTATGTTGGTTTTTGTAGTGTGGTTTTGGGACCTTTTGCTGAACTGGTTTAGTATCTCTCTTCTCTCCTCTGAACTGAGTTTTTGGCTTACTCCTTTTGTCTTTCTTTTCTCCTGTCTATTGGCTTGTGTCCCCTGTGCTGAGGCAGAGTTGGCGTTTTTGTATATTTTTCCTCTGTATCTCCTGCCTACTGTCTGCCGTGTACTGAGCTTTGCTTGTGGGTTTGTATATCTTTTTCTGTCTTCCTGCTGCCTATGTTACTGAACTGAGTTGGCTCTTTTCTGATTTTGTATATCTTCATTTCCTGCTGTCCATTCTGACTGCTGAACCTGAACTATGCCTAAACCCTGCTTGCTTTATCTCTCTTTACTTCTCTCTTTACAGTGCAATTTAAGAATTTTATATGATTATAGTTGTACTTTTCTGAAGGGGCTATGATGGGAAGTGATGAATTAAGATGTTTGTTGCTTGCATAACACATTTTGCATCTCCATCTCTTTTGACAGTTTATGTGCTTTTTCTCTTCCTTGATATTTTGGCCAAAATCTTTTATGACAGCTTTGAGTACTTTCTTGATTTTCTTTGAGTGGACTTTGTTTTGGATGGAGAGTTTGGATTGAACTTTTTTAGTTTAGTTTGGATTTTGGATTTTGAACTTCTATGCAGCTTGAAATTTATGACTTATGCATTTGCATTCATGAAATAAAATAATCTTCCCTCTCTGTGAACCGGGAGAAATCCCGTGATTTGCAGAGAGGGCAACTGATCCCAGTCAGTGGCCCCTAATGATGAGCACTTTTTATCTGTCCTTTCCAAATTAATGCTTTCTGACTTTTCTTGTTTCTTTTTGCAGATGAAAAACGGAATACCGGAGCGGAATGAAGAGCGAAGAATATTTAGAAAATAGGATAGTTTTTCATTCTATGTAATATTTAAATTAAATGTAAATTATTGTTTGTAACAACAATTTGTAAATAATTCAAATATCAATAAAAATCCAAATTGTCCAACTGGTTCCATTTTCTTTATTGCTTATTTATTTATTTAAAATTCTTAAAATTAAAACAATTGAAAAATAAATTCAATCATTTAATTTCAGAATAATAAATAACTAAAATAAAACAACATTGATCCAATAAACCTGTCTTATCCAACGTCCAAAGCAAAGCAGCAATTAACCCAGATAGACTGATCAAACACATGAACACTGTGAATCCAATACTGCATCTTGTATCTGACTGGCCCAATCAAAACGTACTGAATTCAAACCACTGTCTCTTTTACTGATTAAACCAAGATGATGCGAATTTTAATCCGAATCTTGAAATAAACCGCAAAGTGCCGTGGAATTCAAATTCTTCTGAGAATATGCCCATAAAACCCTAATTCCCGATTAAATGCCAAATCACGCTCGCTTGATCAAATTTGGACCAAAAATCAACCAAACCCTAAGCCCACTGTATGAAACAATCCAAAGCTCTGAAAATCAGTAAAAACCCTAATTTTGCTTGACTGTCAAGAAAAGTCCGTTTGTCCGATTCTTGAGCCAATTTGAAAAGTCAGGAAATGTTTGAAGCTGAGATTTCTTGTGGAAAAGCACGAGGGCAAATTTTGGGGTACAACACCTTGCAACTACTATCATCCCCAGCGGAAGCAAAATCTATTCTCCGACATCAGCCCAGGATACGACTTCCCGGCACCCGTCAAGGATTCACTTTCCTAGACGAAAACATACATAAAACGTCACATACATCATTATAGCATGCATAACGCACTGCATCATACAAATCTCATTTATGTTGAGAACATCATTGCTTGATCCATATCATGCATTGCATATGACTGACTTTTACCTTTCAGGAAAGATCCAGTTAGGTTCTCAAGCTACATTTCAAGACCTAGACCGGTTCAGTTAAATCATCCCAAGATTTTCCTGATGCTTATCCAGTCAAAGGCCTTCTCTGGTTCAGTCAGATCGACCTTAAGATCTCCCTGATGCTTATCCAGTTGAAGACATTTCAAGACCTAGACCGGTTCAGTTAAATCGACCCTAAGATTTTTCTGATTCTTACCCAGTCAAAGGCCTCTCTGGTTCAGTCAGATCGACCCTAAAGATCTCCCTGATGCTTATCCAGTTGAAGACATTTCAAGACCTAGACCGGTTCAGTTAAATCGTCCCAAGATTTTCCTAATGCTTACCCAGTCAAAGGCCTCTCTGGTTCAGTCAGATCGACCCTAAAGATCTCCCTGATGCTTATCCAGTTGAAGACATTTCAAGACCTAGACCGGTTCAGTTAAATCGTCCCAAGATTTTCCTGATGCTTATCCAGTCAAAGGCCTTCTCTGGTTCAGTCAGATCGACCCTAAAGATCTCCCTGATGCTTATCCAGTTGAAGACATTTCAAGACCTAGACCGGTTCAGTTAAATCGTCCCAAGATTTTCCTGATGCTTATCCAGTCAAAGGCCTTCTCTGGTTCAGTCAGATTGACCCTAAGATCTCCCTGATGCTTATCCAGTTGAAGACGTTTCAAGACCTAGACCGGTTCAGTTAAATCGTCCCAAGATTTTCCTGATGCTTATCCAGTCAAAGGCCTTCTCTGGTTCAGTCAGATCGTCCCAAGATCTCCCTGATGCTTATCCAGTTGAAGACATTTCAAGACCTAGACCGGTTCAGTTAAATTGTCCCAAGATTTTCCTGATGCTTATCCAGCCAAAGGCCTTCTCTGGTTCAGTCAGATCGACCCTAAGATCTCCCTGATGCTTATCCAGTTGAAGACATTTCAAGACCTAGACCGGTTCAGTTAAATCGACCCTAAGATTTTCCTGATTCTTACCCAGTCAAAGGCCTCTCTGGTTCAGTCAGATCGACCCTAAGATCTCCCTGATTCTTATCCCAGTAGAAGACACCCCAGATTTTTCTCAACGAGCGTGGTTGAAGTTAAAGTCACTCAAGGTTCTCTTACCATTCATGCTAAGGCAGTAACCATCTCTGGTTCTTTCATCGCCGTTTGAAGCTCCAGACTCAGCTCCTGTAACCAGTCAGGACACATCTATGCCAGGCATCTAAAAATCAGCTCCTGCAACGTGTCAGGTACTCATTTTCTGTTTTGCAAGTATGCAGGTTTTCGCCAAGGAATCTCTTACGCAATCAAACATCCAGATGGCATCTATAAGCCCATTCCCATCATTGCTAACATGTGAGCGCAAATTTCCGGGCACTCTAGTGTCCAATCATCTTTTACCCTCGGATTACGAAAGGCACGTCAGCCAATCTGCATCCTCAGGTCTAAGAAGATTGAACAGGGGCAACTGTTATACCCCAAAATTTGCCCTCCCATATTCCTCAAGAAATTGCCAAGCCAAGCTACAAAATTCCCCAAGGGTTGTGCAGTGCAACAGTCTCCCATACAGTCAAAATTAGGGTTTTGAGTCTGATCAAGAAAAGGAAGTTTTCAAAGGCTCAATCAAGTCTCATATGCTTACAAACATGGTCAAACATCCCCATATCAAGTTTCAAGGCATTCAGCTCAAAATTGCACAGTCAAAACCCTAAATTGCACTACAGTCAACTATAGGGGCAAAATGGTCATTTGACAGTCAAAAGTTCAAATTTTTGGTCAACATATCATTTTGAAGCCACAAACATCATTTGATCAATGCTTGATCATGATTCTCAAAATTTGGCTCAGAAAATCATCAAGATGCAAAAGTTGATATATTTGGACAGCTGAAAAAGTCAACTGAAATTGACCAGGGCATAACTTTCACATGGATTATCAGGAAAATTCCATCCAAAGCTCATTTTGAAGAGAAAGACATTTCCTACAACTCATCTTCATACTTCAAGTCCAAGAAATGCTCTCACAAAAAGTTATCAATTTCAACATTATAGGTCATTTTCAAAAGTCAACAAAAAGGGACTTTAAGTCAAAGGCCATAACTTGAGATTGGTAAATCAAAATGACATGGGACCAAAGGCATTGGTTAAAGGACTCAAAGACCTTTCCAAAATGTCCAAGAACATGTGAAAAGCTTAAAAATTGAGCAAGTTATGCCTTGTAGAAGTTGGAAAATTTTTGTGAAATGGCAAAAGTCAACTATCCTTGAAACTCCAATTTTTGACAAAAGGGCCCACTTTTTTCCACTTGGTTCATCCTTGTCATGCCACACACGTGTCCCATGATTAATTTCAAGACCAAATATTGATTTTTCTATTTTATTTAATTTTTAATAATTTAATTCATTTTAAATCTTTGAAAATTCAAATAAAATTCAAAAACCAATGGAATAGTGTCATGTGAATTTGGACAACTTCCATGCATCATGGGCCAATTCAAAAACTCAGGCTAGGGTTAAGTTTCACACTAGGTCTAGGTCTTGGCTAAAAAGAAGGAAACTTGGTTAATGGTAAAAACCCTAGGACTAATTCCTTCATGAGCATGAATTAAGGCCAAATAACAAGCTAATTTCCATCCATTATAATCACTAAGTCAAACCCTAAGCCTAACAGATCATAAGCTGCGCCCAAACAAGCTTTTGCAAATTGAAATTTTTCCTAAAAACTCAAACACTGAAAACTAGTTTAAAGAGAGTTTTAGGCCTTAATTCTTTTTCCATTAGCATCCTGGACAAATTCTGAACGCATCCCAATTCCAAACATCTTTCAAAACTCCCTGAACTGGTATCCATGAGTCAAACTGTGAAGCAAAGTTTTTGAAATCGCATAGCATAATTCAAGCATTTTTTTTCATTTTTATTTATGTATTCATGATCACAACGATGTTTCTAAGCTAACCATGGTGTTTGATTGCTTTTTTGTTGACCATACGTGATTCTGCCATTGCTAAAATTTAGGGTTACAGGTTTCTTAAATTAGGGTTTTTGCGTAGAGGAAAAATTAGGGTTCCTGAAGACCATGGTTGAACTCAGCGTTTAGAGACGAAGAAGAAGATATGCTCGCGAACAATTTATGAAGCACGTGGACCTAATCGCTATTTTTTGAAAGCTAGCTTTAAGCCACGCATGAAAAACCGTGGCCAATGTGTTTTGTTTTTACAGGGATGAAGATGATGGTGTCGTGTCACACAGGGACAGGTCCATTCAAATTTGCGCGCGTTTGGATCATTATGCGTTGGTTTTAATATTTGTTGTTTAATGACCATTATATGTTAATTGAAACACAAGTGGCTCAGTGGACAGGGATGCGTGCATGTGACCTTCAAGACCTGGGTTCAAGTCCCAGGTCAGAACAATTTCCATAATATTTTTCTATTCTAATTCCCATGCAGGCTCAGTAAAACATTCCACCATACGCTGCCAAGGATCAACGGCCATGTGTCCAAGGGAATCAGATCCAAGGCTTAGGTCTGAGGAGTACGCTACACTTGGTCAAATGCATCACACCTGATCAAAAAAGTCAATGGACTTCAAAGCCTAATGGGCCTGATTTGCTAGGCCTATACCTCCTGAATTGGGGACTTCACCCCCCTGGTTTGCCTTATTATTTCTTTTATTTCTTTCTTAAATTTTTCTTTTTATTTCTTTTATTTGCTATGTATTTAGTTAATTATTTTTACAAAAAAATGCAAAAACATCATAAAATTCAGAAAGGCCAAAAAATATAATTTTTATATTTTAATTATTTTCTAAATAAATTGTATGTAAATTACTTAGTTTAATTAGGGTATAATTTTAATCTTTTTTTTATAAAAATCCAAAAAACTAGAATTTAGGTTTAATGACTTTTATTTTCTTTTTTTATTTTTTCCCTTTTTTCAGAATAATAATGTTATTTATTTATTTTCATAAATTAAAAAATGTACATAAATTAATTTAGAATTAAATTAGGTTAAAAGTCAATATTTTCATAATAAACTTAAAAAACAATAGAATTAGGTCTAATATTTAATTTAATTTCAATTAACTCTTTTTTTCATTAAACTTAAAAAATACAAAAATACCAAAACATTTAACTTTAATTTTAATTCTCCATTAATTTTAATTTATTGCAAAAGGGTCCAACGCCCACGTTTATAATTTATTCAATTTGCGCATTTATTTTATATCGCTTATTATAATTTTGTATATGCCCCAAAACCTTGTAAATTTATTTCTCGCATCTTTATTTTATTGCTTCTTTATTTTCAGTCAAATCGGGTTCGGTTTATTTTGGCGATGTGGACCCGCGCCATTTGTAATAGTTTAGATTTATTTTCTCGCAAATATATAACTGTTAATAAATATGCATGAAAGAATGTATGGACTTAAAAATAAAATCAAGCGTAGATCACAACAAACATGACAAGACAAAATAATTGAAACATGACACACGAACCGCACACACCACCCCTAGGGTACGCCTCACTGTTGCCTTTCGAAAGGTGATCGTCGAGTAGAGGATGTCTTAGTAAGTCCTCATGATCCGGGAACCTGGCATGAGGGTAGCTTCTAAGGTGTCTTCCCATTGCTCTGGTGATCACCACGTCCCTAAAACTCGAATTGACCCGAACACCTCCAACGGTGGCGCTACCTACCTCTCAATGGTGGGATGGCACTACTTTAAAGGACATTTACACAGACGAATTCCTTAGGGTAGGTAGGTTCTTAAGGATACTTGCTCTAATTTCAAACAAATCAAAATACTTTTCACACCCACACACTTTCAAAAACTTTCAAAACAAACTTTTCAAACACTCTGACGTACGAGTTGAACTGAAACTTTTTAAAGAATATTTTTGAAACCCACAATTGAAAAGCAAGCAAACCATTTTGAAAACACATTGAGCAAGTATCTAAGAGCCCATGGATAACCATGGATAGAAAGGGTGCTAACACCTTCCCTTTCTATAACCTACCTCCCGAACCGAGAGTAATCTCTTTAAAGGAATTTTTCTGTGCTTTTGTCCTTTCCATTTGGAGAAAATAAAAGACGGTGGCGACTCTTGCTTCCGCGACATTTCGCGAACCAGCTTTAAACAGTCAGTTCCAGATCCACCGATCACACTTCCCATCCATCATTTCTCATTTCTTGTAATTCCTGTTTGGTGGCTTTGACAAGTGATAAAGCATTCAAAAGATCTTGATCACGCTTTTGTAGCACTACACTTAAATCATTTGTAAATCCTAAAATCTCAACCATCATGTATAACATGAAAATAAAATCAAAGGACTGAAGCACATCTAGCAAAAGCATAGTTTCACCATATTTTTCAAATGACGTATCTTTCCCAACTTCTTCAAGTACCTCAATAATGGAACCATATAAAGTCATCAAACTAGTGAGAGTCCTAAAGTGGGAACCCCAACGAGTGTCACCCGCTATAGCAATAGACGATTCTTGATTTAATCCACTACCAGTCTCTATCTCACCCTCTTCAATCAATTTAGCAAATTGAGATACTTGTTTGTCCTGAAGCAATTCTTGTCTCTTGTTAGAAGACCGTATGAAATTAACAAGCATATTGACCTTACCGAAAAAACCACTAACATCTTTGTGAGTCTTAGCACATGCAACAAGTGCTAATTGAAGTTGATGGGCAAAACAATGCACATAATAAGCTGATGGATTTTCATTTTGAATTAAAGTTCTCAAACCACCAAACTTACCTCGCATATTGCTAGCTCCATCATATCCTTGCCCCCTTATGCTAGATAAACTCAAGCCATTAATAGACAACAACTTCTCAAGTGCCTCCTTAAGTGACTTAGCACTTGTTTCTTTAACACTAACAATCCCAAGAAACCTTTCTTTTACCAAACCATCACTATTAACATAGCGAATAACAACAACCATTTGTTCTTTACCAGCAACGTCATCGGATTCATCAATCAAAACACAAAACACATCATCCGCAATATCACATACAATTTGTTTAGTTATTTCACATGCACAAGCAGCAACAAGATCCTTTTGAATCTTAGGGGCATTCATAAAGTTATTTCCTGGAGCACAATTTATTACCTTAGCTATCTCTGGGTTAATTTCCTTTAGAGTGTCCACCAACTCAAGAAATGGCCCCTTAAATAAAGAGTTAAAGGACTCGTCACTCCCTCTAAATGGCATGCCACACCTCAAAAGAAACTTAGTAGCTATAAGAGATGTGTTTACACGAACACGATATTCAGAATTCATTTGTTTAGTTTGATTAACAAATGCAGCCTTAATACTTTGGTTTGGGTTCATGAGAGCGTAACTCATATGCACACAATCAATATGACTATTGGAAGAAGTTCCATGATTAGCCAATCTGTGAGAATTCTTCCAATCACCAAACCCCTCTATCACAAAGTGATCTCCCCCGTATTTAGAGACATTCTTAAACAAAAAACATGGCAAGCAAAATGCCAGGTCCTTAGATTCACTATAATCAATCCAATCATACAAATCAAACCAATTTTTGCAAAATCTACGTCTTTGATTACCTTGAACAGACCAAGGGTAAACAAAATTGTAAGGAGGTTTATGACGACCTATTTTTAAATAAGCTTTCCTTACCTCATTTTGGATGTCAGGATGATAGCTTGAAATTGGAGGCCTAATTCCTGGATCGGTTTCCAACAATTCATAATCGACAACTTTAATACTCTCACTTGGATGTTGAGTTTCCGATGCTTCTAGATTTACCGAAGAAGTAGCTTTATCTCTAGAAAGCACAGGAAAAAATTTCTTCATCCTATAAAGAGAACAATGAAACCATTAAAATTAGCTATTCACTCTATAAAGAAAATAATAAGAACAATTTATTGTAAAGAAAATATTTATGAGAAATTGAAAATTTACTTTTTTAAAACAAATTGGGGTTTTAGAGTTCAACTCAAATAGAACAAAAGAATAAGAAAATTTTGAAATAGTTAGTTTACCTTTGATTTTCAATCACCCATAAACAATGCAAAATGGTGGGGTTATTGGATTAATGAGAGAAAGAGACAAATATGGAAGTTGATGGGGTTTGAGAAGAAGAGAAAGGGTTTACTCTGTGAGAGAGAAAGAAATAAAAGAGAGAGAAAATTAAGAGATAAAAGTGAGTTGAATAGTTATATAATATTAAATATTAAAATTAATTAATTAATTAAATATATATTAGTATTAGAAAAAAAAAATCTGGTGTGGCTATAGCCACACCTAGCCTAAACATGGATCCGCCCATGTATTAAATATACTATATATTAATATAGTTTATTAAATATATAATAATTAATGAAAAATATGATAACTGTCAAATATGACACATTTGTCCATGGATTTTTTATTAATAAATAATAAATATTAGTATTAATTTTACTTTATTTTCAATTACGCATAAATTTGTCTTCATTTCAATTTATTTACAATTATGTATTGATATTTAAAATGGCTCATTAAAGAAAAAATCATATTCACTAAATATATTTGGCTTTAGCACTCATAATTTTTTTTATTTCAATTTATTATCAATTATTAATTAAAATTAATTACAATTACTTGATTTTTGAAATTTTAATCAAATATTATTAATAATTTATAATAATAAATTGAAAGCTTTTTACAAATCAATAAAATATAAAGTCATAAAGATAAAATATTTTTTTATTTTTAACTTTCAAATAAATTAAATATATAAATTATTAATATTATTATTCCTAACTCATTTATTATACATAAACTTAATAATATTTACTTTCATAAAATACTAATATTTAAATTAATATGCACTGCAAAAAATTAAAAATAAAAATAAAATTTATTTTTTTAATTAAGAAAAAATATTATACAATCTAACCCATAAAATTTTTAAACTTTTTCAAATTTCAAAAAACATCAAGTGACTATTATACCTTTTCTAATTCTAACTTATTAGACTTAACAACATTCTATTAAAATACTTCATCCAAAATTTTTTTTTCCAGTCAAGACAAAAAAAATTAATTTAAACTCCTAAAAATATTTTTTTACTTTCTTTATAAATTAATAAATAAAAACTTATAAGGATAAAAATTTTTTGATTTTTAAATTGCAAATGATTAAAATGATTATTGTTATTATTTTTATTATTCACTAAGTTACTACATAAATTAATAATTATAACTATTGTATTCATCACAATTTATTTATTTATTTGTGTTTTTCACTAATTACTATATTTATTATTATTTATTTTGTAACATTAATTTACTTATTACTAAATTTTTATTATATACCCCTAAGAATATAATCAACTTAAATTTTAAATGGTTATAAAGATATAAAATATAAAGTAATAACGATATAATCTTTTTTATTTTTAAATTTAAAATAAACTAAATAATAAAAATGATTAATATTATTATTCCTAACAAATTAAATATTTTTTATTCTGTTTTTATAAATTAAATAAAATCAGATTCAACCAAATTCAATTAAAATTACAATATTATAATTTAACCCAAATTCAACCTAAAATTTAACTAAATTCAGAAAATATACTAAATTCAAATTTTTTTTTCAAGATATACCTCTTATCTTCTAACTCCTTCAATCTTCTTGTCCAACCTTTTTGCAATCTACTTCTATCAATCTTCTTCTATTCAAAGAAAAATTAAAAAAAATTACAATCCCATAATACAGTAAATAAAAATTTGTTAACAAAATAGAGACAAAATTGAATTGAATTTACCTTAAAACAAGAATTAATGGAGATTGAAGAGATTTTATATTGGAGAAGAAGAAATTTTATGAAGAAGAAAATAGTTATGGAGGGATGGAATGAGGAGAAGAGGGTTGAAGAAGAACAGTAAGTGCGACGTGAAAATCACGCTGCAACGTTGCCATGTGATTTTCACGTCGCAACCATCCCAACAGTCATATTCTCTTTCTTCACATGCCTTCAAAGTCTGAACACGTCAGTCTGTAATGATTTGATTTTTCCCTCTTAAATGTTGCGACGTGAATAACACGTCGCAACTTACTTTTTCAAAATTTCAAAATAACAACCATTTGAACGTTAAACCAATTAAATTATTTTTTATTGTATTTTTAGTAGCGACGTGAATCTCAAGTCGCAACATATTTTTTTTATAAAAAATCAGACAACCATCAGACTTCTTTATTTTATTAATAAAACATGTTACCACGTGATTTTTACGTCGCAACTGGCTTTTTTTAGCCACATGAAAATTACGTGGCAAAATCACGTGGCTGAAGATGATATTTCTTGTAGTGTTATAAAATAGTTGTGAGTGATTAATAGTATAGTAAATTTTTACATTTTTAAGTATAGAAAAGTTATATATTTCTATTTTAAAATAAATGTCACTTAAAAAACTTAAAATTTCTTTAAAATAAATGTTATTATAATTATTATAAAGAAAATTAATTTTATTTTTAAATTTATATTATATATACAGTTCCGTATTATGCTTTATTGGAAAAGTTATAAAGAATTAACAAAATTAGTTTGATAAAAACAATAATTTTTTTTAAATATTTTTAACATGTATATGTATGAATACTTACTCCATCCAAATTTATAAATAAAAAAAAAACTTTACTTTTTTATTTTAAACTATTAAAAAAATTAGTTCTATCTATTTAATCATTTTATTTTAAGAATATACTAGTACCTTCTAAAAATTACTTTTAATTATTTGGTTTAACTTAATTAAAATTACAAAAAATCATACTATAAATTATAATGTTTTTGATTTCTTAATAAATATAAAATGAATTACAATCTTAATCTATAAATTTATTTATTCTATAAAATTAATCTTTTTATTTTAAATTCAAACAATTTAGATCTCATTTTCATTTTTTCCACTAGAAGTTTAATTTAGTTAATTAATAATCATAATCCATGTTTAAAAATTAATTCCACCTCCCATTACCATCATTAGTTTAAGGGCAAAATATGAGAAGAGGTCTAAACAATTTAAATTTAAAATAAAAGACTATTTCCATAAATAATGTAAAATAATAGAATAAAATTATAATCAATTTAGAACCATGAGTATATTATTTTGAAGAATTTAATGAAAATAATTTAGCAGTGTGACGTGGGCAGCGGAAATGTAAACTGTTGGATTAATCAAGCGGTTGAAAATAGTGATGAAAACAATACACGATCGCTATAAATTGCACCCACGTTCTCAGTTTAGTTATCGGCGCTAGAAAACCTAAACCAAACCTATCGAAAAAACCGATTCAGATCTCTGAATCTGAGCCACATCAATCACCAACAACACCAGATCTCGATCTACCTGAAGAAGAATGATTCAAATTCGACGCGTAAGTAGGTAATTGATGAAGGTGAGTGGTTGAAACGAGTGATTGAATCTGAATCTGGATCAATGGGTTATGTAAAACGAGACACACACGAGGAGTCCTCTTTTTTGTCTCGTCTTACATAATCCATTGATCAAGGTATTTTCCTAATTCACTCGTTGTTAATTGTCTCAGTTATTCGATGTTCTTTTGATGTTTCTTATGTAACCTTATAGGATGTTTCTGTTGTCCTTGTTCTGTCTGTGAAGGTAGTTTTCTGTTGTGGTGTGTTTCTCTCTTATTTTTAGCATAGAAATTTTGTAACGTGTGCGTAATTGTAGATTCAAAACAGTAACCAAATAGTTTGGAATTCATATTCCTTGTTTCATGTTTTTCTTTTTCAGGTAAAGTGATGTCACTGCCAAACTACAAAGTTTTTTTTGAAACTTTTTGTGGATCTGCAGGCTGTAGCTGGATTTGGTGACTTAGTTATCATAGCATCAATTTTTACTTGTTAAATTGATGCCCAAAATAGCTTGATGCTATTAGTTTGGTTTAGTGAATGAGGTTTCTTTGTTTTCAATCACTTATATATGCTTTGTAATGGTAATATAGTTTTGTTTGATCATATTAATGTGACATTGTTTTATTTTATGCTTTTGGGTGAAACTATAACCTTTTCTTATAAAAATAATAGTAGTGGTATCATTTTTTCAAAGAGTGGGACTAAAAACATTACCTGTGATTTGTCTAAAACTAAGAATAAATTTGTTTTACGTTCATAGTTTACAAGTATATAGCCTATAGATCAACTTTTCATTGAAATTTCATCGGTGTTTTAACATAAAAAAATACTACGAAAGAGAAGGGGAGTTAAAAAACCCCATCAAAAGAAAGAAGATAACAAAAGAGAAGGGGAGATAAAACTCCATCAAAAGAAAGAAGATAACCTAATGAAAGGTAAGAAAATATTTACAAAATATTTTCTAGTTCTAGAAGGGATGAAATTAAAAAATCTAGTTGGATTAAAAGTGAGACCTATATTTAAAAAAAAAGTGAGACCTAAAAGGTTTGCACAAAACTTAGACGGATCTGTACACTTAGTCTAACGGTTAGTCTAACAGGCTCTTAAATAGGGATGTCAGTTTGGACCTGTTAATGGCGATCCCCACGGGGAACGCCCCGTTCGGGGCCCCAAAGATGGGGAATTTTCCCCCGTGGGGGCGGAGATGGGGAGAAAAATTCCCCCGAGAGCATTTCGGGAACGGGGAATACACCCCCCGCCCCGCGGGGACCCCGCCTATTATTTTAATATAGTTAATTTAATATATATATTTTAGATTAGGTTTTTTAGTTATTTCCTTTATGTTTATTTATAAAAATAAATAAATAAATATTCATGTATTTATTAAGAGAGAAATGTAAATATTAGACCCTAAAAAAGTTGAAGCGTTTCATTTTCTTCTGCCAGACATTTAGAGTCTCACACGTTAGACTCCTTTTTTTCTTCTCCATTCATCTTCCTCTTCCAATTCCATCTTCTCTATTTGGTGTGCTTCCATTATTCATCTTTAAATTTGTTCATGTAATTATTTATAGGAAAAAATAGATTATTTCTCTTTGATTCTCATAAATCTGTTTATATTATTGTTTATAGAAAAAAGTAGATTGTTTCTCTTTGATTCTCATAAACCTGTTCATGTAATTGCTTATAGGAAAAGTTGATTATTTTGATTAAATTTAAATTAAATTGTTTAGAAATTTTAGAGTTATCAAATCATTTGCATATTAAAAAAATATAAAATAATCAAAAAATTACTCATTTTTATCTCCTTTTAAATATTTTTGTGTTCATTTTTTATCTATACTATGCATTTGTAATTAAAATAATGTCGTCAGTTTTTCCTTAAAAAATATTAAAATATACTTTTCCTATTTTTTATTAAAAATATTTTTTATTAAAGTATATTTTAATATTACAATCTTGGAAGATGGTGTCTTGCTTGATAAACAAAAAAAGGAAAATTTTGACATCTTAGGATGGTGGAAACAAAATGGTTTGAAATTTCCAACTTTGCAAAAGATTGCAAGAGACTTTTTAGCAATTCCTATCTCTACCGTTGCTTCAGAGTCCGCCTTTAGTATTAGTGGTCGTGTTTTAAGTCAACAACGTAGTAGGTTGAAGGAAGACACTTTAGAGGCTTTGATGTGCACTCAAGATTGGATCCGAAAATGTATAAAAGGTAATATATTTTTATCTTTTACAAGATTAATTGAAAAGGATTTTTAAATTTTAATTTAGCTATTTGTTTCTTAGGTTATTCAAAAACGTTGACTCAATTCGAATGTGTGAATGAAGATATGGATGATGATGATGATGATGATAATAAGGTAATTTACATATTAGTGTTGATTACCTTTTAGTTTTTAAAGTATTTTTTTAAGTAAATATAATTATTGATTGTTTACTTTTCGTAGGAAAAAGAAAGTCATATCTAATTGTGGAATGAGGAAGAAGACCTTGCAAGAAAAAGTTGGAAAGAGAGACATGATTGATCATTACTTGTTTGGATATTTTGCTTAATATTTTAGTTTATTTATATGTAACTTTGTTTTAAGTATTTTGATATTTCTACTTTACGTGTGTTATCAATTGAGCAAATAGAGATATGTTGACTTTTGCTTTTAGTTGACTTATTATGAAGTATTTTTTAGCTTTTCAAGCATACTCATGATGCTAAATTTTATAATTATCCCTTATTAGTTTTGATGAAGTATAGTTTTTTAAGCATAATTATCCCTTTCTATGTTATGGATTTTTTTAGTTGTTTAGGCATATTGTTACTTTAAAAAGTATTATAGTTCATTTTGTTGAATTTTATAGCATTTTATAGAAATTTATAAAAAAAATATTATTATTTTGTGTTCCATTAGTATTTTTAATAAAAAATAATAAATATCAAATACTAGTATTTTTTAATAACATAATAAATATGTGAATTCTTTGTGCTTTTTATTTTTATAGAAAATATAAACATTTTAAAAAAATAAAATATTAATGAATAAATGTAGGATCTATGGGGATCCCCGCGGGGAACGGGGATCCGCGGGAAACGGGGATGGGGATAGAAATTTCCCCGTGACGGAGATCGGGGACGGGGACGGGGAATGAATTTGATGGCGGGGAAAAAGATGGGGAAGTGTCCCCCCGGTCCCGCCCCGCCCCATTGACATCCCTACTCTTAAAGGATGGTTGGAAAAATCTTTGACAACCAAGATTAAATTTGATTTAATCCAGAGCTTGTTCTAATCATTGTTGTTTGCAACTTCGTTAGCCCTTAGGATTGAATTAAATTCAGCATGAGAGGAGAGTTAAAATTGATACACTCCACAAAAATCAAGAGAAAGTCACCTTTGTGATATTACGGAAAATACCACCGCAGCTCGAAGTAGTATAAGGTATCCTCACAGTTGCACTCGGTCCAACGAAGGCAAGGAGGGCTCTAAATTACCTCTTTAATAGAGGGAGCTTTCGGGGGTGGATGTAAGCACCAAAATCTTTTAAAATGATAAAGTCATGTATGAAATTTGAGGAAGTGGAAGAAAAATTATTAGAGGAAAGTTTCACCTGAGATAATATGTTATTGATGGCCAAACACAATTAAGACTGAATGTTATTATGTTTCGAGTTGTTTCTCATGAATCCAATATTTCTTAGAATCTCTAGAATTACAGTGTTGCCACCAAAATATCAGAGAATTCAGACAACAGTTTAAATTAAGTAAATGAACAAGCTAAAGCCACAACTTTTTTCAAAACTGCACTAAAAAAATAAGTGAGAGGTAGATTCAAACTTGCACTAACACATACTGCATCTGGAGACCAATTTGATACCTCTACTATTAACCATGTCGTCCATCAGAACTTTATCATGCTTGAGCTTCCAAACAAAAATTGATCTTGCTGAGGGATGTAACCGAAAATCAATAAAAACTAAGTCAATACAAGAATTTTAGTCAAATAAATCAGGATTTTTATGCGGCTGACACAATGCAGAGTGGAATATGGTGAACACGACATAACACTTAATGTAAGAAGTAAAATTATAAAAGTTTATATATATTGGAAGGGTGAAAATGTCTTTGGAACACATCTTGTTAAAATCGCTATAGTTAGTACATATTCTCCATTTTTTAAATAATTTTTAAAATAAATCTTTAGCTTTGAAAATAAATTCTTCATTTACAAGGTTATTAACAACATCTTGGCTAGACATGGTTTTGCACTAGAGTGGGAAAACAAAGAGCAGGGGGTTTGATCCTCTTATGGAAAGACAACTTTCAACTTAGTATTTCTTCCTACTCTATTAATCATATCGAAGGCTCCACCACTGATTATTATGATCTACTTAATTGGTCTTTTTGTGGTATTTATCGCTTCCCTGAAGAGAAAAACAAGTAGAAAATTGGGCAAGTTTGTGTGCTTTAGAGATTTAATTGATGTGCTGACTGAATCTGAGAAACAGGGAGGTCTTAGCAGAACACCTGGATAACTTTATGTTAGAAGAAACATTATGGATGTTTATGGTCTCCAAGACCATGGTTTCGAAGGGTATCCTTTCACCTGGACAAATGGTAGAAGGAATGAGGACAATATTCAGGGCTGGTTGGACAAGAGTTTGGCTAAGGAAAGTTTTTTCAATAGATTCTCACCAATTAGGGTTTCTCATTTGGCTAGATATGGTTGTGATCATGCAACAACCGGAATTCAGTTGGAGTCTGATAATGACTCGAAAAATAGGAAAAGGCCATACATCTTTAGATTTGAAGAATTGTGGTGCAAAGATCCAGCTTGTGAAAATTTGGTGGCTCAATTTTGGAATAACAGTACTAAAATTGGGTTTCAAAAGTTAGAGGCCATGAAGGAGTTGGATGACACATTCAAGGATTATCGTAGCAATAATGTGAGAAAAGAGATTTGCAGAATTGAGAATTTGCTGAAGGAAGATATCAAATGGGATACAGATCGGTCTAAAATTGAGGCGTATAAAGCTCTGGAAAGACAGAAGGACAATTTATTACAGATGGAGGAAATAGCTTGGAGGCAAAGGAGCAGAGTTATGTGGCTTAATCACGGTGATCAAAACACTAAGTTTTTCCATGGAAAAGTTAGTCAGAGAAGGAAAACAAATACCAATTGTAAGCTTAGTGATCTTACCGGTTGATCAGAACCTGTGAAGTGGTCAGAAGATGATCTGTAATCGGGTTGTGATATCGAGGAGAAAAAGGGGTTTGTACCTGCAAGGCACTCCGACGATCAAGTAAGAGTGGGAACAAGGAGATACAAACAAATTATTAGGTGGTAAATAGTGAATATTTGATACCCTCCCCTCACAGGTGTGAGGGTTTATATAATGTCCATAACGCATGACCATTGGTTCCTGATTTCACGCCTGGATATACGAGTCCGTAAAATCAGTTAACTGCCAGGTGTTGGCTGAAGATTTTGATGATATTATTAGAAGCGAAGCAAATTGGACGTTTCGATTGGAATAAAGCAAGATGTCATGTTTCGAAATGGTAGAAGCAGTGCTTCGAATAGGCATATCAAAGCTTGGAGCTTCGAGTGACAGTTATGAGGACATATTCAAAGAAGTCTCGAAATGATAACAAGGCTGTGTCCAAGAAATGCGTTCGAAGCGAAGAAGTGCCAAAACATTTGAAATTCAAATGCAAGCGGGATGATTCGAAATTTAAAATATATGCGCTGGAGCATTTGAAGACGCGTGGAAGCTAGAGAAAGGCATTTGCTCTGCATGTTCTGAACGTGGCAGAATCTTATAGCAAGACCGTTATGGTCGAAGTAGTATAAATAGAAGTCTTAGCATTATGATTTCGTGTGTCATATCTATTGTACAAAAAACTCAGTAAACATTCAAAATACCACATGGCTAGGGAAACGAATGCACGAGCAATGTACGTATGATAACACCAAGTATTTATGATTTAATCAAACTCTTTATCATTTCCAGTATTTTCCTCTATCTTCATGTCAATACCATTCAAAAGCCTTTGCATTAAAACATTTTCATTCGAAGTCTTTTTACTGATGCCTTACATTTAAATGTTTTCTTTCCATTTCAAATACTTTACATTTCAGAAACTTTTGCACATTTCATGCCTTTATCTTCAAGCTTTTATCATTCGAACACCTTTTTTCACTTAAAGTCATTTTACTTTCCGCATTTTATCAAAACGGGTCTTTGTAATTTGGCGATGTATAGACCCGCGCCTTGTAATAGCGTAGCTTTTATCTTTCCGCATTTAAATTTCCACACTCTTAAATTCTAAACTTTGTATGAAAGAATGTATGCTAATAAAAAACAAGCGTAGCTCACAATGCCATGATCAAAGATAAATATTAACTGAAAACAACACACAAATACACACACCACTCTTAGGGTACGCCTCACCTGTTGCCTTCGAAACGTGGTCGTCCAGTATAGGACGTTTTAGTAAGTCCTTATGTCCATGATCCAATTGCCTCGAAATAGTTGCCTAAAATCAGTTGCCTTGGAATAGTTGCCTCGAAACGGTTGCCTCGGATTAAAAAAGGATCAAGGACATAAGGGTAGCTTTTAAGGTGTCCTAACTGTTGCTTCGGTGACCACACTGTCCCTACACTCGAATTGACCCGAACACCTCCAACGGTGGTGCTACCTACCTCTCAATGGTGGGATGGCACTACCTTAAGGACATTTACACAGCCTAATTCCTTAGGGTAGGTAGATGACTCATGGATACTTTCTCTCTAAAAAACAAATCAAAACTCTTTTCACACCGACACTTTCAAAAAGCTTTCAAAACAATTTTTCAAACACTCTTGAGGACTGATACAAGAGTTATTCAGAAATCTTTCAAAGAAACTTTTTCAAACCCACTCACATTTTGAAAAGCAAACATTTTGAAAACATAAGAGCAAGTATCTAAGAGCCCATGGATAACCATGGATAGAAAGGGTGCTAACACCTTCCCTTTCTATAAATCTACCTCCCGAACCGAGAAACTATCTCATAAGGAATTTTGTTGTGCTTTTGTCCTGTCCATGTTGGAGAAAATAAAAGACGGTGGCGACTCTTGCTTACCGCGACATACGCGATCCAGCTTTAAACAGTCAGTTCTAAATCCACCAATCACAGAAAGGTTGCTGCGTTGCAGATTCATCAGAACCACAAGGTATGTCGAATGGTTAGCAAATATAGTGCCTGTTATTAAGAAAAATGGTTCTTTGAGAATCTGCATAGACTTTAGGGACTTAAACACTGCAACCCCTAAGGATGAGTACTCCATGCCTGTGGTAGAAATGTTAGTAGACTCTGCTGCAGGATTCGAATATTTAAGTATGTTAGATGGATACTCTGGGTATAATCAGATTTTTATTGCTGAAGAAGATGTTGCCAAGACAGCATTTCGTTGCCCAGGAGCCTTAGGCACCTACGAATGGGTGGTGATGCCTTTTGGTTTAAAAAACGCTGGGGCAACTTATCAAAGGGCGATGAATTCGATTTTCCATGATTTCATTGAAACCTTTATGCAGGTGTATATTGATGATATAGTCATCAAATCTATATCTGCAGAAACCCATTTGCATCATTTGAGTCAATCATTCGAACGAATGAGAAAACATGGCTTAAAGATGAATCCCCTTAAATGTGCATTTTTTGTGCATGCTGGAGATTTCCTTGGCTTTGTGGTTCACAAGAAAGGAATTGAGATCAACCAAAACAAAACCAAAGCCATAATGGAGACGAAAGCACCTACGTCAAAAAGGGAGCTGCAATCTTTGCTAGGGAAGATTAACTTTCTCAGAAGGTTCATTTCGAATCTGAGTGGAAGAACCCAAGCTTTCTCTCCGTTGCTTCGTTTAAAGCAAGGCTAAGCCTTCGAGTGGAACGAAGCCCATCAGGAGGCATTTGACAAGATAAAAAGATACCTCTCTCAGCCTCCCATCTTGTCTCCACCTTCATGGGGAAAGCCCATGAGATTGTACATATCTGCCTCTGAAGTTAGTATAGGTAGTATGTTAGCACAAGAAGATAGCAATGGCATCGAAAGAGCCATATACTATTTAAGTAGAGTATTGACTGATGCAGAGACCAGATATATCAATTTAGAAAAGCTATGTCTCTGTTTGTACTTCTCTTGTATGAAACTTAAGTATTATATAAAGCCTGTTGATGTTTATGTTTCATCTCATTTTGATGTCATTAAACACATGCTTTCAAAACCAATAATGCATAGCAGAGTTGGTAAATGGGCTTTAGCCTTAACAGAATATTCTTTGACTTTCATGCCTTTAAAAGCTGTGAAAGGCCAAGTGATTTCTGATTTCATTGTGGACCATTCATTGGTTGAACAGACTGTCCTGAGTTATGTTGAAATGCAACCATGGAAATTATACTTTGATGGTTCGATCCACAGGAATGGAAGTGGTGTTGGAGTCCTTATAATTTCTCCTGAAGGAATTCCAACAAAATTCAAGTATAAATTAGATGGTCCTCGTTGCTCGAACAATGAAGCTGAGTATGAAGCGCTTATTGTTGGACTTGAAGCTTTGTTGGAATTGGGGGCAACTAGAGTCGAAATTAAAGGAGACTCAGAATTAGTGGTCAAGCAAATAACAAAGGAGTATAAATGCATAAAGGAAAACCTGATGATATACTTTGTCATAGTTAACAGGCTACTTAGAAAATTTGAATACATGGATATTCAACATATACCAAGAATAGAAAACCAAGAAGCAAATGACTTAGCACAGTTGGCTTCAGGTTATAAAGTTTCTGCCAGAAACTTTGAGGATTTAGTTGAATTAAGAGGTAGAGTTATGGCTACTAGATTCATACCATCAGATCTATAGAGTATGAAATTGGGTTATGCTGAGAAACAGGGATTCGAAATATTAGCCATAAACACTTTATCAGACGCAGATTGGCAAAGTCCACTTGTGAGTTATTTAACAAACCCAACTCTGAATGTTGATAGGAAGATAAAATATAGAGCATTGTCATATGTCCTCATGGGAAACAAATTGTTCAAAAAGACCCAAGAAGGCGTATTAATGAAATGCCTAGGAGAAAGTGAGGCATACTTAGCATTGTCAGAAGTCCACTATGGGGCATGTGGGGCACATCAAGCGGGTCATAAAATGAAATGGCTGTTATTTTGATATGGCAGGTATTGGCCCAGCATGCTCAAAGATTGTATAGACTTTGCTAAAGGTTGTGAAGAATGTCAGAAACATGCAGGGATTCAACATGCCCCCGCAAGTGAGTTGCATTCAATCATTAAACCATGGCCATTTAGAGGATGGGCATTGGATTTAATAGGAGAAATAAATCCTGCTTCATCTAAAGGACAGAAATATATCTTGGTAGGAATAGATTATTTTACCAAGTGGATCGAAGCAATACCATTAATAGTTGTTAATCAAGAAGCTATTATTGAGTTCATACAGAAACAAATTATCTATAGGTTCGGATTGCCAGAGAGCATAACCACAGACCAAGGTTCTGTGTTCACCGGTAGAAAGATGCAAGAATTTGCTCAAGAAATGGGGTTTAGATTACTAACATCAACGCCATATTATGCTCAAGCAAATGGCCAGGTCGAAGCAGCTAATAAAGTGATAATAGGGTTAATCAAGAAACATATTGGTAAAAAGCCAAGGAACTGGCACAAAACTTTGGACCAAATACTATGGGCATGTAGAACATCTCCTAAAGAAGCTACTAACACCACGCCTTTCCAACTCACATTTGGTCATGATGCAGTTCTGCCAGTAGAAATTCATCTACAATCAGTTCGAATTCAAAGACAAAACGAAATTCCAGCTGCATTATATTGGGAGATGATGATGAATGAGTTAGTAGAATTGGACGAAGTTAGATTGCATGCATTGGAAATCCAGATGAGACAAAAGGAAAGAGTGGCCAGGGCATATAACAAAAGGGTGAAAGGAAAAGCATTCACTATTAATGACTTAGTCTGGAAAGTCATATTGCCCATGGACAAGAAAAATAAAACGTTAGGTAAATGGTCACCTCATTGGGAAGGGCCTTTTCGAATAATAAAGGTATTCTCAAACAATGCATATGAAATCGAAGAGCTGATGGATGATAAACGTATCCTAAAGGTTAATGGGAAATATTTAAAGAAATATAAGCCACGCCTGCAGGAGATTCGAATAGTAACAACGTAATCAGAATATCATAAAAATGCCAAAATGGCAATATGGGGTTGCCAAAATGGCGTTGTTCAAATGTTACATACAAAAAACCAAAATTTAACCAAATCAACACTAAGATTTAGAAATAGGCATTATTCTTCAATCTGTTAAAGGTAATTCGAAAAGACTCAAGCCTTTGTTGAGCAAAACGTCTTGCTCCCTCTAAGGTAGCCACTTCTCCTTTGAGTTGTTCTGCAATTTCCATTTCTGCAAGCCCCTTGTTGAGGAGCTCTTCGAATTGGTTGCCAGGAGTGTTGGTTTCGTAGGCTAATTGTTGTTCTTGAGCCTCTTTAACCTTATGTTGAAGTTCCTGAATTTGCCTTTCCCAGAGAAGGATGGACTCAGCTCGAGCCTCATAATCAGTTTTTGCTTGCTTTAGATGCATGGCTTGATCCTCAGCTTCTTGAGAGAGTTTCGAAGCATGCTCATAAGCAGCATCCATTGCAGTTCGTTTTTCTTGAACCTTTCTGGAAGCAAATTCATCTTGGAGAAGGTACCCAGTCACGTTGTCTAGCAAAGATTGAAGATCGAACAAGATAGTGCTAACTGGCAAGGAGCAGATAGCAAGGTTGACTTTTGTAAGTAACTCCTTCATAGTGTAGCAAGCTGTGCTATCCTTTTTGAGCACTTCGAACAAATCCACATCAAGAATTGTTCTCCTAATCCTGTTAAGAAGTATAATTCTATCATCTGTGGGCAACGAATGGCTAGTCGAACTTGTGCCAGCCCTAGCAGGTGGAATATCCCTTTGAGCCAGCTTCGCCTTCATGTACCCAATAGGGTCATTTCGTCTCAGGAGAGCAAGCTCCTCTTCAGTCATTCGGGACAGAGACGGTTGAGGGAGTTCTGCCCCGCAGGGGAGTCACATCCATTTCGACTTCCATGGGTTTATTGGTCGCGTCACCGTCACCTTCATTCGTTTCATGCTCATTATCTTCTTCATTATCATCCAAGTCCACCACTTCGATATCTTCGTTCTCGCTACTATTTGCATCTGACTCTGTCCCAGCAGTCAAACCATCGTTGGCATCTCCTTCCTCAGACCCTTCTTCTGCAGATTCTTCGTTTCTTTGATCAGAATCAGCTTTCTCTCCTTCAGCGTGAATGTCCTTTGGATCCTCTTGAAGGGTTTCAAGAGGGGACTTTTGAAGAGAAGTTCTTTGTAAAGTCTCTGCAGATTCATGAAGCGATGCTTCATTTGTTTCTTTTAGAGGAGGAGAAGTACTCTGGTCATCTTGCTGCTCTGAAGCCCCAGCCAGAACCGCCATATTGGAGGACCCTTTGTTCTGCACAAGATTGCTGGAATCCCCTTGAGGAGAAGAGTTGATCGGAGCAGCAGTTTTCGATGGTGAAGTCGAAGTGGTAAGAGCTGGATTCAAAATATCCTACAGAAGCAAAAGAATATTATAAGCATGCACCAAGGTAATGAATAATTATTTTGTCAAAGATTTAAAGTTCAATTTACCTGTGGACTCTCAGAAGAGAGGTTGCTAGCTATGCGTTCCAACATTACGTTGGAGGTCGAAGATGGAATTTTGGATTTAGGTGAGGGAGCAGCATCCCTAGAATCGAGTCCAGAGACACTAGTTGGTACAGCACTTTTGGAAATTTCCTTCTTCTGCTTCTTCTTCGAAGCAGCTGGTAAATTCCCTCCAGCATTGGGGTCTTCCCCAGTAGTGTTTGTTTTTCGTTTCTTTGGAGTGGTTGGCGGAAGTTTGTTAGTCTGAAAAGATTTAAACAATAAGTTAGATGCAAATCATGAAACATTAGTGTATTCGAAACATCAAGGCTAATTGATTACCTGTGGAGTTGGGGCACTGGTTATTACTGGTGTTGTTGTTGTTGTTGTTGCAGCAGTTGTTGTTGGTTTAGATAGAGTCACAGTATCAATGGTTTCGATAGAGGCCTGAGAGGCGCTCCCTTCTTTTGACTTTGAAGCAGCAGTCTTTATCCTGATGGCTGAAGATCGAAACAATTAAGGCAAAAGTTAAAAATGTAGAAAATGAGAAACATTTGGGATTTTCCCAAGCATTCGCACCTGTGCCTTGATCAGATTTAATCGACATGGCAGCAAGGTCATAGCGAAGATGTCCTGGGAAATCGTGGAGCCAATGTCGATCCCATGTCACAGTCTCAGATGGCTTTGGTTTCTTTTGAAGATATTTGAACATTTCTTTGCAAGTGAACCACCAAGGGTATGGAGGAAACCAAGCCAGAGCCAGTTATGAGGTAGGTAATCTAGGAAATTTAGGTGGATGCATTTCGAATGCCAACCTATACCTATCCTTAGGTGACAACCCTGAAGGAAGTTTTAACTTAGAAATTTTTTCTTTGAATTTTTCCTTCAAGGTCTCAGCCACTTGATGCACAGTGGATTCCAAGTGTGTGGGATCATAAGTAGTTTCGAAATAATTTTGAAAAGCCTTAATCTCTTTGGCATGAGTAAACATACCTTTCTTGGATTGTACCTGCACATCAAATGCATCAGTTAGTTTCTGCTGAATAGTAAGAGTATCGAACATATAAGTCTGATAGAACTTTGTCCACCATTCCAGAAACCCCTTTGCTGTAAGGTGTGTAGGTTCGAAAGTTATTAGTTCAAAGTGGGCGAAGCCTTGGTATTGTTCCTGCTGTAGTTTGGCTTCTCTTGCCTTGAAGGTTCACCCAGAGGTGATGGCATTTTCTGTTTGGAATAGGGGTTCAGGAATTAGTTGGCACAAGCCAAATTGTCTCGAAACGAAGTTGGGTTGATAAGCAAAAAGGAAGATTTGATTCTTAGCAGGAGTAATTCGTGAAGAGATTAGTCTGGGTAGCAAAAAGGCTCTCCATACATCTTGAATTTCTTTGCTTTTGATTGCTTCCGAGAGAGCCATGGTGAACCATGAGGGTCCATGAGTCCTTGAAGCGAAAGGCGCCATGGTCTCTTCGAATTTATGCCTCTTGGAGAAAATCATGATATATTTTGAGAAGAGAACTTTGAAGTCATCCTTATCATTGTTTGGGGTAAGTCTTCGCAGCCTAGTGCCTTCGATGATTCTATCCGCTATTTCTGGGTCTTGTTCAGCAATAGTGTTGGCAGTTGATCGTGAAGGTTCGAACATGGCATTGAGCCATAACTGGAGTAACAAGAAAGGGACAGCTAGCAGGATGTTTTTGGAGGTGTGAGATTTCAAACTTGAAACAGCTGACCTTAGACTTTCGTAGAGATCAACTAATAGCAGTTCGCTTAAACACACCCTCCGATTCTCATGCAAATCTCTAGCTAGAGGAATAAACCTACTGGCTACCTGTACGGATCTGCTGCAAAAGACATACCTTGATAACCATAAGGTAAGGAAAGCAATGTGTTCTACATCTGACACATTGTCACCTTCGGTATGATAGTGGCTAATAAACTTTGAAAAGCTAGCTAGCTTGACTTCGAAGTCAATAATACTCGAATGCTCTTCATTTTCAGGAATATAGGTTTCTCCTATTGGTGATAACCCAGTAATGGCTGCTATGTCAAAAAAGGTGGGTGTAATCATTCCACCAGGGAGATGGAAAGTATTGTAAGTACTGTCCCAGAAATATAAGGACGCGAATAATAATGGGTGGCTATAGGTAAAGCCTGGTTTCAATAGTTTAATCAAGTTGTAAATACCTAATTCTTCCCATTGCTGGGATTTCTTAGCTTCTACTTTAGTAAACTAGTTGTGATAAGCTGTGTCGGAGGTGGGGCAAGATCGAAATGGTTTGAAGTTACTCTTTACATAATCTAGCACAAAAGGGTCCTTAGGGGGAATGATTGGATTTTCCACAGTGGTCGAATCAGAAGACTATATTGTCTTAGGGGTATCCATTTTATTAAACAGAGGTTTAAAATTATAACAAACAGGGAAAAATTTTCTGGTGTCTTTTAAGATTTCAAAGACTGTAAGAGGGCCCATTAAAGCTAACCTCTTGCCAGCGGCGTTAGTAGGAATTAGTACCTGGGATGCATAAAGCATTTCCTTCTCTTTTGAGATCATCTGAGGAATAAGAACCGATTGACCTTGGTAGGTTCCAGCCTTGCTTTCCATTATGGTTCCTGTGTTCTTTCCTTTCTTTTTGGAAGCTTTTTTCAGTTGAGATGAAGTTGAAGAAGACATTGTTGGAAGAATGTTGGAAGTTTAGGGTTTCGGTGAGAAAAGAGGAAGAAAAGATTCAGAATGTGGGAAGAAAAGAAAAGACTAAGTTGATGGGTTTTTATAGTGTGGAAGTTTAAACATCCACTGAGTAAGATTGTGATACGTGGTAGTCGTGGGTTGGTTTGAGAAGGAGGTGGCGTAAAATTAATATTGGTAATAGGCGTGATTAAAAGATAATCATTGTTTTGTAACTGCACCATGCTGTGAAATGGTTCAAGGCGGTTAAGGAATCTGAAAAGCGTTGTGATTGACGTGACTGGAGTCATATGCAATAAATGTTACGATGATTCGAAGGTCGCATCAAAATCTTGTATATATGTTTAAAATAAGTATTTCTCAAAGGAATCGAAATACATATTTTAAAGGGGAATTTTGTTGGCTGGAGATTTTGATGATATTATTAGAAGCGAAGCAAATTGGACGTTTCGATTGGAATAAATCAAGATGTCATGTTTCGAAATGGTAGAATCAGTGCTTCGAATAGGCATATCAAAGCTTGGAGCTTCGAGTGACAGTTATGAGGATATATTCAAAGAAGTCTCGAAATGATAACAAGGCTGTGTCCAAGAAATGCGTTCGAAGCGAAGAATTGCCAAAACATTTGAAATTCAAATGCAAGCGGGATGATTCGAAATTTAAAATATATGCGCTGGAGCATTCGAAGACGCGTGGAAGCTAGAGAAAGGCATTTGCTCTGCACGTTCTGAACGTGGCAGAATCTTATAGCAAGACCGTTATGGTCGAAGTAGTATAAATAGAAGTCTTAGCATTAGGATTTCGTGTGTCATATCTATTGTACAAAAAACTCAGTAAACATTCAAAATACCACATGGCTAGGGAAACGAATGCACGAGCAATGTACGTATGATAACACCAAGTATTTATGATTTAATCAAACTCTTTATCATTTCCAGTATTTTCCTCTATCTTCATGTCAATACCATTCAAAAGCCTTTGCATTAAAACATTTTCATTCGAAGTCTTTTTACTGATGCCTTACATTTAAATGTTTTCTTTCCATTTCAAATACTTTACATTTCAGAAACTTTTGCACATTTCATGCCTTTATCTTCAAGCTTTTATCATTCGAACACCTTTTTTCACTTAAAGTCATTTTACTGTTTTCTTGCATTTAAACGCTTTCTTCATATTCCGAATCCTTTACATTCCAGAGAATCTTTTACATTACATGTTTTTATGCTTCGAAGTCATTTACTTGTCTTTTCTACAGTTTTATATGTCTTTACAATTGAACTTTATTCATGCAATTTAGTTTCGCGCGCATTTACTTGATCACGCCTTTAGATCTTTAATAGAGTAATCGAAGTAAGTTAAACACCTACACAACATTCTAAATACCAACCATGAATACCAGTTCTATAATGAGAGTTATCCAAATGACCAATACATCCTAGGATCAATCTAGTCGATCCTGCGAGTTACCAGAGAGATTGAATAACAGTCATTAAGATTATTCGATAGTTTGGAGGACTAGCGGTTGTTTACCAGAAATCACTGTAAACAAATTAGCACACCTGGTGGGACACGTCATTGGCCATTACGGAATTTAGAACAGAGTAAAAAATTGTTAAGACATAACCGTTGTAAAAAATACTCTTTGAGTGATAAGTTTGTGGTTTTATGAACCTTAGAAGTGGTAGAATAACCAATAGCAACCAACCCTTATCCAGAAGAAAACGTTTGAACAAGATGTCTAATTCTGACAATCAACAAGGGGAACAAAATATCCCACATACAACAGGCACTAATATGTCCGCCTCGATGGGAACATCTAATGTGATCCCTTCGAATGCACAGTCTGTTGCATCCTCTACCAGTAATATAGCCACTAATGGAATAAGTGGCATATCAACTAATAGTCCGATCCTAGGAAATACTGGAACCATTGGTTATCCTGGGGGATTCGTCCCACCATCAGGGACACAAACCCATTTCGTCACCCCACTAACTAGACCACCCGGTTTCGATGGTAATAGAACCAGAAATTCCTCTTATGGAATGCCAACATCTTTTATGGCAGGCTTACACAATTCCACATCGAACTCATCACCACAATTAGGGTCTGGGTCTGGGGCAAATCAGTTTATGGCAAATAACCAAGGGTCAGTGGGTTATAGTGCAATGCCTATCTTAACCACAGAAAATCAGTTGGCTTTTAGGCAATTGATGGATGACAGTAACCATAATATGATAGGAGTATTAGCACAAACTATGCAGGAGATATTTGCCCCAATAGTACAAAATGTGACTGTGACAAACAGAGAAAACGCAGATAACATGAGTCGAATAGCAGATTTCTTTGCTCCCCCAGAGAGGGGTAGGCAGAATCAGGCGGGAGTTCGAGCGAATGTACCTATTATAGAACAAGTGGCTAACGACCCACCCTATAGACCGGCCAGAGAGGAGGTTAACTTGGGGGAAAGGGCACAAAGGCCAGAAGCCCCGATGATCCAAGGCCCACAAAGGGAAATTATGGAACCAGGGGGAAAGGGTCGAAAGGCTGGAAGTCCCAGAGTTTCGAGAAGAACAACCTAGAGGGGTTGTCATGGTGGGTCGAAATCAAGATGCTGATGCAGTCGTTCATAGAATTCGAAACGATAACATCTTGGCAGAAAATAATTTAACCACCATGATAGAGAGAATCATGGCCCAAAATGGCCTCAACAAAGGAATTAGAAGGCCAAATTATGCCTCCCCTATATTAGATTACATAATGCACACTGATTTACCAAGGGGATATAAAGTCCCTAAATTTACAAAGTTTGCTGGGGATACCAATGAGTCAACAGTCGAACATATAGCCAGGTATCTAACCGAAGCGGGAGATATAGCCAATAATGAAGACCTCAGGATCAAATATTTCTCAAGTTCCCTGACTAAGAACGCTTTCACATGGTTCACCACTTTGCCTCCTGGGTCCATTGATACTTGGTCTCTTTTGGAGAGATTATTCCATGAACAGTTCTACATGGGACAATCAAAAATAAGTCTGAAGGAACTATCCAGTGTCAAGAGGAAATTCACTGAACCTATAGATGATTATCTGATAGATTCAGGCTCTTGAAATCTAGATGCTTTACAGTAGTGCCTGAACATGAGTTATTCGAAATGGCTGCTGGCGGCCTGGATTACTCTATTCGAAAGAAATTAGACACTCAATACTTGAGGGATATGGCTCAATTAGCCGATAGGGTTCGACAGCTCGAAAGGCTAAAGGCCGAAAAGGCCAGGGTCTTTAAAAATAACAAGAAGGAAAGAATCTCCTATGTTGGAACTGAGGAAGCAAAAGATTATCCTGAATTCGAATTCGAAGAGGTCGAAATCGACCTCGCTGAATAAAAACAGGCACCACCTTACTCCTTCAAGTTATTAGTTCCCACAAAAGGGAAAGAAATTGTTGAAAATGAGAAAAGTGACAAATTCCCAAAGAAGGTTTATACCTTCGATGTCACTAAATGTGACGAGATTTTTGATTTACTTGTCAAAGATGGCCAACTCATTGTGCCATCAAATGTCAAAATACCTCCTTTAGATCAAAGAAAGAAAAAAGGATTTTGCAAGTATCATAGTTTCCTAGGCCACAAAACCTCACAGTGTTTTCTTTTCAGGGACCTAATTCAGAATGCAATTAAAGATGGCAGACTGAAGTTTGCTGATAAAGCAAAAATGAAAGTGGACGAAGACCCTCTGGACGTCGCAGACACCAATTACTCCGAGCCTGCATGCATTGGAGAAATTAACATGGTGGAAGCTGACCAAAGTGACGCTCCAGCAGGAGAGAAAGGTACTGAAAATGAAAGCTGGGTGATAGTCGAAGTCAATGAGGGGGTCACTGAAGACGTCCACAAGCAACCAGAGACTTCGATTGAAGCAGCACCTTTAGCTGTTGCAAAGGAAATCCAGGCTACTGAAGGCCAGGAAAACCAAGAGTTGACACAGGTTACTGAAGGCCTGAGGCTAGAATTGGAGAAAGTCCAAATCACGAAGCCAACCTCCCCTCATAAAGAAATATGGGATACTTTAGGGGAACCCAGTGGAAAGTTTGACTACTTGGTCAAATATTCTGCCCCAGAGAGTTCAAAGGTCCACATTGAGGATATAAAACCCACAGGATGGGGAGGTGATGACGCTAAGGGGGAGGATGTTGAGGTAAACATGGTGGATATGGAGAGACCTCGCTCTGAGATGGAGGAGGTAGAGAGATACTTAGAAAAAGAGAAGTATAAAATGGAGGATAATCATGCTGGAGATGCTAGTCTCAAGGATTACCTCATGATGTGCCACAAAGGAGATACAGGAATGATATTATGCCCTAGGTGCAGCATCCTCTGCAATCAGATAATCGCTGCAAACTTCGAGAGGGTACAAAGGGCGCGAACTGGCAACAACTGGCGCCAGGATAACCAGTTATTCAGGTGTTATCCTAAGGCTGGAGAAAGTTTGCTGGAATTTGTGTTTCGCTGCTACAAAGGGGCAACCAAATGCTTGATATGCCCAAGGTGTTCTGTTGTGTATGATCAAAGCATGGCCAGAGCCTTCGAAACAATCCCTTTCGCCCCTTGCTGGAACCACCAAGAAATTGTTCAGATGGGCCCACGTTTCGATAGCAAATACAATCACCGAAGGCCTGATAGTCCTCATCCCAAGGGCGCTCAAAGAGTGACGTTCAAAATCCCTGCTGAAGTGCCAACAGACAAATGGCTGCAAGTCAGAAATGACAAAGGCAAAGATAAATGGAGAAACACTGAATGAAACGCACGCCATGCTATGACATATAGAAGGCAATTCAACATAGCAAGGATGGAAGAGGTGAGATTAGAGAACTACAAAGGAAGAAACCCCCTGTCAAGATCTCAGTGGCGAAGGCAACAGAGGATTCGAAAGGCTGAAAGGGAAGCTGTGGCAAATGAAGGGGCAACTTCAACAAAAAACCAATGTGAATCTAGCACCAACAAACCCACACCAAAAAATCAAACTGAAGACAAACCCTCAGTTAATAGGAGGCTCTTTTATGAAGTACAACCAAGTGAACCAAAGGAATACACTCCAGGTTCAGAAGAAGACGAAGATATGATAACGGACAACTTCGAATCAGAGGGGGAGTCTTCGTTCAATCTCAATTGCAACGTGGTATCTGTACTTCCTTGCGAGTTTGGACAGGAAACTGAAATTGACGAGTATGAGGAAGAAGATACCATAGATCTGATGAAGCACATGCCTGTGTGCTACTATCTGATGGATAATGGAGCTGTCGAGGAGCAGAATGCGTTCTTCGAGCGTCCAGAACCAGCTATGAAGAACCATCTTAAGCCACTATTTATTCGGGCAAAGGTTGGTGCCCATGGCGTGAATAAGGTTCTAGTGGATGGGGGTGCTGCAGTCAACTTAATACCCCACTTCATGCTGAAAAGGTTAGAAATACGCGAAGGAGACATCAAACCACACAACATGGTTCTATCCAATTATGAAGGGAAAGTAGGCAAAACACTGGGGGTGGTTCAATTGGACTTGACAATAGGCTCAAGCTGTAGGCCCACCATGTTCATGGTGATCGAAGCCAAGGCCAACTACAACTTGTTGCTGGGAAGGGAGTGGATCCATGGCGTAGGGGCAGTTCCTTCGTCAATGCACCAGCGATTAGTTCTATGGAGAGAAGATGGGATCGTGGAAAACATTGAAGCGGACCAGAGTTACTTCATGTCAACAGTCAACTTAGTTGACAAGAGGAATTATGACAAACATCTGGCAAAGATTGCTCCTTGTGTCCCAAATGATGAAATCAACAAAACCAGAAACGCCCACTACTATATGACCCTTCGCCATGATGGCATATACTGGGATAGAAGAATAATCAGTGAAGATGAAGGGGTCGAAAGTACTATACAAAGACGGCCAGCAGGCTGGGAATTCGACAACCTTACCCATGACTGAGTCCTCCTTTTTAAAAAGGATTTCGGCCTATATGGCTGAGAACAAATCAAAGGCGGCCTTAGAGGCTGAAATGAATAAACTGGCTGTAAAGATGAATGAAATAAATGGGGATAGCTCAAAAGGCTCACCCTTTAAAGAACTTGAGATAGATCAAAGGCTGGATGCCATCTATGATAAAGAACCCTTAGGCTTCGAGAGGGACCCCATAGACTCCGGTGCCAAAATGTTGGCACAGGATCCACTCGAAGAAGTGAACTTAGGGGATGAAAACACGAAAAGAATAACCTATATAAGTGCAAAACTTAGCCCAGGACTCAAGCAGGAAGTGATCGAAGTCCTCAAGAAAAACAAAGATTGCTTCGTATGGGATTATGACGAAATGCCTGGTTTAAAGAGGGAGTTAGTGGAACATAGATTTCCAATCAAGGATGGCAAGAAGCCCATCAAGCAAACTCCTAGAAGATTCGCACCAGCAGCAAAGCTGAGATCGAAAGTGTTGTACCCCAAAATTTTCCCTCCCATATTCTTCAAGATTTGGCAAGAGCATGGTCTAAAATCTCTCAAGGATTGCACAGTCCAATTGCCTCCTAACACAGTCAAAATTAGGGTTTTGGTTCTTGCAAAGAAATTGAGGTTTCCAAGGGTCCAATCAAGTTCCATATGCCCATATACAGTGTCAAGCATCCATATGTCAAGTTTCAAGACTCACAACATCAAATTGCACAGTCAAAAAACCCTAAATGCTCCACAGTCAACTGCAGGGGCAAAATGGTCATTTGACAGTCAAAAGTCAAAATTTTGGTCAACATCTTATTTTTAAGCCACAAACATCATTTGATCAATTCTTGATCATGATTCTCAAAGCATGGCTCAAAACGTCTCAAGATGCAAAAGTTTCTATTTTTGTACAGTTGAAAAGTCAACTGCAAATTGACCAAGGCATAACTTCTTCATGGTTTATCAGAAAAATTCCATCCAATGATCATTTTGAAGAGAATGACATTTCCTACAACTCATCTTCACACTTCAAGTCCAAGAAATGCTCTCACAAAAAGTTATCAATTTCAACATTATAGGTTATTTTCAAAAGTCAACAAAAAGGCACTTTAAGTCAAAGACCATAACTTTAGATTGGTAAATCAAAATGACATGGGACCAAAGGCATTGGTTAGAGGACTTCAAGACCTTTCCAAAATGTCCAAGAACATGATCATAGCCTCAAAATTGAGCAAGATATGCATTGGAGAAGTTGGGAAATTTTTGGGAAATTTCAAAAGTCAACTTTGCCTAAAACACTTCAAGATTGCTAATGGGTCTCAAATTCTTCCTTGAATCATTACCCAAAGCCTATGCACGACCCATTGAGATAAAAATGATTTATTTTCTTATTTTTAATTAATTAATTGAATTTTTATTCTTATTAATTCATTTAATTAGATTTAATTATGAGAAAATATCAAATAATGCTTTTTCAAATCTTTTTATGCAGCAAATACACTCATTATATGCTAAAGATTTCGTGCATCATCCAAGGGGACGAGATCATCCAGATTTGGCAAGATTTTCATGAAAAAAAGATTGGAAAATATATGATTGGAAATCAAAGATTCAAGTCATCAATTCATGGACTTTTGGGCTCTTTCTTGACCTAGAATGCTTCACATACATATGCACAAGGAAACCTAATTCAGAAACACACGAAAAAGCTGCTGAGAAGAGAGAACCAATTTGCAAAATTTCATAAAAAGGCTTGAAACTGAAATCATAGTTGCAGGAGGTTTCAAAGCATAAAAAGTATTCCAACACGTTGCTGGACCTTCCAGGAAACTATTGGCATCAAGAACAAGTCCCCATACTCCAAGAATCGGTAGAACTGAATCGCGTTTCTTCACAAATATTCCATAATCGAATTTCAATTTCTATGCATCATTCATATGTTTTATTCATTGATTTACACTAATAATGATCTTCTGAAGCGATTGGTACCGTTTAATTAGACTAACACTGCTTGTATCAAAATCCACCATTGATGAAACCTAGGGTTTCAGAAGCTTCAAAATAGGGGTTCTCATATATGGTAAAATTAGACCACCAAACCTGTATGGACACATTCGTGGCAACAAGACGAATCGTTTGAAACAATCGCGCCCTTTTTATATTAACCCCTCTTCTAATCGCTATTTTTACAGGTTTCAGTTTGTGGGGGTTTAAAACCCCCGCTACTTGTTTGGTATTTTAAAGGAAGATGAAGAAGAAGGCTAGCGTGTCATCACATGGTTGGATAATTCAAATCTTGGCGCGGTTTTTCAACGTTCCAGCATATTTGACACGTTACATATATTATGTTTCTTTATCATTGTATATACAAACGCGCACAACAGCTCACTTGGCAAGGGACACGCTTGGTAAACGCTGGGACCTGGGTTCGATTCCCAGGTCCCCCCACATATTGCATAATTTTTGTTTTAACGTATTCCCATGCAGCTTCCATCAAACGTTCCACCATACATGCTCATGCGCTAGCCTGACAAGTGGCTTCAAGGTCCAATTTGAAGGCTGCAGAGTGAAGTCCAGGGTGCACCTCAGTCAACCATCCCACACGTGATACCAAAAAGTCAAGCAAGGCCTATGCTGATGGGCCAGATTTACTCCAATTTACCTCCCTTTGGGGCCTGACACCCCCTTGGTTTGCTTTATTTTTTTTATTATTTTCTTTTCTTTTTAATTTCTTTTAATCATTTAATTGTTTTAATTGTTTTTTTTATTTTTCACCATAAATTAATTTTCCATAATAAAAACAGAAAAATTAAAAAATGTAAAATATATTTAATTATTATTAATTTATCACTAAAATATTTTTGTAAATAAATTCTAATAATTAACTTAGTTAATTTAGGTTTTAAACTTTAATCTTTTCTTAATAAATAAAAAATATGTAGAATTAGGTTTTTGACATCTTATCTTTTTCATAATTAATTTTTCATCATTATTTATAATTACTATTTATTTTTGTAAATAAACATGTACATTAATTAATTAGTAAATTATGTTAACTTTAATATTTTCATTAATAATTAAAATACATAGAATTAGGGTTTCATCTTGATTTTAATTTTCTTTATTTCATAAATACCAAAAACATAAAAATACTTTCTTTTATTTAATTAAATAATAATTAGACTTTAATTTAATTTGGTTTCTCAAAAGGGTCAAAACCCTCGGACGTTCAATTTCTTTTCGCGCATTATTTTCTTTTGAATATTATGTAACTGCTCAAGGATTGTAATAGTAATTAGGTCTTTTTACTTTCCGCATTTTATCAAAACGGGTCTTTGTAATTTGGCGATGTATAGACCCGCGCCTTGTAATAGCGTAGCTTTTATCTTTCCGCATTTAAATTTCCGCACTCTTAAATTCTAAACTTTGTATGAAAGAATGTATGCTAATAAAAAACAAGCGTAGCTCACAATGCCATGATCAAAGATAAATATTAACTGAAAACAACACACAAATACACACACCACTCTTAGGGTACGCCTCACCTGTTGCCTTCGAAACGTGGTCGTCAAGTATAGGACGTTTTAGTAAGTCCTTATGTCCATGATCCAGTTGCCTCGAAATAGTTGCCTCGAATCAGTTGCCTCGGAATAGTTGCCTCAAAACGGTTGCCTCAGATTAAAAAAGGATCAAGGACATAAGGGTAGCTTCTAAGGTGTCCTAATTGTTGCTTCGGTGACCACACTGTCCCTACACTCGAATTGACCCGAACACCTCCAACGGTGGTGCTACCTACCTCTCAATGGTGGGATGACACTACCTTAAGGACATTTACACAGCCTAATTCCTTAGGGTAGGTAGATGACTCATGGATACTTGCTCTCTAAAAAACAAATCAAAACTCTTTTCACACCGACACTTTCAAAAAGCTTTCAAAACAATTTTTCAAACACTCTTGAGGACTGGTACAAGAGTTATTCAGAAATCTTTCAAAGAAACTTTTTCAAACCCACTTACATTTTGAAAAGCAAACATTTTGAAAACATAAGAGCAAGTATCTAAGAGCCCATGGATAACCATGGATAGAAAGGGTGCTAACACCTTCCCTTTCTATAAATCTACCTCCTGAACCGAGAAACTATCTCATAAGGAATTTTGCTGTGCTTTTGTCCTGTCCATGTTGGAGAAAATAAAAGACGATGGCGACTCTTGCTTACTGCGACATACGCGATCCAACTTTAAACAGTCAGTTCTAAATCCACCGATCACAGAACTGGCGACTCTGCTGGGGAATATTTAAAAGTGAGGTGTACCTTAGGATTAAGATCACTTGTGTTTTCAATTGTCTGAATTGTTTGCTTTATTATTATGGGTACTGTCTTGGGAGTTCTATAGATCCTAACCCGGATCTGGGGGATACCTTCTTAGAAAGTAGCAACAAGACTGTGAGGGAACTGTGCGGGGTATACCGACATGGTTGAAGCAGTCTGCTACGTTGATGTGGCACTTTGGTGAGTACCGGTAACCCTTGAGTCTAGTCAAGGAGAGTACGGGGCCGCCACGTGGTGTCGTGAAGCATCAACTGACCTTAGGAACCTTAATTGAACCATCTTGGCCTCTTTAGGGTAGTGAGATAACTGAATTTGGTGCAGTCCGAGGTTGGTTGATACTCGATACTACACTCAATTGAGGGTTGTTTTCAGTGGCTAAATCGAAACGATGAACACAGAAAACAATCTAATGATGTTGGGACCCTTAGAACCCGGTTACTTCTGATAGGACAGGTTTGAGCCCACCAACCTCAAGAGGGTAATACCCAGACCCCATGCTGGCCTAAACTCTAGGGGTTGTCTTGTGTGACTTGTGTGCCTTACCATGTTTGCTTTTTGTGAATACTTGTGGTGTGTTTTTATCATAGCATCATAACATCATACAGCATCATATGCATTGACTAACCACTTCAGGGGTTCGAATCTTCATCTTTGTTCTTGTTTTGTAGGACATGGAAACTATCCGCAGAAAGACAATTCAGATCAGCCTTGTAAAGATCCCTCCTCAGCTTAAGGAACTTATATCCAGGATTCCCGAGAGTTCTTCTTTCAGTGAGAAACATGGAAGACTTATCAGCTTGGTAAACACCAACATTGAGGAAGATATGATAAAGGTCCTTTTCCAGTTCTTTGACCCTCTGCATCACTGTTTTACTTTCCTGGATTATCAACTGGTGCCTACATTGGAAGAGTTCTCCCGGCTTCTGAAGATCCCTATCCTTAGTCAACTACCCTACAACGGTACGGAAAAGGAACCTAAACTTAAAGAGATTGCTAAAGCATTACGCCTACAACCATCTGACATCAAGGGACATTGGGAAGTTAGAAGTGGTATCAAAGGGTTCTTGGCCAGGTTTCTGTTTGAGAAGGCCCAAGAATGTTGGGATTCCCTTGACCTACAAGCCTTTGAAGAAGTTGTGGCCCTCCTTGTCTATGGATTGGTTTTGTTCCCGAATCCCGATCAGCTTATAGATATCAGTGCTGTCAAGATCTTCATGTCCAGGAATCCTATACCTACGTTGCTTGGGGACATCCTTCACTCATGTTACACTCAAACCATGAGAAAAAGAGGTGTTCTTATGTGCTGCACTACTCTCCTGGGAAGGTGGTTTATTTTGCACCTTCCGCAATCAATTTTGAAGAACGAGCGGGGTTTGAGATGGTCACAACGATTAATGACTCTTACACATGCTGATATACATTGGTGTTCTCGGTCCAGAGAGGATGTCACTATCATTGATCATTGCGGGGAGTTTCCTAATGTTCCTTTACTTGGAATCAGAGGAGGTATTACTTACAACCCGTGTCTGGCTTGGAGACAATTTGGCTATGCTCGGAGGGACGACCCTCATGACATGTTAATTCCTGACATAGTTTTTGACTTCGACAACGATGCACAAGGACTTCGCCAGAGATTTATCAGAGCTTGGAGGATGCCCAGCAAGGTAGACAGCAAGACACTGGGGCACAGGAACTCCATCCCGTTGGAGCCTTATCTCAAGTGGGTACGAGCCCGCTCCAAGAAGTTAGTGATGCCATATCCTCATGTTCTCCCTGTGATCAAAGAGCCAGTATTGGAAGGAGAGGTGTCCTACACCATTCAACATTCTGACATGCCTACATCCTGGGAAGAAATGCAGAAGAGCTGGATCCAGCTTAAGGAAGAACGAAATTCTCTTGAGTCCAGTCTACATGCCAGTGAGAAGAAGGTCTTGGAGCTCACCCGCCTACTGCACGAGGAAAAGACTCTCAACACTTACATAGCCCCAAAGAGGATGCACAGTGTCTTTTGGGATTAGTTTACTTTGTAATTTTCGCCCATGAGGCCTTGATGTACTGAACAATTATTTCCTAATGATAACGTGTGTTCCTTTTTGTCTACAACGAATTTGAACTTTCGAACCCTTGAATGCATTGCATAAACAACATATCATGCATCATGTGCATAACATGTACTCTTTTTTACAGGTGGTTTAATCTTCTTCGCTGTTTATTTCAGCTTGCCATCATGAATCCTGAATCATCCACTGAGCAGTCCATCAAGGCCCTTCAGGCTCAGAACGCCCAGTTCCAAGAGCTGATCATGAGTTTGGCCCAAAGTCAAGAGGAATTGAAGGCTTTGCTGGTCAAGAAGAGAAAGAAGAGAACTGTACTATTCAACACTGGCCGGAGGTTTGGTAACACACTGCAGAATGAGGTTGATCAAGCTGGTTCTTCTGTAGGGAAAGGCAGTCCCCAAGGGGGAAGGGTTCCTAGCCCGGTGGTCTCTGATAACGAGACTGATTTTAATGAGGAGCAGTATCCTCCAGCTGAAGACAAGTACAAGCAGTTAGAGGATCGCCTGAATGCCATGGAAATTCAACAAGTGCCTGGTTTGGATTTTGGAGACCTGGGTCTATCTTCTGGTGTGGTGATCCCACACAAATTCAAAGCACCATCTTTCGCAAAGTATGACGGGGCGTCCTGCCCTAAGCTACATCTCAGATCTTATGTGCGGAAGATCCAGCCGTATACTGTGGACAAGAACTTATGGATCCATTTCTTCCAGGAGAGTCTTTCAGGGACTCATCTCGAATGGTTCTATCAGCTGGATGGAACCAAGGTTCGTAACTGGGAGGAATTGGCTACTGCTTTTTATAAGCAGTATCAGTATAATGCCGACCTCGCTCCTACACGTACCCAACTCCAGGGTATGTCGTTAGGATCGGGAGAAGGTTTTAAAGAGTATGCGCAGAAGTGGAGGGACCTGGCTGGCAGGGTGTAGCCACCATTAACCGACCGTGAACTTGTGGACATGTTCTTGGGGACCATATTCGGGCCGTTCTTCAATCATCTCATTGGTAATTCGTCTGCAGGGTTCACAGATCTCATTCTGACTGGGGAAAGGATCGAAGCTGGAATGAGATCAGGAAAGATACAGAAAGGTGCATCCTCAAGTTCTGAGAAAAAGCCTTTCAAAAAAGAAGCCAGTGTTGTGTATGGGCCTAGAAGGCAAAACAAACCAGAACGCCGCCAAGCTGTCAACGCGGTGGTAATCACAAAGCCTGCTGCCGCTCCTCGGAAACCTAACCAACCAAGGGGTGAGAGACCCAGAAGAGAATATACTCGGCTTAGTATGACCTTGTCGCAGATCTTGCCGCAACTGCTATCGACCAACTTGGTAACCGTCAGAGAGGCTCCAAAGGTGGTGAACACAACCTCTCTGAAGTATAATCCCAATGCCCGTTGTGCTTATCACTTTGATAGCCCGGGGCATTCTACTGATGATTGCTGGGCCCTAAGAAATAAGGTTCAAGACCTTATCGACGCCAAGGAAATACAATTTAAGGCGCTCGAAAGGCCAAACGTTGTGACTGCTCCTATGCCCCAGCATGGAGTAAATGCTATTGAGGAAGACTTGTATGCAGTTTCTGTGGATGATGTTGCTACCCCTTTGTTGACTGTTAAGAGGAACCTGTTGCTAGCCGGTTTATTTCCTGGTTGTAGCAAGGGTTGCCTTCTGTGTGCTGTTTCCCCTGTTGGTTGTCCGTTGCTGAAGTCAGGCATCCAAAACCTGATGGATAGCAAAGAAATTTTGTTCAAGAAGATCGTTGTTCCTTTTGTTCCCACTGAAGAAGTATCTGTCGTCACAATTTTCAACAATCCTACCAAGGCTCCCCCGAGGAAGCCAGTCAAAATCATGTCTGTTGCACCTATTATCATTACTGTTCCGGGGCCCCTCCCCTATAAATCTGACAAGGCTGTCCCATGGCACTATGGGGCAGATGTGTATGTACTTGGAGTAAAGCAGGAGTTCAACACCAGTACCGGTATCAGTAACATCACCGGTCCCGCTAAAGTTACTCGCAGTGGCAGGCTCGTCTCGCCTGACATTGCGCCACCAGTTATCCGAAGACCTCTTATCATTACGCCTACAAGTGCGCCTGTTTCCCCTCCTGATCAAGTTGCTACCCCTGCTGCTGAGTCATCTGACACTCGGGGCAAAGGGACTGCTGATGTGCCTGCCCGGATGGAGGCACCGAAGACCATTAATGTTGAAGCCTCCCAACAAGAGATGGAGGAAATCCTTAAGATTATTAAGAAGAGTGACTTCAACGTCGTTGAAAAGCTGGGGCATACCCCCTCCAAGATCTCCATGCTATCATTGCTGCTGTGCTCAGAGGCCCATGCCAAGGCCCTGATTTCATTTCTGAAGACGGCCCATGTGCCACAAGAGACATCTGCGGATCAATTCACTGATTGTGTGGCCAACTTGACCGCTGACAATGGTTTGGGTTTCTCGGATGTTGATCTTACCGCTAAGGGAAAGAACCACAATGATGCCCTGCATGTCTCCATAGAATGCAGGGGCACTACTCTCACACACGTGTTGGTGGACATCGGTTCTTCGCTGAATGTATTGCCCAAGAAGGCCTTAGACAGGTTGGATTGTGAGGGCCTGGAGTTGAATCCTAGTAACATTATTGTCCGAGCCTTTGACGGATCAAAGAGGATGGTACATGGAGAGGTAGATATTCCAATCCGGGTTGGTTCCCAAGTCTTTGATTCAACGTTCTATGTGATGGACATTCGTCCATCCTATTCTTGTTTGCTGGGTCGACCTTGGATTCACAAGGCTGGGGCTGTGACCTCCACTCTACACCAGAAGCTCAAGTACCCTGTCAGAGGGAAGATTGTTACCGTGCAGGGGGAGGAAGAATACGTGGTTAGTCATCTGAACTCGTTCCGGTATATAGAGATGGACGGGGAGTTCATTGAAACCCCCTTTCAACATTTTGAAGAGGTGCCTCCAACATCGACGTCAGCAGAAACAGTGATTGAAGAAGACTTTCCCTTGAAGATGGCTTCCTTGAAGGACGCCCGGGCTGTAATTGAGAAAGGTAAATGTGCTAACTGGGGCAGGCTCTCTGATTTTACTCCTAAAACTGACAAGTTTGGAATGGGTTTCACTGCAGAGGCTCAGAGGGCTGTACGCAAAGCAAGGATTGGAAAACCTCACGTGTTCATCACCAACCCGAGAGTGAATGCTATTGAAGGCGAGGCGGAGGAATCAGAGTTTGATAGCTGGATCTACCCGACGACTGACGGTGGACTGAACAATTGGACTGCAAAAGACCACATACCTGTTACTTTTGTTACGCAGTAATGAATTCCTTTGTTTTTATTTGTAACAAACAATAAATTGAAACTTTATGGCCCGGTGTCTTACCCGGGGCACCGTGGCTTCATTTATGAGGGCTTATTACTTGTCATTTCCATATATCATGAATAAAAACATTGGACGTTTTTCGCATTCCAAATCTTGTGCTCCCTTCTTTCTTTCTTTATATATTGCAAAACAGCTATATTTACACACACTCACCTACACAGGTTTCAATCCACTCTGGATCTCACTGGTAACGACTCTGCTACTTCCAGTTATGACTTCGAAAATCCGATCAACTTAGCCGAAGACGAAGGTGAAGATGATTGCGAAGTGCCTGGTGAGCTTGCAAGACTGTTACTCCAGGAAGAGAGGGCCATTCAACCACATGAAGAGCCAGTGGAAACGGTAAACCTGGGTACTGAGGCAGATAGAAAGGAAGTTAAGGTTGGTGCCAATCTAGAGCTCAGCGTGAAACAACGGTTGATTCAGATGTTGCATGATCATGTGGAAATCTTTGCCTGGTCTTACGAAGACATGCCTGGGTTGGATACCGACATTGTGGTCCATCACTTGCCTACCAAGGAAGACTGCCCTCCGGTTAAGCAAAAGGTCCGCCGTATGCGTCCAGAGATGTCCGAGAAGATCAAAGCTGAGGTTATGAAGCAATTTGATGCCGGGTTTCTAGCAGTGACCTCTTACCCTCAGTGGGTTGCCAATGTGGTTCCGGTACCGAAAAAGGATGGTAAGGTCCGAATGTGTGTTGACTACAGGGATTTGAACAGGGCCAGCCCCAAGGATGATTTCCCTCTGCCTCACATCGACGTTCTGGTTGACAATACTGCTCAGCACAAGGTGTTCTCCTTCATGGATGGATTCTCAGGTTATAATCAGATTAAAATGGCTCCGGAAGATATGGAAAAGACCACCTTTGTTACTCAGTGGGGCACCTTCTGCTACAAGGTCATGCCATTCGGGTTGAAAAATGTTGGGGCAACCTACCAACGTGCCATGGTTGCTTTATTTCATGACATGATCCATCATGAGATAGAAGTATATGTCGATGATATGATTGCAAGGTCCCAAACTGAGGAGGAACACCTTGACCATCTATAGAAGCTGTTTGACCGTCTGAAGTTGTACAAGCTGAGGTTGAACCCAAACAAGTGCACCTTTGGGGTAAGATCTGGGAAGTTGCTAGGCTTCGTCGTGAGCGACAAAGGTATTCAGGTGGACCCTGCCAAGGTTAAAGCCATACAAGAGATGCCAGTTCCCAAGACAGAGAAAGAAGTCAGAGGCTTTCTAGGACGTCTGAATTACATTGCCCGATTCATCTCGCACCTAACTGCTACTTGTGAACCAATCTTCAAGCTGCTGAAGAAGGATCAAGTAGTACGTTGGAATGATGAATGTCAGGCCGCTTTTGACAGAATCAAAGAGTATCTCCAAGAACCACCCATTCTTATTCCATCGGTTGAAGGGAGACCTCTAATACTATACTTGACAGTACTTGACAGCTCAATAGGGTGTGTGCTGGGGCAGCATGACGAGTCTGGCCGAAAAGAGCACACCATTTATTACCTTAGCAAAAAGTTTACCGGCTGTGAGACCCGATACTCACTGCTCGAGAAAACTTGATGCGCTTTGGTATGGGCTGCTCGCCGGCTGAGACAGTATATGCTGACTCACACTACTCTGTTGATCTCGAAAATGGATCCAATAAAGTACATATTCGAAAAGCCTGCTCTGTCCGGAAGAATAGCAAGATGGCAGATGATCTTGACGGAATACGACATCCAGTACACAACTCAGAAAGCAATCAAGGGAAGTGTATTGGCAGACCATTTGGCACACCAGGCAGTGGACGACTACCAATCTATGAACTTTGAGTTTCCTGACGAGAGCATCATGATAGTGACTGATTGTGAAGTACCTGGACCGGATGAAGGACCTGAGGAAGGATCCCGATGGTCTATGCACTTTGACGGAGCCTCCAACGCTTTGGGTAACGACATCGGCGCTGTGATCATATCCCCAAAAGGCACTCATACTCCACTCACTTCCCGGCTATGTTTCAACTGCACCAACAACATGGCGGAGTATGAGGCGTGCATCATGGGTCTTCAAGCTGCGATCGACTTAAGGATCAAGTTTCTGAGTGTCTTCGGAGATTCCGCTCTCGTGATAAATCAGATCAAAGGTGAGTGGGATACGAAACACCCAAACCTTATTCCTTACAAAGAGTGTGTGTTGACATTGATCCCCCATTTCACATAGATAACTTTTGAACACTTCCCAAGAGAGGAGAATCAGCTGGCGGACGCGTTGGCTACGATGTCTTCTATATTCAAGGTCAAATGGGACAACGAGGCTCCCCGGATCATTATCTGGAAACTGGACGAACCTGCATATTGTTGTGACCTTGAGGTTGAGACAGTAACTGAAAAACCCTGGTATCATGAGGTGAAGAGGTACTTGGAAGCTCAGGAATACCCTGAAGGTGCATCCATCAATGACAAAAAGTTTCTGAGAAGGTTCGCAGTGAAGTTCTTCCTCAACAATGGCATTCTATACAAGCGAATCCATGATTCGACCTTACTGCGTTGTGTGGATAAAGCTGAAGCAGAAAGAATCATGGCAGAGCTGCATGAAGGTACCTTCGAAACACATTCCAGTGGGCATACTATGGCAAAGAAAATCCTTCGGGCAGGATATTTCTGGTCCACAATGGAAGCTGATTGTTACCAACATTCTCGGACATGTCATAAGTGCCAGATTTATGCAGATAAGGTGCACGTTCCTCCAGTTCCTCTGAATGTCTTGACTGCACCTTGGCCTTTTGCAATGTGGGGCATTGATATGATCAGTGAGATTAAACCTACGACATCCAATGGACATTGCTTCATCTTGGTAGCGATCGATTACTTTACGAAGTGGGTTGAAGCAGCTTCCTACGCTACAGTAACCAAGAACGTCGTGGCACGATTCATTCGGCACAACCTGATCTGTCGATGCGGTGTCCCGGAAAGGATCATTACGGACAAAGGTACCAATCTTAACAACAAGATGATCGCTGAGCTCTGCGAGCAATTCAAGATACAGCACCACAACTCTTCTCCTTACCGACCGAAGATGAATGGGGCTGTAGAAGCAGCTAATAAGAATATCAAGAAGATTGTGCAGAAGATGACAGTGGCCTATAAAGATTGGCACGAGATGTTACCGTTCACTCTTCATGGGTACCGTACCTCAGCAAGAACGTCAACCAGGGCAACTCCTTTTTCCTTGGTCGATGGCATGGAGGCAGTCTTGCCTATTGAAGTTCAGATACCCTCTCTCCGGATAATGAAGGATGCAGGTTTGAGCGAAGATGACTGGATCCAGACTCGACTTGATCAGTTAAACCTAATCGACGAAAAGAGGCTCACTGCTATTTGTCATGGTCAAACGTATCAAAAACGGATGATCAGGGAATTTAACAAGAAAGTCAGACCACAAGAGTATCAAGTTGGGGACCTGGTAATCAAGCACATCATTCTTCCTCAAAGTGATCCCAGGGGCAAATGGACCCCCACGTACGAAGGGCCATTTGTGGTTAAACATGTGTTCTCAGGAGGAGCCATGATTCTGACCACCATGGATAGTGATGACCTTCCTCACCCCGCCAATGCAGACATAGTAAAAAGATACTACGCATGATAAAAGACCCGCTAGGTTGACATACCTAGGCAAAAATTAGGGCTTCCCGGTGAACCAAAAGGGTTCGGGCAAAATGAGGGATGAAATGAAAAAAAATCTGTACACCCGGCAATTCGAAAACCTGAAAAGGCGGCTTGGGCAAAAATGGGTATCCCGGTGGACTGAAAACCAGAAAGGGCGGTCCAGGTAAAAGTTAGGGATTAAAGCGTAATACTATGTCTCATTGGATCACCTTGCATCCAGAATCCGGTATCAACATCAAGTTCAGACGGCATCGATCAATCAGCTTCATCTTCAACTGAGCAGCCAAGTGATGAGACGCTCGAAGATATAAAGGCGATAGCAGAGTTGGAACCCAGTGGGGTTATTCTTTTCACATAGCTGTCTTGTTTTCCCTTTTCACAAAATTGTATAAACTCTGTTGTTCGGCGGAGTTCTCTTACTAGGACGTCATCCTCTTGTACATAAACGCCTATTTTCAGGCAAATTCAAAAATCAATACAAATTCACTTTTCAGATAAATGGCCAATTGTTTGTCCTTTTCTGTTTTGTTTTGCGAAGAACGTCCAATGTTCAATTGTGATATATGCATTTGACACTAATTGCTAACTCATAAATATTTGCATGCGAAACAAAGGATTAATTACAGGTAATATCAGAAACAGGGGCAATAATGAGTTGTCTAAGCAATCTAATTGCTCTGTCCACCAAGGTACCAAGGTAAGTTCGGCTGAAGAATGTAACCAAGATACCTTCACTCCGCAGAGTGAGCCAAGATTCAACAATTCTCTCCCAAGCAGTTGGTCTCCAATCAGCCCTAAAAGGCACAATATCTCCTAGCAAGTCAGTGATACTCTCCCCAAGCAGAGTTAGCCTACTGCCATCCTCAAGGAAGTTGGGTATCCCCAGAAGATCTCAACATTCCCCAGCGGAGTATACAAACATTCCTAACAAGCATCCCCGGCAGTCTTAATATAAGATTGTTCCCCGGCGGAATACCAGACATCCAGTAAAGCCACTCCCCCAGTGCAATCTGAAAGTCTCCCCAGGAAAGTGGAATCCATATCCCCAGCAGGTCTTGAAGCTTATCCCCGGTAGATTCTGGAAGCTTGTCACCCGCATAGCACGAACGCGTCTCCCGGACTTTTTATTCAAAGGTTATTTCCCCACTAGGATATAACTGGGTTATCCTCAGCCAATTACCACGGAAAGATCGTCCCCGGCGAAGTCTTCCTATCCCCCGCGGAGTTCATCAAATCTTCCAACAGAACTTATCAACAATTCCCCAGCGGAGTTATCATCAAACCTCAGCGAAGTATTTCCCTCCCCACAGAGCATTCCCCGCAGAGCAATCTCTTCACCAAGTTTATTCCCCAACGGAGTCATCTTCTCCTACCGGCTTATTCTTGCACTCATCACCCCCAGCGGAAACAAAAGTTCTACTCTTCAACATCAGCCCAGGATTTGATTTCCCGGTATTCGTCAAGGATTTACTTTCCTAGACAAAAACATACATTCATAAACATCGCATCTTCATACATTATAGCATGCACATACGCATCATAAACATACAATCTCATTTATTCTCGAGAACATCACGCATGTCATACATCATGACATCACATACAACTAACGTTTTGTCTTTTCAGGACAAAGGTCAGTACAAAGATGATTACTATCAACTGTCGCAACTAAAGATCCGATTCCTGTATCTTGCCAGGGTGTATCTGTTGACGACTATATGCCAGACTCGATTCATGTATCCTGCCAGGGCATGTCTGAAGAGTTTGAAGATCCGATTCCTGTATCTTGCCATAATGTATCTGTTGACAACTATATTTCCAGACTCGATTCATGTATCCTGCCAGGGCATGTCTGAAGAGTTTGAAGATCCGATTCCTGTATCTTGCCAGGGTGTATCTGTTAACGACTAATTCCAGACTCGATTCCTGTATCTTGCCAGGGCACGTCTGAAGAGTTTGAAGATCCGATTCCTGTATCTTGCCAGGGTGTATCTGTTGACGACTAAATTCCAGACTCAATTCCTGTATCTTGCCAGGGCACGTCTGAAGAGTTTGAAGATCCGATTCCTGTATCTTGCCAGGGTGTATCTGTTGACGACTAAATTCCAGACTCGATTCCTGTATCCTGCCAGGGCACGTCTGAAGAGTTTAAAGATCCGATTCTTGTATCTTTCCAGGGTGTATCTGTTGACGACTAATTCCAGACTCGATTCCTGTATCCTGCCAGGGCACGTCTGAAGAGTTTGAAGATCTGATTCCTGTATCTTGCCAGGGTGTATCTGTTGACGACTATTCTCCGGACTCGATTCCTGTATCTTGCAAGGGAACGTCTGAAGAGTTTAAAGATTCGATTCCTGTATCCAGCCAGGGCACATCTACATAAAGAGTTTGAAGATCAACTCCTATAACAGGCCAGGTAATTATCTTTCTTTCTCAGGTACGCAAGTTCTCGCTAAGGAATCTCTTACGCGATCGACACCTAGATGGCATCTATAAGCCCACCCACATACCGACAGTCTCCAAATGGCATCTTATAAGCCCATTCCCACCATCACACTGCTGACATTCTACTATATGAGTGCAAATTTCTTGGCACTCTGGTGTTCAATCATCTTCCACCTTCGGATTACGAAAGGCAAGCCAGCCAATCTACATCCTCAGGTCTAAGAAGATTGAACATGGGCAACTGTTGTACCCCAAAATTTTCCCTCCCATATTCTTCAAGATTTGGCAAGAGCATGATCCAAAATCTCTCAAGGATTGCACAGTCCAATTGCCTCCTAACACAGTCAAAATTAGGGTTTTGGTTCTTGCAAAGAAATTAAGGTTTCCAAGGGTCCAATCAAGTCCCATATGCCCATATACAGTGTTAAGCATCCATATGTCAAGTTTCAAGACTCACAACATCAAATTGCACAGTCAAAAAACCCTAAATGCTCCACAGTCAACTGCAGGGGCAAAATGGTCATTTGATAGTCAAAAGTCAAAATATTGATCAACATCTTATTTTGAAGCCACCAACATCATTTGATCAATTCTTGATCATGATTCTCAAAGCATGGCTCAAAAAGTCTCAAGATGCAAAAGTTTCTATTTTTGGACAGCTGAAAAGTCAACTGCAAATTGACCAAGGCATAACTTCTTCATGGTTTATCATAAAAATTCCATCCAATGATCATTTTGAAGAGAATTACATTTCCTACAACTCATCTTCACACTTCAAGTCCAAGAAATGCTCTCACAAAAAGTTATCAATTTCAACATTATAGGTCATTTTCAAAAGTCAAGAAAAAGGCACTTTAAGTCAAAGACCATAACTTGAGATTGGTAAATCAAAATGACATGGGACCAAAGGCATTGGTTAGAGGACTTCAAGACCTTTCCAAAATGTCCAAGAACATGATTATAGACTCAAAATTTAGCAAGATATGCATTGGAGAAGTTGGGAAATTTTTGGGAATTTTCAAAAGTCAACTTTGCCTAAAACACTTCAAGATTGCTAATGGGCCTCAAATTCTTCCTTGAATCATTACCCAAAGCCTATGCACGACCCATTGAGCTAAAAATGATTTATTTTCTTATTTTTAATTAATTAATTGAATTTTTATTCTTATTAATTCATTTAATTAGATTTAATTATGAGAAAATATCAAATAATGCTTTTTCAAATCTTTTTATGCAGCAAATACATATTATATGCTAAAGATTTCGTGCATCATCCAAGGGGACAAGATCATCCACATTTGGCAAGATTTTCATGAAAAAAAGATTGGAAAATATATGATTGGCAATCAAAGATTCAAGTCATCAATTCATGGACTTTTGGGCTCTTTCTTGACCTAGAATGCTTCACATACATATGCACAAGGAAACCTAATTCAGAAACACACGAAAAAGCTGCTGAGAAGAGAGAACCAATTTGCAAATTTTCATAAAAAGGCTTGAAACTGAAATCATAGTTGCAGGACGTTTCAAAGCATAAAAAGTATTCCAACACGTTGTTGGACCTTCCAGGAAACTATTGGCATCAAGAACAAGTCCCCATACTCCAAGAATCGGTAGAACTGAATCGCGTTTCTTCACAAATATTCCATAATCAAATTTCAATTTCTATGCATCATTCATATGTTTTATTCATTGATTTACACTAATAATGATCTTCTGAAGCGATTGGTACCATTTAATTAGACTAACACTGCTTGTATCAAAATCCACCATTGATGAAACCTAGGGTTTCAGAAGCTTCAAAATAGGGGTTCTCATATATGGTAAAATTAGACCACCAAACCTGTAAGGACACATTCGTGGCAACAAGATGAATCGTTTGAAACAATCGCGCCCTTTTTATATTAACCCCTCTTCTAATCGCTATTTTTACAGGTTTCAGTTTGTGGGGGTTTAAAACCCCCGCTACTTGTTTGGTATTTTACAGGAAGATGAAGAAGAAGGCTAGCGTGTCATCACATGGTTGGATAATTCAAATCTTGGCGCAGTTTTTCAACGTTCCAACATATTTGGCACGTTACATATATTATGTTTTTTATCATTGTATATACAAACGCGCACAACAGCTCACTTGGCAAGGGACACGCTTGGTAAACGCTGTGACCTGGGTTCGATTCCCAGGTCCCCCCACATATTGCATAATTTTTGTCTTAACGTATTCCCATGCAGCTTCCATCAAACGTTCCACCATACATGCTCATGCGCTAGCCTGACAAGTGGCTTCAAGGTCCAATCTGAAGGCTGCAGAGTGAAGTCCAGGGTGCACCTCAGTCAACCATCCCACACGTGATACCAAAAAGTCAAGCAAGGCCTATGCTGATGGGCCAGATTTACTCCAATTTACCTCCCTTTGGGGCCTGACACCCTCTTGGTTTGCTTTATTTTTTTTTATTATTTTCTTTTCTTTTAATTTCTTTTAATCATTTAATTGTTTTAATTGTTTTTTTTATTTTTCACCATAAATTAATTTTCCATAATAAAAACAGAAAAATAAAAAAATGTAAAATATATTTAATTATTATTAATTTATCACTAAAATATTTTTGTAAATAAATTCTAATAATTAACTTAGTTAATTTAGGTTTTAAACTTTAATCTTTTCTTAATAAATAAAAATATGTAGAATTAGGTTTTTGACATCTTATCTTTTTCATAATTAATTTTTCATCATTATTTATAATTACTATTTATTTTTGTAAATAAACATGTACATTAATTAATTAGTAAATTAGGTTAACTTTAATATTTTCATTAATAATTAAAATACATAGAATTAGGGTTTCATCTTGATTTTCATTTTCTTTATTTCATAAATACCAAAAACATAAAAATACTTTCTTTTCTTTAATTAAATAATAATTAGACTTTAATTTAATTTGGTTTCTCAAAAGGGTCAAAACCCTCGGACGTTCAATTTCTTTTCGCGCATTATTTTCTTTTGAATATTATGTAACTGCTCAAGGATTGTAATAGTAATTAGGTCTTTTTACTTTCCGCATTTTATCAAAACGGGTCTTTGTAATTTGGCGATGTATAGACCCGCGCCTTGTAATAGCGTAGCTTTTATCTTTCCGCATTTAAATTTCCGCACTCTTAAATTCTAAACTTTGTATGAAAGAATGTATGCTAATAAAAAACAAGCGTAGCTCACAATGCCATGATCAAAGATAAATATTAACTGAAAACAACACACAAATACACAAACCACTCTTAGGGTACGCCTCACCAGTTGCCTTCGAAACGTGGTCGTCTAGTATAGGACGTTTTAGTAAGTCCTTATGTCCATGATCCAGTTGCCTCGAAATAGTTGCCTCAAATCAGTTGCCTCGGAATAGTTACCTCGAAACGGTTGCCTCGGATTAAAAAAGGATCAAGGACATAAGGGTAGCTTCTAACGTGTCCTAACTGTTGCTTCGGTGACCACACTGTCCCTACACTCGAATTGACCCGAACACCTCCAACGGTAGAGCTACCTACCTCTCAATGGTGGGATGGCACTACCTTAAGGACATTTACACAGCCTAATTCCTTAGGGTAGGTGGATGACTCATGGATACTTTCTCTCTAAAAAACAAATCAAAACTCTTTTCACACCGACACTTTCAAAAAGCTTTCAAAACAATTTTTCAAACACTCTTGAGGACTGATACAAGAGTTATTCAGAAATCTTTCAAAGAAACTTTTTCAAACCCACTCACATTTTGAAAAGCAAACATTTTGAAAACATAAGAGCAAGTATCTAAGAGCCCATGGATAACCATGGATAGAAAGGGTGCTAACACCTTCCCTTTCTATAAATCTACCTCCCGAACCGAGAAACTATCTCATAAGGAATTTTGTTGTGCTTTTGTCCTGTCCATGTTGGAGAAAATAAAAGACGGTGGCGACTCTTGCTTACCGCGACATACGCGATCCAGCTTTAAACAGTCAGTTCTAAATCCACCGATCACAGAAAGGTTGCTGCGTTGCAGATTCATCAGAACCACAAGGTATGTCGAATGGTTAGCAAATATAGTGCCTGTTATTAAGAAAAATGGTTCTTTGAGAATCTGCATAGACTTTAGGGACTTAAACACTGCAACCCCTAAGGATGAGTACTCCATGCCTGTGGCAGAAATGTTAGTAAACTCTGCTGCAGGATTCGAATATTTAAGTATGTTAGATGGATACTCTGGGTATAATCAGATTTTTATTGCTGAAGAAGATGTTGCCAAGACAACATTTCGTTGCCCAGGAGCCTTAGGCACCTACGAATGGGTGGTGATGCCTTTTGGTTTAAAAAACGCTGGGGCAACTTATCAAAGGGCGATGAATTCGATTTTCCATGATTTCATTGAAACCTTTATGCAGGTGTATATTGATGATATAGTCATCAAATCTATATCTGCAGAAACCCATTTGCATCATTTGAGCCAATCATTCGAACGAATGAGAAAACATGGCTTAAAGATGAATCCCCTTAAATGTGCATTTTTTGTGCAGGCTGGAGATTTCCTTGGCTTTATGGTTCACAAGAAAGGAATTAAGATCAACCAAAACAAAACCAAAGCCATAATGGAGACGAAAGCACCTACGTCAAAAAGGGAGCTGCAATCTTTGCTAGGGAAGATTAACTTTCTCAGAAGATTCATTTCGAATCTGAGTGGAAGAACCCAAGCTTTCTCTCCGTTGCTTCGTTTAAAGCAAGGCTAAGCCTTCAAGTGGAACGAAGCCCATCAGGAGGCATTTGACAAGATAAAAAGATACCTCTCTCAGCCTCCCATCTTGTCTCCACCTTCATGGGGAAAGCCCATGAGATTGTACATATCTGCCTCTGAAGTTAGTATAGGTAGTATGTTAGCACAAGAAGATAGCAATGGCATCGAAAGAGCCATATACTATTTAAGTAGAGTATTGACTGATGCAGAGACCAGATATAGCAATTTAGAAAAGCTATGTCTCTGTTTGTACTTCTCTTGTATGAAACTTAAGTATTATATAAAGCCTGTTGATGTTTATGTTTCATCTCATTTTGATGTCATTAAACACATGCTTTCAAAACCAATAATGCATAGCAGAGTTGGTAAATGGGCTTTAGCCTTAACAGAATATTCTTTGACTTTCATGCCTTTAAAAGCTGTGAAAGGCCAAGTGATTTCTGATTTCATTGTGGACCATTCATTGGTTGAACAGACTGTCCTGAGTTATGTTGAAATGCAACCATGGAAATTATACTTTGATGGTTCGATCCACAGGAATGGAAGTGGTGTTGGAGTCCTTATAATTTCTCCTGAAGGAATTCCAACAAAATTCAAGTATAAATTAGATGGTCCTCGTTGCTCGAACAATGAAGCTGAGTATGAAGCGCTTATTGTTGGACTTGAAGCTTTGTTGGAATTGGGGGCAACTAGAGTCGAAATTAAAGGAGACTCAGAATTAGTGGTCAAGCAAATAACAAAGGAGTATAAATGCATAAAGGAAAACCTGATGATATACTTTGTCATAGTTAACAGGCTACTTAGAAAATTTGAATACATGGATATTCAACATATACCAAGAATAGAAAACCAAGAAGCAAATGACTTAGCACAATTGGCTTCAGGTTATAAAGTTTCTGCCAGAAACTTTGAGGATTTAGTTGAATTAAGAGGTAGAGTTATGGCTACTAGATTCATACCATCAGATCTATAGAGTATGAAATTGGGTTATGCTGAGAAACAGGGATTCGAAATATTAGCCATAAACACTTTATCAGATGCAGATTGGCGAAGTCCACTTGTGAGTTATTTAACAAACCCAACTCTGAATGTTGATAGGAAGATAAAATATATAGCATTGTCATATGTCCTCATGGGAAACGAATTATTCAAAAAGACCCAAGAAGGCGTATTACTGAAATGCCTAGGAGAAAGTGAGGCATACTTAGCATTGTCAGAAGTCCACTATGGGGCATGTGGGGCACATCAAGCGGGTCATAAAATGAAATGGCTGTTATTTCGATATGGCAGGTATTGGCCCAGCATGCTCAAAGATTGTATAGACTTTTCTAAAGGTTGTGAAGAATGTCAGAAACATGCAGGGATTCAACATGCCCCCGCAAGTGAGTTGCATTCAATCATTAAACCATGGCCATTTAGAGGATGGGCATTGGATTTAATAGGAGAAATAAATCCTGCTTCGTCTAAAGGACAGAAATATATCTTGGTAGGAATAGATTATTTTACCAAGTGGATCGAAGCAATACCATTAATAGTTGTTAATCAAGAAGCTATTATTGAGTTCATACAGAAACAAATTATCTATAGGTTCGGATTGCCAGAGAGCATAACCACAGACCAAGGTTCTGTGTTCACCGGTAGAAAGATGCAAGAATTTGCTCAAGAAATGGGGTTTAGATTACTAACATCAACGCCATATTATGCTCAAGCAAATGGCCAGGTCGAAGCAGCTAATAAAGTGATAATAGGGTTAATCAAGAAACATATTGGTAAAAAGCCAAGGAACTGGCACAAAAGTTTGGACCAAATACAATGGGCCTGTAGAACATCTCCTAAAGAAGCTACTAACACCATGCCTTTCCAACTCACATTTGGTCATGATGCAGTTCTGCCAGTAGAAATTCATCTACAGTCAGTTCGAATTCAAAGACAAAACGAAATTCCAGCTGCATTATATTAGGAGATGATGATGAATGAGTTAGTAGAATTGGACGAAGATAGATTGCATGCATTAGAAATCCTGATGAGACAAAAGGAAAGAGTGGCCAGGGCATATAACAAAAGGGTGAAGGGAAAAGCATTCACTATTAATGACTTAGTCTGGAAAGTCATATTGCCCATGGACAAGAAAAATAAAACGTTAGGTAAATGGTCACCTCATTGGGAAGGGCCTTTTCGAATAATAAAGGTATTCTCAAATAATGCATATGAAATCGAAGAGCTGATGGATGATAAACGTATCCTAAAGGTTAATGGGAAATATTTAAAGAAATATAAGCCACACCTGCAGGAGATTCGAATAGTAACAACGTAATCAGAATATCATAAAAATGCCAAAATGGCAATATGGGGTTGCCAAAATGGCGTTGTTCAAATGTTACATACAAAAAACCAAATTTTAACCAAATCAACACTAAGATTTAGAAATAGGCATTATTCTTCAATCTGTTAAAGGTACTTCGAAAAGACTCAAGCCTTTGTTGAGCAAAACGTCTTGCTCCCTCTAAGGTAGCCACTTCTCCTTTGAGTTGTTCTGCAATTTCCATTTCTGCAAGCCCCTTGTTGAGGAGCTCTTCGAATTGGTTGCCAGGAGTGTTGGTTTCGTAGGCTAATTGTTGTTCTTGAGCCTCTTTAACCTTCTGTTGAAGTTCCTGAATTTGCCTTTCCCAGAGAAGGATGGACTCAGCTCGAGCCTCATAATCAGTTTTTGCTTGCTTTAGATGCATGGCTTGATCCTCAGCTTCTTGAGAGAGTTTCGAAGCATGCTCATAAGCAGCATCCATTATAGTTTGTTTTTCTTGAACCTTTCTGGAAGCAAATTCATTTTGGAGAAGGTACCCAGTCACGTTGTCTAGCAAAGATTGAAGATCGAACAAGATAGTGCTAACTGGCAAGGAGCAGGTAGCAAGGTTGACTTTTGTAAGTAACTCCTTCATAGTGTAGCAAGCTGTGCTATCCTATTTGAGCACTTCGAACAAATCCACATCAAGAATTGTTCTCCTAATCCTGTTAAGAAGTTCAATTCTATCATCTGTGGGCAACGAATGGCTAGTCGAACTTGTGCCAGCCCTAGCAGTTGGAATATCCCTTTGAGCCAGCTTCGCCTTCATGTACCCAATAGGGTCATTTCGTCTCAGGAGAGCAAGCTCCTCTTCAATCATTCGGGACAGAGACGGTTGAGGGAGTTCCACGCACAGGGGAGTCACATCCATTTCGACTTCCATGGGTTTATTGGTCGCGTCACCGTCACCTTCATTCGTTTCATGCTCATTATCTTCTTCATTATCATCCAAGTCCACCACTTCGATATCTTTGTTCTCGCTGCTATTTGCATCTGACTCTGTCCCAGCAGTCGAACCATCGTTGGCATCTCCTTCCTCAGACCCTTCTTCTGCAGATTCTTCGTTTCTTTGATCAGAATCAGCTTTCTCTCCTTCAGCGTGAATGTCCTTTGGGTCCTCTTGAAGGGTTTCAAGAGGGGACTTTTGAAGAGAAGTTCTTTGTAAAGTCTCTGCAGATTCATGAAGCGATTCTTCATTTGTTTCTTTTAGAGGAGGAGAAGTAATCTGGTCATCTTGCTGCTCTGAAGCCCCAGCCAGAACCGCCATATTGGAGGACCCTTTGTTCTGCACAAGATTGCTGGAATCCCCTTGAGGAGAAGAGTTGATCGGAGCAGCAGTTTTCAATGGTGAAGTCGAAGTGGTAAGAGCTGGATTCAAAATATCCTACAGAAGCAAAAGAATATTAAAAGCATGCACCAAGGTAATGAATAATTATTTTGTCAAAGATTTAAAGTTCAATTTACCTGTGGACTCTCAAAAGAGAGGTTGCTAGCTATGCGTTCCAACATTGCGTTGGAGGTCGAAGATGGAATTTTGGATTTAGGTGAGGGAGCAGCATCCCTAGAATCGAGTCCAGAGACACTAGTTGGTACAGCACTTTTGGAAATTTCCTTCTTCTGCTTCTTCTTCGAAGCAGCTGGTAAATTCCCTCCAGCATTGGGGTCTTCCCCAGTAGTGTTTGTTTTTCGTTTCTTTGGAGTGGTTGGCGGAAGTTTGTTAGTCTGAAAAGATTTAAACAATAAGTTAGATGCAAATCATGAAACATTAGTGTATTCGAAACATCAAGGCTAAGTGATTACCTGTGGAGTTGGGGCACTGGTTATTACTGGTGTTGTTGTTGTTGTTGTTGTTGCAGCAGTTGTTGTTGGTTTAGATAGAGTCACAGTATCAATGGTTTCGACAGAGGCCTGAGAGGCGCTCCCTTCTTTTGACTTTGAAGCAGCAGTCTTTATCCTGATGGCTGAAGATCGAAACAATTAAGGCAAAAGTTAAAAATGTAGAAAATGAGAAACATTTGGGATTTTCCCAAGCATTCGCACCTGTGCCTTGATCAGATTTAATCGACATGGCAGAAAGGTCATAGCGAAGATGTCCTGGGAAATCGTGGAGCCAATGTCGATCCCATGTCACAGTCTCATATGGCTTTGGTTTCTTTTGAAGATATTTGAACATTTCTTTGCAAGTGAACCACCAAGGGTATGGAGGAAACCAAGCCAGAGCCAGTTCTGAGGTAGGTAATCTAGGAAATTTAGGTGGATGCATTTCGAATGCCAACCTATACCTATCCTCAGGTGACAACCCTGAAGGAAGTTTTAACTTAGAAATTTTTTCTTTGAATTTTTCCTTCAAGGTCTCAGCCACTTGATGCACAGTGGATTCCAAGTGTGTGGGATCATAAGTAGTTTCGAAATAATTTTGAAAATCCTTAATCTCTTTGGCATGAGTAAACATACCTTTCTTAGATTGTACCTGCACATCTAATGCATCAGTTAGTTTCTGCTGAATAGTAAGAGTATCGAACATATAAGTCTGATAGAACTTTGTCCACCATTCCAGAAACCCCTTTGATGTAAGGTGTGTAGGTTCGAAAGTTATTAGTTCAAAGTGGGCGAAGCCTTGGTATTGTTCCTGCTGTAGTTTAGCTTCTCTTGCCTTGAAGGTTCACCCAGAGGTGATGGCATTTTCTGTTTGGAATAGGGGTTCAGGAATTAGTTGGCTCAAGCCAAATTGTCTCGAAACGAAGTTGGGTTGATAAGCAAAAAGGAAGATTTGATTCTTAGCAGGAGTAATTCGTGAAGAGATTAGTCTGGGTAGCAAAAAGGCTCTCCATACATCTTGAATTTCTTTGCTTTTGATTGCTTCCGAGAGAGCCATGGTGAACCATGAGGGTCCATGAGTCCTTGAAGCGAAAGGCGCCATGGTCTCTTCGAATTTATGCCTCTTGGAGAAAATCATGATATATTTTGAGAAGAGAACTTTGAAGTCATCCTTATCATTGTTTGGGGTAAGTCTTCGCAGCCTAGTGCCTTCGATGATTCTATCCGCTATTTCTGGGTCTTGTTCAACAATAGTGTTGGCAGTTGATAGTGAAGGTTCGAACATGGCATTGAGCCATAACTGGAGTAACCAGAAAGGGCCAGCTAGCAGGATGTTTTTGGAGGTGTGAGATTTCAAACTTGAAACAGCTGACCTTAGACTTTCGTAGAGATCAACTAATAGCAGTTCGCTTAAACACACCCTCCGATTCTCATGCAAATCTCTAGCTAGAGGAATAAACCTACTGGCTACCTGTAGGGATCTGCTGCAAAAGACATACCTTGATAACCATAAGGTAAGGAAAGCAATGTGTTCTACATCTGACACATTGTCACCTTCGGTATGATAGTGGCTAATAAACTTTGAAAAGCTAGCTAGCTTGACTTCAAAGTCAATAATACTCGAATGCTCTTCATTGTCAGGAATATAGGTTTCTCCTATTGGTGATAACCCAGTAATGGCTGCTATGTCAAAAAAGGTGGGTGTAATCATTCCACCAGGGAGATGGAAAGTATTGTAAGTACTGTCCCAGAAATATAAGGACGCGAATAATAATGGGTGGCTATAGGTAAAGCCTGGTTTCGATAGTTTAATCAAGTTGTAAATACCTAATTCTTCCCATTGCTGGGATTTCTTAGCTTCTACTTTAGTAAACTAGTTGTGATAAGCTGTGTCGGAGGTGGGGCAAGATCGAAATGGTTTGAAGTTACTCTTTACATAATCTAGCACAAAAGGGTCCTTAGGGGGAATGATTGGATTTTCCACAGTGGTCGAATCAGAAGACTCTACTGTCTTAGGGGTATCCATTTTATTAAACAGAGGTTTAAAATTATAACAAACAGGGAAAAATTTTCTGGTGTCTTTTAAGATTTCAAAGACTGTAAGAGGGCCCATTAAAGCTAACCTCTTACCAGCGGCGTTAGTAGGAATTAGTACCTGGGATGCATAAAGCATTTCCTTCTCTTTTGAGATCATCTGAGGAATAAGAACCGATTGACCTTGGTAGGTGCCAGCCTTGCTTTCTATTATGGTTCCTGTGTTCTTTCCTTTCTTTTTGGAAGCTTTTTTCAGTTGAGATGAAGTTGAAGAAGACATTGTTGGAAGAATGTTGGAAGTTTAGGGTTTCGGTGAGAAAAGAGGAAGAAAAGATTCAGAATGTGGGAAGAAAAGAAAAGACTAAGTTGATGGGTTTTTATAGTGTGGAAGTTTAAACATCCACTGAGTAAGATTGTGATACGTGGTAGTCGTGGGTTGGTTTGAGAAGGAGGTGGCGTAAAATTAATATTGGTAATAGGCGTGATTAAAAGATAATCATTGTTTTGTAACTGCACCATGCTGTGAAATGGTTCAAGGCGGTTAAGGAATCTGAAAAGCGTTGTGATTGACGTGACTGGAGTCATATGCAATAAATGTTACGATGATTCGAAGGTCGCATCAAAATCTTGTATATATGTTTAAAATAAGTATTTCTCAAAGGAATCGAAATACATATTTTAAAGGGGAATTTTGTTGGCTGAAGATTTTGATGATATTATTAGAAGCGAAGCAAATTGGACGTTTCGATTGGAATAAATCAAGATGTCATGTTTCGAAATGGTAGAATCAGTGCTTCGAATAGGCATATCAAAGCTTGGAGCTTCGAGTGACAGTTATGAGGATATATTCAAAGAAGTCTCGAAATGATAACAAGGCTGTGTCCAAGAAATGCGTTCGAAGCGAAGAAGTGCCAAAACATTTGAAATTCAAATGCAAGCGGGATGATTCGAAATTTAAAATATATGTGCTGGAGCATTCGAAGACGCGTGGAAGCTAGAGAAAGGCATTTGCTCTGCACGTTCTGAACGTGGCAGAATCTTATAGCAAGACCGTTATGGTCGAAGTAGTATAAATAGAAGTCTTAGCATTAGGATTTCGTGTGTCATATCTATTGTACAAAAAACTCAGTAAACATTCAAAATACCACATGGCTAGGGAAACGAATGCACGAGCAATGTACGTATGATAACACCAAGTATTTATGATTTAATCAAACTCTTTATCATTTCCAGTATTTTCCTCTATCTTCATGTCAATACCATTCAAAAGCCTTTGCATTAAAACATTTTCATTCGAAGTCTTTTTACTGATGCCTTACATTTAAATGTTTTCTTTCCATTTCAAATACTTTACATTTCAGAAACTTTTGCACATTTCATGCCTTTATCTTCAAGCTTTTATCATTCGAACACCTTTTTTCACTTAAAGTCATTTTACTGTTTTCTTGCATTTAAACGCTTTCTTCATATTCCGAATCCTTTACATTCCAGAGAATCTTTTACATTACATGTTTTTATGCTTCGAAGTCATTTACTTGTCTTTTCTACAGTTTTATATGTCTTTACAATTGAACTTTATTCATGCAATTTAGTTTCGCGCGCATTTACTTGATCACGCCTTTAGATCTTTAATAGAGTAATCGAAGTAAGTTAAACACCTACACAACATTCTAAATACCAACCATGAATACCAGTTCTATAATGAGAGTTATCCAAATGACCAATACATCCTAGGATCAATCTAGTCGATCCTGCGAGTTACCAGAGAGATTGAATAACAGTCATTAAGATTATTCAATAGTTTGGAGGACTAGCGGTTGTTTACCAGAAATCACTGTAAACACCAGGACTTGGTTAAACCGGGAAGATATGCTTGTAACTAGTCGTTGGTTCCGAGGAGGGGGCTAGTTACGGGCATGTCTCTGGTCGATTCCCGGTGGCCTGCATGACATTGATGTTGGGCAGGCTGAGAGGATACTCGTCGGTTATCCTAGACCAGTGCTGGCTTGGGAGGGAAAATTGTTGATATTGCCCGACGAATAGTGGGCGATTCGGGTCACGGACATGCAGACCGTACCAAAGGAAAGGTCTAGACTAGGCCCATTCAAGCTGTCGGACCAGTTCGAAACAGTAGCCTCCGAGTCGTTGCTTCTGGGTACAGAAGTGAGGACTTTAACACTTGCTTGAGGAACGGGGTGCGTCTTACAGGTAAATGGGCGTTTCTCGTTGCGCCTTTCTTGCGGGGAGATGAGGAGTTGGTCGTTAGGACCCATGAATTTGGAGAGGTAGTGTGTTTTGGGAAGCGTGCTAGCGAAGCGGCGCAATGATGACCTAAGACTAGGGTGTAATGATGACGATCCTAGGGTTCCCCAGGCGTGTGTCTCGCACGCATGGATTGTTTTGGCTATAAATACAAGAGAAGCAGGGCATTTAGAATTTTTCGTCTTCTCTCTCAACTGCTCGTATTAGCTCGACTGTCGACCACCGTCATTTCTTGAGTTTTGTCGCTCGCAGCTTCTACTTCCAGCCTTTCTTCTTCTATTAATTAGTAAGTTTTCATTTTTCCATCATTGTTTGTTTTCAGTAGTTCGTATTTTCACCATTTACTTTCTAGAGATGCATTCAATTAGGATTTAGGGTTTCGTTATGTGAGGATGCCGTTGGAGAGTGTTGATGGTAGACGGCGTTTCTGTAGTTTAGAATCATCGGAGCTGTCGTGGGGTCTCCCCAGGAACTTCGTGGCGTATCATAGACAACCCATTAGGACTTAGGGCTTTTTCTGTAACTTCTTCATGTTGATGCGTCTCAGCGAGGGTTCTGGTCGGGGACACGATCCTCGTTTCCCAGCGCCCTTTCGCTTGATTAGCGGTGAAAGGGTGATTCTGGCATTGATGTCGAGCTCATCTTTTTCCTATATTTTTCAGGTGCTATGACTAACAACGCTCAGGTCGGTATCTCGAGTGAATCCACACAATCTTTGGGAAGTTCCTCAGAGGAGACGAGTAGCTCGTCGAGCATCCTAGAAATTTTCGGGGACGCGCAGAATCAATTGAAGCAGCAAACAGGGGATAGCGTCATGGAGATGACTTTTGTCAGTCAAGGCTGTCTGTTTCTTCCTGGGGACGAGGGGGATCCTCAGGACTGGGTCATGAACGACCCCTGGGACTGACCTTCGTATTTTTATGAGCATCGGGAGGATGTCTTTACAAATGTGTACACTCACGAGGAGGGGAACCAAGGAGAATGGTCGCTATACATCCCCGAGAAAGAGAGCAGAATTTGCTCAAAATATGATAGGAGGCGGATTCCTATGTATGACATCGTATTTTATGAGATGGGTCTTCGCCTCCCCTTCTCTGATTTTGAGGTGGCCATTTTCAGGCACTTGCGTGTGGCTCCCTCCTAACTTCATCCGAATGGCATCGCGTTTATGCGAGCGTTTGAAATAATTTGTGTGATACGGTGAGAGAACTGACTTGAGGTTTTGCGTTTTGTATTCGCACTTGTTCGGTTTAGCAAGAGTCTCCACCGACTTTTTATTTTATCCTAAAGGAAAGGTTAAAAAGCACAGGAAAAACCTTTTGAGATGTTTCGTGGGTTCGGGGGGTAGATTATGAAAAGGGAAGGTATTAACACCCTTTTCATCCATGGTTATCCATGGGCTCTTAGTTACTTGTTTTAGATCACTTGCCTTGATTTTCAATTGCTTGAAATTGTGGGTGGGTGTGTGTGTTTTGAAAATGTTTTGAAAAAAGACGCCTTGTCTTAGGCAACCGTTGTAATGACTCGTGTTTGAGTATATACAAAGGTGTGTATCTTTTCGAAAAGATGTTTCAAGTGTTTTTTGGAAGTTTGTTTTGAAAGTGTTTGTGGAATGTGGTTTTGAAAAGTAGGCAAGTGCGTTTTGCAAGTTTGATCAAGTTACTAAGAGTTGTCTACCCCTAAATTTACTCAAAGGTTTTTCTCATGTTTTAACCCTTTTAACAATTTTGTTCCACCATTGTATTTGGTGGACAATCTTGCGTTAGGATGTTAACGGGACAGGCACGGGTCATCGTATGGACCATGAATGCAATGGTGCCAAGTGTCTTTGGCAATTTTGCTTGAAGGGACTATGATCATTTTGATTAGGCAACTTTCGAAAGCGTCATCGATGGACTATAATCATTTGAATTGTTTTGTTTTGCCAAAGATACTCAACGTGCAAGCATGGCCCATTTTGGAAGGCAACAAGTGGGATCACCCTAGGGTTACAAGTGTGAATAATGTATTGATTTCATGTATTTGTCTTGTATTTAGGTTCTCTAGCATTTGATTTTATGTACATGCAAACCCTAGGTCTAACCATGGTATATTTGAAAGCGATAAATTGCGGGAATTTAAAGTCTACGCTATTACAAATAAGTATCCGGGAGTGGGGGTACAAATATTTACAAATGGGGATGAGACTTATTAGGAGAGTAGTGTCCAAATAATTTACAACCAAATCGAATTGCGATCTCAAATGTAATATGTATCAATGTACAAGAATAAGCAAATGTAAATGTGTCAATGTATTTGTGTAAGTGTAGGTGATTATTTACAAGTGTGGAATGTTAACTTAATGAGAAAATTAAGTATTGTTTATTTATTCTTTTTGTATTTTGTTGAGTATGTACAAACCAAAAGATTTAATAAAAAGAAAAGAAAATGCTTTAAGTTAAAGAAAAGTATTTTTATGGATTTACATATTAATGTATTTTAATTAGTATTTTTATGTACAAAGTTTTAATTAAAAGAAAAAGAAATGTTTTAAGAAAAATTAATGTTTTTATGTTAATGTGTATAAAATGTTTTAGTTAAAAAAAGAATATTCAACCTTAAAAAAGGAAGTCTATTTTTTATATATTTTATAATTATACCAACTAAAAAAAAGTTAAGAAAGTTTTATATATAAAAGGTTAAGGTATTATCTAAATCAAATTATGATGTATTAGTTTAAAACTATAGAAATAAAATAAAATAATAAGTAAAAGTATTAATTTGAATGAATAAGAAATAGAAAAAGAGATAAGGATTAAATGGGCTTTAGGAAAGCAGATGGCCCAAACAGATGCTGATTGAAATAAGGAAAAGAGGGGGGTACGCACATTGGAATGGGCTTAAGGCGTCAAGGCAGAGGCCCAAGTGGGTTTGTGAACATTTTGTAAGGGTTTATTCAGTTTCGTTTCATAAAGAATTTTAGGGTTACAGAGGCGCGGCGCCGTTCGTCCTTGTTCCTCTTCATCTTCTCAAGCCACGCTTATCTGAGCAAAACCTTCGTCTAAAGTCAACCAACGCCATCGTTACTTCCTCTTCCCTCCATGGATTATTCAGTGATGTGGTACAAAGGTAATGATTTCATTCTTTTAATGCGTTAGGGTTTTCATTAGTTCTCTTTGCATATTTTTATTCATTTCTGATTCTTGATTATTTGCGTTTTTGTTTGAGGTGCATGAATGGAGAGAAAAGAAGAGATACTACCTTTTGGAGACGGAGGCTTTTGGAGATGGAGGAGGAGGCAGATTTGGAGGCGTTTTGGGCGGCTGAAGGCGGAGGCTTGATGCGCTGTGAACTAGCTTGCTCCGGTTTGTCTGGTATCTTGCTTTAGCTTTTTTAGGTTTAATGATGGACAACTGAAAACCTTTGTATAATCACTTCCTTTCCTCTTCTTGTCTGCTTGGATGCTTGCTCCTGTATGCTTATATGATGGCCCTTGATGATTTTTATATATGAGTATATCTTGATATGCTTGCTTGCTCTTTTGCTTCTGTATGCCCTGAGATGATGATGTTTGCTCTGAGTCCCTGTTTTTGTTGGTTACTCGATGATGAACTATTTAGTTCTGAGAGTTTAGGTGTTTGATTTGAGTTGCTGGACATGTTTGCTATTTGGATTTTGATTTGTGAATCTGAACATGTATTGAAATGTTGAGGTTGGTCTTGGGATTGAATGCTTTTGTGTTGGTTCTGGTGTAGTTAAGGCTATGGTTTATACACAGGTTTGTGGTTTTTTGAAAGGCTTCTAGTTTTTTTAGAGGCTTTTGATATGTTGGTTTAAGCTTTTTGTGAGAAGCAGGTTATGCTTTAGGCTTTGAGACTTGGGCTTCAGTTTGAGGCTTGACACAGTTTGTGTTGTTTTAGGCCTTTACTGCAGGCTTCAGGCTTGAGGGCTTAAGCTTGGACAGGTTAGGCTTTTGTGAGGTTTGGAGCTTTACTGGTTTAGGCTTGTTTTGACAGGTTGGATTTGAAATGGTTTAAGGCTTATGGTCTTGACCTTTTGAGTTGAAACAGGCTTGTATGTAAACTTGTTGGTAATCTGGTTCAGACTTGAGGCAGGGTCATGGCTTTCTGTTTATTTAAGCTTGACACAGGTAAGGCTTGCTGTTTGTTTGAAGCAGGGTGGAGGCAGCTTGCTTTTTGGTTCTCTACAGTTTGTGATATTTTCTTTTTGTGATATCTCTGCCTCTTTTTGAAACTGTACTGGTATACTTTCTTTATATCTTAAGCCTAAGCCCTGTAAGCCTTTCTTCTTTTTCTCCTCTCTCTCTCTCTTGACAGATTAAAGCATTTAATATTGCTTAAATTTGTCTTATGCTGAAAAAGTAACTGGCTTTTGGGAAATGATGATTTGAATATTGCTTGTGTTAGTTGCTTAGCTCTGCATATCTTATCTCCTTTTTTCCAGATTTCCTGCTTCTTTGTGTACTTCTTTGACAGCATTGAATAGCCTTTTGACAGCTCTTGTATCTTTGACAGTTTTGGACAGTTTGCTGTCCAGTTTGGACTTTGGTTAGGCATGTGTAGTTCTGTTTGGACTTTATACTTTGTTTGGAACTTTTGGAATTATGCAGTAGGTTGACAATGCAATATGTTTGAAATTTTGAATTTGTGCATTTCACATTTTTGCAAGACATTCTATCCCTCTTTGTGAACCAAGAGCAATCTTGTGATTTGCAGAGAGGGGAAACTGATTCCGGCCAGTTACTTTTAATGATGAATCCATTTTTTATCTGTCTGCTCTTTAATTTATTTTATCTGCGTTGACTTTTCTTCTTTTCTGTTTTGCAGATAAAAATCAATGGAGAGGAGTAGCAGTAGAAGATGAAGATTTGAAGACTTTTAGGACATAGCTTTGTTTCCATTTTAATTATTTGTAATAGTATTAATGTAAATAACTGTAAATAAATTTACAGTATTTAAATAATATCTGTAACAAACAATTCAAAATAAATAAACATCCCCTTTTTTATCAGTTAATTCTTCTTTCAATTCATTGTTCATTTAATTATTTGAATTCCTTAAGTTAAAATAACTGAAAGTAAATCCTATTATTCTGACTTAGAAAAAAAAATAATTAATAAACACTGTGGTCTTGCCGTTTAGAATGAATCAATAACAAACCCGGCGTTTCAGATAGCCATAAACATTGCACAGTCAAATCAAACAAACATCCCTATTCTTTTGCCTTTACTGATCATACCAAGCACTGCAAGTCCTCAATTCAAATGCCTCAAACTAAATCTCAGAGTAAACTGAAAAGAACCGTAGAATTAATTCTTTATGAGAATGCACGCACAAAAACCCTAGTTTTGTTTTAATTGTCAGAGAAGCGTCCGCCTGATCAAAACCTGAGCCAACTCAACCAAACCTTAGCAATCTGCTTGAACTGCTTTAAAAAACAATGAAAACCCTAAATTTTGTCTGACTGACGAGAAAAGTCTGTTTGACCGATTCTTGAGCCAGTCTGAAAAAATCAGGAGAAACCCGAAGCTGTGATTTCTTGTGGAAAAATACGAGGGCAATCTTTGGGGTACAACAATTTGCAACCACTTGAGGATAATGACCACTATTCCCTTATTCTTCTACTGCTTCCACCTTCAGAGGAGCAAGGTCGATGGAAAATGGGGATGGATTTCCCTGAAGCAAGGCAACGGGAAGTTGTTTAAAGCTTATTTAGAGTCTGTTTGACACTTCAAAGATAAATACATTTTGGTGCAGCCTTCTTCGAGCAAGGTAATGTTGAACATCTTCAGAACCGTGCCGGTGAAAAACGAGGATGGTACTCCCCGTCTAAACGAGCTAGGAGACCTCACTGTGAAGTTGGTTTACAAGTTCCCGTTTCAATGGACGAGGAAACACTTTGATAGTGAATTGGGCTCCTATGTCTAGAGAGAGGGGGAGCTCGGAGACGAGGACCTGGAGAGCTTCTCCATCCTGCTGCGTTCATGGCTCAGATCCCTCGCGTCCAGCAAGTTGGCCGGGGAGGTAGGCCTGTGATTGATAAGAACGGGAAGCCCGTATACGAGTCGGGCCTCATAAACGTCAAGGAGCTCCACGGGAGCGAGGACCCCGTTAAATATATATATATATATATATATATATATATATATATATATATATATATATATATATATATATATATATATATATACTTCTATCAGTAATAAGTGGCCATCGTTTATTTTTCTCCTCGTTTACTGATTATGTTTCTTTTTGTTTATTTTGTAGATAGCATGAATCCTGCTCAGGAGTGCTTGACCAAGACTCTTGCTACTAGAGCGAGGAGGGCTCAAAGAGATGCATAAACTGACTCGGGGCCTGCTCCTGCCTCGGGGTCGGGTGACTCATCCTCGGCCCAAGATATAGTTGCTCTTTCTCTTGTCGTTGTTTCCTCGAAGGCAAAGAGGCCGCATGCTAAGGGGAGCGTCGACCCGACTGGGGAAAAAGGGAAAGGAACATACGATCTACCCCCTGCTGGCTGGAGAAGTCTTTTTTCGAGGGCGCAACTCTACGTCTTCCCCGAGCCGAGTCTCTTAATCTCGAGGGAATGGGCTTCCCGGAGAAGAGGGTGATTCTGGTGCAAGATGCTGGCGGTTTGATGCAGATCTTGGAAATGGCGGTCGCCTACACCAAGGGAAGTTCCTCTCAGGAAACAGAGATGAAGAATCTTTGAACCGAGCTGGCTACGAGCGAGAAGGCCTGAGACGAGAAAGAAAAAGCGCTGAAGCTGTCTGATGAAGAATTGGGGAGGCTCTCCGAGGAACGCAGGGTTCTCTTGCTCGAGAAAAAGCATCTTGAGGAAAAGGTGGCGGCCCTAACTGCCGAGATTACGCTCGCTGAAGAAGAGCCAAAGGATACCAAAGATCTGAAGACTCGGGCCGAGCTGGTTGCTCGTTTTCAGTTGGTTGTGGACGATGCTCAGGCTGCTTCCGAGGGGAGTTTAAAAAATGTTGTAAAGCAAATGTGTATGTTGAACCCCGATGTTGAGGTTAACACCTCAGGAATTGGGGTTAATTATTATGTGGCTGCTAGTCAAATTTTGGTCCCTGATTATCTCAAGGAGTTCGTCGCTCAACCAACCGGGGGCCCCGCCCAACTGTCACTCGTTACTTAAGGAGAAGTGGAAGGATGATTATTTTATGTTTATTTCGGCCTGCGTGATGTATTTGTTGTATCTTTTTTTTCCAGGCTTTTGCCCGTTTATATAATATTTGCACATTAGCGTTCCAATTCGTCGTTTTATTTAATTTCCAGCCAACAGTCGTTTGCTTTGAATATTTAACTTGTGTTGTTTACATGTTTGTTGACAAACTAGCCCGTTTAAGGCATTTTTTATTTTTCTAAGAGTTTATAGTGGGGATTTGATCGTTAGGTATGTTCGTCAGTGTGGGGTAACTGATCAAACGGCCAGGGTGGATACCGGGTGTGGGCCGGAACCCAGCTCTCCTTTTGATGGACCTAGGTTCGGCGACATGGACTTCCCATTGCAAGTCAGGCATTCTACCGTCGTGGCATAAGGACTATGGAGCTTGTCGAGTTATCTATGTTGAGCTGAAGGCGCGCTCGTCATAAGAGCAGAGCCTCGCCCCTATGAATACTTTGGGTGCTATGCTTGTGCATATGCATGCACACGTGGTCGTGCCTGAGTGAGTTTGTCTTGTTGACCAAACTCGCTGACTACTCAGTGTCTTTAACTATAATATTGTTTTAGCTTTTCAGCGTTTTATGATCGAATGAGCTGTTTCCCTTGTAAGTTTTCCAAGTAATACGCTCAAGTCCCTGTTTTTGTGTAGACGCGATAAGTACCTTCCCAGTTCACTGCGAGCTTGCCCTCGCAAGATTCTTTATGATTTCTCTTTAGGACAAGGTTGCCAGCCTCGAACTCTCGTTGTATGACCTTGGCATCGTAGCACATGGCTATTTTTTGTTTGAACGAGACCTCTCGTAGGGCCGCTCCTATTCTGATTTCTTCCACCAGATCCAATTCTTCTTGGAGGGTGGCGTCGTTCATCTCCTCGTCGGGAAGTGCCCCAGTTCTCCTGGAATGTTCCTCGATCTCTACGGGAATGACGACCTTTATTCTGTAAGCTAGTCTGAAAGGGGTCTCCCCGGTTGACGAATTCCCAATTGTTCGGTATCCCCAGAGTACACTGTAACTCCGGACTCATCTTTTTTTGGTTTCATCCAATCTTCGCTTGAGGCCCCTGAGTATTACTCTATTTGAAGACCCGGCTTGGCCGTTGATCTGGGGATGCTCAATAGAGGCGAAGTGTTGGGTGGTGCCCAGTTTGGTGACGAATTCTTGAAAGTCATCCAAGAATCTCAAAAAAAAATTATTTTATTTTTAGAAGCAAGGGAAACTAGAGAATTAAATGTTTCCTTAGGCTTAAGCAAGAAATAGGACCAAAAATAACAATTAACTTGCATTATTTTAAAAAATAAGAAAACTGAAATGTAAATTCAATTAAAAATCATGAACAATTAAATAAATATCTAAAGAACTGTAAACATTGTTTTCTGGAATTTCACCTTAAAAGAAAAAATTAAAACAGAAAATATTTTCATTATGCAACAAAATTAGCAAAAAGGGATGACATGACTAATCACTTGATTTAATTAGCATGCCAAATTTTTTTTATAAAAGTAATACACAATTATTTTTATGAAATAGACTCAAAAAGAAACTGAGGAAAAATTTCCATATATTTTTTAGATGGATGAAATTTAGGAAATAAAATTCTAAAACCTAAAAGATGATTAAAATCCTAATTAAACTAATTAAATTATTTAATCATCTAAAAATGATAAAAATATGAAATAAAATTCATAATGTGAAAATATACTAAAAATGAAGTTCATATATTTTTGTGATGATTTTTAAATCAAAGAAACTATTAAAAAATAATTGGAGAAATCAATTAAAAATAAAAGGAAATTCAAATAGATTGAAATCTATTACACCTGTTTTAAGCAATAAGCACTGCAAAAAGCCTTATGCATGCACGAATAAAAACGCGCAAACTCATCACCCCTGTCCTATGAACTAAAACCCTAACGAAATAACAGGTTTAACATGCAATGTTCATGAACGCATAACTCCCTCATTCTTCCATGAAAATGCAAAATGTAAACATCAAATATCAAGATCTCAATGCGTAGAACATGATAGAATCTAGAACTTCATAAAATATGCATGAATCATGGTGAAAATAAAAGGCGAAAGTCACTGCACGAACACAATTTCAAATATTCAAAACTAACAATCAATTTTCAGATCCACAAATCTCACTCATTTCTTAACCAAATTATTTGATTCAAACATCAAAATTCATCATAAAAGTGCAAGGAACAATGAGGTATTCATAGATTTTACAAATAATGCAAGATTAAGTAAAGATATGAGCACGAAAGCCATAGTTCTAGCAGAATTCCTAGCAACTTGCAGAGTTCAAATTAAGCAACAAAACACATAAAATTATACTTCAGATCTAAGATCTAGCCAGCTAACACAATATATGCAAGATATAATGCAATGATTCAAGCTAGCATGAGAGGAATTCATATCTGAAAAATTACCCCAAAAGTGAGAAATAAACTCACAGTGCCTCTTATCACATATGAGAAACTCGATGGTCTTGCTTCTTATGCTTCAGGGATGATGAATTGAGCAGAGGTTAAAGCTTACACGAAAAATTTGAGAGAGAAATGAAGAACAATGATTCTGACATGAGAGAGAGAGAGAGAGAAGCTTGTGAGAGAGAGTGATTTTTGTGAATAAAGAAATGAATGAAGCTTGGTTATCTTAAATAGAAATATAAAGAGTGTTGGAGAAGTTTTCTCTGAGGGCATGATGGTCATTGGAAGTTTGGAGGGCTTTTTGGTCTCAATGAAGAATGTGCATGCTTGCTGTGTTTTATGTTATTGCATTTTGAACTTGCAGTCATTTTAAGTGGGAAAATAGAGAGTATGCGTGTATTGAGTGCACATGGAAGCTTTGTATCACAATTTTCTCAATTACAGAAAAATCTTAAAAACCATGCCTGCATGCCAAGTCTATTGATCATCTCACTTTCCACTCCAAGTTCTCTTAATTTGCTTGTGCGAGTTTGATGCTCAAGAGGCCTCATGAAAGCTTGCATGATAAGTTTCAACATTGTGCTTTGAATTTTCAAAAATGGTGCTTACATCATGAAGAAACCATAGTAATAAGTTTGGAAAAAATGAAGTCTGGTAAGGAAAGGTGCGCACGCGTGCTGCATGCCTGGCCTGCATGCATGTCTTGCATGTTGATCAGTTTGAAACATGGATTTCCAAACCTCATATCTCACTCGATAGAAAGCCAAATGACATGATCCAAAGCTTAACATGAAGCTTGCATATCCAGCTACGATTACCCTTTGAAAATTTTTTCAATTGAAACTTGAGTTAGAAAAGAATCAATGGTGAAAATGACACACCACCTGTTTGTAAAAATGACTGGCCTTGCATGCAAGCTTGCTTATCAATTTTATGCATCGTGACTAGAACTTTTAAGCTCCATATTTTTCAAATGCTTCACATTTTGGACTTAAGCTCACATTGACAAAGTTGAATGATTTCTCTCAAGCTTTCCAACCATGTATCATTTGTTCCATTTGAATAAAAAATGAGCAAGTTATGAGAAATTAAAATTCATCCTTATGAACACTTAAACAATTTTCAAATTGTTCAAATAACTCCTAACACAAGTTATATTCAAATCAACTTCTTCTATTGATTTTATGCCAAATGTGATCAGGAAATATGAAAATAGGATACTTGAATTGGTAATTGACCAAAATTCCACTTGGTCAACTTTGACTTTGGTTGATTTTTGTCAAAATGATTGTTTTGCCCTTTTTTTATCAATTAAACATCTTCCAGACAAAATTGATAATCAATATTTCAATAATAGATGGTCCAAAACATGTAGGGAGATATGCAATTAAGTCTTGCCCAAAAAATCCAAGATTTCCTGATTAAATCAAAAACCCTAATTTTGGCTCTTTGTGTTAGGAGATGATGACTAAGCTTCAAAACCCTTATTCTTCTGAACCTGTTGAGAAATTCCTTGAATAAAGATGCTTCATATGATGATGAGAAGATGATACTTCACAAATTTGGATCATACAAGCCTCAAATACTTCATCTGGCCAAAACCCTAATTTGAGAGATGATCATTAGAAATGTGATTCACTTCAAAACTTTGCAATCTTCAATCTTCTGATGACAAAATGAGATAAATGAGATGTCTAGAGATATGGGGAACCCCTGTATCTTGAGAGACTCAAATATTGAGGATATGAGATCCCCTTTGTCCTGATTTTCAAAACAATCATCCTTTATAGCCAGTAGAAGAACTTAGGAACCAAGATACCTTTATCCTATCATGAGAATGAATGGGTGTTTAAGTGTGGTCTTAGACATGATGATCATATTTTACCCAATTGTTTGTGCTTGTCATGGAATACTTTCATTGAGTCCTATAAGGCTTGAATCAAGACCCTAATTTTAATCATGATCCGAAATGTGAAAAATTGAAAATCATTAATATTTGTTTTGCTGATGATATCTTACTTTTTATGAGAGGGGGCATTGATTCGATTACGTTGGTTTTGAAGAAGGTTAGAGATTTCTCAACTTCTACCAGTCTGAAGATTAGCATTCTCAAAAGTAAAGTTTACTTTGGGTATATGGATAATAATACTACTGACCTCATCCAACAGGAAATTGGTTTTGCTATCGGGACAATGTCGTTCAAGTACTTTGGTGTGCCTCTGGCTAGTGGTAAATATAATTGTCTCTCAATGTCAACCATTAATTGATAAAATGCTGGTTCGATTAAGACATTGGAGTATGAGACTCCTTTCGTATGCTAACAGAGTTCAACTTCTGAAAAGTATTATTTTTTCCATTGCTAATTACTGGATGCCGATTTTTTCTCTCCCTAAAAATATTATTGCTCACATTAACAATATTTGCAGGAGTTTTCTTTGGTCCGATAAAGATAGTGTTGTACCCCAAAATGTTCCCTCTCATTTCTCAAAGAATCACCCTGGATCCCCAAGTTTTCTTCCATCCAATTCCAAGCCTTGAATTACAAATTTTCCAAGAAAATCACTGACAAGGGCAAAATGGTCATTTACACACTGAGAAGTCAAACTTTGACTTTTGGATCAAAATCAAATCTCAAAAATCATATTTCATCAAGACATGTTGAAGTATGAAGTTAGTTTCATCTAAAAATTCAAAAGTCAAATTTACTTTGGAAAAGTCAAAATTCTAAATGCTTGGAATTTTTTCTAAATGTTTAAGAAATATGGAAAGCTCAGAACTTCTGATCAGGTTATCACCATTAGAGATGATTCTGGATCAACTTCTGACATAAAAGTTTTAGATCTTAACAAGATCTGAAACATTGCAGAATATAACTTCTTCTAGAAATGTTGGGATTCCAAGTTATAACTTCTCAAAGACACGTCCATGAAACTAAAACACTCAACAAATTCTGGACATTCTCAAAACATAGTTTGGTCAGAACTTCTGGGCAAGTTTTCACAAAAGCTCAATCAGAGTTTGCCAGAGTAATTCAAAGAAGGTTAAGAAGCGTGCTGCAGGCTTTCTGGAAAGTCTGAAAGTTCCTTCAGAACATGCTGGAGCCAGAAGCTAAGAAGATCATAAGATTGAATGCTACGCAAGTTATGAACTTCTGATCCAGAACTAAGCCTTGGTGTAGAGTTTCACGTTGCAGGATTTCTGGTTGTGATAAGTCTCATCATCATTTAATTCTCACAGCCACCTTCTGAGTCTTTATCCAAAGGATTTCCACCACGTGTACCTCTATTGTCTTGGGACGGAAAACTTTGGTACTTGGCCCATGCTTTGTTTTGCTTTTCCTTAAATCCTGCTGGAAACTCCAGCTTAAGCATGGTTAAAAGCTGCTAGTCAGCAGCTAAGTTCAGCCTACACCTGCATCCCATAATTACACCAAACTAGCATAAGAAAACTGTGATGAAAAAGCAAAGGAACATGATGCCAAAACAGGTTCAAATCCCATTTGTTTTCTCCCCAGAATCACAACAAATTCATCTATAAATACTTGGATCCATTATACGTTCAAGGGGATGGAGGCTGGCTTTTGGAGAGAGAGAACTATCAAAAGAGAGAAAAGGAAGTTGTGAAACCTTCATAAAAATCAAGATTTCTCATACACAAAAACAAACCTTTGTTCTTCCTTTAGAATCAAAGAGCTTAGCGTTTCCTCTTCCGTTCCTCTTGCTGACTCAGAACGTCCAAAGGCATCCACTCAAAGCTCCAAGCCCACACTCCAGATTCAAGGTAAGTCTTTCTAACCTTTGCATTTTTTATTCAGAACATCATTAAACATGTAAATACCATAGTATTAATGTTGTTTATATCATTGCATGAATAGAAAAAATGTGGATCAGAACTTCTTGATTAAGGCTAGGCTCAGGATTAGGATCAGAACCTCTATAAATTGTTGTGCCTTTATTCTTCTGACTTGCTGTTTGTTAAGAACTGAACAAATTGCTGATGTGCTGATTAAGAGTTAAAATATAACATAGAACTTCTGATTTTCACATGCTGATAACACACATAACTTCTATGGTTTTTTCTCACTGTTAACACACACTGAACTTCTGATTCTCATATGCTGATAACGCATCGAACTGCTAATGTTCACTCACTGGCTCAGCATAATACTGAACTTCCGATGATTCCATCAGCTGTTTTCAAACACTCAGAGTTTCTAATTTTCACATGCTGACAATACATAACTTCTGACTTTTGGTTCACTGGCTGAACACCACCAAGAACCTATGTGTTTTTCCTCTAACGTTTTTGCAGGACTTCAGAGTTTACCAATCCAGAACTTCTGATTCCACTGACGTCTCCTGCTGAGTCACAACGCTCTTGGCCTTAGAACTTCTGATCCTAGTTGTTCTTCTTGCAACAACACGCTGTTTCTATCTTGCATTTATTTTCTTTTCATCATTTTTAATATTAAAAACATAAAAATATTTTCCTTTTAATTTATTTCCTTAAGACAAAAAACATTTTCTAAACAAGTCCATTTCTCTCTTATATTATACATTTCAATATGGTTGTAATAGTAACTTAGGACTTATTTTTTACTTGCAACCCCCATTCATAAATTTGTACCCCCATCCCCTAAATATTATAATAGCGTAGGACTTTACATTTTTGCACTTTTATTGCTTTCATATATTGTATAGTAATTAGGCGTGTATGGCAAGATAAAACCAACAAATAGATCACCCTAATCAAGACTAAAACGCATGCAATCAAACACACTTGCACACATGCACCCCTAGGGTAATCTCACTTCTTGCCTATCGGAAAATAGTCATGTCCCTCGAACATGGGAGTTTTAGCAAAGACCCTCGATAAAATATCGTAGTCCCTCGATGACCCTCGATGTTGCCTTCAGTAAATGATCTAGTCCCTAAAACGACATTGCTAAAACGTTCCATGGGTTTCCTTCTATGACTATACAAACGTCCCAACACCCGTCCCTTCACATCCAACGATGGGGCTTCTTACCAAATCAATGGTAAGATAGCAACATATAAAGGAGGAGGAAAAGCATATCTAAGACCTTTTGAGTAGGTAGGTTCGCTCTCAGTTACTCGCTTTCTCACAACAAAAACATTTCATACACCTACACTTTCATTTTGAAACATTTTCGAAAAACAACACTTTGTATGCGTTCTTATAGAAACGAGAATCATTACAAAGACACATTTTTCAAAATCACTTTCAAAAAACACATCTCACAAACACCTCTTTGAACTATTTTTGAAACAAACACTTTGTATGCGTTCTTATATAAACGAGAACTATTATGAAGTTCCCTTTTCAAAATACTTTCAAAAACACACACCACAAGCACATTCAAACAAAAGCAAGTTGATATAGCAAGTAACTAAGAGCCCATGGAAAACCATGGATGAAAAGGATGATAATACCTTCCCCTTTCATAATCTACCCCTCGAACTCAAAAACATCTCTAAAGGTCTTTCCTGTGCTTTTTCACCTTTCCTTATTGGATAAAAGAAAAGTCGGTGGCGACTCTTGCTAAACCACAACATTTGCAAACACAAAATGCAAAACCTCAAGTCAGTTCTCCCACCGTATCACAGAACTGGTGACTCTGTTGGGGATTATACTTCTAAAAGTGGGGTTACCTTAGGGTTAGATCACATTTACTTGCTTATATTGTTTGATTTGTTTGCTTTACATTATGGTTTCTTGTTTGGGTTTGTCTTAAATCCTACACCCATATTTGGGGACACCTTTTAGGTAAGTAGCAATAAACTGTGAGGGAACTGTACGGCATATACCGACATGGTTGAAGCAGTAGCTACATTGATGTGGCACTTTGGTTGGTACTGGTAACCCTTGAGTTGAATCAAGAAGAGTACGGGGACATCGTGTGGTGTCGTGAAGCATACTCTAACCTTAGAACCTTACTTGACCAACTTGGCCATTAGGAAGTAGTGAGATAGCCGATTTCGGTGTAAAGCTAAAAATTGGTTGATACTCGATGCTACACTCATTGAGGTTTGACTCTTGAGTTTTGTTTGGTTGCGAGTCAATCGCCTATTAAACGAAGCTTGGGGGAAAGATCAGTGATATTGAGATCCCTTAGAACCAGGTTACTATTAACTAGGACAGGTTGAGCCAACTAAACTTCAAGAGGGTATTTACCTACAAACTCCATGCAAGCCTAAAACTAAGGTTTTGTCTGCTTTGTATGAATATGACTATTTGTATATAAAATTGCTTACCTCGCATATCTGTATATAACATCATAACATCATACCATAGCATTTTCAATAACCATTTCAAGGATCTCGAGGGTCTTTGATGCAGGGTCACGTTGAACCAGACGTCTACCAAAGGGAAAGAGGATTTATTTTCCTCTAAACAAACGCCATCAAAGATCAAGTACAACAACTTGAGTCAAGGGCTATGACCCACTTGACATGGTGAGCTTAATTCTCGTGGAAGGACATCCAAAGATACAAAGCTCTCCAATCCAAAAATGTAAGTGACTACTTACCCCGCGAGATCCTTGAAAACATGCATCCATATATCATGCATCATATCATGACAGGTTTCTCCCATACAGGTCTCCTTATCTTCCTACTGTTTATTTCAGTAAGATGAATATGGAACATACAGTAAAATATCTCCAAGCTCAAAATGCTCAATTCCAACAAATGTTCCTGGCTATGGCTAAGGGGCAAGAGGACCTGAAAACTCTCCTTCTCAAAGACAAGAGGAAGAAGTCCAAGAAATCAGTAGGTATCCTGAACTCGAGAAGAAGACCTGGAGGACCAGTCAAGAGAGCTCTAGATCTTTCAACTCCGTCCAGCATGGGGGATAGTCTTGAAGAAGACCACAGTCTGGAGATTGGTGAAGCCGAAGCTGACTACTCTGAGGAACAATATCCTCCCACTGATGACAAGTACAAACAGTTGGAGAATTGCCTCAGTGCTATGGAGATTCAACAGATACCTGACTTGGATTTAGGAGACATGGGTTTGGTTTCTGGAGTAGTCATCCCGCCAAAGTTCAAAATCCCTACCTTTGCCCTGTACAATGGAGTCTCTTGCCCTAAGATGCACTTAAAGTCTTATGTCCACAAGATTCAACCATACACAACTGATTCGAAGCTTTGGATCCATTTTTTCAAAGAGAGCCTGGTAGGGACTCAACTTGAATGGTTCTATCAATTGGAGAGTTCTCGCATCCACACCTGGGAGGATTTAGCTGCTGCTTTTTACAAACAGTATCAGTACAATGCTGATCTTGCACCAACTCGTGTGCAATTGCAGAACATGACCATGGGTTCTAACGAGAGCTTCAAAGGGTACGCCCAAAAATAGAGAGATCTGGATGGTAGGGTGCAACCCCCTTTAACTGACAGGGAGCTGATTGACATCTTTATGGGAACTTTGACAGGGCCTTTCTTCAAACACTTGATCGGAAGCTCCTCAACAGGGTTCACTGAGCTAATACTGACCGGCGAAAGAGTCGAAGCTGACATCAAAAGTGGAAAGATTCAAGAAGCTACACCTTCTGATGCTCAGAAAAAGCCATATAATGGGAAGAAAGAGTCCAATGTTGTGTATAGTCAAAAGAGTCGTCGTGACCAACACGTGGGGGCAGTCCTGATCTCTGGTTCTGCGTCACACCTACAACATCAAAGGGGAAATCAACGAAGGCCAAGCGAGCCCAAAAGACAGTTCACCAACATCAACATGCCGCTGTCTCAAGCGCTACAACACCTGTTGAGGATGAATCTGATTGCATTAATAGGACTTCATCCAAACCCCAAGACTTCTTCTCCTAACTACAATCCTAATGCAACGTGTGCTTATCATTCTGACAGTCCCGGGCATGACACTAACGATTACTGGGCGTTGAAGTACAAGATTCAAAATTTGATTGACGCCAAGGAGATCGAGTTCGACCCTCCGGAGACTCCAAACATGATCACTACTCCTTTTCCAAATCATTGAGAGCAACTTGTTTCATTTTGAATTTTCAATTGTAATTTCTTTTGTTATTCAAAAAATTATCTATTAATGTCAAACTTTGTTTCATTAATGCATTGCATATGTTTGTCTTGATTTGATCCACTCATTTTCATTACATTTAAACTATGCTTTTTACTTTTTTATGACGTTTAACTCTTTCTAAAAGTTACAAGCCTTTAGAGGGAGGATGACAAAAATAATGCCATAATCTCATACAGTATGCTTTTGAACAGACCTTGCTGACGATGTACATACGTTATTTCAAATCCTAAACACTGGAGTTGTAAGGAAGATAATCCCTAGTCAACCCCTTTGATCCAAAGAAGTAGAAGTTTTTCTTTTTACACAAATTGAAACCTTTAATCAAAACCCAGGGCAGGGTAGTTCCTCAATTAATTCAAATGTGCGTTCAGCCACAAACTTTCACTTCAACAAGTGACATAAAAAATATTCCTCTGAAATCAAAAGACAATGATGGTTCCCTATCACATAGGCAGTCATTATATCTCAAAAAGAAAATCCCACTAAGTCAAAACCTACAAAGGAGACTTAAGAAAACTGGGGCATCCCGCTGACTATAATCTCTGTGATACGGTGGGAGAACTGACTGTGCTTTTGCGTTTGTATTCGCAAATGTTTCGGTTGAGCAAGAGTCGCCACCGACTTTTTATTTTATCCTAAGGAAAGGTTTAAAAAGCACAGCAAAAACCTTTTGAGATGTTTTCTTGGGTTCGGGGAGTAGATTATAGAAAGGGAAGGTATTAGCACCCTTTCTATCCATGGTTATCCATGGGCTCTTAGTTACTTGCTTAGATCACTTGCCTTTTTCCAATTGTTTGAAATGGTGCTTTGTGTGTGTGTGTGTGTGCGTTTTGAAAATGTTTTGAAAAGAGGCCAATGTGGTGGCAACCTTTGTAATGATCCATGTTGGGATGTATACAAAGGTGTATGTCTTTTGAAAAGTTTTTCTTTTGTTTTTGAAAGTTATTTTGAAAGTGTTGTGAAGCGTGGTTTACAAACAGGCAAGTGTTTTTGTTTTGCAAGTTGACAAGTACTTAAGAGCGATCTACCCTAAAGTTCTCAAAGATTTTTGTTATGCTTTTAACCCTTTTAACAATTTTGTTCCACCATTGTATTTGGTGGAGAATCTTGTGTTAGGATGTGAAAGGGACAGGCGCGGGTCGTCGTTTAGACCATAATTGCAATGGTGCCAAGTATCTTTGGGCAATTTTTCTTTAAGGGACTTTGATCGTTTTAGGCAAAAAGGCGTCATCGAGGGACTATGATCATTTGAGTTATTTGTTTTGCCCAAAGAGACCTAGCATGCAATATGGCCCAATTTTGAAAGGCAACAAGTGGATGTAACCCTAGGGGTGTTAGTGTGCAAGTGTGTTTTATTGCATACAAGAGTTTTTCTTTGAATTAGGTTTTTCTACTTCATTGATTTTATCTTGCCATACACGTCCTAATTACTAGCAATAAGAAGCGGAAATATAAAATCCTACGCTATTACAACAATTAGGGGGAGGGGATACACATTTGTACATGGGGGGTTCAACGAGAAAAATAGACAAAAAAGAAAATAGAAAAAAACAAGATATATATATATATATAGAGAGAGAGAGAGGGAGCCCGCGTGCTGCTGGGAGGTCATCAGAAGTTCTGACTCAGCTCCGCTGCCAGATGATCAACCTGTTAGTGAAACTGGATGAGTCAGAACTTCTGACTCTAGCACCTGCAAAACAGAACCTTGTTAGTGGGGAAATCAGAAGTTCTGATTTCCCTGCGCTGCAAGACAGAAGTTTGTTAGTGGAGAAACCAAAAGTTCTGATTCTGCTGAAAAGGCAATAACTCTCAGAGGTTCTGATATCATTGACAGCAAAACAGGCTTCAGATGTGCTAACGTCAAAGTCAGCACTTGGCTTTTTCCTGTACTAATCAGAACATCTGCAATCTTGTTGTTACTCCACAAAACAGGAAACATACTTGGAACAGATCCAGAAAATACAAAAATGTTTCAGAGGTCAGAGTCAACCAGGTCACAGGCAGATCCTATACTGGCTCAGAACGTTCTGAGCTATGAAAATCCTCAGAACATAAACAGCAATAACATGAATATTTACATTATGTTACTTGAATATGCACAGCTGATGATGCTTAACAGTGTGATGAGGGTCAGCAGGTGCTTACCTGACTGTTTGGAAAAGTTGGTGAGTGAAAGTTTAGCTTTTGGTTCTGGTTTTAGTGGTGTTCTGGACAGATTTTCTTTGAAAAAGGGGAAGTAAAGGTGTATACGTATGCAGGGTCAGAAGTTTGGAAAGAGTGTTTTTGGTTTACAGAAAAGAACTGGATATTTGATGAAGTTGAAGGTGAGAAACTCAAAGTTATGAAACAAAGCTGGAGATTTTGGCAGAGTTTCAGAATGCTGTGTTGCTAGGAGTTCTGTTTCTCTCTTAGCAATTTTCTGTTTCTTTTCTTGAACGTCTTTGGCAGTGGTGAAGACTCTCTATTTATAGGCAAAATCATTGTGGATGCCTTGAACATTTAAAGCACCAACAGAGTTTGAATTTGTTCTTTGACAGAAATTCCTGGGAAGTTGTGATACAGATAGCTTTCAGCCTAGGTTGCAGCAGCAGGCGTAGATTGGGGAGAAGTGACCTCTGAAGTGGGCGGTGGCGTGAAGACCCATGCCAGAATCTGTGCAAAAGAGTTTTCCAAGCCACATGTGAATGCTCAGGAGTGGTTGGAAGCATTAATGGGCATTAAATGGTGACAAGACCTGTCAATACCAACATTCTGGTAATGGAAACCAGCGTTGAATCAGCAGCGTAAACCATGCTCTGGCCTTGGCTACCTGTTGTCTTAGTAAGCTCTGGAGATTCTCCTGGTTTTCTGGTACGTTCCTTGGATTTGCTTCTGGACAATCTGGACTTAGAGATTCTGTATCAGTGTAACACCCATTCTTCTGACCTTTCATCTTCTGATTTCAACCTGTTCTGAAGGAGCCTTCAGACTTACCTGCTTCTCTTGCATTCCTTTAGCAAATTCTGACTGAGCTTGTGTAACTGCTGAAGGGGCATGTTCTGTTTGAGGCTTACATTCTGAACCACGTTTACAACTTCTGATTGAGCTGATGTAGCTGCTGAAGAGCCAACTTCTGACCACGCTGAGCCAAGCTTGCAACTTCTGACCGTCTTCATCTGGAATGGGTCCAGAAGTTCTGAAGCGCTGATTTTTCTAAAAAACACTTATTTTAGAGAAACATTCTAAGTATTTAGAATTTGATTTTTTTTTCTCAAGATAAAAGCGTTGTTTCTGGAGTTCGTGAGATCATCTTGCTCTTGTAAGCGGCTTGCTTGGGCAAAGGGATAACTCAGGACTTGGATTTGTTTCAGAGGGACCTTGAAAATCCAAGATGGTTTTCCTGAAGAAAGAGAGGGCAAATTTTGGGGTACAACAGTTTCCCCTATTCAATCTTCTTGAACCTGAAGAGTTAGATTGGCAAGTTTGCCTTTCGCGACTCGAGGGTAAAAGGAGATTGGACACTAGAGTGCCCGGAAATTTGCACTCGCATGTTGAAGTATCAGCAATGTGATGTCAGGAATGGGCTTACAGATGCCATTTGGAGAGGTGGTAGATAGGGATATGGGCTTATAGATGCCATCTGGAGACGTGACAGAACCTTGTCGGGAATGGGCTTATAGATGCCATTTGGAAGTGTCGATCGCATAAGAGATTCCTTAGCGAGAAACTTGTATATTTTGAGAAAGACGGATGTTTTCTTGGCTTGTTACAGGTGTTTGATCTTCAATCTCCTTATGCATATGTGCCCTGGCTAGATACAGGTGTCGAATCTACAATTGGTTGTTCACAGATGTGCCCTGGCTGGATACAGGAATCGAATCTGGGAATAGTTGTTAATAGATGTGCCCTGGCTGGATACAGGAATCGAATCTTCGAACTCTTCAGACGTGCCCTGGCTAGATACAGGAATCGAGTCTGGAAACGTGGTCCACAGATATGCCCTGGCTGGATACAGGAATCGAATCTGGAGATGTTGTAGTTGATAGATGTGCCCTGGCTGGATACAGGAATCGAATCTTCGAACTCTTCAGACGTGCCCTGGCTAGATACAGGAATCGAGTCTGGAAACTGATCACTCTCAGATGTGCCCTGGCTGGATACAGGTATCGGATCTGGAATTGTGACAGTTGAAGGTAGTTGTTTTTGGGATTGTCCTTTTCCTGAAAAGGCAAAAACATAAGTTGTATGCAATGTCATGATGCATGATGTTCAACATGAGATAGCGTTGTATGCGCTTCATCATGTAGGTAAGCAAGATGTATGAAAATGTGAAATGTTTATGAATGTAATTTCGTCTTAGGAAAGTAAATCCTTGACGAACGGCCGGGGAGTTGCTCTGGGGAAGAGATACTTGGCCGAAGTTTTGATGAGAGGCCTGTTGAGGACTTTAATGATGGATTCCGCTGGGGATAATGATGATAAACTCCGCTGGGGATTGAAGGAACTCTGCCGAGGGCGGTCTTCCGTGGTTTTTAGCTGAGGATAACCCAGTTATAAGTCCTTGTGAGGAAATAACTCTAAATAAAACTCGGGAGAGACGTCCGTGTACCATAGGGAACAAGCTTCCAGAATCTACTGGGGATGAGCTTTAAGACCTGCCGGGGAATGTTGTGCCTTTTCAGGATTGTCGGGGAGTCAACTCCGCTTGGGGAAAGTATTGCTGAATCTTGTTTTACTCTGCGGGGAGTTGAGATGATTTGGCCACATTCTTCAGTTGAATCTACCTTGGTACCTTGGCGGTCAAAACAACCAGACTGCATTAGACAACTTCACATTGCCCCTGTCTCTGATGTCACCTGTAATCAATCTCTTGTTTCATATGCAAATATTTATGAATTAGCAATTTAATGTCAAATGCATATATAAAAAATGAACATTGGACGTTCTTCGCAAGACAAAACAGAAAAAGGAAAACAATGGTAATTTGTATGAACCAGTGAATTTGTATTGATTTATACTTTGCCTGTGAATAGGCGTTTTTGTACAAGAGGCTGACATCCTAGTAAGAGGACGCCGCCAAATAACATAGAGTTTACAATTTGAAAAAGGAAACAAAACAGCTATGTGAATAATCCCACTGGGTTCCAACTCTGCTATCGCCTTTATGTCCTCGAACGTCTCATCGCTTTGCTTCCTAATTTGAAGATGAAGCTGATTGGTCAATGCCGAAATCTGGAGCCAGATAGTTGATGCCGAATTCCGGATGCGAAGTGATCCAATGAGACATAGTGTTACGCTTTTATCCCTAACTTTTGCCTGGACCGCCCTTTCGGGTTTTCAGTCCACCGGGATACCCATTTTTGCCCAAGCCGCCCTTTCAGGTTTTCGACTTGCCGGGTGTACAGATTTTTATTCATTTCATCCCTTATTTTTGCCCGAACCCTTTTGGTTCGCCGGGAAGCCCTTATTTTTGCCTAGGTATGTCAACCTAGCGGGTCTTTTATTCATGCGTAGTATTTTTTCACTATGTCTGCATTGGCGGGGTGAGGAAGGTCGTCACCATCCATGGTGGTTAGGATCATGGCTCCTCCTGAGAACACACGTTTAACCACAAATGGCCCTTCGTAAGTAGGGGTCCATTTGCCCCGAGGATCACTTTGAGGAAGGATGATGCGTTTGATTACCAGGTCCCCAACTTGATATTCTTGTGGTCTGACTCTCTTGTTAAATGCCCTGATCATCCGTTTTTGATACGTTTGACCATGACAGATAGCAGTGAGCCTCTTTTCGTCAATCAGATTTAATTGATCGAGTCGAGTCTGGATCCAATCATCTTCATTCAAGTCTGCATCCTTCATTATCCGGAGAGAGGGTATCTGGACTTCAATTGGTAAGACTGCCTCCATGCCATAGACTAAGGAGAAGGGAGTTGCCCCGATTGACGTTCTGGATGAGGTACGGTACCCATGCAGAGCGAACGGTAACATCTCGTGCCAATCTTTGTAGGTCACTGTCATCTTCTGCACAATTTTCTTGATATTTTTATTGGCTGCCTCTACAGCCCCATTCATCTTCGGCCGGTAGGGAGAAGAATTGTGGTGCTGTATCTTGAATTGTTCACAGAGTTCAGTGATCATTTTGTTATTGAGATTGGTACCATTGTCCGTAATGATTCTTTCTGGGACGCCGTACCGACAGATCAGGTTATGCCGGATGAAACGTGCCACGACGCTCTTGGTTACTGTGGCGTAGGACGCTGCCTCAACCCACTTCGTGAAGTAATCGATCGCCACCAAGATGAAGCGATGCCCATTGGATGTCGTCGGTCGGATCTCACCGATCATATCGATGCCCCACATTGCAAAAGGCCAAGGTGCCATCAGGACATTCAAGGGAACCGGAGGGATATGCACCTTGTCAGCATAGATCTGGCATTTATGACAAGTTCGGGAGTGTTGGTAACAATCGGCTTCCATTGTGGACCAGAGATATCCTGCCCGAAGGATTTTCTTAGCCATGGCGTGTCCACTGGAATGTGTTCAAAACGTGCCTTCATGTAATTCCATCATAATTTTCTCTGCTTCAGCCTTATCCACACAACGTAGCAGAGTTGAGTCATGATTCCGTTTGTAGAGAATGCCGTTGCTGAGGAAGAATTTTGCAGCAAACCTCCTCATGAACTTCTTATCATTGACAGACGCACCTTCAGGGTATTCCTGAGCTTCCAAGTACCTCTTTACCTCATGGTACCAGGGTTTTTCGGTCACCTTCTCAGCCTCGAGCTCGCAGCAGTATGCCGGTTCATCCAACTTCCAGATAATGATTCGGGGAGCCTCATTGTCCCATTTAACTTTGAACATTGAAGACATCGTAGCTAGGGAATCCGCTAGCTGATTCTCCTCTCTAGGGAAGTGCTCAAAAGTGATCTCTTCAAAGTGGGGAAGCAAGGTCGACACATACTCCTTGTAAGGAATAAGATTCGGGTGTTTCGTATCCCACTCGCCTTTGATCTGATTGATCACGAGAGCGGAATCTCCGAGGACTCTTAGAAACTTGATCCTCAAATCGATTGCAGCTTGAAGACCCATGATACATGCTTCGTATTCTGCCATATTGTTGGTGCTGCTGAAACATAATCGGGCGGTGAGGGGAGTATGAGTTCCTTTGGGAGATATGATTACAGCGCCGACGCCATTACCCAAAGCATTGGAGGCTCCATCAAAATGCATAGACCATCGGGATCCTTCCTCAGGTCCTTCATCCGATCCAGGTACTTCACAGCCTGTTACCACCATGATGTCTTCGTCCGGAAAATCAAAGTTCAATGATTGGTAATCGTCCACAGGTTGGTGTGCCAAATGATCCGCCAGTACACTTCCTTTAATTGCTTTCTGAGTTGTATACTGGATATCATATTCTGTTAAGATCATTTGCCATCTCGCTATTCTTCCAGACAGAGCGGGCTTTTCAAATATGTACTTGATGGGATCCATCTTTGAAATCAATAAGGTAGTGTGAGTCAGCATATACTGTCTCAGCCGGCGAGCAGCCCATACAAGAGCGCAGCAAGTTTTCTCAAGCAGTGAGTAACGAGACTCACAGTCGGTAAACTTTTTGCTCAAGTAATAAATAGCGTGCTCTTTTCGGCCAGACTCGTCATGCTGCCCCAGCACACACCCCATTGAATTATCAAGTACTGTCAAGTATAGTATCAGAGGTCTTCCTTCCACCGGTGGCATAAGAATGGGTGGCTCTTGGAGATATTCTTTTATCTTTTCAAAGGCGGCCTGACATTCATCATTCCAGCGTACTACTTGATCTTTCTTCAGCAATTTGAAGATTGGCTCACAAGTAGCAGTCAGATGTGAGATGAATCGGGCAATGTAATTCAGTCGTCCCAGGAAGCCTCTGACTTCTTTCTCTGTTTTTGGAGTCGGCATCTCTTGTATGGCTTTTACCTTGGCAGGGTCCACCTGAATACCTTTATCACTTACAATGAAACCTAGCAATTTTCCGGATCTTACCCCAAAGGTGCATTTGTTGGGATTCAACCTCAGCTTGTACAACTTGAGTCGGTCAAATAACTTCCTCAGATGGTCAAGGTGCTCCTCCTCAGTTTGAGACCTTGCAATCATGTCATCAACGTATACCTCAATCTCATGATGGATCATATCATGAAATAAAGCAACCATGGCACGTTGATAGGTTGCCCCAGCATTTTTCAATCCGAATGGCATGACCTTATAACAGAAGGTCCCCCACTGAGTTACAAAGGTAGTCTTCTCCATATCTTCCGGAGCCATCTTGATCTGATTATACCCTGAAAAACCATCCATGAAGGAGAACACCTTGTGTTGAGCTGTATTGTCAACAAGGACATCAATGTGAGGTAGGGGGAAGTCATCCTTGGGGCTGGCCCTGTTCAAATCCCTGTAGTCAACACACATTCTGACTTTACCGTCCTTCTTCGGTACTGGCACCACATTGGCAACCCACTGAGGGTAAGAAGTCACTGCAAGGAACCCGGCATCAAACTGCTTCATAACCTCGGCCTTGATCTTTTCAGACATCTCTGGACGCATCCGTCAGACTTTTTGCTTTACCGGAGGGCAATCTTCCTTGGTTGGCAGGTGGTGAACTACAATGTCGGCATCCAAACCAGGCATATCTTCATAGGACCAAGCAAAAATCTTCATGTAATCCTATAGCATCTGGATCAATCGTTGCTTCACGCTGAGCTCTAGATTGGCACCAATCTTGACCTCTTTCCTATCTGTCTCGGTACCCAGGTTAATTGTCTCTACCGGCTCTTCATGTGGCTGAATAACTCTCTCTTCCTGGAGTAGCAGTCTTGCGAGTTCACCAGGCACTTCGCAATCATCTTCACCTTCGTCTTCGGCCAAGTTGATCGGATTTTCGAAGTCATAACTGGCGGTAGCAGAGCTGTTACCAGTGAGATCCAGAGTGGATTGAAACTGCGTGACAAATGTGATAGGGGTAAAATCCTTTGCCGTCCAATTGCTTGGTCCGTTGCTGGTAGTCGGGTAGATCCAACTGTCAAATTCTGCTTCCTCCACATCCTCCTCAATAGCATTCACCCCTGAGCTGGAGATAAACACCGGAGCCTTTCTGACCTTCTCCTTGCGCACAGCCCTCTGAGCCTCTGCAGTAAAGCCCAGCCCAAACTTGTCATTCTTCTGAGTGAAGTCAGGAAGCTGACCCCAGTTTGCACAATTGCCTTTCTGAACCACAGCCCGGGCATCCCTTAGGGAAGCCATCTTCAAGGAAACATTCTCTTCGACTGTTGTTTCTGCTACTGCTGAAATTGGATGCACCTCCTCAAAATGCTGAAAGGGGGTTTCAATAAACTCCCCATCCATCTCAATGTATCTGAAGGAATTCAAATGGCTCACCATATACTCCTCCTCTCCTTGCACAGTGACGATCTTCCCTTTGACAGGGTACTTCAGCTTCTGGTGCAAGGTAGAGGTTACTGCCCCAGCTTTATGGATCCAAGGTCGACCCAGTAGACAAGAGTACGATGGACGTATATCCATCACATAAAAAGTAGAATCGAACACTTGAGAGCCCACACGAATAGGGATGTTAACCTCTCCATGAACCATCCTTTTTGAACCATCAAAGGCCCTGACGATGATATTGCTGGGCTTCAGTTCTAAGCCTTCATAATCCAAACGGTCTAAAGCCTTTTTCGGTAGAACATTCAAAGAAGAACCAGTACCCACCAATACATGCGCCAGAGTAGTGCCCCTGCATTCGATAGAGACATGCAGGGCATCATTGTGGTCTCTTCCCTTCGCGGTCAGGTCAGCATCTGAAAAACCCAAGCCATTGTCTGCTGTCAGATTTGCTACGCAATCAGTGAACTGGACTGCAGACGTCTCCTGCGGCACATGGGTCGTCTTGAGAAATGAGATCAAGGCCTTAGCATGGGCCTCGGAGCATAGCAATAAAGAGAGCATGGAGATCTTGGAGGGCGTACGCCCCAGCTGCTCGACAACATTGAAATCACTTTTCTTTATTATTTTCAGGATCTCCTTCATTTCTTGTTGGGAGGCCTCAGCATTTATAGGTATTGGTGCCTCCATCCGGGCAGGCTCCTCTTCAATCTCTTTGCCCCGAGCATTAGATGACTCGGCGGCAGGGGAAACAACTTGATCAGCAACAGGAACAGGTAAACTTGTAGGTGTTATAAGGAGGGGTCTTCGAATGGCGGGCGGTGCAATGTCAGGCGAGAAGAGCCTGCCACTGCGGGTGACCTTGGCTGGACAAGTGATGTCACAGATACTGGCGCCAGTGTCGAATTCTTGTTTGATTCCATTTACATATACGTCTGCCCCATAATTCCAGGGGACAGCTTTATCAGATACGTAGGGGAGAGGCCCCGGAACAGTAATAACCACAGGTGCAACAGTCATGATTTGAACAGGCTTCTTCGGGAGAGCCTTGATTGGATTATTGAAGATGGTAACCACAGAAACTTCTTTTACCGGAACCAACTGAACAGCAGACTTCTTAAACAGAATCTCCTTGCTATCCATTAGGCTTTAGACGCTTAACCTCAGCAAGGGACAACCAGATAGGGAAACAGCACAGAACAGGCAACCTTCACTGCAACCCGGAAATAAACCGGCCCGCAGTAGGTTCTTCTTGACAGTCCTCAGAGGGGTGACAACTTCATTTACCGAAACAGCATACAGTTCTTCCTCAATGGCATTTACTCTATGCTGGGGCATAGGAGCAGTTACAACATTTGGTCTCTCCGGCGCTTCAAACTGAATTTCCTTTGCGTCGATCAGATCTTGCACTTTGTTTCTCAAGGCCTAGCAATCACCAGTAGTGTGCCCGGGACTATCAGAATGATAAGCACACCGGGCATTTGGGTTATACTTAGGAGACGCGGTGTTGACGACCTTAGGAGCTTCTTTGAGGGTCACCAGGTTGGTGGATAACAGTTGGGGTAAAATTTGAGATAAGGTCATACTCAGTCGGGTATACTGCCTCTTGGGCATTTCACTTCTTTGTTGATTGTACTGCTGAGGAGCAGCAACAGGTTTCGAGATGACCAAAGCATTGACGGCTTGGCGACTTTCGGGCTTGACTTGTCTTCTAGGACCATAGACAGCACTTGCTTCTTTCTTAAACGGCCTCTTCTCAGCACTGGTGGAGGCACCCTTTTGTATCTTGCCTGACCTGATGCCAGCTTCAATTCTTTCTCCCGTCAATATCAAATCTGTAAACCCAGCGGAGGAGTTACCAACCAAATGATTGAAAAATGGACCAGACAATGTCCCAAGGAACATATCAACCAGCTCACGATCAATCAATGGAGGCTGCACCCTGCCAGCCAAATCTCTCCATTTTTGAGCGTACTCTTTGAACCCTTCACCCGTCCCTAGAGACATACCCTGAAGTTGGGTACGCGTAGGAGCGAGATCAGAATTGTATTGGTATTGCCTGTAGAATGCGGTTGCCAAATCTTCCCAGTGTCGGATGCTAGTTCCATCCAATTGGTAGAACCATTCAAGCTGTGACCCCGAGAGGCTATCTTGGAAGAAGTGAATCCAAAGGTTCTTATCCGCCGTGTAAGGTTGGATTTTCCTTACGTACGACCTCAGATGCAGCTTTGGGCAGGAGACCCCATCATACTTGGCGAAGGCAGGTGCCTTAAACTTGTGTGGAATTACTACCCCAGAAGATAACCCCAAATCTCTGAAATCCAGCCCCGACACATTCTGAATTTCCATGGCGCTTAAGCGGTCCTCCAATTGCTTGTATCTGTCAGCAGCAGGTGGGTATTGTTCGTCGTTATAATCCGTCTCGTTGTCGGAGACTGCGGGACTAGGAGCTCCTCCCCCTTGGGGACTGTTTTTCTCAGCAGAAGAAGTAGTTGGATCAGCTTCATTATGGAGTGTGTTCCCAAATCTGCGTCCGGTGTTGAACAACGCAGTCCTCTTTTTCTTCTTCTTCTTCAGGAGTAGAGTCTTCAACTCTTGCTGACCTTGGGCTAGGCTTAGGACCATCTCTTGAAACTGTGCACTTTGGGCCTGAAGGGCCTTGATTGCTTGCTCACTGGATGAGTCTGGATTCATGATGACTGTTCAAACAAACAGCGAAGAAGATTAAGCAACCTGTGAAATAGGGTACCTGCTATGCATATGGTGCAATGGAATGCGTATGTATGCAATGCATTCAAGGATTTAGAACATTCAAAATTTGTTGTAGACAAAAAGGAACGCACATCATATTAATAAGGAGAAATTCGTTAGTACATAAATGCCCCATGGGCCAAATATTACAAAATGACTCCTCAAGGCAAAAAAACATTGCGCATCCTCTTTGGTGCGATGTAGGTGTTGAGATTCCTCTCCTCGTGCAGCAGGCGGGTGAGTTCCAGGACCTTCTTTTCACTAGCATGTAGACTGGTCTCAAGAGAATTCCGTTCTTCCTTAAGCTGGACCCAGCTCTTCTGCATTTCTTCCCAGGAGGTGGGCATGTCGGGATGTTGAATGGTATAGGACACTTTTCCTTCCAAGACTGGTTCTTTGATCACAGGGAGCATATGGGGATAAGGCATCACTAACTTCTGGGAGCGGGCTCGTACCCACTTGAGATAAGGTTCCAACGGGATGGAGTTCCTGTGCCCCAGTGTCTTGCTGTCCATCCTACTTGGCATCCTCCAAGCTCTGATAAATCTCTGGCGAAGTCCTTGAGTATCGTTGTCGAAGTCAAAAACTATGTTAGGAATTAACATGTCATGAGGGTCATCCCTTCGAGCATAACCAAACTGTCTCCAAGCCAGGCATGGGTTGTAGGTAATACCTCCTCTGATTCCAAATAAAGGAACATTAGGGTACTCCCTGCAACGATCAATGATAGTGACGTCTTCTCTGGACCTAGGGCACCAATGTATATCTGCATGCGTGAGAGTCATTAACCGTTGTGACCATCTGAAACCCCGCTCATTTTTCAAAACTGATTGTGGAAGGTGCGAAATAAACCACCTTCCCAGGAGAGGAGTGCAACACATGAGGACACCCCTTCTTCTCATGGTTCGAGTGTAACATGAGTGAAGGATGTCCCCCAGCAACGTAGGTATAGGATTCCTGGTCATGAAGATCTGGACAGCACTGATATCAATAAGCTGATTTGGGTTAGGGAATAACACCAAACCATAGACAATGAGGGCCACAACTTCTTCAAAAGCTTGTAGGTCAAGGGAGTTCCAACATTCTTGGGCCTTCTCGAACAGAAACCTGGCTAAGAACCCCTTGATACCACTTCTAACTTCCCAATGTCCCTTGAGGTCAGACGGTTGTAGGTGCAAGGCTTTAGCAATCTCTTCAAGCTTGGGTTCCTCTTCCGTACCGTTGTAGGGTAGTTGATCAAGGATAGGGACCTTCAGAAGTCGGGAGAACTCTTCCAATGTAGGCACCAATTGATAATCCGGAAAAGTGAAACAGTGATGCAGAGGGTCAAAGAACTGGAACAGGACCTTTACCAAATCCTCCTCAATGTTGGTGTTAACCAAGCTGATGAGTCTTCCATGTTTCTCACTGAATGAAGAACCCTCGGGAATCCTGGATATAAGTTCCTTAAGCTGAGGAGGGATCTTCACAAGGCTAATCTGAATTGTCTTTCTGCGAGCAGTTTCCATGTCCTATAAAACAAGAACAAAGATGAAGATTCGAAACCCTTGAAATGGTTAGTCAATGCTCATGATGTTGTATGATGTCATGATGTTATGATTAAATACACCACAAATATTCACAAAGGCAAACATGGTAAGGCACACAAGTCACACAAGACAAACCCCTAGAGTTTAGGCCTGCATGAGGTCTGGGTATTACCCTTTTGAAGTTTGGTGGGCTCAACCTGTCCTATTAGAAGTAACCGGGTTCTAAGGGTCCCAATATCACTGGATTACTTTCATTGTTCATCGTTTCGATTTAGCCACTGAACTGGCGACCGAAATATCCCAGGAAAGCAACCCTCAATTGAGTGTAGTATCGAGTATCAACCAACCTAGGACTGCACCAAAGTCAGTTATCTCACTACCCTAAAAAGGCCAAGATGGTTCAATTAAGGTTCCTAAGGTCAGTTGATGCTTCACGACACCACGCGGCGGCCCCGTACTCTCCTTGACTGAACTCAAGGGTTACCGGTACACACCAAAGTGCCACATCAACGTAGCAGACTGCTTCAACCATGTCGGTATACCCCGCACAGTTCCCTCACAGCCTTGTTGCTACTTTCTAAGAAGGTATCCCCAGATCCGGGTTAGGATCTATAAAACTCCGATACAAGGCCCACAAATGTAAAAGCAAACAAGACAATCAATTGAAAACAAAGGTGATCTAAGCCCTAAGGTTACTCCACTTTTAAAGTTTCCCCAACAGAGTCGCCAGTTCTGTGATACGGTGGGAAAACTGACTGTGCTTTTGCGTTTGTATTCGCAAATGTTTCGGTTGAGCAAGAGTCGCCACCGACTTTTTATTTTATCCTAAGGAAAGGTTTAAAAAGCACAGCAAAAACCTTTTGAGATGTTTTCTTGGGTTCGGGGAGTAGATTATAGAAAGGGAAGGTATTAGCACCCTTTCTATCCATGGTTATCCATGGGCTCTTAGTTACTTGCTTAGATCACTTGCCTTTTTCCAATTGTTTGAAATGGTGCTTTGTGTGTGTGTGTGTGTGCGTTTTGAAAATGTTTTGAAAAGAGGCCAATGTGGTGGCAACCTTTGTAATGATCCATGTTGGGATGTATACAAAGGTGTATGTCTTTTGAAAAGTTTTTCTTTTGTTTTTGAAAGTTATTTTGAAAGTGTTGTGAAGCGTGGTTTACAAACAGGCAAGTGTTTTTGTTTTGCAAGTTGACAAGTACTTAAGAGCGATCTACCCTAAAGTTCTCAAAGATTTTTGTTATGCTTTTAACCCTTTTAACAATTTTGTTCCACCATTGTATTTGGTGGAGAATCTTGTGTTAGGATGTGAAAGGGATAGGCGCGGGTCGTCGTTTAGACCATAATTGCAATGGTGCCAAGTATCTTTGGGCAATTTTTCTTTAAGGGACTTTGATCGTTTTAGGCAAAAAGGCGTCATCGAGGGACTATGATCATTTGAGTTATTTGTTTTGCCCAAAGAGACCTAGCATGCAATATGGCCCAATTTTGAAAGGCAACAAGTGGATGTAACCCTAGGGGTGTTAGTGTGCAAGTGTGTTTTATTGCATACAAGAGTTTTTCTTTGAATTAGGTTTTTCTACTTCATTGATTTTATCTTGCCATACACGTCCTAATTACTAGCAATAAGAAGCGGAAATATAAATTCCTACGCTATTACAACAATTAGGGGGAGGGGATACACATTTGTACATGGGGGGTTCAACGAGAAAAATAGACAAAAAAGAAAATAGCAAAAAACAAGATATATATATAGAGAGAGAGAGAGGGAGCCCGCGCGCTGCTGGGAGGTCATCAGAAGTTCTGACTCAGCTCCGCTGCCAGATGATCAACCTGTTAGTGAAACTGGATGAGTCAGAACTTCTGACTCTAGCACCTGCAAAACAGAACCTTGTTAGTGGGGAAATCAGAAGTTCTGATTTCCCTGCGCTGCAAGACAGAAGTTTGTTAGTGGAGAAACCAAAAGTTCTGATTCTGCTGAAAAGGCAATAACTCTCAGAGGTTCTGATATCATTGACAGCAAAACAGGCTTCAGATGTGCTAACGTCAAAGTCAGCACTTGGCTTTTTCCTGTACTAATCAGAACATATGCAATCTTGTTGTTACTCCACAAAACAGGAAACATACTTGGAACAGATCCAGAAAATACAAAAATGTTTTAGAGGTCAGAGTCAACCAGGTCACAGGAAGATCCTATACTGGCTCAGAACGTTCTGAGCTATGAAAATCCTCAGAACATAAACAGCAATAACATGAATATTTACATTATGTTACTTGAATATGCACAGCTGATGATGCTTAACAGTGTGATGAGGGTCAGCAGGTGCTTACCTGACTGTTTGGAAAAGTTGGTGAGTGAAAGTTTAGCTTTTGGTTCTGGTTTTAGTGGTGTTCTGGACAGATTTTCTTTGAAAAAGGGGAAGTAAAGGTGTATACGTATGCAGGGTCAGAAGTTTGGAAAGAGTGTTTTTGGTTTACAGAAAAGAACTGGATATTTGATGAAGTTGAAGGTGAGAAACTCAAAGTTATGAAACAAAGCTGGAGATTTTGGCAGAGTTTCAGAATGCTGTGTTGCTAGGAGTTCTGTTTCTCTCTTAGCAATTTTCTGTTTCTTTTCTTGAACGTCTTTGGCAGTGGTGAAGACTCTCTATTTATAGGCAAAATCCTTGTGGATGCCTTGAACATTTAAAGCACCAACAGAGTTTGAATTTGTTCTTTGACAGAAATTCCTGGGAAGTTGTGATACAGATAGCTTTCAGCCTAGGTTGCAGCAGCAGGCGTAGATTGGGGAGAAGTGACCTCTGAAGTGGGCGGTGGCGTGAAGACCCATGCCAGAATCTGTGCAAAAGCGTTTTCCAAGCCACACGTGAATGCTCAGGAGTGGTTGGAAGCATTAATGGGCATTAAATGGTGACAAGACCTGTCAATACCAACATTCTGGTAATGGAAACCAGCGTTGAATCAGCAGCGTAAACCATGCTCTGGCCTTGGCTACCTGTTGTCTTAGTAAGCTCTGGAGATTCTCCTGGTTTTCTGGTACGTTCCTTGGATTTGCTTCTGGACAATCTGGACTTAGAGATTCTGTATCAGTGTAACACCCATTCTTCTGACCTTTCATCTTCTGATTTCAACCTGTTCTGAAGGAGCCTTCAGACTTACCTGCTTCTCTTGCATTCCTTTAGCAAATTCTGACTGAGCTTGTGTAACTGCTGAAGGGGCATGTTCTGTTTGAGGCTTACATTCTGAACCACGTTTACAACTTCTGATTGAGCTGATGTAGCTGCTGAAGAGCCAACTTCTGACCACGCTGAGCCAAGCTTGCAACTTCTGACCGTCTTCATCTGGAATGGGTCCAGAAGTTCTGAAGCGCTGATTTTTCTAAAAAACACTTATTTTAGAGAAACATTCTAAGTATTTAGAATTTGATTTTTTTTTCTCAAGATAAAAGCGTTGTTTCTGGAGTTCGTGAGATCATCTTGCTCTTGTAAGCGGCTTGCTTGGGCAAAGGGATAACTCAGGACTTGGATTTGTTTCAGAGGGACCTTGAAAATCCAAGATGGTTTTCCTGAAGAAAGAGAGGGCAAATTTTGGGGTACAACAGTCTCAAAACAAGAACAGTCAGGCAAAAATTAGGGATAACAAATCAAAAGAAAGAGGTCACTACAAATCCTCGATAACATGAAAAACATTACAAAAATGACTGCCTTCCGACAAACCTAACTTGTTTGAACCATCACCAAAACGTCATTCCAGACTCGATTGGAGTTCAAACGTACAATTAGATGAGTTTAGGACTGAAGAACATCATGAAGAATGGGTGGGTACAAATACACTTTGAGCCTTTATCCTTTGTTTCTTAAACCGTGAACCAAGCCACGTTACAACCCATCAAAAGTCCTAATTGAAGCATGGGTTAGTTCGAAAGCATACTGTTACAAAAGGTATCCTAACTCCTGTAAGGCTTTACTCAAAATCCAGAGTTGAATTACAAAACTTCTTTACTTGCTGAAAACACATTTTTCAAAACTTCAATACAAGCATAAACTTTGCATTACTTGAATATCACTGTTTGCATTTGGCTATTTGTTTGACAGCGGAGAAATTCACACAACGAATATCCAGTGAACGAAAGCTCTCTCAGTGAATAAAATCAATTCAAGAAGGATGACATTTCCATTTTCAAATCTCCTATCAATAAGGGGGCATGACATGTCACTATCTAAGCACACCTGGGGTAGTCCAGTCAAGATTCCAGGAAACCTCTCAAGAAGTCGGAGTAACCAGGGGCAGGTCTCCATCTCCGTCAATTGGGGGCATTGAACGTCAATCTCAACAAAGGGTTACGTACAATCAAACATTTTTTGGCAATGCCATAAACATTTGCTGATAGGGGCAATGACAAGTCTCCCCAAAGTCCTTCTCATAGGATAATTCCCCAGCAAGAGTTTAATCTCTAAAAACCTTTCCCCAGCTGAGACAACCTCAAGAATCCTCGAGGACTTTCCCCAACGAAGTCGTCACTTCTCTAGCAGACCGGCAACAGGGTTTATTTCCCAAACAAACGGTAGGATTCCCCAACTTGAGTTTGCCTCTCCGACTAATACAAATCAGAGGACCATAACTCCTCCTCTTTACAATCCCCAGCAAGTCGTTGTGAAGCCTGGAATCCAACCAGATAACAACTAACTTTTGATTCTCTCTAGCCAAAGATAATTCCCCAGTAGAGCAATGGACAACCGAGACTCTTGAACTCTTTTCCCAAGCAGGAATAAACATTCTCCCCATAGAGTTTTCAATATTCCCCAGCAGAGTTCTCCTCAAACAACAAAACAGGAATCCCCGGTGGAAACATTCTAAGAAAAGTTTGAAGATACGCCAACTCTTCAATAGCAGTCCAGGATTTAACGACTCCCCAACATTTGTCAAGGATTTATTTTCCCAGACAAAGATACACTTCAATAAACGTGTCACATTTCATACATCTTATTTTCATACATGATAAGTGCATACGACACATTCTCATTTATTTTAAGAACATCATGACATCATGCATTTTATACATCATGACGTTGCATACAACTAACGTTCTACCTTTTTCAGGAAAGATCGATTAATAGATGGTTACCATCAACCATTTTCAAGTTCCATATTAATACCTGTAACAAGCTAGGAAAACTATCTGTGGACGACTGATTATGGATTAACACCTGTAACAAGCCAGGAAAACTATCTGTGGACGACTGATTCCAGATTAATACCTGTAACAAGCCAAGAAAACTATCTATGGACGAATGATTGTAGATTAATACCTGAAACCAGACAAGACAACTATCTACTTGACCAACTAAAGCAACCCTACACAGGTTCCTTCTTTCCAAGATGCAGTTTTACACTGACTCATCATCAGGCAACCCTACACAGGTTCCTTCTTTCCAAGATGCAGTTTTACACGGACTCATCATGAAGCAACCCTACACAGGTTCCTTCTCAGGAAATTTCAGATGCAGTTTTACACGGACTCATCATGAAGCAACCCTACACAAGTTCCTTCTCAGGAAATTTCAGATGCAGTTTTACACAGACTCATCATGAAGCAACCCTACACAGGTTCCTTCTCAGGAAATTTCAGATGCAGTTTTATACGGACTCATCATGAAGCAACCCTACACCGGTTCCTTCTTTACAAGATGAAGTTTTACATGGACTCATCATCAGGAAACCCTACACCTGTTCCTTCTCTTTCCAAGATGAAGTTTTACACGGAATCATCATGAAGCAACCTTACCCGGGTTCCTTCTCACCTCCAGATGCAGTTTTACATGGACTCATCATCAGGCAACCCTACACAAGTTCCTCCTTTCCAAGATGCAATTTTACACTGACTCATCATGAAGCAACCCTACACATGTTCCTTCTCAGGAAATTTCAGATGCTGTTTTACACGGACTCATCATGAAGCAACCCTACACAGGTTCCTTCTCAGGAAATTTCAGATGCAGTTTTACACTGACTCATCATGAAGAAACCTTACATAGGTTCCTTCTCAGGAAATTTCAGATGCAGTTTTACATGGACTCATCATCAGGCAATCCTACACTGGTTCCTTCTTCTCAAGATGCAGTTTTACACAGACTCATCATGAAGCAACCCTACACAGGTTCCTTCTCAGGAAATTTCAGATGTAGTTTTACACGGACTCATCATGAAGCAACCCTACACAGGTTCCTTCTCAGGAAATTTCAGATGCAGTTTTATACAGACTCATCATGAAGCAACCCTACACAGGTTCCTTCTTAGGAAATTTCAGATGCAGTTTTACACGGGCTCATCATCAGGCAACCCTACACCGATTCCTTCTTTCCAAGATGCAATTTTACATGGACTCATCATGAAGCAACCCTACACAAGTTCCTTCTCAAGAAATTTCAGATGCAATTTTATACGGACTCATCATCAGGAAACCCTATTGTTGTACCCCAAAATTTTCCCTCCCATATTTCTCAAAACATTTCAAGAAAAATCCCCAAGTTGCTCAAGGTAGTCCAAGGGTTGGCCATACAAGCTCTCTCCTAAGACAGTCTACCTCAAATTAGGGTTTCATGTTGCATCAAGATACTTGAGTCCAAGTGATCCCAAATGCTCACCAATGTCCTAATATGTTCTCAAGATCATCCATGTCAAGTTTCAAGCCTTGCAGAGGAAATTTGCTCAATCAATTGCTCAAAGGCCTGAAAATCGACTGTGCTAGGGCAAAAGTCAATTGTGGCCTACATACAGTCAAACTTCAAGATTTTTGGTCAACATCCTCATTTTGAAGTATATTTAATAATTTGATCAAGGGTTGATCATGATTCATCAAGCATTGCTCATGATTCATCAAGACTCAAAAGTTGCTAAATTATGGTTTTGTAGGAAAAGTCAACTCAACTTTGACCAAGCATAACTTTCTCATACTTTATGAGAAATGACACATCCAAATCTCATTTTGAAGAGGATTCCATGATCTACAATTCATATTCATCTCCCAAGTTCAAAATATGCACTCACAATAAGTTATGAATTTGGACATTATAGGTCATTTTGGAAAGTCAACAAAAACACCTTTTTTGTCAAAGCTTAATACATGAGCATGGAATATTAAAATGAGATGAGACCAAAAGGGTTGCTTATAGAACATCTCAAGCTTTCTAAAAAGTCCAAGAACACCTCCAAAGAGTCAAAATTGAGGAAGTTATGCATTGATGAAGTTGACCTTTTTTGCAAAATTGTCAAAAGTCAACTATCCTTAAAACTTCAATTTTTGCCAAATGGGCCCAATCTTTTTCACTTGTTTTGAATGGGCAACATTGTCCACGAGCTCTAGCCCTTGCCATTTTTCATTATTATGCTTTTATTATTTATTTTGATTTTTATTTGAAATAATTCAATTTAAATAAAAACAAATCATATAAAATCCAAAACATTGAAAACAAAAGATTTTATGCTTGTTTCAGGCTTTATTATACAGCTAGCAAGTATTCAAATTCGTATCAATGCATGGTGTGAACAAAAAGATTGAAATAAGCCAATTTTGGAAAGTTTTCAAAGTGAATCAAATCAAAGATCCAAATCATTGATGGAGGAAGATTGAGAGCAATTATCAACCCTAATCCCTTCCTTGAACATATAGAGTGCGTGCAGACTCAAAAACAAGGTTAGAAGCAGGCGCAAGAGGCAGAACAAAATCTGAAAAAATCAAGAAAAAGTGTAAGATTGAAATCAGTGTTCCAGGCATCCTCAAGGCCTTCCAACTATCACAATCGATTCCTGGGAGTCTCAGCAAGCTAAAGCAATCAAGAACCAAGCCTTTCGAGCCCTGTATTGCACTGTAAGTCAGTCACGGTACCCAATATTTCTTGAATTCGAATAGCATGATTTAGGCATTGTTAGGATGAATTAATCACATATTCTTGATCTATGAAACATTTGCAAGCTTCCTGTATTGATTAATTGCATTTATATAGCCTGTATTGGAATGTGCCATTGTTAGGGTTTGTAGCTCTGAATTAGGGTTTTTGTTTACAGGTGAAATTAGCTTTGATGAAGGGTACCATCGTGTTCAGAATGATGAGATGAATCCAACCATGGTGTTAGGTGTCATTTATATGGCCCATGGAAGATTTGGGAACGAGCCAGACTTATAGCAACGGACAAACGTCCGTAGGTAAAAGTCTGGGTCTTTTACCCACGGAGAGGGGAAGAAGATGACCTATGTGTCACCTTTCCATTGGCCAATTCAAACTTTTTTGCGCGCGTTTTTTTTATCCTCCACTAATGTTTGTTTTTTGTATATTATTATTGTTATGCATTATATGTACAACAAGCAGCAAGTGGTGCAGTGGTGAGCGTAGCGTGGAATTTGCCTTGGGGCCTGGGTTCGAATCCCAGGTCCCCCAAATATTACATATTATTTTTCTTTTCAGGATCCAATGCGTTCACAGCACTAGGGGCTATCATACACCCTCAACCTCCAGCCTGCCAGATGGCCAGATGGCCAAATCCAAAGGCTATCAATGAGAGACAACCATGAGGCCTAGTCAAAGCATTGCATTGGATGCAAAAAGTCAGTGTGGATCATCATCTCTTGGGCCCAAAAAGTTGATATTCACACCTCCCCAAGTTGCTACTTTCAGGCCCATTCCCTATTCTTTTTCTTTTTATTTCATTTAATTTATTTATTTACTAACAATTAATTATTTTATTTTCTATCAAAAAATCAAAAAAATATTATTTTTCACCAATTAGATTTAGGTATATTTTTATCAATAAATTTATTAATTTAATTAGATTTAATTTTAGGTAAAAACTTTAATTATTTTGTAAATAACTTAAAAATAATTAGAATAAATAGGTTTTATTACTAACTTAATTATAATTTATTTTTTCCTAAAATAACAAAAAAAACCAAAAATATGTCATGTAATTATTTTCATTAATTAATTTAATCACTAATTATTTGTACATTATTATTTTTAAACCTAATCCTTTTTTTCTTAAAAAATATTAAAAAAACAACAAAAACATTTTCTATTTTCATTAGGATAGAAGGGTCAAAACCCTAGTTCGCATTCGATCTAATTTGTCATCGCGCGCCTTATTTTATTTTTTATCCCAATTATTGTATCTGCTCACAGTTTGTAATAGTTTAAATTAAGACGTTTATTTACATTTACCGCTTTACTTTTCAAGGGTTTGTTTTTGGCTATGTAAATACCCGAAGCCTTGTAATAGCTTAGTTTAAATTTCCGTACTTTAAATTCCGCAAATATTAACTGTTAGATGTATGACATTAGGATGCATGACAAGAATGTATGACTAATTTTAAAACAGTTAGATAACCCTAAACATGTGAAAAGATAAATAATCTGAAATTGAATCACTCGCACATGCGCACTCCTAGGGTACACTCCCACTTGGTTGCCTTCGGTAAACGGTCATTGAGTATAGGATGCTTTAGTGGTCGTCCTTTTGTCCAAAGATCAAAGTTGCCTCGGAAAGGTTGCCTCAGATATTGTTGCCTCGGATAATTGATCTAAGACATTAGGGTTATTACTAAAACGTCCTAACATTGCTTTAGTGACCGTACGTCCTTTTTGAATTGACCCTCAAACTCCAACGACGGTGCTACCTACTCACTAATAGTGGGATATCGTTGTCTAAAGGAAACGAACATAGAACGATTCTTTTTTTGAGTAGGTAGATTAGTTCTTAAGTACTTGCTCAATCAAAACAAACTTTTTCACACTTACACTCTTGTTGTACCCCAAAATTTGCCCTCCCATATTTCTCAAAACATTGCAAGAAGAATCTCCAAGTTGCTCAAGGTTACTCAAGGATTGACCAGACAAGCTATCTCCTAAGACAGTCTATCCCAAATTAGGGTTTCACATTGCATCAAGATCCTTGAGTCCAAATGAACTCAAGTTCTCCCCAATGTCCTAATATGTTCTCAAGATCATCCATGTCAAGTTTCAAGCCTTGCAGAGGAAGTTTGCTCAGTCAATTGCTCAAAGGTCCAAAAATCAACTATGCTAGGGCAACTGTGACCTACATACAGTCAAAATTCAAGATTTTTTGTCAACATTCTCATTTTGAAGTTTATTTAATTATTTTATCAAGGGTTGATCATGATTCATCAAGGATTGCTCACAATTCATCAAGATTCAAAAGTTGCTAAATTAGGGTTTTGTAGGAAAAGTCAACTCAACTTTGACCAAGCATAACTTTCTCATACTTTATGAGAAATGACCCATACAAAGCTCATTTTGAAAAGGATGCAATTACCTACAATCCATCTTCATACCCCAAGATCAAAATATACACTCACAAAAAGTTATAAATTTGGACATTATAGGTCATTTTGAAAAGTCACCAAAAACACATTTTTTGTCAAAGCTTATAACTTGAGAATGGAATATCAAAATGAGATAAGACCAAAAAGGTTGGTTAGAGGACGCCATTCTGATATAGTTCAAATACGCTCTAGACACGGACGCCATTCTGACAATCATACAGTTCCAGCTTACAGATACAGTCCAGCAATCATTTCTGGATAACATCTTTAAGCCCATCTCCAACAGCTTTCTGTCACCTCTCCAAATGGCATCTTTAAGCCCATTCCCTATGTAATCAATTAACACATCTTCGAGTTCAAATTTTCTGGGTACTCTAGTGTTCAATCATCTTCCACCTTCAAGTCACGAATGGCATATTTACCAATCTAACTCTTCAGGTGTAAGAAGATTGAACAGGGGCAGCTGTTGTACCCCAAAATTTGCCCTCTCATTTCTCAAAGAATCACCCTGGATCCCCAAGTTTGCTTCCATCCAATTCCAAGCCTTGATTTACAAAATTTCCAAGAAAATCACTCACAAGGGCAAAATGGTCATTTACACACTAAGAAGTCAAACTTTGACTTTTGGATCAAAATCAAATCTCAAAAATCATATTTCATCAAGACATGTTGAAGTATGATGTTTTTTTCATCTGAAAATTCAAAAGTTAAATTTACTTTGGAAAAGTCAAATTTCTAAATGCTTGGAATTTTTTCTAAATATTTAAGAAATATGGCAAGCTCAGAACTTCTGATCAGGTTATCAGCATGTGAGCTGATTCTGGATCAACTTCTGACACAAGATTTTTAGATCTCAACAAGATCTGAAACATTGCAGAACAGAACTTCTCCTATAAATGCTGGGATTCATAGTTATAACTTCTCAAAGACACGTCCATGAAACTGAAACACTCAGTAAATTCTGGACATTCTCAAAACAGAGTTTGGTCAGAACTTCTGGGAAAGTTTTCATAAAAGCTCAACTAGAGTTTGCCAGAGTAATTAAAAGAAGGTTAAGAAGCATGCTGCAAGCTTTCTGGAAAGTCTGAAAGTTCCTTCAGAACATGCTGGAGCCAGAAGATAAAAAGATCAGAAGATTGGATGCTACGTAAGCTCAGAACTTCTGATCCAGAACTAAGCCTTGGTGTAGAGTTTCACGTTGCAGGTTTTTAGGTTGTGATAAGTCTCATCATCATTTAATGCTCACAACCACCTTCTGAGTCTTTATCCAAAGGATTTCCACCACGTGTACCTCTACTATCTTGGGACGTCAAACTTTGGTACTAGGCCCATGCTTTGTTTTGCTTTTCCTTAAATCCTGCTGGCAAATCCAGCTTAAGCATGGTTAAAAGCTGCTAGTCAGCAACTAAGTTCAGCCTATGCCTGCATCCCATAATTACACCAAACTAGCATACGAAAACTGTGATGAAAGCAAAGGAACAAGATGCCAAAATAGGTTCAAATCCCATTTGTTTCCTCCCCAAAATCACAACAAATTCATCTATAAATACTTGGCTCCATCATAAGTTCAAGGGGCTGGAAGCTGGCTTTTGGAGAGAGAGAACTATCAAAAGTGAGAAAAGGAAGTTGTGAAACCTTCATAAAAATCCAGATTTCTCATACACAAAAACAAACCTTTATTCTTCCTTTAGAATCAAAGAGCTTAGCGTTTCCTCTTCCGTTCCTCTTGCTGACTCAGAACATCCAAAGGCAGCCACTCAAAGCTCTAAGCCCATGCTCCAGATTCAAGGTAAGTCTTTCTGACCTTTGCATTTTTTATTCAGAACATCATTAAACATGTAAATACCATAATATTAATGTTGTTTATATAATTGCATGAATAGAAAAAATGTGGATCAGAACTTCTTGATTAAGGCTAGGCTCAGGATTAGGATCAGAACCTCTATAAACTATTGTGCCTTTATTCTTCTGACTTGCTGTTTGTTAAGAATTGAACAAATGCTGATGTGCTGATTAAGAGTTAAAATATAACATAGAAATTCTGATTTTCACATGCTGATAACACACAGAACTTCTATGATTTTTCTCACTGTTAACACACACTGAACTTCTGATTCTCATATGCTGATAACGCACTGAACTGCTAATGTTCACTCACTGGCTCAGCATAATACTAAACTTCTGATGATTCCATCAGCTGTTTTCAAACACTCAGAGTTTCTGATTTTCACATGCTGACAATACAGAACTTCTGACTTTTGGTTCACTGGCTGAACACCACCCAGAACCTCTGTGTTTTTCCTCTAACGTTTTTGCAGGACTTCAGAGTTTACCAATCCAGAACTTCTGATTCCACTGACGTCTCCTGCTGAGTCACAGCGCTCTTGGCCTCAGAACTTCTGATCCTAGTTGTTCTTCTTGCAGCAGCACGCTGTTTCTATCTTGCATTTATTTTCCTTTTCATCATTTTTAATATTAAAAATATAAAAATATTTTCCTTTTAATTTATTTCCTTAAGACAAAAAAAACATTTTTTAAACAAGTCTATTTCTCTCTTATATTATACATTTCAATATGGTTATAATATTAACTTAGGACTTATTTTTTACTTGCAACCCCCATTCATAAATTTATACCCCCATCCCCTAAATATTGTAATAGCGTAGGACTTTATATTTTTGCGCTTTTATTACTTTCATATATTGTATAGTAATCAGGCATGTATGGCAAGATAAAACCAACAAATAGATCACCCTAATCAAGACTAAAACGCATGCAATCAAACACACTTGCACACATGCACCCCTAGGGTAATCTTAGTTGTTGCCTATCGGAAAATAGTCATGTCCCTCGAACATGGGCGTTTTAGCAAAGACTCTCGATAAAAGATCGTAGTCCCTCGATGACCCTCGATGTTGCCTTCGGTAAACGATCTAGTCCCTAAAACGACATTGCTAAAATGTTCCATGGGTTGCCTTCTATGACTATACAAATGTCCCAACACCCGTCCCTTCACATCCAACGATGAGGCTTCTTACCAAATCAATGGTAAGATAACAACATCTAAAGGAGGAGGAAAAGCATATCTAAGACCTTTTGAGTAGGTAGGTTCGCTCTCAGTTACTCGCTTGCTCACAACAAAAACATTTCATACACCTACACTTTCATTTTGAAACATTTTCTAAAAATAACACTTTGTATGCATTCTTATAGAAACGAGAATCATTACAAAGACACCTTTTTCAAAATCACATTCAAAAAACACATCTCACAAACACCTCTTTGAACTATTTTCGAAACAAACACTTTGTATGCATTCTTATAGAAACGATAACCATTACGAAGTTCCATTTTCAAAATACTTTCAAAAACACACACCACAAGCACATTCAAACAAAAGCAAGTTGATCTAGCAAGTAACTAAGAGCCCATGGAAAACCATGGATGAAAAGGGTGCTAATACCTTCCCTTTTCATAATCTACCCCCCGAACTCAAAAACATCTCTAAAGGTCTTTCCTATGCTTTTTCACCTTTCCTTATTGGATAAAAGAAAAGTTGGTGGCGACTCTTGCTAAACCGCAACATTTGCGAACACAAAACGTAAAACCTCAAGTCAGTTCTCCCACCGTATCACAGATAATATTACCAAAAAAGCTCTGGTGGCATGAGATCAGATTAATAACCCCATTTTGGCGGGTGGTGTGAACATGACTCTCTTCTAGAGTGGAATAAAGCAACAATTAGTAAACTCCCCTGGAATGTTTGTGAAAAAAAGGACAAGCTTTGGATTACTTAGATCCATATATGCTACTTAAAAGGCGTGAACCCTACTAGCTTCGCCCCTAGTAGCCACTGTTTTTGGATTCTCAAAGCAATGTTCAAGCATCGTGACACTCTTATGCAGTCTGAAGAATGGAAGGACTTCCATAATACAGGTGAATATATAACGAGGAAAATCTATCTTAGGATCAGAGGGATACATCATAAGGTTCCTTGGAGAAAACTCTTCTATGGGAATTTGGCGAGGCCTCTGGATGTCTAGCCTGGGTAGATTTCCCACCAAAGATCGGTTGCAGAGATTTGGGGTTGTCACTAATGGTAATTGTGTGTTTTGTGGGATGCCAGAAAGTGATAAGCACATTTTCTTTGAATGTGAGTATACTAAGAAAGTGTGGTAGGATATTCTTAACTAGATGAACATCTCTCATAACCCTCAAGGATGGGATTTAAAGTTGAATTGGATTATTCAGATGACTAGTGGAAAAAGTGTTAAAAACAGTCTCATTTAAATTAATTGTAGCAGAGATTACGTATGCTATTTGGTAGGGGTGTTCGCGGTGCGGTTTGGGCGGTTTTGAAGCAAAAAATCATCCGAACCGCAAGAGAAAAAAACATGCGGTTCGGTTTGGTTCGGTTGACTTTTAAAAATAAATCCGAACCAAACCAAACCAAACTAATGCGGTTTGGATTTGTTCGGTTGTTTCGGTTTTTTACAAAAATAATTATTATGTCATACATACAAATATATAGGAAAATATAATTTTATATTTAATTGTTCATACATTACCATAAAAAATTTATAATTGTCAAAATAAATTTATAATTTGATACATAAAATTGCGTATTATAATTTTATCTAAATCTAAATAATGATATCAACAAGATTGCATTCTTAAATAAATATTATACAAAGAATATGATAAAATATATTTTGTGAAAATAGTATTTATAAATGAATAATATTTTATTTTTTATGATTTGTAAATTAATATGAATATAATATAAAGTATGATAAAATATACACATAATACATCATGTTGATTTCTCTAAAGAATTATAGAAATATATATTGGTTAGTAAGATTTTATAACATAATGCGATTTTGTTTGGTTTAGTTCGGTTTGTAAAATACAAATCGCAAACCGAACCGAACCGAACCATGCGGTTCCACGAGAAAATGACCCAAACACATCCGAACCAAATGCGATTTTTTGCGGTTTCGATTTGGTTCGGTTCAATTTTGCGGTTTTATATTGAGCCGGTTTAGTTTTGAACACCCCTACTATTTAGACAACTAGAAACAAGATCATCTTTCAGGACAGGACTATTGATTCCCACCTGTTGGCTCCTAAATTCGACACTCTTGTTTTATCAATGTCAACCATTAAAAGCTGAAAAATGCTTTCGACTGGCTAAGTCTGTCGAAGTGCCCGTCGAAAGATGGCAAAGTACTTAGAAGATTTCTTCAAAGGAAGAAGGCTGGTTGCCTTCGTCGTCGAAGGAGTTTCTCGTCGAAGATGTCTCTTGACGAAGGTGTTCGATGGTTCAGAATGGAGCAGTTTGAAATTCAAGCGTTTGGAGGGAAAACGGTTTCCAGCAGTTACCACGTGCAAACGTGCAAGGATCTGGAGCGTCGAGCGTGGAGAACGTGCCAAGTGGATTGATCTCGAAGCAGTGTAACTGCCCGACGGTTACTTGGGATGTTTTAGTATAAATAGGAGTAGACATGTAGTTTCTCGCGTGTGTTCACAATTCTATACAAAGTCACTCATATAGATTCGAGTACCCAGCGTGTGAGAAAGAATTGTTGAGAAATGTATGTGTGAAACACCAATTTTATCAATTAAAGTCATTTACTTTTCCAGAAATTTACTTGCTTTTCTCTTTACATTCCTGTCGAAACCCTTTACTTTAAGCCTTGTTTATTTTACCAAGTCTTTCCTTCATGCAATTTACTTGAAACCTTTTTATTTAAAGCCTTATCCAATTTAATCAAACTTCAAAATCAACCTATGTCTTAGGATCAATCTGATCGATCCTGCGAGTAACCAAATAAGTAACCATTTGGAGGATCAGCGGTTGTTTACCAAAACCCAAGGTAAACAAATTGGCACACCTGGTGGGACTGTGTGTTGATTGTTGAAAATAATCTCATCTTTCCGAGTTGTATGTTATTGAGAAGTGGTAGAATATACACTAACGATAACAATACTGCCAGGAGAAGGGAAGAGATGGCGAATCCGCCAAACAATAACGAAATCCCACAAACGAGTGTGGGAGCAACGGTTACTATGACCGTAAGTGAAGCGACAAATGTTGGTTCGACACCAGCAGTATCGGTCACAAACACGGGGCCAATACCTTCGTTAACAGGCCCTAGGATACCTTTGGGAACCCCCCCCACCAAGGGGAAATTTAGGCACAAGGCCTTTGGTTCCCCCAGGATTTATTCCATTCTATGGTATGCCAACTTCTGAAGTGGCAAGCCTGACGAATGATGCGTCCACTTTTTCAGACCCTTTTGTGAGTGCCTCTTCGCCACTCCAAGGCTCTGGAGTAGGCATGGCGAATAGAAATAGGACCCAACTCTTAGGAGGAACGTCCCAAGTAGCCCATGGCCTTACAAATGCCTCGACAGCAGTCTTGAGGCAACAAATGGACGAAAGCAACCATGATATGGTGCAAATGTTGGCACAAACTTTGAGTACAGTGCTAAACCCTCTAATACAAAACACTACTCAATCGAATCAGCAAGTGACAGCGCAAATGACGCGTTTGGCTGACTTCTTTGGAGTACCCCAACCTATTCGACAGCCCCAAAGGGCGCAAATAAGGGGAAATCAGGGGATATTTTTAGAGGAAGAAACCACCATTAACCAGGCTCAACAGCCTGTCGAAGAAAACCTTAGGGCACGATTGGAACAACATGTCGAAGAACCTAGGGTAATAACCCCAGAGGTAAGGTTATTTAATAGAAACCAAAATGCTGACGAAGTGGTTCAGCATATCCAATACCAAAACATGGGTTTGGAAAACAATCTGGCAACCATGATCGAAAGGATCATGACTCAGAATGGGATGAACATGGGCTTTCCAAGGCCCAACTTTACATCTCCATTGTCAGAATACGTGTTACAAACGGACTTACCTCCTAGATGCAAAGTCCCCAAATTTACTAAGTTCTCTGGGGACACGACAGAATCTACTGTCGAGCATGTGGCGAGATATTTGATCGAAGCGGGAGACATTTCGAATAACGAAAACCTAAGGATCAAGTACTTCCCAAGTTCTTTAACCAAGAACGCTTTTACTTGGTTTACAACTCTTCCCCCCAATTCGATCCATCATTGGACCCAGTTGGAAAGATTGTTCCATGAACAATTCTACATGGGGCAAACCAAGATAAGCCTGAAAGAACTGGCCAGTGTGAAGAGACGTTTCACCGAACCTATAGACGAATATCTAAATAGGTTTAGGTTGCTCAAGGCGAGATGTTTTACACAAGTGCCAGAACATGAGTTGGTTGAAATAGCCGCAGGCGGTTTAGATTATTCCATTAGGAAGAAGCTAGACACCCAATACCTAAGAGACATGGCCCAACTGGCCGATAGAGTTCGACAGGTAGAACGCCTCAAAGCTGAAAAAGCTAAGGCAGCGAAAACTCACAAGAGAGAGAGGATAGCGTACGTTGAGATGGATGACGAAGATCTAGAATCCTTCGACGATACTTTAACTGTCGAAGAAGGAGAAGTCGATTTAGCAGAACTAAAACAAGGGCCACCATACTCTTGTAAACTGTTAGTCCCCTCAAATGGGAAAAATCCCATTGGTCCAGAAAGGACCAACGATAGGTTCCCAAAAAAGACTTATAGTTTTGACATCACAAAATGTGATGAAATATTCGACTTGCTAGTTAAAGATGGCCAAATGATAGTACCCCCAGGGGTAAAAGTGCCTCCTCTTGATCAAAGAAAGAAGAGAGGTTTTTGCAAATATCATAATTTTTTGGGCCATAAAACTTCTCAATGTTTTCTTTTCAGGAATCTTGTGCAAGACGCTATTGAGGAAGGGAGATTAAAGTTTGCAGACAAATCCCCCATGGCTATCGACTCCAATCCACTGAAGGCTGAAGCCCACTATGCTGAACCCTCTGAGGTGAACGTGATAGAGGCAACCAGGATCCAGTCGAAGAAGCCAGGAATTACCATGGTCGAAGTCTCAAAGGACCACATCAACATGCCAATCTTTGGCAGTTTTTCTGGAAATTTATCCAGGAAGACAATTGAAGCTGTCCAGAAAGCGGTCGAAAACCCGAAGTCGGAGACCGCTGAAGCACAAAAAACTGGATCAAAAGCCAGTTCCCACTTAGCCACCGTTCAAGACCAGACGGAGAATCTGGAGGTACAAATGAAGCAGTTAACCCTTGCTAACAAAGATACAATGAATATCAACATGGTCGAACTTTCTGACCCAAAAGCATCAGAAGAGGCCATGAGGCAAGAACAAGCTAATAAGACTGCTTTCCCTCGGGAAAACGAAAACTTGGCAGATTTTCTACAAAGATGCCAGAAAAAGAAATCAGAGGTGATGCTGTATCCAAGATGCAGTTCGATCTTTGATAAAAAAGCTGCTGAGCACATTCAAGGCGTGAGAGCAGCGAATAAGAGAAGGGAGAATGCTGACTTTCGACATGATCCCAGAAGGGGTTCTAACCAAGAAAAGAGGCCATTGACTTTTAGGCCTCCAACAAATGTGCCAGTAGACACTTGGTACAAAACCTCTGGCCGGAAAAGGCCAAGTGAGGAGAAATGGCATTCTTTCGATGTGCCAAGAGGTTCCTCTTTGACTCAAAAGAAAGAGCCTCAAGTTGCTGCACCTAGGGTTGCACAAGTGTCCAGCAACTACAAGGGTAAAAATCCTATGTCTCGATCTCAATGGAGGAGATATCAAAGGAGACGAAAAGCTGAAAGGGAGGCTGCCAACGAACCTAAGGCAGAAACTAGTTCGAATGTTCCTCAAAGGAAACAAAGGAAGCCTCTAGAGAGAGAGCCAGTTACCAACAGGCTAGTTTGGCCTAACCAAAGTGAAGTCGAAGACGAAGATGATGCTGAGTCTGACGATACTTTGGACATAATGGTGAATATCGTTTCAGTGCTGCCCAGAGAATTCAATCGACAGGTAGAAGTCGAAGCAAGCGACTGGGAGGTAGAGCAAGAAATGGCCAAACATAGGCCAGTGTGCTATTTTGTCATGGACAATGGCACTACAGAGGAACAAAATGGCTTCTTCGAGCCACCTACAGAGGCGATGAAAAATCACCTCAAGCCTTTATTCATAAGGGCTAAACTCGAAGAAACTACTGTGAATAAAATATTGGTCGACTGTGGGGCAACCATCAATATTATCCCTCACTCTATGCTAAGGAAAATTGGCAAAAGGGATGAGGACATTAAGCCTCACAATATGGTCCTGTCGAACTATGAGGGCGGCATAGGGACCACCATGGGAGTGATCCAGCTAGATATCAAAGTAGGGTCTATCCTTCGACCAACGATGTTCATGGTCATATCGGCCAAACCTAACTACAATCTTTTGTTAGGCCGTGAATGGATTCATGGTGTTGGCGCTGTGCCTTCATCAATGCACCAAAGGCTGCTGCTATGGCGTCCAGATGGGATGGTCGAAAACATAGAGGCAGATCAAAGCTACTACCTTGGCGAAGTGAATCACTTGGGTGTGGCATATTTCGACAAAAACTTGGCTCACATAGGGCCATGTCCAACACCTGACTTCGACATGGCGCCAGCGCCAAACACTTTTTGTTCCCTATACCTGCATCCTGAGCATGGTTTCCAATGGGACAGAGAAGACTTGTCCCACATAGACTTCAGTGGGTTAACTGATATCCAACCAACTGGTTGGGGAAGTGAATTCAGTGATAATGACTGAGTCACAATCTTTGAAGCGAATTTCGGCTTATGTAGCCGAAACCAAGATGATAGCGGCTCTCGAAGCCGAAGTAAAGTACATGGCCACACAGGCCAATGATCAACAATTATCTGCTGTAGGCCCAGGAAAGGATTTCGATCCAAAACCCCCTGATATCATGCCAGAAGAAATGCAGGAACAGAGGCTCGACGCCATCTATGACGATGAGCCTTTGGGCTTCGAAAAGGACCCCTTGGCGAACAACATTAAAATGTTAGCACAAGACCCTTTAGAAGAAATCAACTTAGGCGAAGGATCAGAGAAAAGGCCAACTTACATCAGCGCCAAAATCGATCCAGAACTTAGGTTGGAAGTAATCCAATTGCTGAAAGAGTTTAAAGACTGTTTTGCATGGGATTATGACGAAATGCCTGGTCTCGACAGAGGATTGGTAGAACTTCAGTTGCCAATCAAACCTGGAAAGAAGCCAATCAAGCAAAATCCAAGGCGCTTCGCTCCAGAAATATTGTCGAAGATCAAAACGGAGGTCGAAAGACTTCTGAAATGCAAATTCATCCGTGTTACAAGGTATGTCGAATGGATTGCAAATATCGTGCCAGTAATTAAGAAAAATGGTACGTTAAGGGTGTGCATAGATTTCAGAGATTTGAATGCTGCCACCCCCAAAGATGAATATCCTATGCCTGTGGCGGAAATGCTAGTCGATTCTGCCGCTGGTTATGAATACCTGAGTATGCTCGATGGTTATTCAGGATATAATCAAATATTCATTGCTGAAGAGGATGTGTCGAAAACAGCTTTTCGATGCCCTGGGGCCTTAGGCACTTACGAATGGGTAGTGATGCCTTTTGGCCTAAAAAACGCTGGGGCAACGTACCAGCGAGCAATGAATACTATCTTCCATGATTTTATTAACACTTTTATGCAAGTATATATTGATGATATTGTTATAAAATCTGTTTCCAGGAAGAATCACATTGACCACCTTCGACAATCATTCGAAAGAATGAGAGAACATGGTCTGAAGATGAACCCTTTGAAGTGTGAGTTCTGTGTGAAAGCTGGAGATTTCTTGGGCTTCGTTGTCCACAAGAAAGGAATCGAAATCAACCAGAACAAGACGAAGGCAATTCTGGAAGCGAAAGCGCCATCGAATAAGAAGGAATTGCAATCTCTCTTAGGCAAGATAAATTTCTTAAGGAGGTTTATATCTAATCTAAGCGGGAAAGCTCAGGCCTTTTCACCCTTACTTCGACTGAATAAAGAGGGGTTCGAATGGGGGCAGGAGCAACAAGAAGCCTTCGACAAAATCAAAGGGTACCTCACTAAGCCACCTATTTTGGTGCCTCTTTGTAGCAATAGGAGTATGAGATTGTACATAGCTGCATCTGACAAAACTCTGGGAAGTATGTTAGCCCAAGAGGATGATAATGGAGTCGAAAGACCCATTTACTATCTCAGTCGAGTTTTGAACGATGCAGAAACTAGATATAGCGAAGTTGAAAAATTGTGTCTATGTCTGTATTTTTCTTGTACAAAACTCAAGCAATATATAAAGCCAGTTGATGTTTATGTTTCGTCTCATTTTGATGTTTTCAAATATATGTTGTCGAAACCTATCTTGCATAGTCGAATTGGCAAATGGGCATTAGCATTAACTGAATACTCCTTGACCTTTATGCCTCTTAAGGCAGTAAAAGGACAAGTGGTTGCAGATTTCATAGTCGACCACTCAATTCAAGTTGAGGATATTAATTATGTGGAGATAGAGCCTTGGAAATTCTACTTCGATGGTTCCAGCCATAAAGATGGAACAGGGGTAGGAGTCTTGATTATTTCTCCAGATAAAATTCCAACAACATTCAAGTACAAAATATCAGGTTCTTGTTCGAACAATGAGGCTGAGTATGAAGCTCTAATTACTGGCCTTGAGATATTGTTGGAATTGGGGGAAACCCGAGTCGAAATAATGGGAGACTCAGAGTTAGTCATTAAGCAAGTCACAAAAGAATATAAATGCATAAGAGAGAATCTCATTTTGTACTTTGTGATAGCAAATCGTTTATTGAAAAAATTTGAAACGATCAATATTCGACACATACCCAGAGTCGAAAATCAAATAGCCAATGACTTGGCACAAATTGCATCTGGGTATAAGATTTCAAAAACGAAATTACAAAGAGCAATCGAAGTTCGAGAAAAGATAAAAGCAACTTGTCTATCACCATCAGACTTGGAATCGACGAGACTAGGATATGCTGATCACAGTAACTTCGAGATTTCGTTCATTGATAATTTGTCAGAGCAAGATTGGAGGAAACCTATTGTGGACTATCTTCAAAATCCTGGAGCTTCGACATAACGAAAAACAAAATACAGGGCATTGAGTTTTGTACTCATGGGAAATGAGTTATTCAAGAAGACGCCTGAAGGGGTGTTGCTGAAATGTTTAAGTGAAACTGAAGCATACATAGCCCTTTCGACGACGCATGCTGGGGCATGTGGGGCTCACCAAGCAGGCCATAAGATGAAATGGTTGTTGTTTCGACAAGGACTATATTGGCCCACTATGCTGAAAGATTGCGTTGAGTTCGCCAAAGGTTGTCAAGAGTGTCAAGTTCATACAGGCATCCAACATGTACCAGCAAGCGAACTTCATTCGATAGTGAAGCCCTGGCCCTTTAGAGGATGGGCGTTGGATCTCATTGGAGAGATTCGACCAGCATCATCAAAGAGTCAGAAATACATATTGGTAGGCATTGATTACTTTACTAAGTGGATCGAAGCTGTCCCTTTAGTCAATGTGGACCAAGAAAATGTCATTGAATTTATTCAAAAGAACATTATCTTTAGATATGGAATTCCTGAGACAATAACAACTGATCAAGGGTCAGTTTTCACTGGTCGAAAGATGCAGGAATTTGCTCAGGAAACAGGTTTCAAACTCCTAACATCAACGCCTTATTATGCACAGGCGAATGGTCAAGTCGAAGCAGCTAACAAAGTGGTGATTGGCTTGATAAAGAAACATGTTGGGAAGAAACCAAAGAATTGGCATAAGACGTTAGACCAGATACTGTGGGCTTATCGAACGTCCCCAAAAGAAGCCACTGGTACAACACCGTATAGGCTAACTTTTGGCCATGATGCAGTGTTGCCAACAGAAATTTGTCTTCAATCTGCAAGGGTTCAGAGGCATTATGATATTCCTTCTGAAGTTTATTGGAACATGATGTTAGATGAACTGGTGGATTTAGACGAAGAGAGATTACACGCTCTCGACCTACTCAGGCTTCAGAAGAAAAGAGTAGAAGACTCTTATAATAGAAAGGTAAAACCTAAGGTATTTTTGCCTGAAGAACTAGTTTGGAAGGTAATTCTTCCCATGGATCGAAGGGATCGAAGCATGGGAAAATGGTCACCCAAATGGGAAGGACCCTTCAGAGTTATCCAAATTTTTTCTGGTGGAGCCTATGAAGTCGAAGAGTTAAGTGGAGATAAAAGGCTCTTGAGAGTAAATGGTAAATATTTGAAAAAATACAAACCTATACTTCAAGAGATAAAAATAAAATAATAAAAGAACAAGACTAAATTAACCATAAAAATGCCAAAATAGAAATTTTATAAATTTCAGCCAAGATGGCAATTGTTGTCGAATAACGATTACAGAATATGGTTACAAAAGAGAATCAATCAAAAGGTAAGAGAGTTCTTGAGTCGAAGATACTTGGCTTGCTGCAGCTCCAACCTCTTCTTGCACCAGGCGTTCTCCTGCACTAGTTTGGCAATTTGAGCGTCGAGGCTTTGGGCCCTCTCAGCGAATTCCAGGCCTTGTTTGATCTCAGTTTGGCTCTCGGTGTCTGAGATGGTCGAAAGAAGTTCCTCCTTGCGTACAGTGTTGGCGTTTATCTTCGCCTCTATTTCTGCGATTTGTGCCCGGAAGGAAGCATTCTCTTGATCAATGGCATCGACTTCTTCCTGCGCAGACGCTTTTTGTTTCGACAGCTCCGCAATTCGAGAAGTCGAATCTGAGACAGTAGTCCACGCAGAGGAGCTTTTGCCATACAACACCTCAAGCTGACTGTTAAACCCCCTTTGGCGCCTGTAATCTGCTGAGACTTGATCAATCATAGAGTGTAACTCCATGATCAAGCCTGAGACTTCTGGGGCTACAACTTCAAAGTCGACAGCATTCAAGACCTCTTTCAAGCATGATGGAGCAGTGGGGTCCCCCTCTAAAGCCTTCATCAAGTCCCTCTTGAAGAACTGGGCCTTAACCTTCGCCAAAGCATCATCAAGGGGAGAAGTTTCAGTAGACTTCCCCGACAGGGTAGGAACTTCCTGACTAACGTCAGACGAACTCTTGCTCTCGATGATTGCGTTGAGGTAGCTAACAGGGTCAGTTTGTTTCAAGAGTTCCAAGTCCTCTTTAGAACTGTGCTTCGTTGAGGTAACCCTTGCAACAGCATTGTCTTGGGTTTGAGGTTCTTGAGTGTTAGGTGCCTCGACTGGTTGCTCTTCGACTCGGACTGGGGCAGTACCAGCGTCGACTTGTGGTTCTTCGCTAGCATCACCCTGGGGCCCTTCGCCAGCGTCATCTTGGTGTTCTTCGCTAGCGTCACCCTGGTGTCCTTCGCCAGTGCCACCTTGGTTCTCTTCGTCGGTAGCATTTTGATTTTCTTCGCCATCATTGCCTTGGTCCCTTTCTTCATGATTCTCTTCTGACAGATCCACCACCTGAACCGTTTCTGGCTGTTGTTCCTCCACCAGAGGTTCCTCTGTTGGTTTCTCTACCGTTTCAGCATTGACCTCATTCTCAGTATGGGCTTCGTCATTGCCCAAGCCTTTTTCCTGAGGCCTGCTAAGTTCAGCAGATTCCAGCGTTTCTGAGGTCCTTGGCGGAGAACTTTCAGTAGTGTCCTGAAAAGGGAAAGAAGACAAATCTTCAGAGATCGAAAGAGACACAATCGAATATGGGTATCTATACCTAAGTTATAAAAGGGTCTAAAAGATTACCTGTGGATTAGCTTCAGCCCCAGGGCTGGAATTGTCGCTTTCGACAGGCTTGTTAAGAAGAATGTTTAGTTCCTCCTCAGTTGGCTCCTCGATGATCACTGGAGGTGGCCTAGGCTTTCTCACAGCAACCTTTATTCTGACAGTTCGACCTTCAGGAGCAGGAGCAGGAACAGAAGCATCCCTCGTCAACTTTCGCCTCTTTAGAGGGGCAGGAGGGGAATCACTTTCTTCATCACTCCCAGATTCGACCACCAGTCCTGGCCGTTTCTTGGGCGAAGGTGCCTAGAAAACCAATAGGAATTCGATTGAATAATTGCATCGAAAATCAAAAATCGAAAGCCAGAAGGAAAATGAAGAAAGTCTGGTTACCGATATAGAAGGCTTCTTCGAAGGGCCTTCGCCCTGTTGGTTGCTTGTGGTCTTCGCCGGCGCTGTAGTCTTCGCCGGCGGTGGAGGTTTTGTTGAAGGGCCTCCTCCTTGTTGGCCTTTTGTAGCCTTCTTGGCTACAGGCTTTCGGACAACTAAAAGCAAATAAAAAGTTAACAGGCTAGCAGTCGAAGAGAAAGACAAAAAGTAATGTGAGAGCATGAACTTACATTTCTTTATTTTGTCCAACACGAGGACAAAAGACTTCTGCAACTCATCCATGAAGTCCTTCTCGTCGAAGAAGTACTCAGCATAATAGCTTTTCCACCACTCCTCGAAGGATGGTGAGCAAAGGAAATTGAGCTGGTAGTCAAACAGCGAGAGGATCGTTCGACCAGCATATCTTCCGATATGCTTAATGGCCGCTTCTTCTGTGTAATCATTGCAGAAGTACAACATGGACTTCTCTCTTTGAAAAATCGGAGAAGGTAGGGTTTGGATAATACCAAACTGGCGAGATACCAGATTTGGTTGGTAGGCAATCAGACTCAAATGAGTCTTAGAACTCTTGAATCGAAGAGGCATGATCCTTGGTGTAAGGAACGCCTCCCACAGTATTGTGTGTTCGTCGACATTGGGACCACTCGACGCTTTTGGATGTGGCCTTGTGAACCATGCTGGGCCTACCTGCCGTCGAGCAAATGGAGCCATAGTTGAAACAAACTCCTTCCTTCGAGAAAACATTAGAACGAAGTTGGTGAAGGTTTGCTGAAACTCCAGTCCATCTTCCATAGGTGTCAGCAGAGCCAGCCTGGTTCCTTCGACGCGCCTGTTCGCTATCGCTGGAGCCTGTTCATTTATCTGAACCTTCTTGGGCAAGAAAGATTCGAAAGTGGCGTTGAGCCACAGTTGGAGTAGCCAAAAAGGCCCAGCGAGTAGCAAACTGGCCCTGTCCTCGATATGTTTCAGAAGAGTTGCCCCATTGCTGATCGAATCATAGAGGCTAGCCAGAATCAGTTCTGCCAAACAGATGTTTTGGCGGTGATGCAGTTGAGTAGCAAGAGTGACCATGTTTTTGGTCACCTGTAGAGACTTCGAGCAAAACACAAAGCGAGTCAGCCATAAGGCTAGAAACGCTATGTGTTCGACATCCGACACAACATCTGTCGACCTGTCATGATAATGGTTGATGAAAGTGGTGTATGTTGGTTTGGTCTCAGAGAAGCCAATTTGGTCCTCCGACATCTCCTCCGGATCGAAGTAATCCCCGGTGGGTCGAAGGCCAGTAATAGCGGCCACATCGAAGAGTGTGGGGGTTAGCATCCCACAGGGAAGATGAAAAGTAAAGTGGGAGTAGTCCCAGAACAACAGTGAAGCTATCAGCATCTCCGGGGAGTAGTTCAAGCCTGTCTTCGACAACATCACTAGGTCGAAGATTCCCATATCCTTCCAGATCGGAGTTTGATGCTTCTCCATCTTTGTTAGCCAAGCAACATAATCGGAGGTAAGGTTAGGGCAAGACCTGAAGACCCTAACACCTCTGTTGAAGAAGCGGAGGTCGATTTTTTCACGTGCAGGGTCTTCATTGTCTTCTGCGTCTTTCTTGGCGCATGCGACTGGTTTGAGTTTCTCGACTATCGGGAAATAGCTCTTGATCTTCAGAGCCTCAGAAATACTTGGATTCATGGGGCCAGACATTGCAAAGATCTGGTTGGAGTATCCAACCGGGATCATCAAGTGGCGCGAGTAAGCATCGCGAACGGCGATGTCAGAAGGTTCAGGAACCCTTCGTTTGCCTGTAGAATTTACTACCGGAGCAGTGACGAAAACCTTGGGTTTAGCATGTTCAGTTGGTGCGTTAGCACTAGGAGCAGTAGAACCAGATGCCATGGATTAGTGTTGAGTTTGAAATAAGGTTGAAGACGAAGTGAAAGAGGGAGAGTTTCTGCAAAGATAACAAGCTTGTATGAAGACAGAGAAGTTTGAAAGGCTGGATGGCGTAAAAAGTCCCACAATGGGATATTCACTGCTATTTATACTAGTGGGATAAATCCCCAAAAACGAGGACATTAAATGCCATTTAATGCTGCAGGAGTTAGTGGGACGCGTGGCAGCCCCCTGTTGTTTTAGCCGTTTCTGCAGAAATAGAGGGACGCAGCGTGCGTCCTCGTTTTTGAGAATTGTCATAATGACAAATTCTGAAATGACGTTTGGTACTGCACGCCGTACTGAAAGTGACGTCCTAGGTACGGAACAATGATGGTTTTCTTGGGATTGCCAATAGTTGGTAGAAAACAACAAGAAGTGCACAAGTTAATTTGTGACTAAGCATAAAAAGACAAGTGTCGAATGGCGTTTTCAAAGAATGCCTTTTTCTGTCAGAGTCGAAATAAGGCATTCTTGGGGGGCAATTTGGTGGCTCCTAAATTCGACACTCTTGTTTTATCAATGTCAACCATTAAAAGCTGAAAAATGCTTTCGACTGGCTAAGTCTGTCGAAGTGCCCGTCGAAAGATGGCAAAGTACTTAGAAGATTTCTTCAAAGGAAGAAGGCTGGTTGCCTTCGTCGTCGAAGGAGTTTCTCGTCGAAGATGTCTCTTGACGAAGGTGTTCGATGGTTCAGAGTGGAGCAGTTTGAAATTCAAGCGTTTGGAGGGAAAACGGTTTCCAGCAGTTACCACGTGCAAACGTGCAAGGATCTGGAGCGTCGAGCGTGGAGAACGTGCCAAGTGGATTGATCTCGAAGCAGTGTAACTGCCCGACGGTTACTTGGGATGTTTTAGTATAAATAGGAGTAGACATGTAGTTTCTCGCGTGTGTTCACAATTCTATACAAAGTCACTCATATAGATTCGAGTACCCAGCGTGTGAGAAAGAATTGTTGAGAAATGTATGTGTGAAACACCAATTTTATCAATTAAAGTCATTTACTTTTCCAGAAATTTACTTGCTTTTCTCTTTACATTCCTGTCGAAACCCTTTACTTTAAGCCTTGTTTATTTTACCAAGTCTTTCCTTCATGCAATTTACTTGAAACCTTTTTATTTAAAGCCTTATCCAATTTAATCAAACTTCAAAATCAACCTATGTCTTAGGATCAATCTGATCGATCCTGCGAGTAACCAAATAAGTAACCATTTGGAGGATCAGCGATTGTTTACCAAAACCCAAGGTAAACACCACCACAACATGGAAGTGACTGATATTATCTTATAAGAGCTAGTAGCAGTAAAAAAACTGCATAAATTTTATAATAGATATGTTCCGCTTTTGTCTTTTAGTTTTTCTTTGTCTCGTTGTAACCTGTATCATTTTTTATCGACATTCTATTCTTTATCATTTTTGATAATAAAATTATCTTTTATTTCAAAAATAAAAAGTAAAAAAATTCATACTATAAATTATCATATTTTTTATTTCTTAATAAATATAAAATTTAATTACAGTTTTAATCTATCTAATATATTTTATTTGTTAAATTTGTTTTTTATTTTAAATTTAAAAATAACTTTCATCTCATTCTAATTTGTATCCATTAAAAATCAAATTTTGTTAAAAAATAATTTATCATTGCCTATAAAGCAACAATATGAGAAGAGTTCTAAACAATTTTAATTGAAAAAGAAAGACTATTTTCTTACTTCCTTCATTTCTATTTATAGGAAAATTTTAATTTTTTAAATTTATTAAATAAATAATGTATTTGATTTATATATAAATTAAATATATTAATTATTCAATAAACTTAAAAAATTAAAATTTACTTATAAAAATGAAGGGAATATACTTCTAAAAATTATCATGAAAACATTGTCGGTTACAAGATTACTGTCCTAGTTAGTATCCATGAGGACATGGGTTCAATAGTTATGTGCTATAAAATATTGTTTTTTTAATTTTCCACAAAAATTATCATATTTAAAAATTAATAAAATAATATTTTTAAAAGTTTCTACAAAAATTATCATAAATATGTGTGATTTAGTAGTGAAAGCTTAAATCTTAAAATATTTTTTTAAAGTCTTAGATTTGAATTCGACTACGTACAAATTATTTATTAAAAAATAAAAATTATTATAATTAAAAATTAATAAAAATAACGTCAAATTAATTATTATAAGTCATATTTTTAAAATTTAACTTTTAAAGAGGAGTAAAATCTCAAAAAAAAAACTAAATTTAAGAATACAAAATTTAAAATTTAAAATAGAGAAATAAAAAAAAACTAAAGTTGAAATTACGCTTAATTTTATGCATAGATATATCAGAAAAAATTTAATATAAATTGATTTTTTTTCTAAATTTAGAACTAATCGTATATTATTTTTAAAAAAAAATAAAAAAAAGATTAATTAATATGCATTTTCTATTTGATTTTTTTTACATTATTAATACATCACAGTCGCTCTTGTATAATATTTTAAATGTAATTAAAATAAAAATAGAACAATCATTTATATTTAATGGTTATGATTAAGTAACCGTGTATAATTTATTTATATTATTGGTATATATCAATTAAATTCTTTTTAAAATATATTAATAGTATAAAAATATTTATGGCGTTAATTTATTTAAAGTATTTAATTCTTATTTTAACTTTTTTATAAATAATATATTTAAAAATAATTATGATTTATTGATGTGTAAATTTTTAAGTGCATAACCATTAAAAACCAATCAATAATCAATAAATGAACTTAAAAGCAAATCAATAATCAATAAAATGATATTTTTTCATTCTATTTTCATGTTACACTTTCCATTGAATTCATTCCACACAAGTCTACATTCTTCCAAAAAAAAAAAACAATAAAACGAAATTAAAAGCGAACAAATAGCAGTGTGACGTGGGCAGCGGAAATGTAAGCTGTTGGATTAATCTAGCGGTTGAAAATTGTGATAAAAAAAGATGCTTTGCAGGGCACCGGTTTTGCTCACCTTGGACCATTGCAAATATGCTCATCTCATTCACGAGTGGGACGACAACAAGTTCAATCCAGTGATCTGTAACATTGTTTATTCTAACATTGTTCTGCCTTGCAGGGACCGTATCGATCCACACAACCGAGCCAATTGGCTATTTGATTCCCCTGACGGCCATGCTCCCGTGCACGATGACCAACCGCATGCTCCAACTGACGAGATCCAGGAGGAATTGGACCGCGAAGCACCTGCTCCCGACATTCCTGAGTCCTCTTCTGCACCACCTCCTTTCACTATGGAGGACATCCTCAGAGCCCTCCATCAGCAAAATCAGATGGTTGTAGCTCTTGAAAGGAAGCATCAGGAGCAGTATGACACTCTATATGCACAAAACGTCCAAATTCTGAGCGGCCAGCGCAACATCAACGAGAAGCTGGACGAGGTTTTCTCTGAGCTTAACGCCTTACGGATGGACGTAACCGCTCTTGGCTCGCATGATACCGACCTTGAGGCCACACCTACCCAACGCTCCCGCACACGAAGCAGAGGCAGAGGCCACCAGTAGTTTTCTTTTGTTTTTGTTTCTGTATTTCATTCATTTTCCTTTCCGTACAGTTTTTCTATTTATATTCCTTCCTACCATATATCATGACATTGAGACAATGTCTGATATAGTGTGGGATAGGCACTATGCTTTTCATTCCGCATTTTCTTCATGTTGCAAATTCTAGTAATTTTATGATATTTTCAAGCTTTTCAAGTTTTCCCCGTATTATAAGCCATACCAAAAAATTCTATGTTCGCATAGCTCGACATACCTACCTTAAACGGAAACCTAGTTAGGAAGACGAGAACGAGTAAACAAAGTCAATACGATTATGACACAGCAAACATCCTGCTTATGCAACCCGTCTAAACAAAACGTTATACGTACCCCTCGATTTTTAAGTTCTGAAGTAACCCCTGGTAGTTTATACTAGCAGTTAACACCGTCTAGACACAAACCACGTGGGGAGCCGATGAATATAAGTGTTTGATGCCTAATCAATGAAACACCCTTCTCATCTCGATGCTAAGCAAAGAAAATCTTGTGCCAAAAGACAAAGATCGCATATGAGACATAAGTATAAAAGAAGAAGTCCATTGTTGGTTGGTTCAGAGGTATCTGGTTCTGAACTTGGTAGGGCGTGCTACGGCTCGATCCCCCGCAACCTCTGATTTGGAAAAATATAGGGTAACCACATCCGTGTACAAGACCCCGTGACAAAAATAGGATCAAAGTCACTAACCGGCTACTCCACTACGTGCGTGCAAAGACAAAGGGCTTAATGTGATTGCGCCAGAACGAAACCGGGCGAAAAAAGCACGAGAGGATCGAGGTTGAAATATGACGAAACGATTAAGCGGTTTGTTAAAGTGGAAAGACGCGACTCAATTGTGTCATTGGCGTATCACTGACGTTTTACTCAAGTACCGGCCGACTGACGATTGGTTTTATGTGTTTTAAAGGTATGTCGTGCATGTGCGCCTGGCGAACACTTGTCCGATTTTTACGACTATTTGCTTGAGGACAAGCAAAGGTTTAAGTATGGGAGGATTTGATAACGAGATATCATATCATATATTTACTATGAAATTAAACCGCTTTATATCGTATTGACCCGATTAACTACCGAATACTCCGAGTTTTGTATGATTTTATGCAGGTACAACATATCTCAGCTCAAACTAGAAAGAAACTTGAAATGTACAAGATTGCGGCCAAGACCAGAAGAGAAAAGATAAATCTGTCAAAAATCCAAAATTTGCTGCTATTACGGTCGTCACGCCCTTGCCACGACCGTAAGGCACTTCAGAAGCGTGTTACGACCGTCATGCATTGGCCACGATCGTAACGCGCTATTTCATGGAATCTGCACGTAACACACCAGCCACGACCGTAACAAGCATTATATTGGTTATTTTGAACGTGCAGTACGTGGTCAAGTAACAGATGCATGTGTGCCTTATTTTTCTCCAACGACCAAGACCACCTTCTCCTTATTTTTCTCAGCAAGCGAAGAATCTAGCAACGTGAAATATAATTCCAACTGTATTCATTCTCTATAAATAGCTTGGACTTCAAAGAAGAAAATACAGAGTTCAGTTCAGAAAATTCTTGCAGAAGCTCTGCCGATTTAAAACCCGATTCTATTTTCGCATTCTGTTTATTTAATTTTCATTCCGACGTTCCAATCTTGCCGGCCTGTGGAAGAAGGATCTAGGATATTATTGCTTTTCAGGTTTTCTTATCGTATTCAATATAATTGCAATTTATTTATGTTAAATTTCTGTTCTTTATTTATAATGCATGTGTTATTGTTTTCTGATTTTATTTCCCGCATTTTAATTCCGAGCATTATGAGTAGCTAAATACCCGTAGTTGGGGTGTGATGAAATAACCGAATGGATTAATGTATTTCTAAGCTAAAACCTTAATTAACTTAATTTCTGGCCGTGACTTTTTATAATTAAAAATTAAGCTTTTTGTTACGAGAGTAAGGAAAGTAAAATAGGGAGAAATCAAGACCACGAGAGTGTGAGGTTTTAACCGGATAGCTAAAGTTAGGCATTCGATTTAAATACAGCGAGAGCGCTTTAAAACGAATTAGATTTATTTAGTTTTTAAAAAGATGCTTTCTAAACACTTATGGGCTAGCGAGAGCAGACATTTGGCTTTAGGAGTATGATCCGAGGTAAGACCACGAGAGTGTGAATCGAGGGTTTTTAAACTGATAAGTACTACAGAACAATTTAAGTTAAATATTTTTATATGCTTAGGTACAATTTAATTCGCATAGGTTCAAAACATTACACTCCGACCACTTTAATATTATAATTCTTTTAATTGAATTTAGTTTCTCCTTTAGTTTTAAACTTCTAAAAACCAAACGTGACAATTTCCGCCTTAGCTAAACTAACCTATTTCATAACACTAGAGTGATTACGAAGTCCCTGTGGGTTCGACATCTTTTTATTACTACCGCGATAGACTGTGCACTTGCAGTTAAGATACCGTTAGACACATTAGGTCAATCGCGACACCACCTACACAGGTTCCTTCCTTCCAAGATGAAGTTTCACACGGACTCATCATCAAGCAACCCTACATAGGTTCCTTCCATTTCCAAGATGTAGTTTTACATGGACTCATCATCAAGCAATCCTACACAGGTTCCTTCCATTTCCAAGATGTAGTTTTACACGGGCTCATCATCAAACATCCCAACCTTCTGATACAGTTCAAATACGCTTCAAACACGGACGCCATTCTGACAATCATTCAGTTCCAGCTTACAGATACAATCCAGGAATCATTTCTGGATGGCATCTTTAATCCCATCTCCAACAGCTTTCTGTCACCTCTCCAAATGGCATCTTTAAGCCTATTCCCTACGTAATCAATTAACACATCTTCGAGTGCAAATTTTCTGGGCACTCTAGTGTTCAATCATCTTCCACCTTCAAGTCACGAATGGCAGATTTACCAATCTAACTCTTCGGGTGTAAGAAGATTGAACAAGGGCAGCTGTTGTACCCCAAAATTTGCCCTCTCATTTCTCAAAGAATCACCCTGGATCCCCAAGTTTGCTTCCATCCAATTCCAAGCCTTGAATTACAAATTTTCCAAGAAAATCACTCACAAGGGCAAAATGGTCATTTACACATTGAGAAGTCAAACTTTGACTTTTGGATCAAAATCAAATCTCAAAAATCATATTTCATCAAGACATGTTGAAGTTTGAAGTTTGTTTCATCTAAAAATTCAAAAGTCAAATTTCTAAATGCTTGGAATTTTTTCTAAATGTTTAAGAAATATGGCAATCTCAGAACTTCTTATCAGTTTATCACCATGTGAGCTGATTCTGGATCAACTTCTGAAACATTGCAGAACATAACTTCTCCTAGAAATGCTGGGATTCCAAGTTATAACTTCTCAAAGACACGTCCATGAAACTGAAACACTCAGCAAATTCTGGACATTCTCAAAACAGAGTTTGGTCAGAACTTCTGGGAAAGTTTTCATAAAAGCTCAGTCAGTGTTTGCAAGAGTAATTCAAAGAAGGTTAAGAAGCGTGTTGCAAGCTTTCTGGAAAGTATGAAAGTTCCTTCAGAACATGCTGGAGCCAGAAGATAAAAAGATCAGAAGATTGGATGCTACGCAAGCTCAGAACTTCTGATCCAGAACTAAGCTTTGGTGTAGAGTTTCACGTTGCAGGATTTCTGGTTGTGATAAGTCTCATCATCATTTAATGCTCACAACCACCTTCCGAGTCTTTATCCAAAGGATTTTCACCACATGTACCTCTACTATCTTGGGACGTCAAACTTTGGTACTAGGCCCATGCTTTGTTTTGCTTTTCCTTAAATCCTGCTGGCAACTCCAGCTTAAGCATGGTTAAAAGCTGCTAGTCAGCAGCTAAGTTCAACCTATGCCTGCATCCCATAATTACACCAAACTAGCATATGAAAACTGTGATGAAAAAGCAAAGGAACAGGATGCCAAAATAGGTTAAAATCCTATTTGTTTTCCCCCCAAAATCACAACAAATTCATCTATAAATACTTGGCTCCATCATAAGTTCAAGGGGATGGAGGCTGGCTTTTGGAGAGAGAGAACTATCAAAAGAGAGAAAAGGAAGTTGTGAAACCTTCATAAAAATCCAGATTTCTCATACACAAAAACAAACCTTTGTTCTTCCTTTAGAATCAAAGAGCTTAGCGTTTCCTCTTCCGTTCCTCTTGCTGACTCAAAACATCCAAAGGAAGCCACTCAAAGCTCCAAGCCCACGCTCTAGATTCAAGGTAAGTCTTTCTGACCTTTGCATTTTTTATTCAGAACATCATTAAACATGTAAATACCATAATATTAATGTTGTTTATATCATTGCATGAATTGAAAAACTGTGGATCAGAACTTCTTGATTAAGGCTAGGCTCAGGATTAGGATCAGAACCTCTATAAACAGTTGTGCCTTTATTCTTCTGACTCGTTGTTTGTTAAGAACTGAACAAATTGCTGATGTGCTGATTAAGAGTTAAAATATAACATAGAACTTCTGATTTTCACATGCTGATAACACACAAAACTTCTATGATTTTTTCTCACTGTTAACACACACTGAACTTCTGATTCTCATATGTTGATAACGCACTGAACTGCTAATGTTCACTCATTGGCTCAGCATAATACTGAACTTCTGATGATTCCATCAGTTGTTTTCAAACACTCAGAGTTTCTGATTTTCACATGCTGACAATACAGAACTCCTGACTTTTGGTTCACTGGTTGAACACCACCCAGAACCTCTGTTTTTTTCCTCTAACGTTTTTGCAGGACTTCAGAGTTTACCAATCCAGAACTTCTGATTCCACTGACGTCTCCTGCTGAGTCACATCGCTCTTTGCCTCAGAACTTCTGGTCCTAGTTGTTCTTCTTGTAGCAGCGCGCTGTTTCTATCTTGCATTTATTTTCCTTTTCATCATTTTTAATATTAAAAACATAAAAAAATTTTCCTTTTAGTTTATTTCCTTAAGACAAAAAAAAAACATTTTCTAAACAAGTTCATTTCTCTCTTATATTATACATTTCAATATGGTTGTAATAGTAACTTAGGAGTTATTTTTTACTTGCAACCCCCATTCATAAATTTGTACCCTCATCCCCTAAATATTGTAATAGTGTAGGACTTTATATTTTTGCGCTTTTATTGCTTTCATATATTGTATAGTAATCAGGCGTATATGGCAAGATAAAACCAACAAGTAGATCACCCTAATCAAGACTAAAACGCATGCAATCAAACACACTTGCACACATGCACCCCTAGGGTAATCTCACTTGTTGCCTATAGGAAAATAGTCATGTCCCTCGAACATGGGCGTTTTAGCAAAGACCCTTGATAAAAGATCGTAGTCCCTCGATGTTGCCTTCGATAAACGATCAAGTCCCTAAAATGACATTGTTAAAACATTCCATGGGTTGCCTTCTATGAATATACAAACGTCCCAACACCCGTCCTTTCACATCTAACGATGAGGGCTTCTTACCAAATCAATGGTAAGATAGCAACATCTAAAGGAGGAGGAAAAACATATCTAAGACCTTTGAGTAGGTAGGTTCGCTCTCAGTTACTCGCTTGCTCACAACAAAAACATTTCATACACCTACACTTTCATTTTGAAACATTTTCGAAAAACAACACTTTGTATGCGTTCTTATAGAAACGAGAATCATTACAAAGACACCTTTTTCAAAATCACTTTCAAAAAATACATCTCACAAACACCTCTTTGAACTATTTTCGAAACAAACACTTTGTATGCGTTCTTATAGAAACGAGAACCATTACGAAGTTCCATTTTCAAAATACTTTCTAAAACACACATCACAAGCACATTCAAACAAAAGCAAGTTGATCTAGCAAGTAACTAAGAGCCCATGGAAAACCATGGATGAAAAGGGTGCTAATACCTTCCCTTTTCATAATCTACCTCCCGAACTCAAAAACATCTCTAAAGGTCTTTCCTGTGCTTTTTCACCTTTCCTTATTGGATAAAAGAAAAGTCAGTGGAGACTCTTGCTAAACCGCAACATTTGTGAATACAAAACGCAAAACCTCAAGTTAGTTCTCCCACCGTATCACAAATAGTATTACCAAAAAAGCTCTGGTGGCATGGGATCATATTAATAACCCCATTTTGGCAGGTGGTCTGAACATGACTCTCTTCTGGAGTGGAATAAAGCAACAATTGGTAAACTCCCCTGGAATGTTTGTGAAAAAAAGGGCAGGCTTTGGATTACTTAGATCCATATATGCTACTTAAAAGGCGTGAACCCTACTAGCTTCGCCCCTAGTAGCCACTGTTTTTGGATTCTCAAAGCAATGTTCAAGCATCGTGACACTCTTATGTAGTCTGAAGAATGGAAGGACTTTCATAATACATGTGAATATATAACGAGGAAGATCTATCTTAGGATCAGAGGGATACATCATAAGGTTCCTTGGAGAAAGCTCTTCTATGGGAATTTGGCGAGGCCTAAAGCGAAGTTCATCCTCTGGATGTCTAGCCTGGGTAGATTTCCCACCAAAGATCGGTTGCAGAGATTTGGAGTTGTCACTAATGGTAATTGTATGTTTTGTGGGATGCCAGAAAGTGATAAGCACCTTTTCTTTGAATGTGAGTATACTAAGAAAGTGTGGTAGAATATTCTTAACTCGATAAACATCTCTCATAACCCTCAGGGATGGGATTTAGAGTTGAATTGGATTATTCAGATGACTAGTAGAAAAAGTGTTAAAAACAGTCTCATTTAAATTAATTGTAGCAGAGATTACGTATGCTATTTGGACAACTAGAAACAAGATCATCTTTCAGAGCAAGACTATTGATTCCCACCACAACATGGAAGTGAAAAAACTACATAAATTTTATAATAGAGACTAAAATTGTTTGTCCCGCTTTTGTCTTTTAGTTTTTCTTTGTCTCGTTGTAACCTGTATCATTTTTTATCGACATTCTATTCTTTATCATTTTTGATAATAAAATTATCTTTTATTTCAAAAATAAAAAGTAAAAAAATTCATACTATAAATTATCATATTTTTTATTTCTTAATAAATATAAAATTTAATTACAGTTTTAATCTATCTAATATATTTTATTTGTTAAATTTGTTTTTTATTTTAAATTTAAAAATAACTTTCATCTCATTCTAATTTGTATCCATTAAAAATCAAATTTTGTTAAAAAATAATTTATCATTGCCTATAAGAGCAACAATATGAGAAGAGTTCTAAACAATTTTAATTGAAAAAGAAAGACTATTTTCATACTTCCTCCATTTTTATTTATAGGAAAATTTTAATTTATTAAATTTATTAAATAAATAATGTATTTGATTTATATATTAATTAACTATATTAATTATTCAATAAACTTAAAAAATTAAAACTTACTTATAAAAATGAAGGGAATATACTTCTAAAAATTATCATGAAAATATTGTCGGTCACAAGATTACTGTCCTAGTTAGTATCCATGAGGACATGGGTTCAATAATTATGTGCTATAAAATATTGTTTTTTTTAATTTTAATTTTTTTTTTTAATTTTCCACAAAAATTATCATTTTTAAAAATTAATAAAATAATATTTTTAAAAGTTTCCACAAAAATTATCATAATGTGTTTGATTTATTAGTGAAAGTTTAAATCTTAAAATATTGTTTTTAAAGTCTTAAATTTGAATTCGACTACGTACAAATTACTTACTAAAAAATAAAATTTATTATAATTAAAAATTAATAGAAATAACGTGAAATTAATTATTATAAGTCATATTTTTAAAATTTAACTTTTAAAGAGGAGTAAAATCTCAAAAAAAAAACTAAATTTAAGAATACAAAATTTAAAATTTAAAATAGAGAAATAAAAAAAAACTAAAGTTGAAATTACGCTTAATTTTATGCATAGATATATCAGAAAAAATTTAATATAAATTGATTTTTTTTCTAAATTTAGAACTAATCGTATATTATTTTTAAAAAAAAATTAAAAAAAGATTAATTAATATGCATTTTCTATTTGATTTTTTTTACATTATTAATACATCACAGTCGCTCTTGTATAATATTTTAAATGTAATTAAAATAAAAATAGAACAATCATTTATATTTGATGGTTATGATTGTAACGGTGTATAATTTATTTATATTATTGGTATATATCAATTAAATTCTTTTTAAAATATATTAACAGTATAAAAATATTTATGATTTAAAATATTTAATTCTTATTTTAACTTTTTTATAAATAATATATTTAAAAATAATTATGATTTATTGATGTGTAAATTTTTAAGTGCATAACCATTAAAAGCCAATCAATAATCAATAAATGAAATTAAAAGCAAATCAATAATCAATAAAATGATATTTTTTCATTCTATTTTCATGTTACACTTTCCATTGAATTCATTCCACACAAGTCTACATTCTTCCAAAAAAAAAAAAAACAATAAAACGAAATTAAAAGCGAACAAATAGCAGTGTGACGTGGGCAGCGGAAATGTAAACTGTTGGATTAATCGAACGGTTGAAAATAGTGATAAAAAAATACACGATCGCTATAAATTGCACCCACGTTCTTAGTTTAGTTATCGGCGCTTGAAAACCTAAACTAAACCTAGCGACAAAACCTTTTCAGATCTCTGAATTTGAGCCACATCAATCACCAACAACACCAGCTCTCGATCTACCAGAAAAACAGTGCTTCAAATTCAATCCGTAAGTAGGTAATTGATGAAGGTGAGTGTGTGAAACGAGTGATTGAATCTGGATCAATGGGTTATGTAAAACGAGACACACACGAGGAGTCCTCTTTTTTGTCTCGTCTTACATAATCCATTGATCATGATACCCTCCCAATTCATTGTCTCAGTTATTTGAGGTTCTTTTTTATGTTTCTTATGTGACCTTATAGGCTGTTTTTGTTGTTGTTTTGTGTTAGATTCAATAAAGTACTAATGAACTAGTTTGAAATTTCAGATTCTGTGTGTCTGATTTTTCTTTTTCAGGTAAAGAAATGTCACTTCTCAGCTAGTAAGAAAGATGTTTGGAATCTTTACTACTTCTGCAATGCCAAAAAAGGTTTAACTCGATGTCCAAAACGGGCTTTCTGTGTTTCTAGGTTACTATTTGGTTGTGTATAGGAGGTTTAATATTTTGGTTCAATCACTTTATATATGCTTTGTACTGTATTTGTATCTTCATTTATTTAATTATAATTTTATACTATTGATTTGTATCTACATTTTATTTAACTTTTCTAGTATTGCTTTATTTCTCATTAGATGAGTAGTGCTAACAACACTTCTTTTTAATATTCTCATTCTCTCATTTTTTTTATTGATTAAAATATTTGTGGATTTATTGCTTTGAAAATATGTCTCATATAAAGTGAGAGGACTTTCACATATTTTAATCAATAAAAAATTAAAAATATGACTCATAAAAATGATAGGACTCACATTTTAACTAATAAAAAATGAATATTTGAGAGAGTTCAAAAACAGGGTGTACAATTTTTTTTTTGGGTAAGAGAACTATTAGTAGTAATGTGAATGGTTTTTTTTCTCTTCAAAATGTAACTTCGTTTTCTTATAAATTTAATAGTAATAGTAATTTCGCATTCTTTCAAAGAGAAAGACTAAACATAGCCTGTAATTGTTTAATACTATGAATAATTCTTTTACGGCCACACTTTACAAGTATATTGTATCAACCTTTCATCGAAATTTCAGTGGTGTTTTACCATAAACATAAGGTCTTCACTTTATAAAATTGTTTTACCATAAACATAAGGTGTTCACTTTATACATTTATTTGGAACTAAACTAATTCACAATATTGAATATATATTCTTGGGACTCTCCTACCATTCACATTTTGTGGTTAAGAGAGCTTATGGAAAATGCAAAAACATATCTCTCAAAGATAATCAATCACTATCAAACCATTCAAAGAAAGTGACATTGATGATGTGATGTTATGGTTAAGTGATAATAGAGTCCTTAAAAACACTCGAATGGAGACATGTTATTCAAAGGAACAAGCTTTGAATTTCATAAAAAATAATACCAATCCATATGTCTCAATGACCACTCCATTGGAATTCTTTGGGTTCTTCCTAATGATGATGAGAAGCATAAAGTAGGTATGGGTTATGCTATTGGATTAAAGTAGTTAAAGTATTGGGGTCAAGGTATAGTGACTAAAGCATTGAAGATTCTTTTGTCTAAAGTGTTTCAAGAGTTTCATGGTTTGGTAAGGTTAGAGGCTTATACTCTTTTGGATAATAAGGCTTCTCAAAGAGTGTTGGAAAAAGTTGGGTTCCAAAGAGAAGGATTGCTTAGAATTTTTTTTTACCTTAAAGGTAATGTTGGCTTTTTATATTTTTTGTTTTTTTTTGTCTAGTGATGAAATTTCTGATGTTGTTTGATAAGTTATTGTTGGTGATTAATAATAGGTTTGTGTTATTGTATTTACTCTATGGGGCTATGATTTTCAATTTAAGACAAGTTCCGCGGTCTTCTTTGGATTGGTTCTGAAAATTGGTGTTGTTGAAAAATTATTAAAATTTTAAATTTAATTAAAGGAGGTAAGAATGAAATGTATTACACAAAGAAGACAGAGTGCGATATTCCTACAAATATTTTAATATGCAAAATGAAAATATATTAAAAAATCGATTTTTTTTTACCTGCATGCAACTGCTTTGAAATAAAGACACTAGAATGCCACATTTTTCGATGGTTCTAGGTCAAGAAAGGCGTTCAACCATCCTCAGCACTAAAACTCCTGAAACACCTACTATGGCTATGAATTTTAAACCTTACCATAATTCTGAGGGAGCTCATGGTAATGGTAACACCTGCTTCATCAAACACGACTACCTTCCTGGTTATCATTACAAGATTCAGAAGCCTTCGATTAACAATATTGCGGCTTCTCAACCCTCTGAAGATTCCATGGAGTCTGCTCAAGAATCTCAAACCTCTCTTGCTACCATTTAACTTCAATACAATCAAATTATGCAGTTGCTTCAGCAACATCAACCTTCTGCTTCTACAATAGCTTCCTCCGACTCCACTCCTCTTCCCAACATCAATTCAGTCACTTCTCCTTCTGATGGTAAGCCACATGTATATTGGATAATTGATACAGGTGCTACTCATCACATAACTCCTACTTTAACCAATTTTTCCTTTCATTGTCCGGTCCCTTCTGTTCATATGATACCCCCTGATGGTACCATTGTTGTTACCAACATTTATGGTACAACTCATCTATTTAACTTTATCATACTTTTCAATGTTTATTATATTCTAAGTTTCCATGTTAATTTAATCTCTGGAAATAAGTTTATTGACTCTTCTTCTTGCACACTTACTTTTACTAATAAAGCTTGCCTTATTTTGCAGAAAAATTCTATGAAAACGATTGTTTAGCTAAATGCCATGGAGACCTTTATGTGCTTTATGCTTAGGTTATTCCTCCCCTATCCTCTTTTCATTGTAATTATGTTTCACACACTCACATCGATATTTGGCATAGACGACTAGGTCACCCCTCCCCTCTTGTTCATAAAACTTTGGCTCAACAATGCCCTAGTATTACTTACAATGTTAATAAAAACTTACCTTTTTCATTCTTGCCATTTATCTAAACAACGCCATTTATCTTATAATGATAGTCTTACTCGTTCTTCCAAACCTTTTGAATTACTTCATGCTGATATTTGGGGGTCCCTATACAACCATCTCCATCACTAATAAGCGTTACTTTCTTACGCTTGTAGACGATTTCACTAGGTTTACTTGGACTATTTTCATGAAACATAAAAGTGAGACTAGGATTCGCCTAATGCATTTCATATCTCTTATTCAAAATCAATTCTCTGTTACTTTAAAATGTTTATGTACTGATAATGGCCCTTAATTCCTCTTAACTGATTTTTATAACTCAAAAGGCCTCTTGCACCAAAGGTCATGTGTTAAATGTCCTCAACAAAATGATATTGTTGAACGTAAACATCAACACATCCTCAACATTGCAGGATCACTCTTTTTTCAGGACAATCTTTTGAAAAATTTATTGCATCTTTCTATTGCATGTGTTGTCCATTTAACTAACCGATTACCTTTCCCTATTATTCAGTTTAACACACCTTATTTCATTTTGTATCACAAAATGCCTGACTTTGATTCTTTAAAATGTTTTGGATGTCTTGCTTATATTTCCACTTTATCTCGTAATCGTTCTAAGTTTAATCCCCACTCCCGTGATTATGTGTTTGTTAAATATCGAACAAGCACAAAAGGTTATTTATTTTATGATTTGTCTTCTAACACCTTGGTTATTTATCGCAATTTTATATTTTATGAGACATGTTCTCCCTTTACAGTTACTCATGATCATCGTCCTTTACCTGCTATACCGACCCTTCAACCCACCAACATAGACTTGGACCCTCTCCTTATACAACATACCTTTCCTCCAGGACCCTCCTCTCCTCATCCTCTAATCCCTAACCACCATCCAAAATCACCTTCTAATCTTAACCCCACCAATCTTCCCACTCCACCTCTTCCCGTACCCGCTCCTACACCCCCTCCTTCACACTCAACTCTTAGAATATCAACTAGACCTAAGAAACAACCCTCTTACCTACATGACTACCACTACAATCTCATCAATAATAAATCTACGATTACACCTTACTCACTTATATAAACTTTTCCCCTTTCCTTTGACCTTACATATAACAAGAGCATCAATAACTACACACATTTCTGCTTATCTGTATCATCTAACCTTGAACCTTCCTCATATTTTAAGGCCTGCAAACATGAGTGTTAGATCCAGGCTATGCAGAAAGAACTTGTTGTCCTTGAACAAACCAATACCAGGACTATTGTTAACCTCTCTCCTAACAAATCCCCCATTGGTTGTAAATGGGTTTACAAGATTAAATATCTTGCTAATGGTGTTATTGACAGGTACAAAGCTAGATTGTTGCAAAGGGCTACAATCAAATGGAGGGTGTTGATTACTTCGACACTTTCTCCCCTGTAGCCAAATTAACCAATGTAAGAACACTCATCTCCTTGGCTTCTATTAAAAATTGGCATCTCGATCAGTTAGATGTCAATAACACCTTTCTACACAGAGACTTACATGAAAAGGTTTATATGACTCTACCTCAAGGCTATAAACCTCTCCATCACTCTTCTAAGGTTTGTAAACATAATAAGATTATTTATGGCCTCAAGCAGGATAGTCAGCAATGGTACTCCAAATTATCTGACACTTTACTTTCTCTTGGTTACCATCACTCACATGCTGATTATTCTCTTTTTACAAAGTTCAATCCCACTAACTTTACTACATTATTAGTTTATGTAGATGATATTGTTCTCACAGGTAATGATTTTTAAGAAATCCAGCATGTTAAACGCCTTTTTCATTCTAAATTTCAAATCAGAGACTTAGGTCCTTTAAGGTATTTTCTTGGACTTGAAGTCGCTCATTCAGCATCAGGTATTTTACTCAATCCACGTAGCTACACCCTTAATTTACTTAGCAAAACATGTATGTTAGCATCAAAACCCTCCTCTACTCCATATAATTCTGCACTCAAACTCCATTGATCTACTTCTCATATATATCACGATCAAACTCAGTATAGACGGCTCATTAGCCAACTAATTTATCTAACTACTACTTGGCTTGATATATCGTTTGTTGTTCAGCCGCTTAGTCAGTTTGTTTCTCAACCTACTGACAACCATTTTAAGGTTGCCATTCAGATACTTCAATATTTAAAAAGCAGTCTTGCTCAAGGACTGTTTTATCAATCCAATTCTGAGTTTATTCTTTTTGGTTTTGCAGGTATTGATTGGGAAACTTTCCCAACCACACGAAGATCAATAACTGGATTTTCTATTTTTCTGGGCAGATCTCTCATTTCGTGGAAATCAAAGAAGAAGAAGACGGTCTCTCGATCAATTTCGGAAGCTGGATATCGAGCTCTTGCTACTTTAACCTGTGAAGTTCAATGGCTACACTATTTATTCAAAGACTTGCACATTTTCTTCACAACTCCAACCTCCATCTATTGTGACAATAGGTCTGTTATATACCTTGCCAACAATCCAACATTTCATGAAAGATCCAAACATATCAATATTGAATGTCATATCATTCGTAAAAAGTTAGAATCGAGTCTCATTAAGCTGATCCCAATACCCTCATCTGCCCAACTTGCAGATTTCTTTACCAAGCTGTTGCCTGCTCCATCTTTTTCTGCTTTCATCTTCAATCTTGGCCTTATGTCACTGCATAGCCTGCTTCAATTTGGTAATAATAATCATAAATGATTATATTGGTTTACCTGTTCTAATATTCTATATGATGGAGAGATCTAATCACATTGGAGGAGAATGATGGATTAGAGAATAAAGCTTTTTCAGATAACATTATCTATAATTAGGGGGAATGGGAAAATTTCCTTCTGGTTTAGTAATTGGATATGAGACCAAGCTTTGAAATTTTCATTTCCTGATGTGTTTTAAGTAGTGGGAAATAAGTTTGCTAGCGTTGGAGAAATGAGGGAATGGATCAACTAGGTTTGGATTTGGATGTGGCAGGAGTGTGTTGAAGAGTTTGTACACGAGTTGGAGCCCAAGCTAAATATTGAGGATGAATTCTTGTGAAAAGTGAATATCTCAGTTGGTTTTATTGTTAGTGCCTGTTATACGTGTCTAGTAATTAAAGATAATACTACTCTTCCTAGCAGGTGTGAATCTAAGTTTGATTAATTTGTGGCAGTGTAGACACGTATAACAAAGAGAGCTTATGGAAAATGCAAAAACATATCTCTCAAAGATAATCAATCACTCTCAAACCATTCAAAGAAAGTGACATTGATGATGTGATGTTATGGTTAAGTGATGACAGAGTCCTTAAAAACACTCGAATGGAGACATGTAATTCAAAGGAACAAGCTTTGAATTTCATAAAAAATAAATGGATTTACCCATCATACCAATCCATATGTCTCAATGACCACTCCATTGGAATTCTTTGGGTTCTTCCTAATGATGATGAGAAGCATAAAGTAGGTATGGGTTATGCTATTGGATTAAAGTAGTTAAAGTATTGGGGTCAAGGTATAGTGACTAAAGCATTGAAGATTCTTTTGTCTAAAGTGTTTCAAGAGTTTCATGGTTTGGTAAGGTTAGAGGCTTATACTCTTTTGGATAATAAGGCTTCTCAAAGAGTGTTGGAAAAAGTTGGGTTCCAAAGAGAAGGATTGCTTAGAATTTTTTTTTACCTTAAAGGTAATGTTGGCTTTTTATATTTTTTGTTTTTTTTTGTCTAGTGATGAAATTTCTGATGTTGTTTGATAAGTTATTGTTGGTGATTAATAATAGGTTTGTGTTATTGTATTTACTCTATGGGGCTATGATTTTCAATTTAAGACACGTTCCGCGGTCTTCTTTGGATTGGTTCTGAAAATTGGTGTTGTTGAAAAATTATTAAAATTTTAAATTTAATTAAAGGAGGTAAGAATGAAATGTATTACACAAAGAAGACAGAGTACGATATTCCTACAAATATTTTAATATGCAAAATGAAAATATATTAAAAAATCGATTTTTTTTTACCTGCATGCAACTGCTTTGAAATAAAAACACTAGAATGCCACATTTTTCGATGGTTCTAGGTCAAGAAAGGCGTTCAACCATCCTCAGCACTAAAACTCCTGAAACACCTACTATGGCTATGAATTTTAAACCTTACCATAATTCTGAGGGAGCTCATGGTAATGGTAACACCTGCTTCATCAAACACGACTACCTTCCTGGTTATCATTACAAGATTCAGAAGCCTTCGATTAATAATATTGCGGCTTCTCAACCCTCTGAAGATTCCATGGAGTCTGCTCAAGAATCTCAAACCTCTCTTGCTACCATTTAACTTCAATACAATCAAATTATGCAGTTGCTTTAGCAACATCAACCTTCTGCTTCTACAATAGCTTCCTCCGACTCCACTCCTCTTCCCAACATCAATTCAGTCACTTCTCCTTCTGATGGTAAGCCACATGTATATTGGATAATTGATACAGGTGCTACTCATCACATAACTCCTACTTTAACCAATTTTTCCTTTCATTGTCCGGTCCCTCCTGTTCATATGATACCCCCTGATGGTACCATTGTTGTTACCAACATTTATGGTACAACTCATCTATTTAACTTTATCATACTTTTCAATGTTTATTATATTCTAAGTTTCCATGTTAATTTAATCTCTGGAAATAAGTTTATTGACTCTTCTTCTTGCACACTTACTTTTACTAATAAAGCTTGCCTTATTTTGCAGAAAAATTCTATGAAAACGATTGTTTAGCTAAATGCCATGGAGACCTTTATGTGCTTTATGCTTAGGTTATTCCTCCCCTATCCTCTTTTCATTGTAATTATGTTTCACACACTCACACCGATATTTGGCATAGACGACTAGGTCACCCCTCCCCTCTTGTTCATAAAAATTTGGCTCAACAATGCCCTAGTATTACTTACAATGTTAATAAAAACTTACCTTTTTCATTCTTTCCATTTATCTAAACAACGCCATTTATCTTATAATGATAGTCTTACTCGTTCTTCCAAACCTTTTGAATTACTTCATGCTGATATTTGGGGGTCCCTATACAACCATCTCCATCACTAATAAGCGTTACTTTCTTACGCTTGTAGACGATTTCACTAGGTTTACTTGGACTATTTTCATGAAACATAAAAGTGAGACTAGGATTCGCCTAATGCATTTCATATCTCTTATTCAAAATCAATTCTCTGTTACTTTAAAATGTTTATGTACTGATAATGGCCCTTAATTCCTCTTAACTGATTTTTATAACTCAAAAGGCCTCTTGCACCAAAGGTCATGTGTTAAATGTCCTCAACAAAATGATATTGTTGAACGTAAACATCAACACATCCTCAACATTGCAGGATCACTCTTTTTTCAGGACAATCTTTTGAAAAATTTATTGCATCTTTCTATTGCATGTGTTGTCCATTTAACTAACCGATTACCTTTCCCTATTATTCAGTTTAACACACCTTATTTCATTTTGTATCACAAAATGCCTGACTTTGATTCTTTAAAATGTTTTGGATGTCTTGCTTATATTTCCACTTTATCTCGTAATCGTTCTAAGTTTAATCCCCACTCCCGTGATTGTGTGTTTGTTAAATATCGAACAAGCACAAAAGGTTATTTATTTTATGATTTGTCTTCTAACACCTTGGTTATTTATCGCAATTTTATATTTTATGAGACATGTTCTCCCTTTACAGTTACTCATGATCATCGTCCTTTACCTGCTATACCGACCCTTCAACCCACCAACATAGACTTGGACCCTCTCCTTATACAACATACCTTTCCTCCAGGACCCTCCTCTCCTCATCCTCTAATCCCTAACCACCATCCAAAATCACCTTCTAATCTTAACCCCACCAATCTTCCCACTCCACCTCTTCCCGTACCCGCTCCTACACCCCCTCCTTCACACTCAACTCTTAGAATATCAACTAGACCTAAGAAACAACCCTCTTACCTACATGACTACCACTACAATCTCATCAATAATAAATCTACGATTACACCTTACTCACTTATATAAACTTTTCCCCTTTCCTTTGACCTTACATATAACAAGTGCATCAATGACTACACACATTTCTGCTTATCTGTATCATCCAACCTTGAACCTTCCTCATATTTTAAGGCCTGCAAACATGAGTGTTAGATCCAGGCTATGCAGAAAGAACTTGTTGTCCTTGAACAAACCAATACCAGGACTATTGTTGACCTCTCTCCTAACAAATCCCCCATTGGTTGTAAATGGGTTTACAAGATTAAATATCTTGCTAATGGTGTTATTGACAGGTACAAAGCTAGATTGTTGCAAAGGGCTACAATCAAATGGAGGGTATTGATTACTTCGACACTTTCTCCCCTGTAGCCAAATTAACCAATGTAAGAACACTCATCTCCTTGGCTTCTATTAAAAATTGGCATCTCGATCAGTTAGATGTCAATAACACCTTTCTACACAGAGACTTACATGAAAAGGTTTATATGACTCTACCTCAAGGCTATAAACCTCTCCATCACTCTTCTAAGGTTTGTAAACATAATAAGATTATTTATGGCCTCAAGCAGGATAGTCAGCAATGGTACTCCAAATTATCTGACACTTTACTTTCTCTTGGTTACCATCACTCACATGCTGATTATTCTCTTTTTACAAAGTTCAATCCCACTAACTTTACTACATTATTAGTTTATGTAGATGATATTGTTCTCACAGGTAATGATTTTTAAGAAATCCAGCATGTTAAACGCCTTTTTCATTCTAAATTTCAAATCAGAGACTTAGGTCCTTTAAGGTATTTTCTTGGACTTGAAGTCGCTCATTCAGCATCAGGTATTTTACTCAATCCACGTAGCTACACCCTTGATTTACTTAGCAAAACATGTATGTTAGCATCAAAACCCTCCTCTACTCCATATAATTCTGCACTCAAACTCCATTGATCTACTTCTCATATATATCACGATCAAACTCAGTATAGACGGCTCATTAGCCAACTAATTTATCTAACTACTACTTGGCTTGATATATCGTTTGTTGTTCAGTCGCTTAGTCAGTTTGTTTCTCAACCTACTGACAACCATTTTAAGGTTGCCATTCAGATACTTCAATATTTAAAAAGCAGTCTTGCTCAAGGCCTGTTTTATCAATCCAATTCTGAGTTTATTCTTTTTGGTTTTGCAGGTATTGATTGGGAAACTTTCCCAACCACACGAAGATCAATAACTGGATTTTCTATTTTTCTGGGCAGATCTCTCATTTCGTGGAAATCAAAGAAGAAGAAGACGGTCTCTCGATCAATTTCGGAAGCTGGATATCGAGCTCTTGCTACTTTAACCTGTGAAGTTCAATGGCTACACTATTTATTCAAAGACTTGCACATTTTCTTCACAACTCCAACCTCCATCTATTGTGACAATAGGTCTGTTATGTACCTTGCCAACAATCCAACATTTCATGAAAGATCCAAACATATCAATATTGAATGTCATATCATTCGTAAAAAGTTAGAATCGAGTCTCATTAAGCTGATCCCAATACCCTCATCTGCCCAACTTGCAGATTTCTTTACCAAGTTGTTGCCTGCTCCATCTTTTTCTGCTTTCATCTTCAATCTTGGCCTTATGTCACTGCATAGCCTGCTTCAATTTGGTAATAATAATCATAAATGATTATATTGGTTTACCTGTTCTAATATTCTATATGATGGAGAGATCTAATCACATTGGAGGAGAATGATGGATTAGAGAATAAAGCTTTTTCAGATAACATTATCTATAATTAGGGGGAATGGGAAAATTTCCTTCTGGTTTAGTAATTGGATATGAGACCAAGCTTTGAAATTTTCATTTCCTGATGTGTTTTAAGTAGTGGGAAATAAGTTTGCTAGCGTTGGAGAAATGAGGGAGTGGATCAACTAGGTTTGGATTTGGATGTGGCAGGAGTGTGTTGAAGAGTTTGTACACGAGTTGGAGCCCAAGCTAAATATTGAGGATGAATTCTTGTGAAAAGTGAATATCTCAGTTGGTTTTATTGTTAGTGCCTGTTATACGTGTCTAGTAATTAAAGATAATACCACTCTTCCTAGCAGGTGTGAATCTAAGTTTGATTAATTTGTGGCAGTGTAGACACGTATAACAAAGAGAGCTTATGGAAAATGCAAAAACATATCTCTCAAAGATAATCAATCACTCTCAAACCATTCAAAGAAAGTGACATTGATGATGTGATGTTATGGTTAAGTGATGACAGAGTCCTTAAAAACACTCGAATGGAGACATGTAATTCAAAGGAACAAGCTTTGAATTTCATAAAAAATAAATGGATTTACCCATCATACCAATCCATATGTCTCAATGACCACTCCATTGGAATTCTTTGGGTTCTTCCTAATGATGATGAGAAGCATAAAGTAGGTATGGGTTATGCTATTGGATTAAAGTAGTTAAAGTATTGGGGTCAAGGTATAGTGACTAAAGCATTGAAGATTCTTTTGAATAAAGTGTTTCAAGAGTTTCATGGTTTGGTAAGGTTAGAGGCTAATACTCTTTTGGATAATAAGGCTTCTCAAAGAGTGTTGGAAAAAGTTGGGTTCCAAAGAGAAGGATTGCTTAGAATTTTTTTTTTACCTTAAAGGTAATGTTGAGGCTTTTTATATTTTTTGTTTTTTTTTTGTCTAGTGATGAAATTTCTGATGTTGTTTGATAAGTTATTGTTGGTGATTAATAATAGGCTTGTGTTATTGTATTCACTCTATGGGACTATGATTTTCAATTTAAGACAAGTTCCACAGTCTTCTTTGGATTGGTACTGAAAATTAGCATTGTTGAAAAATTATTAAAATTTTAAATTTAATTAAAGGAGGTAAGAATGAAATGTATTACATAAAGAAGACAGAGTACGATATTCCTACAAATATTTTAATATGCAAAATGAAAATATATAAAAAAATCGATTTTTTTTACCTGCATGCAACTGCTTTGAAATAAAAACACTAGAAGGCCACATTTTTCGATGGTTCTAGGTTAAGAAAGGCGTTCAACCATCCTCAGCACTAAAACTCCTGAAACACCTACTATGGCTATGAATTTTAAACCTTACCATAATTATGAGGGAGCTCATGGTAATGGTAACACCTGTTTCATCAAACATGACTACCTTCCTGGTTATTATTACAAGATTCAGAAGCCTTCGATTAACAATATTGCGGCTTCTCAACCCTCTGAAGATTCCATGGAGTCTGCTCAAGAATCTCAAACCTCTCTTGCTACCATTTAACTTCAGTAAAATCAAATTATGCAGTTGCTTCAGCAACATCAACCTTCTGCTTCTACAATAGCTTCCTCCGACTCCACTCCTCTTCCCAACATCAATTCAGTCACTTCTCCTTCTGATGGTAAGCCACATGTATATTGGATAATTGATACAGGTGCTACTCATCATATAACTCCTACTTTAACCAATTTTTCCTTTCATTGTCCGGTCCCTCCTGTTCATATGATACCCCCTGATGGTACCATTGTTGTTACCAACATTTATGGTACAACTCATCTATTTAACTTTATCATACTTTCCAATGTTTATTATATTCTAAGTTTCCATGTTAATTTAATCTCTGGAAATAAGTTTATTGACTCTTCTTCTTGCACACTTACTTTTACTAATAAAGCTTGCCTTATTTTGCAGAAAAATTCTATGAAAACGATTGTTTAGCTAAATGCCATGGAGACCTTTATGTGCTTTAAGCTTAGGTTATTCCTCCCCTATCCTCTTTTCATTGTAATTATGTTTCACACACTCACACCGATATTTGGCATAGACGACTAGGTCACCCCTCCCCTCTTGTTCATAAAACTTTGGCTCAACAATGCCCTAGTATTACTTACAATGTTAATAAAAACTTACCTTTTTCATTCTTGCCATTTATCTAAACAACGCCATTTATCTTATAATGATAGTCTTACTCGTTCTTCCAAACCTTTTGAATTACTTCATGCTGATATTTGGGGTCCCTATACAACCATCTCCATCACTAATAAGCGTTACTTTCTTACGCTTGTAGACGATTTCACTAGGTTTACTTGGACTATTTTCATGAAACATAAAAGTGAGACTAGGATTCGCCTAATGCATTTCATATCTCTTATTCAAAATCAATTCTCTGTTACTTTAAAATGTTTATGTACTGATAATGGCCCTTAATTCCTCTTAACTGATTTTTATAACTCAAAAGGCCTCTTGCACCAAAGGTCATGTGTTAAATGTCCTCAACAAAATGATATTGTTGAACGTAAACATTAACACATCCTCAACATTGCAGGATCACTCTTTTTTCAGGACAATCTTTTGAAAAATTTATTGCATCTTTCTATTGCATGTGTTGTCCATTTAACTAACCCATTACCTTTCCCTATTATTCAGTTTAACACACCTTATTTCATTTTGTATCACAAAATGCCTGACTTTGATTCTTTAAAATGTTTTGGATGTCTTGCTTATATTTCCACTTTATCTCGTAATCGTTCTAAGTTTAATCCCCACTCCCGTGATTGTGTGTTTGTTAAATATCGAACAAGCACAAAAGGTTATTTATTTTATGATTTGTCTTCTAACACCTTGGTTATTTATCGCAATTTTATATTTTATGAGACATGTTCTCCCTTTACAGTTACTCATGATCATCGTCCTTTACCTGCTATACCGACCCTTCAACCCACCAACATAGACTTGGACCCTCTCCTTATACAACATACCTTTCCTCCAGGACCCTCCTCTCCTCATCCTCTAATCCCTAACCACCATCCAAAATCACCTTCTAATCTTAACCCCACCAATCTTCCCACTCCACCTCTTCCCGTACCCGCTCCTACACCCCCTCCTTCACACTCAACTCTTAGAATATCAACTAGACCTAAGAAACAACCCTCTTACCTACATGACTACCACTACAATCTCATCAATAATAAATCTATGATTACACCTTACTCACTTATATAAACTTTTCCCCTTTCCTTTGACCTTACATATAACAAGTGCATCAATGACTACACACATTTCTGCTTATCTGTATCATCCAACCTTGAACCTTCCTCATATTTTAAGGCCTGCAAACATGAGTGTTAGATCCAGGCTATGCAGAAAGAACTTGTTGTCCTTGAACAAACCAATACCAGGACTATTGTTGACCTCTCTCCTAACAAATCCCCCATTGGTTGTAAATGGGTTTACAAGATTAAATATCTTGCTAATGGTGTTATTGACAGGTACAAAGCTAGATTGTTGCAAAGGGCTACAATCAAATGGAGGGTGTTGATTACTTCGACACTTTCTCCCATGTAGCCAAATTAACCAATGTAAGAACACTCATCTCCTTGGCTTCTATTAAAAATTGGCATCTCGATCAGTTAGATGTCAATAACACCTTTCTACACAGAGACTTACATGAAAAGGTTTATATGACTCTACCTCAAGGCTATAAACCTCTCCATCACTCTTCTAAGGTTTGTAAACATAATAAGATTATTTATGGCCTCAAGCAGGATAGTCAGCAATGGTACTCCAAATTATCTGACACTTTACTTTCTCTTGGTTACCATCACTCACATGCTGATTATTCTCTTTTTACAAAGTTCAATCCCACTAACTTTACTACATTATTAGTTTATGTAGATGATATTGTTCTCACAGGTAATGATTTTTAAGAAATCTAGCATGTTAAACGCCTTTTTCATTCTAAATATCAAATCAGAGACTTAGGTCCTTTAAGGTATTTTCTTGGACTTGAAGTCGCTCATTCAGCATCAGGTATTTTACTCAATCCACGTAGCTACACCCGTGATTTACTTAGCAAAACATGTATGTTAGCATCAAAACCCTCCTCTACTCCATATAATTCTGCACTCAAACTCCATTGATCTACTTCTCATATATATCACGATCAAACTCAGTATAGACGTCTCATTAAGCAACTAATTTATCTAACTACTACTTGGCTTGATATATCATTTGTTGTTCAGTCGCTTAGTCAGTTTGTTTCTCAACCTACTGACAACCATTTTAAGGTTGCCATTCAGATACTTCAATATTTAAAAAGCAGTCTTGCTCAAGGCCTGTTTTATCAATCCAATTCTGAGTTTATTCTTTTTGGTTTTGCAGGTATTGATTGGGAAACTTTCCCAACCACACGAAGATCAATAACTGGATTTTCTATTTTTCTGGGCAGATCTCTCATTTCGTGGAAATCAAAGAAGAAGAAGACGGTCTCTCGATCAATTTCGGAAGCTGGATATCGAGCTCTTGCTACTTTAACCTGTGAAGTTCAATGGCTACACTATTTATTCAAAGACTTGCACATTTTCTTCACAACTCCAACCTCCATCTATTGTGACAATAGGTCTGTTATGTACCTTGCCAACAATCCAACATTTCATGAAAGATCCAAACATATCAATATTGAATGTCATATCATTCGTAAAAAGTTAGAATCGAGTCTCATTAAGCTGATCCCAATACCCTCATCTGCCCAACTTGCAGATTTCTTTACCAAGCTGTTGCCTGCTCCATCTTTTTCTGCTTTCATCTTCAATCTTGGCCTTATGTCACTGCATAGCCTGCTTCAATTTGGTAATAATAATCATAAATGATTATATTGGTTTACCTGTTCTAATATTCTATATGATGGAGAGATCTAATCACATTGGAGGAGAATGATGGATTAGAGAATAAAGCTTTTTCAGATAACATTATCTATAATTAGGGGGAATGGGAAAATTTCCTTCTGGTTTAGTAATTGGATATGAGACCAAGCTTTGAAATTTTCATTTCCTGATGTGTTTTAAGTAGTGGGAAATAAGTTTGCTAGCGTTGGAGAAATGAGGGAGTGGATCAACTAGGTTTGGATTTGGATGTGGCAGGAGTGTGTTGAAGAGTTTGTACACGAGTTGGAGCCCAAGCTAAATATTGAGGATGAATTCTTGTGAAAAGTGAATATCTCAGTTGGTTTTATTGTTAGTGCCTGTTATACGTGTCTAGTAATTAAAGATAATACTACTCTTCCTAGCAGGTGTGAATCTAAGTTTGATTAATTTGTGGCAGTGTAGACACGTATAACAAAGAGAGCTTATGGAAAATGCAAAAACATATCTCTCAAAGATAATCAATCACTCTCAAACCATTCAAAGAAAGTGACATTGATGATGTGATGTTATGGTTAAGTGATGATAGAGTCCTTAAAAACACTCGAATGGAGACATGTAATTCAAAGGAACAAGCTTTGAATTTCATAAAAAATAAATGGATTTACCCATCATACCAATCCATATGTCTCAATGACCACTCCATTGGAATTCTTTGGGTTCTTCCTAATGATGATGAGAAGCATAAAGTAGGTATGGGTTATGCTATTGGATTAAAGTAGTTAAAGTATTGGGGTCAAGGTATAGTGACTAAAGCATTGAAGATTCTTTTGTATAAAGTGTTTCAAGAGTTTCATGGTTTGGTAAGGTTAGAGGCTAATACTCTTTTGGATAATAAGGCTTCTCAAATAGTGTTGGAAAAAGTTGAGTTCCAAAGAGAAGGATTGCTTAGAATTTTTTTTTACCTTAAAGGTAATGTTGAGGCTTTTTATATTTTTTGTTTTTTTTTGTCTAGTGATGAAATTTCTGATGTTGTTTGATAAGTTATTGTTGGTGATTAATAATAGGCTTGTGTTATTGTATTTACTCTATGGGACTATGATTTTCAATTTAAGACAAGTTCCACAGTCTTCTTTGGATTGGTACTGAAAATTGGCGTTGTTGAAAAATTATTAAAATTTTAAATTTAATTAAAGGAGGTAAGAATGAAATGTATTACATAAAGAAGACAGAGTACGATATTCCTACAAATATTTTAAGATGCAAAATGAAAATATATAAAAAAATCGATTTTTTTTACCTGCATGCAACTGCTTTGAAATAAAAACACTAGAATGCCACATTTTTCGATGGTTCTAGGTTAAGAAAGGCGTTCAACCATCCTCAGCACTAAAACTCCTGAAACACCTACTATGGCTATGAATTTTAAACCTTACCATAATTATGAGGGAGCTCATGGTAATGGTAACACATGTTTCATCAAACATGACTACCTTCCTGGTTATCATTACAAGATTCAGAAGCCTTCGATTAACAATATTTCGGCTTCTCAACCCTCTGAAGATTCCATGGAGTCTGCTCAAGAATCTCAAACCTCTCTTGCTACCATTTAACTTCAGTACAATCAAATTATGCAGTTGCTTCAGCAACATTAACCTTCTGCTTCTACAATAGCTTCCTCCGACTCCACTCCTCTTCCCAACATCAATTCAGTCACTTCTCCTTCTGATGGTAAGCCACATGTATATTGGATAATTGATACAGGTGCTACTCATCATATAACTCCTACTTTAACCAATTTTTCCTTTCATTGTCCGGTCCCTCCTGTTCATATGATACCCCCTGATGGTACCATTGTTGTTACCAACATTTATGGTACAACTCATCTATTTAACTTTATCATACTTTCCAATGTTTATTATATTCTAAGTTTCCATGTTAATTTAATCTCTGGAAATAAGTTTATTGACTCTTCTTCTCGAAATTTTCTTTTCGAAATTTAAAACCCTTAATCATAACCTGGGGCAGGGTAGTCTCTCAGTTGATCCAAGTGCATAGCGAATGGCACCAAAGAGGTCCTTAAATAAACAAAAGACAGTGATGGTTCAGAACAATCATAAAGACAGGCAGTCATTACCAAAATCAAAAAGCCCAAAGAGTCAAAACCTATAAAGGGGACTTACGAAACTGGGGCATCCCGCTGACTGTAATTCCAAAAAAGGAAACAGTTCAGGCAAAAAAAAGAAAGGGATAACAAAAAATCAGAAAAGAAAGAGGTCTTACAAACCCTCAACAAAAAAGGAATGACTGCCTATTCAAAATAAGTTATCAACATCCGAACCATCACCGGAAAATCAGAGCAAAGACTCAAACAAGGTCTAACGTATGATCAACTGAGTTTAGGTTTGGAGAACATCACGAAGAGCGGGTGGGTACAAATAATTTGAGCCTTTATCCTTTGTTTCTTAAACCGTGAACCAGGCCACGATATAACCCTTAAAAGTCCTAGCTGAAGCATGGGTTAGTTCGAAAGCATATTGTTACGAAGGTATCCTGACTCCTGAAGGTTTGCTGTAAAATCTTGAGTTGACACCGCACTGTATTACAAAAAATGCATTTTCAAAATTCAAGACAGACATAGGCTTTTGCATTCTTAAAATAACCTTGTTTGCATATGACTATTTGTTTGAACAATAGGGAAATTCGCACGATGAACACCTTGTGAACAGAAGTACCTCCAGTCAAGGGGCACAGTAGGAGCATTGCCCATTATCTGGGGCATGGCAAATTACTTCCAACAGGGGCAACTCCCTACATTCTGAGAGAACGGACATAGTCGAAAAAAGTACTACGCGCAATCAAAGACCCGCTAGGTTGACGTACCTAGGCAAAAATAAGGGCTTCCCGGCGAACCAAAAGGGTTCAGGCAAAATGAAGGGATGAAATGAAAAAAATCTGTACACCCGGCAAGTCGAAAACCTGAAAAGGCGGCTTGGGCAAAAATGGGTATCCCGGTGGACTGAAAACCCGAAAGGGCGGTCCATGCAAAAGTTAGGGATCAAAGCGTACGACTATGTCCCGGTATCTCGTCACTTGTCTACCCGAAGATTTGTCAAACACCCACACAGGTATCCTCCTCCCTCACCTCCGAAACAGGGGCAATAATGAGTTATCCAGGCGATCCAATTGCTCCGTCAACCAAAGTACAAAGTACAAGGGAAAGATCAGCATAAGGATGATTACCATCTACCTTTACCAATTCCAGATCGTGGGTTAACATCCGAAACCAAACAGGACAATCATCCATTTAATCAAAATCATGCAACCCTACACCGGTTTCTCCTCAGTTTTCAGACAAAGTCATACACAGACTCATTCTCCACAAGTAACCTTACCCCGGTTCGTCAAGAAATCTTACATGGATTTATTCCAAGGTAACCTAACCCCGGTTCCTCCAGAAGTCTTACATGGACCTATCTCAAGATGACCTAACCCCGGTTCATCAAGAAGTTTTACACAAACTTATCCAGGTAACCTAACCCCGGTTCCTCCAGAAGTCTTACATGGATTTAGCTCAAGATGACCTAACCCCGGTTCGTCAAAAAGTTTTTACACAAACTCGTCAAGTAACCTTACCCCGGTACCTCTAGAAATCTTACATGGGTTTATCTCGAACAACCTTACCCCGGTTCATCCAGAAGTTTTACACGAACTTATCCCGAAGCAACCTTACCCCGGTTCGTCAAGAAATCTCACACGGATCTATCTCAAGGTAACCTAACCCCGGTTCCCCCAGGAGTCTCACATGGACTCGCTTCCAGTAACCTTACCCCGGTTCGTCAAGAAATCTCACACGGACCTATCTCAAGGTAACCTAACCCCGGTTCCCCCAGGAGTCTCACATGGACTCGCTTCCAGTAACCTTACCCCGGTTCGTCAAGAAATCTCACATGGATTTACCCCAAGGTAACCTAACCCCGGTTCCTCCAGAAGTCTTACATGGATTTAGTTCAAGATAACCTCACCCCGGTTCATCAAGAAGTTTTACATGAACTTACCTCACCAAGCAACCCTACACCGGTTCCCCCTCTTCAAGATGCAGTTTTACATGGACTCATCACCCAGAAACCCTACACAGGTTCTCCCTTTCTAAAAAACGAAGTTTTACATGAACTCGACATCCAGCAACCCTACATAGGTTCCCTCTTTCAACTTATAACATTACAGTCCAAAACATCCCCAGAAAGTCCAACCCAGTTTTCCCCAAGGAAGTTGGAATTCATATCCCCAAGCAGTAAGCTTATCCCCAGTAAATTCTGGAAGCTTACCCCCTCGCAGAGCACGAACGCGTCGTCCGGCCTTATTTAAAGAGTTATTTCCTTAACAGGATATAACTGGGTTATCCTCAGCCAAAAGCCACGGAAAGATCGCCGTCGACAAAGTCTTCTTACCCCAGCGAAGTCCATCAACACTTCCAGTAACAAGGGTATCCTCAGCAAGTTATCAACAATTCAGCAAAGCATCTCTATCCCCACAGAGTATTGCTTCCCAGCATGGTCATTAGAGTATCTTTTCTCCCTGCAGAATCTTCCATTTGCCAAGTTTATTTCGCAACGGAGTCATCTTCTCCTACCGGTATTCTTGCAGTTATCATCCCCAGCGGAGGCAAAAGCTATTCTTCAACATCAGCCCAGGATACGACTTCCCGGCATCCGTCAAGGATTTACATTCCTAGACGAAAGCATCCATAAAACATCACATACATACATCATTATAACATGCATAATGCATCATATCATACAAATCTCATTTATGTTGAGAACATCATTGCTTGATCCATATCATGCATCGCATATGACTGACCTTTACCTTTCAGGAAAGACGCAGTTAAAATGCTCAAACATATTTCAAAGCCTTCTCTAGTCCAGCTAAATCGACTCTCAACAGATTTTTCTGATAAAGACTCAGCAGAACCTATGGTCCCCTCTCCGGCAAGTGCGTGAGGTGGTAATTCCTTCTTCAGATGTTTCCCTCTCTGACGATGAGTGTGAGGTGATAGTCTTATGGCCCCCTCTCCGGCAAGTGCGTGAGGTGGTAATTCCTTCTTCAGATGTTTCCCTCTCCGACGATGAGTGTGAGGTGATAATCTCTTATGGTCCCCTCTCCGACAAGTGCGTGAGGTGGTAATTCCTTCTTCAGATGTTTCCCTCTCCGACGATGAGTGTGAGGTGATAGTCTCTTATGGTCCCCTCTCCGACAAGTGCGTGAGGTGGTAATTCCTTCTTCAGATGTTTCCCTCTCCGACGATGAGTGTGAGGTGATAGTCTCTTATGGTCCCCTCTCCGACAAGTGCGTGAGGTGGTAATTCCTTTTTCAGATGTTTCCCTCTCCGACGATGAGTGTGAGGTGATAGTCTCCCATGGTTCCCTCTCCGACGGTGTGTGAGGTAGTAGTCTCTTATGTTTCTCTCTCCAACGGTGTGTGAGGTGACAATTCCTTTTCCTATGTTTCCCTCTCCAACGGCGAGTGAGGTGATTCCCTTTCAGATTGTAATGGCTTATGGTTCTCTGCCCGATATTGCAAAGATGGTAATTCCCACCAAGATTTTTCTCAACGAGCGTTGTTGAAGTTAAATCATCCAAGGTTCTCTTACCATTCATGCTAAGGCAGCAACCATCTCTGGTTCATTCATCAGCGTTTGAAGCTCCAGACTCAGCTCCTGTAACCAGTCAGGACATATCTATGCCAAGCATCTAAAATCAGCTCCTGCAACGTGTCAGGTACTCATGTTCTGTTTTGCAGGTATGCCGGTACTCGCTAAGGAATCTCCTACGCGATCAATATCCAGATGGCATCTATAAGCCCATCATCCTATCCAGCAATTTCCAAATGGCATCTATAAGCCCATTCCCCCCATCACTGCTACTATGTGAGCGCAAATTTCTGGGCACTCTAGTGTCCAATCATCTTCTACCCTCGGATTACGAAAGGCACGTCAGCCAATCTGCATCCTCAGGTCTAATAAGATTGAACAGGGGCAACTGTTGTACCCCAAAATTTGCCCTTCCATATTCATCAAGAAATTGCCAAGTCAAGTCACAAAATTCCCCAAGGGGCTGTGCAGTTCAACTGTCTCCTATACAGTCAAAACTAGGGTTTGTGTTCTGATCAAAGAAAGGAAGTTTTCAAGGACCCAATCAAGTCTCATATGCTTACAAAGATGTTCAAGTATCCTCATATCAAATTTCAAGGCATTCAGCTCAAAATTGCACAGTCAGAACCCTAGATTGCACTACAGTCAACTGCAGGGGCAAAATGGTCATTTGATAGTCAAAAGTTCAAATTTTTGGTCAACATATCATTTTGAAGCCACAAACATCATTTGATCAATGCTTGATCATGATTCTCAATATTTGGCTCAGAAATCATCAAAGATGCAAAAGTTACTATATTTGGACAGCTGAAAAAGTCAACTGAAATTGACCAGGGCATAACTTGCACATGGATTATCAGAAAAATTCCATCCAAAGCTCATTTTGAAGAGAAAGACATTTCCTACAACTCATCTTCATACTTCAAGTCCAAGAAATGCTCTCACAAAAAGTTATCAATTTCAACATTATAGGTCATTTTCAAAAGTCAACAAAAAGGGACTTTAAGTCAAAGACCATAACTTGAGATTGGTAAATCAAAATGACATGGGACCAAAGGCATTGGTTAAAGGACTCAAAGACCTTTCCAAAATGTCCAAGAACATGTGAAAAGCTTAAAAATTGAGCAAGTTATGCCTTGTGGAAGTTGGGAAATTTTTAGGAATTTTGAAAAGTCAATATTGATGCAAATGATCCAAAATTGCTAATGGGCCTATTTTCTTCCATGATTAATCATTCCAAGCCTATGCACGACCACTTGGCCCAAAGGGAAGCATTTTCTCATTTTTTATTTATTTATTTGGATTATTATTTATATTAATTCAATTAAATTAATTAAATGTGTGAAAAATATCTAAATGAACCAAACAAATCTTTTTGTACACATTTCAAGGTCAATATTTCGTGCACATCCTAATTAGGCAAGTTTTGGTTTGATTTGAGCTGATTGAACAAAATTGCACATGAAAAAGATTGAAAAAGATTCTTAGAAAATCAAATATGCAAATCATTGAATGCTATGGATTTTGTTCAATTTTGTTGACCTAAAAGCTTTGCTACATATTCAGGAATCAAAACCTAATTGCATTAGACTGAATACTGCGCAGCAATTCCCATTACACACTTGGAAAAATTGCCATAAAACTCAAATCTGAAAACGTTGTTAGAGGTGTTTTTAAGCCCTAATACTCATTCCAAAAGCTTGCTCGTGGACTCCTGATCATATTCCAATCAATATCAACCACAAAAGCTCCAGGAATTGGTACCTGTAACTCAAACTGTAAAGCAAAACTTTTGAAATCGCATATCATAATTCATACATCTTTTTGCATTTTTGTTTATGAATTCTTGTTCAGTATGAAGTTTCCAAACTAACCATTGTGTTTGATTGTATTTTTGTTGACCATACACGATGATGCCATGAATGAAATTTAGGGTTTTCAGGTTGTGATTTTAGGGCTTTAGCGATAAGGAAAAATTAGCCCATGAAAGTATGACCATTCAAACCAGCTCATCAAGACGAGGAGATGTGGACCCTCGCGATCAATTTATTGATATCATAGCGCTAGTCGCTATTTTCTTGAAGCTAGCCTAAGGCCATGCGTGCAAAACCGTTTCCATAGGCTTGTGTTTCAGAAAAAATAAAAACAATGAGGAAGATGATGTGTTGGCAAGCATTGGTTGGATCTTTTAAATTTTCGCGCGTTTTAATTCATTAACGTTTTCTTTTCTCTTATAATATATACTAACTATTATATAACAAATGCATAAGCGATGGTCCAGTGGCAATGAGGTGTATTGGCAATCCACGTGACCTGGGTTCGAGACCCAGGTCCTGACTTTCCTTTCATATTTTTCTTCATAAAATGCTCCCATGCAGCTTCAGCGCAATGGTTTACCATAGGCCATCATAATCCAAGCAGCCACGCGTCCTGGCAGGTCCATCAAAGGGCTCAGATCAAAGAACGTGCTGTGCCCAAGTCAACACGCTAGCACACGAATTGGCAAAAGTCAATGGATCCACTGCTTATTGGGCCTGATTTGCTGAACAACACCTCCATGTTGGGACTACACCCCCACCCTGGTTTGCAAGTTTTATTTATTTTTCTTATCTTTTTTTAATTATTATTTTACTTGTTTTGCTGTTTTAATTTAATTATTATTTTTACAAAATATAAAAACATCAAAAAAAATCAGAAAAGACCAAAAAATAATAAATATTTTTATTGTAATTATTTTTCTAAATAAATTGACATGTAAATATTTAGTTTTAATTAGGTTACAATTTTAATTCCTTTTAATATAACATTTTCATAAAATCCAAAAAAAACATAGAATTTAGGTTTAATAACAATTTTTATTCCTTTTTAATTTTTTCCCCTTTTTTCATCATGTCCATAATATTATTTTATTTATTTTACAATTAAATTGTACAAAAAAATTTAGGTTTAAATTAGGCTATATTTTAATATTTTCATAATAAATTTAAAAAACATTAGAATTAGGTTTAGCTCGTTATTTTAATTAATTCTTCTTCTTTCAAATCTTAAAAAACACAAAAATGCTAAAAATCATTTTCTTTTAATTTTAATCTTAACTCCTCATTAATTTAAATATTCTGCGAAAGGGTCCAACGCCCTCGTTCCGATAATTCTTTAATTTCGCATATCTTATTTCTTATTATAATTATGTAATTGTCCCAAAGCGTTGTAACAATTTAACTGTTCGCACTTTTATTTGCTTCTTTATTTTCTGTCAAATCGGGTCCGGTTTAATTTTGGCGATGTGGACCCGCGCCATTTGTAATAGCTGTAGATTTATTTTTCCGCAAACTTTTTTAACTGTTAAATAAGCATGCAAGAATGAATGGCTCTAATTAAAATCAAGCGTAGATCACCTTAACATGACAAGACAAATGCAAACGAAAACGACACACGAATCGCACACACCACCCCTAGGGTACGCCTCACTGTTGCCTTGCCTCGAAAGGTGATCGTCGAGTAGAGGATGTCTTAGTAAGTCCTCATGATCCGGGAACCTGGCATGAGGGTAGCTTCTAAGGTGTCTTCCCATTGCTCTGGTGATCACCATGTCCCGAACCTCGAATTGACCCGAACACCTCCAACGGTGGTGCTACCTACCTCTCAATGGTGGGATGGCACTACTTTAAAGGACATTTACACAGACGAATTCCTTAGGGTAGGTAGGTTCTCAAGGATACTTGCTCTAATTTCAAAACAAACTCAAAAAGACTTTTCACACCAACACATTTTCAAAAGCTTTCAAAGCAAATTTTTCAAACACTCTGACGTATGAGTCGAACTGAAATTTTTCAAAGAAACTTTTTAACCCACATTGAAAAGCAAACAAACAATTTTGAAAACACAATGAGCAAGTATCTAAGAGCCCATGGATAACCATGGATAGAAAGGGTGCTAACACCTTCCCTTTCTATAACCTACCTCCCGAACCGAGAGCAATCTCTATAAGGAATTTTTCTGTGCTTTTGTCCTTTCCATTTGGAGAAAATAAAAGACGGTGGCGACTCTTGCTTACCGCGACATTTCGCGAACCAGCGTTAAACAGTCAGTTCCAGATCCACCGATCACACTTTGGCTCAACAATGCCCTAGTATTACTTACAATGTTAATAAAAACTTACCTTTTTCATTCTTGCCATTTATCTAAACAACGCCATTTATCTTATAATGATAGTCTTACTCGTTCTTCCAAACCTTTTGAATTACTTCATGCTGATATTTGGGGTCCCTATACAACCATCTCCATCACTAATAAGCGTTACTTTCTTACGCTTGTAGACGATTTCACTAGGTTTACTTGGACTATTTTCATGAAACATAAAAGTGAGACTAGGATTCGCCTAATGCATTTCATATCTCTTATTCAAAATCAATTCTCTGTTACTTTAAAATGTTTATGTACTGATAATGGCCCTTAATTCCTCTTAACTGATTTTTATAACTCAAAAGGCCTCTTGCACCAAAGGTCATGTGTTAAATGTCCTCAACAAAATGATATTGTTGAACGTAAACATCAACACATCCTCAACATTGCAGGATCACTCTTTTTTCAGGACAATCTTTTGAAAAATTTATTGCATCTTTCTATTGCACGTGTTGTCCATTTAACTAACCGATTACCTTTCCCTATTATTCAGTTTAACACACCTTATTTCATTTTGTATCACAAAATGCCTGACTTTGATTCTTTAAAATGTTTTGGATGTCTTGCTTATATTTCCACTTTATCTCGTAATCGTTCTAAGTTTAATCCCCACTCCCGTGATTGTGTGTTTGTTAAATATCGAACAAGCACAAAAGGTTATTTATTTTATGATTTGTCTTCTAACACCTTGGTTATTTATCGCAATTTTATATTTTATGAGACATGTTCTCCCTTTACAGTTACTCATGATCATCGTCCTTTACCTGCTATACCGACCCTTCAACCCACCAACATAGACTTGGACCCTCTCCTTATACAACATACCTTTCCTCCAGGACCCTCCTCTCCTCATCCTATAATCCCTAACCACCATCCAAAATCACCTTCTAATCTTAACCCCACCAATCTTCCCACTCCACCTCTTCCCGTACCTGCTCCTACACCCCCTCCTTCACACTCAACTCTTAGAATATCAACTAGACCTAAGAAACAACCCTCTTACCTACATGACTACCACTACAATCTCATCAATAATAAATCTATGATTAAACCTTACTCACTTATATAAACTTTTCCCCTTTCCTTTGACCTTACATATAACAAGTGCATCAATGACTACACACATTTCTGCTTATCTGTATCATCCAACCTTGAACCTTCCTCATATTTTAAGGCCTGCAAACATGAGTGTTAGATCCAGGCTATGCAGAAAGAACTTGTTGTCCTTGAACAAACCAATACCAGGACTATTGTTGACCTCTCTCCTAACAAATCCCCCATTGGTTGTAAATGGGTTTACAAGATTAAATATCTTGCTAATGGTGTTATTGACAAGTACAAAGCTAGATTGTTGCAAAGGGCTACAATCAAATGGAGGGTGTTGATTACTTCGACACTTTCTCCCCTGTAGCCAAATTAACCAATGTAAGAACACTCATCTCCTTGGCTTCTATTAAAAATTGGCATCTCGATCAGTTAGATGTCAATAACACCTTTCTACACAGAGACTTACATGAAAAGGTTTATATGACTCTACCTCAAGGCTATAAACCTCTCCATCACTCTTCTAAGGTTTGTAAACTTAATAAGATTATTTATGGCCTCAAGCAGGATAGTCAGCAATGGTACTCCAAATTATCTGACACTTTACTTTCTCTTGGTTACCATCACTCACATGCTGATTATTCTCTTTTTACAAAGTTCAATCCCACTAACTTTACTACATTATTAGTTTATGTAGATGATATTGTTCTCACAGGTAAAGATTTTCAAGAAATCCAGCATGTTAAACGCCTTTTTCATTCTAAATTTCAAATCAGAGACTTAGGTCCTTTAAGGTATTTTCTTGGACTTGAAGTCGCTCATTCAGCATCAGGTATTTTACTCAATCCACGTAGCTACACCTTTGATTTACTTAGCAAAATAGGTATGTTAGCATCAAAACCCTCCTCTACTCCATATAATTCTGCACTCAAACTCCATTGATCTACTTCTCATATATATCACGATCAAACTCAGTATAGACGGCTCATCAGCTAACTAATTTATCTAACTACTACTCGGCTTGATATATCGTTTGTTGTTCAGTCGCTTAGTCAGTTTGTTTCTCAACCTACTGACAACCATTTTAAGGTTGCCATTCAGATACTTCAATATTTAAAAAGCAGTCTTGCTCAAGGCCTGTTTTATCAATCCAATTCTGAGTTTATTCTTTTTGGTTTTGCAGGTATTGATTGGGAAACTTTCCCAACCACACGAAGATCAACAACTGGATTTTCTATTTTTCTTGGCAGATCTCTCATTTCGTGGAAATCAAAGAAGAAGACGACGGTCTCTCGATCAATTTTGGAAGCTGGATATCGAACTCTTGCTACTTTAACCTGTGAAGTTCAATGGCTACACTATTTATTCAAAGACTTGCACATTTTCTTCACAACTCCAACCTCCATCTATTGTGACAATAGGTCTGTTGTGTACCTTGCCAACAATCCAACATTTCATGAAAGATCCAAACATATCAATATTGACTATCTTATCATTCGTAAAAAGTTAGAATCAGGTCTCATTAAGCTGATCCCAATACCCTCATCTGCCCAACTTGCAGATTTCTTTACCAAGCTGTTGCCTGCTCCATCTTTTTCTGCTTTCATCCTCAAGCTTGACCTTATGTCACTGCATAGCCTGCTTCAATTTGGTAATAATAATCATAAATGATTCTATTGGTTTACCTGTTCCAATATTCTATATGGTGGAGAGATCTAATCACATTGGAGGAGAATGATGGATTAGAGAATGAAGCTTTTTCAGATAACATTATCTACAATTAGGGGGAATGGGAAAATTGCCTTCTGGTTTAGTAATTGGATATGAGACCAAGCTTTGAAATTTGCATTTCCTGATGTGTTTTAAGTAGTGGGAAATAATTTTGCTATCGTTGGAGAAATGAGGGAGTGGATCAACTAGGTTTGGATTTGGATGTGGCAGGAGTGTGTTGAAGAGTTTGTACACGAGTTGGAGCCCAAGCTAAATATTGAGGATGAATTCTTGTGAAAAGCGAATATCTCAGTTGGTTTTATTGTTAGTGCCTGTTATACGTGTCTAGTAATTAAAGATAATACTACTCTTCCTAGCAGGTGTGAATCTAAGTTTGATTAATTTGTGGCAGTGTAGAGTTTCCTCAAAGGTGCTTATTTCTAGATGGAGATAGATACTGAATAACCTTCCAACGAAAGATCAACTGGTGAAAAGATGAATCATCGAAATGGACAACACTAATTACTGAAGTTGTACTCTTTATTTTTAGGTAGGCGAAGAACGAGAACATTTGTTCTTTGACTGTCAAGTTTCTAGAAGGGTGTGGTTTTTTGTTCAAAGATGGGTGGGTAGACTAGATGGAGGTATTGAATTAAACAAGGTTGATTTTATGTCTATTAATAATCAGCTAAACAAAAATGAAGGGTGCGACATCATTCAAGTCATTTGGTTGTTAACGACTTGGAATCTTTAGATAGTTAAGAATGCAATTATGTTCAATGATGGTACCTTTAATTTTCTTGTCAATTAAATTTTTATCGTGAAAATAGTTTGTTGTAGACGGTAAAAGTCGTCATCCTTATAACTTTTTTGATCGACTTTCTTATTCCTTAAGTTGTGTCATGAGATAACAAAAGACCTTGCGTTTTGGTTGTAGCGGGTTTGAGTAGCCCTTATACTCAAGTTTTATTGAATCATAACTTATTGAAAAGAAGAAAAAAAAGAGTTACGTCAAAAAAAAAACTAGTATATTTAAGTCTATAATGTGGGAGAATGGTTTCCTATCTAAGTTGGCACTTTTGATGTATGTTTCCTTCTCTAAAACCTCTTCTTTCACATTATTGAACTTAACAAATCCATATTTCTTTCCTCTTCTATCCCTCTTTGATAGGATTACTACTTCCATAATCTTCCGTAGCATTACAGATTAAGTAGAGGATTTAGGAAGAAAGGTTAGATTTTATGTGTTCAACTCATCGTGTCTGTAGCGTACAAGCCATTGGACTTAAGTTCATGGATTGACTTAGTCTAGTTCCTATTATTTTTGTTAAGAACATGATTTTTATGTTCAACATCGCTGAAATTTTGATAAAAAGTTGATACTATATACTTCTAATTATGACCATAAAACAATTTTTTTGTTAGTATTACACAATTAAAAAGCTATGTTTTTAACCTCACTCTTTGAAAGAATATTATAATATTATTATTATTAATTTTATAAGAAAATTTTATATTTTTAACCAAAAATACGTCACATTACTATTACTACCAAATAGTAGTTCTCTTTATGATGTACCAAAAAATTGTATTTGAAAAGAAACAAGGTATCATCATTGCCATCTTGATTCCATATATGACACCAAATATTTAAAATGTATACACTGTTTAGAGTACGCTGAAGTGTTTTTATTAAAATTAGTATTTATTTGTGTGCTGCATGGAAAATAAATTATTTTATAAATAAATTAATATCATAAATTATATAAATTTATTATTATTATTTATTTTTGAAATTTTATTTATTTATAGATATCAACATGTTTATATTAATATGATCTGACCTGATCAGAAATGGACCGTCACGGCTGGCTCCGAGCAGAAAGCTTTTTTGAACGAGGTGGGGGGTACCTGCAAGGCACTCCGATGCTGAATTAAGTAGGAGTACGAGCAAATAATAGTAAGTTGAGGTTAGAATGATGAATATCTGACCCTCTGGAAGCAGAGGGTATTTATAGCCCCCAGCGCTGGGCCAAGGTTTCTTCATTGGGCCGGGCAGGTTTGGCCCAATGGAGGAACTGCCAGGTTCTACGTGGGTAGTGGGGACCCGCACGTGGTCCCCTTCCTGGATGTTCTGCGTGAAGTGCGAGCGGACGGAGACGCGGTCTTTCTGGAGTCTCGTTGGGGGAATAGTGGACTGAGTATGCCCTAGTTGGGATGCTCGAGGCAATGTCGAGCTTGGACAGCAGGGTGTCGAGCTGGACATCAGGACGTGGAGTTGGATGGCAAGATGTCGAGCTGGACATCAGGACGTGGAGCTGGAACGCAGTATGTCGAGCTGGACATCAGGACGTGGAGCTGGACCGCAGTATGTCAGGCACGGCTGTGACCCTTTGGTCGGCGTGGTCCTCAGTAAGTCCATTTGGACTGGGCCTTAGCAATGCTTTTGGGCCTGTCGGGCCCAGTCCAGAACAGGAGCCCCCCAAGTCGTGGTTCTTTTGCGAGGAGCCATGACTTGAACCCAAGTCGTTCCCTCGTCGAGGTCGCGTTCCCGGGACAGAGGTGTGGGCCCTCGAGGGCCTCCTCGTGTCGTGCTCGGAGACATCTTCGGCGGTGGATGCGAGGAGGATCCTTACCGGACGCGTCTGCCGAGCATACGAGGTATCTTTCGGGAACTGTGCCGTCACCCTATGGGGATATGGTCATCATTGCGTTGGGAGCAGCGCGTCGAGGAGATGGAGTCCGTGGTTGCCCGAGGTGACGTTTGGTATTCCACGTCATCACTATAAATAGGAACCTTGGGCCCCATAATACGTTTCTACTCTCTGTGCTCTCTCTGCTGCTGCTCTTCCAGACTTTCTCCAGTTGCGACTTTCCGTCACAGATTCTTCTACTCCGTAGCCAAATCCCACTCTTTGATCCAAGTAAGTGATCTATCTTCTTCATTTTTCTGTTTAGGATGCATGATTTCTGGCGTTTGTAGATGTTTTAGGGCCGTGCGCGTGGGATTAGCCCGGTAAACTCATGCTTAGCCCGACACATTCATGCCTAGGACCGGCAAACGCATGTTTGTGGCCGGCGCATTCATAGTTTTAGGTGATAAACTTCAGAGCTGCCCGGGGTCTTCATGATCCAGGGCGCCTGATTCATGATCGCGCTCGGTATGTTCATGGTCTTGGCCGTGGGCTTCATGGTGTGGCTCGCCATGTTCATACCTTGGGTCGACATGCTTGGAGAGTGACCGCGCAGTTGGTTTGAGGAAGAACACCGGGTTCAGAATGTCGGGGAGGCAACCATTCGTGGAAACGGACTTATGTAGTCGTGCATGGGACGACGTGATTTGTCGAGCGTATGGCTTCGTGCTCAAATGACTGGTTTCCCGTGCTCTGCAGGTAACCATGGCGGACGAGCCGAGCTCCTCCGGACGCCGCGACCGTGAAGAATAGAGTGCCGACGAGTCGGTCACCCTGATTGATACCGTGACCGACCCTTTGCTGGAATGGGTGGGCGTCGAGCCACGGGGGATAGCGTCGGTCTACAGCCGGGACGACCGACATCCATACGCTGTCATCGAAGAGGGTCAAGACCAGCCCGGTTTCCAGAAGAACTTCGTAGTCATGCGCCCGTCATCCCGTGCAAGGATTTGCTCGGTTTATCCGGAATACAGCTTCGCGATGTATGAGATCGCGTTCAAAGACCTAGGGCTGCGGCTGCCCTTCACTGATTTCCAGGCCGGGGTCTTTACGCACCTGGAGCTGGCCCCGTCCCAGCTACATCCAAACTCTCTCGCCTTCATCCGGGCGTTTGAGTTGACGTGTCGCTACCTGAGGATCGGGGCGACCATCCCGCTTTTCTTCCGGATATTTCACCTGCAGCGTCAGTCCCGAGGAGGGAAACATAGCTGGGTCTCCCTGAAGCAGTCGAGGAGACTCTTCAAGATGTATATGGACTCCGTGAGGGGGTTTAAAGACAAGTGGTACGTGGTGCGGCCAGTTACCAATTCTGCTTTAAATTCCCTTTTCGAGGAGGAGGAGCCGGTGAGCGACGAGGACGGGGAGGCGATGTTGGGCGACGATGGGAACCCTGTGTTGGGCCGTACGGCTAAAGTCCCTGTGCACTGGATGTCCCGGCATTACGAGCATGGGACCGGTTATTATCATACTGCCGCCAGGGACATGTGCTCGGAAGACGAGCCGGCGTACGACGCTCTTTGCCGGTTTGTCGATAGTTTCCATCCCGCCTGGTGGGTTACGCGGGAAGGGGATGATATCCTGGACAAAGATGGTTACCCAACGTTCGAGTCCCGTCCGATTGACACCAAGGCGCTGGTGGAGTGCCCGACGTACAGGCAGGCTGCCCGCCTGTTAGGTTGTTTGTTGCTTGAAATTCTTTATTCGTCATTTATTTATGAAGTTTGCTCGATACTGACCTAACCTTTATTTTGTGCAGGTACGATGGCTAGTCGACATGAAAGGCTCTTGAAATTATCCTGCGACCAGAGGCGGGGCAGGAGGGTCGTGAAGGCCCCACAGGCGACGAGGATGGGCCCACCACACAGTCCAAATGCTCCTCAGCCGGTGAGGGTGGACTCACCGTCAAGCTCGGGGCCCGCGTCGGATGGGACCCCAGAAGTCGAGGAGATCGACCCCAGGGCCGTTTTGATGCAGAGGAAGAGGACCCGTGTGGAAGGTGGTCCGACTGTTGGCGAGGACGCCGGTGCTGTTAAATCTTTCGCCTTCCCCCCTTGCTTCGAAGAGGCGGGCTTTTTCGAGCGATTCCCTCCGACAGTGGTTGCCCACGAAGCTGCAGCCATAAAAAAGATGAGTAAAGAGGACCGGAAGGCGTATCTGGCCGCCAGCATGGACGGGCTGGTAAAAATGGCCGAGATGGCTTTGGTGCTATCCGAGGATGGAGGGGATTCTGCCCGTGTTGAAGAACTCGAGCAGGAGAAGGCGGCCCTGACCTCGAGCTCGCGGAAGTTGAAGGTCGCTCTGGAACGCTCCGAGGGGATGTTCCGAGAGCAGACTGCGATGCTCGATGCTGAGAGGGAGATGTTGACCCTGGAGAAGGAGAAGTCGGGGAAGTTGGCCGAGGAAGGGGAGCTTCTTCGGGCAGACAGGGATCGTCTGGTGGCCGAAGTCGAACGCTTGGCCCAACAGGTCGAGGAAATGAATGCTGCCCTGCAACCTGCCGAGGACGAGACCGAGGACATAGTAGCTTTGAAGAGTCGGGCGGAGCTGGTCGCCCATATCCGGCTCCTCGAGGTAGACTGCGTCGGTGCCCTGGAGGACGGGTTCAACTCTGCGGTCGGTCAACTCTCCTTGCTAAACCCTGGCCTGGTCACTGAGGGTATCGGCCACACACATCAGATCGTGGATGGCGTGATCGTTCCTCCGCCCGACTCTCCAAACGCCGACAATGATGATTCCGGGGAGGTCTGAATAGGATAGCGGGCATGCGTGCCCTTGATATTTGTATTCTTTGGGCCTGCGTGCCCGTTTATTGTACGTTATGAACATCGCCGGCCTTCTTGGTCGGTTCATTATTGTTTTGTCGCCTTCGGGCATTTATATCAATGCTGTTTTACATTTTGGATGTTTTGCCCTTGTTTGAAATCATATATTTGCATGAATTTTTAGCCTGTCACGGGCCCGAGGAGTGCCCGTAAGTGGCTTTGATTTGGCGAGCGAGCCTTCCCGCCTCCGCTTGTATGCGTTCCCGGCCCTATTTCGATTGGCCAGAGTCACCTAAGTGTTGTGCTCGAGGGGAGAGATTTTCCTTTGACCCTTTTAGATGGCCCGTTATTCTTGATGGAATGTCGGGCATTTCGGAGCGAAGTTGCTCAGTCGGGCGTGGAGCCCGTTAGGGACGATTCGCCCTTGGCGTGAACTGCCCATCGCGAGCTGGGTGTTCTGCCTTATGGGTACAACGACGGTGGGGCTCGGTATAGCTGTCCACGTCGGGCACTATCGATCGTCATCGTTTACCGCGCGATGCTGTGCCATTTTGGTCGTATGTCGGGCTTGTACCTTAGCCTTATACGAAATTGGACGTTTTTCCTCGTTGACCGAGCGCGGGTGCTGCTGGTCGAGGGTCCCAGGTGTTGATAGTTTCTAACTGTAGTACTGCTTTAGCTTAGCAGCATTCCAGGGTCGTGGTAGTGGCTCTCCGTCTAACTGCTCGAGGTAGTACGCCCCGGTACCCGTGGTGCCGTGGACGCGGTAGGGTCCTTCCCAGTTCGCGGCCAACTTCCCTTCGCGGGAATCTTTCTGGTTCCTGCGTAATACCAGACTGCCTATTTCGAACTCGCGCTTGATGACCTTGTCGTTGTGGCGCAGAGCCACTCGTTGTTTTAGGGTGGCTTCGCGCAGGGCTTCACCCGATCGGATTTCCTCGACAAGGTCGAGTTCATCCCTTAGTGCTTCGTCATTCATTTCTTCGTCGAGGGGTTCCTCCGTTCGTCGGGATGGTTCCATGATTTCGACCGGGATGACAGCTTCGGTGCCGTAGGTCAGTCGGAATGGTGTTTCACCCGTCGTTGAGTGGGGTGTGGTGCGGTATGCCCACAAGACGCTGTGGAGCTCCTCGACCCATCCTCTTTTGGCTTCGCCGAGTCGACGTTTGAGCCCTCAGAGGATGACTCTGTTCGCGGCTTCGGCTTGCCCGTTGGTCTGAGGGTGCTCGACCGACGTGAAATGTTGTTTGGTCCCCAGTTTGGTGACGAAGTCTCGGAACCCGTGGTCGGTGAACTGGGTACCGTTGTCGGTCACCAGGGCCTGCGGAATCCCGAACCTGGCGAGGACGTTTCTTTTGTAGAAACAGAGGATATTGTGCGAGGTGATTTTTGCGAGTGCCTCGGCCTCGATCCACTTCGTGAAGTAATCCACGGCGACGATTAGAAATTTGTTCTGGTAGGTTCCTTGTACGAAGGGCCCGAGGATGTCCATGCCCCACCAGGCGAACGGCCATGGGGACGACAATGTGTTCAGCTCGTGCGGGGGGGGGGGGGGGGGGGGGGGGCGAGGTGCATATCCCCGTGCTTCTGGCACTTGTCACATTTTTTCACGTGTTCCTTGGCGTCCTGTTGCATCGTCGGCCAGTAATATCCTGCTCGGAGGGCTTTCCTTGCCAAGGATTTACCGCCCATGTGCTGGGCGTTGATCCCTTCGTGTATCTCCCGCAGTACGTCGGGGATGGCGGACTCGTCGATGCATTTCAGGAGGGGAATGGAGAATCCTCTTCGGTACAGTTTCTGCTCGAGAACAACATAGGAACATGCTCGTCGCTTGATTATGGCAGCTTCGGCCTGGTTCGACGGGAGTTCTCCCTTTGTCAGGAAATTATAAACCGGGGTCATCCAAGACGTGGCATCCCCGATGGCGTGGATCTCGACCGTAGTCGAGGGTGGTTCGATACTCGGACGTGCCAGAGATTCCTGGATGACGGATTTATTCCCGCCCTTCTTTCGTGTGCTCGCGAGTTTGGACAATATGTCCGCCCTCGTGTTTTGCTCGCGGGGAACATGAGAAATTTCTGCACGTACGAACTTTGTCATGTGTTTTTTGACTAAGTTCAAGTACTCAATGAGGTTGTCATTTTTGGCCTGGTAGCTTCCCTGTACTTGAGAGGCGACGAGCTGGGAGTCGGTGTAAATTTGAACTTCGCGGGCTCCTAGGTCCTCGGCTAATCTCAGTCCTGCGAGCAGGGCTTCGTATTCTGCCTGGTTATTTGACGTCGGGAAGGAGAGAACCAAGGAGTGCTCGATTACTACACCTTCTTCGTTTTCCAGGAGGATCCCTGCGCCGCTACCGGACGAGCTGGAGGCTCCGTCGACGAAGATGGTCCACTTGTGTTCCTTCCCCGGGGGAAGGTCGTGAGTGGTCATCTCCGCGACGAAGTCGGCCAAGGCTTGTGCTTTCAGGGCCTTCCTGCTCTCGTACTGAATGTCGAATTCGGAGAGTTCCAAGGACCACTTCAGCATCCTGCCCGTCATATCTGGCCGACCCAGGAGTTGCCTCACCGGCTGATCGGTTCGCACGATGATGGTGTGGGCTAGAAAGTAGTGTCTGAGCCTCCTCGCAGCGTTGACGAGGGCCAGAGCAACCTTTTCTATCTGTTGATATCTGCTTTCGGGGCCTTGTAAGGCTTTGCTCGTGAAATAGACAGGTTTCTGCCCGTCAGGGGTTTCGCGGACAAGGGCTACGCTGATGGCTTCGTTCGAAACGGCCAAGTATAAGTACAGTGGTTCTCCGTCGTCTGGTCGAGGCAGCACGGGCGGTTGAGATAGGCTCTGCTTCAGATGGCGAAGTGCGTGCTCGCATTCCTCGTTCCATTCGAATGCTGCTTCCTTTCGAAGGAGCTTGAAGAAGGGCAGGGCGTGCTGAGCGGACTTCGCGACGAAGCGGGATAGTGACGTCAACATGTCGTTCATGATTTGTATCGACTTCTTCGACGTCGGTGTCGGGAGGTCGGAGAACGCCCGACATTTGTCGGGGTTGGCTTCAATCCCTTGTTCTGTTAGATAGAATCCTAGGAATTTTCCTGCCTTAACCCCGAACGTGCACTTCTCGGGGTTGAACCTCATTTTGCACTGTCTTGCTTGGGCGAAGACTGTCTTGAGATGAGCTGCGTGATCGGTGTCTGCTCGGGATTTGACGATCATGTCGTCCATATATACCTCGAGCATGTCGCCAATCTGTTTGTTAAACACTTTGTTCATCATGCGTTGGTAAGTTGCACCGGCGTTCTTCAGTCCGAAGGGCATTACGTTGTAGTAATAGTTGCCCGAGCTGGTCATGAACGCCGTGCAGCGTTTGTCGCCCAGAGCCATTGGGATTTGATTATATCCCGAGTAGGCGTCCATGAACGACAAAGTCTTGTAGCCAGCCGAGTTGTCGACCAGCATGTCTATGTTAGGTAGAGGAAAAGCATCCTTCGGGCAAGCCCGGTTGAGGTCGGTATAGTCAACACACATTCTCCATTTTCCATTATTCTTTTTAACAAGTACAACATTTGACAGCCAGGTGGAGTACCGGGCTTCAGAAATAAAATTTGCCTCTAGGAGGTCTTTTACAGCTTTTTCAGCAGCCTCCGTTTTTTCTGGAGACTGCCTACGCCAACGTTGTACTACGGCCTTGGCGGCTGGATCAATGGCGAGGTGATGACAGGCGACCTCAGGGTCGAGTCCGGGCATCTCTGCAGCGCTCCAGGCGAAGAGATCAGCATTCTCGCGCAGACAGGCCTTGATTTGCTTCCTGGCCAAGTCGGGGAGGTCTTTGCCAATCTTCACTCCCTTGGTCGGGTCTGCTCCGAGGGGAACGAGTTCAAAATCACCGTCTGGAATAGGTCGGAGTGGGATTTGCTCGCTGCTGGATGGCTCGTCCTGGTCGAAGCGAGCGTCGAGGGCTATGGAGTCGACCTTTGGTGGAGCCTTCTGGACTTCTTCCTTGGGGGATGCTTTTCTGTCGGGCTCCTGCTTTGTCCTCTTGGTGGGTCTGGTCCCCACGTCGACGGTATCCCGTCCCTTTGAAGCGGCGTTGAAGCACCTGCGGGCAGCGGCGAGGTCTCCTTGGATGGTGGCTACCCGTGCCCTTTTGGTATAGAACTTCATTTTCAGATGGATAGTCGAGGGCACCGCTGTCAGCTCCGCCAATGTCGGTCTCCCCAAGATGCAATTGTATAGAGACGGGCAATCAATGACGAGGAAGCGGACCTTAACCTGTCTTGTAGTCGTTCCTTCTCCGAACGTCACCAGGAGCTCGACATAACCCCAAGGTTTGGAAGTCGAGCCGTTGAAGCCTTGAAGATCCGAACCCACATACGGAGAGAGATGTGAGTCGTCCAGTTGCAAGGTCCGGAACAGCTGGCTGTACATCACGTCGACGGAACTCCCTTCGTCGACCAGGATGCGATGCACATCAAAATTGGCCATTTTTGCCCTTATCAGCAAGGGGATGACCGCGTTCGGGGCTCCGCCGGGGAGTTCTTCCAGGTAGAAGGTGATGGGCTCTGACCTGCCCTTCACCCTCTCGAACGTCACAGTTTGAGGAGGAGCTATGTCGACCAGTTCGTCCAACTTCCTCTTGGCTGAATTGATGGTGAGGTCGTTGAACCCGCCCCCGTTGATGACCATGGCGGAGGGGAAGTATTCTCACCTGCTGTGTGTTGTCAGGGGCTCCTGCAGGAGCTCGGGAACGTCGAAGTCCTCGGGCCTGGTTACCGAGAAGGCGGTCTGGATTGGTACCGACTCGTCTGATGGTCGGGCATCTTCTTCGGGCTCCTTGGCTTCATGGGCCTCACGACGGGGAGCGTCGTTTCGCCTGTACTATGCGAGCCTCCCTCCCTTGATGAGGGTTTCAATGGCGTCCTTGAGGTGGACGCAGTCCTCTGTCAGATGACCATGACTCCTATGGTATTGACAGTATTTATTTTTGTCTGCCCCTGGCTTGGCGGGAGCAGGTCGGGGACGCTTGACGCCACCGTCTCTGAAATCTGTACTAGCACACTCCGCCAAAATACGCTCGCGGGAAGCCGTGAGCGGAGTGTACTCGGTGAAACGGCCCGAGGGGCCCCGTTGTTCCCGGACCTCCCGGGGTCGATCTTCCTTCCTTTTCTCCCCGGTACGTCAGGGAGGAGGGTCTTGTCGTGAGCTGCTGCTGTTGTTGGGAGCGCGAGCCCTGGAGTCTCGGGCCCTGTTGGCAGCTTCTCTCTCCTCGTAGTCCATGTATGCTCGGGCTTTGTCGAGGAGGGCATCAAAAGTTGGAGGTGGCTCAATACCCACAGCTTTTCTGAATTCTGTGCCGGGGAGGAGGCCCCTCTCCAGCAAATATCTTTTCATATGGTCCGCGCAGGGGACCTGTATTGCTTCCCGGTTGAAGCGGTTGATGAATTCCCTCAAGGTTTCATCCTGTCTTTGGATGATGGCCTCGAGGGCCGCCTCGGTCTTCGGATGGCGCCGAGAAGCTGTGAAGGAACTGATGAAATGGTTCTTTAGGTTCCGCCATGACGTAATTGAGCCCGGGGCGAGTCCTTTATACCAGTCCATGGCCGCCTTCCTGAGAGTCGTGGGGAAAAGACGGCACTTGATGGGCCCCCCGACATTATGATAGTGGAGCATGGCTTCGAACCCGTCAATATGGTCGACCGGGTCTGCTACTCCGTCATACTCCTTCAAGTGTGGGGGCTTCTCCATGCCCGGGGGGATGGGTGCGTCCATGATGGCCTGCGACAGGGGACCGCGGGGGTCATCCTCGTCGCTCCTCTCCGGAGAAAGAGAAGGGGTCCTGTAGTTATGTCTGGCACGATGATCGTGCTGAGATTCCCTCGAGCGTGATGCTCGGTGGTTGAAGGTCACACGCCCGTCTCCGGCGTGCCTCTTGTCGTGCCTTGATGGGTCGCGACTGGGTTCTTCGGTAGGGATGACGGGCTGTCTCTCATAGTAGGGCCGCCTCTGCTTTGGCCGGGGAGAGGGGCTCATGGATTTCTCCCTATAGTGTCTCCGCGGGGGAGAATGGTGTCGAGCTTCCGTGACCCGAGGAGGAGGAGAATGTGGCCTCCGATGCCTCCTCGGGGGTCGTCGATCATCTTCAAGTGCCCTTAATCTTTCTCCTTGGGCGAAGATGAGGTAATTTGTCTGATTAATGGCCGCGAACAGTGCCTGAGTCGTGGCATCTGCCCCGACAGGAACTGGGACTTCATAGAACCGGGAAGCTCTGCGATGAGCGAGAGCTACCGGGTCGTCTTCGAGTGCTGGAGGGGTCGTAGAGGATGATGCAGTAGCCCCGTCCCTGTAGGAGGAAGGTCCAGGGGCGGTTGTCACAGGGATGGCACTGTGGTCGGGATCACCGGGATTGTCGAGGTGTCCATTCTTGTCCGCGGGACCGTTATTAGTGTCGACGACACGGACGGGCTGCTCGTCACGAGCTGGATCAGCCATGACAGGTAGTTGGATTGAGCTTTGATCCTTAGAATTGTTCGTTAGACGGGGAAGCTGGTTCCCACAGACGGTGCCACTGATCTGACCTGATCAGAAATGGACCGTCACGGCTGGCTCCGAGCAGAAAGCTTTTTTGAACGAGGTGGGGGGGTACCTGCAAGGCACTCCGATGCTGAAGTAAGTAGGAGTACGAGCAGATAATAGTAAGTTGAGGTTAGAATGATGAATACCTGACCCTCTGAAAGCAGAGGGTATTTATAGCCCCCAGCGCTGGGCCAAGGTTCCTTCATTGGGCCGGGCAGGTTTGGCCCAATGGAGGAACTGCCAGGTTCTACGTGGGTAGTGGGGACCCGCACGTGGTCCCCTTCCTGGATGTTCTGCGTGAAGTGCGGGCGGACGGAGACGCGGTCTTTCTGGAGTCTCGTTGGGGGAATAGTGGACTGAGTCTGCCCTAGTTGGGATGCTCGAGGCAATGTCGAGCTTGGACAGCAGGGTGTCGAGCTGGACATCAGGACGTGGAGCTGGACGGCAAGATGTCGAGCTGGACATCAGGACGTGGAGCTGGAACGCAGTATGTCGAGCTGGACATCAAGACGTGGAGCTGGACCGCAGTATGTCGGGCACGGCTGTGACCCTTTGGTCGGCGTGGTCCTCAGTAAGTCCATTTGGACTGGGCCTTAGCAATGCTTTTGGGCCTGTCGGACCCAATCCAGAACATAATATATTTTAAATAATTTTTTTTTAAATTTTTGTATTAAATAAAGATTTGAGGTATGATTTACTACTCTAATCGCTACGACAAATTTGTGCTAAACATATAAATTTATAGAAATAAAAATATAAAAAAGTGGGATTTGGATTTTTCTAGTTTCTTTTAAAATGCTGTTATTTCTGCTTATAAAAACATGTACCGTAAAAATAAATAATATCAAATAATTAAATTAAATCTAAAAGTTAGAAATTACGCTAAAAATATGCTAAAGATATGACATTAAAAGAAATGCAGAAGGGAATCTGTTTTTCAAAAAAAAAAAAAAGAGTTCTTACCTCTTTTCATTATTAATAGTGAATGAATGAAATTGATATGAGTTAGTGGGTTAGTTTTCTTATATTTTTATAATTATTAACTATTTTTATTATTTAAAAAAATAAAAACAAATCTTAACATTCTATTTTTAAAAATAAATATTTTATTAGTTAAAATAATGGTTAGTTAATGGGATAATTAATAAAATTTTACTAATTAAAAATAGTTAATTTATTGAATAATTATAAAATAAATAATATTTTATTTATTAAAGAATTGTTAATTAGTGAAATAAATAATTATAATATTACCCTCAATTTTTTGACATCAGCATATATATATATATATATATATATATATATATATATATATATATATATATATATATATATATATATATATATATATATATATATATATATATATATATATATATATAAACACAATAAGGAATAGAGATTTAGATCCATTGAAAGCCAATATAACTGATTGAACAACAAAGAAACCTGATATACTAAACCAAACTAGTAACCTAGAAACATAGACAGACCATTTTGGGCATAAATTAAAACTCTTTTTTTCCTTATCATCATCGGTATATTACAGTTCAGGATCAATTCTGACATCAAATGCAGAAGTAGTACAAGATTCCAAACATCTTTCTCTAGCTTGAGCAGTGATATTACTTTACCTGAAAAAGAAAACCAGACCATATAGAAACTGAAACTCCAAACTATTGAGTAAGTACTTTCTTGGATCTAAAATAGAGACTACAGAAACAGATCATTAGCTTATAGCAGAAACATCAAAATAACCTCAAACAAATAACTCAGACGATAAACAACAAGTAATGAATTAGGAGAATACCTTGATCAATGGATTATGCAAGACGGGACAAAAAAGAGGAATCCTCATGTGTGTCTCGTTTTGCATAACCCATTGATCCAGATTCAATCACTCGTTTCACACCCTCACCTTCATCAATTACCTACTTACGCATCAAATTTGAAGCACTGTTCTTCAGATAGATCGAGATCGGGTGTTGTTGGTGATTGATGTTGCTTGGATTCATAGATCTGAAACGCTTTGGTTTGATATGTTTAGTTTAGGTTTTCAAGCGGCGTTAACTGAATGCGAACGTGGGTGCAATTTATAGCGATGATGTGTTTTCATCGCAATTTATAGCCGCTCGATTAATCCAACGGCTTACATTTCTGCTTACACATCACCACACTGCTATTTGTTGGTTTTTAATTTCATTGATTATGGATCCGTTTCAAATACTAGTATATTACTATATTCCCTTGTTCTAAATTTAGAAAACAAATCAATTTATATTTTAAGGTTTTTATGCTACAAATTTATATTTAAAGTTAATTACTGTTTTGATCTTATTTTACAGTATTCATATGGAAATAGTAATGTTTTATTTTAAATTAAACAATTTAGATGTTTTCTCTTTTTTTTCTTCTTAATATCAAGAATGAATTCATTTTTTTATAATTAAAATTCGTTTTTAATGTAAAAGAATATGAATGAGACCAAAACTATTTTAATTTAAAAACAAAAAACTAATTTTAGGACAAACATAATTAAGCTTTATATTTATCAATAATTTATAATATGGTTTTTTTAGATTTCACTAGTTTTTTTAGTTTATGTAAATTGGTGTGTTTTTTATTTTTGTTATAGTATTTTTTTTATTTTAGATAAAATCTTTAAATATTAATTTTATTTGGTTTTAGTCTTTAAAATTAAATTCAAGGAAAACTATAAATTTTAATTTTAGAAATTAAAACTAAAAAAAAATTATATTTAAAAATTATTTATAAGAAAAAATGTACAAAGATGAAAATAAAAAACACGTTAATTTACGGAACTAAAGTTATTTAAGCTGATTTTTATTATATTTTTTTTTGTCATTTGTATTAAATCGTAAGAGATTAAAAATAAATAGAAAATTATTAATATAAATGTAATTTGGTGGGAATACATATCGTTAATTGGTTGATAATATAGAATTATTTTAATTTTTGATGTAAATTTTTTCATCTCAAATTATAATAAAATAAATACAAATAATTTTTAGAAAAAAAATATTTTTTAAATAAAACGATTAAATGGAATTAAATTGATTTTTTGTTCATAATTTAAAATAAAATAAAAAATTTATTTTATTTATAAATTTGGAGAGAGTAAGTACTAGTTGAAAGTTTTGCATGCCTATACATATTAAAAATATAATACAATTATTAAAAAAATCATAATTTTTTTTTGAGTATTTCAATAATATACATAAACATAAAATAGATATAGAATATTTTTTTTCCTCTTATCATCATCGGGATTGTCCGATTCGGGGATCAATTCTGACATAAATAATTTCAGTTCTCTCACAATCATAATTGTGAAAAATTAAATCGTAGTTTTTCCTATTAAATCCAACGTCAATCACGATTGATAAGATATAAAATACTTTAAAACCACTGCTTATAGTGAAAACTAAAATTTTCATACTTATTGGTAAAAATTTCATATTTTTATCAAACTAATTTTGTTAACTATTTTTGAATTTTCTAATAACATAAATGTAAAAATAAAATATAATACTTTAAAAGTTGTGTATATAATATAATATAAATTTAAAATAAAATTTAAAATAAAATTATTATTTTTTAAAAATAATTAGAATGATATTTAGCTAGCGTGTGATTGTATGTATGCTGATTACTACAACGAACGTGAGGCCGTTGTTATAAATTAAATAACGCGTAACTTATAACTATGGTTTATGAAAACGGTCCTGAGTTTGAATCCAAGCAACACCATTCTTAGGTGTTATTATTCAGGATAGCGTTATCTTTATAACAACGTTTGATTTAATAACCGCTGTGATATAATTGTGTTTTTTTTAATATTTTTTAATTTTACAAAATTCTCAATTTTACAACCTGAATATTTCTGGTTCGTATGATACCAGAAACAACAAAACACCAATTTGTGAAATGAATTAGACCAAAAATTGTATTACATCATCAATGTCACATTTCCATTAGAAACCAAACCTTGTATAGTACGTAAAAATAAAAGTTGAGACAAAATAACCTACAATGTACGCATCATTACATTAAATTATACTATCTTATTATCTTATGGTCTTGTCTCTTAGTGTCTTCACTTTAAACACTTATAGTTTTCAAATATTAATAGTTGTTAGAAATTAAATAATATCATTGGAAATTATAACAAACAATAAATTATGAATGATGAATATAAAATACTCACTTATTAATTTCCCAATATTCCTTTTTGATGATCGTTGCGAATAACATGTACATCATCTTTATCAACTTCTTCATATGAATTAGGATCCTGTGTTGCGTAAGAAGGAGTGACAGTAATATAAAATCTTTCATCATCGCTACGAAGAATGTGTTTTCCTTTGAGAATAATTGACCATCTCCCCGATAAATCTGCATGGTCTTTCACATAAAAAAAACTTGTTTTGCTTGAGTCGCTTGTGAACGGCACACTAATGCTACACACACAAAACCTAAAGCATATTCACTAATCTGAACAATACACACTGAATATTAAACATTAAAATTTTGAAGAACATAAACAAAAACCATTGACTCATGAAAGAAATCAGTAACCATTGAAACACAAAATTGAGACGACCCTAAACATTCAGAAGCATCAGAGAGAGAGAGAGAGAGAGAGAGAGAGAGAGAGAGAGAGAGAGAGAGAGAGAATGTTAACGTATCAGATATTCGAAGAGGATGGTGAAGATTTTGCTTCCATAAATGATTTTTTGAAGAGGATTATGAAGATTTTGCTTCCAGAAATGATTTTTCGAAGAGGATGGTGAGAATTTTGTTATGGTTGTCGTTTCGTTCGCTAGGGTATCTTGTGTTATGAAAGAAATAAAGTACTTGTAATGTTTTAATTTAGTGGGAAACAATTTAACAACGGATGCAAGAATAAACCGTAGTGAAATATGGAACTTATAACCACAGTTCATAGAAAGAACCGTAGTTGTTATACTTTTAATTGTTAAATAAAAATAAATGTTATAGAACGCGCGCTTAGTTTTGCTGAAAATGGAAAATATTGTGGCTCATATTTGAAGCTTGTCACCTGAACTATATGACAACGGTTCTTTAAAGGAACCGTGATGAAAAGTTTCTTAATAAAATTTAAAAAAGATACGCGTAAAAAATGAGATATGACTACAGTGGATAAATGGTCGTGGTAATATTGTGTTACCAGAGGTGTTTTCCGTAGTAGTGCTTTAACACCTATTGTAGTAGAGTGGCGCTTGTAGTATAATGGGAGATAGGATGAGGCATGTGGAAAGAAAGTTGGTACAAAGGTACATATCATACTTGATAAGAAGGAATCATCACTGGTCCATGAGCTTGAGTTGAACAACAGTTGTTGAGTGAAGTGGAGGGGGATGTACCTGCAAGATACTCCAATGCCAAAGTAAGAACGAGAGCAATCAAAGCGCAAGCACTATAATAAGAGTGGGTGAATGAATACTTGACCCTTTCACGGGAGAGGGTATTTATAGGCCCCATCGCTGGGCTAAGGTCTTTAGTGTTGGGCTATCATAAGACCCAATAATGAATACCGCCAGGGTTACAGGTGTATGAAATCTAACATGTGACCTTCTCCTTGGTCAACTACCTCGAGAATATAGGGAAGTTGGACTTGTTATTCTTGGAGGGAAAGTTGATGGCAGTTGTGAATACCTGCAAGTCACGTTCCCTTAGTGGACACGTGGGGAAGTGTCCAATGGTCATTGGCTTAGGCTGCATGCTTTTGGGCCTTTATAGAGACGTTGGACTGAGCCTCATCAACTGTGGGGTAGTTGTCGGCCCAGTCCAAAACACGAACCCCCAAATTATTTCCCTTGGGTTAAGATCGATTTAAATGTCGGGGAAGTGTTACCTGAGAGGAGAAACTGTCAACTCCCATCGGGGAAGACTCCATGATTTAGGTCGAGGATGACTTCGAGATTGTGTGTGGCATGGTCGACTTGTTCTGAGAGAATTTCCTTGGTTAACTCGTCATCTATTCGTCTTAATGTGTTGCTTGTTTGTGATCTACATTCACGGGGAAGCAAGGAGTTTCCTCGTGCTCGTGCCCTCAATGTGTTCAGCAACAAGGACGAAATGGTGTAAGTGCGTGGCTTCGCACGTGAAACTCTTGTCAGCGGTGTGTCATTTCGCACGTCCCACATAGTAGCTGTTTGGAATGCCATCATTGCCTAGGGCAGTCTAAGAGTCTAAGTAATGATGACCCTTTGCACGTTACCCTGTGTAGTGGGGACTAGCTATAAAAAGGGGAGCCATTATTTTCACTTGTCATTTTCAAGTTCTCTCTCCTCCTATTTCTCCTTCGTTTATAAGTTGCTCTGCTGCTCCACCACCGCTGTAGACGTCTTCACTGTTCATCTTCTCCAAGTAAGCAATTTCTTCTTTAAACGTGATTTTTCTTAGGTTTTTAGATTGAACGTATGAATATTCCTATGAATGGATGAATTTCCAGATGAAGTTCATGAATTTCAGATGAACATTCATGGATTCTAGGATGAAGGTCTATGAACTTCATATGGGTTCATGAAATACGTATGAAGATTCATGGATTTCTAGTGAGCTCCATTTGGACTTGCATCGGGGTCGTCCTCCCCGTGAGTGGGAATGACTCAGGAAAGTAGCTTCGTCGGTGAAATGTCCCCACGCATTCTTATGCTCGCGAGAGGGTATCGTTCTCCTCTGCTTTCGCTGTCGAGGGCTTGGGTCGAGGACCATTCCTTGATGCGCTCATCGCCCTTTCACTTGATTTACGGTGGAAGGGTGAATTTGATGATGTCAAATTCACTGTTTTCCCCTGCTTTTTAGGTACGATGGCTTAGCCAATTGAGGAAAATATTTTTCCCGACCCCAACAGGGGGGACTGTTGTTATGGGCGACATCCTAGGTTGGGTCGCGCCCGAACCCAGAAATAAGAGGTCCCATTTTGTGAAGGATTCTTCCGACGCGTTTAACATTACCGAGGAAAAAACATATGATGCCTCTTCCTCCTAGGTGCTCCAAATCCCTCACAAGAACAGGAGGATCTGCTCGTCTTTCCTGAGAAAATGCTTTCCCATGTATGAATTTGCTTTTAAGGAAGCGAGGATATGTTTTCCCTTCACAAATTTCCAAGTGGGGGTTTTTAAATGGTTAGAGCTGGTTCCCTCTCAACTTCACCCGAACACGCTCGCGTTCATGTGGGCATTTGAGCTCGTCTGCCAGTACCTTAATATTGTTAGCACTCTGACTCTTTTCTTCCAGATTTTCTATCTCCAATGGCAGACCGTCAACGGACTACATACCTGGGTTTCAATCAAGTAGTTCGGGAAGCGCCCCCGACTGATAAATAGGAAAGCGCTCCTTGAGTGCTCTTCTGACGAGGAAGCTTTGATACTTCTAGGTAGAGGATGTTCTCGTAGTTTATATTTGTTTGTTTGTCTCATAGACTAGCTGTTTCCTTTTTGATTGCAGACTGGATGGCGACTCTCCCTGAACGTGTGCCCAAGTTAAGGCCTAAGAATCCAAAAATCTCGGTGCCCAAAAGTCGGGTTGCTCAACTCCAGGAATAAGCCAAAGCTGATGTCCGCTCCAGTGGTTCATCCTCTCCTCAAGGGGACCAGATCTCCCTCTTGAACAACCGGAGAAAAGGAAGCCCGTGGAAGACCCTGAGCATATGTTTTTTTTTATAGAGACGAGGGTGTCGGGGAGACTTTTGTGTTTCCCCATTGTTATCTCAACTGAGGTATCTTTAGCGGGGAAAATTCCTTAGGTATCCATTAATAGGAGAGGGAATCTATTCTGTCTGCAAACAAAGAAGCCCGAAAAAAAAATATGTCAGAGGATGTTATCGCCGTGATAAGGGTTCTCAAAACTGCTTTTACCCTACATGATGCAGCGACTTGCTCGCAGGATTCTCTTGAGAAAGAGAATTCCCGAATCTCAAGGTTGCAGGGGCATAGTGAAAAGTTTAAAAATGACATTATCAACCATGAGGCAAGGTCAAGCTCCTCAAGGATTTGAACGAGCTAAGGCCTCAACTGGAGGCTGCTGTGATCGGTGGATCTGGAACTGACTATTTAACGCTGGTTCACGAAATGTCGCGGAAGCAAGAGTCGCCACCGTCTTTTATTTTCTCCAAATGGAAAGGACAAAAGCACAGAAAAATTCCTTATAGAGATTGCTCTCGGTTCGGGAGGTAGGTTATAGAAAGGGAAGGTGTTAGCACCCTTTCTATCCATGGTTATCCATGGGCTCTTAGATACTTGCTCATTTGTGTTTTCAAAATGGTTTGTTTGCTTTTCAACTGTGGGTTTTAAAAAAGTTTCTTTGAAAATTTTAGTTCGACTCTTGTATCGGTCCTCAAGAGTGTTTGAAAAATTGCTTTCGAAAGCTTTTTGAAAATGTGTTGGTGTGAAAAGTATTTTGTTTTGTTTTGAAATTTAGAGCAAGTATCTAGAGTCGTCTACCTACCCTAAGGAATTCGTCTGTGTAAATGTCCTTTAAAGTAGTGCCATCCCACCATTGAGAGGTAGGTAGCACCACCGTTGGAGGTGTTCGGGTCAATTCGAGGTTCGAGACATGGTGATCACCAGAGCAATGGGAAGACACCTTAGAAGCTACCCTCATGCCAGGTTCCCGGATCATGAGGACTTACTAAGACGTCCTCTACTCGACGATCACCTTTCGAGGCAAGGCAACAGTGAGGCGTACCCTAGGGGTGGTGTGTGATTTGTGTGTCGTTTTCAGATATTTTTGTCTTTTGTCATGTTATTGGTGATCTAGCGTTTGTTTTTATTTTTGTCCATACATTCTTTCATGCCTTGATTAACAGTTAAAAAATGCGAGAAAATTAGTTCTAAGCTATTACAAAAGGCGCGGGTCCACATCGCCAAAAATTTCTCGAACCCGATTTGACAGAAAAATAAAGAATTAAAGAAAATAAAGATAAAGTGCGAGCAATTGGTTACACGGCTTTGGGAGAGATACATAAATATTAAACAGAATAAACAATAAACGCGCGAGTTAAATAAGAATTAAACGAGGGCATTGGACCCTTTTTGCAAAATTAAATTAAATGGTGAAATTAATTAATTAAAAAAAGAAAGGAATTGTTTTTTGGTATTTTTTAGTATTTTGTGATTTTAATAAAAAAAGAATAAAATGCAATTAAACCTAATTCTAGTTGTTTTTAATTTGTTAAGAAAAGAAGATTAAAACCTAATATTAACCCTAATTAATTTACATGCAATTTTAATTACAAAAATAAATATTTAATTATTTAATTATTTATGAAAGAAAAATAAAAAGGAATAAAAAATTAATTAAACCCTAATTCTACCATTTTTTAGATTTTTATTATGAAAAGATTATAATTAACCCTAATTAATTTACTAAATGAATTAATATAATTTATTTATGAAAATACTAAAAATAAAAATGTTTATTATATTTTTTCTCTTTTCTGATTTTTTGGTGTTTTGTGTTTTTATAAAAAATATTAAATTAACTAAAAAAACAACAATTAAAAAAAGGTAAAATAAAATAAAGAAAAATAAAGAAGGTTTGCAAACCTGGGGGGTTCAGACCCCAAATAGGAGGTATAGCCTTGGTAATTCAGGCCCAATGACCTTCAGGCCTGGTTGACTTGGGCGCCAGCGTGGATCTTTGTTGACCGAGTGCACCATGCTCTTCAGATTGTGGCCGTTGATGGAATGTCTTAGGACGCGTGGATAGCTAGATTTTGTAGGTGCATGCTACGCTCCAGCCTTGAAACTGCATGGGAATACTGATTGCAAAATAATATGGGAATAGTGAGGACCTGGGGCTCGAACCCAGGTCATGAACGTTGCCAACACTCTCCCTTACCACTGAACCAATTCACGCGCGTTTAATATATAACAACTAACAAATATTATAAAAGAAAGATGGTCAGTAGCTTAAAAACGCGCGCAGAATTTGAATCTTCCAATCAGCGCCTTCCACCTAATCATCTTCCTCGTTGGTGTTTTCTTTTTTCTGAAATACAAAAACAATAAGCAACGGTTTTCAAACGTTGCTATAGATAACATTACAGAAAATAACGATTAGCCCCTGGGGCTTCATAAATTGAGCGTGATGATGCCATTGTTTTCGTCCAAACCCCCTGAATCCATTCCTGGCATCGTGGTGGTCTAATTTTACTGTATTCAAAAACCCCCAATTTGAAGGTTGAAGAACCCTAAAAAAGAAACATGGTAGATTCGCGTACGATGCCCAAAACTTCAATCAAGTTATGTAGTTAGCTTCAGAACAAAGCAATTAGTACAAATCCATGAATAAAATGCAATGATATGGTCTCAATAATAGAATACGATTATGCAAAAAAAAAGTGATACAGTTCACTCTCGAATTACCAATTCTTTGAGTATGGGGTTAAGTTTTTGACTAGAATCGTTTACTGGCAACCCTGGCAAGCTAATGGAATCAGTTTTGAGGCTTGAATCGACCTGCAAGTAGGTTTTCAGAATTTGAGTTTTCAAAGAAAATTTCAAGTTTGGTTTTCTATGTTCTTGCGCAGCTTCGTGATTCCTTTCATTAGGTTTGTGTTCAGGCTTAAGTATAGAGTGAATTAGGTCAAATAAAACAATCTAAATCCTTGGCATTCATGGTTTGAGAGATTTGATTTTCAAAGATCTTTTTTCAATATTTTTCATGCACTTTTTGTACAAATCATATCCAATCAATTCCAATTCTTCCATATCTGATCATGCACGTTTTATTGAGTATATTTCATGCACAAAAAGATTTTATTTCATTGGTTTTATATTTTTCATGTATTTTATTTAATTAAATGAATTATTAATGATAAAAAATCCAAATAAATAAATAAAAATGGAGAAAAACTTCCCTTTGGGCCTAATGGTCGTGCACATGCCTTGGATAATGAATTGTGGAAGAAAAAGAGGCCCATTAGCAATTTTAGGTCATTTGAATCAATGTTGACTTTTCAAAATATCCAAAAATTTCCCAACTTCCACAAGGCATAACTTGCTCAATTTTTAAGCTTTGCTCATGTTCTTGGAAATTTTGGAAAGGTCTTTGAGTCATCTAACCAATGTCTTTGGTCCCATGTCATTTTGATTTACCAATCTCAAGTTATGGCCTTTGACTTAAAGTACCTTTTTGTTGACTTTTGAAAATGACCTATAATGTTGAAATTGATAGCTTTTTGTGGGAGCATTTCTTGGACTTTAAGTATGAAGATGAGTTGTAGGAAATGTCTTTCTCTTCAAAATGAGCTTTGGATGGAATTTTTCTGATAATCCATGTGAAAGTTATGCTCTGGTCAATTTACAGTTGACTTTTTCAGCTGTCCAAATAAGGAAACTTTTGCATCTTGATGATTTTTGAGCCAGGCTTTGAGAATCATGATCAAGCATTGATCAAATGATGTTTGTGGCTTCAAAATGAGATGTTGACCAAAAAATTTGAACTTTTGACTGCCAAATGACCATTTTGCCCCTACAGTTGACTGTAGTGCAATTAGGGTTTTTGATTGTGCAATTTTGTGCTGAAGGTCTTGAAACTTGATATGAGGATGCTTGACCATATTTGTAGGCATGTGGGACTTGCTTGGACCTTTGGAAACTTCATTTTCTTGATCAGAACCAAAACCCTAATTTTGACTGCTTAGGAGGCCCTTGCACTGTGCAACCCTTGGGGAATTTTGAAGCTTGACTTGGCAATTTCTTGGAGAATATGGGAGGGAAAATTTTGGGGTACAACAGTTGCCCCTGTTCAATGTTCTTAGACCTGAGGATGCAGATTGGCTGACGTGCCTTTCGTAATCTGAAGGTAGAAGATGATTGAACACTAGAGTGCCCAGAAATTTGCGCTCACATAGTAGCAGTGACGATGGAATGGGCTTATAGATGCCATTTGGAGATTGATGAATAGGATGATGGGCTTATAGATGCCATCTGGATGTTGATCTCATAAGAGATTCCTTAGCGAGAACCTGCATACCTGCAAAAGAAAAAATGAGTACCTGACATGTTGCAGGAGCTGGTTTTCAGATGCTTGGTATAGATATGTCCTGACTGGTTACAGGAGCTGAGTCTGGATCTTCAAAAGGCGATGAATGAACCAGGGATAGTTGCTACCTCAACAGGAACGGTGAGAGAACCTTGAGTGAGTTTAACTTCAACAACGCTCGTTGAGAAAATCTTGGTGGGAATTACAATCTTCGCAGTATCGGGAAGAGAACCATAGGCAATTATAATCTCAAAAGCGGACGTTTGAGAAAAACCTGGAATGGAATTATCATCTCCACACCGCCGGGGAGAGAACCATAGGAAATTATAATCTCAAAAGCGGACGTTTGAGAAAAACCTGGAATGGAATTATCATCTCCGCACCGCTGGGGAGAGAACCATAGGAAATTATAATCTCAAAAGCGGACGTTTGAGAAAAACCTGGAGTGGAATTATCATCTCCGCACCGCTGGGGAGAGAACCATAGGAAATTATAATCTCAAAAGCAGACGTTTGAGAAAAACCTGGAGTGGAATTATCATCTCCGCACCGCTGGGGAGAGAACCAAAGGAAATTATAATCTCAAAAGCGGACGTTTGAGAAAAACCTGGGATGGAATTATCATCTCCGCACCGCTGGGGAGAGAACCATAGGAAATTATAATCTCAAAAGCGGACGTTTGAGAAAAACCTGGGATGGAATTATCATCTCCGCACCGCTGGGGAGAGAACCATAGGAAATTATAATCTCAAAAGCGGACGTTTGAGAAAAACCTGGGATGGAATTATCATCTCCGCACCGCTGGGGAGAGAACCATAGGAAATTATAATCTCAAAAGCGGACGTTTGAGAAAAACCTGGGATGGAATTATCATCTCCGCACCGCTGGGGAGAGAACCATAGGAAATTATAATCTCAAAAGCGGACGTTTGAGAAAAACCTGATAACTTCTACTGAGTCTTCATCAGAAAAATCTGTTGGGAGTCGATTTAGCTGGACTAGAGAAGGCCTTGGACTGGATAAGAAATATTTGGAGTCGATTAACTGAATCGGTCTAGGTCTTGACATATGATTGAGAATTTAACTGCATCTTTCCTGAAAGGTAGAGGTCAGTCATATGCAATGCATGATATGGATCAAGCAATGATGTTCTCAACATAAATGAGATTTAAGATATGATGCGTATATGCATGCTATAATGTATGAGAATGTGATGTTTTGGAATGTATGTTTTCGTCTAGGAAAATAAATCCTTGACGGGTGCCAGGAGGTCACTCCTGGCTGATGTTGAGGTATTGATTTAGCTTCCGCTGGGGATGATAATTGCAAGAATACCGGTAGGAGAAGATGACTCCGTTGAGGAATAAACTTGGCGAATGGAATAACTCTGCGGGGAGGAAAATACTCTAGCGACCTTGCTGGGAAGCAATACTCTGTGGGGAGGGAGATGCTTTACTGAGTGGTGATAATACCTTGCTGGGGATATCTTTGCTGTGTTGGAAGTGTTAATAGACTTCGCTGGGAATAAGAAGACTCCGTCGAGGACGATCTTTCCGTGGCTTATGGCTGAGGATAACCCAGTTATATCCTGTTAAGGAAATAACTCTTTGAATAAAGCCGGGCGACGCGTTCGTGCTCTGCGAGGATAAGCTTCCAGAATCTACTGGGGATAAGCTTACTGCTTGGGTAGATAAATTCCAACTTTCCTGGGGAACTAGATTGGACTCTCCTGGGGAAGTTTTGATATGCTGGGGAAGTGATTCCTTTGAATGTCTGGTATACCGCCGGGGAACAATCTTTAGACCAAGATTGCCGGGGATGCTTGTTAAGAATATATGTGCTGCTGGGGAATGTTGAGATCTGCTGGAGGATACCCAACTTCGTTAAGGTTGATAGCTTTGCTTGGAGAAGAGTGCACTGACTTGCTGGCTCACTCTCTGGGGAATTAAGATGTACTGGTTATGTTTTTCAGCTGAACCTACCTTGGTACCTTGGAGGGCAGAACAATTAGATTGCGCAGATAACTTTTTATTGCCCCTGTTTCTAATGTTACCTGTAATTAGTTCTTTGTTTCGTATGCAAATATTCATGAGTTAGCAAATTATTGTCAATGCATATACCATAAATTGAACCTTGGACGTTCTTCGCAAAACAAAACAGAAAAAGAAAAACAATTGGCACTTTTAACTGAAAAGTATATTTGTATTGATTTTTGAATGGCCTAAAAATAGGCGTTTTGTGTACAAGAGGCTGACGTCCTAGTAAGAGGGCGCCGCCGAACAAAAGAGTTTATACAAATTTTGTACAAAAGGAAATAAAACAGCTGTGTGAAATGAATGATCCCACTGGGTTTCAACTCTGCTATTGCCTTTATAACTCCGAGCGTCTCATCACTTGATGACCTAAACGAAGATGAAGCTGACTGATTGATGCCGTCTGAACTTGATGCAGATACCGGATTCTGGATGCAAAGTGATCCAATGAGACATAGTATTACGCTTTTATCCCTAATTTTTGCCTGGACCGCCCTTTCGGGTTTTCCGTCCACCGGGATACCCATTTTTGCCCAAGCCGCCTTTTCAGGTTTTCGACTTGCCGGGTGTACAGTTTTTTTTCATTTCATCCCTTCATTTTGCCCGAACCCTTTTGGTTCGCCGGGAAGCCCTAATTTTTGCCTAGGCATGTCAGCCTAGCGGGTCTTTTTTACGCGTAGTATCTTTTTACTATGTCTGCATTGGCGGGGTGAGGAAGGTCGTCACCATCCATATTGGTTAGAATCATGGCTCCTCCTGAGAACACATGCTTAACCACAAATGGCCCTTTGTAAGTAGGGGTCCATTTGCCCCTTGGATCACTCTGAGGAAGGATGATTCTTTTGATTACCAGATCCCCAACTTGATATTCCTGTGGTCTGACCTTTTTGTTAAATGCCCTGATCATCCGTTTCTGATACGTCTGACCATGACAGATAGCAGCAAGTCTCTTTTCATCAATGAGGTTGAGCTGATCAAGTCGTGTCTGGATCCAATCATCCTCGTTCAGATTTGCATCCTTCATTATCCGGAGAGAGGGTATTTGCACTTCGATCGGTAAGACTACCTCCATGCCGTAAACCAGAGAGAAAGGAGTTGCCCCGGTTGACGTCCTAGCTGAGGTACGGTACCCATGTAGAGCGAACGGTAACATCTCGTGCCAATCTTTATAAGTCACTGTCATCTTCTGCACGATTTTCTTGATGTTCTTATTTGCTGCTTCTACAGCCCCATTCATCTTCGGTCTGTAAGGAGAAGAATTGTGGTGCTGTATTTTGAACTGCTCGCAGAGCTCAGCGATCATCTTGTTATTCAGGTTGGTACCATTATCTGTAATGATTCTTTCAGGGACGCCGTACCGACAGATCAGATTATGCCGGATGAACCGTGCCACAACAGTCTTGGTTACCGTAGCATAGGAAGCTGCTTCGACCCACTTTGTAAAATAATCAATCGCCACTAGGATGAAGCGATGCCCATTAGATGCCGTAGGTTTAATCTCACCGATCATGTCTATGCCCCACATTACAAACGGCCAAGGCGCAGTCAGAACATTCAGGGGAACTGGAGGAACATGCACCTTGTCTGCATAAATCTGACACTTATGGCAGGTCCTGGAATGTTGGTAGCAATCAGCTTCCATTGTGGACCAGTAATATCCTGCCCGAAGGATCTTTTTAGCCATAGTTTTCCCACTGGAATGTGTACCAAAGGTCCCTTCATGTAGCTCTTCCATGATCCTTTCTGCTTCAGTCTTATCCACACAACGCAGTAAGGTTGAATCATGGTTTCGCTTGTACAAGATGCCGTTGCTAAGGAAGAACTTTGCTGCGAACCTTCTCAGAAACTTCTTATCATTGATAGAGGCACCTTCAGGGTATTCCTGAGCTTCCAGATATCTCTTCACCTCATGGTACCAAGGCTTCTCAGTCACCAACTCAGTCTTGAGATCGCAACAGTATGCCGGTTCGTCCAGTTTCCAGATGATGATCCGGGGAGCTTCATTATCCCATTTGACCTTGAACATTGAAGACATTGTAGCTAACGCGTCCGCCAACTGATTCTCTTCCCTTGGAAAGTGTTCAAAGGTTATTTCTGTGAAGTGGGGGATCAAGGTCAACACACATTCTCTATAAGTGTGATCGGTGGATCTGGAACTGACTGTTTAACGCTGGTTCGCGAAATGTCGCGGAAGCAAGAGTCGCCACCGTCTTTTATTTTCTCCAAATGGAAAGGACAAAAGCACAGAAAAATTCCTTAAAGAGATTTCTCTCGGTTCGGGAGGTAGATTATAGAAAGGGAAGGTGTTAGCACCCTTTCTATCCATGGTTATCCATGGGCTCTTAGATACTTGCTCACTTGTGTTTTCAAAAATGGTTTGTTTGCTTTTCAACTGTGGGTTTTAAAAAGTTTCTTTGAAAATTTCAGTTCGACTCTTGTATCGGTCCTCAAGAGTGTTTGAAAAATTGCTTTCGAAAGCTTTTTTGAAAAGGTGTCGGTGTGAAAAGTATTTTTGATTTGTTTTGAAATTTAGAGCAAGTATTAAGAGTTGTCTACCTACCCTAAGGAATTCGTCTATGTAAATGTCCTTTAAAGTAGTGCCATCCCACCATTGAGAGGTAGGTAGCACCACCGTTGGAGGTGTTCGGGTCAATTCGAGTTTAGGGACATGGTGATCACCAGAGCAATGGGAAGACACCTTAGAAGCTACCCTCATGCCAGGTTCCCGGATCATGAGGACTTACTAAGACATCCTCTACTCGACGATCACCTTTCGAGGCAAGGCAACAGTGAGGCGTACCCTAGGGGTGGTGTGTGATTTGTGTGTCATGTTCATTTGCATTTATCTTGTCATGTTATTGGTGTTCTACGCTTGTTTTTATTTTTGTCCATACATTCTTTCATGCCTTGATTTAACAGTTAAAAAGTTGCGAGAAAAGTAAATTCTAAACTATTACAAATGGCGCGGGTCCACATCGCCAAAATTAAACCAGGACCCGATTTGACAGAAAATAAAGAATTAAAAGAAAAGTGCGAGAAAATTAAAAGGTTACATGGCCTTGGGAGAGATACATAAATATTACAAAGAAATAAAATAAATATGCGCATAAGAATTAAATCGAAACGAGGGCGTTGGACCCTTTTTGCGAAATTAAACTAATGAGGAATTAATTTAAAATTAAAAGAAAGAAAGAACTTGTTTTTTGGTATTTTTTAGTATTTTAGGATTTAATATGAAAAAAGAATTAACTAAAATAAATACGAACCCTAATTCTAGTGGCTTTTAATTTATTAAGAAAACATTGAATTTTAACCTAAATTAACCCTAATTTTTATATACAAATTTAATTATAAAAATAAATAAAATAAATAATATTAAATATTTGATTATCATGAAAGAAAAATAAAAAGATGAAAATTAATCAAACCTAATTCTATGTTTTTTTAATTTATTATGAAAATATTAAATTAAACCCTAATTTAAAACTAATTAATTTACATGCAAATTTATTTACAAAAATACTTAAAATAAAATATTTATTATATTTTTGCTCTTTTCTGACTTTTATGTGTTTTTTTATATTTTTTGTGAAAATAATTAATTAATTGATTAAACACAATAATTAAAATAAAATAGAAATAATGAAAAAGGAAAATATTTTAAAATGGCAAACCTAGGGGGTATCAGTCCCCAAAGTGGAGGTTCAGTCCAAGAATTCTGGCCCATTTAGCATGGCCTTGTTGATTTTTTCTGGGAACATGCTGGCGCGTTGACTGGGACTATCATGTGCCTTGGATTTGGACCTTTGATTTGATGCAACTGGACAGGTGGATGTTGATTTTTTGAGGATGTACAATGGACCACAACATTATGCCTGCACATGAATATTATTTGAAAAAAATTATATGGAAAGGGTGGGGACCTGGGATCGAACCCAGGTCCTGAACATCACCAGTCTTATGCCTTGCCAATCGTGCTGAATGCGCGTGTTGTATAATAAAGAACAAACAAATATTTTAAGAACAACAACACGCGTTAGTACTTTTTAGCGCGAAATTTTAAAAGGACCAATCATCGCTGGCCAACACATCATCTTCTTCATTGATTTTGTTTTTCCTGAAAATACAAAGAAACAGGCAACGATTTTGTTAGCGTTCTCCTAGGCCATCTATGGAAAAATAGCGATTAGCCATTAGGTGCTCATAAATTGAGCGCGAGTACAGGTTCAGGATCGTCTGAGTATGCTGAAGTGAATGGTCTAATTCTCATGCTCCAATTTTTCCTTGTTTTAAAATCCCTAATTTGGAATCCTGTAAACCCTAAAAATTGACAATGGTGAAATCGTATATAGCTTGCAAAAATTCAATCAAACGCATGGGTTAGCTTCAGAATTGCATAAGGAGTATGAATCAATGAACAAAATGTCATGAGGATGCCTGTAAATCAAAACACGAATATGCATTTTTCATGAAATATTTTAAGTTCTGTATACCGATTCTTGAGGTTTTGATGAATGTTTTTGATTGGGAATCGTTCAGTGAAGCTTCAGCAAGCTAATGAAACAAAAATCGTACCTTGAATCGCCCTAGAATGTGGTTTTCAGAATTGAGTTTCTTGCAAAAAAATTCAAGTTTGATAATGGGGTTTTGCGCAGCTTTTCTGGTCTTTCTGATTAGGTTTTCGTTCTATGCTTATGTATGAATCAATTAGGTCAACAAACTTGCTCAGAATCTCTTGCATTCATGGCTTTTGAGATTTGATTTTCAAGATCTTTTTTCAAATATTTTCCATGTGTTTTTGTATAAATTAAGATCAATTCTCTCCAAATCTTTCCCTATTTAATTTCACACGAATTATTGAGTAGATTTTGTGCACAAAAAGATTGTAAAACCTAGGTTAAATATTTTTCATGTATTTAATTTGATTTAAATGAATTATTATAAATAAAAATTCAAATAAATAAATAAAAAATGAAGAAATACTTCCCTTTGGGCCAAGTGGTCGTGCACATGCCATGGATGATGAATTATGGAAGAAAAATGGGCCCATTAGCAATTTTAGGTCATTTGAATCAATGTTGACTTTTCAAAATATCCAAAAATTTCCCAACTTCCACAAGGCATAACTTGCTCAATTTTTAAGTTTTGCTCATGTTCTTGGACATTTTGGAAAGGCCTTTGAGTCCTCTAACCAATGCTTTGGTCCCATGTCATTTTGATTTACCAATCTCAAGTTATGGCCTTTGACTTAAAGTCCCTTTTTGTTGACTTTTGAAAATGACCTATAATGTTGAAATTGATAACTTTTTGTGAGAGCATTTCTTGGACTTGAAGTATGAAGATGAGTTGTAGGAAATGTCTTTCTATTCAAAATGAGCTTTGGATGGAATTTTTCTGATAATCCATGTGAAAGTTATGCCCTGGTCAATTTACAGTTGACTTTTTCAACTGTCCAAATAAGGAAACTTTTGCATCTTGATGATTTTTGAGCCAAACTTTGAGAATCATGATCAAGCATTGATCAAATGATGTTTGTGGCTTCAAAATGAGATGTTGACCAAAAATTTGAACTTTTGACTGTCAAATGACCATTTTGCCCCTACAGTTGACTGTAGTGCAATTAGGGTTTTGACTCTGCAATTTTGTGCTGAAAGTCTTGAAACTTGATATGAGGATGCTTGAACATATTTGTAGGCATGTGAGACTTGATTGGGCCTTTGGAAACTTCATTTTCTTGATCAGAATAAAAACCCTAATTTGACTGCTTAGGAGGCCCTTGCACTGTGCAACCCTTGGGGAATTTTGTAGCTTGTCTTGGCAATTTCTTGAAGAATATGGGAGGGCAAATTTTGGGGTACAACAATTGCCCCTGTTCAATCTTCTTAGACTTGAGGATGCAGATTGGCTGACGTGCCTTTGGTAATCCGAGGGTAGAGGATGATTGAACACTAGAGTGCCCAGAAATTTGCGCTCACATAGTGGCAGTGTGATGGAAATGGGCTTATAGATGCAATTTAGAGATTGATGAATAGGATGATGGGCTTATAGATGCCATCTGGATGTCGATCGCGTAAGAGATTCCTTAGCGAGAACCTGCGTACCTGCAAAAGAAAAATGAGTACCTGACACGTTGCAGGAGCTGGTTTTCAGATGCTTGGTATAGATATGTCCTGACTGGTTACAGGAGCTGGATCTGGAGCTTCACAAGATGATGAATGAACCAGAGATGGTTACTACCTCAGCATGAACGGTGAGAGAACCTTGGGTGACTTTAACTTCAGCAACGCTCGTTGAGAAAATCTTGGTGGGGATTACCATCTTCGCAGTATCGGGAAGAGAACCAATAGGCAATTATAATCTCAAAAGCAAACATTGAAAAAACCTGGGTTGGAATTATCTTCTCACGCACCGTCGGGGAGAGAACCATAGGAAATTATAATCTGAAATGGAATTATCATCTCACGCACCGTCGGGGAGAGAACCATAGGAAATTATAACCTGAAAGGGAATTACATCTCACGCACCGTCGGGGAGAGAACCATAGGAAATTATAACCTGAAAGGGAATTACATCTCACGCACCGTCGGGGAGAGCACCAAAGGAAATTATAACCCGAAATGGAATTATCACCTCACGCACCGTCGGGGAGGGAACCAATAGGAAACTATAACCTGAAAGGGAATTACATCTCACGCACCGTCGGGGAGAGAACCATAGGAAACTATAACCTGAAAGGGAATTACATCTCACGCACCATCGGGGAGAGAACCATAGGAAACTATAACCTGAAAGGGAATTACATCTCACGCACCGTCGGGGAGAGAACCATAGGAAAATATAACCTGAAAGGGAATTACATCTCACGCACCGTCGGGGAGAGAACCATAGGAAACTATAACCTGAAAGGGAATTACATCTCACGCACCGTCGGGGAGAGAACCATAGGAAACTATAACCTGAAAGGGAATTACATCTCACGCACCGTCGGGGAGAGAACCATAGGAAACTATAACCTGAAAGGGAATTACATCTCACGCACCGTCGGGGAGAGAACCATAGGAAATTATAATCTCAAAAGGAATTATCACCTCACGCACCTTCGGGGAGGGAACCATAGGAAATTATAATCTCAAAAGGAATTATCACCTCACGCACCGTCGGGGAGGGAACCATAGGAAATTATAATCTCAAAAGGGAATTACATCTCACGCACCGTCGGGGAGAGAACCATAGCAAATTATAACCTGAGATAACTTCTACTGAGTCTTCATTAGAAAAATCTGTTGGGGGTCGATTTAGCTGGATTAGAGAAGGCCTTGGACTGGATAAGAAATCTTTGGAGTCGATTAACTGAACCGGTCTAGGTTTTGAAATATGATTGAGAATTTAACTGCATCTTTCCTGAAAGGTAAAAGTCAGTCATATGCAATGCATGATATGGATCAAGCAATGATGTTCTCAACATAAATGAGATTTGTATGATATGATGCGTCTATGCATGCTATAATGATGTATGTGATGTTTAGGAATGTATGTTTTCGTCTAGGAAAGTAAATCCTTGACGGGTGCCGGGAAGTCACTCCTGGGCTGATATTGAAGAATAAGCTTTTACTCCTGTTGGGGATGATAACTGCAAGAATACCGATAGGAGACGATAACTCTGTTGGGGAATAAACTTGGCAAATGGAAGATTCTGCGGGGAGAAAAATACTCTAGCGACCATGCTGGGGAGTGATACTCTGTGGGGAGAGGGATGCTTTTGCTGAATTGTTGATAGTAACTTGCTGGGGATACCCTTATTGTCGGAAGTGTTGATAGACTTCGCTGGGGGTAAGAGAACTATGTTGACGACGACCTTTCTGTGGCTTTTGGCTGAGGATAACCCAGTTATATCCTGGTAGGGAAATAACTCTTTGAATAAAGCCGGACGACGCGTTCGTGCTTTGCGAGGATAAGCTTCCAGAACCTACTGGGGATAAGCTTATTGCTTGGAGAGATGAATTCCAATTTTCCTGGGGAACTAGATTGGACTCTCCTGGGGAAGTTTTGAACTGCGGGGGAAAGTGATTCCTTTGAATGTTGATATACCGCCGGGGAACAATCTTAGACCAAGACTGCCGGGGATGCTTGTTATGAATATGTGTATATGGCTGCTGGGGAAGTATTGAGATCTACTGGAGGATGCTCAACTTCCTTGAGTTTTGATAACTCTGCTTGGAGAAGAATGCACTGCTTGCTGACTTACTCTCTGGGGAGTTAAGATGCACTGGTCATGTTTTTTAGCTGAACCTACCTTGGCACCTTGGAGGACAGAACAATTAGATTGTCTAGACAACTCTTTTATGGCCCCTGTTTCTAGTGTCGCCTGTAATTAATTCTTTGTTTCATATGAAAATATTTATGAGTTAGCAAATTATTGTCAATGCATATATCACAAATTGAACCTTGGACGTTCTTCGCAAAACAAAACAGAAAAAGAAAAAACAGTTGGCACGTTTAACTGAAAAGTATATTTGTATTGATTTTTGAATGGCCTGAAAATAGGCGTTTTGTGTACAAGAGGCTGACGTCCTAGTAAGAGAACGCCGCTGAACAAAAGAGTTTATACAAATTTTGTGCAAAATAAAATAAAACAGCTGTGTGAAATATGAATGATCCACTGGGTTTCAACTCTGCTATTGCCGTTATATCTCCGAGCGTCTCATCACTTGATGACCTTGGTTGAAGGTGAAGCTGACTGATTGATGCCGTCTGAACTTGATGTAGATACCGGATTCTGGATGCAAAGTGATCCAATGAGACATAGTATTACGCTTTTATCCCTAATTTTTGCCTGGACCGCCCTTTCGGGTTTTCAGTCCACCGGGATACCCATTTTTGCCCAAGCCGCCTTTTCAGGTTTTCGACTTGCCGGGTGTACAGATTTTTTTCATTTCATCCCTTCATTTTGCCCGAACCCTTTTGGTTCGACGGGAAGCCCTAATTTTTGCCTAGGCATGTCAGCCTAGCGGGTCTTTTTCATGCGTAGTATCTTTTTACTATGTCTGCATTGGCGGGGTGAGGAAGGTCATCACCATCCATGTTGGTCAATATCATTGCTCCTCCCGAGAACACATGTTTAACCAAAAATGGCCCTTCGTACGTAGGGGTCCATTTGCCCCTTGGATCACTCTGAGGAAGGATGATTCGCTTGATTACCAGATCCCCAACTTGATATTCCTGTGGTCTGACCTTTTTGTTAAATGCCCTGATCATCCGTTTCTGATACGTCTGACCATGACAGATAGCAGCAAGTCTCTTTTCATCAATAAGGTTTAGCTGATCAAGTCGTGTCTGGATCCAATCATCCTCGTTCAGATTTGCATCCTTCATTATCCGGAGAGAGGGTATTTGCACTTCGATCGGCAAGACTGCCTCCATACCATAAACCAGAGAGAAGGGAGTTGCCCCGGTTGACGTCCTAGCTGAGGTACGGTATCCATGTAGAGCGAACTGTAACATCTCGTGCCAATCTTTATAAGTCACTGTCATCTTCTGCACGATTTTCTTGATGTTCTTATTTGCTGCTTCTACAGCCCCATTCATCTTCGGTCTGTAAGGAGAAGAATTGTGGTGCTGTATCTTGAACTGCTCGTAGAGCTCAACGATCATCTTGTTGTTCAGATTGGTACCGTTGTCTGTAATAATTCTCTCAGGGACACCATATCGACAGATCAGGTTATGCCGAATGAACCGTGCCACAACAGTCTTGGTTACCGTAGCATAGGATGCTGCCTCGACCCACTTCGTAAAATAATCAATCGCCACTAGGATGAAGCGATGCCCATTAGATGCCGTAGGTTTAATCTCGCCGATCATGTCTATGCCCCACATTGCAAACGGCCAAGGCGCAGTCAGAACATTCAGGGGAACCGGAGGAACATACACCTTCTCTGCATAAATCTGGAACTTATGGCATGTTCTGGAATGTTGGTAACAGTCAGCTTCCATTGTGGACCAGTAATATCCTGCCCGTAGGATCTTCTTAGCCATAGTGTGTCCACTGGAATGCGCACCAAAGGTCCCTTCATGTAGCTCTTCCATGATCCTTTCTGCTTCAGTCTTATCCACACAACGCAGTAAGGTTGAATCATGGTTTCGCTTGTACAATATGCCATTGCTAAGGAAGAACTTGGCTGCGAACCTTCTCAGGAACTTCTTATCATTGACAGAGGCACCTTCAGGGTATTCCTGAGCTTCCAGATATCTCTTCACTTCATGGTACCAAGGCTTCTCAGTCACCAATTCAGTCTCGAGATCACAACAGTATGCCGGTTCGTCCAGTTTCCAGATGATGATCCGGGGAGCCTCATTATCCCATTTGACTTTGAACATAAAAGACATTGTAGCTAACGCGTCCGCCGACTGATTCTCTTCTCTCGGGAAGTGTTCAAAGGTTATCTCTGTGAAGTGGGGGATTAAAGCCAACACACATTCTTTGTAAGGAATCAGGTTCGGATGTTTCGTATCCCACTCTCCTTTGATCTGATTGATCACAAGAGCGGAATCTCCGAAGACACTCAGAAACTTGATCCTTAAGTCAATCGCAGCTTGAAGACCCATGATACACGCCTCATACTCCGCCATGTTGTTGGTACAGTTGAAGCATAGCCGGGCAGTGAGCGGAGTATGAGTGCCTTGAGGTGATATGATTATGGCGCCGATACCGTTACCCAAAGCATTGGAGGCTCCGTCAAAGTGCATAGACCATCGGGATCCTGGTTCAGGTCCTTCATCCGGTCCAGGTACTTCACAATCAGTCACTATCATAATGCTTTCATCCAGAAACTCGAAGTTCATTGACTGATAATCATCGACTGCTTGATGTGCCAAGTGGTCTGCCAATACACTTCCTTTGATGGCTTTCTGGGTCGTGTACTGAATGTCGTATTCCGTCAAGATCATTTGCCATCTTGCAATTCTCCCAGACAGAGCAGGCTTTTCGAATATATACTTTATAGGATCCATCTTTGAGATCAATAAGGTAGTGTGAGTCAGCATATACTGTCTCAGCCGGCGAGTAGCCCATACCAAAGCGCAGCAAGTTTTCTCAAGCAGTGAGTATCGGGTCTCACAGTCGGTAAACTTTTTGCTAAGGTAATAAATGGCATGCTCTTTTCGGCCAGACTCATCATGCTGCCCCAGCACACACCCCATTGAGTTGTCGAGTACTGTAAGGTATAGTATCAGAGGTCTCCCTTCAACCGGTGGCATAAGGATGGGTGGTTCTTGGAGATACTCTTTGATTCTGTCAAAAGCAGCCTGACATTCATCGTTCCAACGTACTACCTGATCTTTCTTCAGCAGCTTGAAGATTGGCTCACAGGTAGCAGTCAGATGTGAGATGAAGCGAGCAATGTAATTCAGGCGTCCTAAAAAGCCTCTGACTTCCTTCTCTGTCTTAGGGACTGACATCTCTTGAATAGCTTTGACCTTGGCAGGGTCCACTTGAATGCCCTTGTCACTTACCATGAAGCCTAGCAACTTCCCAGATCTTACCCCGAAGGTGCACTTGTTCGGGTTCAACCTCAGCTTGTATAGTTTCAACCAGTCAAATAACTTATGCAGATGATCTAGGTGTTCTTCCTCAGTCTGGGACCTTGCGATCATGTCGTCAACATATACTTCTATCTCATGATGGATCATATCATGAAATAAAGCAACCATGGCACGTTGGTAGGTTGCCCCATCGTTCTTTAGTCCGAATGGCATGACCTTGTAGCAGAAGGTGCCCCACTGAGTAACAAATGTAGTCTTTTCCATGTCTTCAGGTGCCATCTTGATCTGATTGTAACCTGAAAAGCCATCCATGAAAGAGAACACCTTATGCTGAGCTGTATTATCAACAAGGACATCAATGTGAGGTAAGGGGAAGTCATCCTTGGGACTGGCCCTGTTCAGGTCCCTGTAGTCGACACACATTCTGACCTTACCGTCCTTCTTTGGTACCGGTACCACATTAGCAACCCACTGAGGGTAAGAAGTCACTGCAAGAAACCCGGCATCAAACTGTTTCATAACCTCGGCCTTGATCTTCTCAGACATCTCTGGACGCATCCGACGGACCTTTTGCTTAACTGGAGGGCAGTCTTCCTTAGTTGGCAAGTGATGGACCACAATATCGGTATCCAACCCGGGCATGTCTTCGTAGGACCAAGCAAAGATCTCCATATAATCATGCAGCATCTTGGTTAACCGTTGCTTCACGCTGAGCTCTAGGTTGGCACCAATCTTTACCTCTTTCCTGTCTTCTTCAGTACCCAGGTTTATTGTTTCTACTGGCTCTTCATGGGGTTGAATTGCCCTCTCTTCCTGAAGCAACAGTCTTGCAAGCTCGCCAGACACTTCACAATCATCTTCACCTTCGTCTTCGGCTAAGTTGATCGGATTTTCGAAGTCATAATTGGCAGTAGCAAAGTCGTTATCAGTGAGATCCAGAGTGGATTGAAACCTGTATGAGTGAGTGTGTGTGTAAATACAGCTGTTTTGAAATATATGAAAAGGAAAGAAAGACAGAAAAGGAGCATAAGATTTGCAATGCGAGAAAACGTCCAAGATTTTCATTCATGATATATGAAATGACAATTTATATGCCCTCACAAATGAAACCACTGTGCCTCGGGTAAGACACCGGGCCATAGAGTTTATTATTGTTTATTACAGATACCAAAAACATAGGAATTCATTACTTAGTAACAAGAGAAACAGATAGGTTGTCCTTCGCACTCCAATTATTAAGTCCACTATCGGTTGCCGGGTAAATCCAGCTATCAAACTCAGCTTCATCCACTTCGTCTTCGTCCCCAATAGCATTCACTCCATGAGCAGGCATGGGAGCTGTCACTACGTTAGGCTTCTCAGATGCCTCAAACTGTACCTTCTTGGCGTCAATAAGATCCTGCAGCTTGCTCCTTAACGCCCAACAGTCATCAGTGGAATGCCCCGGGCTATCTGAATGGTAAGCACAACGAGCATTCGGGTTGTACTTAGGAGATGCAGTATTTGGAAACTTTGGAGCCTCTCTGACAGTCACCAGGTTGGTTGAGAGCAACTGTGGCAGGATCTGTGATAGGGTCATGCTTAACCGGGTAAACTCTCTCTGGGGTCTTTCAGCCCTTTGAGGATTGGTCGGCCGAGGAGCGGCTGCTGGCTTAGCAATCATTACCGCACTGACAGATTGGCGGTGCTCAGGTCTCTCTGATCTCTTGGAACCATACACGACACTAGCCTCCTTCTTGAAGGGTTTCTTCTCAGCACTAGACGATGCACCCTTCGGGATCTTACCAGACTTTAACCCAGCCTCAATTCTCTCTCCAGTCAGAATTAGATCAGTGAACCCTGCAGACGAATTCCCGATAAGATGGTTGAAAAACGGCCCAGATAGGGTTCCCAAGAACATGTCTACCAACTCCCGATCAGTCAATGGTGGCTGCACCCTGCCAGCCAGGTCTCTCCACTTCTGAGCATACTCTTTAAAACCTTCACTTGAACCTAACAACATACCCTGGAGTTGGGTACGTGTAGGGGCAAGGTCGGCATTATATTGATACTGCTTATAGAAAGCAGTAGCCAACTCCTCCCAGTTACGAACCTTGGTCCCATCCAGCTGATAGAACCATTCGAGATGAGTCCCTGAAAGACTCTCCTGGAAGAAGTGGATCCACAAATTCTTATCCGCAGAGTACGGTTGAATTTTCCGAACATAGGACCTGAGATGTAGCTTGGGGCAAGACGCCCCGTCATACTTAGAAAAGGATGGTGCTTTGAAATTCCGAGGGATGATCACACCAGTAGACAAACCCAGATCTCCGAAATCTAGCCCAGGTACCTGTTGTATCTCCATAGCATTCAGCCTATCCTCCAACTGCTTGTAACGGTCTTCTGCCGGAGGGTACTGCTCTTCATCAAAATCAGTCTCGTTGTCGGAGACTACCGGACTAGGACCCTTGCTTCTGCCTGAGGAGTACTCTTGCCAACAGAAGAACCAGCCTCTTCCTGCTGCAGAGCATTGCCAAACCTTCGGCCCGAGTTGAACAGAACAATTCTTCTCTTCTTCTTCTTCTCCTTCTTCAGGAGCAGAGCCTTCAGCTCTTCTTGGCCTTGAGCCAAACCCTTGATTAATTCCTGAAACTGCGCATTCTGCGCCTGAAGAGCTTTGATGGAGGTCTCAGTTGATGACGAGTCAGGATTCATGATGCTGAAATAAACAGCGAAGAACTGTAAGCAACCTGAAAAGAGGGAAAACCTGCTATGCACAATGATGAATGAGATGTGTTTATGCAATGCATTCAAGGGTTCGAAAATTCAACTTTGTTGTAGACAAAAAGGAACACACGTTATCAGTAAGGAAATAACTGTTTAGTACATCAAAGCCTCATGGGCAAAATAATACAAAAGCAAATCAATCCCAAAATACACTGCGCATCCTCTTTGGAGCTATGTAAGTGTTGAGACTCCTCTCCTCATGCAACAGGCGGGTGAGCTCCAAGACCTTCTTTTCACTGGCATGTAGACTAGTCTCAAGAGAATTCCGTTCTTCCTTAAGCTGGATCCAGCTCTTCTGCATCTCTTCCCAGGATGTGGGCATATCAGGGTGCTGAATAGTGTAGGACACTTCTCCTTCCAAGACTGGTTCTTTGATCACAGGGAGCATATGAGGATAAGGCATCACTAACTTCTGGGAGCGGGCTCGTACCCACTTGAGATAAGGTTCCAACGGGATGGAGTTCCTGTGCCCCAGTGTCTTGCTGTCTATCCTACTTGGCATCCTCCAGGCTCTGATAAATCTCTGGCGAAGTCCTTGAGTATCATTGTCGAAGTCAAAAACTATGTCAGGAATTAACATGTCATGAGGACCATCCCTCCGAGCATAACCAAATTGCCTCCAAGCTAGGCATGGGCTGTAAGTAATACCTCCTCTGATTCCAAGTAAAGGAACATTAGGGTACTCCCCGCAACGATCAATGATAGTGACATCTTCTCTGGACCTAGGGCACCAATGTATATCTGCATGTGTAAGAGTCATCAACCGTTGTGACCATCTCAAACCCCGCTCATTCTTCAGGACTGATTGTGGAAGGTGCGAAATAAACCACCTTCCCAGGAGAGGAGTGCAACACATAAGGACACCTCTTTTTCTCATGGTTCGAGTGTAACATGAGTGAAGGATGTCCCCCAGCAACGTAGGTATAGGATTTCTGGACATAAAGATCTGGACAACACTGATATCAATAAGCTGATCTGGATTAGGGAACAACACCAAACCATAGACAAGGAGGGCCACCACTTCTTCAAAAGCTTGCAAGTCAAGGGAGTTCCAACATTCATGGGCCTTTTCAAACAGAAACCTGGCTAAGAACCCTTTGATACCACTTCTAACTTCCCAATGTCCCTTGAGGTCAGATGACTGTAGGTGCAAGGCTTTAGCAATCTCTTCAAGCTTAGGTTCCTTTTCTGTACCGTTGAAGGGTAGCTGATCAAGGATAGGGATCTTCAGGAGCCGAGAGAACTCCTCCAATGTAGGTACCAACTGATAGTCCAAGAAGGTGAAACAGTGATGCAGAGGATCAAAGAATTGGAACAGGACCTTGATCATATCTTCCTCAATGTTGGTGTTGACCAAGCTGATGAGGCTTCCATGTCTTTCACTGAATGATGAGTTCTCGGGAATCCTGGATATAAGTTCCTTAAGCTGAGGAGGGATCCTTACAAGACTGACTTGAATTGTCTTTCTACGAACAGTTTCCATGTCCTACAAAACAAAGAACAAAGATGAAGATTCGAACCCCTGAAATGGTTAGTCAATGCATATGATGCTGGATGATGTCATGATGCTATGATTAAACACACCACAGATATTTACAAAGACAAACATGTAAGGCACACAAGGCACACAAGACAAGCCCTTAGAGTTTAGGCCAGCATGGGGTCTGGGTATTACCCTCTTGAAGTTGGTGGGCTCAACCTGTCCTATTAGAAGTAACCGGGTTCTAAGGGTCCCAATATCACTGGATTGCTTTCATTGTTCATCGTTTCGATTTAGCCACTGAACTAGCGACCGAAATATTCCAGGAAAGCAACCCTCAATTGAGTGTAGTATCGAGTATCAACCAACCTCAGACTGCACCAAAGTCAGTTATCTCACTACCCTAAAGAGGCCAAGATAGTTCAATTAAGGTTCCTAAGGTCTGTTGATGCTTCACGACACCACGCGGAGGCCCCGTACTCTCCTTGACTGAACTCAAGGGTTACCGGTACACACCAAAGTGCCACATCAACGTAGCAGACTGTTTCAACCATGTCGGTATACCCCGCACAGTTCCCTCACAGCCTTGTTGCTACTTTCTAAGAAGGTATCCCCAGATCCGGGTTAGGATCTATAGAACTCCCAAGACAGTCCCACAATTTAAAGCAAACAAGGAAAGCAATTGAAAACACAGTTATAAACTAACCCTAAAGTACACCTCACTTTAAGTTAAGTCCCCAGCAGAGTCGCCAGTTCTGTGATCGGTGGATCTGGAACTGACTGTTTAACGCTGGTTCGCGAAATGTCGCGGAAGCAAGAGTCGCCACCGTCTTTTATTTTCTCCAAATGGAAAGGACAAAAGCACAGAAAAATTCCTTAAAGAGATTGCTCTCGGTTCGGGAGGTAGATTATAGAAAGGGAAGGTGTTAGCACCCTTTCTATCCATGGTTATCCATGGGCTCTTAGATACTTGCTCACTTGTGTTTTCAAAAATGGTTTGTTTGCTTTTCAACTGTGGGTTTTAAAAAGTTTCTTTGAAAATTTCAGTTCGACTCTTGTATCGGTCCTCAAGAGTGTTTGAAAAATTGCTTTCGAAAGCTTTTTTGAAAAGGTGTCGGTGTGAAAAGTATTTTTGATTTGTTTTGAAATTTAGAGCAAGTATTAAGAGTTGTCTACCTACCCTAAGGAATTCGTCTGTGTAAATGTCCTTTAAAGTAGTGCCATCCCACCATTGAGAGGTAGGTAGCACCACCGTTGGAGGTGTTCGGGTCAATTCGAGTTTAGGGACATGGTGATCACCAGAGCAATGGGAAGACACCTTAGAAGCTACCCTCATGCCAGGTTCCCGGATCATGAGGACTTACTAAGACATCCTGTGATCGGTGGATCTGGAACTGACTGTTTAACGCTGGTTCGCGAAATGTCGCGGAAGCAAGAGTCGCCACCGTCTTTTATTTTCTCCAAATGGAAAGGACAAAAGCACAGAAAAATTCCTTAAAGAGATTGCTCTCGGTTCGGGAGGTAGGTTATAGAAAGGGAAGGTGTTAGCACCTTTTCTATCCATGGTTATCCATGGGCTCTTAGATACTTGCTCATTTGTGTTTTCAAAATTGTTTGTTTGCTTTTCAATGTGGGTTAAAAAAGTTTCTTTGAAAAATTCCAGTTCGACTCTTGTATCGGTCCTCAAGAGTGTTTGAAAAATGCTTTCGAAAGCTTTTTGAAAATGTGTTGGTGTGAAAAGAGTTTTTGATTTGTTTTGAAATTAGAGCAAGTATCTAGAGTCGTCTACCTACCCTAAGGAATTCGTCTGTGTAAATGTCCTTTAAAGTAGTGCCATCCCACCATTGAGAGGTAGGTAGCACCACCGTTGGAGGTGTTCGGGTCAATTCGAGTTTAGGGACATGGTGATCACCAGAGCAATGGGAAGACACCTTAGAAGCTACCCTCATGCCAGGTTCCCGGATCATGAGGACTTACTAAGACGTCCTCTACTCGACGATCACCTTTCGAAAGGCAACAGTGAGGCGTACCCTAGGGGTGGTGTGTGCGAATTGTGTGTCATGTTTCAGTTATTTGTCTTGTCATGTTTGTTATGATCTACGCTTGATTTTATTTTTAAGGCCATACATTCTTTCATGCTTATTTAACAGTTAAAAGTTGCGGGAAAATAAATCTACAACTATTACAAATGGCGCGGGTCCACATCGCCAAAATTAAACCGGACCCGATTTGACGGAAAATAAATAAAGCGAATAAAAGTGCGAAAAGTATAAATTGTTACAAGGCTTTGGGAGAGTTACATAATTATAATAAATGACATAAAATAAAAGCGCGAAATTAAATAAAGGTACGAATTAAAAGAATCATCGAAACGAGGGCGTTGGACCCTTTTGCAAAAAAAATTAAAATTAATGAGGAATTAGAATTAAAAATTAAAAGAAAATGTTTTTTTAGTATTTTTTGGTTATTAAAATTTAATAGCAAAAATAATTAATTAAAATTAAAATGAAACGTCAAACCCTAATTCTAATGGTTTTTTAGTTTATTGTGAAAATGTCATATTAACCTAAATTAAACCCTAATTTTTACTTATGTACATTTAATTATAAAAATAAATAAATAAATGAATGATATTGTGATAAGAAAAAAAAGGAAAATTTAAAAGGTATAAAAATTATCAATTAACCTAATTCTATATTTTTTTTGGATTTTTAGTGGTTAAAAAGAATTAAAATGGCAACCTAATTAAAACTAAACATTTACATGTTAATTTATTTTAAAAAAATAATTAAAATAAAATAAATATTATATTTTTGCCTTTTCTGATTTTTGTGTATTTTTTGATATTTTCATATTTTGTAAAAATATTGAATTAAATTAAAACAACAAAACAAATAAAAATAATAATTAAAAAGATATGAGAGAAATAAAAATATTTGCAAACCAGGGTGGGGGTGTAGTCCCAATTTGTGAGGTTTTGTTTCAGCAAATCAGGCCCAATGGCTTGAAACCCATTTGACTTTTCCAATTTGTGTGCCAGCGTTGACCTGAACATAGCATGTTCCTTGCATCCACGCCTTTGATTTGAATTGGTGGGACGCGTGGACGATCAGGCTTTGAGGTGTATGGTATGTCCTGGATGTTAGCGTTGCATAGGATTTTGTATTGAAAAATATTATGGAGATTTATACAGACCTGGGGCTCGAACCCAGGTCTTATGCCTTGCCAATACCTTCTCAGACCAACTGTACCAACCAAACGCGTTTGTAATATAATACATAAACAAATAATATAAAAAAGAAACGAAGCTATTAGTGGAGAGCGCGCGAAATTTTGAATAAGCGTATCATGTGTTGCCACGCTTCATCGTCCCCACTATCCCTGAAACAAAACACAAAAGCAACGGTTTTGGACCCGTTGCATTAGGCAAGCTTCAAGAAAATAGCGACTAGCGCTATGGTGATCATAAATTAGGCGCAATAGCTGGTTTGTGATCGTTTCCATGTGCTGAGTCTAGTGGTCATAATCTTGAGGCTTAATTTTTCCTTGTTTCCAAAGCCCTAAATTTGAGTTTCTGAAAACCCTAACAGTTGTCAATGGCGAATCTCTAAATATGGCATGAAAACGAAATTAAACTGCATGATTAGCTTCAGAATATGTTAGTCAACATGAATGCATAGAAAAAACATAATGAAAGTGTCTGAATGTGAAAACACGATTATGCATTTTGTTTGACACAGTTTGAGTTCATGATACCGATTCAGGGCGTTTTGGTGGTTGATATTGATTGGAATACCTTCAGGAATGCTTAAGGAAGCTATTGAAATAGGTTTGGTGTCTCGAATCAATCTCTAGCACTGATTTCAGATTTGAGTTTTATCAACAATTTTCCAAGTTTGTAATGGAGTTTTCAGCGCAGCTTGGAGTCCAATGCCATTAGGTTTAGGTTCAGGCCTTTGTAGTGAATGTATTAGGTCAAGAAAATTGGATCAAATCTCTCATAATCATGGCTTTTGAATATTTGATTTCTTCATATCTTTTTCATATCTTTTCAAGTGTTCTTTGTGTCAATTAGGCTCCAATCACACCAATTCTTTCCATAATTGAACAAGCATGAAATATTGAGTCCAAATCATGCATAAAAAGATTGGTTTTGTTAGGTTAGATATTTTTCATGTATTTAAATAATTTAAATGAATTAATATTAATATAAATTCAAATAAATAAATAAAAATTGAGAAAATACTTCCCTTTGGGCCAAGTGGTCGTTCCTAGGCTTAGAATGATGAATCATGGAAGAAAAATGGGCCCATTAGCAAATTTAGGTCATTTGAAGTAAAGTTGACTTTTCAAAATTCCCAAAAATTTCCCAACTTCCACAAGGCATAACTTGCTCAATTTTTAAGCTTTTCACATGTTCTTGGACATTTTGGAAAGGTCTTTGAGTCCTCTAACCAATGTCTTTGGTCCCATGTCATTTTGATTTACCAATCTCAAGTTATGGCCTTTGACTTAAAGTCCCTTTTTGTTGACTTTTGAAAATGACCTATAATGTTGAAATTGATAGCTTTTTGTGAGAGCATTTCTTGGACTTGAAGTATGAAGATGAGTTGTAGGAAATGTCTTTCTCTTCAAAATGAGCTTTGGATGGAATTTTTCTGATAATCCATGTGAAAGTTATGCCCTGGTCAATTTCAGTTGACTTTTTCAGCTGTCCAAATATAGTAACTTTTGCATCTTTGATGATTTCTGAGCCAAATTTTGAGAATCATGATCAAGCATTGATCAAATGATGTTTGTGGCTTCAAAATGATATATTGACCAAAAATTTGAACTTTTGACTGTCAAATGACCATTTTGCCCCTACAGTTGACTGTAGTGCAATCTAGGGTTTTGACTGTGCAATTTTGAGCTGAATGCCTTGAAACTTGATATGAGTATGCTTGACCATATTTGTAGGCATGTGGGACTTGATTGGGCCTTTGAAAACTTCATTTTCTTGATCAGAACTCAAGCCTTAGTTTTGACTGTATAGGAGACAGTTGAGCTGCACAACCCTTGGGGAATTTTGTGACTTGGCTTGGCAATTTCTTGAAGAATATGGGAGGGCAAATTTTGGGGTACAACAGTTGCCCCTGTTCAATCTTATTAGACCTGAGGATGCAGATTGGCTGACGTGCCTTTCGTAATCCGAGGGTAAAAGATGATTGGACACTAGAGTGCCCAGAAATTTGCGCTCACATGTTAGCAGTGTGATGGGGGAATGGGATTATAGATGCCATTTGGAGATTGCTGGATAGGATGATGGGCTTATAGATGCCATCTGGATGTTGATCGCGTAAGAGATTCCTTAGCGAGAACCTGCATACCTGCAAAACAGAAAAAATGAGTACCTGACACGTTGCAGGAACTGGTTTTCAGATGCTTGGCATAGATATGTCCTGACTGGTTACAGGAGCTGAGTCTGGAGCTTCAAACGCTGATGAATGAACCAGAGATGGTTACTGCCTTAGCATGAATGGTAAGAGAACCTTGGGCGATTTTAACTTCAACAACGCTCGTTGAGAAAAATCTTGGCGGGAATTACCATCTTTGCAGTATCGGGAAGAAAATCATAAGCTATTATAATCTGAAGGGAAATCACCTCACTCGCCGGAGAGGGAATCATAGGAAAAGGAATTGTCACCTCACACACCGTCGGAGAGGGAACCATAGAAAATTATGATCTGAAAGGGAATCACCTCACTCATCGTCGGAGAGGGAATCATAGGAAAAGGAATTGTCACCTCACACACCGTCGGAGAGGGAACCATAGGAGACTATCACCTCACACTCGTCGTCGGAGAGGGAAACATCTGAAAAAGGACTTACCACCTCACACACCGTCGGAGAGGGGACCATAGGAGAATATCACCTCACACTCATCGTCGGAGAGGGAAACATCTGAAAAAGGGATTACTACCTCACACACCGTCGGAGAAGGGACCATCACTTCTGCTGAGTCTTTATCAGAAAAATCTGTTGGGAGTCGATTTAGCTGGACTAGAGAAGGCCTTGAAATATGTTTGAGAATGATGTGATGAAGGAATCTGAGACGATTGCTACTCCAAATCTATGATGAAGGAATCTGGGACGATTACTACCTCAGCAGAATGATGAAGGAATCTGGGACGATTGCTACCTCAGCAGGATGATGAAGGAATCTGGGACGATTACTACCTCAACGGGTGACGAAGGAATCTGGGACGATTACTACCTCAGCAGGATGATGAAGGAATCTGGGACGATTACTACCTCAGCGGGATGATGAAGGAATCTGGGACGATTACTACTCCAAATCTATGATGAAGGAATCTGGGACGATTACTACCTCAGCAAGATGATGAAGGAATCTGAGACGATTGCTACTCCAAATATATGATGAAGGAATCTGGGACGATTACTACCTCAACGGGTGGATGAAGGAATCTGAGACGATTGCTACTCCAAATATATGATGAAGGAATCTAGGACGATTACTACCTCAGCAGGACGATGAAGGAATCTGAGACGATTGCTACTCCAACGGGTAACGACTTTTATCTGTTGATCGTTCTTTCCTGAAAAGGTAACGAATTAGTTGTATGCAATGTCATAATGCATGAGTTGCCTGATTTTAAGATGTTCTTAAAAATAAATGAGATTGGGGTGATATGATGCGTCTATGCATGCTATAATGATGTATGTGACGTTTTATGAATGTGTTTTTTCGTCTAGGAAAGTAAATCCTTGACGGGTGCCAGGAAGTCGTATCCTGGGCTGATATTGAAGAATAGATTTTGCTTCTGCTGGGGATGATGACTGCAAGAATCCCGGTAGGAGAAGATGACTCCGTTGCGGAATAACTTGGCAAACGGAAGGATCTGCGGGGAGCAAAGATATTCTAGCGACCATGCTGGGAAGCAATACTCTGTGGGAAGAGGGATGCTTTGCTGAATGTTGACAGTAGTTTGCTGAGGATACCCTTGTTGTATAGGAAGTAGTTGATGAACTTCGCCGGGGTAAGAAGACTTCGGCGACGACGCTCTTTCCGTGGCTTTTGGCTGAGGATAACCCAGTTATATCCTGTTAAGGAAATAACTCTTTAAATCAAGCCGGACGACGCGTTCGTGCTCTGCGAGGGTAAGCTTCCAGAATCTACTGGGGGTAGGCTTACTGCTTGGGGATATGAATTCCATCTTCCCTGGGGAACTGGATTGGATTCTCTGGGGAGGTTTTGAACTGTATTGGTTACGTTCTTCCACGGAACCTACCCTGATACCTTGGAGGATAGAACAATCAGATTGCTTAGACCGCCCTCTATTGCCTCTGTTTCTATGGGGGACCTGTGAAGTGCTGATAGTTGTTGAGGGTCAAACCTTCTTCTGGTGGACAGATGGCAGGACATAGTCTTACGCTTTAATCCCTAATTTTTGCCTGAACTGCCCTTTCGAGTTTTCAGTCCACCGGGATACCTATTTTTGCCCAAGCCGCCTTTTCAGGTTTTCGACTTGCCGGGTGTACAGATTTTTATTTCATCCCTTCATTTTGCCCGAACCCTTTTGGTTTGCCGGGAAGCCCTTATTTTTTTGCCTAAGTGTGTCAACCTAGCGGGTCTTTGATTTTGCGTAGTATTTTCCGACTATGTCCATGCTCTTAGGATGCAGGTAGGTGCCCCTGGCTGCTTGTGTTGCCATATTACCAGAAGGTGTCTGATCGTGCAAGACTCGTTGCTGGAGTGCCCCAAGTGACTCAGGTGGAGATTTGCCCCAGGCTTTTTGGCCTTTTTGAAAGATTCTCTGGATCTTGACTTAACTGCCCCAGATGGTGGACAATAGTCATGCCATGCCCCTTGATTGGAAGTGCTTTTGTTCACTAGGTATTCATCGTGCGAATTTCCCTGCTGTTCAAACAAAAAGTCATATGCAAACAAAGTTATGTTAAAAATGCAAAGCCTATGTCTGTCTTGAAGATTTTGAAAATGCATTCTTTTTTTTCATAAAACATGTGAATGTTTGTAAAACATGATGTCAACTCGTTATTTTACTGTAGGCCTTAAGGAGTCAGGATACCTTTCGTCACAGTACGCTTTCGAACTAACCCATGCTTCAGCTAGGACTTTTAAGGGTTATAACGTGGCCTGGTTCACGGTTTAAGAAACAAGGGATAAAGGCTCGAATTTTATTTGTACCCACCCGCTCTTCGTGATGTTCTCCAAACCTAAACTCAGTTGATCATACGTTAGACCTTGTTTGAGTCTTTGTCCTGATGTTCCAATGATGGTTCAGATATTGATGGTTTATTTTAAATAGGCAGTCATTTTTTGTCGAGGGTTTGTAAGACCTCTTTCTTCTTTGATTTTGTTATCCCTATTTTTTTTGCCTGAACTGTTTCCTTTTTGGAATTACAGTCAGCGGGATGCCCCAGTTTTATAAGTCCTCTTTGTAGGTTTAGACTTTTTGGGCTTTTCATTTATGAATTTTGATGATGACTACCTGTCCTTGTGATTGTTCTGAACCATCACTGTCTTTCTTCGTTTCGTAAAGACTTCTTTGGTGCCATTCGTTATGCACTTGGATCAACTGAGAGAACTACCCTGCCCCAGGTTATGATTAAGGGTTTCAATTTTCGAAAATAAAAACTCCTACTTCTTTGGCTCAGAGGGGTTGACGAGGGATTATCATCCTTATAACTCCAGTGTTTGGGAATTGAAACAATGCCTGTACCTCATCAGCGGGGTCTGTTCAAAAGCATACTATAGATTATGGTATCGTTTTCGTCATCCTCCCTCAAGAGGCTTAGAATTAACGAAAGTTGACATCAGAAAAAATATGAAAACAATTTGCATATAGTGAATGCGAATATATTGATTCAAAATAGACATAAGCGATGCATTAATGGAATAACAATGTTTTAACATGAATAACTGTTTGAACAATCAAAGAAAATACAACTTGAACATTTGAATGAACAAAAGACGTTCTCGATGACTTGGTGTAGGATCAGTGTTCAAACTCGACCTCCTTGGCGTCAATCAAATCTTGGATCTTGTTCTTCAAGGTCCAACAGTCGTCGGTGTCATGTCCAGGACTGTCAGAATGGTAGGCACACCTCACGCCCGGGTTGTACTTGGGAGAGGAAATGTCAGGATTTTGAGGAGGATCCTTAAGTGTGATCATTTTCGCCTTCAGCAATTGCTGTAATGCCTGAGACAAAGACATGTTGATGTCAGTATACTTCCTATCTTGATGCTTTATCTTACGCCTATTGCTCTTTCTTGGTTGAACGGGCGTGGGATCAGAAATCTGGATTGCCCCTACATCATGATGAACCTTTTTACCGTGTATAGCCTTGGACTCCTTCTTCCCACTGTGGGGCTTTTGCTGAGCATCAGCAGGTGCGGTTTCTTGAATCTTCCCCGACTTGATACCAGCTTCGATTCTCTCCCCGGTCAAGACAAGATCTGTAAACCCAGCAGCAGAATTCCCAATTAGGTGGTGGAAGAATGGACCAGACAGGGTCCCCAAGAACATGTCGACGAGCTCGCGGTCAGTCAGAGGTGGTTGTACCCTTCCAGCAAGGTCCCTCCATTTTTGAGCATACCCTTTGAAGCCTTCGCCTGTACCCATAGACATCCCCTGAAGCTGAGTACGCGTGGGAGCGAGGTCAGCATTATACTGGTAGTGTTTGTAAAATGCAGTGGCTAAGTCTTCCCAGGTACGGACGTTGGCTCCATTCAGTTGATAGAACCACTCGAGCTGAGTCCCTGAAAGACTCTCTTGGAAGAAATGGATCCATAAGTTTTTGTCAGCTGTATAGGGCTGGATCCTCCTTGTATAAGCCCTGAGATGCAACTTAGGACAGGATGCCCCGTCGTATTTAGCAAAGGCAGGTACCTTGAATTTGCGCGGGATCACTACCCCAGAAGACAGACCTAGATCCTCGAAGTCCAGGCCAGGCACCTTTTGTATCTCCATAGCACTGAGCCGGTCTTCCAACTGTTTGTACCTGTCCTCAGCCGGAGGGTACTGTTCATCGTTGAAATCTGTCTCATTGTCGGAGACCACTGGGCTAAGCACCTCTCTCTCATGGTGACTGCTTTCCCTCACAGACGGAGTAGTCCTCTCAGTTTCAGTCTGCGGTGTATTCCCAGATCTGCGTCTAGGGCTGAACAAAACAGTCCTCTTCTTCTTCTTTTCCTTCTTCAAGAGGAGAGCTTTCAGATCTTGTTGCCCCTGGGTCAAGTTCATGATTAGCCCTTGGAATTGGGCATTCTGAGCCTGGAGGGCCTTGATAGACTGCTCAGCTGATGATTCAGGATTCATGACGATCGGCTGAAATAAACAGCGAAGAAGGTAAGTAACCTGCAGAGAAAGGGTACCTGTTATGCAATGATATGTATGACATGCATGCAATGATTTCAAGGACCTCGCAGGGTAAACAGAGAAACTTATTAGAGTTGGGAACCGGTAGCTTGATTGTAAGAACTTCATTTTGTTGAGAGTCCTTCGTCAAGGGTCAAAGGCTCACCATATCAAGTGGGTCATAGCCCCTGACTTTAGTCATTATGTCTGGTTTTGACTTCCAAACAACCTCGGTTGGGGGAACCTTCTTCGAGAGTCAAAGCTCACCATATCCAGTGGGTCATAGCCCCCGACTTAAGTCATCAACCTTGGCTAGAGGAAAATAAATCCCCTTTTGCCCCTTGCTGGACAGTTGATTCATCAGGACCTGCATCACAAGCCCTTGAGATCCTTGAAATGGATTAGTCCTTATGCAGGATGCATGCAATGGTATGATGTTATGATATGCATGGAGTAATGTAGGTAAACCCTGTTATGAGTCCAGATTAAGGACTGTAAACGAACCCTGCAAGAAACTCATGTGTTAGATAACAAGCATGCAAGTAGTCAAGTTTGAAAGCACACAAGTCACACAAGACAGCCCTTAGAGTTTAGGTCAGCATGAAGTTTGGGGTACTACCCTCTTGAAGTTGGTGGGCTCAAAACCTGTCCTATCAGAAGTAATCGGGTTCTAAGGGTCCCAATATCATTGGATTGCTTTCATTGTTCATCGTTTCGATTTAGCCACTGAACTGGCGACCGAAATATTCCAGGAAAGCAACCCTCAATTGAGCGTAGTATCGAGTATCAACCAACCTCGGACTGCACCAAAGTAAGTTATCTCATTACCCTAAAGAGGCCAAGATAGTTCAATTAAGGTTCCTAAGGTCTGTTGATGCTTCACGACACCACGCGGAGGCCCCGTACTCTCCTTGACTGAACTCAAGGGTTACCGGTACACACCAAAGTGCCACATCAACGTAGCAGACTGTTTCAACCATGTCGGTATACCCCGCACAGTTCCCTCACAGCCTTGTTGCTACTTTCTAAGAAGGTATCCCCCAGATCCGGGTTAGGATCTATAGAACTCCCAAGCAACCCACAATTTTAAAGCACACAAAGCAATACAATTGAAAACATAGTTATGACCTAGCCCTAAGGTACACCTCACTTTAAGTTTAAGGGTCCCCAGCAGAGTCGCCAGTTCTGTGATCGGTGGATCTGGAACTGACTGTTTAACGCTGGTTCGCGAAATGTCGCGGAAGCAAGAGTCGCCACCGTCTTTTATTTTCTCCAAATGGAAAGGACAAAAGCACAGAAAAATTCCTTAAAGAGATTGCTCTCGGTTCGGGAGGTAGGTTATAGAAAGGGAAGGTGTTAGCACCCTTTCTATCCATGGTTATCCATGGGCTCTTAGATACTTGCTCATTTGTGTTTTCAAAATTGTTTGTTTGCTTTTCAATGTGGGTTAAAAAAGTTTCTTTGAAAAATTTCAGTTTGACTCTTGTATCGGTCCTCAAGAGTGTTTGAAAAATGCTTTTGAAAGCTTTTTGAAAATGTGTTGGTGTGAAAAGAGTTTTTGATTTGTTTTGAAATTAGAGCAAGTATCTAGAGTCGTCTACCTACCCTAAGGAATTCGTCTGTGTAAATGTCCTTTAAAGTAGTGCCATCCCACCATTGAGAGGTAGGTAGCACCACCGTTGGAGGTGTTCGGGTCAATTCGAGTTTAGGGACATGGTGATCACCAGAGCAATGGGAAGACACCTTAGAAGCTACCCTCATGCCAGGTTCCCGGATCATGAGGACTTACTAAGACGTCCTCTACTCGACGATCACCTTTCGAAAGGCAACAGTGAGGCGTACCCTAGGGGTGGTGTGTGCGAATTGTGTGTCATGTTTCAGTTATTTGTCTTGTCATGTTTGTTATGATCTACGCTTGATTTTATTTTTAAGGCCATACATTCTTTCATGCTTATTTAACAGTTAAAAGTTGCGGGAAAATAAATCTACAACTATTACAAATGGCGCGGGTCCACATCGCCAAAATTAAACCGGACCCGATTTGACGGAAAATAAATAAAGCGAATAAAAGTGCGAAAAGTATAAATTGTTACAAGGCTTTGGGAGAGTTACATAATTATAATAAATGACATAAAATAAAAGCGCGAAATTAAATAAAGGTACGAATTAAAAGAATCATCGAAACGAGGGCGTTGGACCCTTTTGCAAAAAAAATTAAAATTAATGAGGAATTAGAATTAAAAATTAAAAGAAAATGTTTTTTTAGTATTTTTTGGTTATTAAAATTTAATAGCAAAAATAATTAATTAAAATTAAAATGAAACGTCAAACCCTAATTCTAATGGTTTTTTAGTTTATTGTGAAAATGTCATATTAACCTAAATTAAACCCTAATTTTTACTTATGTACATTTAATTATAAAAATAAATAAATAAATGAATGATATTGTGATAAGAAAAAAAAGGAAAATTTAAAAGGTATAAAAATTATCAATTAACCTAATTCTATATTTTTTTGGATTTTTAGTGGTTAAAAAGAATTAAAATGGCAACCTAATTAAAACTAAACATTTACATGTTAATTTATTTAAAAAAAATAATTAAAATAAAATAAATATTATATTTTTGCCTTTTCTGATTTTTGTGTATTTTTTGATGTTTTCATATTTTGTAAAAATATTGAATTAAATTAAAACAACAAAACAAATAAAAATAATAATTAAAAAGATATGAGAGAAATAAAAATATTTGCAAACCAGGGTGGGGGTGTAGTCCCAATTTGTGAGGTTTTGTTTCAGCAAATCAGGCCCAATGGCTTGAAACCCATTTGACTTTTCCAATTTGTGTGCCAGCGTTGACCTGGACATAGCATGTTCCTTGCATCCACGCCTTTGATTTGAATTGGTGGGACGCGTGGACGATCAGGCTTTGAGGTGTATGGTATGTCCTGGATGTTAGCGTTGCATAGGATTTTGTATTGAAAAATATTATGGAGATGTTTGATACTCAAAGTCATGATTTTATGGATTTTTCTATTATTTTGATAGACATATCTTCACGAAATAATAGAAATCAAATTTGATCTTTTCTTGTATTCGGAAAAAATAGATTTTTAAGTCAAATGACTTGTATGTTGGACCTTAGAATAGAATAAGCCCTTCCACTGGAGGAGAGGAGTAGCAATTCATTCCTACAAACAATAAGATTTTATCCGAAATATCGACAGATTCTTGCAGAGTTAGAACCAAAAAGGTATTAAAAAGAAAAAAAGATCCACCGTTCAAATTTCATTTCTATCCAATTTGAATATCAGAATAGTGGATATAGTTATGATTCAATAGCTTAGGTCCACTTACTTTTTTTTAGAATCTTTTCCTTTTTTGATTCAAGAAAATATCATATTCTAAAAAAATAAATATATATATATATATAGAAAAGAATACCATTTTACTTTCTAACTCGAATGAGTTTACTCTATTCGAATGATAACAAGAACTTAATAGAGTTGAAATTCGATTTTTTAATGAAATTCAACTATTAATTAGTTTTTTTTATTACAAACAGAAACTTCTTACAAATATCAAGAATATTTCTATATCTTCCTTCAAATAGGAATACTACTGTTATCATTTTTTGATACAAAAAGCCCCTTATCGGATTTGAACCGATGACTTACGCCTTACCATGGCGTTACTCTACCACTGAGTTAAAAGGGCGGCGTTTGAGTAAATTCCCCAATACGGAATCAGCCAATATGAAGATGAGTTTAGTACATCTATTTGTTACTGCATATACTTATTCTATATCTATTATTATAGATAGATATACAAAATAGATATATACAAAATTGGTATATCAATCTGACGAAATAGATATATATATATCTAAATCTGATTTAGATATATGTACATTTAGATATATGTACATTTAGATGTATGTACATAGATCTATTTTTTGTACATAGCAACTCATTAACGAACAAAAAATTGGATTTAATAGTGAAAAAAGAATTAATTCATATTGGATTTGATAAATAGGAATGAAATTTTTCAAAACCGATTTGAATTGAAGTCATCTTCATCATAACACGAAATTCATTTCATTGATACATGGACCCCTAATTCCAATATTTCCGAATCTTTGATAAATGGATTCTATCCTGTCCCTCAACTCAATTCTTATTGATCTTCATCCTTTTTTACTCAATTTCCGGATTCATTCGCATTTTTGTATTTCCCAACTTAGTGTGAAATACAAATATACCCAATTTCATCTTCTTAACACTGAATGAAAGTGAAAGAAATAAGGTGTTAATGCCCCCCTGTTCCAGCAAATCAATTCTTTCCACAAAGTCTTCTATGTTTATTTTGGTTTCTTTCGCATTACTTCGTTTTATTTTCTATTTTGTTGAATTCTATAGATTGGTGATTGGAATGAACAATTTAGAAATCAAAAGGATGAATCAAAAAATTGTAAGGAATTCTGAAAGATGGGAAGATCCTTTTGATCGAATCATATCATTCCATTATATTGACAATTTCAAAAAACTGTTCATACTATGAACATAGTAGAATGGAAATCGGGCAAGGAGGCCCCCATCGTCTAGCGGTTTAGGACATCTCTCTTTCAAGGAGGCAACAGGGATTCGACTTCCCCTGGGGGTAGGGTACTACGAAAGGAAATGGATGATTTATACAGACCTGGGGCTTGAACCCAGGTCTTATGCCTTGCCAATACCTTCTCAGACCAACTGTACCAACCAAACGCGTTTGTAATATAATACATAAACAAATAATATAAAAAAGAAACAAAGCTATTAGTGGAGAGCGCGCGAAATTTTGAATAAGCGTATCATGTGTTGCCACGCTTCATCGTCCCCACTATCCCTGAAACAAAACACAAAAGCAACGGTTTTGGACCCGTTGCATTAGGCAAGCTTCAAGAAAATAGCGACTAGCGCTATGGTGATCATAAATTAGGCGCAATAGCTGGTTTGTGATCGTTTCCATGTGCTGAGTCTAGTGGTCATAATCTTGAGGCTTAATTTTTCCTTGTTTCCAAAGCCCTAAATTTGAGTTTCTGAAAACCCTAACAGTTGTCAATGGCGAATCTCTAAATATGGCATGAAAACGAAATTAAACTGCATGATTAGCTTCAGAATATGTTAGTCAACATGAATGCATAGAAAAAACATAATGAAAGTGTCTGAATGTGAAAACACGATTATGCATTTTGTTTGACACAGTTTGAGTTCATGATACCGATTCAGGGCGTTTTGGTGGTTGATATTGATTGGAATACCTTCAGGAATGCTTAAGGAAGCTATTGAAATAGGTTTGGTGTCTCGAATCAATCTCTAGCACTGATTTCAGATTTGAGTTTTATCAACAATTTTCCAAGTTTGTAATGGAGTTTTCAGCGCAGCTTGGAGTCCAATGCCATTAGGTTTAGGTTCAGGCCTTTGTAGTGAATGTATTAGGTCAAGAAAATTGGATCAAATCTCTCATAATCATGGCTTTTGAATATTTGATTTCTTCATATCTTTTTCATATCTTTTCAAGTGTTCTTTGTGTCAATTAGGCTCCAATCACACCAATTCTTTCCATAATTGAACAAGCATGAAATATTGAGTCCAAATCATGCATAAAAAGATTGGTTTTGTTAGGTTAGATATTTTTCATGTATTTAAATAATTTAAATGAATTAATATTAATATAAATTCAAATAAATAAATAAAAATTGAGAAAATACTTCCCTTTGGGCCAAGTGGTCGTGCCTAGGCTTAGAATGATGAATCATGGAAGAAAAATGGGCCCATTAGCAAATTTAGGTCATTTGAAGTAAAGTTGACTTTTCAAAATTCCCAAAAATTTCCCAACTTCCACAAGGCATAACTTGCTCAATTTTTAAGCTTTTCACATGTTCTTGGACATTTTGGAAAGGTCTTTGAGTCCTCTAACCAATGTCTTTGGTCCCATGTCATTTTGATTTACCAATCTCAAGTTATGGCCTTTGACTTAAAGTCCCTTTTTGTTGACTTTTGAAAATGACCTATAATGTTGAAATTGATAGCTTTTTGTGAGAGCATTTCTTGGACTTGAAGTATGAAGATGAGTTGTAGGAAATGTCTTTCTATTCAAAATGAGCTTTGGATGGAATTTTTCTGATAATCCATGTGAAAGTTATGCCCTGGTCAATTTCAGTTGACTTTTTCAGCTGTCCAAATATAGTAACTTTTGCATCTTTGATGATTTCTGAGCCAAATTTTGAGAATCATGATCAAGCATTGATCAAATGATGTTTGTGGCTTCAAAATGATATATTGACCAAAAATTTGAACTTTTGACTGTCAAATGACCATTTTGCCCCTACAGTTGACTGTAGTGCAATCTAGGGTTTTGACTGTGCAATTTTGAGCTGAATGCCTTGAAACTTGATATGAGTATGCTTGACCATATTTGTAGGCATGTGGGACTTGATTGGGCCTTTGAAAACTTCATTTTCTTGATCAGAACTCAAGCCCTAGTTTTGACTGTATAAGAGACAGTTGAGCTGCACAACCCTTGGGGAATTTTGTGACTTGGCTTGGCAATTTCTTGAAGAATATGGGAGGGAAAATTTTGGGGTACAACAGTTGCCCCTGTTCAATCTTATTAGACCTGAGGATGCAGATTGGCTGACGTGCCTTTCGTAATCCGAGGGTAAAAGATGATTGGACACTAGAGTGCCCAGAAATTTGCGCTCACATGTTAGCAGTGTGATGGGGGAATGGGCTTATAGATGCCATTTGGAGATTGCTGGATAGGATGATGGGCTTATAGATGCCATCTGGATGTTGATCGCGTAAGAGATTCCTTAGCGAGAACCTGCATACCTGCAAAACAGAAAAAATGAGTACCTGACACGTTGCAGGAACTGGTTTTCAGATGCTTGACATAGATATGTCCTGACTGGTTACAGGAGCTGAGTCTGGAGCTTCAAACGCTGATGAATGAACCAGAGATGGTTACTGCCTTAGCATGAATGGTAAGAGAACCTTGGGCGATTTTAACTTCAACAACGCTCGTTGAGAAAAATCTTGGCGGGAATTACCATCTTTGCAGTATCGGGAAGAAAATCATAAGCTATTATAATCTGAAGGGAAATCACCTCACTCGCCGGAGAGGGAATCATAGGAAAAGGAATTGTCACCTCACACACCGTCGGAGAGGGAACCATAGAAAATTATGATCTGAAAGGGAATCACCTCACTCATCGTCGGAGAGGGAATCATAGGAAAAGGAATTGTCACCTCACACACCGTCGGAGAGGGAACCATAGGAGACTATCACCTCACACTCGTCGTCGGAGAGGGAAACATCTGAAAAAGGACTTACCACCTCACACACCGTCGGAGAGGGGACCATAGGAGAATATCACCTCACACTCATCGTCGGAGAGGGAAACATCTGAAAAAGGGATTACTACCTCACACACCGTCGGAGAGGGGACCATCACTTCTGCTGAGTCTTTATCAGAAAAATCTGTTGGGAGTCGATTTAGCTGGACTAGAGAAGGCCTTGAAATATGTTTGAGAATGATGTGATGAAGGAATCTGAGACGATTGCTACTCCAAATCTATGATGAAGGAATCTGGGACGATTACTACCTCAGCAGAATGATGAAGGAATCTGGGACGATTGCTACCTCAGCAGGATGATGAAGGAATCTGGGACGATTACTACCTCAACGGGTGACGAAGGAATCTGGGACGATTACTACCTCAGCAGGATGATGAAGGAATCTGGGACGATTACTACCTCAGCGGGATGATGAAGGAATCTGGGACGATTACTACTCCAAATCTATGATGAAGGAATCTGGGACGATTACTACCTCAGCAAGATGATGAAGGAATCTGAGACGATTGCTACTCCAAATATATGATGAAGGAATCTGGGACGATTACTACCTCAACGGGTGGATGAAGGAATCTGAGACGATTGCTACTCCAAATATATGATGAAGGAATCTAGGACGATTACTACCTCAGCAGGACGATGAAGGAATCTGAGACGATTGCTACTCCAACGGGTAACGACTTTTATCTGTTGATCGTTCTTTCCTGAAAAGGTAACGAATTAGTTGTATGCAATGTCATAATGCATGAGTTGCCTGATTTTAAGATGTTCTTAAAAATAAATGAGATTGGGGTGATATGATGCGTCTATGCATGCTATAATGATGTATGTGACGTTTTATGAATGTGTTTTTTCGTCTAGGAAAGTAAATCCTTGACGGGTGCCAGGAAGTCGTATCCTGGGCTGATATTGAAGAATAGATTTTGCTTCTGCTGGGGATGATGACTGCAAGAATCCCGGTAGGAGAAGATGACTCCGTTGCAGAATAACTTGGCAAACGGAAGGATCTGCGGGGAGCAAAGATATTCTAGCGACCATGCTGGGAAGCAATACTCTGTGGGAAGAGGGATGCTTTGCTGAATGTTGACAGTAGTTTGCTGAGGATACCCTTGTTGTATAGGAAGTAGTTGATGAACTTCGCCGGGGTAAGAAGACTTCGGCGACGACGCTCTTTCCGTGGCTTTTGGCTGAGGATAACCCAGTTATATCCTGTTAAGGAAATAACTCTTTAAATCAAGCCGGACGACGCGTTCGTGCTCTGCGAGGGTAAGCTTCCAGAATCTACTGGGGGTAGGCTTACTGCTTGGGGATATGAATTCCATCTTCCCTGGGGAACTGGATTGGATTCTCTGGGGAGGTTTTGAACTGTATTGGTTACGTTCTTCCACGGAACCTACCCTGATACCTTGGAGGATAGAACAATCAGATTGCTTAGACCGCCCTCTATTGCCTCTGTTTCTATGGGGGACCTGTGAAGTGCTGATAGTTGTTGAGGGTCAAACCTTCTTCTGGTGGACAGATGGCAGGACATAGTCTTACGCTTTAATCCCTAATTTTTGCCTGAACTGCCCTTTCGGGTTTTCAGTCCACCGGGATACCTATTTTTGCCCAAGCCGCCTTTTCAGGTTTTCGACTTGCCGGGTGTACAGATTTTTATTTCATCCCTTCATTTTGCCCGAACCCTTTTGGTTTGCCGGGAAGCCCTTATTTTTTTGCCTAAGTGTGTCAACCTAGCGGGTCTTTGATTTTGCGTAGTATTTTCCGACTATGTCCATGCTCTTAGGATGCAGGTAGGTGCCCCTGGCTGCTTGTGTTGCCATATTACCAGAAGGTGTCTGATCGTGCAAGACTCGTTGCTGGAGTGCCCCAAGTGACTCAGGTGGAGATTTGCCCCAGGCTTTTTGGCCTTTTTGAAAGATTCTCTGGATCTTGACTTAACTGCCCCAGATGGTGGACAATAGTCATGCCATGCCCCTTGATTGGAAGTGCTTTTGTTCACTAGGTATTCATCGTGCGAATTTCCCTGCTGTTCAAACAAAAAGTCATATGCAAACAAAGTTATGTTAAAAATGCAAAGCCTATGTCTGTCTTGATTTAACAGTTAAAAAGTTGCGAGAAAAGTAAATTCTAAACTATTACAAATGGCGCGGGTCCACATCGCCAAAATTAAACCAGGACCCGATTTGACAGAAAATAAAGAATTAAAAGAAAAGTGCGAGAAAATTAAAAGGTTACATGGCCTTGGGAGAGATACATAAATATTACAAAGAAATAAAATAAATATGCGCATAAGAATTAAATCGAAACGAGGGCGTTGGACCCTTTTTGCGAAATTAAACTAATGAGGAATTAATTTAAAATTAAAAGAAAGAAAGAACTTGTTTTTTGGTATTTTTTAGTATTTTAGGATTTAATATGAAAAAAGAATTAACTAAAATAAATACGAACCCTAATTCTAGTGGCTTTTAATTTATTAAGAAAACATTGAATTTTAACCTAAATTAACCCTAACTTTTATATACAAATTTAATTATAAAAATAAATAATATTAAATATTTGATTATCATGAAAGAAAAATAAAAAGATGAAAATTAATCAAACCTAATTCTATGTTTTTTTAATTTATTATGAAAATATTAAATTAAACCCTAATTTAAAACTAATTAATTTACATGCAAATTTATTTACAAAAATACTTAAAATAAAATATTTATTATATTTTTGCTCTTTTCTGACTTTTATGTGTTTTTTTATATTTTTTGTGAAAATAATTAATTAATTGATCAAACACAATAATTAAAATAAAATAGAAATAATGAAAAAGGAAAATATTTTAAAATGGCAAACCTAGGGGGTATCAGTCCCCAAAGTGGAGGTTCAGTCCAAGAATTCTGGCCCATTTAGCATGGCCTTGTTGATTTTTTCTGGGAACATGCTGGCGCGTTGACTGGGACTATCATGTGCCTTGGATCTGGACCTTTGATTTGATGCAACTGGACAGGTGGATGTTGATTTTTTGAGGATGTACAATGGACCACAACATTATGCCTGCACATGAATATTATTTGAAAAAAATTATATGGAAAGGGTGGGGACCTGGGATCGAACCCAGGTCCTGAACATCACCAGTCTTATGCCTTGCCAATCGTGCTGAATGCGCGTGTTGTATAATAAAGAACAAACAAATATTTTAAGAACAACAACACGCGTTAGTACTTTTTAGCGCGAAATTTTAAAAGGACCAATCATCGCTGGCCAACACATCATCTTCTTCATTGATTTTGTTTTTCCTGAAAATACAAAGAAACAGGCAACGGTTTTGTTAGCGTTCTCCTAGGCCATCTATGGAAAAATAGCGATTAGCCATTAGGTGCTCATAAATTGAGCGCGAGTACAGGTTCAGGATCGTCTGAGTATGCTGAAGTGAATGGTCTAATTCTCATGCTCCAATTTTTCCTTGTTTTAAAATCCCTAATTTGGAATCCTGTAAACCCTAAAAATTGACAATGGTGAAATCGTATATAGCTTGCAAAAATTCAATCAAACGCATGGGTTAGCTTCAGAATTGCATAAGGAGTATGAATCAATGAACAAAATGTCATGAGGATGCCTGTAAATCAAAACACGAATATGCATTTTTCATGAAATATTTTAAGTTCTGTATACCGATTCTTGAGGTTTTGATGAATGTTTTTGATTGGGAATCGTTCAGTGAAGCTTCAGCAAGCTAATGAAACAAAAATCGTGCCTTGAGTCGCCCTAGAATGTGGTTTTCAGAATTGAGTTTCTTGCAAAAAAATTCAAGTTTGATAATGGGGTTTTGTGCAGCTTTTCTGGTCTTTCTGATTAGGTTTTTGTTCTATGCTTATGTATGAATCAATTAGGTCAACAAACTTGCTCAGAATCTCTTGCATTCATGGCTTTTGAGATTTGATTTTCAAGATCTTTTTTCAAATATTTTCCATGTGTTTTTGTACAAATTAAGATCAATTCTCTCCAAATCTTTCCCTATTTAATTTCACACGAATTATTGAGTAGATTTTGTGCACAAAAAGATTGTAAAACCTAGGTTAAATATTTTTCATGTATTTAATTTGATTTAAATGAATTATTATAAATAAAAATTCAAATAAATAAATAAAAAATGAAGAAATACTTCCCTTTGGGCCAAGTGGTCGTGCACATGCCATGGATGATGAATTATGGAAGAAAAATGGGCCCATTAGCAATTTTAGGTCATTTGAATCAATGTTGACTTTTCAAAATATCCAAAAATTTCCCAACTTCCACAAGGCATAACTTGCTCAATTTTTAAGTTTTGCTCATGTTCTTGGACATTTTGGAAAGGTCTTTGAGTCCTCTAACCAATGTCTTTGGTCCCATGTCATTTTGATTTACCAATAGCAAGTTATGGCCTTTGACTTAAAGTCCCTTTTTGTTGACTTTTGAAAATGACCTATAATGTTGAAATTGATAACTTTTTGTGAGAGCATTTCTTGGACTTGAAGTATGAAGATGAGTTGTAGGAAATGTCTTTATCTTCAAAATGAGCTTTGGATGGAATTTTTATGATAATCCATGTGAAAGTTATGCCCTGGTCAATTTACAGTTGACTTTTTCAACTGTCCAAATAAGGAAACTTTTGCATCTTGATGATTTTTGAGCCAAACTTTGAGAATCATGATCAAGCATTGATCAAATGATGTTTGTGGCTTCAAAATGAGATGTTGACCAAAAATTTGAACTTTTGACTGTCAAATGACCATTTTGCCCCTACAGTTGACTGTAGTGCAATTAGGGTTTTGACTGTGCAATTTTGTGCTGAAAGTCTTGAAACTTGATATGAGGATGCTTGACCATATTTGTAGGCATGTGAGACTTGATTGGGCCTTTGGAAACTTCATTTTCTTGATCAGAATAAAAACCCTAATTTGACTGCTTAGGAGGCCCTTGCACTGTGCAACCCTTGGGGAATTTTGTAGCTTGTCTTGGCAATTTCTTGAAGAATATGGGAGGGAAAATTTTGGGGTACAACAGTAAGGAATCAGGTTTGGATGTTTCGTATCCCACTCTCCTTTGATCTGATTGATCACAAGAGCGGAATCTCCGAAGACACTTAGAAACTTGATCCTTAGGTCGATCGCAGCTTGAAGACCCATGATGCACGCCTCATACTCCGCCATGTTGTTGGTACAGTTGAAACACAGCTGGGCAGTTAGTGGAGTATGAGTACCTTGTGGGGATATGATTATGGCGCCGATACCGTTTCCCAAAGCATTGGAAGCTCCGTCAAAGTGCATAGACCATCGGGATCCTTCCTCAGGTCCTTCATCCGGTCCAGGCACTTCACAATCTGTTACTATCATGATGCTTTCGTCCGGAAACTCGAAGTTCATTGACTGATAATCGTCGACGGCCTGATGTGCCAAGTGGTCTGCCAATACACTTCCCTTGATGGCTTTCTGGGTTGTGTACTGAATGTCGTATTCCGTCAAGATCATCTTCCATCTTGCAATTCTCCCAGACAGAGCAGGTTTTTCAAATATGTACTTTATAGGATCCATCTTTGAGATCAACAAGGTAGTGTGAGTCAGCATATACTGTCTCAGCCGGCGAGCAGCCCATACCAAAGTGCAGCAAGTTTTCTCAAGTAGTGAGTATCGGGTCTCACAGTCGGTAACTTTTTGCTAAGGTAATAAATGGCATGCTCTTTTCGGCCAGACTCGTCATGCTACCCCAACACACACCCCATTGAGTTGTCAAGCACTGTCAGGTATAGTATCAGAGGTCTCCCTTCAACCGGTGGCATAAGGATGGGTGGTTCTTGGAGATACTCTTTGATTCTGTCGAAAGCAGCCTGACATTCATCGTTCCAACGTACTACCTGATCTTTCTTCAGCAGCTTGAAGATTGGCTCACAGGTAGCAGTCAGATGTGAGATGAATCGAGCAATGTAATTCAGGCGTCCTAAAAAGCCTCTGACTTCCTTCTCTGTCTTGGGAACTAGCATCTCTTGAATAACTTTGACCTTAGCAGGGTCCACTTGAATTCCCTTGTCACTTACCACGAAGCCTAGCAACTTCCCAGATCTTACCCCGAAGGTGCACTTGTTCGGGTTCAATCTCAGCTTGTATAGTTTCAGACGGTCAAACAACTTCTGCAGATGATCTAGGTGCTCTTCCTCAGTCTGGGACCTTGCGATCATGTCGTCAACATACACCTCTATCTCATGATGGATCATATCATGAAATAAAGCAACCATGGCACGTTGGTAGGTTGCCCCAACGTTCTTTAGTCCAAAAGGCATGACCTTGTAGCAGAAGGTGCCCCACTGAGTAACAAATGTAGTCTTTTCCATGTCCTCAGGTGCCATCTTGATCTGATTGTAACCTGAAAAGCCATCCATGAAAGAGAACACCTTGTGCTGAGCTGTATTATCAACAAGGACATCAATGTGAGGTAAAGGGAAATCATCCTTGGGGCTGGCCCTGTTCAGATCCCTGTAGTCGACACACATTCTGACCTTACCGTCCTTCTTAGGTACCGACACCACATTAGCAACCCACTGAGGGTAAGAAGTCACTGCAAGGAACCCAGCATCAAACTGCTTTATAACCTCGGCTTTAATCTTCTCAGACATCTCTGGATGCATACGGCAGACCTTTTGCTTAACCGGAGGGCAATCTTCCTTAGTTGGCAAGTGATGGACCACAATGTCGGTATCCAACCCGGGCATGTCTTCGTAGGACCAGGCAAAGATCTCCATATAATCATGCAGCATTTGATTCAACCGTTGCTTCACGCTGAGCTCTAGATTGGCACCAATCTTTACCTCTTTCCTGTCTTCCTCAGTACCCAAGTTTATTGTTTCCACTGGCTCTTCATGGGGTTGAATTGCCCTCTCTTCCTGAAGCAACAGTCTTGCAAGCTCACCAGGCACTTCGCAATCATCTTCACCTTCGTCTTCGGCTAAGTTGATCGGATTTTCGAAGTCATAACTGGCAGTAGCAGAGTCGTTATCAGTGAGATCCAGAGTGGATTGAAACCTGTATGAGTGAGTGTGTGTGTAAATACAGCTGTTTTGAAATATATGTAACGGAAAGAAAGACAGAAAAGGAGCATAAGATTTGCAATGCGAGAAAACGTCCAAGATTTTTATTTATGATATATGAAATGACAATTTATATGCCCTCACAAATGAAACCGCGGTGCCTCGGGTAAGACACCGGGCCATAGAGTTTATTTATTGTTTATTACAAATAACGAAACAAAGAAATTTATTACTGCGTCACAAAGGTAACAGGAGTATGGTCTTTGGCAATCCAATTGGTCAATCCGCCTTCGGTCGTCGGGTAGATCCAGCTATTGAATTCAGCCTCATCCACTTCGTTGTCTTCCCCAACATCATTCACTCCTGGATTTGTAATGAACACAGGAGGTCTTCCGGTCTTCGCTTTCCGCATAGCTTTCTGGCCCTCTGCAGTAAAACCCAGCCCAAATTTGTCAATCTTCTGTGTAAAATCTGGAAGCCTGCCCCAGTTAGCACAGTCACCCTTCTGAACCACAGCCCGGGCATCCTTCAGGGAAGCCATCTTCAAAGGAACATTTTCTTCTGCTGCTGTTTCTGCTGCTGCTGCAATTGGAAGCACCTCCTCGAAATGCTGAAAGGGGGTTTCAATAAACTCCCCATCCATCTCAATGTATCTGAAGGAATTCAGGTGGCTTACCATATACTCCTCCTCTCCTTGCACAGTGACGATCCTCCCTCTGACGGGGTACTTCAGCTTCTGGTGCAAGGTTGAGGTCACTGCCCCAGCCTTATGTATCCAAGGTCGACCCAATAGACAAGAGTAAGATGGACGGATATCCATCACATAAAATGTAGAGTCAAACACCTGAGAGCCCACACGAATCGGAATGTCAACCTCTCCATGAACCATCATTTTTGAACCGTCAAAGGCCCTGACGATGATATTGCTGGGTTTCAATTCCAGGCCTTCACAATCTAAACGGTCCAAAGCCTTCTTGGGCAGCACATTCAAAGAAGAACCAGTATCCACCAATACATGTGCCAGAGTAGTGCCTCTGCATTCGATAGAGACATGCAGGGCATCATTGTGGTCTCTTCCCTTCGCGGTCAGGTCAGCATCTGAGAAACCCAAGCCATTGTCTGTTGTCAGATTTGCTACGCAATCAGTGAACTGGACTGCAGATGTCTCATGTGGCACATGGGCCGTCTTGAGGAATGAGATTAAGGCCTTAGCATGGGCCTCGGAGCACAGCAATAAAGAGAGCATGGAGATTTTGGAGGGCGTGTGCCCCAGCTGTTCCACAACATTGAAGTCACTCTTCTTTATTATTTTTAGAATCTCCTCCATTTCTTGTTGGGAGGCTTCAGCAGTTACAGGTATAGGTGCCTCCATCTGGGCAGGCTCACCTTCAATTCCTTTGCCCCGAGCATTGGATGACTCGGCAGCAGGAGAAACAACTTGATCGGCAATAGGAACAGGTACACTTGTAGGAGTTATAAGAAGTGGTCTTCGAGCAGCAGGAGGTGCAATGTCAGGCGAGAAGAGCCTGCCACTGCGGGTGACTTTGGCTGGGCCAGTGATATCACAGATGCTGGCGCCAGTGCTAAATTCTTGTTTAATCCCATTCACATACACATCTGCCCCATAATGCCAGGGGATAGCTTTATCAGATACATAGGGCAGGGGCCCCGGAACAGTGATAACAATAGGTGCGGCGGTCATGATTTGGACGGGCTTCTTCGGGAGAGCCTTGATTGGATTATTGAATATGGTAACCACAGAAACTTCTTCCACCGGAACCGACTGAACAGCAGACTTCTTAAACAGAATCTCCTTGCTATCCATTAGGCTTTGGATGCCTAACTTCAGCAAGGGACAACCAGATAGGGACACAGTACATAACAGGCAACCCTCACTGCAACCTGGAAATAAACCGGCCAGCAGCAGGTTCTTCTTGACAGTCTTCAGAGGAGTGGCTAGATCATCCACAGAAACAGCATAAACATCTTCATCAACAGCATTTACCCCATGCTGAGGCATAGGAGCAGTAACTACATTTGGCCTCTCAGGAGCTTCGAACTGTATCTCCTTTGCGTCGATAAGGTCTTGCACCTTACTTCTTAATGCCCAACAGTAATCAGTGGAATGCCCCGGGCTATCAGAATGGTAAGCACAACGAGCATTCGGGTTGTACTTAGGAGATGTAGTATTGTGGAACTTCGGAGCCTCTCTGACAGTCACTAAATTGGTTGAGAGCAACTGTGGCAAGATTTGGGATAGGGTCATGCTTAACCGGGTAAACTCTCTCCGGGGTCTTTCAGCCCCTTGAGGATTGGTTGGCCGAGGAGCGGCAGCAGGCTTGGCAATCGTTACCGCACTGACAGATTGGCGGCGCTCAAATCTTTCTGATCTCCGGGAGCCATATACATCACTAGCCTCTTTTTTGAAGGGTTTCTTCTCAGAACTAGACGATGCACCCTTCAGAATCTTACCAGACTTTAACCCAGCCTCAATTCTCTCTCTAGTCAGAATCAGATCCGTGAACCCTGCAGACGAATTCCCAATGAGATGGTTGAAAAATGGCCCAGATAGGGTCCCCAAGAACATGTCTACCAACTCCCGATCAGTCAACGGAGGCTGCACCCTGCCAGCCAGATCTCTCCACTTCTGAGCGTACTCCTTAAAACCTTCACTTGAACCTAACGACATACCCTAGAGTTAGGTACGTGTAGGGGCAAGGTCGGCATTATACTGATACTGCTTATAGAAAGCAGTAGCCAACTCCTCCCAGTTACGAACCTTGGTCCCATCCAGCTGATAGAACCATTCGAGATGAGTCCCTGAAAGACTCTCCTGGAAGAAGTGGATCCATAAATTCTTATCCGCTGAGTACGGTTGGATCTTCCGAACATAGGACCTGAGATGTAGCTTGGGACAAGACGCCCCGTCATACTTAGCGAAAGATGGTGCTTTGAACTTATGAGGAATAATCACACCAGTAGACAAACCCAGATCTCCGAAATCCAGCCCAGGTACCTGTTGTATCTCCATAGCATTCAGCCTATCCTCCAGCTGCTTGTAACGGTCTTCTGCAGGAGGATATTGTTCTTCATCAAAATCAGTCTCGTTGTCAGAGACTACCGGACTAGGCCCCTTTTCTGCCTGAGGAGTACTCTTGCCAACAGAAGAACCAGCCTCTTCATGCTGCAGAGCATTGCCAAACCTTCGGACCGAGTTGAACAGAACAATTCTTCTCTTCTTCTTCTTCTCCTTCTTCAGGAGCATAGCCTTCAGCTCTTCTTGGCCTTGAGCCAAACCCTTGATTAATTCCTGAAATTGCGCATTCTGCGCCTGAAGAGCCTTGATGGATGTCTCGGTTGATGACGAGTCAGGATTCATGATGCTGAAATAAACAGCGAAGAACTGTAAGCAACCTGAAAAGAGGAAAACCTGCTATGCACATGATGAATGGAATGCGTATGATTTATGTTTTCAAAGACAATCGGGAATCAACTTTGTAAACAAAAAGGAACACACTTCATTAGATTCAATTTTTGAAAATGAAATTATTCAACAGGTTGCCCTTAGGCGTTACATGAAAGGGAATACTAAAAAGGGAAATGAAACTGTAAAAAGAACATCCAGAGCTCCTTATTGATCCCATGGTCTCCTCTTCTCAGTACGGATGTAGGCATTCAGAGCTCTCTCATTCTCCAACTGCTTTGTCAGCTTCTGGATCTTTAGTTCCTGCTCGTTGAACTTTTCCCGGTAAGAATCCCGCTCTTCTCGCAGTTGCGACCAAGATCTCTTCAATGTCTCGTAATCAGTAGGTATCTGAGGAGGAAGGACAGTCGGAGGAACATCATCTTTGTCAGGACACTCAAGAATGACGGGTCTGACAGCTTCATACGGCATACCTAACTTCTGAGCACGGATGCGAACCCATTTGTAGTAGGCTTCCATAGGTAAAGAAGTCTTTGGCCCTAACTCTTGTGGGTCAGCTTTATGAACTTTGTCCCAAGCCTTGATGAACCTACGACGCAACTCGTCACTATCCACCTGAAACTCGAAACTGATGTGAGGCACCAACATCTCATGGGGGCCTGCTCTTCTTGCTCTTCCAAACTGACGGAGTGCTAGACATGGATTGTAAGAGATCCCTCCTTGGGTACCAATCAGAGGAACATTAGGGTATTCCCCACATCGATCAATAACAGCTATCTCATCCAAACCTCTGCAAGTCCAAATGATGTCTTTGTCGGTGAGAGACATTAACCTATGAGCCTAACCTCTTCCTTCTTGATTCTTTAGTACGAACTTGGGGAGGTGCGAAATAAACCACCTCACCAACAAAGGGATACAACACCATAGGGTTCCTCGTCTTCGGGTAGTACGAGCATGAAGTTGTTGCAAGATGTCGCCCAAGAGAGTGGGCACCGGATTCTGAGACATGAAGATCCTTACGGCAGTGACATTGATGAAGTTGTCAGGGTTAGGAAACAAGACTAACCCATAGATTAGGAGAGCCAAGATGTCTTCATATGCCCTAAAGTCCAGGTCATTCCAGAAACTGTTAGCTTTACCAATCAGAAACTTTGCCAAGAAACCCTTAACTCCACTTCTAGTTACCCAGTTGTCTGTTACCTCTTGATGGGTCAGAGGAAGAGCTGCAGCAACATCCTCAAGCTTGAGGGTCTTTTCCCAACCAGTAAAGGGAGTCTGATCCAAGATAGGGATACCAAGCAAATTAGAGAACTCTTCCAGGGTAGGGACCAGCTGGAAGTCTTGAAAGGTGAAGCACTGGTACAGAGGGTCATAGAACTGGGTCAGAACACTCATCAACTGTTGATCCCGCTTTGCAGTGACTAAACTGAGAAGAGAACCATGCCTCTGAATGAAGTAAGTGGTATTTGGAATTCTGCTAACCAACTCATCAAGCAACTCAGGTGAACGAACAAAGTTGAACCGGATAGCATTCCTTCGCACAGGCATCATAATGTCCTACAAAACAGAGCAAAGGTGAAACCCTCTTGTCTTTGAAATGGTCAGTCCTTATGCAGGATGCATGCAATGCTCATGATGCTATGATGTTATGATAAAGCACACCACAAATAGATACAAAGGCAAACATGGTAAGGCACACAAGTCACACAAGGCAAGCCCTTAAAGTTTAGGCCAGCATGAGGTCTGGATACTACCCTCTTTCAGTTCATTGGTTCATACCTGTCCTATCAAAGTAACCGGGTTCTTAGAGGATCCCAATATCATTGACTACCCTCAATCGGTCATAACTCCAGCATCGCAATCTTTTCTTGCGGCCAGAACCATCACGAGAGTTTAGCCTCAATGGGCGTAGCATACTGCTACTGTTCTAAAGGCCAAGTTGTGTCAATTAAGGTTCTAAGGTTGTTGGTGCTTAATGACTCCTTAGAAGACCCATATTCTCCTCGTTGCGACACAAGGGATATCGGTACAGACCAAGGTGCCACACCAACGTAGCCACTGTTTCACCCGTGTCGGTCTACGCCGGACAGGTCCCTCACAGCTTATGCTACCTAAATAGGGTATCCCCAGATCCGGGTTAGGATCTATGTAACTCCCATGCAACCCACAATAATAAAGCACACAAATCAATACAATTGAAAACACAGTTATGAACTAGCCCTAAGGTACACCTCACTTTAAGTTTTGTTTCCCAGCAGAGTCGCCAGTTCTGTGATCGGTGGATCTGGAACTGACTGTTTAACGCTGGTTCGCGAAATGTCGCGGAAGCAAGAGTCGCCACCATCTTTTATTTTCTCCAAATGGAAAGGACAAAAGCATAGAAAAATTCCTTATAGAGATTGCTCTCGGTTCGGGAGGTAGGTTATAGAAAGGGAAGGTGTTAGCACCCTTTCTATCCATGGTTATCCATGGGCTCTTAGATACTTGCTCATTTGTGTTTTCAAAATGGTTTGTTTGCTTTTCAACTGTGGGTTTTAAAAAAGTTTCTTTGAAAATTTCAGTTCGACTCTTGTATCGGTCCTCAAGAGTGTTTGAAAAATTGCTTTCGAAAGCTTTTTGAAAATGTGTTGGTGTGAAAAGTATTTTGTTTTGTTTTGAAATTTAGAGCAAGTATCTAGAGTCGTCTACCTACCCTAAGGAATTCGTCTGTGTAAATGTCCTTTAAAGTAGTGCCATCCCACCATTGAGAGGTAGGTAGCACCACCTTTGGAGGTGTTCGGGTCAATTCGAGGTTCGGGACATGGTGATCACCAGAGCAATGGGAAGACACCTTAGAAGCTACCCTCATGCCAGGTTCCCGGATCATGAGGACTTACTAAGACGTCCTCTACTCGACGATCACCTTTCGAGGCAAGGCAACAGTGAGGCGTACCCTAGGGGTGGTGTGTGATTTGTGTGTCGTTTTCAGATATTTTTGTCTTTTGTCATGTTATTGGTGATCTAGCGTTTGTTTTTATTTTTGTCCATACATTCTTTCATTCCTTGATTAATAGTTAAAAATGCGAGAAAATTAGTTCTAAGCTATTACAAAAGGCGCGGGTCCACATCGCCAAAAATTTCTCGAACCCGATTTGACAGAAAAATAAAGAATTAAAGAAAATAAAGATAAAGTGCGAGCAATTGGTTACACGGCTTTGGGAGAGATACATAAATATTAAACGGAATAAACAATAAACGCGCGAGTTAAATAAGAATTAAACGAGGGCATTGGACCCTTTTTGCAAAATTAAATTAAATGGTGAAATTAATTAATTAAAAAAAGAAAGGAATTGTTTTTTGGTATTTTTTAGTATTTTGTGATTTTAATAAAAAAAGAATAAAATGCAATTAAACCTAATTCTAGTTGTTTTTAATTTGTTAAGAAAAGAAGATTAAAACCTAATATTAACCCTAATTAATTTACATGCAATTTTAATTACAAAAATAAATATTTAATTATTTAATTATTTATGAAAGAAAAATAAAAAGGAATAAAAAATTAATTAAACCCTAATTCTACCATTTTTTAGATTTTTATTATGAAAAGATTATAATTAACCCTAATTAATTTACTAAATGAATTAATATAATTTATTTATGAAAATACTAAAAATAAAAATGTTTATTATATTTTTTCTCTTTTCTGATTTTTTGGTGTTTTGTGTTTTTATAAAAAATATTAAATTAACTAAAAAAACAACAATTAAAAAAAGGTAAAATAAAATAAAGAAAAATAAAGAAGGTTTGCAAACCTGGGGGATTCAGACCCCAAATAGGAGGTATAGCCTTGGTAATTCAGGCCCAATGACCTTCAGTCCTGGTTGACTTGGGCGCCAGCGTGGATCTTTGTTGACCGAGTGCACCATGCTCTTCAGATTATGGCCGTTGATGGAATGTCTTAGGACGCGTGGATAGCTAGACTTTGTAGGTGCATGCTACGCTCCAGCCTTGAAACTGCATGGGAATACTGATTGCAAAATAATATGGGAATAGTGAGGACCTGGGGCTCGAACCCAGGTCATGAACGTTGCCAACACTCTCGCTTACCACTGAACCAATTCACGCGCGTTTAATATATAACAACTAACAAATATTATAAAAGAAAGATGGTCAGTAGCTTAAAAACGCGCGCAGAATTTGAATCTTCCAATCAGCGCCTTCCACCTAATCATTTTCCTCGTTGGTGTTTTCTTTTTTCTGAAATACAAAAACAATAAGCAACGGTTTTCAAACGTTGCTATAGATAACATTACAGAAAATAACGATTAGCCCCTGGGGCTTCATAAATTGAGCGCGATGATGCCATTGTTTTCGTCCAAACCCCCTGAATCCATTCCTGGCATCGTGGTGGTCTAATTTTACTGTATTCAAAAACCCCCAATTTGAAGGTTGAAGAACCCTAAAAAAGAAACATGGTAGATTCGCGTACGATGCCCAAAACTTCAATCAAGTTATGTAGTTAGCTTCAGAACAAAGCAATTAGTACAAATCCATGAATAAAATGCAATGATATGGTCTCAATAATAGAATACGATTATGCAAAAAAAAGTGATACAGTTCACTCTCGAATTACCAATTCTTTGAGTATGGGGTTAAGTTTTTGACTGGAATCGTTTACTGGCAACCCTGGCAAGCTAATGGAATCAGTTTTGAGGCTTGAATCGACCTGCAAGTAGGTTTTCAGAATTTGAGTTTTCAAAGAAAATTTCAAGTTTGGTTTTCTATGTTCTTGCGCAGCTTCGTGATTCCTTTCATTAGGTTTGTGTTCAGGCTTAAGTATAGAGTGAATTAGGTCAAATAAAACAATCTAAATCCTTGGCATTCATGGTTTGAGAGATTTGATTTTCAAAGATCTTTTTTCAATATTTTTCATGCACTTTTTGTACAAATCATATCCAATCAATTCCAATTCTTCCATATCTGATCATGCACGTTTTATTGAGTATATTTCATGCACAAAAAGATTTTATTTCATTGGTTTTATATTTTTCATGTATTTTATTTAATTAAATGAATTATTAATGATAAAAAATCCAAATAAATAAATAAAAATGGAGAAAAACTTCCCTTTGGGCCTAATGGTCGTGCACATGCCTTGGATAATGAATTGTGGAAGAAAAAGAGGCCCATTAGCAATTTTAGGTCATTTGAATCAATGTTGACTTTTCAAAATATCCAAAAATTTCCCAACTTCCACAAGGCATAACTTGCTCAATTTTTAAGCTTTGCTCATGTTCTTGGACATTTTGGAAAGGTCTTTGAGTCCTCTAACCAATGTATTTGGTCCCATGTCATTTTTATTTACCAATCTCATGTTATGGCCTTTGACTTAAAGTCCCTTTTTGTTGACTTTTGAAAATGACCTATAATGTTGAAATTGATAGCTTTTTGTGGGAGCATTTCTTGGACTTGAAGTATGAAGATGAGTTGTAGGAAATGTCTTTCTCTTCAAAATGAGCTTTGGATGGAATTTTTCTGATAATCCATGTGAAAGTTATGCTCTAGTCAATTTACAGTTGACTTTTTCAGCTGTCCAAATAAGGAAACTTTTGCATCTTGATGATTTTTGAGCCAGGCTTTGAGAATCATGATCAAGCATTGATCAAATGATGTTTGTGGCTTCAAAATGAGATGTTGACCAAAAAATTTGAACTTTTGACTGCCAAATGACCATTTTGCCCCTATAGTTGACTGTAGTGCAATTAGGGTTTTTGACTGTGCAATTTTGTGCTGAAGGTCTTGAAACTTGATATGAGGATGATTGACCATATTTGTAGGCATGTGGGACTTGCTTGGACCTTTGGAAACTTCATTTTCTTGATCAGAACCAAAACCCTAATTTTGACTGCTTAGGAGGCCCTTGCACTGTGCAACCCTTGGGGAATTTTGAAGCTTGACTTGGCAATTTCTTGGAGAATATGGGAGGGCAAATTTTGGGGTACAACAGCTGCGACTAAGGAGAACGAGTGAATGGCAGATCGGGTAAAAGGAGTTAGAGGAGATCCTGGCTTCTGCCGATAAAGATACTGACACGAATAAGGCCCTTGAGACTAGGAAAGATCTGATTGCTCAGAATCGTGTGCTCGAGCAGAATTTCATGGATACTCTAAGTTATGGCTTCAACACCACTGTGGAGCAACTTAAAATCATCAACAGTGGGGTCGAGCTTGTGATCGAAGGTGCTGGGCCTTTCAATTAGGTGGTCAATGGAAAGATGATTTATCCTCCCGATGATCATTCTGAGGAAGAATGTGATGGCGAGGAGGATGGGTGCCAAGATTAAGAGTTTATGGGTCTGGGTGTTCGTATATTTACTTGGCCATTTGCGCCAGCTTTTGTTAAACATTTTGGATAAGGGGCTTTTCCAGTTTTTTGTATGACTGCCTTTTATTTGAGTATGCGTGCCCCACTTTTGTACTGTACAGACGACACCGGCCTTTGTGGTCAACTTTTGAATGTTTTTTCTTTTCTCCTATGTTCTGTATTTTGATATTCTCTCGTTGTGTTTGACATGTTTATTTCGGTGTGTGAAAATTTTGATAAGTGGAAATTTGTGCTCGACCTTAATTGTGATCGACACATATGGAGATGTGTCGAGGAGGCGAATTCAGGGTCCACATGGATGAGGCGAAGACCACAGTCAGGACTTCTACGGTGGAGCTTGGTTGAGGTATCCCCGTCGGGATAACATTCCGCTCGACCAATGAGAGAACACCCGTCTTTTATTATTGGTTGGAGGCTATGTTCGTACCTTAACATGCTTCCGTGGTCGAGCGAGCCCTATTGTATATCAGAGAGGGTACGTCGACTGTTATGCCCTGGTGTTTATTTGGGACTTAGCTGTAATATTGTTTTAGCTTTATAACGTTCCATGGTTGAGGTAGTGGTTCTCCAGTTAGGTGTTCGAGGTAGTAGGCCCCAGTGCTCGTTGTCCCACAGACACGATAAGGGCCTTCCTGTTGCACCCCAAAATTTGTCCTCTTCATTTTAGTAACTTGTCTTATGCTTCATCATACACATTCATACATTCTCATGGTAAGGATTAGGGTATTCAAGTTCCAAAGTTCTTCTACAAGCTATGAAGGATGTTTGCTTGGTCAATTAGTGTAAAAGAGGATCTCATATCTCCCATCTTTAAACTCTCTCAAAGCTATAAGTTTTTCTTATATTGATAGATATTCCATTTGTCCCATATGATCATTAGAAGATGGAAATTTGCAAAGTTCGGAGAAGAATCACATTTTCACTGTTCATATCCCAAGATTAGGGTTTTGATCAATTGAGGAGTCTGAGGCTTACAAAAGAAAAATATGTGAAGCATCAACTCATCATCATCATATAAAACATATTTGCTCAAATAATTCCTCAAATTGATCAAGAGAATGGGGGTTTTAAAGCTTGATCATCATCTCCTAACACAGAGAGCCAGGCATAGGGTTTTTGGTTTAATCAATAAATCTTTGGTTTCTTGGGCAACAATTTATTCCATGCTCCTTAACATGTTTATGAGCATCTATGAAAGGAAGGTTGACCATCAATTTTGACTGAAATAAGTTCAATTGATCAAAAGGGGAAAAATAGTCATTTTTGACCAAAAGTCAACCAAAGTCAAAGTTGACCAAGTGGAATTTTGGTCAACCATCAATTCAAGTATTCTATTTTCATATTTCATAATCATTGGTGTCACAAAATCAAGAGAAAAGATCAAAATGGAGATAACTTGTTCAAGAAGGTATTTGGACATTTAGAAAGAAAATTTTAAGTCTTTAAGTCTTATAGTACTGAATTGTGGACATTCATAACTCTCTCATTTTTTATCCAATGGAGGCAAATCTTATATGCTTGGAAAGCTTGATAAAAAACCTATAAGTTTGTTATTGTATGCTCAAACCTAAAAAGTGAAGCATCTGTGAGTTATTGTGCTTGGTAGTTTAGGGCCTAAAGATGACAAGTTTACCCAGCAAAGGAGGCCTCGCGCGCGAAATTTTATCAAACATGTGGTGGGCACACCTTCACCATCATTTTTCTTAATGAATGGATCATAATTTTAAAAATGTTTGAACATCAAAGTTGGAGATATTTGTGCCTTCTTTAATTTTGATTTAAAGATCATTTCATTCTGAGCATTATGGTGAGAGTTAAAATGAATTGAACATAAGGGCTTGAGATGCTATCTTTCTGGCCAAAATATTCGTCTCGCACGCGCGTTGGTACAGTCGTTACATAAAACACTTGGCGTGCCCATGATCATGGTGTTTTATCTTTTGATTCAAGTTTTAATTTTTAAATTGGTCAAAAGGGAATTGTAGTGGGATATGTAAGCCTCATTTAGCTCTTTTGAATCATGCATTTTGGATAAAAAATGAAGAAGATATCACCATTGGAATTTGAACTCTTAAATTTGGCAAGTTTAACAACATGCAAGACCATGCACGCACGCGCGTGGCCTGCCAAGGCAAGATTGATCAGTCATCACCATCGCACTTTCATGCTCAGATTTACGGCATCTCCAAACTTCAACTCAATTTTAGTTCAACATAAAAGTTATTCTCCTTAATTTTTTCTTTCCATTAAGCACAAGCTTGAGTCAATTGATCAAGAACTCTTAGAATTATGTTTAAGGGAAGGAAGCTTTATATTATGTTTTTTCATAAGCTTCAACACAACATTTACACTTTTTCAAATAGGCCAGATTTGACACACGCGTGATAATCATTTCCCATTACCTTTTCACTCATCAAAACGCACACATATGGTCAGCAATAAGGCATGAAACGCAAGCTAGTTAACTTCACTCAAACTTGCTACAAATTTCCAGCATTTCCTTCTAACAACTACAAACCTCCAAACACTTTTCTACCCCTAGCAAAACTTTCTCAATACTCTTCCCTACTCTATATAAACACTTCTTCATCCTCATTACAAAAAAAGGAAGGCTCTGCATATATGCTCTCTCTCTCTCTCTCTCTCTCTCTCTCTCTCTCTCTCTCTCTCTCGCAAGCTTCAAATCCTCTCTTCATTCTTCAACAAATTCTCAAGCTCTCTCTACTCTCTTGCATCAAGCTACAATTTCTTCATCAATTCATCACCATTGAAGCTGAAAGGAGAAGATTAATTGGTTTTCTTATTTAGTTTTAGAGGCACCTAGTGAATTTACTTTTTACTACTTGACGTAAGTTTCATGAACTTCACATCATCATTTCATCGTGAATCTGCAATGAAGATCTTGTTTTAATCATGCTAACTGGTCGGATCTTAGATCTGAATTATGAATATGAGAGATTTGATGATGAATTCATGCTCTGCAAGTGGTTTGAATTTTGATTAAAACAATGCTTTCATGCCCATATCTCTACTTAATCTTGCATTAATTGTGAAATCTATGATCATCTCGTTGTTCTTTGCATTTTTATAGTGAACTATGATGTTTGGATCAAGTGATTTGGTTCAAAAATGAATGAGATATGTGGATTTGAAGTAGCATGGTTAAATTCTGTTTTTGCAAATTAAAGAAAATATTGATTTCAGTAATTTTCACGCGCAATTTTCTCCATGCTTGATGAATCATTTTTGAAATTTCTTAATCCTATGATGATCTACTTCATGAGATTTTTAATTTGGTTGTAAATTCGTGCATTTTCATCAAGAATCGAAGGAGATATTAAGATCTGAAATCAGTGCAAAAAACTGAGTTAACACGCTTAGGGAATGGTTCAGTTACAGGGATGATTACATGGCATCACTCAATTGAACATGGCTTAATTTTCTTTTACAACGTTTTCTCCTTTGAACAGGTGTAGTAGATCCCATTTTCATTCATTTCTATTTTTTTCTTTAGTTTGTTTTTAATATTTTTATTGGCTAAAAAATTATCACAAAAATATTCTAAACTTATTTTTTAGTATAATTTCACATTATGAATTTTATTTATTTTTTTCATCATTTTTTGTATGATTAAATAAATCATTTAGTTTAATTAGGGTTTTAATCATTTTTAGGTTTTAAAATTTTATTTTCTAATTTTCACTACTACAAAATATCCCCAAAAAATATATTAGGTTCCATTTTGAATATAATTCACAGAAATAAATTTTTTTTATATAATTTGTGGTAAGAAAATAAAATTAATTTTTGGCAATATCTTGTTTTCTTTACTTTTTTTGGTATTGTGTGAAAATAATTTTCTTTTGGTATCTTCCTCTAACAATAAAATTATATAAAAATAATTTTACTAACCCTTAGGTATTAAAACTATTTACTATATTTTTTAATTGAATTTACATCTTAATTTTCCTATTTTTCCAGATTTTAGAAATTAATAGTAGTTTTAAACTATTCTTTTGCTTAGGCTAGAAGAAGCTTTTGAAACACTAATTTCCTCTACTTGAAAAATCATAGAAAATATGTTTAATTTCATTGGATGTTTTAAAACCATAAAATTCATTTTTTTTTTTAATTTTTAACTTTTAATTTTACATTTTTCCACAAATATTATACTAAAACTCTCTAGTTTGACCATTTTATTAATTAGTCCTGATAATTCCTAATCATTTCCAATTCCTCAATCAAATACAAGTAGTATTAATCATATTTCTTATTTTTACAAGCTTTTAGGAAGTTAGGTTTTAATTGGCTTAGTTTTACAACTTTTTATTTCCAAATTAATTTTGATTAGGGAACATATTAGGGTTTCATCTTGACCCTTTGCTTGAGTTTAGAAATTTAGAGTTTGATCCTATCCTTCCTCATTCTTTCATACCTTAAGAACCCTTCTCTCCTATCCAAGCATGATTACTTATTATCCACCTCTCTTGGTGTGCTTAAGATTTTCATCCCTTGTTTTGTTTGACAGTGTTGACTATTCTTGATGCTTAGCCATCTCTTTCTTCTTCTCTAAGTAGACCCACTTCTTGTATGATCCCCTAAAGTTTTCAATTCACCCTATTGAAAGTGTGAATTTAATAGACCTTAGGCTTATATCCATGTATGTCAATATAGGGTAGAGATTTCTCTTCAAAACTCAAACTACAGGACCAATCATTGTATGATAATATTAGGGATTGATTTAGGTTAGTCTCCCTTTATACTTTTCTTTCCCTTTTGCATCCTTGAATTTAAAACAAACTTCTTTTTTCTGGAAAACTTTAAAACACTTTAAAAATTACTGATGAGAAAAATATCTTTGTTGAAGCTTGGGAAATGATAAGCGTGTTTCTTCTCGTTCTTATTGCTTTTCCATTCTAAGCTTTGGTATGGTTCAAGTCTCAAAGAAATATTTCATAAATAAGTGGAGAATGGCTAATATCTCTCTCTTGAGATTAACTAGCTGTTATCTGCAGCAAAAACATCAACCAACACAAACCCTTTTGCCTTTGGGCTTTTCTTTCAAAACTCTTTTCAAAAGAACATGTTAATTCACCTCTGTGCTGACACGTAAGTCTCCAAAGATCGAGTTGCGGAAGAAGGTGAAATTAATATTGTTCATTTAAAAAATACAAACCAGCAAACTTTTGAAGCCGAACAACGACTGTTATGATTCCTTAAAAGGGATACGTAGGCATTAGGGTAGGGCCCGAATGAGCACAACTTTTATTTTCCCTACATTATTTTCTCTTTCCTTTTGCATGCTTTCCCCCTCTTATATCTTTTTATCTTTTAAGCTTAGACATAGAATTTCACACTCTTAGATCAGAATAAACATAAGTGGATCCTGTAGAGTACTACAGATGTGTGGGGTGCTAATACCTTCCTCTCGCATAACCGACTTCCTTACCTGATCTCTATGGTCGCAAGATCGTTATTTCACCCCTTCAGGTTTTCTCGATGTTTACCTTTCCCATCATATGGGATAAAAGACGTTCGATGACGACTTCATTGATTTCATTATCATTTGATTTGGTCCGCCAGTTGTTTCAACTCGCGACTTTTCTGGGGAAAGATTGACCTATTGCTCGTCCATCCTTAACAAGTTAGTCCTAGCTTGTATTTGTCTTCTTTTCTTGGGTGTTTATGTGTTTATTGCTTTCCATGTTTATTTTTTTATATGCATTGGTTACATGCTTTCATGCATTACATTTTTATTGTCTCCTACACTTTGGATACTGCTGTTATGCTGTTTCTTTGTAGGGTTGGGATGATACATCTCGAGGTAAAAGGCCTAGTATCAAGGCTAGAGTGCACTAGGACACTAGGAATAAAGTGGGGACATGCCGGCTATAATATGTGGTCCGATTAGTGCAGTCATGTCATATACCACGCCCGGATGAGGTTCAAGAGAAGGTACTTTCATCATGCACATTTATGTTGCGATGCTTTTGATTTCAGGTGGAACCGTGATTTCTGAGTTACCCTTGCCTTACCTTGACCTAGTCTTCACCCGTGAGTGAGAGGGTTGATTTTCTTACAGGTACAGTTAGTGATTTGGGTTATATTGGTAACTCTGGTTTTGAGGTGACTTTGGATCAGTTGGTGACTTTGATTATGTTGGTGACTCTCTTGTTGTTGGTACTTTGAATGATGATTATGGCTGTAACCTTTGAATCTATTGCTCTATACAGCAGAACAACAGTGTCCAGTATATTGGAAACCTTGGTCCTATCATGTTGTATCCTAGCATATTTACTTTTCAAAAAAAATGTTGTACAAAAGATTAACCAGCATATGCATTGTGGTTTCTAGGATCCTCCAAAGTTTTCCTTTCCTCTAAGAATGGCAAACAACACTAATATCGTCTTGAGGACCAAGAGGGATAACTACAACTACCAGTTTCGTCCAAGTGTTTGGCCCTTTCTTGAAGAACTCAGAGATCTCATGAATTATCAACAGATAGGTGTTTTTTGTGAAAGATATGGGAATCTCCTATCTTTATTAGATGCTCGGGTTGATGATAAGGTTGTTCAAACTTTGCTGCAGTTTTATGATCCAGAGTTACGTTGTTTCACATTTCAGGATTATCAGTTGGCGCCCACTCTTGAGGAGTATTCTCATCTTCTCCATATTAGGGTTACTAATCACATTCCCTTCATCCAGGTCCCTGTTGAATCTGACTATGAGGTTATTGATAAGGTTCTTTATTTGAACCTCAGTGATGTAAAGGGAAAGTGGAGACGTAATAAAGTTACTTGTGGTCTTCCGTTAGATTTCATGGCAGGAAAGGTGAAGAAGATGGAAAACAAGGGTCATTGGGATTCTTATTATGCATTGTTGGCTGCTACTATTTATGGGGTTGTGCTCTTCCCTGAGATTAAGGAGATAGTAAACTTGGATGCTTTGTGTGTCTTCATGAATAAAAATCCAATACCTACCTTGCTATCTGACACTTACCATACCATTCACTCTAGGTATGGAAATAAGGGAGTAGTGGTATGTTGTGTGGCGATGCTTTACAAATGGTTCATGGCGCAATTACCTACAAAGGGGCTATTCAAGGAAGACCCTTGTTCTTGGGCATCCAAAGTGATGACGCTCACCTCTTTTGATATTCGGTGGTACAAACTCAAGGTTGATAGTAATGAAGTAATCTCTAATTGTACAGGTTTCTCTAATGTTCCACTCATAGGAACAAAAGGGATCATCAATTACAATCCAATACTCACTCTTCGCCAGTTAGGCTATACCATGAGACGTTCACCCACAGCTAAAGAAATTGAACCCATATACTGCAAAAAAGGGGAAACCTCACATTATTGAAAAGAGCAGAGGTTTCTTGGGCTCACATTGGTAGGAAAGGGAAAGAGTTCTTCGGGTTAAAGGAGGTGTTAGCTTTTGATCCCTACGTGGACTGGTTAAAAGAAAGAGTTAAAATTCTTATGTTGCCTTTTGAAAAAGAGATATCCTTGTACCCTTAACCCACTGAGCTGCAACACGATGTACCTAAAGAACTCTTTTATCAAGTAGAGTTGGAAAATAGGGATCTTTGTCATAATCTTGAAGACAAAGAAATGGAAATATACTTCTTGACAGAAAAGAAGAGAGAATTAGCTCATCAACTAAAAGAATATGAATGTGAAGGTAGATATGAATGTGAAGGTAGTTCTGAGAGTATAAAGAACAAAAGAAAACCCGGGACATAAGACTTTTTTGTATCTACGGAAGAGTATCAAATGGCCCTTGGTGACACAGAGAAGAATCATCAAGAGACTATGAAATTCCAAATGGCCAACAATAGAAACAAGGCAAAGGCCAAAGAATTGGGAAACCAATTCAAAGGTGCTATGTTAGAGCTGGAAGCAAAGGAAGTTCAGATGACTTAAGTAATGAAAGCAAATTCCAGACTCCGATAAAAAATAAAAGAAATGGAGGATGTGCCTGTACCCATACCTTTGCCGGAATGCAAAGAGTGTGATCGCTTCTTAGAGTAATGTGTGTATCTGGAGGGACAACTATTTCGGAAGGATGTGGTGATCGATAGCTTCGCACGTGGACGAGACCGCGAAAAGATAAGGAAGTTATTTGTGGAAACCAAGCAATAGAGTGAAGAGTACTTTCAACAAGGAGGACCATTATACTACACTGATATTAGAGATCCACCACATTGATTATCACTTTTCTTTCTTCTTTATTATCAATTGATCATCACCAGTATTGTTGGATGGGATCGTTTATATTTCATTATGTATTTCGAATCTTTCTTGTACGAACTCACCTTTGATCATGTGGATCATTTTAATGAAGCCATTTGTCGTGGATTATACCTCTTGTCGATTGCTGATTATCTCTCTTATCATGTTTGTTTAATATTCTTAAGGATTGACAAAACTTTTGAATACCCTGGAAATGATAAAACATTTCATGCATAATCATTCATTCATATCATATCATGACAGGTGGTTCCCACAAGGTTTGTCATCTTCTGTTTCCTTTTCAAAAATTGCTACTACAAACACGCATCACTACAACACTAGGAGTACTTCTAGAAAACAAATGAAACAAGTTCAGGAAGATGTTGTTGCCATGGGTACCAGAATAGATACTCGGGTTGACCAGTCGATGGAGATCATTCAAAATATGGCTTGTCAGCAAGAGGAAATGAAGGCCATGACTGCTGAAGCATTGAATAATAGTGGTGAAATTAGGAATACAAATTTAACAGGGGTTTTCGTCAACAATCCTAATGATACTTTGGGTACCTAGAATGTGATTGGGAATCCAGGAGGTGCTCAGAATCAGAATCTGGATTCGAACACCGGTCTGAATGTTCAGAATGGTCAGCCTGCAAATCTCGGCGGTCTCGTAAATAATCAAGGTACCCCTGTGGTTCAAGTTATAGGGAATCCACCTCCGCCTACTCATATTTGTCAAAGTATTGAACAAACTATTGTACTGCTAAGGCCTGTTCATATTCCTACCAGGCCTGTAGAAGAAGATAATTGGGAAGACTGGATGTCCAATGTTGATGAACCAATAGAATCCGACAAGAAATTGCATATGCTTGAAGAGCGGATGCACAAGTTTGAAAGTCAAGGTCTGGTAGGATTTGACATGTCTGATTTGGGCTTAGTGCATGGGGTGAAGGTTCCCCTAAAGTTCAAAGTACCCGGTTTCATGAAATACAATGGCACTTCTTGTCCAAAGACCCATGTTGAGTCTTTTTACCGGAACATGTCTGCATATTCTGATGATGAGAAACTATTGATGCACTTATTTCAAGACAACTTAACAGGTGGCCCACTCGAGTGGTACATGCAGTTGAAAAGCAGTCACATTCGTACGTGGAGAGAATTAGTTTAGGCTTTTGTTATGCACTATCAGTATAACACTGATATGGCTCCCACAAGAACCCAATTGTAGAATTTGTCCCAGAAGTGGGATGAGTCTTTTAAAGAGTATGCCCAAAGGTGGAGAGAGATGGATGAGAAGGTTCAACCACCCATGTTAAAGCGGGAGATGGTGATAATTTTTAGTAGTACATTACAAGGCCACTACTACACAACTTGTAGTACATCATGCACTTTTACTAAGACGGTAACACATGGAGAGCGAATTGAAATCGGAATTAAGTTGGGGAAAATCCAAGATTTCATTGCTGGAAATAATGATGGTAACCTTAAGAAGTCTCTTGGTGGTCACCAAAAGAAAAAGGAGGGGGAATCCAGTGCGGTCTATTCTCGAAAAGGGAAAGGCAGATATCAAGGTTCAGACCATTAAATCACTGCTGTAACAATTCCAGTTGCTGCACCCCAGCGCCAGGCATATGCACCTAGACAGAATAATCAACAAAAACCAAGATTTCCTCCTAGAAAGTTTTATGTGCTTCCCATGACATATGCTGAGTTGTTGCCTCAGTTGCTTGAGTTGAAGTTAATAGAGTTGTGTACATGGAAGATCGACCCCGAGAAATTACCAGCTCATTTTGATGCTAATGCCCGATGCGATTTTCAATCTGGAGGGCATGGGAATATGTTGTACCCCAAAGTTTTCCCTCTCACTTATCAAGAATTTGCTCACAAGATCTCCTTGGGCTCAAGACTGCACTAGGGTTTGATCAGCTCAAGATACCTCCTTATGTAGTGATGACCAAAATTAGGGTTTGAGTTTGCACAAGGATTTTTGAACTATAAATGCTTCATATGACTTTCATGGACCATTATGGACCCCCAAGATTACTCATGTCAAGTTTCAAGCCTTGGATCACACTTTTGATCAGTCAATTGAACAGTTGACCTAAAAATCAACTGTATTGGGGAAAAAGTCAACTATTGCCAATTTACAATCAAACTTCATAATTTTTTATCCACATAAAAATTTTAAACTCATATGTATCATTTGATCAAGTTTGGACCGCAATTCCTCAAGAAATTTGATCAAATCTCCAAAAGGGCAAAATGGTCAAAATTAGGGTTTTGATTGGGAAAGGGCAATTTTTGATTTTTGACCTAGAAAATGTTCAATTGGTTTAAGGCATGATCTCAAGAGTCCAATTGCATCATTTTTACCTAATGACATGATTCAAAACATTGCAAATCCATTGGATTGACAAATGAATTTTGTAGTCAACTAATCAAAAGTCAACTGTGTACTGAAAAGTCAAAGTTTGACTTTTTGGTCAAATTCAAGTGCCAAAAATCATAATTCATCAAAACATGTCAAAATATGAAACTTATTCATCAAGAAATCAAAAAGTCAAGATTTCATTTTTGAAAGGTCAAAATTTCTAAACTTAGAAATTTTTTCTAAGTGTTGGAAATTTCATGTTTTTTTTATAAATTTGAGCCAAATTTTCACCATGATGCAAGATGATTCAAGAGAAACTTCCAACATGAAAGTTGTATATATACATGAAATATACAACTTTTCTTCACACAACCTCTTCCAAAAGTGCTTGGATCTCAAGTTATAATTTCAAGAACATAGGGTCATGAAACTAGACACTTAATGAAATTTTGCCCTAATTTGACCAAGATTTTGACCTAACTTCATGGAACTTTTTCATATAGTTTCAAGGGGAATACTCAAAGTCAATTCAAAGATGGGTTGTCACTTGAATTATAGGTCATTTGAATTATATGGAGAATCGAAGAGATGAAGTTGGTGTTTTGTCACTTGAATTATAGGTCATTTTCATGATGAACACAAACGCAATTTCAATGTTAGGCTGCATAATCTTTGCTTTGCAGGCCTCAAACTTGTTTTTCACTCCATAATTAATGGATTACACAAACTTTTGAGCTATAATCCAAGTGATTTAAGCTTTATCCAATTCACATTGCCATTTTGGGAAGAAAGTTAACAATACCATTCTTGTAAAGCAACCTTTTTGCATAAAGTTCACATTGAGCCTCTAACTTGTTCCCTCTGATCACACTCCATCCACAAAGTGAGAAGCAAGCTTGTTTAAAACATAACCACTCTATCTTAGCAAGTACACAATACTTTGAAACTTGTTTTGTCAAAAAATCACATGTTAAGCTTAAGGTTGCAAATTTGAATTCTGATCAACTAGAGCATCCCAAACTTGTTGCTTATAAATAGAGTCACTATTTGTGAGCTAGGACACGAGTTTGAACACCCTGAAATACACCAAAACTCTCTCAAATCAGAAATTGCCCAAAAACTCCATTGTTGCACAGTTTCTGACCTTGAACCTCAAACTCACATTTCCCTCGTGTGTTTCTTGGCCTTTTAGTTTCTAAAGCTTCCTTGCATCAAGAGTAACTCATCCTGTACCTGTTTCACTTCTGTAACACCATTTTCCCTGTCTTCTATAACCAAAAACAGAGCATCATAGTTGGACTTCTCCAGACCATTACAGCCACCCTCAGCTCAAGCCAGCCATTGCATTAGCTTCCTAGAGGTCCAAGGAAGCTAACCTGATCATCAACACTGCCTGAAACAAGCTCAAATCCATTTCATGATTTCTAGTTTTGAGGTATTTTTATTGAACTTCTATCTCATTACTTAGGCATTGTTAGGCTTGCATTTGTGAAGATAAAATATAGACATCATTTCCCTGAAGCTGTACATGTCCATAGATTTCATTTATTTTGATTGAGCTAAGAGAATTTTGAGTTTGAACTTTCTGAAATATTTAGGTTAGAATTTGGTACTGTTAAAAATTCTCATTCATCTTTGATTTATAGTTTATGATATTTATATGTTTGTATTCGTGTGACAAAATGGAGCAATTTTCATGTTTACATTTTTGCAAATGGTTGAGAAATGAGCAAGTTACAGATCCTTTGGCTGGAGGTTGAAGATGAAGTACAGTCAGGGCGTGTTTTGTGTTATGTATTCATTATTTCATACAAGTTAACAGATGTATAGTCACCCCAGTGGTAAAGCGTGCGCCTGTTCACCCCATGGTCCTGGGTTCAAGCCCCAGCGTGACCATTTTGTCATTTTTACATTTTTTGACCCCTTTTTTGTTTGATTGGCAGGCGCTGGGCCCTTTGGGCCTGACTCTTTTTTTTTGTCTTTGCTTCCTAACTCCCTGTTCTATTTTCACACCTCTCTGATTTTCTCTTCATATTTTATTTTATTTTTAATTTTTTTTTATTATCTTTATTATTATTATTATTATTATTATTATTATTGTTAATAAATATTTTTTATAGTTATTAATAAAAATCCAAAAATATTTTTTATCTTTACATTTATTTAGTTTATTTTGTCTTATAAAATCAAAAGAATTAAAAAAAAACTTTTCTTTAATAAATTAATTCCTCTTTTTATATACTTAGATAATAAATCTTGACTATTATATATTATTTTATTATTTTCTTGAAAATTAAAATAAATTTAGAACCTAGGCTTATTTTGGTTAATTAACCTTCTTGTATTTTAATTAAATTCATAAAAAAACCTAAAAAATAATTTTCTAAACCAATTTTATTTCTTTTAAAAATTAGGGTTAGTTCCTTAAATTTAATTTGGACCAATTGACCATCACTCTTTAGTTTGATTAAGGCCAAAACATTTTCTTAACAAGAATCCAAAATAAATCAATTTCTTTTCCTTTTATACTTGTATATTATATTCATTTCATTCCTTGTATATTTATGCAATTCAATATGGTTGTAATAGATAAATAGATTTATTTTCTTGCAAATCCCCATTTGTAATTTGTACACCCCCTCCCCTAAATGATGCAATAGCGTAGTAATTTTAATTCCCACAATTTATCGCTTTATATACAAATGCTAGTAATTAGGGTTTTGTATGGAAAGATTAAAACCAACCAAACAGCAAACCCTAATCAAAGACAAATCAATGCATGTAAATCAATACATTTGCACACATACACCCCTAGGGTTATTCCACTTGGTTGCCTTATACAAAATGACCATATTACGCATGTAAGGTATTTTAGCAAAAACAAGCAAATACAAGATCATAATCCCTCGATGACACTATCAAAAGTTGCCTTTCAAAATGATCTTAGTCCCTAAAGAAAGATGCTAAGATACCTTTCAACATTTCTAATCATGGTTATACGATGACCCACGCCCGTCCCGTTTACATTCAAAGATAGGGTTGCTTACCAAATCAATGGTAAGACAACAATGTCAAAGGAAAAGAAAATGAACAAGAAAGACATTTGAGTAGGTAGATTGCTCCTAATTACTTGCTCCATTTCAAAACACACATCCTTGCTATTTTCAAAACAAACACATACATTTTCAAACATCTTACAAAATTGAAAACATTTTCAAAAGATCAAACATCTTTGTATACATTCTTACGAACGAGAATCATTACAAATATTGCCTAAATAATGGCCTATTTACAAAATACTTTCAAAAACCACACAAAGCACTATTTAAAACAAAAGCAAGTGATCTAGCAAGTAACTAAGAGCCCATGGAAAACCATCGATGAAAGGGGTGCTAATACCTTCCCTTTTCATAATCTACCCCCCCGAACTCAAGAAACAATCTCAAAGGTCTTTCCTGTGCTTTTTCACCTTTCCTTTTGGATAAAAGAAAAGTTGGTGGCGACTCTTGCTAACCGCAACATTTGCGATCAAACGCAAAACCTTCAAGTCAGTTCTCCCACCGTATCACAGAACTGGCGACTCTGTTGGGGAAAATTCTAAAAGTGGGTTTCCTTAGGGATAGATCACATTTACTTGCTTACATTGTTTGACTTGTATACTTTACATTATGGTTCTTTGTTTGGGTTTGAATCCTCTACCCGAATTTGGGATACATTATAGGTAAGTAGCAATACGTTGTGGAAACTGTGTGGGGTATACCGATATGGTCTAAGCAATAGCTACGTTAGTGCGACATATTTGTGGGTACCGGTAGCCTTTGAGTTAATCAAAGAGAATACGGGGCCGCTGAGTGATGTCATAAAGCACTAATGAACTTTTAGAACCTTTACTTGACCAACTCGGCCTTTAGAATGTAGTGAGATGACCGGCTTTGGTGCAGTCCGAAGTTGGTGGATACTCGATACTAAACTCATTGAGGTTTGGTTTCTTGGGATATTTCGATCACCATTAAAGAGGCTTGTGCTGAAACAATGACCAAGGAAACAAACCAGTGATATTGAGTTCCTTAGAACCCGGTTACTATTACTAGGACAGGTTTAAGCCAACTTAACTTCAAGAGGGTACTTACCTATAAAATTCCATGCAAGCCTAAACCTAAGGATTTGTTTGCTTTGTTTGTATATGCATACTTGTACATAACATCATGAACATCATGAACATCATATACATCCACTAACCATTTCAAGGATTTTGGGATTCATCTTTGTTCTTGTTTTGTAGGATATGGATTCACTTCGCAGGAAAACTATTCAAGTCAACCTTGCAAGAATCCCTCCACAACTTAAGGAGCTAGCTTCAAGGATTTTTGAAAACTCACCATTTACCGAGAGACATGGTCGCCTACTCAACTTAGTCACCTCCAACACAGATGAGGATATGATGAAGGTGCTCTTTCAGTTCTTTGATCCTTTACACCATTGCTTCACATTTCCTGACTATCAACTTGTGCCTACTTTGGAAGAATTCTCCCAACTCTTGAGGATTCCCATTCTCAATCAACTACCTTTCAACGGTATGGAAAGAGACCCAAAGTCAGAAGAGATTGCTTAAGCTCTAAACTTGCACTCATCTGATATCACAACTCATTGGGAAATAAGGAGTGGTGTCAAAGGTTTCTTAGCAAAGTTCTTGTTCGAGAAAGCCGAAAGCTGTTGGAGCTCCTTGGATTTGCAAGACTTTTAGGAAATTATGGCTCTCCTCATCTATGGGATGGTTTTGTTTCCAAATCCTGACCAATTCATAGATGTCAACATCGTCAAAATCTTCATATCCCGCAACTCGGTGCCTACATTGCTAGGAGATATCCTACACTCTTTTCACACTCGCACAATGAGTAAAAGAGGTGTCCTTATGTGTTGCACTCCTCTCTTGGAAAGATGGTTTATTTCACATCTTCCCTAATCTGTATTAAAAAATGAGCAAGGTTCAAGGTGGTCACAAAGGTTGATGACGCTCAAACATTCAGACATTCATTGGTGCTCCCGATCCAAAGAGAATGTTATCATTGTCGACCGTTGTGGAGAATTCCCTAATGTCCCTTTACTTGGAATTAGGGGAGGTATCACCTACAACCCCTGCTTAGCCTTAAGACAATTTGGTTACGCCCGAAGGGATGGCCCGAATGAGATGCTGATTCAAGGTCTGGTATTTGACTACGACAACGACGATCAAGGTCTTCGCCAGAGATTTATCCGAGCTTGGAGGATGTTAAACAAGGTGGATAACAAGATTTTGGGGCACAAGAATTCCCTCCCTCTTGAGCCTTACCTCAAATGGGTACGAACTCGTGCTCAGAATCTTATGATGCCTTACCCCTCCATCCTCCCGGTAATCATTGAGCCTGTCATGGAAGGAGATGTTCCATACACTATCCTACATCCTGACATGCCTACCTCTCTTGAAGACCTACAAAAAGATTAGATACAACTCAAGGGGGAGCAAGATACTTTCAAAGCCCAATTCTACACAAGCGAGAAGAAGGTTTTGGAACTCACTAGGCTACTTCATGAGGAGCAGACTCTGAATGCCTACATCGCACCAAAGAGGATGCGAACTACCTTTTTATCTTAGAGTTTTTGTATTATTTTTCCCGAAAAGGCATTGATGCACTCGAGCTTTAACTTATTAATATAACGTGTGTTTCCTTTTTGTCTAAAACAAATTTGAATCTTTGAAATCCTTGAAATCATTACATATGCATATACCATTCATCATAACATAAGCAGGTCTTTTTTCAACAAGTATCCTCATATCTCTACTGTTTATTTCAGTAAGATGGATCTCGAGTAGACAGTGAAGGACCTCCAAGCTCAGAATACACAGTTTCAACAGTTGCTCTTGACCCTAGCCAAAGGACAAGAAGAGTTGAAGACTTTGCTGGCCGAGGAGAAGAAAAAGAAGACAAAGAAGGTAACCGGAGTCCTAAACATGGGAAGAAGATTTCATGGGCATACAAGAAGGACCTTAGACTTTTCCACGACATCCGGTGAAAGAGACAATCAAGATGGGAAAGGCAAGGAAACAGTTGTCCCGTCAGAATCAGAAGAGGAAGAGGAAGAAGAAGACTATTCTGAAGAACAATACCCTCCAACTGATGACACGTATAAACATCTTGAAGAGCGATTGAGTGCAATGGAAATCCAAAAAGTTCTTGGCTTGGACCTTGAAGAATTGGGTTTGGTGTCGGGGATTGTCATTCCCCCGAAATTCAAAGCACCTGTGTTTGCCAAGTATGACGGAGTCTCATGTCCAAAAATGCATCTCCGATCCTATGTAAGGAAAATCCAGCCCCATACTACTGACAAAGACTTATGGGTACACTTCTTCCAAGACAGTCAGTCTGGAACTCAACTTGGTTGGTTTTATCAGTTAGAAAGAGCCAATGTTCATAACTGGGAAGATCTTACTGCGGACTTTTACAAACAATACCAATACAATGTTGATCTTGCGCCTACCCGTACTCAACTTCAGAGTATGGACATGGCTTCAAATGAAGGCTTCAAGGACTATGCGCAAAAATGGAGAGACTTGGCTGGAAGAGTTCAACCTCCCCTATCTGAAAGAGAATTGGTGGATATGTTTTTAGGCACCTTGTCTGGTCCCTTCTTCAATCACCTAATTGAGAGTTCATCAGCGGGTTTTACTAAACTGATATTGACGGGAGAAAGGGTAGAAGCCGGTATAAAGAATGGAAAGATCCAAAAAGATACATCCTCTTCTGCAGCTGTAAGTGTAACACCCCATTTCTACCCGTCAGAATTAATAATAAAAATCAGAGTAATAAAATTTCATAAATGAATTGAGGCATCACATATCCATGGTTTCCACTTTTCAATATAATGCATCATTAGAATAATCAAAAGTCGGATACACCGATTATGTTATCATACAACAAGTAAGCATATAAATATGCACAAGGCAGCGAATATATCACCAACTATGCATATACATCAATAAAATAGTCATGTCATAATATAAACATAATCCACATGAATATCAGGATATACAAGTATGCTATCCTAATCAAAATATCAACAACGTCCATCCCGAGTGTTACGCTATCAGAGCAAGACGACTCAAAAAGTAAAGACTCGAGCTAATCCACCTCATCGATGCGGATCACCTGCACGTTACCAATATAAAGGTAACGACAAAACAAGTAAAGGGTGAGATAATTCAAATCATATAAATAAAGAGATGATAAATAATATATAGTTTCAGAATTATAAAGACATACCGATAAAATAATATTCAACGTATATCCCAATCTCACACACTTTTATCACCAATTTAATTCATATATATCAACACTTTGTCAACACTGCACAATCATCATAAAACATCATGAAATCAACAACAATTAATACATCACCAAACAACTCAACAACTTGAACAACATAAACTACGACGACGACACAAACAACAAAATGCGACTCGACAATGTTTATACATGTGGTACCCGAGGCTACAACCCCCATCTATATTGCCCGTAATTAGAGGCCATCATCATTGCCATTATGGCTATCAACAAGTTGCCATTAAGGCCGAGGCTACAACCCTCATTGCTTATGCTGACAAATGTGACTCAATAGACACGACTCACATACACAACAACAACCACAATCAATAAAAACATCAACTCATCATTTAGGCATAAGCCCTCATCGTTTCGTTTACCAAACTTCAAGGTAAAACGATCAACATCAACATATTATGCATTATGAAAATCATCTCAACAATAATTCCTCAACACCAAAAATCATGCATTCAATTAATAGAAGCATATCAATAATATTCACAATTTAATTAATTCCCGTTACGGATTAATATTCACCAAAATATACCCGTCATAAAAATTATCCCAAAATAATCGGCATTAATAATACTATTAAACTTCATAACCGAGTCGCCGAAACGTAACTCGAACCGTCCAAATCGGACTCGTTTTCATCATTTACCGGTTACTTGAATTACCGGTTAAATCCCATATATTTATTACTATAACATAATATTTTATTTCATATAAACATATCATTTCTATTTTATATGAAACTTAATAATACTGGGACCTGCTAAATTGATCTACTGATACCGATTAATTTCCTGCTACCAAAACTGCACTGTCATCAATTATGTCATTCTGCTAAAAAAAAATACTAAGTTCTTGTTAACATTGTCACAATTACAATATCCTGCTACTAGTTAAATTCACCTATTATTATTCTATGTATTTTCATATATGTAATATATTATTTTAATATAACTAACTTGTGCCTATACTATGTGTATATATGTACATGCTAGAGAAAAAAGGAAAAATAAAACAGCCCCCACGCTCCTTTTTCAATTCCTTCTGTTTCAACTTCATTATATCAGAACAACAACATATCCCATAACATATATTTTCCATCAGCAAAACAACATTTCAACAATAAATATATTTTTCACACCATAATCACAACCCAAATCAACCAAGAAATTTCAAGAAAAAACACCCAAATTTTCACAATCCTAACTCATATAAAATCTATCATTAATCTATTTATAGGATAGAAATTACCAAACCCCTTACCTCTATTTCTTGGTTTCAAGCAAGATTTTGTTTTGGGTTCCTCTCCTACTTCTCTTCAAGACCACAAACCTAGCTTTTGGCTTTTATTCTTCTTTTTCCTCTTCTCACCAAAAACCCCTCTTTTCTCTCTTTCACTCTATATCTCTATTTTTCTACTTTCCTGATACATCTATTTTCTTTTACCAACACCACACACTAATACCTACTACTTCCTTTTATTATTTTATTAAAAACAACTAACACACTATTACAACTATGGGCCCTGGTTTGTTACTTAATATAATAAAAATCTAACTTAACCCAATAAGCCCAAATAAATAAATATCAGTCCGAATAAATAAACACCTGACCGAATAAAATAGTTACCGGTCCGAATAAATATCGCCGAATATATTAATAAATATATCGATTAAAAAAATATAATATTATCACGAAATAATTATTAACCGATAATTTGAAAATAATAATATAAATATGATATTTAATAAATCGGGGCGTTACAGTAAGGAAGCCTTTCATCAGAAAGAAAGAGGTGGTTGCTGTATACCCACAAAGAAATCAAGACAGGGTCGAACGCCGTCCAATGGTGGGGGCTGTTATGATCCCTAAACCTGCGCCTGATCAACAAAGAAATAATCAACCGAGGATGGAAAGACCGGTCAGGCAGTTCACCATAATTAACATGACCCTATCTCAGGTGTTATCGCATCTACTAAGATCCAATTTGGTGACCTTGAAAGAAGCTCCGAAAACCCCCAACACAACATCTCCTCACTATCATCCCAATGCCCGTTGCGCAATCACTCTGAAAGTCCCAGCCATGGCACTAATAGCTGTTGGGCTCTAAAGAACAAAATACAAGACCTCATTGAAGCCAAAGAGATTGAATTCGATGCGCCTGAAAAGCCAAATGTCACTTCTGCCCCTATGCCCAAACATGGCCATAATACTAATGCCATTGAAGAAGAAATGTTTGTTACTTCAGTTCATAAACTTATGACCCCACTCTTGACTATTAAAGTGAAGTTGTTGAATGCCGGTGTGTTCCCAGGCTGTGATGAAGGTTGTCATTTCTGTTTGTCCTCACCAACCAGCCGTCTTTTGTTGAAAGCATGTGTTCAGTGCCTAATAGATAACAAAGAAATTTTGTTTGAAAAGACTTCTGTTCCACCTATTCCTTTTGAAGATGTTTCTGTCATTACCATTTCCGCCAATTCTTCCAGGGTCTCCACCAAAAGACCCGTTAGAATTACATCAGTTCTGAAAGCAATGCCTTTAATAATCACAATGCCTGGACCAGTCCCATATCCGTCAGACAAAACCATACCATGAAATTATAGAGGGGATATCTACTACCACGGTATCAAGCAGGATTGGCCAGCCGCTGAAGATTCGAGTTCCGAGAAAGTCAACTCTGACATCAGTAATATTGCAGGAACTAGCAATATTTCCCGAAGTAGAAGGATATTCTCTCCAGAAATTACTCCCCCAAAAGCAGTTTCTGGACCCGTAATCATTCCTGCTGTTACTCCCCCAAAAGATGTTCCCAGTCCTACAATCGTCTCCACTAATACTCCAACTGACAAAGCTGTTACAATCCCTGTTATCATTCCTACCAACACTCCTGCTGCCAAGTTAACCGAGACTCGAGGAAAAGGTGTTCTGGTTGAGTCTGTCAAGATGAAGACACAATCGTTGGCTATCCTTGAGACCTCCCGGAAGGAGATGGAGGAAATTTGGAAGATCATAAAAAGAAGTGACTATGACGTAGTTGAACAACTGGGGAAAACTCCCTCTAAAATTTCCATGCTGGATTTACTACTATGTTCCGAGGCGCATGCCAAAGCCTTGGTAAAATTCCTGAAAACTGCCCATGTACCCCAAGAGACATCTGCCGATCAGTTCCAAGACTGCATAGCTAGCTTGACTGCAGATAATGGTCTAGGTTTTTCGGATGCTGACTTAACGCTAAAAGGAAGAAATCATAATGAGGCATTGCATTTCTCAGTTGAATGTAGGGGCACAACCCTGGCTCATGTTTTGGTTGACACTGGCTCATCTCTGAATGTATTGCCTAAAAAAGCCCTTGATAGGCTGGACCGTGAGGGATTGACATTGAAGCCAAGCAACATAGTAGTAAGGGCTTTTGACGGCTCGAAAATGATGGTGCATGGGGAGGTAGACATTCCCATAAAAGTTGGAACACAAACATTGGATTCAACTTTTTACGTAATGGATATCTGTCCCTCTTATTCCTACTTGCTAGGCCGACCATGGATTCACAATGCTGGCGCTGTCACTTCTACGTTGCACCAAATGCTGAAATATCCAATTCAAGGGAAGATTATCACCATTCACGGAGAAGAAGAGTATATGATCATCCATCTTAATTCCTTCAGATATGTAGAATTAGATGGTGAATTTATTGAAACTCCATTCCAACACTTTGAAGAGGTCCCGCAAGATGTGGCAGTAACCAAGGCTGTTCCCAAGATCACAAGGCCTCCACTCCGAATGTCATCTCTGAAGGATGCCAAAGCAGTGGTAGAAGAAGGTGGATGCACTATTTGGCGACAACTCCCAGATATCCCATATAAGTCTAACAAGTTTGGTCTGGGTTTCACTTCAAGTGCCCAGAAGGCTGTGCGCCGCCCTCGTGCCAGAGGACCACCCCTGAAGATCAGCAACCGTGAAGTAAATACGGTAGAGGATGATGAAGATGGTTGTAACTTAGAGGACTGGATATTTCCAACTGTCAGTGGAGGGCTCAACAATTGGGAGGCTAGAGATTTTGTCCCGATACCTTTTATCCCACAATAATCCGTCTTTACATTTTGTTGGATCTGTAATATTAAAACAATTCGCACTCTTAAAACCTTGTGTCTTATCCGAGGAACAATGGTCCATTTGTAAGGGTTATTATCTCATTTTTATATGACATCAATGAATCATGGACGTTTTCGCATACAAACTTTTGTGCTCATTGTTTTTCTTTTTACATTTTCATTTCTTTCAAGGATAGCTATACCCTTAAACACACTCACACTCACAATGCAGGTATACATCCATTCGGGATCCCATGGGTAACGATACTGCTATGGAATTTTGTGACTCTGAGAATCTAATCTACCAAGCCGAAGACAAAGGTGAGGAAGATTGTGAAGTACCAAGGGAACTTGCCAGACTACTACAACAAGAAGAGAGAACCATTCAGCCTCACGAGGAACCTGTGGATACAATCAACCTTGGTACTGAAGAAGACAAAAAAGAGGTCAAGGTGGGTGCTAATCTGAAACCCGGTGTCAAGGAGCGTCTGATTCAGTTGTTACACGATTATGTTGAAGGCTTTTCCTGGTCGTATGAAGACATGCTGAGACTTGATGCAAACATTGTGGTACATCGTCTGCCTACAAAAGAGGATTGTCTGCCAGTAAAGCAAAAGGTTCGCCGCATGAGGCTTGATATGTCAGAAAAGATTAAAGAAGAAGTCATGAAGCAATTCAACGCTGGATTCTTGGCTATCACCTCTTATCCCCAATGGGTTGCCAATGTTGTTCCCGTGCCCAAAAAAGATGGCAAAGTGAAAATGTGTGTGGACTACAGAGATTTAAATAGGGCAAGCCCTAAGGATGATTTTCCACTCCTTCACATTGATATTCTAGTTGACAATACGACACAACACAAAGTGTTTTCCTTCATGGACGGTTTCTCAGGTTATAACCAAATCAAAATGGCGCCTAAGGTCATGGAGAAGACAACCTTTGTCACACAGTGGGGTACTTTCTGCTATAAGGTAATGCCATTTGGACTGAAGAATGATGGGGCAACCTATCAGCGTGCCATGGTAGCCCTATTTCACGACATGATACATCACGAAATAAAGGTCTAATATGGATGACATGATAGCCAGATCTCAAACAGAAGAAGAGCATCTTGATCACTTACAAAAACTTTTTGAGAGACTGAAGAAGTACAAGCTGAGGTCGAATCCAAACAAATGCACATTTGGGGTACGGTCTGGTAAACTCCTAGGCTTTATCATCAGCAACAAAGGTACCGAGGTCGATCCTGCCAAAGTTAAAGCGATACAAGAGATGCCTGCTCCTCGTACCGAGAAGGAAGTCAGAGGATTCTTGGGGCGTTTGAACTACATTTCTAGATTCATCTCTCATTTGACGGCTACTTGTGAACCAATCTTCAAATTGTTGAAGAAAGATCAAATAGTCAAATGGAATGACGAGTGCCAAGTTGCTTTTGACAAAATCAAATAATACTTACAAGAGCCTCCTGTTTTGATGCCACCAGTTGAGGGAAGACCATTGATCATGTATCTGACTATTTTGGAAAATTCAATGGGGTGTGTACTGGGGTAGCATGACGAGTCTGGCCGAAAAGAGAACGTTATTTATTACCTGAGCAAAAAGTTTACCGACTGTGAAACAAGATATTCACTACTCGAGAAAACTTGTTGTGCTCTGGCATGGGCTGCTCGCCAGCTAAGACAGTATATGCTGACCCATACTACCTTATTGATATCTAAAATGGATCCGATAAAATACATCTTCAAGAAACCTTCTCTCTCCGGGAGAATAGCAAGATGGCAGATGATCCTAACGGAATATAACATACAATATACTACCCATAAAGCAATAAATGGCAGTGTATTAGCTGATCACCTTGCTCACCAAGCTGTAGAAGACTACCAGCCCATGAAGTTTGAATTCCCAGATGAAGACGTCATGACGGTAAATAACTATGAAGAATTCAGGCCATATGATGGACCTGAACAAGGATCCCGATGGACCCTGTTCTTTGATGGGGCATCCAATGCACTTGGAAATGGTATCAGTGCTATACTCATATCTCCGGAAGGGTGTCATACTCCCTTTACCGCAAGACTTTGCTTCAATTGTACAAAAAACATGGCGGAATACGAAGCATGCATCTTTAGTCTCAGAGCTGCCATAGACTTGGGGATCAAATATTTGAATGTATTCGGAGATTCAGCTTTAGTCATCAGCCAGATCAAAGGGGAATAGGACACCAAACATCCAAACCTTATCCCTTACAAAGAACATGTCTTGACGTTGCTACCACATTTTGAGAAGATTACCTTCGAGCATTTCCCGCGAGAAGAAAATCAGCTAGCAGACGCTCTAGCCACGATGTCATCTATGTTTAAACTTAATTGGGATAACGAGGCTCCCCAGATCACCATCGAACGAATGGAGGAACCAACACACTGTCACGAGATTAATATTGTAGAAGTAGTGGACCAGCCTTGGTTTTACGAAGTCAAGAAGTATCTCGAGGCTCAAGAATATCCAGAAGGAGCTTCAATCAATGATAAGAAGTTCTTAAGGAGATTCTCTGCTAAATTCTTCCTTAGTAATGGCATTCTTTACAAACCCAACCATGACTCTGTGTTACTTCAATGCATATATAAGGTTGAAGTTGAAAGGATCATGGCTAAATTACATGAAGACACTTTTGGCACCCATTCCAGTGGGCATACGATGACAAAGAAAATCCTACGGCCAGGCTATTACTGGTCTACCATGGAAGTAGATTTCTATCAACACTCTCGAACCTGCCATAAGTGTCAGATTTATACTGACAAGGTGCACGTACCTCCAGTTCCTTTGAATGTCTTGACGGCTCCTTGGCCGTTTGCTATGTGGGGGATTGACATGATTGGGGAAATCAAGCCAACAACTTCCAATGGACACCGCTTCATCCTAGTGGCCATTGACTATTTTACAAAGTGGGTAGAGGAAACTTCCTTGGCTTCCGTTACCAAGAACGTTGTCGCCCGGTTCATCAAGCAAAATCTCATTTACCGGCACGGTATCCCGGAGAGGATCATCACTGATAATGGTGTAAATCTCAACATCACTATGATCACCGCCTTGTGCGAACAATTCAAGATTCAACATCACAATTCTTCTCCTTACCGGCCAAAGATGAATGGTGATGTCGAAGCTGCAAATAAGAACATTAAAAAGATCATACAGAAAATGACAGTCACATACAAAGACTGGCATGAGATGCTACCATTCGCTCTCCACGGGTATCATACCACAACTCGCACATCAACTGGGGCAACACCCTATTCTCTAGTTTACAGTATGGAGGCTGTCTTGCCTATCGAGGTCCAGATCCTCTCTCTGAGGATTATGAAGGATGCAGGGCTGAACGAAGACGATTGGATCTAGACTCGACTTGATCAATTGAACTTGATTAATGAGAAAAGACTTACTGCTGCCTGCCATGGTCAAATGTATCAAAAACAGATGATCCAGGCTTTCAACAAAAAGGTCAGACGCCAAGTGTATCAAGTTGGGGATCTGGTGATCCCAGGGGAAAATGGACCCCTACGTACGAAGGACCATTTGTAATCAAAAATATATTCTTTGGTGGAGCAATGATCTTGACTACCATGGATGGTGACGACCTGCCACACCCTACGAACGCAAACATAGTCAAAAGATACTATGCATAAGAGACCCGCTAGGTTGACACACCTAGGCAAAACAAGGGTATCCCGACGAATCAAAAGTGGTTCGGGCAAAAATTAGGGACAAAAACAAAAAATCTGTACACCCGGCAAGTCGAAAACCCGAAAGGGCGACTTGGGCAAAAAAGGGTATCCCGGTGGACTGAAAGCGTATGACTATGTCCCGTTGGATCACCTTACGAACAACCTGCAAACTCAGAGGTTCTGATCAATTCAATCATCTTCGGACAAGGCAACAAATAGACAAAATGCTAAGAGATACAAAGGCTATAGCAGAATGGGAACCCCATGGGATTATTACACATAGATATCTTTTCTTTGCATTAAAATTTTCATTTTTTTACGACAGCGTTCTCTTACTAAAATGTTTGTCTCATTGTAAAAAAATACTTACTCAAAGTCGATACAAAGATATCTCCTTGAAAGTGCAAAAACTATCTGTTTTTAGTTACGCTTGTGTTTTGTTTACAAAAACGTCCAATGATTCATTGCTGAACATATGCATTTGAACATAATTACTGTTTATAAATAAACAAAATAAAAGACAATTACTAATGGCTTTAAGAGGTAGGGAAATATCTCTAAGCTATTTCCATAAATCCCCCACAATTTGCAGTTTAGTTCCCAGCGGAACAAGCTCCCAATTATGAATCCCCAGTAGAAGTCGTTCAATTTCTCAGGATTTCACAACAGGATTTTACAAGCAGTACACGACATTTCCCTTACAACAAAGTTTATTTCTCTAAGCGGAAATTCATCAACACTTCAACTTCACAACATGAAGACTTACACTCCATATCCTCAACAGCAGTCAGAGATTTATTTTCCCCAGTCCAACAACAGTGTGGCAGATTAGCTCGCGTGCGCATACATCGCATCCATATATCATAAACATCGATAAAACGAATGCATTATATCATACATTTCATACAACATGACCCTGCATTTTAGCTAACATTTTACCCGTTTTGAGGATAAGATTAACATATATCATTAACAATGTTCAGAGTTCTCAGATACAGTTCATATACGCTCCATACACGGATGCCATTCTGATGCTCATTCAGATTCAACTCTCAGATACAGTTCAAATACGCTCCAGACACGGATGCCATTCTGATACTCATTCAGTTTCAGTTCTCAGATACAGTTCAGATATGCTCCAGACACGGATGCCATTCTAATGCTCATTCAAGTGCAACTTTCAGATACAGTCCAGATACGCTCCAGACACGGATGCCATTCTGATACTCATTCAAGTGTAACTTTCAGATATAGTTCAGATACGCTCCAGAAACGGATGCCATTCTGATACTCATTCAGTTTCAGTTCTCAGATACAGTTCAGATACGCTCCAAACACAGATGCCATTCTGATACTCATTCAGTTTCAACTCTCAAATACAGTTCAGATACGCTCTAGACACGGATTCCATTCTGATACTCATTCAAGTGCAACTTTCAGATACAATCCAGATACGCTCCAGACACGGATGCCATCCTGATACTCATTCAAGTGTAACTTTCAGATACAGTTCAGATATGCTCCAGACACGGATGCCATTCTGATACTCATTCAGTTTCAACTCTTAGATACAGTTCAGATACGCTCCAGAAACGGATGCCATTCTGATAGTCATTCAGATTCAACTCTAAGATACAGTTCAGATACGCTCCAGACACGGATGCCATTCTGATACTCATTCAGTTTCAGTTCTCAAATACAATTCAGATACGCTCTAGACACAGATGCCATTCTGATACTCATTCGGATTCAACTCTCAGATACAGTTCAGATACGCTCCAAACATGGACGCCATTCTGATACTCATTCTTCCAGCTTACAAATTACAATATAAAAACTCACTTTTAGATGGCATCTTTAAGCCCATCTCCTACAACTTTCTATCACCTCTCCAAATGGCATACTTAAGCCCATTCCCTCAACCATCACATCACCGAGTGCAAATTTCTGGGCACTCTAGTGTCCAATCATCTTCCACCTTCGAGTCACGAATGACGAAACTCGCCAATCTAACTCTTCAGGCTTAAGAAGATTGAACAGGGGCAGCTGTTGTACCCCAAAATTTTCCGTCTCACTTATCAAGAATTTGCTCACAAGATCTCCTTGGGCTCAAGACTGCACTAGGGTTTGATAAGCTCAAGACACCTCCTTATCTACTGATGACCAAAATTAGGGTTTGAGTTTGCACAAGGATTTTTGAACTATCAATGCTTCATATGAATTTCATGGACCATTATAGACCCTCAAGATTACTCATGTCAAGTTTCAAGCCTTGGATCACACTTTTGATCAGTCAATTGAACAGTTGACCTAAAAATCAACTGTATTGGGGAAAAAGTCAACTATGGCCAATTTACAGTCAAACTTCATAATTTTTGATCCACATCAACATTTTAAACTCATATGTATCATTTGATCAAGTTTGGACCATAATTCCTCAATAAATTTGATCAAATCTTCAAAAGGGAAAATTGGTCAAAATTAGGGTTTTGATTGGGAAAGGGAAATTTCTGATTTTTGACCTAGCAAATGGTCAATTGGTTTAAGGCATGATCTCAATAGTCCAATTGCATCATTTTTGAACTAATGACATGATTCAAAACATTGCAAATCCATTGGATTGACAAATGAATTTTGCAGTTAACTGATTAAAAGTCAACTGTGTACTGAAAAGTCAAACTTTGACTTTTTGGTCAAATTCAAGTGCCAAAAATCATAATTCATCAAAACATGTCAAAATATGAAACTTATTCATTAAGAAATCAAAGAGTCAAGATTTCATTTTTGAAAGGTCAAAATTTCTAAACTTAGAAATTTTTCTAAGTGTTGGAAATTTCATGTTTTTTTATAACTTTGAGCCAAATTTTCACCATGATGCAAGATGATTCAAGGGAAACTTCAAACATGAAAGTTGTAGATATAAATGAAATATATAACTTTTCTTCACACAACTTCTTCCAAAAGTGCTTGGATCTCAAGTTATAATTTCAAGAATATAGGGTCATGAAACTAAACACTTAGTGAAATTTTGCCCTAATTTGACCAGGATTTTGACCTAACTTCATGGAACTTTTTCATATAGTTCCAAGGGGAATATTCTAAAGAAATTAAAATATGGGTTGTCACTTGAATTATAGGTCATTTGAATTATAGGGAGAATCGAAGAGATGAAGTTGGTGTTTTGTCACTTGAATTATAGGTCATTTTCATGATGAACACAAATGCAATTTCAATGTTAGGCTGCATAATCGTTGCTTTGTAGGCCTCAAACTTGTTTGTCACTCCATAACTAATGGATTACACAAACTTTTGAGCTATAATCCAAGTGATTTAAGCTTTATCCAATTCACATTGCCATTTTGGGAAGAAAGTTAACAATATCATTCTTGTAAAGCAAGCTTTTTGCATAAAGTTCACATTGATCCTCTAACTTGTTCCCTTTGATCACACTCCATCCACAAAGTCAAAAGCAAGCTTTTTTAAAGCATAACCACTCTATCTTAGCAAGTACACAAGACTTTGAAACTTGTTTTGTAAAAAAATCACATGTTTAGCTTAAGGCTGCAAATTTGAATTCTGATCAACTAGAGCATCCCAAACTTGTTGCTTATAAATAGAGTCACTATTTGTGAGCTAGGACACGAGTTTGAACACCCTGAAATACACCAAAACTATCTCAAATCAGAAATTTCCCAAAAACTCCATTGTTGCACAGTTTCTGACCTTGAACCTCAAACTCACATTTCCCTCGTGTGTTTCTTGGCCTTTTAGTTTCTAAAGCTTCCTTGCATCAAGAGTAACTCATCTCTGTACCTGTTTCACTTCTGTAACACCATTTTCCCTCTCTTCCATAACCAAAAACAGAGCATCATAGTTGGACTTCTCCAGACCATTCCATCCACCCTCAACTCATGCTAGCCATTGCATTAGCTTCCTAGAGGTCCAAGGAAGCTAACATGATCATCAACACTGCCTGAAACAAGCTCAAATCCATTTCACAATTTCCAGTTTTGAGGTATTCTTCTTGAACTTCTATCTCATTACTTAGGCATTGTTAGGCTTGCATTTGTGAAGATAAAATGTAGACATCATTTCCCTGAAGCTGTACATGTCCATAGATTTCATTTATTTTGATTGAGCTAGGAGAATTTTGAGTTTGAACTTTCTAAAATATTTAGGTCAGAATTTGGTACTGTTAAAAATTCTCATTCATCTTTGATTTATAGTTTATGATATTTATATGTTTGGATTCGTGTGACAAAATGGAGTAATTTTCATGTTTACATTTTTGCAAATGGTTGAGAAATGAGCAAGTTACAGATCCTTTGGCGGAAGGTTAAAGATGAAGTACAGTCAGGGCGCGTTTTGTGTTATGTATTCATTATTTCATACAAGTTAACGGATGTATAGCCACCCTAGTGGTAAAGCGCGCGCCTGTTCACCCCATGGTCCTGGGTTCAAGCCCCAGCGTGACCATTTTGTCATTTTTACATTGTCTGACCCCTTTCTTGTTTGTTTGGCAGGCGCTGGGCCCTTTGGGCCTGGCTATTTTTTGTTTTGTTTTTGCTTCCTAACTCCCTGTTCTATTTTCACACCTCCCTAATTTTCTCTTCATATTTTATTTTTATTTTATTTTATTTATTATCTTTATTATTATTATTATTATTATTATTATTATTATTATTATTATTATTATTATTATTATTATTATTATTATTATTATTAAGTATTTTTTATAGTTATTAATAAAAATCCAAAAATATTTTTTTATCTTTACATTTATTTAGTTTATTTTGTCTTATAAAATCAAAAGAAATAAAAAAAAACTTTTCTTTAATAAATTAATTCCTCTTTTTATATACTTAGATAATAAATCTTGACTATTATATATTATTTTATTATTTTCTTGAAAATTAAAATAAATTTAGAACCTAGGCTTATTTTGATTAATTAACCTTGTATTTTAATTAAATTCACAAAAAAACCTAAAAAATACTTTTCTAAACCAATTTTATTTCTTTTAAAAATTAGGTTTAGTTCACTAAATTTAATTTGGACCAATTGACCATCACTCTTTAGTTTGATTAATGCCAAAACATTTTCTTAACAAAAATCCAAAATAAATCAATTTCTTTTCCTTTTATACTTGTATATTATATTCATTTCATTCCTTGTATATTTATGCAATTCAATATGGTTGTAATAGATAAATAGATTTATTTTCTTGCAAATCCCCATTTATAATTTGTACACCCCCTCCCCTAAATAATGTAATAGCGTAGTAACTTTAATTCTCGCAATTTATCTCTTTATATACAAATGCTAGTAATTAGGGTTTTGTATGGAAAGATTAAAACCAACCAAATAGCAAACCCTAATCAAAGACAAATCAATGCATGTAAATAAATACATTTGCACACATACACCCCTAGAGTTATCCCACTTGGTTGCCTTATACAATATGACCATATTACGCATGTAAGGTATCTTAGCAAAAACAAGCAAATACAAGATCATAGTCCCTCGATGACACTATCAAAAGTTGCCTTTCAAAATGATCTTAGTCCCTAAAGAAAGATGCTAAGATACCTTGTAACATTGCTAATCATGGTTATACGATGACCCACGCCCGTCCCTTTTTACATCCAAAGATAGGGTTTCTTACCAAATCAATGGTAAGACAACAATGTCAAAGGAAAAGAAAATGAACAAGAAAGACATTTGAGTAGGTAGATTGCTCCTAATTACTTGCTCCATTTCGAAACACACATCCTTGCTATTTTCAAAATAATCACATACATTTTCAAACATCTTACAAAATTGAAAACATTTTCAAAAGATCAAACATATTTGTATACATTCTTATGAACGAGAATCATTACAAAGATTTCCTAAACAATGGCCTCTTTACAAAATACTTTCAAAAACCACACAAAGCACTATTTCAAACAAAGCAAGTGATCTAGTAAGTAACTAAGAGCCCATGGAAAACCATGGATGAAAGGGGTGCTAATACCTTCCCTTTTCATAATCTACCCCTCGAACTCAAGAAACAATCTCAAAGGTCTTTCCTGTGCTTTTTCACCTTTCCTTTTGGATAAAAGAAAAGTCGGTGGCGACTCTTGCTAACCGCAACATTTGTGATCAAACACAAAACCTTCAAGCCAGTTCTCCCATCGTATCACAGCATACTATTGAGAATTGTTATGCTTTCAAGCACAAGGTCCAAGACCTATTAGAATCTCAGGCCATCAATTTCGGACCAGCACCCAACATTATGAATCAGCCTCTACCAACCCATGGCGGAGCCACTGTCAGTGCCATCCTAGAAGATGGAAATTTGAATTTGATTATGGATGTTAACCAATTAATTACACCTCTATCATTTGAGAAGGAGAATTTGTCGAGTAAAGGTGTATTCTTGGGTTGTGGGATGGACTGCGTAATTTGCTTGGACAAACCAGAGGGTTATTCATTGTTAAATGATGCAGTCCAGGATTTGATTACCCAGGGAGTTTTGCAATTTGATCGCGTAGATGTTAAGACTAAAGTGAGTAAGGATGAGGTTGATGTAATCACCATTCCTATCAAGGCAAAAACCACTCAAGTACCTGTTACAATTCCGGTTCCTACCCGAAAGCCACCTATAACCATTACCGTGCTCAGACCAATACCATATGATAACAACAAAGCAATTACTTGGTATTATGGTGGTGACTGTTATCAACAAGGGTGGATGCTTGTTACTAGGAAGTTTGAAAGGGGTGAATCTGGAAAAGAGGAGTCTGAAATTTATGACATCATCAGTGAAAGCAGAATTACCCGCAGCGGCCAGATTTTCTCTCCACCAGAACATCCTGAAAGTAGCATAGGTGCCGCAAAAAAAACTAGGGGCAAGAAGATTGTGGTCAATAGTGATAAACCGGGGTAAGATGGCACCAGAAGACATGGAGAAAATTACTTTCATTACACCTTGGGGAACATTTTGTTATAAAGTGATGCCCTTTAGTTTGAAAATTCAGGGGTAACTTATCAACGTGCAATGGTCACTCTCTTTCATGATATGATACATAATGAGATTGAGGTATATGTTGATGATATGATTGCCAAATCCAAGACAGAAGAGGAACATCTTGTCCACCTGTTGAAATTATTTGAAAGATTAAGGAAGTTCAGACTGAGGTTGAATCCTAATAAATGCACCTCCAGGGTGAGATCAGGAAAATTACTGGGCTTCATCGTAAGCGAAAAAGGAATTGAGTTTGATCATAGCAAGGTAAAATCTATACAAGAAATGTCTATTCCAAAAATAGAGAAAGAGGTTTGTGGTTTTCTCGGGAGTCTGAACTACATTGCTAGAATCATTTCTCACCTTACAGCCACTTGTGAACCAATCTTTAAATTGTTGAAAAAAGATTAAACAGACAGGTGGAATAACAATTTCCAAGCGACATTTGATAGAATTAAAGAATATTTGCTAGAACCTCTGATTCTTTCACCTCCGGTGGAAGGTAGGCCCCTAATCATGTATTTAACAGTACTAGAGAACTCAATGGGGTGTGTGTTGGGGCAACATGATGAGTCTGGTTGAAAAGAGCATGCAATATACTACCTTAGCAAAAATTTTGCTGACTGTGAAATAATATACTCACTGCTTGAGAAAACTTGATGTGCTTTGGTATAGGCTACTTGCCAAATAAGGCAGTATATGTTGACTCATAACACCTTATTGATCTCTAAGATGGACCCAATTAAATACATTTTTGAAAAGCCAGCTCTCACAGGGAGAATAACCCATTGGCAAATGATTTTGACTAAGTATGACATCCAGTATACTACCCAAAAGTCTATCAAAAGTAGTGTATTGGATGATCATCTTACTCATCAGCCCATGGAAGATGACTATCAGTCGATGAGGTTTGAATTTCCTAATGAAGACATCATGTACATACGGGATTGTAACATCCCAGGCCCAGAAAAAGGACCTGAACCAGGATCGTGATGGACAATGGTGTTCGATGGTGCCTCTAATGCGTTGGGAAACGATGTCGGTGTTGTGATTACTTCTCTTGAAGGTTTCCATACTCCTTTCACAACCAAAATTGCTTTGATTGTACAAATAATATGGTTGAGTATGAAGCTTGTATCTTTGGGTTAGAAGCTGATATTAATTTATGAATCAAAATCTTGGAAGTATACGGAGACTCTGCTCTTGTGATTAATCAAATCAATGGAGAATGGGAGACACATCACCCGAATTTGATTCCATATCATGAGCATATGTTAAAGCTGACCCCTTATTTTGATGAGATTACTTTCAATCATATTCCAAGAGAAGAGAATAACTTGGCGGACGCCTTGGCTACTCTGTTATCCATGTTTAAAGTTAGATGGGAAAATGAATCCCCCTCTATCACCATCTTGAGGTTTGATGAGCCATCATTTTGTTATGAAATAGAAGAGGGTTTCATTGATGAGAAACCATGGTTTTACGACATCAAAAGATATATTAAAACTAAAGAATATCTGGATGATGCTTATGTTATCGATAAGAAGACTTTGAGGAAATATGTGGCTAAGTTTTTTTTTGACGGAGATGTTTTGTACAAAAGAAACTATGATTTCGTTTTTCTCAGATGTGTGGATAGACATGAAGCAAACATGATTATAGAAGAAATTCATGAAGGCTGATTTGGAACGCACTTTAGCGGCCATACTATGGCCAAGAAAATATTGAGAGCAGGTTATTATTGGTCAACAATGGAAAGTGATTGCTATAATCATTCTAGGGTCTGTTACAAGTGTCAGATCTATGCCGATAAGATACACGTACCACCCAATCCTTTGAATGTATTAACTTCACCTTGGCCCTTCGCAATATAAGGGATTGATATGATTGGCCAGATTAAGCTGACTTCTTCCAACGGGCATCATTTCATTTTGGTGGCTATTGACTATTTCACAAAGTGGGTCGAAGCAACATCTTATGCCAACGTCACTAAGCAGGTGGTTGCTCGTTTCATCAAACATAATATCATTTGTCGATACGGGATTCTCGAGAAGATTATTATCGACAATGGGTCGAATCTCAATAATAAGATGATGAAGGAGCTATGTGAGAGCTTTAAGATAAAGCATCATAATTCTTCTCCTTATTGGACCAAGATGAATGGCGCGGTTGAGGAAGCTAATAAGAATATCAAGAAGATTGTGCAGAAAATGGTTGTCACTTATAAGGATTTGCATGATATATTGCCATTTGCTTTGCATGATTATCGTACCACTGCATGTACTTCAACTGGGGCAACTCCCTTTTCACTTGTTTATGGCATGGAAGCAGTCTTGCCAGCGGAAGTGGAGAATCCTTCCTTGAGGATAATGACAGATGTATAGATGGATGAAGCTGAATGTGTTCAGAATAGATTGGATCAGCTGAATCTCATTTACGGGAAGAGATTGACAGCCATTTGCCACAGACAACTATACCAGAAAAGGATGAAGAAAGCTTTTAATAAGAAGGTACCTCCACAGAATTTTCAAGCTGGTGATCTCGTGCTGAAGAGAATCTTGCCTCCTAATAATACATATGCTAGGGGTAAATGGGCTCCTAATTATGAAGGATCGTATATTGTAAAGAAAGTCTTTTCAGGAGGGTCCATGATGCTCACAACTATGGATGGAGAGGATTTTCCTCACCTCGTCAACGTAAATGTAGTAAAAAAGTACTTTGCATAAAATGACCGCTGAGTTGACCAGCTCAGGCAAAAAAGGCATCCTGGTGAACCTAGGCGAGAATAGGTTCGGGAAAAATTAAGGACAAAAGAAAGAGTGGATGAGTGAGAAATAATTGTACACCTGTTAAATTGAACCTATCAAAGGAAATTTAGGCAAAAAAGGGTATCCCGATGGATTGAAAACCCGAAAGGGAAATCCAGGAAAAAGTTAGGGATTAAAAGCGAATACTACAGTCTATGTTGCACCTGTAAAATCAACTTACATTGTTGTTAGGTTTGGATCGGGGAAGCAGTAGTTCAATCAATTATTCAGAAAGCAAGATACTGAGGAGTTTTGAGGACATGAGAGCTGTAGCAGAGTTGTACTCGATAAATCTGCACTCACATTGCCATCTTTGTTTTCTCCTCTATGTACTTTGTATGCAATTTCCTCTTTTCAGGAATTGCTTCTTGATGTAAATTCCTATTCACAGGCCAATCAATCAATAAAAACATTTTTTTGAATTCCACCAATTTGTTTTTATTTTATTTCACTGTTTTTGAGTGCACAAGACATTCAACATTTTTGATAAACTTTGTATTTAAAACATTAAAAGCTTTATAACACATGATACAGGTAAACAAAATTGCTTAGAGTTTCAGGTGTCTGATATGATGGCTAAGGTAGCCACCCCATACCGGGGCATGTCAATGTGATATACAATTTGTGCAGAATGGGATCCAATATCCCAAGTAAATGCTTGTTTCTGCTCAGGACAAAATCATGTGGCCCCAATGAGGTTGTACCTTTGTTTGAATATGCTCTTTCTCTTCATGGCAGTTTGGTCATTCTGAAGAATTATTGATATCCTCCCTTTGAAGTTGACATGTTGCGGTTTCTCCGTCAAAGGAATGTTTATCTCTAGTATGGTTGCTATTATTGACGCCACTATCCAAAGCAACTCTGATGCTCAGTAGAAGAGGTATTTTCTATCCCTAGCCGAACTCGAGTTTCAGGGATATTTTGGATGAATTTGCCTTTATTCCCTAGTGGAGAAAACTTTCCCTCTCTAGTATGGTGTACATAGGAGTTCCAATTATAAACGCTTACATCCCCGATGGTAGGAGATTTTGTTGAGATGTCCCCAATAAAGCTTCTACCCCAAGATGTTCGTTATTCTCAAGTGAAGATTTCCATCCTGGTGGTGTTAGCCTCGATGAGGTTGATGTTCGACTCCCCGTGAAGTATGTTTTCTAGGGATATTTGCCCTGTCAAATTACTTGAAAAGATGATTAATCACCAAGGCTGTTCACTCCCCAACGAGTCAAGTCCCTAACCTTTTCCGAAGCATTACACATTAACATTTTTCGTTTAAGGGACTCTTATCTTCATTAGGAGAGTATCACTGTAAAGTTCCCCGGTGGAGTTCCAAATTTCAAATCGCGGTTCATAAGTTTTATTTTCTTCCCCAAGTGGAGTTTATCACCTCTAGTTATTATCCCCAGTGTGGTCTTAATAGAACTGTTTTCGTTCAAAGAATTTATGTGATCCCTATTCCCAACAAAGTTTTTCTCACCAGGAGGGGATTGGATTAGTCCCTAGGGAATTGAGAATTTTCAAGATTTTGTCAGAACTACGATTTATGTTTGCATTTTTCTCCCCAGGATGTTTGTTTACCCGGTGATATGCAAAGATCTTCGTTCGGGGGATCATTATCTTCTCAACAGTTGTTTGTTACCGGATATTCCTCATGCATCGCTAAAATATGCATTATTTCATTGCATCTACCCAGACGTGTAGCATTTCCATTATATGGAGTATTATGCTATAAAAGTTCAAACATGCATGAGTGTAAGCCAATTGTGTTCACCTTTGGTAATCGTATTTTTATGCACTCAAAGATGAATTATCTCCATAACAAGCCTAGGATGATCCTTTCTGTTTCCGTAATGGAGTTTGTTTTAATTCACCACCAGTCGGGTCTTTGGTGTTTTCCACGCCCTAGTAAGTCGTGGTTTTCTCTTTCCCTTACAAGCCCTCGGTTATGGTATCCGTGTTTGATTTTTCCGTCAGAGTGCAAGTAAGAGTCAGTGTATAACCTTTCTTATGTCTCAAGAATTTGAGTATCCATATTTGGTGTGGTAATTCAGATAATTGCTACTCTTGAAGAATTACACCCCGCCTTTGGCCTGAGGGATTTTGTAATACTTGTGTATTTGCAACTGTTAAAGTCCAGTATGTTTTAGCAATCCTTGTCAGAGTACCCTTCGGTTGGTCTCTTTCTCTTGTAAAGTTTGCCTTTGATTCGGCGTTCACTTTTACTTTGGTCAAAATTCTCGTCCAGTTTTCTTAATTGAATCTGGCACGTAGTATCCCCAGTAAGTCTTCCTTTGATCAGTACTTTCCCTCTAAAGGTATGTCTTTTGACCAATTTGTTCCCATCAGTGGGTCCGCCTTTGATTTTTGTATCTTGATTAGGAGTCTGGTTGGGTCGGTCTATTTTCTATATATTCAACATTACCTTCCGTTAATTTTCCCTTATTTAGGATCTGCTTTGATCAGTTCCTTCTCTCTGGTTCATCCGTTTGGATCAGGTTTGCCTTCTATTAGCTTAGCTAACATTTCCGGTTAGGGTATGTTTTGATCATTTCCTTCCCTTGTGTAGGCTCTATTTTGATCAGTTCCTTCTCTCTAGTTCATCCGTTTGGAACGGGTTTGACTTTTGTTAGCTTAACTAACATTTCCGGTTAGGTTATGTTTTGATCATTTCCTTCCGTTGTTTGGGCTCTGTTTCGATCAGCTCCTTCTCGCTGGTTCATCCATTTGGACCAGGTTTACCTTCTGTTAGCTTAGCTAATATTTCTGGTTAGGTTATGTTTTGATCATTTCCTTCCCTTGTTCAGGTTCTGTTTTGATCAGTTCCTTGGCTCATCCATTTGGATCAGGTTTGCCTTCTGCCAACTTAGCTAACATATTCAGTTAGGTTATGTTTTGATCATTTCCCTCCCTTTTTTAGGTTTTGTTTCAATCAGTTCCTTCTCGCTGGATCATTTGTTTGGAATCAAGTTTACCTTGTGTTATCTTAGCTAACATTTCCGGTTAGGTTATATTTTGATCATTTCCTTCCCTTATTTAGGTTATGTTTTGATCAGTTCCTTGGCTCATCCGTTTGGACCGGGTTTGCCTTCTGTCAGCTTAGCTAACATTTGCGGTTAGGTTATGTTTTGATCATTTGCCTCCCTTGTTTAGGTTCTATTTTAATAAGTTCCTTCTCTCCAGTTCGTCCGTTTGGATTGAGTTTACCTTCTGTTAGCTTAGCTAACATTTCCGGTTAAGTTATGTTTTGATCACCCCTTGCCATGTTACGAGCTTGTTTTAACTAAGTCTCCTTAAACGCACATCTGTACCCCTAGCAAGTCCACCTTCGCCCGACTGGATTCAGAGTGAAAATTTTATGGTTCTATTAAGTATTCAATCCTCTTTTACCATGGTTGTTCAAAAGGATATTATAAATCTCACCCTCTGGTTAAATAAGATTGAATAGGGGCAGCTGTTGCACCCCAAAATTTGGCCTCTTCATTTTAGTCACTTGGCTTGTGCTTCATCATACACATTAATACATTCTCATGGTAATGATTAGGGTATTCAAGTTCCCAAGTTCTTCTACAAGCTCTAGAGGATGTTTTCTTGGTCAATTAGTGTAAAAGAGGATCTCATATCTCCCATATTTAAACTCTCTCAAATCTATAAGTTTTTCTTATATTAATAGACATTCCATTTGTCCCATATGATCATTAGAAGATGGAAATTTGCGAAGTTTGGAGAAGAATCACGTTTCCACTGTTCATATCCCAAGTTAGGGTTTTGATCAATTGAGGAGTCTGAAGCTTACAAAAGACAAATGTGTTAAGCATCATCTCATCATCGTCATCATCATATAAAACATTTTTTCTCAAAGAATTTCTCAAATTGACTAGGAGAATGAGGGTTTTAAAGCTTGATCATAATCTCATAACACAGAGCCAAAATTAGGGCTTTTGGTTTAATCAATAAATATTTGGTTTCTTGGGCAACACTTGATTCCATGCTCCTTAGCATGTTTATGAGAACCTATGAAAGGAAGGTTGACCATCAATTTTGACTGAAAGAAGTTCAATTGATCAAAAGGGGCAAAATAGTCATTTTTGACCAAAAGTCAACCAAAGTTAAAGTTGACCAATTGGACTTTTGGTCAACCATCAACTCAAGTATTCTATTTTCATATTTCATAATCACTGGTGTCACAAAATCAAGAGAAAAGATCAAAATGGAGATAACTTGTTCAAGAAGGTATTTGGACATTTAGAAAGAAAATTCTAAGTCTTTAAGTCCTATAGTATTGAATTGTGGACATTCACAACTCTCTCATTTTTTATCCAATGGAGGAAAATCTTATATGCTTGGAAAGCTTGAGAAAAAACCTACAAGTTTTTTAATGTGTACTCAAACCTCAAAAGTGAAGCATTTGTGAGTTATTGTGCTTGGGAGTTTAGGGCCTAAAAATGGCAAGTTTTCCCAGCAAAGGAGGCCTCGCGCGCGAAATTTTATCAAACATGTGGTGGGCACACCTTCACCATCATTTTTATTAATGAATGGATCATAATTTCAAAAATGTTCGAACATCAAAGTTAAAGATATTTTTGCCCTATTCAATTTTGATTTAAAGATCATTTCATTCTGAGCATTATGGTGAGAGTTACAATGAAATGAACATAAGGGCTTGAGATGCTATCTTTCTAGCCAAAACATTTGTCTCGCGTGCGCGTTGGTATAGTCGTTACATCAAACACTTGGCGTGCCCATGATCATGGTAGTTTATCTTTTGATTCAAGTTTTGATTTGAAAATTGGTCAAAAGGGAATTGTAGTGGGATATGTAAGCCTCATTTATCTCTTTTGAATCATGCCTTTTGGCTAAAAAATGAAGAAGATATAACCATTGGAATTTGAACTCTCAAAGTTGGCAAGTTTACCAGCATGCAAGACCATGCACGCATGCGCGTGGCCTTCCAAGGCAAGACTGGTCAGTCATCACCACCATGCTTTCATGCTCAGATTTAAGGCATCTCCAAACTTCAACTTAATTTTCTTTCAACATAAAATTTATTCTCCTTACTTTTCTCTTTCCATTAAGCATAAGCTTGAGTCAATTGATCAAGAACTCTTAGAGTTATGTTTAAGGGAAGAAAGCTTCATATTATGTTTTGTCATAAGCTTCAACACAACATTTATACTTTTGCAAAAATGCGTGATTTGTGACACGCGTGATACTCATTTCCCATTCCATTTTCACTCATCAAAATGCAAACATATGGTCAGCATTAAGGCATGAAACATAAGCTGCTTAACTTTCTTCAAACTTGCTGCAAATTTCCAGCATTGCCCTCTAACGACTACAAACCTCCAAAGACTTTTATACCCCTAGTAAAACTTCCTCAATACTCTTCCCTACTCTATATAAACACTTCTTCATCCTCATTATAAAAAAAGGAAGGCTCTGCATATATGCTCCCTCTCTCTCTCTCTCTCTCGCAAGCTTCAAATCCTCTCTTCATTCTTAAACAAATTCTCAAGCTCTCTTTATTCTCTTGCATCAAGCTACAATTTATTCATCAACTCATCACCATTGAAGCTAAAAGGAGAAGATTCACTGGTTTTCTTGTTTAGTTCAGAGGCACCTAGGGAATTTACTTTTCACTACTTGAGGTAAGTTTCATGAACTTCACATCATCATTTCATCATGAATCTGCAATGAAGATCTTGTTTTAATCATTCTAACTGACCGGATCTTAGATATGAAGTATGAATATGAGAGATTTGATGATGAATTCGTGCTCTGCAAATGGTTTGAATTTTGATTGAAACAATGCTTTCATGCTCAGATCTCTACTTAATCTTGCATTGATTGTGAAATATATGATCATCTCGTTGTTCTTTGCATTTTTATAGTGAACTTTAATGTTTAGATCAAGTGATTTGGTTCAGAAATGAATGAGATATGTGGATCTGAAGTAGCATGGTTGGATTTTGTTTTTGCAAGTTAAAGAAAATGTTGATTTCAATAATTTTCGTGCACGATTTTCTCCATGCTTTATGAATCATATTTGAAATTTCTTGATCCTATGATGATCTACTTCACAAGATCTTTAATTTAGTTGCAAATTCGTGCGTTTTCATCAAGAATCGAAGGAGATATTAAGATCTGAAATTAGTGCAAAAAAACTGAGTTAAAACGCTTAGGGCATGGTTCAATTATAGGGATGATTACGTGGCATTACTCAATCTTTTACAGCACTTTCTATTTTGAACAGGTGTAGTAGATCCCATTTTATTTGAATTTTCACTCATTTTTAATTGTTTTCTTTAATTTGTTTTAAATATTTTTATTGATTAAAAAATTATCACAAAAATATTCTAAACTTCTTTTGTAGTATAATTTCACATTATGAATTTTATTTCTTTTTTTCATCATTTTTGTATGATTAAATAAATCATTTAGTTTAATTAGGGTTTTAATCATTTTTAGGTTTTAAAATTTTATTTTCTAATTTTCACTAATAAAAAATATCCCCCAAAAAAATATTAGGTTCCATTTTGAATATACTTCACGGAATAATTTTTGTTTGATTTTTATAAAATTTGTGGTAAAAAAATAAAATCAATTTTTGGCAATATCTTGTTTTCTTTACTTTTTTTGGTATTGTGTGAAAATAATTTTCTTTTGGTATCTTCCTCTAATAATAAAATTCCATAAAAATAATTTTACTAACCTTTAGGTATTAAACCAATTTACTATATTTTTTAATTGAACTTACATCTTAACTTTCTTATTTTTCCAGATTTTAGAAATTAATAGTAGTTTTGAACTATTCTTTTGCTTAGGCTAGAAGAAGCTTTTGAAACCCTAATTTCCTCTACTTGAAAAAATCATAGAAAATATATTTAATTTCCTTGGATGTTTTAAAACCATTAAATTCATTTTTGTTAATTTTTAACTTTTAATTTTGCATTTTTCCACATATATTATACTAAAACTCTCTAGTTTGACCATTTTATTAATTAGTCCTGATAATTCCTAATCATTTCTAATTCCTCACTTAAATCCAAGGAGTATTAATCATATTTCTGATTTTTACAAGCTTTTAGGAAGTTACGTTTTAATTGACCTAGTTTTACAACTTTTTATTTCCAAATTAATTTTGATTAGGGAACATATTAGAGTTTCATCTTGACCCTTTGCTTGAGTTTAGAAATTTAGGGTTTGATCCTATCCTTCCTCATTCTCTCATACCTCAAGCACCCTTCTCTCCTATCCAAGCATGATTACTTCTTATCCACCTCTCTTGGCGTGCTTAAGATTTTCATGCCTTGCTTTTTTTTATAGTGTTAACTAATCTTGATGCTTAGCCATCTCTTTCTTCTTCTCTAAGTAGACCCACTTCTTGTATGATCCCCTTAAGTTTTCAATTAACCCTATTTCATGTTTGAACTGAATAGACCTTAGGCTTATATCCATGTATGTCAACATAGGGTAGATATTTCCCTTCAAAACTCAAATTACAGTACCAATCATTGTATGATAACATTAGGGATAAATTTAAGTTATTCTCCCTTTAGACTTTTCTTTCCCTTTTGCATCCTTGCATTTAAAAAGAAACTTCTTTTTTCTGGAAAACTTCAAAACACTTTAAAAATTATTGATGAGAAACATATCTTTGTTGAAGCTTGGGAAATGATAGGCGGGTTTCTTCTTGTTCTTATTGCTTTTCCATTCTAAGCTTTGGTATGGTTCAAGTCTCAAAGACATATTTCATAAATAAGTGGAGAAATGGCTAATACCTCTCTCTTGAGATTAACTAGCTGTTATTTGCAGCAAAAACACCAACCAACACAAACTCTTTTTCCTTTGGGCTTTTATTTCAAAACTCTTTTCAAAAGAACATGTTAATTCACTTCTGTGCTGACGCGTAAGTCTCCAAAGGTCGAGTTTCGGAAGAAGGAGAAATTAATACTGGTCATTTAAAATATACAAACCAACAAACTTTTGAAGCCGACCTTTAGCTGCTCTGATTCTTTAAAAGGGATACATAGGTATTGGGGTAGGACACGAACGAGTACAACTTTTATTTTCCCTACATTATTTTCTCTTTCCTTTTGTATGCATTCCCCCTCTTATATCTTTTTAGATTTTAAGCTTAGACATAGAATTTCACACCCTTAGATCAAAACAAACATAAGTGGATCCTGTAGAGTACTACAAACGTGTTAGGTCCGAATACCTTCCTCTCGCGTAACCGACTTCCTTACCTGATCTCTATGGTTGCAAGACCGTGATTTCACCCATTCAGGTTTTCTCGATGTTTACCTTTCCCATCATGTGATATAAAATACGTTCGATGGCGACTTCATTGATTTTATTATCAATTGATTATTCTGCTGGTTGTTTCACTTCCCAGTTGGCGGCCAGCTTTCCTTCATGAGAATCTTTCTGATTTCTCTGTATGACTAGGATGATGACCTGGAATTCACGTTTTATGACCTTGGCGTCATGATGCAGAGTTATCTATTACTTCAGCATGGCCTTACAGAGAGTCTCCCCTGATCAGATCTCTTCGACCAGGCCAAGCTCTTCCTTTAGGGCTTCAACTTTTACTACCTCATCGGGAGGGACTTTGATTCGTCTAGACGAATCCGTGATTTCTACGGGGATAACTGCTTTGGTGTTATAGGTCAGTCAAAATAGGGTTTCCCAGGTCATCGAGTGTGGTGTCATCCTATAAGCCCACAACACACTGTGCAACTCTTTGACCCATCTCTTTTTGGCTTCACCCAACCTACGCTAGAGTCCTCGTAAGATGACTCTATTTGCAACCTCAGCTTGCCTGTTCGTTTGAGGGTGTTCAACGAACGTGAAGTGTTGTTTGGTGCTGAGCTTGGCGACGAACTCTTGGAAGCTCTGGTCGGTGAACTACGTCCCGTTGTCGATGAAAAGCGCTTGTGGTATGTCAAATCGGGCAAGCACTTTCCGTTTGTTAAAACGAAGAATATTGTGTGATGTGATTTTGGCGAGGGCTTCGGACTCTATCCACTTTGTGAAATAGTCGAAGACCATGATCAAGAATTTATTTTGGTGTGAGCCTTGGGTGAAAGGCCCGAGGATGTCCACCCCCACCAGGAAAATGGCCATGGGGATGACAATGTTGTGAGCTCATGCGGAGGCGCTAGGTGCATGCCCGCTTGTCGTTGGCACCTGTCGCATTTTTTGACATGCTCCCCCGCTTCCTGTTGCATGGAGGGCTAGTAATACCCTTCTCGCAGCGCCTTTCTTGCCAGGGATCTCCTGCCCAAGTGTTTGGCATTGATTCCTTCATGAATTTCCCGTAAGAGTGGGACGGAGAATTCCCGTCTATAGAGCTTATGCTCGACTATTATGTAGGAGAAGGCTCGTCGTTTGGTTGCATTGGCCTCTTTTTGGTCAATTGGTAATTCTCCCTTGGTGAGATAATTTAATACTAGGGTCATCCAACACATAACGTCCTCGATGGCGTTCACCTCAGACAATGTGGTGGATCTTTTAATGCTCGGGCGAGAAAGAGACTCTTCAATGACAAATTTATTTCCACCTTTCTTCTTGGTGCTCATGAGCTTTAAAAGTATGTCTGCCAGAGTATTTTGTTCGCGGGGTACATGCTTTATCTCTACACACGTGAGTCTCTTCATCCTTTCTTTGACTAGGTTTAGGTATTCGATGAGGTTATCGTTCTTGGTATGATATTCTCCTCGCACTTAAGAGGCGACGAGTTGAGAATCCGTGAAGATTTATACTTCTCGGGCACTTAAGTCTTCGACCAGCCTTAGTTCTGAGCAGGGCCTTATACTCGACTTGGATTTCTACATGGGAAATGATAGGGCAAGCGAATGCTCAATCACAACGCCTTCCTCATTCTCAAGAAGGATACCCGCTCCGCTTCTAGTCGAGCTAGAAGCTCTGCCTACAAATATGGTCCAGTGGCTGTTATTTGGAGTACAAGCATAAGGGCGTGGGTTCAAGACCCTATAGCCACACTTCTATTCTTTTTCTTAACAAGTACAACATTGGAGAGCCAGGTTGAATATCGGGCCTCAGAAATAAAGTTTTCCTCTAGAAGGTCTTTTAATGATTTTTCAACAGCCTCTGATTTTTCGGGAGACTTCCTACGCCTACGTTGTAATGTTGCCCTAACGGATGGATCCATAACATGTTGGTGACAGGAGACCTAAGCGTCGAGTCTGGGTATCTCCGTAACACTCCACATGAACAAGTCAGCGTTTTCTCTTAGACAAGATTTGAGCTTCTTTCTCGCTAGGTTGGGGAGTACAACATCGATCTTCACACCTTTACTTGGGTCTTCGCCGAGGGGGGTGAACTCGAAGTCTCCGTCGGGGACGGGTCAACGAGGATCCTGTTTGCTATTGGGGTCCTCGACTTCATCTTTGGTGAAGCGGGTGTCGAGGTTAATGGAGTCAGCCTTTGGTGGAGCTTGTTGTTCTTCAACTTGAGCAGGTTTTTTCGCCGAGGGAGCCGTTGTTGTCGAGGAGGTCGTCCTGCTGATAGGTCATACCCAAGTGTCAACCATGTTCTTTCCTTTGGAGGCCGCATTGAAGCATCTTCTGAAATATGCGATGTCTCCATGGATGGTGGTGACGCGGGCCTTCTTGGTGTAGAACTTCATCTTCAAATGCACTATGGAGGGTACATCGGTCAGCTCAGCCAATGTTGGTCTCCCCAGGATGCAGCTGTTGAGAGACGGGCAGTCGATCACCAGAAAATGCACTTTAACCTATCGGGATGCAGTTTCTTCCCCGAACTTGACAAATAGCTCGACGTAGCCCCATGGATTTGAGGTCGAACCATTGAACCCTTGCATGTCGGACCCCATGTGTGGTGACCGGTGAGAATTGTCTAGCTGCAGGGTGTGAAATAGATGGGTGTACATCATGTCAACGGAACTCCCCTCATCGACCAGGATGCGATGTACATCAAAGTTGACCATCCTTTCCCTTACGAGTAGAGGGATGATGGAGTTGGGGGCTCCACTGGGAAGCTCCTCGAGATAAAAGGTGATTGGCTCAGATTTTCCTTTGAACTTTTCAAGGGTTACAGCCTGGACCGGGGCCGCATCTATTAGCTCGCTGAAATTCCTCTTTGCTGAATTCACCGAGACGTCACTGAATCCCCTGCCAGATATGACCATGGCAGAGGGGAACTTCTCCCATCTACTGTGGGTGAACAAGGGATCTTCATCTTCGAGGCCGTCGGGGATGCGGAACTCCTCGGGCCTGAGACGCAGAATGCGACCTGGAGGGGGCCAGATTCATTGGATGGTTGAGCATCCTCTTTAATTTATTTCACCTCATGGGCATCCCAATGAGGTGTGTTGTTCCTCTTGTGATGCTCGAGTCTATCTGACTTGATGAGAGTCTCAATGGAATCCTTCAAGTGGACGCAGTCTTCGGTCAAGTGACCGTAGCTCCGATTGTATTGACAATATTTTATCCTGTCAGCTCCAGCCTTGGCAGGAGTTGGTCAAGGGCGCATGGCCCCACCATCCTTGAATTCAACATTGGCGCACTCCGCAAGGATACGCTTATGGGAAGCAGTCATCGGGGTGTATTTGGTGAATCTCCCAGCTATTCCTCTATGCCTGTGGAAGTCACGAGGCTTCTCTTCCCTTCTCTTATCCCCTGTTCATCGAGAAGGGCCTACATCATTGTGCCACAGGATGCTGGTCGGTCTATGGTTCCTTGAATCGCAGGTGTTGTTGGCAGCCTCCTTTTCCATGTAAGTTATGTAGGTCTGGGCTTTGTTGAGGAGTGCATCAAAAGACTTGGGAAGCTCGATGCCGAATGCCTTTCTGAACTCAGTGGCCGAGAGGAGTCCCCTCTCGAGAAGGTACCTCTTCATGTGATCAGTGTTGGGGATCTGAATAGCCTCACGGTTGAACCAATCGATGTACTCCCTCAGAGTCTCATCTCTCCTCTGGATGATTTCCTTGAGGGTAACCTCAATTTTAGGGTGTCGGCGAGACGCTATGAAGCTGTTGGCGAATTGGTTCTTCATACTTTTCCACGAGGTAATCGACGCATGGGGGGGCTTTTATACCAGTCCATGGTTATTTTCCTTAGTGTCATGGGGAACAACATGCACTTGATAAGACCCCCGACATTGTGATAACGGAGCATTACCTCGAAGTCATCGAGGTATTCGACAGGGTCTATAACGCCATCATACTCCTTCAGAGGGGGAGACTTATCCATCCCCTTAGGAATAGGGGCGTCCATAATGGCCCAGGACAATGGACCGTGGGGGTTGTCTTCGTCGCTCTATTCTAAGGAGCGAGAGGGAGATCAGTTGTAGCAGCAGTCTTTGTGTCGGTCTTGGACACAGGGAGGATTGCACAACCGAGTCTTCTTTTCTTCGCCGCCCCTATTCCTTTTACGTTCAGGAGATCGTCGTTCCTTGTGCGGGGGAGTGTGGCCATGCTTCTTGACAGCTTTGGGCTGGGTCTTCTCCAATGCAGGGCCTCGCTCAGTGCGGCAGGGAGAAGGGCTTCGAGAGTCGTCCGATTGGTGTCTCTGAGGGGGATATCCGGAGTGGTCCTCGTGTCTTCGGGGAGGAGGAGTTCGTAAAGAGGGTCTTTGGTGATTTTTGGGGGACCGACAAGTCTGTTCCAGCATCATTAGGCATTCACACTGCACGAAGATTATGTAGTTTGTTTGGTTGATCACCGTGAACAAGGCCTTGGTCGTAGGATCAACATTCTCGGGGACGGGGATCTCCTGATACACATCAGGCTCATATTTTTTCCGAGGAGGGTTGGCATTGTCTCGCGGTTGCGACCGGGTGGAGGAGGATGCAGTCAACCCGTCTTTGGGGTCGTGCTCGGGAGCAGCAGCGTTATTGTTGTTTCTAGTGTCGGCGAAGTGAATGTTTTGATCAATGTTGTTATCTTGGTCGACCATGATGATCGGAATATTGAGAGAGTTGCTTTGGTCTAGGGTAAATGAAAGACGGGGAAGCTGGATTCCCATAGACGACGCCATTGATCGTACCTGATTAGAAGGAATCGTCATTGGCCCACAAGCTTGAGTTGAATGGTTGTTATTTAGTGAAGTGGAGGGGGGTGTACCTACAAGGTACTCTGATTCCAATGTAAGAATGAGAGAAATTAGAGCACAATTACTATAGTAAGAGATAGTGAATGAATACCCGACCCTCTCATGTGAGAGGGGTATTCATAGCCCCAACACTGGGCCAAGGTCTTCAATGTTGGGCCATGATAAGGCCCAATAATGAAGACTGCCAGGGTTACGGGTGTATGGAGTCCAACACGTCGCCTCCTCTCTGGTCAAGTTCCCCAAGAAAATAGGGAAGTTGGATACTTTATTCTCGGAGGGCAAGTTGATGGCTGTTGTGGACACCTGCAAGTCACGCTCCCTTAGTGGACACGTGGGTAAGTGCCCAATAGTCATTGGTTTGGGTTGCATGCTTTTGGACCTTTATAGAGGCGCTGGATTGGGCCTCCCCAATGGTGAGGTAGGAACCTACCCAGTCCAGAATATGTACACTACTTTATCCTGATTTGTAGGGTAGTTGTTATGGACTAGGTCCGAGCACGGCCCAATATCAGGCATAACCCAACACGCCCTCGCGTGAACAATGATCTAATTGATGGCCCAATCCCTTGGGTCCAATCTAGGCATGTGTTTCCCACGTGCCCCTCATCGTGGGAAACGTCATCAATGTGTCCCACACTCTTTGTAGCCGTTATGCCCTTCGTAACTGATGAGGTCAACCCATCATCCAAAGATCACAGAGCACTTGACCCAAGACGAAGACCACATGCTGGTCTTCCCTACCCACGTAGGATCTTGGTAGTCATCCATTGTAGGTCATAAAATCCATCCCATGATAGGGACCTTGTCCTAGCGCTGGGGGTACTATAAATACGCTCTTTCACTATAGGGTCAAGTATTCTATTCACTCTCATCTATTTTGTACTTGCTTTCTGTGATACGGTGGGAGAACTGACTTGGATGTTTTGTGTTTGTGTTCACAAATGTTGCGATTAGCAAGAGTCGCCACTGACTTTTCTTTTATCTAAAAGGAAAGGTGAAAAAGCACAGGAAAGACCTTTGAGATTGTTTCTTAAGTTCGGGGGGTAGATTATGAAAAGGGAAGGTATTAGCACCCTTTTCATCCATGGTTTTCCATGGGCTCTTAGTTACTTTCTATATCACTTGCTTTTATTTGGAAATGTGCTTTGTGTGGTTTTGAAAGTATTTTGAAAAAGAGGCCATTGTTTAGGCAATCTTTGTAATGATTCTCGTTCATAAAAATGTATACAAAGATGTTTGTCTTTTTTGAAAATATTTTCAAGTTTGTAAGATGTTTTGAAATATGTATGTTTGTTTTGAAAATTGCAAGGATATTTGTTTGAAATGGAGCAAGTAACTAAAAGTAATCTACCTACTCAAATCTCTTTCTTATTCATTTTCTTTTCCTTTGACATTGTTGTCTTACCATTGATTTGGTAAGCAACTCTATCTTTGGATGTAAACGGGACAGGCGTGGGTCATTGTATAGCCATGATTAGCAATGTTGCAAAATATCTTAGCATTTTTGGGACTAAGATCATTATTGTAAGGCAACTTTGAATAGCGTCATCGAGGGTCTATGATCTTGTATTTTTTTTTGTTTTTTGCTAAGACACTTTACATGCGTAATATGGCCATTTTGTATAAGGAAACCAAATGGGATAACCCTAAGGGTGTCTTGTGTGTAAGTGTGTCATTTTCATGCTTGATTTTGTCCTGGATTAGGATTTTCTATTTGGTTGATTTTATCTTGCCATACAAACCCTAATTACTAGCATGTTATGTAAAAGCGATAAATTGCGAAATTTAAATGTCCTACGCTATTACAACATTTTGTGGGAGGGGGGGGGGGGGGGGGGGTATACAATTGATGAATGGGGATTGCAATAATATAAACATAATTAAGCTATTACAACCAAATTGAATATGTACAAATATTGGAATAAATAATATATAAGATAAATTAAATATGCAAAGATGTATGAATGCAAAGAAGGTTTTGTTTTGTTCTTTTTTTATGTAAAAAAGTTTTAACCTAAGCCTAATAAACAAATCAAGATTAAACTTAAATCAATTAAGGAAGAAAATTATTTTTTAGGAAAGATTTTGATCAAACCCTAATTTTAATTTATTAAAAGGAAATAAATTTCTTTAAGTATTTTTGTATTTTTATATTTTTGTATTGAAAATAGTATTTGGTATTTATGAAATATTTTGGTCTTTTTATATGTTAAAATAAATATTTAATAGGTGTGATGAAAAATAAGTATTTTAACCTAATTTTAATTTAATTTACAAGTTTATTTAACAAAAATAGATAATATATAACTAAATAAAAATATTTTTTATGAGAAAATAAAATAAAATAAAACAAAATATAATATTGATCATTTTATATTTTTTATGATTTTTATTATTAAGGAAAATATATTTAATAAAATAGAAATGAAAATAAAATGAATAATAAAAATATATGGGCCAGGGGTGCCATGAGTAAACTGGAGGCAGGAAGTTAGCAAAAATATAGGGCCCAATATCCAGAAGCCCATGCTGCAAACAAACAAAAAAAGTGGAAAAATATGAAAAATTGCAAAAGGCAACGTCAAGGCTCGAACCTGTGACCTAGGACATTTTTACGCGCTGCCTTACCACTGGGGTGGCTGTACATCCGTTAGTCTAAATGAAAACAAAAATACATAACATGAAACACTTCCTTGCCCTGTACTTCATCTTCAACCTTTGGCCAGCCGGATCCCCTGTAACTTTTCATTTCTCAACAAAAATAGAAAGTGATAACATGAACATTACAACATTTTACTTCACGATTCTAACCATATGCATAACTAAAATTATAAGTCCAAGATCAGAGAGAATTTTGTTGGCGCTAATTCTTAACCTAATTATTTCAGAAACTTCAAACTTAATATTCTCTAAACTCAAGCCAAATAAATGCAAGCTATGGATATGTACAATTTCGTAGAAATGATGTCTACATTCTATATTCATAAATGGAAATCTAACTATGCCTGTATCAAGAATTAGAAAAACAGAAAACTCACCTTGAAAATGGAAATCGTGTTTTGAAAATGAGCTTGCTTTAGGATGCTGTGATGATCAGGTTAGCTTCCTTGAACCTCTAAGAAGCTAATGCAATGCTTAGCTTGTCTTGAGGGTGGCTGGAATGGTCTGGAGAAGTCCACCTGTGTTACTCTGTTTTTGAACTTCAATAATGGGGAAGATGGAGTTACAATTATGTTTCAGGGTGTGGGATAGTTTACTTATATGGTAAGGAAGCTTGGGAAAGTAAAAAGCCTGAAAACGCCCGAGTGGAATGAAAGATTCAGTTCACAAGTCAGAAATGGTAAGTTTGGAGGCTTGTTATGTAATTTCGGATTCTAAGGTGTTTTAAGGCTTGGGCATGCATGGTTTTAGTTGCAAAATGATGGATTTATATAGAGCAAGAGGTTAGAGGACTCGTGCTTGCTCAGAAGTTCAAGATCACATGTCTTGCTACATTTCTTGTTTTTGAAGCAAGTGTGAGAAGTGACTTCTTAAGGCATCAATCTGAGCTTATAGGGTGGCTTGAAGCTTTAAACATGTTTTGCTCAGGTTTAGAGACTTAGTTTGTGCATAAAGAACAAGTCCAAGTCTCAAGAAATGAAAAAAAGACAAAAAGCATGCTTTTCCAAAATGGTAATGTTGCCTTTCTTCCAAAAATGGCTATTTTCTTGTACAATGCATTGAATGCTTTACTTTAGTGCATGAAACCTTGTGCAATCCATTAATGGCGGAGTGACAAACGAGTTTGAGGCCTGAAAAGCGAAGATTGTACAACCATTTTGAAGATTTGAATTTTGGTTCATCATGAAAATGACCTATAATCATGTTTGAAAACCCTAACTTCATATCTTCGATTATCCCTACTCAAACATGATCTCAAGGAGTTCTTGGACATTTTGGAAAGCTTGTAATATGCTCTATAATTCATCTTTGAATTGCTTTCAAAGATTCCACTTGGAACTATGTGACAAATTGGCATGAAGTTAGGTCAAAAACTTGCCTAACTAGGGCAAAATTTCACTAAGTTATTTTAGTTCATGAGCATGTATTCACAAAATTATATCTTGAAATCCAAGCATCTTTAGGAAAAATTGTGTGAAGCAAATTTGTAGATTTCATGGAGATCTACCACTTCCATGTTGGGAACTTCCTTTGAATCATTTTGTATCATGGTGAAAATTTGGTCTAAAGTTGAGAAAAAATAAGAAATTTTCTATACTTAGAAAAATTTATAAGTTAAAATTTTTCAACTTTTCAATTCAAAATCTTAAATCTTTGATTTCTTGATGAACAAGTTTCACATTTTGACATGTTTTGATGAATTGTGATCCTTGGCACTTGAATTTGACCAAAAAGTCAAAGTTTGACTTTTTAGTGTGCAGTTGACTTTTAATCAGTTGACTGAAAAATTCATCTGTCAATCCAATGGGTTTGTAATATTTTGAACCATGTCATTAGGTCAAAATGATACAATTGAACTCTTGAAATCATGCTTCAAACCAATTGATCACTGGCTAGGTCAAAAATCAGAAGTTGCCCCTTCTTAGTCAAAACCCTAATTTTGACCATTTTTCCTTTTTGATGATTTGATCAAATTTCTTGAGGAATTGTGGTGCAAACTTGATCAAATGATACATACGAGTCTAAGATGTTGATGTGAATAAAAATTATGAAGTTTGACTGTAAATTTTCCATGGTTGACTTTTTCCCCAATACAGTTGATTTTCAGGTCAACTGTCCAATTGACTGATCAAAAGTGTGATTCAAGGCTTGAAACTTGACATGAGTAATCTTGGGGGTCCATAATGATCCTTGAAAGTCATATGAAGCATTGATAGTCCAAAAATCCTTGTGCAAACTCAATCCCTAATTTTGGTCATTAGTGCATGGGGAGGTGTCTTGAGCTGGTCAAACCCTAATCCAGTCTTGAGTCAAAGAGATCTTGTGAGGAAATTATTGATAAGTGAGAGGGAAAATTTTGGGATACAACAACTGCCCCTGTTCAAACTTCTTAAACCTGAAGAGTTAGACTGACGAGTTTTGCCATTTGTGACTCGGAGGTGGAAGATGATTGGACACTAGAGTGCCCATAAATTTGCACTCGATGATGCGATTATAGAAGGAATGGGATTACAGATGCCATTTAGAGAGGTGATAGAAAGCTGTGGGAGATGGGCTTAAAAGATGCCATTCGAGAGTGATTGTTGAATTGTAATTTGTAAGCTGAAGGAATGAGTACCAGAATGGCGTCCGTTTCTGGAGCGTATCCGTACTGTATTTAGAAGAGGCTTTGATTAAATGTTAGAATGGCATCCGTGTCTGGAGCGTATCTGAACTGTATCTGAGAGTTGATTTTGAATGAGTATCAGAATGGCATCCATGTCTGGAGCGTATCTGAACTGTATCTGAAAGTTGAGTCTGAATGAGTATCAGAATGACATCCTGTCTGGAGCGTATCTGAACTGTATCTGAAAGTTGAATCTGAATGAGTATCAGAATGGAATCCGTGTCTGGAGCGTATCTGAACTGTATTTGAAAGTTGAATCTGAATGAGTATCAGAGTGGCATCCGTGTTTGGAGCGTATCTGAACTTGTATCTGAAAGTTGAATCTGAATGAGTATCAGAATGGCATCAGTGTCTGAAGCGTATCTGAAGGTTGAATCTGAATGAGTTATCAGAATGACATCCGTGTCTGGAGCGTAACTGAACTATATCTGAAAGTTAAATCTGAATGAGTTATCAGAAGGGCATCCGTGTCTGGAGCGTATCTGAACTGTATCTCTAGATTGAACATTGTTAATGGTAGCTGTTAATCTTATCCTGAAAAGGAAAAATGTTAGCTAAGATGCCAAGTCATGATACATGAAATGTATGCATAATGGGATTATGTTGTATGCATTCGTGCTTATCAACGTGTATGATATATGAATGCGATGTATGTGTATGTGAGTTAATTTGTTGTATTGCTGTTGGATTGGGGAAAATAAATCCATGACTGCTGCTCAGGATATGGCGTATAAACCTTCATGTCTTGAAGTCGAAGTATTGATGAATTTTTGTCGAGAGAAATAAACTCTGTTGTAAGGGCAATGCCATGTACTGCTTGTAAAATCCTACTGGGGAATCCTGAGGAGTTTGACGACTTCTACTGGGGATTCACAATTTGAAACTTTGCTCCGTTGGGGATTTAAATGACGTACTGTAGGGGTTTACTTATGGAATAGTCTAGAGACATTTTCCTATCCTTTCAATCTTTCAGTAATTATCTCTTTTTATTTTGTTTTATTTGTAAACAGTAATTATGTTCAAATGCATATGCTCAACAATGAATCATTGGACGTTTTTGTAAACAAAACACAAGAGTAAAGAAAAGACAAATAGTTTTTACACTTTCATAGGAATATTTTTGTATTGACTTTAAGTAAGTATTTTTTGTACAAGGAGACAAACATTATAGTAAGAGAATGTTGTCGTAAAAAATGAAAATTTTGATACAAATAAAAGATAGCTATGTGTACAAAAATCCCATGGGGTTTCCATTCTGCTATAGCCTTCGTATCTCCGAGCGTCTTGTCTATTTGTTGCCTCGTCGGAAGCTGATTGAATTGATCAGAACCTCTGAGTTTGTAAGTGGAATCCAAAGTTTGTCCATAAAGTGATCCAACGGGACATAGTCATACGCTTTAATTCCCTAACTTTTGCCTGGACCGCCCTTTCGGGTTTTCAGTCCACCGGGAAACCCTTTTTTTCCCAAGTTGCCCTTTAGAGTTTTCAACTTGCCGGGTGTACGGATTTTTTGTTTTATCCCTAATTTTTGCCCGAACCTTTTTGGTTCGCCGGGATGCCCTTATTTTGCCTAGGTATGTCACCCTAGCAGGTCTCTTATGCGTAGTATCTTTTGACTATGTCCATGTTTGCAGGGTGCGGCAGGTCATCACCATCCTAGGTAGTCAAGATCATTGCCCCACCAGAGAAAATGTTTTTGATTATAAATGGTCCTTCATAGGTAGGAATCCATTTGCCCTTGGGATCACCTTGTGGCAATATGATGCGTTTGATCACTAGATCCCCGACTTGATACACTTGACGTCCAACTTTCTTATTGAAAGCCTTGATCATCCGTTTTTGATTCATTTGACCATGGAAAACAGCAGTAAGTCTCTTTTCATCAATCAAATTAAGTTGATCAAGTCGAGTCTGGATCCAATCGTCTTTGTTCAACCCTGCATCCTTCATAATCCTTAGAGAGGGGATCTGAACCTTAATAGGAAAGACAACCTCCATGTCGTAAACCAAAGAATAAGGTGTTTCCCCAGTTAATGTGTGAGCCGTGGTACGATATCCATGGAGAGCGAATGGTAACATCTCATGCCAGTCTTTATATGTGACTGTCATTTTCTGTACGATCTTTTTAATGTTTTTATTTGCGGCTTCTACAACACCATTCATCTTCGGCCGATAGGGAGAAGAATTGTGATGTTGAATCTTGAATTGCTCGCACAAGGCGGTGATCATAGTGTTGTTGAGATTTGTACCGTTTTCAGTGATGATCCTTTCGGGGATACCGTACCGGCAAATGAGATTTTGCTTGATGAAGCGGGCAACAATGTTTTTGGTGATGGAAGCGAAGGAAGCTGCCTCCACCCATTTTGTAAAATAGTCAATGGCCACTAGGATGAAGTGGTGTCCATTGGAGGCTGTCAGTTTGATTTCCCCAATCATATTTATTCCCCACATAGCAAAGGGCCAAGGAGCCGTCAAGATATTCAGAGGAACCGAAGGTACATGCACCTTGTCAGCATAAATTTGGCACTTATGGCAGGTTCGGGAGTGTTGATAGCAATCTGCCTCCATGGTAGACCAGTAATAGCCTGCCCGTTGGATTTTCTTTGCCATTGTATGCCCACTGGAATGGGTGCCGAAAGTGCCTTCGTGTAATTCGGCCATGATCCTTTCCGCTTTAACCTTATCTACGCACCAAAGTAACACAGAGTCATGATTGCGTTTATACAAGATGCCATTACTAAGGAAGAATTTAGAAGAGAATCTCCTTAAGAACTTCTTATCATTGATCGAAGCTCCTTCTGGGTATTCTTGAGCCTCGAGATACCTTTTGATTTCATGAAACCAAGGCTGGTCCATTACTTCTTTAGTATTAATATCGTGACAGTGTGCTGGTTCATCCATTCGTTCGATGGTGATCTGGGGAGCCTCGTTATCCCAATTAAGTTTAAACATAGATGACATTGTGGCTAAAGCGTCTGCTAGCTGATTTTCTTCTCGCGGGAAATGCTCGAAGGTAATCTTCTCAAAATGTGGTAGAAATGTCAAAACATCTTCTTTGTAAGGGATAAGGTTTGGGTGTTTGGTGTCCCATTCCCCTTTGATATGACTGATGACCAAAGCTGAATCTCCAAACACACTTAAGGATTTGATCCCCAAATCTATGGCAACTCTGAGACCAAAGATGCACGCTTCGTATTCCGCCATGTTGTTTGTACAATTGAAGCAAAGTCTGGCGGTAAAGGGAGTATGACACCCTTCGGGAGATATGAGTACAACACCGATACCATTTCCAAGTGCATTGGATGCTTCATCAAAGAACATGGTCCATCGATATCCTTGTTCAGGTCCGTCATATGGCCTGATTTCTTCGTAGTTGTCTAATGTCATGATGTCTTCATCCGAAAATTCAAATTTCATGGACTGGTAGTCTTCTACAGCTTGGTGAGCAAGGTGATCGGCTAGTACACCGCCCTTTATAGCTTTCTGGGTAGTATACTGTATGTCGTACTCTGTAAGGATCATCTGCCATCTAGCTATTCTCCCAGAAAGAGTAGGCTTCTCGAAGATGTATTTTATCGGATCCATTTTAGATATCAACAAAGTAGTATGAGTCACCATATACTGTCTTAGCCGGCGAGCAACCCATGCCAGAGTGCAGCAAGTTTTCTCGAGCAGTGAATATCTAGTTTTACAGTCGGTAAACTTTTTGCTCAGGTAGTAGATAGCATGCTCTTTTCGGCCAGACTCGTCATGCTGCCCCAATACACACCCCCTTGAATTCTCTAAAACAGTCAGATACATAATAAACGGTCTTCCCTCGACTGGTGGCATCAAAACAAGAGGTTCTTGTAAGTACTCTTTGATTTTATATAAAGCAACTTGGCATTCATCATTCCATTTGACTACTTGATCTTTCTTCAATAGTTTGAAGATTGGCTCACAAGTAGTTGTCAGGTGAGAAATGAATCTGGCGATATAATTCAAACGTCCCAAGAATCCTCTGACTTCCTTCTCACTACGAGGAGCAGGAATCTCTTGTATTGCTTTAACTTTGGCAGGATCGACCTCAATACCTTTGTTGCTGACAATAAAGCCTAGGAGCTTACTAGACCATACCCCGAATGTGCACTTGTTTGGATTCAACCTTAGCTTGTACTTCTTCAGTCTCTCGAACAGTTTTTGTAAGTGATCAAGGTGCTCCTCTTCTGTTTGTGATCTGGCTATCATATCTTCCATGTAGACTTCTATTTCATGATGTATCATGTCGTGAAATAAAGCTACCATGGCGCACTGATAGGTTGCCCCGGTATTTTTCAGTCCGAATGGCATCACCTTGTAGCAGAATGTGCCCCACTGTGTGACAAAATTTGTTTTCTCCATGTCCTCAGGTGCCATTTTGATTTGGTTATAACCTGAGAATTCGTCCATGAAGGAAAACACTTTGTGTTGTGTCGTATTGTCAACTAGGATATCAATGTGAGGGGAGTGGAAAGTCATCCTTGGGGCTTGCCCTATTCAAATCTCAATAGTCCACACACATTCGTACTTTGACGTCTTTTTATGGCACGGGAACAACATTGGCAACCCATTGGGGGTAAGAGGTGACAACCAAGAATCCAACGTTAAATTGCTTCATGACCTCTGCTTTAATCTTTTCTGACATATCAGGCCTCATGCGGCGAACCTTTTGCTTTACTGGCGGACAATCTTCTCTTGTAGGCAGACGATGTACCACAGTATCTTCATCAAGTCCTAGCATGTCTTCATATGACCAAGCAAAGACTTCGACATAATCATGCAACAGATGAATCAGACGCTTCTTGATACTGGGTTTCAGATTGGCACCCACTTTGACCTCATTTTTATCTTCTTCGGTACCTAGGTTGATCATATCCACGGGTTCCTCGTGAGGCTGAATGGTCCTCTCTTCTTATTGTAACAGTCTGGCAAGTTCCCCTGGTACTTCACAATCTTCCTCACCTTCGTCTTTGGCTTGGTAGATCATATTCTCAGAGTCACAAAAGGCCATAGCAATATCGTTACCCATGGAATCCAGAATGGATGTATACCTGCATTGTGAGTGTGGGTGTGTGTAAGGGTATAACTATCTTTAAAAGAAAATAAAATGTAAAAGAAAAAACAACGAGCACAAAAGTTTGAATGCGAAAACGTCCATGATTCATTAATGTCATATGAAGATGAAATAATAACCCTTACAAATGAACCATTGTGCCTCAGGTAAGACACAAGGTTTTAAGAGTGCTAATTTTTTTGAATATTACAGATCCAACAAAAATGTAAAGATAAATTACTGAGGGATGGAAGTGGTTGGGATGAAGTCTCTAGCCTCCCAATTGTTGAGCCCTCCACTGACAGTCAGAAATATCCAATCCTCCAGGTTGTAATCATCTTCACCATATTCTACCACGTTGACCTCACAATTGCTAATCTTCAAGGATGGCCCTCCAACACGGGCACGGCGTACAACCTTTTAAGCACATGAAGTGAAACCTAAGCCAAACTTGTTAGATTTATACGGGATATCTGGAAGTTTCCCCCAGATAGTGCATCCTCCTTCTTCTACTACTGCTTTAGCGTCCTTTAGAGATGACATCCGGAGTGGAGGCCTTGTAATCTTGGGAGCAGCCTTGGTCACCGCTACCTCTTCAAAGTGTTGAAAAGGAGTTTCAATGAATTCGCCATCCAATTCCACATATCTGAAGGAATTAAGATGGCTGATCATGTATTCTTTCTCTCCATGGACGGTGATAATCTTCCCTTGAACCGGGTACTTCGGCATCTGGTATAGTGTAGAGGTAACAGCGCCAACATTATGGATCCATGGCCGGCCTAGCAGACAGGAGTAAGAAGGGCAGATATTTATCACATAAAAAGTTGAATTGAAAGTTTGGGTTCCAACCTTTATGGGAATGTCTACCTCCCCATGTACATCCTCTTCGAACCGTCAAAAGCCCTTACCACTATGTTGCTTGGCTTCAAAGTCAACCCCTCATAGTCAAGTATGTCAAGAGCTTTTTTCGGTAATACATTCAAAGATGAGCCAGTGTCCACCAAGACATGGGCCAGAGTTATGCCCCTACACTCCACTGAGACATGCAATGCCTCATTGTGCTTTCTTCCCCTTGGTGTTAGATCAGCATCCGAGAAACCTAAACCATTGTTCGCAGTTAGGCTGGCCACACAATCTTGAAATTGATCAGCAGATGTCTCTTGTGGTGCATGGGCTGTTTTAAGGAACTTCACAAAGGCTTTTGCATGCGCCTCGGAATACAGTAGTAATGCTTGCATGGAGATTTTAGAGGGAGTTTGTCCCAATTGTTCAACTACATTGTAGTCGCTCATCTTTATAATTTTTTGGATCTCCTCCATTTCCTTCTTTGAGGTCTCAGGGATAGTCAATGACTGAGCCTTCGTCCAAACAGGCTCAACCATAACACCTTTTCCTCGGGCCTCGGTTAACTCGACAGTAGGAGTGTCAGTAAGAATGATTACAGGGGTTGTAACAGCTTTGTCAATTGGAGTATGTGCAGAGATGATTATGGGGGTAGGAGCAACCTTTGGAGCAGCCACATGGATGATTACGGGTCCATAAACTGCTTTTGGGGGAGAGATTTCTGGAGAAAAGATCCTACCGCTTCGGGTAATTTTACTAGTTCCGGAAATATTGCTGATGTCAGCATCTTCTTCTTTGGAATTTATCTCTCCGGCGGCTGGCCAGTCTTGTTTGATGCCATGGTAGTAAATATCCCCTCCGTAATTCCATGGCACGGTCTTGTTTGATTTATATGGGACTGGCCCAGGCATTGTGATTATTAGAGGAGCTGCTTTCGGAACTGATGTAATTCTAACGGGTCTTTTGGTGGAGACCCTGGAAGAATTGGCGGAAATGGTAATGATAGAAACATCTTCAACAGGAATAGGTGAAACAAGAGTCTTTTCAAACAAAATCTCTTTGTTATCTATCAGGAACTGAATTTCTGCCTTTAACAAAGAACAACTAGTAGGTGATAATAAGCAGAGATGGAAAACTTCATTACAGTTCGGGAACACACCGACTTTCAACAAGTTCATCTTAATGGTTGGAAGTGGAGTCATGAGTTCATCAACTGTGGTAATAAACAAATCTTCTTCAATAGCATTGGTATTATGACCATGTCTGGGCATAGGATCAGAAATGACATTTGGCTTCTCGGGCGCATCAAACTCAATTTCTTTTGCTTCAATGAGGTCTTATATTTTGTTCTTCAAGGCCTAACAATTATTAGTATCGTGACCAGGACTTTCAGAGTAATATGCGCAATGGGCATTGGTGTGATAATGAGATGTAGTGTTGGGGTTTTTTGGAGCTTCTTTCAATGTTGCCAAGTTGGATCTCAGAAGATGTGGTAATACTTGAGACAAAGTCATGTTGATTCTGGTAAACTGCCTGACTGGCCTTTCTACCCTTGGTTGATTATTTCTTTGTTGATCAGATGTAGGCTTCGGGATCATAACAGCCCCCACCATTGGTCGGCGTTCGGCTCTATCTTGGTTTCTTTGCGGATATACAACATCTACCTCTTTCTTCTTGATGAAAGGCTTCCTTACAACTGTAGAAGAAGATGTGTTTTCTGGATTTTTCCATTCTTAATACCGAATTCTATCCTCTCTCCGGTCAATATTAATTCAGTAAACCCTATAGATGAACTTTAGATTAAATGATTGAAGAAAGGACCAGATAAGGCGCCTAAGAACATGTCTACCAATTCTCTCTCAGACAGAGGGGGTTGAACTCTTCCAGCCAGATCTCTCCATTTTTGTGCATAGTCCTTGAAACCTTCATTGGAAACCATGGCCATAGTCTGGAGTTGAGTACGAGTAGGCGCCAAATCAGCATTGTACTGGTATTGCTTGTAGAAAGCTGCAGCAAGATCTTCCCAATTGTGAACATTAGCCCTTTCTAGTTGGTAGAACCAGTCAAGTTGAGTTCCAGACAGACTATCTTGTAAAAAGTGCACCCATAAGTCTTAATCAGTGGTATAGGGTTGAATTTTCCTCACATATGATCGAAGATGCATTTTAGGACATGACACTCCATCATATTTGGCAAATACAGGTCCTTTAAATTTCGGAGGAATCACAATCCCCGACACTAGTCCCAATTCCTCAAAGTCCAGACCTGGAACCTTTTGGATCTCCATCGCGCTCAACCGCTCTTCAAGATGTTTATACTTATCATCAGCTGGAGGGTATTGTTCCTCAGAGTAGTCCTCTTCTTCTTCCTCCTCTTTAGATTCTTACGAGACCGTTGTTTCCTTGCCTTTCCGTTCTCCTTCACCGGATGTTGTTGCAAAGTCCAAAGTCCTTCTTGTCTGCCCATGAAATATTCTCCCCATATTTAAGACTCCGGTTCCCTTCTTTGTTTTCTTTTTCCTCTCTTCAGCTAGTAGAGTCTTCAATTCTTCTTTCCCCTTGGCTAGGGTCATGAGCAACTGTTGAAACTGTGTATTCTGAGCTTGGAGATCTTTCACTGTTTGCTCGAGATCCATCTTACTGAAATAAACAGTAGAGAGATGAGGAGACTTGTTGCAAAAGACCTGTTTATGTTATGATGAATGGTATATGTGTATGCAATGTTTTCAAGGATTTCAAAGATTCAAAATTGCTTTAGACAAAAAAGGAAACATACGTTATAAAGTTTGAGTACATTAATGCCCCTTGTGCAAAATAATACAAAACTCTAAGATAGAAAAGTAGTGCGCGTCCTTTTTGGTGCAATGTAGGCATTCAGAGTCTGCTCCTCATGAAATAGCCTAGTGAGTTCCAAATACTTCTTCTCGCTTGCGTAGAATTGGGCTTCGAAAGTATCTCGCTCCCCTTTGAGTTGTATCCAATCCCTTTAGAGGTCTTCAAGAGATGTGGGCATGTCGGGATGTAGGATAGTGTATGGAACGTCTCCTTCCTTAACAGGCTCAATGATTACCGGGAGAATGGAGGGGTAAGGCATCATAAGACTCTGAGCGCGAGTTCGTACCCATTTGAGGTAATGCTCAAGAGGGATGGAATTCTTGTGTCCCAAAGTCTTTCTATCCACCTTGTTTAGCATTCTCCAATCTCGGATAAATCTCTGGCGAAGACCTTGATTGTTGTTGTCGTAGTCGAATACCAAACCTTGAATTAACATCTCCTGCGGGCCATCCCTTCGGGCATAACCAAACTGTCTTAAGGCTAAGCAAGGGTTGTAGGTGATTCCTCCCCTAATGCCAAGTAAAAGGACATTAGGGAATTCTCCACAATGGTCGACAATGATAACATTCTCTTTGGAACGGGAGCACCAATGAATGTCTGAATGTTTGAGCGTCATCAACCTTCGTGACCACCTTGAACCTTTCTCATTCTTTAATATTGATTGGGGAAGATGAGAAATAAACCATCTTGCAAAGAGAGGAGTGCAACACATAAGGACACCTCTTTTCCTTGTTGTGTGAGTGTGAAAAGAGTGTAGAATATCCCCTAGTAATGTAGGCACCAGGTTGCGAGATATAAAGATTTTGACGACGTTCACATCTATGAGTAAGTCAGGATTTGGAAACAAAACCATCCCATAAATGAGGATAGCCACAATTTCTTCAAAGGCATGCAAGTCTAAGGAATTCCAACAGCTTTGGGCTTTCTCAAACAGGAACTTTTCTAAGAAACCTTTGACACCACTCCTTGTTTCCAAATGAGTTGTGACATCAGATGGGTGCAAGTGTAGATCTTGAGAAATCTCTTCTGGCTTTGGATCTCTTTCCGTACCGTTGAAAGGTAGTTGATTGAGAATGAGAATCCTCAAGAGTTGGGAGAATTCTTCCAAAGTAGGCACAAGTTGATAGTCGGGGAATGTGAAGCAATGGTGCAAAGGATCAAAGAACTGGAAGAGCACCTTCATCATGTCCTCATATGTGTTAGAGGTGACCAACTTGAGTAGACGACCATGTCTCTCGGTGAATGGAGAGTTCTCAGGAATTCTTGAAGCTAGCTCCTTAAGCTGTGGAGGAATTCTCACAAGGTTGACTTGAATAATTTTCCTGCGAAGTGAATCCATTTCCTACAAAACAAGAACAAAGATGAATCCCAAAATCCTTGAAATGGTTAGTGGATGTATATAATGTTCATGATGTCCATGATGTTATGCACAAGTATGCATATACAAGAAAAGCAAACAAATCCTTAGGTTTTAGGCTTGCATGGAGTTTAAAGGTAAGTACCCTCTTGAAGTTTAGTTGGCTCAAACCTGTCTTAGTAATAGTAATCGGGTTCTAAGGAGCTCAATATCACCAGATTGTTTCCCTGGTCATTGTTTCAGCTCAAGCCTCTTTAATGGCGACCGAAATATCCCAAGAAACCAAACCTCAATGAGTGTAGTATCGAGTATCCACCAACTTCGGACTGCACCAAAGTCGGTCATCTCACTATATCCTAAAGGCCAAGTTGGTAAAGTAAAGGTTCTAGAAGTTCATTAGTGCTTCATGACATCACTCAACATCCCTGTATTCTCTTTGATTAACTCAAAGCCTACCGGTACCCACAAATATGTCACACTAACGTAGCTATTGCTTAGACCATGTCGGTATACCCCACACAGTTTCCACAATGTATTGCTACTTACCTATAATATATCCCAAATCCGGGTAGAGGATTCAAACCCAAACAAAGAACCATAATGTAAAGCATACAAGTCAAACAATGTAAGCAAGTAAATGTGATATATCCCTAAGGTAACCCCACTTTTAGAATTTTCCCCAGCAGAGTCTCCAGTTCTGTGATACAGTGGGAGAACTGACTTTGATGTTTTGCGTTTGTGTTCGCAAATGTTGCGGTTGGCAAGAGTCGCCATCGACTTTTCTTTTATCTTAAAGGAAAGGTGAAAATGCATAGGAAAGACCTTTGAGATTGTTTCTTGAGTTCGGGGGGTAGATTATGAAAAGGGAAGGTATTAGCACCCTTTTCATCCATGGGCTCTTAGTTACTTGCTAGATCACTTGCTTTTGTTTGAAAATATGCTTTGTGTAGTTTTGAAAGTATTTTGAAAAAGAGGCTATTTTTTAGGCAATCTTTGTAATGATTCTCGTTCGTAAGAATGTATACAAAGATGTTTGTCTTTTTTGAAAATGTTTTCAAGTTTGTAAGATGTTTTGAAATATGTGTGTTTATTTTGAAAATTGCAAAGATATTTGTTTGAAATGGAGAAAGTAACTAAAAGTAATCTACCTACTCAAATGTCTTTCTTATTCATTTTCTTTTCCTTTGACATTGTTGTCTTACCATTGATTTGGTAAGTAACCCTATATTTGGATGTAAACGGGACGGGCGTGGGTCATCGTATAGCCATGATTAGCAATGTTTCAAAGTATCTTAGCATTTTTGGGACTAAGATCATTTTTGTAAGGCAACTTTGAATAGCGTCATCGAGGGTCTATGATCTTGTATTTGTTTGTTTTTTGCTAAGACACTTTACATGCGTAATATGGCCATTTTGTATAAGGCAAGCAAGTGGGATAACCCTAAGGGTGTCTTGTGTGCAAGTGTGTCATTTTCATGCTTGATTTTGTCTTGGATTAGGGTTTTCTATTTGGTTGATTTTATCTTGCCATACAAACCCTAATTACTTGCATGTTATGTAAAAGCGATAAATTGCGAAATTTAAATGTCCTACGCTATTACAACACTTTGTGGGAGGGGGGGGGGGTATACAATTGATGAATGAGGATTGCAATAATATAAACCTAATTAAGCTATTACAACCAAATTGAATATGTACAAATATTGGAATAAATAATATATAAGATAAATTAAATATGCAAAGATGTATGAATGCAAAGAAGGTTTTGTTTTGTTCTTTTTTTATGTAAAAAAGTTTTAACCTAAGCCTAATAAACAAATCAAGATTAAACTTAAATCAATTAAGGAAGAAAATTATTTTTTAGGAAAGATTTTGATCAAACCCTAATTTTAATTTATTAAAAGGAAATAAATTTCTTTAAGTATTTTTGTATTGAAAATAGTATATGGTATTTATGAAATATTTTGGTCTTTTTATATGTTAAAATAAATATTTAATAGGTGTGAAGAAAAATAAGTATTTTAACCTAATTTTAATTTAATTTACAAGTTTATTTAACAAAAATAGATAATATATAACTAAATAAAAATATTTTTTATGAGAAAATAAAATAAAATATAATATTGATCATTTTATATTTTTTATGATTTTTATTATTAAGGAAAATATATTTAATAAAATAGAAATAAAAATAAAATGAATAATAAAAATATATGGGTCAGGGGTGCCATGAGTAAATTGGAGGCAGGAAGTTAGCAAAAATATAGGGCCCAATGTCCAGAAGCCCATGCTGCAAACAAATAAAAAAAGTGGAAAAAAGTATGAAAAATTGCAAAAGGCAGCGTCATGGCTCGAACCTGTGACCTAGGGCATTTTTGCGTGCTGCCTTACCACTGGAGTGGCTGTACATCCGTTAGTCTAAATGAAAACAAAAATACATAACATGAAACACTTCCTTGCCCTGTACTTCATCTTCAACCTTTGGCCAGCCGGATCCCCTGTAACTTTTTCATTTCTCAACAAAAATGGAAAGTGATAACATGAACATTACATCATTTTACTTCACGATTCTAACCATATGCATAACTAAAACTATAAGTCCAAGATCAGAGAGAATTTTGTTGGCCCTAATTCTTAACCTAATTTTTTCATAAACTTCAAACTTAAAATTCTCTAAACTCAAGCCAAATAAATGCAAGCTATGGATATGTACAGTTTTATAGCAATGATGTCTACATTCTATATTCACAAATGGAAAGCTAACTATGCCTGTATCAAGAGTTAGAAAAACAGAAAACTCACCTTGAAAATGGAAATCGTGTTTTGAAAATGAGCTTGCTTTAGGATGCTGTGATGATCAGGTTAGCTTCCTTGAACCTCTAGGAAGCTAATGCAATGCTTAGCTTGTCTTGAGGGTGGCTGGAATGATCTGGAGAAGTCCACCTGTGTTACTCTGTTTTTGAACTTCAACAATGGGGAAGATGGAATTACAATGATGTTTCAGGGTGTGGGATAGTTTACTTATATGGTAAGGAAGCTTGGGAAAGCAAAAGGCCTAAAAACGCACGAGTGGAATGGAAGATTCAGTTCACAAGTCAGAAATGGCAAGTTTGGAGGCTTGTTATGTAATTTATGATTCTAAGGTTTTTCAAGGCTTGGGCATGCATGGTTTTAGTTGCAAAATGATGGCTTTATATAGAGTAAGAGGTTAGAGGACTTGTGCTTGCTCAGAAGTTCTAGATCACATGTCTTGCTACATTTCATGTTTTTGAAGCAAGTGTGAGAAGTGACTTCTTAAGTCATCAATCTGAGCTTATAGGGTGGCTTGAAGCTTTAGACATGTTTTTCTCAGGTTTAGAGTCTTGGTTTGTGCAGAAAGAACAAGTTCAAGGCTCAAGAAATGGAAAAATGCAAAAAGCATGCTTTTCCAAAATGGCAATGTTGCCTTTCTTCCAAAAATGGCTATTTTCTTGTACAATGTATTGAATGCTTGGCTTTAGAGCATGAAACCTTGTGCAATCCATTAATGGTGGAGTGACAAACGAGTTTGAGGCCTGAAAAGTGAAGATTGTACAACCATTTTGAAGATTTGAATTTTGGTTCATCATGAAAATGACCTATAATCAAGTTTGAAAACCCTAACTTCATCTCTTTGATTCTACCTACTCAAACATGATCTCAATGAGTTCTTTGATATTTTGGAAAGCTTGAAATGTTCTACACAATTCATCTTTGAATTGCTTTCAAAGATTCCCATTGGAACTATGTGAAAAATTGGCATGAAGTTAGGTCAAAAACCTGCCTAACTAGGGCAAAATTTCATTAAGTTATTTTAGTTCATGAGCATGTATTCACAAAATTATATATTGAAATCCAAGAATCTTTAGGAAAAATTGTGTGAAGAAAAGTTGTAGATTTCATGGACATCTACAACTTCCATGTTCGGAACTTCCTTTGAATCATTTTGTATCATGGTGAAAATTTGGTCTAAAGTTGAGAAAAAATAAGAAATTTTCTATACTTAGTAAAAATTTTCAACTTTTCAAATCCAAATCTTAAATCTTTGATTTCTTGATGATCAAGTTTCACATTTTGACATGTTTTGATGAATTGTGATCCTTGGCACTTGAATTTGACCAAAAAGTCAAAGTTTGACTTTTTAGTGTGCAGTTCACTTTTGATCAGTTGACTGAAAAATCATCTGTCAATCAATGGGTTTGCAATGTTTTGAACCATGTCATTAGGTCAAGATGATGCAATTGAACTCTTGAAATCATGATTCAAACCAATTGATCATTTGCTAGGTCAAAAATCAGAAGTTGCCCCTTCTCAGTCAAAACCCTAGTTTTGACCATGTTGCCCTTTTGATGATTTGATCAAATTTCTTGAGGAATTGTGGTCCAAACTTGATAAAATGATACATATGAGTCTAAGATGTTGATGTGAATAAAAAATTATGAAGTTTGACTGTAAATTGGCCATGGTTGACTTTTTCCCCAATACAGCTAATTTTCGGGTCAACTGTCCAATTGACTGATCATAAGTGTGATTCAAGGCTTAAAACTTGACATGAGTAATCTTGAGGGTCCATAATGATCCTTGAAAGTCATATGAAGCATTGATAGTCCAAAAATCCTTGTGCAAACTCAATCTCTAATTTTGGTCATTAGTGCATGAGGAGGTGTCTTGAGCTGGTCAAACCCTAATCCAGTCTTGAGTCAAAGAGATCTTGTAAGGAAATTCTTGATAAGTGAGAGGGAAAATTTTGGGGTACAACACTTTCTTTTCACTATGAATGTTATTTTGACATCATAGTATCTTGCAGGTAGACCCCCATTTTTTCTAACAACCGCATAACTCAAGTGTTACAGGCCACTAAAGATTCTACTAATCCCTGTAAGATCAGTGGTGCTATCTGTGGGAAATATTTGCTCCCCTATCTTTATCTGACTTTAAAGACCAAAGAAAACTCATCCTCAAAACCTAATGATCATCATGGCTAACCAACAAAACAACAGTAACACCAACGAGACTGCCTTCCACACCTCTATTGATGGCGGTGTTGTACCCCAAAATTTTCCCTCTCATGTTTTCAAAGGTCTTCCCTTACATGGTTGGTCACAAACACTTGCCTAACGAAAATAAAGTTTTTTGAAGATGTACAAAGTGTCTTTCGATTGGCATCTGGGAAAAGTCTTCGATTGGGTATCCAAAATCCTTCGATACAGGCTTGACTCACCAGTCTTCGATTGGGAATTTGGCACTCTTTGATCAGGTTTTGATTAGTAAGCTTCGATTAGTTGTTTGGAACCCTTCGATCAAGCTTTGGTTCACCAGTCTTCGATTGGGAATTTGACACTCTTCGATCAGGCTTTGATTAGTAAGCTTCGATTATGTGTTTGGAACCCTTCGATCAAGCTTTAGTCTGCAAGTCTTCGATTGAGCGATGGACCTCCTTGGATCAAGTCAATTTCACAATGCTTCGACTATGCATTAACTACTTCAGGCTTACCTTCGACCCAAGAGGCAAGAATATCCTACAAGTTTGTTTCGATTCACAAAGGAAAAGGCCCCTCAACTTGCCAGCACACCAGGCAAGAGGCTCATTCGAAGAGCATGTAAATGACTCATTCGAAGAACATGTAAAGGTCCATTTGAAGAAGCATTCAAAGGGTCAATTCGAAGAACATTCAAAAGGTCCATTCGAAGAACATTCAAAAGGTCCATTCGAAGAAGCATTCAGAAGGCCCATTCGAAGGGCACATAAGAAGTCCATTCGAAGGAGGCAACTCAAGACCAATCGAAGAGCATGGCCTGAAGGCATTCGAAAATCAAAGGTGTCCAGGTTCATTCAAGATTCCAAAGAGACATGAATATTTCAAAAAAGGAAATCTTTTAATATGTTTGATTCTTGTCTCATGGCTTTAAAGGCCTGTTTAATTGGTTGTCTCTTGCCGTTACTAGACCATCATACTCCTATAAATACAAGGGAAAGCATACAGTGCCAGGGGGAACAAACGAAAAACAAAAAAAAAAACAAAAAAGGAAACGAAAAAAGGAGAAACAGGGAAGATTTGGAGATACGCTGCCCACAAACCCACCAAAGGTTATCAACATTTTCATAAGTAATCCCAGCCAAAGCAGCCATTCAGCGAACATCTCCACACCCAGAGCCATAGATCATACATCTTTAATTGGTAAGGGTTTGCAAAACCAAAATTGCACCTTCATGACATTTAAATACACATTGCATATGTATTCTTGTTATTACTGATTATGTTGCATGTAAGCTGAAGCACAAAGATGAGATCGTGCCATTGCTGGGGCACGATCTAAGTTTCTCCTTCGAATCTCAGGATAAAACAAACCCAGGCCCAGATTCAGCAGATTCAAATTGAGGAAGGATTCGAATTGGGAGGAGATTCGAATCAGGGGGGTAAAGTTCCCCCTGGATCTTTAACATTTGTCTCATTTTGCAGGAAATATCTTCCCAGAATCTTGTTCAGAGCTTCGAAGCTTAGCAGCTTAGCTTCGAACTGGATCCAGGGTTCCCAGATCGAAGGATGACATATCCAGATCGAACACCCCCAAAGTGCAGCCCCTCATGCACCTTCGATCAAGCCTCTTCACTGGATTGAAAGACAACCCACACCTCTTTCGATCCAGGCCTCCAGAATTATACCTTTCTTGATTTACTGCCTGTTCCTTCGATTTCATCTTTGTTTTGACTATTTTATTTCTTTTTTTAATCAACATAAAATCAATTAAAAAAAACCACAAAAACATTAGGCTAGTTTTTTCTATTAAATTAACTTTGTTAATTAATCATTTAATTATCTTAACATTTTCTCAAAAACTAAAATTAAGAAGATTTAGACCATTTTCCCAAAATAAAATAAAACAACAAAAAGATTTTATTCTTAGGATTTTTAGAGGTTATTTTCAGATTCGCGCGCGTTTATTTTATTGTAACTGCCTACTGGTTTGTGATAGCTTAACTAAGACTTTTACACTTTACTGCTTTATTCCCCCAATTTTGGACATGTAAATAATCCCCCTCCCCGAAGCCTTGTAATAGCGTAGGATTTACGATTCCCGCACTTTAAATTCCTATACATATATTAACTGCTTAGATGTATGCTAACTAGGATTGTATGACAAGATCTGAAAACAAATGGTAGAACACCTAAATATACAAAGATAATATAACTGAAAAATAATACACTTGCACATGCCACTCTTAGGGTACGCCTCACTTGGTTGCCTCGAATGTGGTCATTAAGTATAGGATGTTTTAGAGGTCGTCCTCTTGTCCAAAGATCATAAGTTGCCTCGGATAAAATGATCTAAGACATTAGGGTTACCGCTAAGGCGTCCTAACATTGCTTTAGTGAACACACGTCCCTTAATCGAATTGACCCGAAAACTCCAACGACGATGCTACCTGCTCCTCAATAGTGGGATAGCATTGTCTAAAGGACATTTGCACAGTTTAATTTCTTTTTGAGTAGGTAGATGTTCTTAAGTACTTGCTCTTTTGAAAACAAAAACAAAAATTTTCGCACTTACACTCTCTTTCAAACAAAAAACTCTTTTCAAACCCACAAACACAAAGAAAAAGCAAAATTTTGAAAACATAGTGAGCAAGTACCTAAGAGCCCGTGGATAACCACGGATAGAAAGGGTGCTAACACCATCCCTTTCTATAATCTACCTCCCGAACCATAGAAATATCTCAAAAAAGGAATTTTTCTGTGCTTTTGTCCTTTCCTTGTTGGATAAAATAAAAGACGGTGGCGACTCTTGCTTACCGCGACATTTTGCAAAAACAAACGCAAACGCGAACGAGCATTCCAAAAAAGTCAATTCTCATTCCCACCGATCACAGGCGGCAACCTCAACCAGAATAAGACAACTGGTCACAAACAGGGTGACCCTAGGGATGGGCTAACCGACTCCTCCTCGTCTGACGGTGTGGCCAACAACACTGTCCAACAGTTTAAGGATCCTGGAATGTATCAAGAAATTCATGTGCCGCCTAACACCGACTCTACCATGGTGGCCCTTTTCGCACCTATCAACTAGACAAACTACATAATCTTCCAACAAAACCAACATATTGGAATGCTCGAAAAGGACCGCCGATCACGCTCCCCCTCGAGGAAACATCGATGATCTGAATCTTATAGCCTGTCCTTGCCACGACGAGACACCTGTTCATGCTCTCCCTCGCGGAGACACCAATGGGATAAGTCTCAGAGCCCTCATCCGTAACAAACCGGGTGCCGCCCTTGGCTGGAAATGTCGCAGTGCACAATCATTAAGAAGCGTGATCACACTCCACCATACAGGGAGCGAAGATCCCTCATTACTAAGAGAAACAAGGCCTCTGGGTAGCCAGACAAATCAAAGAGTTGGCTTAGAAATTCACCATGCCACAATAGGGCCCTAGGCTCGACTCCTCTTGGTCGCACTCACCAGTCTGAAGCGACAAAGATGCCCTCTGCAGTCCACAGTCTCGCATGATAATGGAGACTCCACTCCCCGTTCGGATGGAGAAGCTGCCAGAACTAGCAATTCATAATGGCATAACAGACCCTGATGATCACATGGAGAGCATCATTGCGATGCTTAACTACCACAATATCGGGGGCGCCATCAAGTGCAGACTGTTCCCCATAACTCTGAGGAAATATAACATGTCATGGTACAAGAGCCTCGCCTCCTAATCTGTCAACTCCTGGAGGGATCTGAAGGCTCAGTTCATTGGACATTTCACCGCCTCTCCACGACACCCAAAATATGAGGCGTCGCTAGAGGCGATCATCCAGGGGAAAGATGAACCCCTTAGAACATACGTCGAGCAGTTCAATCAAGAAGCCATCCAAGTCCCCACGACTGACCATATAAATAGACACTTGCTCGAGAAAGGACTATGGCCGGGCACTGACATTAGAAAAGTAGTCGGGATCGAGATACCTCATTAGCTAGATGAACTTCTTCACAAGGCCCACGCCTATAACCAATACGAAGAGAAAGAGGCCACCAAAAATGCTCGAGACTCGAGGAATTGAGAAAATACCAGAGTCCCGAAGTATGACACCGTTGTGGCTCCTCGACAAGGCATGGAGAAAAGAATAGATGATAAGCCTCGTGACTCCTGTGAGCACAGAGGCCTGGTAGGCCGTTTTAATGAGTACACTTTACTAATCGCTCCCTATGAGCGTATCCCCTTAGAGTGTATCAATGCTGAATTCAAACAAAGTAGGGTTCAACTCCCTAAGCCTACACTCTCTAAGTCAAATGTAGACAAAACCAAGTACCCGCCATTTCCATCAGAGCCACATCCACGTCACCAAAGAATGCATCCACCTAAAGGATTCAACTGAGACCCTCATCAGGGATAGACGTCTAAGACAATACACCAAGAGGAGTAAGGCTCCTTGACAGGACATCCACGAGATAAAGAGGGTCGAGGAGGAGACACCACTGTCTAATGACGCTGTTAACCAACAGGTCCCTTGTGCATCTCTCGGCCTAAGGCTTCTACATCCCTGAAGAGGCCAACATGCCCTTGTCTACTCATAGAACCTAGGAAGGTCTCCCCTCCACTATGGTGATATCCGGTGGAGGATTCAATAAATTCAATGTTGGGTCGATGAAGAGAAAGTTTGAGGAGCTGATTAATATGAGTTCAACTTAGAACACAACTCTCAACAAGTTTCATGGAAATTCTGACCCCTTCACTTTTTTATCTCGAAGAGTTTCTAGGTGGATCTCCCAACTCCAGTATATCTTTTATGGCAAGAGAAAAAATGGCGAATTTTGATGTTCGCCGCATTCTGGTCGACTAAGGGAGCTCCATCGACATTATGTAAGCACACCTGTTCACCACTCTCTGACTCGACCACACTCACTTGACATCGTGTGTGGGTTTCGACCTACAGGGTTTCAATGGCATGACCACCAGGCCTTGAGGTTACGTCAAGCTGCTCGCCACCTTCAGGGAAGAAGAAATGATCAGACAGGTGAAAGTTTGTTTTCTGGTCATTGAGTGAATATCTTTGTACAATTGTATCTTACGAAGGCCAACTCTGGCCGAGCTGACCATTGTGCCATCCACGGTCCATTCTAAGATGAAGTACTATACAAAGAGGGGTCGCATCGTCACTCTACACGGGGATATCAAAGCCGCGAGAAGATGCTTCAAAGAAGTCTCTAAGGGAAGAAATTCAATCAATATTACACCCAAGGTTACCAACAAGCAAGCCTAACCAGTGGACGATAAGCTAGATTGAGCAACAGAGCAGAAGACGTCACCTCACGTCGGCTCGGTGAACCTCGACTCCAGCTTCACCAAAGACAATCCGAAAAAGAAAAAAAGGAAGGTAGGAGATTCTCGACTAGAGACTGATGGCTCCACGACACTTGCTAACACCAGGGATCCCCTTCCAGGTAGAGACTTTGAAGTCATCCTCCTCGGCAACGATCCAGGAAAAGGTGTGAAGATTGGGATAGGACTCCCTGACCTGGCGAGGAAGTAACTCAAAGCCTGCCGGAGAGAGAATGTTGACCATTTCGTGTGAAGCACTACTGAGATGCCCGAACTTGACCCTGAGGTCGCCTTCCATCATCTGACCATAGATCCAACTGCTAAGGAAGTAGTTCAATGTAGGCGTGAGCAGTATTTCGAAAAAACAGAGGCTGCTAAAAAAGCTGTAAAAGACCTCCTAGAGGATAATTTTATTTTTGAAGCCTAGTACACAACATGACTGTCTAACATTGTATTGGTTAAAAAATAATGGAAAGTGGAGAATGTATGTTGACTATGCCGATCTTAATAGGGCTTGCCCCAAAGATTCATATCCTTTACCTGACATTGATTGTCTGGTAGGCAATTCTTTCGGCTATAAACTTTTGTCATTCATGGATGCGTATTCAGGTTACAATCAAATCCCCATGGCGAGGAGCAACAAACAATGCATTGCCTTCATGATTTATTCGCGCAACTATTACTACAATGTAATGCCATTCGGCCCGAAGAACGCTGGCGCTACTTATCAATGAATAATGAACAAGTTTTCCAAGGAGAGATCAGGGATATGCTCAAAGTCTACATGGACCATATGATCGTGAAGTCTCTATATGAAAAAAACCATACCTCCCACCTAAAGAGGGTCTTCGACCAAGCGACGAGATGCAAAATGAGGTTAAATCTATAGAAGTGTACTTTAAGCATACAGGCGGGCAAGTTCCCTGGTTTCTACTTAATAGAGCAAGGATCAAATCCAACCCCGAAAAGTGCAGAGCCTTCTCCGAGTTCCCGACATGGAACTCAAAAAAATCCATCCAATCTCTAAAATAGATGCTCACCTTGCTGTCTCACTTCATGGAAAAATATGCTCAACACGCACTTCCATTTTTCAAACTACTGCATAAAGAAGCAGCGTTCAAGTGGACCAAAGAGTGCGAGGAAGCCCTCCTCCACATCAATTGAGCTCTTTCACAACCACCAGTCCTCTCGCGACCAGAAGGCAGAGAGACTTTGTGCCTTTAATTGGATGTCTTGGCCGAGGCCGTCAGCGCGACCCTCATCTGCGAGACCCCCGACGGACATAAACCTATATAGTTCACAAGTAAAGCTCTGCAAGGCCCAAAACTCAGATATCAATAGATCGAGAAAGTTTCCTTGGCCCTCATCAATGCAGTGGGGAGGCTAAGACTCTACTTTTTAGCCTACATAGTCGTTGTATGAACAACCCTGCCCGTGAAGCAATTACTCGGTCGTCCAGACATGGCTGGTAGAATGGTTAAATGGTCGTTGGAACTGTCGGAGTTCGATATGAAATACGAGAGAAGAAAGGCCCTTAAGGCCCAAATCCTGGCCGACTTCGTGGCAAAAATGACCACACCGCCTCCTCAGTGAGAGGATCCCACAAGTGGACTATCTTCGTGGATGGAGCGTCCAACTTGAAGGAAGTGGTGCAGGCATCATTCTTGAGAACAAGGAAGACATCCTAAATGAAGTCTCCCTCGCATTATCCTTTCCGACTTCAAACAACCAAGCTGAATATGAAGCCATCCTTGCAGAGCTACGCCATGCCGAGGACTTAGGTGCGTAGGAAGTAAAAATCTTCACTAATTCTCAGCTTGTCATCTCTCAGGTACGGGGAGAGTATCAAGCCAAAAACTACAACCTCATCGAGTACTAAACTCTAGTAAAAGAATAAATGAATAGTTCGTTTCTTCAGAGGTCAAGAATGTTCCTCGCGAGCATAACACCCGAGAGAATATCCTTTTGAAGCTCGTGAGCACAAGGAAAAAGGATGGAAATAAGTCTGTCATCAAGGAGACCCTCTCTCGCCCAAGCATCAAAAAACCCTCCATGACGCTCGACGTAAACACCATCATGGACAACAACTGGTGGATGACTCTGGTGTACTACTACCTCACCACAGAGGAACTTCCTTTGAATTACAAGGAGGCAAATATAAATAATCGAAGAGCCTGCGCCTACGTCTTAATCAAAGACAAACTCTACAGAAGAGGATTCTCCATACCACTCCTGAAGTGTGTCGAGGAAGCCAAATTCCCCACATCCTACGGGAAATCCATGAAGGAATTACGGCCACACCTTGGGAGGAAGATCCCTAGCATGGAAGGCCATATGAGAAGGATACTATTCCTCCACCATGCAGCACGACGTGAAAGAGCATGTAAAAAATGTGATAAATGCCAACACCATGCAGATATGAATTTGGTGCCACCTAACGAGCTTAAGACTCTATCGTCCCCATGGCCTTTTGCCTAGTGGGAAATGGACATCCTCGAACCATTCACAGCGGAAACATACTAGAACAAATATATGATTGTCGTCGTCGACTACTTCATAAAGTGGATAGAGGCCGAAGCCCTCGCCAAAATCACGACACAAAACATACTGCATTTCTATAGGAGAAACGTGCTTGCCCAGTATGGCATACCTCAAGCACTCGTCACCGACAATGGGGCGCAATTTACCGACATAAATTTCCAAAACTTCATCACCAAACTAGGCACCAAGTGTAACACGGTGGGAGAACTGACTTGGTGTTTTGCGTTTAATCACAATTATTGTAGATAGCAAGAGTCGCCACCGAATTTTCTTTTATCCAATAAGGAAAGGTTGAAAAGAACAGGAAAGACCTTTCGAGATATTTTCTTGAGTTTGGGGGGTAGGTTATGAAAAGGGAAGGTATTAGCACCCTTTTCATTCGTAGTTATCTACGGGCTCTTAGTTGCTTGCTAGATCACTTGCTTTTTGTTTGAAAATGTGTTTGTGGTGTGGGTTTTGAAAGTATTTTGAAAAGGAATGTCCTTGTAATGGTTCTCGTCTCCCTAAGAACGCGTACAAAGTATTTTGTCTTTTGAAAAATGTTTCAAAGTGAAAGTGTGGGTGTATAAAATGTTTTTGTTGTGAGAAAGCAAGCAACTAGGAGTATCCTACCTACTCAAAAGGTCTTAAACGTTCTTTTCCTTCTCCTTTAGATGTTGCCATCTTACCATTGATTTGGTAAGAAGCCCCATAATTGGATGTGAATGGACGGGCATGGGACGTTTTGTATAGTCATAGAAGGCAACCTATGGGAAATTTTAGCAATGTCGTTTAGGGACTAGATCGTTTACCGAAGGAAACATTGAGGGTTATCGAGGGACTACAATCATTTATCGAGGGTCTTTGCTAAAACTCCCATATTCGAGGGACATGACTATTTTCCGAAAGGAAACAAAGCGGGATTACCCTAAGGGTTCAAGTGTGAACGGTGTGTTTGACTTACATGCATTTAGTCTTGATTAGGGTTGTCTATTTGTTGATTTTATGTCTTGTCATACAAACCCTAATTACTAGCATTTATATTGGAAAGCGATAAATTGCGGAAATGTAAAGTCCTACACTATTACATCATTTAGGGATGGGGGTACAAATTTACAAATAGGGGTTTGTAATAATTTTAAATCCTAATTATCTTATTACAACCATATCTAATTGTACAATACAAGAAAAGAAAGGATTTGTTTTGAAAATGATTTTTTGTCTTAATAAAATTAAAGGAAAATAATCATTTAATAAAAGAAAATATTTTGATGTCTTTTTATATTAATAAAAATAGTACTAATACTAAAAATAATTAAAATAAGAGAGAAAAATTAAAAATAATGAGAAATAGGATCAGTATGTTGCCGAAAGAAAAATAAAAGGGACTAGAAGTTCTGATGCCAGGTGCGCTGCGGTTCAAAAGAAACGTCAGAGGAAATAAGAAGTTGAGTTGATGCATGCTGAGGTCCTGAAAGAAACATTAGAGGGAAAAAACAGAAGTTATGGGTTGCTATGCGCTGAAGTTCTGAGTGTTAGAACAGTGAGAAAAAACCTAGAAGTTCTGTGTGTGTTAAAACAGTAAGAAAGCCTAGAAGTTTTGATGTGTGTTAAAACAGTAAGAAAGCCTAAAAGTTCTAATGTGTTAAAACAATGAAGAGAACTCAGAAGTTCTTTGTTGTGCTAAAACAGTGAGAAATAAAACCCAGAAGTTTTGTGTTACACTTTACCTCCTTTCTTACATTAGTCAGAACATCTACAACTTATTCAGTTTTTAACAACAGCAAATCAGAAAGATAAAAGCACGACAGTTTATAGAACTTATAATCCTAATTTTGAGCCTAGCTTTATTCAAGAATTTTTGATCCACAATTTTTATTTTTATGCAATGATATGGACAAAATCAACACTATGATATTTACATATTTAATGATGTTCTAAATGAAAAATTCAAAGTCAGAAAGACTTACCTTGAATCTGAAGCGTGTGTTTGGTACTTGAGCTGCTGCCTTTAGATGTTATGGGGTTAGCAAGGAACACAACATAATGTTATTGTGATCGGTGGGAATGAGAACTGACTGTTTTGGAATTCTGGTTCGCGAAATGTCGCGGTAATTAAGAGTCGCCACCGTCTTTTATTTTCTCCAACAAGGAAAGGACAAAAGCACAACAAAATTCCTTTTCGAGATGTTTCTCGGTTCGGGAGGTAGATTATAGAAAGGGAAGGTGTTAGCACCCTTTCTATCTGTGGTTATCCACGGGCTCTTAGGTACTTGCTCACTATGTTTTCAAAATGTTTTGCTTTTCTTGTGTTTGTGGGTTTTGGAAAAGTTTTGTTTGAAAACTTCGTTTTAACTCTTGTATCAGTCCTCAAGAGTGTATGAAGTGTTTGTTTGAAAAACTTTTGTCAGAAAAAGTGTAGGTGTAAAAAAGTTATTTTGTTTTTTTGAAAGAGCAAGTACCTGAGAACCTCTACCTACTCAAAAGAAATTAAGTTGTGTAAATGTCCTTTAGACAATGCCATCCCACTTTTGAGAAGTAGGTAGCACCGTCGTTGGAGTTTCGGGTCAATTCGATTACAGGGACATGTGGTCACCAAAGCAATAGTAGGACGCCTTAGCGGTAACCCTAGTGTCCTAGATCCTTTTTATCCGAGGCAACCGTTTCGAGGCAACTTGGATCTTTAGACAGGAGGGCGACCTCTAAAACACCCTATACTCAATGACCACGTCGAGGCAACCAAGTGAGGCGTACCCTAAGAGTGGCATGTGCGAGTGTGTCAGGTTTCAGTTAAGTTATCTTTGCACATGTTATGGTGAGCTGTGATGCAATGATATGTATGATATATGTATGCAATGTTTTCAAGGATCTCGTGGGGTAAACAAGAAAATTGTTAGAATTTGAATTTTGCAGCTTGATTGAAGGAACTTCATGTTATTGAGAGTCTTTCTTCAAGAGTCAAGGCTCACCATATCGAGTGGGTCATAGCCCCTGACTCAAGTTATCATGTTTTGATCTCCAAACAACCTTGGCTAGAGGAAAATAAATCCCCTTTGCCCCTTGCTAGATGTTTGGTTCATCATGACCTGCATCACAAACCCTTGAGATCCTTGAAATGGGTTAGTCCTTATGCAGGATGTATGCAATGTTATGATGTTATGATGTTATGATAAACGCACACCACAAGTATTCACAAAAGGCAAACATGGTAAAGACACACAAGTCACACAAAAGAGCCCTTAGATTTCAGGCTGGCATGAAGTTTAGGTACTACCCTCTTTCAGTTTCGGTTGGTTAAGACTTGTCCTAAAAATAGTAACCGGGTTCTAGAGGATCTCAATATCACTGACTACCCTCAATCGGTCATAATTCCAGTTTGGCAACCTTTTCTTGCGGCCGGAACCATCGCGAGAGTTTAGTCTCAATGAGTGTAGCATACTGCTACTGTTTTATGGCCAAGTTGGTCAATTTAAGGTTCTAAGGTCAGTTGGTGCTTAACGACTCCTCAGAAGACCCATATTCTCCTCGTTCCAACACAAGGGATATCGGTACAGACCAAGGTGTCACACCAACGTAGCTACTGCTTCACCCGTGTCGGTCTACGCCAGACAGGTCCCTCACAGTTTATTGCTACTTACCTAAAGGGTATTCCCCAGATCCGGGTTTGGATCTATGAAACTCCGATACAAGCCCAATAAGTTAAAGCAAACAAGGCATACAATTGAAAACATAGAATGATCTAATCCTAAGGTACACCTCACTTATTCATTCCCCAGCAGAGTCGCCAGTTCTGTGATCGGTGGGAATGAGAACTGACTGTTTTGGAATGCTGGTTCGCGAAATGTCGCGGTAAGAAAGAGTCGCCACCGTCTTTTATTTTCTCCAACAAGGAAAGGACAAAAGCACAACAAAATTCCTTTTCGAGATGTTTCTCAGTTCGGGAGGTAGATTATAGAAAGGGAAGGTGTTAGCACCCTTTCTATCCGTGGTTATCCACGGGCTCTTAGGTACTTGCTCACTATGTTTTCAAAATGTCTTTCTTTTCTTGTGATTGTGGGTTTTGGAAAAGTTTTGTTTGAAAACTTTGTTTTAACTCTTGTATCAGTCCTCAAAAGTGTATGAAGTGTTTGTTTGAAAAACTTTTGTCAGAAAAAGTGTAGGTGCGAAAAAGTTGTTTTGTTTTTTTGAAAGAGCAAGTACCTGAGAACCTCTACCTACTCAAAATAAATTAAGCAGTGTAAATGTCCTTTAGACAGTGCCATCCCACTATTGAGAAGTAGGTAGCACCGTCGTTGGAGTTTCGGGTCAATTCGATTATAGGGACATATGGTCACCAAAGCAATAGTAGGACGCCTTAGCGGTAACCCTAGTGTCCTAGATCCTTTTTATCCGAGGCAACCGTTTCGAGGCAACTTGGATCTTTAGACAGGAGGGCGACCTCTAAAACACCCTATACTCAATGACCACGTCGAGGCAACCAAGTGAGGCGTACCCTAAGAGTGGCATGTGCGAGTGTGTCAGGTTTCAGTTAAGTTATCTTTGCACATGTTATGGTGAGCTACGATTGATTTTAATTTCAGAGATAAGTCTTTTCATGCATAGCCTAATTAACATACATCTAACAGTTAATAATTGCGGAAAGTAAACTAAGCTATTACAAGGCGTCGGGTATTTACATCGCCAAAAACATAACCCTTGAAAAGTAAATTGCGGAAAATAAAAGAAAGCGATAAAAAGGGTCCTAATTAAAGCTATTACATCCTCGGAGCAATTACATAAATATGATCAAAAAAATAATACGCGCGAATAGAAATTGAATCGGAGAAGTCCTTAGGGTTTTGACCCTTTTTTGAGAAAGAAAGAGATTTGATTATTTATGAATTAAATTAAATTAAACCTAATTAATTAATTAACAAAAGGAAATATTTTTTTAATCTTTTAATGTCTCAAGGAAATAAATAAAAAATAATCAAAAGTTAGTAAAACCCTAATTCTAATTTATTTTATTTATTGCAAAAAATAGTGAAATTAACCTAATTAAAAAACTAAATTAATTTGTTAGTATTTATTTACAAAATAAAGTGAAATTCATTTTAATTAAGAAAAATATTATTTTTAGTTTTTCTGTGTTTATTATGAAAATAATTAATTTGTGAGTTAATTAAATAATAATAATAATAATTAGTAACATAATTAAATAAAGAAGAAAAAAGAATTAAAAGAAGAATAAACCAAGGGGGGGGGGTGCTGGCCCATTTAGGAGGTAAGTTCTGGAAATTTGAAGCCCAATTGTTTCAGCCACGTTTGACTTTCCTGATCAACCACACGCCTGTTGACTAGGGAGTATGGTGATCTACTACCCAACACCATTGGATTGCTGCCTGAAGTCACATGGTGCATGGATGTTTGAAGCACATGGTGGAACACTTCCTGAAGCCTGCATGTAATCATGTGAAGAAAAAGAACAAATAATTGTTGGGGGACCTGGGATTCGAACCCAGGTCCCAATGATTCCAAGCCAGCACATTAACAACTACACCATCACGCTTCAGTCATTATTAGTATAAAGGACAATTATTATATATGACAAATAAACAATATGCTGAAACCAAAATAAAACGCGCGTATTTTTCAAACCGGCCAACCATGTACTAACACGTACTCATCTTCTTCGTTGTACCTATAAAAACAAAATCAAATAGCGGGGGTTTTTAACCCCCACAAACTACAATGACGAAAAATAGCGATTAGAGCTATGGCTTATATAAATATTTCGCGAAGGTTGCATCATGTTCGTCTGGGTTCAACGATTCCAACCATGGGTCTTAAGGGTTCTAATTTTTCCTGGATTGCAAAGCCCCAAATCCAAAGCTCAGGAACCCTAGAAATCGTCCATGGTAACTTGTGATTCTGTACACTATAATTCAATTAACTTATGCTATTAGCTTCATATGATTACTAGTAATGCAAAACAATCAAAAAATCATGTTAAATGCTCATGAATTAAGAGTTACGATTATGGATAAAATGTGCAAACCGTGGTTCTGTTCTTAGTGATTCTTTGAGCTTTAGCGTGTGATTTCAATTGTAAATCACTCCTGACACTTCCAGCAACGTGTTTGAATCAATATAATGCCTTGAATTGGCTTGGAACACAAGAATCAGTTTTGACTTTTCTTTGAATTTTGCAATATGCTATGGCCTATTTTCTGCAGCTTTCTCACGTGTGTGGCATTAGGGTTAGCTTGTGTATATATAGAGGAATGGAATTAGGTCAGAATCTTGCACAAAAATCCATTGGAATGATGATTGAATATTTGATTGAAAATCAAATCTTTTTGCATTTTCATGATTGAAGAAAGTTGCCAATTTTGGAGATTTTTGCATATTTGATTTATACACGAAATTGCCAGCATATCTTGACCATGTTTGCTTCACAAAAAGATTGAAAAACCAAATCTTTGTATTTTCCTACAATTTAAATTAATTAAATGAATTAATATTGATTAAAAATCCAATTAATTATTAAAAAATAAGAAAATAAATTCAATTAAGCTTGATGGGTCGTGCATAGGCCATGGATGAAGTTTCAAGAAGAAATTTGAGGCCCATTAGCAAAAACAAGGTGTTTTGAGCAAAGTTGACTTTTGAAAATTCATAAACATTTCCCAACTTCTCCAATGCATATCTTGCTCAATTTTGATCATATGAACATGTTCTTGGACATTTTGGAAAGGTCTTGAAGTCCTCTAACCAATGCTTTTGGTCCCATGTCATTTGGATTTATCAATCTCAAGTTATGGCCTTTGCCTTAAAGTGCATTTTTGTTGACTTTTGAAATTGACCTATAATGTAGAAATTGATAACTTTTTGTGAGAGCATTTATTGGACTTGGAATGTGAAGATGGATTGTAGGAAATGTCATCCCCTTCAAAATGAGCATTGGATGGGATTTTTCTGATGAACCATGAAAAAGTTATGCCCTGGTCAAGATACAGTTGACTTTTCTACTGTCCAAAAATAGTAAGTTTTTGCACCTTGATGAATTTTGAGCCATTCTTGTGGAATCATGATCAAGGCTTGATCAAATGATGATTGTGGACTCAAAATGAGATGTTGACCAAAAAATTTGACTTTTGACTGCAAAATGACCATTTTGCCCCTACAGTTGACTGTGGATCAAATGGAGCTTTTGACTGTGCAAATTGGCATTGGGAGTCTTGAAACTTGACATGTAGGTGCTTGAGAATGTATATAGGCCTATGAGACTTGATTTAACCATTGAGAACCCCAAATTCCTTGAAAGAACCAAAACCCTAATTTCAGCTGTCTTAGGAAGTAGTTTGACTGTACAACCCTTGAGTCATCTTGAGGAATATGGGAGGGGAAATTTTGGGGTACAACAGTTATGTTCTTTGGTTAAAAGTGAAGAACAAAGGTTTGGTTTTATTTGGGAATTCCGGGTTTACGAATGTTTGACTGTTTTCTTTTCTCTCTTTGATAATTATCTCTTTCCAAAATCCAGCCCCTTGAACATGTGATGGAACAACTTATTTATAGATGAGCTTGCTGTGGTTTTTGGGGGAAAAACAAATGGGATTTAAACCTTTTTGACATTCTGTTCCATTGCTTTTTAAACATAGCTTTCATATGCTAATTTGGTGAAAATATGGGGTTTGAGAAAGTGCAGGCGTGGACTGGATCAACAATACTTTGGAGTGTTGTGGCATCTGGAATCAGGACTGTGCTATAGCAGTGCAGCAGGCTGCTCAAACGAGGTTTTGGGATTTGGTGATCTTCTAATAGCAGAAGACCAGAGTGAGATTCGAAGGGTGAGGCTCTGATCGAAGCATAGAATGTAGCCTCCGTATGCCGAAGAGTCATATTCTGATCGGAGAATACAGTTTCCAAATGTTCTGATTGAAGAGTCATGTTCTGAACCTTATTTACAAATTCTGATTGCACTTGCGTGAAATCTGGCCCAGAAGTTCTGAAATTGCCATACTTTCTTAACACTTAGAAATTTTTCTAAGTGTTTAAAAATTTGATTTTTTCAAAGTAATTTCTGACTTTTGATTTCTTGATGCACCAAATTCTTGTTTTGATGAAATATGATTGTTGCAACTTGATTTTTATCAGAAAGTCAAAGTTTGACTTTTTCAATATGCTTTTGACCATTTTACCCTTGTGAATGACTTTCTTGGAAAATTGTAATCCAAGACTTGAAACTTGATAGAAGCAAACCTGAGGGTCCACGATGATCCTTTGAGAAATGAGAGGGAAAATTTTGGGGTACAACAGTTGCCCCTGTTCAATCTTCTTAAACCCGAAGAGTAAGATTGGCCAATCTGCCATTCGTGACTTGAAGGTGGAAGATGATTGAACACTAGAGTGCCTAGAAATTTGCACTCCGACGATTTTGAGGTTGAGGTGTATGGAATGAGCTTAAAGATTCCATTTGGAGGAATGATGGAGAGTTGACGGAGATGGGTTTATAGATGCCATCCGAAGGTGACCGTCGACAGAAATTAGACTAAGTCTAAGCTTGACTTTAACTGGGAAAAGAATCAGAATAAACCTTTGGTTGATCTAAAACTGAACCTAGCAGGAGTCTTGAATACTCTTTAACTGGAGAAAATTAGGGTAAATCTTGTAGCGACTTTACTGAACTAGATAAAGTGTCCATTGGGGAAAGAATCATGATAAACCGTTGAGAGATTTAAACTGGACCAGTAGGGGTCTAGAAAAGAATCAGAATAAATCTTAGAGCAACTTATCTGAACCAGAGAAGATGTCTGCAGGAAAGAATCAGGATAAACCATTGAGAGATTTAAACTGAACTAGCAGGGGTCTGGAAAAGAATAAGAATAAATCTTGGAGCGACTTATCTAAACCAGAGAAGATGTCTGCGGGACAAAATCAGGATAAACCATTGAGAGATTTAAACTGAACCAGCAGGGGTCTGGAAAAGAATCAGAATAAATCTTGGAGCGACTTATCTGAACCAGAGAAGATGTCTACGGGACAGAATCAGGATAAACCATTGAGAGATTTAAACTGAGCCAGTAGGGGTCTGGAAAAGAATCATAATAAATCTTGGAGCGACTTATCTAAACTAGAGAAGATGTCTACGGGACAGAATCAGGATAAACTGTTAAGATATTTAAACTCAACCAACAGGGGTCTGGAAAAGAATCAGGATAAATCTTGGAGCGACTTATTTGAATCAGAGAAGATGTCTGCGGGAAAGAATCAGGATAAACCATTGAGAGGTTTAAACTGACCCGACAGAGGTCTGGAAAAAAATCAGAATAAATCTTGGAGAAACTTATCTGAACCAGAGAAGTAGTCTGAAGGAAAGGTTTATCATATGGATAGTCAGCCTATCCTGTTTCGGGAATTGATCTATCATTGATTTGTTCACAGATAATTTCCTTGTCTTGTTGAAATTTGTTAATGATAATGTTCTGTTGATTGTTCTTTCCTGAAAAGGTAAAGAGTTAGTTGTATGTAATGTCATGATGTATGAAATGCATGGCGTAACGATGTTTCTCAAAATAAATGAGATTGCGATATATGCATTCATGTTGTTGATGTTATGACGTATGAATGCAATGTATGCACATACTAAGCTGTTCTGCTGCAGTGTTGTTGGATTAGGGAAGATAAATCCCTGACTGCTGCTGGGAATGAGGAGTGTATGCTTTCATGTATTGATGGATGGGTTTTTATCATTAAGAGAAGTAAACTCTGTTGGGGAAGTGAAACGCCGTGCATTTCTTATGGACTTCGTGAAAACCTGCTGGGGAACCTGAGTAGCTGGGCGACTTTCACTAGGGAATCCTTGGAATATTAACTGGAAGCTTTGCTCCGTCGGGGATATGAAGACAAAAGGCACAATTAGGCTATATTCTGGGGATATGACAATGATCTTGTAGCAAGATGTTCTTGATTATGCTCTGTTTATAGAAAGTGACAGGGATTTTATGGAATGGCCCATAGATATGGTCATGTTTCTTAAAGCCATTAGTGATTGTCTTTCTGTTTAGTTTTCCCTTTTTTATGCGTTCATTTATAAACAGTAATCACATTCAAATGCATATGTTCAAAAATAAACACTGGACGCTTTTTGCAAAGAAAACAGGAACAGTAAAAGAAAAACAGACAGTTTTACACTTTTAAAGGAATATCTTGGTATTTAACTTAAATAAGTATTTTTGTACAAAGGGACGAACATCCTAGTAAGAGAATGTCCTCGTAAAAAAAAATAAAAATTGATACAAAGAAAAGACATCTATGTAAAATAATCCCATGGGGTTCCCACTCTGCTATAGCCTTCATGTTTCTGAGTATCTCATCCACTTGCTGCTTTGTCCGAAGCTGATTGGATTGATTAGAACCATTCGAGTTTGACGATTGATGCCAGAGAGTGGCTGTAAGGTGATCCAATGGGACATAGTAACACTCTTTAAATCCCTAACTTTTGCCTTGACCGCCCTTTCGGGTTTTCAATCCACCGGGATACCCTTTTTTGCCCAAGCCGCCTTTTCAGGTTTTCAACCTATCGGGTGTACAAATTTTTTCCTGTATTTCATCCCTAATTTTTGCCCGAACCCTTTTAGTTCTCCGGGATGCCCTAATGTTTTCCTAGGCCAAACGACCTAGCGGGTTTTTGTTCGTGCGTAATATATTTTAACTATGTCCGCATTTACAGGGTGTAGAAGGTCGTCGCCGTCCATAGTGGTTAAGATCATTGCCCTACAAGAAAATAAGTTTTTTTATCACAAACGGCCCTTCGTACGTAGGAGTCCATTTGCCCCTGGGATCACCTTGTGGCAGTATGATACGTTTGATTACCAGGTCACCAACTTGATATACCTGACGTCTGACCGTCTTGTTAAAAGCTTTAATCATACATTTTTGGTACATCTGGCCATGGCAGATAGCCGTAAGCCTCTTCTCATCAATCAAGTTCAGTCGGTCAAGTCGAGTTTGAATCCATTCATCTTCATTCAACCCCACATCCTTTATGATTCTCAAAGAAGGTATTTGGACTTCAATTGGTAGGACAACTTCCATGCGCTATACTAAGGAGAAAGGAGTTTCCCATGTTGATGTGCGCACCATGGTACGTTATCCGTGGAGAGAAAGTGGTAACATATCATGCCAATACTTATAGGTCACTGTCATTTTTTGTATGATCTTCTTGATGTTTTTATTAGCGGCTTCTACAACGCCATTCATCTTCGTCCAGTAAGGAGAAGAGTTATGATGCTGGATCTTGAATTGCACGCATAGTGCATTGATCATAGTAATGTTGATATTGGTACCATTATCTGTAATGATTCTCTCTGGAATACCATACCGAAAAATAAGATTCTGTCTGATGAATCGGGCCACAACATTCTTGGTGACTGAAGCGAAGGAAGCTGCCTCAACCCACTTCGTGAAGTAATAAATGGCAACCAAGATGAAGCGGTGTCCATTAGAAGCTATAGGTTTAATCTCTCCAATCATGTCAATGCCCCACATTGCAAATGGCCAAGGAGCAGTTGTGATACGGTGGGAGAACTGACTAGGGTTTTGCGTTGGTTTTCGCAAATGTTTCGGTTGAGCAAGAGTCGCCACCGACTTTTTATTTTATCCTAAGGAAAGGTTTAAAAAGCACAGCAAAAACCTTTGAGATTTTTCTTGGGTTCGGGGAGTAGATTATAGAAAGGGAAGGTATTAGCACCCTTTCTATCCATGGTTATCCATGGGCTCTTAGGTACTTGCTTAGATCAACTTGCCTTGGTTTTCAATTGTTTGAAATGGTGCTTGGTGTGTGGTTTTGAAAATGTTTTGAAAAGATGCCTTGTATAGGCTACCCTTGTAACAATTCTTTACTCGAATGTTTTACAAAAGGTGTTTTATCTTTTAAAAAGATGTTTCAAGGTTTTTGAAAGTTGGTTTTGAAAATGTTTGTGAAGTGGGTTTTGAAAATAGGCAAGTGTTTTCTTTGCAAATTGGCAAGTACTTAAGAGTTATCTACTCTAAAGTTTTCTCAAAGATTTTTGTTTTTTAAACCTTTTGACAATTTTGTTCCACCATTGCATTTGGTGGACAATCTTGTATTAGGAGGTGAAAGGGACGGGCGCGGGTCATCGTTTAGACCATAATTGCAATAGTGTTAAATGTCTTTGGGCAATTTTTTTCTTTAAAAGGGACTTGATCATTCATTTAGGCAACATTTTGAGGGACTATGATCATTTGATTGTTTGTTTTACCAAAAGAAATTCAACATGCAATATGGCCCAATTATTTGAAGGCAACAAAGTGGAATACCCTAGGGGTGCAAGTGTTAAATGTGTTGTCCATTTTCATACCTATTTATCTTGAAATTAGGTCAAACTATTTTGTTCGTTTTATTCGCATACAAACCCTAATTCTAGCATGGTATGTTTAGAAAGCATTAAAGTGCGAAATTTAAATTCCTACACTATTACAACACAATAATATGGGGAGGGGGGTACAATGTTTCAAATGAGGTATATTTAGACAAGAAATTAAACCTAGCTATTACATCATTTTCTTTGAATATTTACAATACAAATAATTGCATAATTAAATGGAAATGAAATAAATATGCCAAATGTAAAAAGAATTTTTATGTGTATGAAAAAAAAGTATTATTTATGTAAAAATAAAAAGAGATAAAAAAAAGGTATTATTCTTGGAGTATTCTCATATTTAGGGCAAAACCCTAATTTTAATCAAAAGGGGATTAATTATTTAATATATATAATATTTACTATTTATGTATAAAAAATAAGAATGAAGTATATTTGTAAAAAAAGTATTTTTTAGTATTAACTATTAATAAAAATAAAAATATGTACATTTTTTGGTATTTTATCCTAAGTGCATTAATATATACATATTTATTTATATTATTTACAAAATATGTATTATATATATTAATTAATAATATTTAATATTTAATAAAAAAATTATTTTTTCTATAAAATATTTTCAGGAGGAAAAAATAAGATAAAAGTGTATAAAAATATATTTGCACTATTTTAGTATTTTAAACAAAAAGTATATATTTATTTATTTATGTACAAACTAAAAGAAAAAATCAAATAAATACCTAATAAAATTCAAAAATGATGAGAAAAAATATTTTTATATTTTTAATATGCTGAGAAAAAATAAATGAGTCAATTAAAAAAAGAAAAAGTCAAAAACATTAAAAATAAAGCAAATGGGCTCAGGGGGGTGTGAACCAAAAAGCATGGTGTAAGAAGCAAAACAAAAGCTGGCCCAGCCCATGAGGCACCTTCTTCAACCTCTAAACCATGTTATTCAAAAAAACGCGCGCCCTGTTCTTCCATCCACACATCCTGATTCCTGGCTTATTAATGAAAACTCATAACATAAAAAATGTTCAGCATCAAGAGACGAATCCAACCATATGCAGAACTTGATCTAACTCTCTAAGATGAGGGATAATTTCTTCTCCCCCAAATCCTAACCTAGATTTTCTTCCATTTTCAAACCTTAAATTCTCACAGCTCAGGCAAAAGAAATGAAAAGTAAAAGTATGTACAGGTTCAGTGGCATGAGTAGAACATTGCTTATTCACAAACTTAGAGCTAATGATGCCTAATAAGAGAGATAGAAGTTCACCAAAATACCTGTTCAGTTGAAGTTCTATCTGGCAATGGGGGAGCTTTCAGTGCAAGATAATGGTTGGTATAGCTTCCTTGAGGTGTGGTGATGCTGTTCCAATATTTACTTTGCCTTGAGACACCTTGAACTGAGCTATAGAACTTCAACTGCAAAATGGAAAAATGAAAATGGTGGAACTTGTTAGAGGATTTACAGGTCGTGTTTCAAGTCATGGTTAGCTTGCATAGATGCTAGGGAATGTGTGTGAACTGGTTTGGGCAGGAGAGCTTGAGGGAAATGGAAGATGGCACCCAAACTGCAGGCCTGACCCTGTTTTTGCAGTTTGAAGGTGATTCTGAGATTGGGAGTGTATGAGAGGTGTTAGGGTCGTGTACTAGCTTGGTTATGATGTCCTGGATCTGTTTTACAAGTTTGCTTAAGTGTTTGTAAGCTGATATGAGAGTTGTGTTACAATATGCCAAGTTACTTACACTTTAAGCAACAAATGCCCAAGTTGTGTTCTAGGTCAGTAGATGCCCCCTAATGAGCTGCATAATCTCTCCTTGATCAGAGTGTTTTGCTCATAATCTTGTGCCAATTAGATCTCATTTGTACTGCTTGGATTTTCAATTGGACATAAAGCTACCTTTTGCAAAAATGGAAGAAATGCTTTATCTATTTTGGGATTAATTCTCTAGATAATGCTTGAACGCACAAAACATGGTCTTGGCACAAAGGTTTTGCATTGAATTATTGAGTGTCAAAGGGTTTTAGGACCTGTAATTTAGAACAAACTATGCTGACTTGAAAATGGCCTAAGTTATGAACATGTTCATGATCAATTCAAAAGTGAGTTTTTGCCATATTGTGAAATTCGATTCTCTCAAGTTATGAGGTTGTTTGAGAAGTTCTTGGACATTTTGGAAATCTTGGAATGTGTACTACAATCCATCTTTGAAATGAAAATTGAAATTCCAAGTGGAAGTGTATGGAAAATGGCCTTGAAGTTGGGTAGAAAACCTTGTCAAAATAGGTTAAAATTTCACTAAGTTAAGAATGGTTTAGTGCCCTTATTCAAAAATTTGTAACTTGAGATACAAGCCTCAAATGAGAAATCTTTGTGAATCAAAGTTGTAGATTATGCAACAAGCTACAACTTTCATGTTTTGACTTTTGTTTGAATCCAAATGGATCTTGGTGAGAAAGTGGGGAAAAGTTGGGAAAAAAATTAGGGTTTTTCATAACTTAGAAAAATTCTAAGTTATGAAAAATTCTAATTTCTAACCCTAATTTGCATTTTGTGATTTCTTGATGAACAAGTTTCATGATTTGGCATGTTTTGGTGAAAAATGAATCCTGACTCTTGATTTTGACCAAAAAGTCAAAGTTTGACTTTTCTGTGTACAGTCAAAATTGATCAATTGACTGGGAAATTCAACTGTCAATTTTGGGTACTTGGGATCTTTTGAGTTTGTTGAGAATGTCAAAACAATTCCATGGGGTCCTTGAGTCCATATGTGAGCTTGGTTTGCCATTGGCTAGGTCAAACAGTCAAAAATTGCCTTTGTGCAGTCAAAACCCTAAAAATGACCATTTTGCCCTTTTGGTGATTTGATCAAATTTCTTGTGGAATTGAGGTCCAAGCTTGATCAAATGGTTCATAGGAGTTCATAATGTTGATGGGGGTCAATTTTCATGAGGTTTGACTGTCAATTGGCCACAGTTGACTTTTTCCTCAATACAGTTGATTTCTAGGTCAACTGTCCAATTGACTGGGCAAAACTTGGAATCAAGGCTTGAAACTTGGTATGGATAAACTTGGGAGTCCAATATGAAGCATGAAAGTCATCTTAGGCATTTTAGGTCAAAACAACTTTGTGCAAACACAAACCCTAATTTGGGTCAACAGTGCAAGGAGAAGTCTTGAGCAGATGAAACCCTAACTGGACCTTGATCTCCAAGGGCTTTGTGATGAGAAATCCATGAGAAATGGGAGGGCAAATTTTGGGGTACAACAGTTGCGCCTATTCAATCTTCTTGAATCCGAAGAGTTAGATTGGCAAGTTTGCCTTTCGTGACTCGAGGGTAAAAGGAGATTGGACACTAGAGTGCCCGGAAATTTGCACTCGTCAAAGCAATGGATGCGATAATGGGCTTAGAGATGCCATTTGGAGATGGGCTTAGAGATGCCATCTGGAGGGGCAAAAGAATCTTGTCGGGGATGGGCTTAAAGGTGCCATCTGGAATGAGTATCAGGAAGGTGTCCAAGCTTTGGACCATCTCTGAACTGGGGGTCTGAACAAGCAATAGATTGACATCCGTTGTTGGGAGGAATCCGTAAGCTGTTTTCAGAAGTCTCGAAGTTGAATAAGCAATAGAGCAACATCCGTTGTTGGGAAGCGTCCGTAAACTGTTTTCAGAAAGTTGCATCTGAACAAGTTGATAGATTAACATCCGTTGTTGGGAAGAATCCATAAACTGTTTTCAGAAGTCTTGAGAAGAATTTGAACAAGTGATAGGTTAACATCCGTTACTTGGAGAACCCTTGAACTGTTTTCAGAAATCTTGAGGTTGAATAAGCAATAGAGCAGCGTCCGTTGTTGGGAAGCGTTTGTAAACTGTTTTCAACGGTTGAGAAGAGTCTGAACAAGTTGGTAGATTAACATCCGTTGTTGGGAAGAATCCGTAAACTGTTTTCAGAAGTCTTGGATTTGAATAAGAACCGATGTAGGGTTGCTTGATGATGAATCCGTGTAAAACTGCATCTGAAACTGTTAAGGATAGCTTTTTATTCTTATCCTGAAAAGGAAAAAATGTCAGCTAAACACCAAATTATGTTGCATGAAATGTATGATGCAATATATGTTATATCAATGTTTATGATATGAATGTAATGAATGCGCATGTAAGCTGATGAGCTGTCTTGCTGGGGATAGATGAATCCTGGATGGCTGAAGATAAAAGCATCGTGATTGCTACCGGGAAGAATAATTCCTTGGCTGTGACTAGGGAATAAGGAGCTTGGGTTGTATACCAATCCTCTGGGGAATTCCTGATGACTTCTACCGGGGAGTACCAATCTAGTAGACTCATGCTGGGATGCAAGACTGAGAATCTTCAGTTTGGCGGGAAGAATCTCTGGCGACTTCACTGGGGAACTCAAGATTTGTTCTCCTAAAACTCTGGGGAGAAGGTTCATTAGTCTGGCTTCGCTGGGGACACTGAAACTTAAACTCTGAGGGGAATTGAATTCCTAAGGACCTTCTGGCTGGTGGATTGTAAAGATAAGTTACTGCTGGGGAATTTTGATGAACTCCGCTGGGGATAGGAAGAATTTTAACGAACGCGATCTTCCGTGATAATAAGCTGAGGATAACCCAGTTATAAGTCCTTGTGAGAAATAACTTTGAATAAAACTCGGGAGAGACGTCCGTTCTCTGCGGGGGATAAGCTTCCAGAATCTGCTGGGGATGAGCTTCAAGACTTGCTAGAGGAAATGGGTTCCAAATCTCCCGGGGGTTTCCTTTGAAGGGTATCGAGATATCCAAATGTACCTTTGATCTATCAGTAATCCTCTTTCCCGACTCATAAGAAAATGATTATGTTTCAAATGCATATGCCTATTTAACAAAACATTGGACGTTTCTCAAAATAAAACAAATAGTGCAAGAGAAAAGAAAAGGAAATGACACAAATTTCTGGGAAAAGTATTTGTATTGATTTTCTATGAGTATATTTGTACAAAGGAGACAATCATCCTAGCAAGAGGATTTTGTCGTAAGTATTTGAAAGGTTTATACAAAATAAGGATGGATATGTGAAATAATTCCATGGGATTCCATTCCGCTATAGCTTTCACAACTCTGAATATCTGTCCATTCAATGCTTCACTTGACGATGACTGGATTGATCAGAATCCTGGAACCGGTTGATGAAGCGATTGTCCTCGAAGTGATCCGACGAGACATAGTCATACGCTTTAATTCCCTAACTTTTGCCTGAATCTCCCTTTCGGGTTTTCGATCCACCGGGAAACCCCTTTTTGCCCAAGCCGCCCTTTCGGGTTTTCAACTTGCCGGGTGTACAGATTTTTTTTGTTTTTTATCCCTAATTTTTGCCTGAATCGCCCTTTCGGGTTTTCGATCCACCGGGATGCCCATTTTTTCCCAAGCCGCCCTTTCGGGTTTTCGACTCGTCGGGTTATTTTATGCGTAGTATCTTTTGACTATGTCTGCGTTCGCAGGGTGCGGTAAATCGTCGCCGTCCATGGTGGTCAGAATCATTGCACCACCAGAAAATATGCTCTTGATCACAAATGGTCCTTCATATGTAGGAGTCCATTTGCCCCTGGGATCACTTTGCGGCAAGATAATCCGCTTGATTACAAGATCTCCGACTTGATACACTTGACGTTTGACTTTCTTATTGAAGGCCTTGATCATCCGCTTTTGATACGTCTGACCATGGCATATAGCAGCAAGTCGCTTTTCGTCGATCAGATTGAGTTGATCAAGTCGGGTCTGCATCCAATCATCTTCATTCAAACCTGCATCCTTCATAATCCTTAGAGAAGGGATCTGGACTTCCATAGGCAAAACAGCTTCCATGCCATACACCAAAGAAAATGGGGTTGCCCCGGTTGAAGTACGTGTCGTCGTGCGGTATCCATGTAGAGCAAATGGTAACATCTCATGCCAGTCTTTGTAAGTGACTGTCATTTTCTGAATGATCTTCTTAATGTTTTTGTTCGCAGCTTCAACAGCACCGTTCATCTTCGGCCGATAGGGAGATGAATTGTGATGATAAATCTTGAACTGTTCGCACAATGCAGTGATCATCGTGTTATTCAGATTTGTACCGTTGTCTGTGATGATCCTGTCTGGAACACCATACCGACATATAAGGTTTTGCTTGATGAAGCGGGCAACCACATTTTTAGTCACAGAGGCGAAGGAAGCTGCTTCGACCCATTTGGTGAAATAGTCAATGGCAACCAGGATGAAGCGATGTCCGTTAGAAGCCGTGGGCTTGATCTCTCCAATCATATCAATGCCCCACATTGCAAAGGGCCACAGAGCAGTCAGGACGTTGAGAGGGACCGGAGGGATATGAACTTTGTCAGCATAGACTTGACACTTGTGGCAAGTACGGGAATGTTGATGGCAGTCAGCTTCCAAGGTAGACCAGTAATAGCCTGCTCTCAGGATCTTCTTAGCCATTGTATGCCCGCTCAAATGAGTGCCAAATGTGCCGCTGTGTATGTCAGTCATAATCAACTCTGCTTCAGCTTTATCTACGCATCGGAGTAATACACAATCATGGCTTCGTTTGTAAAGGATGCCGTTGCTCAGGAAGAACTTAGCAGCGAATTTCCTTAAGAACTTCTTGTCATTTACGGAACCTCCTTCAGGATAATTTCTAGTCTCGAGATACCTTTTGATTTCATGGAACCAGGGTTGTTCCACTACTTCTTCAGTATTAATCTCGTGACAATGCGCAGGTTCATCCATTCGCTCGATGGTGATTTGGGGAGCCTCGTTATCCCAGTTGAGTTTAAACATGGAGGACATTGTGGCTAGAGCATCTGCTAGCTGATTCTCTTCTCGCGGGAAATGCTCGAAGGTAATTTGCTCGAAATGAGGCAACAATGTCAAGACATGTTCTTTGTATGGGATAAGATTAGGATGCTTGGTATCCCACTCTCCTTTGATCTGACTGATAACCAAAGCCGAGTCCCCAAATACGATCAAAGATTTGATCCCCAAGTCTATAGCAGCCTTGAGACCAAAGATGCAAGCTTCATACTCAGCCATATTGTTTGTGCAGCTGAAGCAAAGTCGGGCCGTGAAAGGTGTGTGACAACCTTCCGGAGAAATGAGTACCGCGCCGATACCGTTTCCAAGTGCATTTGAAGCACCATCAAAGTACAGGGTCCATCGGGATCCCTTTTCGGGTCTGTCATACGGTCCGTCACCTTCAATGTTGTCCAAATTCATGATGTCCTCGTCTGGGAAGTCAAATCTCATGGGTTGATAGTCTTCGATAGCTTGATGAGCCAGATGGTCAGCTAGTACACTCCCTTTTATAGCTTTTTGGGTGGTGTACTGGATGTCATACTCAGTTAAGATCATTTGCCATCTAGCTATCCTTCCAGATAAAGCGGGCTTTTCGAAGATATACTTGATAGGATCCATTTTGGAAATCAACAAGGTAGTATGAGTCAACATATACTGTCTTAGTCGGTGAGCAGCCCATACCAAAGCGCAGCAAGTTTTCTCGAGCAGTGAGTAGCGAGTCTCACAGTCGGTAAACTTTTTGCTAAGGTAATAAATAGCATGCTCTTTTCGACCAGACTCGTCATGCTGGCCCAAAACACACCCCATTGAGTTATCCAAGACGGTCAAGTACATGATCAATGGTCTTCCTTCGACGGGTGGCATCAGAATAGGAGGTTCTAGCAAATACTCCTTGATTTTATCAAAAGCAGCTTGACAATCGTCGTTCCACTCGACTACCTGATCTTTTTTCAAGAGTTTGAAAATTGGCTCACAGGTAGAAGTCAGATGTGAGATGAATCTGGCAATATAGTTCAAGCACCCCAAGAATCCTCTAACCTCCTTTTCAGTACGGGGAGCAGGCATCTCTTGTATTGCTTTTACTTTTGCGGGATCGACTTCAATGCCTTTGTTGCTTACAATGAATCCCAGGAGTTTACCAGACCTAACTCCAAAAGTGCATTTACTTGGATTCAGCCTGAGCTTGTATTCTTTTAATCTGGTAAACAGCTTCTCTAGATGTTCAAAGTGCTCTTCCTCTGTTTGTGACCGAGCTATCATATCGTCTACGTAAACTTCAATCTCATGATGTATCATATCATGAAATAAAGCTACCATGGCGCGTTGATAAGTTGCCCCTGCGTTCTTCAGCCCAAACGGTATCACCTTATAACAGAAAGTGCCCCATTGTGTGACAAAAGTTGTTTTCTCCATATCCTCGGGGGCCATTTTGATTTGATTGTAGCCCGAGAATCCATCCATGAAGGAAAACACTTTGTGCTGAGCTGTATGGTCGATTAAAATGTCAATGTGAGGTAGCGGGAAATCATCTTTGGGACTGGCCCTATTCAAATCCCGGTAGTCCACACACATCCTGACTTTGCCATCTTTCTTAGGTACCAGCACAATGTTAGCGACCCATTGAGGATAGGACGTAACAGCCAGAAAGCCAGCATCGAATTGCTTCATTACTTCTGCTTTGATCTTTTCAGACATGTCAGGCCTCATTCGGTGAACTTTTTGCTTGATCGGTGGACAGTCCTCTCTTGTGGGGAGACGGTGAACCACGATGTCTGTGTCCAAACCCGGCATGTCTTCATAAGACCACGCGAAGATTTCAACATACCCATTCAACAACTGTATCAGGCTTTCCTTGACATTCAGTTTCAAATTGGAACCCACTTGCACCTCCTCCCGGTCTTCCTCGGTCCCCAAGTTGATAGTTTCTAATGGCTCTTCATGCGGTAGGAGGGCCATTTCCTCTTGTTGCAGAAGTCTGGCTAGTTCCCCGGGTACTTCACAACCTTCGTCATCTTCATACTCGGCTAGATTGACCAGATCTTCAGAGTTATTGAAAGATATAGCAGAATAGTCACCCATGGAATCCGGAGTGGATGGGTACCTGCATTGGTGAGTGTGGGTGTGTGTAAGGGATAGCCATCCTTAAACAAAAATGCAAGAGGAAAGAAAATGAACACAAACAGTTTATCAAATGAAAAACATCCAATGAATCATTAAACATGGCATATGGATATGAAAAATAATCAAAACCCTTACAAGTGGACCTACATGCCCCGGGCAAGGCAGGAGGTGAAAAGATAGCGTACGGATTGTTTGAAAGTAAATATTACATACCAAATAAGAAATGTTTAATAGATAAATTACTGATGAATAAAAGTGATGGGGACAAAGTCTTTTGCCTCCCAGTTGCTCAATCCTCCTTTGACGGTTGGATAAATCCACTCTTCAATGTTGCTCTCTTTGTCTTCGTCTTCCAAGGCGTTGATTCCGTAGGGAGAAATCTTGACTGGCGCCCTTTCAATCTTCGCACGGCGCATAGCTTTCTGGCCAGCGGCTGTGAACCCTAATCCAAATTTGTCTGTCTTATGTGGAATGTCAGGCAACTGCCCCCATGCTGAATTCTTCCCTTCTTTTATTGCGGCCCTTGCGTCCTCCAGAGATGCCATCCTGGCCATCTGCCTCGGTGTCTCAGCTGCCAACTTTGCGACCGCTATTTCAGGAAGGACTTCTTCGAAATGTTGAAACGGTGTCTCAATGAACTCTCCTTCAACCTCCACATACCAGAGAGAATTTAAGTGGCTAATCATGTACTCTTCTTCGCCATGGACGGTAATGATCTTTCCCTTAACAGGATACTTCAACATCTGATGTAAGGAGGAGGTGACTGCCCCAGCATGGTGTATCTAAGGCCTACCCAGCAAGCAAGAGTATGACGGATGGATGTCCATCACATAGAAAGTGGATTTAAATACCTCAGTGCCTATCTTGATGGGAATTTCAACCTCTCCATGGACCATTCTCTTCGAACCATCGAAAGCTCTGACAACAATATCGCTCGGCTTCAATTCCAACCCTTCACAATCTAGTCGGTCCAAGGCCTTCTTAGGTAAAACATTCAGCGACGAACCAGTATCAACCAAAACATGTGCAAGAGTAGTTCCGCGACACTCGATTGAAATGTGCAAAGCATCATTGTGATTCCTGCCTTTAGGAGTTAGGTCGGCATCAGAAAAACCTAATCCATTGTCCGCAGTCAGGCTAGCCACGCAGTTTTGAAATTGATCCGCAGAGGTTTCCTGAGGCACATGAGCTGCCTTCAGAAACTTTATCAGAGCTTTAGCGTGCGCTTCTGAGCAAAGTAATAGTGCCAGCATGGAAATCTTGGAGGGGGTTTGCCCCAGCTGTTCTACTACATCGTAATCGCTTCTTTTGATTATCCTCAAAATCTCATCCATTTCCTTCTTGGAGGTCTCCGGGATTACCAAGGGTTGAGCCCTCTCCCTGACGGACTCATCTTGGATTCCCTTACCTTTGTCAGCAGCGGTAGGAGAGACAGTATTAGGAACAACAACGTCTTCAATCAAAGGAATTCCAGCAGAGAGTTTTATTGGTGCAGGGATGACCTTATCAGCTGATGAGGGTCCAAAGACTGCTCTTGGAGGGGCAATCTCTGGGGAAAATATTCTCCCGCTCCTGGTGATTTTGCTAGTGCCCGCAATGTTGCTAATGCTGTCTTCTTCATCGTCCGAACTTTCTTCAATTATTTCGATTTGTTTGATACCATGGTAGTAGACGTCACCGCCATAGTTCCATGGTATGGACTTCTCAGAGACATAGGGGACAGGCCCTGGCATTGTTATCTTCAAAGGAACAGATTTCGCAGCTGGTGTATCTTAACAGGCTTTTTGACGGCCTTGGAAAGATTGGCGTGAATGGTTATGATTGAGACATCTTCAGTATGAACTGGAATAGCAGAAACTTTTTCAAATAAAATTTGTCGACTATCCATAAGGCCTTGGATGCCTTTCTTCAGTAACAGACAGTCAAACGACAGAGAGTAACAACAATAGCAGTCTTCTTTACATCCCGGGAAGATCCCGGCCCTCAACAGATTCAACTTAATGGTTAGCAATGGAGTAGTCAGATCACTAACATCAACAACATACAAATATTCTTCAATGGCATTGACATTTCGGCCGTGCTTCGGCATGGGTGCAGATATCACATTAGGCTTCTCTGGAGCGTCAAACTCTACCTCCTTAGCCTCTATCAGGTCTTGGATTTTATGCTTGAGTGCCCAACAATCATTGGTGTCGTGTCCAACACTGTCTGAATGGTAGGTGCATTTAGCATTGGCATGATAATGCGGAGAGGATGTATTCACATTCTTTGGTGCCTCCTTGATGGTGGCAAGATTCAACTTCAACAGATGGGGAAGCACTTGCGCTGGAGTCATATTAATACGGGTGAACTGTCGTTGTGGCCGTTCCACTCGTTGTTGATTTGGTCTGGACTGGTTATAGCGAGGCTGCTCGCTTGGAGTGTTTTGAATCATTACGGCCCCCATAGTTGGCCGACGCTCCGTCTTCCCTGCTCTTCTCTGAGAATATACCACAACTGTTTCCTTCTTAAAAGGTTTCTTCTCAACACTTGCGACAACACCCTTCTGAATCTTTCCTGACTTGATGCCAGCTTCTATTCTTTCGCCTGTTAAGATCAAATCGGTAAACCCCGCGGAAGAGTTACCAATTAGATGATTGAAAAATGGCCCAGATAGGGTCCCTAGAAACATATCAACGAGCTCACGGTCGGTTAAAGGAGGCTGCACCCTGCCAGCCAAATCCCTCCATTTTTGTGCATATTCTTTGAATCCCTCGCTTGTTCCTAGTGACATACCCTGAAGTTGGGTACGAGTAGGAGCAAGATCAGAATTATACTGGTATTGTTTGTAGAAAGCGGTGGCCAAATCCTCCCAATTTCTGACACTGGTTCCTTCTAACTGATAAAACCACTCCAACTGAGCTCCCGAAAGGCTGTCTTGAAAGAAATGAATCCAGAGATTTTTATCTGCCGTATAGGGTTGAATCTTTCTTACGTAGGACCTGAGATGCATTTTGGGACAGGACAACCCATCATACCTCACAAACACTGGTACTTTGAATTTTGGGGGAATCACAATCCCGGCAACCAAACCCAAGTCTTCAAAATCCAAACCCGGTACTCTTTGTAATTCCATGGCGGCCAATCTGTCTTCTAAACCCTTGTATTTATCATCAGCTGGAGGGTATTGCTGGTCAAAATAATCTTCATCCTCTTCAACCTCTTCTTCCTCCGCCTCAGACTCGGAAGGCACCGCAACTCCATCTCTTTTACTAGTCCCCTCATCAGAAGTAGGAGGAAATTCAAGCACTCTCCGAGCTTCTCCGTCAAATCTTCTCCCCAAAGTAGCCACCCCAATCCTCTTTTTCTTCTTTTTCACTGGGTCTTTATTCCCCAATTGAGTCTTGATATCCTCCTGACCCTTAGCCAAGGTCATCAGGAGTTGCTGGAACTGTGCATTCTGAGCTTGTAGGTCTTTGACTGTTTGCTCGAGATCCATCCTATTGAAATAAACAGCAGACAGATAAGGAAACCTGGAGTGAGACCTGCTTATGCACATGATGAATGGCATGCTTATGTATGCAATGCATTCAAGGATTTAGAACATTCAAAATTGTTTCAGACAAAGAAGAACGCACGTCATATTAATAAGAAGAAATTTGTTAGTACATAAATGCCCCATGGGCCAAATATTACAAAATAAACTTCTTAAGGCAGAAAGACATTGCGCATCCTCTTTGGTGCGATGTAGGTGTTGAGGGCCTCTTGCTCGTGGAGTCGACGGGTAAGCTCTAGAACCTTCTTCTCACTGGCGTAGAAGCTAGCTTCAAAAGTATTCCGTTCCTCTTTGAGCTGAATCCAACTTTTCTGCATTTCCTCCCACGATGTAGGCATGTCTGGATGTAGGATGGTGTAGGGAACCTCTCCTTCATTGACGGGCTCTTTAATCACTGGGAGCACATGAGGATAAGGCATCATTAGACTTTGGGCTCGGGCTCGTACCCACTTGAGATAAGGCTCAAGAGGGATGGAGTTCTTGTGTCCCAGAGTCTTGCTATCAACCTTGTTGAGTTTTCCCCAAGCTCTGATGAATCTTTGGCGAAGTCCTTGCGCATTGTTGTCGAAGTTAAAAACTAGGTCAGGAATCAACATGTCATGAGGGCCATCCCTCCGTGCATATCCAAATTGCCTCAAAGCTAGGCAAGGGTTGTAGGTGATACCTCCACTAATTCCAAGTAAAATAACATTAGGAAATTCTCCGCAACGATCGACGATGATGACATTTTCTCTGGACCGAGAACACCAATGCACATCAGAATGAGTAAGAGTCATCAACCGTTGGGACCACCTTGAGCCTTGGTCATTCTTCAAGACAGATTGTGGAAGGTGCGAAATAAACCACCTTGCAAGGATAGGAGTACAGCACATGAGAACACCCCTCTTTCTCATTGTTCGTGTGTAAAATGAGTGAAGGATGTCCCCAAGCAATGTTGGTATTGGATTTCTGGACAAGAAGATTTTGACGGCGTTGACATCTACCAATTGGTCAGGATTTGGGAACAAGACCAACCCATAGATAAGGAGTGCCACAATCTCTTCGAAATCTTGTAGGTCCAATGAATTCCAACATTCTTGTGCCTTCTCAAACAAGAATTTTGCTAAGAAGCCTTTGACACCGCTTCTAGTTTCCCAATGCCCCTTGATGTCGGATGGTTGTAGATGTAATGCTCGAGCAACATCTTCTGGCTTTGGTTCCTTTTCCGTACCGTTGAAGGGTAGTTGATTAAGGATAGGAATTCTCAGGAGTTGAGAAAACTCCTCCAAAGTGGTTACCAACTGATAATTAGGGAAAGTGAAACAGTGGTGAAGAGGGTCAAAGAACTGGAATAGCACTTTCATCATGTCTTCTTCAATATTGGTGCTGACTAGGCTGAGCAGTCTACCATGTCTTTCACTGAAGGATGAGTTTTCCTGGATTCTTGAGGTGATCTCCTTGAGTTGAGGAGAGATTCTCACAAGGTTGACTTGAATGGTGTTTCTGCGAGGAATTTCCATGTCCTACAAAACAAGAACAAAGATGAAGATCCAAAACCCTTGAAATGGTTAGTGAATGCATATGATGTTTTATGATGTTTATGATGTTTATGATGTATGCACAAAACATATGTACAAGCAAATCACACCAAACCCTAGTTTCAGGCTTGCATGGGGTTTCATAGGTAAGTACCCTCTTGAGTGTAGTTGGCTTAAAAACCTGTCCTATAAATAGTAACCGGGTTCTAAGGAGCTCAATATCGTTGGATTGTTTTCAATGTTCATTGTTTTGGTTTAGCCACTTAACTAGCGACCAAAATATTCCAAGAAAACAACCCTCAATGAGTGTAGTATCGAGTATCTACAAACTTCGGACTGCACCAAAGCCGGTCATCTCACTACCCCTAATAAAAGGCCAAGATGGTCAAGTAAGGTTCTAGGTCATTAGTGCTTAGTGACATCACTCAGCGGCCCCGTACTCTCCTTGATTGAACTCAAGGGTTACCGGTACTCACAAATATGTCGCACTAATATAGCTATTGCTTCGACCGTGTCGGTATACCCCGCACAGTTTCCACAACGTATTGCTATCTATGAATGTTTCCCAAAATCCGGGTGTAGGATTATAAACCCTAACAATAGAGCCAAGATATAAAGCAATCAATTCAAACAATTTGTCATGCAAGAGGGTGATCTAAGCCCTAAGGTTATTCCACTTTTAAAATTTTCCCCAGCTGAGTCGCCAGTTCTGTGATACAGTGGGAGAACTGACTAGGGTTTTGCATTTGTTTTCACAAATGTTTCGGTTGAGCAAGAGTCGCCACCGACTTTTTATTTTATCCTAAGGAAAGGTTTAAAAAGCACAGCAAAAACCTTTGAGATTTTTCTTGGGTTCGGGGAGTAGATTATAGAAAGGGAAGGTATTAGTACCCTTTCTATCCATGGTTATCCATGGGCTCTTAGGTACTTGCTTAGATCAACTTGCCTTGGTTTTCAATTGTTTGAAATGGTGCTTGGTGTGTGGTTTTGAAAATGTTTTGAAAAGATGCCTTGTATAGGCTACCCTTGTAACAATTCTTTACTCGAATGTTTTACAAAAGGTGTTTTGTATTTTAAAAAGATGTTTCAAGGTTTTTGAAAGTTGGTTTTGAAAATGTTTGTGAAGTGGGTTTTGAAAATAGGCAAGTGTTTTCTTTGCAAATTGGCAAGTACTTAAGAGTTATCTACCCTAAAGTTTTCTCAAAGATTTTTGTTTTTTAAACCTTTTGACAATTTTGTTCCACCATTGCATTTGGTGGACAATCTTGTATTAGGAGGTGAAAGGGACGGGCGCGGGTCATCGTTTAGACCATAATTGCAATAGTGTTAAATGTCTTTGGGAAATTTTTTTCTTTAAAAGGGACTTGATCATTCATTTAGGCAACATTTTGAGGGACTATGATCATTTGATTGTTTGTTTTACCCAAAGAAATTCAACATGCAATATGGCCCAATTATTTGAAGGCAACAAAGTGGAATACCCTAGGGGTGCAAGTGTGAAATGTGTTGTCCATTTTCATACCTATTTATCTTGAAATTAGGTCAAACTATTTTGTTCGGTTTATTCGCATACAAACCCTAATTCTAGCATGGTATGTTTAGAAAGCATTAAAGTGCGAAATTTAAATTCCTACACTATTACAACACAATAATATGGGGAGGGGGGTACAATGTTTCAAATGAGGTATATTTAGACAAGAAATTAAACCTAGCTATTACATCATTTTCTTTGAATATTTACAATACAAATAATTGCATAATTAAATGGAAATGAAATAAATATGCCAAATGTAAAAAGAATTTTTATGTGTATGAAAAAAAAGTATTATTTATGTAAAAATAAAAAGAGATAAAAAAAAGGTATTATTCTTGGAGTATTCTCATATTTAGGGCAAAACCCTAATTTTAATCAAAAGGGGATTAATTATTTAATATATATAATATTTACTATTTATGTACAAAAAATAAGAATGAAGTATATTTGTAAAAAAAGTATTTTTTAGTATTAACTATTAATAAAAATAAAAATATGTACATTTTTTGGTATTTTATCCTAAGTGCATTAATATATACATATTTATTTATATTATTTACAAAATATGTATTATATATATTAATTAATAATATTTAATATTTAATAAAAAAAGTATTTTTTCTATAAAATATTTTCAGGAGGAAAAAATAAGATAAAAGTGTATAAAAATATATTTGCACTATTTTAGTATTTTAAACAAAAAGTATATATTTATTTATTTATGTACAAACTAAAAGAAAAAATCAAATAAATACCTAATAAAATTCAAAAATGATGAGAAAAAATATTTTTATATTTTTAATATGCTGAGAAAAAATAAATGAGTCAATTAAAAAAAGAAAAAGTCAAAAACATTAAAAATAAAGCAAATGGGCTCAGGGGGGTGTGAACCAAAAAGCATGGTGTAAGAAGCAAAACAAAAGCTGGCCCAGCCCATGAGGCACCTTCTTCAACCTCTAAACCATGTTATTCAAAAAAAACGCGCGCCCTGTTCTTCCATCCACACATCCTGATTCCTGGCTTATTAATGAAAACTCATAACATAAAAAATGTTCAGCATCAAGAGACGAATCCAACCATATGCAGAACTTGATCTAACTCTCTAAGATGAGGGATAATTTCTTCTCCCCCAAATCCTAACCTAGATTTTCTTCCATTTTCAAACCTTAAATTCTCACAGCTCAGGCAAAAGAAATGAAAAGTAAAAGTATGTACAGGTTCAGTGGCATGAGTAGAACATTGCTTATTCACAAAATTAGAGCTAATGATGCCTAATAAGAGAGATAGAAGTTCACCAAAATACCTGTTCAGTTGAAGTTCTATCTGGCAATGGGGGAGCTTTCAGTGCAAGATAATGGTTGGTATAGCTTCCTTGAGGTGTGGTGATGCTGTTCCAATATTTACTTTGCCTTGAGACACCTTGAACTGAGCTATAGAACTTCAACTGCAAAATGGAAAAATGAAAATGGTGGAACTTGTTAGAGGAGTTACAGGTCGTGTTTCAAGTCATGGTTAGCTTGCATAGATGCTAGGGAATGTGTGTGAACTGGTTTGGGCAGGAGAGCTTGAGGGAAATGGAAGATGGCACCCAAACTGCAGGCCTGACCCTGTTTTTGCAGTTTGAAGGTGATTCTGAGATTGGGAGTGTATGAGAGGTGTTAGGGTCGTGTACTATCTTGGTTATGATGTCCTGGATCTGTTTTACAAGTTTGCTTAAGTGTTTGTAAGCTGATATGAGAGTTGTGTTACAATATGCTAAGTTACTTACACTTTAAGCAACAAATGCCCAAGTTGTGTTCTAGGTCAGTAGAGGCCCCCTAATGAGCTGCATAATCTCTCCTTGATCAGAGTGTTTTGCTCATAATCTTGTGCCAATTAGATCTCATTTGTACTGCTTGGATTTTCAATTGGACATAAAGCTACCTTTTGCAAAAATGGAAGAAATGCTTTATCTATTTTGGGATTAATTCTCTAGGTAATGCTTGAACACACAAAACATGGTCTTGGCACAAAGGTTTTGCATTGAATTATTGAGTGTCAAAGGGTTTTAGGACCTGTAATTTAGCACAAACTATGCTGACTTGAAAATGGCCTAAGTTATGAACATGTTCATGATCAATTCAAAAGTGAGTTTTTGCCATATTGTGAAATTCAATTCTCTCAAGTTATGAGGTTGTTTGAGAAGTTCTTGGATATTTTGGAAAGCTTGGAATGTGTACTACAATCCATCTTTGAAATGCAAATTGAAATTCCAAGTGGAAGTGTATGGAAAATGGCCTTCAAGTTGGGTTGAAAACCTTGTCAAAATAGGTTAAAATTTCACTAAGTTAAGAATGGTTTAGTGCCCTTATTCAAAAATTTGTAACTTGAGATAAAAGCCTCAAATGAGAAATCTTTGTGAATCAAAGTTGTAGATTATGCAACAAGCTACAACTTTCATGTTTTGACTTTTGTTTGAATCCAAATGGATCTTGGTGAGAAAGTGGGGCAAAGTTGGGAAAAAATTAGGGTTTTTCATAACTTAGAAAAATTCTAAGTTATGAAAAATTCTAATTTCTAACCCTAATTTGCATTTTGTGATTTCTTGATGAACAAGTTCCATGATTTGGCATGTTTTGGTGAAAAATGAATCTTGACTCTTGATTTTGACCAAAAAGTCAACGTTTGACTTTTCAGTGTACAGTCAAAATTGATCAATTGACTGGGAAATTCAACTGTCAATTTTGGGTACTTGGGATCTTTTGAGTTTGTTGAGCATGTCAAAACAATTCCATGGGGTCCTTGAGTCCATATGTGAGCTTGGTTTTCCATTGGCTAGGTCAAACAGTCAAAAATTGCCTTTGTGCAGTTAAAACCCTAAAAATGACCATTTTGCCCTTTTGGTGATTTGATCAAATTTCTTGTGGAATTGTGGTCCAAACTTGATCAAATGGTTCATAGGAGTTCATAATGTTGATGGGGGTCAATTTTCATGAGGTTTGACTGTCAATTGGCCACAGTTGACTTTTTCCCCAATACAGTTGATTTCTAGGTCAACTGTCCAATTGACTGGGCAAAACTTGGAATCAAGGCTTGAAACTTGGTATGGATAAACTTGGGAGTCCAATATGAAGAATGAAAGTCATCTTAGGCATTTTAGGTCAAAACAACTTTGTGCAAACACAAACCCTAATTTGGGTCAACAGTGCAAGGAGAAGTCTTGAGCAGATGAAACCCTAACTGGACCTTGATCTCCAAGGGCTTTGTGATGAGAAATCCATGAGAAATGGGAGGGAAAATTTTGGGGTACAACAGAAGTCATGACGTTTAGAGGAACTGGAGGCACATGTACCTTGTCAGCATAGATCTTACACTTGTGACAGGTTCGTGAATCCTGATGACAATATGCTTCCATGGTGGACCAATAGTATCCTGCCCGTAGGATCTTTTTAGCTATCGTGTGCCCACTAGAATGGGTGCCAAAGGTTCCTTCATGTAAATCATCCATGATCTTTTCTGCCTCACTCTTGTCTATGCACCAAAGAAAAGTAGAGTCGTGATTGCGATTATAGATAACTCCATTACTGAGGAAGAACTTAGTAGATAATCTTCTTAGAAATTTCTTGTCCTTGACTGAAGCTTCTTTCGGATACTCTTGGGCCTCGATATATATATCTTAATTTCATGGAACCAAAGCTTGTCCATTACTTCTTCAGTATCAATCTCGTGGCAGTAAGCTGGTTCGTCCATTCTCTCGATGGTGATCTGAGGAGCCTCATTATCCCACTTGATTTTGAACATGGATGACATAGTTGCTAGCGCGTCCGCTAGTTGATTTTCCTCTCGTGGAAAATGCTCAAAGGTAATTTCCTCAAAATATGGGATTAATGTCAACACATGTTCTTTGTAGGGGATCAGATTAGGGTGCTTCGTGTCCCATTCTCCTTTGATCTGACTGATGACTAAGGCTGAATCTCCAAATACACTTAAGGACTTGATTCCCAAATCTATGGCAGCTTTGAGACCCATAATACACGCTTCATATTCCGCCATATTATTGGTATAGTTGGAACACAATCTAGCAGTGAAGGGAGTATGGCATCCTTCAGGGGATATGATCACAGCACCTATGCCGTTGCCGAGTGCGTTGGAAGCTCCATCAAAAACCAAGGTCCATCGGGATCCTTGTTCAGATCTGTCAAATGGTCTAAGTTCTTCACAATTGTTTACCAACATGATGTCTTCGTCCGGAAATTCGAAATTCATAGATTGATAGTCATCCATAGCCTGATGAGCAAGGTGATCAGCTAACACACTTCCCTTTATTGCTTTCTGGGTAGTGTATTGAATGTCGTATTCAGTCAGGACCATCTTCCATTTTGCTATTCTTCTAGAGAGGGAGGGCTTCTCGAATATGTATTTAATTGGATCCATCTTGGATATCAATAAGGTAGTATGGGTTAACATATACTGTCTTAGCCAGCGATCAACCCATGCCAGAGCGCAACAATTTTCTTGAGCAGCGAATATCTGGTTTCACAGTCGGTAAACTTTTTGCTCAAGTAGTATATTGCATTCTCTTTTCGGCCAGACTCGTCATGCTGCCCCAGTACACACCCCATTGAATTTTCCAATACAGTTAGATACATGATCAAAGGTCTTCCCTCGACTGGTAGCATCAAAACGGGAGGCTCTTGAAGGTATTCTTTGATCCTGTCGAAGGAAACCTGGCAGTCGTTGTTCCATTCCACCACTTGATCTTTCTCCAGTAATTTGAAGATTGGTTCACAAGTAGCGGTTAGATGGGAAATGAACCGGGCGATATAGTTTAGCCGTCCTAAGAACCCCCTAACTTCCTTCTCAGTGCGAGGAGCAAGCATTTCTTGTATTGATTTTACCTTTGCAGGGTCCACTTTGATACCTTTTCCGCTGACAAAGAAGCCTAAGAATTTACCGGACCTTACTCCGAAAGTGAATTTATTCGGATTCAACCTTAGTTTGTATCTTTTCAGCCTTTCAAATAGTTTCTGCAGATGGTCCATGTGTTCCTCTTCAGTTTGAGACCTGGATATCTTGTCATCCACGTAAACTTCTATCTCGTGATGGATCATGTCATGAAACAGAGCTACCATGGCACATTGATAGGTTTCCCTAGCGTTCTTCAACCCGAATGGAATAACTTTGTAACAGAATGTACCCCACTGTGTGACGAAGGTCGTTTTCTCCATGTCCTCAGGTGCCATCTTGATCTGGTTGTATCCGGAGAAACCATCCATGAAGGAAAATACTTTATGTTGTGCGGTGTTATTAACCAGAATATCGATGTGGGGAAGTGGGAAGTCATCCTTGGGGCTTGCCCTATTCAAGTATTTGTAGTCCACACACATACGTACCTTACCGTCCTTTTTAGGCACTGAAACAACATTGGCGACCCATTGTGGATAGGAGGTGACAGCTAGGAATCCCTTGTTGAACAGTTTCATGACTTCAATCTTGATTTTCTCTGACATTTCTGGCCGCATGCGGCGGACCTTCTATTTTACCGGAGGACAATCTTCTTTGGTTGGCAGATGATGGACCATGATATCAGTGTCGAGTCCTGGATTGTCTTCGTACGACCAGGCAAAGACCTCAACATAGTCATGTAGTAACTGAGTTAAGCGCTTCTTGACACTAGGCTCCAGGTTGGAACCTATCTTGACTTCTTTCTTGTCCTCTTCAGTGCCTAAGTTAACTGTTTCCACTGGCTCTTCGTGGGGCTGTATAATCCTTTCTTCCTATTGTAATAACCTGGCTAGTTCCCCTGGTACCTCACAATCTTCCTCACCTTCGTCTTCGTCTTGGTAGATCGGATTTTCAAAGTCATGATAGGCCATAGCAGAATCGTTACCCATGGGATCCTGGGTAGAGGTGGATCTGAATTTTGATATGTGAGTGTGTGTAAGAGCATAGCCATCTTTGATAAAATAAAAGGGAGAAAAAGAAGAACAAAGAGCGTGAAATTTGCATGCAAAAAACGTCCATGATTTATTGATGACATATGAAGATGAAGTAACAACCCTCACAAATGGATCATTATGCCTCGGGTAAGACACAAGGTTTTAAAGTCTAAATTGTTTAAATATTACAAGTCCGACAAAAAATTTAAAGACAATTACTCTTGAATAAAAGTAATAGGGACAAATTCTTTGGTCTCCCAATTGTTGAGTCCTCCATTGATGGTTGGAAAAATCCACTCGTCCATATCACAACTGCCATCACTGTCTTCCACTGTGCTGACTCCCTGATTGCTGATACGTAAAGGTGGTCCCCCAGTGCGAGTTCGTCGAACTGCTCTTTGTGTCTCCGAAGTAAAACCCAAACCAAATTTGTTGGATTTGTATGGAATATCCGGAAGTTTACCCCAGATAGTGCATCCACCTTCTTCAATCACTACTCTAGCATCCTTCAAAGAGGCCATTTTCAATGGCGGTCTGGTAGCCTTTGGAGTCTGGGTAGTAGTCTTGGTTGCCGCAACTGTTTGTGGGACCTCCTAGAAATGCTGACGCGGAGTTTCGATGAACTCACCATCCATTTCCACGTACCCGAAAGGGTTCAGGTGGCTAACCATATATTCCTCATACCCATGGACAGTGATGAGTTTTCCCTTGATTGGGTACTTCAACAGTTGATGTAATGTAGAGGTGACGGCACCAGGGCCATGAACCCAGGGTGGGCCCAATAGACAGGAATAGGAAGGCAGAATATCCATCACATAGAAAGTCGAATCAAAAGTTTGAGTTCCAACTTCTATAGGGATGTCAACTTCTCCGTGCACTGTCCTCTTAGAACCATCAAAGGCCCTCACTACAATGTTTCTAGGCTTTAAAGTAAGCCCCTCGCAGTCTAGTCTGTCAAGAGCTTTTTTAGGCAATACATTCAGTGATGATCCCGTATCCACCAGAACATGGGCTAGCGTAGTGCCCCTGCACTCAATGGAGACGTGCAAAGAATCGTTGTGTTTCCTTCCTTTGGGATTCAAGTCAATGTCAGAAAATCCCAATCCATTACCAGCAGTTAGACTGGCCATACAATTCTCAAATTGGTCAATGGAAGTCTCTTGGGGCACGTGGGCGGTCTTTAGACACTTTACCAAGGCTTTGGCATGGGCCTCAGAACACAAAAGTAAGGCCAACATTGATATTTTCGAGGGGGTTTGCCCTAACTGTTCCACGACGTTGTAGTCACTTTTCTTGATTATTTTTAGTATCTCGTCTATCTCCTTTCTAGAAGCTTTAGGAATATCCTCTGGATGCGCCTTCGTTTGGACAGGCTCAGATAACACCTCCTTGCCCCTTGTCTTGGTCGCAGAGATAACAATAGGATTGTCAACAAGAGTATCACTGGGAATGCTTGTAGAAGCGGTAGCGGGAATAATTACAGGAGTAGAAATGGTATTTGGAGAGATCTTAGGTGAGAAGATTCTTCCACTTCTAGTTATCTTACTTGTCCCAACGATATTGACGACGTCAAGATCAGTGTCTTTCGCAACTTTGTCTTTGATAGCCAACAGATCTTGCTTGACGCCATAGTAGTAGACGTCAGCCCCATAGTTATAAGGAACAACTTTAACCAAAGAATATGGTATTGGCCCTGGCATGGTGATGATTAGGGGAGCGGACTTTGGAACAGATGTAATCCTAACGGGTCTTTTGGTGGAGAACCTGGGAGGATTGCCAGAAATGGTGATTATTGAGACATCTTCACAGGAATTTATGATAAGAGGAAATTTTTCAAACATGATTTATTTTTTAGCCATCAGACGCTGGACACCCATCTTAAGTAACAAACAACCATTGGGTAGAGACACACATAATTGACAACTTTTATCATAACCCAGAAACAGACCGACTCGCAATAGATTCTGTTTAATGGTCAAAAGAGGAGTGGTTAAATCATTCACGGAGGAAACAAATCACTCATCATCAACAACATTGACACCTTGATCGTGTTTGGGCATTGGCGCCGTTATCACATTAGGTGTTTCTGGGGGATCAAACTCAATCTCTTTCGCCTCGATAAGGTCTTGTATCTTATTCTTCAAGTTCCGACAATCATTTGTATCATGCCCCGGGCTTTCAGAATGATAGGCACATCGAGCATCCGGGTTGTAGAAAGGAGAAGCTGTATTGGGGTTCTTGGGAGCTTCCTTTAGGGTCACCAGATTGGACTTTAAAAGATGTGACAAAACTTGGGACAAGGTCATGTTGATTCGGGTGAATCGTCTCATGGGTGCCTCTGGCCTACGTTGATAATTTCGTTGCTGATTTGGTGCAAGATTAGAAATCATAACAGCCCCTACCGTCGAATAGTGTTCAATTTTGTTTTGACTTCTGCTGGTCGTATGCAACACTGACCTCCTTCTTTCCGGTATATGGTTTCTTCATCGTTTCTCGAGGATACATCTTTTTGAATTTTTCCACTTTTTATACCGACTTCTACCCATTCACCATAAATCCAGTCGAGGAACTTCTGATCAGGTGGTTGAAGAATGTACCAAATAGCATGCCTAAGAACATATCCACCAATTCTCTGTCAGATAGAGGGGGTTGGAATCTTCCCGCGAGATCCCTCCATTTTTGAGCATAGGTTTTGAAACCTTCACCTGCACCCATAGACATGCCTTGCAATTGTGCCCGAGTTGGAGTTAAGTCATCATTATACTGGTATTGCTTGTAAAAAGCGGCAGTTAAATCTTCCTAATTGCGAATATTGGACCCCTCCAACTGATAGAACCAATCCAACTGCGTCCCCGATAAGCTTTCTTGGAAGAAATGCACCCATAGGTTCCTATCAGCAGTATGAGGTTGAATATTTCGACGTATGACCTTAAATGCAGTTTTGGACAAGAGACACCATTATATTTAGTGAAAGTGGGGACCTTGAATTTCTTTGGGATGACAACCCCTAAGACAAGTCCTAGCTCTTCAAAATCCAATTTGGGTACCCTCTGGATCTCCATAACATTGAGGCAATCCTCTAACTGCTTGTATTTATCGACAGATGGAGGATACTACTCTTCAGTGTAATCAACCTCTTCTTCTTCTTCTTCAGACTCTGGATGGTCATTCACTTCCTCGTTTTTTCCTTCTTGATTATCCCCTTCACCCGATGATGTTGCAAAATCTAGAGTTCTTCTGGATGGTCCTTTGAACCTTCTTCCCAGATTCAAAACACCGGCCGATTTCTTTGCTTTCTTCTTCTTTTCTTTGATCAACAAAGTTTTCAAATCCTCTTGTCCTTTTTCTAGAGCCAAGAACATTAGTTGGAATTGAGCGTTCTGCGCTTGGAGATCCTTTACTGTCTGTTCAATATCCATCTCACTAAAATAAATAGTAGAAAGATAAGGAGACCTGTTTTAAGAAACCTATTTGTGTTATGATGAATGAAGATGAATATGCAAATGATTTCAAGGAAATTAGAGATTTAAATTTTCTTTAGACAAAAAAGGAACACACATTGCATTAATAAATCCAAGTTTGAGTACATCATGCCTTTTTGGGCTTACAATGAAAGAAATAAAATACAAAAACTCCTAAGACAAAAAGGTTGAACGTATCCTCTTTGGCGCGATGTAGGCGTTCAGACTCCTCTCTTTATGAAGTTTCTTGGTGAGTTCCAGAACTTTCTTCTCACTGGCGTAGAATCGCGCTTCGAAAGTGTCACGTTCTTCCTTTAGCTGAATCCAATCCCTTTGCAATTCTTCGAGAGAGGTAGGCATGTTGGGATGAAGGACAGTATACGGGATATCTCCTTCAACAACAGGCTCTATGATAACAGGGAGGATATAAGGGTAAGGCATTGCGAGACTCTGAGCACGAGCCCGTACCCACCTAAGGTAAGGCTCAAGGGGAATGGAATTATTGTGTCCCAATGTCCTACTATCCACCTTGTTTACCATCCTCCAAGCCCGTATAAACCTCTGACGGTAGCCCTGATCATCGCTTTCATAGTCGAACACCACTCCTTGGATGAGCATCTCATGAGGACCATCTCTTCGGGCATACCCAAACTGTCGAAAAGCTAAGCAAGGGTTATAAGTGATACCTCCTCTAATGCCAAGCAGAGGGACATTAGGGAATTCCCCATAACGGTCGATGATAGTAATGTCCTCCAAGGATCGAGAACACCAACGAATATCCGAATGTCTGAGTGACATCAACCTATTGGACCACCTCAAACCTTGCTCATTCTTCAAAACGGATCAGGGGAGATGCAGAACAAACCATCTAGCCAATAGAAGAGTACAACACATGAGGGTTCCTCTTCTCTTCATGGTACGAGAGTGAAGAGAATGCAAGATATCTTCCAACAAAGTAGGCACTGGATTGTGAGATAAAAAGATTTTGACAGCATTCACATCTATAAGTTGGTTAGGATTTGGAAATAGTACCAACCCGTAAATGAGAAGAGCCAAAATTTCTTCGAAAGCTTGTAAATCTAGAGTGTTCCAACAGTCTTGAGCTTTTTACAATAGGAACTTGGCTAGGAACCTTTTGACACCACTTCTTGCTTCCCAATTAGCCGTGACGTCGAATTGTTGCAAGTGTAAAGCTCGGACAACCTCTTCCATAGTTGGTACAAGCTGGTAATTAGGGAAGGTAAAGCAATGGTGCGAAGGGTCAAAGAACTGGAAAAGCACCTTCATCATGTCTTCATCAAAGCTTGAGGTAACTAAGTTGAGAAGTTTTCCATGTTTTTTGGTGAACGGAGAATTCTCAGGGACCCTTGATGCTAAATCTTTGAGCTGAAAAGGTACTCGTACAAGGTTGACTTGGATTGTATTCCTGCGAGTGGGAGTCATATCCTACAAAACAGAACAAAGATGAATCTTAAAATCCTTGAAATGGTTAGTCTAAAATGCTACGGTATGATGTCATGATGTTATGTACAAGCATAAGCAAAATTTAAATCAAACAAATCCTCAGGTTTAGGCTTGCATGAGGTTTTTAGGTAAGTACCCTCTTGAAGTTTAGTTGGATCAACCTGTCCTAGGAAGTAATAGGTTCTAGGGAATCTGAATATCACTGATCTTTCTTTGTCGGACATTGTTTCAGCGCAAGCCTCTTTATTGGCGACCGAAATATCTCGAAAGTCCGATCTCAATAAGCGTAGTATCGAGTATTAACCAACTTTAGACTGCACCAAAGCCGCATACCTCACTACTTCCTAATGGCCAAGTTGTTCAAGTAAAGGTTCTAAAGTCAGTTAGTGCTTCATGACACCACACAGCGGCCCCGTATTCTCCTTGACTACTCAAGGGCTACCGGTACCAACAAATGTGTCACACTAACGTATCTATTGCTTAGACCATGTCGGTATACCCCGCAAAGTTTCCACCACTTATTGTTACTTACCTAAAAAGGTGCCCCAGATCCGGGTAGAGGATAAAAAAAAACCCAAACAAGGAACCATAATATAAAGCAAACAAATAAAACAATGAAAATCAATTAAAGGTGATCTAGACCTAAGGTAACCCCACTTTTAAGATAAATCCCCAGCAGAGTCGCCAGTTCTGTAACACGGTGGGAGAAATGACTTGGTGTTTTGCATTTAATCGCAATTGTTGCGGATAGCAAGAGTCTCCACCGACTTTTATTTTATCCAATAAGGAAAGATTGAAAAGAACAGGAAAGACATTTCGAGATATTTTCTTGAGTTCGGGGGGTATGTTATAAAAAGGGAAGGTATTAACACCCTTTTCATCTGTAGTTATCTATGGGCTCTTAGTTGCTTGCTAGATCACTTGCTTTTTGTTTGAAAATGTGTTTGTGGTGTGGGTTTTGAAAGTATTTTGAAAAGGAATGGTTCTCGTCTCTCTAAGAACGCGTACAAGTGTTTTGTCTTTTTAAAAATGTTTCAAAGTGAAAGTGTGGGTGTATAAAATGTTTTTGTTGTGAGAAAGCGAGCAACTAGGAGTATCCTACCTACTCAAAAGGTCTTAAACGTTCTTTTCCTTCTCCTTTAGATGTTGCCATCTTACCATTGATTTGGTAAGAAGCCCCATCATTGGATGTGAAGGGACGGGCATGAGACGTTTTGTATAATCATAGAAGGCAACCTATGGCACGTTTTAGCAATGTCGTTTAGGGACTAGATTGTTTACAGAAGGCAACATTAAGGGTCATTGAGGGAGTACGATCTTTTATTGAGTGTCTTTGCTAAAACACCCATATTCGAGGGACATGACTATTTTCCGAAAGGAAACAAAGCGGTATTACCGTAAGGGTGCAAGTGTGAACGAAGTGTTTGATTTACATGCATTTAGTCTTGATAAGGGTTATCTATTTGTTGATTTTATGTCTTATCATACAAATCCTAATTACTAGCATTTATATTTGAAAGCGATAAATTGCGGAAATGTAAAGTCCTACGCCATTACATCATTTAGGGATGGGGGTACAAATTTACAAATGGGGGTTTGCAAGAATTTTAAATCCTAATTCTCTTATTACAACCATATTGAATTGTACAATACAAGAAAAGGAAAAGATTTGTTTTGAAACTGATTTTTTGTCTTAATAAAATAAAAGGAAAATAATTATTTAATAAAAGAAAATATTTTGATGTCTTTTTATATTAATAAAAATAGTACTAATACTAAAAATAATAAAAATAAGAGAGAAAAAGAAAAAATAATGAGAAATAGGATCAGTATGTTGCCGAAAGCAAAATAAAGGGGACCAGAAGTTCTGATGCCAGGCGCGCTGCGGTTCAGAAAGAAACGTCAGAGGAAATTAGAAGTTATGAGTTTATGTATCCTGAGGTTCTAAAAGAAATGTTAGAGGGAAAAAACAGAAGTTCTGGGTTGCTACACGCTGAAGTTCTGAGTGTTAGAACAGTGAGAAAAAACCTAGAAGTCTTGTGTGTGTTAAAACAGTAAGAAAGCCTAGAAGTTTTGATGTGTGTTAAAATAGTAAGAAAGCCTAGAAGTTATGATGTTGTGTCATAACAGCGTGAAAAAACCTAGAAGTTTTGTGTTGTGCTAAAGTAGTGAGAAAAAACCTAGAAGTTCTGTGTGTGTTAGAATAGTGAGAAAAAACCTAGAAGTTCTGATGTGTTAAAAGAGTGAAGAGAACTCAGAAGTTTTATGTTATGCTAAAACAGTGGGAAAGAAAACCCAGAAGTTTTGTGTTACGCTTCACCTCCTTCCTTACATTAGTCAGAACATCTGCAACTTATTCAGTTCTTAACAACAACAAATCAGAAAGATAAAAACACAACCGTTTATAGAAGTTCTAATCCTAATTCTGAGCCTAGCTTTATTCAAGAAGTTCTGATCAATAGTTTTTCTACTTATGCAATGATATGGAAAACATCAACACTATGATATTTACATATTTAATGATGTTCTGAATGAAAAATTTAAAGTCAGAAAGACTTACCTTGAATCTGAAGTGTGTGTTTGGGACTTGAGCTGCTGCCTTCAGATGTTATGGGGTTAGCAAGGAACATAACAGAATGTTATGTTCTTTGATTCAAAGGGAAGAACAAAAGTTTGGTTTTATTTGGGAATTCTGGGTTTACGAATGTTTGAAAACTCATTAGAAGATTTATAAAATCAAAGCTTCTCAATAACAAGTTTCATTTGCTTTTTGTCAAGTATATCATTCATTTCAAGTACTCAAGGTAAACATATATGATCAATGATGTTTAAATGACCCACTTAGACCAAAATTCATGAAAGTTCATTAGAGGATTGATAAGATCAAAGCCTCCTAACAATGAACCTCAAGGTTATTGGATCAAATGTTTCAAATTAAACATACTTGGGCTTGCAAACATAGCTTTGGGCCATGAATGGTCATTTTTCGAATTGGGACAAATTTAGCGCTCTGTTAAGCAATCGTAAGTGGACTTATGTAGAAGTCACACCTATTTTGAGGCCGGTCAATAGCAATGTATGTATCACATGTTAGAGAAATGATACATAGATTATTTTTCAACAACATATAGAACAAGTAAGAAAGGGATAAGATGAAGAGGAAGGGGATGTATCAGATGAAATTAGGGTTTCAAATATCATCAACATCATTCATCCATTCTGATGGATTTGATTATTCAACTTATCAACACCCAAGATTTAATGAGGTTGAAGAATTTGTGCCAAAATAACACCCAAATCAAGACCAAACAAAAATAATACTTAATAAAACAATATTTAAAATGATTAATAAAAGGGAAATAATTGGTAAAATACACAAAGTATATTAAAACACCAAATAAAAATCCTAAAAAATAGTCAGAGGTCAAACATGAGTTAATAAGTGTTGAAAAAATAAACTAAAATTTGTGAAAAATAGTAAAATCATAAATAAAAATAAAGTAAAGTCACCAATATTTTTCAAGAGGTCATTGGATCCTTCCATAATTTTGCAGAATTTAAAAATTAAGAAAAGTATTTTTAAACAATTAAAACAAGTAAATAAAGTGAAAAATCATTAAAAAAAAATATCAAATCACAATAAAATTGTGAAAAAAATAGAAATCTTAAAGAGAAAAATCAAAAGTATTTTTGTGAATTTTTTCAGAATATTTGAAGTTGAAATGAATTTTTTATGAATTTTTTGAAGTTTAAAACAATTAAAATGTAAAATCAAAAAATAAAAATAAAACCAAAAAAGATTTAGACCATTGGATCAATATCAAAACACGTTAGTAATCAAATCTAAGGGATCTGACGCGCTGTGCATATCATGGTTATTAGTGAATAAACCACCAGATTATTTATTTAAAATAGATTTTGAAAAAAATGCGTGGCGCAATATGATTGGCTGAAGGGAAGACATGTCATCATCTTCAACCTCCATCCACGTGTGAATTATAGGTTCTAAAAACTGTAAAATTAGAAGCTCATATCGATGCCGTTCACTTCGTCTCTTCAAGACGATTTCAATGATACCCTCGTGAAAAATTTATATAAACTATAGCTCAGTCGATTTGAGAAAAACCAGAAGAAAAAAGTTGGAAAGGGATTTGAAAACTCCTAAGCAAAACTCACTTCCAGTAAAAAACTAATGATGCAATAAGTATCAGAGTGATGAGAGCTACATTGTAGCAACAAGTTTGGAGAGAATTGATGTAGGAATCTACTTGTTGAAGTTTAAATTCAGAGCTCTGAAACTTGACTTGGCTAGAATGATTCATGGCACCTCAAGGCTTGATTCTTCTTCGGTTAGCTTCAAGCAAGTTCAAGGATGAAGAATCCGCAAAGAAATTGGATTGAATGATGCTTTAGAAACAAATTCAAAGTTTTAGAATTGAGAGGTATGAAGGAAGTTCAATAGAGGTTCTTTGGCTCTCTAAAGATTTTAAAATGAGTAGGATATAATCCTCTATATATAGGGAAGTGAATGATGATGACAAACGAGAGGAATTATGGGAAAATCATGCAAACCAAGCCAGCTGTCATCATGCCAAACGCGTGACTTGAAATGCCTCAAAACGACCTCATATCAAGTGAAAATATTGTAAAAACACATATGGACAATTAGTTATACATGTTTAGCAACTAAACCTTGAGTAATTTGACCTGTAATCCAAGTTTACCCGTGGTAAAAAATTCAGACTTGAAGCAAAAACAGATTCCATGGAGCCAACTTCAACAATGCATAGCTCACTACTCAGGGACCTTTATAGGATGGTTCTCGAATCATTTGAAATAAAATGTTACAATATTTACAATGTGCCAAGAAAGACATCATTTGGATTCTTGAACAAAAAGTTATGTCCAATTGAATTTGTGAAAAACACACAAATGTTTTGTACTTAGAAAAATTCTAAGTGTTGAACTTCAAAATAACCTATAATGTTCTTCAAAATTATATGACTTTATACTAAAAATTTTGTTAGAACAATGTTTGAATCTAGTACCCTATATTTAAGTTTTGATGATAACAAAGTGAAAAGATATAGCAGTTAAATATTTCATGATTGAATTATATGCTGCCTAAAATTACTATGCTCTAATTTGCAGATATGCTGATTAAAATAAGCAAGATCACGTTCTCAGCATCAGAATATGAGTTTGCACACCAGCATCAGAAGTTGCTGAATCAGAACGTTAAAGATCAGATGATCAACGCTTGCACATGCTGAAGCTTGATGAACAGAACTGCGCGTAAAACACTCTGATACAGAATCAAATTAGTTCATCAGCAGCGAAGCAGAATCAGAATGAGCCAAGCCAGAACGTGCATTGAAGAAGCAACGGTACTGTGCATTGAAAGCTAATCAATACCAACGGCATCATTCTAGACAAGATCTGCTCAAAAAGGAAAGCTTGTTAATAGCATTGAATCAAGAATATTTGCTTCAACGTTCATCCTCTCAAGTGCTATATAAACCAAGCTTCGAAGATTATCATGGCTAATGCTTCCAAACTCTCTACACGCACAAAGCTGAACAATAATCTTCACTCTACAAGTTTTGCTAAACCAACAAATTCTGATACTTTATTAGCGTTTAGCAACCTAGTATTCTAAGCTTCATTTGTGTAAACATCACAGTTGTGATATAGTTTTTGTAGAAAACATTCACACACATTTGCTTATATCTTTGTAAGAAAGTGTTGCCTTGACAAACCGGATTGTGGTTTGAATCAAGAAGGTTTTAGCAGTTGCTAAAGCAGATTTGTATTCAGTTGAATATAGTGAATTAAGACCTCATTGGAGAGAGGCGAAATCACCTTGACGGGTGGACTGGAGTAGTTTGAGATCAAACGAACCAGGATAAAAATACCTTGTCATTTGCTTTAAGATTCCAGTTTTTCAATTCAACCCCCCCTTCTTGTGTTTTTCACCCCTTCAATTGGTATCAGAGCGCCTGGTTCTGAGCTAAAACACTTAACCGTGTCAGTACAAGATCCAGCGTCAGAAAAACACAATGGCAGGAAACAACTCTCATTTCAGCAATGACACCAATGAGGACAGAGACAGATTCAGCGGCAAACCTCCAGTCTTTGATGGAGAAAACTTTGACTACTGGAAAGACAGAATTGAAAGCTTCTTTCTAGCACATGATGCTGATCTGTGGGATATGGTGACAGATGGATACACGCACCCTGTTAATGCAACTGGTCAGAAGATTGATAGAAAATCAATGACTGATCAACAAAAGCGTGATTTCAAGAATCACCATAAGGCCAGAACCATCCTCCTCAGTGCTATCTCCTATACTGAGTATGAGAAGATCTCTAACAGAGACACAGCTAAGAACATCTTTGATTCTCTCAGAATGACGCATGAGGGCAACATTCAAGTCAAAGAAACAAAAGCTCTGGCGCTCATTCAGAAGTATGAGGCGTTTAAAATGGAAGAATCTGAATCCATTGAAACTATGTTCTCCAGATTCCAGATTCTGGTAGCTGGTCTCAAAGTTCTGGACAAGGGATACTCTACTGCTGACCATGTCAAGAAGATAATCAGAAGTTTACCCAAGCAGTGGAGGCCTATGGTTACTGCTCTGAAGCTGGCGAAAGATCTCAACAAAATCACTCTGGAGGAACTTATAAGCTCCCTCAGAAGTCATGAGATAGAGCTGGAAGCTGACGAGCCTCAGAAGCAAGGTAAGCCTATAGCTTTAAAATCTAACAGAAAATCTGAATCTAAAGTTTTGCAGGCAGTTGAAGAAACATCTGATGGATCCTCATCAGAAGAAGACGAGCTTTCTCTTCTCTCCAGAAGAGTAAATCAACTGTGGAAGCAAAGACAAAGGAAGTTCAGGAATCCCAGAAGATCTGATCAGAACGAGTCTTCTTCCAGATACAGAAGAACAGATTCTTCCTCTGGATACAGAAGATCTGAAGGCTCCTCAGGTAGCAAGAAGCCAAATACAAAAGACATCATCTGCTACGAGTGCAATGAGCAAGGACACTACAAGAGTGACTGTCCAAAGCTTCAGAGGGAAAAGCCCAAAAAGAAGTTTGGAAGAGAGAAGAAGAAAAGTCTCATGGCCACATGGGATGACTCTGACTCGTCTGAAGCTGACTCAGAATCAGATGATGAAAGGGCGAACATAGCGCTTATGGCTAACATTCCAGATGACAGTGAAGCTTCTGACTCAGACTCAGAATCAGACACAGAAGAGGTATTCCCTAACTTCGCTGTTAATTTTACAAAGGCTGAACTTGCTGAAAGCCTCAATGAAATTCTGGAACGTTATCAGCAGATTAGAGCTAAATTCAGAGACCTGAAAAGGACTCTTGAATCTGACTCTAATAAGTCTGAGAGTCTCAAATTGGAAAACTCTGAGCTGAGAGATAAAATTTTAAAATTAGAAAACTCTTTACAAAACTCTCAGAAGGAACCAATTGCTGAAACTCCCAGCAACGCTGATGAGATCATCAAGGAGTATGATCATAGTTTCCAGAAGTTCCTTGCTAAAAGCATAGATAGAAGCAGAATGGCTTCAATGATCTATGGAGTTAGCAGAAACGGCAGGAAAGGAATAGGATACCTAGGTAAGGTTCCTACACCTAAAAATGTCATGGATTTAACCATTAAACACACTCCTCTAAATTCACACTTTGTGTATGGTCACACACATGACATCAAATATACTAGTAGTAATCACTTTGTAAAACCAAAATTCAATCAGAGTTTTGGTAAAACTAACAAATCAGGACCCAAGAAGATCTGGGTACCTAAGGATAAAATAATACATGTTGCAGATATCTTTAGCAGCAAGTCAGAAACACCAGTCATGGTACCTGGACTCTGGCTGCTCACGTCACATGACGGGAAGAAGGCATATGTTCCAAAGCCTGGAACTTAAGCCTGGAGGCCACGTTGGCTTTGGAGGCGATCAGAGGGGAAAGATAATTGGCTCTGGAACTGTAGGTAACGGAAATCTTCCCTCTATTAATAATGTTCTGCTTGTTGATGGATTGATGCATAACCTGTTATCCATAAGTCAATTAAGTGATAACGGTTATGATATAATCTTTAATCAAAAATCATGTAAAGCTGTCAGTCAGAAAGATGGGACTATCCTATTTAATGGTAAGAGGAAAAACAACATTTACAAAATCAAACTTTCTGAACTTAAAAGTCAGAACGTAAAATGTCTTCTGTCTGTTAACAACGAGCAGTGGATCTGGCACAGAAGATTGGGGCATGTTAGTATGAGAAGAATATCTCAGATTAACAAACTCAATCTGGTCAGAGGACTTCCAAATTTGAAGTTCAATTCAGATGCTCTGTGTGAAGCATGTCAGAAAGGCAAATTTGCAAAACCTTCTTTTAAATCCAAAAATGTTGTTTCTACCTCTAAGCCATTAGAACTTCTGCACATTGACTTATTTGGACCAGTTAAAACTGCTTCTGTCAGTGGCAAGAAGTATGGGTTAGTAATCGTAGATGACTATAGCAGATGGACATGGGTAAAGTTCTTAAGACACAAGGACGAGTCACACTCTGTGTTTGTTACCTTCTGTAACCAAGTTCAGAATGAAAAAGATCTTAGAATCGTTAAAGTCAGAAGTGATCATGGTGGAGAATTTGAAAATAAAGATTTTGAGTCATTCTTTAATGACAAAGGCATTCTGCATGATTTTTCTTGTCCTAGAACTCCCCAACAAAATGGAGTTGTAGAACGAAAGAACAGAACATTGCAAGAAATGGCCAGAACCATGATCAACGAGACAAACGTTGCTAAGATTTTCTGGGCAGAGGCAATAAACACAGCGTGCTACATTCAGAATAGAATCTCAATAAGACCTATTCTGGAAAAGACTCCATATGAATTGTGGAAGAACAGAAAGCCCAACATTTCGTATTTCCATCCATTTGGATGTACTTGCTATATGTTAAATACTAAGAATTATTTGAACAAGTTTGATTCTAAGGCACAGAAGTGTATTATGTTAGGATACTCTGAACGCTCAAGAGGGTACAGAGTATACAATACAGAAACACAGATTGTGGAAGAATCAATCAGTGTTCGTTTTGATGACAAGCTTGACTCTGAAAAGTCAAAGCAGAATGAAAATCTTGCAGGTATAGAAATTGAATTTGCAGGTTCTGAAGACAAGTCATCAGAAGCTCTCAACACAGACATTCCTTCAACGTCTGAAAGAAGCAATGCTAGAACTCCTACAACTGCTGCTGATCAACCTCAGAAGAGATTACCCAGAAGCAGTTTGGATCACCCAGAAGAAACTATCCTAGGAAGAAAGGAAGATCCAATCAGAACAAGAGCAAGCTTCAGAAACTCTGAAGAAACTCTGATGGGACTTGTGTCTCTGATTGAACCTTCTTCTATTGATGAAGCACTTCTGGACAATGACTGGATTCTGGCAATGCAAGAAGAGCTGAATCAATTCACTAGAAACGACGTATGGGATCTCGTTCCAAGACCAAAAGGTTTCAACGTCATTGGAACAAGATGGGTGTTCAGAAACAAGCTTAATGAACAAGGTGAAGTCGTCAGAAACAAGGCACGACTGGTTGCACAAGGTTATAGTCAGCAAGAGGGGATAGACTATACAGAAACCTTTGCCCCAGTCGCCAGGTTAGAATCTATCAGACTTTTAATCTCATTTGCTGTTAATAGAGGCATCACTCTGTATCAGATGGATGTCAAAAGTGCATTCTTAAATGGTTATATAGAAGAAGAAGTGTATGTTCACCAACCCCCAGGTTTTGAAAATACAAAACATCCAGAACATGTTTTCAAACTGAAAAAGTCATTGTATGGTCTGAAACAAGCTCCCAGAGCTTGGTATGAAAGGCTAAGTAACTTTCTGCTTGAAAATGAGTTCACCAGAGGGAAAGTGGACACCACTCTATTCTGTAAAACAGTTAAGAGTGACATTTTAGTCTGTCAAATTTATGTTGATGATATAATCTTTGGTTCTACTAATCCTTCTCTTGGAAGAAAATTTGCTAAGTGTATGCAGGCAGAATTTGAGATGAGCCTCATGGGGGAACTGAAGTTCTTTCTAGGAATTCAGATCAATCAAACTCCAGAGGGAACTTACATTCATCAGAGCAAATACATCAGAGATCTTCTGAAGAAATTTGACCTCTCAGAATGTAAGCCATCAAAGATTCCAATGCATCCCACGTGCATTCTGGAAAGAGAAGAGGTAAGCAAAAGCGTAGAACAGAAAGTCTACAGAGGTATGATTGGTTCTCTCCTTTATCTGACTGCTTCAAGACCTGATATTTTATTCAGCGTATGTATTTGTGCTAGATTCCAATCAGATCCTAGAGAATCTCACTTAACAACTGTTAAGCGAATTTTCAAGTATCTGAAAGGTACTACTAATCTGGGTTTGTTTTATAGAAAATCTAGTGATTACAATTTAGTAGGCTACTGCGACGCTGATTTTGCTGGAGACAGAGTGGAACGAAAAAGTACTTCTGGAAGCTGCCAGTTTCTGGGAGAAAATCTGATCTCGTGGTCCAGCAAAAGGCAATCAACTATTGCTCTGTCAACAGCAGAAGCTGAGTACATAGCAGCAGCAGGATGTAGCACACAGATGCTCTGGATGAAAAGTCAGCTTGAAGACTTCCAGATTTTTGAGAGTAACATTCCTATTCTTTGTGATAATACTTCTGCTATTTGCTTAAGTAAGAATCCTATTTTACATTCTAGAGCTAAGCATATAGAAATAAAACATCATTTCATTAGGGACTATATTCAGAAAGGAATTTTAAACTTGAAATTTATAGATACATACCATCAATGGGCTGATATCTTTACTAAACCCCTTTCAGAAGATAGGTTTAATTTCATTCTGAAACATCTCAGCATGAAAGTATGCCCAGAATGAAAATGTTTTAATTCCATATTTTTATCTTTCAGAATGTATTTATATTACTGTGAACTTCTGATCAATCTTCTTTCAGAAAGTTAGAACATGCAGATTGTATCAGAGGCAAGTCTAAAGATCTGAGAGTCTAATCTCAAAGACAGACGTGCTGATCACTACATCAAACAAGTGTCATCCAATCATCAGCAAATCCCTGAAGCAGAACGCGTGCACGTTTCTGAGAAGGCAAAGCGCTGATTGGGTGCATTGAGACACATGTCTGGTAACCGTTTTTAAGTATCTTTCTCAAATCCCCCAAAATCAGCAAGCATTAAATGCAAAAGTAATCACGCTTGTTAATGGCAATCATTATTTTTTTCTCTCTCTTAAAAACGTTTTATTTTTCAAAATAATTTTTGAAAATTCTATTTAAGCACATTATTCTTCATGTTTATTCTTTACGCTTACTCATAATCTCTCAAGTATTTTTCTGCATATCTCCTTCAAAACCCTAGCTTTTCTCAAATCACTCTCAAGCTTTTGTGTGAGAACAATGGCATCCTCCAGCATTTCTGCAGGAAATCAGAAGAAAGAAACCTCTGAGCAATATCAAGCGCCTACCAGAACTCTTCTCACACCGGTAAAGAATCTTGAGGTTCTCTCTGAATTGATCATCGATTTCGAAAGTTTGAAGGAAAATGGATTTGACCTAACTGAGGAAGTCAAAGCTCAAAAGTGGGAGAGGTACTTTGATAGATTGGTTGGACCAACCTTCCCAGAGCTTGTCAAAGAATTTTGGATTCACGCCAAGATTCAGAAACATCTAGTCATCTCTTCTGTCATGGGAAAGAAGATAATAATTTCTGAAGACCTCATTGCTAGGTTAATTGGTCAAAGTGGTGGTGGAGTCCGTTGTGTGGACATGGCCGATAGATGCCCTGATATAGGTGTGGTAGCCAACTGCATTTTCACTCTTGGTTTTCCCAGCAGCAAAATCAAGGATCTGAAGGATCACTGCAGAGTGTAGGCCAAGATTGTTCTAGGCTGTTTCAATCACAGGAAGCCAACAAGCTCTCCTGATTATATAAACGTGGATCAGCAATTTCTGATCTACTTTATTGATCAGAGGGTGAAGATCAATCTGGCACACTTCCTGTTCAATCATCTGAAGACTAGTGTGAAAGAGACTAGAGAAGAAGAAAGGACCAAAAGGGACTGGATACCGTTTGGGAGGCTCATATCAGATATTCTGACAGAGAATAAGCTGATAGATTATCTGAGCGAAGCTAAAGTACTGGGCAATTTTGAACCAACTGTTGGAAAACCGCTGAATGCTAAGAACCTGAAAAAGATGAAGCTGATAGACAATATCAGGAAGGAACCCAGAGCTTCTTCAACTGCTGACATCTCCAGAAGAAGAGTGCCTCTGAGTGATTTCCCAAGATTTTCTGAAATCGAACCTGATATGTTTATCAAGTATCCAGATTCATACAAGGAAGAAGATGCAGGTTCAAAGCTGAAGATCAAAGATCTGAGTCAAGTTCAACCTGAAGTGATTCAGAAGAAGTCAAAGAAGAGGAAAGCAGAAGGATCATCTCACCAGACTCCAAAGAAACGAGGTAATTCATCTGCTGCTCCTATTTCAATTTCCTCTACTATTCCAACATCTGTTGCTCCTCCTCAAACCTCTCACAGAATATCCATTCCAATCCCCACTATTGATGAAACCATACCAGAAGACCCTTCTGAGGCCTTACAACTCAGAAGAACCAGAATTAAAATTCCCATTAAAATTCCCAAACAACAACCAACTGTTTCAACAACACCAGCACTTGATAGAGTGCTAGCTGACATTGAGCGTGAACATGCTTCTGTTCAACCTCACTCTGAACCACCAAATATTCCTCCTCCACAACCTGAACCAGAAATTCAACCTGAACCAGAAATACAACCAGAACATCAACCAGAACCAGAACCACAATCTCAACAACCTATCACAGAAGAACCTCTGATCCCTGAGCAATCAGAGATTCCACCTCCTCAACCAGAAAATAATCCTCCCTCACCTCAAACAGAGTTTCACCGCTATGAAACCCCATCTCCTCATCATTCTGATCCCCACTCACCTCAACCTTCACCGCTGGCAATACAGTTGCCATGTGGAACCACCATTGTCAGACCCCAGCTACCATCATCAGAGGAATCAACACCTCCAAAAACTCCAACCACTCCAATAGATATATCCTCTGACTCTGATAATCATCCACCAAAACAAACAGCACCTCAGCACACCTCTGAAAACCAATCCTCTGAAAACCCCAGCAAAACTTTCATTGACTTAACAAGTCTTGAACGTCTTGCTGATTTAAGACACAAATTGGCCATTCCCAAACCAAAGCAATTAGATGTTGGCTCTGGTATTTTGGACTTTGAAACAGGTATGCTGCAGTGGATTGCTTCCTTGAAGCAAGTCTGTCCGGGGATGATCGACCCAGCTGCTTCTGATCAGCTCTGGTCACAGTTCAGAGTATGGGTTCGTGCTGAAGCACTCAAGCTGCAGGACGTCAACTATGAGCAGGCTCAACAGAACTTTAGCAAGCTGCTGAAGGAAGTTGAGAGTCAGCTGCCTCAAGAAGTTGTGCTCCCTCTGGACTCTGAATCGTGGTCTGAGAAAGAGCAAGCTGCACAGGTGCAACCTTCAGAAGAAGACAAGACTCTTCAGGAAGAAAATCCAGCAGAAGATGTAGCTGAAAGTTCTGAGAAGCTTCCTCCTGCTGAAAGTTCTCAAGCTGCCTTGGACAGGCAGGCTCTGGAAGAATTAAGGCTGAATGACTTGCGTCTACAGCAGCGGATGGAAGAGAATGATCAGAAGATGGAAGCAAGAATGAATGTCCAGGACAGCAAAATTGATACTGTTGTCACCATGGTTCAGAAGCAGAATGCAACTTCTGAAAAGATTCAAGCAATGCTGGAAAGCCTGTTCTCACGCATGCCCCCACAACCTTGAAATTTTTTTTCATGCATGACATTCTCTATATTTTCTTCATTTTCTGATGTACTTTTGACTATGTTTTGACTATGCTTGTGTAATGTTCTTTCCTCTGAACTATTTTTAATATAATTTGTTTTTCTGATCTAAATTGTTTTAGCACATCACTAACACTTTTTGATTGCTGACAAAAAGGGGGAGAACAAGAATGATATTTAAAATCAATAACGGCTAACTAGACAGAAACTCTCAAACATTCTAACTCTATTACTTGAAATGTTTTTCTGTTTTATTGTTAAGTCTACAGGCACAAGGAAGCGCCGAACACTATGAAGTCTAAGAACTAGAAGCTCTGATCAAAATATAGAAGCTCATGTTGCTCTGATCAAATATGAAGTTCTGATATATGAAGCTCTGATCGTCCTAACACTCTGAGCCAAAGCAAAGCTCTGACAGGAAAAGCTCTGAAGCTCTGCTCTCTGATAAGTCAAAGACTTATAATCTGATGCTCAAAGATAGAAAAAGATCTGACTCTGAAGAACACGCATATCAAAGGGAAGTAACAAACTCAGGGGGAGTATCTCTTAACTCTGACTTCTCCGTACTTCTTATTCTGATACATAGATCTGATAACTTTTCACGTTATTTTTCATTTAAAATATCTAGTTTTTGTCATCATCAAAAAGGGGGAGATTGTTAGAACAATGTTTGAATCTAGTACCCTATATTTAAGTTTTGATGATAACAAAGTGAAAAGATATAGCAGTTAAATATTTCATGATTGAATTATATGCTGCCTAAAATTACTATGCTCTAATTTGCAGATATGCTGATTAAAATAAGCAAGATCACGTTCTCAGCATCAGAATATGAGTTTGCACACCAGCATCAGAAGTTGCTGAATCAGAACGTTAAAGATCAGATGATCAACGCTTGCACATGCTGAAGCTTGATGAACAGAACTGCGCGTAAAACACTCTGATACAGAATCAAATTAGTTCATCAGCAGCGAAGCAGAATCAGAATGAGCCAAGCCAGAACGTGCATTGAAGAAGCAACGATACTGTGCATTGAAAGCTAATCAATACCAACGGCATCATTCTAGACAAGATCTGCTCAAAAAGGAAAGCTTGTTAATAGCATTGAATCAAGAATATTTGCTTCAACGTTCATCCTCTCAAGTGCTATATAAACCAAGCTTCGAAGATTATCATGGCTAATGCTTCCAAACTCTCTACACGCACAAAGCTGAACAATAATCTTCACTCTACAAGTTTTGCTAAACCAACAAATTCTGATACTTTATTAGCGTTTAGCAACCTAGTATTCTAAGCTTCATTTGTGTAAACATCACAGTTGTGATATAGTTTTTGTAGAAAACATTCACACACATTTGCTTATATCTTTGTAAGAAAGTGTTGCCTTGACAAACCGGATTGTGGTTTGAATCAAGAAGGTTTTAGCAGTTGCTAAAGCAGATTTGTATTCAGTTGAATATAGTGAATTAAGACCTCATTGGAGAGAGGCGAAATCACCTTGACGGGTGGACTGGAGTAGTTTGAGATCAAACGAACCAGGATAAAAATACCTTGTCATTTGCTTTAAGATTCCAGTTTTTCAATTCAACCCCCCCCTTCTTGTGTTTTTCACCCCTTCAAATTTGATCTTGATTTCTGAAGATAACATGAAGTAGACCTCTTGAATTGAAGTGTGAAGTTAAGATTACTAAAAAATCATAAAAATTGAAAGAGTTATGGTCTTTGGAAGACGATGAACAAATTTGGGGAAAATCACAAAAGACCTATAATCTTTTCAATTCTTCAACCACTTTCCAAGCATTCTCAAGTCTTACACATAAAAACAAAGTTGTAGTAGACATCCTAAATATTATTATGGAAATAAATGGGCTCAAGGAGATAAAAATTGACCAAGTTATGATCATTTGAAGTCAAACCCTAAAATTCAAAGGCCTTTCAAGGAGACTTGTAATATTTCTCAATCATTAGTGATCTTCCATTCAAACATAGCCTTAGATCTCTGAAGAGAGTTTGTTAAGGACCCTTTAAATAGAATCATGGATTTGGAACAATCAAAGATCTCAAACAGTGAGTAAGTTATGGTCCTGAGAAGTCAATAAACCCTAGCTCAAAGAGTGTCAAAATAACTTGAGACGCTCTTCAACTTTTGATGATTTTTCTTTTACAATTGGATATTGTCATGTGAAGAGAGGTTGTTGTTGATGGTGATAATAATCCATATAAAAAAGAACCAACTCAAAATATTGAAAATAAAGAGAGTTATGAACTTGTGATCACTGAATCTAGTATTTGCTCAATTCGGTCAAACTTGTTGAGCCAACCTTGAATCTCTTTGAACTTTCTTGGAAAAATAAAGCCTGATTAATAATAAGAGGCCTTAAAATTATGTTGTCTTAAAGCACACTAAAAGATGGAGCTTAAGTTTCAATGAAGCTTATTGATGAAGAGATCTTGACCTAAATAAAGTGAGATGGCTCCTTGAACAAAAAATATTTAATGCCATAGACATGAACTTGAATATTGAGCTGTTGCAATTGATTAGAGAACCATTTAATTGATAATCACCCCTCAAACCCTAGATTAGATGGTGAGATGAATGCAATTGTGATCACCTACAATATGAACATTCAAAGGAACATATATACACATATTGATGTTAGTTAAAAGAACACATGTACAAGATACAAAATCCAAGGTGCTTGGTAATCCATCAAGAGCAAACTTAAAGATAGGATAAAGAGAGAAACAACCCTAATGCGTGTATCTTCATGCATTGTGACATGAGATCATGATAGATCTTTAGGGGAAAATTGGGGTATAACAGATACCCTTATTTAAGCGTCTTATATCTGGAGATACAAAGGTTAAAATCTTTATCTCGACGCGATTGAAGATACTTAAATACAAAACAAACCCTATTTTTGGCCTTAAGATGCCATGAAATGCTTATAATCATGAATACAAACAAATAACTCCAAAGGTGATATAGAACTTCACTGGGTAAGAAGAGGATAAAACAATAGATCAAAAAGAGAGTCCAACCAGGAAAATAAATCACTGGGGAACATAAGACTCAACTCTTCTGGGGTAAAGCTCAAAGAGAAGATAGGGTATCACTAACTCAATAAACAAGGAAAAAGCAATGGATGACAATGATTGACAGATAACTGTGAACTACCCACTCCTAGAGGGTATAGCAAAAAGAGAGTAACGTCGAGTCATAGGGGATCAAAAATTAATGACCCGGTGGATGCAAATAAACGCGGTAAGGTAATATCGATAAATACCAATGTTGGGGTCGGTAACAAATGATTGGAATCATTACTTATGACTGGAAAAAAATGATTGACATCAACACTCATGGCTGGAAACAACTCAACTTTTTTAGAGCAAAGTGAATCTCAATAATGAACTATCTCCCAAAGAGACTACCATCCATCAGAGTACAAACCTCAACAACGAACTATCTCCCATAATGAAGATACTACCATCCATTGGAGTATAAACCTCAACAACAAACTATCTCCTATAATGAAGAGACTACCATCCATCGGAGTAAAACCTCAACAATAAACTATCTCCCTTAATGAAGAGACTACCATCCATCAGAGTAAAACCTTAGCAACAAACTATCTCTCTTAATGAAGAGACTACCATCCATCGGAGTAAAACCTCAACAACAAACTATTTCCCATAATTAAGAGACTACTATCCATCAGAGTAAAACCTCAATAATTAACTATCTCCCATAATGAAGAGACTGCCATCCATCAGATTACAAATCTCAACAATGAACTATCTCCCATAACGAAGAGAATACCATCCATCGGAGTACAAACCTCAACAGCGAACTATCTCTCATAATGAAGAGACTACCATCCATCGGAGTAAAAATTTTCTCTAGAATTAACAGACTTCTTGGGGAAGAACAAGTTGCTCAAATAAAGAGAGCTTCCACTTTCTGTTTAAAAAAGGATTGCGATAACTGTGCTGGGAAATGAATCTTGACTTCTTGGGAAAGTGCCAATACAAATTTGTGCTGAGGAGATAAAGTCTTCACGTGCAAAATAAATGCACATTCTCAATCCAGGGCTCAAAGACTACAAAATTCAAAATAATATTGCTGTCGGGGACCATAGATTCAAAACAGGAACAAACCGAAGTGAAACAGTCAACCAATACACCACCTAATGAGGAATAATCTCAAATGGGGATCACATTCCATCCATATAATGAGCTGAATAGGAAGGCTAAAGCAAAATTCTTCGATGAAGGAAAAATCAGTGGGGAAATTGAAAGGATATACACTTTCTTCTTAAGGTTGACAATCTATTGGAGTGAGGGTAACATAACTCTACAAAGAACGTAATATGCCAACAAAAACAATAATGAATGAAAATGAGCAATGGATTTTAATTCAACTATGGATGATGTATGTATGAATGTATAAATGTTATCATGTATATACTGATAAAACAGACATACAACACTGGGAATAACCAGACAAAACCAACTTTGGTAAAGACAACATTCGGCTAAATCACATCCAGAATGAAGATTCCATAAGAGAGTAAGCACCAAATGAGGAAACAAATTCCTACTTCATGACTTAACTCCACTGGGAAGAAACATGGCTTAAAAATAATCACAACATAATCTGATAGCAATAAACCAATACAGTTGCAAGGATATAACCCGTCCCTCTGGGCTTCACCGGGGAATATCATACAGACTTTGCTAGGGAATATAATGTCATACATGTAGACTTCAACTGGGGATTCAACACTGACTTCACTAGGGAAAACAACGCCACATCATCGAGGGGAGCCCAAATATATTCTTCAATATCAAGAGTAATGGTTATGAAAACTTCTCTAGGGATGAATTATGAAACTTCACGGGGATAACAACTTTAGAGAGAAGCATCACCTTTGATTCATCTGGGGAATTAAGAAGTTTACATCACAGAAAGAAGTTAAAATTATGAGGATTTTAAATCAAACTCAACACTTGGCGAGAGAAAACCCAAAACATTGACAGTTGTTTCAACACTTCTTAGAGAATGATATTGCTATTGTTTGGCTACATGAGGACCTCATAATAGCAACAATGCCATAGCTTGAGATAACAATGCTCTACAAGAGATTCTTCATCAATTCTCAACATACAAAGGGAGAAATAACTCCATCAAATGAGTGAAGGCTTCATAACTTTACAAATTCTACTTGATCATAAACCATGTTGGGAAAGAATCACACTCAACTAGAGAAACCCGAATCGAGACTTAGCTGGGGAATATGGGAGAGAGGTATCAAACCACAGAAACCCAACACCATATAATAAATTGGAGAAACTCTGAACCAATACTTAACTGGGGAAATTGGGATTACAAACCCAACACCACACCATATCCTGGAGGTAACATACTAACCGATCAACAATTGTAGGGGAAACCGTGCACACATCTACAAGGTAGATCACAAGAAACAGTCCTTCTTGAGGAAGATTTATTACTTGGTGAAAACATAGTATCTATCTTGACAAAATTTGGAGATGCCCTTGGAAACAACTTTGGTGTCGCAAGTTTACCGTGCTAATCAAGATAACACTCATAACTTGCCCTAGCCAGCATGCATTTAAGATAATCTGCCTGGCCAAAAGGCTTCTAGTGATTTGTCGAATTTCGACGTAACTGGTCTAGATTGGCTGAATGTTGCATCCTCTTTGCTCAACAACTTCTTCTCGGTGACATGTCCTTTGCTGATACTCAAATGTAAGTTTCCATGATATCAAGCAGTCGTTTTACAAGAAGAAAAATGTTTATTCTAAGAATGATAATTCTAATGCAACAGTTATGTAAGTCTTGAAGATTTTATTAAAAAGATGTCACAAAAACCTTGGGAACGAATCACTAGCCAAGATGCGACATTAATTTTTTTGTATGGAAGATGACAAAAGCATATGATACCAATCATAATAATTTAGCAAAACTCATGAGAGTTAGGGAACTCTATCTCGTTGAAGTATGCTTTTGAAATAAACTCTATTTAAATTAGGAATTTTGAGGGTGGTAACGTGGCCTGGTTTTCGGTTTTAGAAAAAAAGATTTAAGGCTCAAAATATTTTGTGCCCACCCATTCTCCATGATGTTCTCCATTCCTATGTTCAGTTAAACCAAAATGAGCACTCATCTCCTGAGAGGATTTAGTTGATGGTTGAGGAACCACTGATATTCTTTGGACACGACAGTCACTCACTTTTACTTTTGGTGTCTGATCACGTGACTTATTTCTTTGCTGAGGATCTCATCTCATAGTCCCTTTTCACCTTTCAGGCTTTCCCTTTCCTTCCCTAACTTTCTCTTGGACAAATTCCTTTTGAATTTGACTCTGAAGTCCAGCGGGATGCCCTAACTTTTGCCTAAGCGACTTGTTTTTCAAGTTTCGACTTAGCGGGGATTTTTGTCTCTTTCTCTCATCATTTCCTATTCACTTAATTTTTTTCATTCATTTTTTTCATGTTACCTTTTCTTTCCTTTTGAACACGCAGTGTGACTTCGAGTTATTTTTGACTTGTTGAAAGAATTGTGACTGCCTTATTTCTTGGTAGATGAGGGATAAACTTTTTTATATCAACATTGTTGCACCCCAAAGTTTACCCTCTTGATTTCAGAATTTTTATTTGGCTTATATTTCATCTGCATATGCATACATACATTGGTTTTGTTGCTATAAGATCAAGTTATGCCAATAAAACATCGACTATTTATCAGAAGCGTCAAAGGCTTTGTGCATGCAATTCAATCTACTGAGAAACGGGTTATCACCGTGTTCTATTCCCGTGTATTTTCTCATGTCTTGGGCAATATAAGGGAACCAGAGGTTTTGATCTGATTCAGAACAGTTCGGGTTAAAAATCTGTTTCAGTGCGTCAACTTCATAATTTTCTAACTACGATCCAGAGTACTAATTTGGGCTGAAATTTGATCACCAAGTCCGTGTTGATATTATATTCACTTTTTGTATTCGGTCCGGGAGCCAATTATGTGCAGATGGCAGTCAAATAATTTTATTACTGAGTTTTCAGGTTACCGATCAACGGTGTTTCGGGTGTTCAGAAATTTCTAACTCCGATTTGATATACTGTCTCGAGGTGGTTCTTTCGCCATTTAATCTGTCTCGATATTCATGCCAACTTTAGTGTTTGTGCCTAAAGCTAATTCTCGAAGGAAGGTCTCCGAATTTGCAAATCAGACAAAGCTGAATAATGGTAAATACTGATAAACAGTTGGCTGAACCGTGTTTTGAGCGCACTAAAAATTCATAACTCGAAGCCCGTGGCTTGTTTTGAACCCGTTCCGGTGGCTAAAATTCCGTCTCAACGTCATATATATTTTCATCTCTCACGGCCGGAAGCTAATTCTGCTCAGAAAGGCCCCGAAAATATGGATTTATCAAGTATTTTTGCACAGGAAAATTGTGGCAAATGTTTATCTACACCACATACAAAAAATCATAACTCAGTCAATTTTTAGCGTATCGAGCCCGCTCTGGTGGCATTTTCTCAAAAATTGAGTTATCTAAATTTTGGTTACTATTTTCAAGAGCCAACGGTACACTAAAGGCTTCCGTTTTTGGCCTGTAACAATAGTAACTCACTGAAAATTCTGAAGTTGGGAATTAAAGTTGTCTGAGGCGAAATTTCAAAAATTCATAACTAAATCACCGTTTATCCGATTGAGACCATTTTCGGACAGGAGTTCTTTCACAATGTCAGCTACATTTTGATTTCACATTTTAACTTCAAAACTCACACCGAGATTCCTGCGAATTTGCCCGAAACGTGTCGCACTCAAGTTAATTAAAATTCTATATTACTATTTATGGATATTTGAGACCCATTAACCAAATCCACTCACATAAGCCCATACTATATAATATTTTTACTCCAATTTATCTCATAACTCATCAATCTCCCCTGTGATACGGTGGAGAACCGACTGTTATACTGATTTTGCGTTTGTGTTTGCAAATGTTGCGGTAAGCAAGAGTCGCCACCGACTTTTCTTTTATTCAACAAAGGAAAGGGTGAAAAGAACAAAAAAAGAACTTTTCGAGAATTTTCTGAGTAAGGGAGGTAGATTATGGAAAGTGAAGGTGTTAGCACCCTTTTCATTTGTAGTTATCTAAGGACTCTTAGATGCTTAGCTCATTTTAAAAGTACCTTGTGCTTTGTGTATTTTGAAAAATATTATGAAATGCCTTAGTGTGGCGATTTGCTTTGTGATAACTCTTGTAAGTCCTCAAGAGTGTTGACAAAGAAAATGTTTTTAAAAGTTATTGTTGAAAAGTGTAAGTGTAAAAAGAGTTTGTTTTGAGCAAGCATCTAACAGCTATCTACTTGTACTCGAAAAGGCCGTTCTTTTCCTCCTATTCTTTAAATAATGCTATCCTATTATTAGTGAGTAGGTAGACCTAGTCGTTGGAAGTTTGAGGGACATTTGAAGGGACGTTACGGTCACGAAGGCAACATGGAAGGAAATTTTAGTAACTGTCATAAAGTTCTAAGATCACTTTTTATTGAGGAAACATAGAGAGGATCATTGAGGGACTTGTGATCTTTCAAACTAGAGGACAATCACTAAAACTTCCTACATTTCAAGAATTGTGACCGTTTTCTGAAGGCAACCGAAGTGGGATACCCTAGAGGTGCGCATGTGCAACTGTATTATGTTTCAGTTATTTTTGTCTTTTTTGTTAGGTTTTCTAGCGTTTGATTTTAGTCATTGCCATACAATCCTATTAATCATACATATAGCAGTTAATATGAAAAGCAGTAAAAAATGTAGAAAGTAAGGGTCCTACGCTATTACAACCAAATCAAAAGACAAGAGAAATGTAAAAAAATCAAAGAATAAAATAAAGAAGATAAAATGAATTCTTCGATCCAGGCCATGGACTCCTTCGATTCACCCTCCTTTGGCCTTATTTCGATTGGGCTTAAGAGTTGACATGAGCAAGCTTCATTTGCACCTTTTCCCGCTTCTTTCGACTAAGTTTGGGAATGGTATGGGCAACCTTCAATCGTAGCCTTCTCTACTTCTTCCGATTGAGTCAGGGAGTAGGCATGAGCAACCTTCAATTTGTACCTTCTCTATTTCTTTCGATTAAGCTAGAGATTGGGCATGAGCAACCTTCGACTGCAAACTTCCCTGCTTCTTTCGATTTAGAATATGAAGTAACATGGACTTGCGGAGCAGCATGGGTGCATATCCTTCGTTCACACTCTTTTTGTCTTTCTTTTGAATTTGTACAGGTTAGTTACAACAAGAAAAGCAAACAAACCAAGAGGGCAAAAACGAAGAATATAACTAAGAGGCTATCTACATATTATGCTGAAACGAAAAGTAAGTAAAGAGCTATTTACATGTCATGCTGAAACGAAAGATGCAAGGTCAAGGGGACTTACCTTGCTTAAAACCGACACTTGTGCGGGGGACTAGATTTGATGGATGCTCTTGGATTCGAAAGGAGAGAGAGCAAGTGTGGTGTGATCTTTTTGAGTTTTAAGAGTCTTTAGTGTGCTTCTTTTAGGATGTGTGTGCGTGTAAAACAATATGTGTGTATGATTCCCTGGGCTTATGTATCCAGTGTGTGTGCGTATGTATATGGTCTCCTCCTCTTTTTCATCCTCCCTTCTAAGCTTGATAGTGTGCTCCTTATATAGAGGGGATGGAGGGGAAAAGAGGAAAAAGGAATAAATAACCATTAAGTTGGTGTTTTAAAGGCCATGAATGTCACTTTGAAACTTTTCCAAAGACATGGTTTCCTGTTCCTTTTTGAATTTGCTATGAACCTGGACACTTTTAACTTTCGAATACCTTCAGTCCCTGCCCTTAGATTGGACCTCTTGTATATCTTTCTAATGGGCCTTTTAAATGTTTATTCAAATGGATCTTTTGTGTACCCTTTGAATGGGCCTTTTGAATGTTTCTTCGATTGGATCTTTTGTGTACCCTTCGAATGAGCCTTTTGTCGCCTCCTTCGAATGTACTTTTTGAGTGTCTTTCGAATAGTCCATATGTATGCATTGTGCCCTCTTCGAATGGGCCACCAATGTGTGTTCTTCGAATGGGCCTTTGGAGTACTCTTTCGAAGGGGTCATATCGTGTGTCATAGTGCAGAAACTATGTTGAGGGATCTTGGCCTTGTGCATTGAAAGCAAGCACAAAGGAAGTCTTTTCCTTGTGCATAGAAGGTAATTATAGAAGAAACCTTTGCCCTTGTGAATCCAAGACAAGTATGAGGAAGCCTCTGCCTTGTGGATCGAAGGCCGGTTGGGGGAAGCCTTTGACTTAGCGAATCCAAGGCAAGCATGAAGAGGCCTTTTCCTAGTGAGTCGAAGGTTGCGCGTAGAGGCCACTGCTGGTGAATCGAAAGAGACTTATCGGGGGTTCTTACCTTGTGAATCGAAGGCAAGCCTGAAATAGCTAATGCACATTTAAAGCCTTGTGAACCAAACGTGGTCGAAAGAGGCCCAACGCTCTATTGAAGTTGGTGAGTCAAGCTTGTATCAAAGGGTTTAGATGCTCATCGAAGCTTACTAATCAAGGCATGATCGAAGAGTGCAAAATTCCTAATCGAAGTACTTTCTCCCAATGCAAATCGAAGACATCTTTTATATCCTAAAAAAATTTACATTTTCTTTAAGCAATTGTTTGTAACAACCCATGTAGGAGACATTCTTGGAAAACATGAGAGGGAAAATTTTAGGGTATAACAACTACCCTTGTTTAATCTTCTTAAACCCGAAGATGTAGATTGGCTTGTCTGACTTTTGTGATCTGAAGGTGGAAGATTATTGAACACTAGAATGCCCAGAAATTTGCACTCGCATGAAGTAACACTGATGGTTGATGATGGCGAGAATGGGCTTACAGATGCCATTTGGAGAAGATGACAGAGAGTCGTCGGAGATGGGCTTAAATATGCCATCCAAAGTAGATGCTGACTTCCTATGAGGTCTCTTTGTGGGGAATTCCTATTCCTGCTGTCCGAGGAGGACTCCGCTGAGGAATATGGGTTTCTGTTGTTCTTCTGTTTTAGGAAACTCTGGGAAATAGAGTTTAGGAACTTCAGTTGTCCAAGGCGCTGCTAAAGAGTTATCTCTGAAGAGATGAAAGTTTGTTGTTTTTCTGGTTGAAATACAGGCTTCACAGTAACTTGCTAGGGATAAGGGAATTTACCGTTACTTGAAAATGCATTAGAAGTAGAGGGTATAGGGCTGTTTCAGGATGAGTCCATGTTAGACTACCTCTAGTGGGTTATACGGAGTAATCTTTGAAGATTTCTACCTCAATAGATAATGAAGGAATATTGACGATTGCTACCTCAACAATTAATGAAGGAATCTTGGACGATTGCTACCTCAACAGATAATGAAGGAATCTTTGACGATTGCTACCTCAACAGATAATGAAGGAATCTTTGACGATTGCTACCTCAACAGATAATGAAGGAATCTTGGATGATTGCTACCTCAACAGATAATGAAGGAATCTTTAACGATTTCTACCTCAACATATAATGAAGGAATCTTTGACGATTGCTACCTCAATAGATAATGAAGGAATCTTTGACGATTGCTATCTTAACAGATAATGAAGGAATCTTGGACGATTTCTACCTCAACAAATAATGAAGGAATCTTTAATGATTGCTACCTCAATAGATAATGAAGGAATCTTTGACGATCGCTACCTCAACAGATAATGAAGGAATCTTGGACGATTTCTAACTCAACAAATAATGAAGGAATCTTGGAAGATTGCTATCTCAACAAATAATGAAGGAATCTTTAACGATTTCTACCTCAACAGAGTACCAAAAATTCGTCTGGTCATATGAAAATTCATCTGTGTATAGACTTTACCTGAAAGATAAAGGTTTAGCTGCATGCAATGTCATGATGCATGAAGTGCAAATGATGTTCTAAAAAAACGAGATTGTGATATATGCATTCGTACTGCGTATGCTATGATATTTGTGAATGCAATGTATGAACGTGTCAATCGTTCTATTATGGTATTGTTGAACTAGGGAAAATAAACCCCTAATTGCTGTTGAGGATGAAGAAATCTTGGTCTACAAATTTTGTTGAAGTTGAGATGCTGAGAGACGGATTTCCGTTGTTAGGGAAATAAACTCTGTTGGGGAAGGAAACTCCATAATCCGCTTGGGGATCTTTATGGAATCATGTTTGGGAAACCAAAAGTTTGACGACTTCACCAGGGAATTATCTAGATGTCAGAGTAGTAGTTGGAGATTCTTGCTCTTCCAGAGGTATAAGAACACCTAACACCATTAGGCTGCATGCTGAGAATATGGCGGTGACCTTGTAGCAGGATGCTCGTGCCTCTGTACCTGCTGGAGAAAATATCTGTCGGGGATTTTGTAGATAGTTTGACTGTTATCCTAACATCTGGAGTCCTTAGTGAATGTTGATCAGGTTAGTAAACCTTCTACTGATAGACAAGTGACGAGATGACGGGACGTAGTCGTACGCTTTAATCCCTAACTTTTTCCTGGACTGTCCTTTCACATTTTCAGTCCACCGGGATACCCTTTTTTGCCCAAGAAGCCTTTTCAGGTTTTCGACTTGTTGGGTGTACAATTTTTTTCATATGTATATCCCTAATTTTTGCCCGAACCCTTTTGGTTTGCCGGAATGCCCTTATTTTTGCCTAGGCAAGTCAACCTAGAGGGGTCTTTGTTCATGCGTAGTATTTTCCGACAATGTCCACGTTCACCGGGTACGGAGAATTGTCACTATCCATAGTAGTAAGTGTTTCCACAATGCCAGAAGATGTTTGTTTGATTGTACAAGATTCGTTGCTGGAATTTGTGTTTAATGCCCCAAGTGATTCAGATGGAGATCTGCCCTTGGCTATTTGGAATTTTGAGAGATTCCTTGAACCTTGCTATCAGTTGGACACCATGCTATGCCCCTTGATTATGAAAGGCTTATCACTGGAATGTCTCTGAGGTGATTCTTTCCACTGAGAGGATTTCTGTTCATCGAATATCCATCGTGCGAATTTCTCTTTTGTTGAACAAATAGTCATATGCAAACAATGGTATTTTAAGAATGCAAAGCTTATGTCTATCTTGAAGTTTGAAAATTCATTTTTAAGTAAAACAAACAAATTTTGTAAGAGTGTGATATCAACTCAGGATTTATAGTGAACCCTACAGGAGTCAGGATACCTTTTGTAACAGTATGCTTTCGCACTAACCCATACTTCAATTAGTACTTTTGAGGGTTATAACATGGTCTGGTTCATGGTTTAAGAAACAAAGGAGAAAGGCTCATATTTTATTTGTACCCAACCCGTTCTTCATGGTGTTCTTTGATCCTATGCTCAACTAATTGTGCGTTTAGATCCCAATTGAGTCTGGAATCTTTGCTCTGATACTTGGTGATGGTTCAGAAATTGAATGTTTGTTTGAGAAGGCAGTCATTTTTGTAACCTTTTCCTTCTTATTGAGGATTTATAGGACCCTTTTTTTTTGTTTTGGTATACCTACTTTTTCCTGAACTGTTTCTTTTGTGATTACAGTCAGCGGGATACCCCAGTTTTTTTTAGGTCTCCTTCACAGGTTTTGACTAAGCGGGCTTTTCTTTTGAAAAATAATGATTGCCTGCTTTAATGATTATGCGGAGCCATCACCATCTTTTAGAAGGCATCTTCTACACTATTTGTCGTGTATGAAGGATGAGCTTGCGACTGAATGCACCTATGAATTAACTGAGAAAACTACCTATCTTCGGGTTATAATTAAGGTTTTTAATGAGCATGAAAAAGAAAACTCCTACTTCTTAGGCTCAAAGGGGTTGACTAGGGATTATCTTCCTTATAACTCTAGTGTTTAGGATTTGAAACAACGCCTGTACATCATCAGTGGGGTCTGTTCAAAAGCATACTGTAAAGATTGTGGTATAGTTTTCGTCATCCTCCATCTAATGGCTTAGAGCTTTTTAATCAAGAGTTGAATATCACAAAAAAGGAAGTAAAAACACAGTTTGAATATAATGAATACGAATGAAATAATTTAATATAAACATATGCAACGTATTAATATGAATAACCAAAGTTTGACATAAAAATAAATGTTTTTAAGCAACAACGAAATTACAACTGATAATTCAAATGAAATAAACGCTCTCAATTTTGACCATGATTTGGCATAGGAGCAGTGATCACACTGGGGTTTTAGGAGAGTCAAATTCGATCTCCTTGCTGTCGATCAAATCCTGAATCTTGTTCTTCAAAGTCCAACAGTTGTCGGTGTCGTGCCCAAGACTATCAGAATGGTAAGCACATTTTACATTTGGATTATGCTTAAGAGAAGAGGTATCAGGTTTTTGGAGGATCCTTTAGTGTAATCAGCTCAGCCTTTAGCAATTGTTGTAACGCTTGAGACAAAGGCATATTAATATTAGTGTACTGCCTCTCTTGATACTTTATCCTGCGCCTATTGCCTCGTTGATGTTGAATAGGTGTAGGATTAGACATTAACACCGCTCCCACTGACTGATGGTGGTTATTTTTACTATGGCTCCTTTGGCTGTAGACAACATTAATTTCTTTTTTGACACCAAATGGCTTCTTCTCAGCAATAGAAGATGCATCCATCAAAATCTTCCCACTCTTGATACCTCTTTCAATCCTTTCCCCGGTTAGAACCACCTCCATAAAGCCAGATGAAGAACTTCTAATTAGTAAATTAAAGAACAGGCCTGTCAGAGTGCCCATGAACATGTCTACCATTTCCCGATCAGTCAGAGGAGGTTGCACCCTGCCAGCCAAATCCCTCCATTTCTGCGCATATTCCTTGAACCCTTCTCTTGGGCCCATGGACATATTCTACAATTGCACTCGAGTTGGTGCCAGGTCAGCATTGTATTAGAAGTGCTTGTAGAAAGCAGCAACCAAGTCTTCCCAGGTATGAATGTCAGTTCCTTCTAGCTGATAGAACCACTCCAGTTGAGTGCCAACCAAACTTTCTTGGAATAAATGGACCCATAACTTCTAGTCAGCAGCGTGAGGCTGGATCTTTCTGACATATGATCTCAAGTGAATTTTAGGACAAGAAACCCTGTCATATTTGGCCAATGTGGGAACCTTGAATTTTGGTGGGATAGTCACCCTAGAAACCAGCCCTAATTCTTCAAAGTCCAAGCCAGGTATCTGCTGAATCTCCATAGCATTGAGACGATCCTCCAACTGTTTTTATTTATCAACAACAGGAGGATATTGCTCCTCAGAGTAACCAACTTCATCTTCATCAGTCCCTGGGTTGTTATCATCTTCATGATTATCCCCCTTATTTGATGGAGTTGTGAGATCTAGAGCTCGCTTGACTGGTCCTCTAAGTCTTCTTCCCATATTCAAGATGTCAACCTGTTTCTTTGGCTTCTTGGTCTTCTCTTTGATGATCATGGTTTGCAGATCCTCCTTCCCCTTAGCCAGAGCCAGAAACATTGGCTGAAACTAAGCGCTTTGAGCTTGGAGATCCTTCTTTGTTTGCTCGAGAGCCATTTCTTTTTCTGAAATAAACAGCGAGAACATGAGAGACCTGTACTGGAAGACCTGTTATGTAATGACATGCATGATGTGTAAATGTTTTCAAGGATCTCATGGGGTAAACACAAGAAGATGTTAGGAGTTGACGACAGCTTTGATTGAATAACTTCATATTGTTGAATGTCCTCCTACGAGAGTCAAGCTCACCAGGTCGAGTGGGTCATCGCCCCTGACTCAAGTTTTTTTGCTTTGACGGAATTTGGTTAGAGGAAAATAAATCCCCTTGCCCCTTGCTAGACGTCTGGTTCATCATAACCTGCATCACAGGCCCTTGAGATCCTTGAAATGGTTAAGGAAATGCTATGGTATGGTGATATGATGTGTATGCTATGCATCAAGAAAAAATGTAGGGTGATGAAGACAAGTATGTCTTGCAAGAAAACCAGTTTATTGGATAATGTATACCAACAAAGTCCTATAAGGAATACAAACAAAAGCCCTGCAATGAGTTCAAGTTATTAGATAATGAAGGCAAACAAGTCACACAAGCAGCCTTAGGTTCAGGCTTGCATGAGGTTTGTAGGTAAGTACCCTCTTGAAGTTTAGTTGGTTCAACCTGTCTTAGAAAAGTAACCGGGTTCTAAGGAATCTCAATATCACTAATCTTTCTTTATCGAGCGCTATTTCAGCTTAGCAATCTTTTCTTACGGACGAAACATCTCGAAAGTCCTATCTCAAGGAGTGTAGCATCGAGTATCAACCAATCCCCAGCTTTACATCGAGGCCGACTATCTCACTACTTTCTAATGGCCAAGTTTGTTCATCTAAGGTTCTAAGGTCCATTAGTTCTTCACGACACCATGCGGCGGCCCCGTATTCTCCACCATTCAACATAAGGGTTACCAGTACCAACCAAAGTGTCACACCAACACAGCTATCACTTCAACTATATCGGTCTATGCGGTACAATCTCCATAATCTATGGTTGTTTACCTAAAAAGATGCCCCCAGATCTGGGTGTAGGATCTATAGTAACAACCCAAACAAACCTCCGAGGATAAAGTATACAAAGCAAGCAATTAAAACAGTTTTAAAATGAACAAACTCTTAAGGTAACCTCACTTTATAAGTATTTCCACAGCAAAGTCTCCAGTTCTGTGATACAGTGGCAGAACCGACTGTTATACTGGTTTTACATTTGTGTTTGCAAATGTTGCGGTAAGCAAGAGCCTCCACCGACTTTTCTTTTATCCAACAACGGAAAGGGTGAAAAGAACAGAAAATACTTTTTCGAGAATTTTCTGAGTAAGGGGGGTAGATTATGGAAAGGGAAGGTGTTAATACCCTTTCCATCCATAGTTATCTATGGGCTCTTAGATGCTTAACTCATTTTAAAATTACCTTGTGCTTTGTGTGTTTTGAAAAATGTTTTGGAATGCCTTAGTGCGACGATTTTCTTTGTGATAACTCTCGTATCAGTCCTCAAGAGGGTTGACAAAGCAAATGTTTCTGAAAGTTGTTTTTGAAAAGTGTAAGTGTAAAAAGAGTTTATTTTGAGCAAGCATCTAACAGCTATGTACTTGTACTCGAAAAGGTCGTTCTTTTCCTCCTATCCTTTAGACAGTGCTATCCTACTATTAGTGAGTAGGTAGCCCTAGTCGTTGGATGTTTGAGGGACATTTGAAGGGACGTTATGGTCACGAAGGCAACTTGGCAAGGAATTTTAGTACCTGTCCTAAAGTTCTAAGATTACTTTTTACCGAGGCAACGCCGAGAGGGTCATCTAGGGACTTGTGATCTTTTAAACTAGAGGACAATCACTAAAACTTCTCATGTTTCAAAAATTGTGACTGTTTTCCGAAGGCAACCGAAGTGGGATAACCTAGAGGTGCACATGTACAATTGTATTATGTTTAAGTTATTTTTGTCTTTTTTGTTAGGTTTGCTAGCGTTTGATTTTAGTCTTTGCCATATAATCCTATTAATCATACATCTAGCAGTTAATATGAAAAGTAGTAAAAAAATGCAGAAAGTAAGGGTCCTACGCTATTACGACCAAATCAAAAGACAATAAAAATGTAGAAAAAACAAAGAACAAAATAAAGAAGAGAAAATGAATTCTTAGATCTAGGCCATGGACTCCTTTGATTCACCCTCCTTTGGCCTTCTTTTGATTGGGCTTAAGAGTTGACGCGAGCAAGCTTCAATTTGCACCTTTTCCTGCCTCTTTCGACTGAGTTTGGGAATGGTATGGGAAACCTTTGTTCGCAGCCTTCTCTACTTATTTCGATTAAGTCAGGGAGTGGGAATGAGCAACCTTCGATTTTCACCTTCTCTATTTCTTTCGATTGAGCTAGGGAGTGGGCATGAGCAACCTTCGACTGCAAACTCCTATGTTTCTTTCGATTTAGAAAATGAAGTAACATGGAACTGTGGAGCAGCATGAGTGCATATCCTTCGTTCACACTCTTTTTGTATTTCGCTTGAATCTGTACAAGTTAGTTCCAACAAGAAAAGCAAACAAACCAAGAGGGAAGAAACGAAGAACATAACTAAGAGGCTATCTACATATTATGTTGAAACGAAAAGTAATTAAAAGGATATTTATATGTCATGCTGAAACAAAAGATGCAAGGTCAAGGGGACTTACCTTGCTTAAAACTGGAACTTGTGTGAGGGACTAGAGTTGTTGGATGCTCTTGGATTCGAAAGGAGAGAGAGCAAGTGTGGTGTGATCTTGTTAAATTTTGAGAGTCTTTGGTGTGCTTCTTTTAGGCTGTGTATGCGTGTAAAATAATATGTGTGTATGGTTCCCTGGGCTTATGTCTCCAGTGTGTGTTTGTATGTATGTGGTCTCCTCCTCTTTTTAGTCCTCCCTTCAAAGCTTGCTAGTGTGCTCCTTATATAGACGGGATGGAGGAGACAAGAGGACAAAGGAATAAACAACCATTAAGTTGGTGTTTTAAAGGCCATGAATGTCACTTTGAAACTTTGCCAAAGACATGGTTTCCTATCCCTTTTTGAATTTACTATGAACCTGGACACCTTTGACTTTAGAATACCTTCAGTCCATGCCCTTCGATTGGACCTCTTGTATATCTTTTGAATAGGCCTTTTGAGTGTTTCTTCGAATGGATATTTTGTGTACCCTTTAAATAGGCCTTTTAAATGTTTCTTTGAATGGATCTTTTGTGTACCCTTTGAATGAGATTTTTGTTGCCTTCTTCGAATGGACTTTTTGAGTGTCTTTCGAATGGTCCATATGTATGCTTTGTGCCCTCTTCGAATGGGCCACCAATGTGTGTCCTTCAAATGGGCCTTTGGAGTACTCTTTCGAAGGGGTCATATCGTGTGTCATAGTGCAGAAACTTTGTTGAGGGATCTTGGCCTTGTGCATTGAAAGCAAGCACAGAGGAAGTCTTTGCCTTGTGTATTGAAATAAATTATAAAAGAAACCTTTTCCCTTGTGAATCCAAGACAATTCTGAGGAAGCCTCTGCCTTGTGGATCGAAGGCCGGTTGAGGGAAGCCTTTGACTTAGCGAATCCAAGGCAAGCATGAAGACGCCTTTTCCTAGTGAGTCAAAGGTTGCATGTAGAGGCCACTGCTGGTGAATCGAAAGGGACTTGTAGGGGATTCTTACCTTGTGAATCGAAGGCAAGCCTGAAGTAGCTAATGCACAGTCGAAGCCTTGTGAAACAAGCTTGGTCGAAGAAGGCCCAACGCTCCATCGAAGACATTATGAAATCAACTTGATCGAAGGGGTGGCCAACACTCAATCGATGTTGGTGAGTCAAGCTTGTATCGAAGAATTTAGATACCTAATCGAAGCTTACTAATCAGGGCATGATCGAAGAGTGCCAAATGCCTATCAAAGTACTTTGCCCCAATGCCAATCGAAGACATCTTGTTTATCCTCAAAAAATTTACATTTTCTTTAAGCAATTGTTTGTAACCAACCATGTAGGGGACAATCTTGGAAAATATGAGAGGACAAATTTTGGAGTACAACATTCCGAAACAATCTAAATTTTTCTCTCAATTCTCTCAAAGAAAAAATCAAGGTTCTACACCTTTTTCATCAAAAACACAACAACAACTTCATCAAGATCCAAAAATAAATATTAAGAGAAATTCTTCTCTGATCGTTGATTCGTTCGTTGCGATCTCTATACCTAAGCCTCCTCTTCACTTCTATCGGTGAGTTTTCTTGAATTAAGCACTTTTTGAAATAAGTGATTTTATTGAATAAGTGATTTTTCTTGGTTTTATTGTTGATTGAGGTTTTAATTTTATAATTGAGGCTTAATTGTTGAGAATTGATTTGAATTAAGGATTTAATACCATTTTTTTAATTGCTTATTGAAATAAGTGATTAATTGAACTTGAGAAGTTGATTTATGTTGTAACTTGAAATTGACATAGTGTTAGTGTGTTGATTTGTAGCCCTAGGTGTAGTTACACTAGTGTTTAGGTTGAATTAGCTATAGAAAACTAGTTAGCACTAACACTAGTTTGAGATTTTGAACCCTTGATTAGATTAACACTAGTTCCTAATTGTTGATGTAGAATTTGTTAATAGTTTAGGTTAGGTAGATTTTAACCGTAACTTTGATTTAGGTGTTGTACCATAAACTAACAATTAGTTTAGTGTAGGCCTAATATTTGATTTTCAAGCTTTACTACACGTTTCCAATTTTTTTTGTTGATGATCTTTGATATTTTTGTGCATTTGAAATGTATTTTTGCATATGATCTCAAGTTACCAATTATTGACATAACCTAATCTTTTTGTCAATTGTTGATTGATTGTTTGTTGCTTGCTATTTTAATGAGTTGAGATAATTTCTAGTGGACTCAAATATCATTGCAAAACGCATTTGGAACAAGTTTGATTGAGTTTGATAGAAAATATCTCAATATTTAGTAAATTGACAAAGTTTGACATAATTGTTGTTTTTGCTCTAACTTTTGATCCATTGAGTTTTTTCAACTTTCTTTAATGAGAGACTTTCTCGAGCCATATGAGGTTCTCCACACGAACTGTTTCTCGATTCGGACACGTTTCGGTCAAATCTGGGAGCTACTGACTTGTGTGCGAAAATCGCATTTTTGAATGAAATTTGACTGAATCGTCCGTATTATCGGACCGTGTGTGTGTGCATAGCTTCCTATAATTTTGATAAATTATTCCGGATGATTTTTAAGTTTATTTCTTGTGTATCAGTTCACTTTTTCAACTTGTCCATAATAGTGATTCTTTGTCTAAATGTGACTTTTTTTTGTCTTTATTCATTACTTTTTATAGTTTGTGATTGTACTAATTATGTGATACTTGTAGCATTTGTTTGTTTACTAACATTAGCCTAGTTTAGGCCTAATTCTTTGATTGCTCAAAATTATTGAAATCGAAATGTTAAAGAAGTTTGACATTGGTTTATAAATCATGAGATTATGTGTAAATTGTGGAGTTTACAACTTGATTGAAAAATGTTGTTGAATTATCTCATGAGTTGGAAATTAATATTGAGAGTTTTCTTTAATATCTTGATATCAATAATATCAATTGTTTCTAACCATTTGGTTGTTGATCATTGTGTTTTTTTGTGCATTTGAAATACATTTTTGGTATATAATTTCAAGTTGTTTGATTTTTGACATAAATTACTTTTTACTAATTTATTGATTGACACTTGTTGTTTTTCATTTACATGTGTTGAGATAAATTCCAATAGACTCAAATGATATCATAAAACACAATGGAAACAAGTTTGAATGAGTTTGGTAGAAAATGACTCAACACTTGAACATTGACAAATTCTTGACATACTTGTTGTTTTTGCTCTAACTTTTGATCCGCTTTGAGTTTTTCCAACTTTCTTTATTGAAAACTGAGTTTCTCAAGCCATCAGAAGCTCCCCTCGCATATAGTTTTTCGATTCGGACACTTTTCACCCAACTTTTACTGTTGCTGACTTGTTGTGAAAATCATGTTTCTGGGTGAAATTTGGCCAAATCGATTGCATTTTTGTGATCTGTTTGCATGAATATAAGTCCCATTAATTTTTACAATTCATTCCAAACAACTTTCAAGAGGTTACCGTTTGTTTTGGATGCACTTTTTCAGTTTATGTACATATTACACCGTTACTTGAAAAATACCGTTTTGCACTAATTTCGGTTTGTGATACCATTCCCTCCTAATTTGTAAATATACTAACTTGTAGCATACCAACTAACTTGGAAGCTTGTACAATGAATATTGACATTCAAGAGATTACCATTTTTATATAAATACTGCGTTTTGTTGATACCGTTAACTTGTACATATGTGTTTTTACTGCTTTTTTGAGTTTAATTACTTGAATATGGTGTGGCTGCCCGGAGTATTGCTATTAACGTCTAAACATGGTTCACTTTTTACTATTTGACCATTCATATTCATACTTATATCTGATCTCATTTCTTGTGCTTCCATGCTAATTTTGGTACTCTTTTCGATACTAATACAATGCTGTCCGAAAATGTCATACTATGTTCAAGTATCTTGCTCATTTTGTATTATACATAACCATGTTTACTTTTGATCATTGTTGCTTACTTAAAATTTGTATTTCAATTGTTTTGTTATTTGCTAACCATTTTGGTGAGTTGTGCATGTCTTGAGAAGCAAATTCGGATATTGATCACTTTGACAACGGATGCGCTTTGCTTGCACTGGTGTCACATTTCTGACATTCTCTCTTGTCGATGCTAGCTTTTGGAGCTTTTGCGGAAGATTTCAGATATTTGTTTTAGAGTTTGCTGTATACATCTTTTTTTATCCGTTTGGTACAGATTCAGATCATTATTGTTGTAAATATTATAAATATTGCATTTTACCACTTTCTAAAGATCATGTATAGTAGGGACGTTTATTGCTTTCTAGAAATCATGTGAAGTAGGAAGCAGGAAATAAAGAGCGTGTGCTCGAAGTCGCTGTTTAAAGTCCTATAGAAGGCACCGTTTTCTGTATGCTAATTGTGTTTGTTTAAAATCCTACCTTGGAAGTGGGTATTATGCACGCGTGTTTATATTTGTGCACATATTATATTACAGGTGATAAGTCCTCAAAAGGAGGCGAGCAGGGAGGATCTATAATCTACCCCCACACATTCTAGTTCGTTTCATCCTTAGCTCACGTTGTACGTCGATGCTTTAGAGTGTGCCGATCTTGTACATCGAGTCCGTCGAGTAGGGAAGGGTTTTACAATCAAACCCCTACACTTTGTCAGGAGTTTGAATTGGCCGGTGCTGACACTCCGTGATCGTTCATATTGTCTTTTATCGCCTACCTCGATATTCTATATCTTGGTTAGGTGTTCAATTGCTTTGGACGTTACATATTTTTTTATTTCATCTGTCTCCCGCTTGTTTGCTTCGGGTGATCCGCTCCCATTAGCTAAAGCATTTTATCTTCATACCCTCATCCCCTGAGTCAATATACCCCGATTGTATGCTTTTTCCAAAGCACTTGTTTGCTCACTTATTTGGTATTTACCATGCTCCCTTAGGATTGCTCATGTAGGGTTAGTCCTTGAGCTAGACATTAGGATATTTACCCATGCATGCTAACATAGGGTAGAAACTTCCCCCTTTCATCCTCTACATAGGGCCACCATTGTATGATTACACCAGGGCTAGAGATTAGGATAGTCTCCCTTAGTTATTTTCTTTTTTTTTTGCATATTGCATCTTAAAACTAAAGCTTCATCTTGGCAAATCATAAAACGTCTCTAATGAACTTAAATCCTTCTTCAAGGTAAAAAATACAAACCAATCTTAATTTTTTGTGCGCCTTTTGGCTTTGTTTTAAACCTTGTTAAATTGATGTCTCGCTATCCTTGCTATGATATTTTGTTATCTTTTCGCCAATGTTTCGCCATCGCACATGTTTGTTATCCTACTTTGATTCTCAATATCATTGTTAGGTGTGATGTTTTATCATCTGAATCATTGATGTCTCGCCATCTTTTCCATGCTACCTTGCTATCTTTTAGCTGATGTTTCGCCATCGCTTATGATTATTACTGATGTTTCGCCATCACACATGTTTGTTATCCTACTTTGATTCCCAATATCATTGTTAGGTGTGATGTTTTGTCATCTGAATTGTTGATGTCTCGCCATCTTTACCATGCTACCTTGTTATCTTATAGCCGATGTTTTGCCATTGCATATGTTTATTGCCGATGTTTCGCCATTGCATATTGTGATCGGTGGATCTGGAACTGACTGTTTAAAGCTGGTTCGCGAAATGTCGCGGTAAGCAAGAGTCGCCACCGTCTTTTATTTTCTCCAAATGGAAAGGACAAAAGCACAGAAAAATTCCTTATAGAGATTGCTCTCGGTTCGGGAGGTAGGTTATAGAAAGGGAAGGTGTTAGCACCCTTTCTATCCATGGTTATCCATGGGCTCTTAGATACTTGCTCATTGTGTTTTCAAAAATGGTTTGTTTGCTTTTCAACTGTGGGTTTAAAAAGTTTCTTTGAAAATTCCAATTCGACTCTTGTATCGGTCCTCAAGAGTGTTTGAAAAATTGCTTTCGAAAGCTTTTTGAAAATGTGTTGGTGTGAAAAGTATTTTTGATTTTTGTTTTGAAATTTAGAGCAAGTATCTAGAGTCGTCTACCTACCCTAAGGAATTCGTCTGTGTAAATGTCCTTTAAAGTAGTGCCATCCCACCATTGAGAGGTAGGTAGCACCACCATTGGAGGTGTTCGGGTCAATTCGAGGTTCAGGACATGGTGATCACCAGAGCAATGGGAAGACACCTTAGAAGCTACTCTCATGCCAGGTTCCCGGATCATGAGGACTTACTAAGACATCCTCTACTCGACGATCACCTTTCGAGGCAAGGCAACAGTGAGGCATCCCCTAGGGGTGGTGTGTGATTTGTGTGTCAGATTCATTTATTTTTGTCTTTTGTCAAAGTGATCTATGCGTTTGTTTTTATTTTAGGCCATTCATTCTTGCATGCATTTTAATTAACAGTTAAAAAGATGTGGAAATTAAAAGTTCTAAACTATTACAAAGGCGCGGGTCCACATCGCCAAATTTAATCCAGGACCCGGTTTGACAGAAAATAAAGAAGTAAAGTGCGAGAAAATTAAAAGGTTACATGGCCTTGGGAGAGATACATAAATATTACAAAGAAATAAAATAAATATGCGAATTAATAAGAAATTAAGAACGAGGGCGTTGGACCCTTTTGCAAAAATTGAATTAATGATGGAGTTAATTAATTAAAAAAGAAAGAACTTGTTTTTTTGGTATTTTTTAGTATTTTAGGATTTAATAGAAAAAGGAATTAATTAAAATAAATACTAACCCTAATTCTAGTGGCTTTTAATTTATTAAGAAAATATTGAATTTTAACCTAAATTAACCCTAATTTTTATATACAAATTTAATTATGAAAATAAATAAAATAAATAATATTACTTATGAAAGAAAAATAAAAAGGATGAAAAATTATTAATTAAACCCTATTTCTACATTTTTTAGATTTTTATTATGAAAAGTATTAAAATTAAAACCTAATTTACACTAAATTTAATTATATACAATTTATTTATGAAAATACTCAAAATAAAATATTTATTATATTTTTGCTCTTTTCTGACCTTTATGTGTATTTTATATTTTTTGTGAAAATAATTAATTAATTGATTAAACACAATAATTAAAATAAAATAGAAATAATGAAAAAAGAAAATATTTTAAAATGGCAAACCTAGGGGGTATCAGTCCCCAAAGTGGAGGTTCAGTCCAAGAATTCTGGCCCATTTAGCAAAGCCTGGTGGACTTTTTGAGTAACATGTGGCGCGTTGACTGGGACTCACCATGTGTCTCGATTCTTAGCCTTGTGATTGATGAAGCTGGACGCGTGGACGCTTGATTAGGAAGGTGTATGGTGCGCTCCAGTCTTGAAACTGCATGTGAACATGGATTGCAAAATAATATGGGAAATAATGAAGACCTGGGGCTCGAACCCAGGTCATGTACTTTGTCACCACTACGCCTTGCCACTGAACCAACTCACGCGTTTTGATATTCAAATAACACAAAAATAACATAAAGCAAAAATATGGGTTAGTGGAGTTCCAGCGCGAAAATTCAAATTGCCCAATCATTGGCTGCCACTGCATCATCTTCTTCGTTGGATTTCCTGAAACAAATTGACAAACATTTAACGGGGGTTTTAAACCCCCTCAAAATATTCTGATTTCAATAATAGCGATTAGGCCATGTGGCCTCAGAAATTTGGCGCGATGGTCCTAATCTTTTCGTCCCAACCTGCTGATTTCGTTCATGGCATTGTTATGTCTCAATTTTATAGGAATGTAAAACGCCCAAATCAAAAACATTGGAACCCTAGGTATCTCTAATGGCGAATCCTCATATAGGGCATGAAACTTCAATCAAACTGTGCAGTTAGTTTGTAAACATCATCCTAAACACGAAAACAACAACAAAATATGTTAAAAATGCATGGATAATGGAAAACGATTTTGGAATTTTCTCTACCAATTTCAGTGATGACTTCGCGTTTTCTTGAGTATGGGGCTTAGTTTTTGATTGGAATATGTCCTATGATCCTTGAGGAAGCTAATGGAATAGGTTTTGAAGCTTGTATCACCCTGCAAATGAGTTTTCAGAATTGAGTTTTTTGAGAAAAAGTATGAGTTTTGTTTTCCTGGTTTCTGAGCAGCTGCGTGTGTAATGGCATTAGTTTTATATTCAGGCTTATGTAATGAACCAATTAGGTCAAGAAAATTGATCAAGATCTTTTGTATTCATGGCTTTGAAGATTTGATTTTCAAGCATTGTTTTTTCAATCTTTTCCATGCATTTTTGTACCAATTATGATCCAATCAAATTGATTCTTTCCAATCTTAACCATGCACGAAATATTGAAGGCATATCATGCATAAAAAGATTTGAAATAGTAGGTTAAATATTTTCCATGTATTTAATTTGATTTAAATGAATTATTATAAATAAAAATTCAAATAAATAAATAAAAAATGAAGAAATACTTCCCTTTGGGCCAAGTGGTCGTGCACATGCCATGGATGATGAATTATGGAAGAAAAATGGGCCCATTAGCAATTTTAGGTCATTTGAATCAATGTTGACTTTTCAAAAATACCCAAAAATTTCCCAACTTCTACAAGGCATAACTTGCTCAATTTTTAAGCTTTTCTCATGTTCTTGGACATTTTGGAAAGGTCTTTGAGTCATCTAACCAATGCCTTTGGTCCCATGTCATTTTGATTTACCAATCTCAAGTTATGGCCTTTGACTTAAAGTCCCTTTTTGTTGACTTTTGAAAATGACCTATAATGTTGAAATTGATAACTTTTTGTGAGAGCATTTCTTGGACTTGAAGTATGAAGATGAGTTGTAGGAAATGTCTTACTATTCAAAATGAGATTTGGATGGAATTTTTCTGATAATCCATGTGAAAGTTATGCCCTGGTCAATTTACAGTTGACTTTTCCAGCTATCCAAATAAGGAAACTTTTGCATTTTGATGATTTTTGAGCCAAGCTTTGAGAATCATGATCAAGCATTGATCAAATGATGTTTGTGGCTTCAAAATGAGATGTTTGATCAAAAATTTGAACTTTTGACTGCCAAATGACCATTTTGCCCCTACAGTTGACTGTAGTGCAATTTAGGGTTTTGACTATGCAATTTTGTGCTGAATGTCTTGAAACTTGATATGAGGATGCTTGACCATATTTGTAGGCATGTGGGACTTGATTGGACCCTTGGAAACTTCATTTTCTTGGTCAGAACCAAAACCCTAATTTTGATTGTTCAGGAGGCTCTTACACTGTGCAACCCTTGGGGAGATTTTGTAGCTTGACTTGGCAAATCTTTGAAGAATATGGGAGGGAAAATTTTGGGGTACAACAATTGCCCCTGTTCAATCTTCTTAGACCTGAGGATGCAGATTGGCTGACGTGCCTTTCGTAATCCGAAGGTGGAAGATGATTGAACACTAGAGTGCCCAGAAATTTGCGCTCACATAGTGGAAATGGGCTTATAGATGCCATTTGGAGATTGACGGGGGATGATGGGCTTATAGATGCCATCTGGATGTTGATCGCGTAAGAGATTCCTTAGCGAGAACCCGCATACCTGCAAAAGAAAAAATGAGTACCTGACATGTTGCAGGAGCTGGTTTTCAAATGCTTGATATAGATATGTCCTGACTGGTTACAGGAGCTGGATCTGGAGCTTCAAACGGTGATGAACGAACCAGAGATGGTTACTACCTCAGCATGAATGGTGAGAGAACCTTGGGTGACTTTAACTTCAACAACGCTCGTTGAGAAAATCTTGGTGGGAATTACCATCTTCGCAGTATCGAGAAGAGAACCAAAGGAAATTATAATCTGAAATGGAATTACATCTCACGCACCGTCGGGGAGAGAACCAAAGGAAATTATAATCTGAAAGGGAATTACATCTCACGCACCGTCAGAGAGAGGACCATAGGAAATTATAACCTAAAAGGGAATTACATCTCACGCACCTTCAGGGAGAGGACCATAGGAAATTATAACCTAAAAGGGAATTACATCTCACGCACCGTCGGGGAGAGGACCATAGGAAATTATAACCTAAAAGGGAATTACATCTCACGCACCGTCGGGGAGAGGACCATAGGAAATTATAACCTAAAAGGGAATTACATCTCACGCACCGTCGGGGAGATGACTATAGGAAATTATAACCTGAAAGGGAATTACATCTCACGCACCGTCGGGGAGAGAACCAAAGGAAATTATAACCTGAAAGGGAATTACATCTCACGCACCATCGGGGAGAGGACCATAGGAAATTATAATCTCAAAAGGAATTATCACCTCACGCACCGTCGGGGAGGGAACCATAGGAAATTATAATCTCAAAAGGAATTATCATCTCACGCACCGTCGGGGAGGGAACCATAGGAAATTATAATCTCAAAAGGAATTATCACCTCAAGCACCGTCGGGGAGGGAACCATAGGAAATTATAATCTCAAAAGGAATTATCACCTCACGCACCGTCGGGGAGGGAACCATAGGAAATTATAATCTCAAAAGGAATTATCACCTCACGCACCGTCGGGGAGGGAACCATAGGAAATTATAATCTCCAAAGGAATTATCACCTCACGCACCGTCGGGGAGGGAACCATAGGAAATTATAATCTGATAACTTCTACTGAGTCTTCGTCAGAAAAATCTGTTGGGAGTCGATTTAGCTGGACTAGAGAAAGCCTTGGACTGGATAAGAAATCTTTGGAGTCGATTAACTGAACCGGTCTAGGTCTTGAAATATGATTTGAGAATTTAACTGCATCTTTCCTGAAAGGTAGAGGTCAGTCTTATGCAATGCATGATATGGGTCAAGCAATGATGTTCTCAACATAAATGAGATTTGTAAGATATGATGCGTGTATGCATGCTATAATGATGTATGTGATGTTTTGTGAATGTGTTTTTCGTCTAGGAAAGTAAATCCTTGACGGGTGCCGGGAAGTCACTCCTGGGCTGACGTTGAAGAATAGATTTTGCTTCCGCTTGGGATGATAATTGCAAGAATACCGGTAGGAGAAAATGACTCCGTTGAGGAATAAACTTGGCGAATGGAAGATTCTGCGGGGAGAAAGATACTCTAGCGACCATGCTGGGGCGTGATACTCTGTGGGGAGAGAGATACTTTGCTGGAGTTGTCAGTAGTAACTTGTTGGGGATATCTTTGCTGTACTGGAAGTGTTGATAGACTTCGCTGGGGATAAGAAAGAACTGTGTTGACGACACCCTTTCCGTGGCTTTTGGCTGAGGATAACCCAGTTATATCCTGTTAAGGAAATAACTCTTTAAATAAAGCCGGGCGACGCGTTCGTGCTCTGCGAGGATAAGCTTCCAGAATTTACTGGGGATAAGCTTACTGTTTGGGGAGATGAATTCCAATTTTCCTGGGGAACTAGATTGGACTCTTCTGGGAAGTTTTGAACTGCGGGGGAAGTGATTCCTTTGAATGTTGATATACCGCCGGGGAACAATCTTTAGACCAAGACTGCCGGGGACGCTTGTTAAGAATATGCTGCTGGGGAATATTGAGCTCTACTGGAGGATACTCAATTTCCTTAAGATTTGATAGCTTGGAGAGAGTGTACTGACTGCTTACTCTCTGGGGAATTGAGATGTACTGGTCATGTTCTTTAGCTGAACCTACCTTGGTACCTTGGAGGACAGAATAATTAGATTGTTTAGACAACTCTTTATTGCCCCTGTTTCCAATGTTACCTGTAATCAATTCTTTGTTTCGTATGCAAATATTTATGAGTTAGCAAATTATTGTCAATGCATATATCACGAATTGAACCTTGGACGTTCTTTGCAAAACAAAACAGAAAAAGAAAAACATTTGGCACTTTTAACTGAAAAGTATATTTGTATTGATTTTTGAATGGCCTGAAAATAGGCGTTTTGTGTACAAGAAGCTGACGTCCTAGTAAGAGGACGCCGCCGAGCAAAAGAGTTTATACAAATTTTGTACAAAAGAAAATAAAACAGCTGTGTGAAATGAACGACCCACTGGGTTTCAACTCTGCTATTGCCTTTATAACTCCGAGCGTCTCATCACTTGATGACCTTGGTTGAAGGTGAAACTGACTGATTGATGCCGTCTGAGCTTGCTGTAGATACCGGATTCTGGATGCAAAGTGATCAATGAGACATAGTATTACGCTTTTATCCCTAATTTTTGCCTGGACCGCCCTTTCGGGTTTTCAGTCAACCGGGATACCCATTTTTGCCCAAGCCGCCTTTTCAGGTTTTCGACTTGCCGGGTGTACAAATTTTTTTCATTTTCATCCCTTCATTTTGCCCGAACCCTTTTGGTTCGCCGGGAAGCCCTAATTTTTGCCTAGGCATGTCAGCCTAGCGGGTCTTTTTTTTTTCATGCGTAGTATCTTTTTACTATGTCTGCATTAGCGGGGTGAGGAAGGTCGTCACCATCCATGTTGGTCAATATCATTGCTCCTCCTGAGAACACATGTTTGACCACAAATGGCCCTTCGTACGTAGGGGTCCATTTGCCCCTTGGATCACTCTGAGGCAGGATGATTCGCTTGATTACCAGATCCCAAACTCGATATTCCTGTGGTCTGACCTTTTTGTTAAATGCCCTGATCATCCGTTTTTGATACGTCTGACCATGGCAGATAGCAGCAAGTCTCTTTTCATCAATGAGGTTGAGCTGATCAAGTCGTGTCTGGATCCAATCATCTTCGTTCAGATTTGCATCCTTCATTATCCGGAGAGAGGGTATTTGCACTTCGATCGGCAAGACTGCCTCCATACCATAAACCAAAGAGAAAGGAGTTGCCCCGGTTGACGTCCTAGCTGAGGTGCGGTACCCATGTAGAGCGAACGGTAACATCTCGTGCCAATCTTTATAAGTCACTGTCATCTTCTGCACGATTTTCTTGATGTTCTTATTTGCTGCTTCTACAGCCCCATTCATCTTCGGTCTGTAAGGAGAAGAATTATGGTGCTGTATTTTGAACTGCTCGCAGAGCTCAGCGATCATCTTGTTATTCAGATTGGTACCGTTGTCTGTAATAATTCTTTCTGGGACACCATACCGACAGATCAGGTTATGCCGAATGAACCGTGCCACAACAGTCTTGGTTACCGTAGCATAGGAAGCTGCTTCGACCCACTTTGTAAAGTAATCAATCGCTACTAGGATGAAGCGATGCCCATTAGATGCCGTAGGTTTAATCTCACCGATCATGTCTATGCCCCACATTGCAAACGGCCAAGGCGCAGTCAGAACATTCAGGGGAACTGGAGGAACATGCACCTTGTCTGCATAAATCTGGCACTTATGGCATGTCCTAGAATGTTGATAGCAGTCAGCTTCCATTGTGGACCAATAATATCCTGCCCGTAGGATCTTCTTAGCCATTGTATGTCCACTGGAATGTGTACCAAAGGTCCCTTCATGTAGCTCTTCCATGATTCTTTCTGCTTCAGTCTTATCCACACAACGCAGTAAGGTTGAATCATGGTTTCGCTTGTACAAAATGCCGTTGCTAAGGAAGAACTTTGCTGCGAACCTTCTTAGGAACTTCTTATCATTGATAGAGGCCCCTTCAGGGTATTCCTGAGTTTCCAGATATCTCTTCACCTCATGGTACCAAGGCTTCTCAGTCACCAATTCAGTCTCGAGATCGCAACAGTATGCCGGTTCGTCCAGTTTCCAGATGATGATCCGGGGAGCCTCATTATCCCATTTGACCTTGAACATAGAAGCCATTGTAGCTAACGCGTCCGCCAGCTGATTCTCTTCTCTTGGAAAGTGCTCAAAGGTTATCTCTGTAAAGTGGGGGATTAAAGCCAACACACATTCTTTGTAAGGAATCAGGTTTGGATGTTTCGTATCCCACTCTCCTTTGATCTGATTGATCACAAGAGCGGAATCTCCGAAGACACTAGAAACTTGATCCTTAGATCGATCGCAGCTTGAAGACCCATGATGTACACCTCATACTCTGCCATGTTGTTGGTACAATTGAAGCACAGCCGGGCAGTGAGTGGAGTATGAGTACCTTGAGGTGATATGATTATGGCGCCGATACCATTACCCAAAGCATTGGAGGCTCCGTCGAAGTGCATAGACCATCGGGATCCCGGTTCAGGTCCTTCATCCAGTCCAGGTACTTCACAGTCAGTCACAATCATGATGCTTTCATCCAGAAACTCGAAGTTCATTGACTGATAATCATCTACGGCCTGATGTGCCAAGTGGTCTGCCAATACACTTCCCTTGATGGCTTTCTGGGTTGTGTACTGAATGTCGTATTCCGTCAAGATCATTTGCCATCTTGCTATTCTCCCAGACAGAGCAGGCTTTTCGAATATGTACTTTATAGGATCCATTTTTGAGATCAACAAGGTAGTGTGAGTCAGCATATACTGTCTCAGCCGGCGAGCAGCCCATACCAAAGCGCAGCAAGTTTTCTCAAGCAGTGAGTATCGGGTCTCACAGTCGGTAAACTTTTTGCTAAGGTAATAAATGGCATGCTCTTTTCGGCCAGACTCGTCATGCTGCCCCAGCACACACCCCATTGAGTTGTCAAGCACTGTCAGGTATAGTATCAGAGGTCTCCCTTCAACCGGTGGCATAAGGATAGGTGGTTCTTGGAGATACTCTTTGATTTTGTCGAAAGCAGCCTGACATTCATCGTTCCAACGTACTACCTGATCTTTCTTCAGCAGTTTGAAGATTGGCTCACAGGTAGCAGTCAGATGCGAGATGAACCGAGCGATGTAATTCAGACGTCCTAAAAAACCTCTGACCTCTTTCTCTGTCTTAGGAACTGGCATCTCTTGAATAGCTTTAACCTTGGCAGGGTCCACTTGAATACCCTTATCACTTACCACGAAGCCTAGCAACTTTCCCGATCTTACCCCGAAGGTGCACTTGTTCGGGTTCAACCTCAACTTGTATAGTTTCAACCGGTCAAATAACTTCTGCAGATGGTCTAGGTGCTCTTCCTCAGTCTGGGACCTTGCGATCATGTCGTCCACATACACTTCTATCTCGTGATGGATCATGTCATGAAATAGAGCAACCATGGCACGTTGGTAGGTTGCCCCAGCGTTCTTCAACCCGAATGGCATGACTTTGTAACAGAAGGTGCCCCACTGAGTAACAAATGTAGTCTTTTCCATGTCTTCAGGTGCCATCTTGATCTGATTGTAACCTGAAAATCCATCCATGAAAGAGAACACCTTGTGCTGAGCTGTATTATCAACAAGGACATCAATGTGAGGTAAGGGGAAGTCATCCTTGGGGCTGGCCCTGTTCAGATCCCTATAGTCGACGCACATTCTGACCTTACCGTCCTTCTTAGGTACCGGAACCACATTAGCAACCCACTGAGGGTAAGAAGTCACTGCAAGGAACCCGGCATCAAACTGTTTCATGACCTCGGCTTTAATCTTCTCAGACATCTCTGGACGCATCCGACGGACCTTTTGCTTAACTGGAGGACAGTCTTCCTTAGTTGGCAAGTGATGGACCACAATATCGGTATCCAACCCGGGCATGTCTTCGTAGGACCAAGCAAAGATCTCCATATAATCATGCAGCATTTGAGTCAACTGTTGCTTCACGCTGAGCTCTAGGTTGGCACCAATCTTTACCTCTTTCCTGTCTTCTTCAGTACCCAAGTTTATGGTTTCCACTGGCTCTTCATGGGGTTGAATTGCCCTCTCTTCCTGAAGCAACAGTCTTGCAAGCTCGCCAGGCACTTCGCAATCATCTTCACCTTCGTCTTCGGCTAAGTTGATCGGATTTTCGAAGTCATAACTGGCAGTATCAGAGTCGTTACCAGTGAGATCCAGAGTGGATTGAAACCTGTATGAGTGAGTGTGTGTGTAAATACAGCTGTTTTGAAATATATGTAAAGGAAAGAAAGACAGAAAAGGAGCACAAGATTTGCAATGCGAGAAAACGTCCAAGATTTTCATTCATGATATATGAAATGACAATTTATATGCCCTCACAAATGAAACCACGGTGCCTCGGGTAAGACACCGGGCCAAAGAGTTTATTATTGTTTATTACAGATACCAAAAACATAGGAATTCATTACTTAGTAACAAGAGAAACAGATAGATTGTCTTTTGCACTCCAATTGTTAAGTCCACTGTCGGTTTCCGGGTAGATCCAGCTATCAAACTCAGCTTCATCCACCTCGTCTTCATCCCCAATAGCATTTACTCCATGAGCAGGCAGGGGAGCTGTCACTACATTGGGCTTCTCAGATGCCTCAAACTGTACCTCCTTAGCGTCAATAAGATCCTGCAGCTTGCTCCTTAGCGCCCAACAGTCATCAGTGGAATGCCCCGGGCTATCAGAATGGTAAGCACAACGAGCATTCGGGTTGTACTTAGGAGATGCAGTGTTTGGGAACTTCGGCGCTTCTCTGATAGTCACTAAGTTGGTTGAGAGCGACTGTGGCAAGATCTGCGACAAGGTCATACTCAAGCGGGTGAACTCTCTCCGGGGTCTTTCAGCCCTTTGAGGATTGTTTGGCCGGGGGGCGGCAGCAGGCTTAGCAATCATTACCGCACTGACAGATTGGCGGCGCTCAGGTCTCTCTGATCTCTTGGAACCATACACGGCACTAGCCTCCTTCTTGAAGGGTTTCTTCTCAGAACTAGACGATGCACCCTTCGGAATTTTTCCAGACTTTAACCCAGCCTCAATTCTTTCTCCAGTCAGAATCAGATCAGTGAACCCAACAGAAGAATTCCCGATAAGATGGTTGAAAAATGGCCCAGATAGAGTCCCCAAGAACATGTCTACCAACTCCTGATCAGTCAACGGAGGCTGCACCCTGCCAGCCAGGTCTCTCCACTTCTGAGCGTACTCCTTAAAACCTTCACTTGAACCTAACGACATACCCTGGAGTTGGGTACGTGTAGGGGCAAGGTCGGCATTATATTGATACTGCTTATAGAAAGCAGTAGCCAACTCCTCCCAGTTACGAACCTTGGTCCCATCCAGCTGATAGAACCATTCGAGATGAGTCCCTGAAAGACTCTCCTGGAAGAAGTGGATCCACAAATTCTTATCCGCAGAGTACGGTTGAATTTTCCGAACATAGGACCTGAGGTGTAGCTTGGGACAAGACGCCCCGTCATATTTAGAGAAGGATGGTGCTTTGAACTTCCGAGGAATAATCACACCAGTAGACAAACCCAGATCTCCAAAATCCAGCCCAGGTACCTGTTGAATCTCCATAGCATTCAACCTATCCTCCAGTTGCTTGTATATGTCTTCTGCAGGAGGGTACTGCTCTTCATCAAAATCAGTCTCGTTGTCGGAGACTACCGGACTAGGAACCCTTGCTTCTGCCTGAGGAGGACTCTTGCCAACAGAAGAACCAGCCTCTTCCTGCTGCAGAGCATTGCCAAACCTTCGGCCCGAGTTGAACAGAACATTTCTTCTCTTCTTCTTCTTCTCCTTCTTCAGGAGCATAGCCTTCAGCTCTTCTTGGCCTTGAGCCAAACCCTTGATTAATTCCTGAAACTGCGCATTCTGCGCCTGAAGAGCCTTGATGGATGTCTCAGTTGATGACGAGTCGGGATTCATGATGCTGAAATAAACAGCGAAGAACTGTAAGCAACCTGAAAAGAGGAAAAACCTGGTATGCACATGATGTATGAAATGCGTATGAATTATGTTTTCAAAGACAATCGGGAATCAACTTTGTAAACAAAAAGGAACACACTTCATTAAATTCAACTTTGAAACTGAAATTATTCAACAGGTTGCCCTTAGGCGTTACATGAAAGGAAATACTGAAAAGGAAATAAAACTGTAAAAGCACATTGGGAGCTCCTTATTGATCCCATGGTCTCCTCTTCTCAGTACGGATGTAGGCATTCATAGCTCGCTCATTCTCCAACTGCTTTGTCAGCTTCTGGATCTTTGATTCCTGCTCGTTGAACTTTTCCCGGTAAGAATCCCGCTCTTCTCGCAGTTGCGACCAAGATCTCTTCAATGTCTCATAATCAGTAGGTATCTGAGGAGGAAGGACAGTTGGAGGAACACCGTCTTTGTCAAGACACTCAAGAATGACGGGTCTGACAGCTTCATACGGCATACCTAACTTCTGAGCACGGATGCGAACCCATTTGTAGTAGGCTTCCATAGGTAAAGAAGTCTTGGGCCCTAACTCTTGTGGGTCAGCCTTATGAACTTTGTCCCAAGCCTTGATGAACCTACGATGCAACTCGTCACTATCCACCTGAAATTCAAAACTGATGTGAGGCACTAACATCTCATGGGGACCTGCTCTTCTTGCTCTTCCAAACTGACGGAGTGCTAGACATGGATTGTAAGAGATCCCTCCTTGGGTACCAATCAGAGGAACATTAGGGTATTCCCCGCATCAATCAATAATAGCTATCTCATCCAAACCTCTGCAAGTCCAAATGATGTCTTTATCGGTGAGAGACATTAACCTATGAGCCCAACCTCTTCCTTGATTCTTCAGTACGAACTTAGGGAGGTGTGAAATAAACCACCTCACCAACAAAGGGATACAACACCATAGGGTTCCTCGCCTTCGGGTAGTACGGGCATGAAGTTGTTGCAAGATGTCACCCAAGAGAGTGGGCACAGGATTCTGAGACATAAAGATCCTTATGGCAGTGACATTGATGAAGTTGTCAGGATTAGGAAACAGGACTAACCCATAGATTAGGAGAGCCAAGATGTCTTCATATGCCCTAAAGTCCAGGTCACTCCAGAAACTGTTAGCCTTACCAATCAGAAACTTGGCCAAGAAACCCTTAACTCCGCTTCTAGTCACCCAATTGTCTGTTACCTCTTGATGGGTCAAAGGAAGAGCTGCAGCAACATCCTCAAGCCTGAGGGTCTTTTCCCAACCAGTAAAGGGAGTCTGATCCAAGATAGGGATACCAAGCAAATCAGAGAACTCTTCCAGGGTAGGGACCAGCTGGAAGTCTTGAAAGGTGAAGCACTGGTACAGAGGGTCATAGAACTGGGTCAGAACACTCATCAACTGTTGATCCCGTTTTGCAGTGACCAAACTGAGAAGAGAACCATGCCTCTGGATGAAGGAAGTGGTATTTGGGATTCCGCTAACCAACTCATCAAGCAACTCAGGTGAACGAACAAAGTTGAACCGGATAGTATTCCTTCGCACAGGCATCATAATGTCCTACAAAACAGAGCAAAGGTGAAACCCTCTTGTCTTTGAAATGGTCAGTCCTTATGCAGGATGTATGCAATGCTCATGATGCTATGATGTTATGATAAAGCACACCACATATAGATACAGAGGCAAACATGGTAAGGCACACAAGTCACACAAGGCAAGCCCCTAAAGTTTAGGCCAGCATGAGGTCTAGGTACTACCCTCTTTCAGTTTGTTGGTTCATACCTGTCCTAATCAAAAGTAACCGGGTTCTTAGAGGGTCCCAATATCATTGACTACCCTCAATCGGTCATAACTCCAGCATCGCAATCTTTTCTTGCGGCCAGAACCATCACGAGAGTTTAGCCTCAATGGGCGTAGCATACTGCTACAATTCTAAAGGCCAAGTTGTGTCAATTAAGGTTCTAAGGTTGTTGGTGCTTAATGACTCCTTAGAAGACCCATATTCTCCTCGTTGCGACACAAGGGATATCGGTACAAACCAAGGTGCCACACCAACGTAGCCACTGCTTCACCTGTGTCGGTCTACGCCGGACAGGTCCCTCACAGCTTATGCTACCTAAACAGGGTATCCCCAGATCCGAGTTAGGATCTATAGAACTCCGATGCAACCCACAATAGTAAAGCAAGCAAATCAATACAATTGAAAACACAGTTATGAACTAGCCCTAAGGTACACCTTGTGATCGGTGGATCTGGAACTGACTGTTTAACGCTGATTCGCGAAATGTCGCGGAAGCAAGAGTCGCCACCGTCTTTTATTTTCTCCAAATGGAAAGGACAAAAGCACAGAAAAATTCCTTAAAGAGATTGCTCTCGGTTCGGGAGGTAGGTTATAGAAAGGGAAGGTGTTAGCACCCTTTCTATCCATGGTTATCCATGGGCTCTTAGATACTTGCTCACTTGTGTTTTCAAAAATGGTTTGTTTGCTTTTCAACTGTGGGTTTTAAAAAGTTTCTTTGAAAATTTCAGTTCGACTCTTGTATCGGTCCTCAAGAGTGTTTGAAAAATTGCTTTCGAAAGCTTTTTGAAAAGGTGTCGGTGTGAAAAGTATTTTTTGAATTTGTTTTGAAATTAGAGCAAGTATCTACGAGAACCTACCTACCCTAAGGAATTCGTCTGTGTAAATGTCCTTTAAAGTAATGCCATCCCACCATTGAGAGGTAGGTAGCACCACCGTTGGAGGTGTTCGGGTCAATTCGATTATAGGGACATGGCGATCACCAGAGCAATAGGAAGACACCTTAGAAGCTACCCTCATGCCAGGTTCCCGGATCATGAGGACTTACTAAGACATCCTCTACTCGACGATCACCTTTCGAGGCAAGGCAACAGTGAGGCGTACCCTAGGGGTGGTGTGTGATTTGTGTGTCGTTTTCATTTGCATTTTATCTTGTCATGTTATTGGTGTTCTACGCTTGATTTTATTTTATCCATACATTCTTTCATGTCATTTGTTAACAGTTAAAAGTATTGCGGGAAAAGTAAATTCTAAGCTATTACAAGAGGCGCGGGTCCACATCACCAAAATTAACCAGGACCCGATTTGACAGAAAATAAAGAAGTAAAGAGAAAAGAATTAAAAGTGCGAGAAGTAATTTACATGGCTTCGGGAGAGGTACATAATTATTTAGATGACATAAAATAAATATGCGAATAAATAAGAAATTAAGAACGAGGGCGTTGGACCCTTTTGCAAAAATTAAATTAATAACGGAGTTAATTAATTAAAAGAGGAAGAACTTGTTTTTTGGTGTTTTTTAGTATTTTAAGATTTAATAGAAAAAATTAATTGCAATTAAACGCTAACCCTAATTCTATTTTATTTTAACTTGTTAAGAAAATATTGAAGTTTTTAATCTAAATTAAACCTAATTTTTACATGCAAATTTGATTATAAAAATAAATAAAATAAATATTTAATTATTTGAAAGAAAAATAACAAGGGTGAAAAATTATTAATTAAACCCTAGTTCTACATTTTTTAGGTTTTTATCAAAAGAATTAAAATTAACCTAATTTAAAACTAAATTTAATTACATGCAAATTTATTCATGAAAATATTAAAACAAAAATATTTATTATTTAATTCTTTTTCTGATTTTTTATGATGTTTTATATTTTTTGTGAAAATAAGGAATTAATTAAAGACAATAATCAAAAGAAAATAAATAAAAAAAACAATAAGAAAAACATAAAGAAAGTGAAAAAATTGCAAACCAAGGGGGGTTCAGATCCCAAATTAGGAGGAATTCTATAGCAATCCAGGCCCACTCAAATTGATGGCCTCTTTGACTTTTCAGGACACGTATACACGCGTTGACCAGGGTGTATGGTGTTCTCCAACCCAGGGCCTTTGATCTGATGCTCCAAGACGCGTGTACGCTGGATTCTGATGGTGTATCATGGACTATAACGTAGGCGCTGCATGTGAACGTTAAATGACAAATAACATAGAAATTATTGAAGACCTGGGGCTCGAACCCAGGTCAGGAATGTTACCAATAGCCTTGCTCACCACTAAGCCATTCCACGCGTTTTGATATATAATAAACAAACAAATATAATAAAAGAAAACAATCCCTTAATGCCTTCAGCGCGCGAATTTTTGAACTGGCCTATCACGTCTTGCCACCACACCATCTTCTTCATCGTGTTTTATTTTTCCTGAAACAATAACAACATAAGCAACGGTTTTCACGCGTTGCTGAAAGTACCATATGAAAAAATAGCGAATAGGCCATAAGGCCTCATAAATTGATCGCGAGTGCTGGTTTCTATTCGTCCAAACGCGTTGAATCCAATGGCCTTGGTCTCAACCTCCAATTTTGCCTTATTTCAAAAGCCCTAATTCTAAGGTTGAAGAACCCTAAATGTCAACAATGGCATCTTTGCATACAACACATAAAAACGCAATTAGTTCACATGGTAAGCATCAGAATGCATCATTGAATAAGAATACATAAACTAAATGTCATGGAAATGCCTCAAAATTAAGATACGAGTATGCAATTTTATGAGAAAAATTTGGATTCTGTACAGCGATTCTTGAGGTTTGGATGACTGTTTTTGATTGGGAATCGTCCAATGATGCTTGAGGAAGCTAATGAGATGAGAATCGTGCTTTGAATCAACCTGTAAAGATGATTTCAGAATTGACTTTTTTTGAGAAAAATTTCAAGTTTGGTTATGGCTTTGTTGAGCTGCTGCGTGTGTCTTTGCATTAGGGTTGTGATTAGGCTTTTGTACTGAATGCATTAGGTCAAGAAACTTGCTCAAAATCTCTTGCAATCATGGTTTGAAGATTTGATTTTTTCACTATGATTTCCATATTTTTTTCCATGTGTTTTTGGTTCAAATCATATCCAATTGCTCCAATTCTTTCCATATTGACTTATGCACGAAATCTTGAGAATAAAACAAGTACAAAAAGATTTGTTAGGTTAAGTTAAATATTTTTCACATATTTAATTGATTTAAGTGAATTATTATAAATAAAAATTCAAATAAATAAATAAAAAATGAGAAAATACTTCCCTTTGGGCCAAGTGGTCGTGCACATGCTTGGAATGATGAATTGTGGAAGAAAAATGGGCCCATTAGCAATTTTAGGTCATTTGAATCAATGTTGACTTTTCAAAATATCCAAAAATTTCCCAACTTCTACAAGGCATAACTTGCTCAATTTTTAAGCTTTTCTCATGTTCTTGGACATTTTGGAAAGGGCTTTGAGTCCTCTAACCAATGCCTTTGGTCCCATGTCATTTTTATTTACCAATCTCAAGTTATGGCCTTTGACTTAAAGTCCCTTTTTGTTGACTTTTGAAAATGACCTATAATGTTGAAATTGATAACTTTTTGTGAGAGCATTTCTTGGACTTGAAGTATGAAGATGAGTTGTAGGAAATGTCTTTCTCTTCAAAATGAGCTTTGGATGGAATTTTTCTGATAATCCATGTGAAAGTTATGCCCTGGTCAATTTCAGTTGACTTTTTCAGCTGTCCAAATAAGGAAACTTTTGCATCTTGATGATTTCTGAGCCAAATTTTGAGAATCATGATCAAGCATTGATCAAATGATGTTTGTGGCTTCAAAATGATATGTTGACCAAAAATTTGAACTTTTGACTGTCAAATGACCATTTTGCCCCTACAGTTGACTGTAGTGCAATTTAGGGTTTTGACTATGCAATTTTGAGCTGAATGTCTTGAAACTTGGTATGAGGATGCTTGACCATATTTGTAGGCATATGATACTTAATTGGGCCCTTGAAAACTTCCTTTTCTTGATCAGAACACAAACCCTAGTTTTGACTGTATGGGAGACCTTTGCACTGTGCAACCCTTGGGGAATCTTGAGACTTGATTTGGCAATTTCTTGAAGAATATGGGAGGGCAAATTTTGGGGTACAACACACCTCACTTTAAGTTTGGTCCCCAACAGAGTCGCCAGTTCTGTGATCGGTGGATCTGGAACTGACTGTTTAAAGCTGGTTCGCGAAATGTCGCGGTAAGCAAGAGTCGCCATCGTCTTTTATTTTCTCCAAATGGAAAGGACAAAAGCACAGAAAAATTCCTTATAGAGATTGCTCTCGGTTCGGGAGGTAGGTTATAGAAAGGGAAGGTGTTAGCACCCTTTCTATCCATGGTTATCCATGGGCTCTTAGTTACTTGCTCATTGTGTTTTCAAAAATGGTTTGTTTGCTTTTCAACTGTGGGTTTAAAAAGTTTCTTTGAAAATTCCAGTTCGACTCTTGTATCGGTCCTCAAGAGTGTTTGAAAAATTGCTTTCGAAAGCTTTTTGAAAATGTGTTGGTGTGAAAAGTATTTTTGATTTTTGTTTTGAAATTTAGAGCAAGTATCTAGAGTCGTCTACCTACCCTAAGGAATTCGTCTGTGTAAATGTCCTTTAAAGTAGTGCCATCCCACCATTGAGAGGTAGGTAGCACCACCATTGGAGGTGTTCGGGTCAATTCGAGGTTCGGGACATGGTGATCACCAGAGCAATGGGAAGATACCTTAGAAGCTACCCTCATGCCAGGTTCCCGGATCATGAGGATTTACTAAGACATCCTCTACTCGACGATCACCTTTCGAGGCAAGGCAACAGTGAGGCGTCCCCTAGGGGTGGTGTGTGATTTGTGTGTCAGATTCATTTATTTTTGTCTTTTGTGAAAGTGATCTATGCGTTTATTTTTATTTTAGGCCATTCATTCTTGCATGCATTTTAATTAACAGTTAAAAAGATGCGGAAATTAAAAGTTCTAAACTATTACAAAGGCGCGGGTCCACATCGCCAAATTTAATCCAGGACCCAGTTTGACAGAAAATAAAGAAGTAAAGTGCGAGAAAATTAAAAGGTTACATGGCCTTGGGAGAGATACATAAATATTACAAAGAAATAAAATAAATATGCGAATTAATAAGAAATTAAGAACGAGGGCGTTGGACCCTTTTGCAAAAATTGAATTAATGATGGAGTTAATTAATTAAAAAAGAAAGAACTTGTTTTTTGGTATTTTTTAGTATTTTAGGATTTAATAGAAAAAGGAATTAATTAAAATAAATACTAACCCTAATTCTAGTGGCTTTTAATTTATTAAGAAAATATTGAATTTTAACCTAAATTAACCCTAATTTTTATATACAAATTTAATTATGAAAATAAATAAAATAAATAATATTACTTATGAAAGAAAAATAGAAAGGATGAAAAATTATTAATTAAACCCTATTTCTACATTTTTTAGATTTTTATTATGAAAAGTATTAAAATTAAAACCTAATTTACACTAAATTTAATTATATACAATTTATTTATGAAAATACTCAAAATAAAATATTTATTATATTTTTGCTCTTTTCTGACCTTTATGTGTATTTTATATTTTTTGTGAAAATAATTAATTAATTGATTAAACACAATAATTAAAATAAAATAGAAATAATGAAAAAAGAAAATATTTTAAAATGGCAAACCTAGGGGGTATCAGTCCCCAAAGTGGAGGTTCAGTCCAAGAATTCTGGCCCATTTAGCAAAGCCTGGTGGACTTTTTGAGTAACATGTGGCGCGTTGACTGGGACTCACCATGTGTCTCAATTCTTAGCCTTGTGATTGATGAAGCTGGACGCGTGGACGCTTGATTAGGAAGGTGTATGGTGCGCTCCAGTCTTGAAACTGCATGTGAACATGGATTGCAAAATAATATGGGAAATAATGAAGACCTGGGGCTCGAACCCAGGTCATGTACTTTGTCACCACTACGCCTTGCCACTGAACCAACTCACGCGTTTTGATATTCAAATAACACAAAAATAACATAAAGCAAAAATATGGGTTAGTGGAGTTCCAGCGCGAAAATTCAAATTGCCCAATCATTGGCTGCCACTGCATCATCTTCTTCGTTGGATTTCCTGAAACAAATTGACAAACATTTAACGGGGGTTTTAAACCCCCTCAAAATATGCTGATTTCAATAATAGCGATTAGGCCATGTGGCCTCAGAAATTTGGCGCGATGGTCCTAATCTTTTCGTCCCAACCTGCTGATTTCGTTCATGGCATTGTTATGTCTCAATTTTATAGGAATGGAAAACGCCCAAATCAAAAACATTGGAACCCTAGGTATCTCTAATGGCGAATCCTCATATAGGGCATGAAACTTCAATCAAACTGTGCAGTTAGTTTGTAAACATCATCCTAAACACGAAAACAACAACAAAATATGTTAAAAATGCATGGATAATGGAAAACGATTTTGGAATTTTCTCTACCAATTTCAGTGATGACTTCGCGTTTTCTTGAGTATGGGGCTTAGTTTTTGATTGGAATATGTCCTATGATCCTTGAGGAAGCTAATGGAATAGGTTTTGAAGCTTGTATCACCCTGCAAGTGAGTTTTCAGAATTGAGTTTTTTGAGAAAAAGTATGAGTTTTGTTTTCCTGGTTTCTGAGCAGCTGCGTGTGTAATGGCATTAGGTTTATATTCAGGCTTATGTAATGAACCAATTAGGTCAAGAAAATTGATCAAGATCTTTTGTATTCATGGCTTTGAAGATTTGATTTTCAAGCATTATTTTTTCAATCTTTTCCATGCATTTTTGTACCAATTATGATCCAATCAAATTGATTCTTTCCAATCTTAACCATGCACGAAATATTGAAGGCATATCATGCATAAAAAGATTTGAAATAGTAGGTTAAATATTTTCCATGTATTTAATTTGATTTAAATGAATTATTATAAATAAAAATTCAAATAAATAAATAAAAAATGAAGAAATACTTCCCTTTGGGCCAAGTGGTCGTGCACATGCCATGGATGATGAATTATGGAAGAAAAATGGGCCCATTAGCAATTTTAGGTCATTTGAATCAATGTTGACTTTTCAAAAATACCCAAAAATTTCCCAACTTCTACAAGGCATAACTTGCTCAATTTTTAAGCTTTTCTCATGTTCTTGGACATTTTGGAAAGGTCTTTGAGTCCTCTAACCAATGCCTTTGGTCCCATGTCATTTTGATTTACCAATCTCAAGTTATGGCCTTTGACTTAAAGTCCCTTTTTGTTGACTTTTGAAAATGACCTATAATGTTGAAATTGATAACTTTTTGTGAGTGAATTTCTTGGAATTGAAGTATGAAGATGAGTTGTAGGAAATGTCTTTCTCTTAAAAATGAGCTTTGGATGGAATTTTTCTGATAATCCATGTGAAAGTTATGCCCTGGTCAATTTACAGTTGGCTTTTCCAGCTGTCCAAATAAGGAAACTTTTGCATTTTGATGATTTTTGAGCCAAGCTTTGAGAATCATGATCAAGCATTGATCAAATGATGTTTGTGGCTTCAAAATGAGATATTTTATCAAAAATTTGAACTTTTGACTGCCAAATGACCATTTTGCCCCTACAGTTGACTGTAGTGCAATTTAGGGTTTTGACTATGCAATTTTGTGCTGAATGTCTTGAAACTTGATATGAGGATGCTTGACCATATTTGTAGGCATGTGGGACTTGATTGGACCCTTGGAAACTTCATTTTCTTGGTCAGAACCAAAACCCTAATTTTGATTGTTCAGGAGGCTCTTACACTGTGCAACCCTTGGGGAGATTTTGTAGCTTGACTTGGCAAATCTTTGAAGAATATGGGAGGGCAAATTTTGGGGTACAACACATATGTTTATTGCCGATGTTTCGCCATCACACATGTTTGTTATCCTACTTTGATTCTCAATATCATTGTTAGGTATGATGTTTTATCATCTGAATTGTTGATGTCTTACTATCTTTGCCATGCTATCTTGATATCTTTTAGTCGATGTTTCACCATCACAAATGTTTGTTGTCGATGTTTCGCCATCGTACATGTTTGTTATCCTACTTTGATTTTTGATATCAATGTTAGGTGTAATGTTTTATCGTCTTGTCTGATATTTTGCTATCATTCTGACATTTTATCATCTTATCTGATTTTGTGTTACCATGTGATGTCTTGTCATCCCTTTTTGTTAATTTATCATCATTGTTGATATTTTTGTCGTTCCATCTGATGTTTCGCCATCTTGACTGTTTCTTTTCTTTTTAACTAAAAAAATACAAACCAACCAAAATATATGAGCCGAACTATGGCTGCTCTGATTCCTTAAAAGGGATACGTAGAAATTGTGGTAGGGCCCGAACGAGCACAACTTTTATTTTTCCTACTATATTTTCTCCTTTCTTTTGCATGCATTCCCTCCTTGCATCTTCCTTTTTAGCTTTTAAGCTTAGTCATAGATTTTACACACCCTTAGATTAGACAACAAGAGTGGATACCGTAGAGTACTACGGGCATGTGGGGTGTTAATACCTTCCCCTCACGTAACAAACTCCATTAGCCGATCTCTCAGTCGAAAGACTGTGATTTCACCCTCTTCAGGTTTTCTCGATGTTTACCTTTCACTTTCGGTGGGATAAAAGACGTTCGGTGGCGACTTTATTGATTTTTTATAAGATGACGGTTCAGCTGGTTGTTTCAGTCATCTATTGATCTCCTTATGTGCGAGAGACACTCATTGGGATATCGTCAATTGATGCACACTCCTGATAAGTGAAGGTAGCCATTGCGGTTTTGATGTTCCTTGGCCTTTTGATGGATAACCATTGTTGTATCCTTAAATGCACACTCCTGATGAGTTCTGAACGCTCGATCATAACTTAACACTACCCTGCCCCGGATTAAAAATGAGGGTTTTTTATGAATAGAAAAAGAAACTCCTACCTCATGGTTCAAAGGGGTTAACGAGGGTTTCAGTCCCTTGGTGTTTGAGGATTTGAAACAATGCATGTACATCGTTAATAGGGTTTTATTCAAAAGCATACAACCAAATATTTTACATTTTAAATTCATCATACTCCCTCCAATCTATGCCTAGGCAAGAGAATGGGTAACAAGTTGGTATCACGATGCAAAAATCAATTTAAAATTGAAAACAAATATGAGTGAAACGAATGGGTTTCTTCAAGACATACATACTCATTGTACTAAGATAATCATTCAAATGTAAACAAGTTCTTACATGAAAATAATGCATTGATAAATAAAAAAAGACTACAAATGAAAAAGCATTAAAATGGCAATAAAATGGTAAGGCTATTCATCCTTAACCTCCAGGGCATCCTTCAATCAAACTCTCCAAAGTTCATACTTGCTTGAGTAGTGGGTTAACATCTTTGAAGGATAAGATACCACTTTTTTTTATCAACTTTTGTACTTTTATCTTTGTCATACGGTGGCAGAACCGACTGTTATTATGATTTTTCATTTGTGTTCGCAAATGTTGCGGTAAGCAAGAGTCACCACTGACTTTTCTTTTATCCAACAAAGGAAAGGGTGAAAAGAACAGAAAAAGACCTTTTTGAGAATTTTCTGAGTAAGGGGGTAGATTATGGAAAGGGAAGGTGTTAGAACCCTTTCCATCCGTAGTTATCTACGGGCTCTTAGATGCTTAGATCATTTTAAAAGTACCTTGTGTTTTGTGTGTTTTGAAAAATGTTTTGGAATGCCTTAGTGCGGCGATTTTCTTTGTGATAACTCTTGTATCAGTCCTCAAGAGTGTTGACAAAGCAAATGTTTCTGAAAGTTGTTTTTGAAAAGTGTAAGTGTAAAAAGAGTTTGTTTTGAGAAAGCATCTAACAACTATCTACTTGTACTCGAAAAGGTCATTCTTTTCCTCCTATCCATTAGGTAGTGCTATCCTACTATTAGTGAGTAGGTAGCCCTAGTCATTGGATGTTTGAGGGACACTCGAAGGGACGTTATGGTCACGAAGGCAACTTGACAAGGAATTTTAATAACTGTCCTAAAGTTCTAAGATCACTTTTTATTGAGGAAACGTCGAGAGGGTCATCGAGGGACTTGCGATCTTTCAAACTAGAGGAAAATCACTAAAACTTCTCACGTTTTGAGAATTGTGACCGTTTTCTGAAGGCAACTGAAGTGGGATACCCTAGAGGTGTGCATGTGCAATTGTATTATGTTTCGTTTATTTTTATATTTTTTGTTAGATTTTCTAGCGTTTGATTCTAGTCTTTCCCATACAATCCTATTAATCATACATCTAGCAGATAATATAAAAAGCAGTAAAAAAATGCAGAAAGTAAGGGTCCTACGCTATTACAACCAAATCGAAAGACAAGAAAAATGTAAAGAAAACAAAGAACAAAATAAAGATGAGAAAATGAATTCTTCGATCCAGGCCATGGACTCCTTCGATTCACCTTCCTTTGGCCTTCTTTCGGTTGGGCTTAAGAGTTGACGTGAGAAAGCTTCAATTTGCACCTTTTCCTGCCTCTTTCGATTGAGTTTGGGAATGGTATGGGAAAACTTAAATTTCAGCCTTCTCTACTTCTTTCGATTGAGTCAGGGAGTGGGCATGAGCAACCTTCGATTTGCACCTTCTATATTTCTTTCGATTGAGCCTGGGAGTGGGCATGAGCAACCTTCGACTGCAAACTCCTCTGCTTCTTTCGATTTATAATATGAAGTAACATTGACATGCGGAGCATCATGAGTGCATATCCTTTGTTCACACTCTTTTTGTCTTTCGTTTGAATCTGTACAGGTTAGTTCCAATAAGAAAAGAAAATAAACCATGACGGAAGAAACGAAGAACATAACTAAGAGGCTATCTACATATTATGCTGAAACGAAGAACATAACTAAGAGGCTATCTACATATTATGTTGAAACGAAAAGTAAGTAAAGGGCTATTTACATGTCATGCTAAAACGAAAGATGCAAGGTCAAGGGGACTTACCTTGATTAAAACTACAACTTGTGTGGGGGACTAGAGTTGCTGGATGCTCTTGGATTCGAAAGGAGAGAGAGCAAGTGTGGTGTGATCTTATTAATTTTTGAGAGTCTTTGGTGTGCTTCTTTTAGGTTGTGTATGCGTGTAAAATAATATGTGTGTATGGTTCCCTGGGCTTATGTCTCCAGTGTGTGTGCGTATGTATATGGTCTCCTCCTCTTTTTCATCCTCCCTTCTAAGCTTGCTAGTGTGCTCCTTATATATAGGGGATGAAGGGGACAAAAGAACAAAGGAATAAACAACCATTAAGTTGGTGTTTTAAAGTCCATGGATGTCCCTTTGAAACTTTTCCAAAGACATGGTTTCCTGTCCCTTTTTGAATTTGCTATGAACCTGGACACCTTTGACTTTCGAATACCTTCAGTCCCTGCCCTTCCACTGGACCTCTTGTATATCCTTCGAATGAGCGTTTTGAATGTTTCTTCGAATGGATCTTTTATGTACCCTTCGAATGGGCCTTTTGAATGTTTCTTCTAATGGATCTTTTGTGTACCCTTCGAATGGGCCTTTTGTTGCCTCCTTCAAATGAACTTTTTGAGTGCTTTTCAAATAGTCCATATGTATGCCTTGTGCCCTCTTCGAATGGGCCACCAATGTGTTTTCTTCGAATGGGCCTTTGGAGTACTCTTTCGAAGGGGTCATATCGTGTGTCATAGTGCAGAAACTATGTTGAGGGATCTTGGCCTTGTGCATTGAAAGCAAGCATAAAGGAAGTCTTTGCCTTGTGCATTGAAGGCAACTATAGAAGAAATCGTTGCCCTTGTAAATCCAAGACAAGTCTGAGGAAGCCTCTTCCTTGTGGATCGAAGGCCGGTTGGGGGAAGCCTTTGAGTTAGCGAATCCAAGGCAAGCATGAAGAGGCCTTTACCTAGTGAGTCGAAGGTTTCACATAGAGGCCACTGCTGGTGAATCGAAAGGGACTTATAAGGGGTTCCTACCTTGTGAATCGAAGGCAAGCCTGAAGTAGCTAATGCACAGTCGAAGCCTTGTGAACCAAGCTTGGTCGAAGGAGGCCCAATGCTCCATCAAAGATATTGTGAAATCAACTTGATCGAAGAGGGGGCCAGCGTTCAATTGAAGTTGGTGAGTCAAGCTTGTATTGAAGGATTTAGATTCCCAATCGAAGCTTACTAATCAAGGCATGATCGAAGAGTGCAAAATTCCTAATCGAAGTACTTTGTCCCAATGCCAATCGAAGACATCTTGTTTATCCTCAAAAAATTTACATTTTCTTTAAGCAATTGTTTGTAACCAACCATGTAGGAGACAATATTGTAAATCATGGGATGGGAAATTTTGGGGTACAACAATCTTCAATGGAAAACAATTCTCAATGTCATTCCCAGGGGCGCCTTGGTGAAAATCACATAAAGCATCATCCTTGTACCACCAAGGAATTACTTCTAGGATAGCTGGCGGTGATCTTGTCTGATCCAATTTCTTCTGTAACAAATTAGACAATAATTCAGCATACGTCATAGGAATTGGGTCAAACTGATCCTTCTTCTGCGTATAACTTTGTTGATTGTGCTGCTGATGAGCCTTTTGAGCTGGGACCACAAGAGTTGGATTAACCATCGGACTAACAGAAGCAACTTGTTGATTCCTATTATGAGATCTCCCTTGCCTACCACGAGATCTAGCGTAGGAGTCTTGCTCTTTCTTTTTGGAAGAACTATCACCATACTTCTTAGCACCATTTGATGAGTCCCCATCTTTGGATAAACAACCTTCACGGACAACTTCCTCTAAACGGACTCCCATGCCTACAATTTCGGTGAAATCACTTGGTGCACTTGCAACCATCCTCTCATAGTAAAATGAACCAAGGGTTTTTAGGAAAACCTTAGTCATTTCTTGCTCTCCCATTGAGGGTACCACTTAGGCAGCAACCTCACGCCAACACTGCACATACTCTTTAAACGACTCTTTATCCTTCTGAGCCATCGCCCTTAATTGATTGCGGTCAGGCGCCATAAACATGTTATAATGTTTCACAAAAGCTTCACCCAAGTCATTGAAAGTGCAGATATTGCTACAGTCCAATCCCATATACCATTTCAAAGCAGCACTAGTTAAACTATCCTGGAAGAAATGGATAAGCAAGTGTTGGTCATCAGTATGAGTGGAAATTCTTCTAATATACACCACCAGGTGATTATGGGGACAAGAGTTGCCCTTGTACTTCTCAAATTCTGGAACCTTAAACTTCGCTGGCACTTTCACATTAGGAACTAAGCAGAGGTCACTGACATTCTGTCCGAATAACTATTTCCCTCGAAGAGCCTTCACTTCTCTTTGCATCTCATTGAATTGATCCTAAAAATCATCCAATCGGTCATAAAAGCCAAAACTTTCACTTGGTGGAGTAGCCGAATGATAAACTTCATCATTAATAACAAGCATAACATTCACTGTAGGGGGCACAACATGATGAATCTCATTATTGGCAACATGATTAACATGTACCATAAAAGGTGCAGAAACAATATCAGTTTGAGTAAATAGAGTAACTTGAGCAGCATGATTGTAACCTTCTGGCATGAAGTTCTCAGACATTCCCCATGGGTAACCTTGAGGCATATGGTATTAAGCAGCAGTAACTGGAGTAAAAGAGATGGGACCTGACAGAACTTTGGAAATAACAGTCATTTGTTGTGGCTGAGAAGCATGAGGAGACATAGGAAGAGGTGTGGCTGATTTTGAGCAACCACCAACGATTCTACCAAAGAACTCAGGTTGGCCATACCAGCTCTCAAAGCAGTAACTTCTTTGCGCCTCTCACAATTATCTTGTTTAATATTTTCCATCTTATTCCTAGAATTAGCATGAGTATTGTAGCGATGAGACAACTTACGAACTGAACGAAGCAGAGAAAATAGTAAGACACCTGGGTATGAACAGGAATGCAAAAAATATGTGCAAAAATTATGCATGATATGCAATACATATGATTTTTTGTGTTTATCCAAGGAACTCAAATAATTATAGACAATTACAGATATTATAGTACTAACATATTTGGAAATATTGAAAAATTCATTTTAACAATAACTTCGGTCTGGATTACAACTTTTAATACAAGTTTCAACAATCCCCAATATAAGAGAATAAAGATATAGACTAAAAATCCTAAGGAGCCAAAGTTGATGAAGATCTCTCCACACACTGACGCTTTCCCCTGAGTCTTGCAAACTCAGCCTTCAACTACTCATTCTCTAATGCATATTTGTCGGTGACTTCTTTCCAATTACTAGAATCAGAAAATGAATGACTGGGACCTAGCTGAGCTCTAGAGGAAAAAAATCATGTATCTTCTCCATCATCTCCACAGCATGAGTCTCAAGAATCTCGATCAAGTCATCCTTATCTTTCAATTCTGTTGAGTAGGACACCTCAAAAGTTTTGTACTTATTCTTCCATGCTTCCTTCTCTTGCTGCATCCTAACCATGGAAAGCTGAAGTTCTTCCACATCATCTAAGAGAGGAGGAGTGGTCCTTTTAAACATATCAGGTATAGGTTCTTCACGAGAATAAGGCATCTTCAACTGAATTTCCCTTGCTTGTACCAAAAGGAGACGAGGTTCTAAGGAAACAACTCCTCTTGGTCCTAAATATTTTCTTCCCTTTCTATGAATATGGCACCAAGCCTTCTCAATCTCTTTCTTAGCTTCCTTGTGATCTTTTCCCTCTTTGAGAAAGAAACGACTCAGATGAATGTTATTTGGCTTGTCTCTCATCGGGTATTCAAGTGGACGAAGCCCAAGAACAAGATTGTAATTAATTCCTCCCTTTGTTCCAAGAAGAGGCACATTGGGGAAACTACCATAATTGTCAATGATCTCCACATCATAATAAGCTTGATGATACCAAACAATGTCATAATGAGTGAGAGCCATAATCTTTGAGTCCCAATGAGGTTCCTCATTGATATCCCAAAAAGCAATAGTCTGAGGTAAGTGAGAAATAAACCACTGATATAACAATGGTGTGCAACAAATGATCATCCCTCCCTGATAGAAATTCCAAATATGGATGGAATAATAAGTATCTCCTAGCAATGTAGGGACTTAATTCCCAATCAGAAAGATCCTAATGGCATTAACATCTACAAATTTGTTGATGTTAGGAAACAAGAACAACCTATAGGCAAGCAAAGCAAAGACAACCTCGAAAGCAGCTGTACTCTTCATCTTGACGAAGTAATGAGCTTTCTCCAATAAAAATTGAGCAGGTAAACCCCTGATTCCTCCTTTCATACTCATGTTAGCCTCAATATCAAACTTCTTCAAATGAGTCATGGTAGAAATCTCATGATACTTGGGCTCTCCTTTTAAGCCGGTGAAAGGAACATAATAAGTAATAGGTAAACCAAGTAAGAAATAATACTCCTCCAATATGGGCATCAACTCATAATCAGGAAAGTAAAACACTGGCATAATGGATCATAGAACTGGACCAATGTAGAAAGAATACCTTCCTTCATCTTGAGCTTCATAAGAGGCATGACAAATCCATACTTCTTCCGGAAATCTATAGAACTCTCAATCTCAAGAATAAAACTCACCAGTTCCTCTATCTTAGGATCCTTGAAATTATACTTCTAAGTCTTTCTTCTTAAAAAATCCATGGTCAAAAAGTACTTGAGATATTTTCAAAAGTCAACCCTTAGGTTCCTTGAAACAACGGTTTTAAAGAATGCTCATGGATGCATGAATGCTTGATGCAATAATCACACACAAGATCACAAACATGGGGGTTCTTAGGTTCGATGCCACGAGCATGAAGTCAAAGGTACTACCCACAAGGTACAGAATAATAATTTATCACTTGTCGAACAAGGTTCTAAAAGGTTCCCAGAGTCTACATCCTTCCTTTAGATATTTCCAACGTCACGGTTAACCCATTAATCAATAATATATTCAAGAAAAACTCGTCTAAGTGTAGCATCGCGTGACAATCACTTCCGGATTACTCCGTCATAGTCTCTGCACTACACCTAAAAGGCCAAGATAGGTTAAGGGTTCTACGGTTCTCAGCTTCAGCAGGCTCCCAGGTCAAAAGTAGCATGTTTTCTCAATTGATCGTTAAACGAATACTACAATCAAAGAGGCCTCTGTTGAGTGGGGGATCTCATGTCTCCTTTTTTGGGATTCTTCCCTTAAAGTTAACATGACTATACCGCCCTTCCTATCTTAAGTTTTCCCAAGTCCGGGTAGAGGACTTATGGGAAATCACCAAGCACTCTAAAAACCAGAAAATTTTAGACAAACCTATATACAACATATAATATACAACAAATAATATCACATATACAATATAAACAAAGATAGGCTCAACCCACTTAGAGATGGACCAACAATTGGTCGATATTTCCCCCAGTGAAGTCACCATTTTTCTGTACCGGTAAAAATATTGAGACTAAGCCATTGGATTAACTTAACTCGCACAGATTAAATAAAAATCGCCACTGTGCTTTATTTTTTCTAAAGGAAATGGGAAAAGAGCGAATAACCCAAAAAAAGAGGGGGAGAGAATCTAGGTACGAGGGTTGGTTATGAAAAGGGAAGGTATTAGCATCCTAAACATCTACGGCACTCCGCAGGACACTCTTTGAAAATTTGTGTATATTTCCTATAAATGGTGTATACAAAAATATATGGTGGAGATGAGAAAAGAAGTATTTTCACAATTTTTTTCACTCGCCGCAGTTGCGAACCTTTAGTGCGTACGTACCACCTTCTGTACAATTGGGGATCAGGGTACTCATAGTTCACCTCAAAAATTTTAAAACGTATGTGTGTTAGTTAATTTTAAGAGATGAGACATCATCGTCATATCCGAGTGGAAGAACATACTTACTACCCATGATTATGAGAAAAGAGAATTTGCATCATCTCAAAGTGGAGGATATAGCTTGGATTTTAAAATAAACTAAGCCTCACTCAATAACCAAGTGGAAAATATCTCACTTCACTACATATCGTAGAAGTATAGTAGCTCGCGTCACTACAAGAATCGACAAGAGTCTAATATTTTGAGAAAACGTTTTAAAGTAAGAAAGCCAAAGTGGCAAAATGGTTTGAATGAGTTTGATTTACTTTTAGTCTTCTCACAAAAAAAATGTCAAAGTATGATTTAGTTTGGTAAAGTTTGATTAAGAAAAGAATTTTAAAAATGCATGGACCTAAGCCCATGTTTTTTATGAAAGCGGTTCAAGTTAGAAAACAAGAAGAGTTTTGAAAAGGAGGGAGAAGATTTGGAAATTAAAGAAGATACGAGGAGATGAAGGGACTATCCTAAAGCATAAAGTAAATGATAAGGAAAAGAACCATCTAACCGACAAGAAGCCAACACTTGAAATAAAGAATTCATTGTAGAATTCCCATGCTTTAGATTGAAACCAAGCAAGAAAAAATACTAAACCTCTTAGGAATACCAAGCTTCAGATGAATTAAGTCTTCATAAAAAATTGGGCAGAGTAACAGTTGTATACAGAGGAATTCTAAATCAAAGACAAAGCATATAATCTGAGTAGCCTGCACACAAAGAAAATCAACCCAATATCTTGGAGTAAAACCCAAGAATTTCAGACAAAATGACAACATAGTCACAAGGTCCCAAGGATAATCAAGGCTTCTAATCCTAAGTCCAAGTGGTCTATAACTCCATTATGCCAAGGATAGTAACCAAATAGTCCAAGTAACCTTAAAGTTTTTTTAATTTTCAAGTTGGTTATTAAGTTTCTTCAAAATGAAAAGAAAGCTCAAGTGAGCAAAATAAAAAAGACATAAAGATAAATGCTCAAATGAGAAAACATAAAATGACATAAAGATAAATGCTAAAGTGAGGAAAGATGAAAATAGCATGAAATGTAAATGCTAAAGTAAATTATGTATAAAAGTAAATGGCATAAAGTAAAATCATAAAAAGTTAATTGTTAGTAAATTAGAAGTTAGAGGTTAGTTGAATGACCATCTTGAAACTTGCATTTGAAAACTCATTAGAAGATTGATAAAATCAAAGCTTCTCAACAACAAGTTTCATTTTCTTTTTGTCAAGTATATCATTCATTTCAAGTACTAAAGGCAAGCATATATGATCAACGATGTTTAAATGACTCACTTAGACCAAAATTCATGAAAGTTCGTTAGAGGATTGTTAAGATCAAAGCCTTCTAATTTAACATACTTGCAAGCTCAAGGTTATTGGATCAAAGGTTTCAAATTTAACATACTTGGGCTTACAAACATAGGTTTGGGCCATGAATGATCATTTTTTGAATCGGGATAAATTTAGCGCTATGTTAAGAAATCGTAAGTGGACTTATGTAGATGTCACGCTAATTTTGAGGCCGGTCAATAGCAATTTATGTTCCACATGTTAGATAAATGATATATAGATCATCTCCAACAACATGTAGCACAAGTAAGAAAGGGATAGGATAAAGAGGAAGGGGATGTATCAGATGAAATTAGGGTTTCAAATATCATCAACACCATTCATCCATTTTGGTAGATTTGGTTTTTCAACTTATAAACACTCAAGAACCAATGAGGTTGAGGAACTTGTCCCAAAATAACATCCAAATCAGGATCAAACAAAAATAATAAAATAATAATTAATAAAAGAATATTTAAAATGATTAATAAAAGGGAAGTACTTGGTAAAATACACAAAGTATATTAAAACACGAAATAAAAATACTAAAAAAAATAATCAGAGGTCAAACATGAGTCAATAAGTGTTGACAAAAAATTTCAGAATTTTTTAAAGTCAGAAACTATTTTTAAAATTTAAAGAAATAATCAAAATAAACAAAAACTTCTGAAAATTAGTAAATTTAGAAATAAAAATAAAATGAGATCACCAATATTTGTCAATAGGTCATTGGATCCTTCCATACATTTTCCAGAATTTAAAAATCAAGAAAAATATTTTTAAACAATTAAAACAAGTTAAATAAATTGAAAAATCATAAAAATATCAAATTACAAAATAAAATTGTGAAAAAATAGAAATCAGAAAGAGAAAAATCAAAAGTATTTTTGAGAATTTTTTCAGAAATTTTGAAGTTGAAATGAATTTTTTATGAATTTTTGAAGTTTAAAACAATTAAAATATAAATCAGAAAATAAAAATAAAATCAAAAAGATGTAGACCATTGGATCAATGTCAAAATGCGTTAGTAATCAAATCCAAGGAATTTGGCACGCTGTGCATATTATGGTCATTAGTGAATAAACCATCGAATCATTTATTTAAAATAGATTTTGAAAAAATGTGTGGCGCGATATGATTGCCAGAAGGGAAGACATGTCATCATCTTCAACCTCTAGCCACACGTGAATTACAGGTTCCACAAACTGTAAAATTAGAAGCTCAGACCCGGTTCCATTCGCTTCGTCTCATCAAGACGATTTCATTGGTACCCTCGTGAAAAATTTATAAAAACTATAGCTCAGTCAATTTGAGAAAAACCAGAAGAAAAAAGTTAGAAAGGGATTTGAATATTAATGAGCAGAACTCACTTCCAGTTAAAAACTAATGATGCGGTCAATATCAGAGTGATGAGAGCTACATTGTAGCAACAAGTTTGGAGAGAATCGATGGAGGAATCTACCTGTTGAAGTTTAAATTCAAAGTTCTGAAACTTGACTTGGCTAGCACGATTCAAGGCACCTCAAGGCTTGTTTCTTCTTCTGTTATCTTCAAGGAAGTTCATGGATGAAGAATCAACAAATAAATTGGATTGAATGATGCTTTATAACCAAATTCGAAGTTACATAATTGAGAGGTATGTTGGAAATTCAACAGAGGTTCTTTGGCTCTCTAAAGCTTGCCAAGTGAGTGGGATATCATCCTCTATTTATAAGGAAGTGAATGATGATGAGAAACAAGAGGAATTATGGGCAAATCGTGCAAACCAAGCCAATTGTGATCATGCCAAACGTGTGACTTGAAATGCCTTAAAACGACCATATATCAAGTGCAATTATTATCAAAACGCAAATGGACAATTAGTTAAACATGTTTAGAAAATAAACCTTGAGTAATTTGACCTGTAATCCAAGTTTACTTGTGGTAAAAAATTCTGACTTGAAGCAAAAATAGATTCCATGGAGCCAACTTCAACAATGCATATTTCACTACTCAGGGACATTTATGGGATAGTTCTTGAAGCATTTGAAAGACAAGGTTACAATATTTACAATAGTCCAATAAATACATCATTTAGATGCTTGAGCAAAAATTTATGTCCAATTGAATTTGTGAAAAACATACGGATGTTCTATACTTAGAAAAATTCTAAGTGTTGAACTTCAAAATGATTTATAATGTTCTTCACAATTAAATGACTTTCTACTCAAAATTTGATATTGATTTCTGAAGATGACATAAAGTAGACCTCTTGAATTGAAATTTGGAGTTTAGATCACTAAAATAAACATAAAAATTGAAAGATTTATGGTGTTTGGAAGATGATGAATAAATTTGGGGAAAATCACAAAAGACCTATAAACTTTTCAATTCTTCAACCACTTTTCAAGCATTCTCAAGTCTTGCACATAATAACAAAGTTATAGTAGACATCGCAAAGATTATTATGGAAAAATATTGGGCTCAAGGAGATAAAAATTGACCAAGTTATGATAATTTGAAGTCAAACCCTAAAATTCAAAGGCCTTTCAAGGAGACTTGTAATCTTTCTCAATCACTAGTTATCTTCCATTCAAAATTAGCCTTAGATCTCTTAATAGAGCTTGTTAAGGACCATTTAAATAGAATCATGGATCTGGAACCAATCAAAAATCTAAAACAATGAGCAAGATTTGGTCCTTAGAAGTCAACAAACCCTAGTTCAAACATTATCAAAATGACTTGAAACCCCTTTCAACTTTTGATTATTTTTCTTGCACAATTGGATCTTGTCATGTGAAGAGAGTTGTGCACTTGTGATCACTAAATCTAGTATTTTCTCAATTAGGTCAAACTTGTTGAACCAACCTTGAATCTCTTTGAAATATCTTGGCAAAATAAAGCATGACGAATCATAAGAGGCCTTGAAATGACGTTGTCTTGAATCACACTCAAAGATGGAGCTTAAGTCTCATATAAAGCTTGTTGAAGAAGGCATGGAAATAAACACATGAACCTATGAATCTTCTTGATGAATTCCACCACCAACTTTGAGGAGATCTTGACCTAAGTAAAGTGAGACGGCTCCTTGAACCACAAATCTTTGGGGCCATATACATGAACTTGAATATTGAGCTCTTTTAATCCATTAGAGAACTATTTGATTGAGATTCATCCCTCAAACCCTGGATCAGATGGTGAGATAAATGAAATTGTGATCACCTACAACATGAACATTCAAAGGAACATATATACACATATTGATATTTGTTAAAAGAACACATGTACAAGATACACAATCCAAGGTGCTTGGTAATCCCTCAAGAGCAAACTTAAAGATAGGATAAAGAGAGAAACAACCCTAATGTGTGTATCTTGATGCATTGTGACATGAGATGATGAGAAATCTTAGGGGCAAGTGTTGGAGTATAACAACGAGTACACCAAATAAAGAACAACTACCTAAAATCACTATAAATTCCTCGAAATTTTTACACTCGAGGAGCTCCTTAGTATTGATGTTTCGAGCCTCGTACACGGGATGACTGTTAACCCATATTTTATGATTTGATACATGCCTTTAGAGTTGTCTATTTAGTATTTTTACTTTGCTTATTAGTTTTAATTTCTTGCACTTTAATGTTTTTATCATTTACTTATGTTTTTGTGTTGGCAAAGGTTAGTAGGGTCGAGCTGAGGCAAGACTGCAGTGGTCTGCTACATGGAGCACAAGCTGAAGGAAATTGAGGGAACTTAGACCAATGGGAAACAATAATGGAAGTTGATGGCTAATTAGGATAACATGGAAGGAAGAGCTAATTGGAGGGAAAACTTGGTTGTACTGAAAAAGAGGAGAAAACTATTAAAATTCAAAGAAGAGAGTGTAGGCATTAGAAGACAAAAGTGGGTAGAATAGTACACTGAAAATGGCCGAGCGCGCTACCTGCACCTGCCGTGGAAGTCTTCCACACTATACCTTGTATCCCATCATTGTATCCTTGTACAAATATGCCTTGTTTGCTAAGCTGCAGAATTGTGTGTTGGTGCTAGTTTTATGTGAGCTTGATATGATTTCTTAAACACAAGCTCGTGATCCAATGTGACAGACAAACCATAATCCTTGGTCTATAAATAGAGTTGAGATGAATATTGAAGGGGAGTTCCATTGTTCCAAGATATTATTGTTAGTTCTCTATTTTATGATTGGCATTAATTTTAGTAAAACAAATTTGGCAATAACATGTTAAATAAGACGCTCTTACTTATAGAGAAAACATGTTGAACAAGACGTCCTATCCTATTCATTCGACATCGTGTCTGTTACAACTCGATTTTTAGATTCTGTTGGTATGTTACAAAATTTAAATATTCTGGGAATATTTAGTAATCATATGTGGCGTCCAAGACTGAGAAATCAGAGATATATTTTGGTATTCAAGTTATTCAAGTTTTCTAAATGATGAGTCGTTTTAGGAAACTAATGATTGAAGACCTATTTTCATGGAGAAGTTTTTGCAGACTTTGCTCAATCTATTTGTTGTGTTTTTGAAGCTCAGTCCAGCTCAACAAAAGGTTATAAATAAAATACGCTACACCTAGAGAAGATAAGTGCTAGAGTTGTAAAATTATTAATCTTTAGGGCTTCGTATGTTCATTGTTTATTTGTGAGCCACTCTTGTATTATTTTATTCTTTAGTAGGACTATTAGTTGAGTTGTAATTGTGAATCACTCATAAGCTTTTAAGAAAGAGTGAATTTTGTTTATTGGAGTGTGTCTCCTTCTTGATTGTTAATCACTTTGAAGCTTCTAAGTATAGAGTGATTGTGTGTTTTTGAAGTTTGTCTTCTAACTCATTGAATTGTGTTCTTGTCACTGTTTATGACTGTAAGGGAAGTGAGAGGGGTCGCATACCTAGGAGCGTCTTAGGTAGAAATATAACACGGGTAGTGATTAAGTGAGTAGTTGTAAACATGAGAGTTTAGCTTAGAATTGGTATTATTTAGTGGATTTCCGTCTCTGGCTTGGTAGCCCCTAGAGTAGGTGTTGTTGTACACCAAACTGGGTTAATAATTCTGCGTGTTGTTTACTTTATTCATTGTTTTAATTATTGTTTTACCTTGTTCATTGCATTGTTGTTCAGAGATCAGTGTCTCAACATATTTTAGGACATCAAAGATCTGACTACCAAAATTTCAATTGGTATCAGAGCAGGCATTCTTCTCTGACTCTGAGTGATATTCAAGGAAGATAATCTCTAGTTCACTGGACATGGAATAATGATATATGAATAGAAGATCTCTTCAAAGGGTTGATTTGAAGAATACATATTCTGAGGAGATGACAAGGGAGTTCAGTAGAAACACTCCTAAAATATATGACAGATTCAAGGAGTGCAGAAGGTTATTTGATAGGGGCAAGAGGTGGAAGATAATCTGAAGATGATAAAGATTGTCTTGTTCCTAATGCTATAGTATGCTTCTATTGCTAATGTTGATGGTGATATGTGTGTGCATGACGTCTTACCACATGTTATGATAACTTGCCTGATGTGTGAACTTGGATAATTCATATTATTGTTTGGATGGTCCCTTGAGGGGGAGTATTGATTATTTGTGACAAGATGAGTAATGGTCATGTATGAAGTTGTCAGACGTGTTGCTTTGGTGGTAAGATGACGTGTCTCTGATTTGTGTGTTTGATTTATTTTCAAACCTATGTTACTTTGTTGTCACCTGGATTGTAGTGCTTGTATGCAAGGGTTATTAAGTTGTGCCTGAAGGGTGCTGAAGAGTTTTTTATTTGTGTTCCGCTGCATGTGTCTCTGATGTAAAACCTCTAGTAGTTCCTTATGAAAGGTCTTTTCTTGTGTAATATTGTGGAAGAATTGACTTGTTTTACGTTTTATCGCAAATGTTGCGGATAGTAAGAGTCGCCATCTACTTTTCTTTTATACATCAAGGAAAGGGTGAAAAGAACAGGAAAGACCTCGATAGATTTTGAGTTCGAGGGGTAAGTTATGAAAAGGGAAGGTATTAGCATCCTTTTAATCCGTAGTTATCTACAGACTCTTAATCGCTTAGCTCACTTTGAAAATTTTCTTTTTGTGTGTGTGTTTTGAAAATAATTTGAAATTTTCCAATGTAAGGCGAACTTCATAATAATTTGTGTATCAGTCCTCAAGAATGTATACAAAGTGTTTAAAAATAATTTGTTTGAAAAATGTGATGTGAGAAATGTTTTGTTTTTTGAAAAGTTTGTGAGCGAGCGATTAACAGTTTTTTACCCACTCAAGGTCGATCTTATTCTTTTCTTTATCTTAGAGGTAGTGCTATCCATACCATTAGTTGGTAGGTAGCCCTATCCTTTGGATGTGAAGGGACAGGTGAAGGGTCATCGTACGGTCATCGAAGGCAACTTGTAAGGATGCTTTAGCTGTTTCATAAGGGACTAGATCATTTTTCGAAAGGCAACACCGAAGGGTCATCGAGGGACTATGATCTTTTGTATCCAGGTTCTTTTGCTAAAGCATCCCTAATTTTGATGGACATGATCGTTTATTTCAAAAGGTAACAAAGAAAGGCTACCCTAGAGGTGCAAGTGTGCAAATGTGTTTATTTCAGTCATTTATCTTGAAATTATGGTTTTGCTATAAATTGATTTTAGTATTTCCATATAAACTGTAATTACTAGAAATTGCATAGAAAATATAGTAGCAGAAGATAAAGGCGGAGATGTAAACCTAAAACTATTACAAGGCTTTGAGGAAGTTGCATAAGTATAGAGAGTGCAAGAAATAAAACCTATAACTATTACATACTAGGAGCAGGTACATAATAAAAAAAGTGTGAAAAATATAAAGCTACGTCATTGCAGTTGAACGCGCCCTATACACTTGATCTAAGAAATGTAAATAAAAATGAAAGAAAAAGAAATAAGGGAAAAGTGGTTTGAATGTTTGTTAGGGTTCTTGTGAAGAAAAATGATTTATGATGATGATTAATTAAATAAAACCTAATTAATTTTAATTAATTTTAAAATTGAAAAAAAGGTTAATTAATAAATTTTAACAAGGTTAACTAAAAACCTTAAAATCTAATTAATTAGGGTTTAAAAACAAAGGTTCATTTTTTTGGTTATTTAAAAATAAATTAGGTTAAAAAAGAATTAGGGTTAGCCAAAAAATAAATAGGGGAAGAAAAACCAATGAAAAACAAGGTTAGAAATAAAGAAATAGGAAAAATGTTAGGGGTGGATGTTGAACCCACGCCCTATACCTTCACAACAGCATGGCTTGCCACTGTGCCAGGCGTGCGCTGGTGTCTAGAGAATGGATGTAACTCAATACATATTAAACTTGCAAGAATTGAGAAAATACGAAGAAAAATAACGTCTAAAGGAAGGGATCAAGCCCAAGCCCTGAGAGACTAATGCTTTATCATGCGCGCGCCTTGCCCCTAGGGTGGCTGTTACATCTGGTATGGGAATGGAATCAATTAAATATACAATAAACAAAATTACTGGGTCGGAGAGGCACCCGAGCCCTAGCTCCGGTCGTCTTCTCCAGTGACTTCATTCTTCGTTCCTGCAAAATAAGAGCCATTAGTGATCCAAAGGTACCCTACCCCCTAATTTGGCCCTTACGAATTCAATGGTGGCCTTGTTTTGGCTAACTCTCCCTGTACAAAGACGTACGAAATAAGCAAGGTCAATTGTTCAAGCATGGCAATACATGATTTGATTGTTATGGGACTCATGCGATGGGTCTATTCTGTATAGTTACACCTCAAAAGCATGTTAGTAATGTTAGTATGTATCAAAACATAATAAAAATAAAAATATGAATTTCATGCAAAGATGGAAACCGTTGAGGCATGGTTATGAGTTTAAGCCTCTTTGGATAATCAGGAATGATCAATTCTTACCCTACGATGCCTTTGGGATTGATTATAATAGCTGGCTTGCTTGGAGAGAGGATGCAAATAAGGTTTCAAGTTTGCCCTAATTTTGGATAATTTTTTATGTTTGGAATATGATCTTCTTGCAAGGTTTTTCGTGCCCGCTTTGTTATCTGAATGAGGAATATATATATATATATATATATATATATATATATATATATATATATATATATATATATATATATATATATATATATATATATATATATATATATATATATATATATATATATATATATATATATATATATATATATATATATATATATATATATATATATATATATATATATATATATAGAGAGAGAGAGAGAGAGAGAGAGAGAGAGAGAGAGAGGAAAATTATGTCAAGAAGAATGAGCTTGGACCTTTGTATGAAAACTTTGATTTTAATTAATTTAATTTTGAATTTAAATAAATAATATCAAAATAAATGGAATAAAAATCAAAGGGGGTGTATGAATGGATTCAGAGGTTCACTATGAGGCCTAAAACACGTTTGGACCTTGAAACATAAGCCTATTAGCCCAAAAATTCAAGTTTGATCCATTTGGGTTTCATGCATTTTCTCAAAATTGTCTAACTTGCACCAATCATAACTCTCTCAATTTTTATCATATGAAGGTGATCTTTGACTATTTGGAAAGATCAAGATGTCCTCTACAATATCTATGCTTATAATTTTTTCATTTGAAGAATTTATCTTGATGTAAGTTGCATTGAGAAAAAGTATCTTTTGTTGACTTTTGAAATGACCTATAATGTTTTGGCCCATATCTCTCAAACGAAGCATTTTTTGGACTTGAGCCTAGATATACAAAGCTGTAGAGAATTGAATTTCCTTCAAAATGAGCTTTGGTTGAGAAAAATATGATGAAGCATGTGAAATTTGTGCTTGGTCAAAGTTTAGTTGACGTCTCCTTAAGAAAACCCTAATTTGGTAACTTTTGACTTTTGATGAATCTTGAGTTTTATTAATGAATCATGCTCAACCCTTGATCAAATGATGAATGTGACTTAAAAATGTTGATGTTAACCACAAATATTGAAGTTTGATTGTATGTTGACCACATTTGACTTTTTATCCAATATAGTTAACTTTCAGTCATCTGAGCAATTGACTGAGCAAACTTGTGATGAAAGGCTTGAAACTTGTCATGAGGATTATTTGAAGCATATAAGGAATCATGGAATACACTTGAAGCACCGAAAGCTCAATTTTCTTTGAGAAACACAAAACCCTAGTTGTAGGTCAATTGCTTGGGAGGGGGGTTTGTATGGTCCAACCTTGAGTAGCTTTGAGCAATTGAAAACCCTAGGAGCATAAGGATATATCTTGAAGAAAATGGGAGGGAAAATTTTGGGGTACAATAGCTGCCCCTGTTCAATCTTCTTAAACCTGAAGAATTAGATTGGCATATACGTCATTCGTGATCTGATGGTGGAAGAGGAATGAACACTTAAGTTCCCAAAAATTTGCACTCGCATGTGCACGAAGTAGCGCTATTAGTTGATAGTATTTCCTGAATAGGCTTAAAGATGCCATTCGGGAAGATAACAGAACGTCATCAGAGATGGGCTTATAGATGCCATCCAAAGTAACTTTTGATAAGACTGTCAAAATGAGTCTATGTTCGACTATATCTGAGAAGTATACTATAATGAGTGTGTCTGACTGTATCTAGCAAATATGCTAGGGAGTGTCATAATGAATCTTATGTCGCGATTGTATCTGAATGAGGTTCTAGAATGAGTCTATGTCTTGACTGTATCTATAAGTGGACCAGAATGAGTCTTCATCCGACTGTATCTGAGATCTATGTTAGAATGAGCCTACACATGGTTGTATCTATGGGAGGATCAGAATGAGTATTCGCCCAACTGCATCTGAGATCTGTATTAGAATGAGTCTATGCATGACTGTATCTAAAGATATACCTAAATGAATATCAGAATGGATCTACGTCTTGATCGTATCTGAACCATATCTGGAATATGTACTAGAATGAGTATCAAAATGGATCTATGTCTTGATCGTATCTGAACTGTATCTGGGAGATGTACTAGAAGAGTATAAGAATGAATCTATGGATTGATTTTACCTGAACTGTATCTAGGAGATGTGTTGGAATGAGTCTATGTCTGACTGTATCCTAAAGACCATCAGAATGAATCGTCAATTGATTGTATCTGAAAGATGACAAATTGTTGACAATATTTATCTATCTGTGAGCTAACCTTAAAGAAAATAAAGTTAGTTTTATGCAATGTCATGATGTATGTAATGCATTCCATAATGATGCTCTCAAAATGAGAATTCTATATGCATTTCGTATGCATATGTTATGATATTTTGTAAATGATGTATGGATGTAACATGTCATTGGAACGTATTGGCAACTCCATGTAACATCTTTTCCTGGGGGAAAGTAAATACCTAACTGTTTCTGGAGAATGAAGAACATGAATCTCCAAACTCGTCTAAAACGTCTTTGCTGCGGATTCCCACTTTCTGTTTGAAGATATTCCGCTGGGGACGTTTGACTTCTGCTTGGGGATAGAAGAATTCCAGGAAAATTGGTTGTTCGTCGTTCTTCTTATGTACCCTGACTGGGGATAAAAGAGATGGATAATCTTCTGACGTGATGTCTGGCCAAGTTTCAGATATGGATGTCAACTCTTATGGGAGGAGCACAAAGTTGAATGACATCTTGCCCGAGAAGAGAATCCTACCGTGGAACTGCAATAATTGGAGAAATAAATTTCGTTAGGGAAATAAACCCTACTGGAGAAGAGAATTCTACTGGGGATTTGCGATAATTGGAGAAATAAACTCCACTTGGGAAATAAACCCTACTGGAGAAGAGAATTCTACTGGGGATGTTACGGTGTTGGAGAAATAAATTCTGTTGGAGAATTAAATTCCTATAAACTGTATTGAGGAAATAATTTCTGATGGGGATGAGCTTATGAAGATGACTCTACGAGGATTTTGAGAATAGCTGAAACTTTATCCCAATTCCTAAGGTCTTTAGTAAATGCTTATTCATGTTTTATGCACATATTTGTTAACAGTAATCATATTCAAATGGATATGTTCACTCAATTCAGTCATTAGACGTTTTGGCAAACAAAGAAGAGAAAGTAAAAAAACTTGAATTTTGAATTATATTTGTATTGAAAGTTTTCCTATAAACAGGCAATTTTATACAAAGAGACAGAAATCCTAGTAAGAGGAGATCGTCGTACAATGAAAAAAGTACAAAGAAAAACAAAGAAAACAACTATCTAGAAATGATCCCATCGAGTTTCAATTCTTTTATTCCCCCTATGTCTTCAAGCATCTCATCCCTCGTTGTCGGGAGAAGTTGACTGGATTGAGTTGTACCATTTGAACTTGATGTTGATAACAAAGCTTGTTGTAAGTAGATGGTGATCCAACGGGACACAGTCGTACATTTTAATCCATAACTTTATCATGGACCGCCCTTTCGGGTTTTCATTCCATCGGGATACCCTTTTTTGCCCAAGCTGCCTTTTCAGGTTTTCGACTTGCTGGGTGTATAATTTTTTATATATATCCCTAATTTTTTCCCGAACCCTTTTGGTTCGCCGGGATGCCCTTATTTTTGCCTAGGACTGTCAACCTAGCAGGTCTCTTTTATGTGTAGTATTTTTTGACTATGTCCGCATTCACAGGGTGCGAAAGATCTTCACTGTCCATGGTGGTAAGTATCATAGTGCCGCCAGAAAATATGTTCTTGATCATGTATGGCCCTTCGTTTGTGGGAGTCCATTTTCCCCTGGGATCACCTTGTGGTTGGATGATACGCTTTCTTACCAAATCACCATCCTGGTATACCCGATGCTTGACTTTCTTGGTAAAGTCTTTCATCATGCATTTCCGATACATCTGACCATGACAAACAACTGCAAGCCTTTTCTCATCAATCAAATTTATCTGGTCCATCCTAGTCTGAGTCCATTCGTCTTCATCTAAACCCGCGTCTTTCATAATCCTTAGGGAAGGAATCTGGACCTCGATAGGTAAGACAACCTCCATACCGTAGACTAGAGAGAACGGGGTTGCCTCAGTTGATATATGTATTGAGGTGTGATAACCATGAAGAGAAAATGGTAGCATCTCATGCCAATCTTTGTACATCACTGTCATCTTCTGCAAGATCTTCTTGATATTCTTGTTGATGGCTTCCACTGTGCCATTCGTCTTTGGTCGATATGGAGAAGAATTATGATGCTTAATCCTGAATTGCATGCAGAGTTCCATGATCATAATATTGTTGATATTGGTGCCATTGTCTGTGATAATCCTTTCAGGTATGCCATACCGACAGATGAGGTTTGTTTAATGAACCGGGCGACAACATTCTTGGTGACGGAGGAAAACGAGCTTGCTACTACCCTCTTCGTGAAATAATTAATACCTTTTTGGATGGAAGCAATTATGACTACTAGAAACCACGTATGGTTGCCTTTATAAAGTCCTTAGATAGTAGGGCTTGAAAAGATGTTTTAAGAGGATGGAAACACCCTGTCAAATTGGGAGAAAATAGAGAACCTACTTCTGAATTAAAACCTGAAGAAGATTGGTCTAAGGAATAAGATGAAATTTCTCTTGGAAATTCTAAATCCTTGAATGCTATATTCAATGGAATTGACAAGAACATTTTCAGGTTAGTGAATACATGTGAAGTTGCTAAGGATGCATGGGGAATTCTTCAATCTACTCATGAAGGCACATCCAAAGTTAAGATGTCAAGACTTCAGTTACTCACGGCAAAATTTGAGAATTTGAGGATGAAAGATGATAAAAGTATAACTGACTTCCATATGAACATCCTTGAAATCTCTAATGTCTCCAGTGCTTTAGGAGAGAAAATACCTGAAGAAAAATTGGTGAGAAAGATGCTCAAATCTCTTCCTAAGAGATTTGATATGAAAGTAAATGCTATAGAAGAAGCCCGAGACATTGACAAAATGAAAGTGGATGAACTTGTTGGATCCCTTATAACATTTGAATTAAGCATAAATGAACGATCTGAGAAGAAAAACAAAAGCATAGACTTTGTATCTAATACTGAAGATGAAGAAAAGGACTGTGATCTGGATACAGATGGAGGAATATCAAATGCTTTAGCTATGCTTGGAAGACAATTTAATAAGGTGATAAAAAGAATGGATAAGAACCAAAGATCAAATGTCAAGAACATCCCATCTGACATCTATAAGTCAAATAAGGTGGGAAGAAAAAGAGCTGAAGAAAAATCTTATCAAGGGAAAGGAATACAATGTCATTAATGTGAAAGATTTGGTCACATTATAGCTGAATGTCCTACATATCTAAAGAAACAGAAGAATAATCTATATGTTACTTAGTCTGAAGAGGACTCAGAGAGTGATCTTGAAGAATCTGCAAAATATGTTAAAGCTTTGATAGGAAAATATGTATCTGATGAAGATTCCAGTGATGGGGAACTAAACTTTGATGAGTTAGCTGCTTCATACAAAGAATTATGTCTCAGAAGTGCAGAATTGTGTCTTAAAGGGGAGAAATAGAAATCCATTATAACTCAGCTGAAGGAGGAAAGGAAAGAGCATCTTAAAACTATTTCTGATTTGGAAAGTGAAGTGTCTTCTCTAAATTCAAATTTTGATAGAATGGTCAAATCTCTCATGATGATGAGTAATGGGTATAACTCATTAGATAAAATTCTCCAAGAAGAAAGAGTGACAAGAGATAATAGTGGTTTAGGTTTCAATGAGAAAAAGGAACCTAACTCAGAAGATTATTCATTTGTTTCCATTCATGCCAAGCCTAAACCAAAGATGTTGAATCAAATCTCTCAACATGTGGGAAAACCTGATGTGAAGAAAGGACATCATGGAAAACATCATGGGAAGAAAAAGCTTAATCACACCAAGGAGAATCCACAACCCTAGAGATGTCATCACTGTGGAAGGCTTGGACATATAAGGCCCTTCTGTTTCAAGTTGTATGGATACCCTAAAAATTCTCCTCTTCCCAAAACTGATAAGACTCCCCAAAATAGCAAAAAGGAGAAACAGTGGGTTCCCAAGTCCAAGGTTGGTAGTTTCATTGCTCACACCTCCCACAGAGTATCAACCAAAAATGACTGGTATTTTGACAGTGGATGTTCTAGACACATGACAGGTGTCAAGAATCTATTGGTGGATGTCAAATCTCATTCCACCAGTTATGTGAATTTTGGTGATGGAGCATAAGGAGAAATAAAAGGTGTTGGCAAGCTTGACTGTTCAGGAGTTCCTAAGCTTGATAATGTGTTACTTGTAAAAGGTCTAATAGCTAACCTGATAAGAATGAGCCAACTATGTGATCAAGGATTCAAAGTTAACTTCTTTAAGGAAGAATGCCTTGTGTGCAATGAAAAGAATGAAGTTATCATGAAAGGAATCAGGTCTAAAGACAACTGTTATCTATGGGTTCCTCAAGAGTTAAACCTCTCCTCAACATGTGTTTTAGCCAAAGAGAATGAAGTTAAACTATGACACCAAAAATCGGGGCACTTGCGCATGAAAGGTATGAAGAGAATTATATCTGAAGAAGTAGTGAGAGGGATTCCTGAAGGGACAAATGTGATTGGCACTAAATGGGTATACAAGAGTAAATTTGATGAAAAAGGGGTGGTCACTAGAAATAATGCCAGGTTAGTTGCACAAGGATACACTCAAATTGAAGGAGTGGACTTTGATGAAACCTTTGCTCATGTGGCTAGACTTGAATCAATCAGACTACTGTTGGGAATTGCATGCATTTTGAAGTTTAAATTGTTTCAAATGGATGTAAAGAGTGCCTTCTTGAATGGATACTTGACTGAAGAAGTTTTGTTGAACAACCAAAGGGATTTGTTGATCCAAGTTTTCCTAAACATGTTTATAAACTGAAGAAATCTCTGTATGGATTGAAGTAAGCTCCAAGAGCTTGGTACGAAAGACTGACAAAATTCCTTGGGGAGAATGGATATAGGAAAGGTGGCATAGACAAAACCCTCTTTGTCAAAGAAGAAGAAGGGAAGATTATGATTTCTCAAATCTGTGTTGATGATATTGTATTTGGATGGATGTCAAATGAGATGGTGGAACATTTTGTCAAGCAAATGCAGTCTGAATTTGAAATGAGTCTTATTGGTGAATTAACCTATTTTCTTAGTCTGCAAGTTAAACAAATAGAAGATTCAATATTTTTATCTCAGAGTAAGTATGCTAAGAATATAGTGAATAAGTTTGGGGTGGAGAATGCCAGTCCCAAAAGAAACCCTACTCCCATACATCTGAAGCTGACTAAAGATGAAAAAGGAGTAAGTATAGATCAAAGTCTTTACAGAAGCATGATAGGCAGCCTTCTATATCTCACAGCTAGCAGACCAGACATTGCCTTTGCTGTAGGGGTATGTGCAAGATATCAAGTTGATCCCAAAGGTAGAAATGCCAACCATATGAAGAGGATTCTTAAATATGTGAATGGGACAAGTGATTATGGTATGTTGTACTCTCATGGATCAAATTCTGCCTTAACTGGTTTTTGTGATGCTGATTGGGCAGGAAATACTGATGATAGAAAGAGTACATCAGGAGAATGCTTCTTTCTTGGAAATAATATCATATCTTGGTTAAGCAAGAAGCAAAATTGTGTCTCTCTGTCCACTGTTGAGGTTGAGTACATTGCTGCCGGAAGCAGTTATTCTCAATTGGTTTGGATGAAACAAATGTTATCAAAATACAATGTCAAACAAGATGTCATGACATTATTCTGTGATAATTTAAGCGCCATAAACATATCAAAGAATCCCATTCAACACAGCAGGACCAAGCATATTGACATTCGTCATCACTTCATAAGAGAGCTTGTTGAAGAAAAGATTGTTGCCTTAGAACATGTAGCCAGTGAATTGCAACAGGCTGACATCTTCACAAAAGCTTTGTATGCTAATCAATTTGAGAATTTAAGAGGAAAATTATGGATATGTTTATATGAGGGTTTGTAGCAATTAAAATTGTGTGGGAATATAATTAAAGTGATATTTTATTATTTGTGTTTCCAACAAATAAAAGTTAGAAAGAAATCATTACAAGTCTGCCTCAATTTGTTTCCCACACGCTATGAAATTTAATCTCTCTACTTTCACAAACTCTTCATTCTCCTCCTCAGAAAAAGGACCCTTTCCATTCTTCATCATCTTGCTCAAAAATTCTCAAACATGTCTCAACATCACACATCATCTTCCTCAATATATGCAAATGAAAATACTTATCTTGACAGAGCACTAGATGTTACTCCAACTAAGAAAACTAAAGATGATAAAGGTAACTCCTCAAAAGAAACCTAGATCATCACCAGCTAAGAAATCTAAAGATGATAAAGGCAACTCTTCTACTGCTACTGACAATAGAACTGAAGAAGAAATTGTCAATGTTGATAGAAGCATTAGAAGGCTTGTGGACAAGGTATTAAATGAAGGATTTGTTGTGCCTGGGATTTCTACTCCCCTTGCTCGCATGCCTCCTCCTGCTGACAGAGGAAGTAATCCTAAAAATGATGCTGATGAATCATCCAAGAATTATGCTGCTAATAGCAAACTTGAGAATCTTGCTACCTCTTCCCTAAAAGATGTGGAAGAAGAAAATGTTGAGGAAAATGTTGAACAAAATGTTGAAGAAAAATCTCTTTCTAAAGAAGATGCTGCTGCCTCCAAGGATGGAGAATGTCACAATGCTGTGAATGTAGTCAATATTGAAGAGTTGTCTGATAATGAGCTCACCACTAATGTTGTATCTGGTATTGCTAGAAGGCTAAAGTCTAGGAAAGTGAAAGATGAAAGTATCACACCCCTTCCCAAGACAATCAAGAAAACCATGAATGGACACCCAAAAGCAGGAAGTAAAGTGGTCCCTCCTTTTAGCAAGAGAAAAGATAGACCTGTTACCTCTACTAATAATGATGAGGATGCTATAAAAAGTTCCAAGAGTAATAAGAAAGTTTCTCTAGTTAAAGAGACGAACTCTGAGTATGATGTCGAGTAAGATGTCCAGGAAATCTCTCCTATCAAAAAATATGCAAGTAAGAAACTATCTGTTAGGGTTCCTGATGCCCCACTTGACAATATCTCCTTTCACTCTGTTGGGAATGATGAAAAGTGGAAGTATGTGTATCAAATAAGGATTATCCTGGAGAGAGAACTAGGAGCTGGTACTTTGGAATGTAAGGAAATCATGGAGATGATCTCCTATGCTAAACTGATGAAAACAGTTACCATGTTTGCAAATTGCTATTAAACTCTTGTTAAGGAGTTTATTGTTAATATTCCTGTTGACTGTGCTGACCATAAGAGTAAGGAGTATAGAAAGGTTTTTGTTATAGGAAAGTGTGTAGAATTTTCTCCTTTCATTATAAACAAATTTCTAGATAGGTCTGATGATGTATGTTGTGAGCTGGAAGTAACAGACAATCAAGCGTGTAAAGAAATTACTGCTAATCAAGTAAGTGAGTGGCCAATGAAAAAAAAACTTCCTGTCAACAAACTGAGTGTGAAATATGCAAATTTACATAGGATTGAAGCTGAGAATTAGGTTCCCACTAATCACACTTCAACCATCTCCATTGGATTAGGAAAGTTCATTTATGCTGTAGGAAACCAAAAACTTTTTGATTATGGGACTTATATCTTTGATCAGACCATCAAACATGCAGGAACTTGTGCCATTAAGATGCCAATTGCTTTTCCTTCCCTCCTCTGTGGAATTATCCTAAATCAACATCCTGGAATCGTAAGTGTAAATTATGTTGTGTGTAAGAGGGAGTCTGCCTTGACCCTCCATTTTAAGCTCTTTTCAAGAAAAAATGTCCCAGACATTGTTTTAACATCTACTACTGCTGAAAAGACCTCCATCAAGGATGAAATGATCAATGAATTAAGGGAAGCCTGCAAGGAACTAGATGATATGATCAGAGTGAGCTCAACTAGGAAGCAAATATTTGAAAAGATGATCAAGGACCTGCAAAAGGATAGCAACCTTGATGATACAGTGAGCTCTGAAGGTGAAGACTCCAGTGTGGAAAGAAGTTTTGTTTCAACCAAGTCAACTGGTCCCGATGACAGTTAAACTACTTGATGTCTCTCTGAACTCTTTGTTTCTGTTTTAGGACTTGTATGTGCTTGACATTTGAATTATATGGTTTGTACCCTAATACTGATATTATCTTGATTGCATCCTTTCTTTGGTATATTATGACTAAAAAGGGGGAGAGAAAGTGAGTGAGGGACTGGCTAACCACAGACCACTGACCATTGATTAAGGGGGAGATCAATACTTGAGGGGGAGCCCCATGTCCCAGAAGATGGTTTGAAATCTTCCTGTGCTAACAACTAATTGAATGTATGTTTTGATTGCTTTGCTACTGCCCAGATAACACTCTGATAATTGTGCTGCTGCTCTGATAATATGCTCTAATAATGTTTTAGCCAAAATTTTCCAAAGGGGGAGTTTGTAAGTGTTTGTTGGCAGCAATTTTGGTAAAACAATGACTTGTTAATGTTTTGCTAAATGTCTTAACGTTTGGAGCAAAACTATTTTGAATGATGTCAAAGTAGATGTCTTGACATCGGCCTACTGAACTGATCTCAGCTAAAAATCAATTAAGTCCTTTGTTTCATGTTTTCATGCGTGGCACAGTTTAGGATTTGTGATCTACAGGTTGCGAAAAATATGGAGGAATATTTTTCAAATTGCATAATTTTATCTTGGTCTGTTTTTATGGAAATATTTAAAATATTTGAATTTTTTTTAAGCCCAAGCCCAAAGCTTCGCATATATAAGGAATTTATTCCTTATTCAAACACAAGCAACATTTGAAGAAGAATACTTTCTTTCTGATTAGAAGTCTAGGATTTTTATTTGTAATACACTCTAAGTATTCGTTTAAATACTTGAGTTGTTATTTGGGTTGTTAATTATGTACATTCATAAGCTTTTAAGCATTTAATTATTGAAGTGGTTAAAACTTATTAATCCTGTTAAGTTCTTCACTATAAGTGATTGAAGGGATTTGAGGATGGCCTCATACCTAGGTGAGTCTTAGGTAAAAGTTTAGCTTGGGTAGTGATTCAGTGATTAGATTGTAAACTGGTTGTTTACCGAGGGTCTATGAATTGATACTATTTAGTGAACTTGTCCCTGGCTTGGTAGCCCCTAGAGTAGGTGTTATTGTACATTAAACTGGGTGAACAATCTCTTGTGTTTTTACTGCTTTGGATTTTACTGCACCTTACTTGCAAACAGATATTTGTGTCATGACATCTTATTCGACATCATATATCTGATACCAGAATTTCAGTTCCTACTTTTCCTACTCGAGAGGAGTTTTCTATTTATGCAAATTACCCTGCCCCAGGCCATTTTTCCAAGAGGGGGCAGCAGCTAATGCTAATGTTGAGGAAAGTGATGAAGAACAGGAAGATGAAGAAGTCGAGGAGAGTGATGATGAGTGGAGCAGTTAATCTGGTGGGGATTGGTTTGTCGTATTATCATAATTTTTATGTTTTTTATTTTATTTAGTCTTTTGTTTTAATTTTCAGATAATTATTGTGATGTTGTTCCATCCTTTTAAGGATGATGTTTTGTGGTTGTATTTTGGTTTTAATACTTTTGGAGGCATTTTTATGTCATGGGTGATTTTGGTACACCATTTTGATGTGTTTGTTTTTATTTTTGGGATATTTTAACTCTATGGCATTATATTAGTAAGTTTTTTAGCTTATTTTAAAATTTTAAAAAATAAAGTAAAAAGAAAGAAGCAAAAGCTTATGTTTGTTCCTTAGTATGACAATTTTGAAGGAACCAAGTGAACTTGTACAAATGTTGTTCAACTTGCAATTGAGTGGCGATGATATGAATTAAATTGTAGTAGCAACTTCGAGGTACATGTTTATTGCTTTCTAAAATTAGCATAAATATGAAACTTAGGGTTTTGCTATCGGTTGATTTTAGTCTTTCTATACAAACCCTAATTACTATAAATTGCATAGAAAATATAGTAGCAAAAGATAAAGGCGGAAATGTAAACCTAAAACTATTACAAGACTTTGGGGCAGTTACATAAGTATAGAGAGTGTGGGAAATAAAACCTACAACTATTACATACTAGGATCAGGTACATAATAGAAAAAGTGCAAAAAATATAAAGCTACGCTATTACAGTTGAACGCGCCCTATACACTTGATCTAAGAAATATAAATACAAATGAAAGAAAAAGACATAAGGGAAAAGTGGTTTGAAAGTTTGCTAGGGTTCTTGTGAAGAAAAATGATTTATGATGATGATTAATAAAATAAAACTTAATTAATTTTAATTAACTTTAAAATTGAAAAAAAAGGTTAATTTATAAATTTTAAAAAGGTTAATTAAAAACCTAAAAATCTAATTAATTAGGATTTTTAAAAAATGTTTATTTTTAGGCTAGTTAAAAATAAATTAGGTTAAAAAATAATTAGGGTTAGCAAAAAAAAAAGTGGGGAAGAAAAACCAATGACAAACAAGGTTAGAAACAAAGAAATAGGAAAAATGTCAGGGGTGGGTGTTGAACCCACGCCCTTTTCCTGCACAACAGCATTTCTTGCCACTATGCCAGGCGCGCGCTGGTGTCTAGATAATGGATGAAACTTAATACATATTAAACCTGCAAGAATTGAGAAAATATGAAAAAATCATCAAAGGTTGGGATCGAACCCACGCCCTGAGAGACTAATTCCTTATCATGTGCGCGCCTTGCCACTTGGGTGGCTGTTACATCCGGTATGGGAAGGATTCAATTAAATATACAATAACCAAAATTACTGGGCCGGAGAGGCACCGAAGCCCTAGCTCCGATCGTCTTCTCTGGCAACTTCATTTTTCGTTCCTATAAAATAAGAGCCGTTAGTGATCCAAAGGTACCCTACCCCCCCTAATTTGGCCATTATGAATTCAATGGTGGCCTTGGTTTTGGTTAACTCTCTCTGTACAAATAAATATAAAGTAAACAAGGTCAATCGGTTGAAACATTGCAATACATGATTCGATCGTTATGGGACTCATGTGATGGGTCTACCCTGCATAGTTACACATCAGAAGCATGTTAATAATGTTAGTATGCAACAAAACATAATAAAAATAAAAATAAAAATATGAATTTCATGCAAAGATGGAAACCAGTGAGGCATGGTTACGAGTTTCAGGCTCTTTAGATCATTAGGGATGATCAATTCTTACCCTACAATGCCTCAAGGATCTATTGGAATAGATGGCTTGCTTGGAGAGAGGCTGCAAATAGGGTTTGAAGTTTTCCCTAGTTTTGGATGATTTTTGAAGTTTGGAATATGATCTTCTTGCAAGGTTTTTCGTGTCCTCTTTGTTGTCTGAATAAGGAATATATATATAGAATAAAATTAGGTCAAGAAGAATGGGTTTGGACCTTTGTATGAAAACTTTGATTTTATTTAATTTGATTTTGAAGTTAAATAAATAAAATCAAAATAAATGGAATAAAAATCAAATAGTTGTATGAATGGATTCAGAGGTTCACTATGAGGCCTAAAACACGTTTGGACCTTGAAACATAAGCCCACTAGCCCTAAAATTCAAGTTTGATCCATTAGGGTTTCATTCATTTTCTCAAAATTTCCCAACTTGCACCAATCATAACTCTCTCAATTTTTATCATATGAAGGTGATCATAGACTTTTTAGAAAGCTCAAGATGTCTTATACAATCTCCATGTTGATCATTTTTTCATTTGAAGAATTTATCTTGATGTAATTTTCCTTGAAAAAACGTGTCTTTTTGTTGACTTTTGAAATCATCTATATTATTTTGGCCTATATCTCTCAGATGAAGCATTTTTTGGACTTGAGCTTAGAGAGACAAAGTTTTAGAGAATTCAATTTCCTTTAAAACGAGCTTTGGTTAAGAAAAATATGATGAAGCATGTGAAAGTTGTGCTTGGTCAAAGTTCAGTTGACTTCTCAAGAAAACAATAATTTGGTAACTTTTGACTTTTGATGAATCTTGAGTTTTTTTGATGAATCATGGTCAAACATTGATCAAATGATGAATGTGACTTAAAAAGGTTGATGTTCTTTACAAATCTTTAAGTTTGACTGTATGTTGACCATAATTGACTTTTTATCCAATACAATTGATTTTCAATCATCTGAGTAATTGACTGAGCAAACTTGTGATGCAAGGCTTGAAACTTGTCATGAGGATTCTTTGAAGCATATGAGGAATCATGGATTCCCCTTGAGGCACCAGAAGCTCAATTTTCATTGAGAAATACAAAACCCTAGTTGTAGGTTAATTTCTTGGTAGGGGGTTTGTCTGGTCCAACCTGGAGTAGCTTTGAGCAATTGAAAACCCTAGAAGCATGCAGAGATATCTTGAAGAAAATGGGAGGGAAAAGTTAGGGGTACAACATCTTGGAATACCAATAAGGGAAAAAATAGGATTTGGTCTCTTCTGAAGGTTCATCTTATGATGTTGTGATGCTTAGAAGATAGCTTCAACCAATGTATTAAAGTTTCCAAAGATACTTGAGGTCCATCTCAAGTCCACTCATAAAGGCATTTCCAAAGGTGGTTGATGAAAAAGTTCAGAAGGAAAATTGATCAAGGAATTTTCTGATTTTCTGGGAGAAGTAATGGCTTCAGAACCAAGCACAATAATGTGTTCATTGGAAAGGGAATTGATGCTCTACTAGATGTTGGAACGTTATAGAATATGCTTTGGGTGCTAAACAGATGTTTGTTGATCATATATTCTTGGAACCTTCACCTGAATTTGAAGAGAAATCTGGGTTGTATGTCTAAGAAGTTTCTAGCCAAGAATCATGTCTTAGATAATTGGGTTGGTCAAGTGATGATCAACATATTGATTACTTTTTGGGTTAGTTTATTTCTGATCCAAGTAAGTTAGAGTGCAGAGGTTGAGCTCTAACTTCTAGTAGAGATTCGTTATCTCATCCAAGTTCTTTATATATGGAGGTCAAGTTCAAATGTCAAGGACATCCTCTCTGACATCTGGAAGATTCTTCTAATAAAACTTGCCTTAGAGGATAATATGTCTACTGCTGTATGGATCTCATGCGCAAAGGGATATGTATGGATGTCGTCTCTAGAACCATAGTAAATGATAAGATCCTGTGATTGAGATTGATGTCTGAATTGATGATGGAACATCATCTCAGTGATTACTTCTCCAGAAAAGGAAGTCATGGTGAGAGGATTTTTTACCACCATTAGATTATAAATTGGAATGTCTTACCATGGTGGAGTAAGTGTTTGAATCCACGTGTTCTAATGGATTGCAGAAGAAGGATGTCAGACCAAATGTTCTACCATTTATGAGGAGGTAGCCATATCTGCTGATTTTTCCTCTAAGGGAAACTGTGAAGGAAGGAACGCGAGGAAATGTTCCTCTCATGTGCTTGTGCATATGACTGTTGTCAAATCCTTTTTTCTTGAAATCTTTCCTAACTAAAGAAGGGAGTTGTGTATTTTTCTAATGTATTGATGAAGGTTTGCAGTCTAAACATTATGCTTCAGAAAATGTATGAAAGTTTATTTCTCTCCATTGTATTCCTGGTGATTGTGATAACCTGAATAAGCTGCAGAATCTGATGTCTTAAATGATATTGCAACATCATTCTTGTTGATGGTTGTATTTGGGAGATGCTTGGGATTGTGAATGTGAAACTTATTTCTCAACATTAGTTTCAAAAGTGGATTTTTTAACTATGGTAAAGTAGGATGAAAAGCTTATGAGTATACCTACAGTGGTGTTTCTGGTAAATGCATGACTACTATCATGTTGAAGAATTAACTTGTACCAGCAATTGCTAGTGGGTGCATAGGAAAAGTATCAGATAAAGTGATATGGTCTATTTGCTTATTAGGAGATGGGTTCTTCTACTACAAGTATCTCTAGAAAGGATTGTGTTAGTATGGATCTTATGAAGCAAGCAAACTGAGATTTTTTTGAGTAATGTCAAACCTAGTGTGCATGATATTTTGGCCATCCAAAGAGGCATGACAACATGGTTGGATTTATAAGGCCATGTATCAGATATGTCCTAGAGGAACTAGAGTATTTGGATTGGGATTGATTTTACAATGTGTGAAGTTGTAGTCCTTCATTGTGAGAATGTGAAGTACTTCATGTGATTTCATCTGGTGCTCAAGTGTTCATCTTCAGCAGAAGCATTGTTTATCCATGACAGTGGGAGTTAAGTACTTGTCTATGAATTGTTGTTGCAATGGTTCATATCTTTTGAAGCTTACGTGTTGTTTAAGCTTGTGGAAATTATATACCTTGTGTGAGGTTATGATGTCAGACAATATCTTTTGACTTGGGGCTACTAGATGTAGTTATTTCTGCTCTTGACAAGGTATGTATGGTTCTAGCCATGTGAAGCTGATTGACTGAATCATGTGTACACATGTCTCTTGGGAGTACTCTGAGAGACAATGTTCTTCAATGGGAGAATTTATTTTTCTTTGCATATTTAGGTGGGACTCAATGGATGTTTTGGCTGATGAACAAGAAATGGAACGCATGATATCTTGATATCTTGGCATGTTTCACTAATTATGGCTTAAAGGAGTATGCTTAGAGTCCAGTGGAAGGATTTGTGAGCATGGGTCAGAACATGTGCGTCTTTAATTGATTACTGGATATCTCTGTGAAACATCCTTTATTAATATTGAAGGAGTTTTGAGCTATTTTGAGAAGACAAGGGAAAGTAGACAAGGTATGACTAGATGTTAGGACATTGTTCAGAACTTGTTTCTTTTAAGACTAAAAAGGGAGTATTATGGAAGGTGTAATCAAGTATAGGTCAGGAGGGAGTGTAACACATGTTTTTGACTATACATACATAGCAGAATCAGTCCATAGTCAATAAAGGCATTCAAAATTGACTTGGATGATGCACATTTATTTTTGGTACAATTATCTTTCTCAAATTACGCTCTCATTAATAAAGACCATTGTCACGGTCTAGGATTGTTATGTCCGAAGTAACTTCTCGATTATTTAAAGAGGTCATTCCTTCCATTCTATCATATTGTGTTTGATTGTCTTCAAAATAATTATTATGGATTTTGTCCGGGTTTGGGTGAGTACGGTTTGGGTATAATTTTGTGGTGAATATGTTTGTCAATTTTTGGCTAGAAATGGGGATAAAGGTTATGTTTTTCTTGTTCTTATTTTAAGTTTGTTCGCAATTGTTTATGTTTTGCAAGGGTGTTGGGTAGGATACTCGTATATGGGTCTTCTCTTTGTTTTTTTTATATGTCTTGTGATCTAAGTTATGAACAGAGTTGTGTCTTGTGTTCTGAGTTACCCGGAGCTAGAAGTTGCACCCTTGTGTCCTCATATGGATAATGCAGGTTAGTGTTTGGTTGCTTCTTAAGAATTCTCTAATTCCCCCTGAGATGAAGATTTATCTCACAGTGGTAAGTAAAGGTTCATGGGTTAAGGGGAAGTTCCAATTTTCTTCTTCCTCATGTACACCAAATGACTTCATGGATTTCTTCTCCTTTCATCCTGAGATTGATGTACGATGGTGTTGAGTTTGATATGTTGTAATGGAGTTATTTGGATTACTGTGCAGAGATGTCGAACATGTTGTCCTATGAACCATACTGTGAATATCAGTGGTTAGTAGTTGCTGAAGACTAACTCTCTGACATTTATTTCTGTTGCATTTGTCCGAAGTTGAGAGATATATTTGATGAGTGTATGATCATTGTTGGATTTCTTATTTTTGTATTTTATTCAAATTTATTGTTGCTGAAATCTGAATTGTAATTTGTTTATTTGTTTTAGCCAAAATTTGTCAAAGGGGGAGGGATTGTTAGTTCTCTATTTTATGATTGGCGTTAATTTTAGTAACACAAATTTGGAAGCAATATGTTAAATAGGATGCTCTAACTTACAGATAAAACGTGTTGAACAAGATGTCTTATCCTGATCATTCGAAATCGTGTTTGTTACAATTGGATTTTTAGATATTATCGGTATGTCACAAATGTTAAATATTCTGGGAATATTTAGTAATCATATGTGGCGTCCAAGACTAAGAAATCATAGATATATGTTGGTATTCAAGTTATTCTTTTCTAAATGGTGATGCATTTTAGGAAACTAGTGATTCACCTATTTTTCATGGAGAAGTTTTTGCAGACTTTGTGCAGTCTCTTTGTTGCGTTATTGAAGTCCAATCCAGATAAGAAAAAGGTTATAAATAGAAGACTTTATACCTTGTCACTGTTTGTGACTGTAAGGGAAGTGAGAGGGGTCTCATAACTAGATGAGTATTAGGTAGAAATATAGCACGGGTAGTGATTAAGCGAGAAGTTGTAAACGGGGGAGTTTAGCTTCGAATTGATACTATTTATTGGATTTACATCCCTGGCTTGGTAGACCTCAAAGTAGGTGTTTTTGTACGCCGAACTGGGTTAACAATTCTGCATGTTGTTTACTTTCTGCACTATTTTAATTATTATTTTACTTTGTTGATTACGTTGTTGTTCAGAGATCAGTATCTAGACATCTTTTAGGACATATGAGATCTGACTACCAGAATTTCAATTATTACGAGAGTTTGAGTACATGGATAGTTGAGGTGTGAGAGAGACTTCTATACTCATCCAATCCTATATCAGATGATGAGAAGTGGCATAACTGGAGTCATCTTTTGAAGATTAGTCATATCAAAGCTTCCTCTAAGTCTCCCTTAGGTTTATATCTTTTGTTCATTTATTATATTAAGATGTTTCCTTTGAGAACCATGTTTGTAGCTTGTATTCATCTCACTATGAGCTAAACCTTTTGTAGTTGAGCAATGTGAAGTTAATATCAAGTTGTTTTATGTTACATGTTGTGTGGCTAGTGCTTGCTTTACCATGTGTTTATTTTGTTAAAAAAACCTGTTTCTTTGAATGATCAACTTAGAAATAGGTAACAACTTGTTGTTGAGAGAGATCCAACAACAAGTGTATTTCATGAGTAAGAATGGTTAAAAGAGTAGGATAGAGATATTCACTTGACCTAGTTTACTTAGAGATAAGAAACCGCAACCATTAAGGAATTCAGAATAATTGAAAGACATATATTAGGGTTACAATTGAGGCTTAGAGATTTGTTCCCTTGCCCTCTTATGCATGTTCTGGATGTTCTAGAAATACACCACAATATCACTCTGACCTTGCCTGTCACGACACCACACAACATTAGCACATAAGCTCACTAAAGATATCAATGGAACAAGGTGTAACTAAATAACTCTTAATATATTCCCACTACTTTTCACCTTACTCTTGACATTTGTTTTAAGTGAATTTGAACTCATAATCACTGTTGTACCCCAAAATTTTCCCTCCAATTTTACTCAACATATGTTCATTGAGACCCTCAACTTGCTCAAGGATACCCAAGAGTTGACCAGACAAACCCTCTCCTAAAGTAAGGAACCTCTAACTAGGGTTTCCATTTTCATCAAGATGGGTGAGCTCCAAAGGCCTCATATGCTCTACATAGTCCTAATATGTCCTCAAGATCATCCATGTCAAGTTTCATGCCTAGCACAAGAATTTTTCTCAGTCAACTGCTCAGATGCTGGAAAATCAACTATATTAGGTCAAAAGTCAACTGTGGCCCACATGTAGTCAAACTTCAAGATTTTTGGTCAACATCAACATTTTGAAGTGATATTCATCATTTGATCAAAGTTTTATCATGATTCCTCAAGAGATGCTCCTAATTCATCAAAACTTAAAAGTTGTTAAATTAGGGTTTCTCGGGAAAAGTCAACCAAACTTTGACAAAGCATAACTTTCTCATACTTTATCAAATATTTATCATCCAAGGCTCATTTTGAAGAGAATCCAATTACCTACAACTCATTTTTATCCATCAAGTTAAATAAATACACTCATCAAAAGATAAGTATTCAGACATTATATGTCATTCCAAAAAGTTAACAAAAACACCTTTTGGGTCAAAACTCCTTACATGAACATGGAAGATCTAATTGAGATGAAGACAAAAGGGTTATTTAGGGGACATCCTAAGATTTCTATAAAGTCCAAGAAAACCTTCCTAGGGTCAAAATTGGAAGAGATATGCATGGTCAAAGTTGGCCATTTTTGGAAAATTGCCAAAAGTCAAATGTGCTCAAAAGTGCATTTTGTCAAATGGGCCTAGCTTTTCATGATTGTATCTTGTTGAAAACATGGTCCACGACCCAAATAAGCATCCGTATATTATTTTCTCTATTTATTTATTTATTTTATTTTGATTTTTATTTATTAAAATTTAAATTAAATCAAATAAATTGCAAAAAACATAAAAGATTGATTTTTGATCTGATTTTTGTAGGGATCATAATATAATCAAGCTAGCCTAATCAGATCAAATCAAATCAAGGAAAATTGAGGAAAAAATAGCATTATTAGGATGGTTTTGGAAAGATATCATATAGCAAACAAATCAAATCCAATCTTCATGATTCGAAGAAGATTGAATATGTTTTTGTTGCCCTAATTCATCACACTACATATATACAACATACACAAGCCAAAAGGATAAGGGTTGAAGTCGTGCAAGCTAGCCAAGAAAACTCATAAATTGGACAAAAAGTGTGGATCTGATTTCTAACCTAGGGGACGATTCAAGGCCATTCAATGCTTCTAATCGCTTCCTGGACATCTCCTGAAGCTAATACGATCATTTGTAAGCCTTCCCAAGCCCAAAATCCCCCCTGGTAAACCCATGATTTTCACATACAAGCTTGATTTTGATCTTACAATTTACACATGATTAACCACTTTTAAGCATAGCATTGTGTTTGTATTAACATTTGGAAAGTTTTGGTTCAATTAATTTTGTGTTTTGATGACTGTTTCGCTAATTGCCATTGCTAGGGTTTAGGGGGCCGTTTTAGGGTTTCTCTGTACAAGTTAAATTGGACCAAGAAAATAGTGCCATGGTACTCGTGAGATCAAGACGAGTTGATTGGTATAGCTAGAATTAATTTATCACGCGTTTTGTGAACTTTTGAAGCTTGCAGGTTTATAGCTATGGAAAATGTCTGTAGGTATAAGTCTGGTACCTAAGGCGACGGACAGGAGAAGAAGATGATGATTTGGCACAACACCATTGGCTTGTTTGAATCACACGCGTTTTTTTATTTTATTCAGTTTATCCACTTTGTTTTGTATATTATAATTTGGTCTTATTATATTGACAACTGAACAATATAGCCCAGTGGTGAAGCGCGCGTTGGATAGTGGAAAGGACCTGGGTTCGATCCCAGGTCCCTGCGTTTTCTTTATTTTCTTAACATTCATTTGCAGATTCTATGTGTACACGTTCCAAGCGCCTACCATGTAGTCTCAACATCCAGCCAATGGATCATTACCAACCCGGATCTAATGCTCAATTAAGGGAAGACCATGGTACAATCTCCAGGCGTGGAAATACTGAATCAAGCGTTGGGAATGGGCTCAGCCATAATGGGCCTTGACAAATTCAGCATCATACCCCCTGGATTGCTTAAACAGGCCCAATTCTTTTCTTTTTCTATTTTAATTCCTTTTTATTATTTCCTTAATTATTTTCTTTTTAAAAAAAACATCAAAAATCATTTTTTCCATTAAATCAAAAAAATCACAAAAACATCAAAAAATCAAATATTTTCATGAAAATATTTTATTTCCTTAATTAATTAGGTTAATTTAATTTAGGGTAATTTAATTTTTTTCTCTTCATAATTTAAAATAATTAGAATTAGGGTTAAATTTGTACATAGCCTAATTTATTCTCAAAAAATAACCTAAATATTTTTTCAATTAGACTTTTAGGTTTTCTAATTATTTCTCGCATTTAATTCGCCGTGCACGCCTTTAATTTTCCTTTTTCTATTATTGTAACTGCTCCGAGTTTGTAATAGTAATTAGGTTTTTAAATTTCTGCATCTTTATTTACAGTAAAAATGATTATGTATCTGCGAAAGCCTTGTAATAGCTAGGACTTTAATTTCTCGCATTTTAATTTCCGCAAACTATAAGTTGTTAGATGTATGTTAATAGGATTGTATTGAAAGACAAATTGAAATTAATACAGTAGAAAACCCTAAATGTGCAAAGATAAATAAACTGAAAACACACACACTTGCACATGCTCACTCCTAGGGTTTACTCCACTCTGGTTGCCTTCGGTAAACGGTCATGAAGTATAGGGAATGTTAGTGGTCGTCCTCTAGTCCCAAAAGATCTAAAAGGACCCATTCGGATTATGCCTCAGAAAAATATCTTTAAGGCTTTAGGATGATTACCAAAATTTCCTAACATTGCTTTTGTGATCGTACTTGTCCCTTTGAACATCCCTTAAAACTCCAACGACGGTGCTACCTATTGTGATACGGTGGCAGAACCGACTGTTTAATACTAGTTTTCATTTTGCATTTTGCGTTTTGTGTTTGCAAAATGTCGCGGTAAGTAAGAGTTGCCACCGACTTTTATTTTATCCAACCGGAAAGGAAAAAAGTACAGAAAAAAAAATCCTTTTTCGAGATATTCTGAGTACGGGGGGTAGATTATAGAAAGGGAAGGTGTTAGCATCCTTTCAATCCATGGTTTTCCATGGGCTCTTAGGTACTTGCTCATTTTCAAATTGCTTGTGTATGTGCTTTGTTTTTGAAGAATGTTTTACTTCGTGATAACCCTTGTATCAGTCCTCAAAGGTGTGACGAAGTTGTTTTGAAAGTTTGTTTGAAAAGTGTAAGTGTGAAAAGTTTTGATTGAGCAAGTACCTACTAGAACCTACCTACTCAAAAAAAGATCGTTTCTATTCTTGTTTCCTTTAGACAGCGCTATCCTACTATTGAGAAATAGGTAGCACCGTTGTTGAAATTTGTAAGGGTCAATTCGAAAGGGACGTACGATCACTAAAGCAATATTAGGGCACTTTAGTAATAACCCTAGTGTCTTAAGATCTTTCGAGGCAACATTTCTGAGGCAACATATCCGAGGCAACATTCGAATGGGACATTTTGATCTTTTTAGACTGGAGGGCAACCACTAAGACACCCTATGCTTAATGATCGTCTACCGAAGGCAACCGAAGTGAGAGTATACCCTAAGAGTGATATGTGCGAGTGATTTGTTTTCAATTATTTATCTTTGCACTTTAGGGTTTTCTAACCATTTTAAATTTGTCATGCATTCTTACCATACAATCTTATTAGCATACATCTAAACAATTAAATATTTGCGGGAATGAAAAATGCAATAAAATAAACTACACTATTACAAGGCTTCGGGGAGGGGGATTAATTACATAGCCAAAAAAACCGGGGATTTAAACAGTAAATAAAAAACCTAAATTAACTATTACAAGCCATGAACAGTTACAAAATATTGGCAAAATAAATAACAAGCGCGCGACGAATTAAATGCGAGGCGATTAGGGTTTTGACCCTTGACTAAACCTAAGTGTAATTGATTAAAAAAAAGATGTTTTTGTCATGTTTTATTATTGATAAAATAATTAAATAATTGAATTAAAAAGAAAATCCTAAGTTCTAATTGATATTAATTTTTGAAAATAAATTAATTAATTCTAAACAAACTATTTTGTATTTTTATTGTTTAAAAGAAAAATAATTAAATCAAGAATCTTAAACCTAATTTTTCTAATTGGTTTTAATTGTAACAAAAAAGTTCAAATTTCCCTAAATTAAATTAAATTAGATTAAATTAAATTTGGTAAAAAAAAACTAATTCTATTTTTTTTGTGAATTCTTGATTTTATGATATTTTTATTAAAAAAAATGATTAATGGTATCAATAAAATAATTTAAAAGAAATATTAAAAGAATTAAAAATAATAAAGAATAGAAGTGGGCCTGATAACATTTATGAGGGGTTTGAATCTGATTTTCTGGGCCCAAACAAATCTCAGCCTGTTTGACCATGCTGGTTTGGTGTGGATGTTGACTTGAGGAATATGGTGGACCTTCAATGGAGAGGCATTGGATCTGGCTAGCTGGACATCAATGGATGGATGTTGAGGTTGCATGGTGAGCCTCATGATGAGAAACGCGCTGGATCAGCTAATTGAAAATAATACAAATAAAACACTGGGACCTGGGGATCGAACCCAGGTCCCTATACTCAATTCCAACGCTTGCTTGCCAGCTGAGCTGTGATGGTTAGTTATGATAATAATAATAACAAAACATAATATTCAAAACAAGCTAGTGGGGTCAGCCAAACGCGCGAAATTTCAAACGGACGAGTCACACGCTGCCACGCAAGCTTCTTCTTCCTCTCTCCGTCGCTTTAACAAATAAAGCTTTTACCTACGGATGCTTGCTGTAGGTACATACCTGTTCATCTCAAAAATTGTATACAAGCAAGATAAATAACAATTGCATGTACCAATTAACCCGTCTCATCCTCACGAGCATCATGGTACCAGAATCAAAGCCCAATTTTGCCTGCATTGAAAACCCCTAAACAAGAACATAAAACCCTAACAATGGCAACATCACGTACGGGCATAAAAAATGCAATTAAATGGCATGATTAGCTTGGAAACATGATGATAAACAAGAATATATAAATCAAAAGTTCTAATGAAGCGTAAATTGCAATAATCGAATTTGAAAAATGTACCAAACCGCGTGAGTTGTAGAATGAGTTTCTGAGTGTTTCAGGCCATATGAATGATTGGAATAGCTTCCTGGGATGTCTAGCAAGTGATTGGAATGGCTAGTACACCTTGAATTGGCCTGTAGAGTGAAATTCATCTCACACTTTTCTTCGAATTTTTCAATTTTGTTCTTCCCTTATCACGACCTCTAACCCTTCTTTTTTTCTTTGTTCTTGTTCATTATATATCCCTCAATGAATTAGGGTTGCAAAACAGATTGAATCTTGAAGCTTTGATGAGATTTGATTTGATTTTTAATTTGTATGATATCTTTCTATTTTCATGCCAATCATGCCTTTCTTGTACCAATTGCCATTGATTCGAATTGCTCATCAAAGCTCAACATATTTTGATTGCCCATCTATAAAAAAACAAATCAAATCATACCTTTGATAATTTTCATCATTTATTTGATTTAATTCACTTTTTAATTAATGAAAAATCAAAATAAATTGAAAAATGAAGCAAATAATGTATGGGTAAGTTTTTGAGTCTTGGACCACATTATAATTTAAGTGCAAGCATAAAAAGTTTGGCCCATTTAGCAAAAAATACAAATTTGAGCATATTTGACTTTTGGCAATTTTGCAAAAATGGTCAACTTGGCCAATGCAGAACTCTCTCAATTTTGACCCTAGAGAGGTGTTCTAGGACTTTTTTAGAAATCTTAAGATGTCCTCTAAGCAACCCTTTTAGTCTCATCTCAATTGAGTCTTCCATGTTTATGTATGAAGCTTTGACCCAAAAGGTGTTTTTGTTGACTTTTCAAAAGGACCTATAATGTAAAAATTCACATCTTTTTGTGAGTGCATATTATTAACTATGGAGTTGAATATGAATTGTAGGTAATTGCATCCTCTTCAAAATGAGATTTGGATGGGTGAGTTCTGATAAAGTATGAGAAAGTTATGCTTGGTCAAAGTTGAGTTGACTTTTCCAACAAAACCCTAATTTAGCAACTTTTGGGTTTTGATGAATTATGAGCAATCCTTGAGGAATCATGATCAATCCTTGATCAAATGATAGATAATACTTCAAAATAAGGATGTTGACCAAAAATCTTGAAGTTTGACTGTATGTGGGCCACATTTGACTTTTGACCTAGTATGGTTGATTTTCAGGCATTTGAGCAATTGACTGAGCAAACTTCTTCTGCAAGGCTTGAAACTTGGCATGGATGATCTTGAGAACATATTAGGACAATGGTTAGAATTTGAGTCCTTTTTGGTTCACAAATCTTGATGAAAATAGAATCCCTAATTTGAGGTATACTGCCTTAGGAGAGAGTTTGTCTGGTCAACTCTTGAACTTCCTTGAGCAATTTGGGGACCTCCCTTGCCATGTGGTGAGAAATATGGAAGGGAAAATTTTGGGGTACAACACGTATTCCTTAATAATAGGATAGCGCTGTCTAAAGGAAAACAAACAGACTTTTTCGAGTAGGTAGATTAGTTCCTAGGTACTTGCTCAAACAAACAAATTTTACAAACACTTTTCAAAACAATTTTCAAAACAACTTCGTCACACTCTTGAGGACCGATACAAGGGTTATGACAAAGTAGAACTTTTCAAAACAAGCACACACAAGAAATTTGAAAAATGAGCAAGTACCTAAGAGCCCATGGAAAACCATGGATAGAAAGGGTGCTAACACCTTCCCTTTCTATAATCTACCCCCCGTACTCAGAAACATCTCGAAAAAGGTTTTTCTGTTCTTTTTCCTTTTCCTTTATTGGATGAAATAAAAGTCGGTGGCGACTCTTGCTTACCGCGACATTTGTGAATACAAAATGTAAACCAGTATAACAGTCGGTTCTGCCACCGTATCACAGAACTGGCGACTCTGCAGGGGAGTGTAAATAAGTGGGGTATACCTTAGGATCTAGGTCACTTTTAAAATTACTTTCTTGTTTGCTTTGCCTGCTTTATATTCAAGGGTTTTGTTTGGGTATTATTGAAGATCCTACACCCGAATCGGGGAACACATTTTAGGTAAGTAGCAATAAACTGTGAGGGAACTGTGCGGGATATACCGACACGGTTGAAGCAGTAGCTACGTTGATGTGGCACTTTGGTTGGTACCGGTAACCCTTGGGTCAATCAGGGAGAGTACGGGGCCGCCGCATGGTGTCATAAAGCATCAACTGACCTTAGAACCTTTAATTGCACAACTTGGCCAGTAGGACGTAGCGAGGTGGCCGACTTTGGTGTATTCCCAAGGTCGACAAATACTTGATGCTACACTCATTGAGGTTTGACTCTTGAGTTTTGTTTGGTTACGAGTCAATTGCCTATTGAACGAAGTTGGGGGAAAGATCGGTGATATTGAGATCCCTTAGAACCTGGTTACTATTTATAGGATAGGTTGAACCAATCCAACTTCAAGAGGGTATGACCTTAAAACTCATCCAGGCCTTAAACCTAAGGACTTGGTGTGACTTACTTGTTGTTTTCTATACATGTGATTTTCTAGCATAATCATGACATCATAAGCATGGCATATTATATCTAACCATTTCAAGCATTTCCTAGGGCTCATTTTTGCTTTGTTTTATATGACATGGCATTCGCCCGTAGGAACACTATACAGATTAACCTTGTGAAAGTGCCTCTCCAACTAAAGGACCTGGCATTAAGTGTTCCTGAAAGTTCGCCATTCACTAAAAAGCATAGTCGGTTGCTCAACTTGGTCACTGTAAAACCTGATGAAGAATTGTTAAAAGTGTTGTTTCAGTTCTTTGATCTTGTGCACCATTGTTTCACCTTCCCGGATTACCAGCTAGTACCTACTATGGAGGAATTTTCTCAGTTGTTGGGGGTAGCTATTCTTGATCAGTTACCTTTCAACGGTACGGAAGAACATCCAAAGCCTGAAGAGATTGCTAGAGCTCTGTCCTTACAACGGTCTAACATAGTGACAAGTTGGGAGACTAGAGGAAGTGTCCAAGGAATCCCAGTTAAGTTTATATTTGAGAAGGCTTACCATTTTTGGGATACCCTGGATTTACAAGGTTTCGAAGAGGTGCTGGGACTTCTTATTTACGGGATGGTACTTTTCCCTAATGCGAATCAACTCGTAGATGTGAACACTATTAAGGTTTTTCTGTCTTATAATCTGGTTCCTACATTACTCGGGGATATTCTACACTCGTTGAATGCTCGCACTCTAAAGAGAAGGGGGCCATCCTGTGTTGCACTCCTCTATTGGCTAGGTGGTTTATTTCGCACCTACCCGGGTCTGTTTTGAAGAATGAACAGGGTTTGAAATTGTCTCGTAGGCTGATGTCCCTTACACATTCAAACATTCATTGGTGTTCACGGTTCTCGGAAGATGTTACCATCATCGATCGCTATGGTGAATTCCCTAATGTCCCTCTCTTAGGAATTAGGGGAGGAATCACTTACAACCCTTGTTTGGCATTGCGTCAGTTTGTTTATGTGTGAAGAGATTATCCTCGTGATACGCTTATCCATGGAATCACCTTCAACTATGAGAATGATGCTCAATGATACCGCAAAAGGTTCATAAAAGCTTGGGGCATGGTGCATAAAATTGATAGCAAGATGCTAGGGCACAAGAATTCCATTCCTCTTTAGCCTTATCTCCAATGGGTACGAGCTCGCTCCTAAAGTCTTATGATGCCTTACCCTGCTGTCCTACCAATAAATGTGGAACTAGTTATTGAAAGAGATACTACTTCCCTTGGTCATCATCCTGACATGCCAACTGATCATGAAGAGTTACAGAAGTCCTGGGGGCAACTCAAAGAGTAGCGGGATACGTTTGAAGCTCAGTTCTATGCCAGCGAGAAGAAGGTCATGGAGCTCACTAGGCTACTTCATGAAGAAAGGAACATAAACGCCTACATTGCACCAAAGAGGATGCGCTCCTGGGAGACCTAGTTCTGTTTTGCTTTAAGTTTTTTTTTTGTTTTATTGTAAGTCTAAAAGGCATTCTTTGTAACAATTCGAACTTATTAATGCAATTAACGTATGTTTCTTTTGGTTAAACAAATCTGAGCCTTTAAGAATCCTTGAAATCATTGCATATGCATCCCATCCATAGCATCGCATAAACAGGTACCATAACAGGCTTCTCATCTTCTTCACTGTTTATTTCAGCAGAAATGTCTTCTGAACAAAGCATCAAAGATCTTCAGGCATAAAATTCCTAATTCCAACAGATGTTCATAAATCTGGAGAAAGGGCAAGAAGATTTGAAGGCCCTTATGTTGAAAGAGAAAAGGAAGAAGAAGAAGAAGACCGTCAGTGTCCTGAATCTAGACAGAAGATTTAGGGGACCGTTGAAGCAAACGGTTAATCTGACCTCTTCATCCAAAGAAGGGGAGAACCAAGAGGGAGAAACAAGGGAGGAAGAACCTAGTCCAAGAGTTTCTGAGAATGAATCTGACTACAACGATGAACAGTACCCCCCGGCTGAGGATAGGTACAAACAATTAAAGGATCATCTGAGCGCAATGGAGATCCAAAGAATACCAGGGCTGGATTTCAAAGAGATGGGTTTGGCATCTGGGGTGGTCATTCCACAGAAGTTTAGGTCTCCGATTTTTGCAAAGTATGATGGGGTGTCTTGTCCCATGCTTCATCTTCGTTCCTATGTGAGGAAGATTCAGCCTCACACCGCTGATAGGAACTTGTGGTTCCATTTCTTTCAGGACAGTCTGTCTGGGACTCAGCTTGAATGGTTCTACCAACTGGAAAGAGCCAATGTCCGAAACTGGGAAGATTTGGCAGCTGCTTTTTATAAGCAGTATCAGTACAACACCGACCTTGCTCTTACGCGTACTCAACTCCAGAGTATGTCCATGTATGCAGGTGAAGGCTTTAAGGACTGTGCACAGAAGTGGAGAGACTTGGCTGGAAGAGTCCAACCCCCTTTATCTGATAGGGAGTTGGCCAATATGTTTCTTGGGACTCTATATGGTCCATTATTTAATCATTTGATCAGTAGCCCGTCAGCTGGTTTCACCGAGCTGATTCTAACTGGAGAGAGGGTAGAAGCTGGGATCCGGAGCGATAAGATACAGAAAGATGCCTCTTCGAGTTCGGGAAAGAATCCTTTCACTGGTAAAAAGGAAGCTAGTGCTATATATAGCCCAAGAGGTCAAAATAGAGTTGAACACCGTTAGACAGTAAGTGCCGTAATGATACCTAGGCCTGCGGCTTCTCCACAACGCAACAATCAACAAAGGGTGGAAAGTCCACAACGGAAGTTTAACCGGATTAACATGATGTTGGCTGAAGTTCTACCCCGTCTGCTGAGATCTAACTTGGCAACCTTGAAAGAGGCTCCCAAGAATCCGAATACCACATCTCCTCGGTATAATCCAAACACTCGGTGTGCCTACCATTCCGAGAGCCCCAGCCACGATACAAATGACAGATGGGCTCTAAGAAATAAGGTACAGGACATGATTGACGCCAAGGAGATTGAATTCGACCCACCTGAGACTCCCAACGTGATCACTGCTCCCTTGCCAAAACATGGCTAGGATTGGAAGCATTTTTGTTCATTTAACTCTCAAGTTGTATTTTATTTGCTTATTCGAACAATTATTATCATGTCAAAACTTTATTATTTCATTAATGTATTACATATGTTTTCCTTGAATTAATCTGTTTTCACTATGCTTAAACTGTTTTATACTTCCTTTTCGTGATATTCAACTCTCGACTAAAAACTCTAAGCCTTAGAGGGAGGATGACAAAAACGATACAACAATATCTACAGTATGCTTTTGAACAGACCTTGCTGACGATGTACAGGCGTTGTTTCAAATCCCAAACAGTGGAGTTACAAGGAAGATAATCCCTAGTCAACCCCTTTTGAGCCAAAGAAGTAGGAGTTTTTCTTTTCACACAAATTAAAACCCTCGATCATAACCTGGGGCAGGGTAGTTTTCTCAGTTAATTCAGAGGCGCATTCAGTCGCAATCTTCCGCTTCGCACTCAATGAATGGCCGCAAATACGTCCCTCCGATTCAGAAGATGGTGACGATTCCGCATAAACATCAAAGCAGGCAGTCATTAATTTGCAAAAGAAAAGCCCGTTAAGTCAAAACCTATGAAGGAGACTTAAAGAAAAAAAACCGGGGCATCCCGCTGACTATAATCACAAAAAGAAACAGTTCAGGCAAAAGAAGGGATAACAAAACCAAAAGAAAGAGAAGTCCTCGACAAAAAAGACGACTTCCTATTCAAAATAATCTGTCAGTATCTGAACCATCACCGGAACATCAAGGACAATATTCCAAAACTCAACTGGGATTCTAAACGCGTAACTAACTGAGCATAGGACTGAAGGATATCACGAAGAACGGGTGGGCACAAATAAATTTTGAGCCTTTATCCTTTGTTTATTAAACCGTGAACCATGCCACATTATAACCCTTAAAAGTCCTAGCTGAAGCATGGGTTAGTTCTAGAGCATACTGTTACAAAGGTATCCTGACTCCTGTAGGACTTGTTACGAATCATGAGTTGATATCACATTCTTGCAAATTTTGTTTTACTACACAAAACACATTTTCAAAAAAAAAAATTCAAGACAGACATGAGTTTTGAATTATTTAAATAACATTGTTCGCATATGACTAATTGTTTGACAGCAGAGAAATCCGCAAAACGGATATTCAATGAACATACATCCTCTCAATGGATAGAATCACCTCAGCAGGGAAGACACTTCCAATAACAGGTCTGCCATAAGAAAGGGGCATCACATGATGTCTAACACACCTGGGGCAGTCTCTCCAAAAGTGCCAAATAACCAGAGACAGATCTCCATCTGAATCACTTAGGGCATTACGCATGCATTCCAACAATGAATCATGTGCTATCAAGAAAACATCTTGACAATACTACAACACAACACTATGGACGGTGACAACTCCCTACATCCTGAGAACATGGACATAGTCGAAAAATACCACGCATAAACAAAGACCCGCTAGGTTGACTGGCCTAGGAAAAAATAAGGGCAGCTCGGCGAATCAAAAAAGGTTCAGGCAAAATTAGGGATAAAAACAAAAAAATCTATACACCCGGCAAGTCGAAAACCCAAAAAGGCGGCTTGGGCAAAAAAGGGTATCCCGCTGGGTTGAAAATCTGAAAAGACAGTCCAGGAAAAAGTTAGGGCTTAAAGTGTACGACTATGTCCCGTCATCTTGTCACTTGCCTATCAATAGAAGACTTATCATTTTGATCGACATTTACCAAGCACCTAATGAGTTGGGATAACACTCAAACTATCCACAAAGCCTCCGCAGGTGTTTTCTCCAGCAAGTACAAGGGCAAAAAAAGTCGTGATGCAAAGTCATTGTCGTATCCTCGGCATGCATCCCAGTGACATCTACACTTTCCATAGAGTAGAGGCAACTAAAGCTTTAACATCGGCTTCCCCAAACAGGAGTTACTTTCCCCAGCATAGTTCCTGCAGAGAGCCGACGTCTATGTTCCCCAGCCGAATTTTGTAATCGCAAGAGGTTTATATATTTTTCTCCCAAGCAGAGTTTATTTCTCTGAATACATAAGCTCAATCCCCAACAGAGCTTATTACTTCAGATACAGAAGTTCACCTTCCAACAAAGTTATTCCCCCGCAGATTTATTCTCAGACAGAGTCTCTCCCCGGTAGAGTATTCACAAATAGGAGTAAATCCACGACATAGTCATCTCCGTTCACCATCCCCAATAGAAGTAGAAGGACCACTTTTTTTACGACGGCCATGAATTCAATTTCCAGTACTCTCCGACAGCAGTCAAGGATTTATTTTCCCGAACTCGAATATGGCACAATAGCATCTCATATTGCATACATCATAATCTAATTTATTTTGAGAACATCATCATACAATGCATTTCATGCATCACATATAATTAATCATGTGCCTTTTTAGGAAAGATGGTTATCATCAACAATTTCCAGCAGGTCCAAAATTAGCTCCTAAAACTAAAAAGATTAATTATCTGCGCGACCAAATGCAACTTTGCACGGGTTTGTCATGAAGCAATCTTACACGGGTTTCTCCTAAATACAGCTTCACACGGGTTTATCCTGAAAAAAATCTTACACGGGTCCCTTCTCATACATTTCCAAATAAAGTTTCACACGAACTCCCCACGAAGTAACCTTACCTAGGTTCCTTCTAGGTTCAGATGCTGTTTTACCCAAACTCCCCACGAAGAAACCTTACCTAGGTTCCATCTCGGTTGAGATGAAGTTTTACCCAAACTCCCCACGAAGTAACCCTACTATCCAGGTTCCTTCTCATAGCCCTACTATCCAGGCTCTCATTTCTAAGTGACCCTACGACCCAGGTTCCTTCTCATAGCCCTACTATCCAGGCTTTCATCTCGAAGTAACCCTAAGACCCAGGTTCCTTCTCATAGCCCTACTATCCAGGCTCTCATTTGGAAGTGACCCTACGACCCAGGTTCCTTCTCATAGCCCTACTATCCAGGCTTTCATCTCGAAGTAACCCTATGATCCAGGTTCCTTCTCATAGCCCTACTATCCAGGCTCTCATTTCGAAGTGACCCTACGACCCAGGTTCCTTCTCATAAGCCCTATTATCCAGGATTTCATCTCGAAGTAACCCTACGACCCAGGTTCCTTCTCATAAGCCCTACTATCCAGGCTTTCATCTCGAAGTAACCCTACTATCCAGGTTCCTTCTCATAGCCCTACTATCCAGGCTTTTATCCAGAAGTAACCCTACGACCCAAGTTCCTTCTCATAACCCTACTATCCAGGTTCCTTCTCATAGCCCTACTATCCAAGATTTCATTTCGAAGTAACCCTACTATCTAGGTTCCTTCTCATAGCCCTACTATCTAGGCTTTCATCCCGAAGTAACCCAACTATCCAGGTTCCTTCTCATAGCCCTATTATCCAGGCTTTCATCCCGAAGTAACCCTACTATCTAGGTTCCTTCTTATAGCCCTACTATCCAGGCATTCATCCCAAAGTAACCCTACTATCCAGGTTCCTTCTCATAGCCCTACTATCCAGGCTTTCATCCCGAAGTAACCCTACTATCCAGGTTCCTTCTCATAGTCGTACTATCCATGCTTTCATCCCGAAGTAACCGTACTATCCAGGTTCCTTCTCATAGCCCTACTATCCATGCTTTCATCTCGAAGAAACCCTACTATCCAGGTTCCTTCTCTCTTATCTCTAAATAACAGTTTACAACACTATAAGACCTGGACCCGACCAGTTACGGTCGAGTTCACCTTTCCCCAGTAAGTCACTGTGCAGCCTAGACCTTGACCAGATATGCAGTTCACTTCCACCTCCTCAATCAAGAAATAATTCCCCAGTAGAGTAATGGACAACCTAAGCTCCTATACTCTATCTCCCAAGACACAAATATACTTTCCTCGGTGAAGTCCTCCTCAGCGACAGGTATAACAATTCTCGCAAAGGAATCTTTTTATGCAACCGATATATTTTCTAGATGGCATATTTAAGTGCATCTCCGAAGATTCTCGATCGACTTTCAAATGGCATCTATAATCCCATTCCCGATATCACCAATCAGTATTACTTCAAGCGAGTGCAAATTTATGGGCACTCTAGTGTTCAATCATCTTCCACCTTCAGATCACGAAAGGAAGACCGACCAATTTACGTCCTCAGGTGTAAGAAGATTGAACAGGGGCAGCTGTTGCACCTAAAAATTTGCCCTATCATTTTACTCAACATATGTTCATTGAGACCCTCAACTTGCTCAAGGATACCTGAGTTGACCAGATAAACCCTCTCCTAAAGCAACGAACCTCCAACTAGGGTTTCCATTTTCATCAAGATGGGTAAGCTCCAAAGGCCTCATATGCTCTCCATATTCCTAATATGTCTTTAAGATCATCCATGCCAAGTTTCATGCCTAGCACAAGAATATTGCTCAGTCAACTGCTCAGATGCTGGAAAATCAACTGTATTAGGTCAAAAGTCAACTATGGCCCACATGCAGCCAAACTTCAAGATTTTTGGTCAACATCAACATTTTTAAGTGATATTCATCATTTGATCAAAGGTTGATCATGATTCCTCAAGAAATTCTCCTATTCATCAAAACTCAAAAGTTGCTAAATTAGGGTTTCTTAGGAAAAGTCAACCAAACTTTGACCAAGCATAACTTTCTCATACTTTCTCATAAATTTCTCATCCAAGGCTCATTTTGAAGAGAATCCAATTCCCTACAACTCATATTCATCCCTCAAGTTTAAGAAATGCACTCATCAAAAGATATGGATTTAGACATTATAGGTCATTCCAAAAAGTCAACAAAAACACCTTTTGGGTCAAAACTCCTTACATGAATATGGAAGATCCAATTGAGATGAACCCAAAAGTTTTGTTTATGGGACATCCTAAGGTTTCTAAAAATTCTAAGAACACCTTCCTAGGGTCAAAATTGGAAGAGATATGCATTGTCAAAGTTGGCCATTTTTGGAAAATTGCCAAAAGTCAAATGTGCTCAAAAGTTCATTTTTTGTCAAATGGGCCTAGCTTTTCATGATTGTATCTTGTTGAAGACATGGTCCACGACCCAAATTAGCATCCATATATTATTTTCTCTATTTATTTATTTTATTTTGATATTTATTTATTAAAAGTTAAATTAAATCAAATAAATTGCAAAAAATATAAAAGATTGATTTTTGATCTGATTTTTGTAGGAATCATAATCTAATCAAGCTAGCCTAATCAGATCAAATCAAATCAAGGAAAATTGAGGCAAATATAGCATGATTAGGATGGTTTTGGAAAGATATCATATAGCAAACAAATCAAATCCAATCTTCATGATTCAAAGAAGAATGAATATGTTTTTGTAGCCCTAATTCATTACACTACATATATAGAACATACACAAGCCAAAAGGACAAGGGTTGAAGTCGTGCAAGCTAGCACAGAAAACTAAAAAATTAGACAAAATGTGTGGATCTGATTTCTAACCTAGGGGACGATTCAAGGCCATTCAAAGCTTCTAATCACTTCCTGGACATCTCTTGAAGCTAATACGATTGTTTGCAAGCCTTCCCAAGCCCAGAATTGCTCCTGGTAAACCCACAGTTTGCACATACAAGCTTGATTTTGATCTTACAATTTACGCATGATTAACCACATTTAAGCATAGCATTATGTTTGTACCATCATTTGGAATGCTTTGGTTCAATTAATTTTGTGTTTTGATGACTGTTTCGCTAATTTCCATTGTTAGGGTTTAGGGGGCCGTTTTAGGGTTTCTCTGTACAGGTTAAATTGGACCAAGAAAATAGTGCCATGGTACTCGTGCGATCAAGACGAGTTGATTGGTATAGCTAGAAATAATTTATCATGCGTTTTTTGAACTTTTGAAGCTTGCAGGTTTATAGCTATGGAAAATGTCCATAGGTATAAGTCTGGTACCTAAGGCGACGGACATGAGAAGAAGATGATGATTTGGCACAACACCATTGGCTTGTTTGAATCACGCACGTTTTTTTATTTAATTCAGTTTATCCACTTTGTTTTGTATATTATAATTTGGTCTTATTATATTGACAACTGAATAATATATCCCAGTGGTGAAGCGCGCGTTGGATAGTGGAGAGGACCTGGGTTCGATCCCAGGTCCCTGCGTTTTCTTTATTTTCTTAACATTCATTTGCAGATTCTATGTGTACACGTTCCAAGCGCCTACCATGTAGTCTCAACATCCAGCCAATGGATCATTACCAACCCAGATCTAACGCTCAGTTAAGGGAAGACCATGGTACATTCTCCACGCGTGGCAATACTGAATCATGCATTAGGAATGGGCTCAGCCATAATGGGCCTTGACAAATTCAGCATCGTACCCCCCCTGGATTGCTTAAACAGGCCCAATTCTTTTCTTTTTCTATTTTAATTCCTTTTTATTATTTCCTTAATTATTTTCTTTTTAAAAAAAAAACATCAAAAAACATTTTTTTCCATTAGATAAAAAAATCACAAAAACATCAAAAAATCAAATATTTTCATAAAAATATTTTATTTCCTTAATTAATTAGGTTAATTTAATTTAGGGTAATTTAATTCTTTTTTTTCATAATTTAAAATAATTAGAATTAGGTTTAAATTTGTACATAGCCTAATTTCTTCTCAAAAAATAACCTAAATATTTTTTTAATTAGATTTTTAGTTTTTCTAATTATTTGTCGCATTTAATTTGCCGCGTGCGCCTTTAATTTTCCTTTTTCTATTATTGTAACTGCTGAGTTTGTAATAGTAATTAGGGTTTTAAATTTCTGCATCTTTATTTACAGTAAAAATAATTATGTATCTGCGAAAGCCTTGTAATAGCTAGGACATTAATTTCTCGCATTTTAATTTCCACAAACTATAAGTTGTTAGATGTATGTTAATAGGATTGTATTGAAAGACAAATTGAAATTAATACAGTAGAAAACCCTAAATGTGCAAAGATAAATAAACTGAACAAAAACACACTTGCACATGCTCACTCCTAGGGTTTTCTTCACTCCGGTTGCCTTCGGTAAATGGTCATGAAGTATAAGGAATATTAGTGGTCGTCCTCTAGTCCCAAAAGATCTAAAATACCCCATTGTGTTTCCTCGGAAAAAGATCTTTAAGGCTTTAGGATGATTACTAAAATTTCCTAACATTGCTTTTGTGATTGTACTTGTCCCTTCGAACGTCCCTTAAAACTCCAACGAAGGTGCTACCTATTCCTTAATAATAGGATAGCGCTGTCTAAAGGAAAATGAACAAACTTTTTTCGAGTAGGTAGATTAGTTCCTAGGTACTTGCTCAAACAAAAAAAAATTACAAACACTTTTCAAAATAGTTTTCAAAACAACTTCGTCACACTCTTGAGGACCGATACAAGGGTTATCACGAAGTAAAAATTTTCAAAACAAGCACACACAAGCAATTTGAAAAATGAGAAAGTACCTAAGAGCCCGTGGAAAACCATGGATAGAAAGGGTGCTAACACCTTCCCTTTCTATAATCTACCCCCCGTACTCAGAAACATCTCGAAAAAGGTTTTTTCTGTTCTTTTTCCTTTTCCTTTGTTGGATGAAATAAAAGTCGGTGGCGACTCTTGCTTACCGCGACATTTACGAATATAAAATGAAAACCAGTATAACAGTCGGTTCTGCCCCCGTATCACAATCACCAATCATTATTTCTCTTTGCTCATGCTTAAATCAAAAGAAAAATTTTCATACAAAAATCAAATCTAAGTAACACCACTCTCTTTGGGTACGATACTCTTATATTTATTACTAGCTGCAATCAAAACATGTATACTTGCATGTGACACGTAAAAGGACAACAAGTTTTTGGCTCCATTGTCGGGGAGTGATTTTTGTTACATTTCGGACTTTGTATTCACTACCATTGTTTTTTAAGCATTTGAGCCTTTAACGTTTCCTTGTAATCTAGTGTCACGACATGTTTTTTAGCTATTGTATGCAGATGTCGTTACGCCTAGTTTACAATAGATATCCTGAACCTGAAAGAGCACTCAGCATACTAAGAAGATATCAAATTACTAGAGACATACTAGGAGATCATATTGGTTTTGATATGACAGAATTAGGAGACCCATAACCACCAGTGCGATCAGACGGAGAAGCGGAGCCAATCCATATCATGGATGATAATGACATTATCGGTATTGCCAATGATAGGGCCCGTAACATCAGAGACTATGCAGTTTTTGATCCAAATTCTACGAGAAGTGGTATCATCTTTTCAGAAATCACTCAATCTCAATTTGAATTCAAGCCTATGATGTTTCAAATGCTGCAAACCAATGGATAATACTCAGGCTCTCCTAATGAAGACCCTCATTTGCACTTGAGACAATTTCTGGATGTTTCTAGTAATTTTAAGATTCCTGGCATGACTGATGATGCCTTTCGGTTAAGGATTTTTTCTTAGTCTCTAGGGGATAGATCCAAGAATTAGTTAAATTCCTTGGTTCTTAATTCCATTTCCACATGGAATGATCTAGCTGATAAGTTCTCAGCTAAGTACTTTCCTCTTTCCAATAATGCAAAAACGAGAAATGAAATTACTTTATTTAGGCAAGGAGATGAAGAGTTTTTATTTGATGATTGGGAAAGATTCAAAGAGTTTCTTAGAAAATTCCCTCACCATGGCATACCCATATGTATTCAACTAGAAACTTTCTACAATGGGTTGATTCCTTCTTCAAGGAACACGCTTGATGCCTCAAGTGGAGGATCTCTTTTTTCTAAATAGTATGAAAAAGATTATAGATTTATTGAGAGTATTACGACCAACACTTATGAATGGCCAGTCACAAGAGCCACTGCTAATTCAAGTTAAAAGAACCCTGCTGGAGTTCATGAAGTCACTGAGACAATAACTCTTGCTGCTTAGGTGGCTCAAATCCACCAAATGATGAAAAATATGATGACTATAGACATGACGAAGCCGGAGCCAATGAAGGTGGTTAGTGATGCATTTGTAATTTCTTGTATTTATTGTGGAGGAGCACATTTGTTTGAAGAGTGTTCTGCAAATCCTATCTCAGTCAACTATTTTGGAAATAACTATAACAGAAATAAAAACCCCTACACTAACACCCACAACCCAGGATGGCACAACCATCCTAATTTTTCTTGGAGTAAAACTCAAGGTCAACTGAAGCCTCAAGCAACCCAAGCACCACAAATTCCTTCTAGTTTTGCTGCACCAAACTATGCAATGCCAAATTAAGGCAACAACCAGCTGGAAAATATTATGAAACCCTTCATTGAAGAGACCAAGAATAAGTTTCAAGCGCATGGATTGAGCATCAAAAATCTTGAGAACCAAGTAGGGAAAATTGCTATTGCTTTGAGCTCAAGGACCATGGGTACACTCCTAAGCTCTACTAAAACTTCAGCCACAACATCTGGAGTGAAGAATGTGGAAACTTGCAAGGTCAACAAGCTATGAAGTGGAAAAGAGTGTGAATGATTTGTACAAATAAGTGATGAGATGAGTGGAGTCCTGCCTGAGCAGGACAATTCTGAAGGAAGAGAAGAACCCAATGAGGAACCATCCTTATCTAGACATCATGAAGAGAAGATTGATACAACTATTACTGGCATAAATTCCAACCTAGGAAAGCAAATTGAAGTCGTGCCTGAGTTTGGCAGAGAAAAGAATTATGTTCAAAAGAGACCACCACCTCTTTTTCCACAAAGTATTAGGAAGGCAAAAGAAGAGCCACCGTTTGGTCAGCTTATGGAGATTCTCAAGCAGCTTCACATCAACACACCTTTTATTGAAGCCAGTGAACAAATGCCAAACTATTAAAGTTTATGAAAGATGCGCTTACAAAGAGGAAGAGAGTGGGAGATTTTTCTATGGTTGCACTCACTCAAGAGTGTAGCCAATTGGTTTAAGGCAAGCCCCCTCCTAAAGTAAAGGATCCAGAAAGTTTCACCATCCCTTGCAACATTGGGGATACTTTATGTGGTAAAGTATTATGTGACTTAGGGGATAGCATTAACCTTATGCCTTATCTATTTTCAATAAGTTAGGGATAGGCGTTTCCAGGCATACAACCATCACTCTGTAGTTGGCAGATAGAAGCATCTACTACCCTTAAGGAAAGATAAAAGATGTTCTAGTAAAGGTTGATAGGTTTCTATTCCCTAATGATTTTATCATCATGGACTTTAATGCTGATGAAGATACTCCCATTCTACTGGGAAGGCCTTTCCTTGCAACGGGAAGCACAATAATTAATGTTGAAAAAGAAAACTTCACCATGAGGGTGAGTGGACATTAAGTGGTGTTTAATATGCTCAATGCATTACAATATCCAGATGAAGAGGTTACTGATTGTTTTATTATTTGTAGCTGGGAAGGAATCATTCACAAGAGTGTACTCAAGTCAAGCAATGTCTTGAGTCAAGAGCCGAGAGAGTTAGAAAAAGATGACATTCCACAAGATGGAATCATTTGTAGACTTATAAACAAATCAATTATTGATAAGGACTCTATGGAGATGCTATAATAATTCTACTGATGAATAAAAGCAAAACTCACGTTCAATAGAAGTTCCTCCTGAACCAAAACTTAAGCAGCTGCCTGCCCATTTGCAATATGCTTTTCTGGAGGTAGGATAGAATTTGCCTGTAATTCTTGTTAAAGATCTGTCTGAAGAACAGAAAATCCTACTGTTCGATATTATAAAGAGAAACAAGAGATTTATTGCTTGTAAATTTTCTGATATTAAGAGTATGAGCCTCATAGTTTGCATGCGTAGAATTTTTCTAGGGGAAAATGCCAAGAATGACATTGAAATTCGAAGGGGACTTAATCCCATCATGAAGGAAGCGGTCAAGAAAGAGATTATAAAGCGGTTAGATGATGGGATTATCTATCCCATTTATGACAATGTGTGGGTGAGCCCTATTCAATGTGTGCCTAATAAGGGAGGCATGACTGTAATCATCAATGAGAAAGATGAGTTAATCCCCACAAGAACAGTTACTAGGTAGAGGATTTGTATGGACTATAGGAAACTAAACAAGGCCACTAGGAAGGATCATTTCCCCTTACCTTTCATTGACTGGATGCTAGATAAATTGGTTAGAAAGAAGTATTATTGCTTCTTAGATGGATACTCGGGCTACAATCAAATAGCCATTGCTCCTGAAGATCAAGAGAAGACAATATTCACTTGTCCTTATGGTACCTTTTCCTTTAGAAGGATTCCTTTTTGGATTGTGCAATGCTCCAGCCACCTTTCAAAGTTGTATGATGTCTATCTTTTCTGATATTATTAAGAGTTCCATGGAAGTATTCATGGATGACTTGTCTTCTTTTAGGGAGTCATTCAAGAAGTGCTTAGATAACTTGGACTTAGTTATGAGAAGGTGTGAAGAGAACAATCTAATTTTGAATTGGGAGAAGTGCCATTTTATGGTAAAGGAAGGGATTGTTCTTGGACACAAGATTTCAAAAAGGGGCTTGGAAGTAGATCAATCCAAGATAGAAGTTATTGAAAAGCTTCCTCCACTAGTGAACATTAAAGGAATTATAAGTTTCCTGGGGCATGATGGCTTCTATAGGAGGTTTATCAAGGAATTTTTAAAGATCACTAAGCCACTTTGTCAATTGATGTAACATGATGTTCTTTTCGTCTTCAGTCAAGATTGTTTGAGCTCCTTTAACTTGTTAAAGAAAGCTATGATTTATGTACCTATAGTGAAATCTCCTGACTAGACGAAGCCGTTTGAGTTAATGTGTGATGCAAGTGATTTTTTAATTGGAGTTGTGCTTGGTCAGAGGCATGACAAGGTATTTCACACCATATATTACGCTAGTAGAACTTTGATCGAAGCTCAAGTCAACTACACTACCATTGAGAAGGAGCTACTAACTGTTGTGTTTGCCTTTGATAAATTCAGATCCTACTTGGTTGGGACCAAGGTTATTGTGTACACTGATCATGCTACTATCAAGTACCTAATTGCTAAAAAGGATGTTAAGCCATCAGATGGGTACTTTTGTTGCAAGCGTTTGATTTGGAAATCATGGATAAGAAGGGAGTTAATAACTTGGTAGATGATCATTTGTCAAGGTTACCAGAGGAGGTGCAAGATAAGAATAATGGAGAAATTCATGAGACCTTTCCTGATGAAAAACTATTGCTGATAACTGCCGTAGTGACTCCATAGAAGGCTAATATTGTCAATTAGTTGGTCAGTAGATTTGTTCCACCTGAGTTCAATTCTCAATAGAGGAAAAGGTTTTTACACAGGACTAGAAACTATTTATAGGGTGAACATTTCTTCTACAAGAGATGCGCTGACCAATTGTTAAGAAGATATATGGATAACACTGAGGCACGACAAATCTTGTATGTCTGTCATGAAGCTCCATATGGAGGAACCAGAACTGCAACCAAAGTTTTACAATCAGGTTATTTCTAGCTGTTGTACCCCAAAATTTTCCCTCTCATTTATCAAGACTTTTCTCACAAGACTTCTTTGACTCAATACAAGATTAAGGTTTGGTCAGCTCAAGACATCTCATCTTGCACAGATAACCTAAAATTAGGGTTTGAGTTTGCACAAGGATTTTTGGACCATCAATGCTTCATGTGAATTTAATACATCATTTTGGACCCCTAAGATTGCTCATGATAAGTTTCAAGCCTTGAACCACATTTTTGATCAGTCAATTGGACAGTTGACCTAAAAATCAGCTGTATTGGGAAAAAAGTCAACCATGGCCAATTTACAGTCAAACTTCATAATTTTTGATCCACATCAACATTTTAGACTCATATGTACCATTTGATCAAGTTTGGATCACAACTCCTCAAGAAATTTAATCAAATCATCAAAAGGGAAAAATGGTCAAAATTAGGGTTTTGATTAAGAAAGGGAAATTTCTGATTTTTAACCTAGACAATGACCAATTGAGTTCAAGCATGATTTCAAGGATTAAATGACATTATCTTGACTCAATTACTTGGTTCAAAACATCTCAAGTTCATTGGATTGACAGATGAAATTGGCAGTCAACTGATCAAAAGCCAACTGTACACTAAAAAGTCAAACTTTGACTTTTTGGTCAAAATCAAGTGCCAAGGGTCATAATTCATCAATGTATGTCAAAATGTGAAACTTGTTGATCAAGAAAACCAAATTTGGAAATTAGGCTTTTGAATTTAAAAATTTTCATAACTTAGAATTTTTCTTGTGTAAAAAGTTTCTTATTTTTTCTCAACTTTACAGCACTTTTACACCATGATGCATTTTGATTCAAAGAAAATCCCCAACATGAAAGTTGTATACCTCCATGAAATATACAACTTTGTGTCACAAAATTTTCCCTAAAGATGCTTGGATCTCAAGTTATAAATTTGTGAATACATGGTCATGAACTTCTTAACTTAGTGAAATTTTGCCCTAATTTAGGCAGGTTTTGGACCCAACTTAATGGCAAGTTTTCACCTAGTTCCAAGAGGTATCTCAAAATGCATTTCAAATATGGATTATATAGCATATTTCAAGCTTTCCAAAATATCCAAGAACTCTCCAAGATCATTTTTGAGTAGGGAGAATCGAAGAGAGGAAGTTGGCATTTTCTCACTTTTTGTTCAAGCCATTTTCATGAAGAACCAAGTTGCAAGTCAAACCTATAGTGGCTATTTCATGCTTTACAGGTCCTAAACTTGCTACACACTCTTTAATTAAATGCTTACACAGTTGAAAAAGCCTCTATCCATGCTTTTGAACTTTTACACAACTTGTAATTCCATTTTGGGCAAAAAGGCTTCATTGCCATTTTCATAAAGAAGCACTTTTGCAAACTTGTCAACTTGGAGCTTTGAACCTGTCCCCTTGATGCATACAAACCACACAGGTCTCAAGCAACTTGTACAAACTTATACAAACCCTAAAGCAAGCTGGTACAAGAATGAGAGTTTTGTCTTGTCAATTTGCTTCAAGTACAAGAAAAGTGGCAAAAAGGCTAGGGCTTGTACAACTGATAGAGAGCTGACTTTAGATCATTTCTATACTAATATGCAAAGAATATACAACACATAGGGGACCAAGCAAAGGCCTGAAACATTAAGAGCAAGCAAAGCACCAAAATCTGTCCAAAACACACAGTTTCTGCACAAGCATCCCCATATTCCATTTGGCTCGTGCGTTTTGTGTTTAGATCATTCAAACATCTTATATACTTGATATCAAACTCATCCAAACCATCATCCCTGTTCTGTAACCTCTGTTTCACCATCTGCCATTAACTTTGAAGCTTGCAGTTGGACTTGGTCAGGGAAGCTCAAGGAAGCTCAAGCAATCATCAGGCCTCCATTAAAGTCCCTGCATTTCCATACACGATTCCAGCTGAAGGAGGTAATTTTTCAAACTCTATCTCCTTGTACAGGCAACCTCAAGCCACGATCTGTGAATAAAAAATGTAGTTCTCATCCTAACGAAGCTATACATATCATTATCTTGCATTTATATTACTTGTGCTAAGAGAATTTGGAGTTTGAAATCTCTGAAAATTTTAGGTCACGATTTAGGGATTTCAAAATTCTCTTTGATCTTTGATAGTTAGATTACATAATTTATATGGTTGGAATCGTGAGTTCAAATGCTACATTTTTCATGTTATAAGTTTTTGTTTTTATGCAAGCATGAGGAAGTTACTGGTTGAACTGGCTATGGCGTGAGGAAGAGAAGGCAGGACAGGGACGAAGTTGTCTTGGGCTTTTTGCTTCTTGGGCCTTTTTGTTTTTGTTGGCATCATCACTACTGTTTTGCTGTTACACCCCCTGCTAACTCTTTCATATTTTATTTTTTTATTTTTATATTTAATACTTTTAATTATTTTCTTTAATGATAAAAAATCCTAAAAAATAATTTAATTATTTTTACACCTTTATTTTATTTATTTTATTATTTCTCACATAAAAAATTAATTTATTTTGATAGAATATAATTTATTTTCTTAATAAACTCATAAATATAATTAAATATACTTAATTTTTTATTTTACATTTCATGCTTACAAATACCTATTTTTTGCATATATTTATTTTTAATATTTATATACAATATTATTTATTATTTTTTATACAAAAAATACACAAAATAATAATATAGAAACATTATTTTCTTTTAAATGAAAATTAGGGTTTAACCCCTTTCAAAAGAATTAAATATTTTTCCTTATATTTTTTAGGTTTAAATTAAATATTCTTTTACACAAAAGCAAGACATAAAAAATCTTTTCTTTACATACATATTGCATTACATTTTAAAAATTGCATTATATTTATTTTAATTTGCGCAAATTCGATTTGGTTGTAATAATATATTTAGCTTTATATTTGTGCAAATCCCCATTCAAACTTGTATTCCCCCCTCCCATAAAATTGTTGTAATAGCTTAGTATATTTACATTATGCAATTTATTGCTTTCATATGCCATGATTAGTAATTAGGGTTTGTATGACAAGAACGAAACAAAACAAATAGAAAACCCTAAATACAAGACAAAATCAAAAGCATGAAAAATTATACACTTTGCACACAAGCACCCTTAGGGTTTCTCCCACTTGGTTTCCTAAAATAAAGTGGCCATGTTACGCATGCGGAGTATCTTGGCAAAACAAAACAAATTTAAGATCATAGCCCCTCGATGACGCTATTCAAAAGTTGCCTAAACAAAAATGATCTTGGTCCTTCAAAAATGCTAAGATACTTGGCAACATTTCTATCATGGTTATACGATGAGCCACGCCCGTCCCGTAAACATCTAAAGATAGGGTTGCTTACCAAATCAATGGTAAGCCAACAATGTCAAAGGAATAGAAAATACATAGGAAAGACATTTGAGTAGGTAGATAGCTTCTAGTTACTTGCTCCATTTCAAACAAAAAACCTTGCTATTTTCAAACACACACACATTTCAAAAACATCTTACAAACATTGAAAACATTTTCAAAAGACAAACGTCTTTGTATACATTCTTACGAACGAGAATCATTACAAATATTGCCTAAATGAATGGCCTCTTTTACAAAATACTTTCAAAACCACATCAAACACCATTTCAAACAAACCAAAGCAAGTGATCTAAGCAAGTAACTAAGAGCCCATGGAAAACCATGGATGAAAAGGGTGCTAGCACCTTCCCTTTTCATAATCTACCCCCCGAACTCAAGAAAACATCTCAAAGGTCTTTCCTGTGCTTTTTCACCTTTCCTTTTGGATAAAAGAAAAGTCGGTGGCAACTCTTGCTAACCGCAACATTTGCGACAAAATGCAAAACCTCAAGTCAGTTCTCCCACCGCATCACACTAGCCCTATCTTTTTAAAGATCCTAATGAATTGGTTAGAAAATGTGATAAGTTCCAAGGAGTGGTGAATATCTCCATGAGGAAAGAAAAGCCTTTTACCAACATCTTGGAAATTACAATTTTTAATGTATGGGGCATTGACTTCATGGGGGTTGTTTCCCTAATCTTTTGAAACTTATACATATTGGTAGTTGTGGACTATGTTTCTAAATGGATAGAGGTAGTAGAAAGACCAACTAATGATTCTATGGTGGTGACCAAATTTTTAGTGAAAAATATTTTGTATAAACATGGCACCCCTAGAGTAATCATTAGTGATATAGGAACCCATTTTTGCAATATAATCTTTGAAAATTTGATGGAAAAGTATGGTGTGAAACACAAGGTTTCTACGGCATACCACCCAAAATGTCGTGGTCAAGCTGAGATTTCAAATAGGGAAATAAAAAGGATTTTAGAAAAGGTTGTTAACCCCTCTAGAAAATACTACTCTAGAGATTTGGATGGTGACTTGTGGGCATATATAACAACTTTTAATATCCCCTTAGGCATGTCTCCTTACAGACTTATCTATGGGAAGGCATGCAAGTTGTTTATTGAGTTAGAGCACAAGGATTTTTGGACAGTCAAACCCTTAATTTTGATTTTCCCAAGATCGGCCAAGCTAGAATGCTTCAACTCAATGAGCTTGAAGAGAATAGGTTGTTTTCTTATGAGAATGCTGAGTTGTACAAAGAAAACACCAAGAGGTGGCATGACAGGAAGTGCCTAAAGAGGGAGTTAAGTGAAGGATAACTTATTCTTTTGTTCAATTCTAGTTTAAAGCTTTTCCCATGGAAACTTAAATCTAAATGGCATGGACCCTTTAAACTAATTAAGATTTATCCTCATGGAGCTGTAGATTTCTTGAATGAAAGAACATGTGAAATTTTTAAAGTAAATGGCCAAAGGGTGAAGATGTATCATGGTGAATCCTTAGACAACACAAGGGCCACCATACATTTTATTGAATTTGTTTGAATTTTTTTATAGTCAGGCTATAAGACTATAAAATAGCGCTACTAGGAGGCAGCCCAATTTAACTTTCATGTTTTAGTTAATTTATTTTTCAAATGATGTGATTGATGCAATAAAGTAGGGAAGAGTCAGTGATGAGTCACGTCATGACTTGTAAAGCTGAGAGAGTCTTGCACAAGAGAGGAAAAAAATTTAGGTTAAGTCCTTTGGGTATATCATGAAGGAGGCAAGTGTTGGGTCACATGAGAGAAACAAAAAGCAAGTGGATGGAGAATCTCACGCGCGTGGCAGACTGTAGCTCTACCAGCGTGACGTCACATAGGGAACATAACATTAAATGATGCTTGTGCGTTTTTGTGAAGAATCATTCATAATGTAACCCTCACCATGCCCTATACTGTCCAAACACTCTCTTTTTTCAAAAAAATTCAGATTTGGCTTCTCCAAATTTTCCGTTACATCCCTTTTATCAAAACTTCACAACTTCCACTGACAAATATAACCTCCCATCACTTTATCATTTTTTCAAACCACTCCATAAACATCTTCCATAAACTTCCTATATTTGTGTCACTCTCTCTCGCAACCCTTTTTCACCCAAAACTCTTATCCCTCTTAAAACCTAAAAAGACTATGAAGCCAACCTACTCCCAAGTCAGAATCAAGACTTATTCCAGTAAGAATGCTACTGAAGGAACCAGTTGAAAATCATCGAAGTGAATCAATAAAGTCTCCATTGAGTATTTATTTATCCCATAAAAGGGAAAGGAAAATCATTGAAGGAAAACCTGAGAAGGGAGAAGTCACGATCTTACGACCGAGAGATCGGGTACAGGAGTTGATTTTGAAAGGGGAAGGTATTAGCACCCCTCACACTCGTGGTACTCCATGGGATCCACTCTTGTTATTCTAATCTAAAGGGTGTGCTCTATATAAGGCTAATCAAGCCAAATGGAAATGCATGTATGTAAAGTGTATATAAAAAGAAAAAGGTTTTATTAGTCATGTCTGTCGCGGTTGCAAATCTTTGTGCCTATGTACCCTCTCCGTGCAATGAGAGATCAAGACACTCGTAGTTCATCTCAAAAATGTTGATATGTTGCGTGTTTTTTTATGAACAATACTATCGAAGCACGTCCTTTTTGAAACGATTTTAAAAGAAAAAGTCTGAAGACAAAAAGGTTTACATTGATTGGTGTTTTTTACCTTGAAAAGGATTTAAACATTAGAGTGTTTTATGAGTTTGCCAAAGAAAAGAGTTTTAGTTTTAAACATGCAAAAGGGGAAGAAAAATTCTAAGGGAAACTATCCTAACTATATCCCTAATGTTATCATACAATGATAGTCCTAAAGTTGAGGTTTGAAATGGAAATCTACATCTATGTTAGCATGCATTGATTATAATCCTAATGTCTAACTTGCATCAGAAACGACAATCAAATACTAAGGGAGCATGGCAAAGGTTCAAAACCTAAAGAAGCACGCACACAAGTACGATCACACAAAGTCAAAACCAAAACAAATAATCAAACTTGAGGAGTATCCACTCACTCAATTAGTACGCACCTAATCTAGGTAGCATGGAACCAAGATAGGATACGGAGATGGATACCTAACCATGATATCACATAATCGAGGTAGGACAAAGGAAGTGGGGTACCTGACCATGATATCAAATCATCAAGGTAGGATGAAGGAATGCTTATCCGAGACATCGAATCATCGAGACAAGCGAAGTGAGGGAATAGTGGTTCTTAACCGTGATATTAAATCATCAGGGCAAGAAAGAAAAGGGTGTCGACTCTTAACCAAGATATCAAAAAATCAAGGCAAGAGGAGAATGAAAGTAAATCGTCATAAGCGACTAAACACATGACAAAGATATCAAAAATTGAGGTAGGAGATAAAAGGAAATAAATGAGATCACGTCAAAGCGTCAACGTTTCACAAACGTGAGCTGAAGACAAAGTGTCGGGGATTGATTATGAATCCCTTTTGCATCTGACCGACTCGAAAACAAGAGCAGTATGATCCATAGCATTGACATATGACGTGAGCTATGAACAACCTGGGGACTAGAAATGGAGGGGTCGACTGTGGACCCTTTGTTTCCTTATGCCTCCTTTGAGGAATTATCAATGGGGAATGGGAACGGGACACTTTCATCGAGGTCTTTGGGAGAAATGTAAACAAACTGAATTGTAAACAAACAAGCGCACATAGGAATTGCCTTCTAAAGGTATTTTAAAACAACATTTCCCGCCTAACGCAATGACTTCCAGAACATGCATCTCTAAACCTACTTATCATGGCATGAGAAAAGCGGTAAACAAATGCATAAAAAGAAACAAGAATTATACCAAACGGATAAGAGTTTATGGTCTTCGAGCGAGTTAGCGTCAACAACAAATCAAATCAGATACAATATCCAATACAATCATCCAATATCATAATGTTAAAATAAATCGCAAGCTATGTGTGCATCCAGCTAATGTCCCGCACCAAGAAATGCTACACAAGCAAAAGAATAAAATCCTAGCAAAATGCATGGTGATGAATTGCCTTTCAAAACTTGCACAATGTCACAAGAAGAGTTAGAAAATTAAAAGGAATATCAAATATAACTTAACAATCGACATCACAACTCAAAATGGCATATTATCATGCATAAAGTGAAATCAAACAAGTAATAGATGTGTAAAATAGAATATCGGGCAACATGTACATCACACCATAGAACATACAAAATGTCGGTCGGAAATCAACACATCTCAATGCAAATGTATAACAAAGACCAATGCAAGTACAATCATGCTTAAACCAACAATTAAAGCTCATTCTAAGTGCATGTTAAAAAATAGGGCAACATTATGTGCATATCATGAATTAATCTGGAAAACACACTGAAATCGAGCCAACTCAACAACAATGTCCAATAATCAACTAATGAAGTGAAAACATGCATCGTACAAATATTAAACTCAAAGTACATGTTAGAAAGAAAACCGGACAACATTGTACTCAATTTTAAAGTGCACGAGAAGTCGGAATGAAATTGACCGAAAGCGGTACCGATAGCCACCAAACGTGCCAACAAGCTCAAATAAGTATTCACCGTGAATTAAATCCATGTGCAAGTGTAACTTACCATTCCTGGGCAACAACATACCACATTGCAAGCGTGCGTGAAAAATGTTTCGAAATCGGTAAATCTCAACATCAATCATCATTAAAAGCACAAAACAAATGCAACAGAATCCTAACCTACAATTAAAACAAATTCCAAGTGCGTTTTTGAAAACTGGACATCACTACACCGTATCACACATTCACCTGGAAAATCAAATCGAAAACGGTAAAAATCAACAACAACCAACCATAAATGTTTGAATATGTTCACTTAAATTTCAAACAAATTTTAAAAGCTATTTGTACCTTGTTTACACATTCCGTATAACAACATGTACTTATACCAATGTTAACCGAAATTGATTTTAACAATCAGAAAAGGACGCACAAAGGTGTTTATCAGTTCAAGTACCATCACTTAAGGACTGTAAACAAGTTACAAAAGATTAATTCACATCAAAACACAAATTTCCGATCATGAACAATTTAATTCACGAGTTGACACAATTAATTGAATCAAACGTTTTAATGCTGTGAAAATATATTTGGAGTTTGAATCAATCCAAAATTGCATTAACTTATGAATTTATCGTTAATTCTCAATAACAATTCAAGAATCTGAAACTCACACTATAAATCAACATCAAAAGTCATCAACAAAATTATAACTGGATTAAATCCTCAATTAACCAATTCAACATAATTTAACATCGAAAATCACAATCAAGAATCAACATAAATTATAACCTCAAAAATCAAGTATATTCTCAAAATTCATTTAAGCTTCTATAACTCATGAATTTAAAAATATCATCAACAATTATCAAATTGAATTTCAAGATTCACAATAATTAAACATTTGTTCAACCAATTCCACTTCTCTTCGTTATTGCAAATTCAAAAGTTAAGTTCAATGCATAAATTCACAACTCAAACCTCGATTCAATTCACATCATGTGATTATCTCTCAAGCATTAAATCAAACACCTAAGCTTCAAGAAATATCCAATTCAAAATCAAACTCAAGCAAAGTCTTAAGGATTAATTACTGAAATGAAGAATTGGAGAAGATGATGATGATGGCCGTAAAAAAACTAAATCGAAAGAGGAGGATAAAAGATTCACGGTGGTGCGTGAAATGAAAATCACACGGATACGAAGGGAAGAATCGCGGCGGAGGCTTGTCCGGAGCTGCGGTCACCGAAGGTTAGTGGTACTGACGGGCAGTTGCTTCAAGGAAGGAGGAAGGTTGTGAAAATTTTGAAGGAGAAAGAGAGAAGATTATTGAAGATTTCTATTGATGTGTTCTTGAAGAAAATTGAAGAAGATGAGAGAAACTTGAGAGAGAATAGTTTTTGATCTTGTGATATTTGTGATTGTGGTGGTTCTAATTGTGTTTGAATTTTGAAATTTGAAATATATGGTTTGGCTCCAAAACTTGAATTTTCAACTTATTTTATGCACAGTGCGAGATCGAAGCACAAGCTCATGATAACTGATGCAAAATCTTGACACGCGACTTGAAAGAAAGCTCTTGATAATGAAATTTGTGATGCGACACTGAAAGAATCGTCTTGATACGATAAAAATTGAGCAAGTTATTCACATTGCAGAAACGCAGTGTAAAAATTCACATTGCAGAATTTTACGGCTTATTTTGTGTACAACGCACGAACAAACCACAAGCTCATACTGTTCGGTGCAAAATCTGATGCAAAACCTGAAGCAAAAATGTCGACGACGAAATTTGTGACGTCGTGCCGATAAAATCTCCCTGATACGATAAAAATTGAGAAATTTATGATTTTTTGAATGGCGAGAAATAGTGGACTTATTTCAATATATTGAAATTTTCAACCTATTTCTGTGTGCATTTTCGGATGCGAGCCATAAATCGAAGTCTTCGGAGCATAATCTGAACTTGGGCCCTGAAGCAAAGTTGAAGGTTACAAAATTGTGATATCACGCTTCAAGAATCATCCTGATACGATAAAAATCGAGAGAGTTACAATTTTTACAATATCGAGAAATAGTACGGTAGAAAATAGTTTTGGCATGTAATTTTCTCTTGTAATCCACATTTTCGGAAACCCTGTGTAAAGAATTAACTTCTGACCCAAACATATCGAAGATAAAATCAAGATGGATTTTTGGCCCAAAGAACCACTCAAAAACATCAAACCGAGCGAAAGTTATGAATTTTTGAACATCTTAAAAACAACGGTTCAACACGCTATTTTCTATGTTTTTCACTTAATAGCTTTTGCGTACTCGCGCATTTAGAGATTTTCCTCAATAAATTGGCTTCCGAGCTGAAAATGAAAGTCAGAGGAAATAACAAGACAATTGAAATGCTCCAAGAGGAACTCAAATATGATTTTCCAGTCATAAGTTACGAATTTTTAAGCACACGAAAACTAGAGAAACGGTAAATCCAATGTATAACGCATTTCAGGTATTTTGCGATTTAGAAAATCTTCCTTACAAATTAGCCTTTGACATGAACAAGTGGAATGAATAAGACCCTAAGACAGTTCTAATGCTTTAAGAATTATTCCCAAACCATTTTCTGATCTCAAGTTACGAATTTATGGGCTAGAAACGAAAGATACTGAATTTATATCTACATTGTCTCAAATCAATGGAAATGCTTGAATTTATACACAATTCAGAGCATAGTGGAACATGTGAGAGATTGGTATGATGACGAATTGACTAATCCCTAATTGAATAGCTTGGAATACATGCGACATATATTTGAATCCCGAACACCCTGAGTTTCTACTTTGCTACTGCCTGACGAAACCCTTGAGCTTGAGACGGCGAAATTTTGATTCGCACTGTTCACACTTGCCAAAATTTGAGATTAATTGCTGAAGAAGGCATGGATATAAAAACATGAAACTATCTCAACGATTCTTGAGAACCAAGCAACCGAAATCTCCTTAGCTGTGCAAAATGAAGCTTGAAGACAGCGTGATCTCGATACAATCTGGTGCTAGAGAATCTTAGGGGGGAAATTGGGGTATAACATCTGCTCTTATTTAAGTGTCTTCTATCCGGAGATAGGAAGGTTAAAATATTCGTCTCAACGTGATTGAAGATACTCAAATACAAAATAAACCCTATTTTTGGCCCTAAGATGCCATGCAATGCTTATGATTATGAATGTAAAATATAAACTTCATGCAGGTGAACAGGACACACTGGGGAAGCAAAAAATAAAACCAACAAACTAGAAAAGAGTTCCACCAGATAAATAAATCTATGGGGAACAACACAACTTTGGGGATAGAAAATTGAATTCATTGGAGAAATATCAACTTCGTTGGGGAAAGGAGGACTTAACTCTATTGGGCTAAAGCCCAAAGAGGAGACAAAGGTAACATCAACTCAACAAATGAGGAAAAACAAAGGGACACATTGATTAATGAAATACATCGAACTACCAGCTAAACGAGAAGGTAGCAAAAAGAGATCAATGCTGATTCTCATGGGAGTAATAAACCAGCAACTCAGGGTTTAAGGTAGAAAAAGTAAGATAATATCGACTCAGGGATGACGGTAAACACCAGTACCGAGACTGGTAAACAAATGATTGACATCGATACTTATGACTGGGAACAAATTATTGATATTAGTACTTATGACTAGTAACAAATGATTTACATCAGTAATTATGACTGGTAACATGATTGACATCAGTAGTTATGACTGGTAACAAATGATTGACATTAGTACTTATGACTGGTAACAAATGATTGACATTAGTACTTATGACTGGGAACAAATGATTGACATCAGTTCTTATGACTGGGAATAAGTGATTGATATCAATGCTTATGACTGGGAAAAAATGATTGACATTAATACTTATGATTGGGAACAAATGATTGACATCAGTGCTTATGACTGGGAATAAATGGTTGACATTAGTACTTATGACTGGGAACAAAGGGTTGACATCAATACTTATGACTGGAATAAGCTCAACTCTATTGGGGTAAAGTCCAATGAGGAGAAAAATGTGAATATCGACAAACAAATGATGATGAACTACCAACTCTGGGATGAAGGTGGAAAAATCATAATAATATCGAATTTTACTGAAAGTAACAATCAAAGGAAACACCAACTTTTACTAAAGGTGAACTACCAACTTCCACTGAAGGTAGAGATATAACATATACACCGACGTTTATTGAAGGTGAACTACCAACTTTCAATGAAGGTAGAGATATAGAGAAAACACCAACTTTCACTGAAGGTGAGCTACCAACTTCCACTAAAGGTAGAGATAAGCGATACACCAACTTTCACTGAAGGTGAGCTACCAACTTTCACTGAAGGTAGAGATAAAAAATGCACTGACTTTTACTGAAGGTGAGGTACCATCTTCCACTGAAGGTAGAGATAACAAATACACCAACTTTTATTGAGTGTGAACTACCAACTTCTACTAAAGGTAGAGATAAAGAATGCACCGACTTTTACTGAAGGTAACGATCAAAGGATACACCAACTTTTATTGAACGTGAACTACCCACTTTCATTGGAGGTAGAGATACAAAAGATAGCACCAACGTTTACTGAAGGTGAGCTGCAAACTTCCACTGAAGGTAGAGATAAAAGATGCACAGACTTTTACTGAAGGTGAGCTACCAACTTGCACTGAAAGTAGCAAGTAAAGGATACACCAACTTTCATTGAAGGTGAACTACTGACTTCCACTGAAGGTAGGAATATGTATTAATAATAACAATTTTCCAAAAAATTTGGCATTCCACCTAGAATGGGTTTCAACTTCTTCTTTAACCAAGGTATTCTTCCTAGAAAGGGTAAAAAACTATACCAACTTCTGGATTTCACCAAGAATGGTAATAGTTTCTTCTTTAATCAATATGTCTCTTGAAAAGGGTAACAAACTTTACCAACTTCTGAATTTCTTCGAGAACGGTAATAATTTATTTTTTAATCAAGATGTCTCTTGAAAAGGGTAACAAACTTTACCAACTTCTGGATTTCACTGAGAATGGTAATAATTTCTTCTTTAACCAAGATATCACTCGTAAAGGGTAATAAACTGCTGTAAGAATCTTTCAACGAAATGCCTTTGACATATTGAAAAAAAAACATCCATCCATTGGAGTACAACAAGCCTCAAGAACGAACTATCTCCCGTAAAGTAGAGACCACCATCCATCAGAATAAACAAAATAAGCTTCTCTGAGAACTAATAGACTTACTGGTGAAGTAAAGGTTGCTCAAATAAAGATACTTCCACTTACCGTTATGAGAAGGATTGCAATAACACTGTTGGGAATTTAATTTTGACTTCCTGGAGAAATATAAACACATTCCTGCTGAGGAGATAATGTCCTCACGTGAAAAATAAATTCACATTCTCAATCTAGGTTTCACAACCTAGAGAGATCAAAATAATATCGCTGTCAGAGACAAAAATTCAAACCAGGAACAAACCAGGGTGGAACAATCAACCAAGACACCACCCAATGAGGAGTAAACTCAAATGGGGATATATTCCATCCAGGTAATGAGCTGGGCAGGAAGGGTAACAAAAAATTCTTCCACGAGGGATAACTCAGTGGGGAAATTGAAAGGATATACACTTTCTACTTAAGATTGACATTCCATTGGAGAGGGGATAACATAACTCTGCAAAGAGGATAAAATATCAATAGAAACATCAATGAATTCAAATGAGTAGTGAATTTTAATTCAGATATGCATGATGTGTGTATGAATGTATGAATGTTGTCATGTATATGCCAACAAAATAGACATAATTTACTGCGGATAACCAGACAAAACAAACTTGGGTGAAGACAATGCTCAGCTAAATCACATCCAAGATGGGAAATTCCATAAGAGAGTAAGCACCAACTGAGGAAACAAAGTCTTACTTCAAGGCTTGACTTCTCTGGAAAGAAACATGGCTTGAAATAATCAAAGCATAATCTGATAACAATAAAGTGATAAAGCTACAAGGATAAAATAAACTCCTCCAGGCTTCACCGGGGAATATCATACAGACTTCGCTAGGGAAGACCATGCCACATCGTCTAGACTTTAATTGGGGATGTCGTACTGACTTCACTATGGAAGATGAAAGGAACTTTAAGGTGATAACAACTTTAAAGGGAAACATCATCCTTGATTCATCTGGGGAGTTAAGAAGTTAAAATCACAACAAGAAGTCAAAATTGTGGAAATTTTAAATCAATACTCAATACATGGTGAGAGAAAACCCAAAAAGTTGATAGCTATCTCAGAACTTCTTAGAAAAGTTACAGCCCTTGTCTGGCTACTTAGGGAGCACACAACAATAATAATTTCATAATTGGCAAGGAGTAATACTCTGCAGGAGATTCTCTATCGATTCTCAACACAAAGGGAGGAAAAAAAAACTCACAACTACACAAAGCTTCATAACTTTACAATCTCTGCTTGATCACAAACCAGCTGGGGAAAAGAGTCACACTCGTCCGGAGAAATCTGAACCAAGACTTAACTGGGGAAAATAGGATTACAAACCCAACACCTCACAACAACCTGGAGGAAAATATAGTAATTATCTATCCAAAATCTGGAAATGCCCTCGGAAACAACCTTGGTGTCCCAAGTTTATCGTGATGATCAAGGTAACACTCACAACTTGCCCTAGCCTGCATGCATTTAAGATAATCTTCCTGATCAATGAACTTCTAGATATTTGTTGAATCTTGATGTAACTTCCCTAGACTGACTGAATGTTGCGTATTCTTTGCTCAACAACTTCTTCTCGGCAACATGCCTTTTGCTAATACTCAAATGTTAGCTTCCTTGATATCAATCAATTGTTTTTCCAGTAGAAAATTTTTATTCTAAGAATTAAAATTCTAATGCAACAATTACGTAAGTCTTGAAGATTTTATTTGAAAGATGTCAGAAAACCTTGTGAGTGAATCATTAGCCAGGATGTGACATCGATTTTTTGTATGAAATATGAAAATAGCATATGATACCCACACAACTATTTAGCCAAAACTCATGGAAGTCATGAAACACTATCTCGTTGAAGTATGCTTTCGAAATAAACCCTGCTTCAATTAGGACTTTTGAGGGTTGTAACGTGGTCTGGTTCACGATTTTTAGAAGAAAAAAAAGACTTTTAGGCTCAAAGTTTATTTGTGTCCATCCATTCTCTGTGATGTTCTCCATCCCTATGCTCAATCAATTCAACATGAGTGTTCATCTCTCAGAAAGCATCTTGTGATGGTTTAAGAAACCAAAGAGACTTTCGGAGTAACGATCACCCTTTTTTGTCTTTGTGTTCGTAGTCACACAAATTTGTTCTTTGTTGAGGACTTTTTTTTTGTAGTCCTTTCTTTGTAACATATTTTTCGCTTTTCACTTTTCTTTTCCATAACTTTTTCCTGGACTATTTCTTTTGAATTTTTATTTTGAAGTCCAGTGGGATGCCCTAATTTTTTCCTAAGTTACTTGATGTGATACGGGGAAGAACCGACTGTTATACTGGTTTGCATTTGTGTTCACAAATGTTGCAGTAAACAAGAGTCGCCACCGACTTTTCTTTTATCCAACAAAGGAAAGGGTGAAAATAACAGAAAAAGACCTTTTTCGATATTTTTTGAGTAAGGGGGGTAGGTTATGGAAAGGGAAGGTGTTAGCACCCTTTCCATCTGTGGTTTTCCATAGGCTCTTAGGTACTTGCTCATTTTTGAAAATTACTTTCGTGTTTATGTGCTTTGAAAAGGTTTTTGTTTGCTTTATGATAACTCTTGTATCAGTCCTCAAGAGTGTGATAAAGCTTTTTTGAAAGTAGTTTTGAAAGTGTGGTGTGAAAATGAATTAAATTTGAGCAAGTACTTAAGAACTATCTACCTACTCGAAAAAGGGAGTTCTTTTCCTCATTTCCTTTAGATAGTGATATCCTACTATTAGTGAGTAGGTAGCTCTATCGTTGGATGTTTGAGGGACTATCGTAAGGGACGTTTATGGTCATTGAAAGCAACATGTAAGGATACCTTAGAATTTCAAAGGGACTGCCATCATATATTCGTAGGCAACATTGAGGGACAAGATCATTTATCGTAGGCAACTCGAGGGACATTTAGGGACTATGATCTTTATGATGACTTTAAACTGAGGGTCTTTTCTAAGAGTATCTCTATGTTCGAGAGACATGACCATTTCCGAAGGCAACGAAAGTGGGAGATACCCTAAGGGTGTAAGTGTGCAATAGTGTGCTTTTTCAGGTATTTTAACTTGATGTTAGTGATCTAAGACTGATTATTTAGTTCTTGCCATACACGCCTAATTTACTAACAGTTTATATACAGGCATATAATATATTGCGGAAAGTAAAACCTACAACTATTACAAGGCTTCAGGGTAATTACAATTATATCTGACTGAAAATGTAAAGTGTGGAAATTAAAACCCTAATTAGACTATTATGAACCAGTAGGCAGTTACAATAATAAAAAAAATGCGAAAGTAAATAAACGCGCGCATGAATTGAAAATACGTCTAAAATCCTAAGTGAAAGGAATTTTTTTGTTTGTTTTTGTTATGAAAAGAAATTGAATTAAAAATCCTTAGTCTATTAAATTTTAGTTTTTTTTAAAGAAAATATTAAAGTAATTAATTAATTAATTGACAAACTTAATTTAATATAAAAAACTAAGCCTAATGTTTTTGTGGTTTTTTAATGTTAATTGAAGCTTAGAAGAAGTAAGGACAAACAATAAAAAGAACGGATAAATTCGAAAGACAAAATAGTAAATGACAAGAGTGCATTCTTGGAAGTAAGGCTTGGATCGAAGAGGCTTGTGTTTCCTTTCGATCAAGAGGGCTGATCGAAGACCTCATTCGATGGTCTTGGGGGTGCTAGATTTGCAAGCAAATTCGTTAGAAATTGAAAATGCAAGGCCTGGGATTCAAACCCTAGTCTCTTCGATTGCAAGAATTCCCTTTCACCACCTAAGCTGCTTGCTCATTTGAAATACATGACACCTGCTTTTGGTCCTGCAAATTACTTAGTTCGACCCTAAATAAAACAAAAAAAAAAACATCCCATTTGAAATCAATCCTTGAACCCAGATTTGGGTTTGTTTCGGTTTGCCACAGCTGGTATCATGGGTTTCAATGGTAACCAGCTTCGAAAAACTCTATCCATGGTGTTCGAACGTATGGACATTGCAACTTGCATACATTTGGTTAAATCTCTCACAAAAAAACAACAAAATTTATGAACATGCAATCATGAGTCTAATTTAAGATTAAGTGGGATTAAACATTTTTACCACTAGAGTTTCCTGAATCTGCAGTCTTGGGTGTGAGATGGCTGGGGCACGAGCGAGTGTACGTCTGTGTAAACTCCAAGAACACGACCGGAGTGTTAATCTAGACGGAAGGTGCCTGCAATGGTATGGAGTTTTGACAACTTTAGAATTTGATGCTACTTTCTGGATCTTCGTGGGGCAGGCTGCGTTTTTCACGAGGCAATATATGTGTGTCTGTTTTCTCTGAGATTATGAGGTTTATATAGACAAGATATTTTAGGTTAACATTTGTGTATCAAATCTTGGTCCATTATGATAAAGAGATTTGATTTGATTTCTTTATAAAAACTTGCTATATTTGATTCAATCAAGTGCCAATCTATTTTCATGCGTTACTGACAGTCTGTTATGAGTTGTTTGGGCCTCCAATATGATGCAATCGAAAGCTGACATGCCCTTGCAGATCCATTTCCCTTCGAATTTGTTCTCATCGAAGGCTCTGAACTCTAATTCGAATTTCACCAGCTTCGATGTCATGGCTCCTTTGATTGAGCCACCCTCTGCTTCGATTGCTTGATTTGAAGAGAATCACCTTGGTCGAATCAGCTCTTGTGGAGTTAGGAACAAACAAGGTAAGAATCTGGCCTTTAACTCAGGAATTGAATCCATGATCAACATTGAATTTTTGCCACATTTGCAAGGAAAATATTCCATTTTGAACTTTGGGTGAACCTGGACAGGTTAGGATAGGTGTTTTTTTCGAATTTGGCTTAAGGCTTTCATCATAGTTCCTTCGATTAAGTCTCAAGTTTTGCTCTCTTCGATGGCTTTTAACTTAGTCCAATCGAAACGTTATCTTATTGACTAATCGAAGTGTTGTTCTACACTCCTAGATGGCTCTAAGTCCTGATTCAAATTTCCCAGAACTTCACTCATCAGAACATTTGTTTTCCTTCGAAGGCTCTGAATTCAAATTGCACCAACTTCTTTATCACGGCTCCTTCGATTAAATCTTAAGCCTTGCTTCCTTCGATGGCTCTGCATCTTTATTTGAATTGCTCATATTCTCAGCATCAGAGCTTCTATGTTTGAACCATAGTCTGCAGAAAGGCTCAGAGTTATCCTCTCCAATATGCATGAATTCGAATGCCCATCATCAGATCTTATGGAACCCTCTCAGTTCTTGCTCTTCTTGATCTCATTTTCTCTAACTTGGAGAATCAAAATATCTTCTTGTTGATATGCCAATCGAAACATCACTTGGTTAACATGCTTGTCGAAAGGCACTTTGTACGCTCTAACGAAAAACAACCTTATTTAAGATGCCCATCGAAGCTGCATTGTTGGAAATTCCCATCGAAAAGCCCTATACCAATCGAAGGACCTTTTGCAGATGCCAATTGAAGGACCTTTTGCATATGCCAATTGAAGGACCTTTTGCATATGCCAATCGAAGGACCTTCTGCAGATGCCAATCGAAGGACCTTCTGCAGATGCCAATCGAAGGAACTTTTGTAGATGCCAATCGAAGGACCTTTTATAGATGCCAATCAAAGGACCTTCTGGAGATACCAATCGAAGGACCTTCTGTAGATGCCAATCGAAGGACCTTTTGCAGATGCCAATTGAAAGACCTTTTGCAGATTCCAATCGAAGGACCTTTTATAGATTCCAATCGAAGGACCTTCTGCAAATACCAATTGAAGGACCTTTTGTAGATGCCAATTGAAGAACCTTTTGCAGATGTCGATCGAAGGATACTTAACCATCATTTGAAAAATTTCCTTCTCTTTAGGCAAAGGTTTGTAACCACCTATGCAAGAGGAAATCTTGAAAAAACATGAGAGGGAAAATTTTTGGGTACAACAGCTACCCTAGTTCAATCTTCTTAAACTTGAAGATGATTGAACACTAAAGTGCCCAGAAATTTGCACTCGCCTGAGATGATGCTTGACTGTGTAGATAGTATCGGGAGTGGGCTTATAGATGACATTTGGAAAAGATGACGGAAGGTCGTCGGGGATGGGCTTCAAGATGCCATCCAAAACAATGTTGACTTAATGAGATATTCCTTTGTAGGGATCCCTATTCCTGTTGTTGAGGAGGATTCCACTGAGGAATGTTGGTCTTTTTCTTTGGAAATAGAGTTTAGGAGATTCAATTGTCCCTCACTCTATTGGGGAGTATCTCTTGATTGAAGATACAAAAGTGAACTGTTATCTGGTCAGGATCCATGCTTCACAGTTACTTGCTGAGGATAATAAGGCTGACTTCTATTTGGTAGAATTCTAGGCTTCATAGAAATCTATTGGGGAATATGAAATTAAACTGTTATCTGGTCGTTCTCCAGGCTTCATAGTAACTTAAACTATTATCTGGTCGGAATCCAGGCTTCAGTGACTTGAGTTGTCATCTAGTCGTGTCTAGGCTTCAGTGATTTGAATAGATTAAGCTATTATCTGGTCGGATCCAGGCTTCAACTTGAATTTGAGGTATATTATTATCTAGTCGAGACCAGGCTTCATAGTAATTGACAGAGTAAACTTCTATCTGGTTGGATTTCAGGCTTCGCAGCACCTTATATTGTTATTTGGTCGGATCCCGGGCTTCACAATGTCTTGAATTGTTGATTGACTATTATCCGGCCAGATTCCGGGCTTTAGAAATGATATTAATTGTTATCTGGTTGGGTCCAGGCTTCAGTGTGGTGAACTGCTATCTGGTCGGATTCCAGGCTTTACAGTGATTGAAGAAGTTAACTGTTATATGGTTGTATTCCAGGATTCGTAGCAACTTAAATTGTTATCTGGTTGAAATCCAGGCTTTGCAGTTTCTTTAACTAGAATAGAGATCAGAAAAATCTTAGTGTCGATTTAACTGAACCAGAGAAAGGTCTTTAGTTGTCTTCAACTGGAATAGAAATCATAAATATCTTAGTAGCGATTTAACTGAACCAGAGAAAAGTTTTTTTTTTGAGAATATCTTTCTGAGGAAAATGCTGAAATAGCCCTTCGTCAGACGTAGCTTTTGAGAAGACTACCAGGTCATGTAAGTAGTCAATGGTGTTTGTTGATTTTATCTTTCCTGAAAAAGGTAAAGAGTTAGTCCTATGCAATGCCGTGATGTATGAAGTGCATTGTGATAATGTTCTCAAAATAAATGAGATTATGTTGTATGCGATGTGTATGCACATGCCATGATATATGAATATGGGATGTTGTTGCGATATTTCCTAGTCTGGGAAAATAAATCCATGACTGTTGTTGCAGAGTATTGGGAAGTTGAATCCTTCATTTTTCGCTGGGGATGATGAATGGAGATGATTTTCCGAGGATTTTTCTTTTTTGCTCGAGGATATTCTGTCGGGGATCTTTAACTCCTGCTTGAGAATGACTCTGTAGGGGAAGGATGCTCTATCGGAAGATTTTATCGATGTAGAGAAATAAACTTTGTTGGGGGATAAAATTCCGCAGTTAAAGAAATAAACTCTATCGGGGAGGAGGTTTTATAAACTGTTTGAGATTATAAAACTCAGCTGGGGAATGTAGATTTCAGCTCTCTGAGGGAACTTTGCTGGAGGAGGTAATTCCTGCTTGGGGAAGAAGAGATAAAAACTTAGTTATTTCTACTCGGTGGGGAACATAGACGTCACTGGGTCGTATGTAGTGGTGACTTCGTCTCAAGATATCTCTTCCCATGTACTATGCTGGAAAGAGTAACTGTCGGGACTACAAATTGCTTTTTTGGACTTTGCCTCGTTTCTTAAACTCATTAGCAACTATCTTTATATTTCATATGTAAGTATTTATAAATGGTAATCATATTCAAATGCATATATCAAAAATAATCACTGGACATTTTTTCAAAACAAAACAGAAGAATAGAAAACAAATAGTTTTTTACTTTCAAAGAAATGATTTGCATTGATTTTGAAGTTAGCCTAAAACAACCATTTTTGTACAAAGAGACTGAAGTTCTAGTATGAGAACACCGTCGTGAAAATGGAAACTACAAAAAACAATGTACAGAGAGAAAACAACTATGTGTAATAATCCCATCGAGTTTCAATCCTGATATTGCCCTTATGTCCTTGAGCGTCTCATCACTTTGCTACTTGTCCGAAGCTGACTGGATTGAGTGGTACCGTTTGAGCTTGATAGTTGATACTGGAGTCTGGTCACCAGGTGATCTAATGGGACATAGTTTTACACTTTAAATCCCTAACTTTTGCCTGGATTGCCCTTTTGGGTTTTCAATCCACTGGGATACCCTTTTTTTCCCAAGCCGCCTTTTCAGGTTTTTGACTTGCCGGGTGTACATATCTTTTTTATAATTATCCCTAATTTTTGCCCGAACCTTTTGGTTCGCCGGGATGCCCTTATTTTTTCCTAGGCCAGTCAACCTAACGGGTCTTGATTTATGCGTAGTATCTTTTCACTATGGCCGCATTAACAGGGTGAGGAAGGTCGTCAACATCCTTGGTGGTCAAAATCATGGCTCCACCGGAAAATATGCTTTTGATTACAAATGGCCTTTCGTACGTGGGAGTCCATTTTCTCCTGGGATCACCTTGTGGAAGTATGATGCGCTTGATTACTAGATCACCCACTTGATATACTTGACGTCTGAACTTTTTGTTGAAAGCCTTGATCATTCGCTTTTGGTATATCTGACCATGACAGACAGCAGCAAGCCTTTTCTCATCAATCAGATTCAGTTGATCAAGTCGAGTCTGGATCCAATCATCTTCGTTCAAATCCGTATCCTTCATGATCCTCAAAGAAGGGATATGGACCTCAATAGGTAGGACAACCTCCATACCATATACCAGAGAATAAGGTGTTGCCCCTGTTGACATACGTGCTGAGGTGCGGTAACCATGAAGAGCAAATGGTAACATCTCATGCCAGTCTTTGTATGTCACTGTCATCTTCTGTATGATTTTCTTAATATTCTTGTTAGCATCCTTCATAGCACCATTCATCTTCGGCCTATAAGGGGAAGAATTATGATGTTGGATCTTGAATTGTTTATAGAGTTCGATGATTATTGTATTGTTTATATTTGTACCATTGTCTGTGATGATTCTCTCTGGCACACCATACCGACTAATCAGGTTATGCTTGATAAATCGCACCACAACATTCTTGGTAACAGTAGAAAAAGAGGCAGCCTCAACCCACTTCATGAAGTAATCAATGGCCACTAGGATGAAGCGATGCCCATTAGAAGCGGTAGGTCTAATCTCTTTAATTATGTTAATGCCCCACATTGCAAAGGGCTAGGGAGCCGTCAAGACATTCAAGGGAACCGGAGGTACATGTACTTTATCAGCATAGATCTGGAATTTGTGACAAGTTCGGGAATGATGATAACAGTCTGCTTCCATAGTGGACCAATAGTATCCTACCCGTAGGATCTTTTTTGCCACGGTGTGTCCACTAGAGTGAGTTCCAAAGGTACCTTCGTGTAAATCTTCCATAATCCTCTCTACTTCGCTCTTTTCTTCACACCGAAGTAAAGTAGAGTCGTGGTTGCGCTTGTAGAGGATTCCATTACTAAGGAAGAACTTTGAAGAGAACCTCCTCAGAAACTTCTTATCATTGACAGAAGCCCCCTTAGGATATTCTTGAGCTTCGAGATACCTTTTCACTTCATGAAACCAAGGTTTATCTGCTACTTCTTCAGTATCAATCTCATAGCGGTATGCTGGTTCATCCAACCTCTCAATAGTGATCCGAGGAGCCTCGTTGTCCCATCTAACCTTGAACATGGATGACATAGTAACTAGCGCATCCGCTAACTGATTCTCTTCTCGTGGAAAATGTTCAAAGGTGACTTCTTCAAACTGTGGAAGCAATGTCAGCACATGTTTTATTGTAAGGGATGAGATTAGGGTGCTTCGTGTCCCACTCCCCTTTGATTTGACTTATTACCAAGGAAATTTCCCCGAAAATGCTCAAGAACTTGATTCGTAGGTCGATAGCAGCTTTGAGACCCATGATGCATGCTTCATACTCCGCCATATTGTTGGTACAATTGAAACATAATCTGGCGGTGAAAGGAGCATGACAACCCTCAGGAGATATGATTACAGCACCGATGCCATTTCCGAGTGCGTTAGAAGCTCCACCAAAAACCATATTCCATCGAGATCATTCCTCAAGTCCTTCATCCGGTCCAGGTTCTTCACAGTCAGTCACTAACATAATATTCTCATCCGGGAATTCAAAGTTCATGGATTGGTAGTCATCCATGGCCTGATGGGCCAAATGATCAGCTAACACACTTCCCTTGATTGCCTTCTGGGTTGTGCATTGGATGTCGTATTCGGTCAAGATCATTTGCCATCTCGCTACTCTTTCGGAGAGAGCGGGCTTCTCAAAGATGTACTTGATAGGATCCATCTTAGATATCAACAAGGTAGTGTGAGTCAACATATATTGTCTTAGTCGGCAAGCAGCCCATGCCAAAGCACAACAAGTTTTCTCGAGCAGTGAGTATCTTGTTTCACAGTCGGTAAACTTTTTGCTAAGGTAGCATATTGCATGCTCTTTTCGACCAGACTCGTCATGCTGCCCCAACACATACCCCATTGAATTATCTAATACTATTAAGTACATTATCAAAGGTATTCCTTCAATCGGCGGCATCCGAATCAGAGGCTCTTGAAGGTATTCATTGATCCTCTCGAAGGCAGTCTGGCATCCATCATTCCACTTTACCACTTGATCTTTCTTCAGGAGTTTGAAGATGGGCTCACAAGTAGCAGTTAGATGGGAAATCAACTTGGCAATGTAATTTAGGCGTCCCAAGAAACCTCTAACTTCCTTCTTAGTGCGAGGAGCCGGTATCTCTTGTATAGCCTTCACCTTTGCAGGGTCTACCTGAATGCCCTTGTCACTAACAATGAAACCTAGAAGTTTACCAGACCTTACCCCGAAGGTACACTGGTTCAGATTTAACCTCAGCTTGTACGTCTTTAACCTATCAAACAACTTTTGTAGATGATCAAGGTGCTCTTCTTCAATTTGAGACTTGGCTATCATGTCATCAACATAGACGTCTATCTCATGGTGAATCATATCATGAAACAAAGCTACCATAGCTCGCTGATAGGTTACCCCAATGTTCTTCAATCCAAATGGCATCACCTTGTAACAGAAAATGCCCCATTGCATGACGAAGGTTATCTTCTCCGTGTCTTCAGATGCCATCTTGATCTGATTGTAACCAGAGAAATTGTCCATGAAGGAAAAGATATTATGCTGTACTGTATTGTCAACCAGAACGTCAATGTGGGGGAGCGGGAAGTCGTCCTTAGGGCTTACCCTGTTCAAATCTCTGTAGTCCACACACATCCGTACCTTGTTGTCCTTCTTAGGCACCGGGACTACGTTAGCAACCCATTATGGATAGGTGATAACAGCTAAGAGCCCATTGTTAAACTGTTTCATAACCTCTGATTTGATTTTCTTTGACATTTCAAGACGCATACGGCGGACCTTATGCTTTACTGGAGGAAAATCTTCTTTAGTTGGAAGACGATGAACCACAATATCCGTGTCTAGTCCTGGAATGTCTTCATATGACCATGAAAAGATGTCAACATAATCATGCAACATTCGTATCAACCGCTGTTTGACACTAAACTCCAGATTTGCACCTATCTTAACTTCTTTTTTGTCCTCTTTTGTGCCCATGTTTATTGTCTCAACCAGCTCTTCATGATGCTGTGTAGCCCTTTCTTCCTGCTGTAATAGTCTAGCAAGTTCTCCGGGTACCTCACAATCTTCATCACCTTCGTCCTCAGCTTGGTTGATCGGATTTTCAAATTCATAACCGGCATTAGCAGAACTGTTATCAATGGGATCCATAGTGGATATGGATCTGCAGTTTCATACGTGAGTGTGTGTAAGAGCATACATGTATAGACAAAGTAAAAAGCAGAAAATAAAAACAGAGAGTGCAAAATGTGTATGCAAAATTTCCAATGCTTTATTAATGACATATGAGATTGAAAAATGATAACCCTCACAAATAAACCATTGTGCCCCGGGTAAGACACATGGCCATAGAGTTTATATTGTTTATTACATATCCAAAAACAAGAAAGACAATTACTTCTAAATAAAAGTAATTGGTACAAAGTCTTTTTTCGTCCAGTTACTGGGTCCACCGTTGGTAGTAGAGAAGATCCAGCTATCCATGTCATAGTCACCGTCATTGTATTCTAAGGCGTTGACCCCATGGTTATTGATGTGTAGGGGAGGTCCTCCAGCATGAGCACGACGAACAACCCTTTGAGTCCCTGAAGAGAAACCCAAACCAAACTTATCAGATTTTTGTGGAATGTCAGGGAATTGGACCCAGATGGTACACCCACCTTCTTCAATAACTGCTATGGCGTCCTTGAGAAAAGCCATTTTCAAGGGAGGTCTAGTGATCTTCAGCAGATTGGTAACCGTCTCAGTTGTAGCCATAGTCTGGGGCACCTCTTCGAAGTTCTGACACGGATTCTCGATGAACTCGCCATCCATTTCCACATACCTGAAAGAGGTCAGGTGGCTTACCATGTATTCCTCTTCACCATGTACCGTGATAATCTTTCCTTTTACCGGGTACTTCATCATCTGATGCAGAGTGGACGTGACAGCTCCATCCCCATGGATCCAAGGGTGACCTAATAAACAAGAATAAGATGGTCTGATATCCATCACGTAGAAGGTGGAGTCAAAGGTATGAGAACCAACTTTGATGGGGATGTCCACCTCCCCGTGCACCATTCTTTTCGAACCATCGAAAGCCCTCACTACGATGTTACTGGGCTTCAGGGTCAAACTTTCACAGTCTAATCTGTCCAGAGCCTTTTTGGGCACCACGTTCAACGATGAGCCAATATCTACTAGAACATGGGCCAAAGTAGTGCCCCTGCATTAGATAGAGACATGTTGTGCATCATTGTGTTTTCTTCCTCTGAGTGTCAGATCAGCATCCGAAAAACCCAAACCGTTGTCAGCCGTGAAGCTGGCCACATAATCTTCAAATTGGTTAGCAGAGGTTTCTTATGGAACATGGGCGGTCTTGAGGAATTTCACCAAAGCTTTTGCATGAGCTTCGGAGCATAATAGTAGGGAAAACATAGAAATCTTGTAAGGTGTCTTCCCCAGCTGTTCAACCACATTGTAGTCGCTCTTCTTTATTATCTTCAAGATTTCTTCCATTTCCTTCTTAGAAGCCTCTGGAATAGATTTTGAATGTGCCCTTGTCTGGACAGGCTCAATCAATATGTATTTTCCCCGAGTCTTGGCCGACTCAGTGATAGGGATGGAAATAGGGGTAATCACAAGAATTGTAGTGTTAGTATCAAGAGGAACAACAGTAGGAATGATGGGTCTTGTTCTAAACCAGTGAAAGGTACTCACTCCAATATAGGTAAACCAAGTAACTTAGAGAATTCTACCAGTGTAGTCACCAGTTGATAATTGGGGAATGTGAAGCAATGGTACTTAGGGTCGAAGAACTGGAATAAGATACTCATCAGACCCTCGTCAAATTCGGTGGTAACCAAACTGAGTAAGTGACCATGTCTTTTATGGAATGATGAGTCCTCGGGGACTTTCAAGACTAATTCCTTGAGCTTGGGAGGAACTTCTGTGAAGTGAATCCGGATGGTTTTTCTATGACCTGAATTCATATCCTACAAAACAACAAAGAGGTAAATCCAATAGGTCCTTGAAATGATTAGTATATATGAATGTCATGATGTTTATGATGTCATGATTATGCTTAAAATCATAGATAAACACAAGTAAATCACACAATAGACTTTAGGTTCAAAGGCTTGCATGAGGTTTTTAAGGTAAGTACCCTCTTGAATGTTCAGTTGGCTCAACCTATCCTATTAATAGTAAACGGGTTCTAAGGAGCCTCAATATCACCGACCTTCCCTTCAGAAATTGTTTCAGCTCAGCACCAAAGTATTACGGCCAAAAAATCCCGAAAGTCCAGTATCAATGAGTGTACTATCGAGTATTAAGAAATCTTCGGTCGGAACCAAAGCCGGATATCTCACTAATTCGTAATGGCTAGGATGAGTCAATTAAAGGTTCTAACGGTCAGTTAGCGTTTAGTGACACTATGAGGAAGCCTAGTGTTATCCTTGACTTACTCAAGAAACATTAGTACAATACAGAGTATCGCGCTAACGTAGCCACCACTTCGTCCGTATCAGTCTACGTCGTACAGCCTCCATGATTTATTGCTACTTACCTAAAATGTGCCCTAGATCCGGGTGTAGGATCTTTACAAGAATACCCCCAACAAACCCTCAAAGATAAAGCAAGAAAACACATAATAAAGCATTTAAAATGGTGAACTAAAACTCTAAGGTAACCCCACTTTTTTGATCCCCAGCAGAGTCGCCAGTTCTGTGAAATGATGGCAGAACCGACTGTTATACTGGTTTGCTTTTGTGTTCACAAATGTTGCGGTAAGCAATAGTCGCCACCGACTTTTCTTTTATCCAACAAAGGAAAGGGTAAAAAGAACATAAAAAGACCTTTTTCGAGATTTTCTGAGTAAGGGGGTAGATTATGGAAAGGGAAGGTGTTAGCACTTTTTCCATCCGCGGTTTTCCACGGGCTCTTAGGTACTTGCTCATTTGTGAAAATTGCTTTCGTGTTTGTGTGCTTTGAAAATGTTTTTGTTTGCTTTATGATAACTCTTGTATCAGTCCTCAAGAGTGTGATAAAGCTTTTTTGAAAGTAGTTTTGAAAGTGTGGTGTGAAAATGAATTAAATTTGAGCAAGTACTTAAGAACTATCTACCTACTCGAAAAATGGCGTTCTTTTCCTTCTTTCCTTAAGATAGTTCTATCCTACTATTAGTGAGTAGGTATCCCTATCGTTGGATGTTTGAGGCACTATCGTAAGGGACGTTTATGGTCATTGAAAGCAACATGTAAGGATACCTTAGCATTTCGAAGGGACTGTCATCATATATTCGTAGGCAACATCGAGGGACAAGATCATTTCTCGTAGGAAACTCGAGGGACATTTAGGGACTATGATCTTTATGATGACTTTAAACCGAGGGTCTTTGCTAAGAGTATCTCTATGTTCGAGAGACATGACCATTTCTGAAGGTAACCAAAGCGGGAGATACCTTAAGGGTGAAAGTGTGCAATAGTGTGCTTTTTCAGGTATTTTTATCTTGATGTTAGTGATCTAAGACTGATTATTTAGTTCTTGCCATACACGCCTAATTTATTAACAGTTTATATACAGGCATATAATATAGTGCAGAAAGTAAAACCTACAGCTATTACAAGACTTCAGGGAAATTACAATTATATCTGACTGAAAATGTAAAGTGCGGAAATTAAAACCCTAATTAGACTATTACAAACCAGTAGGTAGTTACAATAATTAAAAAATGCGAAAGTAAATAAACGCGCGCATGAATTGAAAATACGTCTAAAATGCTAAGTGAAAGGAATTTTTTTGTTTGTTTTTATTATGAAAAGAAATTGAATTAAAAATCCTTAGTCTATTCAATTTTAGTTTTTTTAAGAAAATATTAAAGTAATTAATTAATTGACAAAATTAATTTAATATAAAAAACTAAGCCTAATGTTTTTGTGGTTTTTTAATGTTAATTGAAGCTTAGAAAAAGTAAAGGAAAAACAATCAAAATAAAGGATAAAATCAAAAGACAAAACAATAAATGAAAAGAGTGCATTCTTGGAAGTAAGGCCTGGGTTGCCTTTCGATCTAGATGGATGATCAAAGACCTCATTCGAGGGTCTTGGGGTGCTATATCTACAAGCATAGTCGTTAGAAATTTAAAATGTAAGGCCTGGGATTCAAACCCTGGTCTCTTCGATTGCACGAATTCCCTTTCACCACCTGAGCTGCTTGCTCATTCGAAATACATGACACCTACTTTTTGTCCTGCAAATTAGTTAGTTCGAAACTAAACAAAACAAAAAAACATCCCATTCAAAATAAATCCTTGAACCCGGATCTGGGTTTGTTTCAGTTTTCTAAAGCCGGTATCATGGGTTTCAAAGGTAACCAACTTCGAAAAACTTTATCCATGGTGTTCGAACGTATGGACACTCTAACTTGCATACATTTGGTTAAATCGCTCACAAATAACAAAAAAAACTATGAACATGCAATCATGAGTCTAATTTAAGATTAAGTGGTATTGAGCATTTTTACCACTGGAGGCGCCTGGATCTGCAGTCCTGGGTGTGAGATGGAGGGGGCATGAGCGAGTGTACGTCTATGTGAACTCCAAGAACACGATCAAAGTGTTAATCTGGACGGAAGGTGCCTGCAATGGTATGGATTTTTGACAACTTTGGAATTTGATGCTACTTTCTGGATCTTTGTGGGGCAGGCTGCGTTTTTGCGAGCCAATATATATGTGTGTCCTTTTTCTATGAGATTATGAGGTTTATATACACAAGAGATTTTAGGTCAACATATTTTTATAAGATCTTGGCACATTATGATGAAGAGAATTGATTTGATTTCTTCATGAAAACTTTCTATATTTGATTTAATCAAGTGCCAATCTATTTTCATGCATTACTGCCAGCCTGTTATGAGTTGTTTAGGCCTCCGATATGATGGAAATCAAAAGCTGACATGCCCCTGCAGATCCATTTCCCTTCGAATTTGTTCTCTTCGAAGGCTCTGAACTCTAATTCGAATTGCACCAGCTTTGATGTCATGGCTCCTTCGATTGAGCCACCCTCTGCTTCAATTTCTGGATTTGAAGAGAATCACCCTGGTCGAATTAGCTCTTGTAAAGTTAGGAACAAACAAGGTAAGAAACTGGCCTTTAACTCAGGAATTGAATCCACAATCAACATTGAATTCTTGCCATATTTGCAAGGAAAACATGCCATTTTGAACTTTGGGTGAACCTGGACAGATTAGGATAGGTGTTTTGTTCGAATTTGGCTTAAGGCTTTCATCATGGTTCCTTCGATTAAGCCTCAAGTTTTTCTATCTTTGATGGCTTTGAAATTGTTCCAATCAAAACGTTATCTTATTGACTAATTGAAGTGTTGTTCTACACTCCTTGATGGCTCTAAGTCCTGATTCGAATTGCCCAAAACTTCCCTCATCAGAACATTTATTTTCCTTCGAAGGTTCTGAATTTGAACTGCACCAACTTCTTTATCACGGCTCCTTCGATTAAATCTTAAGCCTTGCTTCCTTCGATGGCTCTGCATCTTGATTCGAACTGCTCACGTTCTTAGCATCAGAGCTTCTATGTTTGAACTATAGTCTGCAGAAAGGCTCAAAGTTATCATCTCCGATCTGCATGAATTCGAATGCCCATCATTAGAACTTCTGGAACCCTCTCAGTTATTGCTCTTTTTTATCTCATTTTCTCTAACTTGGACAATCAGAATATCGCCCTGTTGATATGCCAATTGAAATATCACTTGGTTAACATGCCTGTCGAAAGGCACTTTGTACGCTCTAACGAAAAACAACCTTATTTAAGATTCCTGTTGAAGCTGCCTTGTTGGAAATGCCCATCAAAAGGCCCTATACCAATCTAAGGACCTTTTGCAGATTCCAATTGAAGTACCTTTTGCATATGCCAATCAAAGGACCTTTTGCAGATGCCAATCGAAGGACCTTTTGCAGATGCCAATCGAAGGACCTTTTGCAGATGCCAATTGAAGGACCTTCTGCAGATGCCAATCGAAGGACCTTCTGCAGATGCTAATCGAAGGACCTTCTGCAGATGTCAATCGAAGGACCTTCTGCAGATGCCAATCGAAGGACCTTTTGCAGATGCCAGTTGAAGGACCTTCTGCAGATACCAATTAAAGGACCTTTTGCATATGTCAATCGAAGGACCTTTTTCAGATTTCGATCAAAGGATACTTCATCATTTGAAAAATTTCCTTCTCTTTAGGTAAAGGTTTGTAACCACCTATGCAAGAGGAAATCTTGGAAAAACATGAGAGGGCAAATTTTGGGGTAAAACACTTGACTTAGTGGGCTTTTTCTTTTTCTTTTATTTTTTGATTTGAAAAATTCGTGTGATATTGACTTGTCTTGATTTGTTGAGAGGGCGATGATTGCCTCCTTCCTTAATGTATGAGGGATAACCATTGTGGTTTCACCTCTTCTAGCCTCATAATTTATGAAAGATAATTGTTTCGGTTTCTCCCAAAGTACATTCTTTTTTAAACTTAAACACTCAGTCAAACTAACTAAAAACTACCCTGCCCCTGGTTAAAAATGAGGGTTTTTTCGTATAGAAAAGAAACTTCCACTTCAAGGCCCAAAGGGGTTAACAAGGGATTATCTTTCTTATATCTCCGGTGTTTGGGGATTTGAAACAATGTTTGTCCATCGTCAACGGGGTTTTATCCAAAAGAATATAACCAGAAATTTTTGCGTTTTTCAATATCATCATCCTCCCTCCAATATCTGCCTAGGCAAGAGATGGTAATAAGTTGGTATCATAACACAGAAAACCAAAATTAAAATTAAAAACAAATATGAGTGAAACAAATGGATTTCTTCAAGACAAACATATTCATTGTATTAAGATAATCATTCAAATTCAAACAAATTCTTACATGCAAACAATGCAATGATAAACAAGAAAAATTACAAACGAGAAAGAAGTAAAAATGCTAACAAAACAAAAGGCTATTCATCCTTAAACTCCAGGTCATCCTTCTATCGATCTCACCAGAGTTCATACATGTTTGAGCAATGAGTTAATTACTCCCTTTTAAACAATAATCTCATTCTCTGTATTAGAAGTACCTTCCAAGGTTGGCAAGGAAGCGCAAAACATCTTGGATTCTCTCTTTCTATCAGCAAGAATGGCTATCACTCCTTCTTTAAACAAATCCTATCTTTTTTATTATCTTGAGGTCACCCCTTAAAGCAGTACAACCCCATGGTTTCTTTGCATATTCTAGACATCAATAATAGCTAAAATCAATCAATATTTTTTGAACCCATTTTTCATGTATCTCTCTAGGAGTCACGGTATTGATCTCTTCAATCGGAAGTTCCTTGACATACTTAGCATATGTTTTAGCAGGGATTTGAACACTGACATCCACAGTTACAAACTCATCATCAAAAAAGAACTCATCAGCAGAAACATACTCATCGTCCGACACAGACCCAACCGAATAATCTTCAATCATATTCACTTCATTCTCATATTGTGCCTTTGGCCTGATGATATGGATAAGGCCTTGATCCAACATCTCTTTCAGATCATTTTCTACCACGGAACATACATGAATGCTCTCTCTCCACATCCTGCAGACCTTATGATCATGTTCATAATGATTATACTGACGAAGCAAAGCACACATCTTCACCAAATTACCTCTTACCAAGTTTATGTTATAAATTATGAAACCTCTAGGACATCCATGGACCATGTTCATAGTAGCTCCACCTCCATGATTGGGAAGTGGGTTACCTTTCACATTATGACCTATATCTTTGAAAGACAAGAGACCATATCTGACTATTTTCTGCACTTCAGACTTCAACGAATAGTAATTTTCAATACTGTGCCGAAGGGCTCCCTAATGAAAGGCACAAGTCTGGTCAGATTTATAGTACCACAGAAAAGCTGGAGGTATGGTAGAAGGAGGCTTAGTCTGCACCAGGTTCTTCTGAATCAAAGCTAAAAAAAATTTGTATAACTCATCCGAATAGGATCAAAAGATTCTCTCTTCTGACCTTGCCCTTGATTACTTTTTTGAGGTATTCTTTGATATGCAACAGCAGACGGAGCTACATTGACAACCAGAGTTATTGAAGTAACCTTTTGTTGATGTTGATGACGTCTTATCGGAGGCCTAATCCTTCTTTCTTGAACAACAACATTTTTCTCTCCTTCTTTCTTACTATAAAACCCATATGATGGTTTCTTTGTTCCACTAGAACCTTCAAATTTTGACAACCGTCCTTCTCTGACGGCCTCCTCTAGACGGACACCCATACTCACCATCTTAGTGAAATCACTTGGCATACTCGCCACCATTATTTCATTATAAAATGAACGAGTGGTGTTTATGAAGACCTTAGTCATTTCTTGTTATCCCGTTGGAGGTACAACTTGCGCTGCCATTTCGTGCCAACGTTGCGCATACTCCTTAAAGGACTTCTTATCCTTCTGAGCCATTCCTCTCAACTGGCCACGGTCATGTTCCATAAACATGTTGTACTTATACTGCTTGATAAAAGCTTCACCCAAATCATTGAATGTATGTATGTTTCTACTGTCCAAACCTATGTACCATTTCAAGGTAGCGTCGGTCAAACTATCTTAGAAAAAGTGAATAAGCAAGCGTTGGTCGTCAGTATGAATGGATATTCTTCAGATATACATCACCAAATGATCATGGGGGTAAGAGTTTCCCTTGTACTTCTCAAATTATGGCACCTTAAATTTTGTAGGTACCTTCACATTTGGAACCAAACAGAGATCACTGACATTCTGTCCAAATAAATATTTTCCCCTGAGAGCCTTCATTTATTTTTGAATTTCTTTGAACTAATCCTCAAAGTCATCTATCCTATCATAGAAGCCCAAACTTTCACTTGGTGGATGATAAGGATTATTAACCTCATCATTAATAACAGGGACTGCATTCACCACAGGAGGTGCAGCACGGTGGATATCATTATTAGCAACAGGAGTAATGTGCACCATATGAGGGGCAGAAACCATAACTGGTTGAACAGGCTGAGCAACTTGAACAGTAGGGTTATATCCTTCTGGCATGTAACCTTCAAGAATCCCCCACGTACAACCGAGAGGGAATAAAATACTGAAAAGAGGTAACAACCGGAGTAGCAGAGACGGGAGCTGACAAAGTCGGTGGTAGCTGATTCTGAGCAGCCACCAACGACTCTACCAAAACAGTGTGATTATCCATTCAAGCTCTCAAAGAAGTAACTTCTTCACACAGCTCGCCATTCTCCTGTTCAAGGTTTTCCATCTTCTTTTTGAAATTGGCTCCAGTGTTGTACTGGTGAGACAACTTGTTTCTGAAGACCAAATGACCTTGAGTAAGACTTCCGAGAAACTTATGAAATACAAAATTAAATGTAAAATGATGCATGAGATGCAATACAAATGCCATGTTCTCGTTTCCAAGAGTTTATACGCTTTGATTCCTATTATTAAGCTGCGGTGTCTTTCTTAACAATATTCATTTTTTAGCGGCTTAACAATTGAAATCAAAGAAATGATGCTTGGAAACGAAGTAACATGTATGCTAATAATTATACTAACATGCTATGTATGCAAACATGTGGAGTCAAAGCTCCAATAGCTGGATAATTATTGAACTGATAATAGAACCACGGTCACATATAACAAGATCAAAGGTCTGAACCAAATCATATATACCAAAGAACCAAAGTCACCAACAGAACATACAGTCACCATCTGAACATAGTCACCATTTGTACGTGTAAAGATTCATCCCGCCCTACTCACAGGTAAAAACTAGGTCAGGGTAAGGCAAAGGGGTAACTCAAAATCACGGATTTGCTTGAAAGCACTACCATCAAGCCACAAACGTGGATGACGATAACACACCATTTGAACCTCATATGAGCATAGACGACATGAACACGGTAGTAGGACCTTTGTTCAATATCCGTCATGTTCTACTCTATTCCTAGGTTTCTTAGATAGTGCACTCTGGCCTGGGTATTAGGCTTTTTACCTCAATAGTAACACCCACCCATCAAGAAACACAGAATCCAACACAGCAGCAATAACCAGTATATGGAAAGCAATAAAATGCAACGCATTCATATGATCAAACATATACAAATGAACTGGCTATAAAGCATAAAGATAAACACCCTATAAAAATAAAACAACAAAACCTAGGAGTGACTCTAGGATAGACCAGAAATTGGTCAATCTTTCCCCAATGAAGTCGCAGCTGAAGGAACCAGCTGAAAATCATCGAGATTGAACCAATGAAGTCACCATCGAGTATTTATTTATCCCATATAAGGGAAAGGAAAATCATCAAAGTAAAACCTAACAAGGGAGAAGTCATGGTCTTACAACCGAGATATCGGGTACGGGAGTCGATTACACAAGGGGAAGGTATTAGCACCCCTCACGTCTGTGGTATTCCACAGGATCCACTCTTGTTATTCTAATCTAAAGGGTGTGTTCTATCTAAGTCTAATCAAGCTAAAGGGAAATGCATGTATGCAAAGTGTATATACAAAGAAAAAGGTTTTATTAGTTGTGCCTGTTGCGGTTGCGAACCTTTGTGCCTACATACCCTCTCTGAAATGAGAGATCAAGACACTCGTAGTTCATCTCAAAAATGTTAATGTGTTGTGTGTTTTTTTATGAACAATGCTATTGAAACACGTCCTTTTTTAAAAGGTTTTAAAAGAAAAAGACTGAAGACAACAAGGTTTGCATTGATTGGTGTTTTTACCTTGAAAAGAATTTAGAAAAATTAGAGTGTTTTATGAGTTTTCCAAAGAAAATAGATTTTGTTTTAAACATGAAAAATGGGAAGAAAAAGTCTAAGAGAAACTATCCTAACTCTATCCCTAATGTTATCATACAATGATGGTCCTAAAGTTGAGGTTTGAAAGGGAAATTTCTACCTATGTTAGTATGCGTGGATTACAATCCTAATGTATAACTTGCATCAGAAACGAAACAAGTGAACCATAAAGGAGAATGGAAAAGGTTCAAAACCTAAATAAACATGCACACAAGTACGATCACACAAATTCGAAACCAAAATAAACAAACAAACAAAGCTTGAGGATTATCCACACACTCAAGTAGCACACGCCTAACCGAGGTAGCATGGCACAAAGATGGGATAAGGAGAGGGGTACCTACCCACTATATCGCATCATCGAGGTAGGATAAAGGAAGTGGGGTACCTGACCATGATATCAAATCATCAAGGTAGGATGAAGGAATGCTTAGCCAAGACATCGAATCGTCGAGAAAAGCGAAATGGGGGAATAATGGTTCTTAACCGTGATATTAAATCATCATGGCAAGAAAGAAAATGGTGTCGACTCTTAACCAAGATATCAAAAAACGATGCAAGAGGAGAATGAAAGTGAATCATCATAAGCGACTAAACACCTGACCAAGATATCAAAAATTGAGGTAGCAAATAGAAGGCAATAATGAGATCACATCAAAGCGTCAATGTTTCACAAACGCAACCTGAAGGCAAAGTGTGGAGGATTGATTACAAATCCCTTTTCCATCTGACCGACTTGATAACGTGAGTAACACAGTCTATAGCATCGAAGTACGACGTGAGCATGAACGACCTGGGGACTAGAAATGGCAGGGTCGATTGCGGACCCTCTATAGCCTTATGCCTCCTTTTGAGGACTTATCAATGGGGAATGGGAATGGGATGACTTCATCAAGGTCTTTGGCACAAATGTAAACAAACCAAATTGTAAACAAACAAGCGCACATAGGAATTTCCTTCTAAAGGTCTTTTAAAACAACATTGTCTGCCTAACGCAAGGACTTCCAGAACATACATCTTTAATCCTACTTCTCATGACATAAGAAAAGTAGTAAACAAATGCAGAAAAAAAAAAAATATACCAAAGGGATAAGAGTATGTTATTTAGAAAATACAAGCCAAGAAACCCGATGGTCTTCGAGCAAACTAGCATCTACAACAAATCAAATCAGATACAATATCTAATACAATCATCCAATATCACAATGCAAAAATAAATTGTAAGCTATGCGTGCATCCAACTAATGCTTGCACCAAGCAATGCTACACAAGCAAAAGAATAAAATCTTAGCAAAATGCATCCCGTTGAATCGCCTTCCAAAACTTGCACAATGTCACATAAAGATTTAAAAAATAACAAGGAATATCAAATGTAACTCAACAATCAACATCACATCTTAAAATGGAATATTATCATGCATAAAGTTAAATCAAACAAGTAACAGACATGCAAAATAGAATACCGGGCAGCATGTACATCACACCGTAGAACACACAAAATGTCGGTCCGAAATTAACACATTTCAATGCAAATGTATTAAAAAGACCAATGCAAGTAGAATGATGCTTAAACCAACAATTAAATCTCATTTCGAGTGCAAGTTACAAAATGGGCGGCATTATGTGCATATTATGAGTTAACTCGGAAAACACATCAAAATAGAGCCAACTCAACAACAATGTCCAATAATAAACCAATGAAGTGCAAACATGCATCATACGAATGTTAAACTCAATATACATATTAGAAAGAAAACAAGACAGCATTGTACTCATTTTAAAGTGCACGAAAAGTCGGAATGAAATTGACCGAAAATGGTACCGGTAGCCACCAAATGTGCCAACAAGCTCAAATAAGTATCCACTGCAAATTAAATCCAAGTGCAAGTGCAACTTACCATTCCCGGGAAGCAACATACCACATTGACAAAGTGCGCAAAAAACGTTCCAGAATCGGTAAATATCAACATCAATCATCATTAAATGCACAAAACAAATACAACAGAATCCTAACCAACAAATAAAACAAATCTCAAGTGTGTTTTCAAAAACCAGACAGCACTACACTGTATCACACATTCACTTGGAAAATCACATCGAAAATGGTAAAAATAAACATTAACCATCCATAAATGTCTGAATATGATCAATTAAACTTCAAATAAATTATAAAAGCGATTTGCATCTTGTTTACACATTCCAGACAGCAACATGTACTTGTACCAATGTTAACCGAAATTGATTTTAACAATCGGAAATGAATGCACAAAGGTGTTCATTGGTTCAAGTACCATTACTTAAGAATTGTAAACAAGTTAGAAAAGATTAATTCACATCAAAACACAAATTTTCGATCACGAACAATATAATTCATGAGTAGACACAATTAATAGAATCAAACGTTTTAATGTTATGAAAATCAATTCGGCATTTAAATCAATTCGAAATTGCATTAACTCACGAATTTACCGTTAATTCTCAAAAACAATTCAAGAATCTGAAACTCACACTATAAATCGACATCAAAAGTCATCAACAAAATTATATCCGGATTAAATCTTAAATTAACCAATTCAACATAATTTGACATCGAAAATCACAATCAAGAATCAACGTCAATTATAACCTTAAGAATCAAGCATATTCTCAAAATTCAATTAAGCTTCTATAATTCAAGAATTCAAAAGTCAAGTTCAATGCATAAGTTCATAACTCAAACCTCAATTCAGTTCACATCATGTAGTTATCTCTCAAGCATTAAATCAAACACCTAAACTTCAAGAAATATCCAATTCAAAATCAAACTCAAGCAAAGTCTTAAGGATTAATTACCAAATGAAGAATTGGAGAAGATGGTGATGGTGACCGGAATAAATGCAATCGGAAGAGGAGGAGAAAATATTTGCGGCGGTCTTCGCGTGAAACAAAAGGAGGAATGTCGAGAAGGAGTTTCGGCGAAAATTGCACGAAGACGGGGGGAAGAATCGCGGAAGAGGCTTGGCAAGAGTTGCAATCGCCGAAAGTTTGTGGTGGTGGTGCGCGACTTCTTCAAGGGAGGGGGAAGGTTTCGTAAGTTTTGAAGGAGAAAGAGAGAAGATTATTGGAGATTTTTGTTTACGTGTTCTCGAAGAAAATTGAAGAATATAAGAGAAAAGTGAGAGAAAATAGTTTTTCATCTTGTGAGATTTGAGATTGTGATTGTAATTCTGTTTGAATTTTGAAATTTAAATATATAGTTTGGCTCCAAAACTTGAATTTTCAACTTATTTTATGCACAGTGGGAGATCAAACCTTAAGCTCATAATAATCAATGCGAAATCTTGACACATAACTTGATAGAAAGATCTTGATGACTAAATTTGTGACGTGGCGCCGAAAGAACCGTCTCGATTCGATAAAAATTGAGCAAGTTACGTTTCCCTGAACGACAGTGTAAAATTCACAGTGCATAATTTTATGGCTTATTTTGTGTACAACGTGTGAACAAACCACAAGCTCATGGTGTTCGGTGAAAAATCTCGATGTGAAACCTGAAGCAAAAATGTCAGCGATGAAATTTGTGATGTCATTCCAAAAGAATCACCCTGATACGATAAAAATCGAGAAAGTTATGATTTTTCGAATGGCGAGAAACAATGGACTTATTTCACTATATTGAAACTTTTAGCTTATTTCCGTGCGCATTTTTGGATGCAAGCCATAAACCAAAGTCTTCAAAGCAAAATCTGAACTCGGGCCCTGAAGAAAAGTTAAAGCTTACAAAATTTGTGATCTCACACTTCAAGAATTGTCCCGATATGATAAAAATTGAGAGAGTTACGATTTTTACAATATTGAGAAACAGTCCGGTAGAAAACTATTTTGGCATGCAATTTTCTCTGGTAATCTGCATTTTCGGAAACTCTCTGCAAAGAATTAACTTCTGACCCGAACATATGAATTGAAGATAAAATCAAGAAGTATTTTTCTCCAAAAGAACCACTAAACATTGAAGCAAGCTAAGTTATGAATTTTTGAACATCTGAAAAATAGCGGTTCAACATATTATTTTCATTGTTTTTTCACTGTATAGCTTTTGTGTACTCGCGCATTCGGAGATCTTCCTCAATGTATTGGCTTCCGAGCTGAACATGAAAGTCGGAGGAAATAACAAGACGATTCTAATTCTCCAAGAGGCACTCAAAGATGATTTTCCAGTCAGAAGTTACAAATTTTTAAGCACCTAAAAACCAGGGAAACGATAAATCCATTGTATAATGTATTTCAGGTATTTAGCGCTTTAGAAAATCTTCCTTACAAAATTAGCCTTCAACATGAACAGATGGAATGAAAAAGACCTCAAGATGGTTCTAATACCTAACTAATCATTCCCAAACCATTTTTTGATCTCAAGTTATGAATTTTTGGGCTAGAAACACACAATACATAATTTTTGTCTGCACTGTCTCAAATCAATCGAAATGCTTGACTTTTTGCACAATTCAGAGTGTAATGGAACATGTGAGAGCTTGATGTGATAATGATTTGATTAATACCTGATTGGATAGCTTGGAACACATGCGACATGTATTTGAATCCCAAAAACCCTGAGTTTCTGCTTTACTACTACTTGACGGAACCCATGAGCTTGAGATGGCGAAATTTTGATTCGCATTGTTCACACTTGCCAAAATTTGAGATTACTTGCTGAAGAAGGCATGGAAATAAACATATGGACCTATCTCAAAGAGTCTTGAGAACCAAACAACTGAAATCGCCTTAACCGTGTGGAACGAAGCTTGAAGATTGTGCGGTCTCGATGCAAGATGATGCTATGAGATGATAGAGAATCTTAGGGGGAAAATTGGGGTATAACAGCTACCACTGCCATGGATATTTTTGACAATGAGGGAAGCATTTGTGAAGTCTTTATCAACGTAGATGTCAGGTGAAGGTTCACCGATTTTATCTCTGGAAGGGCAATATTCTTTGAGTGTGGCTTCACTCTAGATAGAAAACATGCAAACCTAGGTCTCCGAAGAAGCATTAGGTCACTAATCAAACTCAAGAAGTGGGGCAAGTTTTTCCAACAACCTTCACCGTAAAACACCCAGTTGGTGAAGGATTTTTACACCAAGCTGATAAGCACCAACAAGAAAACCGAAGTCATGGTGAGGGGGTATTATGTGTCATACTCCGAAGGAACCATAAATATGATGTATGTGTTAAAAAGTATGATGATCAATATCAAGAGATTTTGGAAAGAGCTGATGATCATGAGTTTGAGGCCTACATGCAATCTCTGTGCAACCTGGATACCACTTAGGTGGAGTCAGGTGGAGAAAAGACTGTGAAAAGGATGGACTTGAGACCTGAGTCAAAAGCTTGGTATCAATTCATTTAGCACTCATTGAAGCCAACAACATACAATGAAATTGTCAAGAAACTAATGATGGCCCTTTTACATTGTATCACTGTTGGGTACGATATCAATGTTGGAAAAATCATAGTCCAAGAGATCTAGGCATGCACCAAGAAGAAGGATGGAATTCTCTACTTTCCCTGTTTGATCACTGCATTGTATGGTAAACATGAAGTACAAGACAATGAAATTGGTCAGATTTGTAATCCTCAAGCACCATTTGACAAAAACAGTCTACAAACCATGATGAAGCTTAGAGGAAGAAAGAGGCAGGAGCCAGGACAGGGGTCAGCAGAAGGGGAAATTAGCTTTGAAGTTGACAGCTTAATATGGAAAGTGATGCTACAGATGCAGAAGGACTGGAGAGAATTTTTCATATTTCAAAAAGAGAAGTATGAATGGGAGTTGAAGGTTAATAAGATGGTGTGCAATGATGAGCCAGCTCCAACGTTCCCTTGTTACATATTAGGAATGTTGGAGGAAGAAGAAGACTTCAACAAGGTGGAGAAGGAAAAGAGTAATCAGAAAAAGAAGGGTAACAAGGTTGTGAAGACTGGACCTATGATGGATCCTAGTGTGTCTACTTCATGTGTGCCAAATGATGCCTCTCCTAAAAATCCAAAGAAGAAGAGCAAGAAAGAAGTGGCAGTGAAAGGTATAACCAAGAAGAGAGTTGAGGAAGATGTATCATTGACAAAGGAGGGTGTTCAAGAAGATGAGAATGGCGATAAAACCCTAGACAAGTTGTTGAAGCAAGAAGCCAAAGACAAAAGGGAGATAAGAGAAAAATCGCGTGTAAAGGCAAAATCCCTGAGTTTGGTTGCTGAGAAGGAGGTTGATAAAATTGTTGAGAAAGTTGTGGATGAAGTGGCTAAAGTAGCAAAATAAGTTGAAGAATAAGAAAGGGGAGAAAATGATGATGTTGAGATACAGGACGCCAAAGACATGATTGGGTACGACTCTTTTGATGAAAAGGAAGAAGAAAATGACAAATCTGAAGATGAGGCTGTGGAGGAGGAGGTAGGAGAAGAATCTGAAGAAAAGGTTGTGGGAATTGAAGGAGAGGAGAAGAAAGATGATGAAAAAATGGACGATTCATCATAAATCTCGCAAGAATTGGAGCAATCTGATGAGTCTCCAGAAGAGACAGGTGCCAACGTTAACCCAATGGTCACCTCTAAGAAGGACAAGAAGCCTGTAAAGGTAGCACCCCAATCCCAGCCAAGAAAGATTCTCCATCCAAGACTCCAGCTAAGTCAAAATCTCCACTTAAGAAATCTCTAGTCAAGTCTACCAAGGTGTAGACGATAGACGCAATGTCAATCGTCTCTGTTGCACCTAAAAATTCAAAAGTGAATTCATCTCTTTCTGAGCCTACCCAGAAGGAGGCTCGAAAGAAAAGAAAATATGATGTTGTATGCAAGAGCAGCGGACTTCATGCCTAGCTGGAAAGACCACAGAACAGAGACACACCCCATCCCTCCTCCTAAATAGTGAGGACATTATCCTTACTTTAAGTTTGGGGGAGTGGTGGATACATTCAGGACTCTACCCACCACCCATCACCATCATATTTATTTCTTTTTTATAATCGTTGTTCTGGATGGTTGTGTTTAGCCAGTTTGATTTTTTTATGTTTTGTTTTGTTATTTTGTTGGTCGCTTGCAGCCTTTTGAATTAAGGAACTATTTTTTGTTTTCTTTGTTTAATTTTTCATTTTAATGCTAAAAAAGAAAAAATAGAATAGAGACAAAAGAACAAAACAGAGTTAATATCCCCCTTAAGACAAACTATATGAGAAAAACTTAGAAGAAATTCTAGTGGGACATTAACAATATAGGGAACAAAGACTTATGGAGTTTTTTCTGCATTGATCTTATGTTACTGGTAATCCACGTCGTGACTCTGGTAGTTTGGAGAGTAGGCAGCCTATATACAAAGTTGAATTGCTTTTAAGTATGGAATAGAATCTAGTTGTTAGGCCTTGTTAGGGTGGTTGATACATCTATTATAAGGACTAGAACACTCCGGGAACACTGAATTTGATTGAATAAACACACCAAAGTGTGTAGTAGAATTTGCCAAAGGCACTTCTCAGTAAGTTCCTATTCCCGAAACTAAAGGAACAACTCTTGAGCCTGAAACTGGAAGAGAAGATTTTAATAAGTTCATGTGCCCATGTCTGGAGCAACAATAGTTTTTCTCATCATAAGTAACAATTGTGACTCATCACAAGAGAGATCTTGTCTAGTGAAAAAGGTGGGAGTATCTACAAGCTATTTTATCTTTTTAATAAATGCAAGTGTGGTCCTATGTGTAAGTTCAAGAATAAAAAGTAAAACCATCTACTAGATCTGAAAATCAAGTTGTAACACATAGGAAGAAGCAATCAATATTTGAATTTAGGATGGCTATCTTGACAGATGAGTTCTTTCGTGACAAGGAGTATGAGTGGCCCAAAGAGCATACACAATCAAGAATGTGCTTCAGGATTGAGTTGAACATGTTTTTGGGACAAGTCCCTTAAAAAATTCTGAGTTTGAGTAAGACTGGTTCTGAAAAAGGAGGGTGTAGTAGCCTGGATTTTGTTCTGTCTGTCTTTGCCTGTCGCGTCACCTGAGGACAGGTAATGGTTTAAGTTTGGGGGGGTGTTAACCCATATTTTGTGAGTTAATACATGCCTTTAGAGTTGTCTATCTAGTATTTTACTTTTCTTATTAGTTTTAATTTCTTGCATTTTAGTGTTTTTAATTGTTTTAGCTTGGAGCATAATAAGTTCTCCTTTTTTATCATTTACTTGTATTTTATGTTAGCAAAGGTTAGCAGGGTCGAGCTAAGGCAAGACTGCAATGGTCTGCTACATAGAGCACAAGCTTAAGGAAATTGAGGGAACTTAGACGAATGGAAAAAAATAATGGAAGCTATTGGCTAATGAGGATAGCATGGAAGGAAGAGCTAATTGGAGGGAAAACTTGGTTATACTGAAAAAGAGGAGAAAGCTATTCAAATTCAAAGAAGAGAGTGTAGGCGTTAGAAGACAAAAGCGATTACAATAGTATACTGCAAATGGCAGAGCATGCCGCCTGCACCTGTTGTGGAAGTCTGTCACACTACACCTTGTCTCCCATCATTGTTTCCCTATACAAAGATACCCCTGGGTGTTTAAATACCCCTTAATAGTCTTTTTCTTTCAAGTTGTGTTGTGTCTCTCCTTTTTTGGTTTCCCCTTAGTTTTTTCTGTGTGTGTTTCTGCTCAAACTCAGCCTTTGTCAATTTTGGCTAAAAAGGGGGAGAGCAGTATAGTAGTGTTGTGTTCTTAAGTCTTGTTTATGTTGCTGAGTGTTGTTGTTCCTTGCATGCAACAATTAAGGGGGATTATGACCTTCTATATTAAGTGTTTTATGTTCCTTCATCTGATGAGTCTCATGTTATGGGTGTATATAAGATGTCGCTCAACATGTTCTAACATCTTGTCTGGTGTGTTTTTTTTTTTGCTTTTGTCACATTGTCTTCTAACTTGGATTAGTCAAGTTAGAGTTCTTTTTGGTTTATAAAGTCTATATGAAAATTGGATTAGTCAAGTTAGAGTTATTTTTGGTTTCTAGAGGCTACAGGAAAATTCTCTCGGGGCTTTGTGCCAATAATTGGTTCTGAGTCTTAGGGGGAGTAACTTGGATGGTTCTGAAGAACGCATGTTATCTTCTTCATCATGTACACCAGCAGAAATATAACTGGTGGTGTGTCTCCTTGGTGGTGTGTCTCTCTTTATCATCTTGATAAAAGATTAGGACTGTGTTATTGAGTTATAAGTTTTGTCAGCCATTCTAAAGCTTTTAAGCAGTGAATGATTATGTGTCTCTGAAGTGTGACTTATGTTATTTTCTAAGTGTTTAAAATTGTTCAGTCCCTACTTTGGTAGCCGCCGTAGTAGGTGTTGTTGTACACCAAACTAGGTTAATAATTTTGTGTGTTCTTTACTTTTTTTCACTTTTGTTAATTGTTTACCTTGTCTTTGTGTGTTTGTTCAGAGATCGGTGTCTCGGCATCTCTTAGGAAATCTGAGATCTGAATACCAGAATTTCAATTGGTATCAGAGCAGGCATCCTGCTCTAATTCTAGGTGATTTTCAAGTGTAATACAGTGGGAGAACTGACTTGTTTTGCATTTTATCGCAAATTTTGCGGATAGCAAGAGTCGCCACCGACTTTTCTTTTATCCAAAAAGGAAAGGGTGAAAAGAACAGGAAAGACCTTGATAGATTTTGAGTTCGGGGGGTAAGTTGTGAAAAGGGAAGGTGTTAGCACCCTTTTCATCTGTAGTTACCTAAGGGCTCTTAATCGCTTAGCTCACTTTAGAAAACTTGCTTTGTTTGATTTGAAAATATTTTTTGAAAAGCCAAAGTACGGATAACTTTGTAATAATTATTGTATCGGTCCTTAAGAATGTATACAAAGTGTTTGAAAATATTTTGTTTGAAAAGTGTGATGTGAGAAATGTTTATTTTTTAGAAAAGTTTGTGAGCAAGCGATTAAAAGTATCCTAACCACTCAAGGTTGTTCTTATTCTTTTCCTTCTCCTTTAGAGATAGTGTTATTCGTACCATTAGTTGGTAGGTAGCCCTATCTATTGGATGTGAAGGGACAAGCGAAAGGTCATCGAATGGTAATCGAAGGTAACTTGTAAGGATACTTTAGCAACTTCGTACGGGACTGTCATCATATTATTCGTAGGCAACTTAAGGGACTAGACCATTTTTCCTTAGGTAACATCAAAGGGTCATCAAGGGACTATGATCTTTTGTATGATGATTTTATCGAGGGTCTTTTGCTAAAATATCCCCATTTTCGATGGACATGACCGTTATTTCGAAAGGCAATAAAGAGAAGTTACTCTAGAGGTGTAAGTGTGAAAGTGTGTTCAGTTCAATTATTTAACTTGAGATTAGGGTTTTGCTATCGGTTGATTTTTGTCTTGCCATACAAACCCTAATTACTAACAATTGCATAAAAAATATAATAGCAGAAGGTAAAGTGCGGAATATAAACCTAAAACTATTACAAGGCTTTAGGGCAGTTACATAATAATGAAATGCGGGAAATAAATCCTACAACTATTAAATACTAGGAGCAAGTACATAATATAGAAAAAACGTGAGAAAAATTAAACCTAATCTATTTACATTCACGTAAGCACCCTATACAATTTATCTAGGCAATGTAAATACAAATGAAAGAAAAAAGAAATAAGGAAAAAAGTAGAAAAAGCATTTTGAATGTTTGTTAGGGTTTTTTTTGTGAAAATAAGATTTATGATGATAATTAATCAAAAAAACCTTAAAAATTTCTAATTAATTTTAGAATTTAAAAATAGCTATCTAATTAATTACTTTTATAAAAAAATATTAAAGGTTAATTAAAAAAAAACCTAAGCCTAATTAAGTAGGTTTTTTTATAAAAAAAGGTTTATTTTTAGGTTAATTAAAAAGGCATTAGGGTTAGGGGAAGAAAAATCAAAGAAAACCAAAATGGAGAAAGAAAATGCATGGGGTAGGTGTTGAACTCACGCCCTCCAGCCTTTGCCCTGCATAGCTTGTCACTACACCATGTGTTTGTTGGTGCCTAAGAAACAAGCGTTGATGATTATATGTGAAACCTGCAGGATAAATGAGAAAATATAAAAAAGAGCAAAAGGCAGGGATCGAACATACGCCCTTATAGTCCAATGCCTTATCTCGTGCGCTCTTGCCACTGGGGTGGCTGTTTCATCCGGTATTACAACGAAAACAGTTAAATATAAAATAAAACAAATGAATGGGCTGGAGAGGCGCTGGAGCCCTAGCTCCGGTCGTCTTCTCCGGTGAGCTTCTTTTTGTCATCCTGCAAAATAAAGAGCTTTAGTGATCTAGGAAGACCCTACCCCCCTAATTTGACCCTTGTGAATTTAATGGTGGCCTTGGTTTTGGCTAATTCTCCCTGTATAAAGAAATACGAAGCAAATATGGTAAATTGTTTCAAGAATGGAAATCCCTCATCCTGGCTTTATGGGACCCATGTGATGGCTTAGACATGTACTAATACACCTCAAAAGCACGTTAGCAGTGTTAGTTTCGATAAAATCATAATAAAGTAGAAAATATGAGTTTCATGCAAACATAGAAACCAGTGATGCATGGATGCGAGTTTCAGGCTTCTTTGATCATCAAGAGTGATTGATATTTACTCTATGATGTCCCTGGAGTTGATTTGGATGGTTGTTTGGCCATGAGGAAGGCTGTAGATAATGGTTTATATTTTCCCAATGTTGTACCCTGAAATTTTCCCTCCCTTTTATTCAAGATATTCTCCTAGGATTCTCAAATGCTCAAGGTTGCTCAAGAATTGATCAGACAAATTCTCCTCCTAAGTAATGGGTTCACAACTAGGGTTTCACTATTCTAAAGGAAGACTAGGTTTATAAGGTCTCAAGTAGCTTTCATGGTCTCTTATATGTCTCCAAGAGTTCTCATACCAAGTTTCATGCCTTGCATCACAAGTTTGCTCAATCAATGGCTCAGATGACGAAAAAATCAATTGTATTGGACAAAAAGGTCAATTATGGTCAACATATAGTCAAACTTCAAGATTTTTGGTCAACATCAAGATTTTGAAGTCATATTTATCATTTGATCAAGCTTTGATCATGATTCATCAAGGAAAACTCTCAAATCATCAAAAGTCAAAAGTTGCCAAATTAGGATTTCTTAAGGAGAAGTCAATTGAACTTTGACGAAGCATAACTTTCACATGCTTCATCAGATTTTCCTTAACCAAAGCTCGTTGTGAAGTAAATTTAATTCTCTACAAATTTTCCTCTCTAATATCAAGTCCAAAAAATGCTTCATTTGAGAGATATGAGCCAATACATTATAGGTCATTTCAAAAGTCAACAAAAAAGACACTTTTTGTCAAGGCAAATTACATCAAGATAATATATTCAAATTTAAAAATGGTCAACATAGGGATTGTAGAGGATATCTTAAGATTTCCTAAAAATAAAAGATCACCCTTAAATGACAAAAATTGAGAGAGTTATGACTAGTGTAAGTTGGGAAATTTTGAGCAAATGCATGAAGTTCAAATTGAGCAAACTTGAATTTTTGGGCTAATGGGCTATTGTTTCAAAGAACAGACGTGTTCTACACTCCATATGCACCTCAATACTTACTCACGCACCTCCATGGGTTTTTATTTTTTTATTTATTTTTTATTTATTTTAAAAATCACAAATAAGATAAAATAAGACAAGGCTTTTCATACAAGTACAAGCTCATGTTATTTGACCTAAAATGCAAGCTATATATTCTTCCTCATTGAGACAAACAAACGAAGAAACCCTTGCAACAACATCACCCTCCAAAATTCACAAAATATCTAAATTAGGACAACTTGCAAACCCTTACTTCAGCCACCTTCAACACTTACCATCCATTGTAATCGATTCCACGAAGATCATAGGGTAAGATTGGATCGTTTACAATGATCCAAAAGGCCAGAAACACAACAAGCATGTATTACCGGTTCTAACATTGCATAGTTTCCATATCTCTTATTTCATGTCGTTTTTTTGCATACTAATTGTGCTAACATGTTCATGAGGTCTAATGGTGCAGGAATAACCCAAAGAACGAGTCCCATAATGGCCAAATCTTAAACCATCATGTTCATATAGATTTGCGTTATTTTTGTCATAGCTCAAAACCTAGCACGATCCAGTCCAAGATAACCATTCTAGTGGATTCGTAGAGCCTGTTTTAGGGGGGTAGGGTCCCCCTGGATCTCTAATATGTGATGTTTTGCAGGAACAAGAAATATATTCACCAGAGAAGACGACCGAAGCAAGGGCTCCGGGATCCCTCCAGTCCATGCGTTTTTGTTTAATATTTGTTTTAATTGTTTCAATTTAAATAACGGATGTATAGCCACCCCAGTGGCAAGCGAGCTTACGTTAATGCATACTTATGCTAGGGCATGGGTTCGATACTGGCGCTTCGCAATGTTTTTTTTCATATTTTCTCTCTTCTGCAGATCTAGTGTAGCACGCATCACGCATCAACCATGTGCCTCTTCAACCATCACTACCAGATCTGTATAGATCTGGTCCAATGACCCTAGATCCACAAGCGCGCGTTGCACCCCTTCTAGCTGGATGCATTGGATATCTTGGGCTTCTCCTTATTGGGCCAAACAAATTGCAATTTGCACCCCCCCTTTGCTTGCTGTTTCAGGCTCATTTTCTTCCTCTCTTTATTATTTTCTTTTCTTTTAATTATTTGTTTTAATTTTAATTTAACTAAAACATTAATTTAGGTTAATTAATTAGGTTAGTTTTAATCACCTTTTTTAACTAATTTAATTAATTAATTTTCTTAATTAAAATTAATTAGATTTTAGGGTTTTTTAACAAAATTAATTGAATTTTCTTCACTAAAATTAATTAGTTTTCTTAGATTTTTTTTAATAAATTCATCATACACCATTTTCTTAAAAAATACCAAAAATACAAAAAAAATATTTTCTTTTTCATATTTTTAGATCACCCGTTACTTTCGCGAACATTTATTATTTGTGAACATGTAATAGTAATTAGGGTTTACTTTCTTGCAATTTATTACTTATGTACCTCTCCCAAAGCCGTGTAATAGCTTACGATTTATCTTTCCGCATTTATTTTCTGCATCTTTTCTGCTTTATTTTTTTAGTATGTTACTGTTAGTAATTAGGTCATGTATGGGAAGATTAAAAGTAAACGATATCTAACCCTAATTTCAAAGACTAAATAACTGAAATGAACTTACTCGTACACTCGCACCTCTAGAGTAACCTCCCTTGTTGCCTTCGGATTACAAAACAGTCATGTCCCTTGAACGTGGGGACGCTTTAGCACGGTCCCTCAAAACAAAGATCATAGTCCCTCGATGACCCTTTCGATGTTGCCTTCGGTAAACGATCTAGTCCCTTAATAATAAAATTCTAAAGCGTCCTTACCAGTTGCCTCTGATGACTGTACAATGACCTACGCATGTCCCTTCACATCCAACGATAGGGCTTCCTACTAACTAATGGTAGGATAGCACAATCTAAAGGAGGAGGAAAAGTATAATAAAGACCTTGAGTAGGTAGAATACTCGTAATCGCTTGCTCACAAATATTTCAAAAAAAACAAGAGATTTTTCGCAAACACTTTCAAAAATATATTCAAAATAAACACTTTGTACGCGTTCTCAAGGACAGATACGAGAATCATTACAAAGTCTTGACTTACAATTGGAATCTTCAAAATATTTTGTCAAATCACACATACAAAGCAAGTTTTTTAAAAGTGATCTAAGCAATTAAGAACTCATAGATAACTACGGATGAAAAGCGTGCTAACACCTTCCCTTTTCATAACCTACCCCCTGAACTCAAAATCTCGAAGGTCTTTCCTGTTCTTTTCACCCTTTCCTTATTGGATAAAAGAAAAGTCGGTGGCGACTCCTGCTATCTGCAACATTTGCGTTAAAATGCAAAAACAAGTCAGCTATCTCATTGTATTACAGAACTGGCGACTCTACTGGGGAGTACTTAAAAAAAAGGGTTACCTTAGAGTCTAGATCACTTTATTTGCTTTTACTTGTCTTCTTTGTCATCTTTAATTTAAGGGTTGCTCAGGTTTATATTTCTGGAAGGGACTAATATACGTACTTGGGAAGAATGGGCTGCTGCTTTTTACAAATAATACCAGTACAATGCTAATCTTGCACCAACTCGCGTGCAATTACAAAGTATAACTATGTGCTCGAACGAAGGCTTCAAGGAGTATGCCCAGAAATGGAGGGATCTAGATGGAAGAGTTCAACCCCTTTTATCTGATAGGGATCTAGTTGATATGTTTATGGGAACTTTGACAGGTCCTTTCTTCAATCATCTGATCAAAAGCTCTTTAGTCGGATTCACCAAGGTGATATTAACAGGGGAACATGTTGAAAGTGGAATCAGGAGTGGAAAAAATCAATTGGTGGTGTCTTCAAGTACCATGAAGAAGATGTTAAATGGAAAGAAGGAAACTAATGTTGCGTATGGCCAGAAGGGTCGTGCTAAAAATGACAGCAACCAGTCTGTGGGGGCAGTTCTGATCTCTAATCCTACGCCAATGCAACAAAAACAACATAATAATAAACGTAGGACCGATGCACCCAGGAGACAGTTTACTAAGATCAACATGTCATTGTCTCAGGCATTACAGCATCTATTGAAGGCAGAGTTGATAACGTTAAAATATCCGCCTTAGAATCCCAACACTTCCTCCCCCAAGTACAATCCTAATGTAAGATGCGCCTGTCATTCCAATATTCCTGGACATGGCACAAATAGTTACTGGGCTTTGAAAAATAAAATTCAAGACATGATTGGAAATAAAGATATTAAGTTTGATCCACCTGAGACACACAGTGTGATTACTTCACCAATGCCTAAGCACGAAAAAGGCATTAGTGTTGTTGATGATGTTTTGTATGTCTCTGCTAGAAGTGAATTGGTTACTCCCCTCCCAATTATCCAGAAGAATTTGTTGTAGGACGGTTTATTTTCGGGTTGTATTAAAAGATGTTACTACTACACAGCCCAACCCAATGGCTGCAAATTACTGGAAGAAGGTATTCAACGTCTAATGGACAATCACCTAATTCTGGTTGAGAAGATTCTGTCTGTTGAGAATTTGTTACAAGATTAGGAGCTGGAAGAGGTATCTGTAATATCCAGAACTCCTATCAGGATCACTTCCAAGGATCATTTCCAAACCCAAAGTTTATCCCCTAATAATCACTATGCTCGGACCTATTCCATATTCTTCGGATAAATCCATCCCTTGGAACTATGGAGCCGACGTCTACTACCATGGCGTCAAGCAAGAACTATCGACTACTGAATGTGAAGGTGCTGAAGTTACTGATCCCACTATTGACAATATTGTCGGGACCAGTAAGGTTACTAGAAGTGGAAGGGTTTTCTCTTTGGAAATCTCTCCAAAGAATGTTGCCACACCAGTTCGAGTTACTACGACTGAGTCAACTACTGAGACTCTGTGCAAGGAGAAAATAACAGAGCCTGCCCATACGGAGGATCCTAAGGAAGCTACAGTTGAAGATACCTCCAGGCAAGAGTTGGAGGAGGTATTGGAAATCATCAGGAAAAGTGATTACAAAATTGTTGAACAGCTAGGGAAGACCCCCTCTAAAATCTCTATGTTATCCTTATTACTGTGTTCAGAAGCTCTTGCACAGGCTTTAGTAAAGTTCTTAAAATTTGCTCACGTGCCACAAAAAAATTTATACCGATCAATTTGGAAGTTATGTTGCTAGCAACTATTGATAATGGGCTAGGCTTTTATGACACCGACTTGACCCCTAAAGGAAGGAACCACGACAAGGCCATGTATGTCTCTATTGAATGCAGGGGAACTACTCTAGCTCATGTATTAGTTGATATTGGTTGCTCGCTAAATGTTCTACCAAAAGGTGCTCTGGACAGACTTAATTGCGAAGGGGTTATACTTAAACCTATTGATATTGTGGTGAGAGCATTTGATGGTTCCAAGAGGATGGTACATAGAGAAGTGGATCTTACAATCAAAGTAGGTTCGCAAGTCATCGAATCTACCTTCTATGTGATGGATATTCGACCGACTTATTCTTGTTTACTGAGACGCCCCTGGATCCATGGGGCAGGCGGTGTTACCTCAACCCTACACAAGAAGTTGAAATATCCTGTGAAAGGAAAGGTTGTTATTATTTATGGTGAAGAAGAGTATATGGTGAGTCATTTAAACTTTTTCCGTTGAATGACTTCTTCATAATACTTGAAGATACAGCCACCTAAATTTTTCCACTTCTGATTCCACCTTCAACATGTTCCCCTGTTAATATCAACTCGGTGAATCCGACTGAAGAGCTTCCAATTAGATGATTAAAGAAAGGACCTATCAAAGTTCCCATAAACATGTCAACCAACTCCTTATCAGACAAAGGAGGTTGAACTCTTCCTGCTAGATCTCTCCATTTATGGGCATACTTAAAGCCTTCATTAGAGGCCATGGTTATACTCTGTAATTACACACGAGTTGATGCAAGATCAGCATTATACTGGTATTGCCTGTAGAAAGCAGCAGCCAAGTCTTCCCATGTATGAATATTGGTCCCTTCTAGTTGATAGAACCATTCCAACTGTGTTCAAGATAGGCTCTTTTGAAAGAAATGCACCCACAACTTCTTGTCAGTAGTGTGTGGTTGAATCTTCTGGACATATGACCATAAATGAAGCTTTGGACAAGAAACACCATCATACTTTGAAAAAGTAGGGACCTTGAATTTATGAGGAATGACAACTCCTGAGACTAAACCCAAATCTTCAAAATCTAACCCAGGCACTTTCGGGATATCCATAGCATTGAGACGTTCTTCTAGCAGCTTGTATTTTTCATCAGCAGAGGGACATTATTCATCAGAATAGTCTTCTTCTTCTTCATCAGAATATTGGCCAGAACCAAGGTTATTTCCTTTCTTAGTTTTGACACTTTTACCATCTTCACCCTGGTTGTCATCTTCGTTTGACGGGATATCACAGTCTTGAGCTTGCTTGATAAAACCTCTGAACCTTCTTCCCATGTTGAGGATGCCGACTAGTTTCTTTCTTTTTTTTCCTCTCTTTGGTTATGAGTGTCTTTAGTTCTTCTTTCCCCTTGGCTAAGTTCAGGAACATCTGTTGGAATTGAGCATTTTGGGCCTGAAGATCTTTGACTGTTTGTTCGAGAGCTATCTTTCTGCTGAAATAAACAACAAGAAGATGAGAAAACCTGTTTTGGGAATACTTGTTATGTAATGATATGCATGACATGTAGATGCATATGCAATTTTTTCAAGGATCTCGCAGGATAAATTAAAATTGAAATATGGATCTGGTTGCAGCTTCGTGTGAAGAACTTTGCGTCTTTGTTTTTAAACATCCTTTTATAAGAATTGAGCTCATCGTATCAAGTGGTTCCTAGCCTCTGACTCAAGAGAATGTATTTTGATCATGATGGCATCTGGCTAGAGGAAAATAAATCCCTTTTCCCCTTGCTAGAAATCTGGCTTATGATAATCATGCACGATAAATCCCTAAGATCCTTGAAATGGTTAGTCAAAATGTTATGTTATGATATTATGATGTCATGTTTAAACAAGTAGAAAACACAAACAAATCACGCAAGAACCTTAGGTTTAAGGCTTGCATGAAGTCCGTAGGTAAGTACCCTTCTCTAGTGAAGTTAAGTTGGCTCAACCTGTCCTAAAGTAGTAACCGGGTTCTAGGAATCTCATATCACCAATCTTTCTCACAGGTTTTATTTTAGCATGGCAATTGACTTGTCGCTAAAACATCTGGAGAGTCAAATCTCAATGAGTGTAGCTTTGAGTATCAACCAACCTTAGACTACACCAAAGTAGGCTATCTCACTACCTTCTAATGGCCAAGATGGGTCAATTAAGGTTCCAAAAGTCAGTTAGTGCTTATGACACCACGCGGCAACCTAATGTTATCCTCGACTGACTCAAGGAACATCATTACAAACCAAAGTGTCACACTAACGTAGCCATCACTTCAACCCAAGCAACCCTTAAAGTAAAACAAACAATGAAAACAATTAAAGAAATTAATAGATGATCTAAACTCTAATGTAACCTCTCTTTTTTTAAGTAGTCCCCAGCAGAGTCTCCAGTTCTGTTATATGGTGGAAGAACTGACTTATTTTGCGTTTTATCGCAAATGTTGCGGATAGAAAGAGTCGCCACCGACTTTTCTTTTATCCAAAAAGGAAAGGGTGAAAAGAACAGGAAAGACCTTGATAGATTTTAAGTTCGGGGGGGTAGGGGGGTGGGGGGGTAAGTTATGAAGAGGGAAGGTGTTAGCACCCTTTTCATCCATAGTTATCTACGGGCTCTTAATCGCTTAACTCACTTTTGAAAACTTGCTTTTTGTGTGTGATTTGAAAATATTTTTTGAAAAGGCAAAGTACGGCTAACTTTGTAATAATTCTTGTATCGGTCCTCAAGAATGTATACAAAGTGTTTGAAAATATTTTGTTTGAAAAGTGTGATGTGAGAAATGTTTATTTTTTAGAAAAGCTTATGAGCAAGCGATTAAAAGTATCCTACCCACTCAAGGTTATTCTTATTCTTTTCCTTCTTCTTTAGAGATAGTGTTATTCGTACCATTAGTTGGTAGGTAGCCCTATCTATTGGATGTTAAGGGACAAGCGAAGGGTCATCGGATGGTCATCGAAGGCAACTTGTAAGGATACTTTAGCAACTTCGTATGGGACTGTCGTCATATTATTCGTAGGAAACTCGAGGAACTAGATCATTTTTCTGTAGGCAACATCGAAGGTTCATTGAGGAACTATGATCTTTTGTATGATGATGAGTTGATTGAGGGTCTTTTGCTAAAATATCCCCACTTTCGAGGGACATGACCGTTATTTCGAAAGGCAACGAACAGAGGTTACCCTAGACGTGTAAGTGTGAAAGTGTGTTCAGTTCAATTATTTATCTTGAGATTAGGGTTTTGATATCAATTGATTTTTGTCTTGTCATACAAACCCTAATTACTAGAAATTGCATAAAAAATATAATAGCAGAAGGTAAAGTGCGAAATATAAACCTAAAACTATTACAAGGCTTTGGGGCAATTACATAAGAATGAAATGCGGGAAATAAAGCCTACAACTATTACATACTAGGAGCAGGTACATAATAGAGAAAAAACGCGAGAAAAATTAAACCTAAGTTATTTACATTCGCGGAAGCGGCCTATACAATTGATCCAGGGAATGTAATACAAATGAAAGAAAAAAGAAATAAGGAAAAAAGTAGAAAAAGCAGTTTGAATGTTTGTTAGGGTTTTTTTGTGAAAAAAATATTTATGATGATAATTATTCAAAAAAAACCTAAAAAATTATAATTAATTTTAGCATTTAAAAAATAGCTAACTAATTAATTAATCAAAATAAATAAATAAATTAAAGGTTAATTAAAAAAACTAAGCCTAATTAAGTAGGGTTTTTTTTAAATGTTTATTTTTAGGTTAATTAAAAAGGCATTAGGGTTAGGGGAAGAAAAATCAAGGAAAACCAAAATGGAGAAAGGAAATGCATGGGGTGGGTGTTGAACCCACACCCTCCATCCTTTGCCCTGCATAGCTTGCCACTACACCATGCGTTCGTTGGTGTCTAAGAAATAAGCGTTGATGATTATATGTGAAACCTGCAGGATAAATGAGAAAATATAAAAAAGAGCAAAAGGAAGGGATCGAACTCAAGCCCTTATAGTCCAATGCCTTATCGCGCGTGCTCCTGCCACTGGGGTGGCTGTTGCATCTGGTATTACAATCAAAATAGTTAAATATAAAATAAAACAAATGAATGGGTCAGAGAGGCACTGTAACCCTAGCTCCGGTCGTCTTCTCCAGCGAGCTTCTTTTTTTCAACCTGCAAAATAAAGAGCGTTAGTGATCCAGGAAGACCCTACCCTCCTAATTTGACCCTTGCGAGTTCAATGGGGGCCTTGGTTTTGGCTAATTCTCCCTGTATAAAGAAATACTAAGCAAATATGGCAAATCGGTTCAAGAATAGAAATCCCTCATCTAGGAATTATGGGACCCATGTAATGGCTTAACCTATCCTAATACACCTCAAAAGCACGTTAGCAATGTTAGTTTCGATCAAAGAATAATAAAAACGAAAATATGAGTTTCATGCAAACATAGAAATCGGTGATGAATGAATGTGAGTTTCAGGCTCCTTTGATCATCAAGAGTGATCGATACTTACTCTATGATGTCCCTGGAGTTGATTTGGATGGTTGTTTTTCCTTGAGGAAGGTTGTAGATAAGGGTTTTGATTTTCCCTAGTTTGACAAAAAATTTAGATTTTGGAAGGTGATTTCTTGAAAGGGTTTTGTTGTCTCCTCTTGTCTGAATGTATAGGATATATATAAGGAAAGATTAGGTCAAAGGAATAGGCTTGGACCTCTTGTAATTATATCTTGATTTTTTTTTTGAAAATAGAAATATAATAAGACAAAAGATCATGATTTGTTTTGAAAATGATCCCACACGGTTTGCAGCATGATCTTGGGCCTCCATAATGTTTGAAACAAAATCCTTTTAAGCATTGCACCTCCCCTTAATATTTTTTGATTTAATTTTGAATTTAAATGAATAAAATCGAAATAAATGAATCAAAAAATTAAAAGGGTGTATGAATATATTTAGAGGTTCATTATAAGGTTTAGAACACGTTTGGACCTTGAAAGTTAAGCCCATTAGCCCAAAAATTCAAGTTTGATCCATTTGCGTTTCATGCATTTTCTCAAAATTGCCCAACTTGCACTAATAATAACTCTCTCAATTTATATCATATTAAGGTGATCTTATACTTTTTAGAAAGCTCAAGATGTCCCCTAAAATCTTTATGCTGATCATTTCTTCATTTGAAGACGTTATCTTGATGTGAATTGCTTTGACAAAAAGTGTCTTTTTGTTGACTTTTGAAATGGCCTATAATATTTTGGCCCATATCTCTCAAATGAAGCATTTTTTGGACTTGAGATTAGAGATCGAAAGTTGTAGAGAGTTTAATTTCCTTCAAAATGATAGTTGGTTGAGAAAAATATGATGAAGCATGTGAAAGTTATGCCTGGTCAAAGTTCAATTGACTTCTCCTTAAGAAAACCCTAATTTAGTAACTTTTGACTTTTGGTGAATTGAGAGTTTTCTTGATGAATCATGATCAATCCTTGATGAAATGATGAATGTGACTTCAAAATCTTGATGTTGACCAAAAATCTTTAAGTTTGATTGTATGTTGACCACATTTGACTTTTTGTCCAATATAGTTAATTTTCAATCATCTGAGCAAACTTGTGATGCAAGGCTTGAAATTTAGAATGGACATTCTTTGAAAAATATGAGAAACCATGAAATCTATTTGAGGTATTAGAAGTCCAATTTTCCTTGAGAGAAGAAAAACCCTAGTTGTAGGTCAACTGATTAGGATGTGGGTGTGCCTTATCAATCTTTGAGTATTTGAGAACTCTTGGAGCATGAGGAGGTATCTTGAAAAATGGAAGGGAAAATTTTGGGGTACAACATCAGGGAAGATACTTTCTGGTACCATGGACAAGGAAGGAGGACTTACGAACAAACCATCCATCCTTGGTGGAACAACCTATGACTAATTAAAAGTTCGTATAATGGCCTTTATCAAATTCGTGGATAACAAGGCTTGAAAAGTTGTGGTCAAGGGATTAGATTCACCAATGGTTGTAGGTCTGGATAGGAAAGCTAATAATGTTGCGAATGTTGAGGAAGATTGGGATGATAAAGATGAAGAATCATCTCGAGGAAAAACCCAAAGCCTTAAATTCTTTGTTCATTTGAGTGGACAAAAATATCTTTAGACTAATAAGTAACTCCACTATTGCCAAAGAAGCATGGGAGATCTTGAAGACTGCTCATGAAGGAACCTCTAAGGTGAAGATGTCAAGACTTCAACTTCTTACCACTAAGTTTGAGAACTTAAGAATGAAGGAGGATGAAAGTATTCATGACTTTCACATGGATATTATTGACATAGCCAATGCCTCAAGTGCTCTAAGGGAGAAGATGTCAGAAGCCAAGTTGGTGAGAAAGATTCTCATGTCTCTTCCAAAGAGGTTTGACATGAAGGTGACTGCCATATAAGAAGCCCAAGAGATAAATAACATGAAGGTTGATGAGCTTATGGGATCCCTACAAACCTTTGAGTTAGGGATCAGTGAAAAGTGTGAAAAGAAGAAGATCATTGTTTTTATCTCTAATACTGATTATCCAAAAGTAGAGTGTGACTTGGATACAGAAGAAGGGATATCCAATGTTATTGTGCTGCTTGGAAGATAATTCAACAAAGTGGTGAAGAAGTTGGACTATAATTCAAGATCAAATGTCAAGGACAAGTCACTCAACATCAACAAAAACCAAGATTTGAATTTGTGTAGAAGGGTCGGACATGATGACAACTCCATCCAAGGAAGAGGATTCCAGTATTATGAATCTGACTGGTTTGGGCACATAAGACCTGAGTCCCCAACCTATCTCAAGAAGAAGAAGAAATTCTTGTTTGTGTCATGGTCAGAGGAAGATTCTTACAATGATCATGAAGAGGAATTTTCCAAGCAAGTTACTACCTTGTATGGAATTTGTGATTTGAATAATGAAATAAATGGTGGAGAATTTACTTTTTAAGAACTTGCTACTGTTTACAAGGAGTTGTTCCTTAAAAGTCAAGAGGTGGGCCAATTTGAAGAAAATAAAAAGAACATTATTGCTCAACTGGAGGCTGAAAAAGTGGAGCAATTGTTTATCATCTCTGGACTGGAGGCTGCAAAAGTAGAGCACTTGTCCATCATCTCTAATATGAAGGGTGAAGTTCTTTTTCTCAATTCACAACTTGATAATGCGACCAAGTATGTAAGAATACTTAACAACAATTCTGATGTGCTTGATAAGATTATTAAGTTTGGAAAGAATGCTGGAAATGTTCAAGAGGTTGGCTATGTCAATCAATATATGAAGAACAAAGGCAAAAAGGATGAAGTAAAGTCTGTTCGTCCAAAGAAAGAACTAGAACATAAGATGTCAAATAAAATGTTCCAACATCGGTATGGACTACAGAAGAATCACTCAGGAAAAATGGCTTTACTGATCTGGATGAAATAACTATTCTAATTGGGAAGAATGATGTAGAGATTAAGGATCTTGGCTATGATAATAAAGCTTTAAAGAACAAAGGAGAATGGCCTGAATTGAAGTGTGTACCTTCAAAGAAGAAACAAGAGAAGAAGATTTTGAACCACATGTCTCAACATCAGCGAGTCATCAGAAGAAGTACAATGGAGGCAGGAATCAGCAATGGAGATGTTATTATTATAGAAAGTTAGGTCATTTAAAATCCTTCTGCTATAAGTTGTATGGTTATTCCAAACCTATGACACAAGATAGAAGAAGACATGACAATGTTAAAGCCAAATCTAATAGGATTCCCAAGAATGACACTTGTGGACTCATAATTCACACCTCTCTCAGTGCTTGTACAAGAAAGGATTGGTATTTTCATAGTGGTTATTCTAGACACATGACTGGTGTCAAGAAATTTCTTGTGACCATTAAACCACTTTCTTCTAGTTATGCCACCTCTGGAGATGGGCCAAAAGGTGAAATAAAGGGTGCTGGAAAGATAAAATGAGCTAGTCTTCCAGATCTCAATAAGGTGTGATTTGTTAAGGGTTTGACTGCTAATTTGATAAGTATTAGTCAACTGCGCGACCAAGGTCTCAAAGTTAACTTTACTGCTTTTGAATGTCTAGTGACTAATGAGAATAATGAAGTTATCATGAAGGGAGTCATATCAAAAGTTTACTTTTACTTGTGGATTGCTCAAGAGACAAATTTCTCGTCCACATGCTTGATGCCAATAGAAGTTGAGGTGAAGCTACTACACAAAAAACTTGACCAGTTACTTCTAAAAGGTATGAAGAAAGTCCAATCAAATGAAGCATCCATAGGTATTCCAAAGTTGAAAATGGAGGAAGGCAAAATTTATGGTGAATATGAAAAAAGGAAGCAAACCAAGATGTCACATCCAAAGTTGCATCATCAAATTACTTCCAAGAGGTTAGAAACTCTTCATATGGTGCTAATGGAACCTAAGCATGTTGACAACTTTTTTAGAAAGAAATATGTTGGTGTAATTGCTGATGATTTTTGAAAATCTATCTGGATGAACACTATCAAAGAAAAATAAAAGGACATTGGAATTCTTAAGGATTTATAGCAACTAATGATGAGGAGGAATGCAACAGATTCTCTATCTATCCTCTATATTATTGTAATTATAACTATCAAAGGATGGAACAAAAGATCTCTACAAAGGGTTGATTTGACAAAGATTTTTTTTGAGGGGATGACATGGAAGGTCAATAGTATCACTCCTAAAACTTGTGACAGACTCAAGGAGTGCAGAAGGTTATTTGATAGGGGAAAGAGGGGGAAGACCACCTGAAGATGATCAAGGTTGTTCTATTCCCAATGTTATAGTTTGACTCTACTACTACTGCTGATGGCGATATTTGTGTGTGAATGATATCCTACCAAATGTTATGACATCTTCCCTGATGTGTGAAATTAGGAAGTTCATATTAATTTTTTGTTTTTGATTCTCTTGTGACTTAGGATTTCTTCTTGAGGGGGATAAATAATTGTCTAAAAACAAGGGAAAATGGTTGATCACTATAATACGGTGGGAGAACTGACTTGGGTGTTTTGCGTTTTATCGTAATTGTTACGGATAGCAAGAGTCGCCACAGACTTTCCTTTTATTCAATAAGGAAAGGCTGAAAAGAATAGGAAATACCTTTGAGATATTTTCTTGAGTTTGGGGGTCTATTATGAAAAGGGAAGGTGTTAGCACCCTTTTCATCCATAGATATCTATGGGCTCTTAGTTGCTTGCTAGATAACTTTTGAAATTGCTTTGTTTGAAATGTGTTTGTGGTGGTTTTTGAAAGTATTTTTGAAAAGCGCCTTCATTTAGGAAAACTTTGTAATCATTCTTGTCTCTATAAGAATGCATAAAAAGTATTGGAATTTTTGAAAATATTTCATGTTTTGAAAGTGTTTTGTGTGTTTTAAAAAATGTTTGCTTTGAAGATGGATTATGAGCAAGCAACTAAGAACATCTTACCTACTCAAAATTCTTTTGTTCATTTCTATCTTCCTTTTATATTGTTATCTCACCATTGATTGGTAAATAACCCTATCTTTGGATGTGAAGGGATGGACGTGGGTCATCGTATAGTCATAGAAGGAAACATTGTAGGATACCTTAGCAATTTGCCGTAAGTGACTAAGATCGTTTATGAAGGCAACATCGAAGGTTAATCGAGGGACTATGATCTTGTATTCGAGGGTCTTTGCTAAAGTATCCCACGTTTGAGGGACATGATTATTTTTATCCGAGGCAACAAGTGTGGGTTACCCTAGAGGTGCAAGTGTGCAAGTGTTTGTTTTCATGCATTTTTATCTTGAATTAGGTTTGTCTACTTGTTGATTTTAGTCTTTCCATACACACCCTGATTACTAGCACTTATATTTGAAAGCGATAAATTGTGGAAATATAAAGTCCTGCGCTATTACATCATTTGGGGATGGGGTACAATTTATGAATGGGGATGAAATAAGAGCTTAAATATTACAACCATATTGAATAGCCATGAAGAAAGTATATAGAAAGTATAAAAACAGTGTAAAAAAGAAGAAAATTTCATTTTTAACCATTATGTGTCGACACATGCATCTATGCATCGACACATAACTTTGCCTTGCTCCTGTAAAACCAAATCAACTCAGCATGACTCGATGCATAATGGCATGTGTCGACTCATTCCTTGTTTGTGTCGACACATACACATTTTTTGTTGACTCATGTGCCTTTTTCTTTCTGTTTTGTGCCTGTTATAGCAGTATGTGTCAACTCATAACCTGTTCTGTCACTAAAATGAGTCGACTCATGTGAGTATGTGTCGACTCATCCTGCTGTTTTTTCACCTTATCTTTATTCTGCTGCATACATGGGTTAGTTCTCAACACATGGTCAGTGAAAATTAAAAGAAAGCATATGGTTAGCTTCAAGGCAATGATATCTACACTTTATCTTCAAAAATGAAACATTAATGATGCTTGAAATGAAGGGTTAAAAGTCAAGAAGACTTACCTTGCAGCTGGATTTTTGTGCTTTGAGTTTGAGTTATTGTCTTGACTGTTCTTGAGCTTGGAAAAAACAGAGATGTTAAAGAAGTTGTTCTCGAGTTGGAACAACTTCTATGTGATGTATGTGAGGTGCTTAGATGTTTGGGCAGAACTTGCAAAGTACGTAGAGTTCTAGGATTTGGATTTCAAGGCTCAAGAGTGGGAACTTTGTGGACTGTTATGGCTTTTTTTGAATATGAGATTTTGAGGGTTTATCAACACAACAAAACTTATGGACTTTCTCTCTATTTTTTCTGACCTCTTTCTCTTGCAATTGGCCTCTCTATTTATAGAGAAGGTTTCATACTTGAAACAACTCATATTTTGAATCACATGTTATCGCTATCTTGCTTGTTTTTGAAGCAAGCATGAAGAACATGTTTCCAATGCTTGTACCAAGCTATCTAAAGTGGTTGATCACTTTAAACATGTTTGTTCTAACTTGTATAAGTTGAGTGTGATCAGAACAACAAGTTAGAGGCTCAACAAATTGACTTTGTGATTAAAGTGAACTTTTCAAGAATGGGTATGTTGCTTTCTTCCAAAAATGGAATGATCACTTGGACAAAGGCTCAAACACTTGGATCATAGTTTAACCATTTGTGTAAGCATTTAATTAAGGAGTGATATACAAGTTTGAGGCCTATAAAAAGAATATTATACAGCATAGCTAAGATTTTGGTTCCTTGCTCATCTCAAATTTGCCTTGTAAATCAAGAATGAATGCCCAACTTCAGGTCCTTGAATCTCCTTGCTCAAGTATGATAAATTCATGCTCTTTGGTGTTTTGAAAATCTTGGAACACTGTCTACAACTTTCATGTTTTCCACTTTTATTAAATCAAACTGGAACTTGATGAAAATTGGCCAAGAAGTTGGGATAAAAACATGACCAAACCTGCTGAAAATTTATCTAAGTGTTTAATCAAAAATGCCATGACTTCATGAATTTATAAATTAAAATCCAAGCATTTCTATAAAAATTCCTTCCCTACAATGTTTTAGATCTCATTGATATCTACATCTTTCATGTTGGAAGTTTTCCTTGAATCATCTTGCATCATGGTGAAAATTTGGCACAAATTAATGAGATTATCATGTATAAAAAACCACAGAAAAATTTCTAAGCCTTGAAAAGTTTGACTTTTCACATTGACTTTTGACATTCTTGATTTCTTGATGATAGAGCTTGACATTCTTGAATGTCTTGATGAATTTTTATCTTTGAAACTTAATGTTGACCAAAAAGTCAAAGTTTGACTTTTGATACTACAATTTACTTTTTCATCAGTACAGTTGATTTTAGGTCATCTGATCAATTCACTGAGCAATTTTGTGATCCAAGGCTTGAAACTTGTCATGAGCATTCTTGGAGGTCCATAATGATCCATGAAAGTCTTTTGAGGCATTAAAAGTCCAATTGTCCTTATGAAAACTAAAACCCTAATTTGAGGCAGCAGTGTTGAGGAGATGGCTTGATCTAATCAATCTTTTTGCAAGCTGGAGCTATTTGAAGATCTTGTGAGAAATGTCTTAAGAAAAGAGAGGGAAAATTTTGGGGTACAACAATCACTTATGCTAAAAAGTAAGTTGTTATAGGTGGTTCTTCATCCACGTGTTTAACATAGCAGGACTAGGCAAGAAGGAATCCATATGTGTTGAGTGATTATATATGAATTTATCAAAAGTAAGTCCAGTGATGTGATCATTATGAAATATACCAATGACCAAGCTAATATTGGGATGTCATTTCAGCATATTATGTCTTCAGGAGTCAGGAGGAGTTATATCTGAAAAATCTCTAGTCCTTCTTGCTATTCTCAGAAGAGTTTTTGTTTGTGTTAGAGTAACACTCTTGGAAAAGTCTGATGGAATCAGTGTCTGAATAAATCTTTTGCGTGGCACCTTGTTCAGTTGAATTTGTTTTTGAGACTATGGTAAAGATTAAAAGAAGTCTCAATGTTGTTGCAACTTAAAGAATGCAATGTTCAACTAGATGTCATGGATTGTATTTTGGAGAGCTTAGTCTATAAATCCCAAGGATGACAATGTGCATAGTATGACAAGAGGTGTGAAGGGAAGCAGTGTAGGTTTTTTTGGATGGAGTGATTACATTGTCTCTTCATCTATGGGACATGTGAAAAATTCTTTCAAGGTTATGAAATATGTCACTCCTAATGTTGTAACATTTCAACGGCCAAGGCTTGGAAAGAGAGAGATAGAACAGATCCTTGCCTCTTTCCTGAGATGAGTGGTGCACCAATATCAAGAATGACTTTATCTTCCTTGGAAATTTCCTTCATTGACCGACTTTCGTATTATAAATAAGGCATCGTTACAATCTCCAGTAACCTCCTTGGTGTTTAAATACCCCTTACTAGTCTTTTCTCTCAGGTTGTGTTGTGTCTCTCATTTTTTGGTTTCCCCTCTGTTTTTTTTTTCAGCGTGTGCTTTTTGTTCAAACTCAGCCTTCGCCAATTTTGGCTGAAAAGGGGGAGAGTAATATAGTGGTATTGGGTTGTTAAGTCTTGTTTATGTTGTCGAGTGTTGTTTCTCCTTGCATGCAATAATTAAAGAGGAGTATGACCTTCTATCATAAGGGTTTTATATTCCTTCATCTGAAGAGTCTCATGTTGTGGGTGTATACATGATGTCTCTCAAGATGTTCTAACATCTTGTCTGGTGTGTTTTGTTTTGCTTCTATCACATGGTCTTCTAAGTAGGATTAGTCAAGTTAGAGTTCTTTTTGGTTTCTGGAGGCTACACGAAACTTGGATTAGTCAAGTTAGAGTTCTTTTTGGTTTCTGAAGGCTACATGAAAATTTTACTAGGGCTTTGTGACAGGAATTGGTTCTAAGTCTTAGAGGGAGTAACTTCCATGGTTCTGAAGATGTAGATTATCTTCTTCTTCATGTACACCAACATAAATATAGCAGGTGATGTGTCTCCCTGGTGGTGTTTCCTCTTCATTGTGTTTGAGGAAAAAGTGTTTGAGACAAAGAGGTGATGAATCTTGATTCTCTATTGAATGTGTGTTGCTGCTATTGAGGGGGGGAATTTGTTATTCTCAATAGGTTTTGAGATCTGGACTGAACTGATGTGAGGAGTTGTCAGACATGATGTCCTGACATGTTGAGAAGTTGTTATTATCTTAGTTGATGTGTTGAGTATATTTCATTTGATGTTGCTATGATATTTTCTTCTGCTATTGTGCCTCTAGTAGTTGTGTGTTTGATTTATCTTCAAACCTGAGATGTTATGTTGTTTATATGTGGAAGAAGTACTAAGTTGTTTTAGCCAAAATAAGCCAAAGGGGAAGATTGTTAATTCTCTATTTTTGTGATTGGCATTATATTTGGTAAAATTAACTTAGCGTAGACATGTTAAAATAAGATGTTTTATCAACTAGAGCAACATGTCGAACGCGATGTCCTAGGCAGTCTCTTTCGACATCGTGCAGCAAATTCTAGAAGTATTATGCTACCCTATGTGGCGCTCATTTTGAAGATTAAAGATATTCAAGCTGAATTCAAGGAGTATTCTTAGTTTCTAATTATGGAGATAATTTAGGAAACTAATGATTGATGTCCTATCTTTGATTATATAATTCTGCAGCTTCACTTGCATATCCAGCTGCGATTTTAAAGCCCAATTCAGTCCAAATGTGTGCTTTAAGTAGATTGTTACAACCCTAGTTTTTGTGTGGAACTTATGTTGTATTTTTTGTAGGGTTTGTGTGTATATTGTGAGCCTCTCTTTATCATCTTGATAAAATAGTATGACTGTGTTATTGAGTTGTAAGTTCTGTCAGTCATTCTAAAGCTTTTAAGCAGTGAATGATTGTGTGTCTTTGAAGTGTGATTTATGTTATTTTCTAATTGTTTAGAATTGTTTAGTCATTGTTATGTGATTGGAAGGGATTTGAGAAGGGTCTCATACATAGGTGACTCTTAGGTAGAAGTTAAGAAAGGGTAGTGATTAAGTGAGTAGATTGTAAACTAGGTGAAAGTTTGTTGTAGGTCTACAAATTAATACTATCTAGTTGACTTCTTCCCTGGCTTGATAGCCTCCAAAGTAGGTGTTGTTGTACACCGAACTGGGTTAATAATTTTGTGTGTTCTTTACTTTTCTGCACTGTTGTTTATAGTTTATCTTGTCTTTGTGTGTTTGTTCAGAGATTGGTGTCTCGACATATCTTAGGTTATCTGAGATCTGAATACCATAATTTCAAACTCAATCACTCTTAATATATTCCAACTACTTTTCACGTTACTTTTGACATTTGTTTTAAGTGAACTTGAAATCATAATCCCCAATTATTACTTCTCTTTTCTCATGATTAAATCAAAAGAATAATTTTAATACAGAAATCAAATATAAGTAACAACACTCCCTATGGGTACGATACTCATATATTTATTACATGTTGCAATCAAAACATGTATACTTGCATGTGACACTTAAAAAGACAACACTGTCCCTTATCATTGAGAAATTCCTCCCCACTTCTCATCTCCCACTCGGCAGGGAAGAAACCATCTACAAACTTAGTAAGTTTCCTATAGGACTCTTCGTCCTTATTATCCAAATCACCTGACTTGGTAAGGTAGTGATCTGTCCACTTTAGAAAATGAATCTCACACTAATGATTGTTCTCATTGTCATCATGGCACACATTTCCGTCCTCTTTAACCACGATCGCCCGCTCAAACACTGAATCGAAGGCTTCCCGTGACACGGGTTTAATAAGGTAGTATCGATCCTTGAAGTTGCGAACAGATTCCAGGAACGTTTTAAACAGCCTCTTCGGCTGCTTCAGGGAGACCCAATTGTGTTTTCCGTTCAAACTTTGTCGTTGGAGGTTGAAGCAACGGAAGAATAGGGGGATCGTGGCACCGAGGTTAAGATATCAACACACGATCTCGAATACCCGAATAAAGGAAATCACCTTCAGGTGCAGCTGGGAGGGTGCTAACTCCAGATGATCAACGACCCCGATCTAAAAATCATTGAAGGGCAACCGAAGTCCCAGTTCCTTGAAGACGAAGTCGTACATTGGAAAGTGGTTCCCTGTGTAGAACGAGCAGATCCTCTTGACCTCGGTGGGTTTGAAAATGTTCTAGTTCGGCACAAATCCCTCTTCTCCCACACCATGCTCGATGATCCTGAGTGCGTCATCCGAAGATGCGATGTAGTGAGAGGCAATACCATGTGGTTCCATCCCAATTCAGGTCAGATTAGGATTAGTAATTGTGTTGACCAATTGGACGCTCTCGGCACTATGAGCCTCCATACCTGAAAACAGAGGAAAATAGTGAACTAGAAGATCAAATCAAATCCATCCTTCAACCACAAATCAAGTGAAAGGGCATAAGAAGGCACAGGGACAGATTCCCTGACCAAAAGCCCCTGCTCGACGGAAAAGAAGGAAGTTATAAAAAACCATCCTCGATTCAAGGTTCGATGGGCCCGCCAGCAAAACTACGAGGCGGACCCCTCGACCTCGCAAATTCATGAATATCATGAGGAAACACGCCCCCGACACATGAACTTCATCATGGATTTATGAGTTTCGCGGGTAAAAGCCTCCATGTGACATGAACTTCATCATGGATTCGTGGGGAAAAGCCTCCCCGTCACATGAACTTCATCATTGATTCATGAGTTCCGTGGGGAAAAGGCTCCCCTTCACTTGAACTTCATCATGAGCTCATGAGTTTCACGGGGAAAGACCTCCTCTCACATGAACTCCATCATGAATTCATGGGTTTCACGGGCAGCTACCTCCCCGATGTATGAACTTCACCAGGAACCAAACATTCCCAAGTTTCACTAGCCTAAAATTCATGAAAAATAAAGACAGTGGAGAGGAAACTTACTGGATTGAAGAAGAAAATAGAGGCTTGTGACGTTCCGGTGGCAGCGGCGGCGGAAGAACACTCTGAGAGTCGAAGGTTCAGAGAGGAGTAGGAAAGAGCAGATAAATTCTCCATAGGGAGAAAAGTTGAAAATGGCACCCATCCGCAGGTATTTATAGCCAAATCTCCTTATGCGGAAAACATGACAGCACGCAGGAAGTCGTATCGCCAAAATGGCGCATAATTACCCCTACTCCTAGGTCATCGTAACCTTACGCTTAGGCCATCATTGTGTATTAAATATTGTGACGTGTGACTCAAGAAACAGATCTTTTATCTCCCCGAGACCTTCAGATCCCCGAGTGTCGAAGGAAAATCAAAAAGTTTCGCGCCCAACTAACGGACACACCCCCGAGAACCACCCCTAGGGGAACATCAAAGAGAAATTACGGACATCATATTAATTCATGAGTTAGGTTGAGTCTACAACATGGGGCGCAAGTAGATAGGACTATTGACCATGACCCCTGCGTGTAATCTCACTCATGCAAACGAGACAATAAAAGCCCGAGTAAGATACCATCCTCATATGTGCTTTCCTATAAAATGGAAATCTCATGAGGCGAACACCGCCATTGCAGACGCGTGAGTAGAAGCTCATATAAAGGACCATATCACGCAAAGTCCTTTTGGTCCTCCTCGATGCATGGGCTGATTCTAAGTCATTACTCATTTGCCTAGAAGAAACAACTTGGGGGGATCATGTTTCGGACTGGGCCCAGGCACGGCCCACCACGCCTTCGTGCAAATAACGGCCCAATTGATGGCCCAATCCCTTAGGGGTCCAATTTGGGCATGTGTTGCTCAGGTGCCCATCATTTGGAGACACATCATCAACATGTTCTGCACTCTTTTGAGATGTTATGTCTTTCGTAACTAACGTGGTCAATCCACCATCCGAAGATCACAAATCAGTTAACCCAGGATGAAGACCATGTGCTGGCCTTCTCTACCCACGTAGGATCTTGTAAGTCATCCATTATGGGCAAGAAAATTTGGGCCACGATGGGGACATTGACCCAACACTGGTGTCATACCCCAAATTTTCCCTACCTTGATATTATAATTAGGTTTCTAATTCAGTGAATCATGTTGTGTGGGTTCTATTTCTATAGGGGTCTAAAACAGGGGGGAAAAGGGTGTTTTGATTTAAGATGGACCATCAATGTCTCATGGCCCATCAAGGGTTCACTCTTTTTAAGGGAGGTGCATTTTTTTATAGAAGGTGGCACATTTGAAATAGGTTGTTTAAAAAAAACATTATGTCATTTGGCTAGCCCATGCAAATTTATTTGTAAAGGCCTATTAGACCAAAAGTCCATTTCAAGAGAGAGATGCATTATTACATAGGGGTTTCTTTTGTTTTAATTAAAAGATTGTGGGCTTTCTAAGATCAAAAAAAACCATTTTTAACCTCTTGGCCCGTTAAGAAGCTTTTTTTATAGGCCCCTATTTCTTTTTGTTCGAAGGCCAACTCAGCTTTTGGCCATTTTGTTGTTGACTGAGTCAACATTTTTTATTTTATGACTATGTCCTTATTATTAAAATTAATATTGATTTTTCCTTTATTATTATTATTATCAATTATTATTATTACCAATTATTATTGAAGTCATTGTTTTTTAATTAAATTATAGCAGTTTTTAATTTTGGAAAGAAGTATTACCTTAATTAAAAAAAACTTGTTTTTACACAGTGCAAGCACATGGCCCAAACGTTTGAAAACAATTATTGTATGAATTGAAAGAAAATTTTACAACAACAAGACCAATACTGCATTCAAACCATTTCCAGAACTGTATCAAAACTTTGCAAAAAAAATTCTTTCTAGCACTTAAATACAGAATTGCCTCAATTATATTACAAGAACATGAAAAAATTTCTAATCATTACAAATCAAATCCAAAAACGGAAACTATTTAAGATGTTTATAATTCACAAACAATTTCAAATTGTTTTCCAAAACATTTAAACCTTAAACAATTCTAAAATTAATTTTTACAGACACATGACTTTATTTCCTAAACTACATAAACCCTAATCAATTCTAAGATTAATTTACAAGACAAACTTAATTCTTTCCTAATTTCTAATTTTTTAAAAATCTATGAAAACCTAGTCTTAATCTACAGAAAGGAAGAAAAATTTTGGAAAGAAAACAAAGAGAGATCATAGAAAGAGGGCGATATCATCACTATCTCACACGCTGTTGTTTAGAGTTTTGATATCTGAAACTCTAGTCGTCACCTCCGTCCTTCATTGTCCACCATCACTGTCATCCTTAATGGCGCCCTAACAGAAGCAAAGGATCAGTAAAAGAACCACAAATCGGAAGGAGAACAAGTGGATTCACGAAAAATTATGAACAAAGGTAACACAAACTTAGCTTTAAATCTCCTTATTATGGTGTTTTCTGTGGATACGGGGTTTGGGGACTCAAGATTGGGGGTTGTATGTGGTTGCAGGTTTGTAATTTGCACCGCCGCTTAGGGACACCTATGATTTCTGTTTAGGTTGAGAAGAGAGAAGAGGCTAAGAGGCGAGAGAGAGAGAGAGAGAGAGAGAGAGAGAGAGAGAGAGAGAGAGAGAGAGAGAGAGAGAGAGAGAGAGAGAGAGAGAGAGAGAGAGAGAGAGAGAGAGAGAGAGAGAGAGAGAGAGAGAGAGAGAGAGAGAGAGAGAGAGAGAGAGAGAGAGAGAGAGAGAGAGAGAGAGAGAGAGAGAGAGAGAAACGGGTGGAGAGAGAAGAGACAATATGAAAATGGTATGTATTTCGTAAAAAGTATATAATATGTTTATTAATTCCATGCACGCTAGCCCATTGTTACCACCATATGCCCTCAATCTCAACCTCACGATCACAATCACATGTTCGAAAAACGTGCTCCCACAGTAACCATTGTATGACCACCCATACGTAGTCCATATGGAATTCTACCAAACAATTGTTGGGCCGAGCCCAATGCTAATGTCACCTCCTTTTTTTATTTTTTCTATTGTGTTTAAAATTAACACCTCCCGGTGTGACGCCCCAGGCTGCCTTTAGGATTATCGACTGACCCCATAAACCAACACGGGTCTTTTCAGCATAATTTATCCTTACTCACACGCTTTCTGAGAAACTTCCCAAAAGGTCACCCATCCCAATACTACTCCAAGTCAAGCACACTTAACTGTGAAGTTCTTATGGAACAGGCTACCGAAAAGAAGATGCATCTTATTGGTATAGGTAGTACCAATTAATCCTTATAAGCCTTCCTTCAACTATGTAGTCCCATATCTGCATAGCCTCGAGATCTCTCACATTCCGATGTGGTGACCACCTTTACCCTCTTAGGCCTCAGGTGTTATATGCGGCGCAACTACTCCTCACACTTTTCGGTCTCGAGTGTTACATGACCACTATCTTTCGCATGGTTTGTCCTCGAACCACATCGTACTGGGAGAGGTATGGCTCTGATACCATTTGTAATGCCCCAGGTTGCCTTTAGGATTATCGACTGACCTCACAAATCAACATGGGTCTTTTCAAAACGATTTGTCTTCACTCACACGCTTTCCGAGAAACTTCTCAGAAGGTCACCCATCTCAATACTACTCCAAGTCAAGCACGCTTAATTGTGGAGTTCTTATGGAATAGGATACCGAAAACAAGATGCATCTTCTTTTCGGTAGCTCGTTCATAAGAACTCCATAGTTAAGCGTGCTTAACTTGGAGCAATTCTGGGATGGGTGACCTTCTGGGAAGTTTCCTAAAAAGCATGTGAGTGAGGATAAAACATACTGAAAAGACTCGTATTGGTTTGTGGGGTCAGTCGATAATCCTGAAGGCAGACTGGGGCGTTACACCAAGCCTTATTGGGCCTAGTCCAAAATCTAGACTAGGACCCTATTGCTTTGACACCCCCTTTTTTACTGCTTAAACACAAAAAACGCACCACTTGGCCTTCTAGGCCTGAATTCAAAATCTGAATTCAGGCCCTTTCTATTAGAACCCCCCACCTTTTACTATCCTAATATATTTTGCACCCTCCTATGTTTTTAAATATTTTTTATAAAAATTATCATTTTATAATTTTTATATTTTCTAATTTTATTATAATAATTATTTTTTATATATATACATATTTATATTATATATATCTAACATATTTAAATATTATACTTATTATTATTAATTATTACACAAATTACATATATTTCTAATATATATATATATATATATATATATATATATATATATATATATATATATATATATATATATATATATATATATATATATATATATATATATATATATATATATATATATATATATATATATATATATATATATATATATATATATATATATATATATCTAACATATTTAAATATTATACTTATTATTATTAATTATTACACAAATTACATTATTTTCTAAATTTATTAAAAACTTTATTTTTATTCATTGCATTAAAACTTATTTTTATTCATGCATTTAAATAGAATTCATTTTTAAATAATTAACATATTAAAAAAAACTTTCAACCAACTACAAACTCATTTTTAAAACTAAATCAATTCAATAATCAATTTTCAAAAAGGAATTGCAAACTTATCGACTGTATGTTTAGTCTAACAATTCCCGGTATTCATGACACCCAGACTAAACGTGCGGGAAGTGTGAATATCTTTGTAATCCATAAAAAACACAAACCAAATGTGAACTACGAAATGAGAATTTGATTTCTCCTAAGAGGATACGTAGGCATACGATTAAAATCGTGGTGAGTTCCCCTAATAAAACTTAAAACCCTATTTCCTAAAACGTGCTTCTAAACCTAGTATCCTTTTGAACAAGGTAGACAAGAGGTGCCTAACACCTTCCCCTTATCTAGAACCGAGTCAAACTTAGAATCTCCGAATTCTTAGGGTTATTACTTTATACTCCCTTCCTTAGGATAAAAATTAAGGATGATAACTCTCGAATTAAAAACCAGTTACAACAGTTGGCGACTCTGCTGGGGACTCAACCCTAGGTTTAGAAATCTCTCCTTTAGGTTTTAAGGTTTTTCTTATTTTGGGGGCTTTTATTCTTTCTTATTTATTTGCTTATTTATTTCTTGATTATTTTGTTTTATTATTAATTATATTTATTTATTTATGGAGGGATTTAAAATTTTTGCAAAAATATTTTTAAAAACCCTTAGAAAGAAGGTTCTTCTATTAGCCAAGGAGATACATCATCCCTATGAGTTTATGTGACCACTTATCCTAGAGTCGATGGAATTCCGCAAAAGGAATACTTCTCAAGAGACGTCCTCTCGGGAAGTAGGACTTTAGAGTGACGCATATGACTCTTTGTACGACCTTTAAACAAAAAACTCATGATGAGAGCTTTCAAGACCTAGAGACGAAAGTTTCATGTAAAGAGGCTCCGCTTAAGGGAGGCCCTTGTGCCTTTCCCTCTAGTTTTATTCATGATATTTTTAAGGAAACCACCTTATGGGGAGGGTATAATATCCATTTTCCAAAACTAGGAACCTACCTTTTAAGGATACATTTCACAAATCCCACCACAATCTATAAACCCGCAAGGGTTATCTTTTCTTCCGTTACTATCTTTAGCCCATAGGGCTTCCGTCTATGTCATAATCCCTAGCCTATACGGATTCCACGTCGTCTTTCTTTGGCCATAATCCTTAAGGGATTCCTGCTTGTTTCAATTTCTGAGACAAAGTAGGATATCATCAAATCTATGTCATATTATTACCTTCATCCTTAAAAGATTCCCTGCATGTCTCAATATCTGAATCAGTGTAGGATATCATCGTGTCTATCATAAAATTTGTATAGGGTACCCCTACGTCTACCCTCATACTACATCTACGTCACATTCCATATCACGAAACTTTTTGCATACCTAAAAGAAGAATAATTTGTACAAGCATTTTTCATACATTTCCATTTTTCATCCATCTGCATAAAGCTCATATCTCTTCCACTTTCAGAAAACATCCACCCTTATCCAATTTTGATACCACTAGCTAGATTCCCGATACTCACAAGCGAAACCAAATCATGTCTCAAGAAGCCCTAGAGGAACTCAAAAGAGGCCAAAAACTATTGAAGGAGGAGGTCCACCAGTTAAAGACTCAAATGAACTTGATCGTGTAATTATTACTGAGGAGCGAAGGTAACCCTTCGTCATCTTAGTCACAGGCCTATTCAGCACCACAGATACCTACACCGTGGGAAGTTCCTCCCCCTCAATAACAACTACGACAACCACATTAACATAAGGGATATGCCCAACAAAGACGAAGGAAAAAATTATCACCAAGGATATTTGATCCACTTCCTATACCGCATACTCATCTACTACAACATTTACTCAAGGCATCTTTGATAGATTAGAAGTCACTGAATCCTCCGATTGAGGCATCCCCACCTAAGTAGGATGCAAATTCTAGGTGCAAGTATCATACCAACTCTCCAAGACATACCCTTGAAAGATGTTGGGGTTTCAAACACAAGGTCCAAGATTTGATCAACAATAAGAAGTTGACTTTTGAAGAAGGGATCCCATTGGTGAACGGTCACCCTTTACTTTGACAAATCCAGATACTAAGAAGAATTCCCTAAATTCAGTGGATAAACAAGGGGCCTTATATATATATATCATTAGGCCTTTATCATTTCAATTTGTAATTTCCTAGTTGTTAATTTTCGTTTGCTATAAATTTGTATCTTTGGATCAGTAATTCTAATAAAATAATCATGCATGTTTTTGAAATCAATCCATTTGTATCCACTATTCTATCACGTTCCAAAAATAATCAACGACTTTCTATTTTTATTTTCTATCTTCCATTGCATAACTTTAACAAACTTTGATGGACAATGAAGAAAACTAAAAAATCAAATATTGTTGATGTATGCTTTTTAATAGTAAGGCTTAGCTGACGATGTAAGGCATTTTTTCACTTCCCAAACAATGGAGATATAAGGAGATAATCCATAGTAAACTCCCTCGAGCCAGAAGTCAGAGTTCTTTATATTTTCTAAAAAAAACCTTAATCTTAATCGAAGGTAGGGTAAATCTCAATTAATTCAACAATGCATTCAAATCCCAGGAGAATCGAAACGATCTAAGAAAAAGGTTCAAGCATATCCCTTTCCTTGATACATCATTGAGGAAACAATCTAGGAAAATGTTCGAGCACATCATCTTCCTCGTCCACGTCAAAAAAGATTGAGGAAGAAATCAATAAAGACAAATTCCAAGACGTCTTTTTCCTCAGTACATCAATAAAGATCGAGGAAACGATGAAGACGAAGTTTACAATACCAACATAGGAAGTCACAAACTTTCAAAATCAAAAGAAAAAAATTAATTAAAAAAATCTCACTAAGTCGAGTAACAATCAAAAAAAATTTGCATTAGGCAAAAGTTAGGGCATCCCGATGGACGGCAAATTTAAAAAAATCAGTCCATGCAAAATAAGGGATTAAAAACAAATAAATTAGAGAAAAATTGTGTGACTGCCACCTCAAGAATCATCAAGACTTCTCATCAACGCTTAGATCTTATCAATGCTTCTCATCGGCGCTTGGATCTTTATCTACACTTCTCATCATCTGTGCGACTACAAAATTTCTCTTGGGAATTAAACGCATATATTGCATTAATTAAAATTAGGACTGGAGAACATCAAGGAGAATGGAGTGGGATAAATAAATTTTGATCCATATATCTCTTATTTCTTAAACCATGAACCATGGCCACTTTATAACCTTTAAAAGTCCTAATTGAAGTTAGGTTCACTATGAAAGCATACTCGACAATATTTGTGTTAAACTGACTCCTATGTTTGTTAAAATCATTACTAACGACTTCTTCGAATATCCATCTCTAATCATCCATTTCTATTCAAACTTCAATTTCAAAACTTGAGTGTGCATCAAACGAAATTACTTTTTCAAAATGTACAATTTTATCTACGAATCAATACTTAGCATCAAGGAGATCTCAAAAAAAAAGTCGGTTTAATCAAAAGTGATCCATTTCAGGGGAAAAAGCATCCAAGGAAGAACCATATAATCATAGGCAAGACTAATGATCATATGGGTATATCACATGAAAATACTACAAACAAGGGGTGATCATTCCGAGATTCAATTAACTTGGATCAAGTTTTAAAGCACTATTCAATCAGGGGCATACCTTTCGAATGAGAATTCCTTAATCAAGTCATATCACAATAGGGTATGACTCAGTTTCCTCGTTTTAACAAACCTCTCATGGCCTTGATAATCAGGGGAAACCTTCCAAGATTCAAATGTTGGGGCAGTATGTACCAAGTTCATCCTACTGCACGTAGGGTCCAAATTCCCCCTTCAAGTACAAACTTTTCAAGCTTTGAATACTTGGGGAAATCTATGTCAAGTTTATGGTGAGGTCTAAGTTCTTTCTGAGGGTACTTCCTCCAGATCCTGGAGATTGAGGGGCAAATCTTTCAAAATTCGAATGTTGGGACAAACCATTGTGAGGCTCGATCAAAAGGAGTTGATTCAAAATGGTCCATCAAAGCCAAATATTTTCAAGAGTTTTTTAATCAGGGGCATAGTGCAAAATATTGGGATCTTTCATATTATGATCAAACTATTTCCAAGCTCATATCAATGATAATCTCCTCCAAGACCTTACCAACAAATTAGGAAAATATAGTCCATATAGAGGTAAGCTCTCCGCGTACTTTCATAATCTCTAGTGGATCTTTATCCTACATCAACAATCTTCAAGTTCAAATTGAGTATCAGGAAATCATGATAGCACAATATTCAACCACCCTGTGACAAGCAACCTTGTTGCATAAGAAAACCTCTACGCTTTAATCATCCACGACCCATCACAAGGGCACCATTCAAAAAACCATTTGAGTCATAATCATAAAGCATAAAGTTGTATAAATCATGCATTAGGGATCTTCGATCCAGAATCAAACTATACTTATCATCTCATCCATCTAACGAATTCTGACAGCATGGATTGAGCATATCTCAACAAAAAAAGCCCAATTACGCATTCGCTTTTCAAAATCCAACATCCATCGATACATATCCAAGTCACTCATTACATGCATCAATCAATTATTACACTTCATGCATCAATCAAATATACATGCATAGCATAAAACCATGTTTCATGTGAAGACTGTCATCATTGTCAAAACAAGTTATAATTCTACGTTAAATCTCAAAAGTAGGTTCTCCTGGTTTATCTCGGCAGGTGATTATCCAGAAGACCTCGGCAGAAGGTAATTCGCAATCGAATCTCTGCAGAAGATTCGTCTTGTTAATCTTGGAAGACGATTATCCAGAAGACCTCGGTAGAAGGTAGTTCACAATCTAATCTTGGAAATAGATTCCCCTGGTTGATCTCGATAGACAATTATCCAAGAGACCTCGGTAGAAGGTAGTTCAAAATCAAATCTTGACAGTGGATTCCCCTGGTTGATCGCGGTAGTTAGTTTTCTAGAAGACCTGAACATGAGTTAATTTACAATTGAATCTCGACAGTAGATTCCCCTGGTTGATCATGGCAGTTGATTATCAAGAAGACCTCGGCAGAAGGTATTTTCTCAACAGAATCTCGGCAGTAGATTCCCCTGGTTAATCTCAGCAGTTGAAAATCCTAAAGACCTCGGCAGGAGGTATTTTCTCAACAGAATCTCGGCAGTAGATTCCACTGGTTAATCTCGGCAATTGATTATCCAGAAGACCTCAGCAGAAGGCAATTCTATGTTGAATCTTGGCAGTAGATTCCTCTGGTTAATCTCGGCAGTTGATTATCTAGAAGACCTTGACAGAAGGTAATTCTCAGTCGAATCTCGACACTACATTTGTTAGAAATCTCGGTAGTAGATTTCCTGTCGAAAATCCTCACATCAAGCATGATATTGTTAGCTCCTAAATTCGACACCCATATAAATTGGCCTTATTGTCTAAAAATAGATTGAAGAAATCTAAAGTTGAAGACACTTCGACCAGAAGAGCCTATGAAAGGGGTTGTGTCGAAGCCATCCTTGCTAAGAAGGAGAAAACACTTAGAGAATTTTCTAAGTTAAAGATGGTCTTCGACTAAGAGGTTTTTGTGGTCTTCTACCGAGAGGTTCTTGTGGTATTCGAATGAAAGGTTCTTGTATCAGCAAGCAAGTGAATTCGAATTCGAAGAAAGGAGGGAAAAGCAGTTCACTTGGCAGTTAGGAAAAGCAACGTGGCGTGAAGATAGCGATCGAAGAACATGCAGGGGACACTTGTCCTCATCCTGGATAGAAGCAACTGTTCGACAGTTATTTACTACCAGTATAAATATAGGAAGTTTGTGTAAAATTTTGTGTGTTTAACTTATTAGTACAAGTCACTCAAATATATTCAAGTACCCGCTGTGTGAGAAATAATTTTGAGAATGTACGTTTGAATCACTACATTTTAATTAAAGTCAATTCTTTACATTTCGTTACAATCTTTGCCATTTACGTTTCTTTGCAAACTTTATCACTACAGCCCTTTATCATTACTGCAAATTTACTTTCTCTTGCCTTTTACTTGCACTTTTATTAAATTCTTACCTTCATCCTCCCTTTACTCTTAACATCTTCTCAAACCTTTTCATTTAAACTTACAAATAACTTAGCATATGTCCTAGGATCAATCTGATCGATCCTGTAAGTAACCAAAATAACCATTTTTGGAAGATCAGTGGTTGTTTACCAATCTTCATGGTAAACAAATTGGCACACCTGACGGGATGAACCATAGAGTAGAAACTGAATAACCTAGGGTCGAAGTACCTAGAGTTTCTCCATAAATCCCAAGAGCTATCGAACAAGGTATAGTTATGGTAAATCGAAACCAAAATGCTGATGAAGTAATACAACAGGTTCGACACCAAAACTATGCACCAGATAATAACTTGTCTGCCATGATTGAAAGAATCATGGCACAAAATGGAGTGAATATTGGCTTTCATAGGCCAAACTTTACATCTTTGTTATCAGATTATACCTTGCAATCAGAATTACCCCCTAGGTGGAAAGTTCTAAAGTTCACCAAGTTTTCAGGGGATACGACAGAGTCCACTGTCAAACATGTAGCAAGGTATTTGATAGAAGCTGGGGAAATCTCAAATAATGAGAATCTAAGGATTAAATATTTCCCAAGTTCCATAACCAAAAATGCCTTCACTTGGTTTACCACACTCCCAGCCAATTCGATCCACAGTTGGAATCAGTCTGAAAGATTATTCCATGAACATTTCTGTATGGGACAAACCAAAATAAGTTTGAAAAGGAGATTCACTGAGCCAATTGATGAGTATCTGAACAGATTTCAACTGCTCAAAGTCAGATGTTTTACACAAGTGCCTGAACATGAGTTGGTCAAAATGGCTGCAGGGGGTCTAGATTATTCCATTAGGAAGAAATTAGATACCCAATACCTGAGAGATATGGCCCAATTGGCCGATAGAGTTCGACAGGTGGAATGCCTTAAGGCTGAAAAAGCTAAAGCGAATAAAGATCAGCGAAGAGAAAGGGTAGCATATGTCAAAATGGATGATGTATGTCAAAATGGATGATGACGATCCAGAGATATCTAGTGATCCTATAATTGTTGAAAAGAGTGAGGTCGATTTAGCAGAATTAAAGCAAGGACCACCATACTCTTGCAAACTGTTAACACCCTCAAAAGGGAAGAATCCTATTGAATCTGAGAACAATAGTGATAGGTTACCAAAGAAAACCTATAGTTTCGACGTCACAAAATGTGACAAAATATTTGACTTGTTAGTTAAAGATAGCCAGATGATAGTGCCCCCTGGGGAAAAAATGCCTCCTTTAGATCAAAGGAAAAAGAGAGGTTTTTGTAAATATCACAATTTTTTAGGCCATAAAATCTCACAATGTTTTCTTTTCAGGGATCTCGTTCAAGGTGCAATCAAAGATGGCAGACTCAAGTTTGCTGACAAACCACCCATGAAGATTGATGCAAACCCGCTACAGGAAGATGCCCATTATGCTGAACCTTCATGCATCAACATGATCGAAGTCTCGGAAAACTTCCTCAAAAAACCTGTTTTTGGCAGTTTCATTGAGGACGTTAGTAGAGAAGTTGTCGAAGAGTTACAGAAAAAGGCTACTGAAGGCCTAAACAAGGGAGCCACTGATGGTTCAAATAAAGGAAATACTAAAGGTTCCTACTTGGATGTTGTCGTACCCTAAATTTTCCCTACCCCTTTTATTTTTGTCTGGCTTTGAACTTTGCATCCCATTTGCATCATTTTTACTAAGTCGTTCTCATATCCCGCATCTCATGGAATCAGGCGCCTTTGTTTAAGGTATTAGGGTTGTGCCCTCTTTATGCCTAATTTTATTTTAAAGTTCTCTTATCAGGTAAAAGGAAAATTCATCTGGTTGTCGATTTGTGGATCGTGGGATGGATTTTTGAGGTATCATGGATTTCTTTCTCACTAAGTTACAAGGTTGTTTCTCGCTCGAATTCATCAGAGCCTAGATTAGGGTTTATTTCCTTATTTGTTGGTCAAGATGCTAGGGTTTTGGATCCCTGGTTTTTGTGAAGATGTTTCTTTCACCCGCCTCAAGGATAACTCAAGGTCAAGTACATTTGGTTAGGGATTTCATCTCCTCATATTTCAAGTTTTATCCTTAAGATCTCTAAGTTACCGAGTCGAGAGTTTGAAGTTTAAGTTGATGAATGCGAAATTTGGGCATAAGAAATAAGTTTGAAGGTTCATGATGATCAAGTTATGTTTTGTTGCTTCATTTAGAAGTTACTTGGGTTTGGACATGATATGAAGGTTGGGAATTGAAAGACAAGGCGCATGGTTACTTGAGATACAAGTTACTAAGGTCATGTTTGATTTCTTAAATTTCAAGTTACGAAGCAAGGAGTATTATTCAAACCATTTAAGTGGAAATTTCTATTTTCAATCAAGATTCAAGAGTTCGTTTGATTTCCATACAATAAATTCGTCATTCATAAAATTCACTCAAATTTCGTATTCAAGTTACATTTCTGGACAATTTTCAAAAGGGATTACAAGTTGAATCACAAGTTACAATTGTTGTTTACAAAGCAAAAAAGAATTAAATGTTTGTTTCTTCAAGTCTCTTGTCTTCATCTTCAAGCCACTCGTCCTCACTCTTCGCCATGGCCTCTTCGTCTTTTAACCTTGCCTCAATCTTCCAATTCTCGTGTTCATGAAATAAGAAAAAGAGAAAGTTAGCAATAATCAACATGTGAGAAATTCCAAACAATTATTTGTTAAATAAGAAAGCTCATCATTAGGGTTTGAATTTGGAATCAGAATTTAAAAGGGGTTTGTTTTTATCATGGGCTATCTCCTCCTACTTTTGCAAATCACAAAAGGTGTGGATTGTGGTTCACAAAAGGGAAAAGAAATGTGCAAATATTTTTAAAACTGCTATACAACAAAACAAACTGCAAAAGCAAGCTCAAATCAGCAAATATACACAGGGCAAGGATGTAAACAGCAGCAAAAGTAGCACAAGCACATAAACAGGGCAAGGCTTCCAAATAGCAGCTAATGTAACAGTAGATGCACGCTGCCAAATAACAAGAAAAAGGAAATAACAAACAGCAGCAAACTGCCAAGCACAACTGTGATACGGTGGGAGAACTGACTTGGGATTTTGCGTTCGTGTTCGCAAATGTTTCGATTTAGCAAGAGTCGCCACTAACTTTTTATTTTATCCTAAGGAAAGGTCAAAAAGCACAGGAAAGACCTTTGAGATGTTTTCTTGGGTTCGGGGAGTATATTATAGAAAGGGAAGGTATTAGCACCCTTTCTATCCATGGTTATCCATGGGCTCTTAGTTACTTGCTTAGATCACTTGCTTTGCTTTTCAATTGTTTGAAATGGTGCTCTTCAATTGTTTGAAATGGTGCTTTGTGTGTGATTTTGAAAGATGTTTTGAAAAGAGGACATCATTGTGGCAACCTTTGTAATGATTCTTGTTTGAATGTATACAAAGGTGTTTTTGTCTTTTTGAAAAGTTTTCAATGTTTGAAAGTAGGGTTTTGAAATTGTGTTGTGAAGGGTGTTTGAAAATAGCAAAGATGTTTTTGCAAGTTTGATCAAGTAACTAAGAGCTATCTACCCTATTTTAATCAAACATATTTCTTATGTTTTTAACCCTTTTAACAGTGTTGTTTCACCATTGTATTTGATGAACAACCTTGTGTTAGGATATTAAACGGGACAGGCGCGGGTCATCGTATAGGTCATGATAGCAATTGTGTCAAGTATTTTTGGCAATTTTCTTAAGGGACTTGATCATTTTGTTTAGGCAACTCAGATAGCGCCATAGAGGGACTATGATATTTTGTTTTTTTTTTGTTTTGCCAAAGTACTTGACATGCAACCATGGCCCATTTTTGAAGGCAACAAGTGGATTATAACCTTAGGGGTGTAAGTGTGCATTGTGTTTGTTTTTTCATGCATATTTATCTTGGATTAGGTCAAACTTAGTTGTTGATTTTATTTGCATACAAATCCTAGATCTAAACATGGCATAATTGAATGCTTTTAAATATGCGAGAATTTAAATGCTACACTATTACAACATGATATAGGGAGGGGGGTACAAATTTTAATTGGGGATATTTGACAAGAAATTAAACCCTAGATTACTATTACAACCAAATTGAATGTACAAGATACAATATTTATATGTACAATAATTAAATAAAAAATACAACAAATAAATATTAAATAAAACATGTTATACAAAAAAAGATCTTTATGTATGTAAAAAATATATTTTTTAATTTGAAATATAAGTAAATAAAAAAAGTCAATTTTTATTATTATTTTTTGTTATTTAGGGCAAAACCCTAATTTTTGAATAAACAAATATCATTTATTAATTATGTACAATAATATATTAATTTATGCAAAAAATAAAAGTATATTGTAAAAAATGGTATTTTTAGTGCAAAAATATTAATAAAAATAAAAGTGTAGTATTTTTGTATTTTTTTTACCTAATTATTTAATAAAGAAAATATATATATATATATATATATATATATATATATATATATATATATATATATATATATATATATATATATATATATATATATATATATATATATATATATATATATATATATATATATATATATATATATATATATATATATATATATATATATATATATATATATATATATATATATATATATATAATATATATATATATATATATATATTAAATATACAAAAATAAAAATTAATTGTTTACAAAAAAATTGTATATTCTAGAAAATGTTTTTAAGTGTATAAAAATAATAAATAAAAATAGGTATATTTTTTGTATTATTTTTGTGTTTTTAAAAAAGGAAAATAGTTTACTTACCTATTTATATTAGTAAGATAAAAATAAATATCAAATAAATATGAAAAATATAGAAAATATTTTTTTGCATTTTTTATATTTAGACAAAAAATAATAAAGTCAGAATAAAAAATAAAAATAACAAAATGACAAATATTCAAATAAATGGGCCATATATATATATATATATATATATATATATATATATATATATATATATATATTCTATATATATATAGATATATATATATATATATATATATATATATATATATTATATATATATAATATATATATATATATATATATATATATATATATATATATATATATATATATATATATATATATATATATATATATATATATATATATATATATATATATATATATATATATATATATATATATATATTAAACATATTAAATATACAAAAATAAAATTAATTGTTTACAAAAAAATTGTATATTCTAGAAAATGTTTTTAAGTGTATAAAAATAATAAATAAAAATAGGTATATTATTTGTATTATTTTTGTGTTTTTAAAAAAGGAAAATAGTTTACTTACCTATTTATATTAGTAAGATAAAAATAAATATCAAATAAATATGAAAAAATATAGAAATATTTTTTTGCATTTTTTATATTTAGACAAAAAATAATAAAGTCAGAATAAAAAATAAAAATAACAAAATGACAAATATTCAAATAAATGGGCCAGGGGGTGTAAACAGAAAAGTGGGGTGTCAAAAGTGAAAACAAACAGGCCCAGCCCAACCAGACTTCTTCTTCTTTCTCTTGTTCACCAAACACGCGCTTCTGTACATCAATGGCTATCTCCTGATTCTTTGATTTTTGACAAAACTCATAACATGAACATTGTAGAATTAAACAACGAATCCAACCATATAAAAAACTTGGATTAACTCTCAAAGACCAGAGAGAATTTTTATGGCCCTAATTTCTAACCTAGTTTTTTTCAGAAAGTTCATGAGTGAAATTCTCTTAGCACGATTAATGTAAATGAAAACTAAGCATATGTATGGCTTCAGGGCTATGAGTACAACATATTTCATTCATAAACCTAAGCCTAACCATTCCTAAATAGATAGATAGAAGTCCATGAAATACCTGTTTCAGTTGACTTCGAGCTGGGAAATGTAGCAACCTTCAATGGTGTTTGAGCTTCTATTGAGCTTGCCTGAAGTCCAAGGAAGCTTTTCCAATGCTTGGCTTGTTTTGAAACAGCTTGAATCGTGCTGTAGAACTCAACCTGCAAAGCTTTGAAAAAAAAATGGCAAAGTGTGTTAGAGGTGTTACAGCTTGCAATGGGGGCCTGGGATAGTTCAAGTGAGTTGATTGGAAGGTGTTTGAACTATCTTTGGGACAAACCGCACGACGGAATTTGGTTGTGGCTTTCAAAATGCAGAACTTGCCCTGTTTTGCAGCAAAACAGGGATTTTGAGCATGAGGATGTTTGAGTGATGAAAGGGTCGTGTTTCATGCTTGTTGGGAGGTATGGAACTTGTCTACAATGTTTGTCTAAGCTTGTGTTAACAGATATGAGAGATTGTATATGTTTTGCCACTTTTCTTCTTTTCTAAGCAAGCATGTGGAAGTGATGTTATAGCTTGGTACAGGCCTCCTATCATGCTGCATCTTTTGCTCTTGGTTCTTGGAATTGATAGCTTCAATCTTGCTTCAAGATATGGCCCCATACCTCAAGGATTTTGGTTTGACATAAAGTGCACTTTTACAAAAATGGCATTTTACCTTTTTCCAATAAGGGTTAATCTTGCATGTAATGTCCAAATGGCCAAGATAACACCTTAATTCAATGGTTATGCATTAAATTATGAAGTGCAAGTTGGTTTTGAGGCCTGCAAGCTAGCACCAAACATGCTGATTTGAAAATGCAAGTTTGTATGAACATGTATTGGTCATGGACAAAAGTGAGTTTTTGCCAACTTCAAGCATTCGATTCTCTCTAACCACAAGGGTGTTTGAGGAGTTCTTGGACAATTTTGAAAGCTTTGAATATGTACTATAATCCATCTTTGAAATGAAATTTTAAACTCCAAGTGGAACTATGTGAAAAATGGCCAAGAAGATGGGTCAAAATCCTGCCTAAACTAGGGCAAAAATTCCCTAAGTTAAAAGTTTTAGGTACCCTTGTTCCAAAATTCATAACTTGAGATACAAGCTTATTTTGTGAAAACTTTGTGTATCAAAGTTGTAGACTTTGTGATTGATTACAACTTTCATGTTGCAAGTTTTGTTTGAATCCATTTGCATCTTGGTGAAAAAAATGGGACAAAGTTAGGAAAAAATAAGAAAATTTCATAACTTAGAAAATTTCGAAGTTATGAAATTTTCCATTTTAAACCCTAATTTGCATTTTTGGGTTTCTTGATGAACAAGTTTCATAATTTGACATGTCTTGATGAAAAATAACTCTTGGCACTTGATTTTGACCAAAAGTCAAAGTTTGACTTTTCAGTGTACAGTCAAATTTGATTAGTTGACTGAAAAATTCGTCTGTCAATCCTATGCATTGAGATCTTCTGAACTTGTTGAATGGGTCAAGACAATTTCATTGAATCCTTGCGTCCATGGTTGAGTTTATTTGCCATTGGTTTAGGTCAAACAGTCAAAAATTGCCTTTGTGCAGTCAAAACCCTAAAAATGACCATTTTGCCCTTTTGGTTATCTGATCAAAATTTCTTATGGAATTGTGATCCAAACTTGATCAAATGACATATATTAGTTCATTATGTTGATGTGGGTCAAAAATCATGAGGTTTAACTGTCAATTGGCCACAGTTGACTTTTTCCCCAATATAATTGATTTCTAGGTCAACTGTCCAATTGACTGGGCAAAAATTTGAATCAAGGCTTGAAACTTGGTATGGATAAACTTGTGAGTCCAACATGAAGTATGAAAGTCAATTTGGGCATTGTGGGTCAAAACATCCTTGTGCAAACTCAAACCTTAATTTAGGTCAACAGTGCAAGTAAGTGTCTTGAGCAGAGAAAACCCTAGCTTGATCTTCAGTTCCAAGAGTCTTGTGATGAGAAAATGTTGATGAAATGGGAGGGAAAATTTTGGGGTACAACAATTTCCCTTGTTCAATCTTCTTGAACCTGAAGAGTTAGATTGGCAGGTTTGCCTTTCGTGACTCGAAGGTAAAAGAGGATTGAACACTATAGTGCCCGTAAATTTGCACTCGTCAAAACATGGCTGAAGAAATGGGCTTAAAGATGCCATTTGGAGATGGTAGAATATTCCTGGAGATGGGCTTAAGGATTCCATCCAAGATGTTTGTTGAATTGTAGTGCTGTAGGTCGGAAGAATGAGCATCAAAATGGTATCTGTGTCTGGGATGCCATTGAACTGTATCTGGAGACTGATCTGTATGAGCAAAAGAATGGCGGCCGTGTCTGGCGCGTATCTGAGTTGTGACTGTATTTGAACTTTGAATGAATATCAGAATGATTTCCGTGTCTAGAGTGTATATGTATTGTATCTGGGTAACAGGAAAACATCTGTGTATGGAGCAACCGTGTGCTGGGGCTAAACTCTGAATGAGTGACAGAATGGCAACCGTGTCTGGAGCGTATCTGGACTGTATCTGAAGTTGAGATCTGTATGGAGTAGTAGAATGACCGTCGTGTCTGGGGGTGTATCTGTACTATAACTGGGATCTGAATAAGTGACAGGATGATTTCCATAGCGACTGCATTGGGGAAAAACACACTGCTGGGTGTAAAGGCCAGAATGGCATCCGTATTTGGAGCGTATCTGAACTTGTAGTTGATAGTTGAATCTGAATGAGAGATAGAATGGGTTGCCGTGTCTGGAGCGTATCTAGTCTGTATCTGATTACTGAAGTCTGAATGAGTAGTAGAATGACCATCGTGCTGGGGTGTATCCGTACTGAATTTTGACTTGAAGTTCTTGAATGAGTGATAGAATGAACGCTGTGTCTGGTGTATATCTGTACTGAATTTTGACTTGAAGTTCTTGAATGAGTGATAGAATGACCGCCGTGTCTGGGGTGTATCCATACTGTATCTGAATAATTGTCAATGATAGCCTTTTAATCTATCCTGAAAAGGGTAAAATGTTAGCTAACATGAAGTTATATTGCATGATATGTATGAAGCAATGAATTGTAATCCATGTTTATGATATATGAATGTAATGTTTATGCATGTAAGCTGAGTAGATGTCTTGCTGAGGAAAATAAATCCTTGATAACTGGAGATAATGAAATCTTTGAGTGCTGCCGAGGAAAACAAATCCTTGACCGAAGTTGGGGATTCTAAAAAAATCTTTGATTACTGTAGATGAGAAATCTTTGCTGACTATTTGGGGATTGAAAGTCTTTGGTGACTTGCGGGAATTTTAACAAGAGCTTTACCAACTTCTACGGGGTATGAGAATTCTTCATGACTTCCTTGGGGAATAAGGTTTACTCGACGACCTCTACTGGGAAATTAAAACCTGGGAGACTTCTGTTGGAGAAATGAGACTGAGAATCTTCAATCTGCTGGGAAATGGACCTTATGGGGAGAAAGTTTACTCAGCCGGTGAACTCAGGAGTTTTGGATTGTATGCCAAACTACTGGGGAATCATCCTAGCTGTTGGGGAAATTGAGGGAGTTGATCAGTTGGAATTTTGACTTCGCTGGGAAGGAGGTTTAGATTATTCTGGCTCCGCTGGGAATCGGGAGTTTGAACTTGATGGGAACGTTGAAACTTAACTCGGCTGGGAATCTGGTTTGGAATGTACTGGCTTCGCCGGGGGATCTTAAAGCTTAACTCCGCTGGGGACACGTACTCCGAGGTTTTAGCTTTGTTGTGGATCTGAACAAAGTAATGCAGGGGATCTCTTCTTGAATGGCATAAAGATATCTTCCTACACCTTCACATTTTATTTGTAAGCAGTGATTATATTCAAATGCATATGCCTATTCAACAAAACATTGGACGTCTTCAAATAAAACATAAGTGTAAAACAAAAAAAGAAAGGTCAAGCAAATTTCTGCACTTTGACGTATATTTGTATTAATTTTTGTAAGTATCTTTGTACAAAGGAGACAGACATCCTAGTAAGAGAATGTTGTCGTAAAAATTGAGAAAAATTTTATACAAAAAGAAAGATGGCTATGTGTAACAATTCCCATGGGGTTCCCATTCTGCTATAGCCTTCACAACTCTGAGTATCTGTCCATTCGTTGCTTCGTCCGTAGATGATTGGATTGATCAGACGCTTGGAGCTTGTTGGTGAAGAGATTGTTCTTAAAGTGATCCGACGAGACATAGTCATACGCTTTAATTCCCTAACTTTTGCCTGGACCGCCCTTTCGAGTTTTCGATCCACCGGGAAACCCTTTTTTGCCCAAGTCGCCCTTTCGGGTTTTCAACTAGCCGGGTGTACAGATTTTTTTGTTTTATCCCTAATTTTTGCCTGAACCGCCCTTTCGGGTTTTCGGTTCACCGGGATGCCCATTTTTGCCCAAGTCGCCCTTTCAGGTTTTCAACTTGTCGGGTTGTTTTATACGTAGTATCTTTTGACTATGTCTGCGTTCGCAGGGTGTGGCAATTCATCACCGTCCATGGTGGTCAGAATCATTGCCCCACCAGAAAAGATGCTCTTGATTACAAATGGTCCTTCGTAAGTAGGAGTTCACTTGCCCCTGGGATCACTTTACGGTAAGATGATCTGCTTGATTACAAGATCTCCGACTTGATATACCTAACACCTGACCTTTTTGTTGAAAGCCTTGATCATCCGTTTTTGATACGTCTGACCATGACAAACAGCAGTAAGTCGCTTCTCGTCGATCAAGTTAAGTTGATCAAGCCGGGTCTGAATCCAATTGACTTCACTCAAACCGGCATCCTTCATAATCCTCAAGGAAGGATTCTAAACTTCCATAGGCAGAACAACTTCCATGCCATATACTAAAGAAAATGGAGTTGCCCCTGTTGAAGTACGTGCCGTGGTACGATATCCATGAAGAGCAAATGGTAACATCTCATGCCAGTCCTTGTAGGTGACTGTCATCTTTTGAATGATCTTCTTAATATTTTTGTTCGCGGCTTCAACAGCACCGTTCATCTTCGGCCGGTAGGGAGATGAATTGTGATGATAAATCTTGAACTGCTCGCATAGAGCGGTGATCATAGTATTGTTCAAATTTGTACCGTGATCTGTGATGATCCTGTCGGGGATACCATACCGACATATGAGGTTCTGCTTGATGAAGCGGGCAACCACATTCTTTGTAACTGAGGCATATGAAGCTGCCTCGACCCATTTGGTGAAGTAATCAATAGCCACCAGGATGAAGCGATGTCCATTGGATGTCGTGGGCTTGTTCTCTCCAATCATGTCAATGCCCCACATTGCAAATGGCCAAGGAGCTGTCAGAATGTTGAGAGGAACAGGAGGAATATGTACCTTGTCGGTGTAGACTTGGAATTTGTGGCAGGTGCGGGAATGTTGATGACAATCAGCTTCCATGGTAGACCAGTAGTAGCCTGCCATTAGAATCTTCTTTTCCATTGTATGTCCGCTCAAGTGGGTGCCAAATGTGCCACTGTGTATATCGGTCATGATCAACTCTGCTTCAACCTTGTCCACACAACGAAGTAGAACACAATCATGACTGCGCTTATAAAGGATGCCATTGCTTAGGAAGTACTTGGCAGCAAATCTCCTTAAGAACTTTTTGTCATTGACGGAAGCTCCTTCCGGATATTCTCTGGTCGGGAGATACCTCTTGATTTCATGAAACCAGGGTTGTTCCACTACTTCTTCGGTATTAATCTCATGACAGTGTGCAGGTTCGTCCATTCGCTCGATGGTAATTTGGGGAGCCTCGTTATCTCAGTTGAGTTTAAACATGGAAGACATTGTAGCCAGAGCATCGGCTAACTGATTTTATTCTCGCGGGAAATGCTCGAAGGTAATCTTCTCGAAGTGAGGCAACAGCGTCAAGACATGTTCTTTGTATGGGATAAGATTAGGATGTTTGGTGTCCCACTCTCCTTTGACTTGACTGATAACCAAAGCCGAGTCCCTAAATACGACCAAAGATTTGATTCCCACGTCTATAGCAGCCTTGAGACCAAAAATGCAAGCTTCATACTCAGCCATGTTGTTGGTACAGCTGAAACAAAGTCGGGCAGTGAAAGGTGTATGACAACCATCTGGAGAAATGAGTACTGCACCGATACCGTTGCCAAGCGCATTTGAAGCACCATCAAAGTATAGGGCCCATCGGGATCCTTGTTCAGGTCCGTCATACGGTCTGTTTCCTTCAATGTTATCCAATGTCATGATGTCCTCGTCAGGGAAGTCGAATCTTATAGACTGATAATCTTCGACGGCTTGATAAACTAGATGGTCAGCTAGTACACTCCCCTTTATAGCTTTTTGGGTAGTATACTGGATATCATATTCAGTCATGATCATTTGCCATCTAGCAATTCTTCCAGATAAAGTCGGCTTCTCGAAGATATACTTGATCGGATCCATCTTGGAAATCAACAAAGTGGTATGAGTCAATATATATTGTCTTAGCCGGCGAGCAGCCCATACCAAAGCGCAACAAGTTTTCTCGAGCAGTGAGTAGCGAGTCTCACAGTCGGTAAACTTTTTGCTAAGGTAATAAATGGCATGCTCTTTTCGGCCAGACTCGTCATGTTGGCCCAGTACGCACCCCATTGAGTTGTCCAAAACAGTCAGATACATGATCAACGGCCTTCCTTCGACGTGTGGCATCAGAATAGGAGGTTATAGTAAGTACTCCTTGATCTTATCAAAAGCAACTTGATAATCATCGTTCCATTCAACTACCTGATCCTTCTTCAATAGTTTGAAAATTGGCTCGCAGGTAGATGTCAGGTGAGAGATGAACCTCGCAATATAGTTTAAGCGTCCCAAGAATCCTTTAACCTCCTTTTCAGTACAGGGGGCAGGCATTTCTTGTATGGCCTTTACTTTAGCTGGATCAACCTCAATGCCTTTGTTGCTGACAATAAATCCCAGAAGTTTACCAAACCTAACTCCAAAAGTACACTTGCTTGGATTCAGTCTGAGTTTATACTCCTTCAACCTAGCAAACAGATTTTGCAAATGATTAAGGTGTTCTTATTCTATCTGTGATCGAGCTATCATGTCGTCTACGTAAACTTCGATCTCATGATGGATCATATCATGAAATAAAACTACCATGGCGCGTTGATAGGTTGCCCCTTCGTTCTTCAGTCCGAACGGTATCACTTTATAGCAGAAGGTACCCCATTGCGTGACAAAGGTAGTCTTCTCCATGTCCTCGGGGGCCATTTTAATCTGGTTGTAGCCCGAGAATCCGTCCATGAAGGAAAAAACCTTATGTTGAGCTGTGTTGTCAACCAAGATGTCGATATGCGGTAGTGGAAAATCGTCTTTAGGGCTGGCCCTGTTCAAATCCCGATAGTCCACACACATTCTGACCTTGCCGTCCTTTTTAGGTACGGGTACAATGTTAGCAACTCATTGTGGATAGGTTGTAACAGCCAGAAAGCCAGCGTTGAATTGCTTCATTACTTCGGCCTTGATTTTCTCAGACATGTCAGGCCTCATTTGGTGGACCTTTTGCTTGACCGCTGGACAGTCCTCTCTTGTAGGGAGACGGTGAACCACGATATCTGTGTCTAGCCTTGGCATGTCTTCATAAGACCAAGCGAAGATTTCAACGTATTCATTCAACAAATGCACTAAGCGCTCCTTGACATCTGGTTCCAGGTTAGCACCCACTTTTACTTCTTTCATGTCCTCCTCTGTTCCCAAGTTGATAGTTTCTAGCAACTCCTCGTGAGGTAGAATAGCCCTCTCTTCTTGTTGTAAAAGTCTGGCTAACTCTCCCGGCACTTCACAATCTTCGTCAACTTCGTACTCAGCGTGATTGACCAAATCCTCGGAGTTATCGAAGGCTGAAACATAACAGTTGCCCATGGAATCCGGAATGGATGGGTACCTGCATTTGTGAGTGTCGGTGTGTGTAAGGGATAGCCATCCTTAAACAAACAAAAATGCAAAAAGGAAAGAAAAAAATGAACACAACAGTTTATAGATGAAAAATGTCCAATGATTCATTAAAACATGGCATATGATAATGAAGAAAATCAAGCCCTTAAAAATGGACCTGCATGCCCCGGGCAAGGCATGAGGTGAAAAGAGTGTGCGAATTGTTTTAGTTATTACAGACCATAAAAATGGGAAATTGTTCAAAGATAAAATTACTGGTTGATAAAGGTGATGGGGACAAAATCCTTTGCTTCCTAGTTGCTTAGACCCCCTTCGACGGTCAGAAAGATCCAATCTTCGAAGTCGTTCTCTTCATCTTCATCTTCCACAGAATTAATTTCGTGATGAGTGATCCTTATAGGTGGCCCTCCAGTCTTGGAACGACGCATAGCCTTCTGTCCTGCGGCTGTAAACCCTAGTCCAAATTTGTCCGTCTTATGGGGAAAATCTGGCAATTGCCCCCATGCTGTACTCTTCCCTTCCTTGATCACCGCCTCCGCGTCCTTGAGAGATGCCATCCTGGGCACAAGCTTGGGAATGATGGGTACCTCAACCATTGTCTTCGCAACTGCTACCTCGGAAGAAACTTCCTCAAAATGCTGGAAAGGCGTTTCGATGAACTCGCCATTCAGCTCCACATAACGGAAGGAGTTGAGATAACTTATCATGTACTCTTCCTCGCTGTGCACTGTTATAATTTTACCCTTAACAGGATATTTCAGCATCTGGTGCAAGGAGGAGGTAACGGCCCCGGCATAATAGATCCACGGTCTTCCTAACAAGCACGAATATGACGGACGGATGTCCATCACGTAAAAGGTTGAGTTGAAAACCTCTATGCCTACCTTGATAGGAATATCAACCTCTCCATGAACCATTCTTTTGGACCCATCAAAATCCCTAACAACGATGTTACTAGGTTTGAGAGTCAATCCTTCGCAGTCCAAGCGGTCTAAGGCCTTCTTTGGCAGCACGTTCAAGGAAGAACCAGTATCCACTAGACATGGGCGTGAGTGGTTCCCTGGAATTCAACTGAAACATGTAACACGTCGTTATGTTTCCTTCCTTTGGGAGTTAAGTCAGCATCAGAAAAGCCAAGGCCATTATCAGCAGTAAGACTGGCCACACATTCCTGAAACTGGTCAGCTAAGGTCTCTTGGGGAACATGTGCCGCCTTCAAGAATTTGATCAGGGCCTTGGCATGGGCCTCAGAATAAAGCAGAAGAGCCAACATTGAAATTTTAGAAGGGTTTTCCCTAATTGTTCCACAACATCGTAGTCACTTTTTCTGATTATTTTCAAGATTTCATCCATTTCTTTCTGAGTGGTTTCAGGGATAACCACAGCATGAACCTTCGTCCTGACAGTCCCTTCCAGTATCCCCTTACCCTTGTCGGTAATATCAGTAGATGGTCTAACTTCAGGAGTATCCAATTCTTCAATCAATGGGCCTTTCACAGACGGTCCAACAGGTGCAGAAGCTTTCAAGGGTCCGAAAACTGCTCGAGGGGGAGCAATCTCCGGAGAAAAGATCCGGCCACTGCGGGTTTATCTTGCTTGTACCCGCGATGTTCCCTATATCAGGGTCTTCTTCTTCAAAAATCTCTTGGACTGTCTCAATCTGCTTGACGCCATGATAGAAGATTTCTCCTCCATAGTTCCATGGGATTGTCTGGCTAGATTGATATGGGACTGGCCCCGCCATGGTGATCTTTAGTGGTACACACTTAGAGTTGGGTGTAATCCTGAAAGGCCTTTTGCAAGCCTTGGGAGGATTTTCGGAAATGGTTATGATTGCAATATCGTTGGTTGAAGTAGCAAAAGTATCAGTAGTAATAGGATTGAAAGTATCAATAGGGGTTTTCTGGAAAAGTATCTCTTGGGTATCCATCAGGCGTTGGACACCTGACTTCAACATTGGACAATCACCTCGTATGTTCAAACAGAAAATAGAAGTCTTTACCACAACCAGGAAAAATCCTGGCTCTCAACAGATTTTCTTTAATCACAAGTAACGGTGTCAACAAGTCAACAACATCAGTAACATGGGGGGTCCTCCAAAACAGCAAGAACATTATTACCGTGCTTGGGCATCGGAGCAGAAATCACATTGGGCTTCTCAGGCGCCTCGAATTCTACTTCTTTGCCATCAATCAAGTCCTGGATTTTGTTCTTAAGCGCCCAACAATTATTCATATCATGCCCAACACTGTCGAAGTGGTAGGCGCACTTAGCATTGGAGTGGTAGTATGGAAAGGTCAAAAGCACATGAAAGACCTTTGAGATGTTTTCTTGGGTTCGGGGAGTAGATTATAGAAAGGGAAGGTATTAGCACCCTTTTCTATCCATGGTTACCCATGGGCTCTTAGTTACTTGCTTAGATCACTTGCTTGCTTTTCAATTGTTTGAAATGGTGCTCTTCAATTGTTTGAAATGGTGCTTTGTGTGTGATTTTGAAATATGTTTTGAAAAGAGGCCATCGTTGTGGCAACCTTTGTAATGGGTTCTTGTTTGAATGTATACAAAGGTGTTTTTATCTTTTTGAAAAGTTTTCAATGTTTGAAAGTAGGGTTTTTGAAATTGTGTTGTGAAGGGTGTTTGAAAATAGCAAAGATGTTTTTGCAAGTTTGATCAAGTAAACTAAGAGCTATCTACCCTATTTTACTCAAAGATCTTTCTTATGTTTTTAACCCTTTTAACAGTGTTGTTTCACCATTGTATTTGATGAACAACCTTGTGTTAGGATGTTAAACGAGACAGGCGCGGGTCATCGTATAGACCATGATAGCAATTGTGTCTAGTATTTTTGGCAATTTTCTTAAGGGACTTGATCATTTTGTTTAGATAACTCAGATAGCGTCATCGAGGGACTATGATCTTTTGTTTTGTTTTTGTTTTGCCAAAGTACTTGACATGCAATCATGGTCCATTTTGAAGGCAACAAGTGGATTGTAACCCTAGGGGTGTAAGTGTGCAATGTGTTTGTTTTTTCATGCATATTTATCTTGGATTAGGTCAAACTTAGTTGTTGATTTTATTTGCATACAAACCCTAGATCTAAACATGGCATAATTGAAAGCTTTTAAATGTGCGAGAATTTAAATGCTACACTATTACAACATGATATAGGGAGGGGGGTACAAATTTAAATTGGGGATATTTGACAAGAAATTAAACCCTAGATTACTATTACAACCAAATTGAATGTACAAGATACAATATTTAAATGTACAATAATTAAATAAAAAATACAACAAATAAATATTAAATAAAACATGTTATACAAAAAAAGATCTTTATGTATGTAAAAAAATATATTTTTTAATGTGAATATAAGTAAATAAAAAAAGTCAATTTTTATTATTATTTTTTATTATTTAGGGAAAAACCCTAATTTTTGAATAAACAATATCATTTATTAATTATGTACAATAATATATTAATTTATGCAAAAAATAAAAGTATATTGTAAAAAGTGGTATTTTAGTGCAAAAATATTAATAAAAATAAAAGTGTAGTATTTTTGTATTTTTTTTGACCTAAATATTTAATAAAGCAAATATATATATATATATATATATATATATATATATATATATATATATATATATATATATATATATATATATATATATATATATATATATATATATATTATATATATATATATATATATATATATATATATATATATATATATATATAATATATATATATATATATATATATTAAACATATAAAATATACAAAAAATAAAAATTAATTGTTTACAAAAAAAGTGTATATTCTAGAAAATGTTTTTAAGTGTATAAAAATAATAAATAAAAATAGGTATATTTTTTGTATTATTTTTGTGTTTTTAAAAAAGGAAAATAGTTTATTTACCTATTTATATTAATAAGATATAAATAAATATCAAATAAATATGAAAAATATAGAAAATAATTTTTTTGCATTTTTTATAATTAGACAAAAAATAATAAAGTCAGAATAAAAAATAAAAATAACAAAATGACAAATATTCAAATAAATGGGCCAGGGGGTGTAAACAGAAAAAGTGGGGTGTCAAAAGTGAAAACAAACAGGCCCAGCCCAACCAGACTTCTTCTTCTTCCTCTTGTTCACAAAACACGCGCTTCTGTACATCAATGGTTTATCTCCTGATTCTTTGATTTTTTGACAAATCTCATAACATGAACATTGTAGAGAATTAAACAACGAATCCAACCATATAAAAAACTTGGATTAACTCTCAAAGACCAGAGAGAATTTATCTGGCCCTAATTTCTAACCTAGTTTTTTCAGAATGTTCATGAGTGAAATTCTCTTAGCACGATTAATGTAAATGAAAACTAAGCATATGTATGGCTTCAGGGCTATGAGTACAACATATTTCATTCACAAACCTAAGCCTAACCATTCCTAAATAGAGAGATAGAAGTCCATGACATACCTGTTTCAGTTGACTTCGAGCTGGGCAATGTAGCAACCTTCAATGGTGTTTGAGCTTCTGTTCAGCTTGCCTGAAGTCCAAGGAACCTTTTCTAATGCTTGGCTTGTTTTGAAACAGCTTGAATCGTGCTGTAGAACTCAACCTGTAGAGCTTTGAAACAAAAATGGCAAAGTGTGTTAGAGGTGTTACAACTTGCAATGGGGGGCCTGGGATAGTTCAAGTGACTTGATTGGAAGGTGTTTGAACTATCTTTGGGACAAAACGCACAATGTAATTTGGTTGTGGCTTTCAAAAATGCAGAACTTGCCCTGTTTTGCTGTAAAACAGTGATTTTGAGTATGAGGATGTTTTAGTAATGAAAGGGTTGTGTTTCAGGCTTGTTGGGAGGTATGGAACTTGTCTACAATGTTTATCTAAGCTTATGTTAACAGATATGAGAGATTGTATATGTTTTGCCACTGTTCTTCTTTTCTAAGCAAGCATGTGGAAGTGATGTTATAGCTTGGTACAGGCCCTCCTATCATGCTGCATCTTTTTCTCTTGGTTCTTGGAATTGATAGCTTCAATCTTGCTTCAGAGATATGGCCCCATACCTCAAGGATTTTGGTTTGACATAAAGTGCACTTTTACAAAAATGGCATTTTACCTTTTTCCAAATAAGGGTTAATCTTGCATGTAATGTCCAAATGGCCAAGATAATACCTTAATTCAATGGTTATGCATTAAATTATAAAGTGCAAGTTGGTTTTGAGGCCTGCAAGCTAGCACCAAACATGCTGATTTGAAAATGCAAGTTTGTATGAACATGTATTGGTCATGGACAAAAGTGAGTTTTTGCCAACTTCAACCATTCGATTCTCTCTAACCACAAGGGTGTTTGAGGAGTTCTTGGACAATTTGGAAAGCTTGGAATATGTTACTATAATCCATCTTTGAAATTCAACTTGAAAATCCAAGTGGAACTATGTGAAAAAATGGCCAGAAGATGGGTCAAAATCCGGCCTAAACTAGGGCAAAAAATTCCCTAAGTTAAAAGTTATTAGGTACCCTTGTTCCAAAAAATCATAACTTGAGATAAAAGCTTCTTTTGAGAAAACTTTGTGAATCAAAGTTTTAGACTTTGTGATGGACTACAACTTTAATGTTGCAAGTTTTGTTTGAATCCATTTTCATCTTGGTGAAAAAATGGGACAAAAGTTAAGAAAAAATAAGAAAATTTCATAACTTAGAAAATTTCTAAGTTATGAAAAATTTTCCATTTTAAACCCTAATTTGCATTTTTGGGTTTCTTGATGAACAAGTTTCATAATTTGACATGTCTTGATGAAAAATAACTCTTGGCACTTGATTTTGACCAAAAAGTCAAAGTTTGACTTTTCAGTGTACAGTCAAATTTTGATCAGTTTACTGAAAAATTCATCTGTCAATCCTATGCAATTGAGATCTTCTGAACTTGTTGAATGGGTTCAAGACAATTTCATTGAGTCCTTGTGTCCATGGTTGAGTTTGATTTTCCATTGGTTAGGTCAAACAGTCAAAAATTTCCTTTGTGCAGTCAAAACCCTAAAAATGACCATTTTGCCCTTTTGGAAATCTGATCAAATTTCTTGTGGAATTGTGATCCAAACTTGATCAAATGACATATATGAGTTCATTATGTTGATGTGGGTCAAAAATCATGAGGTTTGACTGTCAATTGGCCACAATTGACTTTTTCCCCAATACAGTTGATTTCTAGGTCAACTGTCCAATTGATTGGGAAAAAATTTGAATCAAGGCTTGAAACTTGGCATGGATAAACTTGTGAGTCCAACATGAAGTATGAAAGTCAATTTGGGCATTGTGGGTCAAAACATCCTTGTGCAAACTCAAACCCTAATTTAGGTCAACAGTGCAAGTAAGTGTCTTGAGCAGAGCAAACCCTAGCTTGATCTTCAGTTCCAAGAGTCTTGTGATGAGAAAATGTTGATTAAATGGGAGGGAAAAGTTTGGGGTACAACAATAATGAATAGAATCACAACAGCTAAACAAAAAACTATCAAGAGCAGCAACTAGAAAGTATATAGCAGCAGAACAGTAGAAAATACAGCAAGCTAGCTCATAAAACCCTATTGTATCATCATTTCCCTAAATTGCAAACCCTTCAGAAAATTTCAAAAAAAGAAAATAGCTTGCATCATTGAAAGATAAAGAAGAAAAGAGATAGGGTCGGGAAGATGTCACCCAGTAATAACAATTACAAACTAGCAAAAGACAGCCATGCAACAAGCCAAAACCTATCTCAAACAGGCTGCTAATACAGTCCAAAACCATGTTGTTATATCAGTCCAAAAACCTGCACAAAACCATCCATAAGACAAACACTAAACTCCAAAACATTCACTACTGCCCCGTTATGCCACTGCTGCCCCAAATCAGTCGATAACCTGCATCATACAGTCTAAACATTGCACAAAATCAGTAAGACAGAAAACCTGCATCAAAAAGCATTAGGTCAGCGTACTCTAACAGTTCAAATACACCAACTCTTCCCTCTAACTTTTATCATTCTTTATCTATAAAATTAGAACATCATTCAACAGAAGGGGGTAGACAAAAAACATACAAAAACTCGGCCCCATCTTCAACTTCCAAAACCTCTCTTATTTTTTCCTCCATACTCCACCCCTCAAATTCACTTAAAAAAACCACGTGCTGCTCAATCCCTCCTAGACACTCATTCATTTTCATTTAAGATCTGCATCAGATTCACAAACTTCACAACCTTCATCTAATTTGCATCTGCACTTTTCACCATCTCTGTTTTGAATCCCTCTTCCCAATAACTTTAAACTGCTCATACTAATCACCTACAACATAACTTAAATCAACAACACATTTACGTTCCTCACTCAAACTGCAGAAAACATTCACAGACAAAAATGCACAGAATTAGAGAAAAGAGAAGAACCAGATCCAGAGCTAGGTTCGAAAAAGGAGAAGAAGAGCAGATACCGAGTTAGAGAAGAGGAGGTAGGCGCATACCTGGTTTTCTTAATTTGTAACTTCTCTGCATTATTCATGTGATTTCGCATTCAGGTTCCGCTTCCTTTTAATTTCTTCGGGAATAGCTTGTAAATTATACAAAATCTGATGCATATTGAACTGGGGATGGGTTGATTTGGGACTTAGGTTTGTGATTGTTGTTTTTTTTTGTAACCGCGAGGGAGATGCTGAGAATCCAAGTTCAAAATAAAAGCTTCAAAAGGTGTTAGTCACGATGTTGAGAAAGACAAAGAGGCATTATGACGGTTCAGCAGAGAGCGAATGGTTGTTGTCGTTAAAAACAAGATGAACAAAGGGTTATCGTGAGAGGTTGAGAGAATCTGTCATTGTGTCAAACCAAGGGAGGGAATTTGAGAGATCGAAGCTGAGAGAGGGAGGCGGAGAGTGTGAATTGGAAAAGGGTTTGAGAAAATGATCGAGAGGAGAGAGCCGCGGATTTGAACTTTGGGTTCCTTTGAACCCAGGTCGTGTATTCTTGTTGGGGAGGGCGTATTCGGTCTGACCCAACCCGATCCAATCCAAGCCCAATGTTATGTTATTTTATTTTTTTTATTTATGGTTTCTATCTCAATTTTTTCTTAGGCCTCACTCCCATATCCGGGTTACACCTCCCCGTTTTCTTTATATATATATATATATATATATATATATATATATATATATATATATATATAATATATATATATATATATATTATATATATATATATATAATATATATATATATATATATATAAATATAAATATATATATATCTATATAAATATATATATATATATATATATATATATCTATATATATATATTATATAATATATATATATATATATATACTATATATATATTATAATATATATATATATATATATATATATAAATATATATATATATATATATATATATATACTATATATATATATATATATTTGTTATATATTTGTTATCTATCAAATAAATAACTAAATAATAATTAGATTTAGACATTTTGTTTTTCTTTTCTAATAATATTAACTTAAAAAATGATAAAAAGGATTAGATTTAGGAATTTTTCTTTTAAGATTATTATTTATTTTATAATTAATAACTTTTAGAATTAGGCTTTAATTTTCTTTTAATTTTATTTATATGATAGAAATCACAAAAAAAACAATATTAGAATATTTTAGAATTAGGTTTTGAATTCATTATTTATTTTATTTAATATGAAACCACAAAAAACATTTAGAATTTTAAGTTTATTTATTTGTTCGTTCAAACCCCGATGCCATAATCCCTTAGGTAGCTCCATGAGGCGATTAAACCTCGTTTTGATCGCCTTGTATCGAAGTAGACTTTTAGCTCACTTGTATATAACAAACAGTTAGGCTTTTTAGTCTCCCTCTTAACCCTTTTCTTCTTTTGTAATTAAAACTTAACATTCACAAATCAAAAATCCAAAAACACCTTTAATCATTACTTGAATTTATTTTAAAACTCGCAAAACACTCAGGAAATCAAAACTTCCCCAAAAGGGAATGTTATCTCCATTCTACCGTGATAACGGTCGTGCTTATTGCTAGAATGCATGCGTTAACGTCGACCATTAAAAACACAAACAAACCAACCATTTTCTAGAGGAACTACAGTGTTCTGATTCCTTCACTGGATAGGTAGGAAAAGGGTCGCGAAAACCTCACGAACACACTAATAAAAAACCATTCATTTCCCCTTAAGCAAGTATAGTTGTAGATAAATACACCCTAAAAGACAAACAAACAAAATGAATCTCGTTGAGTAAAATGGATGTGAGGGGTGCTAATACCTTCCCCTCGCATAACCGACTCCCTTACCCTTTCTCTTGGTCGCAAGACCATCTTATCCATTCCCTTGTAGTTTTATCGATATTTCCCCTTCCTTCAGAATAAATAAAGTTTGATGGTGGCTGTGTTTTCTGCTGGTAGCTTCAACTGTTGTCATAGGTTTGACAGAAGGCCTAGAAGCCCAGATGCAGAAATAAGTGTATCTGGTAAGAACAACATGGAAATAAATATGGTCGAAGTATATGTACCTAAAGTTGCAGATTCAACAGACAACATCAAACAAGAGGAAATCAATAAGCTTGATTTTCCTAAGGAGAACGAAAATCTGGAAGATTTTCTACATAGATGCCAGAAAAAGAAGTCAGAGGTTATGTTGTGTCCAAGATACAATTCTATCTTCGATAAGAAAGCTGTTGAGCACATACAAGGGGTGCGTGCAGCACAGAAAAAGTGGGGCAACAATGCCCAGCCTAACATGGATCCTAAAGTAAGGTATGATCCTAAAAGGGGATACCAAAAGGGGACAATGAACCAAGTAAATAGGCCATCAACTTTCAAGCCTCCAACAAATGTCCTTGTGGATACTTGGTTGAAGACAGCAAATAGGAAAAGGCCAAACGAGGGAAAATGGAAGACATTTGATATGCCAAGAGGATCCTCTTTGGCCTACAGAAAAGAATTTCAATCAACAACAACAAATAGGGTTGCTCATGTGTCGAACAATTACAAAGGAAAGAACCCTATGACCCGCTCCCAATTGTAGCGGTAGAAATTTTTAAGACTAAGCCATTAGATTGACTAGACTTTATACAAATCAAAATAAAAACCGCCACTGCGCTTTATTGTTTCCAAAGGAATGGGAAAAGAGGGAATAACCCAAAAAGAGGGGGAAAGATTCAAGGTAAGGGGGTTGGTTATGCAAAGGGAATGTATAAGCACCCTAAACATCTACGGTACTCCGCAGGAGCCTCTTTGTAAAATCTGTATATTTTGGCTATAAAAAATGTTGTATATATAAAAAAAAATGGATGGTGGAGGTGAGGAAAGAAATATATTTATTTTTATAATTTTTTCACCCACCGCGGTTGCGAACCTTTAGTGCCTACGTACCACCTTTTCATGCAATAGGGGATCAGGGTACGCGTAGTTCCTCTTTTAAAAATTTAAAACACAAATGCGTTGGTTAATTTTATGAGATGAAACATCATTGTCATTGTCCGTATGGAAAACATACCTACTACCCACAATCATGAGAAAGGAGAATTAGCATCATCTCAAAGTGGAGGATATGGCTTGGGTTTTAAAAATCAACAATGCCTCACTCATCACCCAAGTGGAAAATATCTCTTTTTACTACATATTGTAGAAGTATAGTTGTTTGCATCACTACAAGGATTGACAAGAGTTCAGCCTTTTTTTGAGAAAAGTTTAAAGATAAAAGCCAAAGTGGCAAAATGGTTTGAAATTAGATTGATTGACTTTTAGTCTTCTCATAAAAAATATCAAGGCATTATTAAGTTGATTGGAGTTTATTTATGAAAAATGTTTTGAAAATGCATGGACATAAGTCCAAGTTTTTTATGAAAGTGGTTCAAGTTCAAAAACAAGAAGAGTTTTCAAAAAGGCAAAGAAGATTTTTTAAATTAAAGAAGATGGGAGGAGAAGAAGGGACTATCCTAAAGAATAAAGTAAAAGCTAGGGATAAGAACCATCTAACCAACAAGAAACCAATACTTGACATTATGAGCCAAGATAGAATTCTCATTCCTTGGATTGAAACCAATCAAGCAAAGAAATGCTAGACCTCTTGAGAGAACCAAACTTCAAGTGTATTAAGTCTTCATAAAAAAATTGGGCAGAGTAACGGATGTATACGGGTGAATTCCATATTACAAACAAAGGGTGTAATCACAAAAACATGCACACAAAAACAAACAAGCAACCCAATGTCGTGAGGTAAACCTCAAGAACTCCAGACAAAATAATCAGATAAGATCTCTAAGATAGGTCAAGGTTTCTAATCCTAAGTTCAAGATAAGTCCCATACTCCATAATGCCAAGGATAGTAACCAAATAGTCCAAGCACCATTAAAGATTCTTTAGGGCTTATGTTGATTACTAAGTGTTTTAAGAAAGGAAAAGAAAAGCTCAAGTGAGCAAAGTAAAAATGGCAAGAAAATAAATGCTCAAATGAGCAAAGATGAAAATGGCATGAAATATAAATGCTAAAAGTAAATAGTTCATAATGCATAAAAAAAAATTATAAGGTAAACAAGTCAATAATTAGTGGTTAGTTGGATGACCATCTTGAAGCTTGCATTTGGAACTCACTAGAGGATTGGTAGAACAAAAGCCTCCACGCAACAAGTTGCATTTTCTTTTTGTCAAGTATATCATCCATTTGGAATTCTCATAAGTACCATTTAATAATCAACGATGTTTAAGTGATTCGCGTTGACCAAAGGTGTTGTAGATCCATTAGAAGATTGGTAGAACCAAAGCCTCCACACAATGAATCCCAGGGTTATTGGATCAAAGAGATCAAATTAACATACTTGGGCTTGCAATCATAAGTTTGGTCCACGAAAGATCATTTATTCGAATCGGGACAAAATTTAGCGCTATGTTAAGCAATCGTAAGTGGACTTATATAGAAGTCGCACCTATTTTGAGGTCGGTCAATAGCAATCTATGCACCATTTGTTTTGAGACATGATATAGAGATCATGCTCCAACAACATCTAGTGCAATAAGAAAGGGATGAGATGAAGAGGGATGGGAAAATATACAAACCATATTTGAATTAAATTTTAATCAAACTATTATTAAAATCATTCATCCATTTTTGTGGAGTTAAACTCAACACCATGGATCCAATGATGTTAATAAAGTTCATGATCCAAAATCTAATCCAAGATCAGCCAGAAAATAATCACAAAATAATATCACATTTAATATACATAAAAAAGGATTTTTAAAAATGTTTTAAAAATAGAAAATAATGAGAAAAATATCAACTATATTCAAATTAATCAAGAAATGAAAAGTAAGACCATAGAAAAATTAGAAAAAGGCCCAAGTAATTTTACAATTTTTTTGGTAATTTTTTAAAGTCAGAAACTATTTTTAAAATTAAAATAAATTGATCAAATAAACAAAAAATGGAAAAAAATAGTAAATTCAGAAACAAAAATAAAATGAGGTCACCAATATTTGTCACAATATCATTGGATCATTCTATAATTTTTTCAGAATTTAAAAATGTATAAAAGTATTTTTAAACATTTAAAACAAATCAAATAAGTGTAAAATTTGTAAAAAATACTAAAACACAAAATTAAATTGTGAAAAAATAAAAATCAGAAAGAGAATAATCAAAAATATTTTTCAATTTTTTCAGATTTTTTGGACTAAAAATGAATTTTCTATGATTTTTTGAACTTTAAAACAATTAAAATATAAAAATCAAAAAAAGAAAATAAAATTAAAATATGTGGACCATTGGATGAAAGTCAAAACACGTTAGTAATCAAATCCAAGGGATCTGGCGCGTTGTGCATATCATGGTCATTAGTGAATATTGTACAAAATCATTATTAAATCAGAATTTGAAAAATACAGACGGTGCGCCTTCATTGGTTAAAAGATGACATGTTGGTCATCTTCAACCTCCACCCATCACGAATTGCAGGTCTCTCAAACTGTAAAATCAGAAGCTCATACCTATGCCATTCGCTTCGTCTCTTCAAGACAAAGACAACCACGCACTTGTGCCAAATTTATATAAATTGTAGCTCAATCAATTTTAAAGGAAAGTTTTGAAAAGGGATTTGAAATTTCATGGTCAAAACGTGTTTCCAGTAAAAGGTAAGTGTTGCGACTAGAACCAGGGCAATGAGAGCAACACAATGATATCAAAGTTTTGAAGAATTGATGAAGGAACCTACCTATTGAAGTTGAGTTGCAGAGCTCTGAAACTAGACTTCTATGGAGCAGTATGGGGCACGATTCTTGAATGTAATTATATGGTTAGCTTCAAGGAAGATCAAGGAAGGTGAATTGATTGAAAAATTGGATTACAAAAGGGTCGAGAATGGATTTTGAAGTTACAGAAAATTGAGTTATGGAGTAAGTTTGGCAGGATGATTCTAGCTATCCAAGCTTGGGAAAATGAATGGGATAGTTCATGTATTTATAGGAGAAGCAAATAGGATCAAAAGGAAGAGTGAATGATGCGTTTTGGAGGGAATTCGTGCAAACCTGATGCACGAGTGAAGTGTGATCCAAACTTCACCAAAACTCATCTAATTCTTGCGTTTTGATACACTAATCCACTTGGGAAAGTTGGCTAATCATGTTTAGACCCAAAACGCGTGTTACTGTGAGGTTTAGAGGTTGTAACATGAAAATCAAATTCTGACTTGCAAGGAAACTTCAATTCCAAGTTACCATTTTTGAAACAATGGCATTCTCAGCTCAAGGGGTCTTAAGGCATGATTCTTGATGCTTTAGAAAGATGAGGTTACAAGCTTTGTAATGGAAAAATAATGGAGTTAAATGGATGATTGAGATGAAAGTTGCATTGAGTCAAAGTTGAAGAAAATGGGTTGACTTTCCATACTTCAAAAATGACATATAATGTCTTGCATCCAAACATGGCCTTCAACTTAGAATTTGCTCTTGACAAAAAAATATGGCATGAAGTAGATCTCTTTAATGACATTTTGAAACTTGAATCATTCAAAATCTCCAAAATTTGAGCAAGTTATGACTTGTTGAAGTTGGCAAAATTTCATAAAATGACCTATAATCTTTTGTTTCCTTAAGGCAACTTCCATCCATTTTCCCACTTTGCACATAAAATAAAGCATAGAGTTCACATCTTCAAGATAATTATGGAAAAATAATGGACTCAAGGTGATAAAAATTGACCAATTTAGGACCATTTGAAGTCACTCATGTAAAATTGTGGATTCATCTGGATGACTTGTAATCTTTCTTCTTCACCAAGTTCCTTCCACATGAAAACTCCTTGGAACTTTTGAAGTGATTTGTTGATAACCCTTTGAAGAGGAGGATATCTTTGGAATCACTCAAAAATACCAAAATGTGAGCAAGATGTACTCCTTTGAATTTCAAAACCCAAGCTCCTAGATCAAGAAAATGCTTTGAGGAACTTTGACAAGTTTGAACAAACTTCTTGTACCAATATTCTTGCTTTGTGAATAGAAGTTGTTGAGGATTATAATGAGGACTCATAGCTACCAAAACCATTTCCATATCTTGAAATTTGAGAGAAATATGCTATTGTGACCAATGGGAACAAAACCATGTCCAAACATGACAACTTCTCCAATCAAACCCCTTGTACTTTTGAGTCAAATCTAATAACCTTGAAATGTGATGAACCAAAGCAAACTTGCCATGCCAATTCTTCAAAAACCAATCCAAATATGAGGTTTGAACTTCTAAAGCTATATTGACTAGGGAATGGAAATAAACTCATGAACCCATGGGGTAGCTTGTTAAATCTCATTGCCTTTACCTACATGGATAACAAGCAAGACAAACCAACATTGCATTTTATTAGTTAAATGAAGAAATCAAAACAATATTCATGATCACAAAACGAACATAACTCAAGGTGCTTTGTGATCCCTCAAAAAGGGAAAAACTAAATGTAGGGAGGGGAACCAAGAATCCTAGTGTGATCTTGTTGCGAGTGAATCAACATGGTATGATGAAGAGATCTTAGGGGCAAAAATTAGGGTACAACAACTTCCCTTATTTAAGTTTCTTCTATCTGGAGATACGAAGGTTAAAAATCTTCGTGTCGATGCGATCGAAGATACTTAAATATAAAACAAACCCTATTTTTGGCCCTAAGATACCATGCAAATGCTTATGAAAATGAATGCATATGAACAGGACCAAAGAGACGCAAAATAACACTGGGGATGTAAAAATAATAAAGAAACAAAGGAGCACCCCTTACCAGGAAAATAAATCACTGGTGGACCCAGAGAACTGAATCATAGAGGATGGTAGGATGGTCAAAGGACACACCAACTTCTACTGAAGGAGAAGCTACCAACGTTTACTGGAGGAAGAGAGAAAGATAACAAACATCGACGTTCACTGCCAATGTCCTACTAACTTTCACTGAAGGTAGAAAGAGAATATATTATATCACCGCCGTTTACTGACGATGAACTACCAGTGTTCACTGAGGGTATCAAAAATATAACAAACATCGACATTCACTGCTGATGGTCTACCAACTTTCACTGAAGGTGGAAAGAGAATATATCATATCACCGCCGTTCACTGATGAGGAACTACCTACGTTCACTGAGGGTAGAAAAAAGATAATTGTTGTACCCCAAAATTTTCCCTCCCATATTCATCAACATTTCTCATCACAAGACTCTTGGAACTCAAGATCAAGCTAGGGTTTGCTCTGCTCAAGACACCTCCTTGCACTGTTGACCTAAATTAGGGTTTGAGTTTGCACAGGGATATTTGGACCTACAATTCCCAAAATGAATTTCATACTCCATGTTGGACTCATAAGTTTGTCCATACCAAGTTTTAAGCTTTGATTCAAATTGTTGCCCAGTCAATTGGACAGTTGACCTAAAAATCAACTGTATTGGGGAAAAAGTCAACTATGGCCAATTGATAGTCAAACCTCATGAATTTTGACCCACATCAACATAATGAACTCATATGAACCATTTGATCAAGTTTGGATCACAATTCCACAGGAAATTTGATCAGATCACCAAAAGGGCAAAATGGTCATTTTTAGGGTTTTGATTGTACAAAGGCAATTTTTGACTGTTTGACCTAACCAATGGAAAATCAAGCTCAACCATGGACACAAGGACTCAATGATATTGTCTTGACCCATTCAACAATTTCAAAAGATCTCAAATGCATAGGATTGACAGATGAATTTTTCAGTCAACTGATTAAAATTTGATTGTACACTGAAAAGTCAAACTTTGACTTTTTGGTCAAAATCAAGTGCCAAGAGTTATTTTTCATCAAGACATGTCAAATTATGAAACTTGTTCATCAAGAAACCCAAAAATGCAAATTAGGGTTTAAAATGGAAAAATTTAATAACTTAGAAATTTTCTAAGTTATGAAATTTTCTTATTTTTTCTTAACTTTGTCCCATTTTTTCACCAAGATGCAAATGGATTCAAACAAAACTTGAAACATCAAATTTGTATTCCATCACAAAGTATAAAACTTTGATTCACAAAGTTTTCTCAAAAGAAGCTTTTATCTCAAGTTATGATTTTTGGAACAAGGGTACCTAAAACTTTTAACTTAGAGAAATTTTGCCCTAGTTTAGGCAGGATTTTGACCCATCGTCTTGGCCATTTTTCACATAGTTCCACTTGGAGTTTCAAGTTGAATTTCAAAGATGGATTATAGTACATGTTCCAAGATTTCCAAATTGTCCAAGAAATCCTCAAACACCTTTGTGGTTAGGGATAATCGAATGCTTGAAGTTGGCAAAAACTCACTTTGACCCATGGCCAATACATGTTCATACCAAGTTGCAAATCTGATCTAGCTAGCTTGGTTCACAATTACAGGCCTCAAAACCAGTTTTTACTCCATAATTTAATGCATATCCATTGAGCTAAGGCATTGTCTTGGTCATTAGGGTATTATACACTAGATTAAGCCTTAAATGGAAAAAGTAACAATGCCATTTTTGCTTGAACTTCACTTTATGTCAAACCAAGATCCTTGAGGCATGGGGCCATATCTCTGAGGCAGGATAAAATCCACCAATTCCAGTAACCAAGGGCAAAGTATGCAGCATAATATAGGGCTGGTACAGGCCTGCATTGACAAGATACACACTCTTGCTTCAAGAAGAAGAAATTTGTCCAAATCCTCCCAACTTAAAAACCAGCCATAGTCAGCTTACGCAAACATTGCAAACAAGTTTCATACAACCTTTTGAGCCATAAGCACGAGCCTTTCACCCCTAAAGTATCCTCATACTCCAAATCACCATTTTCCTGCAAAACAGGGCAAGCCCTGCAGAACCATCTCCATCTCCACTTTCCCTCGTGCGTTTTGCCTCAAACTTGTTCCAATACCTTCTAACCAACTCACCTGAACTATCCCAGACCTCCATTGCTAGCTGTAACACCATTAACACACATTTCCATTTTTGTTTCAAAGCTTTGCAGGTTAAGTTCTGTAGCACGATTCAAGCTACTTCAAAACAAAGTAAGCATTGGGAAAGCTTCATTGGACATCAGGCAAGCTCAAAAGAACCTCAAGCACTCTTGGAAGTTGCTGCATTGTCCAGCTCGAAGTCAACTGAAACAGGTATTTCATGAACTTCTATCTCTCTATTTAGGAATAGTTAGACTTAGGTTTGTAAATGAAAGATGTTGTATTCATAGCCCTGAAACCATACATGTGCTTAGTTTTCATTTATATTAATCGTGCTAGGAGAATTTTGTTCATGAACTTTCTGAAAAAACTAGGTTAAGAATTAGGGCCAGAGAAATTCTCTCTGGTCTTTGAGAGTTAGCTTAAGTTTTTTATATGGTTAGATTTGTTTTTTGATGCTCTACAAGTTTCATGTTTTTACTTTTGTCAAAGGATCACTGAAACAGGAGATACATGACTGTGTGGAAAACGCGCGTTTTTCAAACTTCTGGAGGTTGAAGATGAAGTCTGGGCTGGGCCTGGACTTCTTTGTTTTTGACACCCCCCAGTTCACTTTCAGCACCCCTTGGCCCATTGCTTGTATTTTCATTATTTTTGCATTTTTATTTTTTCTCTGACTTTGATATTTTATTTGCAAGCATAAAAAATATCCCAAAAATATTTTCATATTTTTTTTTTCATTTATTAGATATTTTATTCTAATTTTTCCTAATGTAAACATATTAAATATCTTATTTTCTTTTGTTAAAACTTAAAAATAATACAAATAATACTTAAATAATTTATTTTATTTTTATATACATATTTGAAAATATTTTCTTGAAATATATACATTTTGTAAATAATTTATTTTATTTTTATATACACTTAATATATTTAATATATTTAATATATACATACATATTTTATTAAATAATTAGGACAAAAAACACAAAAAAATAATACATTTTTATTTTTATTAATATTTCATACTAAAAATACCATTTTTTCAATATACTTATATTTTTGTACAAATTAACACATTATTGTATATAAATAATAAATAATACTATTTATTTAAGAAATTAGGGTTTTTGCCCTAAATAATAAAATAATTGAAATTAACTTTTTATTTTATTTACATCTCACATTAAAAATACTTTGTCATACATAAAAAACATTTTTTTGCATAATACACTTTGTTTAATATTTGTTTATTGTATTTATTTAAATATTGTATATTTAATATTATGTCTTGCCCATTCAATATGGTTGTAATAGTTTAGGATTTAATTTCTTGCAAAATAATCCTCAATACAAATTTGTACCCCCCTCCCTATATCATGTTGTAATAGTGTAGAATTTAAATTCTCGCACCTTTAAGCTTTAAATTATGCCATGATTAGACTTAGGGTTTTGTATGCAAAAAATCAAATTAACAATTAGTTTGACCTAATCCAAGATAACAATGCATGAAAACAAACACAATGCACACTTGCACCCCTAGGGTTACAATCCACTTGTTTCCTTTAAAAGTGGGCCATGATATGCATGTCAAGAACTTTGGCAAAACAAAAAAACAAAACAAAAGATCATAGTCCCTCGATGACGCTATCTGAGTTGCCTAAACAAAATGATCAAGTCCCTTAAGAAAATTGCCAAAAATACTTGACACTATTGTTATCATGGTCTATACGATGACCCACGCCTGTCCCGTTAACATCCTAACACAAGGTTGTTCACCAAATACAATGGTGAAACAACACTGTTAAAAGGGTTAAAAAACATAAGAAAGACCTTTGAGTAAAATAGGGTAGATAACTCTTAGTTACTTGATCAAAGCTTACAAAAACATCCTTGCTATCTTCAAAACACACTTCACAACACAATTTCAAAACCTTACTTTCAAACATTGAAAAACTTTTCAAAAGACAAAAACACCTTTGTATACATTCAAACAAGAATCATTACAAAGGTTGCCACAACGATGGCCTCTTTTCAAAACATCTTTCAAAATCACGCACAAAGCACCATTTCAAACAATTGAAGAGCACCATTTCAAACAATTGAAAAGCAAAGCAAGTGATCTAAGCAAGTAACTAAGAGCCCATGGATAACCATGGATAGAAAGGGTGCTAATACCTTCCATTTCTATAATCTACTCCTTGAACCCAAGAAAACATCTCAAAGGTCTTTCCTGTGCTTTTTGACCTTTCCTTAGGATAAAATAAAAAGTTGGTGGCGACTCTTGCTAAACCGAAACATTTGCAAACACAAACACAAAATCCCAACTCAGTTCTCCCACCGTATCACAATAACAAACACCGACGTTTATTGTCGATGGTCTACCAACTTTCACTGAAGGTAGAAAGATAATATATCATATCACCGTCGTTCACTAACGATGAACTACCAACGTTCACTGAGGGTAGCAAAAAGATAACAAACACCGAAGTTCACTGTTGATGGTCTACCAACTTTCACTGAAGGTAGAAATAGAATATATCATATCACCACCGTTCACTGACTATGAACTACCAACGTTCACTGAGGGTAGCAAAAAGATTACAAACACCAACGTTCACTGCTGATGGTCTACCAACTTTCATTGAAGATAGAAAGAGAATATATCATATCACTGCCGTTCACTAACGATGAACTACCAACGTTCACTAAGGGTAGCAAAAAGATAACAAACACCGACGTTCACTGCCAATGGTATACCAACTTTCACTGAAGGTAGAAAGAGAATATATCATATCACCGCCGTTCACTGACGATGAACTACCAACGTTCACTGAGGGTAGAAAAAAGATAACAAACACCAACATTCACTGTCGATGTTCTACCAACTTTCGCTGAAGGTAGAAAGAGAATATATCATATCACCACCGTTCATTGACGATGAACTACCAACGTTCACTAAGGGTAGCAAAAAGATAACAAACACCGACGTTCATTGTCGATGGTCTACCAACTTTCAATGAAGGTAGAAAGAGAATATATCATATCACCGCCGTTCACTGACGATGAACTACCAACGTTCACTGAGGGTAGCAAAAAGATAACAAACACCGACGTTCACTGTCGATGGTCTACCAACTTTCACTGAAGGTAGAAAGAGAATATATCATATCACCTCCGTTCACTGGTGATGAACTACTAACATTCACTGAGGGTAGCAAAAAGATAACAAACACCAACGTTCATTGCCGATGGTCTACCAACTCTCACTGAAGGTAGAAAGAGAATATATCATATCACCGCCGTTCACTGACGATGAACTACTAACATTCACTGAGGGTAGAAAAAAGATAACAAACACCGACATTCACTGTCGATGGTCTACCAACTTTCACTAAAGGTAGAAAGAGAATATATCATATCACCACCGTTCACTGACGATGAACTACCAACATTCACTGAGGGTAGCAAAAAGATAAAAAAAACATTGACGTTCACTGCCGATGGTCTAACAACTTTCACTGAAGGTAGAAAGAGAATATGTCATATCACCGCCGTTCACTGAGGGTAGCAAAAAGATAACAAACACTGACGTTTACTACTGATGGTCTACCAAATTTCACTGAAGGTATAAAGAGAATATATCATATCACCTTCGTTCACTGACGATGAACTACCAACGTTCACTGAGGGTAGCAAAAAGATAACAAACACCGACGTTCACTGCCGATGGTATACCAACTTTCACTGAAGGTAGAAAGAGAATATATCATATCACCGCCGTTCAATGACGATGAGCTACCAACGTTTACTGAGGGTAGCAAAAAGATAACAAACACCGACGTTCATTGTCGATGGTCTACCAACTTTCACTGAAGGTAGAAAGAGAATATATCATATCACCGCTGTTCACTAACAATGAACTACCAACGTTCATTGAGGGTAGCAAAAAGAGATGACTTTTTGGGAAGGAGGTATCACTTCCTGAGGAGATGCCATGATACTCTTGCTGAGGGGATAAAGTCTTCTTGTGCAAAATAAATGCACCAACCAAAACTTGGGGTTTTCAGCAATCCAAAGTGAATAGCATTGTCGGGGAACCACAGATCCAAACCAGAAATAAACTGGAATGAAACAGTCAACCAGAATTCATTCTTTGAGAAATAAACTCAAGAAGGAAAACCAAACTTATCCAAACAAGGAGTAGTATTGGGAGGCTTAAAGAAAAAATCTTCTATGAGGGATAACTCAGTAGGGAAATTTAAAGAATATACGTTTTCTGCTTAAGTCCAATACTCTATTGAAAAGAGGGAAACGTAACTCTGCAAAACAGGGTAATATGTCAACAAAAATATTATTAAATATCAATGAACAATGATATGCTAATTTTAGTTATGCATGGTGTATGTATGAATGTATGAGTGCTATCGTGTGTATGCTGACAAAACAGATACACAATCATTGGGAACAAACAAGCAAAACCACCTCAGGCACTAACAACACTTGGCTAAACTTCATCCAAGATGACCATTCCAAGAAAGGTAAAGGCCAACTGAGGAAACAAAACCTACTGCCTGCTTTAAATTTATTACGGAGAAACATAACCCGGAGGTAGACAAATCAAAGTGATGAAATAAATGGATACTGGGATAGAACATCCTTCTTCAGGCTTCATCGGGGAAACCATTGTTTTTTTCAAAAGTAACATGCCTACTGGAGATTGCAAGACCAGTCTCAAATAAAGCAGACTGACACCGAAACATCCAAACTTCGTTGGGGAATTCAAGCCTACTTCACTGGAGAAAAATGTGGATTCAAACTTCTCATGATGAAAACTCAGAAAAGAGGAGAAATGAATCCAAACTTGAGCGAGGATACCGGAATCATGAACCCAATACGGTGAAAACAACTCGAGTAGACCTTCTCGAGGGGAACAAAAGCTTCTCAAAACAACTGGAGTTTGTCCATTCCTGGGATCACCATTTTTGTTGTCATTGCTTCATCACAACTCTCAAAGTAAAAGTAAATTGTAAACATCTTTTTTTTCAAAAATCAATTTTGTTATTTAATCTCTTTGCTTTGAAATTTATTATCAGTAATAAATGGAGTCTTTGCAAGCTAAATAAAATAAGAAACACAAAGAATTGGGTAAAAGCTCGAATTTCATTAATAGAATGGTAGTCTGCGAATGGCGAGACTCCATAGATGATTACAAAGTTTGAGAAATGGTAATACATAATGGAAAAGATACATTGAGATACAATGACCACTATCCCCCCTAACAACTTTTGAAATCCTGAGCAGCAGCTTTTGTTGAAGTATGGTGAGGATCCGAGAAGATTGTTGCTTCAACGATCAAGTCTTGTCTGACATAGTTACTTGCCAAGAAAATCCCTAACTTTTGCCTAAGTTGCCCTTGCGGGTTTTCAACTTAGAGGGAAATTTATTCTATTTATGTCTCTAATTTTTGCCTATACCGCCCTTTCGGGTTTTCGACCTACCGAGACGCTCCTTTTTTTCCTAAGCCGCCATTTCGGGTTTTCAAATTAGCGAGCTGCTCTTTTATTTCTTTAGGCAAAGTATTTCTTGACTGCGTCAGTGTTCATGGGATGTGGGAACTCCTCGCCATCCATAGTTTCAAGAATTAATGCACCGCCAGAGAAGGCTTTCTTGACAACATATGGGCCTTCGAAGTTGGGAGTCCACTTGCCCCTAGAATCGATGTTGAAAGACATGATCTTCCTGAGCACGAGGTCGTCTTCTCTGAGTTCACGAGGTTTGACATTTTTATCAAAAGCTTTCTTCATTATTTTTTGATATAACTGGCCATGACAGAAGGTTGTCATTCTCTTCTCCTCAATCAATTTCAATTGGTCAAACATGTTATGGACCCATTCAGCCTCCGTCAACTTAGTTTCCATTATCACACGCAACGAGGGAATCTCTACCTCGACTGGGAGTACAGCTTCCATTCCATACACTAAGGAAAACGGGGTTGCTCCTGTTGAAGTGCGGACAGATGTTCGATATCCATTTAGAGCAAAAGGGAGCATTTCATGCCAATCCTTATAAGTAATAACCATTTTTTGGATAATTCTCTTGATATTCTTATTAGCAACTTCAACAGCCCCATTCATTTTTGGCCTGTATGGAGATGAATTGTGATGGACAATCTTGAATTCTTCACACAGTTCTGTCATCATCTTGTTGTTCAAATTCGATTCATTGTCAGTGATGATTCTACTCGGCACACCATACCGGCATATAAGATTATTCTTGATGAAACGTACAACCACCTATTTAGTAACATTGGCATATGAAGTAGCCCCCACCCATTTGGTGAAGTAATCAATTACTACCAAGATAAAATGGTACACATTCGAAGCTTTGGGTTTTATCATCCCAATCATGTTAATACCCCACATAGAGAAAGGCCACGGGGAGGAAATCACATTGAGGAGTGTCGGAGGCACATGGACCTTGTTTGCGTAAATCTGGCATTTATGGCACTTCTTTGAAAATTTGTAACAGTCAGATTCCATTGTCAACCAATAATAACCTGCCCTTAGCATCTTTTTAGCCATCGAATGTCCATTGGCATGAGTGCCAAATGAACCTTCATGAATCTCATGCATCAACATGCCTGCTCCGTGTTTATCCACGCATTTGAGCAAGACCATGTCATAATTTCTCTTGTATAACACATTTTCACTGAAGAAGAAACTTCCTGCCAATCTTCTCAATGTTTTTCTATCTTTCTTCGACACATCAATCAGGTATTCCCGAGTTTGAAGAAAATGCTTGATATCATAATACCAAGGTTTTTCATCTGCTACCTCCTCTGTTGTAAACAAATTAGCGGGCCTATCCAGCCGTCGAACCATAATTCGGGGTATATCATTCCAAGTATTCACTTGGTACATAGAAGCCAGAGTTTCCAGAGCATCCGCCATTTGATTTTCATCTCTAGGGATGTGATGGAATTCAACTTTATTGAAGAATGGTAATAATCTTCTAGCATAATCTTTGTAAGGGATCAAGCCAGGGTGACGAGTATCCCATTCTCCTTTAATCTGATTTATTACCAAATCTGAATCACCATACACATCTAGAATTTTGATTCTGAGATCAATAGCTTCCTCGAAACCCATGATGCAAGCCTCATATTCTTCCATATTATTAGTGCAATCAAATGTTAACCTTGAAGTAAAAGGAATGTGCGATCCATGAGGAGTGATAATCACAACACCAATTCCTTTACCATAAACATTCACAGCTCCATCAAATATCATACTCTAATGAGATTTAGGGTCAGGACCTTCCTCAGGTAATGGTTGATCACAATCCTTCACTTTCAGGAACATCACATCCTCATCGGGGAATTCATATTCTGCAGACTGGTGATCCTCCACTGGTTGGTGAGCAAGATAATTTGCCAACACATTACTTTTAATAGCTTTTTGAGTGCGGTATTCGATATCATATTCAGATGACAACATCTGCCAGCGGGAAATTCTCCCAGTAAGAGCAGGTTTTTCAAAAATGTACTTGATTGGATCCATTTTGGAGATCAACCAAGTGGTGTGATTCAACATATACTGCCGCAAACACTTTGTCGCCCAGGCCAAAGCACATCATGTTTTTTCCAGCATGGAATACCGCAACTCATAATCAGTGAATTTTTTACTGAGATAATAAATGGTGAACTCCTTCTTCCCTGTTTCATCATGTTGTCCCAGAATACAACCCATGGATTTATCTAACACTGTCAGATACATAATCAACAGTCTTCCTTCTACGGGAGGGAGCAAGATAGGAGGTTCAAGCAGATATTCTTTAATACTTTCAAATGCCCTTTGGAAGTCATCCATCCACACACAACCTTGATCTTTCTTTAATAACTTAAAGATTGGTTCACATGTTACAGTCATGTTGTAAATGAATCTGGAAATATAATTCAAATGCCCGAGGAAACCTCTGACTTGCTTTTCAGTTCTTTGTGCTAGAATTTCTTGAATTTCTTTGACTTTATCAGGGTCAACTTTAATTCCTTTCTGGCTAACAATGAAACCCAACAACTTCCCCGATCAAACACCGAAGGTGCATTTATTTGGATTCAAGCGGAGACGATACTTCTTTAAACGTTGAAACAACTTCAACAAATCTTCTATATGCCCTTCTTCAGTCTGGGATTTGGAAATCATATCATCAACATATACTTCAATTTCCTTGTGCATCAGATCAAGGAATAGGGTTATCATAGCCCTCTGGTACGTTGCACCAGCGTTCTTCAACCCGAAAGGCATCACTCTGTAACAGAATGTTCCCCAGGGTGTGATAAACATTGTTTTTTCCATATCCTCTGGAGCCATTCTTATTTGATTATACCCGGAAAATCCATCCATGAACGAGAATACTTTGAATTTTGTTGTGATATCCACTAACATGTCGATATGCGACAATGGAAATCATCTTTTGTACTAGCTTTATTTAGATCTCTATAATCTACGCACATGCGGACTTTTCTGTCTTTTTTTGGTACTGGGACAATATTGGCAATCCATTGAGGATACACTGACATCACGAGAAAACCAGCATTAATCTGCTTTAGAACCTCCTCTTTGATCTTTACTGCCATATTTGGGTGAGTTTTTCTCAACTTTTGTTTAATTGGCAGACACTCTGGCTTCAACGGAAAACGGTGCTCGACAATATCTGTATCTAGACCAGGAATATCTTGGTAAGACCAAGAAAAGATATCCACATACTACTTCAACAACTCAATCAACTTTCTCTTTACATCGGGATGCAGCGATGCTCCAATCTTGACCTCCTTTGGATCTTCTTCTGAACCCAAATTGATCACTTCCAAAGGCTCTTTATATGGCTGAATGGTATTTTCCTCGTGCTCAAGCAACTGTGAGACCTCTTCTGGAATCTCATCATAATCTTCTTCTTCATCCCCAAACACAGGACATTCAAAGTTGGGAGAGGGTGCAGGGTCATTGTACTCAATGGGTTTTTTAGTTAATCTGCACATATGATTTATGATTGCTTTTATAAACTGACACATATAACAAGTGATTATGCAGATTGAATTTCAGTTATTATTTATTTCAAAAGGTTTTTTTTTATTACCATTTTCTAAGAAAAAGCAGAAAATAAAGACATAATTCTGGAAGCAAAGACAACTTTTATTAATGATCTTAAAAGTCACAGCAAACAGATAAGCCCCACAACATTAATACTTCCACCTTGGGCAGAGTGAAAGCTTTTCAAGAAGAAAAAAAAGATTAACAAATCAAATTACTTTGAAACATGTATGCAAGAGGGAACATTAATGGTGACCCAGTTATGATCCCTGACTCTGTGCGTCACATAATTCGGCATTTCCTGCTCTGCTTCATCCTCCTCAACAGCATTAACTCTAGAATCAGTTGGATGGAGGTAACCTCCGCTGCGGAAAACATTATGATAGCTTCTCATAGCAGACTTTGACTTCAAACTTTCTCCTTTGTTATTCTTCTAAGAGAACCCCAAGCCAGTTATGTTCTTGTTCACGGGTGGATCCACAATTCGTCCCCAGACTTCATTATGACCCTTACGCACAACCTGCTGCGTATCCTTCAGCGAGACCATGGAATACTCATTTCTCCTTATGTTGTCAATGGATAAGTCTTGGAACTGGGTTCCAACATCAGCTTCATCCGCTTCTACAATGCTGAAAGAGGATAAATGAGATATCAACAATGCCTGCTCCCCATTTATGATCACTACCTTCCCTTCACGCACAAACTTTAGCTTCTGATGTAAAGTTGAAGTGACAGCCCCTGCTTCATGTATCCACGGCCGTCCTAGAAGACAACTATAAGCAGGAATGATGTCCATGACCTGGAAGTTTATCTGGGACAAATTTGGTCCTATATGGATAAGTAAGTCCACTTCACCGATGACAGATTTTCTTTACCCATCAAATGCCTTCACAATGATGCCACTCGGGCGCATAGGCGTTCCTTGATATTTCAACTTCATGAGAGTAATCCTTGGTATAACATTCAACGTGGATCCATTATCAATTAGCACATTGGATAGTGAATCATTCTTGCAGTTCATAGAGATGTGGAGGGCCACGTTGTGATTCCTCCCTTCATCTGGAAATTCATCATCGCAGAAACTCAAGTTATTACATGACATAATGTTTACTATTATGCTGCTGAATTGATCTATTGGCATATCACTCTCCACAAAAGCTTGGTCCAGTACCCTCATCAAGGATTCTCTATGAGCAGAGGATTTCATCAATAAAGCTAAGATAGATATTTTTGAAGGAGTATGCAGTAGCTGATCTACAATTTTGTAGTCGCTCATCTTAATTATCTTCAAAATATCATCCACTTCTTTCTCTAACGTAGCTCCACTAGTCTCTCTTGTAGCCTTCTTAGGTTCATTATTCTCAGTAATTTTCTTTCCAGTAGCAACATCTCTCCGAACAACCGATGCAAACACACAACCGCTACGAGTCACCCTGCTATTTTCAGCTATATTTCCAATATACGAAATTGGCTGGTTGGGAACTTCCACTCCATCTTCTAAGATTGTAGCGTTGTATTTGTAAGGCACAGCCTTATCTGATTTGTAGGGGATAGGACCTGGTAAACTAATCACCAATGGGGTAACAGCTGGCTTGCTATGATACTCCACTTCAAAATGGGCGGGTGCACCAAAACAAGGCACGATGACATTTACCCTTTCTTCAACACAATCAGTCATCAATAAGTCATTTCTATAAAATAAATCTTCGTCTGAAGAGAAATACTCATCTGCGGAGGCATACTCTTCATCTGACTCTTCTTCCGTTAAACAAACCTCAACCATATCAACCTCATGATAATCATCCCTCTGACCCATAATATTGATAGTTCCATTGTCTAACAACAAATGAACACCCTTCTTCACGATTGAACATCCTCGAGGATCTCGACAGCAAACTAGGCAAGATCTATATTGGTGTCCCACCTGACCAGCCGTATGGTAGAAGGTAGCATGCAACTGCATGAGCTCCTCATTCATATCCTCCACATCAAAAATTCTGAATTCACCAGGACATCCGGAAACCATGTTCACTTCCTCTTCATACTCTGCCCTAGGCCTGATGTGATCGGTGGATCTGAAACTGACTGTTTAACGCTGGATGATCACACCAGTTGACAAACCCAGATCTCCGAAATCCAGCCCAGGTACCTGTTGAATCTCCATAGCCTTCAACCTATCCTCCAGTTGCTTGTATTTGTCGTCTACAGGAGGGTACTGCTCTTCATCAAAATCAGTCTCGTTGTCAGAGACTACCGGACTAGGAACCCTTGCTTCTGCCTGAGAAGGACTCTTGCCAACAGAAGAACCAGCCTCTTCATGCTGCAGAGTATTACCAAACCTTCGGCCTGAGTTGAACAGAACGGTTCTTCTCTTCTTCTTCTTCTCCTTCTTCAGGAGCATAGCTTTTAGTTCTTCTTGGCCTTGAGCCAGACCCTTGATTAATTCCTGGAATTGTGCATTCTGCACCTGAAGATCCTTGATTGATGTCTCAGTTGATGAAGATTCGTGATTCATGATGCTGAAATAAACAGCGAAGAACTGTAAGCAACCTGAAAAGGGAAAAACCTGCTATGCACATGATGTATGAAATGCGTATGATTTATGTTTTCAAAGACAATCGGGAATCAACTTCGTAAACAAAAAGGAACACACTTCATTAAATTCAACTTTGAAACTGAAATTATTCAACAGGTTGCCTTTAGGCGTTGCATGAAAGGAAATACTGGAAAGGAAATAAAACTGTAAAAGCACATCTGGGGCTCCTTATTGATCCCATGGTCTCCTCTTCTCAGTACGGATGTAGGCATTCAGAGCTCTCTCATTCTCCAACTGCTTTGTCAGCTTCTGGATCTTTGATTCCTGCTCGTTGAACTTTTCCCGATAAGAATCCCGCTCTTCTCGCAGTTGTGACCAAGATCTCTTCAATGTCTCATAATCAGTAGGCATCTGAGGAGGAAGGACAGTTGGAGGAACACCATCTTTATTAGGACACTCTAGAATGACGGGTCTGACAGCTTCATACGGCATACCTAACTTCTGAGCATGGATGCGAACCCATTTGTAGTAGGCTTCCATAGGTAAAGAAGTCTTTGGCCCTAACTCTTGTGGGTCAGCTTTATGAACTTTATCCCAAGACTTGATGACCCTACAACGCAGCTCGTCACTATCCACCTGAAACTCGAAACTGATGTGAGGCACCAACATCTCATGGGGGCCTGCTCTTCTTGCTCTTCCAAACTGATGGAGTGCTAGACATGGATTGTAAGAGATCCCTCCTTGGGTACCAATCAGAGGAACATTAGGGTATTCCCCGCATCGATCAATAATAGCTATCTCATCCAAACCTCTGCAAGTCCAAATGATGTCTTTATCGGTGAGAGACATTAACCTGTGAGCCCAACCTCTTCCTTCTTGATTCTTCAGTACGAACTTAGGGAGGTGCGAAATAAACCACCTCACCAACAAAGGGATACAACACCATAGGGTTCCTCGTCTTCGGGTAGTACGGGCATGAAGTTGTTGCAAGATGTCACCCAAGAGAGTAGGCACAGGATTCTGAGACATAAAGATCCTTATGGCAGTGACATTGATGAAGTTGTCAGGATTAGGAAACAGGACTAACCCATAGATTAGGAGAGCCAGGATGTCTTCATATGCCCTAAAGTCCAGGTCATTCCAGAAATTGTTAGCTTTACCAATCAGAAACTTGGCCAAGAAACCCTTAACTCCGCTTCTAGTCACCCAGTTGTCTGTTACCTCTTGATGGGTCAAAGGAAGAGCTGCAGCAACATCCTCAAGCCTGAGGGTCTTTTCCCAACCGGTAAAGGGAGTCTGATCCAAGATAGGGATACCAAGCAAATCAGAGAACTCTTCCAGGGTAGGGACCAGCTGGAAGTCTTGAAAGGTGAAGCACTGGTACAGAGGGTCATAGAACTGGGTCAGAACACTCATCAACTGTTGATCCCGCTTTGCAGTGACTAAACTGAGAAGAGAACCATGCCTCTGAATGAAGGAAGTGGTATTTGAAATTCTGCTAACCAACTCATCAAGCAACTCAGGTGAACGAACAAAGTTGAACCGGATAGTATTCCTTCGCACAGGCATCATAATGTCCTACAAAACAGAGCAAAGGTGAAACCCTCTTGTCTTTGAAATGGTCAGTCCTTATGCAGGATGCATGCAATGCTCATGATGCTATGATGTTATGATAAAGCACACCACAAATAGATACAAAGGCAAACATGGTAAGGCACACAAGTCACACAAGGTAAGCCCCTAAAGTTTAGGCCAGCATGAGGTCTAGGTACTGCCCTCTTTCAGTTTGTTGGTTCATACCTGTCCTAATCAAAAGTAACCGGGTTCTTAGAGGATCCCAATATCATTGACTACCCTCAATCGGTCATAACTCCAACATCGCAATCTTTTCTTGCGGCCGGAACCATCACGAGAGTTTAGCCTCAATGGGCGTAGCATACTGCTACAATTCTAAAGGCCAAGTTGTGTCAATTAAGGTTCTAAGGTTGTTGGTGCTTAATGACTCCTTAGAAGACCCATATTCTCCTCGTTGCGACATAAGGGATATCGGTACAGACCAAGGCGCCACACCAACGTAGCCACTGTTTCACCCGTGTCGGTCTACGCCGGATAGGTCCCTCACAGCTTATGCTACCTAAACAGGGTATCCCCAGATCCGGGTTAGGATCTATGTAACTCCGATGCAACCCACAATAGTAAAGCAAGCAAATCAATACAATTGAAAACACAGTTATGAACTAGCCCTAAGGTACACCTCACTTTAAGTTTAAGACTCCCCACCAGAGTCGCCAGTTCTGTGATCGGTGGATCTGGAACTGACTGTTTAACGCTGGTTCGCGAAATGTCGCGGAAGCAAGAGTCGCCACCGTCTTTTATTTTCTCCAAATGGAAAGGACAAAAGCACAGAAAAATTCCTTAAAGAGATTGCTCTCGGTTCGGGAGGTAGATTATAGAAAGGGAAGGTGTTAGCACCCTTTCTATCCATGGTTATCCATGGGCTCTTAGATACTTGCTCATTTGTGTTTTCAAAATGGTTTGTTTGCTTTTCAACTGTGGGTTTAAAAAGTTTCTTTGAAAATTCCAATTCGACTCTTGTATCGGTCCTCAAGAGTGTTTGAAAAAATGCTTTCGAAAGCTTTTTGAAAATGTGTTGGTGTGAAAAGTATTTTTGATTTGTTTTTGAAATTAGAGCAAGTATCTACGAGTCGTCTACCTACCCTAAGGAATTCGTCTGTGTAAATGTCCTTTAAGTAGTGCCATCCCACCATTGAGAGGTAGGTAGCACCACCGTTGGAGGTGTTCGGGTTAATTCGAGGTTCGGGACATGGTGATCACCAGAGCAATGGGAAGACACCTTAGAAGCTACCCTCATGCCAGGTTCCCAGATCATGAGGACTTACTAAGACATCCTCTACTCGACGATCACCTTTCGAGGCAAGGCAACAGTGAGGCGTACCCTAGGGGTGGTGTGTGCGATTCGTGTGTCGTTTTCATTTGCATTTATCTTGTCATGTTATTGGTGTTCTGCGCTTGTTTTTATTTAAGGCCATTCATTCTTGCATGCTTTGTTTAACAGTTAAAAGTTGCGGAAAAGTAAATCTAAAGCTATTACAAATGGCGCGGGTCCACATCGCCAAAATTAACCAGGACCCGATTTGACAGAAAAATAAATAAATTGAAAGTATTAAAAGTGCGAGAAGTAATTACAAGGCTTCGGGAGAGGTACATAATTATTTAAATGACATAAAATAAATATGCGAAGAAATAAGAAATTAAGAACGAAACGAGGGTATTGGACCCTTTGGCAAAAATTAAAATTAATGAGGAATTAAAATTAAAATTAAAAGAAAATGTTTTTGGTATTTTTAGTATTTTAAGATTTAATAGAAAAAATTAATTATAATTAAACGCTAACCCTAATTCTATTTTATTTTAATTTATTAAGAAGATGTTAAGATCTAACCTAAATTAAACCTAATTTTTATTTACAATTTTAATTATGAAAATAAATAAAATAAATAATATTATTGTGAAAAAAGAAAAATTAAAAGGGATAAAACATTTATTAAACCTAGTTCTATATTTTTTAGATTTTTGTTTATGAAAGAAATTAAAATTAAAACCCTATTTTAAACCAATTAATTTACAAGCATTTATTTACAAGAAATATTAAAGTAAAAATATTAATTATATTTTTTATCTTTTCTGATTTTTATGATGTTTTTTTGTATTTTATAAAAAATAATTAATTAATTCAAAACAATAAAGAGAATAAAATAATAATTGAAAAAAATAAAATATAAGGAAAATTGCAAACCAGGGGGGTATCAGTCCCCAGATGGGAGGTTTTAATCAACAATTTGAGCCCAACTTTGCAAGGCCTGGTTGACTTTTGCGCAAGCGTGTGGGATGGTTGACTAGGACTTAGCGTGTTCTCCAACTCTCAGCCTTTAGATTGATCTCAAGATGGACGTGGACGGTTGATTAAGAAGGTGTATGATGCGCCTTGAACGTTAGTACTGCATGGGAAGATAATTGGAAAAATAATATGGACAATATTGAAGACCTGGGGTTCGAACCCAGGTCATGTGTATTACCAGCACCATCGCCTGCCACTAGACCAATTCAACGCGTTTGATATATAAATAACAAATAAATAATATAAAAGGAAACAAAGGAGTTAGTGGATTCTGCGCGCGAATTTCAAACTGACCAACCAATGCACGCCACGAATTCATCTTCTTCATCATCCCTGAAATACAAAAACAAAAGCAACGGTTTTCTATGCGTTTCATTAGGCCGGCTATGGGAAAATAGCGATTAGGCCTGTGTCATTCAGAAATTTGGCGCGATGGTTGGTTCTTGTTCGTCCAAGCGCAGTGATTCGAATGATGGTGGTCACAAGCCTTAATTTTTCCTTGGTCAAAAAACCCTAATCTGAAGCTCTGCAAACCCTAAGAATCAATCATGGCATATTTGTATATAACGCATAAAAACGCAATTAAATCACATGGCAAGCATCAGAATGCATCATTGAATAAGAATACATAAACTAAATGTCATGGAAATGCCTTAAAATCAAGATACGAGTATGCAATTTTATGAGAAAATTTTGGATTCTGTACAGCGATTCTTGAGGTTTGGGTGACTGTTTTTGATTGAGACACGTTCAATGGACCTTGTGGAGGCTAATGGGAGAAGTCTTGAGACCTGAATCGCCTTGCAAAGGTGTTTTCAGAATTTGAGTTTCTTGATAAAAATTCAAGTTTGTCAATGGCCTTTGAGCGCAGCTTTTTGTTGTCTTTGCATTAGGGTTGTGATTATGCTTATGTAGTGAGTGTATTAGGTCAAAAAAACTCAATCAAATCCATTGCATTCATTGATTTTGAAATTTGATTTTCTAAGGATCTTTTCATATCTTTTTCCATGTGTTCTTTGTTCTCAATCATGACCAATCAACCCAAATCTTTCCATAATTGTACAAGCACGAAATCTTGAGTCTAAAACATGTGCAAAAAGATTTGTTAGGTTACATTAAGTATTTTTCATATATTTAAATGATTTAAATGAATTAATATAAATAAAAATTCAAATAAATAAATAAAAAATGAGAAAATACTTCCCTTTGGGCCAAGTGGTCGTGCACATGTTTGGAATGATGAATCATGGAAGAAAAATGGGCCCATTAGCAATTTTAGGTTATTTGAATCAATGTTGACTTTTCAAAACATCCAAAAATTTCCCAACTTCCACAAGGCATAACTTGCTCAATTTTTAAGATTTTCTCATGTTCTTGGACATTTTGGAAAGGTCTTTGAGTCCTCTAACCAATGTCTTTGGTCCCATGTCATTTTGATTTACCAATCTCAAGTTATGGCCTTTGACTTAAAGTCCCTTTTTGTTGACTTTTGAAAATGACCTATAATGTTGAAATTGATAACTTTTTGTGAGAGCATTTATTGGACTTTAAGTATGAAGATGAGTTGTAGGAAATGTCTTTCTCTTCAAAATGAGCTTTGGATGAAATTTTTCTGATAATCCATGTGAAAGTTATGCCCTGGTCAATTTCAGTTGACTTTTTCAGCTGTCCAAATAAGGAAACTTTTGCATCTTGATGATTTCTGAGCCAAATTTTGAGAATCATGATCAAGCATTGATAAAATGATGTTTGTGGCTTCAAAATGATATGTTGACCAAAAATTTGAACTTTTGATTGTCAAATGACCATTTTGCCCCTACAGTTGACTGTAGTGCAATCTAGGGTTTTGACTGTGCAATTTTGAGCTGAATGCCTTGAAACTTGATATGAGGATACTTGACCATATTTGTAGGCATATAGGACTTGATTGGACCTTTGAAAACTTCATTTTCTTGATCATAACACAAACCCTAGTTTTGACTGTATAGGAGACCTTTGCACTGTGCCACCCTTGGGGAATTTTGAAGCTTGACTTGGAAATTTCTCGGAAAATATGGGAGGGCAAATTTTGGGGTACAACAGTTGCCCCTGTTCAATCTTCTTAGACCTGAGGATGCAGATTGGCTGACGTGCCTTTTGTAATCCGAAGGTAGAAGATGATTGAACACTAGAGTGCCCAGAAATTTGCGCTCACGTAGTAGTGTGATGGTGGAATGGGCTTACAGATGCCATTTGGAGATTGATGAATAGGATGATGGGCTTATAGATTCCATCTGGATGTCGATCGCATAGGAGATTCCTTAGCGAGAACCTGCATACCTGCAAAAGAAACAATGAATACCTGACACGTTGCAGGAGCTGATTTCAGATGCTTGGCATAGATATGTCCTGACTAGTTACAGGAGCTGAGTCTGGAGCTTCAAAAGATGATGAATGAACCAGGGATGGTTACTACCTTAGCATGAACGGTAAGAGACCCTTGGGCGACTTTAACTTCAACAACGCTCGTTGAGAAAAATCTTAGTGGGAATTACCATCTTTGCAGTATCGGGAAGAAAACCATAGGCAATTATAATCTGAAAAGGAATTATCACCTCACTCACCGTCGGAGAGGGGACCATAGGAGATTATCACCTCACTCACCGTCGGAGAGGGAAACATCTGAAAAGGAATTACCACCTCACTCACCGTCGGAGAGGGTACCATAGGAGATTATCACCTCACTCACCGTCGGAGAGGGAAACATCTGAAAAGGAATTACCACCTCACTCACCGTCGGAGAGGGGACCATAGGAGACTATCACCTCACACTCACCGTCGGAGAGGGAAACATCTGAAAAGGAATTACCACCTCACTCACCGTTGGAGAGGGAACCATAGGAGACTATCACCTCACTCACCGTCGGAGAGGGAAACATCTGAAAAGGACTTACCACCTCACTCACCGTCGGAGAGGGGACCATAGGAGACTATCACCTCACACTCACCGTCGGAGAGGGAAACATCTGAAAATGACTTACCACCTCACTCACCGTTGGAGAGGGGACCATAGGAGACTATCACCTCACTCACCGTCGGAGAGGGAAACATCTGAAAAGGACTTACCACCTCACTCACCGTTGGAGAGGGAACCGTAGGAGACTATCACCTCACTCACCGTCGGAGAGGGAAACATCTGAAAAGGAATTACCACCTCACTCACCGTCGGAGAGGGGACCATAGGAGACTATCACCTCACTCACCGTCGGAGAGGGAAACATCTGAAAAGGGCTTATCACCTCACTCACCGTCGGAGAGGGAACCGTTTGAAAAGGAATGATCGCCTCACTCACCGTCGGAGAGGGAACCGTAGGAGATAACTTCTACTGAGTCTTCATCAGAAAAATCTGTTGGGAGTCGATTTAGCTGGACTAGAGAAGGCTTTGAAATATGTTTGAGAATTTTAACTGCATCTTTCCTGAAAGGTAAAGGTCAGTCATATGCAATGCATGATATGGGTCAAGCAATGATGTTCTCAACATAAATGAGATTTGTATGATATGATGCGTCTATGCATGCTATAATGATGTATGTAATGTTTTATGTATGTTTTTGTCTAGGAAGTTAAATCCTTGACGGGTGCCGGGAAGTCATATCCTGGGCTGATGTTGAAGAATAGATTTTGCTTCCGCTGGGGATGATGACTGCAAAAATACCGGTAGGAGAAGATGGCTCCGTTGCGGAATAAACTTGGCAAATGGAAGATTCTGCGGGGAGAAAAGATACTCTAGCGACCATGCTGGGAAGCAATACTCTGTGGGAAGAGGGATGCCTTGCTGAGTGTAGATAATAATTTGCTGGGGATACCCTTGTTGTATAGGAAGTGTTGATGGACTTCGCTGGGGTAAGAAGACTTTGTCGACGACGCTCTTTCCGCGGCTTTTGGCTGAGGATAACCCAGTTATATCCTGTTAAGGAAATAACTCTTTAAATCAAGCCAGACGACGCGTTCGTGCTCTGCGAGGGGATAAGCTTCCAGAATTTACTGGGGATAAGCTTACTGCTTGGGGAGATGGATTCCAACTTTCCTGGGGAATTGGATTGGACTGGACTCTTGGGGAAGTTTTGATATGCTGGGGAAGTGATTCCTTTGAATGTTGATATACCGCCGGGGAACAATATTTAGACCAAGACTGCCAGGGATGCTTGTTAAGAATATACGTATTGCTGGGGAAGTATTGAGATCTATGGGAGGATACTCAATTTCCTTAAGATTTGATGATTCTGCTTGGAGGGAGTGCACTGACTTGCTTACTCTCTGGGGAATTAAGATGTACTGGTCGTATTCTTTAGCTGAACCTACCTTGGTACCTTGGAGGATAGAACAATTGGATTGTTTAGACAACTCTTTATTGCCCCTGTTTCTAGTGTCACCTGCAATTAATTCCTTTGTTTCGTATGCAAATATTCATGAGTTAGCAAATTATTGTCAATGCATATATCACAAATTGAACCTTGGACGTTCTTCGCAAAACAAAACAGAAAAAGAAAACACTTGGCACGTTTAACTGAAAATATATTTGTATTGATTTTGAATGGCCTGTAAATAGGCGTTTTGTGTACAAGAGGCTGACGTCCTAGTAAGAGGAACGCCGCTGAACAAAAGAGTTTATACAAGTTTTGTACAAAAGAAAATAAAACAGCTGTGTGAAATATGAATGATCCCACTGGGTTTCAACTCTGCTATTGCCTTTATAACTCCGAGCGTCTCATCACTTGATGACCTTGGTTGAAGGTGAAGCTGACTGATCGATGCCGTCTGAACTTGATGTAGATACCGGATTCTGGATGCAAAGTGATCAATGAGACATAGTATTACGCTTTATCCCTAATTTTTGCCTGGACCGCCCTTTCGGGTTTTCAGTCCACCGGGATACCCATTTTTGCCCAAGCCGCTTTTTCAGGTTTTCGACTTGCCGGGTGTACAGATTTTTTTTTTATTTTCATCCCTTCATTTTGCCCGAACCCTTTTGGTTCGCCGGGAAGCCCTAATTTTTGCCTAGGCATGTCAGCCTAGCGGGTCTTTTTTCATGCGTAGTATTTTTTTACTATGTCTGCATTGGCGGGGTGTGGAAGGTCGTCACCATCCATATTGGTTAGAATCATGGCTCCTCCTGAGAACACATGCTTAACCACAAATGGCCCTTCGTATGTAGGGGTCCATTTGCCCCTTGGATCACTCTGAGGAAGGATGATTCTCTTGATTACCAGATCCCCAACTTGATATTCCTGTGGTCTGACCTTTTTGTTAAATGCCCTGATCATCCGTTTCTGATACGTCTGACCATGACAAATAGCAGCAAGTCTCTTTTCATCAATGAGGTTGAGCTGATCAAGTCGTGTCTGGATCCAATCATCTTCGTTCAGATTTGCATCCTTCATTATCCGGAGAGAGGGTATTTGTACTTTGATTGGCAAGACTGCCTCCATGCCATAAACCAGAGAGAAAGGAGTTGCCCCGGTTGACGTCCTAGCTGAGGTACGGTACCCGTGTAGAGCGAACGGTAACATCTCGTGCCAATCTTTGTAAGTCACTGTCATTTTCTGCACGATTTTCTTGATGTTCTTATTTGCTGCTTCTACAGCCCCATTCATCTTCGGTCTGTAAGGAGAAGAATTGTGGTGCTGTATCTTGAACTGCTCGCAGAGCTCAGCGATCATCTTGTTGTTCAGATTGGTACCGTTGTCTGTAATAATCCGCTCAGGGACGCCGTACCGACAGATCAGGTTATGCCGAATGAACCGTGCCACCACAGTCTTGGTTACCGTGGCATAGGATGCTGCCTCAACCCACTTTGTAAAATAATCAATCGCCACTAGGATGAAGCGATGTCCATTGGATGCCGTAGGTTTAATCTCACCAATCATGTCTATGCCCCACATTGCAAACGGCCACGGCGCAGTCAGAACATTCAGTGGAACCGGAGGAACATGCACCTTGTCTGCATAAATCTGGCACTTGTGGCATGTCCTGGAATGTTGGTAACAGTCAGCTTCCATTGTAGACCAGTAGTACCCTTCCCGTAGGATCTTCTTAGCCATTGTATGTCCACTGGAATGTGTACCGAAGGTCCCTTCATGTAGCTCTTCCATGATTCTTTCTGCTTCAGTCTTATCCACACAACGCAGTAAGGTTGAATCATGGTTTCGCTTATATAAGATGTCGTTGCTAAGGAAGAACTTTGCTGCGAACCTCCTCAGGAATTTCTTATCATTGACAGATGCACCTTCAGGGTATTCCTGAGCTTCTAGATATCTCTTCACCTCATGGTACCAAGGCTTCTCAGTCACCAACTCAGTCTCGAGATCGCAACAATATGCCGGTTCGTCCAGTTTCTAGATGATGATCCGGGGAGCCTCATTATCCCATTTGACCTTGAACATAGAAGACATTGTAGCTAACGCGTCCGCTAACTGATTCTCTTCTCTTGGAAAGTGTTCAAAGGTTATCTCTGTAAAGTGGGGAATCAGGGTCAACACACATTCTCTATAAGGAATCAGGTTTGGATGTTTCGTATCCCACTCTCCTTTTATCTGATTGATCACAAGAGCGGAATCTCCGAAGACACTCAGAAACTTGATCCTTAAGTCGATCGCAGCTTGGAGACCCATGATGCACGCCTCATACTCTGCCATATTGTTGGTACAGTTGAAACATAGCCGGGCAGTGAGTGGAGTATGAGTACCTTGAGGAGATATGATGATGGCGCCGATACCGTTACCCAAAGCATTGGAAGCTCCGTCAAAGTGCATAGACCATCGGGATCCTGGTTCAGGTCCTTTATCCGGTCCAGGCACTTCACAATCTGTTACTATCATGACGCTTTCATCCGGAAACTCGAAGTTCATTGACTGATAGTCATCTACAGCTTGATGTGCCAGGTGGTCTGCCAATACACTTCCCTTGATGGCTTTCTGGGTCGTGTACTGGATGTCGTATTCCGTCAAGATCATCTGCCATCTTGCAATTCTCCCGGACAGAGCAGGCTTTTTGAATATGTACTTTATAGGATCCATCTTTGAGATCAACAAGGTAGTGTGAGTCAGCATATACTGTCTCAGCCGGCGAGCAGCCCATACCAAAGCGCAGCAAGTTTTCTCAAGCAGTGAGTATCGGGTCTCACAGTCGGTAAACTTTTTGCTAAGGTAATAAATGGCATGCTCTTTTCGGCCAGACTCGTCATGCTGCCCCAGCACACACCCCATTGAGTTGTCAAGCACTGTCAGATATAGTATCAGAGGTCTCCCTTCAACCGGTGGCATAAGGATAGGTGGTTCTTGGAGATACTCTTTGATTCTGTCAAAAGCAGCCTGACATTCATCGTTCCAACGTACTACCTGATCTTTCTTCAGCAGCTTGAAGATTGGCTCACAGGTAGCAGTCAGATGCGAGATGAAGCATCAATGTAATTCAGGCGTCCTAAAAAGCCTCTGACTTCCTTCTCTGTCTTAGGAACTGGCATCTCTTGAATAGCTTTGACCTTAGCAGGGTCCACTTGAATTCCCTTGTCACTTACCACGAAGCCTAGCAACTTCCCAGATCTTACCCCGAAGGTGCATTTGTTCGGGTTCAATCTCAGCTTGTATAGTTTCAACCGGTCAAACAACTTCTGCAGATGATCTAGGTGCTCTTCCTCAGTCTGGGACCTAGCGATCATGTCGTCAACATATACTTCTATTTCATGATGGATCATGAAATAAAGCGACCATGGCACGTTGGTAGGTTGCCCCAGCGTTCTTTAATCCAAATGGCATGACCTTGTAACAGAAGGTGCCCCACTGTGTAACAAATGTAGTCTTTTCCATGTCTTCAGGTGCCATCTTAATTTGATTGTATCCTGAAAAGCCATCCATGAAAGAGAACACCTTATGCTGAGCTGTATTATCAACAAGGACATCAATGTGAGGTAAGGGGAAGTCATCTTTAGGGCTGGCCCTGTTCAGATCCCTGTAATCGACACACATTCTGACTTTACCGTCCTTCTTAGGTACCGGCACCACGTTAGCAACCCACTGAGGGTAAGAAGTCACTGCAAGGAACCCAGCATCAAACTGTTTCATGACCTCGGCTTTAATCTTCTCAGACATCTCTGGACGCATCCGACGGACCTTTTGCTTAACTGGAGGGCAGTCTTCCTTAGTTGGCAAGTGATGGACCACAATGTCGGTATCCAACCCGGGCATGTCTTCGTAGGACCAAGCAAAGATCTCCATATAATCATGCAGCATTTGAGTCAACCGTTGCTTCACGCTGAGCTCTAGGTTGGCACCAATCTTTACCTCTTTCCTGTCTGTCTCGGTACCCAAGTTTATGATTTCCACTGGCTCTTCATGGGGTTGAATTGCCCTCTCTTCCTGAAGTAACAGTCTAGCAAGCTCGCCAGGCACTTCGCAATCATCTTCACCTTCGTCTTCGGCTAAGTTGATCGGATTTTCGAAGTCATAACTGGCAGTAGCAGAGTTGTTATCAGTGAGATCCAGAGTGGATTGGAACCTGTATGAGTGAGTGTGTGTGTAAATACAGCTGTTTTGAAATATATGTAAAGGAAAAGAAAGACAGAAAAGGAGCACAATATTTGCAATGCGAAAAAACGTCCAAGATTTTCATTCATGATATATGAAATGACAATTTGTATGCCCTCACAAATAGAACCACGGTGCCTCGGGTAAGACACCGGGCCATAGAGTTTATCATTGTTTATTACAAAATAACAAAACATAGGAATTCATTACTCAGTAACAAGAGAAACAGGGAGATTGTCTTTTGCGCTCCAATTGTTAAGTCCACCGTCGGTTGCCGGGTAGATCCAGCTATCAAACTCCGCTTCATCAACTTCCTCTTTGTCCCCAATAGCATTAACTCCATGAGCAGGCAGGGGAGCTGTCACTACATTAGGCTTCTCAGATGCCTCAAACTGTACCTCCTTAGCGTCGATGAGGTCCTGCAGCTTATTCTTTAACGCCCAACAGTCATCAGTAGAATGCCCCGGGCTATCTGAATGGTAGGCACAACGAGCATTCGGGTTGTACTTGGGGGATGCAGTATTTGGGAACTTCGGCGCCTCCCTGACAGTCACTAAATTGGTTGAGATCAACTGTGGCAGGATCTGCGACAAAGTCATGCTTAAGCGGGTGAATTCTCTCCGGGGTCTTTCAACCTTTTGAGGATTAGTTGGCCGAGGAGCGGCAGCAGGCTTAGCAATCATTACCGCACTGACAGATTGGCGGTGCTCAGATCTTCCTGATTTCCTGGAACCATATACGGCACTAGACTCCTTCTTGAATGGTTTCTTTTCCGAATTAGACGATGCACCCTTCGCAATCTTTCCAGACTTTAACCCAGCTTCAATTCTCTCTCCAGTCAAGATCAAATCAGTGAACCCAGCAGAAGAATTCCCAATGAGATGGTTGAAAAACGGCCCAGATAGGGTCCCCAAGAACATGTCTACCAACTCCCGATCAGTCAATGGTGGCTGTACCCTGCCAGCCAGGTCTCTCCACTTCTGAGCGTACTCCTTAAAACCTTCGCTTGCACCTAACGACATACCCTGAAGTTGGGTACGTGTGGGGGCAAGGTCGGCATTATATTGATACTGCTTGTAGAAAGCAGTAGCCAACTCCTCCCAGTTACGAACCTTGGTCCCATCCAGCTGATAGAACCATTCGAGATGAGTCCCTGAAAGACTCTCCTGGAAGAAGTGGATCCATAAATTCTTATCCGCAGAGTACGGCTGAATTTTCCGAACATAGGACCTCAGATGCAGCTTGGGACAAGACGCCCCGTCATACTTAGAGAAGGATGGTGCTTTGAACTTGTGAGGGATGATCACACCAGTTGACAAACCCAGATCTCCGAAATCTAGCCCAGGTACCTGTTGAATCTCCATAGCCTTCAACCTATCCTCCAGTTGCTTGTATTTGTCGTCTGCAGGAGGGTACTGCTCTTCATCAAAATCAGTCTCGTTGTCAGAGACTACCGGACTAGGAACCCTTGCTTCTGCCTGAGAAGGACTCTTGCCAACAGAAGAACCAGCCTCTTCATGCTGCAGAGTATTACCAAACCTTCGGCCTGAGTTGAACAGAACGGTTCTTCTCTTCTTCTTCTTCTCCTTCTTCAGGAGCATAGCTTTTAGTTCTTCTTGGCCTTGAGCCAGACCCTTGATTAATTCCTGGAATTGTGCATTCTGCACCTGAAGATCCTTGATTGATGTCTCAGTTGATGAAGATTCGTGATTCATGATGCTGAAATAAACAGCGAAGAACTGTAAGCAACCTGAAAAGGGAAAAACCTGCTATGCACATGATGTATGAAATGCGTATGATTTATGTTTTCAAAGACAATCGGGAATCAACTTCGTAAACAAAAAGGAACACACTTCATTAAATTCAACTTTGAAACTGAAATTATTCAACAGGTTGCCTTTAGGCGTTGCATGAAAGGAAATACTGGAAAGGAAATAAAACTGTAAAAGCACATCTGGGGCTCCTTATTGATCCCATGGTCTCCTCTTCTCAGTACGGATGTAGGCATTCAGAGCTCTCTCATTCTCCAACTGCTTTGTCAGCTTCTGGATCTTTGATTCCTGCTCGTTGAACTTTTCCCGATAAGAATCCCGCTCTTCTCGCAGTTGCGACCAAGATCTCTTCAATGTCTCATAATCAGTAGGCATCTGAGGAGGAAGGACAGTTGGAGGAACACCATCTTTATCAGGACACTCTAGAATGACGGGTCTGACAGCTTCATACGGCATACCTAACTTCTGAGCATGGATGCGAACCCATTTGTAGTAGGCTTCCATAGGTAAAGAAGTCTTTGGCCCTAACTCTTGTGGGTCAGCTTTATGAACTTTATCCCAAGACTTGATGACCCTACGACGCAGCTCGTCACTATCCACCTGAAACTCGAAACTGATGTGAGGCACCAACATCTCATGGGGGCCTGCTCTTCTTGCTCTTCCAAACTGATGGAGTGCTAGACATGGATTGTAAGAGATCCCTCCTTGGGTACCAATCAGAGGAACATTAGGGTATTCCCCGCATCGATCAATAATAGCTATCTCATCCAAACCTCTGCAAGTCCAAATGATGTCTTTATCGGTGAGAGACATTAACCTGTGAGCCCAACCTCTTCCTTCTTGATTCTTCAGTACGAACTTAGGGAGGTGCGAAATAAACCACCTCACCAACAAAGGGATACAACACCATAGGGTTCCTCGTCTTCGGGTAGTACGGGCATGAAGTTGTTGCAAGATGTCACCCAAGAGAGTAGGCACAGGATTCTGAGACATAAAGATCCTTATGGCAGTGACATTGATGAAGTTGTCAGGATTAGGAAACAGGACTAACCCATAGATTAGGAGAGCCAGGATGTCTTCATATTCCCTAAAGTCCAGGTCATTCCAGAAATTGTTAGCTTTACCAATCAGAAACTTGGCCAAGAAACCCTTAACTCCGCTTCTAGTCACCCAGTTGTCTGTTACCTCTTGATGGGTCAAAGGAAGAGCTGCAGCAACATCCTCAAGCCTGAGGGTCTTTTCCCAACCGGTAAAGGGAGTCTGATCCAAGATAGGGATACCAAGCAAATTAGAGAACTCTTCCAGGGTAGGGACCAGCTGGAAGTCTTGAAAGGTGAAGCACTGGTACAGAGGGTCATAGAACTGGGTCAGAACACTCATCAACTGTTGATCCCGCTTTGCAGTGACTAAACTGAGAAGAGAACCATGCCTCTGAATGAAGGAAGTGGTATTTGGAATTCTACTAACCAACTCATCAAGCAACTCAGGTGAACGAACAAAGTTGAACCGGATAGTATTCCTTCGCACAGGCATCATAATGTCCTACAAAACAGAGCAAAGGTGAAACCCTCTTGTCTTTGAAATGGTCAGTCCTTATACAGGATGCATGCAATGCTCATGATGCTATGATGTTATGATAAAGCACACCACAAATAGATACAAAGGCAAACATGGTAAGGCACACAAGTCACACAAGGTAAGCCCCTAAAGTTTAGGCCAGCATGAGGTCTAGGTACTGCCCTCTTTCAGTTTGTTGGTTCATACCTGTCCTAATCAAAAGTAACCGGGTTCTTAGAGGATCCCAATATCATTGACTACCCTCAATCGGTCATAACTCCAACATCGCAATCTTTTCTTGTGGCCGGAACCATCACGAGAGTTTAGCCTCAATGGGCATAGCATACTGCTACAATTCTAAAGGCCAAGTTGTGTCAATTAAGGTTCTAAGGTTGTTGGTGCTTAATGACTCCTTAGAAGACCCATATTCTCCTCGTTGCGACATAAGGGATATCGGTACAGACCAAGGCGCCACACCAACGTAGCCACTGTTTCACCCGTGTCGGTCTACGCCGGATAGGTCCCTCACAGCTTATGCTACCTAAACAGGGTATCCCCAGATCCGGGTTAGGATCTATGTAACTCCGATGCAACCCACAATAGTAAAGCAAGCAAATCAATACAATTGAAAACACAGTTATGAACTAGCCCTAAGGTACACCTCACTTTAAGTTTAAGACTCCCCAGCAGAGTCGCTAGTTCTGTGATCGGTGGATCTGGAACTGACTGTTTAACGCTGGTTCGCAAAATGTCGCGGAAGCAAGAGTCGCCACCGTCTTTTATTTTCTCCAAATGGAAAGGACAAAAGCACAGAAAAATTCCTTAAAGAGATTGCTCTCGGTTCGGGAGGTAGATTATAGAAAGGGAAGGTGTTAGCACCCTTTCTATCCATGGTTATCCATGGGCTCTTAGATACTTGCTCATTTGTGTTTTCAAAATGGTTTGTTTGCTTTTCAACTGTGGGTTTAAAAAGTTTCTTTGAAAATTCCAATTCGACTCTTGTATCGGTCCTCAAGAGTGTTTGAAAAAATGCTTTCGAAAGCTTTTTGAAAATGTGTTGGTGTGAAAAGTATTTTTGATTTGTTTTTGAAATTAGAGCAAGTATCTACGAGTCGTCTACCTACCCTAAGGAATTCGTCTGTGTAAATGTCCTTTAAGTAGTGCCATCCCACCATTGAGAGGTAGGTAGCACCACCGTTGGAGGTGTTCGGGTCAATTCGAGGTTCGGGACATGGTGATCACCAGAGCAATGGGAAGACACCTTAGAAGCTACCCTCATGCCAGGTTCCCGGATCATGAGGACTTACTAAGACATCCTCTACTCGACGATCACCTTTCGAGGCAAGGCAACAGTGAGGCGTACCCTAGGGGTGGTGTGTGCGATTCGTGTGTCGTTTTCATTTGCATTTATCTTGTCATGTTATTGGTGTTCTGCGCTTGTTTTTATTTAAGGCCATTCATTCTTGCATGCTTTGTTTAACAGTTAAAAGTTGCGGAAAAGTAAATCTAAAGCTATTACAAATGGCGCGGGTCCACATCGCCAAAATTAACCAGGACCCGATTTGACAGAAAAATAAATAAATTGAAAGTATTAAAAGTGCGAGAAGTAATTACAAGGCTTCGGGAGAGGTACATAATTATTTAAATGACATAAAATAAATATGCGAAGAAATAAGAAATTAAGAACGAAACGAGGGTATTGGACCCTTTGGCAAAAATTAAAATTAATGAGGAATTAAAATTAAAATTAAAAGAAAATGTTTTTGGTATTTTTAGTATTTTAAGATTTAATAGAAAAAATTAATTATAATTAAACGCTAACCCTAATTCTATTTTATTTTAATTTATTAAGAAGATGTTAAGATCTAACCTAAATTAAACCTAATTTTTATTACAATTTTAATTATGAAAATAAATAAAATAAATAATATTATTGTGAAAAAAGAAAAATTAAAAGGGATAAAACATTTATTAAACCTAGTTCTATATTTTTTAGATTTTTGTTTATGAAAGAAATTAAAATTAAAACCCTATTTTAAACCAATTAATTTACAAGCATTTATTTACAAGAAATATTAAAGTAAAAATATTAATTATATTTTTTATCTTTTCTGATTTTTATGATGTTTTTTTGTATTTTATAAAAAATAATTAATTAATTCAAAACAATAAAGAGAATAAAATAATAATTGAAAAAAATAAAATATAAGGAAAATTGCAAACCAGGGGGGTATCAGTCCCCAGATGGGAGGTTTTAATCAACAATTTGAGCCCAACTTTGCAAGGCCTGGTTGACTTTTGCGCAAGCGTGTGGGATGGTTGACTAGGACTTAGCGTGTTCTCCAACTCTCAGCCTTTAGATTGATCTCAAGATGGACGTGGACGGTTGATTAAGAAGGTGTATAATGCGCCTTGAACGTTAGTACTGCATGGGAAGATAATTGGAAAAATAATATGGACAATATTGAAGACCTGGGGTTCGAACCCAGGTCATGTGTATTACCAGCACCATCGCCTGCCACTAGACCAATTCAACGCGTTTGATATATAAATAACAAATAAATAATATAAAAGGAAACAAAGGAGTTAGTGGATTCTGCGCGCGAATTTCAAACTGACCAACCAATGCACGCCACGAATTCATCTTCTTCATCATCCCTGAAATACAAAAACAAAAGCAACGGTTTTCTATGCGTTTCATTAGGCCGGCTATGGGAAAATAGCGATTAGGCCTGTGTCATTCAGAAATTTGGCGCGATGGTTGGTTCTTGTTCGTCCAAGCGCAGTGATTCGAATGATGGTGGTCACAAGCCTTAATTTTTCCTTGGTCAAAAAACCCTAATCTGAAGCTCTGCAAACCCTAAGAATCAATCATGGCATATTTGTATATAACGCATAAAAACGCAATTAAATCACATGGCAAGCATCAGAATGCATCATTGAATAAGAATACATAAACTAAATGTCATGGAAATGCCTTAAAATCAAGATACGAGTATGCAATTTTATGAGAAAATTTTGGATTCTGTACAGCGATTCTTGAGGTTTGGGTGACTGTTTTTGATTGAGACACGTTCAATGGACCTTGTGGAGGCTAATGGGAGAAGTCTTGAGACCTGAATCGCCTTGCAAAGGTGTTTTCAGAATTTGAGTTTCTTGATAAAAATTCAAGTTTGTCAATGGCCTTTGAGCGCAGCTTTTTGTTGTCTTTGCATTAGGGTTGTGATTATGCTTATGTAGTGAGTGTATTAGGTCAAAAAAACTCAATCAAATCCATTGCATTCATTGATTTTGAAATTTGATTTTCTAAGGATCTTTTCATATCTTTTTCCATGTGTTCTTTGTTCTCAATCATGACCAATCAACCCAAATCTTTCCATAATTGTACAAGCACGAAATCTTGAGTCTAAAACATGTGCAAAAAGATTTGTTAGGTTACATTAAGTATTTTTCATATATTTAAATGATTTAAATGAATTAATATAAATAAAAATTCAAATAAATAAATAAAAAATGAGAAAATACTTCCCTTTGGGCCAAGTGGTCGTGCACATGTTTGGAATGATGAATCATGGAAGAAAAATGGGCCCATTAGCAATTTTAGGTTATTTGAATCAATGTTGACTTTTCAAAACATCCAAAAATTTCCCAACTTCCACAAGTCATAACTTGCTCAATTTTTAAGATTTTCTCATGTTCTTGGACATTTTGGAAAGGTCTTTGAGTCCTCTAACCAATGTCTTTGGTCCCATGTCATTTTGATTTACCAATCTCAAGTTATGGCCTTTTACTTAAAGTCCCTTTTTGTTGACTTTTGAAAATGACCTATAATGTTGAAATTGATAACTTTTTGTGAGAGCATTTATTGGACTTTAAGTATGAAGATGAGTTGTAGGAAATGTCTTTCTCTTCAAAATGAGCTTTGGATGGAATTTTTCTGATAATCCATGTGAAAGTTATGCCCTGGTCAATTTCAGTTGACTTTTTCAGCTGTCCAAATAAGGAAACTTTTGCATCTTGATGATTTCTGAGCCAAATTTTGAGAATCATGATCAAGCATTGATCAAATGATGTTTGTGGCTTCAAAATGATATGTTGACCAAAAATTTGAACTTTTGATTGTCAAATGACCATTTTGCCCCTACAGTTGACTGTAGTGCAATCTAGGGTTTTGACTGTGCAATTTTGAGCTGAATGCCTTGAAACTTGATATGAGGATACTTGACCATATTTGTAGGCATATAGGACTTGATTGGACCTTTGAAAACTTCATTTTCTTGATCATAACACAAACCCTAGTTTTGACTGTATAGGAGACCTTTGCACTGTGCCACCCTTGGGGAATTTTGAAGCTTGACTTGGAAATTTCTTGGAAAATATGGGAGGGCAAATTTTGGGGTACAACAGTTGCCCCTGTTCAATCTTCTTAGACCTGAGGATGCAGATTGGCTGACGTGCCTTTTGTAATCCGAAGGTAGAAGATGATTGAACACTAGAGTGCCCAGAAATTTGCGCTCACGTAGTAGTGTGATGGTGGAATGGGCTTACAGATGCCATTTGGAGATTGATGAATAGGATGATGGGCTTATAGATGCCATCTGGATGTCGATCGCATAGGAGATTCCTTAGCGAGAACCTGCATACCTGCAAAAGAAACAATGAATACCTGACACGTTGCAGGAGCTGATTTCAGATGCTTGGCATAGATATGTCCTGACTAGTTACAGGAGCTGAGTCTGGAGCTTCAAAAGATGATGAATGAACCAGGGATGGTTACTACCTTAGCATGAACGGTAAGAGACCCTTGGGCGACTTTAACTTCAACAACGCTCGTTGAGAAAAATCTTAGTGGGAATTACCATCTTTGCAGTATCGGGAAGAAAACCATAGGCAATTATAATCTGAAAAGGAATTATCACCTCACTCACCGTCGGAGAGGGGACCATAGGAGATTATCACCTCACTCACCGTCGGAGAGGGAAACATCTGAAAAGGAATTACCACCTCACTCACCGTCGGAGAGGGTACCATAGGAGATTATCACCTCACTCACCGTCGGAGAGGGAAACATCTGAAAAGGAATTACCACCTCACTCACCGTCGGAGAGGGGACCATAGGAGACTATCACCTCACACTCACCGTCGGAGAGGGAAACATCTGAAAAGGAATTACCACCTCACTCACCGTTGGAGAGGGAACCATAGGAGACTATCACCTCACTCACCGTCGGAGAGGGAAACATCTGAAAAGGACTTACCACCTCACTCACCGTCGGAGAGGGGACCATAGGAGACTATCACCTCACACTCACCGTCGGAGAGGGAAACATCTGAAAATGACTTACCACCTCACTCACCGTTGGAGAGGGGACCATAGGAGACTATCACCTCACTCACCGTCGGAGAGGGAAACATCTGAAAAGGACTTACCACCTCACTCACTGTTGGAGAGGAAACCGTAGGAGACTATCACCTCACTCACCGTCGGAGAGGGAAACATCTGAAAAGGAATTACCACCTCACTCACCGTCGGAGAGGGGACCATAGGAGACTATCACCTCACTCACCGTCGGAGAGGGAAACATCTGAAAAGGGCTTATCACCTCACTCACCGTCGGAGAGGGAACCGTTTGAAAAGGAATGATCGCCTCACTCACCGTCGGAGAGGGAACCGTAGGAGATAACTTCTACTGAGTCTTCATCAGAAAAATCTGTTGGGAGTCGATTTAGCTGGACTAGAGAAGGCTTTGAAATATGTTTGAGAATTTTAACTGCATCTTTCCTGAAAGGTAAAGGTCAGTCATATGCAATGCATGATATGGGTCAAGCAATGATGTTCTCAACATAAATGAGATTTGTATGATATGATGCGTCTATGCATGCTATAATGATGTATGTAATGTTTTATGTATGTTTTTGTCTAGGAAGTTAAATCCTTGACGGGTGCCGGGAAGTCATATCCTGGGCTGATGTTGAAGAATAGATTTTGCTTCCGCTGGGGATGATGACTGCAAAAATACCGGTAGGAGAAGATGGCTCCGTTGCGGAATAAACTTGGCAAATGGAAGATTCTGCGGGGAGAAAAGATACTCTAGCGACCATGCTGGGAAGCAATACTCTGTGGGAAGAGGGATGCCTTGCTGAGTGTAGATAATAATTTGCTGGGGATACCCTTGTTGTATAGGAAGTGTTGATGGACTTCGCTGGGGTAAGAAGACTTTGTCGACGACGCTCTTTCCGCGGCTTTTGGCTGAGGATAACCCAGTTATATCCTGTTAAGGAAATAACTCTTTAAATCAAGCCAGACGACGCATTCGTGCTCTGCGAGGGGATAAGCTTCCAGAATTTACTGGGGATAAGCTTACTGCTTGGGGAGATGGATTCCAACTTTCCTGGGGAATTGGATTGGACTGGACTCTTGGGGAAGTTTTGATATGCTGGGGAAGTGATTCCTTTGAATGTTGATATACCGCCGGGGAACAATATTTAGACCAAGACTGCCAGGGATGCTTGTTAAGAATATACGTATTGCTGGGGAAGTATTGAGATCTATGGGAGGATACTCAATTTCCTTAAGATTTGATGATTCTGCTTTGAGGGAGTGCACTGACTTGCTTACTCTCTGGGGAATTAAGATGTACTGGTCGTATTCTTTAGCTGAACCTACCTTGGTACCTTGGAGGATAGAACAATTGGATTGTTTAGACAACTCTTTATTGCCCCTGTTTCTAGTGTCACCTGCAATTAATTCCTTTGTTTCGTATGCAAATATTCATGAGTTAGCAAATTATTGTCAATGCATATATCACAAATTGAACCTTGGACGTTCTTCGCAAAACAAAACAGAAAAAGAAAACACTTGGCACGTTTAACTGAAAATATATTTGTATTGATTTTGAATGGCCTGTAAATAGGCGTTTTGTGTACAAGAGGCTGACGTCCTAGTAAGAGGAACGCCGCTGAACAAAAGAGTTTATACAAGTTTTGTACAAAATAAAATAAAACAGCTGTGTGAAATATGAATGATCCCACTGGGTTTCAACTCTGCTATTGCCTTTATAACTCCGAGCGTCTCATCACTTGATGACCTTGGTTGAAGGTGAAGCTGACTGATCGATGCCGTCTGAACTTGATGTAGATACCGGATTCTGGATGCAAAGTGATCAATGAGACATAGTATTACGCTTTATCCCTAATTTTTGCCTGGACCGCCCTTTCGGGTTTTCAGTCCACCGGGATACCCATTTTTGCCCAAGCCGCCTTTTCAGGTTTTCGACTTGCCGGGTGTACAGATTTTTTTTTTATTTTCATCCCTTCATTTTGCCCGAACCCTTTTGGTTCGCCGGGAAGCCCTAATTTTTGCCTAGGCATGTCAGCCTAGCGGGTCTTTTTTCATGCGTAGTATTTTTTTACTATGTCTGCATTGGCGGGGTGTGGAAGGTCGTCACCATCCATATTGGTTAGAATCATGGCTCCTCCTGAGAACACATGCTTAACCACAAATGGCCCTTCGTATGTAGGGGTCCATTTGCCCCTTGGATCACTCTGAGGAAGGATGATTCTCTTGATTACCAGATCCCCAACTTGATATTCCTGTGGTCTGACCTTTTTGTTAAATGCCCTGATCATCCGTTTCTGATACGTCTGACCATGACAAATAGCAGCAAGTCTCTTTTCATCAATGAGGTTGAGCTGATCAAGTCGTGTCTGGATCCAATCATCTTCGTTCAGATTTGCATCCTTCATTATCCGGAGAGAGGGTATTTGTACTTTGATTGGCAAGACTGCCTCCATGCCATAAACCAGAGAGAAAGGAGTTGCCCCGGTTGACGTCCTAGCTGAGGTACGGTACCCGTGTAGAGCGAACGGTAACATCTCGTGCCAATCTTTGTAAGTCACTGTCATTTTCTGCACGATTTTCTTGATGTTCTTATTTGCTGCTTCTACAGCCCCATTCATCTTCGGTCTGTAAGGAGAAGAATTGTGGTGCTGTATCTTGAACTGCTCGCAGAGCTCAGCGATCATCTTGTTGTTCAGATTGGTACCGTTGTCTGTAATAATCCGCTCAGGGACGCCGTACCGACAGATCAGGTTATGCCGAATGAACCGTGCCACCACAGTCTTGGTTACCGTGGCATAGGATGCTGCCTCAACCCACTTTGTAAAATAATCAATCGCCACTAGGATGAAGCGATGTCCATTGGATGCCGTAGGTTTAATCTCACCAATCATGTCTATGCCCCACATTGCAAACGGCCACGGCGCAGTCAGAACATTCAGTGGAACCGGAGGAACATGCACCTTGTCTGCATAAATCTGGCACTTGTGGCATGTCCTGGAATGTTGGTAACAGTCAGCTTCCATTGTAGACCAGTAGTACCCTTCCCGTAGGATCTTCTTAGCCATTGTATGTCCACTGGAATGTGTACCGAAGGTCCCTTCATGTAGCTCTTCCATGATTCTTTCTGCTTCAGTCTTATCCACACAACGCAGTAAGGTTGAATCATGGTTTCGCTTATATAAGATGTCGTTGCTAAGGAAGAACTTTGCTGCGAACCTCCTCAGGAATTTCTTATCATTGACAGATGCACCTTCAGGGTATTCCTGAGCTTCTAGATATCTCTTCACCTCATGGTACCAAGGCTTCTCAGTCACCAACTCAGTCTCGAGATCGCAACAATATGCCGGTTCGTCCAGTTTCTAGATGATGATCCGGGGAGCCTCATTATCCCATTTGACCTTGAACATAGAAGACATTGTAGCTAACGCGTCCGCTAACTGATTCTCTTCTCTTGGAAAGTGTTCAAAGGTTATCTCTGTAAAGTGGGGAATCAGGGTCAACACACATTCTCTATAAGGAATCAGGTTTGGATGTTTCGTATCCCACTCTCCTTTTATCTGATTGATCACAAGAGCGGAATCTCCGAAGACACTCAGAAACTTGATCCTTAAGTCGATCGCAGCTTGGAGACCCATGATGCACGCCTCATACTCTGCCATATTGTTGGTACAGTTGAAACATAGCCGGGCAGTGAGTGGAGTATGAGTACCTTGAGGAGATATGATGATGGCGCCGATACCGTTACCCAAAGCATTGGAAGCTCCATCAAAGTGCATAGACCATCGGGATCCTGGTTCAGGTCCTTTATCCGGTCCAGGCACTTCACAATCTGTTACTATCATGACGCTTTCATCCGGAAACTCGAAGTTCATTGACTGATAGTCATCTACAGCTTGATGTGCCAGGTGGTCTGCCAATACACTTCCCTTGATGGCTTTCTGGGTCGTGTACTGGATGTCGTATTCCGTCAAGATCATCTGCCATCTTGCAATTCTCCCGGACAGAGCAGGCTTTTTGAATATGTACTTTATAGGATCCATCTTTGAGATCAACAAGGTAGTGTGAGTCAGCATATACTGTCTCAGCCGGCGAGCAGCCCATACCAAAGCGCATCAAGTTTTCTCAAGCAGTGAGTATCGGGTCTCACAGTCGGTAAACTTTTTGCTAAGGTAATAAATGGCATGCTCTTTTCGGCCAGACTCGTCATGCTGCCCCAGCACACACCCCATTGAGTTGTCAAGCACTGTCAGATATAGTATCAGAGGTCTCCCTTCAACCGGTGGCATAAGGATAGGTGGTTCTTGGAGATACTCTTTGATTCTGTCAAAAGCAGCCTGACATTCATCGTTCCAACGTACTACCTGATCTTTCTTCAGCAGCTTGAAGATTGGCTCACAGGTAGCAGTCAGATGCGAGATGAAGCAGCAATGTAATTCAGGCGTCCTAAAAAGCCTCTGACTTCCTTCTCTGTCTTAGGAACTGGCATCTCTTGAATAGCTTTGACCTTAGCAGGGTCCACTTGAATTCCCTTGTCACTTACCACGAAGCCTAGCAACTTCCCAGATCTTACCCCGAAGGTGCATTTGTTCGGGTTCAATCTCAGCTTGTATAGTTTCAACCGGTCAAACAACTTCTGCAGATGATCTAGGTGCTCTTCCTCAGTCTGGGACCTAGCGATCATGTCGTCAACATATACTTCTATTTCATGATGGATCATGAAATAAAGCGACCATGGCACGTTGGTAGGTTGCCCCAGCGTTCTTTAATCCAAATGGCATGACCTTGTAACAGAAGGTGCCCCACTGTGTAACAAATGTAGTCTTTTCCATGTCTTCAGGTGCCATCTTAATTTGATTGTATCCTGAAAAGCCATCCATGAAAGAGAACACCTTATGCTGAGCTGTATTATCAACAAGGACATCAATGTGAGGTAAGGGGAAGTCATCTTTAGGGCTGGCCCTGTTCAGATCCCTGTAATCGACACACATTCTGACTTTACCGTCCTTCTTAGGTACCGGCACCACGTTAGCAACCCACTGAGGGTAAGAAGTCACTGCAAGGAACCCAGCATCAAACTGTTTCATGACCTCGGCTTTAATCTTCTCAGACATCTCTGGACGCATCCGACGGACCTTTTGCTTAACTGGAGGGCAGTCTTCCTTAGTTGGCAAGTGATGGACCACAATGTCGGTATCCAACCCGGGCATGTCTTCGTAGGACCAAGCAAAGATCTCCATATAATCATGCAGCATTTGAGTCAACCGTTGCTTCACGCTGAGCTCTAGGTTGGCACCAATCTTTACCTCTTTCCTGTCTGTCTCGGTACCCAAGTTTATGATTTCCACTGGCTCTTCATGGGGTTGAATTGCCCTCTCTTCCTGAAGTAACAGTCTAGCAAGCTCGCCAGGCACTTCGCAATCATCTTCACCTTCGTCTTCGGCTAAGTTGATCGGATTTTCGAAGTCATAACTGGCAGTAGCAGAGTTGTTATCAGTGAGATCCAGAGTGGATTGGAACCTGTATGAGTGAGTGTGTGTGTAAATACAGCTGTTTTGAAATATATGTAAAGGAAAAGAAAGACAGAAAAGGAGCACAATATTTGCAATGCGAAAAAACGTCCAAGATTTTCATTCATGATATATGAAATGACAATTTGTATGCCCTCACAAATAGAACCACGGTGCCTCGGGTAAGACACCGGGCCATAGAGTTTATCATTGTTTATTACAAAATAACAAAACATAGGAATTCATTACTCAGTAACAAGAGAAACAGGGAGATTGTCTTTTGCGCTCCAATTGTTAAGTCCACCGTCGGTTGCCGGGTAGATCCAGCTATCAAACTCAGCTTCATCAACTTCCTCTTTGTCCCCAATAGCATTAACTCCATGAGCAGGCAGGGGAGCTGTCACTACATTAGGCTTCTCAGATGCCTCAAACTGTACCTCCTTAGCGTCGATGAGGTCCTGCAGCTTATTCTTTAACGCCCAACAGTCATCAGTAGAATGCCCCGGGCTATCTGAATGGTAGGCACAACGAGCATTCGGGTTGTACTTGGGGGATGCAGTATTTGGGAACTTCGGCGCCTCCCTGACAGTCACTAAATTGGTTGAGATCAACTGTGGCAGGATCTGCGACAAAGTCATGCTTAAGCGGGTGAATTCTCTCCGGGGTCTTTCAACCTTTTGAGGATTAGTTGGCCGAGGAGCGGCAGCAGGCTTAGCAATCATTACCGCACTGACAGATTGGCGGTGCTCAGATCTTCCTGATTTCCTGGAACCATATACGGCACTAGACTCCTTCTTGAATGGTTTCTTTTCCGAATTAGACGATGCACCCTTCGCAATCTTTCCAGACTTTAACCCAGCTTCAATTCTCTCTCCAGTCAAGATCAAATCAGTGAACCCAGCAGAAGAATTCCGAATGAGATGGTTGAAAAACGGCCCAGATAGGGTCCCCAAGAACATGTCTACCAACTCCCGATCAGTCAATGGTGGCTGTACCCTGCCAGCCAGGTCTCTCCACTTCTGAGCGTACTCCTTAAAACCTTCGCTTGCACCTAACGACATACCCTGAAGTTGGGTACGTGTGGGGGCAAGGTCGGCATTATATTGATACTGCTTGTAGAAAGCAGTAGCCAACTCCTCCCAGTTACGAACCTTGGTCCCATCCAGCTGATAGAACCATTCGAGATGAGTCCCTGAAAGACTCTCCTGGAAGAAGTGGATCCATAAATTCTTATCCGCAGAGTACGGCTGAATTTTCCGAACATAGGACCTCAGATGCAGCTTGGGACAAGACGCCCCGTCATACTTAGAGAAGGATGGTGCTTTGAACTTGTGAGGGATGATCACACCAGTTGACAAACCCAGATCTCCGAAATCTAGCCCAGGTACCTGTTGAATCTCCATAGCCTTCAACCTATCCTCCAGTTGCTTGTATTTGTCGTCTGCAGGAGGGTACTGCTCTTCATCAAAATCAGTCTCGTTGTCAGAGACTACCGGACTAGGAACCCTTGCTTCTGCCTGAGAAGGACTCTTGCCAACAGAAGAACCAGCCTCTTCATGCTGCAGAGTATTACAAAACCTTCGGCCTGAGTTGAACAGAACGGTTCTTCTCTTCTTCTTCTTCTCCTTCTTCAGGAGCATAGCTTTTAGTTCTTCTTGGCCTTGAGCCAGACCCTTGATTAATTCCTGGAATTGTGCATTCTGCACCTGAAGATCCTTGATTGATGTCTCAGTTGATGAAGATTCGTGATTCATGATGCTGAAATAAACAGCGAAGAACTGTAAGCAACCTGAAAAGGGAAAAACCTGCTATGCACATGATGTATGAAATGCGTATGATTTATGTTTTCAAAGACAATCGGGAATCAACTTCGTAAACAAAAAGGAACACACTTCATTAAATTCAACTTTGAAACTGAAATTATTCAACAGGTTGCCTTTAGGCGTTGCATGAAAGGAAATACTGGAAAGGAAATAAAACTGTAAAAGCACATCTGGGGCTCCTTATTGATCCCATGGTCTCCTCTTCTCAGTACGGATGTAGGCATTCAGAGCTCTCTCATTCTCCAACTGCTTTGTCAGCTTCTGGATCTTTGATTCCTGCTCGTTGAACTTTTCCCGATAAGAATCCCGCTCTTCTCGCAGTTGCGACCAAGATCTCTTCAATGTCTCATAATCAGTAGGCATCTGAGGAGGAAGGACAGTTGGAGGAACACCATCTTTATCAGGACACTCTAGAATGACGGGTCTGACAGCTTCATACGGCATACCTAACTTCTGAGCATGGATGCGAACCCATTTGTAGTAGGCTTCCATAGGTAAAGAAGTCTTTGGCCCTAACTCTTGTGGGTCAGCTTTATGAACTTTATCCCAAGACTTGATGACCCTACGACGCAGCTCGTCACTATCCACCTGAAACTCGAAACTGATGTGAGGCACCAACATCTCATGGGGGCCTGCTCTTCTTGCTCTTCCAAACTGATGGAGTGCTAGACATGGATTGTAAGAGATCCCTCCTTGGGTACCAATCAGAGGAACATTAGGGTATTCCCCGCATCGATCAATAATAGCTATCTCATCCAAACCTCTGCAAGTCCAAATGATGTCTTTATCGGTGAGAGACATTAACCTGTGAGCCCAACCTCTTCCTTCTTGATTCTTCAGTACGAACTTAGGGAGGTGCGAAATAAACCACCTCACCAACAAAGGGATACAACACCATAGGTTTCCTCGTCTTCGGGTAGTACGGGCATGAAGTTGTTGCAAGATGTCACCCAAGAGAGTAGGCACAGGATTCTGAGACATAAAGATCCTTATGGCAGTGACATTGATGAAGTTGTCAGGATTAGGAAACAGGACTAACCCATAGATTAGGAGAGCCAGGATGTCTTCATATTCCCTAAAGTCCAGGTCATTCCAGAAATTGTTAGCTTTACCAATCAGAAACTTGGCCAAGAAACCCTTAACTCCGCTTCTAGTCACCCAGTTATCTGTTACCTCTTGATGGGTCAAAGGAAGAGCTGCAGCAACATCCTCAAGCCTGAGGGTCTTTTCCCAACCGGTAAAGGGAGTCTGATCCAAGATAGGGATACCAAGCAAATCAGAGAACTCTTCCAGGGTAGGGACCAGCTGGAAGTCTTGAAAGGTGAAGCACTGGTACAGAGGGTCATAGAACTGGGTCAGAACACTCATCAACTGTTGATCCCGCTTTGCAGTGACTAAACTGAGAAGAGAACCATGCCTCTGAATGAAGGAAGTGGTATTTGGAATTCTACTAACCAACTCATCAAGCAACTCAGGTGAACGAACAAAGTTGAACCGGATAGTATTCCTTCGCACAGGCATCATAATGTCCTACAAAACAGAGCAAAGGTGAAACCCTCTTGTCTTTGAAATGGTCAGTCCTTATGCAGGATGCATGCAATGCTCATGATGCTATGATGTTATGATAAAGCACACCACAAATAGATACAAAGGCAAACATGGTAAGGCACACAAGTCACACAAGGTAAGCCCCTAAAGTTTAGGCCAGCATGAGGTCTAGGTATTGCCCTCTTTCAGTTTGTTGGTTCATACCTGTCCTAATCAAAAGTAACCGGGTTCTTAGAGGATCCCAATATCATTGACTACCCTCAATCGGTCATAACTCCAACATCGCAATCTTTTCTTGCGGCCGGAACCATCACGAGAGTTTAGCCTCAATGGGCGTAGCATACTGCTACAATTCTAAAGGCCAAGTTGTGTCAATTAAGGTTCTAAGGTTGTTGGTGCTTAATGACTCCTTAGAAGACCCATATTCTCCTCGTTGCGACATAAGGGATATCGGTACAGACCAAGGCGCCACACCAACGTAGCCACTGTTTCACCCGTGTCGGTCTACGCCGGATAGGTCCCTCACAGCTTATGCTACCTAAACAGGGTATCCCCAGATCCGGGTTAGGATCTATGTAACTCCGATGCAACCCACAATAGTAAAGCAAGCAAATCAATACAATTGAAAACACAGTTATGAACTAGCCCTAAGGTACACCTCACTTTAAGTTTAAGACTCCCCAGCAGAGTCGCTAGTTCTGTGATCGGTGGATCTGGAACTGACTGTTTAACGCTGGTTCGCAAAATGTCGCGGAAGCAAGAGTCGCCACCGTCTTTTATTTTCTCCAAATGGAAAGGACAAAAGCACAGAAAAATTCCTTAAAGAGATTGCTCTCGGTTCGGGAGGTAGATTATAGAAAGGGAAGGTGTTAGCACCCTTTCTATCCATGGTTATCCATGGGCTCTTAGATACTTGCTCATTTGTGTTTTCAAAATGGTTTGTTTGCTTTTCAACTGTGGGTTTAAAAAGTTTCTTTGAAAATTCCAATTCGACTCTTGTATCGGTCCTCAAGAGTGTTTGAAAAAATGCTTTCGAAAGCTTTTTGAAAATGTGTTGGTGTGAAAAGTATTTTTGATTTGTTTTTGAAATTAGAGCAAGTATCTACGAGTCGTCTACCTACCCTAAGGAATTCGTCTGTGTAAATGTCCTTTAAGTAGTGCCATCCCACCATTGAGAGGTAGGTAGCACCACCGTTGGAGGTGTTCGGGTCAATTCGAGGTTCGGGACATGGTGATCACCAGAGCAATGGGAAGACACCTTAGAAGCTACCCTCATGCCAGGTTCCCGGATCATGAGGACTTACTAAGACATCCTCTACTCGACGATCACCTTTCGAGGCAAGGCAACAGTGAGGCGTACCCTAGGGGTGGTGTGTGCGATTCGTGTGTCGTTTTCATTTGCATTTATCTTGTCATGTTATTGGTGTTCTGCGCTTGTTTTTATTTAAGGCCATTCATTCTTGCATGCTTTGTTTAACAGTTAAAAGTTGCGGAAAAGTAAATCTAAAGCTATTACAAATGGCGCGGGTCCACATCGCCAAAATTAACCAGGACCCGATTTGACAGAAAAATAAATAAATTGAAAGTATTAAAAGTGCGAGAAGTAATTACAAGGCTTCGGGAGAGGTACATAATTATTTAAATGACATAAAATAAATATGCGAAGAAATAAGAAATTAAGAACGAAACGAGGGTATTGGACCCTTTGGCAAAAATTAAAATTAATGAGGAATTAAAATTAAAATTAAAAGAAAATGTTTTTGGTATTTTTAGTATTTTAAGATTTAATAGAAAAAATTAATTATAATTAAACGCTAACCCTAATTCTATTTTATTTTAATTTATTAAGAAGATGTTAAGATCTAACCTAAATTAAACCTAATTTTTATTACAATTTTAATTATGAAAATAAATAAAATAAATAATATTATTGTGAAAAAAGAAAAATTAAAAGGGATAAAACATTTATTAAACCTAGTTCTATATTTTTTAGATTTTTGTTTATGAAAGAAATTAAAATTAAAACCCTATTTTAAACCAATTAATTTACAAGCATTTATTTACAAGAAATATTAAAGTAAAAATATTAATTATATTTTTTATCTTTTCTGATTTTTATGATGTTTTTTTGTATTTTATAAAAAATAATTAATTAATTCAAAACAATAAAGAGAATAAAATAATAATTGAAAAAAATAAAATATAAGGAAAATTGCAAACCAGGGGGGTATCAGTCCCCAGATGGGAGGTTTTAATCAACAATTTGAGCCCAACTTTGCAAGGCCTGGTTGACTTTTGCGCAAGCGTGTGGGATGGTTGACTAGGACTTAGCGTGTTCTCCAACTCTCAGCCTTTAGATTGATCTCAAGATGGACGTGGACGGTTGATTAAGAAGGTGTATGATGCGCCTTGAACGTTAGTACTGCATGGGAAGATAATTGGAAAAATAATATGGACAATATTGAAGACCTGGGGTTCGAACCCAGGTCATGTGTATTACCAGCACCATCGCCTGCCACTAGACCAATTCAACGCGTTTGATATATAAATAACAAATAAATAATATAAAAGGAAACAAAGGAGTTAGTGGATTCTGCGCGCGAATTTCAAACTGACCAACCAATGCACGCCACGAATTCATCTTCTTCATCATCCCTGAAATACAAAAACAAAAGCAACGGTTTTCTATGCGTTTCATTAGGCCGGCTATGGGAAAATAGCGATTAGGCCTGTGTCATTCAGAAATTTGGCGCGATGGTTGGTTCTTGTTCGTCCAAGCGCAGTGATTCGAATGATGGTGGTCACAAGCCTTAATTTTTCCTTGGTCAAAAAACCCTAATCTGAAGCTCTGCAAACCCTAAGAATCAATCATGGCATATTTGTATATAACGCATAAAAACGCAATTAAATCACATGGCAAGCATCAGAATGCATCATTGAATAAGAATACATAAACTAAATGTCATGGAAATGCCTTAAAATCAAGATACGAGTATGCAATTTTATGAGAAAATTTTGGATTTTGTACAGCGATTCTTGAGGTTTGGGTGACTGTTTTTGATTGAGACACGTTCAATGGACCTTGTGGAGGCTAATGGGAGAAGTCTTGAGACCTGAATCGCCTTGCAAAGGTGTTTTCAGAATTTGAGTTTCTTGAGAAAAATTCAAGTTTGTCAATGGCCTTTGAGCGCAGCTTTTTGTTGTCTTTGCATTAGGGTTGTGATTATGCTTATGTAGTGAGTGTATTAGGTCAAAAAAACTCAATCAAATCCATTGCATTCATTGATTTTGAAATTTGATTTTCTAAGGATCTTTTCATATCTTTTTCCATGTGTTCTTTGTTCTCAATCATGACCAATCAACCCAAATCTTTCCATAATTGTACAAGCACGAAATCTTGAGTCTAAAACATGTGCAAAAAGATTTGTTAGGTTACATTAAGTATTTTTCATATATTTAAATGATTTAAATGAATTAATATAAATAAAAATTCAAATAAATAAATAAAAAATGAGAAAATACTTCCCTTTGGGCCAAGTGGTCGTGCACATGTTTGGAATGATGAATCATGGAAGAAAAATGGGCCCATTAGCAATTTTAGGTTATTTGAATCAATGTTGACTTTTCAAAACATCCAAATATTTCCCAACTTCCACAAGGCATAACTTGCTCAAATTTTAAGCTTTTCTCATGTTCTTGGACATTTTGGAAAGGTCTTTGAGTCCTCTAACTAATGTCTTTGGTCCCATGTCATTTTGATTTACCAATCTCAAGTTATGGCCTTTGACTTAAAGTCCCTTTTTGTTGACTTTTGAAAATGACCTATAATGTTGAAATTGATAACTTTTTGTGAGAGCATTTCTTGGACTTGAAGTATGAAGATGAGTTGTAGGAAATGTCTTTCTCTTCAAAATGAGCTTTGGATGGAATTTTTCTGATAATCCATGTGAAAGTTATGCCCTGGTCAATTTCAGTTGACTTTTTCAGCTGTCCAAATAAGGAAACTTTTGCATCTTGATGATTTCTGAGCCAAATTTTGAGAATCATGATCAAGCATTGATCAAATGATGTTTGTGGCTTCAAAATGATATGTTGACCAAAAATTTGAACTTTTGATTGTCAAATGACCATTTTGCCCCTACAGTTGACTGTAGTGCAATCTAGGGTTTTGACTGTGCAATTTTGAGCTGAATGCCTTGAAACTTGATATGAGGATACTTGAACATATTTGTAGGCATATAGGACTTGATTGGACCTTTGAAAACTTCATTTTCTTGATCAGAACACAAACCCTAGTTTTGACTGTATAGGAGACCTTTGCACTGTGCCACCCTTGGGGAATTTTGAAGCTTGACTTGGCAATTTCTTGGAAAATATGGGAGGGCAAATTTTGGGGTACAACACCTGATTATGTGGATAAGGCCCTCATCCATCATCTCCTGTAAATCAGCCTTTATCTTCTCGCAACCATGTATGTTTATACTACAAATAGCACAACCAGAATGGTCATGCGTATAGTAGCTAAATTCATAGAGGTCTGCGTGCATTTTCACCAAGTCTCCTCTAACCTGATTAATATCAAAAATCCATAAGTCTCCTGGACAATCGGCCACCATATTCACAGCATTTACTCCCCCGTGCTTGGGTAGAGGGTTATCTTTCATATTAGGTCCCACGTCCTTGAAAGATAGAACACCAGACTTTACCAATTTCTGCACCTCAGTCTTCAAAGGATAACAATTCTCAACATTATGCCCTGGTGCTCCTTGATGAAAAGCACATGTTTGGTCTGCCTTGTAATACCAAGGCAATGGTGATGGTATGGCGGGAGGTGGTCGTGTTTGGACCAACTTCTTCTAAATCAATGTTGGTAATAGCTCTGTATAGCTCATGGGAATAGTGTCATAACTCTCCCTTCTCTGACTATACCCTTGATTCCTCTGTTGGAACGGTCTCTGATAAGCAACGGTAGTTGGAGCAACATTCATAACAGGAGTAACTGAGGCGACTTACTGATGACGCTGATAATTCCTTCTAGGAGTGTTTACCCTCCTCTCTTGTATAATAGCATTTGCATCTCCTTCTTTCTTCTTGGTAAACCCGTAAGATGGCTTCTTTACACCTCCGGATCCTTAACTCTTCGTCAAACGGCCTTCTCTTACAGCCTCTTCTAAGGGGATACTCATTCCTACCATCTCAGAAAAGTCACTTGGCGCACTTGCTACCATCCTCTCGTAGTAGAAAACACCCAGCGTTTTCAAGAAAATCTTAGTCATTTCCTTCTCTTCCATGGGAGGAATCACTTGGGCGGCTACCTCACGCCATCTCTGTGCATACTCTTTGAACGATTCCCTGTCTTTATGAACCATGGCCCTAAGTTGGTCACGTTCAGGCACCATGTCCATGTTGTACTTGTATTGTTTGATGAATGCTTCTCCCAAATCATTAAAAGTATGGATATTGGCGTTGTCCAAACTCATATACCACTTCAACACAGCACCAATCAAACTATCCTGAAAAAATTGAATCAGTAGACGCTGATCATCAGTATAGGTAGACATCCTCCTTACGTACATCACCATATGAGCACGAGGGCAAGGGTTGCCCTTATACTTCTCAAATTCCGGGACCTTGAAGTTAGCAGGTATCTTAACGTTCAGGACCAAACATAGCTCATTCACATTTTGCCCAAATAGCTCTTTTCCCCTAAGGGCCTTCATCTCTCTTTGCATCTTGTCAAACTGCTCTTGAAAATCATCCATTCTATCATAAAGACCCAAGTCTTCACTCGGTGGAGGGAAAGGACGACACACATCATCATTAACAAACTGAACCATATTCACCGAAGGAGGTGCAGCAGGAACATCATGCACCACCGGAGGTGCTGGAGTAACAATAGTCTGAACCACTGGAGTATCTTGAGGACCAAGGTTGAAACCTTCAGATGCAAAATTCTCTGGCATTCCCCATGGATAACCTTGAGGCATGCAATTCTGAACAACATCCAGAGTAGAATATACGGGAACAGTCGGAGCTTCAGTAGTTGCCCTTGTTGGTTGAGATTAAACACTCGGTGGCTGGTTCTGAGCAGCCACCAGAGCTTCCATCAGAGTAGTAAGATTGGCCATGCCAGCCTTCAAAGCAGAAACTTCCTCGCGCAGCTCGCGATTCTCTTGTTCTAAGTTGTCCATCTTCTTTTTGAAATTAGCCTGAGTGTTATAGTGATGAGTCATCTTTCTAAATGGTGTAAAGAAGCTTGGTAAGACACCTGGATATGCATTAAAAATGTAAGAAATATGTGCAATATGATGCATGATATGCAATGCACATGATTATTTTTACTTTGTTATTTAATATTTTGAGGGATTTATAGATTTATAGACATATTGCAAGCATCAAAGTAATAACGCTTTTGAAATACTGAAAATTTTTTATTATAATAACTCCAAAATGGATTACAAGTTTCAATGATCCCAAGTACAAGATGAAAATAAAATCTAAAACCCTGAGAAATAGAACTTGATGGAGATCACTCTGTATGCTGGCGCTTCCCCGTGAGCCTAGCAATCTGAGCCTTCAACCTCTTGTTTTCTTCCGCATATCTGGTGGCAACCTCCTTCCAATCATCTGAATTAAGAAGTGAGTGATCAGCACCTTATTGAGGCTTAGGATAAAATAAATCCCCTTGCCTTCCCATAGACTCTACCACTCGACTCTCAAGGATCTCAATCAAGTCGTCTTTCTCCTTCAGGTCTGCTCTGTAGGAACTCTCTAAAGTTTGGAACTTGTTCTTCCAAGCATCCCTTTCCTATTGCATCCTAACCAAAGCAAGTTGCAGCTCTTCTAGATCATCTAATAAGGGAGAAGTTGTCTTCACAAATAGATCAGGCATGGGTGTCTCCCGGGTATATGGCATCTTTAACTGAATGGCTCTTGATCGGATCCATTGAAGATATGGCTCCAAAGAAACAACACCCCTAGGTCCCAAATCCTTCCTACTCTTCTTATGAATGTGACGTTAGGCTTTCACAATCTTCTCTCTAGCTTCCCTATGGTCTTCTCCTTCCTTTAGAAAGAAACTACTCAAATGAATACTAATCGGTTTATCCCTCATCGGATAACCAAGTTGTCGCCATGCAAGAACAGGGTTATAGTTAATTCCTCCCTTTGTACTAAGAAGAGGTACATTAGGGAAACTACCACAACTGTCAATAATCTCTACATCCTGGTAAGCTCGATGATACCAATCAATGTCTGAGTGAGTAAGTGCCATGATCTTAGGAGCCCAATGGAGTTCCTTCTTGATATCCCAAATAGCATCAAATAGAGGCATATGAGAGATAAACCACCAGTACAATAAAGGTGTGCAACAGATAATCATCCACCCATGATAAGAATTCTGAAGATGAATAAAGTAATAAACATCACCCAATAATGTAGGAACTGGGTTTCCAATCATGAAAATCCTGATAGCGTTAATGTCGACAAACTTGTCCACATTAGGAAATAAGAACAACCCGTAAGCAAGTAGACCAAAGATGGCCTCAAAAGCAACTGTACTCTTCATTCTGGAAAAATAACGAGCTTTCTCCAATAAGAACTGAGCTGGTAATCCTCTAATTCCCCCTTTAGTAGTCATATGGGCTTCCACCTCAGATTTCCCCAGATGAATCAAAGCAGCAATATCATGTGGTTTTGGCTCACCCTTCAAACCAGTAAAAGGAATACAATCGGTAATAGGTAAATCCAATAGATAAGAATACTCCTCCAGTGTAGGCATCAACTGATAGTCGGGAAAGTAAAGCAATGATACATCGGATCATAGAACTGGACCATGGTCGAGAGAATACCCTCCTTCATCTTCAGCTTCATGAGAGGAATAATGGACCCATACTTCTTCCGAAAGTTTGTAGAACACTCGATATCGGGAATTAGACTGATCAACTCATCTATCTTGGGATCCTTGAAACTGTATTTTCTGGTCTGTCTCTTTCCAGAATCCATGGTTAGAAAGTACCTGATATATTCATAAATAGTCAACCTTTAAATCCCTTGAAATATGGTTTCTTCAAAAGATACTTATGAGTGCATGGATGCATGATGCAACAATCACACACAAGATCACACATATAGGGTTCATAGGTTCAACGTCACGAGCATGAGGTCGAAGGTACTACCCATAAGGTATTGCTCTAAAAAGTTATCACCTGTCGAACAAGGTTCTAGAGGTTCCCAGAGTCTACATCCTTCCTTCAGATATTACCAACCTCCTGATTAACTCGGTAATTAGTAATATTCTCAAGAAAGACTCGTCCAAGAGTAGTATCGCGTGACAACTATTTTCAGATTACTCTGTCATAGCTTCCTCACTACACCCAAAAGTCCAAGATGGGTTTGATATTCTACGGTCCTCAGTTTCAGCGGGCTCCTAAGTCGAAAGCAGTATGTCTTCCCGATTACTGGTTAAACGACACTACAGTCAAAGGGGTATCCACTGAGTGGGGGATCTCATGCCTCCTTTTTTGGGATTACTCCCTCAAAGCTAACATGACTATACCGCCCGTCCTATCTTAAAGTTTGCCCAAGTCCGGGTATAGGACTTATGAGTAATCACCAAGCACCCTGAAAACCAGGAAAATCAAGACAAATATATATATAATATATAACACAAAAAACAGTAATAACACATATACAGATATAAACAAAGATAGGTTTAACCCACTTAGGGATGGACCAGCAAGAGGTCAATCTTTCCCCAGTGAAATCGCCATTTTTCTGTAGCGGTAGAAATGTTCAAGACTAAGCCATTGGATTGACTAGACTTTATACAAATTAAAATAAAAATCGCCGCCGTGCTTTATTGTTTCCAAAGGAATGGGAAAAGAGCGAATAACCCAAAAAGAGGGGGAAAGATTCAAGGTAAGGGGGTTGGTTATGAAAAGGGAAGGTATAAGCACCCTAAACATCTACGGTACTCCGCAGGAGACTCTTTGTAAAATCTGTATATTTTGGCTATAAAAAATGTTGTATATGTAAAAAAAATGGATGGTGGAGGTGAGCAAAGAAATATATTTATTTTTATAATTTTTGCACCTGCCGCGGTTGCGAACCTTTAGTGCCTACGTACCATCTTTTCGTGCAATAGGGGATCAGGGTACGCGTAGTTCCTATTTTAAAATTTTAAAACACAAATGTGTTGGTTAATTTTATGAGATGAAACATCATTGTCATTGTCTGTATGGAAAACATACCTACTACCCACAATCATGAGAAAGGAGAATTTGCATCATCTCAAAGTGGAGGATATGGCTTGGATTTTAAAAATCAACAATGCCTCACTCATCACCCAAGTGGAAAATATCTCTCTTTACTACATATTGTAGAAGTATAGTTGTTTGCATCACTACAAGGATTGACAAGAGTTCAACCTTTTTTTGAGAAAAGTTTAAAGATAAAAGCCAAAGTGGCAAAATGGTTTGAAATGAGATTGATTGACTTTTAGTCTTCTCAAAAAAATTTCAAGGCATTATTAAGTTGATTAGAGTTTATTTATGAAAAATGTTTTGAAAATGCATGGACATAAGTCCAAGTTTATTATGAAAGTGGTTCAAGTTCAAAAACAAGAAGAGTTTTCAAAAAGGCAAAGAAGATTTTTGAAATTAAAGAAGATGGGAGGAGAAGAAGGGATTATCCTAAAGCATAAGGTAAAAGCTAGGGATAAGAACCATCTAACCAACAAGAAACCAATACTTGAAATTATGAGCCAAGATAGAATTCTCATTCCTTGGATTGAAACCAATCAAGCAAAGAAATACTAGACCACTTGAGAGAACCAAACTTCAAGTGTATTATGTCTTCACAAAAAAATTGGGCAGAGTAACAGATGTATACGGGTGAATTCCAGATTACAAACAAAGGGTGTAATCACAAAAACCTGCACACAAAAACAAACAAGCAACCCAATGTCTTGAGGTAAACCTCAAGAACTCCAGACAAAATAATCAGATAAGATCTCCAAGATAGATCAAGGTTTCTAATCCTAAGTCCAAGATAAGTCTCATGCTCCATAATGCCAAGGATAGTAACCAAATAATCCAAGCACCATTAAAGATTCTTTAGGGCTTATGTTGATTACTAAGTGTTTTAAGAAAGGAAAAGAAAAGCTCAAGTGAGCAAAGTAAAAATGGAAAGAAAATAAATGCTCAAATGAGCAAAGATGAAAATGGCATGAAATGTAAATGCGAAAAGTAAATAGTACATAAAGCATAAAAAAATAAAAGTATAAGGTAAACAAGTCAATAATTAGCGGTTAGTTGGATGACCATCTTGAAGCTTGCATTTGGAACTCACTAGAGGATTGGTAGAACCAAAGCCTCCACATAACAAGTTGCATTTGCTTTTTGTCAAGTATATCATCCATCTGGAATTCTCATAAGTACCATTTAATGATCAACGATGTTTAAGTGATCCGCGTTGACCAAAGGTGTTGTAGATCCATTAGAGAATTGGTAGAACCAAAGCCTCCACATAATAAATCTCAAGGTTATTGGATCAAAGAGATCAAATTAACATACTTGGGCTTGCAATCATAAGTTTGGGCCACGAATGATCATTTATTCGAATCGGGACAAAATTTAGTGCTATGTTAAGCAATCGTAAGTGGACTTATATAGAAGTCGCACCTATTTTGAGGCCGGTCAATAGCAATCTATGCACCATTTGTTTTGAGACATGATATAGAGATCATGCTCCAACAACATCTAGTGCAATAAGAAAGGGATGAGATGAAGAGGGATGGGAAAATATACAAACCACATTTGAATTAAATTTTAATCAAACTATTATTAAAATCATTCATCCATTTTTGTGAAGTTAAACTCAACACCATGGATCCAATGATGTTAATAAAGTTCATGATCCAAAATCTAACCCAAGATCAGCCAGAAAATAATCACAAAATAATATCACATTTAATATACATAAAAAAGGATTTTTAAAAATGTTTTAAAAATAGAAAATAATGAGAAAAATATCAACTATGTTCAAATTAATCAAGAAATGAAAAGTAAGACCATAGAAAAATCAGAAAAAGACCCAAGTAATTTTACAATTTTTTTGGTAATTTTTTAAAGTCAGAAACTATTTTTAAAATTAAAATAAATGGGTCAAATAAACAAAAAATGGTAAAAAATAGTAAAGTGAGAAACAAAAATAAAATGGGGTCATCAATATTTGTCACAATATCATTGGATCATTCTATAATTTTTTTCATAATTTAAAAATGTATAAAAGTATTTTTAAACATTTAAAACAAATCAAATAAGTGCAAAAATTTTTAAAAAATACCAAAACACAAAATTAAATTGTGAAAAAATAAAAATCAGAAAGAGAATAATCAAAAATATTTTTCATAATTTTTTCAGATTTTTTGGACTAAAAATGAATTTTCTATGATTTTTTGAAATTTAAAACAATTAAAATATAAAAATCAGAAAAAGAAAATAAAATTAAAATATGTGGACCATTGGATGAAAGTCAAAACGCGTTAGTAATCAAATCCAAGTGATCTGACGCTTTGTGCATATCATGGTCATTAGTGAATATTCTACAGAATCATTAATTAAATCAGAATTTGAAAAATATAGATGGGGCGCCTTCATTGGTTAGAAGATGACACGTTGGTCATCTTCAACCTCCAGCCATAACAAATTGCAGGTCTCTCAATCTGTAAAATCAGAAGCTCAGACTTATGCCATTCGCTTCGTCTCTTCAAGACGAAGACAACCACGCCCTCGCGCCAAATTTATATAAATTGTAGCTCAAGCAATTTGGAAGGAATGTTTTGAAAAGGGATTTGAAATTTCATGGTAAAAACGTGTTTCTAGTAAAAAGGTAAGTGTTGCGACTAGAACCATGGCAATGAGAGCAACACAATGATATTAGAGTTTTGAAGAATTGATGAAGGAATCTACCTATTGAAGTTGAGTTGCAGAGCTCTGAAACTGAACTTCTATGGAGTAGTATAGGGCACGATTCTTGAATGTAATTATATGGTTAGCTTCAGGGAAGATCAAGGAATGTGAATTGATGGAAAAATTGGATTGAAAAAGGGTTGAGAATGAATTTTGAAGTTACAGATAATTGAGTTATGGAGCAAGTTTGGCAGGGTGATTCTGGCTATCCAAGCTTGGGAAAATGAATGGGATAGTTCAGGTATTTATAGGAGAAGCAAATGGGATCAAAAGGAAGAGTGAATGATGCGTTTTGGAGGGAATTCGTGCAAACCCGATGCACGAGTGAAGTGTGATCCAAACTTCACCAAAACTCATTCAATTCTTGCATTTTGATACACTAATCAACTTGGGAAAGTTGGCTAATCATGTTTAGACCCAAAACGTGTGTTAATTTGACGTTTAGAGGTTGTAACATGAAATTCAAATTCTGACTTGCAATGAAACTTCAATTCCAAGTTAACATTTTTGAAACAATGGCATTCTCAGCTCAAGGGGTCTTAAGGTATGATTCTTGATGCTTTAGAAAGATGAGGTTACAAGCTTTGCAATGGAAAAATAATGGACTTAAATGGATGCTTGAGATGAAAGTTGCGTTGAGTCAAAGTTTAAGAAAAAGGGTTGACTTTCCATACTTAGAAATATTTCACATTCTTCTTCAAAAATGACCTATAATGTCTTGCATCCAAACATGGCCTTCCACTTGTAATTTTCTCTTGACCAAAAAATATGGCATGAAGTAGATCTCTTGAATTATATTTTGAAACTTGAATCATCCAAAATCTCCAAAATTTGAGCAAGTTATGACTTGTTGAAGTTGGCAAAATTTCATAAAATGAGCTATAATCTTTTGTTTCCTTAAGGCAACTTCCATCCATTTTCCCACTTTTCACATAAAAGAAAGCATAAAGTTCACATTTTCAAGATCATTATGGAAAAATAATGGACTCAAGGTGATAAAAATTGACCAAGTTAGGACCATTTGAAGTCACTCATGTAAAATTGTGTATTCATCTAGATGACTTGTAATCTTTCTTGTTCACCAAGTTCCTTCCACATGAAAACTCCTTGGAAGTTTTGAAGTGATTTGTGGATAACCCTTTGAAGAGGAGGATATCTTTGGAATCACTCAAAAATATCAAAAGGTGGGCAAGATGTACTCCTTTGAAGTTCAAAACCCTAGCTCCTAGATCAAGAAAATGCTTTGAGGAACTTTGACAAGTTTGAACAAACTTCTTGTACCAATATTCTTGCTTTGTGAATAGAAGTTGTTGAGGATGATAATGAGGACTCATAGCTACCAAAACCATTTCCATATCTTGAAATTTGAGAGAAATATGCTCTTGTGACCAATGGGAACAAAACCTTGTCCAAACATGACAACTTCTCCAATCAAACCCCTTGTACTTTTGAGTCAAATCTAATAACCTTGAAATGTGATGAACCAGAGCAAACTTGCCATGTCAATTCTTCCAAAACCAGACCAATGTTGAGGTTTGAACTTATCAAGCTATATTGACTAGGGCATGGAAATAAACTAATGAACCCATGGGGTAGCTTGTTAAATCTCATTGCCTTTACCTACATGGATAACAAGCAAGACAAACCAACATTGAATTTTATTAGTTAAATGAAGAAATCAAAAAGATATTCATGATCACAAATGGAACATAAGTCAAGGTGCTTGGTAATCCCTCAAAAAGGGAAAAACTAAATGTAGGGAGGGGAACCAAGAATCCTAGTGTGATCTTGTTGTGAGTGAATCAACATGGTATGATGAAGGGATCTTAGGGGCAAAAATTGGGGTACAACACCAATGGATAAGGTATTATAGATGGCAAGAGGCTAAAAGCGAGGCTGCAGAAGGGCATCAACCAGAAATAAGCACTAACGTGCCACAAAGCAAAAAGAAGGCTAAACCAATAATGCCTTTGGAAAGGAAGCCATGTGCTAGAATGCTGGTATGGCCTGAACAAGGTGAATCGAAAGAAGATTTTGATTATGGGTCTGATGCTACATTAGACATCATGGTAAATGTAGTGTTTGTGCTTCCCATAGAATACGGCCAACTAGTCGAAGTCGAAGAGGTAGATTGGGAGGTCGAACAAGAAATGGCCAAAAATAGGCCAGTGTGCTACTATGTTATGAACAATGGATGCGTAAAAGAGAAAAATGCCTTCTTCGAGCGTCTTACTAAGGCAATTAGGAATCAACTCAAACCTTTGTTCATAAGATCAAAAATAGGGGAGGCAACCATCAACAAATTTTTAGTTGATTGTGGGGCCACAATTAACATAATCCATCACATCATGCTGAAAAAGATGGGCAAAGGAGATGAAGACATCAAGCCCCATAACATAGTTTTATCGAACTATGAAGGTGGAATTGGGACTACTATGGGAGTAATAAAATTGGAACTCAAAGTGGGAACCATAGTTCGACCAACAATGTTTATGGTCATCTCGGCGAAACCCAATTACAATTTGCTCCTAGGCAGGGAGTGGATCCATGGCATATGAGCAGTGCCATCATCAATGCATCAGGGTGTTACCATCTGGCGCCCATATGGGATAGTAGAAAATATTGAAGCTGATCAAAGTTACTATATGGTCGAAGTCAATAATGTCGATAGAGCAAGCTTCGACCGAAATTTGGGTCACATAGAGCCATGCAATTCTCCAGACTTTGACTTGGCGCCAGCACCAAATACTTTCTGCTCCCTATACCTACACTCAGATCATGGTTTCCAATGGGATAGGGAGGATTTGTCAAACATTGATTATGGAGGAATTGAGGATATACGACCAACAGGCTAGGGAAGTGATTTCAGTGATTATGACTGAGTCACAAGTGTTACAAAATATTTTGGCATATGTTGCCGAAAATAGAATGATAGCAGCCTTAGAGGCTGGAGTGAAGTATATGGTTGTCAAAGCCAATGAACAAGTGCAACTTCCAGAAGGCTATGGGAAAGATTTCGACCCAGAATCACCTGACTCAAAAGAGGAATAAGTACAAGGCCATAGGCTAGATGCTATCGACGATGATGAGCCTTTGGGTTTCGAGAAGGATCCGCTGGCAAATAACATTAGAATGCTAGCGCAAGACCCTCTTGGAGAAATAGACTTAGGTGAAGGAATGGTTAAAATACCAACATATATCAGTGCAAAGATATATCCAGAGCTCAAGGTCGAAATAATCCAATTGTTGAAGGAGTTCAAAGACTGCTTTGCATGGGATTATGACGAAATTCCTGGTCTCGACAGAGGATTGGTGGAGCTTCAACTACCAATAAATCCTGGGAAAAAGCCTGTCAAGCAAACCCCAAGGCGTTTTGCACCAGAAGTCTTGTCGAAGATCAAGACGGAAGTCGAAAGACTGCTGAAATGCAAGTTCATCCGAACAACCAGGTATGTCGAATGGATTGAAAATATAGTACCTGTTATAAAGAAAAATGGTACCTTAAGGGTGTGCATTAATTTTAGAGATCTAAATGCTGCAACACCCAAAGATGAATATCCAATGCTTGTGGCGGAAATGCTCGTTGATTCTGTTTCTGGCTTCAAATACATGAGTATGCTTGATGGATACTCTGGGTATAATCAAATTTTCATTGCTGAAGAAGATGTATCGAAAACATAATTTCAATACCCTAGGGCTCTAGGCACTTATGAATGGGTAGTGATGCCTTTTGGCCTAAAAAACGCAGGGGAAACATATCAAAGAACAATGAACTCTATCTTCCATGATTTTATTGAAACTTTCATGCAGATTTATATTAACGATATTGTTGTCAAATATGTTTCAGGGAAGAATCACATAGACCATCTTCGAAAATCCTTCGAAAGGATGAGAAGCTATGCTCTAAAGATGAATCCTCTAAAGTGCACTTTCTGTGTAAAAGCAGGGGACTTCTTAGGCTTTGTGGTCTACAAAAGGGAATCAAAATAAACCAGAATAAGACCAAGGACATTTTGGAAGCGCAAGCACCAAAAAACAAGAAGGAGTTGCAATCTCTACTTGGCAAGATAAATTTCTTGAGGATATTTATATCCAACTTAAGTGGAAAAACGCAAGCCTTCTCACCTTTACTTCGAATCAACAAAGGAGGATTCGAATGGGGGCAAGAACAACAAGAGGCCTTCGACAAAATCAAAGGATACCTCACCGAGCCACCTATTCTGGTACCTCCTTGTAGAAATAGGAGTATGAGATTGTACATAGCTGCATCTGATAAAACCTTAGGGAGAATGTTAGCTCAAGAGGATGAAAATGGTGTCGAAAGGCCCATCTAATACCTCAGTAGAGTTTTAAATGATGTAGAAACTAGATATAGCGAAGTTGAAAAACTATGTTTATGTCTTTACTTCTTATGTACAAAACTCAAGCAATATATTAAACCAATTGATTTTTATGTTTCGTCTCATTTTGATGTTTTCAAATATATGTTGTCGAAACCCATCTTGCATAGTCGAATTGGCAAATGGGCACTTGCATTGACTGAGTATTCATTAACATTTATGCCTCTCAACGCTGTAAAAGGACAAGTGGTAGAAGACTTTATAGTTGACCACTCAATAAATAAAGAATCAATAAATTATCTGGAGATTAAACCCTAGAAGTTATACTTTGATGGTTCCAGTCATAAAGATGGAACTGGAGCGGGAGTTCTAATTATTTCTCCAAATAAAATTCCAAAAACATTCAAGTACAAGATCGAAGGTTCTTATTCAAACAATGAGGCTGACTATGAAGCTCTAATTGTAGGGCTTGAAATTTTGTTAGAATTGGGGGCAACTCGAGTCAAAATAATGGGAGACTCACAGTTAGTCATAAGGCAAGTTACAAAAGAATACAAATGTATAAGAGAAAATTTGATCATGTATTTTGTAATATCCAATCGCTTGTTGGAAAAAATTGAAATGATCAACATTCGGCGTATACCAAGATTAGAAAATCAAGTGGCTAATGACTTAGCACAAATTGCATCTGGGTATAAAATTTCGAAAGAAAATTTGTAACAAGCAATCGAAGTTAGGGGAAGAGTAGTATCAACCAAGTTGTCTCCAACAGATTTGGAAACAACAAAGCTGGGGTACGCTGACCAAGAAAACTTTGAAATTTCGTTCATAGACAGTTTAACAGAGCAAGATTGGAGAAAGCCCATAGTAGAATATCTGTAAAATCCAACAGCTTCGACAGAACGAAAAACAAAGTATAGGGAGTTTGTTGTACCCCAAAATTTGCCCTCTCATTTCATCAATATTTTCTCACCACAAGACCCTTGGAGCTCAAGATCAAGACAGGGTTTGCTCTGGTCAAGACCCCTCCTTGCACTGCTGACCCAAATTAGGGTTTGAGTTTGCACAAAGATGGATTGTAGTACACATTCCAAGCTTTCCAAATTGTCCAAGAACTTCTCAAACACCCTTGTGATTAGGGAGAATCAAATTTGTAAAGATGGGAAAAAGTCACTTTGTTCATAAGCCAATTACATGTTCATAACATTGCCATTTTCAAGTCAGCATGTTCCAAGCTAGATTACAGGCCTTTGATCTCATTCACACTCAATAATTTAATGCCAATCCTTTGTGTTCAAGCCTTATTTTGTGTGTTTAACCATTACTTGCAAGATTAAGCCATATTTGGAAAAAGCATATTAGCCATTTTTGAAAAGGTGCACTTTATGTCAAAGCACAAATCAAAGAGGTACAGGCCAGATCTTTTGGGCACAAGATTATGTACATATCCCACTGATCAAGAAGGAAAAATGCAGCATGCTTGGGGGGCCTGTAGTAGCCTATAATCAAGTTTGACAAACCTTGCTTAGTTAAGAAGAAAACTTGCATTTTGAACAACAACACAAATTCCTGCAAGAACCAACTCAAGCAAACTTTGTGAACACATTTGATACTCCCTAACTGATCTAGAAGACGAGCCCTTGACCCTCAATACCTCCTCCTCCATCAAAGCACATTTTTTCTGCAAAACAGAGTCCCTGTTGCAGATTGACTTCCACAATTCATTTCCCTCGTGCGTTTTGGCCAAAGCTTGTTCAAATACATTCCCTACCATCCATTGAAGCTATCCAAAGCCTTAGGTACAAGTTGTAACATCCATAGCCAAGTGTGCCATTTTCACTTTTCTGTTTTGCAGGTTGACTTCCATAGCTCGATTCAGTTAGTTTCAAAGCAAGCTAGAGGTTAGAGAAGCATCCCTGAACTTCAAGCAAGCTGTACAAGTCCTCAAATTCCATTGAAAGTACCCCCAATGTTGTACACGACTCAAGCTGAACAGATAAAAGTTTGAACTTCTATCTCTCTATCCAAGCATATTTAGGCTTAAGTTTGTGAAGAAAGTATGTCCTCCTCATGGCCCTGAAGCTACCCATATCCTTACTTTTCATTTATATGATGTGTGCTGCACGAATTTTGGACATGAACATTGAAAAAAACTTAGGTTAAAAATTGGGGGAGAAGAAATTCTCTCTCATTTCTGAGAGTTAGAACAATTTCTTTATATGTTTAGAATCGTGACATGATGCTCTATAATGTTTATGTTGTGAGTTTTTGTTAAAAGTCAAGGAATCAAGAGATAGGAGTTGGAGAAGGAAACGCGCGTTTTCTTTGTTTGAATGTTGCTGGAGGTTGAAGACAACCACCTTTGGGCTGGGCCTGGGTCATTTTTCTGTTTGCACCACTATTTTCTACATACACCTCCCTGGCCCATTGTATGATTTTTTAACCATTTTTAATTTTTAATTTTTTCTTCTAACTTATTATTTTTTGTCAAAATATAAAAAATATTAAAAATAATTTTTCTACCCATTTTTGCATTTTATTAGGATTTTATTTGTTTTATTTGAACTTGTACATATAAATATATATATACTCTCTATTTAAAACCTTAAAAAATTACACAAATATATTTTTTTAGTCATTATTTTTTATTTACCTTTTGAAAACATTTTCTAGAAAATATACTTTTTTGTAAATAATTAATATTTTTATTTTTGTACATATTTAGTATATATTTAAATATATGTAAGATAAATACTTGTACATATTTCATTAAATATTTAACACAAAAAATATGAAAATAATACATTTCATTTTTATTAATACATGACATCAAAATACTTTTTTTTCATAATATACTTATTTTTCATTTTTGTATATAATTGACAAATATTGTACATAATATAATTAGTAAATACTATTTATTTAGAAAATTAGGGTTTTGCCCTAAACCATGAAAATATCTAAAAATTAACTCTTTTTTTATTTTTGTTTATATGTCACATGAAAAATACTTTTACATACATACAAAACCATTTTTGTGCATTTTGCATATTTATTGTATTTTATTTAATTATTGTACAATTAAATTATTTGTATATTCGATTTGGATGTAATAGTTTAGATTTTAATTTCTTGCTAAATATCCCCTCATTTGAACATTTGTACCCCCCATCCCATAATTGTGTTGTAATAATTTAGGATTTTATTTTCCGCATTTAAAAGCTTTCTAATTATGCCATGATAGACTTAGGGTTTGTATGCAAAATCAAATAACAAATAGCTTGACCTAATTCAAAGACAAAAAGCATGAAAATGGACAACACCAATCACACTTGCACCCTTAGGGTTACTCCACTTGTTGCCTTCAATAATGGGCCATGCTTGCATGTTGAGTGTCTTTGGCAAAACAAAACAAATCAAAATGATCATAGTCTCTCGATGACGCTTTCTCAAGTTGCCTAAAAATGATCAAATCCCTTAAAGGAAAAATTGCCAAAGACACTTGGCACTATTGCATTCATGGTCTAAACGATGACCCGCGCCCGTCCCGTTAACATCCTAACACAAGATTGTCCACCAAATGCAATGGTGGAACAATACTATTAAAAGGGTTAAAACATAGGAAAGATCTTTGAGAAATTTAGGGTAGATGGCTCTTGGTTACTTGACCAACTTGCAAAACAAATCGTTGTCATTCTTCAAAACACACTTCACCAACATAACTTTCAAAACAACTTTCAAAGCCTTGAAACATCTTTTCAAAAAGACAAACACCTTTTGTAAAACATTTGAGTAAAGAATTGTTACAAAGGTTTGCCTAGACAAGGCATCTTTTTCAAAATATTTTCAAACCCACACACAAAGCACCATTTCAAACAATTGAAAGCACCATTTCAAACAATTGAAAATGCAAGGCAAGTGATCTAAGCAAGTAACTAAGAGCCCATGGATAACCATGGATAGAAAGGGTCCTAATACCTTCCCTTTCTATAATCTACTCCCCGAACCCATGAAAACATATAAAAGGTTTTTCCTGTGCTTTTTAACCTTTCCTTAGGATAAAATAAAAAGTCGGTGGCGACTCTTGCTAAACCGAAACATTTGCGAAAATAAACGCAAACCTCAAGTCAGTTCTCCCACCGTATCACAGAACTGGCGTCTCTGCTGGGGACATCCTTCAAAGTGGAGTAACCTTAGGGCTTAGATCACCCTCTTGCATGACTAATTGTTTGCTTTGATTGCTTTACATCTTGGTTCTCTTGTTTGGGCTTGAAATCCTACACCCGGATTTGGGGAAACATTCATAGATAGCAATACGTTGTGGAAACTGTGCGGGGTATACCGACACGGTTGAAGCAATAGCTATATTAGTGCGACATATTTGTGAGTACTGGTAACCCTTGAGTTCAATCAAGGAGAGTACGGGGCCGCTGAGTGATGTCACTAAGCACTAATGACCTAGAACCTTACTTGACCATCTTGGCCTTTTAATAGGGGTAGTGAGATGACTGGCTTTGGTGCAGTCCGAAGTTGGTAGATACTTGATACTACACTCATTGAGGGTTGTTTTCTTGGAATATTTTGGTCGCTAGTTAAGTGGCTAAACCAAAACAATGAACATGGAAAATAATCCAATGATATTGAGCTCCTTAGAACCTGGTTACTATTTATAGGACGGGTTTTTAAGCCAACTACACTCAAGAGGGTACTTACCTATGAAACATCATGCAAGCCTGAAACTAGGGTCTTGTGTGAATTGCTTGTACATATGTTTGTGCATACACAATGAACATCATAAAGCATCATATGCATCCACTAACCATTTCAAGGGTTTGGATCTTCATCTTTGTTCTTGTTTTGTAGGACATGGAAATTCTTCGCAGGAAAACTATCCAAGTCAACCTTGTGAGAATCCCTCCTCAACTCAAGGAGCTCACATCCAGAATTCCAGAAAGCTCTCCCTTCAGTGAAAGACATGGTAGACTGCTCAGCCTAGTCAACACCAGCATTGAAGAAGACATGGTGAAAGTGTTGTTCCAGTTCTTTGACCCCCTTCACCACTGTTTCACATTCCCCGACTACCAATTGGTGCCAACTTTGGAGGAATTTTCTCAACTCCTGAGGATTCCTATTCTTAATCAACTACCCTACAACGGTACGGAAAAGGAACCAAGGCCTGAAGATGTTGCTCAAGCACTACACTTGCAACCATCTGACATCAAGGGGCATTGGGAAACTAGAAGTGGTGTCAAAGGCTTCTTGGCAAAATTCTTGTTTGAGAAGGCACAAGAGTGTTGGAATTCCTTGGATCTACAAGCCTTTGAAGAGATTGTGGCACTCCTCATTTATGGGTTGGTCTTGTTCCCAAATCCTGACCAGCTTATAGATGTCAACGCCGTCAAAATCTTCTTATCCAAGAATCCCATAGCAACATTACTTGGGGACATCCTCCACTCATTTTACACACGAACAATGAGAAAGAGGGGTGTTCTCATGTGATGTACTCCTCTCTTTGCAAGGTGGTTTATTTCCCACCTTCCACAATCTGTTTTGAAGAATGACCAAGGCTTAAGGTGGTCACAACGATTGATGACCCTCACACACTCTGATGTACATTGGTGTTCTCGGTCCAGAGAAAATGTCATCATCATCGATCATTGTGGAGAGTTCCCTAATGTTCCATTACTTGGCATTAGGGGAGGAATTACCTACAATCCTTGTCTAGCTTTGAGACAATTTGGATATGCACAGAGGGATGGCCCTTACGACATGCTGATTCCTGACTTAGTTTTTGACTTCGACAACGATGCGCAAGGACTTCGCCAAAGATTCATCAGAGCTTGGAGGATGCCTAACAAGGTAGATAGCAAGACACTGGGGCACAAGAACTCCATCCCTCTTGAGCCTTATCTCAAGTGGGTGCGAGCCCGCGCTCAGAGTCTTATGACGCCTTACCCTCATATCCTCCCTGTGACCAAGGAACCTGTTGAGGAAGGAGAGGTTCCCTACACCATCCTACACCCTGACATGCCAACATCATGGGAGGAAATGCAAAGGAGTTGGATCCAACTCAAGGAGGAAAGGGATACTTTTGAAGCCAGCTTCTACGCCAGTGAGAAGAAGGTTTTGGAGCTTACCCGCCGACTTCATGAGGAGGAGACCCTCAACACTTACATCGCACCAAAGAGGATGCGCAATGTCTTTTTACCTTGAGAAATTTTTGTAATATTTGGCCCATGGGGCGTTTATGTACTGACAAAATTTCTTCTTATTAATATGACGTGTGTTCTTTTTGTCTGCAACAATTTTGAATTTCTAAATCTTTGAATGCATTGCATAAATAAACATATCATTCATCATGTGCATAAGCAGGTCTCCACACCAGGTTTCCTTATCTTTCTGCTGTTTATTTCAGTAAGATGGATCTCGAACAGACGGTCAAAGATCTGCAGTCTCAAAACTCACAGTTTCAACATCTCCTAATGACCTTGGCAAAGGGCCAAGAGGATCTAAAAGCACTGCTTGGGAACAAAGAGCAAGAGAAAGTGAAAAAGAAGAAGAAAAGAGTGGGGGTAGCTATCCTGGGAAGAAGGTTTGAGGGTGAAGCCAGAAGAGTTCTTGAATTTCCCTCCGCATCTGAAGAGGGAACCAGTAAAGGAAAAGGGGTTGTGGTACCTTATGAATCCGAAGCTGAAGAGGAAGAGGCTGAAGAATATGAAGACTACTCAGAGCAACAATACCCGCCGGCGGACGACAAATACAAAAACCTAGAGGATAGGCTGGCAGCTATGGAGCTGCAGAGGGTTCTCGGGTTAGATTTCGAAGATTTGGGATTAATTGCTGGAATTGTGATCCCTCCAAAGTTTAAGGTGCCAATTTTTGAAAGGTATGACGGGTTGTCTTGCCCGAAGATGCACCTAAGGTCGTACGTCCGAAGAATTCAACCTCATACATCTGACAGAAATCTTTGGGTACACTTCTTTCAGGATAGCCTATCTGGTACTCAGCTAGATTGGTTCTATAAGCTCGAGAGATCAGAGATACATAGTTGGGAAGACTTGGCAGCTGCCTTTTATCGCCAATATCAATATAACTCTGACTTAGCACCAACCCGTACTCAGCTACAGAGTATGCGGATGGCCTCAGGTGAGGGATTCAAAGAATACGCCCAAAAATGGCGCGATCTGGCCGGGAGAGTGCAGCCTCCTCTTTCTGATAGAGAACTAGTTGATATGTTCCTGGGGACGCTATCTGGCCCGTTCTTCAACCATTTGATTGGTAGCTCTTCCGCAGGGTTTACTGAATTAATTCTGACTGGCGAACGGGTGGAAGTCGGTATTAAGAATGGGAAGATTCAAAAGGATGTCTCTGCATCTACAACTGTTAAGAAGTCATTTCCGGCTAAGAAAGAAGCAGCTGTTATTTATTCTCGGAAAAGAGCGGGAAGAACGGAGCGTCGGCCGACTGTGGGGGCCGTGATGATCCAAAATCCATCAAATGATCAGCCTCGTTATAATCAGTCCAGACCAAATCAGCAACGGGTGGAACGGCCACAACGGCAGTTCACCCGCATCAATATGACGCCCACACAAGTTCTTCCTCATCTGTTGAAGTTGAATCTCGCCACTATCAAAGAGGCACCAAAAAATGTGAACAGTCTTCCCCGCATTATCATCCCAATGCTAAGTGTGCCTATCATTCTGACAGTGTCGGGCATGACACCAACGATTGATGGGCACTTAAGCATAAAATTCAAGACTTGATAGAGGCGAAAGAGGTTGAGTTTGATGCTCCAGAGAAGCCAAACATAATATCCGCTCTGATGCCGAAGCATGGTCAAAATGTCCATGCTATTGAAGAAGATTTGTGTGATCGGTGGATCTGGAACTGACTGTTTAACGCTGGTTCGCGAAATGTCGCGAAAGCAAGAGTCGCCACCGTCTTTTATTTTCTCCAAATGGAAAGGACAAAAGCACAGAAAAATTCCTTATAGAGATTGCTCTCGGTTCGGGAGGTAGATTATAGAAAGGGAAGGTGTTAGCACCCTTTCTATCCATGGTTATCCATGGGCTCTTAGATACTTGCTCACTTGTGTTTTCAAAAATGGTTTGTTTGCTTTTCAACTGTGGGTTTTAAAAAGTTTCTTTGAAAATTTCAGTTCGACTCTTGTATCGGTCCTCAAGAGTGTTTGAAAAATGCTTTCGAAAGCTTTTTGAAAATGTGTTGGTGTGAAAAGTATTTTTGATTTGTTTTGTTTTGAATTAGAGCAAGTATCCACGAGTCGTCTACCTACCCTAAGGAATTCGTCTGTGTAAATGTCCTTTAAAGTAGTGCCATCCCACCATTGAGAGGTAGGTAGCACCACCGTTGGAGGTGTTCGGGTCAATTCGAGGTTCGGGACATGGTGATCACCAGAGCAATGGGAAGACACCTTAGAAGCTACCCTCATGCCAGGTTCCCGGATCATGAGGACTTACTAAGATATCCTCTACTCGACGATCACCTTTCGAGGCAAGGCAACAGTGAGGCGTACCCTAGGGGTGGTGTGTGATTTGTGTGTCATGTTCATTTATTTTTATCTTATTCATGTCATGGGTGATCTACGCGTTATTTTTATTTTGACATTCATTCTTGCATGCAATAGTTAACAGTTAAAAAGATGCAGAAATTAAAATTCTAAACTATTACAAAGGCGCGGGTCCACATCGCCAGAATTTCCAGGACCCGATTTGACAGAAAAATAAAGAATTAAGATAAAGGTAAAATGCGAGAAATTAATTACACGGCTTTGGGAGAGGTACATAAAAATTATACGAAAAGAAAATAAATGCGCGATTTGAATTAAAGTTGAAACGAGGGCGTTGGACCCTTTTTTATGAAACTAAATTAAATTATTAAATTAATGAAATTAAAATGAAAAGAAATTGTTTTTTTTTTTAGTTTTTGTATTTTATGATTTTTATGAGAAAAATAAATGCTAACCCTAATTCTAGTTGTTTTTTAGTTTATTAAGAAGAATTAAATTTTAACATAAACTTAATCTAATTATTTACATGCAATTTAATTTATAAAAGTAAATAATATTTTAATAATTAATTATAGTGAAAGAAAAGAAAAAAAGGATAAAAAATTATTACAAACCCTAGTGCTACCAATTTTAAATTAATTAAGAAAATATTAAGATTTACTCCTAAATTAAAACTAATTAATTAATAAAGGTTTTATTTACAAAAAATATAACATTAAATAAAAATATTAATTTTTGTCTCTTTTCTGATTTTTATGTGTTTTTTATATATTATGAAAATAATAATTTAAAAGCAATTAATTAAAATAAAGACAATAATTGAAAATAATACCAAAATAATGAAAAGAAATAATGCAAACCTAGGGGGTTCTGCCCCTAATTTGGAGGTCTTGATTAGTATCTTTGGGCCCAATAAGTTCTGGCCTCGTTGACTTCTATGCCATCGTGTATGTGTGTTGACCAGGGTACACTGAGTTCATCAGATCTGGGCCCTTGGAGGGAGGTTGCTGAGCGCGTGGCAGGCTGAGATCTTGGACGTATGGTATTCCCTCATAGTGAACCTGCACAGGATCATTAATAGAAAAATAATGTGAAAGGGGTGGGGGACCTGGGGCTCGAACCCAGGTCCTGTGGTTTACCAACGCTATGCCTTGCCATCCATACCAAGCGTGCTTTCTGTATATTGAATAACAAACAAATATTATAAGATAAAACCACGCGTTAGTGCTTTTTTAGCGCGAAATTTTGAATCAACCAGTCAGCGCCTTACACTTCATCATCTTCTTCATTGTTTTGTTTTTCCCTGAAAATGCAAAAGGGTTAGCAGGGGTTTTGAACCCCCTCAAAATACGCCATAACCAATAATAACGATTAAGCCATGGTAACACATAAATTAGGCGCGAGGATTGATTTGTCTTCGTCCAATCATGCTGAGTTTGGTCATGGTACTGAGAACTCCCAATTTTACAGCATGTAAAAGTACCCAATTCAAAGCTTGAAAAAACCTAAAAGATGACAATGGTGGAATCGCGTACAGTGCTCAAAAACACAATTAACTTATATGGTTAGCTTCAGAAAGGTTTAATTAGCATAAATCCACAAATAAAATGCAATGAATATGCCTAAATTGTAAAACACGATTATGAGAAAAAGTTTGACTTCTGTACAATGATTCAAGGCGTTAGAATTGGTGATTTTGATCCAGGAAGTTTCTTTGATGTCCCAGGAATGTGATAGAATCGTTGTTTCACCTTGAAAAGCACTAGAGTATGGTTTTCAGTTTTGGAATTTTTAAGCAAAAACTCAAGTGTTGCTTCTTGTCTATGGCGCAGCTTCCAGTCCAAAGGCACGAGGGTTTGCATCCTTATATGTATATGAGTGATTAGGTCAAAGAAAATTGATCCAAAATCCATGAATTGATGAATAGGATATTTGATTTTTCAAGCCATGATTTTCCAATCTTTTTCAAGCATCTTTGATACAAATCATGTCCAATTCCATTGATTCTTTCTATATTTGGTTAGGCACGAAATCTTGGAGATATTATATGCATAAAAAGATTGAAAAATCTAGGTTTAGTATTTTCCATGTATTTTAATTAATTAAATGAATTATTAATAATAAAAATCCAAATAAATAAATAAAAAATGAAGAAAAACTTCCCTTTGGGCCAAATGGTCGTGCACATGCCTTGGATAATGAATTGTGGAAGAAAAAGAGGCCCATTAGCAATTTTAGGTCATTTGAATCAATGTTGACTTTTCAAAATATCCAAAAATTTCCCAACTTCCACAAGGCATATCTTGCTCAATTTTTACGCTTTGCTCATGTTCATAGACATTTTGGAAAGGTCTATGAGTCCTCTAACCAATGCCTTTGGTCCCATGTCATTTTGATTTACCAATCTCAAGTTATGGTCTTTGACTTAAAGTCCCTTTTTGTTGACTTTTGAAAATGACCTATAATGTTGAAATTGATAACTTTTTGTGAGAGTATTTATTGGACTTTAAGTATGAAGAGGAGTTGTATTAAATGTCTTTATCTTAAAAATGAGCTTTGGATGGATTTTTTCTGATAATCCATGTGAAAGTTATGCCCTGGTCAATTTACAGTTGACTTTTTCAATTGTCCAAATATGGAAACTTTTGCATCTTGATGTTTTTTGAGCCAAGCTTTGAGAATCATGATCAAGCATTGATCAAATGATGTTTGTGGCTTCAAAATTAGATGTTGACCAAAAATTTGAACTTTTGACTGTCAAATGACCATTTTGCCCCTACAGTTGACTGTAGTGCAATTAGGGTTTTGACTATGCAATTTTGTGCTGAAAGTCTTGAAACTTGGTATGAGGATGCTTGACCATATTTATAGGCATGTGGGACTTGATTGGACCCTTGGAAACTTCATTTTCTTTGTCAGAACCAAAACCCTAATTTTGACTGTTTAGGAGACCCTTGCACTGTGCAACCCTTGGGGAATTTTGAAGCTTGACTTGGCAATTTCTTGAAGAATATGGGAGGGAAAATTTTGGGGTACAACAGTTGCCCCTGTTCAATCTTCTTAGGCCTGAGGATGCAGACTGGCTGACGTGCCTTTCGTAATCCGAAGGTGGAAGATGATTGAACACTAGAGTGCCCAGAAATTTGCGCTCACATAGTAATGTGGTGGTGGAATGGGCTTATAGATGCCTGTTGTACCCCAAAATTTGCCCTCCCATATTCTTCAAGAAATTGCCAAGCCAAGTCACAAAATTCCCCAAGGGTTGTGCAGTCCAACTGTCTCCTATACAGTCAAAACTAGGGTTTGGGTTCTGATCAAGAAAATGAAGTTTTCAAAGGCCCAATCAAGTCTCACATGCTTACAAAGATGGTCAAGCATCCTCATATCAAGTTTCAAGGCATTCAGCTCAAAATTGCACAGTCAAAACCCTAAATTGCACTACAGTCAACTGTAGGGGCAAAATGGTCATTTGACAGTCAAAAGTTCAAATTTTTGGTCAACATATCATTTTGAAGCCACAAACATCATTTGATCAATGCTTGATCATGATTCTCAAAATTTGGCTCAGAAATCATCAAAGATGCAAAAGTTTCCTTATTTGGACAGTTGAAAAAGTCAACTAAAATTGACCAAGGCATAACTTTCACATGGATTATCAGAAAAAATTCATCCAAAGCTCATTTTGAAGAGAAAGACATTTCCTACAACTCATCTTCATACTTCAAGTCCAAGAAATGCTCTCACAAAAAGTTATCAATTTCAACATTATAGGTCATTTTCAAAAGTCAACAAAAAGGGTCTTTAAGTCAAAGACCATAACTTGAGATTGGTAAATCAAAATGACATGGGACCAAAGGCATTAGTTAGAGGACTCAAATACCTTTCCAAAATGTCCAAGAACATGAGAAAGGATTAAAAATGGAGCAAGTTATGCCTTGTGGAAGTTGGGAAATTTTTGGATATTTTGAAAAGTCAACATTGATTCAAATGACCTAAAAATGCTAATGGGCCCATTTTTCTTCCATGATTCATCATTCCAAGCCTATGCACGACCACTTGGCCCAAAGGGAAGTATTTTCTCATTTTTTATTTATTTATTTGAATTATTATTTATATTAATTCATTTAAAACATTTAAATATGTAGAAAATATAAAACTTGACCTAAAAAATCTTTTCATGCATGTTTTGCCATTAAGATTTCGTGCATAGGCTAATTAGGAAAGATTTGGTTTGATTTGAGCCTAATTGATACAAAAACCATGTGAAAAAGATTAAAAACATAATGGAAGAAAATCAAATATTCAATCAATGATGGCAAGAGATTCTAGTCAATTTTCTTAACCTAATACATTCACTACATAAGCATGAATCAAAACCTAATGCCCATACACTAAAAACTGCGCAAGAAACCTCATTGACAAACTTGGAAAAACTCCATAAAACTCAAAACTGAAATCAGTGTTCTAGGTCGATTCAAGCCCTAATATTCATTCCATTGGCTTCCTCAAGTCTCCCTGAACACGTTCCAATCCAAAACATCAACTCAAACTCCAAGAATTGGTAGATTGAACGCAAACTGCATCAAGAAAATTGCTTAATCGTGTTTTAATTTTGAAGCATAATCATTGCATTTTTTTATGGATTATTACTCATTGATGATTTCTGGTGCTAACTGTACCATTTAATTGTGTTTTTGTGCTCCCAACGCGATTTCACCATGTTAGTTTTCTAGGGTTTTCAGAGCTTGGATTTAGGGCTTTTGCAAAGAGGAAAAATTAAGCCTCAAAACCATGACCATTAGACTCAGCACATGGAGACGAAGAGGAATCTACCCTCGCGCTCAATTTATGAGCGTTGAGGAGTTAATCGCTATTTTCCAATAGCCCACCTAACGAAACGCGTGAAAAAACGTTGCCTTTGTGTTTTGTTTTACAGGGGTGATGTAGAAGATGATGTGCTGTCAATGAATGATACGCCGGTTTGAAAATTGGCGCGTTAAACCACTAACTAGTTGCTTTCTTTTTATATTATTTATTCGTTAATTATATATCAAATGCGTTAACATGGCTTAGTGGTACAGGCGTTGGTTGATGATGCTAGTGACATGGGTTCGAGTCCCAGGTCTACGTTTATTTCTATAATATTTTGCAAAACTTGTTCCTATGCAATTCCAAAGGTGGAGCGCATGATACACCACCATAATCCAGACGTCCACGCGTCCTGGGAGATCAAAGCAAGGGCATGGATTCAAGTAACATCCTAAGTCCCATTCAACGCACCTCACGCTACTCACAAAAAGTCAAATGGACTCAGGGTTTTGGGCCAGCATTCTAAGGCCTACACCTCACAATTGGGGCCTGAACCCCCCCCCCCTGGTTTGCAATTTTGCTTTATATTTTATTTTTTCAATTATTGTTTGTTTGCTTTAATTTGATTAATTATGTTTACAAAATACAAAAAATATCACAAAAAAATCAGAAAAGATGAAAAATATAATATTTTTTTATTTTAATTATTTTCATAAATAAATTAACATGTAAATTGATTTAGTATTAATTTAGGTTGCAACTTTAATTCTTTTCATAATAAAATATAAAAAAATATAGAATTTAGGTTTAATTGTTAATTTTATTCCTCTCAATTTTTCTTTTTTTCATAATAATAATATTACTCATTTTATTTTCATAATTAAATTGTACATAAAAGAATTTAGGTTTAATTTAGATTATATTTTAATATTTTCATAACAAACTTAAAAACCATTAGAATTAGGGTTAGTTAATTTTAATTAATTCTTTTTCTCATTAAATTCCCAAAATACTAAAAGTACCCAAAAACATTTTCTTTTAATTTTAATTTTAATTTTTCATTAATTCATGTAATTTAATATTTTGCAAAAGGGTCCAACGCCCTTCTTTCGACTTAATTGTTTAATTTCGCACATTTATTCTATTTCGCTTAATTAATTATGTATCTCTCCCAAAGCGTTGTAACATTTACTTCTCGCACTTTTTACTTTGCTTTATTTATTTTTCCGTCAAATCGGGTCCGGTTTAATTTTGGCGATGTGGACCCGCGCCATTTGTAATAGTTTAGAATTTACTTTTCCCGCAAATATTAACTGTTAAATAAGCAGGCAAGAATGAATGGACATAATAAAATCAAGCGTAGATCACAATGAACATGACAAGACAAATATCAATGAAAATAACACACAATTCGCACACACCACCCCTAGGGTACGCCTCACTGTTGCCTTGCCTTCGAAAGGTGATCGTCGAGTAGAGGATGTCTTAGTAAGTCCTCATGATCCGGGAACCTGGCATGAGGGTAGCTTCTAAGGTGTCTTCCTATTGCTCTGGTGATCACCATGTCCCGAACCTCGAATTGACCCGAACACCTCCAACGGTGGTGCTACCTACCTCTCAATGGTGGGATGGCACTACTTTAAAGGACATTTACACAGACGAATTCCTTAGGGTAGGTAGACGACTCTAGATACTTGCTCTAAATTTCAAAACAAATCAAAAATACTTTTCACACCGACACCTTTTCAAAAAGCTTTCGAAAGAAATTTTTCAAACACTCTTGAGGACCGATACAAGAGTCGAACTGAAATTTTCAAAGAAACTTTTTAAAACCCACAGTTGAAAAGCAAACAAACCATTTTTGAAAACACAAATGAGCAAGTATCTAAGAGCCCGTGGATAACCATGGATAGAAAGGGTGCTAACACCTTCCCTTTCTATAACCTACCTCCCGAACCGAGAGCAATCTCTTTAAGGAATTTTTCTGTGCTTTTGTCCTTTCCATTTGGAGAAAATAAAAGACGGTGGCGACTCTTGCTTCCGCGACATTTCGCGAACCAGCGTTAAACAGTCAGTTCCAGATCCACCGATCACAGAACTGGCGACTCTGTTGGGGATATAAAACTTAAAGTGAGGTAAACCTTAGGACTAGGTCATAACTATGTTTTCAATTGTCTTCTTTGCTTGCTTTATTATTGTGGGTTGCTTGGGAGTTCTATAGATCCTAACCCGGATCTGGGGGATACCTTTCTTAGAAAGTAGCAACAAGGCTGTGAGGGAACTGTGCGGGGTATACCGACATGGTTGAAACAGTCTGCTACGTTGATGTGGCACTTTGGTGTGTACCGGTAACCCTTGAGTTCAGTCAAGGAGAGTACGGGGCCTCCGCGTGGTGTCATGAAGCATCAACAGACCTTAGGAACCTTAATTGAACTATCTTGGCCTCTTTAGGGTAGTGAGATAACTGACTTTGGTGCAGTCCGAGGTTGGTTGATACTCGATACTACGCTCAATTGAGGGTTGCTTTCCTGGAATATTTCGGTCGCCAGTTCAGTGGCTAAATCGAAACGATGAACAATGAAAGCAATCCCGTGATATTGGGACCCTTAGAACCCGGTTACTTCTAATAGGACAGGTTGAGCCCACCAACTTCAAGAGGGTAATACCTAGACCTCATGCTGGCCTAAACTCTAAGGGCTTCTCTTGTGTGACTTGTGTGCCTTTGTACTTGCCTACTTGCATGCTTGTTAGCTGACACATGAACTACTTGCAGGTTTTGTTTATAGTCCTTAACTAGGACTCATGACAGGGTTTACCAAATTTCTTGCAGGTTTTGTTTATAGTCCTTAACTGGGACTCATAACAGGGTTTACTAGATCTCTTGCAGGTTTTGTTTATAGCCCTTAATTGGGACTCATAACAAAGTATACTGAATTTCTTGCAGGGTTTGTTTATAGTCCTTAATTGGGACTCATAACATGGTTTACCTACATCACCCCATGCATAGCATGACATCATACCATTGCATACATCCTAACCCATTTCAAGGATCTCAAAGGCTTGCGATGCAGGTCATGATAAACCAATTACCCAGCAAGGGGCAAAGGGGATTTATTTTCCTCTAGCCAAGGTTGTCAGGGGCTATGACCCACTGGATATGGTGAGCCTTTGACCCTTGAAGAAGGGCTCTCTACAACAGGAAGTTCCTTCAATCAAGTTGCCAGTTTTCAACTCTAACAAGTTTCTCTGTTTACCCCGCGAGATCCTTGAAATCATTGCATGTATATCATACATCTCATTGCATTGCAGGTATCCCTTGGACAGGTTGCTTACCCTTCTTCGCTGTTTATTTCAGCCGATCGTCATGAATCCTGAATCATCAGCCGAGCACACTATCAAGGCCCTCCAGGCTCAGAACGCCCAGTTCCAAGGGTTGATCATGAACTTGACCCAGGGGCAACAAGATCTGAAGGCTCTGCTCTTGAAGAAAGAAAAGAAGAAGAGGAGGACTGTTTTGTTCAGCCCTAGACGTAGATCTGGGAATACACCGCAGATTGAAACTGAGAGGACTACTCCGTCCGTAAGGGAAAGCAGTCACCATGAGAGAGAGGTGCCTAGTCCAGTGGTCTCCGACAACGAGACAGATTTCAACGATGAACAATACCCTCTGGCTGAGGACAAGTACAAGCAGTTGGAAGACCGTTTGAAGGCTATGGAAATACAACAAGTACCTGGGATGGATTTCGGAGATCTGGGTTTGTCTACTGGTGTGATCATCCCTCGGAAGTTCAAGGCACCATCATTCACTAAATATGACGGGGCGTCTTGTCCCAAGCTACATCTCAGGTCTTATGTTCGGAAAATCCAACCATACTCAGCAGATAAGAACTTGTGGATCCACTTCTTCCAAGAAAGTCTTTCAGGGACTCACCTCGAATGGTTCTATCAACTGGATGGGACCAAAGTTCGTAACTGGGAGGAGTTGGCAACTGCTTTCTATAAGCAGTACCAGTACAACGCCGACCTTGCTCCCACACGTACCCAACTCCAGGGTATGTCGTTGGAGTCAAGTGAAGGTTTCAAGGAGTACGCACAAAGGTGGAGAGACCTTGCTGGAAGGGTGCAACCTCCCTTAACTGACCGGGAGCTCGTTGATATGTTCTTGGGGACCCTATCCGGGCCATTCTTCAATCACCTCATTGGTAACTCATCTGCTGGATTTACCGACCTCATCTTGACTGGCGAAAGAATTGAAGCTGGTATCAAGAGTGAGAAAATTCAAGAGGCCACACCTTCTGATATTCATAAAAAGCCTTACACGGGAAAGAAGGAATCTAATGCTGCATACAGTCAAAAGAGTCGCCGTGATCAACATGCAGGGGCAGTCATGATCTCTGGTTCTGCACCACGCCGGCAACCACAAAAGGGAAACCAGCAAAGGCCGGATGGGCCTAAAAGGCAATTCACCAACATTAACATGCCATGGTCACAAGCACTGCAACACATGTTGAAGATGAACCTGATTGCAGTGATCAACCCTCCTGCCAATCCTAAGACCTCCTCTCCTAGCTACAATCCAGAAGCAAGGTGTGCTTATCATTCTGATAGCCCGGGGCACGATACTGAGGACTGTTGGGCACTGAAATACAAAATTCAGAATATGATCGATGCCAAAGAGATCGAGTTCGAGCCTGCTGAGACTCCCAACGTGATCACTGCTCCACTGCCAAAACATGGCTAGGGTCAAGAGATTTTTGTTCATTTGAATTCAAGTTGTATTTTTCTTTTCTTGTTCAGATAAACAATTATCATGTTAAACTCTTTTATTTCATGAATGCATTACACATGTCTGTCTTGATTTAATTATGTTTACTATGCTTAAAACTGCTTTCATATTTTTGTGATGGTCAACTCTTAATTGAAAATTCTAAACCTCTTGAGGGAGGATGACGAAAACGATACCACAATCTACAGTATGCTTTTGAACAGACCCCGCTGATGAGGTACATGCATTGTTTCAATCCCTAAACACTGGAGTTATAAGGATGATAATCCCTCGTCAACCCATCAGAGCCAAAGAAGTAGGAGTTTTTATTTTCGAAAATCAAAACCCTTAATCATAACCTGGGGCAGGGTAGTTCTCTCAGTTGATCCAAGTGCACAATGAACGGCACCAAATGAGTTTTTCAAAAACAAAAGACAGTGATGGTTCAGAACAATCATAAGGACAGGCAGTCATTATCAAAAAAAAATCATAAATGAAAAGCCCAAAAAGTCAAAACCAATAAAGAAGACTTACCAAACTGGGGCATCCCGCTGACTGTAATTCCAAAAAGGAAACAGCTCAGGCAAAAAAAAAGAAAGGGATAACAAAATCAAGAAAGAGGTCTCACAAATCCTCAACAAAAACAAAAATGACCGCCTATTCAGAATAAATCATCAATATCTGAACCATCATTGGAACATCAGGACAAAAACTCAAAAAAGGTCTAACGTATGATCAACTGAGTTTAGGTGTGGAGAACATCACGAAGAGCGGTTGGGTACAAATAATTTGAGCCTTTATCCTTTGTTTCTTAAAACCGTGAACCAGGCCACGTTATAACCCTTAAAAGTCCTAGCTGAAGCATGGGTTAGTCCGAAAGCATACTGTTACGAAAGGTATCCTGACTCCTTAAGGCCTACGGTAAATACGGAGTTGACATCATGTTTTACAAACATTCATTTGTTTTATGAAAAAAGAATACATTTTCAAAATCTTCAAGACAGACATAAGCTTTGCATTTTTGACATAACTTTGTTTGCATATGACTTTTTGTTTGAACAGCATAGAAATTCACATGACGAAAGTCTAATGAACAAGAGTATCTCCAATCAAGGGGCACGACCTAATCATGGTCCGTCATCTGGGGCAATCTGTAACACCCCGTTTTCAATTAATTGATTTATTTGAATTTGGGAATTTATTTTATTAGAATTAATAAAATAAAAAGAATTATTTATTTTGGAGTATTTGAGGAAAATAAAAGAAATAAGGAATATTGGGATTTTTATGTTATTGGGCTTAGATGTTGTTAGTAAAGAGTGGGGGTGCAGAGAAATAAAGTTATGTTTGGGACTTAGGCCATTTTCTCATTTTTGGTTTTCACGTAAGAACAGAAGTTGGAATTTGGGAAAATAGAGCTCTGAAGAACGGAGAACGAAGAACATCGCTCAAGAACTCAAAGCTGCTAATTGATAAGGTAAGGGGGGTTTATACTCGATTTATATTTGTTTATGGGTTTATGTACGGTTGATTCGGGTAATCGTAGGAAATCCCAATTGTTAGATGTTTCTAGGGATCGATAACCTTAGGATTGAACTTTGTTAGAAAAGGTTTAAATTCCCGATTTTATGAATCAATTAGAGACTTTAGGTTCCTATGATGGATTGGATGTCTTTGTACTATATTGCACCGCCGTAGAGAGGTATTTTCGTGCAAAAAAATGGGTATAAGAGCTGCTGAAAAAAACAGAAAAATTGGGTTCGCACTCATCAACACGGGCGCGTTGATTTACGCGGGCACCCGTGTTGATTCACTGTAATGCTGATGAAAAAGTGTTTTCTGGCCATAATTCAACACGGGCGTGTTGATTAACACGGGCGCCCGTGTTGATTCACTGTGTTGGCATAAAAATGGGTTTTCTGGGCACAATTCAACACGAGCCGTGTTGATTTACACGGGCGCCCGTGTTGATCCCCTGTTTTGTCAAAAAAACGTGTTTTCTGGACACATTTCCACACGGGCAGTGTTGTTTTACACGGGCACCCGTGTTAAACCTCCTGTGTTGGTTTTTAAACTATGTTTTCCGTGCATGTTGTTAAGTACGGGTTGATCCGGTTTTGATGTGCAGTGTTTGACATGTTTTGAATATGTGTTTATTGAATTCCTAGTGTTGATTGATGTGCGTATCGAATAACGATTGTATGTTATGATACCAACACTATGTGGATCTTATTGTCATGCTTTTAGATGATGTTATCAAGCATGAATTATGATATAACTTGATATGATTGATGTTTAATAGTATGCTGAGTGGTTACATGCTATTCCTATCATGTTATGTTTGATATTGTTGATGTGCATGATATGTTGATTGATGTTCATAGTATGCTGAGTGTTACATACTTACATATCATGTTGCATTTGTTAATTCCCATTGTGTGGAATTAACATGGTGGCCAATATACGTGTCCGCGATATAATGGAACGTTGAGGTGGTAGCCGTGTCCGCGATATAATGGAACGGTGAGTTATCCGTGACCCGCGATTTAATGGGGCGGTGAAGTGGTACCACATGCATGGGTGTGTTGCATTACTCGAATATAACATGAATGGATGATTTTTCCAATGTTATATTTGATTGTTTGTATGCACGTATGATTGATAAATGGTTGATGATGTTTGATGAATATTTGCAAATATGAAAGGCAATATGTCATGGATATATGAATTGTAAAGGTTTTGTAAACTATGAAATATGCTAATTATTGGGTGATGCTTATGATTCCGTGAATTGATTGTTATGAATGTATAACCAAATGTATATTTGAGAAGCTCACCCTTACTGTTGAATATTTCAGATTGAGGAGCTTCGCTCAGGTGCTTGGCGAAGGCTTATCGTGTCTAGTTTAGTTTCGTTTTAGTATGTCCGGGTCATGCTCTGATAGTTGTAACTCCGGGAACGTTTGGTTGTCGAGCTGCTTTAGTCAGACTCGTTTATTTTCTTTTAATTGTTATAATATGACGTTGACTTTTCCAGGTGTTAATCCCTGATGATTTTGGAAAATATTATAACATTTGATTTTATTAAATAAATTATTCCGCTGTGTAGACATGTATGAGTTACCACTAAAATTATGCATGACAGGAATTTATTTTATTAAAAGAGAATTGTAGCATTCCTCGATTATTACATGTACTCTGAGTTTATAATTTTTAATATTTGCGAAAATTATATGCGGGGTTTTAGAGGGTGTTACAATAGTGGTATCAGAGCATAGTCGGTCGTTGTGACCAGAGTCTTGAGTCAGTCATTCCTTTTCGTATGCGACTAGTGCAAGGTAACACTGTCGATACTGTATTCTGATGTGGAGTATGTTTTAATTCTCAGGAATATGGCTGGAAGAGGTAATGGACGAAATGATGCTGCACTAGCTGAGGCTTTGGGGATGTTAGCTGGTGTACTTGCTGGAAACCCAACTGGAGGCGTGATTGGTGCTGACAGGCAATTGGGAAATTTCCAGAGGAACAATCCTCCGTTGTTCAAAGGTACACATGACCCCGAAGGTGCTCAGAAGTGGCTGAAGGAAATCGAAAGGATTTTCCGTGTGATCGATTGTGCTGAAGATCTGAAAGTCATATATGGTACGCATATGTTGGCAGAAGAGGCCGACGATTGGTGGGTTGCCACGTGGACTGAAATGGTTCAGGATGGAGAGGCACTGACTTGGGCTAACTTCAGAAGGGCTTTTCTGAGGAGGTACTTTCCTGAAGATGTTCGGGGAAGAAAGGAAATTGAATTTTTGGAGCTTAAGCAGGGCAATCTGACTGTTAGTGAGTATGCTACTAAGTTCACTGAGCTGGCAAAGTATTATGCACACTACAACAATGATGAGGCTGGAGAATTCTCTAAATGTATCAAATTTGAGAATGGTCTCCGAGATGAGATTAAGCAGGGAATCAGGTACCAGCGTATTCGTAGATTTTCTGATCTGGTGGATTGTAGCAGAATCTTGGAAGAAGATATTACCAAGAATCGGTCGTCTCACTCTCGTGGGGCTGTTGATAAAAGAGGGAAGCAACATATGGACCGTGGCAAGCCATATGGTAGAGATAACCAGAGATCAGGCGGTTGGAAAAGGCCTAGTGGGGGAGATTCTAAGGCTCCTATCAGATGCTACAGGTGTGGTGAGTCTGGTCATCACATTCGAGATTGCAAGAGTGATGAGAAGAAGTGCTATAAATGTGGAAAGGCTGGTCATTTGTCTATTGATTGCAAAGGGAAGTCTGTTACTTGTTACAATTGTGGCGAAGAAGGTCACATTCGTCCGCAGTGTCCTAAGCCTAGGAAGGATCAGTCAGGTGGAAAAGTGTTTGCTTTGTCTGGATCTGAGACTACCCCAGAGGATCGATTGATTAAAGGTACGTGTTTTATTCATGGCACACCTTTAGTTGCAATTATTGATACTGGTGCAACTCATTCTTTCATTTCTTTGGATTGTGCTGAGAGGTTGAAACTGGACATATCTGGTATGCGAGGTAGCATGGTTGTTGATACTCCTGCATCGGGTTCAGTGACAACTTCACTCGTATGTAGGAATTGTCCTATTGAGATTTTTGGTAGAGGTTTCGGTATGGATTTAGTGTGCCTACCGCTTGAACAAATTGATATTATCCTTGGGATGAACTGGTTGGAATTTAACCGGGTTCATCTGAACTGCTTTGCTAAGACGGTGATTTTCCCAGAAGCAGTTGGTGTCGAGAATTTGACTATGACTGCTAGGCAGGTGCAAGAAGCAATGGAAGATGGTGCTAATGTGTTTATGTTACTTGCTTCGTTAGATGCAACAAGAAAGGTCAGGAGTAGTGAATTGCCAGTGGTGTGTGATTTTCCAGAAGTCTTTCCTGATGATGTTGGCGAGTTACCTCCTGAGAGAGAAGTGGAATTTTCTATAGATTTAATTCCTGGTACGAGACCGGTGTCGATGGCGCCATATCGTATGTCTGCGTCTGAATTGGCTGAATTGAAGAGTCAGTTGGAAGATTTACTGGAGAAGAAGTTTATTCGTCCAAGTGTTTCGCCTTGGGGTGCTCCGGTATTGTTGGTTAAGAAGAAAGAAGGTTCTATGAGACTGTGTGTTGATTACAGGCAATTGAACAAGGTAACCATTAAGAATCGGTACCCGTTACCGAGGATTGATGATTTAATGGATCATTTAATTGGAGCCAGTGTATTCAGTAAGATTGATTTGAGATCTGGATATCATCAGATTCGTGTGAAAGCGGAAGATATTCAAAAGACTGCTTTTCGAACGAGGTATGGGCATTATGAATATTCTGTTATGCCGTTCGGAGTTACTAATGCACCTGGTGTTTTCATGGAATATATGAATAGGATTTTTCACCCATATCTGGATAAGTTTGTTGTGGTTTTTATTGATGACATTCTGATTTATTCCGAGAATGACGAAGAACATGCGGAACATCTCAGAATTGTGTTAGAGTTGTTGAAAGATAAGAAGTTGTATGCAAAGTTGTCCAAATGTGAGTTCTGGCTGAATGAAGTTAGTTTTCTTGGACATGTGATTTCTAAGAATGGTATTGCAGTGGATCCTGCGAAAGTAGAAGCGGTATCTCAGTGGGAAGCGCCGAAGACTGTTTCGGAAATCAGAAGTTTTCTTGGTCTTGCAGGTTATTACAGAAAGTTTATCGAAGGATTCTCAAAGTTAGCATTGACGTTGACGAAGTTGACTCGTAAAGGACAAGCGTTCATTTGGGATTCTGATTGTGAGAAAGGTTTCCAAGAATTGAAGCGGAGATTGACAAGTGCTCCTATTCTGATTTTGCCGAATCCGGTGGAATCTTTTGTGGTCTATTGTGATGCATCTCTGTTGGGTTTAGGTGGTGTTTTAATGCAGAATCAGCAGGTAGTTGCGTATGCTTCGAGACAGTTGAAGGTTCATGAAAGGAACTATCCTACTCATGACTTAGAGTTGGCAGCAGTTGTGTTTGTCTTGAAATTGTGGAGACATTATCTGTATGGTTCGAGGTTTGAAGTGTATAGTGATCATAAGAGTTTGAAGTATCTTTTCGATCAGAAAGAGCTCAATATGAGGCAAAGAAGGTGGTTAGAATTCCTCAAAGATTATGATTTTGGTTTGAATTACCATCCTGGTAAGGCAAATGTAGTTGCAGATGCTTTGAGCAGGAAGTCCTTGCATATGTCTATGATGATGGTTCGTGAATTGGATTTAATTGAGCAATTCCGAGATTTGAGTTTGGTTTGTGAAAGTACTCCGAAGTGTGTTCGTTTGGGTATGTTGAAACTTACTAGTGGTATTCTAGAAGAGATCAGGATCGGGCAGAAATCCGATGTTAATTTAGTTGATAAATTGACATTGATCAACCAAGGTCAAGGTGGTGAGTTTAGGATTGATGAAAATGATGTTATGAGATTTGGCGATAGAGTTTGTGTTCCTGATGTCGCAGAAATCAAGAAAAGTATATTAGAGGAAGGACATCGCAGTGGGATGAGCATTCATCCGGGTGCCACGAAAATGTATCATGATTTGAAGAAATTGTTTTGGTGGCCGAGAATGAAAAAGGAAATAGCTGAATTTGTGTATGCATGTTTAATCTGTCAGAAATCGAAGATTGAGCATCAAAAGCCGTCTGGGTTTATGCAACCGATGTTTATTCCAGAATGGAAGTGGGATAGTATTTCTATGGATTTCGTATCTGGGTTGCCAAGGACTCCTATGAATTGTGAAGCGATATGGGTCGTTGTGGACAGGTTGACTAAGTCTGCTCATTTTATACCGGTGCGAATGGATTACTCGATGGAGAGATTGGCACAGTTGTATATTGAGAAAATAGTGAGTTTGCATGGAGTTCCTTCTAGTATTGTGTCAGATAGAGATCCGAGGTTCACTTCGAAATTTTGGGAAGGATTGCAGAAGGCTTTGGGTACTAAGTTGAGATTGAGTTCAGCTTACCATCCTCAGACTGATGGACAGACGGAGAGGACGATTCAATCGTTGGAAGATTTATTGCGTGCTTGTGTTTTAGAGAAAGGTGGAGCTTGGGATAGCTATTTGCCATTGATTGAATTTACTTATAACAATAGTTACCATTCGAGTATTGGTATGGCTCCGTTTGAGGCATTGTATGGTAGACGGTGTAGGACGCCTTTGTGTTGGTATGAATCTGGAGAGAGTTCGGTAATTGGGCCAGAGATTGTTCAGCAGACTACCGAAAAGATCAAATTGATTCAAGAGAAGATGAGAGCTTCTCAGAGTCGTCAGAAAAGTTATCATGATAAGAGGAGAAAGAATTTAGAATTCAGTGCTGGAGATCATGTGTTTATGAGAGTTACTCCGATGACGGGTATTGGTCGGGCGTTGAAGTCTAAGAAGTTGACTCCGCGTTTTATTGGTCCGTTTCAGATTACGGAAAGAGTTGGAGAAGTTGCTTATCGCATTGCTTTACCTCCGAGACTTGCGAATTTGCACGATGTTTTTCATGTTTCTCAGTTGAGGAGATACATTCCAGACCCATCTCATGTAATCCAAATAGATGATGTACAGGTAAGAGATAACCTGACAGTAGAAGCATTGCCTATGAGGATAGAAGATCGGGAAGTGAAACAGTTAAGAGGTAAAGAGATAGCATTAGTGAAGGTTGCTTGGGGAGGTCCAGCAGATGGAAATATCACTTGGGAGCTGGAGAGCCAAATGAAAGAGGCTTATCCGGAGCTGTTCGTCTAAGGTATGTTTTCGAGGACGAAAACTCTTTTAGTGGGGGAGAGTTGTAACACCCCGTTTTCAATTAATTGATTTATTTGAATTTGGGAATTTATTTTATTAGAATTAATAAAATAAAAAGAATTATTTATTTTGGAGTATTTGAGGAAAATAAAAGAAATAAGGAATATTGGGATTTTTATGTTATTGGGCTTAGATGTTGTTAGTAAAGAGTGGGGGTGCAGAGAAATAAAGTTATGTTTGGGACTTAGGCCATTTTCTCATTTTTGGTTTTCACGTAAGAACAGAAGTTGGAATTTGGGAAAATAGAGCTCTGAAGAACGGAGAACGAAGAACATCGCTCAAGAACTCAAAGCTGCTAATTGATAAGGTAAGGGGGGTTTATACTCGATTTATATTTGTTTATGGGTTTATGTACGGTTGATTCGGGTAATCGTAGGAAATCCCAATTGTTAGATGTTTCTAGGGATCGATAACCTTAGGATTGAACTTTGTTAGAAAAGGTTTAAATTCCCGATTTTATGAATCAATTAGAGACTTTAGGTTCCTATGATGGATTGGATGTCTTTGTACTATATTGCACCGCCGTAGAGAGGTATTTTCGTGCAAAAAAATGGGTATAAGAGCTGCTGAAAAAACAGAAAAATTGGGTTCGCACTCATCAACACGGGCGCGTTGATTTACGCGGGCACCCGTGTTGATTCACTGTAATGCTGATGAAAAAGTGTTTTCTGGCCATAATTCAACACGGGCGTGTTGATTAACACGGGCGCCCGTGTTGATTCACTGTGTTGGCATAAAAATGGGTTTTCTGGGCACAATTCAACACGAGCCGTGTTGATTTACACGGGCGCCCGTGTTGATCCCCTGTTTTGTCAAAAAAACGTGTTTTCTGGACACATTTCCACACGGGCAGTGTTGTTTTACACGGGCACCCGTGTTAAACCTCCTGTGTTGGTTTTTAAACTATGTTTTCCGTGCATGTTGTTAAGTACGGGTTGATCCGGTTTTGATGTGCAGTGTTTGACATGTTTTGAATATGTGTTTATTGAATTCCTAGTGTTGATTGATGTGCGTATCGAATAACGATTGTATGTTATGATACCAACACTATGTGGATCTTATTGTCATGCTTTTAGATGATGTTATCAAGCATGAATTATGATATAACTTGATATGATTGATGTTTAATAGTATGCTGAGTGGTTACATGCTATTCCTATCATGTTATGTTTGATATTGTTGATGTGCATGATATGTTGATTGATGTTCATAGTATGCTGAGTGTTACATACTTACATATCATGTTGCATTTGTTAATTCCCATTGTGTGGAATTAACATGGTGGCCAATATACGTGTCCGCGATATAATGGAACGTTGAGGTGGTAGCCGTGTCCGCGATATAATGGAACGGTGAGTTATCCGTGACCCGCGATTTAATGGGGCGGTGAAGTGGTACCACATGCATGGGTGTGTTGCATTACTCGAATATAACATGAATGGATGATTTTTCCAATGTTATATTTGATTGTTTGTATGCACGTATGATTGATAAATGGTTGATGATGTTTGATGAATATTTGCAAATATGAAAGGCAATATGTCATGGATATATGAATTGTAAAGGTTTTGTAAACTATGAAATATGCTAATTATTGGGTGATGCTTATGATTCCGTGAATTGATTGTTATGAATGTATAACCAAATGTATATTTGAGAAGCTCACCCTTACTGTTGAATATTTCAGATTGAGGAGCTTCGCTCAGGTGCTTGGCGAAGGCTTATCGTGTCTAGTTTAGTTTCGTTTTAGTATGTCCGGGTCATGCTCTGATAGTTGTAACTCCGGGAACGTTTGGTTGTCGAGCTGCTTTAGTCAGACTCGTTTATTTTCTTTTAATTGTTATAATATGACGTTGACTTTTCCAGGTGTTAATCCCTGATGATTTTGGAAAATATTATAACATTTGATTTTATTAAATAAATTATTCCGCTGTGTAGACATGTATGAGTTACCACTAAAATTATGCATGACAGGAATTTATTTTATTAAAAGAGAATTGTAGCATTCCTCGATTATTACATGTACTCTGAGTTTATAATTTTTAATATTTGCGAAAATTATATGCGGGGTTTTAGAGGGTGTTACACAATCCAATCAAGATTCGGAGAATCTCTCAAAGGCCAAATAGCCTGGGGCAAGTCTCCGCTTGAGTCACTTGGGGCATTCCAATAACGAATCTTGCCTGATCAAATACCTTCTGGTGGCATGACAAAACACTTCTAACAGGGGCAACTCCCTACATTCTGAGAACATGGACATAGTCGAAAAAATACTACGCATAATCAAAGACCCGCTAGGTTGACATGCCTAGGCAAAAATTAGGGCTTCCCGGCGAACCAAAAGGGTTCGGGCAAAATGAGGGATGAAATGAAAAAAAACTGTACACCCGGCAAGTCGAAAACCTGAAAAGGCGGCTTGGGCAAAAATGGGTATCCCGGTGGACTGAAAACCCTAAAGGGCGGTCCAGGCAAAAGTTAGGGATCAAAAGCGTACGACTATATCCTGTCATCTTGTCACCTGCCTACCAGAAGAAGGCTTGGCCATCAACAACTATCAGCACCTCACATGTCTTCCTCTCATACCTCAGAAACAGGTGCAATAAAGAGTTGTCCAAGCGATCTAATTGTTCTGTCCTCCAAGGTATCAAGATAGGTTCAGCTACAGAACATGACCAGTATACCTGAATTCCCCAGAGAATAAGTCAGCAGCCAATACATTCTCCTCCAAGCAAAATTATCAAATCTCAAGGAAATTGAGTATCCTCCCGTGAATCTCGACATTCCCCAACAGCAATACATATACTCATAACAAGCATCCCCGGCAATCTTGGTCTGAAGATTGTTCTCCGGCGGCATATCAACATTCAAAGGAATCACTTCCCCAGCATATCAAAACTTCCCAAGAAAGTCCAATCCAGTTCCCCAGGAAGGTTGGAATCTATCTCCCCAAGCAGTAAGCTTATCCCCAGTATATTCTGGAAGCTTATTCCCTCACAGAGCACGAACGCGTCGTCCGGCTTTATTTAAAGAGTTATTTCCTTAACAGGATATAACTGGGTTATCCTCAGCCAAAAGCCACGGAAAGATCGTCGTCAACGAAGTCTCCTTATCCCCAGCAAAGTCTATCAGCACTTCCAACACAACAAGGATATCCCCAGCAAGTCATTCTCAAATAATTCAGCAAAGCATCTCTCTCCCCACAGAGTATCATTCCCCATCATGGTCACTAGAGTATTTTTCCCCCCGCAGAATATTCCATTCGCCAAGTTTATTCCGCAACAAAGTCATCTTCTCCTACCGGTATTCTTGCAACTATCATCCCCAGCAGAAGCAAAATCTATTCTTCAGCATCAGCCCAGGATATGACTTCCCGGCACCCGTCAAGGATTTACTTTCCTAGACGGAAACATACATTCATAAAACATCACATACATCATTATAGCATGCATAGACGCATTATATCATACAAATCTCATTTATATTGAGAACATCATTGCTTGAGCCATATCATGCATCGCATATGACTGACCTTTACCTTTCAGGAAAGATGCAGTTGAAATTCTCAATCATATTTCAAGACCTAGACCGGTTCAGTTAATCGACTTCGAAGATCTCTTATCCAGTCCAAGGCCTTCTTTAGTCCAGCTAAATCGACTCCCAACAGATTTTTCTAATAAAGACTCAATAGAAGTTATTTCAGATGTTTCCCTCTCAGACGATGAGTGTGAGGTGATAGTCTCTTATGGTTCCCTCTCCGACAGTGTGTGAGGTGGTAAGTCCTTTTCAGATGTTTCCCTCTCCGACGATGAGTGTGAGGTGATAGTCTCCTATGGTTCCCTCTCCGACGGTGTGTGACGTGGTAAGTCCTTTTCAGATGTTTCCCTCTCCGAAGATGAGTGTGAGGTGATAGTCTCCTATGGTTCCCTCTCCGACGGTGTGTGAGGTGGTAAGTCCTTTTCAGATGTTTCCCTCTCCGACGATGAGTGTGAGGTGATAGTCTCCTATGGTTCCCTCTCCGACGGTGTGTGAGGTGGTAAGTCCTTTTCAGATGTTTCCCTCTCCGACGATGAGTGTGAGGTGATAGTCTCCTATGGTTCCCTCTCCGACGGTGTGTGAGGTGGTAAGTCCTTTTCAGATGTTTCCCTCTCCGACGATGAGTGTGAGGTGATAGTCTCTTATGGTTCCCTCTCCGACGGTGTGTGAGGTGGTAAGTCCTTTTCAGATGTTTCCCTCTCTGACGATGAGTATGAGGTGATAGTCTCCTATGGTTCCCTCTCCGATGGTGTGTGAGGTGGTAAGTCCTTTTCAGATGTTTCCCTCTCCGACGATGAGTGTGAGGTGATAGTCTCCTATGGTTCCCTCTCCGACGGTGTGTGAGGTGGTAAGTCCTTTTCAGATGTTTCCCTCTCTGACGATGAGTGTGAGGTGATAGTCTCCTATGGTTCCCTCTCCGACGGTGTGTGAGGTGGTAAGTCCTTTTCAGATGTTTCCCTCTCCGACGATGAGTGTGAGGTGATAGTCTCCTATGGTTCCCTCTCCGACGGTGTGTGAGGTGGTAATTCCTTTTTCAGACGTTTCCCTCTCCGACGATGAGTGTGAGGTGAGAGTCTCTTATGGTTCCCTCTCCGACGGTGTGTGAGGTGGTAAGTCCTTTTCAGATGTTTCCCTCTCCGACGTTGAGTAAGGTGATCATTCCTTTCAGATTATAATTGCCTATGGTTCTCTTCCCAATACCGCAAAGATAATAATCCCTATCAAGATTTTCTCAACGAGCGTTGTTGAAGTTAAAGTCGCCCAAGGTTCTCTTACCATTCATGCTAAGGCAGTAACCATACCTGGTTCATTCATCATCTTGTGAAGCTCCAAACCCAGCTCCTGTAACCAGTCAGGACACATCCATACCAAACATCTGAAAACCAGCTCCTGCAACGTGTCAGGTACTCATTTGTTCTTTTGCAGGTATGCAGTTTCTCGCTAAGGAATCTCCTACGCAATCAACATCCAGATGGCATCTATAAGCCCATCATCCTATCCAACAACCTCCCAATGGCATTTATAAGCCCATTCCCCCATCACTGCTAACATGTGAGCGCAAATTTCTGGGCACTCTAGTGTCCAATCATCTTCTACCCTCGGATTACGAAAGGCACGTCAGCCAATCTGCATCCTCAGGTCTAAGAAGATTGAACAGGGGCAACTGTTGTACCCCAAAATTTGCCCTCCCATATTCTTCAAGAAATTGCCAAGCCAAGTCACAAAATTCCCCAAGGGTTGTGCAGTCCAACTGTCTCCTATACAGTCAAAACTAGGGTTTGGGTTCTGATCAAGAAAATGAAGTTTTCAAAGGCCCAATCAAGTCTCACATGCTTACAAAGATGGTCAAGCATCCTCATATCAAGTTTCAAGGCATTCAGCTCAAAATTGCACAGTCAAAACCCTAAATTGCACTACAGTCAACTGTAGGGGCAAAATGGTCATTTGACAGTCAAAAGTTCAAATTTTTGGTCAACATATCATTTTGAAGCCACAAACATCATTTGATCAATTCTTGATCATGATTCTCAAAATTTGGCTCAGAAATCATCAAAGATGCAAAAGTTTCCTTATTTGGACAGCTGAAAAAGTCAACTGAAATTGACCAAGGCATAACTTTCACATGGATTATCAGAAAAAATTCATCCAAAGCTCATTTTGAAGAGAAAGACATTTCCTACAACTCATCTTCATACTTCAAGTCCAAGAAATGCTCTCACAAAAAGTTATCAATTTCAACATTATAGGTCATTTTCAAAAGTCAACAAAAAGGGACTTTAAGTCAAAGACCATAACTTGAGATTGGTAAATCAAAATGACATGGGACCAAAGGCATTAGTTAGAGGACTCAAAGACCTTTCCAAAATGTCCAAGAACATGAGAAAAGATTAAAAATGGAGCAAGTTATGCCTTGTGGAAGTTGGGAAATATTTGGATATTTTGAAAAGTCAACATTGATTCAAATGACCTAAAAATGCTAATGGGCCCATTTTTCTTCCATGATTCATCATTCCAAGCCTATGCACGACCACTTGGCCCAAAGGGAAGTATTTTCTCATTTTTTATTTATTTATTTGAATTATTATTTATATTAATTCATTTAAAACATTTAAATATGTAGAAAATATAAAACTTGACCTAAAAAATCTTTTCATGCATGTTTTGCCATTAAGATTTCGTGCATAGGCTAATTAGGAAAGATTTGGTTTGATTTGAGCCTAATTGATACAAAAACCATGTGAAAAAGATTAAAAACATAATGGAAGAAAATCAAATATTCAATCAATGATGGCAAGAGATTCTAGTCAATTTTCTTAACCTAATACATTCACTACATAAGCATGAATCAAAACCTAATGCCCATACACTAAAAACTGCGCAAGAAACCTCATTGACAAACTTGGAAAAACTCCATAAAACTCAAAACTGAAATCAGTGTTCTAGGTCGATTCAAGCCCTAATATTCATTCCATTGGCTTCCTCAAGTCTCCCTGAACACGTTCCAATCCAAAACATCAACTCAAACTCCAAGAATTGGTAGATTGAACGCAAACTGCATCAAGAAAATTGCTTAATCGTGTTTTAATTTTGAAGCATAATCATTGCATTTTTTTTATGGATTATTACTCATTGATGATTTCTGATGCTAACTGTACCATTTAATTGTGTTTTTGTGCTCCCAACGCGATTTCACCATGTTAGTTTTCTAGGGTTTTCAGAGCTTGGATTTAGGGCTTTTGCAAAGAGGAAAAATTAAGCCTCAAAACCATGACCATTAGACTCAGCACATGGAGACGAAGAGGAATCTACCCTCGCGCTCAATTTATGAGCGTTGAGGAGTTAATCGCTATTTTCCAATAGCCCACCTAACGAAACGCGTGAAAAAACGTTGCCTTTGTGTTTTGTTTTACAGGGGTGATGTAGAAGATGATGTGCTGTCAATGAATGATACGCCGGTTTGAAAATTGGCGCGTTAAACCACTAACTAGTTGCTTTCTTTTTATATTATTTATTCGTTAATTATATATCAAATGCGTTAACATGGCTTAGTGGTACAGGCGTTGGTTGATGATGCTAGTGACCTGGGTTCGAGTCCCAGGTCTACGTTTATTTCTATAATATTTTGCAAAACTTGTTCCTATGCAATTCCAAAGGTGGAGCGCATGATACACCACCATAATCCAGACGTCCACGCGTCCTGGGAGATCAAAGCAAGGGCATGGATTCAAGGAACATCCTAAGTCCCATTCAACGCACCTCACGCTACTCACAAAAAGTCAAATGGACTCAGGGTTTTGGGCCAGCATTCTAAGGCCTACACCTCACAATTGGGGCCTGAACCCCCCCCCCTGGTTTGCAATTTTGCTTTATATTTTATTTTTTCAATCATTGTTTGTTTGCTTTAATTTGATTAATTATGTTTACAAAATACAAAAAATATCACAAAAAAATCAGAAAAGATGAAAAATATAATATTTTTTTATTTTAATTATTTTCATAAATAAATTAACATGTAAATTGATTTAGTATTAATTTAGGTTGCAACTTTAATTCTTTTCATAATAAAATATAAAAAAATATAGAATTTAGGTTTAATTGTTAATTTTATTCCTCTCAATTTTTCTTTTTTTCATAATAATAATATTACTCATTTTATTTTCATAATTAAATTGTACATAAAAGAATTTAGGTTTAATTTAGATTATATTTTAATATTTTCATAACAAACTTAAAAACCATTAGAATTAGGGTTAGTTAATTTTAATTAATTCTTTTTCTCATTAAATTCCCAAAATACTAAAAGTACCCAAAAACATTTTCTTTTAATTTTAATTTTAATTTTTCATTAATTCATGTAATTTAATATTTTGCAAAAGGGTCCAACGCCCTTCTTTCGACTTAATTGTTTAATTTCGCACATTTATTCTATTTCGCTTAATTAATTATGTATCTCTCCCAAAGCGTTGTAACATTTACTTCTCGCACTTTTTACTTTGCTTTATTTATTTTTCCGTCAAATCGGGTCCGGTTTAATTTTGGCGATGTGGACCCGCGCCATTTGTAATAGTTTAGAATTTACTTTTCCCGCAAATATTAACTGTTAAATAAGCAGGCAAGAATGAATGGACATAATAAAATCAAGCGTAGATCACAATGAACATGACAAGACAAATATCAATGAAAATAACACACAATTCGCACACACCACCCCTAGGGTACGCCTCACTGTTGCCTTGCCTTCGAAAGGTGATCGTCGAGTAGAGGATGTCTTAGTAAGTCCTCATGATCCGGGAACCTGGCATGAGGGTAGCTTCTAAGGTGTCTTCCTATTGCTCTGGTGATCACCATGTCCCGAACCTCGAATTGACCCGAACACCTCCAACGGTGGTGCTACCTACCTCTCAATGGTGGGATGGCACTACTTTAAAGGACATTTACACAGACGAATTCCTTAGGGTAGGTAGACGACTCTAGATACTTGCTCTAAATTTCAAAACAAATCAAAAATACTTTTCACACCGACACCTTTTCAAAAAGCTTTCGAAAGCAATTTTTCAAACACTCTTGAGGACCGATACAAGAGTCGAACTGAAATTTTCAAAGAAACTTTTTAAAACCCACAGTTGAAAAGCAAACAAACCATTTTTGAAAACACAAATGAGCAAGTATCTAAGAGCCCGTGGATAACCATGGATAGAAAGGGTGCTAACACCTTCCCTTTCTATAACCTACCTCCTGAACCGAGAGCAATCTCTTTAAGGAATTTTTCTGTGCTTTTGTCCTTTCCATTTGGAGAAAATAAAAGACGGTGGCGACTCTTGCTTCCGCGACATTTCGCGAACCAGCGTTAAACAGTCAGTTCCAGATCCACCGATCACAATGCCATTTGGAGATTGATGAGTAGGATGATGGGCTTATAGATGCCATCTGGATGTCAATCGCATAAGAGATTCCTTAGCGAGAACTTGCGTACCTGCAAAAGAAAAATGAGTACCTGACCTATTACGGGAGCTGGTTTTCAAATTCTTTGTGTAGATGTGTCCTGACTGGTTACAGGAGCTGGGTCTGGAGCTTCAAACGGTGATGAATGAACCAGGGATGGTTACTACCTCAACAGGAACGGTGAGAGAACCTTGGGTGACTTTAACTTCAACAGCAATCGTTGAGAAAATCTTGGGATGATTATTACCTCCGCAGGATCGGGGAGAGAACCAATAGGTGATTACAACCTCAACAGCAAACATTGAGAGAATCTTGGATAACTTCAACTTCAACAGCAATCGTTGAGCGAATCTTGGGATTACCACCTCCGCAGTATCGGGGAGAGAACCACAGGCGACTACAACCTCAATAGCAATCATTGAGAGAATCTTGGTGGGAATTACCATCTCCGCAGCATTGGGGAGAGAACCATAGGCGATTACAATCTCAATAGCAATCATTGAGAAAACCTTGGATGGAATTATCATCTCCGCAGCATTGGGGAGAGAACCATAGGCGATTACAATCTCAATAGCAATCATTGAGAAAACCTTGGATGGAATTATCATCTCCGCAGTATCGGGGAGAGAACCATAGGCGATTACAACCTCAATAGCAATCATTGAGAAAACCTTGGATGGAATTATCATCTCCGCAGCATTGGGGAGAGAACCATAGGCGATTACAATCTCAATAGCAATCATTGAGAAAACCTTGGATGGAATTATCATCTCCGCAGTATCGGGGAGAGAACCATAGGCGATTACAACCTCAATAGCAATCATTGAGAAAACCTGGGATGGAATTATCATCTCCGCAGCATCGGGGAGAGAACCATAGGCGATTACAACCTCAATAGCAATCATTGAGAAAACCTGGGATGGAATTATCATCTCCGCAGCATTGGGGAGAGAACCATAGGCGATTACAACCTCAATAGCAATTATTGGGAAAACCTTGGATGGAATTATCATCTCCGCAGTATCGGGGAGAGAACCATAGGCGATTACAACCTCAATAGCAATTATTGGGAAAACCTTGGATGACTTCTACTGAGTCTTCATCAGAAAAATCTGTTTGGGGTCGATTTAACTGGACTAGAGAAGGCCTTTGAATGGATAAGAAATAGAGAAATCTTTGGAGTCGATTAACTGAACCGGTCTAGGTCTTGGAATGTCTTCAACTGGGTTTTTATCAGAAAAATCTGTTTGGGGTCGATTTAACTGGACCAGAGAAGGCCTTGGACTGGATAAGAAACAGAGAAATCTTTGGAGTCGATTTAACTGAACCGGTCTAGGTCTTGGATATAGCTGAGATCTTAACTGAATCTTTCCCTGAAAGGTAAAGGTCAGTCATCTGCAATGCATGATATGGATCAAGCAATGATGTTCTCAACATAAATGAGATTTGTAAGATATGATGCGTATATGCATGCTATAATGATGTATGTGATGTTTAGGAATGTATGTTTTCGTCTAGGAAAGTAAATCCTTGACGGGTGCCGGGAAGTCATATCCTGGGCTGATGTTGGAGAATAGATTTTGCTTCCGCTGGGGATGATAATTGCAAGAATACCGGTAGGAGAAGATGACTCCGTTGGGGAATAAACTTGGCAAATGGAATAACTCTGCGGGGAGGAAAGTACTCTAACGATCTTGCTGGGAAGCAATACTCTGTGGGGAGAGAGATACTTTGTTGAGTTGTTGATAATAACTTGCTGGGGATACCATTGTTGTGTTGGAAGTGTTAATAGACTTCGCTGGGGATAAGAAAGAACTGTGTTGACGACGACCTTTCCGTGGCTTTTGGCTGAGGATAACCCAGTTATATCCTGGTAAGGAAATAACTCTTTGAATAAAGCCGGGAGACGCGTTAGTGCGCTACGGGGATAAGCTTCCAGAATCTACTGGGGATAAGCTTACTGCTTGGGGAGATGAATTCCAAATTTCCTTGGGAACTAGATTGGACTCTCTTGGGGAAGTTTTGAATTGTATCGGGGAAGTGACTCCACTGAATGTTTGATATACCACCGGGGAACAATCTTTAGACCGAGACTACCGGGGATGCTTGTTAGGAATGCATGTATACTGCTGGGGAACGTTGAGATCTGCGGGAGGATACCCAGCTTCCTTAAGGTTTGATAATATAGCTTGCTGGGGTGAGTGCACTGACTGGCTGGCTCACTCTCTGGGGAATTGAGGTATACTGGTTATGTTCTTCAACTGAACCTACCTTGGTACCTTGGTGAACATAGCAATTAGATTGTTTGGACAACTCATCATTGCCCCTGTTTCTGAGGTGGGAGAGGAAGACCTGTGAGATGCTGATAGTTGTTGATAGACAAACCTTCTTCTGGTAGGCAGGTGACAGGATGACAGGACATAGTCGTACGCTTTAATCCCTAACTTTTGCCTGGACCGCCCTTTCGGGTTTTCAGTCCATCGGGATACCCATTTTTGCCCAAGCCGCCTTTTCAGGTTTTCGACTTGTCGGGTGTACGGATTTTTTCATTTCATCCCTTTATTTTGCCCGAACCCTTTTGGTTCGCCGGGAAGCCCTTATTTTTGCCTAGGTGTGTCAACCTAGCGGGTCTTTGATTATGTGTAGTATCCTTTCGACTATGTCCATGTTCTCAGAATGTAGGGAGTTGCCCCTGTTAGCGGTGTTTTGTCATGCCACCAGAAGGTGTTTGATCAGGCAAGATTCGTTGTTGGAATGCCCCAAGTGACTCAGGCGGAGATTTGCCCCAGGCTGTTTGGCCTTTGAGAGATTCTTCGAATCTTGATTGGACTGCCCCAGATGATTGGACCATGATCATGTCTACCCCTTGATTGGAAGTGCTTTTGTTCACTAGGTATTCATCGTGCGAATTTCCCTGCTGTTCAAACAAAAGTCATATGCAAACAAAGTTATGTTAAAAATGCAAAGCTTATGTTTGTCTCGAAGTTTTTTTTTGAAAATGCATTCTTTTTTTTCATAAAACAAATGAATGTTTGTAAAACATGATGTCAACTCCTTCTTTATAGCAAGCCTTAAGGAGTCAGGATACCTTTCGTAACAGTATGCTTTCGAACTAACCCATGCTTCAGCTAGGTCTTTTAAGGGTTATAATGTGGCTTGGTTCACGGTTTAAGAAACAAAGGATAAAGGCTCAAATTATTTGTACCCACCCGCTCTTCGTGATGTTCTCCAAACCTAAACTCAGTTGATCATACGTTAGACCTTGTTTGAGTCTTTGCTCTGATTTTCCGGTGATGACTCGGATGTTGATAACTTATTTTGAATAGGCAGTCATTCCTTTTTTGTTGAGGGTTTGTAAGACCTCTTTCTTGTCTGATTTTCATTATCCCTTTCTTTTTTGCCTGAACTGTTTCCTTTTTTGGAATTACAGTCAGCGGGATGCCCCAGTTTTGTAAGTCTCCTTCATGGGTTTTGACTTAATGGGTTTTTCATTTATGATTTTTTTTTTTGATAACGACTGCCTATCCTTATGATTGTTCTGAACCATCACTGTCTTTCATTTTGTAAGGACCTTTTTGGTGTCATTCATTGTGCACTTGGATCCACTGAGAAGACTACCCTGCCCCGGGTTATGATTAAGGGTTTCAATTTTCGAAAATAAAAACTCCTACTTCTTTGGCTCAGAGGGGTTGACGAGGGATTATCTTCCTTATAACTCCAGTGTTTAGGATTTGAAACAATGCATGTACCTCATCAGCGGGGTCTGTTCAAAAGCATATTGTAGATCGTGGTATCATTTTCGTCATCCTCCCTCAAGAGGCTTAGAATTATTGAGAGTTGATCATCAGAAAAAATATGAAAATAATTTGCATTTAGTGAATACGAATATATTTACTTCAAAACAGACATATGTAATGCATTAATGAAATAACAATGTTTAACATAACATGAGTAAATGTTTGAACAATCAAAGAACAACACAACTTGAACATTCGAATGAACAAAAGTTTCCTAGTCTCAGAGTTTGTCACTTCAAATGGTGAGCCTTGGAGGGATGGTAGAAAAATTCAGCCTGTCCATCTTGCGTGAATTCCAGTGCTCCTTCATCAATCAGGTCCTGGATCTTGTTTTACAAAGCCCAACACTCGTTTGTATCATGTCCTGGACAGGCAGAGTGGTAGGCACACCTTTTATTGGGATCATAGACAGGAGATGTTGTGTTCTGGTTCCGGGGATGAGCCCTTAATGTGATCAGGTTCAATCTTAATAGGCGTTGTAAAGCTTGGAACAACGACATGTTGAGCGGGGTGAATTGCCTCCTGGACTTGTCTGGATGAAGCCGGTGAGGTTGATGCTGAATTTGTGACACTGGAGCCCTTGGAGGAGCTCTCCCCTTATCTCCTTGTCTCAAAGATGGTGGAATGATGCCTGTCTTTTTACCCTAGACGTTTGCCCCAGTTGGTTATTCTGAAGCAGTTGGTTGACGAGAACCCCGAGCTCTTCTTGTCTTTGAGCTAAGCATTGAATGATAGTCACCTGCCCCAGCATCTGGGCTTTCATTGTATCCATCTCAGCTTGCAGGTGTTTCAGCCGTTCATCCTCAGCACTGTTCCTGACCAAAGTCTCCATGAGAAGTGTCCTCAACTCCTCCTGCCCCTTGGATAGATTCAGGAGGATTTCCTCAAACCGAGTCTCTTGAGCAAGAAGGTCCTGGTTGTCTTGTTGGGAAGCCATTGAACTGAAATAAACAGCGAGAAAGGTAAGTGACCTGCAACAAAGATACTTGTTATGTAATGATATGCATGATATGTATATGCAATGTTTTCAAGGACCTCGCAGGGTAAACAAGAAGATTGTTAGCATTGGAAGCTGGTGACTTGATTGAAGGCACTTCATATTGTTGAGAGTCCTTCTTCAAGAGTCAAAGGCTCACCATATCTAGTGGGTCATAGCCCCTGACAACTTTGGGTAGAGGAAAATAAATCCTCTTTGCCCCTTGCTAGATGTTTGATTTATCATGACCTGCAACACAAGCCCTTGAGATCCTTGAAATGGGTTAGTATGTATGCAATGGTATGATGTTATGGTATGCATGGGGTGATGTAAGTAACCCTGTTTTGAGTCCCCACTAAGGACTATAGGCAAAACCTGCAAGAAACTCAGTACACCCTGTTATAAGTCCCACAAAACCTGCAAGAATTTAGTAACCCTGTTATGAGTCCCAATTAAGGACTATAAACAAAACCTGCAAGGAAACTCAAGTGTCAGATAACAAGCATGCAAGTAGTCAAGTTGGAAGGCACACAAGTCACACAAGAGAAACCCTTAGAGTTTAGGCCAGCATGGGGTCTGGGTATTACCCTCTTGAAGTTGGTGGGTTCAACCTGTCCTACTAGAAGTAACCGGGTTCTAAGGGTCCCAATATCACGGGATTGCTTTCATTGTTCATCGTTTCGATTTAGCCACTGAACTGGCGACCGGAATATTCCAGGAAAGCAACCCTCAATTGAGTGTAGTATCGAGTATCAACCAACCTCGGACTGCACCAAAGTCAGTTATCTCACTACCCTAAAGAGGCCAAGATAGTTCAATTAAGGTTCCTAAGGTCTGTTGATGCTTCACGACACCACGCGGAGGCCTCGTACTCTCCTTGACTGAACTCAAGGGTTACCGGTACACACCGAAGTGCCACATCAACGTAGCATAATGTTTCAACCATGTCGGTATACCCCGCACAGTTCCCTCACAGCCTTGTTGCTACTTTCTACGAAGGTATCCCCCAGATCCGGGTTAGGATCTATAGAACTCCCAAGACAGTCCCACAATTTAAAGCAAGCAAAGAAGACAATTGAAAACACAGTTATGAACTATCCCTAAGGTACACCTCACTTTAAGTTTAAGTTCCCCAGCAGAGTCGCCAGTTCTGTGATCGGTGGATCTGGAACTGACTGTTTAACGCTGGTTCACGAAATGTCGCGAAAGCAAGAGTCGCCACCGTCTTTTATTTTCTCCAAATGGAAAGGACAAAAGCACAGAAAAATTCCTTATAGAGATTGCTCTCGGTTCGGGAGGTAGATTATAGAAAGGGAAGGTGTTAGCACCCTTTCTATCCATGGTTATCCATGGGCTCTTAGATACTTGCTCACTTGTGTTTTCAAAAATGGTTTGTTTGCTTTTCAACTGTGGGTTTTAAAAAGTTTCTTTGAAAATTTCAGTTCGACTCTTGTATCGGTCCTCAAGAGTGTTTGAAAAATGCTTTCGAAAGCTTTTTGAAAATGTGTTGGTGTGAAAAGTATTTTTGATTTGTTTTGTTTTGAATTAGAGCAAGTATCCACGAGTCGTCTACCTACCCTACGGAATTCGTCTGTGTAAATGTCCTTTAAAGTAGTGCCATCCCACCATTGAGAGGTAGGTAGCACCACCGTTGGAGGTGTTCGGGTCAATTCGAGGTTCGGGACATGGTGATCACCAGAGCAATGGGAAGACACCTTAGAAGCTACCCTCATGCCAGGTTCCCGGATCATGAGGACTTACTAAGATATCCTCTACTCGACGATCACCTTTCGAGGCAAGGCAACAGTGAGGCGTACCCTAGTGGTGGTGTGTGATTTGTGTGTCATGTTCATTTATTTTTATCTTATTCATGTCATGGGTGATCTACGAGTTATTTTTATTTTGACATTCATTCTTGCATGCAATAGTTAACAGTTAAAAAGATGCGGAAATTAAAATTCTAAACTATTACAAAGGCGCGGGTCCACATCGCCAGAATTTCCAGGACCCGATTTGACAGAAAAATAAAGAATTAAGATAAAGGTAAAATGCGAGAAATTAATTACACGGCTTTGGGAGAGGTACATAAAAATTATACGAAAAGAAAATAAATGCGCGATTTGAATTAAAGTTGAAACGAGGGCGTTGGACCCTTTTTTATGAAACTAAATTAAATTATTAAATTAATGAAATTAAAATGAAAAGAAATTGTTTTTTTTTTTTAGTTTTTGTATTTTATGATTTTTATGAGAAAAATAAATGCTAACCCTAATTCTAGTTGTTTTTTAGTTTATTAAGAAGAATTAAATTTTAACCTAAACTTAATCTAATTATTTACATGCAATTTAATTTATAAAAGTAAATAATATTTTAATAATTAATTATAGTGAAAGAAAAGAAAAAAAGGATAAAAAATTATTACAAACCCTAGTGCTACCAATTTTAAATTAATTAAGAAAATATTAAGATTTACTCCTAAATTAAAACTAATTAATTAATAAAGGTTTTATTTACAAAAAATATAACATTAAATAAAAATATTAATTTTTGTCTCTTTTCTGATTTTTATGTGTTTTTTATATATTATGAAAATAATAATTTAAAAGCAATTAATTAAAATAAAGACAATAATTGAAAATAATACCAAAATAATGAAAAGAAATAATGCAAACCTAGGGGGTTCTGCCCCTAATTTGGAGGTCTTGATTAGTATCTTTGGGCCCAATAAGTTCTGGCCTCGTTGACTTCTATGCCATCGTGTATGTGTGTTGACCAGGGTACACTGAGTTCATCAGATCTGGGCCCTTGGAGGGAGGTTGCTGAGCGCGTGGCAGGCTGAGATCTTGGACGTATGGTATTCCCTCATAGTGAACCTGCAAAGGATCATTAATAGAAAAATAATGTGAAAGGGGTGGGGGACCTGGGGCTCGAACCCAGGTCCTGTGGTTTACCAACGCTATGCCTTGCCATCCATACCAAGCGTGCTTTCTGTATATTGAATAACAAACAAATATTATAAGATAAAACCACGCGTTAGTGCTTTTTTAGCGCGAAATTTTGAATCAACCAGTCAGCGCCTTGCACTTCATCATCTTCTTCATTGTTTTGTTTTTCCCTGAAAATGCAAAAGGGTTAGCGGGGGTTTTGAACCCCCTCAAAATACGCCATAACCAATAATAACGATTAAGCCATGGTAACACATAAATTAGGCGCGAGGATTGATTTGTCTTCGTCCAATCATGCTGAGTTTGGTCATGGTACTGAGAACTCCCAATTTTACAGCATGTAAAAGTACCCAATTCAAAGCTTGAAAAAACCTAAAAGATGACAATGGTGGAATCGCGTACAGTACTCAAAAACACAATTAACTTATATGGTTAGCTTCAGAAAGGTTTAATTAGAACAAATCCACAAATAAAATGCAATGAATATGCCTAAATTGTAAAACACGATTATGAGAAAAAGGTGAAAAAGTTTGACTTCTGTACAATGATTCAAGGCGTTAGAATTGGTGCTTTTGATCCAGGAAGTTTCTTTGATGTCCCAGGAATGTGATAGAATCGTTGTTTCACCTTGAAAAGCACTGGAATATGGTTTTCAGTTTTGGAATTTTTAAGCAAAAACTCAAGTGTTGCTTCTTGTCTATGGCGCAGCTTCCAGTCCAAAGGCACGAGGGTTTGCATCCTTATATGTATATGAGTGATTAGGTCAAAGAAAATTGATCCAAAATCCATGAATTGATGAATAGGATATTTGATTTTTCAAGCCATGATTTTCCAATCTTTTTCAAGCATCTTTGATACAAATCATGTCCAATTCCATTGATTCTTTCTATATTTGGTTAGGCATGAAATCTTGGAGATATTATATGCATAAAAAGATTGAAAAACCTAGGTTTAGTATTTTCCATGTATTTTAATTAATTAAATGAATTATTAATAATAAAAATCCAAATAAATAAATAAAAAATGAAGAAAAACTTCCCTTTGGGCCAAATGGTCGTGCACATGCCTTGGATAATGAATTGTGGAAGAAAAAGAGGCCCATTAGCAATTTTAGGTCATTTGAATCAATGTTGACTTTTCAAAATATCCAAAAATTTCCCAACTTCCACAAGGCATATCTTGCTCAATATTTAAGCTTTGCTCATGTTCTTTGACATTTTGGAAAGGTCTTTGAGTCCTCTAACCAATTCCTTTGGTCCCATGTCATTTTGATTTACCAATCTCAAGTTATGGTCTTTGACTTAAAGTCCCTTTTTGTTGACTTTTGAAAATGACCTATAATGTTGAAATTGATAACTTTTTGTGAGAGCATTTCTTGGACTTGAAGTATGAATAGGAATTGTAGGAAATGTCTTTATCTTCAAAATGAGCTTTGGATGGAATTTTTCTGATAATCCATGTGAAAGTTATGCCCTGGTCAATTTATAGTTGACTTTTTCAACTGTCCAAATATGGAAACTTTTGCATCTTTATGTTTTTTGAGCCAAGCTTTGAGAATCATGATCAAGCATTGATCAAATGATGTTTGTGGCTTCAAAATGAGATGTTGACAAAAAATTTGAACTTTTGACTGTCAAATGACCATTTTGCCCCTATAGTTGACTGCAGTGCAATTAGGGTTTTGACTATGCAATTTTATGCTGAAAGTCTTGAAACTTGGTATGAGGATGCTTGACCATATTTGTAGGCATGTGGGACTTGATTGGACCCTTGGAAACTTCATTTTCTTTGTCAGAACCAAAACCCTAATTTTGACTGTTTAGGAGACCCTTGCACTGTGCAACCCTTGGGGAATTTTGAAGCTTGACTTGATCTTGAAGAATATGGGAGGGCAAATTTTGGGGTACAACAATCTGTATGTTTCTAATGTTGATGACCTGATGACTCCACTGTTAGCGATCAAGTTAAATCTGTTAAAGGCTGGGATTTTCCCAGGATGCAAAGAAGACTGCTACTATTGTTACTCTCTACCAATCGACTGTCCATTGCTAAAGAAAGGCATCCAAGGCCTGATGGACAGTCAACAAATTCTGTTTGAAAAGATTCCTGCTATTCCAACCCCTATCGAAGATGTTTCAATTATCACCATTTCCACCAATCTTTCTAAGGCCATCAAAAAGCCTGTTAAGATTACATCAACTACAAAGATTGTTCCCTTGAAAATAACTATGCCTGGGCCTGTCCCCTACATTTCTGACAAGTCAATACCATGGAATTACGGTAGAGAAATCTACTACCATGGTGTTAAACAAGTTGAGATAACCTAGGAAAGCTCTGATGAAGAAGATGCCGACATTGGAAACATTGTCGGTACAAGCAAGATCACCCGAAGTGGGAGAATATTTTCTCCAGAGATTGCCCCCCCAAAGGAAATCTTTGGACCCTCATCTGCTGCCAAAGTTACTCATGCACCAATAAAACTTGCCGCAAGAACTTCGTTGATTGAAGATGTTGTTATTCTTGTTGTTGTCCCTCATACTTCTGCTGATAAGGGGAAAGGGGTCCAAGATGAGCTCGTCAGGACGAGGGCTCCACCTTTGGTCATCCCCGAAACCTCTAAGAAAGAGATGGAGGAGATCCTGAAAATAATTAAGAAGAGTGATTATGACGTGGTAGAGCAACTGGGGCAAACCCCCTCGAAGATCTCCATGTTAGCATTACTGCTTTGTTCAGAGGCGCACGCCAAAGCATTGATAAAATTCCTGAAGACAGCCCATGTGCCCCAGGATACCTCTGCCGACCAATTCCAAGACTGTGTAGCCAGTCTTACCGCAGACAACGGCTTAGGTTTCTCTGATGCCGACCTGACCCCAAAAGGAAGAAAGCACAACAACGCATTACATGTGTCAGTAGAATGCCAAGGAACTACTCTGGCCCATGTTTTGGTCGACACTGGTTCTTCTCTGAACGTGCTGCCTAAGAAGGCTCTCGACCAATTGGACTGTGAAGGCTTGGAGCTAAGGCCAAGTAATATCATTGTAAGGGCATTTGACGGGTCGAAAAGAATGGTACATGGGGAGGTAGACATTCCCATTAAAGTGGGCACAGAAGTATTCCCCTCAACTTTCTATGTGATGGACATCCGTCCGTCATACTCTTGCTTACTAGGGAGGCCATGGATACACAATGTTGGGGCAGTCACCTCCTCCCTACATCAGATGCTGAAATACCTTGTCAAAGGAAAGATCATAACCGTCCACGGTGAAGAGAAGTATATGATCAGCCACCTGAACTCCTTTCGGTATGTATAGGTAGAGGGTGAATTCATTGAAACCCCATTCCAGCACTTTGAGGAAGTCTCTCCTGAGGTGGCAGTAGCAAAAGCGGTAGCCGAGGTACCAAGGCAGGTGGCCAGGATGGCATCTCTAAAAGACGCGAAGGCTGCGATGAAGGAAGGGAAGAGCTCAACATGGGGGCAGTTGCTTGATATTCCTCACAAAACAGACAAGTTTGGATTAGGATTCACTACTGCGGGGCAGAAAGCTATGCACCGCTCAAAGGTCGAAAGAGCACCCATCAAGATCTCTCCTTATGGAATCAATGCTTTGGAAGGTGAAGACGAAGAGGCCAACATTGAAGATTGGATCTTCCCAACCATCGAAGAAGGACTACGCAACTGGGAGGCAAAAGACTTTGTCCCCATTACTTTTATTAATCAGTAATTATCTGCCAAACATCTCCTGTTGGTTTGTAATAATTACTTTTGAACAATCTTCACGCTACTTTTTCACCTCATGCCTTGCCCGGGGCATGTAGGTCCATTTGTAAGGGTTTTGATTATCTTCATATCCATATGCCATGTTTAATGATTCATTGGACGTTTTTCATTTATAAACTGCTGTGTTCATTTTCTTTCTTTTTGCATTTTTGTTTGTTTAAGGATGGCTATCCCTTACACACACCCACACTCACAAATGCAGGTACCCATCCACTTTGGATTCTATGGGTGACTATTCTGCTATGTCCTTCAATAACTCTGAAGATCTAGTCAATCAAGCTGAGTATGAAGACGACGAAGATTGTGAAGTACCAGGAGAGCTAGCCAGGCTTCTACAGCAAGAAGAAAGGGCCATCTTGCCTCACGAGGAGTTGTTGGAAACTGTCAACTTGGGAACAGAGGAAGACCGGAAGGAAGTACAAGTGGGTGCCAATCTGGAGCCAAGTGTCAAGGAACGCATGATACAGCTGTTAAATGAATATGTTGAAATCTTCGCCTGGTCTTATGAAGACATGTCGGGTTTAGACACAGACATTGTGGTTCATTGTCTCCCTACAAGAGAGGATTATCCACCGATCAAGCAAAAAGTCCGCCGAATGAGGCCCGACATGTCTGAGAAGATTAAAGCGGAAGTAATGAAGCAATTCAATGTTGGCTTTCTGGCTGTTACATCCTATCCATAATGGGTTGCTAACATTGTGCCAGTACCTAAAAAAGACGGCAAGGTTAGGATGTGTGTGGACTACCGGGATTTGAATAGGGCTAGCCCTAAAGATGATTTTCCGCTACCACATATTGACATTTTGATTGACAACACAGCTCAGCATAAGGTGTTTTCCTTCATGGATGGATTCTCGGGCTACAACCAAATCAAAATGGCCCCCGAGGACATGGAGAAGACAACTTTTGTTACACAATGGGGTACTTTCTGTTACAAAGTGATGTCGTTCGGACTGAAGAACGCAGGGGCAACTTATCAGCGCGCCATGGTAGCTTTGTTTCATGATATGATACATCATGAGATCGAAGTTTACGTAGAAGATATGATAGCTCGATCACAAACAGAGGAGGAACACCTTGAACATCTGGAAAATCTGTTTGCCAGGTTGAAGGAGTACAAACTCAGGCTGAATCCAAGTAAGTGCACTTTTGGAGTTAGGTTTGGTAAGCTTCTAGGATTTATTGTCAGCAACAAGGGCATTGAAGTCGATCCAGCAAAAGTAAAAGCAATACAAGAAATGCCTGCTCCTCGTACTAAAAAGGAGGTTAGAGGGTTCTTGGGGCGCTTGAACTATATTGCCAGATTCATCTCTCATCTGACGTCTACCTGTGAGCCAATTTTCAAATTGTTGAAGAAAGATCAGGTAGTCGAATGGATCGACGATTGCCAAGCTGCTTTTGATAAGATCAAGGAGTATTTTCTAGAACCTCCTATTCTGATGCCACCCGTTGAAGGAAGACCATTGATCATATATCTGACCGTCTTGGATAACTCAATGGGGTGCGTGTTGGGCCAGCATGACGAGTCTGGTCGAAAAGAGCATGCCATTTATTACCTTAGCAAAAAGTTTACCGACTGTGAGACTCGCTACTCACTACTCGAGAAAACTTGTTGCGCTTTGGTATGGGCTGCTCGCCGACTAAGGCAGTATATGCTGACTCATACCACTTTGCTGATTTCCAAAATGGATCCTATCAAGTATATCTTCGAGAAGCCTGCTTTATCTGGAAGAATAGCTAGATGGCAAATGATCCTAACTGAGTACGACATCCAGTACACCACTCAAAAAGCTATAAAAGGGAGTGTACTAGTTGATCATCTAGCTCATCAAGCTATCGAAGATTATCAACCCATGAGATTTGACTTCCCAGACGAGGACATCATGAATTTGGACAACGTTGAAGGTAACGGACCGTATGACGGACCTGAAAAAGGATCCCGATGGATCCTGTACTTTGATGGTGCTTCAAATGCACTTGGAAATGGTATCGGTGCGGTACTCATTTCCCTGGAAGGTTTCCACACACCTTTCACGGCCCGACTTTGCTTCAGTTGTACCAACAACATGGCTGAATATGAAGCTTGCATCTTTGGTCTCAAGGCTGCTATAGACTTGGGGATCAAATCTTTGATTGTATTTGGGGACTCGGCTTTGGTTATCAGTCAAATCAAAGGAGAGTGGGATACCAAGCATCCTAATCTTATCCCATACAAAGAACATGTTCTGACATTGTTGCCTCATTTCGAGCAAATCACCTTCGAGCATTTCCCGCGAGAAGAGAATCAGCTAGCAGATGCTCTGGCTACAATGTCTTCTATGTTTAAACTCAACTGGGATAATGAGGCTCCCCAAATCACCATCGAGCGAATGGAGGAACCTGCGCATTGTCATGAGATTAACACCGAAGAAGTAGTGGAACAACCCTGGTTTCACGAAATCAAAAGGTATCTCCAGACTAGGGAATATCCTGAAGGAGCTTTAGTAAATGACAAGAAGTTCTTAAGGAAATTTTCTGCCAAGTTCTTCCTGAGCAACGGCATCCTCTATAAGCGAAGCCATGATTGTGTTTTACTCCGATGCGTAGACAAAGCTGAAGCAGAGTTAATCATGACCGAGATACACAGCGGTACATTTGGCACCCACTTGAGCGGGCATACGATGGCTAAGAAAATTCTAAGGGCAGGCTATTACTGGTCTACCATGGAAGCTGATTGCCATCAACATTCCCGTACTTGCCATAAATGTCAAGTCTACGCTGACAAGATTCATATTCCTCCGGTTCCTCTCAACGTTCTGACAGCTCCTTGGCCATTTACAATGTGGGGCATTGACATGATTGGAGAAATCAAGCCCACGGCATCCAATGGACATCGCTTCATCCTGGTCGCCATTGACTACTTCACCAAGTGGGTCGAAGTAGCTTCCTTCGCCTCTGTTACTAAAAATGTGGTTGCCCTCTTCATTAAGCAGAACCTCATATGCCGGTACGGTGTTCCCGACAGGATCATCACAGACAACGGTACAAATCTGAATAATACTACGATCACCGCATTATGCGAACAGTTCAAGATTTATCATCACAATTCATCTCCCTATCGGCCGAAGATGAACGGTGTTGTTGAAGCTGCGAACAAAAACATTAAGAAGATCATTCATAAAATGATGGTCACCTACAAGGACTGGCATGAGATGTTACCGTTTGCTCTGCATGGGTACCGTACCACGGCACGTACTTCAACATGGGCAACCCCATTTTCTTTGGTATATGGCATGGAAGCTGTCTTACCCATGGAAGTTCAGATTCCTTCCTTAAGGATTATGAAGGACGCAGGTTTGAATGAAGATGATTGGATTCAGACCCGACTTGATCAACTCAATTTGATCGACGAGAAGCGACTCACTGCTGTTTGCCATGGTCAGACGTATCAAAAACGGATGATCATGGCTTTCAACAAGAAAGTCAGACGTCAAGTATATCAAGTCGGGGATCTCGTAATCAAGCGGATTATCTTGCCGCAAAGTGATCCCAGGGGCAAATGGACTCCTACGTACGAAGGACCATTTGTGATCAAGAGTATATTTTCTGGTGGTGCAATGATTCTGACCACCATGGACGGTGACAATTTGCCGCACCCTGCGAACGCAGACATAGTTAAAAGATACTACGCATAAAATAACCCGACAAGTCGAAAACCCGAAAGGGCGGCTTGGGCAAAAATGGGCATCCCGGTGAACCGAAAACCCGAAAGGGCGGTTCAGGCAAAAATTAGGGATAAAAACAACAAAAATCTGTACACCCGGCAAGTTGAAAACCCAAAAGGGCGGCTTGGGCAAAAAGGGGTTTCTGGGTGGATCGAAAACCCGAAAGGGCGATTCAGGCAAAAGTTAGGGAATTAAAGCGTATGACTATGTCTCGTCGGATCACTTTAAGAACAATCTCTTCATCAAACCAGCTCCAAGCTTCTGATCAATCCAGTCATCAGCAGACGAAGCATTGAATGGACAGATATTCAGAGTTGTGAAGGCTATAGCAGAATGGAATACCATGGAATTGTTTCACATAGCCATCTCTCTTTTGTATAAATTTTTCAATTTTTACGACGACATCCTCTTACTAGGATGGCTGTCTCCTTTGTACAAATATACTCATAGAAAGTTAATACAAATACTTTTCCAAATACAGAAATTTGCTTTGTCTTCCTGTTCTCTTTTCTTTTTGCACTTATGTTTTATTTGAGAAACGTCCAATGTTTTGTTAAATAGGCATATGCATTTGAACATGATCATTTTCTTACAAATCAGGAAAGATGATTACTGATAGGTCGAAGGTACAAGTAGATGTCTCGATGCCCTTTCAGAAGGAATCACCAGCAGATTTAAACGCCAAATTCCTCAACAAAGTCAAAATCCAGAACTTAATTCCCCAAGCAGAGTTAAAACTTCAGGATCCTTAGCAGAACAGAAGCTTTCTCAAAACTAATTTCCCCAGCCAGAGAGCCTTACAGAACTCAATTCCCCTCAGAGTTTCATTATCCCCAGTGGAGCCTTAAATCTGAAAATCCAATCCCCAGTGGAGCTAAAGATTCCAACTATCAATCCCGAGCGAAACCAAACTAGCGAACCTTCTCCCCACAAAATTACTTCCCACCAAACTGAAGATTCTCAGTCTTGCTTCTCCAGCATAAGTCTACCAGGTTCTAGACTCCCCAGTGGAGATCATCAGATTTCTCTCGCCCTACAGGTCACCAAGGAATTCCAATTCCCCACAGTGGTCCTAAGATCCCTCAACAGTTGAAGATCTTGCATTCCCCAAACAGAATGAAGACTCTCATTCTCAGTTCCTCAAAGGATATTCAAATATTCCCCGGTGAAGATCCCCTCAAGACAGGAAATCCCCAGTAGATTGGTATACAACCCAAGCTCCTGATTTCCCAACAGTGGTCCCAGGACTTCTCATCTTCAACGATCAAAAGATTCTTGCCCTCCCCTGCAGCAGTCAAGATTTCACTTTCCTCGGCAGAAGTCAAAGATCTCATTATCCAGGATTCATCTATCCTCAGCAAGACAGCTCATCAGCTTACATGCACACTCATTACATTCATATCATAAACATTGATATAACATACATTGCATCATACATTTCATGCAACATGACTTTGTGTTTCAGCTAATATCTTACCCTTTTTTCAGGATAAAGATTAGTAAGCTTCAATCTCAAGACTTCTGAAAACAGTTCACGGGTTCTCCAGTAACGGATGTTAACCTATCGCTTGTTCAGATTCTTCTCAACTTCTGAAAACAGTTTACAGATTCTCCAGTAACGGATGTTAATCTATCGCTTGTTCAGACTCAAGACTTCTGAAAACAGTTCACGGGTTCTCCAGTAACGGATGTTAACCTATCGCTTGTTTAGATTCTTCTCAACTTCTGAAAACAGTTTACGGATTCTCCAGTAACGGATGTTAATCTATCGCTTGTTCAGATTCTTCTCAACTTCTGAAAACAGTTTACGGATTCTCCAGTAACGGATGTTAATCTATCGCTTGTTCAGACTCAAGACTTCTGAAAACAGTTCACGGGTTCTCCAGTAACGGATGTTAACCTATCGCTTGTTCAGATTCTTCTCAACTTATGAAAACAGTTTATGGATTCTCCAGTAACGGATGTTAATCTATCGCTTGTTCAGACTCAAGACTTCTGAAAACAGTTCACGGGTTCTCCAGTAACGGATGTTAACCTATCGCTTGTTCAGATTCTTCTCAACTTTTGAAAACAGTTTACGGACGCTTCCCAACAACGGACGCTGCTCTATTGCTTATTCAACTTCAAGACTTCTGAAAACAGTTTACGGATTCTCCAGTAACGGATGTTAATCTATCGCTTGTTCAAACTCAAGACTTCTGAAAACAGTTCACGGATTCTCTAGTAACGGATGTTAACCTATCGCTTGTTCATATTCTTCTCAACTTTTGAAAACAGTTTACGCACGCTTCTCAACAACGGACGCTGCTCTATTGCTTATTCAACTTCAAGACTTCTGAAAACAGTTCACGGATTCTCCAAACATGGATGTCAATCTATTGCTTGTTCAGACCCCCAGTTCAGAGATGTTCCAAAACATGGACACCTTCCTGATACTCATTCCAGATGGCATCTTTAAGCCCATCACCAAATGGCATCTCTAAGCCCATTCCCGCATCCATGTCTTGACGAGTGCAAATTTAAGGGCACTCTAGTGTCCAATCTCCTCTTACCTTCGAGACGCGAAAGGCAAACCTACCAATCTAACTCTTCAGGTGCAAGAAGATTGAACAGGGGCAACTGTTGTACCCCAAAATTTTCCCTCTCATTTCATCAATATTTTCTCACCACAAGACCCTTGGAGCTCAGGATCAAGACAGGGTTTGCTCTGGTCAAGACCCCTCCTTGCACTGTTGACCCAAATTAGGGTTTGAGTTTGCACAAAGATGTTTTGACCTAAAGTTCCCAAGATGACTTTCATGCTTCATGTTGAACCCACAAGTTTATCCATACCAAGTTTCAAACCCTGATTCCAATCTTTGCCCAGTCAATTGGACAGTTGACCTAGAAATCAACAGTATTGGGGAAAAAGTCAACTGTGGCCAATTGACAGTCAAACCTCATGATTTTTGACCCACATCAACATATTGAACTCATTTGGACCATTTGATCAAGTTTGGATCACAATTCCACAAGAAATTTGACCAGATTACCAAAAGGGCAAAATGGTCATTTTTAGGGTTTTGACTGCACAAAGGCAATTTTTCACTGTTTGACCTAGCCAAGGGAAGACCAAGCTCACATATGGTCTCAAGGAATCAATGGCATGGTCTTGAAATGTTCAACAAGTTCAAAAGATCCCAAATGCACAGGATTGACAGATGAATTTTTCAGTCAACTGATCAAAATTTGACTGTATACTGAAAAGTCAAACTTTGACTTTTTGGTCAAAATCAAGTGCCAAGATTCATCTTTCATCAAGACATGTCAAATTATGAAACTTATTCATCAAGAAACCAAAAATTACAAATTAGGGTTTGAAATGAAGAAATTTCATAACTTAGAAATTTTCTAAGTTATGAAATTTCCTAATTTTTTCCTAACTCTGTCCCATTCGTTCATCAAGATGCAATTTGATTCAAGCAAAACTCAAAACATGAAAGTTGTAGTCCATTGCAAAATCTACAACTTTGATTCACAAAGTTTCCTCAAAAGAAACTTGTAGCTCAAGTTATGATTTTTGGAACAAGGGTGCAAAACATTCTTAACTTAGAAAATTTTTGACCTATTTTAGGCAGGATTTTTGCCCAACTTCATGGCCACTTTTCACATGCTTCCACTTGGAATCTCAACTTGCATTACAAAGATGGATTGTAGTACACATTCCAAGCTTTCCAAATTGTCCAAGAACTTCTCAAACACCCTTGTGATTAGGGAGAATCGAATTTGTAAAGATGGGCAAAAGTCACTTTGTTCATAAGCCAATTACATGTTCATAACATTGCCATTTTCAAGTCAGCATGTTCCAAGCTAGATTACAGGCCTTTGATCTCATTCACACTCAATAATTTAATTCCAATCCTTTGTGTTCAAGCCTTATTTTGTGTGTTTAACCATTACTTGCAAGATTAAGCCATATTTGGAAAAAGCATATTAGCCATTTTTGAAAAGGTGCACTTTATGTCAAAGCACAAATCAAAGAGGTACAGGCCAGATCTTTTGGGCACAAGATTATGGACATATCCCCCTGATCAAGAAGGAAAAATGCAGCATGCTTGGGGGGCATGTAGTAGCCTATAATCAAGTTTGACAAACCTTGCTTAGATAAGAAGAAAACTTGCATTTTGAACAACAACACAAATTCCTGCAAGAACCAACTCAAGCAAACTTTGTGAACACATTTGATACTCCCTACCTGATCTAGAAGACGAGCCCTTGACCCTCAATACCTCCTCATCCATCAAAGCACATTTTTTCTGCAAAACAGAGTCCCTGTTGCAGATTGACTTCCACAGTTCATTTCCCTCGTGCGTTTTGGCCAAAGCTTGTTCAAATACATTCCCTACCATCCATTGAAGCTATCCCAATCCTTAGATACAAGCTGTAACATCCATAGCCAAGTGTGCCATTTTCACTTTTCTGTTTTGCAGGTTGACTTCCATAGCTCGATTCAGTTAGTTTCAAAGCAATCTAGAGGTTGGAGAAGCATCCCTGAACTTCAAGCAAGATGTACAAGTCCTCAAATTCCATTGAAAGTACCCCCATTGTTGTACACGACTCAAGCTGAACAGGTAAAAGTTTGAACTTCTATCTCTCTATCCAAGCATATTTAGGCTTAAGTTTGTGAAGAAAGTATGTCCTACTCCTGGCCCTGAAGCTACCTATATCCTTACTTTTCATTTATATTATGTGTGCTGCACGAATTTTGGACATAAACATTGGAAAAAACTTAGGTTAAAAATTGGGGGAGAAGAAATTCTCTCTCATTTCTGAGAGTTAGAACAATTTCTTTATATGTTTAGAATCGTGACATGATGCTCTATAATATTTATGTTGTGAGTTTTTGTTAAAAGTCAAGGAATCAAGAGATAGCTGTTGGAGAAGGAAACGCGCGTTTTCTTTGTTTGAATGTTGCTGTGGGTTGAAGACAACCACCTTTGGGTTGGGCCTGGGTCATTTTTCTGTTTGCACCACTATTTTCCACATACACCTCCCTGGCCCATTGTATGATTTTTTAACCATTTTTTATTTTTGATTTTTTCTTCTGACTTATTATTTTTTGTCAAAATATAAAAAATATTAAAAATAATTTTGCTACCCATTTTTGCATTTTATTAGGATTTTATTTGTTTTATTTGAACTTGTACATATAAATATATATATATATATACTCTCTATTTAAAACCTTAAAAAATAACACAAATATATTTTTAGTCATTATTTTTTATTTACCTTTTGAAAACATTTCGTAGAAAATATACTTTTTTGTAAATAATTAATATTTTTATTTTTGTACATATTTAGTATATATTTAAATATATGTAAGATAAATACTTGTACATATTTCATTAAATATTTAACACAAAAAATATGAAAATAATGCATTTCATTTTTATTAATACATGACATCAAAATACTTTTTTTTCATAATATACTTATTTTTTATTTTTGTATATAATTGACAAATATTGTACATAATATAATTAGTAAATACTATTTATTTAGAAAATTAGGGTTTTGCCCTAAACCATGAAAATATCTAAAAATTAACTCTTTTTTTATTTTTGTTTATATGTCACATGAAAAATACTTTTACATACATACAAAACCATTTTTGTGCATTTTGCATATTTATTGTATTTTATTTAATTATTGTACAATTAAATTATTTGTATATTCGATTTGGATGTAATAGTTTAAATTTTAATTTCTTGCTAAATATCCCCTCATTTGAACATTTGTACCCCCCATCCCATAATTGTGTTGTAATAATTAAGGATTTTATTTTCCGTATTTAAAAGCTTTCTAATTATGCCATGATAGACTTAGGGTTTGTATGCAAAATCAAATAACAAATAGCTTGATCTAATTCAAAGACAAAAAGCATGAAAATGGATAACACCAATCACACTTGCACCCTTAGGGTTACTCCACTTGTTGCCTTCAATAACGGGCCATGCTTGCATGTTGAGTGTCTTTGGCAAAACAAAACAAATCAAAATGATCATAGTCCCTCGATGACGCTTTCTCAAGTTGCCTAAAAAATGATCAAGTCCCTTAAAGGAAAAATTGCCAAAGACACTTGGCACTATTGCATTCATGTTCTAAACGATGACCCGCGCCCGTCCCGTTAACATCCTAACACAAGATTTTCCACCAAATGCAATGGTGGAACAATACTGTTAAAAGGGTTAAAACATAGGAAAGATCTTTGAGAAATTTAGGGTAGATGGCTCTTGGTTACTTGACCAACTTGCAAAATAAATCCTTGCCATTCTTCAAAACACACTTCACCAACACAACTTTCAAAACAACTTTCAAAGCCTTGAAACATCTTTTCAAAAAGACAAACACCTTTTGTAAAACATTCGAGTAAAGAATTGTTACAAAGGTTTGCCTAGACAAGGCATCTTTTTCAAAACATTTTCAAACCCACACACAAAGCACCATTTCAAACAATTGAAAGCACCATTTCAAACAATTGAAAATGCAAGGCAAGTGATCTAAGCAAGTAACTAAGATCCCATGGATAACCATGGATAGAAAGGGTGCTAATACCTTCCCTTTCTATAATCTACTCCCCGAACCCATGAAAACATCTCAAAGGTTTTTCCTGTGCTTTTTAACCTTTCCTTAGGATAAAATAAAAAGTCGGTGGCGACTCTTGCTTAACCGAAACATTTGCGAAAATAAACGCAAACCTCAAGTCAGTTCTCCCACCGTATCACAGTGTTGATTATGTTCAAATGGGAAATGAATTATTCAAGAAGACGCCTGAAGGAGTATTACTAAAATTCCTAAGTGAAACAGAGGCATATATACCCCTTTCGACTACACATGTTGGGGCATGTGGGGCACATCAAGTAGGCCATAAAATGAAATGGTTGTTGTTTATGCAAGGATTATATTGGCCTACTATGTTGAAAGATTGTGTTGAGTTTGAAAAAGGATTCCAAGAATGCCAAATACATACAGGCATCCAGCATGTAACTGCAAGATAACTTCAATCGATTGTGAAACCTTGGCCTTTTAGGGGATGGGCTTTGGATCTTATTAGAGAGATTCGACCAGCATCATCTAAAAGCCAAAAATATATATTGGTCGGCATTGACTACTTCACTAAATGGATTGAAGCAATTCCTTTTGTCAATGTGGACCAAGAAAATGTCATTGAATTTATTCAAAAGAACATTATATATAGCTTTGGAATCCCTGAGACAATAACAACTAATCAAGGATCAGTATTTACTGGTCGAAAAATGCAAGAATTCGCTACAAAAATGGGATTCAAGCTGTTAACATCTACACCTTATTATGCGCAAGCCAATGGCTAAGTCGAAGCAACAAATAAGGTAGTAATTGGCTTAATAAAAAAGCATGTAGGAAAGAAGCCAAAGAATTGGCATAAGACGTTGGACCAAATCTTATGGGCATGTCGAACTTCTCCTAAGGAAGCTACCAATACGACACCATTTTGATTGACCTATGGTCATGACGCAGTGTTGCCAGTAGAAATCTGTCTACAGTCAACAAGAATTCAGAGACATCAAGATATTCCTTCTTAATCTTATTGGAATATGATGTTAGATGAACTGGTTGATTTAGACGAATAAAGACTGAGAGCTTTCGATCTCTTGAGGATACAAAAGAAAAGAGTGAGAAAATCTTATAATAAAAGAGTAAACCCCAAGATATTCATGCTTGAAGAGTTGGTGTGGAAAGTAATTCTCCCAATAGATCGAAAGGATAGGAACATGGGAAAATGGTCTCCTAAATGGGAAGGACCTTTCAAGATTATCTAGGTATTTTTGGTGGTGCCTATGAGATCGAAGAGTTAAGTGAAGATAAAAGACTCTTGAAAGTAAATGGTAAATATTTGAAAAAATATAGACATGCACTTCAAGAAGTTAAAATCATCAGCAATTGATCTCAGTCGAAGTATATAGCCAAAATGGATAGTTCATTAAGTTATCCAAAATGGCTCCAAAACATTACATATACCCATTCTAAGGGATTCATATATTTGTTACAAAATAATGGTTGCATAAAAAAGAAGCCCAATCAAAACGTAAGAGCAGCTTTAATCTGGAGATATTTGATCTTCTGAAGTTCCAAGCGCCTCTCACATAAAGCTCCCGACTGATGGAGAGTTTCAATCCTTGCATCCAAGGCTTGAGCTTGTTCGACATACTTCAGTCATCTAGCAAGTTCCTCCTGGCTCTCAGAACCATTGCTGGCAAGAAGCTCTTCTCTGCGCTTTCCATTTACAACAATCTTAGCCTCCAATTCTTTGATTTGAGCTTTCATGCTAGCAGTGTCCTGATCAATCTCTTCGACCTCCTTTTTCCTGGCTTCTTATTCCTTTGATAGCTCATTTATCCTCGAAGTTGATTCAGCAGCAGCAACCCAAGCAACAGAAATCGTGCAGACGAATGATGGGAATGTTTGCCATGCTTTCCTAGGTTATAGGGATAATGGTCATCATGGCAGCATGTAACGGCTGACTGATAGTGACACATTGGAAAAAGTGTAATGATGAATCTGATGTCAGCAGTAGTTGGTAGAAGACGAAAAGTTCAGTATGAACTTGTTTTAACCAAAAGATGGACAAGTGTCGAATAAAAGTATCAAAGAATGGTTATTTCTCCTTGCGTCGAAATTGACATTCTTGGGGGGAAATTTGTTAGCTCCTAAATTAGGCACCCACATAAATTGGCTATATTGGCTAAAAATAGATTGAAGAAATCTAAAGTTGAAGACACTTCTACCAAAAGAGCCTATGAAAGGGGTTGTGTCGAAGTCATCCTTGCTAAGAAGGAGAAAACACTTATAGAATTTTCTAAGTTAAAGATGGTCTTCGAACAAGATGCATTTATGGTCTTCGACCGAGAGGTTCCTGTGGTCTTCGAATGAAAGGTTCTTATATCAGCAAGCAAGTGAATTCGAATTCGAAGAAAGGAGGGAAAAGCAGTACACTTGGTAGTTAGGAAAATCAACGTGGTGTGAAGATAGCGATCGAAGAACATGCAGAGGACACTTGTCCTCATCCTGGATTGAAGCAACCATTCGATAGTTATTTACTACCAGTATAAATTTAGGAAGTTTGTGTAAAATTCTGTGTGTTTAACTTATTAGTATAAGTCACTCAAATATATTCAAGTACCCACTGTGTGAGAAAGAATTTTGAGAATGTACGTTTGAATTACCACATTTTAATTAAAGTCAAGTCTTTACATTTCGTTACAATCTTTACCATTTACGTTTCTTTGCAAACTTTATCATTACAGACCTTTATCATTACTGCAAATTTACTTTCTCTTTCCTTTTACTCTCACTTTTATTAAATTCTTACCTTCGTCCTCCCTTTACTCTTAACATCTTCTCAAACCTTTTCATTTAAACTTACAAATAACTTAGCATATGTCCTAGGATCAATCTGATCGATCCTGCAAGTAACCAAAATAACCATTTTTGGAAGATCAACGGTTGTTTACCAATTTTCACGGTAAACAGACGTACACATAACTATATCAGAGCATCAAGGTCATTCATAACATTTGGTGCATATAACATACAGAAACACAAAAAAGCATTTGATAAAGCACCAAAGTTTATTCTAGTTAGGAAAATGTTGAAGGAGGCCTACGCCTGCGTCCACGCCCACGTCCACGCCTACGCATGCGCCTGCGAAACAAATTACCTATGACACATTGCCATTTTTCACCACGCTTTATCAAAATTCAAATCAACTTGGAAATACAACAACTAGCAACAAACAATGTTGGGGAGTTGGTGAGCACGAGAACCAATGGTTTAAGAATACCCTAAAAACATTTTTCATAACATTTTGAGGCATATACACACATTTTGCACATATGCAAATATTCAAGGCATACACACACACTCATTGCATATATGCTATGGGTTCTATATTGATCTAAGACATCATGCACATACATCACACATGGCATTTCTCGAAACATACTTTGGGAGGAGCCAATATCTTTGGGCCCTCCATCAGTTTATTACCTTGGTTAAAAACAAACACAATCATTAAAAATCTGATCCCATGTCTGATTTAGTTATCTAAGATTCGATCATCAAAATAGATTCCTCGATAATTTAACTCATTACGTCAGGCTCCACAAAACAATATGCTCTACCTTTGCGATCTAGCTCATTGTGTTAGACCCCAGGCAGCAATGTTGTGAAACCAGCAACTCCACCCATTGTGTCAGTCTCTATGTGACAATATGTGAAATTTTCTACAATTTAACTTATTGTGTCAGTCTCCATGCAACAATATGTTCTTTCTTTGCGATCTAGCTCATTGTGTCAGACCTCAGGAAACAATGTTGCGAAATCATCAATTCCATCCATTGTGTTAGTCTCTATGCCACAATGTGTGCAATTTTCTATATTTAACTTATTGTGTCAATCTCCATGCAGTAATATGTTATTTCTTTGCGATATTAGCTCATTGTGTCAGACTCCAGGCAACAATGTTGTAAAATCAGTAATTTCACCCATCGTGTCAGTCTCTATGCGACAATGTGTGAAAATTTTCTATATTAAACTTATTGTGTTAGTCTCCACGCAGCAATATGTTCTTTCTTTGCGATCTTAGCCCATTGTGTTAGACTTTGGGAAACAATGTTGCAAAATCAGTAATTCCATCCATTGTGTCAGTCTCTATGCGACAATGTGTGAAATTTTCTATATTTAACTTATTGTGTCTGTCTCCACGTAGCAATATGTTCTTTCGTTGCGATCTTAGCTCATTGTGTCAGACTCCATGCAACAATGTTGCGAAATCAGTATTCCACCCATCGTGTCAGTATCTATACAACAATGTGTGAAAAATTCCTATATTAAACTTATTGTGTCAGTCTCCACGCAGCAATATGTTCTTTGCGATCTTAGCTCATTGTGTCAGACTCTAGGAAACAATGTTGCGAAATCAGTAATTTCACCCATTGTGTCAGTCTCTATGTGCCAATGTGTGAAAATTTTCTATATTAAACTTATTGTGTCAATCTCCATACAACAATATGTTCTTCCTTTGTGATCTAGCTCATTGTGTCAGACTCTAGGAAACAATGTTGCGAAATCAGTAATTCCACCCATTGTGTCAGTCTCTATGAGACAATGTTTGAAATTTTCTATATTTAACTTATTGTGTCAGGCTCCATGCAATAATATGTTCTTCCCTTGCGATCTAGCTCATTGTGTCAGACCGCAGGCAATAATATTGTGAAGTCAGCAATTTCACCCATTGTGTCAGTCTCTATGCGATAATATTTTAAATTTTCTATATTTAACTTATTGTGTCAGTATCCATGCAACAATATGTTCTTCCTTTGCTATCTAGCTCATTGTGTCAGACCCCATGCATCCATGTTGTCAAGTTAGCAATTCCACCCATTGTGTCAGTCTCTATGCGACAATGTTTGAAATTTTTTATATTTAACTTATTGTGTCAGTCTCCATGCAACAATATTGTTATTAGACTTTTTTTGTGATATAATCCATTGCATCAGTCTCCAGGGAGCAATGTCGTTATCAAGTTTCTTCCTCGATATAGCTCATTACGCCAGACTCCATACAACAATGTGCGAAATTGAAAATTTAAACCATTACGTCAATCTCCATGCAACGATGTTATTATCAAACTATTTCCATTGCATAAGTCTCCATGCTGCAATATTTTTATCAAAGTTTTTCTATGATATAACTTATTGCATCAGTCTCCATGTGTTGTACCCCAAAATTTTCCCTCTCATATTATCAAGATTTTCCTCACAAGACTTCTGGGACTCCAAACAGGATTAGGGTTTGCTCAGCTCAAGACATCACCTTGCACTGATGACCTGAAATTAGGGTTTGAATTTGCACAAGAATTTTTGGACCATCAATGCTTCATGTGACTTTCATACACCACCTTGGACCCCTAAGATTGCTCATACCAAGTTTCAAGCCTTGAATCACATTTTTGCCCAATCAATTGGACAGTTGACCTAAAAATCAATTGTATTGGGGAAAAAGTCAACCATGGCCAATCTATAGTCAAACTTCATAAGTTTTTTATCCACAATCACATTATAGGCTCTTATGTACCATTTTATAAAGTTTGGATCACAACTCCTCAAGAAATTTGATCAAATCATCAAAAGGGCAAAATGGTCAAAATTAGGGTTTTGACTAAGAAAGGGCAATTTCTGATTTTTGACCTAGCCAATGACCAAATTGGTTCAAGCATGATTTCAAGGACTCAATAACATAATCTTGACCTAATCACATAGTTCAAAAGATCTCAAATGCATAGGATTGACAGATGAATTTTGCAGTCAACTGATCAAAAATCAACTATGCACTGAAAAGTCAAACTTTGACTTTTTGGTCAAAATCAAGAGCCAAGGGTCATAATTCATCAAGATATGTCAAAATATGAAACTTTTTGATCAAGAAAATCAATTTTGCAAATTAGGGTTTCAATTTGAAAAAATTTCATAACTTAGAAAATTTCTAAGTATGGAAAATTTCTTATTTTTTCCCAACTTTTCACAACTTTTTCACCATGATTCAATTGGATTCAAAGAAACTTACAAAATGAAAGTTGTATTCCTCCATGAAATCTACAAATTTGATTCACAAAGTTTTCCCAAAAGATGCTTGGATCTCAAGTTATGATTTTGTGAATAGGGGTCCATAAACTTTTTAACTTAGTGAAAATTTGCCCTAATTTAAGCAGGTTTTTGACCTAACTTCATGGGCATTTTTCACCTAGTTCCAAGAGGTATCTCAAAATGCATTTCAAGTATGGATTATAGATCATTTTACAAGCTTTCCAAAATGTCCAAGAACTCTCCAAGATCATTTATGGTTAGGGAGAATCGAAGAAGAGAAAATGGCAATTTGTCACTTTTTTCAAGCCATTTTCACAATGGTTTAAGTTGCAAATCAGATCCTAGCATGCTTGTACTTGGTATTACAGGTCCTAATCCCTTCTACACTCCATAATTGAATTCTAACACAATGGATAATGGCTTTATTTTTTATCTTTGAAGCATTGTACAAAGAAATAATCCAAAAATGGCATAAAGTTCACAATACTACTTTGATAAAGCTAGCTTTTTACAACTTTTCTATCCTTGAGCATTGAACCTGTTTCTTTGTCACGAGCAAGGTCCACAGTTATCAGGCAAAGCATACCAACTCCTTGCAGCTCTAGAACTAGCAAGTACAGCACCTTGGGCATTGTCACTTTAACTTTCTTCAAAAGCAAGCAAACTTGCAAAAGTCAAGGGAACTCATCCATATGATAAAGGGAAGGTTTGGATTCATTTGAAACAACTTCAGAACCTTGTAACAAGCCAATACACGATTGCTTAACATCCCAAACACTCTCAAACACAAAAATCACACTTTTCTGCCCAAACAGGGCATCATCTGCAGAACACTTGCCAACTTGAAACTTGCTCGTGCGTTTTGCCTTTCAACCTTTGAAACATCTTCCCTACATCACATCCAAGCTATCCAAGCATTCATCTTGCAACTGTGAGCTCAGTTTCACACTTCACCATTTTCATTTTGCAAGGTTGTAGGTTGACTCGTGCAAGGAGATTCAAGCATCTACAAGGCCAGTTAAGCATTGGAAAAGGTTGAGGGAACTTCAAGGAAGCTCACACGATCTTCAGGCCTCACTCAAAGTTCCCACATTGCCATATCCAAACTCAATTGAACAAGGTGTTTTTCAAAGTTCTATCTCCTTATTTAGGCATCCTTAAGCTTTGATTTGTGAAGCAAAAATGTAGTCCTTAACTTGCTTAAGTTGTACATATGCATAGTTGTCATTTATATTAACTGAGCTAAGAGTATTTGATTGTTGAAGTTAATGAAAAAACTAGGTCAGAAATTAGGGCCATTAAAATTCTCTCTATCCTTTGAGAGTTAGGTCACAAAATGGATATGGTTGGAATCGCGATTAAAAATGCTATAAGTTTCATGTTGTAAGTTTTTGCTTTTGTGCAAGTATGTGAGAGTTTGCAGATTTGAAAAACGCGCGCAGAAGGGGACGCTGGAGGACAGGGACGAAGTTGTCCTGGGCCTGGCGCGCTTGGGCTTGACTGTTGCTACTTTTCACACCCCCCAGTTTACTTTTGCACCCCCCTGATTCATATTTTGTTATTTTTCATATTTTCTTTTTATTTTTATGATTATTGATTTTAATAATTTTTTTATGAACATTAAAAATCACAAAAATAATTTTCTTTATTTTTTTCATTTTTATTTTATTTTTTGCATAATAAAATAGTTTACTAAAATAAATAGAAATTCATTTTCTTAAAAAATAGTAAAAACATTTAAAAATACCATGCATTTTTATTTTATTATTTTTCACACATAAAATATTATTTTCATACATATTTTATTTTTTAATACTTGTAAATATTTTTATCTATGTATTTCTTGTACAAAATGAATAAAATAATAATAGAAAACATATTTTCTTTTAAAGCAAAAAAACTAGGGTTTCCCCTTTCAAAAATAATAATATTATTTTTGCTTATTTTTAGGAGTTAGATAATTTTATTTTCTCATACATAAAACAATTACAAAACATTTTTTGCATATTTACATTTTTATTGCATATTTAAATAATTGTTTATTTATTTATTGTACAATAAATTCAATTGGGTTGTAATAGTGAATTAGGGTTTTATTTTGTGCAAATATCCCCATTCAAAAACTTGTATCCCTCCTCCCATAATATTGTTGTAATAGTTTAGATTTACTTTATGCAATTTATCGCATTATATACATGTTTAGTAAACTAGGGTTTGTATGATAAGACAAAAAAATCAAACAAATAGCATGACCTAAATCCAAGACAAAAATGCATGAAAATGACAACACATTGCACACAAGTACCTCTAGGGTTTTACCCACTTGGTTGCCTAAACAAAATGGCCATGGTATGCATGCTAGGTATCTTAGCAAAACAAAACAAAACAAAAGATCATAGTCCCTCGATGACGCTATCAAAAGGTTGCCTAAAAAATGATCTTGGTCCCTTAAACAAGCTAAGATACTTGGCACTATTGCTTTCATGGTCATACGATGACCCACGCCCGTCCTGTTTAACATCCAAAGATAGGGTTGTCTACTAAAACAATAGTAGGTCAACAACATCAAAGGAATAAAAATGTACAAGAAAGACTTTTGAGTAGGTAGATAAGCTTCTAGTTACTTGATCATTTCAAAAACAATCCTTGCTATTTTAAAATACACACACATTTCAAAACATTTCCAAACAACTTTCAAAACATTGAAACATTTTTCAAAAGACAAACATCTTTGTATACATTCTTACAAACAAGAATCATTACAAAGATTGCCTAAACAAAGGCCTCTTTTCAAAATACTTTCAAAACCACACAAAGCACCATTTTCAAACAATTGCAAAAGCAAAGCAAGTGATCTAAAACAAGTAACTAAGAGCCCATGGAAAACCATGGATGAAAAGGGTGCTAGCACCTTCCCTTTTCATAATCTACCCCCCGAACTCAAGAAAACATCTCAAAGGTCTTTCCTGCGCTTTTTTACCTTTCCTTTTGGATAAAAGAAAAGTCGGTGGCGACTCTTGCTAAACCGCAACATTTGCAAACACAAACGCAAAACCTCAAGTCAGTTCTTCCACCGTATCACAGAACTGGCAACTCTGCTGGGGATTATTCTAAAATTTGGGTTACCTTAGGATTTTAGATCACCTTTACATTCTTATATTGCTTGACTTGTTTGCTTTACACTTTGCTTCTATTGTTTGGGTTTGAATCCTTTACCCGGATTTGGGAAACATTCATAGGTAAATAGCAATATGTTGTGGAAATTGTGAGGGGTATACAGACATGGTCTAAGCAATAGCTATATTAGTGCGACATATTTGTGGGTACCGGTAGCCTTTGAGTTAATCAAAGAGAATATGGGGCCACTGAGTGATGTCATGAAGCACTAATGGACTTTTAGAACCTTTACTTGACCAACTTGGCCTTTTTAGGATGTAGTGAGATGATCGGCTTTGGTGTAGTCCGAAGTTGGTAGATACTCGATACTACACTCATTGAGGGTTGGTTCTTTGGAATATTTTGGTCGCCAGTAAAGAGGCTGAATTGAAACAATGAACAAGGAAACAATCCAGTGATATTGAGCTCCTTAGAACCCGGTTACTATTTCTAGGATAGGTTGAGCCAACTAAACTTCAAGAGGGTACTTACCTATGAAACCCCATGCAAGCCTAAACTAGGAACTTGTGTGATTTGCTTGTACATATATACTTGTTCATAACATCATGGACATCATGAAGCATCATATGCATCAACTAACCATTTCAAGGATTTTAGAGTTGTTCTTGTTTTGTAGGTTATGGATTCACTTTGCAGGAAAACTATCCAAATCAACCTTGTAAGACTTCCTCCACAACTCAAGGAGCTACCTTCAAGGATTCCTGAGAATTCTCCATTCACTGAGAGACATGGTCGTCTACTCAACTTGGTCACTTCCAACACTGAGGAGGATATGCTGAAAGATCTCTTCCAGTTCTTTGACCCTTTGCATCATTGCTTCACATTTCCTGACTACCAACTTGTGCCTACTTTAGAGGAATTTTCTCAACTCTTGAGGATTCCTGTTCTCAATCAACTACCCTTCAACGGTACGGAAAAAGATCCAAAGCCAGAGGATATTGATTAAGCCTTACACTTGCACTCATCTGATGTCACAACACATTGGGAAACTAGAAGTGGTGTCAAAGGTTTCTTGTCAAAGTTTCTGTTTGAGAAGGCCCAAAGCTGTTGGAATTCTCTAGACTTGCAAGCTTTTAAGGAGATTGTAGCTCTTCTCATCTATGGGATAGTCTTGTTCCCTAATCCTGACCAACTTATAGATGTAAATGCTGTCAAAATCTTAATGACCCGTAACCCGGTGCCTACTTTGCTTGGGGATATCCTCCACTCTTTTTACACTCGTACAATGAGGAAAAGAGGTGTTCTCATGTGTTACACTCCTATACTGGCAAGATGGTTTATTTCTCATCTTCCCCAATCAGTTTTGAAGAATGAGCAAGGTCTGAGGTGGTCACAACAGTTAATGACCCTTACACATTCAGATATTCATTGGTGTTCTCGATCCAAAGAGAATGTCATCATCATTGACCGTTGTGGGGAATTTCCTAATGTCCCTCTACTTGTCATTAGGGGAGGCATCACCTACAACCCTTTCTTGGCTTTGAGACAGTTTTGGTATGCCCAAAGGGATTGCCCACACGATATGCTGATTCAAGGTTAGGTTTTCGACTTCGACAACAACAATCAAGGACTCCGACAAAGGTTCATCCGAGCTTGGAGGATGCCCAATGTGATACGGTGGGAAGAACTGACTGTTTTTGGAATGCTGGTTTGCGTTTTGCGTTTGTGTTTGAAAAATGTCGCGGTAAGCAAGAGTCGCCACCGACTTTTATTTTATCCAACAAGGAAAGGAAAAAAGCACAGAAAAATTCCTTTTTCGAGATATTTCTCGGGTTCGGGGGGTAGATTATAGAAAGGGAAGGTATTAGCACCCTTTCTATCCGTGGTTATCCACGGGCTCTTAGGTACTTGCTCAATTGTTTTCAAAATTATTTTCTTTGTGCTTGTGGGTTTGAAAAAGTTTTTGTTTTAAAACTTCGATTTAACTCTTGCTTCTGCCCTCAAAAGCGTATGAAGTATTTTTGAAAACTTTGTTCGAAAAGTGTAAGTGTGAAAAGTTTTTGTTTTTTGAAAGAGCAAGTATCTAAGAACCATATACCTACTCGAAAAAGGAATCGTTTTATGCTAATGTCCTTTAGACAATGCTATCTCACTATTAATGAGTAGGTAGCATCGTTGTTGGAGTTTGAGGGTCAATTCGAATGAGGGACATACGGTCACTAAAGCAATGTTAGGACGTCTTAGCGGTAACCCTAATGTCTTAGATCATTTGTTTGAGGCAACAATATCCGAGGCAACTGTTCGAGGCAACTATGATCTTTTAGACAAGAGGGCGACCTCTAAAACGACCTATACTCAATGATTGTGTACGAAGGCAACCAAGTGGGGTGTAACCTAGGAGTGCGCATGTGCGAGTGTGTTGTTTTCGGTTATTTTTATCTTTGTACATGTTAAGGGTGATCTAAGTTGATTTTAGGTTAAAACATTCAGTCTTGTCATGCAAACCTATTATCAAACATCTAACAATTATAATTTGCGGGAAATAAAATGAGGAATTTAAATTACAAGGCGTCGAGTATTTACATCGCCAAAGACAAACCCTTTAAAAAAAATAAAGCGATAAAAAATGATTAAAAGTCCTATTTACTATTACAATCCAGAGGTAAGTACATTATTGGTAAAAGAAAGTAAATCGCGTGCGGGAAATTAAGTCAAGCGCATGATTAGGGTTTTGACCCTTTTTGAAAGAAAATATATCTTTTTTGGTTTTTTATTTTAAGAAAGAAATTAAACCTAAATTAATTACTAAATTAAATTAATTAAATTAATTAATAAAAATAAATTATTTTTGGGTTTTTTTTATTTTAAGAAATAAAATGAAGTTGATTAAATCAATGGTTAGTACCTAATTAAGTCTAATTAATTATTTATTTGCAAAAAGAATTAAAGTTTTTCTAATTAAAACCTAATTAATTAATAGATTTGTTAATAAAAATAAAAGACTAAAATTTGATTTGAGATGAAAAATATTTTTTGTGATTTTATTTTATAAAAGACTGAATTTTAATTGGTTAGTAAATCAAATGAAAATAATAAAACAATTAAATAAACAAAATAAAATAAATGAGTACAGGGGAGTATGGGCCTGAATTTGGGTGTGTGAAAAGCAATTGGAAGCCCAAAACGCTGGCCCTTGTTGACTTTTGAGATCAGGTGTTTGTGCGCTGACTTGGCTCCATGTAGACCCCCAGCATTTGACCATCAGATTTGGCCTTTGGCCATCTGGCAATTGGAGGATTGATGGACCATGGTGTTCTGCAGGCTCAAGCATGCATAGGAGTACCTGAAGAGGAAAAATATAGAGAAAGTGAGGGGGACCTGGGATTCGAACCCAGGTCCTGAAAGTGATTGGAACGCTTGCCTTGCCACTACGCTGAACTGTTTTGTTTGTTAATGATATACAAAGAATATATAATAAAATAAAACAAGTCAATGGCCAGAAAAATTATAAAAATGCGCGTGTGGTTTTGAAAGGGCCAACAGGTGGATGACACGGGTTCATCCCTGTCCTTCAAACCCTGTAAAAATACCTGCGGATTTGAATCCGCAGCTAAATGCGCAGGCTTGTTCTAAAATCTATTCCAGGCCACAAAAATGAGTTCTAAGGGCACGGTTGTACTCGTCCTTCCCTCCCGGTCACAACCATGTCCATCTTGTAGCCTAATTTTACCTGAAAAGAAAAACCCCAAAAACGCTTCCAAGAACCCTAGCTATGGCGTTTTACATTACAGGTTAGATAAACAAAATTGAATGATGCAAATAGCTTGGAAATATTTCGAGGATTACAAATATGCCAATAGTTTGTTCAAATAATGCAAGAATGGAGAGTTACGATTTCAAGAACAGGGGTGTTTATCGTGACACTTACAGCGCGCTATGGGGTCTGATCGAGCTTGCTTTTGATCCAGGTAGATTGAATGAACACCCGGGAAGAGATTGGGACAGGTCTCAGCTTCTGAAAATGCCTCTAGCTATGAATTCGATTCCAAGCTTTTTAGTGAATTTTTCCACTTTTGTCTTGCCTCTGCCTGCAGCTTCCAACCCTTGTTTCGATTGCTTTTGCTTGCTTATGTACTATGTAGTGTATTAGGGTAAGAATTATGGATTGAATCTTCCCATATCAATGCATACATATTTGATTTGATCTCTTCTTTAAAACCTTCCAATTTTGCCAAATCTCAATCTTTTTGCACATGAATTGGTCTGATTCGATTTTGATGATGTTAATGATGGTAATCAGATCCTGAAATAGCCAAAGGATCTCATGTTATCAAAGTTTTAGATTTTATATGATTTAATTTGATTTAAAATGAATAAATTTAAATAAAAATCAAATTAAATAATAAAAATAAAATATGAGCTCACGGATGAAGCTAGGACACGTGGGAAATGATGCAAGTTCAAATCAAGTGGAAAAGAATGGGCCCATTTGACAAAATTTGATGTTTTGGGGATAGTTGACTTTTGGCAATTTTGCAAAAATGTCCAACTTCAACAATGCATAACTTCTTCAATTTTAAACTTTTGGAGGTGTTCTTGGACTTTTTAGAAATCTTGAGATATCCTATAACCAAGCATTGTGGTCTCATCTCATTTTGATATTCCATGATCAAGTTATATGCTTTGGCAAAAAAGGTGTTTTTGTTGACTTTCAAAAATGACCTATAATGTCCAAATTCATAACTTCTTGTGAGTGCATTTTTTGATCTTGGGGTATGAAGATGGATTGTAGGAAATTGTATTCAATTCAAAATGAGATTTGGATGGGTCATTTCTCATAAAGTATGAGAACGTTATGCTTGGTCAAAGTTGAGTTGACTTTTCCTACAAAACCCTAATTTAGCAACTTTTGAGTCTTGATGAATTTTGAGCAATCCTTGATGAATCATGATAAACCCTTGATAAAATGATGAAACATCCTTCAAAATGATAATGTTGACAAAAAAATATTGAAGTTTAACTGTATTTGGGTCACAGTTGACTTTTGCCCTAGCACAGTCGATTTTGGGACCTTTGAGCAATTGACTGAGCAAACTTCCTCTACAAGGCTTGAAACTTGACATGGATGACCTTGAGAACATATTAGGACATTGGTTAGCCCTTTAGGTCATTTGTACTCAAAGTTCTTGATGCAACCCAAAACCCTAATTTGGGGTTGACTGCCTTAGGAGATAGCTTGTCTGACCAACTCTTGAGCAAGCTTGAGCCACTTGGAGATTTTTATTGCAATGTCTTGAGGAATATGAGAGGGCAAATTTTGGGGTACAACAGCTTCCCCTGTTCAATCTTCTTAAACCTGAGGATGTAGATTGGCTTTCATGCCTTTCGTGATCCGAAGGTGGAAGATGATTGAACACTAGAGTGCCCAGAAATTTGCACTCGCATAAAGTGGTATCAGCCTGGTGATGTCGGGAATGGGATTACAGATTCCATTTGGAGATTGTTGGCGGGAGGATGGGCTTTAAGATGCCATCTGCAGGAGTGTCGATCGCATAAGAGATTCCTTAGTGAGAGCTTACATACCTGTTGTTGTGGAAGATTCCTCTTGGGGAAGTCTGATCTTTGTTGAGATTTAGGAACTCACTTGTACTTTAGCTAAGAGAAAATATCTATTGAGTTTTAAGAAATTGTCTGTAATTCAACTGGGGTGGAAATCTGTTGAGATTTAGAACCTTATCTGTAATTCAACCGAGGATAATTCAGTTGAGATTTAAGAACCGGTCAATACTTCGACTGAGGGAAACATCTTCATCCAGATATAGGAATGTCTGTACTTCAACGGAGAATAATTCTATTGAGATTTAAGAACTCATCCACACTTTGACGGAGGAAAATTGCCGAGATTTAGAACCATTTCTATAATTCAACCGAGACTAATTCAGTTGAGATTTAAGAACCGGTCAGTACTTCGACTGAGGGAAACATCTTCATCAAGATCTAGGACTGTCTGTACTTCAACGGAGAATAATTCTGTTGAGATTTAAGAACTCATCCACACTTTGACGGAGGAAAATTGTCGAGATTTAGAACCTTATCTGTAATTCAACCGAGACTAATTCAGTTGAGATTTAAGAACCGGTCAGTACTTCGACTGAGGGAAACATCTTCATCAAGATTTATGACTGTCTGTACTTCAACGGAGAATAATTTTGTTGAGATTTAAGAACTCATCCACACTTTGACGGAGGAAAATTACCGAGATTTAGAACCTTATCTATAATTCAACCGAGACTAATTCAGTTGAGATTTAAGAATCGGTCAGTAGTTCGACATAGTTGAGAACTTAATTGCATCTTTCCTGAAAGGTAAAGGTCAGTCATATGCAATGCATGATATATATCAAGAAATGATGTTCTCAAAATAAATGAGATTATGTTGTATGATACGTATATGCATGTGTCATGATGTATGGAAATGTAATGCTTTTAGCTAGGGAAAATGAATCCTGGATTGCTATTGGGGAAAAGAGTTGAATTCTTCATTTCCGCTGGGGATAGCGAACGGAGATGATTGCGAGAATAAACCTGCAGGAGAGGATAAATCCGTTGGGGAATAAACTGATGAGGATATTACTCTGTGGGGAAGAGATGCTATGTTGAGGATTCCACCGATAAATTCCGCCGGGGATGAATTACCGTTGTTGGTGATACTGAATCCTGTTGGGGATTGAATTCCTGTTTGTGAAAGGAAAGAACTCCGCTGGGGATGACCCTTCAGTTGCGACTTCACTGGGGATAACCTTTTAGACTCTAATGGGGATAATCCTTTGAGTTTGCTGGGGATGATCTTCCAAAGTCTATTGGGGATGATTCTCCAAATTCCGTCGGGGAAGCTTTTTCAGACTGTGCTGGGAAAAATTTCAAACTCCACTGGGGATATCTTGTATTCTGTCGGGGAATATTCTTATACTGCGTTGGGGAATATTAAGACTGTCGGGGATACTAAGCCTTTTCAGTGTTGATGGTAGATAAACTCTGCTTTGGAGAATATTACCGATTCATTCACAGTTGTAAGTTTCAGCTGGGGAGAGTTAACATTACTGCCTTACTCTGCAGGGATTGAATGCATCTCAACCATATCCTTCAGCTGAATTTACCTTGTACCTGGAGGACAGAGCAACTGTACAGTTTGGACAATTCTTATTTTCCCCTGTTTCTGATATTACAAGTAATCGTCTTTTGCTTTGCATGTAAATATTTATGAGCAGCAGTTAATTTCAAATGCATATATCAAAAATTAACATTGGACGTTCTTTGCAAAACAAAACAGATAAAAGAAAAATAGCTTGAAATTTTCTTTGAAAATGAATTGTATTGATTTGAAGTTTGGCCTGTAAATAGGCGTTTTTGTACAAGAGGTTGACGTCCTAGTAAGAGAATGCCTCCGAACAAATAGAATTTACACAATTTGTGAAAAACTAAACAAAACAGCTATGTGAATAATCCCACTGGGTTCCAACTCTGCTATTGCCTTTATGTCCTCGAGCATCTCATCACTTTGTTACTTGGTTGAAGATGAATCAGATTGATTAGTGTCGTCTGAGCTTGATAGTTGATACCGAAGTCTGGTTGCAAGGTGATCCAATGATACATAGTGTTACACTTTAATCCCTAATTTTTGCCTGGACCGCCCTTTCGGGTTTTCAGTCCACCGGGATACCCTTTTTTGCCCAAGCCGCCTTTTCAGGTTTTCGACTTGCCGGGTGTACATATTTTTTCATTTGCATCCCTTATTTTTGCCCGAACCCTTTTGGTTCGCCGGGAAGCCCTTATTTTTGCCTAGGCCAGTCGACCTAACGGGTCTTTGATTATGCGTAGTCTCTTTTCACTATGTCTGCATTGACGGGGTGAGGAAGGTCGTCACCGTCCATGGTGGTTAGAATCATAGCTCCTCCTGAGAAAATGTTCTTAACCACAAATAGCCCTTCGTACGTAGGGGTCCACTTGCCCCTGGGATCACCTTGAGGTAAGATAATGCGCTTGATCACCAGATCCCCAACTTGATACTCTTGTCGTCTAACTTTCTTGTTAAATGCCTTGATCATCTGTTTTTGATACGTTTGACCATGACAAATAGTAGTAAGTCTCTTTTCATCGATTAAGTTCAGCTGATCAAGCCGGGTCTAAATCCAGTCATCTTCGCTTAAACCTGCATCCTTCATAATCCGAAGAGAGGGTATCTGAACTTCAATGGGCAAGACTGCCTCCATGCCATAAACCAAGGAATAGGGTGTTGCCCCTGTTGACGTCCGCGCTGAGGTGCGGTACCCATGAAGAGAAAATGGTAACATCTTGTGCCAGTCTTTGTATGTCACCGTCATCTTCTGCACAATCTTCTTGATATTCTTATTAGCTGCTTCCACATCCCCATTCATCTTTGGTCGGTAGGGAGAAGAGTTGTGATGCTGTATCTTGAACTGCTTGCAGAGCTCAGTGATCATCTTACTGTTGAGATTCGTACCATTGTCCGTAATGATCCTCTCTGGTACACCGTATCGACAGATCAGATTTTTCCGAATGAACCACGCCACGACGTTCTTGGTTACTGTAGCAAAGGAAGCTGCTTCAACCCACTTCGTAAAGTAATCAATAGCTACCAGGATGAAACGATGCCCGTTGGATTCCGTAGGTTTGATCTCGCCGATCATGTCGATGCCCCACATTGCAAAAGGCCACGGAGCTGTCAAGACATTCAGAGGTACTGGAGGTATGTGCACTTTATCAGCATAAACTTGACACTTGTGACAGGTCCGAGAATGCTGATAACAGTCGGCTTCCATTATGGACCAATAATATCCCGCCCGAAGGATTTTCTTTGCCATGGTGTGTCCACTGGAATGAGTCCCGAAAGTACCTTCATGTAAATTGGCCATGATCCTTTCTGCTTCGTTCTTATCCACACAACGCAGTAAGGTTGAATCATGGTTACGCTTGTAAAGGATGTCATTGCTGATGAAGAATTTTGCCACGAACCTCCTCAGAAACTTCTTGTCATTAACACATGCACCTTCGGGGTACTCCTGAGCTTCAAGATACCTCTTCACCTCATGAAACCAGGGTTTATCTGCTACCTCTTCAGTCTCAATGTCACAACAATGTGCAGGTTCGTCCAACCTTTCAATGACAATCCGGGGAGCCTCGTTGTCCCAATTGACTTTGAACATAGAAGACATTGTAGCTAGCGCGTCCGCCAACTGATTCTCCTCTCTTGGGAAGTGTTCAAAGGTTATCTCTTCGAAATATGGAAGCAACGTCAATACATACTCCTTGTAAGGAATAAGATTTGGATGTTTCATATCCCACTCGCCTTTGATCTGACTGATCACGAGAGCGGAATCTCCGAATACACTTAAGAACTTAATCCTTAGGTTAATAGCTGCTCGAAGACCCATAATGCATGCTTCATACTCCGCCATGTTGTTGGTGCAGTTGAAACATAGTCAGGAGGTGAACGGAGTATGAGATCCTTTAGGAGATATGATCACGGCGCCAATGCCATTACCCAAAGAGTTTGAAGCTCCATCAAAGTACATAGACCATCGGGATCCTTCCTCAGGTCCTTCATCCGGTCCAGGTGTCTCACAGTCAGTAACCAACATGATATTCTCGTCCGGGAATTCAAAGTTCATAGACTGGTAATCATCCACTGCCTGATGTGCCAAATGGTATTCCAACACACTTCCCTTGATTGCCTTTTGGGTCGTGTATTGGATGTCATACTCAGTCAAGATCATCTGCCATCTTGCTATTCTTCCGGATAAGGCATGCTTCTCAAAGATATACTTGATTGGATCCATCTTTGATATCAATAGAGTAGTGTGAGTTAGCATATACTGTCTCAGTCGGCGAGTAGCCCATGCCAAAGCGCAACAAGTTTTCTCAAGCAACGAGTATCGGGTCTCGCAGTCGGTAAACTTTTTGCTAAGGTAATAAATAGCATGCTCTTTTCGGCTAGACTCGTCATGCTGCCCCAGCACGTACCCCATTGAATTATCGAGTACTGTCAAGTATAAGATCAAAGGTCTCCCTTCAACTTGAGGCATCAGAATGGGTGGCTCTTGGAGATACTCTTTGATCCTTTCGAAAGCGGCCTGACATTCATCATTCCATCTTACCACTTGATCTTTCTTCAATAATTTGAAGATTGGCTTACAAGTAGCAGTCAGGTGCGAGATGAATCGGGCAATATAGTTCAGACGTCCCAGAAAAGCCTTTGGCTTCTTTTTCTGTTCGCGGAGCCGGCATTTCCTGTATAGCCTTCACCTTTGCAGGATCCACTTGAATACCTTTATCACTTACGACGAAACCCAGCAGCTTACCAGATCTCACCCCGAAGGTGCACTTGTTCGGGTTTAACCTCAGCTTGTACAACTTCAACCTGTCAAATAGCTTCTGAAGATGGTCAAGGTGTTCTTCCTCAGTCTGGGATCTTGCAATCATGTCATCAACGTATACCTCAATCTCATGATGAATCATGTCATGGAACAAAGCGACCATGGCGCGCTGATACGTTTCCCCAGCATTTTTCAATCCGAAAGGCATGACCTTGTAGCAAAAGGTACCCCATTGAGTAACAAAGGTTGTCTTCTACATGTCTTCGGGAGCCATTTTAATCTGATTATAACCGGAGAAACCATCCATAAAGGAGAAGACCTTATGTTGTGCGGTGTTATCAACCAGAACGTCGATATGAGGCAACGGGAAATCATCCTTGGGACTTTCCCTGTTCAGATCCCTATAGTCAACGCACATTCGAACCTTACCATCCTTCTTAGGCACAGGAACCACATTGGCCACCCACTGAGGGTAAGAAGTAACTGCTAGAAAACCGGCGTCAAACTGTTTCATCACTTCAGCCTTGATTTTCTCAAACATCTCTGGGCACATTCTGCGAACCTTCTGCTTTACTGGAGGACAGTCTTCCTTGGTAGGCAATCGGTGAACCACAATATCGGTATCCAAACCAGGCATATCTTCATAAGACCAGGCAAAGATCTCAACATAGTCACGCAGCATCTGAATCAGTCGTTGCTTAACACTAGGCTCCAGATTTGCACCGATCTTGACCTCTTTCTTGTCTACCTCTGTACCCAGATTCACTGTTTCCACCGGCTCTTCATGCGGTTGTATGACCCTCTCTTCCTGAAGTAATAGTCTAGCAAGTTCACCAGGCACTTCGCAATCATCTTCACCTTTGTCTTTGGCTAAGTTGATCGGACTTTCGAAGTCATAACCGGCAGTAGCAGAGTCGTTACGAGTGAGATCCAGAGTGGATGTAGACTTGTATATGTGAGTGTGTGTAAAATAGTTGTTTTGCAATATACAATAAAAGAAAAACAAGGAGCGAAAAATTTGAAATGCAAAAAAACGTCCAATGCTTTTATTAATGATATATGTAAATGACACACATAAAGCCCTCACAAATGAAGCCACGGTACCCCGGGTAAGACACCGGGTCGTAAAGTTTTAAAACATTGTCTGTTACAAATACAAAACAAGAGTCTCATTACTGGGTAACAAAAGAAATTGGGATGAAGTCCTTCGCAGTCCAGTTGCTTAGTCCACCATCAGTGGTGGGATAGATCCAACTGTCGAACTCAGATTCTTCAACGTCGTCTTCAATGGCATTCACTCCTGAATTGCTGATAAACAGGGGAGCTCTTCCGATCCGTGCACTCCGTACAGCCTTTTGAGCTTCTGCAGTGAAACCCAAACCAAACTTGTTAGTCTTATGTGCAAAATCAGGGAGTTGTCCCCAATTTGCACACCCACCTTTCTCAACAACAGCCCGGGCATCCTTGAAGGAAACCATCTTCATTGGAGGATTTTCAGAAATAGTTTCAGCTGACGCCAGTGTCTGGGGAACCTCTTCAAAATGATGAAACGGGGTCTCAAAGAACTCTCCATCCATCTCTACATACCGGAAAGAGTTGAGGTGGTTCACCATGTACTCCTCTTCCCCTCGTACCATAACAATTTTCCCTTTGACTGGGTATTTCAGCATTTGGTGAAGCGTAGAGGTGACTGCCCCAGCTTTGTGGATCCACGGGCGACCCAGTAAGCAAGAATAGGATGGCTGAATGTCCATCACATAAAAAGTAGATGTAAATATCTGAGAACCAACCTTCACTGGAATATCCACTTCTCCATGTACCATTCTCTTTGACCCATCAAAGGCCCTGACAACAATGTTACTTGGCTTCAACTCTAAACCCTCACAATCCAACCGGTCTAGAGCTTTCTTAGGTAAAACGTTCAATGAGGAACCAGTATCCACCAATACATGGGCAAGAGTATTGCTCCTGCATTCAATGGAGACATGCAGGGCATCATTGTGATTCCTCCCCTTAGCAGGCAAGTCTGCGTCAGAGAAACCTAACCCATTATCCGTTGTCAGACTAGCCGCACAATCTTTAAACTGATCAGCTGACGTCTCCTGCGGCACGTGCGCAGTCTTTAGGAAAGAAATCAGAGCCTTGGCATGGGATTCTGAGCATAGCAACAGAGATAACATAGAGATTTCGGACGGGGTTTGCCCCAGCTGCTCGACCATATTGTAGTCGCTCTTTTTGATAATCTTCAAATTTTCCTCCATCTCTTGTCTAGAGGCTTCCACAGTAATTGTCTTCGGTGCCTCCGTCCGGGCAGGCTCGTTAGTGGTCCCTTTGCCCCGAGTGTCAGATGACTCGGCAACAGGGGTAAGAATGGGAACTTGAACAGGAATAGTATCAGGTGCACTAGCAGGCGTAATGACAACAGGCGTCCGAACAACTGGCGGAGAAATATCAGGGGAGGAAAGTCTTCCGCTGTGGGTGACTTTGGCAGGTCCAACAATATTGCTGACGGCAGCATCAGCCTCTTCAGCATCCAAATCTTGCTTAACTATGTGATAATATACGTCAGCCCCGTAGTGTCATGGGACAGCTTTATCTGATGTATAGGGCATTGGCCCAGGAACAGTGATGATCAAGGGAGAAATTCTTGGAACAAATGTAATTCTAATAGGCTTTCTCGAGGAAGCCTTGGAAGAATTGTCGAAAATGGTGATTATAGCAACTTCTTCAGTAGGAACCAAAGGAACAAAAGTCTTCTCAAACAAAATTTCTTTATTATCCATCAGGCGTTGGACACCTGACTTCAAAAGATGGCAACCGGTAGGTAGGACAGAACACATACGGCAACCTCCGTCACAGCCCGGAAATAAACCGGCTAACAAAAGGTTCTTATTTACAGTCATTAAGGGAGTAACAATGTCTTTCACAGAAACCACAAACGAGTCTTCATCTACAGCATTCACTCCATGCTTGGGCATAGGAGCAGTCACAACATTAGGCCTTTCTGGTGCTTCGAACTCAATCTCTTTCGCATCAATCAAATCCTGTACCTTGTTCTTCAAGACCCAGCAGTTATCTGTATCATGCCCTGGGCTATTAGAGTGAAAAGCACAGCGGGCATTCGGATCGTACATGGGTGATGCAATGTTGGGGGTCTTCGGGGCCTCCTTCAGAATCACCAAGTTAGTTTTCAATAACTGTGGTAGAATTTGGGATAAAGTCATGTTGAGCTGAGTAAACTATCTTTGTGGTCTCTCGGCTCTTGGCTGATTGTTGCACTGAGGAGCAACAGCAGGTCTTGATATAACCACTGCGTTAACAGCTTGGCGGTGTTCAGGTCTATTACGGCTTTTTGTGTTGTAAATAGCACTCAACTCCTTCTTAAAGGGCTTCTTCTTGGTGCTTGACGAAGCACCCTTCTTTATTTTACCAGATTTGATACCAGCCTCAATTCTTTCCCCGGTCATGATCAGCTCTATAAACCCGGAAGATGAACTTTCAATCAGATGGTTGAAATACGGACCAGACAAGGTCCCCAGAAACATATCCACTAGTTCCCTATCAGCCAAGGGAGGTTGCACTCTTCCAGCAAGGTCCCTCCACTTCTGAGCATAATCTTTGAAACCTTCACCTGCACCCATAGACATACCCTGGAGTTGGGTACGCGTGGGAGCGAGGTCGGCATTGTATTGGTACTGCTTGTAGAAAGCAGCGGCCAAATCCTCCCAATTATGGATACTAGCTCCTTCCAGCTGGTAAAACCATTCAAGCTGAGTCCCTGAGAGACTGTCTTGAAATAAGTGGATCCAGAGAGTCTTGTCAGCGGTGTATGGATGGATCTTTCTAACATACGATTGGAGATGCAGCTTCGGACAAGAAACTCCATCGTATTTAGCAAAGGCTGGTGCTTTGAATTTATGGGGAATCACCACCCCAGATGACAAACCTAGATCACCAAAGTCCAAACCTGGGACCTTTTGGATCTCCATGGCACTTAACCGGTCTTCAAGTTGTTTATACCTATCCTCGGCCGGAGGATACTGGTCTTCGTCAAAGTCAGTCTCATGGTCAGATACCACAGGGCTAGGCACCCTCCTTTCTTCTTGGTTTTCTCCCCCTCCAGATGAGTGGGATAGATTGACTTCATCTCGCAGCCTGTTTCCAAACCTGTGCCCCATGTTCAAGAGGATCGTCTTCTTCTTCTTCTTCTTATCTTTCAAAATAAGGGTCTTCAGATCTTGCTGACCCTTGGCTAAACTCATGAACAATTCCTGGAACTGGGCGTTTTGAGCCTGTAGAGCTTTGATAGCTTGATCAGTTGATGTTTCGGAAGACATGATGCTGAAATAAACAGCGAAGAAGATGAGAAAAACCTGTAAGGGTACCTGTTATGAGGTGCATGGAATTAAATGCGTATGATATGATTTCAAAGACTTAAGATATTCAAGTTCGTAAACCAAAAAGGAAACACACTTTTATTAGATAAACTTTGAATTCAATTGTTCAACAAATGCCTTTAAGGCGTTACAAGAAAGAAAAAACTGAAAGGTAAATCAAAACTAGAGAATAAATCAAAAGAAAATCAGCGCTCCCATTGTCGTTTGCCTTTGGTGCTGACATAGTCATTGAGGATCCGCTCGTTCTCCAGTTGCCTTGTCAACTTCTGAATCGTCTTCTCTTGCTCGTGATACTTTTCTCTATAAGTATCTCGTTCTTCCCTCAGCTGCATATAGGACCTCTTCAATGCCCCAATGTCAGTAGGCATGTAAGGGTGTAGGATGGTAGGAGGAATCCCCTCTTCATCAGCAACTTCAACAGTTATAGGCAAGACCGCTTCGTAGGGCATTCCCAGCTTTTGGGCACGTATGCGAACCCATCGGAGATATGGTTCCATTGGTAGGGAAGTCTTTGCACCCAGCTCGTGTGGATCAGACCTGTGTACTCTATCCCGGGCTCTTATGAATCTGCGGCGTTGCTCGTCACTATCCCCTTGGAAGTCAAAGACAATACTCGGCATTAGCAACTCATGAGGTCCTTCCCTTCTAGCTCGCCCAAACTGACGCAAGACCAAACATGGATTATAAGTGATTCCTCCATGGGTTCCTAGTAGTGGAACATTGGGGTATTCTCCACAGCGATCAATAATAGCCACATCCTCCATACCCTTAATAGTCCAAATGATGTCATTATGAGAGAGAGACATAATCCTGTAGGCCCAGCCCATGCCCTCCTTGTTCTTTAAAACTAATTTGGGGAGGTGATAAATAAACCACCTCGCCAGCAATGGTGCACAACTCATAAGGGTTCCCCGTTTCCGAGCGGTACGGGCATAAAGAGAGTGTAAAATTTCACCCAAGAGAGTGGGTACCAGATTACGGGAAACAAAGATCTTCACCGCATTCACGTCAACAAAAGCATCTGAGTTTGGAAACAGAACCAGACCATAAATAAGAAGAGCCAGGATATCCTCGAACGCCTAAAAGTCTAAACTGTCCCAGAACTGATTAGCCTTACCAACCAAAAACTTAGTCAAGAAGCCTTTTGTCCCACTTCTAGTCTCCCAATTAGACATTACCTCAGCCTTTGTCAGATGGAGGGCTGAAGAAATCTCTTCCGGCATAAGGACTTTCTCCCAACTTGTGAACAGGGTCTGCTTCAGAATGGAGATACCAAGTAGATCAGAGAACTCTTCCAAGGTAGGGACCAACTGGTAGTCCGGAAAAGTAAAGCAATGGTACAGTGGATCAAAGAACTGGACTAAGACACTCATCATTTGTTCATCCATCTTGGAGGTAACTAAACCAAGGAGGTGCCCATGTCTTCTGGTAAAGGAGGTGGTATCTGAAACCTTTGCAACCAATTCCTTAAGTTGAGTGGGAATCTGGACAAAGTTAATCCGGATAGTGTTTCTACGCATGGGTGCCATGACCTATAAAATAGAACAAAAATGAATCCCTCCTGTCTTTGAAATAGGTTAGTCCAATGCAAGATGCATGCAATGTCATGATGTCATGATGTCATGATAGAAAACACACCACAAGTATCCACAAATAGCAAACATGGTAAGGGCAAGCAAGTCACACAGATAACCCCTAGATTTCAGGCTGGCAAGGAGCTTAAGTACTACCCTCTTTCAGTTCAGTTGGTTTAAACTTGTCCTAAAATAGTAACCAGGTTCTAGAGGATCTCAATATCACTGACCACCCTCGATCAGTCATAATTCTAGTTTAGCAACCTTTTCTTACGGTCGGAATCATCGCGAGAGTTTGGTCTCAATGAGTGTAGCATACTGCTACTGTTCTATGGCCAAGTTGGTCAATTAAAGGTGCTAAGGTCAGTTGGTGCTTAATGACCCCTTAACAGACCCATATTCTCCTCGTTGCGCCACAAGGGATATCGGTACATACTAAAGTGCCACACCAACGTAGCTGCTGCTTCAACCGTATCAGTCTATGTCGTACAGTTCCCTCACAGTTTATTGCTACTTACCTAAAGGGTATCCCCCAGATCCGGGTTAGGATCTATAGTAACTCTGATACAAAGCCCACAAAGATAAAGCAAACAGATCAAACAACTGAAAACAATATGATGAACTTAATCCTAAGGTACACCCCACTTATTAAGTCCTCAGCAGAGTCGCCAGTTCTATGATATGGTGGGAAGAACTAACTGTTTTTGGAATGCTGGTTTGCATTTTGCGTTTGTGTTCGCAAAATGTCGCGGTAAGCAAGAGTCGCCACCGACTTTTATTTTATCCAACAAGGAAAGGAAAAAAGCACAGAAAAATTCCTTTTTCGAGATATTTCCTGGGTTCGCGGGGTAGATTAAAGAAAGGGAAGGTATTAGCACCCTTTCTATCCGTGGTTATCCACGGGCTCTTAGGGACTTGCTCAATTGTTTTCAAAATTGTTTTCTTTGTGCTTGTGGGTTTGAAAAAGTTTTTGTTTTAAAACTTCGATTTAACTCTTGCTTCTGTCCTTAAGAGTGTATGAAGTATTTTTGAAAACTTTGTTCGAAAAGTGTAAGTGTGAAAAGTTTTTGTTTTTTGAAAGAGCAAGTATCTAAGAACCATCTACCTACTCGAAAAAGGAATCGTTCTATGCTAATGTCCTTTAGATAATGCTATCCCACTATTAATGAGTAGGTAGCATCGTCGTTGGAGTTTGAGGGTCAATTCGAATGAGGGGCATACGGTCACTAAAGCAATGTTAGGACGTCTTAGCGGTAACCTTAATGTCTTAGATCATTTGTTTGAGGCAACAATATCCGAGGCAACTGTTCGAGGCAACTATGATCTTTTATACAAGAGGGCGACATCTAAAACGACCTATACTCAATGACCGTGTACGAAGGCAACCAAGTGGGGTGTACCCTAGGAGTGCGCATGTGCGAGTGTGTTGTTTTCGGTTATTTTTATCTTTGTACATGTTAAGGGTGATCTAAGTTGATTTTAGGTTAAAACATTCAGTCTTGTCATGCAAACCTATTATCAAACATCTAACAATTATAATTTGCGGGAAATAAAATGCGGAATTTAGATTACAAGGCGTCGGGTATTTACATCGCCAAAGATAAACCCTTTAAAAAAATAAATAAAGCGATAAAAAATGATTAAAAGTCCTATTTACTATTACAATCCAGATGCAAGTACATTATTGGTAAAAGAAACTAAATCGCGTGCGGGAAATTAAGTCAAGCGCATGATTAGGGTTTTGACCCTTTTTGAAAGAAAATATATCTTTTTTGGTTTTTTATTTTAAGAAAGAAATTAAACCTAAATTAGTTACTAAATTAAATTAATTAAATTAATTAATAAAAATAAATTATTTTTGGGTTTTTGTTATTTTAAGAAATAAAATGAAGTTGATTAAATCAATGGTTAGTACCTAATTAAATCTAATTAATTATTTATTTGCAAAAAGAATTAAAGTTTTTCTAATTAAAACCTAATTAATTAATAGATTTGTTAATAAAAATAAAAGACTAAAATTTGATTTGAGATGAAAAATATTTTTTGTGATTTTATTTTATAAAAGACTGAATTTTAATTGGTTAGTAAATCAAATGAAAATAATAAAACAATTAAATAAACAAAATAAAATAAATGAGTAGAGGGGAGTATGGGCCTGAATTTGGGTGTGTGAAAAGCAATTGGAAGCCCAAAATGCTGGCCCTTGTTGACTTTTGAGATCAGGTGTTTGTGCGCTGACTTGGCTCCATGTAGACCCCCAGTATTTGACCATCAGATTTGGCCTTTGGCCATCTGGCAATTGGAGGATTGATGGACCATGGTGTTCTGCAGGCTCAAGCATGCATAGGAGTACCTGAAGAGGAAAAATATAGAGAAAGTGGGGGGGACCTGGGATTCGAACCCAGGTCCTGAAAGTGATTGGAACGCTTGCCTTGCCACTACGCTGAACTATTTTGCAAAAATGTCCAACTTCAACAATGAATAACTTCTTCAATTTTGAGCTTTTGGAGGTGTTCTTTGACTTTTTAGAAATCTTGAGATGTCCTATAAGCAAACCTTTTGGTCTCATCTCATTTTGATATTCCATTCTCAAGTTATAAGCTTTAGAAAAAAAGGTGTTTTTGTTGACTTTAAAAAATGACCTATAATGTCCAAATTCATAACTTCTTGTAAGTGCATTTTTTGATCTTGGGGTATGAAGATGGATTGTAGGAAATTGCATTCTATTCAAAATGAGATTTGGATGGGTCATTTCTCATAAAGTATGAGAAAGTTATGCTTGCTCAAAGTTGAGTTGACTTTTCCTGCAAAACCCTAATTTAGCAACTTTTGAGTCTTGATGAATTTTGAGCAATCCTTGATGAATCATGATCAACCCTTGATCAAATAATGAAACATCCTTCAAAATGAGAATGTTGACAAAAAATCTTGAAGTTTGACTGTATTTGGGTCACAGTTGACTTTTGCCCTAGCATAGTCGATTTTGGGACCTTTGAGCAATTGACTGAGCAAACTTCCTCTGCAAGGCTTGAAAATTGACATGGATGACCTTGAGAACATATTAGGACATCGGGGATCCCTTGAGGTCATTTGGACTCAAAGGTCTTGATGCAACCCAAAACCCTAATTTGGGGTTGACTGCCTTAGGAGATAGCTTGTCTGACCAACTCTTGAGCAAGCTTGAGCCACTTGGAGATTTTTCTTGCAATGTCTTGAGGAATATGAGAGGGAAAATTTTGGGGTACAACACCCAACAAGGTGGACAGTAAGACCTTGGGACACAAGAATTCCATCCCTCTTGAGCCTTACCTCAAGTGGGTACGAACCCGCGCCCAAAGTCTTATGATGCCTTACCCCTTCATTCTCCCAGTGATTATAGAGCCTGTTATGGAAGGAGAGGTTCCATACACCCTCCTACATCCTGACATGCCAACATCACTTGAAGATTTACAAAGGAGTTGGATACAGCTCAACGTGATACTTTCGAAGCCCAATTCTACGCAAGCGAGAACAAGGTTTTAGAACTCACTCGTCTACTTCACGAAGAGCAGACTCTCAACACCTACATTGCACCAAAGAGGATGAGCAACGTCTTTTTACCTTAGAATTTTGTATTATTTAGCCCAAGGGGCATTGATGTACTAACAAATTCTATCTTATTAATATGATGTGTGTTTCTTTTTTATTTAAAACAAATTTGAATTTCTGAATCCTTGAAAGCATTACATGAATACATATCATTCATCATATGCATAAACAGGTCTTCACACCAAGTTTCCTCATCTCTCTGCTGTTTATTTCAGCAAGATGGTTATTGAACAAACGGTCAAAGATTTGCAAGCTCAGAATTCACAATTTCAACAGCTACTCTTGACCTTGGCAAAGGGGCAGTAGGAGCTCAAGACTCTTCTAGAGAAGGAGAAAGAGAAAAAGAAAAAGAAGCGAGCCGGTGTGGTTATCATGGGCAGAAGGTTTGAAGGACAAGCCAGACGGACTTTATAATTCCCCTCAACATCTGATGAAGGGGTAAGAAAGGGAAAAGAAACGGCAGTACCATCTGATTCTGAGGAAAAAGAATAAGAAGAAGATGAGGACTATTCTGAATAGCAATACCCTTCGGCCGATGATAAATACAAAAACTTGGAAGAGCGTCTAGCTGTTATAGAGATATAGAGAGTCCCGGGACTGGATTTTGAGGAGTTAGGGCTGGTGTCTAGAATAGTAATCCCTCCTAAATTTAAAGTGTCACTGTTTTCTAAGTACGATGGGGTGTCTTGTCCCAAAATGCACCTCATATCCTATGTTAGGAAAATTCAACCACATTCTTCTGACAAAGACCTGTGGGTCCACTTTTTCCAGGACAGTCTATCAGGAACCCAACTTGATTGGTTCTACCAGTTGGAGAGAGCAGATGTCCATAATTGGGAAGATTTGGCAGCCGCAGTCTATAAACAGTATCAATATAATGCCGACTTGGCGCCAACCCGTACTCAACTACAGAGTATGGCTATGGCTACCAATGAGGGTTTCAAAGACTACGCCCAAAAGTGGAGGGATTTGGCCGGAAGGGTGCAACCACCATTATCTAAAAGAGAGCTAGTTGATATGTTCTTGGGGACTCTGTCAGGTCCTTTCTTTGATCACCTGATAGGGAGCTCTTCTGCAGGGTTTACTGAGTTGATACTAACTGGAGAAAGAGTGGAAGCCGGTATTAGAAGCGGGAAAATTCAGAAAGACGCGTCTGCCTCAACTGTTGCAAAAATGCCCTTCATTGGAAAGAAGGAAGTGTCTGTTGTCTATGCCCAGAGGAATCAGGGAAGAATTGAAAGACGAACAACAGTGGGGGACGTTATGATTAGGAAGTCTACATCAGAGCAACCGAGAAACAACCAGCCGAGAAATGATCAGCCGGGGAATAACCAGCAAAGGGTGGAAAGGCCTGTAAGGCAATTCACCAAGATAAACATGACTCCTGCTCAAGTCTTACCATATCTCTTGAAGTTGAACCTGGCCATGCTAAAGGAGGCCCCTAAAAATCCTAACACTACTTCTCCACATTACCATCCCAACGCCAGATGCGCGTACCACTCGGAAAGTCCAGGGCACGACACCAACAACTGTTAGGCCCTGAAGAATAAGATTCAAGATCTAATTGACGCAAAGGAAGTTGAATTTGAAGCTCCTGAAAATCCAAATGTTATCTCTGCACCGATGCCTAGGCATGGGTACAATGCCAATGCTGTAGAAGAAGATCTATTTGTTTCTACTGTGGATGATTTGTTAACTCCTCTCCTAACCATCAAGTTGAATTTGTTGAAAGATGGGGTGTTCCCAGGTTGTGACCAATATTGCAATGAGTGTCTATCCTCCCCATTTGATTGTCCTCTATTGAAGAAAGGAATCCAACAATTGATTGATAACAAGGAAATTTTGTTTGAGAAAGCTCCTGTCTCACCCATTCCAGTTCCAGAAGTTTCAATAATAACCATATACGCCAATTCTTCCAGGGTTCCTAAAAACCCGTTAGGATTACATCTGCTCCAGTGACTACTCCATTGAAGATAACAATGCCCGGGCCAACCCCATACAAAACCGATAAAATGGTACCATGGAACTATGGTGGAGAAATATACTACCATGGTGTCAAACAGATTGAACAGACCATTGAAGAAGAAAGCTCTGAGGAGGATTATCCCGACATCAGTAACATTGCCGTAACAAGCAAAGTTACCCATAGTGGAAGGATCTTTTCTCCAGAGATTTCTCCTCCAACAGCAGTCTTTGGACCCGCGGCCATTCCGAAGATTACGCCTATACTAGTAACCGTACCTGCAAGTGTACCCGCCAACAATGACAATGCAATTCCCATCCCTGTTTCCGCTGCTGAGAAAAAAGGAAAGAATGTTCAAGAGAAGCCTGTCTTGACGAAGGCTCAATCAATAGTCATTCCTGAAACCTCCCAGAAAGAGTTAGAAGAAATTATGAGGATCATTAAGAAAAGTGATTATGATGTTGTTGAACAACTGGGGAAGACCCCCTCCAAAATATCTATATTAGCCCTGTTGTTGTGCTCTGAGGCACATGCTAAAGCTTTGGTCAAGTTTTTGAAGACGGCCCACGTGCCACAAGAAACCTCCGCTTATCAGTTCCAGGAATGTGTGGCTAGTTTAACAGCTGACAATGGTCTAGGATTCTCCGATGCAGATTTAACTTCGAAAGGGAGAAAACATAATGATGCTTTGCATGTCTAGGTGGAATGCAGAGGGAAAACCCCAGCACACGTACTGGTAAACACTGGTTCCTCTTTAAATGTCTTGCTGAAGAAAGCCTTGGATAGATTGGATTGTGAAGGCCTAACCCTGAAACCCAGCAATATAATTGTCAGAGCCTTTGATGGTTCTAAGAGGATGGTCCATGGAGAGGTGGACATCCCGATCAAGGTGGGTACCCAGACGTTCAATTCAACATTCTATGTGATGGACATCCGTCATTCCTATTCTTGCCTGTTGGGAAGACCTTGGATCCACCATGCTGGAGTTGTCACTTCTACTCTGCATCAAATGCTCAAGTACCCTGTTCAGGGGAAAATTATAACTGTTCATGGAGAAGAGGAATACATGATCAGTCATCTTAATTCTTTCTGTTATGTAGAATTGGATGGAGAATTCATAGAGACCCCTTTCCAACACTTCGAAGATTTCTCTGAGGAGATAACAGTGACCAAGACAGTGTCCTCTGTACCCATAATTACCAGACCTCCGCCTCGGATGTCATCTCTCAAGGATGCTAGGGCAGTAGTGGAAGAAGGCGGATCCATAATCTGGGGGCAGCTTCCTGACTTTCCTTTCAAAACAGACAAATTCGGCTTGGGATTTACTTCGACTGGTCAGAAGGCCGTATGCCGCTCCCGTGCCGAAGGGCCACCTGTGAAGATTAGCCACCAAGGGGTTAATGCGCTAGAGGATAGTGAAGAAGAGGGCAGCTTGGAAGACTGGATTTTTCCTACTGTTGGCGGAGGACTGTGCAACTGGGAAGCAAAAGACTTTGTTCCGATTACTTTCATACTGCAGTAATTTATCTTTTCCATTTCTGTTGGATCTGTAATAATTCACCAAACAATTCGTAATTTTTTAACCATGTGTCTTACCCGAGGTACATAGGTTCATTTGTAAGGGTTCTTATTTCATTTTCATATGTCATTTTAATGAATCATGGACGCTTTTCATATTTAAACACTTTTGCTCATTGTCTTTCTTTTACGTTTTGTTGTTTTAAGATGGTTATCCCTTACACACACCCACACTCACAAATGCAGGTACCATTCCATTCTGGAACCCATGGGTAACGATACTGCTATAGCCTTTAGTGACTCTGAAGATCTGATCAACCAAGCCAAATACGAAGGTAAGGAAGATTGTGAGGTGCTAGGGGAATTGGCCAGACTTCTACAACAAGAGGAAAGAGCAATTCAGCCTCATGAGGAACAGTTGGATACGATCAACTTGAAAACTGAGGATGACAAAAAGGAAATTAAGATAGGTTCCAATCTAGAGCCGAGTGTCAAGGAGCGCCTAATTCAGTTATTGCATGATTATGTGGAGATCTTTGCCTGGTCATACGAAGACATGTGGGACTTGATACAGACATTGCGGTACATCGTCTACCCACAAGAGAAGACTGTCCACCAGTGAAACAAAAGGTCTGCCGCATGAGACCTGACATGTTAGATAATATCAAAGCAGAAGTTATGAAACAGTTCAATGCTGGATTTCTGGCTGTTACTTCCTATCCACAATGGGTTGCTAACATTGTTCCCGTGCCTAAGAAGGACGGTAAAGTGAGAATGTGCGTGGATTATAGATATTTAAACAGGGCCAGCCCTAAAGATGACTTTCCACTTCCGCACATTGACATCCTGGTTGACAATACAGCTCAGCACAAAGTATTTTCTTTCATGGACGAATTCTCAGGCTATAACCAGATCAAAATGGCACCTGAAGACATGGAGATAACTACTTTTGTTACACAGTGGGGTACGTTCTGCTACAAAGTGATGTCGTTCGGACTGAAGAATGCCGGGGCAACCTATCAACATGCCATGGTAGCTTTGTTTCATGACATGATACATCATGAGATACAGGTCTACGTAGATGACATGATAGCCCGATCACAAACTGAAGAAGAACACCTTGATCACTTGCAAAAGCTGTTTGTCAGGTTGAAGGAGTACAAGCTCAGACTGAATCCAAACAAGTGTACATTCGGAGTCCGGTCCGGTAAACTCTTAGGTTTCATTGTCAGCACCAAATGCATCGAGGTTGATCCTGCCAAAGTCAAAGCTATACGAGAAATGCCTGCTCCTTTCACTGATAAGTAGGTCAGAGGTTTCTTGGGACGCCTAAACTACATTGCAAGGTTCATTTCTCACCTAACGTCTACTTGTGAACTAATCTTCAAGCTGTTAAAGAAAGATCAGGTAGTCCGATGGAATGATGACTGTCAAATTGCTTTCGATAAAATCAAGGAGTATTTTCTAGAACCTCCTATCTTGTGCCACCCGTCGAAGGAAGACCGCTAATCATGTATCTGACCGTCCTAGAGAATTCAATGGGGTGCGTACTAGGGCAGCATGACAAGTCTGGACGAAAAGAGCATGCCATTTATTACCTTAGCAAAAATTTTACCGATTGTGAGACCAGATATTCACTGCTCGAGAAAACTTGTTGCGCTTTGGTATGGGCTGCTCACCGGCTAAGGCAGTACATGTTGACTCATACCACTTTACTGATATCTAAGATGGATCCGATCAAGTACATCTTTGAGAAGCCTGCTTTGTCTTGAAGAATAGCTAGATGGAAGATGATCCTAACGGAATACGATATACAGTACACAACCCAAAAAGCTATAAAGGGGAGTGTGCTAGCTGAACATCTGGCTCATCAAGTTGTCGAAGATTACCAATCCATGAGGTTCGACTTCCCTGACGAAGACATCATGACATTGGACAACGTTGAAAATATCAGACCATATGACGGACCTGAACAAGGATCCCGATGGACCCTGTACTTTGATGGGGCCTCCAATGCACTTGGCAACAGTATCGGAGCGGTACTCATTTCCCCGGAAGGTTGCCATACCCCTTTCATAGCCAGACTTTGCTTCAACTGTACGAACAACATGGCAGAGTATGAAGCTTGCATCTTTGGACTCAAGGCTGCCATAGACTTGGGAATCAAATCCTTAGATGTGTTTGGGGACTCAGTTTTGGTCATCATTCATATCAAAGGAGAGTGGGATACTAAACATCCAAACCTCGTCCCTTACAAAGAACATGTCTTGACATTGTTACCACATTTCGAGCAGATTACCTTCGAGCACTTCCCGCGAGAAGAAAATCAGCTAGCAGATGCTCTAGCTACAATGTCATCCATGTTTAAACTTAACTAGGATAATGAGGCTCCCCAAATCACCATTGAACGGATGGACGAACCGGCACATTGTCACGAGATTAATACCGAAGAAGTAGTGGACCAGCCATGGTTTCATGAAGTCAAAAGGTATCTCGAGGCGCAAGAATACCCTGAAGAAGCTTCAGTCAATGACAAAAAGTTCTTAAGGAGATTCTCAGCTAAGTTCTTCTTGAGTAATGGCATCCTATACAAGCGCAATCATGATTCTATTCTGCTTCGTTGTGTGGACAAAGCTGAAGCTGAAAAGATCATGGCCGAATTGCATGAAGGTACCTTTGGCACTCACTCTAGCGGGCATACGATGGCTAATAAGATTCTACGGGAAGGCTATTACTGGTCTACCATGGAAGCTGATTGTTATCAACACTCCCGCACCTGTCACAAATGTCAAATCTATGCAGACAAGGTGCACGTGCCTCTTGTTCCTCTAAATGTCTTAACAGCTCCTTGGCCATTCACTATGTGGGGAATCGACATGATTGGAGAGATCAAGCCTACAGAATCCAATGGACACCGCTTCATTCTGGTGGCCATTGACTATTTCACCAAGTAGGTCGAAGCAGCTTCCTTCGCATCCGTAACTAAGAATGTTGTTTCCCGCTTCATCAAGCAGAACCTTATTTGTCGGTATGGTATCCCCGAAAGGATCATCATTGACAACGGTACAAACCTTAACAATACTATGATGACCGCCTTGTGCGAGCAGTTCAAAATTCAACATCACAATTCATCTCCCTACTGCCCAAAGATGAATGGTGCAGTCGAAGCTGCGAACAAAAATATCAAGAAGATCATACAAAAGATGACAATCAAAGACTGGCACGAGATGTTACCGTTTTCTCTTCACGGGTACCGTACCACGACACGCACATCAACTGGGGCAACACCCTATTCCTTGGTATATGGCATGGAGGCTGTTTTACCTATCGAGGTTCAAATTCCCTCCTTGAGAATCATGAAAGATGCTGGTTTGAGTGAAGATGATTGGATCCAGACCCGGCTTGATCAACTGAACTTAATTAACGAGAAGAGACTTATTGTTGTTTTCCACGGTCAGACGTATCAAAAACGGATGATCAAAGCTTTCAACAAGAAAGTCAGACGCCAAGTATATCAAGTCGGAGATCTAGTGATCAAGCGCATTATTTTGCCGCAAAGTGATCCCAGGGGAAAATGCACTCATACCTATAAAGGACCATTTGTGATCAAGAACATCTTTTCTGGTGGGGCAATGATCTTAACCACCATGGACGGCGACGACTTGCCGCACCTTGCGAACGCAGGCATAGTCAAAAGATACTACGCATAAATGACCCGCTAGGTTGACACACCTAGGCAAAAAAGGGCATCTCGGTGAATCGAAAACCCGAAAGGGCGGTTCAGGCAAAAATTAGGGATAAATAAAAAAAATATGTACACCCGGCAAGTTGAAAACCCGAAAGGGCGACTCGGGCAAAAAAGGGTTTCTCGGTGGACTGAAAACCCGAAAGGGCGGTCCAGGAAAAAGTTAGGGAATTAAAGCGTATGACTATGTCTCGTCGGATCACTTTAAGGACAATCTCTTTACTGAAAAACTCTAAGCTTATGATCAATCCAATCATCTTCAGACGAAGCAGCGAATGGACAAGATATTCAGAGATACGAAGGCTATAGCGGAATGGGAACCCCATGGGATTTTACACACATAGCTATCTTTATCTGTATAAATTTTCCTTACTTTTATGACACCATCCTCTTACTAGGATGTCTGTCTCCTTTGTACAAAACACTTATTCAAAGTAAATACAAAGATATCTCTTTCAAAGTACAGAAAACTATTTGCCTTTTTCTTTTAGACTTGTGTTTTTATTTGCAAAAACGTCCAATGATTCATTGATGAACATATGCATTTGAACATAATTACTGTTTACAGATAAACAGGATAAAAAAGAACAATTACTGACAGACTGAAAGGATAGGAAAGTGTCTTTATGCTATTCCAGGGGCAATCCCTACAATACATCATCTAGATCCCTAGCGGAGCTAAAACCTTGAAATACATATCCTCAGCGGAGTTATAATTTCGAACCTTAATCCCCATCAGAGTTAAAACTTCAAACTACCAATCCCCAGTGGAGCAAAAACTTTGAGTTACGGATCCCCAGCAGAGATGAAACCATCTTCCCCAGTCAAGTCAAAACTTCAAACTATCTAATCCCCAGTGGAAACCATCCAATTTCCCCAGCAAGTTATCTTGAAGCCTGGAAATCAACCAGATAACAGTTAAATTTTGTCTCTCCCCAACCTAGGATAACTCCCCAGTAGAGTGGCAGACAACCCAAACTCCTTAACCTACTCCCAGCAGTAAACTCTTCCCTATAGAGTCTTCATGGCTCCCCAACAGAATGAAGATTCTCATTTTCCCCAGTGAAGTTGCCAGAGTTTTCTTTGCTCCTCAACAGATTGAAGATTCTCATCCCTAACTCCCCACAGGAGTCATCAGAGTTTCCCCAATTCCCCAGCATAATAAGGATTCCCAATGAGTAATCCCCAGTAGAAGTCATCAAAGTTCTCTGGATTCTCCAAGCAGATTTCTTAAGCAGTTTGGCATTTCTCTCACAACAGAATTTTTGTCACATGAAGGATCCTCACATCCCCATAGAAGTTGCCAAGGATTTCTTACTCTTAGCAGTCAAGGATTCATTTTCCCCGGCAGCAGTCAAGAGTTTTTATCCCCAGCTGTCAAGGATTTATTTTCCTATGCAATACAGCAAATCAGCTTACATGTGCATACATTACATCCATATATCATAAACATTGATAAAGCACATATATTGCATCATATATTTCATGCAACATAACTTTGTGTTTCAGCTAACATTTTACCCTTTTCAGGATAAGATTAACAAGCTACCATTAACAGTATACAATCATGATACAGTACAGATACACTCCAGACACGGAAGTCATTCTGTTACTTATTCAATTTCAAGTCCAGATACACTCCAGACACGGAAGTCATTCTATTACTTATTCATATATCAGATACAGATTAGAGACGCTCCAGACACGGAAGCCATTCTATTTCTCATCCAACTATCAGATACAGTACAGATACGCTCCAGACACGGAAGTCATTCTTCCATTTATTCAGATTCTAGTTCAGATACGCTCCAGACATGGATGCCATTCTGGCCCTTATTCAGTTTTCCGATTCAGATACAGTACAGATACACTCCAGACATGGAAGTCACTCTATTGCTCATTCAGATTTAGATCTCAGATACAGTTTAGATATGCTCCAGACGCGGATGTTATTCTATTACTCATTCAAATTCAAAACTTCATATACGCTCCAGACACGGTTGCCATTCTGTCACTTATTCTGATTTTCCTCAGCTCAGAGACGCTCCAGACACAGATGCTATTCTATTTCTTATTCAGATTCAACATTCAGATACAACTTGGATACACTCCAGATACGGATGCTATTCCTTTTCTCATTCAGATTCAGTCCCCAGATACAGTACAGATACGTTCCAGACGCGGATACCATTCTGATACTTATTCTCCTGATTTACAACATACAATTCAGCAAATATTCTTGGATGGCATCTTTAATCCCATCTCAAACAATATTCTATCACATCTCTAAATGGAATATTTAAGCCCATTTCCTCAACTACACTTTGACGAGTGCAAATTTGCAGGCACTCTAGTGTCCAATCATCTTTTACCTTCGAGTCACGAATGGCAAACTCACCAATATAACTCTTTAAGTTCAAGAAGATTGAACAGGGGCAGCTGTTGTACCCCAAAATTTGCGCTCTCATATTATCAAGATTTTCCTCACAAGACTTCTGGGACTCCAGATAGGATTAGGGTTTGCTCAGCTCAAGACATCACCTTGCACTAATGACCTGAAATTAGGGTTTGAATTTGCACAAGAATTTTTGTACCATCAATGCTTCATGTGACTTTCATACACCACCTTGGACCCCTAAGATTTCTCATACCAAGTTTCAAGCCTTGAATCACATTTTTTCCCAGTCAATTGGACAGTTAACCTAAAAATCAGCTGTATTGGGGAAAAAGTCAACCATGGCCAATCTACAGTCAAACTTCATAATTTTTTATCCACAGCCACATTATAGGCTCATATGTACCATTTGATCAAGTTTGGAACACAACTCCTCAATAAATTTGATCAAATCATCAAAAGGGCAAAATGGTCAAAATTAGGGTTTTGACTGAGAAAGGGCAATTTCTGATTTTTGACCTAGCCAATGACCAATTAGGTTCAAGCATGATTTCAAGGACTCAATAACATCATCTTGACCTAATCACATAGTTCAAAAGATCTCAAATGCATAGGATTGACAGATGAATTTTGCAGTCAACTGATCAAAAATCAACTGTGCACTGAAAAGTCAAACTTTGACTTTTTGGTCAAAATCAAGTGCCAAGGGTCATAATTCATCAAGATATGTCAAAATATGAAACTTTTTGATCAAGAAAATCAATTTTGCAAATTAGGGTTTCAATTTGAAAATTTTTCATAACTTAGAAAATTTCTAAGTATGGAAAATTTCTTATTTTTTCCCAACTTTTCACAACTTTTTCACCATGATGCAATTGGATTTAAAGAAAACTTCCAACAGGAAAGTTGTAGTCCTCCATGAAATCTAAAACTTTGATTCACAAAGTTTTCCCAAAAGATGCTTGGATCTCAAGTTATGATTTTGTGAATAGGGGTCCATAAACTTTTTAACTTAGTGAAAATTTGCCCTAATTTAGGCAGGTTTTTGACCTAACTTCATGGGCATTTTTCACATAGTTACAAGAGGTATCTCAAAATTCATTTCAAATATGGATTATAGAGCATGTTACAAGCTTTCCAAAATTTCCAAGAACTCTCCAAGATCATTTATGGTTAGGGAGAATCGAAGAAGAGAAAATGTCAATTTGTCACTTTTGTTCAAGCCATTTTCACAATGGTTCAAGTTGCAAATCAGATCCTAGCATGCTTGTACTTGGTATTACAGGTCCTAATCCCTTCTACACTCCATAATTTAATGCTAACACAATGGATAATGGCTTTATTTTGATCTTTGAAGCATTGTACAATGAATTAATCCAAAAATGGCATAAAGTTCACAATACTACTTTGATAAAGCTAGCTTTTTACAACTTTGCTATCCTTGAGCATTGAACCTGTTTCTTTGTCACAAGAAAGGTCCACAATTATCAGGCAAAGCATACCAACTCCTTGCATCCCTAGAACTAGCAAGTACATCACCTTGGGCATTGTCACTTCAACTTTCTTCAAAAGCAAGCAAACTTGCAAAAGTCAAGGGAACTCATCCATCTTATAAAGGGAAGGTTTGGATTCATTTGAAACAACTTCATAACCTTGTAACAAGCCAATACACGATTGCTTAACATCCCAAACACTCTCAAACACTAAAATCACACTTTTCTGCCCAAACAAGGCATCATCTACAGAACACTTGCCAACTTGAAACTTGCTCGTGCGTTTTTCCTTTCAACCCTTGAAACATCTTCCCTACATCACACCCAAGCTATCCAAGCATTCATCTTGCAACTGTGAGCTCAGTTTCACACTTCACCATTTTCATTTTGCAAGGTTGCAGGTTTGACTCGTGCAAGGAGATTCAAGCATCTATAAGGCCAGCTAAGCATTGGAAAAGGTTGAGGGAACTTCAAGGAAGCTCACACGATCTTCAGGCCTCACTCAAAGTTCCCACATTGCCATATCCAAACTCAACTAAACAAGGTATTTTTCAAAGTTCTATCTCCTTATTTAGGCATCCTTAAGCTTTGATTTGTAAAGCAAAAATGTAGTCCTTAACTTGCTTAAGCTGTACATATGCATAGTTGTCATTTATATTAACTGAGCTAAGAGTATTTGATTGTTGAAGTTCATGAAAAAACTAGGTCAGAAATTAGGGCCATTAAAATTCTCTCTGTCCTTTGAGAGTTAGGTCACAAAATAGATATGGTTGGAATCGTGATTAAAAATGCTATAAGTTTCATGTTGTAAGTTTTTGCTTTTGTGCAAGTATGTGAGAGTTTGCAGATTTGAAAAAAGCGCGCAGAAGGGGACGCTGGAGGACAGGGACGAAGTTGTCCTGGGCCTGGCGCGCTTGGGCTTGACTGTTGCTACTTTTCACACCCCCCCAGTTTACTTTTGCACCCCCCCTGATTCATATTTTGTTATTTTTCATATTTTCTTTTTATTTTTATGATTATTGATTTTAATAATTTTTTTCTGAACATTAAAAATCACAAAAATAAATTTCTTTATTTTTTGCATTTTTATTTTATTTTTATTTTATTTTTTGCATAACAAAATAGTTTACTAAAATAAATAGAAATTCATTTTCTTAAAAAATAGTAAAAACATTTAAAAATACCATGCATTTTTATTTTATTATTTTTCACACATAAAATATTATTTTCATACATATTTTATTTTTTAATACTTGTAAATATTTTTATTTATGTATTTCTTGTACAAAATGAATAAAATAATAATAGAAAACATATTTTCTTTTAAAGCAAAAAAACTACGGTTTCCCCTTTCAAAAATAATAATATTATTTTTTCTTATTTTTAGGACTTAGATAATTTTATTTTCTCATACATAAAACAATTACAAAACATTTTTTATATATTTACATTTTTATTGCATATTTAAATAATTGTTTATTTATTTATTGTACAATAAATTCAATTGGGTTGTAATAGTGAATTAGGGTTTTATTTTGTGCAAATATCCCCATTCAAAAACTTGTATCCCCCCTCCCATAATATTGTTGTAATAGTTTAGATTTACTTTACGCAATTTATCGCATTATATACATGTTTAGTAAACTAGGGTTTGTATGATAAGACAAAAAATCAAACAAATAGCATGACCTAAATCTAAGACAAAAATGCATGAAAATGACAACACATTGCACACAAGCACCTCTAGGGTTTCACCACTTGGTTGCCTAAACAAAATGGCCATGGTATGCATGCTATGTATCTTGGCAAAATAAAACAAAACAAAAGATCATAGTCCCTCGATGACGCTATCAAAAGGTTGCCTAAAAAATGATCTTGGTCCCTTAAACAAGCTAAGATACTTGGCACTATTGCTTTCATGGTCATACGATGACCCACGCCCGTCCCGTTTAACATCCAAAGATAGGGTTGTATACTAAAACAATAGTAGGTCAACAACATCAAAGGAATAAAAATGTACAAGAAAGACTTTTGAGTAGGTAAGCTTCTAGTTACTTGATCATTTCAAAAACAATCCTTGCTATTTTCAAATACACACACATTTCCAAACATTTCCAAACAACTTTCAAAACATTGAAACATTTTTCAAAAGACAAACATCTTTGTATACATTCTTACAAACAAGAATCATTACAAAGATTGCCTAAACAAAGGCCTCTTTTCAAAATACTTTCAAAACCACACAAAGCGCCATTTTCAAACAATTGCAAAAGCAAAGCAAGTGATCTAAAACAAGTAACTAAGAGCCCATGGAAAACCATGGATGAAAAGGGTGCTAGCACCTTCCCTTTTCATAATCTACCCCCCGAACTCAAGAAAACATCTCAAAGGTCTTTCCTGTGCATTTTTACCTTTCCTTTTGGATAAAAGAAAAGTCGGTGGCGACTCTTGCTAAATCGCAACATTTGCAAACACAAAAGCAAAACCTCAAGTCAGTTCTTCCACCGCATCACACCATGCAACAATGTTGTTATCAAACTTTTTTCTGCGATATAATCCATTGCATCAGTCTCCATGCAGCAATGTGTTATCAGGCTTTGTTTTATTCATCCCCTAGATTATGATGAATAAACAAAATCGAATTAAAACAAAACTTACTATATTAGTCTCCAAGCATTAGTAAGTCAGCTTTGTAAAAAAAAACTTGTATTATTTTACCTCCTAGGTTATGGTAAATATGGAAGCGATCTCTTTTAGATACTGACAAATTATCGGCATCGTCATGTCTAAGTCAAATCAAACTTTGGTTCAAACATTGTTAAGATGATACATCGTTATCTATGCTTACTCTTCATACCCATGGGAATATTGTACAGCGTATCCTAATAATCTTTCAGACAAATTTTAGGATCTTCCAATATTTAATAAACTTCTGATCAAACATGCGAGACCTGCGTATTCTTGCACTATTCAATCGAAAGGTGATTAAATAGAGGTAACTGTCACACTCCAAAATTTCCCTACCTTGATATTATATTTAGGTTTCTAATTCAATGAATCACGTTGTGTGGGTTCTATTTCTATAGGGGTCTAAAACAGAAGAAAAAAAGGGTATTTTGATTTAAGATAGACCATCAATGTCTGATGGCCCATCAAGGGTACATTATTTTTAAGGGAGGTGCGACTTTTATAGAAGGAGGCACATTTGAAATAGGTTGTTTAAAAAAAACATTATATCATTTGGATAGCCCATATCAATTTATTTGTAAAGGTCTATTAGACCAAAAGTCCATTTCAAGAGAGGGATGCATTATTACATAGGGATTTCTTTTGTTTTAATTAAAAGATGGTGGGCTTTCTAAGATCAGAAAAACTTTAATCTTCTGGCCCGTTAAGAAGCTTTTTTTAGAGGCCCATATTACTTTTTGTTCGAAGGCCAAGTCATCTTTTTCCCATTTTGTTGTTGACCGAGTCAACATTTTTTATTTTATGACTATGTCCTTATTATTAAAATTAATATTGATTTTTCCTTTATTATTATTATTATTAATAATAAATATCAATTATTATTATTACCAATTATTATTGAAGTCATTGTTTTTTAATTAAAATTATAGCAATTTTTTATTTGGGAAAGAAGCATTAACTTAATTAAAAAAACTAGTTTTTACGGTCCAAGCACATGGCCCAAACGTTTGAAAATAATTATTGTGCGAATTGAAAGAAAATTTTACAACAACAAGACCAATACTGCATTTAAACCATTTCCAGAGCTGTATCAAAACTTTGCAAAAAATTTCTTTCTAGCACTTAAATACATAATCGCTTCAATTATATTACAAGAACATGAAAAAAAATTTAATCATTACAAATCAAATGCAAAAACAGAAACTATTTAAGATGTTTATAATTCACAAACAATTTCAAATTGTTTCCCAAAACATTTAAACCTTAAACAATTCTAAAATTAATTTTTACAGACACAAAACTTTATTTCCTAAACTACATAAATCCTAATCAATTCTAAGATTAACTTACAAGACAAACTTAATTTTTTCCTAATTTCTAATTTTCTAAAAATCTATAAAAACCTAGTCTTAATCTACAGAAAGGAAGAAAAATTTGGAAAGAAAACAAAGAGATAGCACAGAAAGAGGGTGATATCATCACTGTCTCACACGCTATTGTTTATAGTTTCAATATCTGAAACTCTAGCCGTCACCGCTATCCTTCATCGGCCGCCATCGTTGTCATCCTCAACAGCGGCCTACCTGTCAAATAGAAACAAAGGATCAGTAAAAGAACCACAAATCGGAAGGAGAACAAGCAGATTCACGAAAAATTACAAACAGAGGTAACACAAACTTAGCTTTAGATCTCGTTATTATGGTGTTTTCTATGGATACGGGGTTTGGGGACTCAAGATTGGGGGTTGTATGTGGTTGCGGCTTTACGATTTGTGTCGCCGCTTAGGGACACCTATGATTTCTGTTTAGGTTGAGAAGAGAGAAGAGGGTAAGAGACGAGAGAGAGAAACAGATGGAGAGAGAAGAGACAATATGAAATGGTTTGTATTTCGTAAAAAAGAATATAATATATTTATTAATTCCATGCACGCTAGCCCATCGTTACCACCGTATACCCTCAATCTCAACCTCACAGTCACAATAACACGTTCCAAAAATGCGCTTCCACAGTAACCATCATATGACCACTCATACGCAGTCCATATGGACTTCTCCCAAACAGTTGTTGGGCCGAGCTAAATGCTAATGTCACCTCTTTTTTTTTTCCCTATTGCTTTGACACCCCCTCTTTTACTGTCTAAACATAAAAAATGCATCACTTGACCTTCTAGGCCTGAATTCAAAATCTGAACTCAGACCCTTTCTATTAGAACCTCTCACCTTTTACTATCCTAATACATTTTACACCCCCAACATTTTTAAATATTTTTTATAAAAATTATCATTTTATAAATTTTATATTTTCTAATTTTTATTATAATTATATATATATATATATATATATATATATATATATATATATATATATATATATATATATATATATATATATATATATATATATATATATATATATATATATATATATATATATATATATATATATATATAACACATATTTAAATATTATACTTATTATTATTAATTGTTACACAAATTACATAATTTTCTAAATTCATTAAAAAAATTATTTTTATTTATTGCATTAAAATTTATTTTTATTCATGCATTTAAATATAATTCCTTTTTTAAATAATTAACATATTAAAAAAAACATCCAACCAACTACAAATTCATTTTTAAAACTAAATCAATTCAATAATCAATTTTCAAAAAGGAATTGCAAATTTATTTGAATCGACTTTATGTTTAGTCTAACAATTTCCGCTATTCACGACACCTAGACTAAACATGTGGAAAGTGTGAATATCTTTGTAATCCATAAAAAACACAAACCAACTACGAACTATGAAATGAGACTATGATTCCTCCTAAGAGGATACGTAGGCATACAATCAAAATCGTGGTGAATTCCCCTAATAAAACTTAAAATTCTATTTCATAAAACGCGTTTCTAAACCTAGTATCCTTGTGAACAAGGTAGACAAGGGGTGCCTAACACCTTCCCCCTCGTCTAGAACGGAGTCAAACTTAGAATCTCTGACTTTTTAGGGTTATTCCTTTATACTCCCTTCCTTAAGATAAAAATTAAGGGTGACGACTCTCGAATTAAAAATCAGTTACAATAGTTGGGGGCACTATAAATACCCTATTTCACTAGAGGGTCGGGTATTCTATTCACTCTCATAAATTTTGTAATTGCTCTCTTTTCACTCAGAACCTTACTTTGGCATCAAAATATCTTACTGGTACACCCTTTTTTTCAACAATCACAAAACTCAAGTGTTACAGGCCACTGAAGATTCTTTGATCTCGGTAAGATCGATAGTGGAGAGGGTATTTGATATTATACTATATTCAATATTTCCTTCATTAATAAGATATCATTTTTAATTAAAGGCTTCGTATAAATAGATAATAAAGCTTGATCAGATATCAGAGCTTGTCTTCAGTGCCTAGTTGTAAAAGAGACTTCAGAGTCTAGTTGTGCTAAGGCTTAAGACATCAGAAGCTTAAATTATCAGAGTCTTGAGACTTCAGAGCAAGTATCACAGTTGATCTTCAGAGTCATTATTCGAGTTGATATCTTCAGAAATAATTATTTGATGATTCAGAGTCTTGACTTTATTAACACATACTTTATTTGTTCCTTTTTGCTTCAAAGTGTGTCATCACTTCAAATTTTGCTTGCTTCAGATTTGTCAATCGTCAGATCTTGCATAATTAAGACTTTAGATGTGCTTCATTCATAGTTTGATTCGTCCATACTTGACATCTCTAGAGTCAGAATCTATTTTCTTTTGATCTGCACACTTAGCAACATATTTAGAGTACACAATTATTCTTTATACATTGTATACTTTGTTATCATCAAAACTAAATGATAATTGCTTAACCAAACTTGTTCAAACATTCTTCTCATGTAGTATAATCAGTAGAACTTAAAGCACCAGATGATGCATTCGCTTTGGTGGTTGAGATGGACATGAATCTTAATGAGAACATGTAGAAAAATAAAATGGATTTATATCTCACAGAGAAATTGGAGAAGAAATGTTCTGATTTTAATATCTTGAGCGGGTGGAAGGTGAATAGAATACCCAATCCTCTAGTAAAATAGAATTCAATGTCAAATAGCTAGATATGTATTGAACATGCTTGTGTCTACAATTACTTCAGCATTTGATTTCTCTACCAGAGGTAGAGTGCTTTCTTATTATAGAAGCTCTTTTATGTCAAAGACAATTTAAGCTTTAATTTGTACATATAATTGGTGTAAATCCTCTTTGGTGTCAGTACCTGTAGTATATGAACATGATGAATGTATGAATATATGAACATATTTAAAGAAGGCTAAGTCTTCAATGAATCATATGTAACAATATAAAATGGGCAAAGTAAACGAAAATTAAAAAGAAGTTTAAGAACGTCGGCAGAGACAAACAGAATTAATTAGAGAGAGAGATATAGTAGAAATAAATAATTTTAAAGAAATAAATTTCTTACTATGAAATATTAATTACAAGCATAAGGTAACACTCATATCCCATAACTCTAACAAACTAGTGATTCAACAACAAAGAAATTTCATATACAAAACAGAAGTAGTAAAGATTCCAAACATAGCACTGAGCAGTGACATTTCTTTACCTGAAAAAGAAAAATCAGACACACAGAATCTGAAATTTCAAACTATTTCGTTAGTACTTTATTGAATCTAACACAAAACAACAACAAAAACAGCCTATAAGGTTACATAAGAAACATAAAAAAGAACCTCAAATAACTGAGACAATGAATTGGGAGGGTATCATGATCAATGGATTATGTAAGACGAGACAAAAAAGAGGACTCCTCGTGTGTGTCTCGTTTTACATAACCCATTGATCCAGATTCAATCACTCGTTTCACACCCTCACCTTCATCAATTACCTACTTACGCATTGAATTTGAAGCAGTGTTGTTCTGGTAGATCGAGATCTGGCGTTGTTGGTCGTTGATGTGGCTGAAATTCAGAGATCTGAATCGGTTAGGTTTGATATGTTTATTTTAGGTTTTCAAGCGGTGTTAACTGAACTGAGAACGTGGATGCAATTTATAGCGATCGTGTATTTTTTTTATCACTATTTTCAACCGCTAGATTAATCCAACAGCTTACATTTCCGCTGCCCACGTCACACTGCTATATGTTGGCTTTTAATTTCGTTTATCGTTGATTCACTTTTACTCCATCCGTTACAAATTACTATCTACGGTTCTTATTATAAAGAAAATTTCACTTTTTAAATACCAATATATCTTAATTATATATGAATTAAATATATTAATTATTCAATTTATTTAAATTTAGAAATTTAATAATATTATATTACATTTTTTAGATATTATTGTAGGTAATTTTTACTTTTTAAATATATTTAATTATTAATGTATTTGGTCCATATAAGAATCAAATACATTGATAATTAAATGTATAAAAAAAAATTACGTCCGAAAGATATGTTTATTGACTTTTAATTTCAATTATCATTGATTGTTGATTGCTAAAAAATAAAATAAAAAAGTTTTCTCTATTTTAAAATAAGTGTGACTTAAGATTTTTGCAAACGAATTAAAAAATACAATAATATTATTATCATAAGACATTACATTTTTATTAAATTAATCTTATCAAAATATTATAAATAATATACAATATAATAATTAAACGATATAATTGAAAAAATAGTAATCATTACAATATTAAAAAGTGAGAATGACAATCAATTTAAAATAAATTTTATTTATTAAAATAACATTCATTTTGAAAGTACATCAGTTTATATTTAAAGTTAAATACAATTGATCTTTTATTTTACATAAATATGGAAATAAACTTTTATTTAAAATTAAATTTTTTAATTAAAATTAAATTTTAATAAAATATTTCAAAGTAATTTTTGAAAAGATATATTTTAAAATAAAGTGATTAAATAGAATAAAATTATTTTTTGTTCAAAATTTAAAATCAAAAATAACTTTTTTTTATACATTTGCACGTACTATACATATTAATATTCAAAATATAAAAATTAATTTAAAAAAATCATAACTTTAAGAAACTATTGACGAATTTGCACGTACTATACTAGTTAGCTTAGCTTTAACAACGTCTACTTAACTTTTACGTTAATGATATCATCATCTAGCTTGTTCATATCTTGAGGGTTCATCCTAAGGAAAGTTACATTGGTCTGCTTCCAAGATTCTATATCAGTGTCAGTAGTGAAAGAGTTTTAGGATAGGTGTTTCATCCACAACATCCATGTCTGACTCTTGATCTTCAATTTACAAAGTCGCTTGAGCATCTTCACAAACTTTTCCATACCTAGATACCTTACTCGTGTCTAGCTTCTAAAATGTTCTCTTCAACTTCTACGTGTTCATACTCTCTATTTTCTAATTGATCCTTGGGCCCTCAATTATTTTGGGTCAATCAAGTTCATAAGGTGAGCTCCCTACCACCCCCAATGGTGCTATAACTCTTATCCCCTTCAAAAAAATTGAATTTTTCTTTTACGTTTTATCAGAAATTTCAAGAAAATACCCGATTTTTCTAGAATAAATTATCAGATTTTTCGAAAAATTCATCTTCAAAAAAAATCACATTATTATAAATTTAGAAATTTCCGGTAAATTATAGAAAATATCAAAATTTATTAGAAATTTCGATAAATTTCAAAATTTCTCGTAGTGCAAATTATTTTTTTAAATTCATACTAGAAATTTGATATGCTACAAGAAGTTTCGTTCTCTACCACTCCCAAATTTGTTCATGGACAATTTAGAAATTAAGAAAAATAAAGGATGTCAGATATAATTTGGAAAGTGGCAAGTTAAGTTCTCTTAGATGAATCCTTATCAGGCCCGTTAACATGAGTGGATTGAAGGGTGGCCTTCTTATAAGATTCTTCTGTTATTCGCATACAAATTATAACCTCCAACAAACCATCATGTTCAAACATCCTTCCATATACCTCCTTGTTTTTAACATATGGGCCTAGATTTTTCTTCTCTTTGTCCATGCCACATGTAACCACATTAAACACCTTTTTAACCGTCTTTTTGAATTATTTTTTGTTCTTTTTTGCATTATCAACTCTTTTATGCTTCCCCATTAATTCCTTTGAATTGTACATGTCATACTTGGCTCTCTTATTCTTGCTCATAATGACCTCATCATTATTTCCATTGATTACAACATTGTCAACTTTTAAATCTATCACCTCGCCATTATTTTTATTTATTACTACATTTTCAATTTCTAATCAGTGGCATCCTCATTAAGTGTAATAAATTGTGATCCATTTCCTTTCTCTTTGGAATTATTACCAATTAAAGTCGTTGGTGCTTCTCACTGATTTATTGTCGATCTTGGAAAATCAACATATTTTTCTTCTCTGTCTTTTCGTCTCCTTTGTCACCTATTCGTCTAAACCAATGTTCCCTCTTCCTTAATGACAATTGAAATTATATTTTTGGGGACAGATGTTGGACATGATGTCTGATATGATATGAGGAAGCATGAAAGCAATAAAGAACACAATAATTATTAACCTAGTTCAATGCAAACCACATCTACATTTGGAGGGCATCCAAATCAAGAAAGAAAACTCACTATCAATATTATTAGTACACTTAGTCTTACATGAACACACCTTGTTCACAATAACTTTCTAATACTACCTAATGAATTTTTATTTAGGGCCCCCTAAATATGAGAACCTGTATCACATTATCTCAATCACTAATCCCAAGTGATCAACTTTGTTGGAAGTAATTCATGTTTAGAAGATATTGGTTTAGAAGGTGTTCTGCATCAGAAGTAGAAGCTTATGAGAATGTGTAGTTATTCCAGAAGCTATGTCTAAGATTTTGGGTTTAGTAGTTGTGTGTTCAGGTGGAAGTTAGCATTAACTTATTTTTTAGCTCGTGCCTACTTGGCAAGTTTATTTTGTGTATTTAAAGAACTTTGTAACTAGTTTTCAAAAAAATTATTAAATAGAGTTTCTCTCTCCAAAAAATTTATTATAACCGTTTCTCTCTCCAAAAATTTTGTTATAACCGTTTCTCTCTCTCTCTCTCTCTCTCTCTCTCTCTCTCTCTCTCTCTCTCTCTCTCTCTCTCTCTCTCTCTCTATCTATCTATCTCTCTCTCTCTCTCTCTCTCCATCTTCATCTTTATCTTCAACCTTGTGCATCAACAATTGGTATCTAGAGCGCTGGTTTGATTCACAGGGATACACGAGTGTACATGAGGCATGGGTAATTGATTTGGTTTTTCTTGAATTCGCGTTAAATTCATGATCGAAATCATAACAAAATTGCATTTCTTGATTTTGCAGGATCATGAAGAATGCGTTTTTGGTGATATCTAAGATCTATTTGAGTTTTAGTGTATAAGAACAAAGATGAATTGCAAAAGCAGTTTGAATATGAAGCTCTTGGTGTTTGACGGAAAGAATTAGAATCGGTGGATGATTCAAATATGTGTGTTATTCAGTTCTCAAGATGTTCGTGATCTTTTTACTGGATGTTACATTTAAATTGTAGCATATGCGATGGAGGAACAGAGAAACACGCAAAGAGATACGATGAAGAAAGATCAAAAATCATTGTTCTACATCCATCAGTGTGTGGATGCCAATGTGTTTGAGAAAACTGATGACTCATGGCGAAGGCTGTGTGGGATATGCTGACACGGTGCTACGGTAGTGATGCATCCGTGAAAAGGTGAAGCTTCAATCTCTAGAGTGATTATGATCACAAATGAGATGAAATCTTGTGGATAAACTATGTATGAACAAGTAACCATTGAGAAGGTATTGAGATCTCTTACTCCTCAATTTGATTATATTGTTGTAGTAATTGAATATTCTAAAGATCTGAACATCATGAGAATTGAATAGTTGAAAAGCAATCTAGAGACATAAAAGTTGCGTTTGACTGAGAGGACCTCTGAGAGACTAAAACTAAAATTTTCCTGCGGATTTTGATTTTAGGGACTAAAACTAAAATGATTTTAACATTTAGGGATCATTTCCAAGAAAAATAAGATACATGGACGAAAATAAAAAATACGCTAACTTACAGGGACCAAAAGACTATTTAAATCATATATTTATATGCATAAAAACACTTTTTATAAAGGGTCTTTTCTGTCTATTAAGTATTGTTACTTATTTTAGAAGAGATTTTAACTTGACACTCCTCAACTTTAACCTGGCAACCCCCCCCCCCCCCCCACCATTTTTATTATTCCATAAATACCATTGGTGAGTTGGGAAGAATTTCTGAACGAAATTTTTGGTAGAGGAAGTGAAATTTCTAATACAGAGGAAATTTCCGGTATTCCATGCCAAACTTCCGGTAGTGCATATGAAATTTTTGGTATTCAGGAAATTTCAAATTTTCGAGTTAGTACCAGAAATTTTAAATATACTGAAATTTTCGATGGTTGATTTATTCAAGTTTTTTTAATGATCAGGATTTTGCTGACATCTTTTGAGGGTTCTGATTGCATCGACAAAATTGTGTGGTCTAGAATGCATCACCATTTGTATAAATAGGGGATATATTATAGAGAAAGACATCTCAAAAAATTCCTTTTCCACAATTTCTGATTAAGGCAGAAATGTATTTCAACGAAAATAACCCTCCTATTGAATTCAATCTTCCAGATGGCGCCACATCCCTCGCCAAATTTACACACAAGTTGAATGAATTAGTACCTGATACCGATAACAAAAAGGTGAGAAAGATCATGTTCTGGGAACATTGGATTGATACATATGGTTGGGTGAAATACAACCTGATTGAGTTGAAAACTGGTGAAGATGTGAAGGCCATGTGGAAATCATTTCGACGTAGGATAACTAAAGGTCTGATTGACTTGGATGCACAAATAACAAGATCTGTTGACAACATAATAAAGATGTTGAAACTTCCAGAATAATATGGTAGTGCCTAGGTTTTCATGTTTAGCTTTTTTTTAATTTATGTTTGTTGTATTGTTTTATGTTGTGTTTGTTAGATGACGACAAAGTATCTAGAGAGGGGGTAAATAAATACCCCTTTTAAAAACATCCAAAAAATTGGTTTTGAAAAATATGTTTTATCAAAGAGCGACGCTTTTTCAAAATGTCGTCTTTTACGAACGTTATTGGAAAATCGAATATGCAAGATTGATAACAAAACACAATACAGAATAAGAATGATATGAGAATTAATATGCTTAAATCACTTTACAACTTATTTAACGTTTATTGCAAGTTACTAGTAAAATTATTTCCAATGGCAATATTAATAGAGCAAGTTAAATCAATTTATCAAACACTTGGTGTGCAAGTGAATTTTCAGAATTTTTCCTTAAGTTATGTTGATACACAAAACCACTTATAATCAAAAGTGATTATAAGTTATATCAACACTTGATTTACATTAAAAAACGGTTCAGAAAATTCTTACAATTCAATTTATAACGCAATTCTATTTGACAAATTGATCAATTAATATCAAAGCAAGTAAAAGCAAAAATAAAAGATACACAGAGAATTTGTCTTCGTAGTTCCTCATTGTCGTCCTCGCGTGTGGGTACGTCTGCACCTAATTCGAATAGAATTAGGATAATTCTTACTATGCAAAAAGTTTATATAAGAGAAACTCCACAAACCCTAATGCTTGTTGTTGACTCAACCCCTTCTCTTTTTTTGATCTTGAGAAAGACCAAGAAACAATAGATGCAAATTGAAAACAAGATCTTTCTATTCCTTTGTGTTGTTCATCTCTAAAGCTTTCGCTCACCGTTAATATCAAACTATTGCAACACAAGACTTCAATTGTAATCCTTTGTTCTCACTCTACTTCCTTTGAGTTCTTTATCTTAAAAGGATCCCTTCCATTCTTTATCTCAAAAGGACTTCACTTGGCCGCAATTACCCCTTGAACATCTTGCATGAAAACTCCCAAATCAACCAATGATCTTGGGATGTTTTTCCCAGATGAAAACCCCTACAAAGCTCAACCCAATACACAATTGAACATTATCAATCCTCGTCTAGATGGAATCCCAATGAAACATCTCTATAATGTAATGTCAGTGTGTATGCATAGGTTGGAGGTTGAATATGAAGAGATAAGTAGGCTAATTTTATGGTTTCACCAAGTTATGAATTATGTATAAATGATGTACTTATAGTTTAGAGTGAATAGGGAAAAGGGGAATATTTGGAAATGAAAGGATTTTAAGAAGTTGATCAAATAAACAGAATGTGTCGACCTATATGTCGTATGTGTCGACACATACATTATTTTAAAGCTGTATGTGTCGACATGTGCAAGATTATGTGTCGATCTGACCAAGACATAACCTACATGCTTTAAAATGATAGCAAATGTTTCGACCTGAAAGACGGATGTGTCGACACATAATATAAGAATTTATGCAATAACATAAATGCTTCAGTATGTGTCGACCTATGCAATACATGTGTCGACCTGAGACTTACAGAGGCTACATGCTTCAAAAATGAGTTACATGTGCCGACCTGAAAAATGGACGTGTCGACACATGCAACGAAAAATTATGCAAATGAAGATTTTAATGACTTGACACAACTTTAAAAAGAATTTTAATGATCCTCACATAACCTATGACTTCTAAATGATCATGATGCCACACTAAACTCAGAGATAATGTCCAACCATTGAAATGCAAGATTCTCGTATTTTGACATCATTCAAAACACTTAAGAGACCAAGTTTCACTCACAAACTCTCCCTTTTTGATGATGGAAAAAATGCGACGATGCACTTCAATGATACCCCCCTAAATATGTGCTTTCATTCTTTATAATATGCATATATCTTCACCCCTTTTGACAACATCAAAAAGAGACAAAGAGCACAATTATAAGTATCTTATCCTTCAATTCACAACATATCTATACATCATACCAGAGGTAATCTTGCTTAGTCAGAGTGTGTTGTACCCCAAAATTTGCCCTCCCATTCTATGCAAGATATGCTCATTAGGGTCCTCAATTGATCAAGGTTGACCAAGAATTGATCAGAAAAATTCTCCTCCTAAGCAATGGATTTCCAACTATGGTTTTCATTTCTCATAAAGAATTTTGGTTTGCAAAGGCTTCAAGTGATTTCCATGGAACCTTATACGCCTCAGCATAATGGCATAGCTGAAAGAAAGAAAAGAAGTGTACTGAACATGACGAGATGTATGTTGAGAGCTAAGAATATGCCTAAGAGATTTTGGGCTGAAGCAGCTTCGACAAGTAGGATACTTTCCCAAAGAAGAAGGTCAAAAAGACACTGCATGAGGCTTGGACAGGGTCGAAGCCAAGTGTAAGTCATCTTAGAGTTTTTGGATCAATGTGTTTCAGGCATGTACCTGAACAATTGAGAAAGAAGTTGGATGATCAAAGTGAAGTTATGGTGCTCATAGGTTATCCTCCGACTGGTGCATACAAGTTGTATTCACCGACTGAAGATAAACTAGTGATCAATAGAGATGTGCTTGAAGATGAAAGCAAAAGGTGGGATTGGAGTCGAAGTTCAGTTCGACAAGAATCAGAAACAGTCACAACTTTGTTTGAAGAAGATGAACAAAATGAATCTTCAACAAGAACTGACGAAAGCAAAGAGTGGAATTGGAGTCGAAGTTCAATTCGACAAGAATCAGACACAGTTACAACTTTGTTTGGAGAAGATGAACAGAATGAAGCTTCGACAAGAATTGACGAAATAAAAGAGTGGGATTGGAGTCGAAGTTCAGTTCGACAAGAATCAGACACAGTCACAACTTTGTTCGAAGAAGATGAATAGAACGAAGCTTCAATAAGAACTGATGAAAGCAAAGAGTGGGATTGGAGTCGAAGTTCAGTTCGACAAGAATAAGACACAATCACAACTTTGTTCGAAGAAGATGAACATAACGAAGCTTTGACAAGAACTGACGAAAGTAAAGAGTGGGATTGGAGTTGAAGTTCAGTTCGACAAGAATCAGACACAATCACAAATGTGTTCGAAGGAAAAGAACATAATGAAGCTTCGACAAGTCAAAATGAACAAGGTGATACTTCGACTGGTCGAATCGAAGAACCACCTGTGTAGAAGGAAAGAAGATCCACAAGAACAAGAAATGAGTTCGACTAGGCTAATTGGATATGAGAGGTTTCTAGATCAAGCAATCGATGCAGATGGTGGCTTAATCAAAGAAGCCATGATGGTGAAGCCTTGAGCAATTAAAATTGGTGTGAAACCATGAAAGAAGAACTTAGAGCCATCGAAAAGAACAAAACTTGGGAGCTTGTCGAAAGAAACAAAAAAAACCAATTGATGTGAAATGGAGCTACAAGTCGAAACAAAAACCTAATGGGATGAAGCTTGTTGGGCTTGGACTGATTGGCTTGAGGACCAAATTCGAGCAAGACACTAACCATAACATGTCTAGGTTCATTATGTTCAAGAATGGCAATAAAATTATCAAAATGGCAACTTTTCAAATCTTTTAATTTTGCTTTCAAAGCCATGGTTAATGGCTGATTCAGGCCATATTTGTTCACCACTACACCCTTATATAAATACAAGACCAAATCAGAAGCAGAGGATACGCATACATTGCCTATCAAAGCTCCACAAAAAAAAATCATCAAAGTTGTGAAACTCCCAAAATCCTTCCTCCATCAAACGAGTGCTGCATTCACATTCTTGAGACTCCCGGGAGTTTATTTCAGTCCATAACCTGAAGTGCCCAGAAGCTAGACAATCGAATCACTTCACTTTTGTAAAACTCTCCCTATTGAATCTCTTAATACATACAACTTAAACGAATTTAACACGTATATTCTTGTCTATATCATTATTTTGATTTGTTCTAACGTAATACATGAGAGATTAGATGCAGAATTAGGGGTTTACCAGGTTTAGGGCACAATCTGGATTGTAGCTCGAACTGGATGATATAGCCACGATCTGTCAAATCCAAGATCAGATTCGAACCCAGGTCTGGAATTTTGCTTTTCTAATAAGTTTCCTGCAGATCCAGCGTTCCCAGATCGAAGGAGTGCATTGTACACCATCATTCCCCTACTTCCAGATGCTGGCCAATCAAGATCCAGTACCCTCAACGTGCAGTCCATCATGCACTATCGACAACCTCCCTCATTGGATCGAAAGGCAACATAGGTCTCTTCTTGATCTGGGTCTGCATTTTGCAAACTATACCCCCTCTATCTCTTTTGCTATCAGGCCCATTTTCATATTTCTTTTATTTATTTGTTTTAATTATTTATTTCTTTTAATCATTTTTTTAATAACAATAGAAAAATAGAAAAAAATCATAAAAAATATAGTTTTAGTTTTTTCTAAGTTAATTTTTATAAATTAATTAATAATTATTTAACCATTTTCTTTAATTTAAAATTAAATAGACTTAGACTAACTCATTTTCTTTTCATAATAAAAATACCAAAAAAAAACTTAGAATTATTTCTTTTCTTTAAAAAAATTTCCATTATCCTTAATAAATTAAAAAAAATGTCTTTAAATCTAAATTTAGGTTAGTTAATTTTAATTTAACCATTTTCTTAAATAAAAACAAAAAAAAAATATTTCTTTATTCACCTAGAATTGCCTTAGGGTTTTTAGACGTCTTTTCCATTTTGCACGCGTTATTTACATTCATCAATCACCTACTTGTAGCATTGACATATTCTAACTGATCGCACCTGATCAGAAGGAATCGTCACTGGCCCACGAGCTTGAGTTGAACGACAATTGTTGAGAGTGAAGTGGAGGGGGTGTACCTACAAGGTACTCCATGCCAAAGTGAGAATGGGAACAATCAAAGTGAAAGTACTATAGTAAGAGTAAATGAATGAATACCTGATCCTCTCAAGTGAGACGGTATTTATAGCCCCTAGTGCTGGACGAAGGTCCCCATGTTGGGCTGGTTAAGCTAGCCCAAAATGGAGACTGCCAAGACCTACGTGTGTAGTTGAGACCAGCGTGTGGTCTCTATCCTGAATGAACTGCTCCAAACTATGAGGGAGATATGGATGGGGTCTTTTCGGGATCAAGAGGACTCCGTGATATTTTTAGGCATTGGGCGTGCTCGCGAGGACCTATTGGGTGCTGCTGATCCTCCTTGACAGTCATGTGGAGAAGATGTCCCTGGAGGATATTTCCTCGGCGTAAGGAGTGGAATCACTGCCCGACATGGTTAAGGGTAGACTCACTCATGCTAGTCCTCTCCTGCAATATAGTTAGATTAGGCCTTGTATGATATTTGGGCCAAGGGCGGACCCAGTCCAGAACTGGATCCTCCAAGTCGTTGCTCCTAAGGATATGAGCTTTGACTTAAGACTAACTTGCCAGTCTGACGAGTATAGCTCATCGGGGTCCTCTATTTCATCGAGGGACAAGGTCATCCTTATATGGTAGCTGATAACACGAAAATACATAACATATTTGACCCTATTTGTATAAATAAAGATAACATTTTTTCTTGATTATGTTGGTATTTCGAGTTTGTTTCAAGTAATTATTTCCTACAAGGCCTACTTGAGAAAAGGAGAAGAAATTGACTGAAAATCGCAAAGTAGCAAAAAGCAGCAGAAAATTCTTATCAGAAGGTTGTGACGGTCGTCACACCTCTCTTACGCTCGACACAAGTCAAATATGTGTGCCTCTCGGCAAACATGGCATGACGATCGACACATAATGAAAATATGTGTTCCCCACGGAACACAATGCATGCCACTCGTCACAGGCTATTTTCAGTGTTTGATACGAAGTTTTCTCCATGTTATCTCCATGTTTCTAGTACCAACCATGCCTCCTGTATTTCCTCCTGGTTTTTCTCCATGCACAAATTTTTTTTAGACTGGGCCACGAAGTCACGACTCCTACATTCTCTCAAAGAATTTGTTATTGGAGAGATATAAAGGGACGACGGTTTACAATAGACTCTGGATCTCACGCCCATTGTTCCCGTAACACCCCATTTCTACCCAACGAATTATATGAAATCAGAGTTACAAAATTTCCAACAAACATATGGAATTCTACACTTTCAACTTAAAACAACGACATTCAATCACCTATAGTTTAGATACATAACACATAAAATTTCGGATGAACCGATAACAACCTGTTTAGTCTTTAAAAATAAAACAACTTTCATTACTACGCAGCGGATTCACAAATTAAACTGAAAATACCATAGCATCTTGCCCAACTCAAAACAGCTTTAAGACAAAAGTCTTTAATAAAAACAACTTAAAAATTCAGCAACATAATGAAAACCAACAATAAAGAAAACATGTGTTCATTCCCCCGAGTGCTATATATCATAGAAACAACACTGACTCGGACTAATGAAGGTAACAACTATCCTTCTTGATTACCTACACGTTACCAACAAAGGGCAATATTCAAATAGAAGGGGTGAGACATCGAACCATATAATTGAGTGTACGATAAACAATATATTAGATCAGATTATATAAAATCACCACTTCACAACTTTTAACCAACATCAATCATCACAAGTCAACAACACAACATGTTAAATATGCAAAATGGAATGCGACTCGTTACAATGCACATGCATGTGGTACCAATGGAGCAAAACTTCCAACTTAGAAATCTGCCAATAAATAGAGGCATCAACAAGGCATAAGCCTTCAACTTAATATTTGTCAATTCAGGCCAACATACAGAGCATGAGCTCCCAACTTGATATGTTATGTATGCGACAACATATGAAACACAACAACAACTACAACATCAACCATTCAACAACAATGCAACAACAACGACACAATGATAACATTTCAACAGCAACTTAATAACAACAATGCAATAACAACAATTCGATAACAACTTAACAACAATTTAATACTAGCCATAAGCCTACAACTTAGCAATAATTCACCACTGGCCATAAGCCTACAACTTAGAAATAATTCAACACTGGCCATAAGCCTACAACTTATCAATAATTCAACACTTTTCAACAAAGAATACAATACAACGAGTCAACCAAAATTTACTACAAATAAACCGCGTAATTATTCAGACAATTACGACTATTTCCGGTTAATTAATTATCTAAATGCTTTTTTATAATTACAAAAATTCTACAATATTATTATACTATAATAATGCATCATCATTATTATTAATACATCATGCAAAATCCTTCGTACATCGTTTATACAACACTGATACATTCATTCGTAACATTTTGCATTACATCACATACATCATGCGCAAACATCAAAATTCTTCCAATAAAATATTAGTATTCTGTAATCAAAATTATTTTCACATTGTAGAAAATATTTTTATCTTTCCTTAGGTTCTAACGGCGCGTCAAACAGACACCCGAGTCAAAAGTTATGGAGTTTTCAAGTTTTCAAAAATGTTGTCAAACAGTCTTACGAATTCTGTAAAGTGTAGTACGAAAATATTTTTTTCTCAATTCCAAAAACACAAACTTCATGAAATAATACGCAATCAAACATCCAATTATCACTGTTATCAACATACATCAATTACCATACAATTCAAAACACCAATTCATCGATTATAGTCAATTTCAACGGATTAAATCAACAATCTACACTAATTCATCATCATCAATCATCACACATACAAACCCTATACACATAAAATTCACACAAAGAGATTATATAATTACATAACCTAACTCTACCATAACCCACCGTCATACAATCCCTTATAGAGTTAGAACTCCACCCTTATCTTGGATTGAAGGTTGCTCTGTAACTCTACAATTGACCTAGCTTTGCCTCCTCCATGCCCTTCTATGTATTTCTTCCAAAACCCTTATTCTTCTTTCTCTCTACTGATACTTCTACTTCTTATTACTTCTAAAATAACTAATATAATAATATAGCTATTATACTATTATTCTTATTGGGCTTAAATTCCTAACCTCCCTTTTTACTACTTCTAACATTAAAAGCCCACATAATAATAATAATAGTATTATTCTAATACTATTTCTACAACTTAATCAAATAAATTAGTTCAAATAATAACAACACAACTTAAATCAGCATTCCACAACTTCGAAAATTTAATCGGAAAAATATTCGAAAATATTTAATTAAATAATTAATTAAATGTTGGGCGTTACAGTTCCAGTTTCAAGAGTTCAGAGTTTTGTTTAGAATCTTTAAGCAGATAAAACCTTCACCTAAGCAGCAATAATTTTCTACACCAGAAAGCTATTGCATCATTAATTTCTTTTCATAGCCTCCTGAATTTTGTTTTAAGTTTGTTTTTTTTTGTTCTTCATTAAAGTTATATTTCCGCAAGAAATCCTGCCGGCAATACTGTGGAGGATTGCTTTCAGTACTAGAATTGTTGCAGAAATTCTATTTTCCATTATTTAATTCCAGGTTTTTAATTCAATTATATCAGTCTCTTTATTTATCAATCATAACTGAATCACTATGTGTTTGCTATTATTTTGTGTTTGTAACGAATAATATGTCTGGATAACTTCCCTGATATCGGTATGTAAGATCATAAACCGAAGGGGTTCAGTAATAAATTGGCATAGACATTTTATAAAATATGTTTATGGTTTGGTTTCTAACATTTAATATTAAAACTGTTTTGCTACGAGAGTAACAAACAAATGAAGGCTAAAATCAACAATCACGAGAGTGTGAGTTTTTAATTGGATAGTGGTAATCAAACATTAGTTTTAAATACAACGAGAGAGGTTTAGGATTAATTAGATTCTATTTGTTTTCAAAATTTATTTTTAGATTTTAAATGAGACAGCGAGAGCAAGCATTTAAGTTTAATAATATAGTCCGAGTCAATAATCCTGAGAGTGTGAGATTAAGGTTTTTAAACTGATAGTTTGTACTGAAAAAGTGTTTTGAATACTCAAGGTATACCAATAACTTATTGAATCCCCGAAGTCAGATGTATTACGTACCACTGTCCTGCTATTAAATATTTCATTTAAGCCTGAGCTTATTTTCGTATACCCCAAAACCTAAGATTAATTATTAGCCTTAGCTTTACACAGTAACGTTAGATAGTAGTAATTCGATTATCAGTCCTTGGGTTCGATATCTTTTAAAACTACGCGATTAAATTGCACACTTGCAGTTAATACACCCGATAGACTTTAAAGTCGTAATCAGTAGCTGCTCGGATATAAGTTGGAGCGTGTTTGCGGGGAGAGTCCACATGCTCCTTGCCTCGCAGGGATATGAAAATTTTGTAGGACAATCACTTAGCAAGCCACATGGCATTGCTTTTAGGGTAGAATGATGGCCTAGGGAGTAAGGGTCATTATGACTTTGAAAGCGTGGGCGGTGGAGAAATTAATAGTTGACATGTTTTTCAACATAACGCTTTGTCTTCCATGCAAGTTTTATAAATAAAGCTCAAGGGCTCATTTGTAGTGTTTTCAAGTTCTTGTTTCCTCCTTTCTCCTTACTGCCATCAATTTTTCTCTCGGTCGTGAGCACTATTGCACCTTCCTCCATAGAATCCATACCAACTTTAATCAAGTAAGTGTTTCTTTTCTGCAATTACTCTTGCATATAGATGGTTTCCATGCTTTATGGAAATTTTTGGAGGGGCCTCCCCGCATAATTCATGGATTTCATGATGATTTTCACTATCTAGGGGGTTTTATCTTGGGACATCCATACTCCTCCTCGCGAAATTCATCCATTTTAATGGATCATTTATCCTAGGGTGACGAGATCCCTACGAAGTTCACGAGTTTTCTTATGGTAATCATCCACTCCTCGTAGAACTCATGAGATTGCACGTGGTAATCATGGGTTTGCAGTCTTCTGAGTTCCTCGCGGTCTTCATGAGTCTGCTCGCTTCATGTTAAATGAGGGCTCATTGATGTGGTTTGGTCGCAGATACCCCCTTTTATTTGGTTTGTGGTGGAAGGGTGGATTTGATTTATCTATCGAATTCACTGGTTTCCTTTTCTTTACAGGTGAAATGGTCGAACCAGTCGAGGTGGCCGCCATAGACAAGTAAGTCAAGATAGAGAAGGCGAGCGGAGGCGACGAGGGTCTCCATTTGGTCGACACTATCATCGATGCGTCATTGTCTTGGGTTGGGCCAGAGCCCCAAAGAATAGCCTCGATCTTTAGTAATGCTTTTGAGGGAAGCATACACGGTCGTCGAATATGGAGGTGACCAAGAAGATTTCAGACGAAACTTCATGATCTTCCACCCGTCTACTACGGCCATAATATGTTTGTGCTTCCCGGAGGATCGTTTCCCCATGTATGAAGTCGTTTTCAAAGATTTGGGGATTCGTCTTCCCTTTAGAGATTTTCAAATGGGTGTCATTAATCATTTGCCTCTAGTGCCTTCCCAATTGCACCCTAACGCGATCTCCTTCATACGGGCGTTTGAGATCGTCTACCAGTATCTTAGAATTGGGGTGACGATTCACCTGTTCTTCATGAGTTGTCACCTTCAACGGCAGTCTAGGGGAGGAAAGCATAGTTGGGTCTCTTTTAAGCAATCCAAGAGACTGTTCCGGATGTACGTGGACTTTGTCTGCAATTTCAAGGAAAAATGGTATATCGTGCAGCCTGTGTCTCAAGAGGTTGTCGACGCAGTGTTTGACCTAGCTACTATCGTCGACGAGGACGAGGAGGTTTGTTATGACGAGGAGGGGAACAAAGAGATCGAGATGCTCTCTAAATTTCCTATCCATTAGTGTTGGGCTCATTACAATCATGGGCGCAGTCACTACCATACCTCTTCCAGTAGTATGGGCAACGAGGATGATGGGGCCTTCAATGTTCTCAACATATTCATCGACGGTTACTTTCCCTCCAGGTGGGTGATGCGGGAGGGAGATGGTGTCCTTGATGATGATGGTGAACTTACATTCAAGGCCAGCCTGATCAATACTAAGGCACTCGTTGAATGTTGTATTTATAGAAACGTCACAACTCTTCTCAGTCTCTGCCCGTGCAATCATGTTGCTTTTGTTTTTAATCTATTAGTATATTCCCTCCTAGCGGTACTAACTCGAGCATGTTGTTTTCATTCTTGCAGGTAAGATGGTGGAGCATCCTGAACTTTTGCTGAAATTGACCCACGATAAAAAGAGCAGCAAGAGGATAGTTCAGCCTACTCGCCTCGGCCCCAATCTTGAGCAGAACAAGGATGGGTCTAGCGCTTCATCAGGATCGTATGATGTCGTTCATCCTGCAGCCATGTCGGGAAAGAAGAGGGATCACCCTGAAAATGAGCTTATGGATTTGACTGAGGACGAATCGTGTGCTCGGGCCTTTAACCTTCCTCCTTGCTTTGTTGAGAAGGATTTTTTTTGAAGGATTTCCCCTGTCCGTGTCTAATGAGGAGTCTTCGATTACCAGGCGGCTCAACAAGGAGGGAAAAAGAAAACACCTGGCATTGAGCATGGTTGGTTTAATGAAGGTCGCAAGGGTGGATGTGGTCCTCTCGGGTGAGGGGACCAGTTCCTCTGTCATGGTGAGTAAGCTGGAGTCAAAGAAAACAATTCTCATGGAGAAGGCGAATAAGCTAAAGGCTGCTCTAGGGAAGAGAGAGGAAAAGTTCCTCGCGCAGGATGATGAGCTAACAAAGGAGAAGGAGAAAGCGGCCAAAGTTTCCGAGGAGAGGGACTCATTGTTGCTCGAGAAGAAAAATCTAGAGAAGGAGGTCGCCAATTTGAAGGCACATGCAAAATTGGTTGCTTGAACTCAGGTTCTTGAGTCGGACTGCATGGACACGGTGTCTGACGGCTTTGAAATCGCAATGGCTCAGCTAGCCGTGTTGAATTTGGAGCTCAACATTGAAGGTGTTGGAGTTTTGTCTCAGGTGGTTGATGGTAAAGTAGCCGCTCCTCCCGATTCTCCCGAGCTAGAGACTGAAGAGGGTACTCCGAGAAGTGATTGATGTTTTCTTGGCATTTTGTTTGTTTTGTTCGGGCATGCGTGTCTGTAATTTTGTAATCATTAGTCTGGGGCCTGCGTGCTCGTATTTTTTGTAAAACTTGGACAAGGGGATTTTCCCAACTATCTTTCATTTGGGCATGTGTGCCCTTAATTTTGTAATATCTGGATAACATCGCTATTGTGGTTGGATTTTCTGAATGCCTTTATTTTCTCTGTTTCTTGCATGTTAGATGTTACTTTTCGTTGTGTTTGACATTTCTATTTCGCGAAGTGTGGAATTTGTTCTCGACCTTAGTTGTAGTCGACACGTGTGAGGACGTGTCGAGGAGGCAGATTCAGGGTCTGCATGGACGAGGTCAAGGTCAAGGTCGGGGCCTTGACTTCGTGGCATGATCTGTCCCATCGCGAGCTAGGTGTTCTACCTATCTGGTACTTCAACGACGGAGCTCGGTCGAAGTGTCCCCGTCGGGCTGAGGTTTTGCTTGTCCAATAAGCGAAGATCCACCTTTTGTTACTAGTTTGAGGCTATGTTCGTACCTTAACATGCTTCCATGGTCGAGCGGACCCCATCGTTTGTCGGAGAAGGTATGTCGACTTATAGGCCTGGGAGTTTATGTGGGACTTAACTGTAATATTGTTTCAACTTTATAGCGTTCCATGTTCGAGACAATTGTTCTCCACTTAAGTGTTCGAGCTATTATGCCCCATTGCCCGTCGACCCTCGGACATGATAATGGACTTCCCAATTGGCGGCCAGCTTTCTTCGCGAGAGTCTTTTTGATTTCTCCGTAGGCCTAGGTTGTCGACTTGGAATTCACGTTTATAACTTTGACGTCATGACACAAAGTTATCTGCTTCTTCAAGGTGGCCTCGCGAAGAGACGCCCGTCATACCCTAAATTTGTCCGTCCTTTATTTCTGCAGTCAAAAATATTTTTAACATTGGTTTTTATAATATTCTTTGGTTCAATTTTACTAACATTTTAACAATAATTTATTTCGCTCATTTAAAAATGTATAATAGTTTATTTCAAATTATTTATATTTAAATAGAAAATACTAGTTCTCATTCGTATACTTTCAATTGGATTTTTTATTTCAAATGAGTAACATAACACAATTGGAAAAAAATGAGCTTGCAAGTATGAGGTTGTGGGTTTGAATCTCTTATGTTCCATTTTTAACATTTTATTTTTCTTATTTTTTCTACTAATTTTCTTTTCTCTTTTAGATATCAGACTTTAGACTTCTCTTAGTTTTTGGGTAACTTCCTTTTTAAGTCTTTTTAACCTAATTTTAAATCTATAAATAAGACTCTTATCCATCATAATTTTTCATCCACAATTTCCAAATCTCAATCTTTCTATCTCAATTTTTCTCTTACTTTTGGTTTATTCTAGAGTTTCTGTATAGCTCTGAAACAAATTCACAACCTTCCATCTTACTATACATAATCTTGTTTTGAAATAGTCCAATTTCTAGATATTAACATTCACAATTTTTTTTAACACCACACATATTTTTTTTCTGTTCTCCATATCAACCCATTATAAATCAATACAAAATATTTTTATATAATTCCTAGTACAAAGATGCATGCCTTTTTGTTCTTTTTTCTTTCTTCATATTTTGTGAGTTTTTATATAGGATGCTATGAGATTAATTTTATTATTCATATTCTTCTTTGATCTATGGTTATTGTCAAATACAGGTGAAGAGGATAATGAATCAAATGTTATGTTCATCATATTATACAACTACCAAACTTGTGCTCTGCATACCTGTTGGAATGATGTTTGTGCATTTTCTTCATCATGTATAATTTTGTATTTTTCTAACAAACTAACAAATGTTTATCCTCTAACTCACATAAATCAAGTTAAAACCATTACTACATATATCATTAAAACTTTGTCTTCTAAACAACAACATAGCCAAAGTTTGCTGGTGAAAACAAAAATTGCACCGAGAAGCCAACAAATAAACAGAGGGAGAAGAACAAGAATTTAAAAGCAGAAGAAAATTCTAAAGAAGAAGAAAGACCCAATCACCACCGCTGCCAACCACTGACAACCTCCAGTGACGACACAGATCTACATCGACCGACGATCCTTACACGCTTGAAACTGTTAGAAAACAAATATAAAGTGTGAAAATGGAGCTATAACACTCTGCTTTATTCATATCAATAATCACTATTAAATAGCCTTACATAAGAAAACTGAAAACTCCACGTTTGTAACAGTTCCTAGAAACCTGGATACTAATTTGACTAAGAAAAACAAACAGACTTGAATAAGTCATAGCTGAAACTACCCACTAAATATTAGCACAACCAACCCACTAATTATGCTGATTGGTATCCTCATCATCCTCCCTTAAACTGCAACTTCTCATTTATCTTCTGGTTTGCAGTTTACCTCAAATTCAGAACAAACACCGAGACTTTTTCGCAGGTCCAAGAATGTTCCCAACTTCAATGGTTTGGTCATAAGATCTGCTAATTGTTCTTGACTAGAATAGTAAACCAGATTTATAATTCCCTCTTTGAACATCTCACGAAGAAAATGACATCTAACATCGATATGTTTACTACGGCCATGTAAAACTGGATTTCTAGAGAGCTTAATAGTAGATTCATTGTCACAATTAATAGATATGCCTTTAGAAGCAGAAATTTGATTTAACTTTTCCAGTACCCTTTTTAACCATACTGCTTGACAAGCACAAGCGGCAGCAGCTATGAATTCAGCTTCTGTGGTGGATAAGCTAACTATTGGTTGTTTCTTTGAGCTCCACGAGACTGCTCCAGCGCTAAACATGAACACATATCCAGAAGTTCTTTTCCGATCATCTATGTCACCTGCATAATCGCTGTCAATGTATGCTATAAGCTCATTTATTCCACCCTTCTTGTAATGAATTCTGAAATGAGCAGTGCCTTTCAAATAGTGCAGTACCCGTTTTGCTACCAGCATATGTTTCACTGAAGGATTCTCCATGTAACGGCTAAGGAGACTGACAATATATGATAAATTAGGTCGTGTAGCAGTCGTAAATACATGAGACACCCAACAAGTTGCTTATAGTGAGACTTGTCCACCCTTTCATCATTGCAAATTTCCTTTGTGATCTTGACTCCTGGTACTATAGGATTTTTCACTGAATTAGAGTCATTCGCGCCAAAGCATTTTACTACCTCCAAAGCATATTTCTTTTGAGATATAAAAATACTGTTGGCCAATTGTAGAACTTCAAGTCCAAGAAAATATCGTATCTTACCGATATCTGTCATCTCAAATTCTTGTTTCATAGAACTCACAAAAGAAGTGAACATCACAAGATCATTACCGGTATAGATGAGATCATCAACATACATGCTGACAATTAAGATCTTGCCTCCTTGTTCTGTTTTGATGAATAGAGTGTGTTCATAATCACATTTTTCAAATCCCATCCTTATAAAGCATGCTTCTATCCGACTATACCATGCCCACGAGGCTTGCTTCAGGCCATAAAGAGCTTTCTTTAGCCGATATACCTTCTCCTCACACCCCTTTTTGACGTAACCGCATGGCTGTTCTACAAACACTTCTTCTTCAAGCTCACCATATAGAAATGCTGATTTGACATCAAGCTGGTAGATCGACCAATTTTGTTGTGCTACCGATGCTAGGATAAGGCGAATGGTTTCCATCCGTGCTACAGGAGCAAACACTTCGTTATAGTTTATGCCATATCGTTGCGTGTACCCTTTGGCTACTAAGTTGGCCTTATATTTATCAACTTGACCGACTTCATTGTACTTGGTCTTGTAAATCCACTTGAGACCAACAATTTTCCCACCACTAGGCAAGTCGACCAATTCCCAAGTATCATTCCTTTTTATGGACTCAATCTCTGTGTCCATTGCTTGCTGCCATTTCACACTTTTAACAGCCTCCTCAAAGCAATTTGGATCACCATCACATGTAAACAAGGCTAAGTTAGAGAATGAATCTGCAAGTTCATCATCCGAAAGACCCTCACCAGTAACAAAATCATCCATCCAGGCTGGTTGGCGACGTTCTCGCAATGGGTAACCTGTGGATGATTCAACCGGAGTTGATGTACTACTTACAGATTCATTATTATTAGCATTTGAGGAAGAATGATCAACATTTGTGGGCTCAAGACTGTCAGAATTGTTGCTGCCATCATCATTTTCTTCCTCCACCTCTAATTCATACATTGCTGATGGTTTAGAATTGGTGTGCCAATTCCAAGCCTTATCTTCTTCAAAAACAACATTCCTGCTAATGATGATTCTTTTGGAAGCTGGATCATATAGTCGATATGCTTTAGATACGTCACTGACACCAAGCAAAACACAAGGAAAAATCTTGTTATCGAGCTTAGTTCGCTTGGCATCAGGAACATGAACATTTCCAATGCAACCAAAAACACAAAAATACTCAACTGAAGGTTTGATGCCACTCCCAGCTTATTCCGGGGTTTTGTTTTTCACAGCAAGAGTAGGGCTTCGATTTAGGATATGCACAGTCCAATTGACAGCTTCCGGCCAAAACGTGCGTGGAACTTGTTTGCTGGAAAGCATGCTTCGAGCAAGATTCATTATTGTTCGGTTTTTTCTTTCGGAAATGCCATTTTGTTGTGGAGAATATGTAGCTGTCAATTGGTGTTTGATACCGTGCTCTGCACAATGTCGCATGAATTCATGAGAAGTAAATTCCCCTCCTCGATCTGTGTGCAGGCCTTTGATAACATGACTTGTTTCTTTTTCAACATGAATCTAGAAACTTTTGAAAGCACCTAAAGCTTCTAATTTTGCTGTCAAAAAATAAACCCACGTCTTGCGACTGAAATCATCAGTTAAAGTGAGAAAATACCTTTTTCCACTATTGGATTTTGGATTAATTGGCCCACAAATGTCGGCGTGAACCAATTGCAAAATGTGATCTGCTCTCCATGTGCTATGTGAAGGGAAAGACTCTCTATGTTGCTTCCCAACCAAACAATCTCTGCATGTCTTTGTTGAAGACTTCAAGTGAGGTAGTGCCATCACCATCCTTTTTAGATCAAGAGTTTGGAGTTCTTTGAAGCCTAGGTGTCCATATCGATAATGCCAAAGGTATCCTTCATCTTCAGTAACCGTGTTGAAACATGTGGAACTGTTTGGTTGAGCCACAACATTAAGGATAAACATTCCGTTGGCAGCCATATCTGTCTCCATGAGTAGACCCTTTTCCGGATGAAAAACTTTGCATTTTCCACTTTGAAACATGATAGTCGGATTTTTGGCTTGTAACTGCCCAATGCTTAGTAAACTATTCTTCAATTCAGGCACAAAGAAAACTCCAGTGATGATATGTGCTCTATCATGTATTTGTAAACTTATATTGCCTATGCCCAATACAGCCATAGAAGCATTGTTCCCCAATTTGACAGTATCACAATAACTTTCATCAAGATCAGAGAAAGATGATTTCTTACCACACATGTGATTGCTACATCCTGAATCAAGGAACCACTGATTTTCATGAGAGTTTGTGGTATTATCGACAAACTCCATGAGCAACAAAGGTTCTTGACTTTCAGCATAATGAGCCTCTTTCTCCTTGGACGAACATTCCCATTAGAAATGTCCAAGCTTGTGGCATTTGTAGCATTCTATAGTTGATCGATCCTGACTTTGTCTACCACGACCTCTTCCTCGAGTTCCACGACCTCGACCTCCATAGGTAACTGCAAGAGCATGCTCTTCTTCAATGGAAGGAGACATACGTTGTTCATGCAGAAGCAACTTGCTTTGTAGTTCATCAATGGTCAGTGCATTTGTGTTGATTGACTCCTCAATAGAGCACACAACGTAGTTGAATTTTGGTGTTAATGACCTCAAAATCTTGCTCACAACATCACTATCATCTTTGGTTTCACCGTTGGCTTTCATCTTATTGACGATGGTAAGAATTCGAACAAAAAGAGCCGTTATTGTCTCTCCTTCCTTCATGTGCAGAATTTCATATTCCTTGCGCAGGGTCTGCAATTGAGCTTGCTTCACTTTGTTTGCCCCTTGATACTTTATCTTCATAGAGTCCCAAATATCCTTTGCAGTATCCTTTTTGAGAATTTTCTCCAAAATAGAATGATCCAATGCTTGAAAGAGATAGTTCTTGGTCTTCAAATCTTTGAGTTGCAACTCATTATTCTGCTTCTTTTGTGCCTATGTCAAAACTGTCCCACTTGCAACCTTAGGGACACCTTCTTCTATTAATCCCCAATACTCTCTCGAATGGAGGAAATTTTCCATGAGCATCGCCCAGTGATCGTAGAACCCATCGAACTTCGGAACCGTTGGTTGCACAAAAGAACTTTCTGAAGTCATACTTGCAAGTATGGCTTATAACAAACCCTGTATCAAAAAAGCCGAAGCTATGATACCAAATGTTACAAAACAAATATAAAGTGTGAAAATGAAGCTATAACACTCTGCTTTATTCATATCAATAATGACTATTAAATAACCTTACATAAGAAAACTGAAAACTCCATGTTTGTAACAGTTCCTAGAAAACTGGATACTAATTTGACTAAGAAAAACAAACAGACTTGAATAAGTCATAGCTGAAACTACCCACTAAATATTAGCACAACCAACCCACTAATCATGTTGTCTGGTATCCTCAATAGAAACACCAACAAACGTATTCTTCCCTCCGCCTTACACCATCGGTCGCTCCTGGCCACGAATCGCGACCTCCCTCACAGATTGCTCCATCGAGACAACAACATCGATCGAACCTCCAAATTTCTTTGTGCAACCGCTGCTCAGGTATGGTGTGTATTTGTTTTTTTACTCTCATTGATCATTGTTTGTGTTGTGTAGATTTTGTTAGATCTAAAACTGAGGTGGAAGAAAAGGAGAGAGATATGTTGAATCGTGAAAACAAAACAGAGAAAGTACAGTGATGTTCTCTCTCCTACTTCTTTTTGTTTAATGTGAGTTTATTGTTTTCATTTACAGAGAAAGTACAATGAGTTTATTATAAAAATGGATAACGATTTGCATGGGTTTTGGGTTCGTCAGTCTTTACTTTTTGGACCTCACACTTACTTCTTAGCACCTCTTTGCAATTAATTTGTTTGATATATTTAAATAAATTAATTTAGTTAATTTAGTCATTAATTTAAACAGAAAAATACTTAAAACAAATCAAATGCTATAAATTCAAATACTTTTCATAATTTAATTAATTCAATAATTTACAAGGATATTAAAATCCACGTAACTCATCAGATACTCCATCTGCAAGTAACACATGGCCGATATCACGCCACACGATAAGGGAGACTTTATCAGACTCCCTCCGCATCCTTCATGACGAGCAACACGTGGTCAATATCTGGCCACATGATGAGGGAGACTTTATCAGACTTCCTCTGCTCAGTATCTTATCATACTCTTTAATCAAATCGAAATTCAAAATATCTAACAAATCAAAAACCCATTTTTTTCTACTAACATAATTAAATACAAGATATTTTCAAAAAGGATTGTGGAGATCTTTTTCATTAACTACGAACTACGTCTACATTCAGTTGTTTTCAACCCAGACTTGGTTCAAGGAATAATTCAAAATATTTCCACAACCTATAAAAAAAACTAACCAAACACTACGAACTACGAATTAGGACTTTGATTCCTCATAAAAGGATATGTAGGCATATGACTTAAAAACTGTGGCGAGCTCCCCTAACTAAAAAATTAAGACCCTATTCCTAAACCTTAAACCTAAACCCTAGTATCCTTGTGAACAAGGTAGATGAAGGGTTCCTAATCCCTTTCCTTTGTCTAAAGTGAGTCAAGAACTTAGAATCTCAATATCATCAATTAGGGTTATTCCGTTATATTCCCTTCTTAGGATTAAAATTAATGGTGGCGACTCTATATTTTTTATCGGTTATTACAACGCCCCCGACCGGATCTCTTCGACTAGGTCAAGCTCTTCCCTTAGGGCCTCGTCGTTTAGTTCCTCGTTGAGAGGGAATTCAGTTCACCTAGATGGATTCATGATTTCCACGGGTATAACTGCTTTGGTACCATAGGTTAGTCGGAATGGAGTTTCCCCGATGATCGAGTGCAATGTCGTCTTGTATGCCTAAAGCTCACTGTGCAGCTCTTTGACCTATCTCTTTTTGGCCTCGCCTAGCCTGCACTTGATTCCTCATAAAATGACTATGTCCGCTGCCTCAACTTGCCCGTTCGTTTGAGGATGTTCGACAGAGGTGAAGTGATGTTTGGTGCTGAGGTTGGCGATGAAATCTTGGAAGTTCTGGTCGGTGAACTGCGTCCCGTTTTTGGTGACGAGCGCTTGTGGTATTCCAAACCGCACGAGCACTTTTCTCTTATAGAAATAAAGAATATTGTGTGATGTAATTTTGACGAGGGCTTCAACCTCTATCTATTTTGTGAAATAGTCAACAACCACAATCAGGAATTTATTTTTGTATGATCCTTGGGTGAAAGGCCCGAGGATATCCATCCCCCACCAAGCGAGTGGCCATGGGGACGATAATGTTTTGAGCTCGTGTGGTGGTGCTAGGTGCATGTATGCGTGTCGTTGACACCTGCTAAATTTTTTGATGTGCTCCTTCGTATCATGCTGCATGGTGAGACAGTAATACCCTGCTCGCAACGCCTTTTATGCCAGAGATTTTCCGTCTAAGTGTTGGGCGTTGATTCCTTCGTGGATTTCCCATAGGATCTCGAGGACTTTATACTCTTCGACACATTTCAGGAGTGGGATGGAGAATCCTCGTCTATAGAGCTTCTGCTCGACTACTACGTAAGAGAAGGCTCGTCGTTTGGTTGTATTGGCCTCTTTTTTGTTAGTAGGTAGCTCTCCCTTAGTGAGATAATTGAATATTGGGGTCATCCAACATGTACTATCCCCTTTGGCATTCACCTCGGGTGGCGTAGTGGATCTTTCAATGCTCGGGCGAGAAAGGGAATCCTGGATGAAAAATTTGTTTCCACATTTCTTCTTTGTACTCGCGCATTTTGAAAGTATATCGGCCCGAGTGTTATGTTTGCGGGGTACATGTTTGATCTCCACACGAGTGAATCTCTTCATCCTCTCTTTGACTAGGTTTAGTTATTCAATGAGGCTATCGTTCTTGGCTTGATACTCTCCTTGAATTTGAGAGGCGAAAAATTGGGAGTCCATGAAGATTTATACTTCTTGGGCACCTAGGTCTTCAGCCAGTCTTAGCTCAGGGCCTCTTACTCGGCTTGGTTGTTCGATGTGGGAAACGATAAAGTGAGCGAAGGTTCAACCATAACGCCTTCCTTGGTCGAGCTGAAAGCTCCATCCATGAAAATGGTCCACTTGTGTTCCCCACCGGTAGGGGGTTTGTTGAAGGTCATCTCTTCAAGAAAGTCGGCCAACATTTGGGCTTTAAGGGCTTTCCTGATTTCGTACTGAGTTTCGAACTCTGAAAGTTCTAGGGACTATTTCAGCATTTGACTGATCATGTCTGGTCGACCTATAAGTTGTCTTACAGGTTGATTTGTTCATACGACGATCATGTGGGCCAAGAAGTAATATCTGAGTCTCTTTTCCGTGTTAATGAGTACTAAGGAAAATTTTTCAATTTGTTGGTATCTAACCTTGGGGACTTGCAATGCTTTACTAGTAAAGTACATTGGTTTCTGCCCGTCAGGTATCTCGTGGACGAAGACCGCACTTACGACCTCGATGGAGACGACCAAGTAAAGGAACAAAGTCTCCCTGTTCTCTGGTTGAGATAAAATGGGAGGTTATGAAAGGGCTTGTTTGAGGTGGACGAGGGCTTGCTCGCACTCCTTAGTCCACTCGAACGCCGCCTCTTTGCGCAAGAGTTTGAAAAATGAGAGTGCGTGTTGCGCGTACTTTGCCACGAAGCGCGAGAGCGAGGTGAGCATGTCGTTCAAGACTTGTATAGATTTTTTCGACTTTGGTGTGGGGAGATTGGAGAATGCACTACATTTGTCGGGGTTGGCTTCAATTCCATGTTCAGTTAGATAGAAATCGAGGAACTTGCCTGTATTGACCCCGAAGGTGCATTTCTCCGGGTTGAACCTCATCTTACACCGCCCTGCTTGGTCGAAAACTCTTTTTAGGTGGGAAGCATGGTCGGTTTCTGCTCGAGACTTGATGATCATGTCATCCATGTATACCTCGAGCATGTCCCCGATCTCACCGCAGAAGACTTTGTTCATCATCTGCTGGTATGTTGCGCCCATGTTTTTTAGGCCGAAGGGCATTATGTTATAATAGTAATTGTCCGACCCAGTCATGAAAGCAGTGGAATATTTGTCACTCATCGCATGGGGATTTGATTATAGCCCGAATATGCATCCATAAATGGTAAAATTTTGTAGTCGGCCGAGTTGTCGACCAACATGTCAATGTCAGGTAAAGGAAATGCATCTTTGGGGCATGCCAGGTTGAGATCAGTATAGTCAACACACATACACCATTTTCCATTATTTTTCTTAACAAGTGCAATGTTGGAGATCCAGGTTGAATATCAGGCCTCAGAAATTAAATTTACCTCCAGGAGGTCTTTTGCATCTTTTTCAGTAACCTTCGCTTTCTCAGGAGACTGCCTACGCCTATGTTGTACTACTGCCCTAGCGGCTGGATCCACAATAAGTTGGTGACAGGCGACCATAGGATCGAGACTGGGCATCTCCACAGCGCTCCCCGTGAACAAATTAACGTTTCCCCTCAGGAAGGCTTTGAGATGCTTCCTCTCCAGGTCGGGGAGTCCAATTGTGATCTTCACACCTTTACTCGGGTCCTTGCCGAGGGGGCTGAATTTGAAGTCTCCATCGGGGATGGGTCAAAGAGGATCCTGTTCTTCATTGGGGGCGTCAACTCATCTTTGGCGAAGTGAGTGTCGAGGTCAATGGATTCAACCTTTAGTGGAACTTGTTGTTCTTTAGTTTGAGCAGGTTTGTCCATCGAGGGAACCGCTATTGTCGAGGAGGTTGTTCTGTTGGTAGGTCGTACCCCAGTGTCGACCATGTTCTGTCCTTTAGAGGCTGCATTAAAACATCTCTTGGCTGCTGCAATGTCTCCGTGGATGGTGGAGATGCGGGCCCTATTTGTGTAGAACTTCATCTTCAAGTGTACCTTAGAGGGTACGACGATCAGCTCAACTAGTGTTGGTCTCCCCAGGATGCAGTTGTAGAGAGAGGGGTAATCGATCACCAGAAAAAGGATTTTGACTTGTCGGGATATGGTTTCTTCCCCAAACGTGATGAATAGGTCGACATAACCCCATGGCTTGGAGGTCAAACCATTGAAACCTTACAAGTCAGACCCTGTGTATGGTGACATGTGAGAACTGTCGAGCTGCAGGAAACAGAACATGTTGGTGTACATGATGTCGACAGAACTTCACTCTTTGACTAGGATGCGGTGTATGTCAAAGTTGGACATCCTTGCCCTCATGAGCAACGAGATGCTGTAGTTGGGGGCTCCCCCGGGCAGCTCCTCGAGATAGAAAGTGATTGGTTTAGATTTCCCTTGAACCTTTCAAGGGTTACAACCTGGACCGGGGTTGCATCTATTAGCTCGTTGAATTTCCTTTTCGCTGAATTCACCGAGATGTCGCTGAATCCCTTGCCAGATATAACCATGGAGGAGAGGAACTTCTCCCACTTGCCGTGGGTAAACAGAGGTTTGTCATCTTTGAGGCCGTTGAGGATGTAGAAGTCTTCAAGCCGGGAGACGCAGAAGGTGTAACACCATAATTCTACCCGGAAATTATAAATGTAAATCAGAGTTATAAAATTCATACAACTGAATCAGGATGCCACAAATTCAACTTATTAACAGATTGCATTCAACATGGATACATAACACTTTTAAAACTTAGGATGAACCAACAACAAAATAAATTAATCTCTTAATTCAATAACTTGAACAACTACGCAACGGAATCATGATAACATCCTTGTCCATCATTACAACAACTTCAAAATAACACATACTTGGCAACAATCAAATTAAAGTTCAACAACTGGAATAACAATAACTAAAATCAACAAGCATTCATCCCCCCGAGTGTTACGTATTAGAGTAATGATACTGACTCGAACTACCGAAGGTATACTGCCTTCACTCTGGATTACCTGCACGTTACCAACGTAAGGGTAACACTCAAACATAAGGGGTGAGATATCTAAAAATATAATAAAATGTATGGTAAATAATATGTTAAATCAGATCATATAATATCACCATTTCACATCTTATAAACAACAATAATCGCAACAGAACACCAATAATATACAACATTTAACGCATCAATACATAACTTCTTTATGCAATCATATAATACGACTCAATACTATGCAAATGCATGTGGTACCATTGGAGCAGAACTCCCATCTCAAAATAATTTCCAATAAATAGAGGCATCAACAAGGCATAAGCCTTCATCTTAATATTCGTCAATACAGGCCATCTTAACGAGCATCAGCTCCATCTTGATATGCAATGTATGCGACACAATCATGAATGTAATACCAACAACCACAATTAACAACATCTCAATACAACATCATCGTTGTTCATAAGCCTACAACTTAATAGCTTCCAATTATTAGAGGCATCTCAACATAATTCATCAACGTAATTCCACAGCAACTCAGCCATAACAACAATACAACGACAGATCGACAATCCCTCAACATTGGCCATAGGCCCACAACATGATAATGTCCATAATTAATTAATCATCCAATGGTTACCTCTAATTACCAAACCTCTACATATTATCCTACTGCAATACTACATTATTATTATTATTATTATTATTAATCTTACTATTATGAACAAAGCATTAATCTACGATCGTCTTATCCTCATCATACTTCACAAAATCATCATAGCGATTACCACAGGAAGATAACTCTATCCTAATTTGGGTACTAGGATTATTCTTCTTATCCTTCATTTTAATCCTAAAGAATGAAGTTCATTGCGTTAGCTATCCAACGCTTCAAACGGAACCTCAAACGGAGTCCGGAGACTCAAGTTACAGCCTTTGGAAGAATTTGTCAAAAATTAGACTGCATGAGTCGATGCATCTCTCTTTGAGTCGACGCGTACTGGTCTAGAATCCTGCATGAGTCGACGCGTAATCCTCTTGTGTCAACTTATACTGAGTCTGAAACACTGCATGTATCAAAGTTTGATCCTTCGTATCGACTCATCCTGAGTCTTAAATCCTGCATGTGTCGACGCATGGCCTTTGAGGTCGACTCATACTGATCTGTGTTGAATATATTCTGCGATTTCACTGCGATTTCCCTGCCTTAGGCCCTAAAAAAATCCTCTACTCATAAGTAATCATCAATTATAATAATCCTATGTTTCTACATCAATTATACAACACTTGGCATCATTATTCATCTCTAAATCATTGATTCCTCATCAAACAACAATACATACATATCAATCACAAACAAAACAATTTCTTCCAAATCCAATCCCATATACTACTCATCATAAACCCTATTATAGAGTCAGAACCCCACCCTAACCTTGGATTGAAGGTTGCTCTACAATTTTTCGGTTGAATTCCGTTTTTCTCTTTTCCTTCTTTTCTGCAACTTCCACGTTCTCTTTCTCTCTTTCAACCCTTATTTCTTTTTCTTCTTACTGTTACTTCTTTTTCCTTACTATTTATAAATAACTAATATCATAACCCTATAATTCTCATTATGTCTTAAGGGGCTTAAACTCCTACACCCCCCTTTCTACTACTTCTAATCACTAAAATAAGCCCACATCAAATAATATTGTTATTCTAATATTATTCTACAACTTAATCGAATAAATTAATTCAAATAATCACAACACAACATCTATCATCATACCACAACTTCACAAATAATCCAAAAATAATTAAATTAAATAATTAATTAAATTACGGGTGTTACAACTCTCCCCCACTTAGGATATTTTCATCCTCGAAAATTTACCTTAATCAAACAACTCAAGATAGGAGTCCCGCATCTTGCTTTCCAACTCTCAAGTCATGCTTTCTCCGGAAGCTCCTAGCCAAACCACTTTAACCAAAGCAAACTCTTTGCCCCTCAAAGTCTTTATTTCACGATCCGTGATTCGTACAAGAATCGTCTCCACAGTAAGGTAATCCCGTACTTGCACATCATCCATATGAATCACATGAGACAGATCAAAAATATACTTCTGGAGTTGGGACACATGAAACACATCATGAAAATTCGAAAGATTAGGCGGTAGGGCCACTCTATAAGCAACGTTCCCAACTCTTTCCGAAATCTGATATGGACCAATAAAACAAAAAGTGAACTTCTTAGACTTTAATGCTCGTCCAACACCAGTCACATGTGTAACTCTCAAAAACACATGGTCACCCGCTTGAAATTCTAAATCTTTGCTTATCTTGTCATGATAACTCTTCTTTCTACTTTCGGAAGCTTTCATCTTTTCTCGAATCAACTCCACCTTCTCATTAGTCTCACGAACAAGTTCAGACCCAAGTACTACATTTTCCCCAAATTCATGCCAACATAAAGGAGTTCTACATCTTCGACCATACAACGCTTCAAAAGGTGCCATCCCAATACTAGAACGGTAACATTTGTTATAAGTGAACTCTATCAACGAAAGTTAAGTATCCCAAGAACCTCCCTGCTCAAGAACACATGCCCTCAACAAATCTTCCAACGATTGAATAGTCCGTTCAGTCTGACCATCCGTCTAAGGATGATACGTCGAACTCAATCTCAACTTAGAACCCAACGCTTCTTGAAAACTCTTCCAAAAATCAGAAATAAACCTCGGATCTCTATCTGAAACAATGCACAAAGGAACACCATGCAGCTTCATAATTACACTAGTGTAAATATCATCCAGCTTCATCACTGGAAAACTATTGTTAATAGGAATAAAATGAGCCAACTTCGTAAGCCTATCAACAATCACCCAAATCGAATCATGTCCTCTTAAAGTATTAGGTAACCCCGTCACAAAGTCCATCGAAATGCTATCCCATTTCCATTCTGGAACTTCTAACGGTTGCATTAACTCTGCAGGCTTCTGATGTTCAACTTTCGACTTCTGACAAGTTAAACATGCATACACAAACCGAGCCACATCACTCTTTATCCCAGGCCACCAAAACAAATTCTTCAAATCCTAATACATCTTTGTAGCTCCTGGATGAATACTCAACTTACTTTTATGACTTCAAGGATCACTTTCTTCATCTCCGCGTCATCAGGAATACAAATCCGATTACATAATCTCAACACACCTTGCGCATCAAACTTAAAATCATTATTCTCAGACCGATCGATTCCAACCATCAAATCTACCAGTTTCACATCCAACTTCTGAGCTTCTCTGATACTGTCTAGAAATTCATTATTAATATTCAACATACCAAACATAACACTTTGCGGTTTCACCTCACAAACTAAGCTGATATCCCTGAACTGTTCAATTAATTCCAACTCTTCAACAATCAATGTCGACATATGTAAAGTCTTTCGACTCAACGCATCAGCTACCACATCCGCTTTTCCTGGATGATAATGCAAACCGAAATCATAATCCTTTAACAATTCCAACCATCTTCATTGCCTCATATTCAACTCCTTCTGGTAAAATAAATACTTTAAGCTCTTATGGTCACTAAACACTTCAAATCTAGAACCATAAAGATAATGCCTCCAAATCTTCAACACAAAAACAACTGCAACAAGCTCTAAATCATGCATAGGATAGTTCTTCTCATGAGTCCTCAACTGCCTTGATGCATAAGAAACTAGCTTATAATTCTGCATAAGCACACCTGCTAAACCCATCTTAGAAGAATCACAATATACCACAAAAGGTTCTTCTGGATTAGGCAACGTCAAAATCGGAGCCGACGTCAATCTCTTCTTCAATTCTGTAAAACTTTCTTCGCACTAAACATTCCACACAAAAGCTCTACCTTTACAAGTCAACTTAGTTAACGGAAGTGCCAACTTGGAAAAACTTTCGATAAACCTTCTATAGTAACCAGCTAATCCCAAAAAGCTTCTAATCTTAGTAACTAACTTTGGAGTTTCCCATTGCAACACAACATTAACCTTCGATGGATCTACAGTAATGCCACTACCTGAGATCACATGACCAAGAAAACTAACCTCCTTTAACCAGAACTCACACTTAGACAACTTTGTATACAACTTCCTTTCTTTTAAAACTTGCAATACTACTCTTAAGTGTTCTACATGCTCTTCTTCTGACTTAGAGTAAATCAAAATATCATCAATGAACACTACTACAAACCGATCCAGATAAGTATGAAAGATACGGTTCATGTATTCCTTGAATACTCCCGGCGCATTAGTAACACCAAAAGGCATCACCGAATACTCATAATGTCCATAACGCATTCTAAAAGCCATCTTCTGAATATCTTCATCCTTCACTTTAATCTGATGATAACCCGACATTAAATCAATCTTACTGAACACACGAGCGTCCACCAATTGATCCATCAAGTCATCTATTCTTGGAAGCGGATACTTGTTCTTAATTGTCACTTTATTCAACTGTCTATAATCAACACAAAGCCTCATACTTCCATCTTTATTCTTTACTAACAACACTGGAGCTCCCCACGGTGATACACTTGGTCTTACAAACTTCTTCTCAAGTAACTCTTCCAATTGCTTCTTTAACTCTAACAATTCAGATGCAGACATCCTATATGGTGCCATAGATACAGGACTGGTACCAGGTATAAGATCAATAGCAAATTTAACTTCCCTCTCTGGCGGTACATCAGGAATTTCATTAGGGAAAACTTCAGGAAACTCACGCACCACTAGCAATTCCTCAATTATAGCTTGAGTCTCGACATATAGCGACACCATTAATGAGAACATCAGTGCTTCTTCTTGCATCAACTTCCTCAACTTTCTAGCAGACAACAAACTATCTTCCTCTTCTTCAAGAGTAGAAAACCTCACAGACTTGTGATAACAGTTAATATGAACATAGTTATGCTTTAACCAGTTCATATCCAGAATCACATCCAACCCTCTTAACGGTAAACAAACCAAATCAACAACAAAGTCTCTGTTGAAAATCGACAAAGGACACTTTAAACACATAAAATAACTAGTCACCGACCCCTAGGCTGGAGTATCGACGACCATCTCACCATTCAAAGAAGACAACATAAGACCTAATCTTTCAACATAATCAGCAGCAATAAGGCAATGAGTAGCACCGGTATCAATAATAGTAGTTAAAGGAGTACTATTAATGAAACATGTACCTCTGATAAGTCTATCCTCAGCCGCCGCCTGATCCTCAACCAAAGCGAACACTTTACCACTTGTCCGTGCCCTCTTTGGTTTTTGACACTGAATACCAATGTGCCCTTCTTCACCACAATTGAAACAAATCACCTCATTATGCTTGCACTCAGATACAACATGTTCAGTCTTACCACAACGGAAACACCTCTTTAACTCAGCAGTACACATATTACTCTTATGCCCAGGTTTTCCACATTTGAAACAAATTACACCAGCATGAGCATCTCCCCCACTAGTCTTCTAACCCTGAGCAGTTTTCTGTTTACCTTTACCAGCTGGAGTATCATAAGGCTTACCACGATTCTGTTGGTGCTTACCCATCTTCTCACTGATAATCTTGTAATGAGCATTATTATCCTCTTCATAAATCCTGCAACTGTCAATCAGATCAGCAAAGACACGGATCTTCTGGTATCCAACTTCCTTCTTGATCTCTGGGTGCAACCCATTCTCAAACTTGATGCACTTCGAAAACTCAGCATTTGCCTCACTGTACTGCGGATAAAACTTAGCCAACTCAGAAAACTTTGCAGCATACTCAACAATTAACATATTCCCTTGCTTCATCTCAAGGAACTCAATCTTCTTCTTACCACGAACGTCTTCAGGAAAGTACATCCTCAGAAATTCCCTACGGAACACAGCCTAAGTGACATTTTCACCTATAGCTTCCAACCTCTGACACGTTGATCAGTGCAATTTGATGCACATTCTTCCATGATTGTATTTATGAATTTTCATGGTTTGTTTAACTTATTTTTGTGTTTTATAGTGTTTTCTATTTTAGTTTATTTCTACTCGTATTTGATTTTCGCACTTTATTTTCAGCATTAGCAGTCTGCACGAATAAATTCATAACTTGAGCTACGGGAGTCAGAATAAGGCGTGCTACCAGTCATTAGAAAGCTAAGAGAAAAAGAAACATTTTTCATTCAGAAGTCAGGAGCTGAACCGGAATGTAGCAGAGCCATAAAATTCGTTGAAGTTGCAGCATTTTATATTTACGTTTTGGGTTATTTGTTTTGGGTCAGAGTTATGTTTTCGACCCAGTTGGGTTATAAACCGAATCCTTGTCCTTGCTATACCTAGAAGCCGCTACAATAATTTCACTTTTACCTTTTTCATTATTGAGAAAAATTACTTTTGGCTTTTGTACGAATTTTCATGGAGAACTAATTCATCTTGACAATCTGCTGTATTCAGGTTCTAACACCTTGAGGTTATAATAATTCTAATTCATCTTTTATTTAGTTCAATATTAATCTATGTTCTTGTATGCTTAATTCAAATTGCATAGAGTATATTGATTTAATTTGATTGATTGTATGATCCTAGCCATAGTCACGTCAACATTTGCTTAATTCATTACCGTGTCCGATTAATTCATGTTTACTTAATTCATGAGGCTTAATTCCGTTTGCTTAATTCGGATAATAGGAACTTACATCACACTATTCTCGTTGTGCTTGTTACTGAGTTTGTACTCAAATAAGAATAAACAATCCGCTTAGGGAATTGGAATTACGATAGCCGATGATAGGTAGGAACCGAATCAGCAGATTGACTTTTCAAATTATTTTTATAATCACTTATTTCGTGTTATAAATCGATCCTAAAACAAACCCCCATTCGATTTCTATTAGTTAATAATAAAATCAAGAATCTTTGCGATACGACTCGAGCCATTGTCGCTATATTGTGTTTTTAAAATACTCGTTTTGATCTGTGCGCGATAGCGGATCAAATTGACGCCGTTGCCGGGGATTCTGGTTTTTATTAATCCTTTTTAGAGTCATAGGATTAGTGTCCTCGAGTCTAGGCCTTATTTTCCTCATGGTTTCGTCCAATTCGCGTTTTAGAGTTTAAAAAAGGAAAAAAAAATCGGATTTTGGGAAATTTGCGTCTGAATTGAAATCTATTACGGGCATCCTTTGCGAAAAAATTCTATGGTCATATTTCCCGTACTACTGAGTAGTTACGGGACTTTTCTTTCAAATTCCCAAATTCATCTTTTTTCTATTTTTAACGAATTTTTTACTGTTTTCATAGAGCCGAAAAAAATCGAAAAATTCTCAAAATTATTATTTTGTCTAATTAGATTTAATCTGGTGTTATTTTATTTTTCTGAATTTTATTTAATCGATTTCCTTCATTGTGTTTGTTTTTTATTATTAGGGACATTGTTAGCATTTTGAACATTGTTGCTGCATTGTTGTGTATTAGTCCTTGGCTGCTAGGTCTTGTTGTTCTGAAATTGTTGCTTTTGATCCTGAAGTAGAGAGAACCTTGCACACACGATGTAGAAAATTCCAGGCTACCACTAGTTCACCACCCACAATTGAGTCTGATTCCGAGTCTGACTATTTGCATAACTTGTTTGCTTCAGATTCTGAATTTGTTTTTGATATGGCTGACCAAAGAACCTTAAGGCAATTGGCTGCCCCTGGTGTGAATTATAATGGCATGTGTATTGAATATGATGATGTTACTATTCCTTTTGAATTAAAATCGGGTTTAATACACTTGTTGCCCAAGTTTAGTGGTCTTGCAGGTGAGGATCCACACAAACATTTGAAAGAATTTCAGGTCGTGTGTTCTACACCATTGAAGCCTGAAGGGATCACTGAAGATCACATCAAACTTCGAGCTTTTCCTTTTTCATTGCAGGGTGCATCAAAGGATTGGCTATACTATCTTGAACCAAATTCAATCGCAAGCTGGAATGATCTGAAAAAAGTGTTCTTGGAGAGATATTTTCCTGCCTCTAGAGCTGCCTCAATAAGAAAGGAGATTTGTGGTATTAGACAAGGCAATGAGTCACTGACCAAGTATTAAGAGAGATTCAAACACTTGGTATCTAGCTTCCCTCAACACCAGATTATCGAGCAACTACTTATCCAATACTTTTATGAAGGTTTGTTACCGATGGATAGGAACATTCTTGGTGCTGCTAGTGGTGGAGCACTTGTCGATAAAACTCCAGCTTCTGCCAAAGCCCTTATTGAAAATATGTATCTTAATTCTCAACGGTTTACCACTAGAGACAATTCTGTTCAAAGCAAAGGCGTGGATCAAATTCAGGTTTCTTCCAACAAATCTTTAGAGACCAGAATTGACGAGCTCACAACCTTAGTCAAACAGCTGGCAGTAGCAAAACCTCAAACAATAACTGTGTGTGGTATTTGTACTTCTCATGAGCACCTGACTAACGCCTGTCCTATTCTGAGAGATGAGTCCATTACTGAGATGCCTCAAGCTTATGCAGCCAACCTTTACAATCAAAATAGGTACAATAACACTCATGACCTGTCAACCAAAAAATACCATCCCAATTTGAGGAACCATCCCAACCTTCGATATGGAAATCCACAAACCAGCCAACAAAAGAACCCACCCCAAGTGGCTGCCCCTGCACCTTCCGGACCATCCTTAGAGAATCTTGTCAAACAAATGGCTATCAACAACCTTCAGTTCCAACAAAGGACCGATTCTAGCATTCAGACCTTGCACACACATATGGGATAACTTGCTACTCAAATAAACGCCATGCAATCCCAAGGGTCGAACCAACTTCCAGCCTAAACAGTTGTCAATCCGAATGGTCCTAATGCTAATGTCAGTGTAATTTCTTTGAGATATAGAAAGGTTACATAACCAGCCCCTGAAAAAAATAAAAAAATATTGACATAACATCTGAACCTTCTCCTTCTGAATCTGTTTCACCTGAACATTCCTCACCTTCTTCTGTTGCGGTGGAAACTGAAAAAATTAAAGAAAAGGAGTATGTTCCACCAGTTCCCTTCCCACATAGAGTTCTGAAAAATAGAAGAATTGAGAAGGGAGAGAAAGAAAGAGAGATATTGGATATTTTTCGAAAATTCGCGGTAAACATTCCACTTCTTGATGTAATTAAGCAGGTTCCTAAGTATGCTAAGTTTCTGAAGGATTTGTGTACCAATAAGAGGAGGATTAAGGGAAGTGAAAGAGTCAACTTGGGAAGAAATATTTCTGCTTTTATTCAGCCTAAACCTTCATCTGAAAAGGTTGTAGGCGATCAAAATGTTTCAGCCCTCACTACTCATGTTCTGCCACAAAAGCAGAAGGATCCAGAAACATTTGCTATTCCTTGCACCATCAGGAATAATAAATTCGAGAATTGCATGCTTGATTTGGGAGCGAGCATTCATGTTATGCCTAATTCTATTTATAATAACCTTTGTCTTGGTCCTTTGTAGCATACATGTTTAATCATTCAATTGGCAAACAGGAGCAACGCTCGCCCCACCGGCGTAGTCGAAGATCTCCTTGTTCAAGTTAACATTTGATTTTTCCTGCAGAATTTTACATTCTGGACACATAAGGAGAAACAAAATCCAGCAGAGCTCCCATCATTTTAGGCAGACCGTTCATGAAAATGGTAAAAAAAAATTGATGTTGACGATGGGACCATGTCCATGGAATTTGGTGACATTGTCGCAAAATTCAACATTTTTGATGCCATGAAACATCCCCTGGAGGAGCATTCCGTTTTTCACATTGAGTTGATCTTTGGATTGGTTGATGACACTTGTTCTGAATTATTTTCCATTGATTTTCGTCTTTATATGGATTTGATGATGTTTACTTGTGTTCTGATTGTACTGACAATAACTTGTGTGTTGTGTGTGCTGAGATTGATGCTGCTTTGCAGGCTGATGTGTTTCCTACAAGTGAAGTTGTTATCTATGAAGCTATTTTTGCAGCTGATACCCTTGACATCTCGGCTGCCTCAAACACTCCATCCATATAGAAGCCCCCGTCCTTAGAGTTGAAACAACTCCCTGAAAACCTGAAATACGTTTATTTGGAGAGTAATGAAAAACTCCATGTTATTATTTCTTCTAACCTTGATTTCGATCAAGAAAATAAACTTTTGCAGGTCTTGAAAAAGCACAAGAAGGAAATCGGATGGACATTAGCCGACCTTTCTGGTATTAGTCCATCGATGTGCATGCACATAATTTTACTTGAGGAGGGAGCGAAAACAGTAAGGCAACCCCAAAAGAGGCTTAATCCTTTGATTCTTGATGTTGTGAATAAAGAGATAACCAAACTCTTGCAAGCAAGTATTATTTATCCTATCTCTGACAGTAAATGGGTAAGTCCAGTGCAGGTTGCACCTAAGAAATCTGGACTCACAATGGTGAAAAATGAAAAGAGTGAACTTGTTCCCACTAGAGTTCAGAACAGTTGGAGAGTTTGTATTGATTACAGGAGATTGAACCAAGCGACTAGAAAAGATCACTTTCCTTTACCATTCATTGACCAAATGCTTGAACGGCTAGCTGGTAAATCACATTACTATTTTTTCGATGGCTTTTCAGGTTACTTTCAGATTCATATTGCACCGGAAGATCAAGAGAATACCACTTTTACTTGTCCCTTCGGTACTTTTGCTTACACGAGGATGCCTTTTGGTCTTTTCAATGCCCCTGGAACTTTCCTGCGATGCATTATTATCATTTTTGCTGATTTCATTGAAAATTGCATGGAAGTTTTTATGGATGATTTTACTGTTTATGATTCTTCTTTTGATGCATGCCTGAGTAGTTTGAATATGGTTTTAGAAAGATGCACCGAGACTAACCTTGTTTTAAATTATAAAAAATGTCATTTTATGGTTGAGCGGGGAATTATTCTTGGTCACATAATTTCTGAAAAAGGAATTTCTGTTGACCCTGCTAAAATTGATGTGATTTCTACACTGCCTTACCCTTCTTGCGTTCGTGAGATTCATTCTTTTCTTGGTCATGCAGATTTTTATAGGCGTTTCATCAAGGACTTCAGCAATATAGCTCTTCCACTGTCAAACCTGTTGAAGAATGACGTTACTTTCAACTTCGATGACAAATGCAAACAAGCATTTAACTTCTTAAAGAAAGCATTGACCTCCACTCTGATAATCCAGCCCCCTGACTGGACCCTCCCTTTTGAGCTTATGTGTGATGCTTCTAATTATGTTGTTGGGGCTGTCCTTGCACAAAGAGTTGACAGGGTTTTCCATGCTATTTACTATGCTTCTAGGACTTTAGATTCCACAAAGTCAAATTACACTACCACTGAAAAAGAACTTCTAGCTATTGTTTTTGCGCTTGTTAAATTCATATCATATTTGCTAGGTTCCAAGGTTATTGTTTTTACTGACCATGCAGCTTTAAAGTACTTGTTGAAGAAGCCGGATGCAAAACCGAGATTGATTCGATGGATGTTGTTGCTCCAAGAGTTTAATGTAGAGATTAAAGAAAAAAGTGGAGCTGAGAACTTAGTGGCTGATCACATGAGCAGGATAGAAAGAGATGAAGATCCTTTCCCCATTCAAGATGACTTTCCGGATGAGCAGCTTTTACTTTTACATGGGGTAACTCCTTGGTTTGCTGACATTGTTAATTATTTTGTTGCTGGTGTTTTTCCTGTAGGTGCATCCAGGTCACAGATTCACAAACTCAAGAGTGATGCCAATATTATGTTTGGGATGACCCATATCTTTGGAAGTTTAGTAGTGATCAGGTAATTAGGAGATGTGTCCCTGACTATGAGATTGAATCTATTTTGAATTTTTCTCATTCATCCCAAGTCGAGGGACACTTTGGTCTGCAAAGAACTACAAGAAAGGTCCTAGACTCAGGTTTCTATTGGCCCACTATTTTTAAGGATGCTTATGAGACTTAACGCACTTGTAAAGAGTGCCAGATATCGGGTACAAACATCACTCGCAAGAGTGAAATGCCTCAACAGCCTATGCTTTTCTGTGAGGTATTTGATGTATGGGGAATCAAATTCACGGGTCCCTTTCCTGTATCATTTGGTTTCCTTTATATTTTACTTGTTGTTGATTATGTTTCAAAGTGGGTGGAAACTATCCCCACTAGGACTAATGATTCTAGAGTTGTTGCAGATTTTGTTAGGTCAAATATCTTTTGCAGGTTTGGAATACCACGAGCTATAATAAGTGACCAAGGCACTCATTTTTGCAACCATACCATGGAAGCCTTGCTCCAGAAGTATGGAGTTACGCATAGAGTCTCTATTGTATATCACCCACAAAGTAATAGGAAAGCTAAGATCTCAAATAGAGAGATCAAACAGGTTTTAGAGAAAATGGTGCAGCCAAATAGGAAAATTGGATTCGTCATCTCGAAAATGCACTTTGGGCTTAAAGAACAGATTTCAAGACACCAATTGAGATGTCTCCTTATCGACTTGTTTTTGGTAAGATATGTCATCTTGCTGTTGAGATAGAACACCGTGCTTATTGGGTGGTGAAAAGTTGTAATTTGGAGATGCAACAATCAGGTATTGAAAGAAAACTCCAATTGCAACAACTTGAAGAGCTTAGACTAGAGGCTTATGAAAGCTCTAGGATTTATAAAGAGAAAACTAAGCACTTCCATGATAAAATGATTTCTAGGAAGGAATTTTCTGTGGGGGCAACAAGTTTTACTATTTAACTCCCGCCTTAAGCTTATGGCTGGAAAACTCCGATCCAAATAGATTGGTCCTTTTGTTGTTACTAATTTTTCCCCTCACAGTGCAGTAGAAATTAAGAGTGCAGGTACTGACAAAGTTTTCAAAGTTAATGGGAAGCGCCTAAAGCTATTCAATGAAAGTTCAGTAGCTGAAGATGCAACCATAGAAGATCTTTCTTTGGAAGCACCCAACTACTTTGCAACTTGATCAGGGAGTTTGTCTTTACTTCTCTCTAATTTAATAGTTAAGTTCTTTCATTGAGGAGAATGCTTGCTTTAAGTGTGGGGGAGGGAATCCTTTGTTTTATTTTCTTTTGTTCTCTGTTTTCTTATTTTGTTTTCAGTTATAAAAAATGCATCTTTTTGAAAGTTTTGGGTAAGTTTTGGGTTATAGATTAATCTGAGGTTAGTTGTGGAGACTTGGGAAAAGTTCACAAGATCAGTATCATCTTAACACTAAGTCTTATGCATATGGAAGTTAATTTGAATTTTTATTATGACATAGCCTTGAATTCTCATCTTTTAATAGCTCTTGAGTTGTTTATTTCAGCAGTCAGCACCATCTCACACGCACTATACGCAGGGAAGCCGGTGAAAATAAGTGAGTGATCCAAGTTTTATTTGAAAAAAAGGAAAAAAAAAGGAATGCACCTTCTAAGTTTGGTGACCCTCACCTGGTCACTTAACCCAACGATTGTAGAACCTACAATAAAATTTTAATAATAAGACTCGTTGTTAGTTGGTTCAGCGGTTTCTGGTGTTGAACTTGGTAGGGCGGATTACGGTCCGATCCCCTGAAACTACAACTGAGTAAGCAAATGGTTATGACACTAAGTACCAGAAACACGTGAAAAAAGGATCAAATTTACTAACCGGTCTCCTTTCTATGAGTGTGTGAAGATAACATGCTTAATGTGATTGCGCCTGAATGAAAAAGAGCAAAAAGGAGGATAAGTAAGTTAAGCTTTGGCATAATAATATGATTCGAATTTGTTTGTATATTCAAGAGACAAGATTAGTGTTCCTACGATATCCTTAGTGTGCAAGATTAGTACCTATTGATGCAATCTTAACCGAAGAAGAGTTTGTAGCCTAGAATGAGTAGCTGATGATGTTGTTGTGTTTCTTTTGATTTTATTTTGCTCAGAGTGCAAAAGTTCAAGTGTGGGGGAATTTGATCAGTGCATTTTGATGCATATTCTTCCATGATTATACTTATGAATTTTCATGGTTTGTTTAACTTATTTTTTCATTTTATAGTGTTTTTATATTTTAGTTTATTTCTACTCTTATTTGATTTTCATACTTTATTTTCAGCATTATCAGTCTTCACGAATAAATGCATAACTTGAGCTACGGGAGTCGGAATGAGGCGTGCTACTAGTCGTTGGAAAGCTAAGAGAAAGAGCTATGATTTTTACACATAAGTCGAGAGTTGAATCGGAATTTAGCAGGGCCATAAAATTTGTTGAAATTGCGGCATTTTATATTTAAGTTTTGGGTCATTTGTTTTGGGCCTGGGTTATGTTTTCGACCCAGTTGGGTTATGAACCGAATCCTTGTCCTTGCTATACCTAGAAGCCGCTACAGTAATTTTGTTTTTACCTTTTACATTATTGAGAAAAATTACTTTTGGCTTTTGTACGAATTTTCATGGAGAACTAATTCATCTTGACAATCTGCTGTATTCATGTTTTGACACCTTGAGGTTATAATAATTCTAATTCATCTTTTTTTCGTTTAATATTAATCTATATTCTTGTATGATTAATTCAAATTGCATAAAGTATATTGATTTAATTCAATTGATTGTATGGTCTTAACTATAGTCACGTCAACATTTGCTTAATTCGTTACCGTGTCTGATTAATTCATGTTTGCTTAATTCATGAGGCTTAATTCCGTTTGCTTAATTCGGATAATAGGAACTTACATCACACTATTCTCTTTGCGCTTGTCACTGAGTTTGTACTTGAATAGGAATAAACAATCTGCTTAGGGAATTTGAATTACGATAGCCGATGATAGGTAGGAACCGAATCAGCATATTGACTTTTCAACTTATTTTGATAATCACTTATTTCGTGTTATAAATTGATCCTAAAACCAACCCCCTCATTTGATTTCTATTATTTAATAATAAAATCAAGAATCCTTGCGATATGACTCGAGCCATTTTCTCTATACTGTGTTTTTAAAAATACTCATTTTGATCCGTGCACGACAACAAATCACACGTCTCTAGACACCAGTCATCAGCTTTGACTGCTAGCATATGAGTACCATAATGAACCTTCTGCGCTGGAGTGCAGTCCATCACACGGAAGATACTCTCAATCTCTTTCAACCAATCCAATGCTCCGTCAGGATCATACTTGCCCTTGAAGGTAGGCGGATTCTCTCTCTGGAAAGTCCCCAAACTACGAGATCCAACATTCCTGTCAGCATTCAACTGATTCTCCATAGCATATGTCATTGCTTCTAAACAACAACAAGTGCAACATCATTCCTTCCAGCCATCTCAACTTATCACTATAAAATAAACAACGGTTAGAACTCAAGGTAACAATACTCGATTGCTAAACAACCCGTGACTCGACAACTTGGTCGAACGAACCAACTTTTCTCTAATAGCAAATTTGTAACACCCCAATTCTACCCAGAAAATATAAATGTAAATCAGAGTTATAAAATTCATACAACTGAATCAGGATGCCACAAATTCAACTTAAAAACACATTTCACTCAACATGGATACATAACACTTTTAAAACTTCGGATGAACCAACAGGAAAATAAATTAATCTCTTAATTTAACAACTTGAACAACTATGCAGCAAAATCATGATAACATCCTTGTTCAACATTACAACAACTTCAAAATAACACATGCTTAGAAACAATCAAATTAAAGTTCAACAACTGGAATAATAATAACTAAAAGCAACAAGCGTTCATCCCCCTGAGTGTTACGTATCAGAGAAATGACACCGAATCGAACTACGGAAGGTATACTGCCTTCACTCTAGATTAGCTGCACGTTACTAACGTAAGGGTAACATTCAAACAGAAGGGGTAGGATATCTAACAATATAATAAAATGTATGATAAATAATATGTTAGATAAGATCATATAATATCACCACTTCACATCTTATAAGCAACAATAATATCAACATAACACTAACAATATACAACATTTACGGCATCAATACACAACTTCTTTATGCAATCATATAATGCGACTCAATACTATGTAAATACATGTGGTACCATTGGAGCAGAACTCCCATCTCAAAATAATTGCCAATAAATAGAGGCATCAACAAGGCATAATCCTTCATCTTAATATTCGCCAATACAGGCCATCTTAACGAGCATCAGCTCCATCTTGATATGCAATGTATGCGACACAATCATGAATGTAGTAACAACAACCACAATTAACAACATCTCAACACAACATCATCGTTGGCTAGAAGCCTACAACTTAATAGCTGCCAATTATTAGAGGCATCTCAACATCATTCATCAACATAATTCATCAACATAATTCATCAACATAATTCCACAGCAACTCAGCCATAACAACAATACAACGACAGATCGACAATCCCTCAACATTGGCCATAGTCCTACAACATGATAATGCCCATAATTAATTAATCATCTAATGCTTATCTCTAATTACCAAACCTCTACATGTTATCCTACTGCAATACTACATCATTATTATTATTAATCTTACTATTATGAACAAAGCATTAATCTACGATCGTCTTATCCTCATCATACTTCACGAAATCACCATAACGATTACCACGGGAAGCTAACTCTATCCTAATTTGGGTACTAGGATTATTCTTATTATCCTTCATTTTAATCCTTAATAATGAAGTTCATCACGTTAGCTATCCAACGCTTCAAACGACACCTCAAACGGTGTCCGAAAACTCAAATTACAGCCTTTGGAAGAATTTGTCAAAAATTGGAATGCATGGGTCGACGCATGTCTCTTTGAGTCGACGCGTACTGGTCTGGAATCTTGCATGAGTCGACGCGTAATCCTCTTGTGTTGACTCATACTAAGTCTGAAACACTGCATGTGTCGACGCATGATCCTTCGTATCGACTCATCCTGAGTCTTAAATCCTGCATGTGTCGACGCATGGCCTTTAAGGTCGACTCATAATGATCTGTGCTAAATAAATTCTGCGATTTCACTGTGTTTTCACTGCGATTTCCATGCCTTAGGCCCTAAAAACATCCTCTAATCATAGGTAATCATCAATTATAATAATCCTATGTTTCTACATCAATTATACAACATTTGGCATCATTATTCATCTCTAAATCATTGGTTACTCATCAAACAAAAATACATACATATCAATCACAAACAAAACAATTTCTTCCAAATCCAATCCCATATACTACTCATCATAAACCCTATTATAGAGTAATAACCCCACCCTTACCTTGGATTGAAGGTTGCTCTACAATTTTCCGGTCGAATTCCATTTTGCTCTTTTCCTTCTTTTCTGCAACTTCCACGTTCTCTTTCTCTCTTCCAACCCTTATTTCTTTTTCTTCTTACTGTTACTTCTTTTTCCTTACTATTTCTAAATAACTAATATCATAACCCTATAATTCTCATTATGTCTTAATGGGCTTAAACTCCTACACCCCTTTCTACTACTTCTAATCACTAAAATAAGCCCACATCAAATAATATTGCTATTATAATATTATTCTACAACTTAATCGAATAAATTAATTCAAATAATCGCAACACAACATCTATCATCATAACACAACTTTGCAAATCATCCAAAAATACTTTAATTAAATAATTAATTCAATTACGGGCATTACAGAAGGCGACCTGGAGGGGGCCAGATTCATTGGATGGTCGAGCATCCTCTTCAATTTCTTTCACCTCGCGGGTATCTTGGCGAGGGGCGTCGTTCTTCTTGTAGTGCCCGAGTCTCCCACCTTAATGAGAGTCTCTAGAGCATCCTTCAAGTGTATGCAGTCTTCGGTCACGTGGCAGTGATTCTAGCGGTACTGTAAGAATTTTTTTCTATCGCCCCCGGCTTAGCAGGAGTTAGTCTCGGGCGCCTATCCCTGCCGTCCGTGAATTCTCTGTTGACACATTTCGTAAGGATACACTCGCAGGGAGCAATCAGTGGGGTGTATTTGGTGAATCGCCCAACTGGTCCTTTGTGCTCGCGGGAATCACGAGGCCTCTCTTCCCTTCTCTTTTCCCATGTTCATTGAGAAAGGCCCGCGTTATTGATCCGCAGGAAATTTCACAATTTTCGCTGAAGATGCAGAAACATCAGAAGAAGAAGAAACTCAAGGAGAAGAAAATAAGGAACCTCACATCCAAGCAAATTCTCAAGATAAAATTACTCTTGCAAATCAACAACCTAAAGCAATACCTTACAGAGCTTTCCCAAGAAACACTTGGTGCTTTAAATAAGGATAAGCCTCTTGACTACGTATGGCTAATAATGGAAAAGGGCACCATTTTCCCAAAAGGCTTGCCCTAGTTCATCGACAACTTCGAGTGGTAGTTCTCGCGCTGAAACCAATGAACAAATTATTCACAAAATCAAAGAGAAAATCTTCGAAGCTGACTTGTTCGATGTCCTGAAGGGTAATGCTGATACAAGCGTTGTACTCAAGAAGTTGATAAATCAAATTAATATAGTCACTTGTCCTTCTGAGACCGTGTAAGTCCTAATGGATGTGACTACTTTGATTATCACAATCAGTGCATATTTCCTTAGGGATCAAGATGTAGCCATGAAGCTCCAAGAAAATAAAACTCTTCAAGAGACTGAGTGGTCAAAAGCCCTTGATTCCACTACCAAGGATGAGAAAATTGGCAAAGATTTTAACAATGCCAAAGAGGAGTTCGATACCAACACTCGCTCTATCTATTTCTGGAAAGAGAAAATCAAAGAGTTGAAAGAAAAAATTTCTCAGACGGAAGCACGCCAACCAGTCATTGAGCAAATGGATCACGCTAAGATGGAACGCGAAATTTCTCAAAGGGTGCATCATGTGGATGCAACCAAGAAACTTGAGGATGAAATAACTGCCCTTCATGCCACTAAATCATCCACCAGCTGTAGGTTGAAGCCGACGAAGACCAAATATGACAGGATGAAGACCAACTTGCATTTCTAAATTTGTTGAAATTTTTTGAAGTATTTTATTTCTTATATCTTGTGCACTCTTTTCTTATCTAATTTTAAGACAAAGCCATTTTGGCACTTTATGACACCCTTTTGACTTTTATTTCGTTACCTCTACTATTCTTTCGAAATCTTTAGTTCTTGAAGGATAGGTTTATACCTTTTTAAGTATTTTCCGTTTATCTTCAAGATTCTTTGATCCTCTGCCAACTCTTATATTTCCTAGGCGTTATTTGTAAATGTTTGGATAATTCGAAAAGGCCATTCCCAATGCGGAGACCATTTTCCTAGCAACTTGTTCTTTCGATCCCTAGGCAATATTACTTTCCATACCAAATTATCATTCGCAAAAACTTTCCCTCTAACTCTTTTGTTGTATACTCTAGCTATTATTTCCTTTTATCTCCTCAAGACCTCTAAAGCATGCATCCTTTCTTCGTCCAAATCAACTAGTTCATTCATCATCATCCATAATTCGAAAAGGCCATCTCCACCTGCAGAACTGCATCATACCCAAAATTCAAACAAAATGGAGTTGTGTTTGTTGCTTCTTTTGGAGATGTTCGACAAGTCCACAAAGCTTGATCTAAAATCTTATACCAATTCTTTGGTTTTCTCCCTACATGCTTTTTATTAAACCAATAATTACCTTGTTTACGGCCTTGACCTGTCCATTCGCCTGAGCATAATAGGGCGTAGAAGTCAATAATTTGAATCCTATTTCCTTAGCGAATTCCTGCATCTTTCGACTAGTGAAAACTGATCCTTGATCAGTTTTAATTGTTTCTGGGATTCCAAATCTATAGATTATATGCCTTTTAATTAATTCGATAATACTCTCTTGATCCATATTTACCAAAGGTATTGCTTCAATGCATTTTGTAAAATAATCAATCCCTACTAGGATGTACCTATGTCCTTTAGATAAAGTTTGTTAGATCTCTCCAACCAAATCTAATGCCCAACCTCTAAAGGGTCAAGGTTTAATGATCGAATGCAATTCACTTGCAAGTGCGCCTTGAATACCTACATGAACTTAACACTCTTGGCATCCTTGGTGAATTCTATGCAATCTTTCAACATGGAGGGTCAGTACATACCCTAACGCACAAGAACCATTTCATCGTATGGCCTGCTTGATGTGCTCCACATACCCCACCATGTACATTCGACAATGCCAAGTATGCTTCACTTTCTCCTAAACACTTGAGTAAGACTCCTTCTGGTGTTTTCTTAAACAATTTGTTACCTATTAAAACATAGCTTAATGCACGATACTTAACTTTCTTTTCTGCATATGCTGTTGGATCTTTTAAGTAGGCTATTATTGGGCTTCTCCAATCTATATCTGCTAAGCTATTTATGGCCATTACTTTGGAATATACTTCATTTGCATATCCCAAACTTGTATTTTTTAAATCTGTTGGAGACAATTTATTAGCTAGCACCTTTCCACGGATTTCAACTAATTCTTCCAACTTCTCTTTTGACACTTTGTACCTTGAATCAATTTTGGCTAAGTCATTTGAAGGTGTGAAGAAAATGCAAGAGAGGGGGGTTTGAATTATGTTTTCATTTCTTGTAAAACTTTCGCTTATAATCATTATTCATTGAACAATGCTTCTGATTGTTACTTCTAAGTAATGCTTCTAACTAAGTTCAAAAAACATAAACTCTAAAGCATAAGTAAAAGTGCAGAACACGCGATATATCCTTGTTCACTTGAGAAACCCCAAGCTAATCCACTACACCCATCCGAGGTGATTTCGCCTTGAACTCAAGGACTTAGTCCATTATAATCAATCTGATTACAATCACACGGGAAACCGCCGGTGACTAACATCCAATGAAACATTCAGAGATCCAAACCAGATATAATGTTCATTGAACCAATAAAATTTGATTCTCCAGTATCTCCTATCAGTATTTCCTTTCAATGAAATCCATCAGTGATCTCAGAAGGCTGACCTTCACTCAGTCCCTTTTGAGATATGACTACCATTGACCCAATAGAATCCACTACAAGGATTTCATCTATGATGGTCGCAACAAAGTCTTCTAGAGAATTCTGACTTAACCGAGTCTCTCAAGGAACCATTAAACAACTGTTTAATTTACATTTGTTTACAATGATAATGCTTCTGCATAAGTTGGATGTAAACAAAATTAAGTACATCAGAAGAACCTAATACACACTAAAAGATATTACATTTTATTGTAGCTTCAATGTGTGGTCTTCTTTTCTTCAAGTAGCTTTTTCACGAACAACAACCCAAAGCACTTGAATTACTGAAGTCTTCTTCTTCATAAACTTTTTAAAGCTTTGTTGATCTTGATGTAGTAAAGAGAAGAACTTCTTCATCTAGATTCACTTTAGAACATTCTAGATAGCAACCCTTATTCTGCTTTCTTCAATGATAAACTTAGAGCACAACATTTATGTTGTGGTTTTGTAACTGGAGCTTTCATGATCATCTTTGTTTTCTTCTGCGACTTAGCAAGCTTTGTGCAACATATGAGATTAAGCACATTTTGAATCTATGATTTCATTGCAGTAAGTATCAACATGGTTGAAGAATCATTTTGATAACTGTTTTTCTGGTTTTTGTTATAGTGGTTGATAAGTTTTTGGTTATGTTCCAATGATGATAACTTTCCTTTTTAGCATTTGAACATCAACAACTTGTGACTTGCAACTTGCAGCTTTTAGCAACCAGCCAAGCAACCTACAACAAACTCATCAATATTCATCTCATTCAGCATCATGTGTTGAGCAACCATCTGACCAACCAACAAAAAACATGCAATTATTTTCTTATATAGCCAAGTAAAATAGAGTCGTTGGCTATTCGAAAAAGAGTCGTTACAAATAGTACTGCGACATTCTTATCTCTTTCACACTTCAAGTTAGTGGAGAGGTAGTGGCTTAAATATTTTTGTATTATGTACTATTGTACTATGTTACCGTTATATTCTTTCCCTCTACACTTCAGAGGCTTCTGTGAGCATGAGATTAAAAGAGGGAACATAACATTAGGTCTTCAGAACTTCAAGTCTTCAGAGTCTTCAAAATTGCGTCTTCACAATCTTCAGCACTTGGTCGTGAGAACCTATTGTAGTGAACCTTTGGATCAGAAGAGCTTCAAGTCTTCAGAGTCTTAAGATCCGCGTCTTTAGAGTCTTCAACACTTGGTCTTCAGAACCTGTTTGTAGATAACCTTGGACCTTTAGAAATTCAAGTCTTTGGAATCTTCAGACCTTTTTTCTTTAGAATGTTTACCACTTGGTTCTTTAAGAATCCTTATCTTTTGAACCTTGTTATTAGAAACACAAAGTCTTCAGCATCTGGACTTCAGTTAGAAACGTTATCTTCAGATCTTTTGACTTTGTTTTCTTTAGAACATGCTGTATTTTAGAAACTTGAGTCTTCAACATCTTGAATTTAGTTTATAACTTCTGTCTTCAGATCTTCTTACTAGTTTCCTTAGAACATGTTGTCTTCAAAAGCTTGAGTCTTCAACATCTGGACATAAGTAACAACTTCTGTCTTCATATCTTTTGACCGATTTCTTAAGACAAATAATAGGGCTTAAACTTCAGAGCCTCCTGGAGTGTCTTGCTACTGTTCAACAGAAATTATGTAGCGTAGAAGCGGAATCATTTCTCTTCTAATGTCTTGGCCACACCATCCATCAGAAGCAGAACATGTTTGTTAAGTACTCAACAATAACAAACATTAGTACACAAAAATTGTTCATTCAATCATACTCATTTGTTATCATCAAAACTCAAAGATAATATTTCAGAACCAAATCTTGTTCTTACATCATTTTCCTCCTGGTTCTTCACTCTAGGAATATGCTTGTTATTAACATACTCAAATATTTGAAGAAATCTATTTGCTACAACAAAGTACATTACCAAATTTTCTTTTATGCACTTGTACTCCTTGGTTATTTGTACCCCTCGGGTTGCCCCCAATTCCAGTAAAGCTTCAAGTATTGATATTAAAGCTTCATACTCAGCTTTGTTATTTGAAATAGGAGGGTCTTTGATCTTGTACTTAAACTTGGGTGGAATTTTATCAAGAGTATAATACGGTGGGAGAACTGACTTGTTTTGCGTTTTATCGCAAATATGCGGATAGTAAGAGTCGCCACTGACTTTTCTTTTATCCAATAAGGAAAGGGTGAAAAGAACAGGAAAAACCTTGAAGATCTTGAGTTCAGGGGGTAAGTTATGAAAAGGGAAGGTGTTAGCACCATTTTCATCCATAGTTATCTACGAGCTCTTAATCGCTAGCTCACTTTTGAAATTTGCTTTATGCGTGTGATTTGAAAATATTTTTGAAATTTGCCAATGTAAGGCGAACTTTGTAATGATTCTTGTATCGGTCCTCAAGAACGCGTACAAAGTGTTTTGAAAATATTTGTTGTTTTAAAAGTGATGTGTGAAAAGTATTTGTGAGAAAAATTTATGAACAAGCGATTAAAAGTATCCTACCCACTCAAGGTCATTCTTGTTATTTTCCTCCTCCTTTAGAGATAGTGCTATCCATACCATTAATTGGTAAGTAGCCCTATCTATTGGAGGTGAAGGGACAATGTAGGGTCATCGTACGGTCACCAAAGGCAACTTGTAAGGATACATTAACAATTTTGTAAGGGACTAGATCATTTTCCGAAAGGCAATGTCGAAGGGTCATCGAGGGACTTATGATCTTTTATTATAGGGTCTTTGCTAAAGCATCCCTACGTTCGAGGGACATGACCGTTATTCCAAAAGGCAACGAAGAGAGGTTACCCTAAAGGTGTGAGTGTGCAAGTGTGTTCATTTCAGTTATTTAGTCTTGCAATTAGGGTTTTTTATCGTTTATTTTTATCTTGCCATACAAACCCTAATTACTAACAATTGCATAAAATATAGTAGCAGAAGGTAAGGGCGAAAATGAAAACCTAGGCTATTACAGAGCTTTGGGGCAGTTACATAATACTGAAGTGAGGAAAATAAAAACTTACAACTATTACATACTAGGAGCAATTATATAATAGAAAAATGCGAAAAAATAAAGCTACGGTATTACAGTTGAACGCGCCCTATACACTTTATCTAGGAAAATAAAAAATAAGATGAAAATAGCAAAGAAAATGTTTAAGTGATTTTTTTATGAAAAAATGATTTATGATAATTAATTAAATAAACCTAAAAAATCTAATTAATTTTAATTAATAAAAAAAGGGTTAATTTTGAAAAAAAAGTTAATTAAAATACATAAAACCTAATTAATTTTGATTAATAAAAAAAGGTTAATTTTGAAAAAAAGTTAATTAAAAACCTAAAAACTAATTAAATTTAATAAATAAAAAATGTTAATTTTGAAAAAAAGTTAACTAAAAAACCTAAAACCTAGTTAATTTTAATTAATAAAAAAGGTTAATTTTGAAAAAAGTTAATTAAAAAACCTAAAATCTAATTAATTAGGGTTTAAAAATTGTTTATATTTAATGATTAATAAAAAATAATTAAGTTGTGCCAAAAAATAGATAGGGGAAGAAAAATCAATGGAAAATAGGGTTAGAAAACAAAAATAATGCAAATGCCAGGGGTGGATGTTGAACCCACCCCCTTTGCCTCATGTCCTGTATGGTTTACCACTGCGCCAAGCATGTGTTGGTGTTAGTATAATGGAAGCAACATAACGTATAATAAAACCTGCAAAATATTGGAAAATATGAAAAAACATCAAAACATCAAAACATAAAAAGGCAGGGATTGAACCCACGCCCTGGTAGTCTAATGCCTTATCATGCGTGTGCTTGCCACTGGGGTGGCTGTATCATCCGGTACATCAATGGAACCAATTAAATATATAATAAACAAAATCACTAGGCCGAAGAGGCTCCGGAGCCCTAGCTCTGATCATCTTCTCCAGCGACTTCTTTTTTTGTACCTACAAAATAAGCAACATTAGTGGTTCAAAGGTACCCTACCCCCCCTAATTTGGACCTTGTGAATTCAATGGTGCCCTTGGTTTTGGCTGATTCTCCTTATATAAAGAGATACAAAGTGTGATACGGTGGCAGAACCGACTGTTTATACTGGTTTTGTGTTTGTGTTCACAAATGTTGCGGTAAGCAAGAGTCACTATTGACTTTTCTTTTATCCAAATTAAGGAAAGGGTGAAAAGAACAGAAAAAGACCTTTTCGAGAATTTTCCGAGTAAGGGGGGTAGATTATGGAAAGGCAAGGTGTTAGCACCCTTTCCATCCATAGTTTTCTACGGACTCTTAGATGCTTAGCTCATTTTTTAAATACCTTGTGCTTTGTGTTTTTGAAAAGTATTTGAAAATGCCTTAGTGCGGCGATTCGCTTTATGACAACTCTTGTATCAGTCCTCAAGAGTGTTGACAAAGCGAACATTTTTTGAAAGTGTTTTTTGAAATGTTAATTCTTTTCCTCTTATCCTTTAGACAGTGCTATCCTTATATTAGTAAGCAGGTAGCCCTATCGTTGAATGTTTGAGAGACATTCGATGGGATGCACAATCATAAAGGCAACATGTGAAGACGCTTTAGCAATTTTGCTCAAGGGACGAGATCATTTGCCGAAAGGCAACACTGTAGGGTCATCGAGGGACTATGATCTTTTGATTTACGGGTCTTTGCTAAAGCGTCCTCATTCTCGAGGGACATGACTGTTTTATTTCCGAAAGACAACCAAAGTGGGGTACCCTAGAAGTGTATATGTGCAATGTGTGTTATGTTCAGTTATTTTTTCTTTTTTGTTAGGTTTGGTAGCGTTTTGATTTAAATCTTTGCCATACAATCCTATTAGTCATACATCTAGCAGTTAATATGAAAGCAATAGAAAATGCGAAAAATAAGTGTTCTACGCTATTACAACCAAATTAAAAGGCAAAAAAAATGTAAAAACAAGAACAAAATAAAAAGGGGAAGTGAGTCCTTCGATCCAGGCAGTATACTCCTTCGATTTACCCTTCTTTTGCTTTCTTTCGATTGAGCTAGGGAGTTGGTATGAGCAACTTTCGATTGCACCCTTTCCTGCTTCTTTCGATTGAGCTTGGGAGTTGGTATGAGCAACCTTCGGTTGCACCCTTTCCTGCTTCTTTCGACTAAGCTTGGGAGTTGGTATGAGCAACCTTCGATTGCACCCTTTCCTGCTTCTTTCTATTGATCTTGGGAGTTGGTGTGATCAACCTTCGATTGCAACCTTTTCTGCTTCTTTCTATTAGACTATGAAGCAATATGGACCTGCAAAGCAGCATGAGTGTATATCCTTCGTTCATACCCTTTTTGTCTTTCATTTGAGTATGTACAGGTTAGTTCCAACATATATTTTAACAAGAAAAGCAAACAAACAAAAAGAACAGATACAAAGAATATAACTAAAAGGCTATTTGCATGTTATGCTGAAATGAAAAATAAGTGAAAGGCTATTTACATGTTATGCTGAAACGAAAAACAAGTGAAAGGCTATTTACATGTTATGCTGAAGCCAGAGATACAACGTCAAGAGGACTTACCTTGCTTGAAACTGGAACTTGTGCATGGACTGGAGTTATTGGATGCTCTTGGGTTCAAAAGGAGAGAGGCAAGTGTGGTGTGATCTTGTTGAATTTTGAGAACTTTTAGTATTCTTCTCTTAGTCTGCGTATGCGTGTAAGGCAATATATGTGTAGTTTATGGGCCTCTGTCTCTAGTCTCCTGGCGAATGTCTCTAGTAAGTGTAGTGGTGTGAGTGTGGCAAGAATGTTTTTGATCTTTGTATGGTTTTTTCTCCGCCCGTTGCAATGTGCCTTAGGCCTGTACTTATAGAAGTTTGAGGGGAGTGGAAATGGCAAGGGACAGCCATTAACCAGGCTTTGAAGGAAAAAATCAGACAAATTAAAGGATTTCTTCTTTTGAATTATCCATGCCTTTTTGAAATGTTGAATGAACCTGGACATGTTTCACCTTCGAATGCCCTCAAGTCTTGCCCTTCGATTGACTCTAAGTTACTTCCTTCGAATGACTCCAAACCTTGCTCTTCGATTGGCCTTGAGTTACTTCCTTCGAATGGGTCAAGTCTTGCCCTTCGATTGGCTCTGAGTTACTTCCTTCGAATAACTCAAATTCTCATCATTAGGGCCTCCTCGATTGAGCCCCTACTCAGCTAGCCCAAACGAAAGCTCTTTTCTGGCCAATCGAAGCTTCCTTTGGCATGAATGTGCTTGTGCAGGAAGCTTGAGTATGGTAATATGTGGTATTTTTGGCCAGCAAGCATCTTTGCATATTTCTCTTTCGTTTTGACCAACTAGATCCAATCTTTGACCAAACCCTTTTTTCAGATAACACTATGTGTCCTTCGAATGGGCCTTTGAATGCTTCTTCGAATGGATCATTTACATGTCCTTCGAATGGGCCTTTTTCCCGGTGTGCTGGAAAGTTGAGTGGCCTTTGCCTTGTGAATCTAAGACAAGCCTGAAATAACCAATGCTCAATTGAAGCCTTGTGAATTGAACTTGGTCGAAGAAGACCCAACACCTAATCAAAGCTTGTTGACATGCCCATCAAAGGACACTTTGCTCTGATATGCCAATCGAAGGACACTGTTCAGATGCCGATCGAAAGACACTATTGACATGCCAATAGAAATACATTTTGTTGACATGCCAATCGAAGGACACTGCTCAGATGCCAATTGAAGGACAATGTTGACATGCCAATCGAAAGACATTTGGTTGACATGCCAATCAAAGGACACTGTTGACATGCCAATCGAAAGACACATGACCATCATTCAAAAAATTTCATTTTCTTCAAAAAAGTGTTTGTAAACTTCCTGTTGTACCCCAAAATTTTCTCTCCCATTTTTACTCAAAACATGCTCCTAGAGGTCATCAATTGCTCAACGTTGGCCAAGAATTGACCAGACAAGTTCTCCTCCTGAGCAATGAACCTCTAACTAGGGTTTCACTTTTCATCAAGATGTGTGAGATCTAAAGGTCTCAGATGTTTTCCATGGTCCTAATATTCCTTCAAGATTGTCCATGACAAATTTCATGCCTTCCACTACAAGTTTGCTCAGTCAATTGCTCAACTGTTGGAAAATCAACTGTACTAGGTCAAAAGTAAACTATGGCCTATACAGTCAAAATTCAGAAATTTTTTGGTTAACATCAACATTTTGAAGTAACGTCCATCATTTGATCAAGGGTTGATCACAATTCCTCAAGAAATGCTCCTAATCTATCAAAAGTCAAAAATTGCTAAATTAGGGTTTTTATAGGAAAAGTCAACAAAACTTTGACCAGGAATAACTATCACATACTTCATCCATTTTCCCCCAACCAAAGCTCATTTTGAAGAGAATCAAATTCCTTAAAACTTCTCTTTTGTCCTCAAGATCAAGAGATGCACCATTTGAAAGATACAAGCTCATACATTACAGGTCATTTTCAGAAAGTCAACAAAAGACACTTTTTGCCAAGACCTTTTACATCTAGATAACTTCTTCAAATGCAAATTTGATCAAAAGAGGGATTAAATTAGACATTTTGGGATTTCTAAAAAGTCCAAGATCGTCATCATGAGATGATAATTGAGCAAGTTATGGCTTTCCCAAATTGGGAAAATTTTGGAAATTTCAAGAGTTGTGCATTGGGCAAAATTAAACTTTTAGGTCAATAGCCTAACTTTTTGGGTTTCAAACATCTTCCTAACCTTGCAAAGGACCTCTAATTTGATTTTTACCCCACCTTGCCATTTTGATCTATTTTGTTCATATTTATTTTAATTTATTTTAAATAAATATAAAATAAATTGCATAAAATAAATAGAGATGGGCTTTGGCATTTGGGCTGATGTTTTGGCTTGCTTAAAAGCCCACAAATTCGTGCAAGAAGTGACCAGGTTCATTCCAATATGAAAATGGCATGAAATCTCACGTTTGGTAATTTTTCAAATTTGTAATCATGGCTTTAAACAACATGTTTATGCCTTGATTTCTTTCCTTCTCACCTTGTCTCCTCCCTCTCCACTATAAATAAATCACATATGCAAGCCAAATGCACGAATACCATTGCCTAATAAAGCCATGCAAAATTACTAAAAAATATTCAAAGTTGTCCAATTTCAAACTCCCATCTCCAGCCACTTTTAGTCAAGTCCAAGCATCCCACTAGCTTCTTGAAGGTCTCAGGAGTTCGTCCAATTCCTTGCCTTAGCCTGAAGCACGTATGGATTGCGCATACAAGTTGCTTCGATTTGCTCACATTCTTAGATCTCAAACTTTTTATTCATGTTATATAAATTATTTTTGTGCATTGATATATGTTTGTGAGACCATTTAGGACAGGTTAGACGTATCTCATGTGAGCTTTGAAGCCTGAAATGCATATTGCCATTGATAAGGTTCCAAATTCATTAAGCTTCGATCTGGGCAATAAAGGTTATTTCAGACCAAATGGCCACCACCATTGAATTCGCAATGGCTGAAGTAGGTGGATAGGCCCTTTCATTTTCTTTATTTCAGTGTGTTTTGAAGGATAAGAAAATCCCCATGCCGGAGAAGATGGTGGAAACCACTGGGCTGGGCGGTTTGACTGACTTGACTCCGGTCAAGGGCTTGCGTGGCTGGATGCGTATCTCTGATTGGTTTGTTTAAACCACAGAGGACCCACTGGGCGCACGTTTTTTATTTGAATAATTTCTAAATTATTTTTACAATATAATGTTATTATGTTATACAAATTAATGAATGAATATGTGGCTGAGTGGTAAGGCGAGAGAGCGTGCAAGGGAGAAACCATGGTTCGACACCCATGTCTGCATTTTACATTTTCCAAAATTTCTTTGTAGGATTCAGTGTGTTGCACCCCTAAGCGTTCACCATATACCTCCATATTTGGGCCATTTGATGTGATACAAAGGAATTTGACCATCCTGGGGCACATTTCCACCCTGCAGCTCCAAGGGTGGTGCCTACTGGATTAATTATTGGGACATTGGACTCAAGCTTTTGGGCCTAACAAAAATCCCAAACGCACCCCCTTTCTGCTTTTGTATATCCAGGCCCAATCCATTTTATTTTCTATTTTTTTACTTATTTAATTATTTCCTAGGCTTTTCTTTTAATAATTTTTTTAACAAATCATAAAAAATCAAAAAATAATAATCATAGACTTAGAATTTATTTTTTTAAATTAATTTAGTTTATATTAATTTAATTTATTAATTATTTTAACTTTATTTTATTAATTTAAAATCAACTAGACTTAGATTTATTTAATTCAAATATTTTCTTAATAAAAACACAAAAATATTAGAGTTAGGTTAATTTCATTTAATATTTATTTTCTTAATTAAATTTAGATTTATTTTAATTATTTTTTCTTAATAAAAAATAAACAAAACAACCAAAAAGATTTTCTTGTTTACTTAGAAATTTCTAGGGTTTTAGGTGTATTTTTCCCAATTCGGGTGCGTTCAATATTTCCTTTTTATTTTTCTTTTTCATATTTTTGTATCTGCTGATGGGATGTAATAGATTAAAATAGGACTTTATCGCTTTCTTTATTTTTTCCCCACTTGAACATGTAAATACCCCCCTCCCCGAAGCATTGTAATAGCGTAAGATTTAAATTCCCGCACTTTAAATTTCTGCAAAATATTAACTGTTAGTAATTAGGTTTGTATGGAAAGACTAATAATAAAACGCTAGCAAACCTAATAACAAGAGATAAATGAACTGAATTGAATCATTTCACACATGCACCTCTAAGGTACGCTCACTTTGGTTGCCTTTAGAAAAATAGTCATGTCCCTTGAGACAGGGACGCTTTAGCAAAGACCCGTAAATCAAAAGATCATAGTCCCTCGATGACCCTACAGTTGCCTTTAGGTAAATGATCTAGTCCCTAAACAAAATTTCTGAAGTGTCTCCACGTGTTTCCTTTATGACTATACGTCCCTTCGCATGAAGTAACACTGATGGTTGATGATGGCGGGAATGGGCTTACAGATGCCATTTGGAGAAGATGACTAAGATTCGTCAGAGATGGGCTTAAAGATACCATCCAAAGTAGATACTGATTACATAAATGGTCCCTTTATGGAGAATTCTTGCTCCTGCTATCTGAGGAGGACTCCACTAGAGAATATGGGTTTCTGTTGTTCTCCTGCTTGAGGAAAACTCTGTGGGGAATAGAGTCTAGGAGCTTCAGTTGTCCAAGACTCTACTAAGGAGTTATCTCTGTATTAGAGAGATGGGGGTTTGTTACTTTCTGGTTGAAATCCAGGTTTCACAGTAACTTACTGGGGATGATGGAATTAACCGTTATCTGAAAATGTAATAAGAAGAGCCTGTGTAGGGCTATTTTAGAATGAGTTCGTGTTAGTCTGCAACCGAAGATATATGAGAAGCAGTCCGTGTAAGAGTGCTTTGTCTTTTCATGTAGATAATTTTCCTGTCTGGTTTCAGGTGTTAATCTACAAAGTAGTTGTTCACAGATAGTTGTCCTGTCTTGTTACAGGTATTAATCTGGAACTTGTTTTTTTGTCGGTTATTGAGATAGTTGTCCTGGCTGGTTTCATGTATTAATCTCTGACCCGAGAAAGAAATATAGTTTTCCTGGCTTGTTACAAGTATTAATCTTCAATCTCCTCATGTAAATAGTTTTCCTGGCTTGTTACAGGTATTAATCTACAATCAGTCATCCACATATAGTTTTCCTGGCTTGTTACAGGTATTAATCTGGAACATGTTTTTATCGGTCGTTGAGATAGTTGTCCTATCTGGTGTCAGGTATTAATCTCTGACCTGAGAAAGAAAGATAGTTTTCTTGGCTTGTTACAGGTATTAATCTTGAATCTCCTCATGTATATATTTTTCCTGGCTTGTTACAGGTATTAATCTACAGTCAGTCGTCCACAGATAGTTTTCCTGACTTGTTATAGGTATTAATCTGGAACTTGTTTTTATTGGTCATTGAGATAGTTGTCCTGTCTGGTTTTAGGTATTAATCTCTGACCTGAGAAAGAAATATAGTTTTCCTGGCTTGTTACAGGTATGAATCTTCAGTTTCCTCATGTAGATAGTTTTCATGGCTTGTTACAGGTATTAATCTACAATCAGTCGACCACAAATAATTTTCCTTGCTTGTTACATGTATTAATCTGGAACTTGTTTTTTTGGTCGTTGAGATAGCTGTCCTGTCTGGTTTCAGGTATTAATCTCTGACCTGAGAAAGAAAGATAGTTTTTCTGGCTTGTTACAGGTGATAATATTTAATGTCCTTATGTAGATAGTTTTCCTGACTTGTTACAGGTATTAATCTGAAACTTGGCAACATTTGGTCACATAGATAGCTCCCCCGTCTGGTTTCGGGCATTAATCTGTGGCCTGCTGTATTTTTTTGTAAACTCGTCTTTATTCGGGAGTTCATACCACTTGGTCATGTAGATAGTTTCACCGTCTGGTTTCCGACATTAATCTTTGACCTGCTGTATAAGTTGATAGTGTTTGTCTGTCTGCTGGTTTAACCTGAAAAGGTAAAACCAGTTTCATGCGATAACATGATGTATGAATCGCATGTCGCTCTCAAAATAAATGAGATTGTGATATATGCATTTGTGATGTATATGCTATGATGTTTGTAGAAATGATGTATGACTGCAATGTATGAACATATGAGCTGTTCTATTGCAGTTTTGTTGAATTAGGGAAAATAAATCCCTGATTGTAGCTGGGGGTGAAGAATGTAGGTCTTCAGATATGTTGAAGTTAAATGCTGGGAGATGAACCTCCGTTGTTAGAGAAATAAACTCTGTTGGGGAAGGAAAACTCCATGAATTGCTTGGTGATTGTCAGAGTGAATCTATGACGTGATTGTATCTAAGGATGTATTAAATATATGTCAGGATGACATCTGTCTCTAGATCGTATCAAACCGTTTCTAGAGGAGAATCTGGAATAAGTGTCAGGATGACATCCGTCTTTGGATTGTACCTGAACCGTTTCTAGAAGATGATCTGATTAAGTATCAAGATGACATTCGTATCTGGATCATACCTAAATCGTTTCGAGAAGAGAGTCCGGAGTAAGTGGCAGGATGACATCCGTCTCTAGATCGTACCTGAACCGTTTCTAGATGAGAATTTGGATTAAGTGTTAGGATGACATCCGCTATGGATCGTACCTGAACTGTTTCTAGAAGAGAGTCTGGAGTAAGTGTCAAGATGACATCCATCTCTGGATCGTTCCTGAACCATTTCTCAAAGAGATTCTGGAATAAGTGTCAGGATGACATCCGTCTCTGGATCGTACCTGAACCGTTTCTAGAGGAGAATCCTCTTTATTTAGAATGTTTCTGACGGGGATTCCAGTTTTGTTGTTTTGAGAAGAAATCCATTAGGGAATCCTGAGAAGCTTGGAGACTTCACTGGGGAATTCTTAGATGTTGGAGTAGTAATAGAAGATTCTTACTTTCCCGAGGGTATGAGAACACCTGACATCATTAGGATGCATGCTAAAAATATGGCAGTGACCTTGTAGTAGAATGCCCCTGCCTCGGTACCTGCTGGAGAAAATATCTTCCGAAGATTTTGTAGATGGTCTAAATGTTATCCTAACTCTTGGAGTCCCTGGTGAATGCAGACCAGGGTAATAAACCTTCTACTGATAGACAAATGAGGAGATGACGATATGTAGTCGTACGCTTTAATCCCTAACTTTTGCCTAGACTGTCCTTTCATATTTTCCGTCCATCGGGATACCCTTTTTTTCCCAAGTTGCCTTTTCAGGTTTTCGACTTTTTGAGTGTACAAATTTTTTCATATGTATATCCCTAATTTTTTCCCGAACTCCTTTGGTTCATCGAGATGCCCTTATTTTTTCCTAGGACAGTTGACCTAGCGGGTCTTTGCTTATGCGTAGTATTTTCTGACTATGTCCATGTTCACCGGGTGCAAAGAATTTTCACTGTCCATAGTAGTAAGTGTTGCCACACTGCCATAAGATGTTTGTTTGATCGTACGTGATTCGTTGCTGGAATTCATGTCCAATTCCCCAAGTTATTCAGATGGAGATCTTCCCTTGGCTGTTTGGTACTTTTGAGAGATTCCTTGAATCTTGGCTTGACTGTCCCAGATCAGCTGGACACCATGCTATGCCCCTTGATTATGAAAGGCATGTTACTGGAAATGTCCTTCCGTTTGAGGTGATTCTGTCCATTGAGAGGATTTCTGTTCGTCGAATATCCGTTGTGAATTTCTCTGCTGTTTTAACAAATAGTCATATGCAAACAATGGTATTTGAAGAATGCAAAGCTTATGTCTGTCTTAAAGTTTGAAAATTCACATTTTAGTAAAACAAACAAATTTTGTAGGAGTGTGATATCAACTCAGGATTTATAGTGAACCCTACAGAAGTCGGGATACCTTTTGTAACAATATGCTTTCGAACTAACCCATGCTTCAGCTAGGACTTTTAAGGGTTATAACGTGGCCTGGTTCACGGTTTACGAAATAAAAGATAAAGGCTTAAATTTTATTTGTACCCAAACCATTCTTTGTGATGTTCTTTGGTCCTAAACTCGGTTAATTGTGCGTTTAGATTCCAGTTGAGTTCGGAATCATTGCTCTAATGCTTGGTGATGGTTCAGAAATTGAATGTTTGTTTGAGAAGGCAGTCATTTTTGTAACCTTTTCTTTTTGTTGTTGAGGATTTGTAGGACCTCTTTTTTTGTTTTCATTATCCCTACTTTTGCCTGAACTGTTTCTTTTACGATTACAGTCAGCGGGATACCCAAGTTTTTCTTAAGTCTCCTTCATAGGTTTTTGACTTAACGAGCTTTTATTCTGAGAGATAATGACTGCCTGTCTTGACGATTATGTGGAACCATCACCATCTTTTGGAAGGCATCTTCTACACTATTCGTCTTGTATGAAGGTAGAGCTTGCGACTGAATGCACATCTGAATTAACTGAGAAAACTACCCTGCCCCAGGTTATGATTAAGGGTTTTAATTTGTGTGAAAAGAAAAACTCCTACTTCTTAGGCTCAAAGGGATTGACTAGGGATTATCTTTCTTATAACTCCACTGTTTAGGATTTGAAACAACGTCTGTACATCGTCAGCGGGGTCTATTCAAAAGCATATTATAGAGATTGTGGCATCGTTTTCGTCATCCTACCTCTAAAGGCTTAGAGCTTTTAATCGAGAGTTGAATATCAATAAAAGGAAGTAAAAACACAGTTTGAATATAGTGAATATGAACGAACTGATTCAAGACAAACATATGCAATGCGTTGATGAAATAATAAGGCTTGACATAAATAAATGTTCGAACAATCAAAAGAAAATTTAAAATTTAAAATTCTAATGAACAAAAGCCTCTTTGTCTGAACTTGTCACTTCAGATGATGTGCCTCTGAGGGATGGCAGAAGAATTCAGTTTGGCCATCTTGTATGAACTCCAACACTACTTTGTCGATCAAGTCTTGAATCTTATTTCTCAATGTCCAACATCTATTAGTGTAATGTCCATGACTGTTGAAGTGGTACACACACCTTGTATTTCGATTGTACATTGGGGAAGCAGTGTTGGGATTCTGAGAAGGATCCTTCAACATAATCAACTTGGCCTCCAACACGTGTTGCAATGCTTGAGCCAATGACATGTTGATTTTGGTAAAACTTCTTTTAGATGTATTCCGCTTATACTGATTACCCTTTCGTTGTTGGCAAGGTTGTGACGTAACAACAATTTGGAAAGGGTTACTCTCCACCAAGCCAACTTCTTGTCTCATTAGGGACTGATTAATGACTTGATCCACAGTCTCGACTGTTTGCTTCAAACGGTTGCATCCGTCTTGATGAAGCTTGCTGATGAGAAACCTCAACTCTTCTTGTTCCCGAGCTAAACTTTGGATAAGAGCCATTTGATTACTCATCTGGATTCTCATCCTTTGCATTTCAGCTTGCAGTTGTTCCAACTGGTCATCCTTATTGTTGTCAGGATGTTTCTTGGTCAAGTTCCCGTTGAGGAGTGCTTTCAATTCTTCCTGCCCCTTGGATAGGTTGAAGAACATTTCCATGAACCGAGCCTCTTGAGTTTGGAGATCTCTGTTTTCCTATTTGAAAGCCATTTCTCTTGCTGAAATAAACAGCGAGAACATGAGAAACCTGTATTGGAAGACCTGTTCGGTAATGGCATGCATGATGTGTATATGTTTTCAAGGATCTCGTGGGGTAAACACAAGAAGATGTTAGGAGTGCAGCTTTGATTGAAGAACTTCATATTGTGGAAGGTCCTTCTACGAGAGTCAAGCTCACCATGTCGAGTGAGCCATCGCCCCTGACTCAAGTTATCATGCTTTGGTCTTTTGGCGATGTTGGTTAGAGGAAAATAAATCCCCTTGCCCCTTGCTAGACATCTGCTTTATCATAACCAGCATCATAGGACCTTGAGATCCTTGAAATGTTTAAGGAAATGTTATGGTATGATTCTATGATGTGTATGCTATGCATCAAGCAAAAATGTAGGGTGATGAAGACAAGTATGTCTTGCAATAAGTCCAGGTTATTGGACAATGACTCACATCGTCAGATAATAAACAAAACCCTGCAAAGAGTTCAAGTTGTTAGATAATGAAAGAAAATAAGTCACACAAGAGCCTTAGGTTCAGGATTGCATAGGGTTTGTAGGTAAGTACCCTCTTGAAGTTTAGTTGGCTCAACCTGTCCTATTAATAGTAATCGGGTTCTAGGGAATCTTAATATCACTAACTTTCTTCACCGGGCATTGTTTCAGCGCAAGCCTCTTTATTGGCGACCGAAATATCCCAGAAGTCAGATCTCAATGAGTGTAGTATCGAGTATCAACCAACTTCGGACTTCACCAAAGCCGGCTATCTCACTACTTCCTAATGGCCAAGTTGGTTGAATTAAAGGTTCTAAGGTCAATTGACGCTCCATGACACCACACAGTAGCCCCGTATTCTCCTTGACTACTCAAGGGCTAATGGTACCAACAAATGTGTCACATCAACATAGCTACCGTTTCAACCGTGTCAGTATACCCCACACAGTCCCCACGATCTATTGCTACTTACCTAAAAGGTGCCTAGATCCGGGTGTAGGATCTTTACAAGTAAACCCAAGCAAACCATCAAAGTTAAAGCAAACAAAGCATACAAGGAAAGCAATTTAAAATGATGAACTAAACTCTAAGGTAACCTCACTTTTTTCATATCCTCAGCAGAGTCGCCAGTTCTGTGATACGGTGGCAGAACCGACTGTTTATAGTGGTTTTGCATTTGTGTTTGCAAATGTTGTGGTAAGTAAGAGTCGCCACTGACTTTTATTTTATCCAACAAAGGAAAGGGTGAAAAGAACAGAAAAAGACCTTTTCGAGAATTTTCTGAGTAAGGGGGGTGGATTATGGAAAGGGAAGGTGTTAGCACCCTTTCCATCCGTAGTTTTCTATGGGCTCTTAGATGCTTAGCTAATTTTTGAAATTCCTTGTGCTTTGTGTGTTTTGAAAAGTATTTTAAAATGCCTTAGTGTGGAGATTCACTTTATGATATCTCTTGTATCAGTCCTCAAGAGTGTTGATAAAGCGAATTTTTTTGAAACTATTTTTGAAATGTCTTTGTGTAAGTGTGAAAATTTGTTTTGAGCATAACATCTAGGAACTATCTACTTATACTCGAAAAGGTTCTTTCTTTTCCTCCTATCCTTTAGACAGTGCTATCCTACTATTAGTAAGTAGGTAGCCCCATCGTTGGATGTTTGAGGGACATTCGAAGGGACGTACAGTCATAAAGGAAACATGTATAGACACTTTAGCAATTTTGTTTAGGGACTAGATGATTTACCGAAAGGCAACTGTAGGGTCATTGAGGGACTATAATCTTTTGATTTATGGTGCTTTTGCTAAAGCGTCCCTATTCTTGAGGGACATGACTATTTTATTTCCGAAAGGCAACCAAAGTGGGCGTACCTTAGAGGTATATATATGAAAATGTGTTGTATTCAATTATTTTTGTCTTATTTGTTAGGTTTACTAGCGTTTTGAATTTAATCGTTGCCATACAATCCTATTAGTCATGCATCTAGCAGTTAATATTAAAGCAATAGAAAATGCAAAACATAAGTGTCCTACGCTATTACAACCAAATTAAAAGGCAAGAAAATGTAAAAACAAGAACAAAATAAAGAGGGGATGTGAGTCCTTCTATCCAGGCAGTAGACTCCTTCGATTCACCCTTCTTTTGCTTTCTTTCGATTGAGCTTGGGAGTTGGCGTGAGCAACCTTCGATTGCACCCTTTCCTGCTTCTTTCGATTGATCTTGGGAGTTGGTATGAACAACCTTATATTGCACCCTTTCCTGCTTCTTCCGGTTGAGCTTGGGAGTTTGTGTGAGCAACCTTCGATTGCTACCTTCTCTGCTTCTTTTGATTAAACTATGAATCAATATGGATCTGCAGAGCAACATGAGTGTATATCCTTCATTCACACCCTTTTTGTCTTTCATTTGAGTCTATACAGGTTAGTTCCAACATATATTTTGACAAAAAAAGCAAACAAATAAAAAGGACAAAAACGAAGAATATAACTAAAAGTCTATTTACATGTTCTGCTGAAACGAAAAATTAATGAAAGGCTATTTACATGTTATGCTGAAACGAAAAACAAGTGAAAGGCTATTTACATGTTATGCTGAAATGAGAGATGCAAGGTCAAGAGGACTTACCTTGCTTGAAACTGGAACTTGTGTGGGGACTGGGGTTGTTGGATGCTCTTGGATTCAAAAGGAGATAGGCAAGTGTGGTGTGGTCTTGTTGGACTTTGAGAATTTTTGGTATGATTCTCTTAGGCTGTGTATGCGTGTAAGGCAATATATGTGTAGTTCCTGGGCCTCTGTCTCTAGTCTTCTGGCGAATGTATGTAGTATGCGTAGTGGTGTGAGTGTGGCAAGAATGTTTTTGATCTTTGTATGGTTTTTTCTCCGCCCGTTTCAATGTGCCTTAGGCCTGTACTTATAGGAGTTTGAGGGGAGTGGAAATGGCAAGGGACAACCGTTAACCAGGCTTTGAAGGCAAAAATCAGACAAATTAAAGGATTTCCTTTTTTGGATTATCCATGCTATTTTGAAATGTTGAATGAACTTGGACATGTTGCACCTTCGAATGCCCTCAAGTCTTGCCCTTCGATTGACTCCGAGTTACTTCCTTCGAATGGCTCCAAAACTTGCTCTTTGATTGGCCTTGAGTTACTTCCTTCGAATGACTCAAGTCTTACCCTTCTATTGACTATGAGTTACTTCCTTCGAATAGCTCAAATTCTCATCACTGAGGCCTCCTCGATTGAGCTCCTACTCAGCTAGCCCAAACGAAAGTTCTTTTCTGGCCAATCGAAGCTTCCTTTGGCATGAATGTGCTTGTGCAGGAAGCTTGAGTATGGTAATATGTGGGATTTTGGGCCAACAAGCATCTTTGCATATTTCTCTTTCGTTTTGACCAACTAGATCCAATCTTTGACCAAATCCTTTTTTCAGACAACATTATGTGTCCTTCTAATGGGCCTTTGAATGCTTCTTCGAATGGATCATTTACATGTCCTTTGAATGGGCCTTTTGCCCGGTATGGTGGAAAGTTGAGGGGCCTTTGCCTTGTGAATCTAAGACAAGCCTGAAATAGCCAATGCTCAGTCAAAGCCTTGTGAATTTAACTTGGTCGAAGAAGACCCAGCACCCAATTGAAGCTTGTTGACATGCCCATTGAAGGACACTTTGCTCTGATATGCCAATCGAAGGACACTGTTCAAATGCCGATCTAAAGACACTGTTGACATGCCAATCGAAGGACATTTGGTTGACATGCCAATCGAAGGACACTTTTTAGATGCCAATCAAAGGATACTATTGACATGCCAATCGAAATACATTTGGTTGACATGCCAATCGAAGGACACTGTTGACATGCCAATCGAAAGACACATGACCATCATTCAAAAAATTTCATTTTCTTCAAACAAGTGTTTGTAAACTGCCCATGTAAGAGAGAACCTTGGAAGACATGAGAGGGAAAATTTTGGGGTACAACAGCTTCCCCTGTTCAATCTTCTTCAACCTGAGGATTTAGATTGGCTTGTCTGCCTTTCGTGCTCTGAAGGTGGAAGAGGATTGAACACTAGAGTGCCTAGAAATTTGCACTCCCAAGAAGTAACACTGATGGTTGATGATGGTGAGAATGGGATTACAGATGCCATTTGGAGAAGATGAATGAGAATCTTCAGAGATGGGCTTAAAGATGCCATCCAAAGTAGATGCTGATTACATAAATGGTCCCTTTGTGGGGAATTCTCGCTCCTGCTGTCTGAGGAGGACTCCGCTGGGGAATGTAGGTTTCTGTTGTTCTCTTGCTTGAGGAAAACTCTGTGGGGAATAGAGTCTAAGAGCTTCAGTTGTCCAAGACTCTACTGAGGAGTTATCTCTGTATTGAAGAGATGGGAGTTTGTTACTTTTTGGTTGAAATCCAGGTTTCACAATAACTTGCCGGGGATGATGGAATTAATCGTTATCTAAAAATGTAATAAAAAGAGCCTGTGTAGGGTTGTGTCAGGATGAGTCCGTTTTATTCTACACCCGGAGATATATGAGAAGGAGCTCGTGTAAGAGTGCTTCGTATGGTCATGTAGATAGTTTTCATGTCTGGTTTCAGGCGTTAATCTACAAATCAGTTGTTCATAGATAGTTATCCTGTCTTATTACAGGTATTAATCTGGAAATTATTTTTTGTCGGTCGTTAAGATAGTTGTCCTGGCTGGTTTCAGGTATTATCTCTGACACGAGAAAGAAAGATAGTTTTCCTGGCTTGTTACAGGTATTAATCTTCAATCTCCTCATGTAGATAGTTTTCCTGGCTTGAAACTGGAACTTGTGTATGGATTGCAGTTGTTGGATGCTCTTGGATTCGAAAGGAGAGAGGCAAGTGTGGTGTGATCTTGTTGAATTTTGAGAACTTTTGGTATGCTTCTCTTAGGCTGTGTATGCGTGTAAGGAAATATATGTGTAGTTCCTGGGCCTCTGTCTCCAGTCTCCTGGCGAATGTCTCTAGTATGTGTAGTGGTGTGAGTGTGGCAAGAGTGTTTTTGATCTTTGTATGGTTTTTTCTTCGTCCGTTGCAATGTGCCTTAGGCATGTACTTATAGGAGTTTGAGGGGAGTGGAAATGGTAAGGGATAACCATTAACCAGGCTTTGAAGGAAAAAATCAGACAAATTAGAGGATTGCCTTTTTTGGATTATCCATGCCATTTTGAAATGTTGAATGAACCTAGACATGTTTCACCCTTCGAATTCCCTCAAGTCTTGCCCTTTGATTGACTCTGAGTTACTTCCTTCGAACGGATCCAAACCTTGCTCTTCGATTTTCCTTGAGTTACTTCCTTCGAATGGCTCAAGTCTTGCCATTCGATTGACTCTGAGTTACTTCTTTCGAATAGCTCAAATTCTCATCAGGGGGGCCTCCTCGATTGAGCTCCTACTCAGCTAGCCCAAACGAAAGCTCTTTTCTGGCCAATTGAAGCTTCCTTTGGCATGAATGTGCTTGTGCATCAAGCTTGAGTATGGCAATATATGGGATTTTTGGCCAGCAAGCATCTTTGCATATTTCTCTTTCGTTTTGACCAACTAGATCCAATCTTTGACAAAACCCTTTTTTCAGACAACACTATGTGTCCTTTGAATGGGCCTTTGAATGCTTCTTTGAATGGATCATTTACATGTCCTTCGAATGGGCCTTTTTCCTGGTGTGCTGGCAAGTTGAGGGGCCCTTGCCTTTTGAATCTAAGACAAGCCTGAAACAGCCAATGCCCAATCGAAGCCTTGTGAATTGAACTTGGTCGAAGAAAACCCAACACCCAATCGAAGCTTATTGACATGCCCATCGAAGGACACTTTGCTCTAATATGCCAATCGAAGGACACTGTTCAGATGTCGATCGAAAGACACTGTTGACATGCCAATCGAAGGACATTTGATTTACATGCCAATTGAAGGACACTATTCAGATGCCAATCGAAGCACACTGTTGACATGCCAATTGAAGGACATTGTTGACACACATGACCATCATTTAAAAAATATCATTTTCTTCAAACAAGTGTTTGTAAACTACCCATGTAAGAGAGAACCTTGGAAGACATGAGAGGGAAAATTTTGGGGGTACAACAGAAAGCTAATAACATGAAACGGTCCAAACATGGCAATGCATGATTCGACCGTTATGGGGGCCATACGATGAGTCTATCCTGTATAGTTATGCCTTAGAAACATGTTAGTAATGTTAGTATGCATCAAAACATAATAAAATTAACAACATGAATTTCATGCAAAAACAAAGACCGATGAGACATGTATGCGATTTCCATGCCTCTTGGATCATCACAATCGATCCACACTTACTCTTTAGCACTTTTGGAATTGATCGGGACGGCTGGTTGTTCTTGAGGAAGGCTGCAAATAGGGTTTAAAGATTGCCCTAGTTTAGGATAATTTTGTAGTTTTTTGGAATGCAATGTCTCTTGCAAGGTTTTCCTCCCTTGTGTTGTCTGAATAATGAGAATATATAGAGGGAAATTAGGTCAAGATGAATGGGCTCAGACCTTTGTATGAAAGAATTTAATTTAATTTTGAATTTAAATAACTAAAATAAAAAATAAATGGAATAAAAATCAAAGGGGCGTATGAATAGGTTCATAGGTTCACTATGAGGCCTAAAACTCGTTTGGACCTTGAAACATAAGCCCACTAGCCCAAAAATTCAAGTTTGATCAATTTGGGTTGCATGCATTTTTCTCAAAATTTCCCAATTTGCACCAATCATAACTCTCTCAATTTTTACCATATGAAGGTGATCTTTGACTTTTTGGAAAGCTCAAGATGTCCTCTACAATCACTATGATGATCATTTTTTCATTTGAAGATTTATCTTGATGTAAATTGCCTTTACAAAAAGTATCTTTTTGTCGACTTTTGAAATCACCTATAATGTTTTGGCCCATATCTTACAAATGAAACATTTTTTGGACTTAAGCTTAGAGAGACAAAGTTGCAGAGAATTGAATTTCCATCAAAATGGGCTTTAGTTGAGAAGAATCTGATGAAGCATGTGAAAGTTATGCTTGGTCAAAGTTCAGTTGACTTCTCCTTTAGAAAACCCTAATTTAGTAACTTTTGACTTTTGGTAAATTGGGAGTTTTCTTGATGAATCTTGATCAAACCTTGATCAAATTATGAATGTGACCTTAAAATCTTGATGTTGACTAAAAACCTTGAAGTTTAACTGTATGTTGACTAGTGGTACCATACCCCCTAATTTGGGCCTTGCGATTTCAATGGAACCCTTAGTTTGGGCTAAATCTTATTGTATTGTGAGATACAACGTGAACCACCTCAAACAATGCAAACATGGCCAAACGCGATTCAACCATTATGGGGGCCATGCGATAGTCTCATCCTGCACATTGATATCTCAACAACATATTAGTAAGGTTAGTATGCATAAAAACGCAAAGAAAACACAAATATAAATGTCATGCAATATTGGGAACCGGCGAAGCATATACGAAGGTTTAAAGCCCTTTGGAACTTCAAAGTTGATCCATTCTTACCCTATAGTTCCTCTGAAAGTGAATTGGATAAGTATTTAGCCTTGATGGAGCCTGCAAGGTAGGGTTTCGATTTTCCCTAGTTTTGATATTTTTGGAATTTTGGAAAGGTGATCTTGTGCAAGGGTTTTGTGGCTTGTCATGTCTGAAATAATAAGAATATATAGAGCTTGAATTAGGTCAAACAAGTGTAGACTTGGACCTTGTATGAAAGGCTCTTATTTTATCTAATTTATTTTGAATTTTAAATAAATAAAATCAAAGATAAATAGAATAAAAATCCAAGGGGTGTATGAATATGTTCATAGGTTCACATTGAGGCCTATAACACAAATGTATCTTGAAACACAAGCCCACTAGTCCAAAAATTCATGTTTGGTCACTTTAGGTTTCATGCATTTTCTCAAATTTGCCCAACTTGCACCAATCATAACTCTCTCAATTTTTGTCATATGAAGGTGACCTTTGACTTTTTGGAAAGCTCGAGATGTCCTCTACAATCTCTATTTTGATAGATTTTTCATTTGAATACTTTATTTTGATGTAAATTGCTTTGACAAAAAGTTTCTTTTTGATAACTTTTGACATGACCTATAATGTTTTTGCCCATATCTCTCAAATGAAGCATTTTTTAGACTTGAGCTTAGAGAGACAAAGTTGTAGAGAATTGAATTTTCTTCAAAATGAGTTTTGGTTGAGAAAAATCTGATGAAGCATGTGAAAGTTATGCTTGGTCATAGTTTAATTGACTTCTCCTTAAGAAAACCCTAATTTGGTAACTTTTGACTTTTTATGAATTGAGAGTTTTCTTGATGAATCATGATCAACCCTTGATAAAATGATGAATGTGACTTCAAAATATTGATGTTGACCAAAAATCTTGAAGTTTGATTATATGTCGACCGCAATTGACTTTTTGCCCAATGTAGTTGATTTTTAGTCATCTGAGAAATTGATTGAGAAATCTTATGATGTAAGGTTTAAGACTTGGCATGAGCATTAATTGAGACATATAAGAAACTGTGAAGTCCCATTGAGGCATTATTAGTCCAATATTTCTTGAGAAAAGTGAAACCCTAGTTATAGGTCCATTACTTAAGATGAGGGTTTGTCTGATCCAACCTTGAGTAGCCTTGAGAAATTGAAAACCCTATGAGCATGAGGAGGTGTCTTGAAGAAAATGGGAGGGAAAATTTTGGGGTACAACAATTACCCCTGTTCAATCTTCTTAAATCTGAAGAGTTAGATTGGCATATCCGCCATTCGTGATCTGAAGGTGGAAGGGGAAGTGCCCATAAATTTGCACTCGCTGGTGCACGAAGTAACACTGTTGGTTGATAGTATTGCTTGAGTGTACTTAATGATTCCATTTGGAGAGTAGACAGAGTTTCGTCGAAGATGGGATTCCGCCCGAAGTAACTGTTGACAGGAGTATCAGGATGAATCTACGCCTGACTGTGAAGAATGTTATCAAAAAGGAAATGCTTACCAGAATTCAGTCTCTGCTAGGAATGCTTTTTCAGAACGGAGGCCCTAAAAGGGAATGCTCGTCAGATTCCAGTCTCTGAAAGACATCACTTGGTCATGCAGGTAGTTACCCTGTCTTGTTTCTAGAATTGATCTACAATTTGTTCTTTGTTTGTAAACTCGTCTTGTTTCGGGAATTCACACCACTTGGTCATATAGATAGTTGCCCCGTCTTATTTCGGGAATTAATCTGTGACCTGTTTTTGTTGGTAAACCCGTCCTTTTTCTAGAATTCATACCCTGGTTATATAGATAGTTACCCTGTCTTGTTTCAGGAATTAATCTCTGACCTGCTTTCTTGTTGGTAAATTCGTCATGTTTCTGGTGTTAATACCGCCTGGTCGTATAGATAGTTTCCCCGTCCTGTTTCAGGAATTAATCTCTGACCTACTTTCTTGTTGGTAAACCCGTCTTGTTTTGGGCGTTCATACCCCCTGGTCGTATAAATAGTTTCCCTGTCCTATTTTGGGAATTAATCTCTGACCTGTTGGAAAATTGCTAATGATATTCATCTGTTTGTGGATTTTACCTGAAAAGACAAAATTAGCTTTATGCAATGTCATGATGTATGAATTGCATAATGATGTTCTCAAAGTGAATGATAATGCTATATGTGTTTCGTATGCATATGCTATAAATAATGCATGGATGTAAGATGTCGCCGACAGCAACGATAGCTTTGTATAACATCTTTGGTTGAGGAAAATAAATCTCTGAGCATTATTGGGGATGAGGAATATGAATGTTCAATCTTGTTGAGAATGTATTTGCTTGGGATTCCTATTTTCTATTTGAGGATATTCCGCCGGGGATGCTCGACTTCCGCTTGGGGAATAGAAGAACTCTAGGAAAATTGTTCGTTCATCATTCTCTTGGAGGATTTAATTCTTATCTACCATGACTGGGGGTAAAAGAGATGGATAACCTTCTATGGTGCTGTCAGACCAAGTTTTAGATATGGATGTCAACTCTTCTGGAGATTTGCGATAATCGGAGAAACAACCTCTGCTTGGGAAATAAACCTTATTAGGGAAATAGACACCGTTGGGGAAATAAACTCTGCTGGGGAAATAAACCCTGCTGGGGAAATAAACCCTGCTAGAGAAGAGAATTTTTTCGGGGATTTCACAGTGTTGGAGAAATAAATTCTACTGGAGAATCAAATTTCTTAAATTGTGTTGAGGACATAATTTCTGATGGGGATTGGAATTTCATAGGATATGCGGAGGAAGTTTCCATTATATGCTAGGTAAATGATCAAACTTCTTTATCCGCTAGGGGACCTATTGGGAGATATGGTCATGTGAACTGCTGGAAGATGCCTTAATTTCTATCTAAAGGCATATTAGACTTGCTGGGCAATATATCTCTATCGAGGATGAGCTTGTAAAGGTAGCTCTGCAGATATTTCTCAGTGGGGATTTGTGGACGACTTGAATGTTATCCTAACTAGTAGAGTCTTTAGTAAATGCTAACCCTATTTTTATTCACATATTTATTAATAGTAATCATATTCATATGCATATGTTCACTCAATTTAGTCATTGGATTTTTGTAAACAAAACAGAGAAAGTAAATTTGAATTTTGAATTATATTTGTATTGATAGTTTGCCTATAAATATGCATTTTTGTACAAGGAGATGGAGATCCTAGTAAGAAGAAATCATCGTAAAAATGAAGAAAGTACAAAGAAAAAAAAAGAAAAACAACTATGTGGAAACAATCACATCGAGTTTCAACTCTGTTATTGCCTCTAGTCCTTCGAGCATCTCATCCCTTGTTGTCGAAATAAGTTGACTGGATTGATCTGTACCATTTGAACTTGACTTCGGTAGTTATGCTGGCTGTTAGTAAATAGATGATCAAACGGGACATAGTCAAACGCTTAAATCCCTAACTTTTTCTTGGACCACCCTTTCGGGTTTTCAGTCCACCGGGATACCCTTCTTTACCCAAGCCACCCTTTCAGGTTTTCGACTTGCAGGGTGTATAATTTTTTTTACATATATCCATAATTTTTGCCCGAACCCTTTTGGTTCGCCAGGATGCCCTTATTTTTGCCTAAGCCTGTCAACCTAGCGGGTTACTTTTATGCGTAGTATCTTTTGACTATGTCCGTGTTTACAGGGTGCGGAAAATATTCACCGTCCATGGTGGTAACTTCTTGATCACAAATGTCCCTTCATACGTGGGAGTCCATTTCCCCCTAGGATCACCTTGTGGTAGGATGATGTGCTTTATTACCAAGTCACCAGTCTGATATACCCGATGTTTGACTTTCTTATTGAAGGCTTTGATCATACACTTATGGTACATCTAACAGTGACAAACAGCTGCAATCTTCTTCTCATCAATCAAATTCATCTGGTCTAGTCTAGTCTGAATCCACTCGTCTTCGTCTAAACCCGCGTCTTTCATAATCCTTAGAGAAGGAATATGGAATTTGACAGGTAAGTGAACCTCCATATCATAGACTAGAGAGAATGGGGTTACCCCAGTTGATGTCTGTACTGAATTGCGATAGACATGAAGAGAAAATGCTAGCATCTCATGCCAATCTTTGTACGTCACTTTTATCTTCTGTATAATGTTATTAATGTTCTTATTAGCGGCTTCCACTGTGCCATTCATCTTTGACTGATACAGAGAAGAACTATGATTATGCATAGATTTGGAGAGAACATAGCCTGAAAAGAGAGATCTTGTAGCTTTAGTTGGAATTTTAGTCAAGTGTTCATCACAAATTCTATTTTGTAATTCAAGAATGAAACCCTAACTTCATCTCTTCGATCCTCTTAGCTCAAGAATGATCTCAATAAGTTCTTGGACTTTTTGAAAAGATTGGAACCTACCCTACAACTTTCATGTTTTCCACTTTTGTTAAATCAAGCTTTAACTTGATGAAAATTGGCCAAGAATTTGGGACAAAAACCTAATTAAAAATTGCTGAAAATTCACTAAGTGCTTTAGTTTCATGACCAAGACTTTATGGATTAATAACTTGAGATCCAAGTATTTCTAGGAGAAGTTGTATAAAGCAATGTGTTAGATCTCATGGAGATCTACAACTTTCATGTTGAAAGTTTCTTTTGAATCATCTTGCATCATGGTGAAAAATTGGCTCAAAGTTGTGAAAAAATATGAAGTTTTCAACACTTAGAAAATTTTCTAAGTTTGAAAACTTTGACTTTCAAAAATGAAATCTTGACTCTTTGATTTCTTGATGAACAAGTTTCATATTTTAACATGTTTTGATGAATTTTGATCTTTGACACTTGATTTTGACCAAAAAAGTCAAAGTTTGACTTTTTAGTGTACAATTGACTTTTTCCAGTACAATTGATTTTTTCCAGTATAGTTGATTTTTTAGGTCAACTGCTCAATTGACTGAGCAAAAATGGGATTCAAAGCTTGAAACTTGACACGAGTAATCTTGGGGGTCCATAATGATCCATGAAAATCATATGGGGCATAGAAGTCCAATTATCCTTGTGCAATATCAAACCCTAATTTTGGTCATCAGTGCTTAAGGAGGTGTCTTGAGCAGATCAACCCTAGTGTAGTATTGAGCCAAAGGAGATCTTGTGAGAAAATACTTGACAAATGAGAGGACAAATTTTGGGGTACAACAGCTACCCCTGTTCAATCTTCTTAAGCCTGAAGAGTTAGATTGGCGAGTTTGCCATTCGTGACTCGAAGGTGGAAGATGATTGGACATTAGAGTGCCCAAAAATTTGCACTCGATAATGTGATGGTTGATGGTATAGGAAATGGGATTAAAAGATGCCATTTGGAGAGGATATGAAAAGTTGTTAGGGATGGGCTTGTAGATGCCATCCAAAATGATTGCTGGGAGGAATAAAAGAAGTGTCAGAATAAATCTCTGGTTGATTTATGCTGGATTAGTGGATGTGTTGGATTGAGTATCAAAATAATATCCATAAATGGATTGTATCTAACTCGTATCTGAGAGCCAAATCTGAACGAGTATCATGATGGCATCCGTGTCTAGAGCGTATCTGAACTGTATCTGAAAGTTGAATTTGAATGAGTATCAGAATGGCATCCGTATCTGGAGCGTATCTGAACTGTATCTAAAAGCTGAATCTGAATGAGTATCAGGATGGCATCCATGTATGGAGCGTATTTGAACTGTATCTGAAAGCCAAATCTGAATGAGTATCAGGATGGCATCCGTGTTCAGAGCGTATCTGAAAGCTGAAATGAATGAGTATCAGGATGGAATCTGTATCTAGAGCGTATCTGAACTGTATCTGAAAGCTGAATTTGAATAAGTATTAGGATGGCATCCATGTCTGGAGCGTATCTGAACTGCATCAAGAAGATGAATCTGAATGAGTATCAGGATGGCATCCGTATCTATAGCGTATCTGAACTGTATCTGAAAGCTTAATTTGAATGAGTATCAGGATGGCATCTGCGTCTGGAGCGTATCTGAACTGTATCTGAAAGCTGAATCTGAATGAGTATCAGGATGGCATCCGTATCTGGAGCGTATCTGAACTGTACCTAAAAGCTGAATCTGAATGAGTATCAAGATGGCATCCGTATCTGGAGCGTATCTGAACTATATCTGAAAGCTGAATCTGAATGAGTATCAGGATGGAATTCATGTCTGGAGCGTATCTGAACTGTATCTAAAAGTTGAATCTGAATGAGTATCAGGATCGCATTCGTGTCTGGAGCGTATCTGAACTATATCTGAAAACTGAATCTAAATGAGTATCAAGATGGCATCCGTGTTTGGAGCTTATCTGAACTGTATCTGAAAGCTGAATTTGAATGAGTATCAGGATGGCATCTGTGTCTGGAGCGTATCTGAATTGTATCTGAAAGCTGAATCTGAATGAGTATCAGGATGACATCCGTGTCTAGAGCGTATTTGAACCGTATCTGAAATCTGAATCTGAATAAGTATCAGTATGGCATCCGTGTCTGGAGCGTATCTGAACTGTATCTGAAAGAGACTCTGAATGAGCGTCAGAATGGCATCTGTGTCTGGAGCGTATCTGAACTATATCTGAAAACTTTGAACATTGTTAATGGTAGCTATTAACCTTATCCTGAAAGGGTAAAATGTTAGCTAAAATGCAAAGTCATGTTGTATGAAATGCAAGGTATGATGCATTTGTGCTATTAATGTTTATGATATATGGATGTGATGTATGCATATGTGAGCTAATCTGCTGCACTGCTGTTGGATTGGGAAAATAAATCTTTGACTGCTGCTGAGGATATGTAAGTCTTTATGTTTGTGAAGTCGAAGTGTTGATGAATTTCCGCTTAGAGAAATAAACCCTGTTGTAAGGGAAATGCCGTGTACTGCTTAAAAAATCCTGCTTGAGGAATCTGGAGAAATTGAACGACTTCTACTGGGGATTGATAACTTGGAAGTTTTAATCTGTTGGGGATTAAACTGCACATTGCGGGGGATTTATAGAAATATCTTCGAGAGATTTCCCAACCTCTTAAAGTCATCAGTGTCTGTCTTTCTATTTTGTTTATTTGTAATCAGTAATTATATTCAAATGCATATGCTCAAAAATAAATCATTGGACGTTTTTGTAAACAAAACAATAGAGTAAAGAAAAACAGATAATTTTGCACTTTCAAAGGGATATCTTTGTATTGACTTTGAGTAAGTATTTTTGTACAATGAGGCAAAAATTCTAGTAAGAGAATGCTGTCGTAAAAAAATGAAAATTTTGATACAAAGAAAAGATAGCTATGTGCAATAATTCCATGGAGTTCCCATTCGGCCATAGCCTTCGTGCCTCTGAGCATCTTGTCTATTTGTTTCCTTGACCGAAGATGATTGAATTGATCAGAACCTCTGATTTTGTCAGTGGAAGCCAAAGGTTGTCCGTAAGGTGATCCAACGGGACATAGTCATACGCTTTTATTCTCTAACTTTTGCCTGGACCGCCTTTTCGGGTTTTCAGTCTACCGGGAAACCCTTTTTTTCCCAAGTCGCCCTTTCTGGTTTTCAACTTGTCGGGTGTACAGATTTTGTTATTTTATCCCTAATTTTTGCCCGAACTTTTTTGGTTTGCCGTGATGCCCTTGTTTTGCCTAGGTGTGTTAACCTAACATGTCTCTTATGCGTAGTATCTTTTGACTATGTCTGCATTCGCAGGGTGCGGCAGGTCGTCGCCATCCATGGTGGTCAAGATCATTGCTCCACTAGATGATTACAAATGGTCCTTTGTATGTAGGAGTCCATTTGACCCTAGGATCACCTTACGGTAGTATGATACGTTTGATCACCAGATCTCCAACTTGATACACTTGGCGTATGACCTTTTTGTTGAAAGCCTTGATCATCCGTTTTTGATACATTTGACCATGGAAAACAACAGTAATCCTTTTCTCATCAATCAAGTTTAGTTGATCAAGTCGAGTTTGGATCCAATCTTCTTCATTCAGCCCTGCATCCTTCATAATTCTTAGAGATGGGATCTGGACCTCAATAAGAAAGACAACTTCCATGCCGTATACCAGAGAGTAGGGTGTTTCCCAAGTTGATGTGCATGTTGTGGTACGATACCCGTGGAGAGCGAATGGTAGCATCTCATGCCAGTCTTTGTATGTGACTGTCATTTTCTGTATGATATTTTTAATGTTCTTATTCGCGGCTTCGACAACACCATTCATCTTTGGCCGGTAAGAGGAAGAATTATGATGCTGGATCTTGAATTGCTCCCACAAGGCGGTGGTCATAGTATTGTTCAAGTTTGTACCATTTTCTATAATGATCCTCTCCGAGATACCGTATCGGCAGATAAGATTCTGCTTGATGAACTGGGCGACAACATTCTTGGTGACAGAAGCGAAAGAAGCCACCTCCACCCACTTTGTGAAATAGTCAATGGCCACTAGGATGAAGCGGTGTCCATTGGAGGCTGTTGGCTTGATTTCCCTAATCATATCAATCCCTCACATAGCAAAGGGCCAAGGAACCATCAAGACATTCAGAGGAACAGAGGGTACGTGCACCTTGTCAGCATAAATTTGAAACTTGTGGCAGGTTCGAGAGTGTTGATAGCAATCTTCTTCCATGGTAGACCAGTAATAAACTGCCCGTTGGATCTTCTTTTCCATCGTATGCCCACTGGAATGGGTGCCAAAAGTGCCTTCATGTAGATCATCCATGATCTTTTCTGCCTCAACCTTGTTAATGCAACGAAGTAATATAGAGTCGTGGTTGCATTATTAGAGAATACCATTACTGATGAAGAACTTAGCAGAGAATCTCCTTAAGAACTTCTTATCATTGACTGAAGCTCCTTCCGGATACTCTTGAGCCTCGAGATACCTCTTGACTTCGTAGAACCAAGGCCGGTCCACTACTTCTTCAGTATTAATCTCGTGACAGTGAGATGGTTCATCCATTCGTTCAATGGTGATCTGGGGAGCCTCGTTATCCCATTTGAGTTTAAACATGGATGGCATTGTGGCTAGCACATCCGCTAGCTGATTTCCTTCTCGCGGGAAGTGCTTGAAGGTAATCTTCTCAAAATGTGGGAGCAATGTCAAAACATGTTCTTTGTAAGGGGTAAGGTTAGGGTGTTTGGTGTCCCATTCCCCTTTGATCCGGATGATGACCAAAGCTGAATCTCCAAATACATTCAAGGATTTGATCCCCAAGTCTATGGCGGCTTTGAGACCAAAGATGCATGCTTTGTATTCCGCCATGTTATTTGAACAATTCAAGCAAAGTCTTGCAGTAAATGGATTATGACACCCTTCAGGAGATATGAGTACATCACCAATACAATTTCTGAGTGCGTTAGATGCCCCATAAAAACCAGGGTCCATCTGGATCCTTGTTCAGGTTCGTCATATGGCCTGAATTCTTCACAGTTGTTTACCATCATGATGTCTTCATTTTAGAATTCGAACTTCATGGACTGGTAGTCTTCTACAACTTGGTGAGCAAGGTGATCAGCTAGTACACTTCCCTTTATTGCTTTCTGGGTAGTGTACTGTATGTCATATTCTGTCAGGATCATCTGCCATCTCGCTATTCTCCCAGAGAGTGCAGGCTTCTCAAAGATGTATTTTATTGGATTTATTTTAGATATTAACAAGGTGGTATGAGTCAACATATATTGTCTTAGCCGGCGAGCAGCCCATGCCAGAGCACACCAAGTTTTCTCGAGCAGTGAATATCTTGTTTCACAGTCGGTAAACTTTTTGCTCAGGTAATAAATAGCATGCTCTTTTCGGCCAGACTTATCATGCTACCCCAACACACACCCCATTGAATTTTCCAAAACAGTCAGATACATGATCAATGGTCTTCCCTCGACTGGTGGCATTAAAACAGGAGGCTCTTGTAAGTACTCTTTGATCTTGTCAAAAGCAATTTGGCACTCATCATTCCATTTGACTACTTGATCTTTCTCCAGTAACTTGAATATTGGTTCACAAGTAGCTGTCAGGTGAGAAATGAATCTGGCAATGTAATTTAAACTTCCCAATAAGCCTCTGACTTCTTGGTCAAAATCAAGTGTCAAAGATCACAATTCATCAAAACATGTTAAAATATGAAGCTTGTTCATCAAGAAATTAAAAAGTCAAGATTTCATTTTTAAAAGTCAAAGTTTTCAAACTTAGAAAATTTTCTAAGTGTTGAAAACTTCATATTTTTTCACAACTTTGAGCCAATTTTTCACCATGATGTAAGATGATTCAAGGAAAACTTCCAACATGAAAGTTGTAGATCTCAATGAGATTTAAAACTTTGTAGGGTAGGACTTTTTCTAGAAATAGTTGGATTTTGAGTTATAAATTCATGAAGTCGTGGCATTTTTGAATAAACACTTAGAGAAATTTTCAGCAGTCTTGGTCAGGATTTTATCCTAACTTCTTGGCATTTTTTCACATAGTTATAAGATGATTTTGTCAAAATGGCCAACATGGAAGTGATATAGGGTGTTTCAAGCTTTCCAAAACATCCAAGAGCATGAATTTATCATATTTGAGCTAGGAGATAGAAGGATCTGAAGTTGGACATTCATTCTTGATTTACAAGGCAAATTTGTGATGAATAAGGAACAAAAATCTTAGCCATGCTGCATAATCTTCACTTTGCAGGCCTCTTAACTTGAAAATATATCCATAATCAGATGTTTACACAATTGATTGAACCATTATCCAAGTGGTTCAAGTATTGTCCATTGCATCTTTCCATTTTTGGCACAAAGGCACCATTGCCATTCTTGCAAAGTTCACTTTAATCATAAAGTCAATTTCTTGAGCCTTTAACTTGTTGTTATAATCACACTCAACTTCTACAATTCAGAAAAAACATGTTTAAAGTGATCAAACACTTTAGATAGCTTGGCACAAGCATTGGAAACATGTTCTTCATGCTTGCTTCAAACACAAGCAAGATAATCATAACATGTGATTCAAAATCTGAGTTGTTTGAATTCTCAAACCTTCTCTATAAATAGAAAGGCCAATTGTAAGAAAAAAGGTCAGAAAAAAATAAGGGGAAACTAACACTCAAAATCATTCTTGCTGTGAAAAACAAGAATTGCCCACAAAACCTCCATTCTTGAGTTTTAAAGTCCAAACCTTTGAACCTCTCATACCTTACAAATTCTGTCCAACCATCTAAACACTCCACATACATCATATATAAGTTGTTCAAACACAAGAAAAAACTTCTTTAACATCACTATTATCACTTCCCAAGCTCAACAATAACCCATACAACATCTCAAACTCAAAGCACAAATTTCAGTTTCAAGGTAAGTTTTCTTGATTTTAAACTCTTTATACAAGCACCATTAATGGTTCATTCGTGAAGACAAAAATGTAGTAACCATTGTCCTTAAATCTAAGCTTTTGTTTATATTCCATTCTTTTCATTATGTGTTGAGAACTAACCCATGTATGCAGCAAAACAATGTTGAAGTAGAAAAAAATGACAATATGAGTCGACACGTAGCCTTATGAGTCGATACATACTGCTTTACAAGACCAAAACAGAAGGAAAAAACAATGTATGAGTCGACACAAAGCACATATGAGTCGACACATGCAGTGTATGAGTTGACAAATACCATTATGTATCGACTCATACTGAGTTGATTTGGAAATACAGGGGCAAGGAAAGTTATGTGTCGATGCATGTGAGCTTGTGTCGACACATAATAGTTCAAAATGCATTTTTCCTTCTTTTTACACTGTTTTTACATTTCCTTCATGGTTATTCGATATGGTTGTAATATTTAAGTTCATACTTCACCCCCATTTTTAAATTGTACCCTCATCCCCTAAATGATGTAATAGCGTAGGACTTTACATTTCCGCAATTTAACATTTTCAAATACAATGCTAGTAATTAGGGTTTTGTATGGTAAGACTAAAACCAATCAATAGAAAACCCTAATCAAAGCCAAAAAGAATACATGTAAATTAATACACTTGCACCCAAGCACCCCTAGGGTAAACTCCACTTGGTTGTCTTATACAAAATGGCCATATTACGCATGTAAGGTATCTTAGCAAAAACAAGCAAATACAAGATCATAGTCCCTCGATGACGCTATCTAAGTTGCCTTACAAATGATCTTAGTCCCTCAAAAAAGAATGCTAAGATACCTTACAACATTTCTAATCATGGCTATACGATGAACCACGCCCGTCCTGCTTACATCAAAAGATAGGGTTGCTTACCAAATCAATGGTAAGACAACAATGTCAAAGGAAAAGAAAATGAACAAGAAAGACATTTGAGTAGGTAGATTGCTCCTAAATACTTGCTCCATCTCAAAACAAACCTCCTTGCTATTTTCAAAACAAACACCTACACTTTTCAAAATATCTTACAAACTTGGAAACATTTCAAAAGATCAACATCTTTGAATACATTCTTACGAACGAGAATCATTACAAAGATGCCTAAACAATGGCCTCTTTACAAAATACTTTCAAAAAACCACACAAAGCACAATTTCAAACAAAAGCATATGATCTAGCAAGTAACTAAGAGCCCATGGAAAACCATGGATGAAAAGGGTGCTAATACCTTCCCTTTTCATAATCTACCCCCCGAACTCAATAAAAAATCTCAAAGGTCTTTCATGTGCTTTTTCACCTTTCCTTTTGGATAAAAGAAAAGTCGGTGGTGACTCTTGCTAACCGTAACATTTGCGATCAAACGCAAAAAACCCAAGTCAGTTCTCCCACCATATCACAATCTTAATATACTTGAATGAGTTCAAGTGACTCACCATATACTCTTCCTCACCACAAACTGTAACAACATTTCCTTTCACGGGATATTTCAGTTTTTGATGTAAAGTGGAGGTAACAACACCTGCCCCATGAATCCAAGGGCATCCAAGCAAGCATGAATAAGCCAGACAAATTTCTATTACATAGAAGGTAGAGTCAAAGACCTGCTAACCTACTTTGATCGGGAGATCCACCTCTCTGTGCACCATCCTCTTTGAACCCTCAAAGGCTCGGACCACAATATCGTTGGGTTTCAACATAACCCCTTCACAATCAAGCCTGTTTAGAGCACCCTTCGGTAGAACATTAAATGAGGAACTTGTGGCCACTAACACATGAGCTAAAGTAGTGCCCCTGCACTCAATAGAGACATACAAGGCCTTGTTATAGTTTCTTCCTTCGGGAGTCAGGTCAGCATCAGAAAAACCTAGCCCATTATAAGTCGTCAGGCTAGCAACATAATTTTCAAATTGATCAACATAAATTTCTTGTGGTACATACACATATTTAAAGAACTTCAATAAAGCATATGCATGGGCTTCATAGCTCAACAAAAGGGATAACATGGATATTTTGGAGGGAGTCTGTCCCAACTGTTCAACAATCTTGTAATCACTTTTTCAGATGATTTTTAATACCTTCTCCAACTCTTTCCCGGAGGTATCTTTAGTGGTAACTTCTTTAGGTTCCTACGTCTAGGAAGGCTCCATCATTTGTTCATTGCCCCGAGTCTCAGTAGTTGACTTGGTAGCAGTAACACGAACAGGTGTGACTGCATTCTTCAGAGAGATTTCGGGAGAGAAAACCCTTCCACTTCTAGTAACTTTACTGGTCCTAGCAATATTGTCAATGTTGGAATCAATGGCTTCAACACCTTTACTATCAGTAGTCAACGATTCTTGCTTGAAACTGTGGTAGTAGATGTTGGCCCAATAATTCCAAGGGATAGCTTTGTCTGAGGAATATGGGATAGGTTTGGGTGCGGTGATTATCAGAGGAGCGACTCTAGGTTCAGCCTTAATCTTCACAAGGAATTTGGAAGTGATCCTGGTAGGAGTTCCAAAAATTATAGATACCTCTTCAAGCTCCAAGTCTTGAAACAAATTCTTAATAGAAGGAATCTTCTCAACTATAATGATATGGTTATCCATCAAACGCTTAACACCTTCTTTCAGCAACTTGCAACCATTGGGTTGGGTTGCGCAGCAAAAGCACCTTTCAATGCAACCCATAAATAAATCGGCCTACAATAGATTCTTCTTGATAATCGGGAGGGGAGTAGTTAATTCACTTAAAGCAGAAACATATGAAACATCATCAATAGAACTTATGCCTTTGCCGTGCTTAGGCATAAGTGGAGTAATCACATTGGGGTCTCTGGAGGAACAAACTCAATCTCTTTACTGTCAATCATATCTTGAATTTTATTCTTTAACACCCAACAACAATTTTTGTCATGTCCAGGACTGTTGGAATGATAAGCATATTTCACATTAGGATTGTATCGGGGAAAGGAGGTGTTGGGATTCTGAGGAGGCTCTCTTAATTTTATCAGCTCTGCTTTCAATAGATATTGCAATGCTTGATAAAATGGAATGTTAATCTTGGTAAACTGTCTCCTGGGTGCATACAGCCTACACTGATTTCCTTGTTGATGATGTTGTATCGGTGCAAGATTAGAAATTATCACAGCCCCTACAGATTGGTTGCAGTCACCTCTAGCACGACCCTTCTGGCCATAAATAACATTGGCTTCTTTTTTACCATTGAACGTCTTCTTCACAATACTTGAAGATGTAACCACCTGAATTTATCCACTCCTGATTCTACCTTTAACATGTTCTCCTGTTAATATCAACTCGGTGAATCCGGATGAAGAGCTTCTGATTAGATGGTTGAAGAAAGGACCTATCATAGTTCCCATAAACATGTCAACCAGCTCCCTATCAGACAGAGGAGGTTGAACTCTCCCTGCTAGATCTCTCCACTTCTAGGCATACTCTTTGAAGCATTCATTCGAACACGTAGTCATACTTTGTAATTTCACCTGAGTTGGTGCAAGGTCAGCATTGTATTGGTATTTGTGATGCGGTGGGAGAACTGACTTGAGTTTTGCGTTCGTATTTGCACTTGTTCGGTTTAGCAAGAGTCGCCACCGACTTTTTATTTTATCCTAAAGGAAAGGTTAAAAAGCACAGGAAAAACCTTTTTGAGATGTTTCGTGGGTTCGGGGGGTAGATTATGAAAAGGGAAGGTATTAGCACCCTTTTCATCCATGGTTATCCATGGGCTCTTAGTTACTTGGTTTTAGATCACTTGCCTTGATTTTTGATTGCTTGAAAAATGGTGTGTGTGTGTGTGTGTTTGAAAATGTTTTGAAATAGACGCCTTTGTTTCGGCAACCATTTTAATGACTCGTGTTTGAGTATATACAACGGTGTGTATCTTTTCGAAAAGATGTTTCAAAATGTTTTTTGGAAGTTTGTTTTGAAAGTGTTTGTGAAGTGTGGTTTTTTTGAAAAGGAGGCAAGTGTTTTTTCAAGTTGATCTCAAGTAACTAAGAGATTTGTCTACCCCTATTGTACTCAAAGGTTTTCTCTATGTTTTCAACCCCTTTTAACAATTTTGTTCCACCATTGAATTTGGTGGACAATCTTGCGTTTAGGATGTGATCGGGACAGGCGCGGGTCATCGTGTGGACCATGAATGCAATGGTGCCAAGTGTCTTTGGCAATTTTGCTTGAAGGGACTATGATCATTTTGATAGGCAACTTTCGAAAGCGTCATCGAGGGACTTATGATCATTTGAATTGTTTTTGCCAAAGAAACTCGACGTGCAAGCATGGCCCATTTTGGAAGGAAACATGTGGGATTACCCTAGAGGGTGCAAGTGTGATTGTGTATTGATTTCATGTATTTGTTTTTGTATTAGGTTATCTAGCATTTGATTTTATGTACATACAAACCCTAGGTCTAACCATGGTATAATTCGAAAGTGATAAATTGCGGGAATTTAAAGTCCTAAACTATTACAAATAGTATCTGGGAGTGGGGGTACGAATTTACAAATGGGGATGAGATTTAAATAATTACAACCAAATCGAATTGCGATTTCAAATGTAAACAATGTAATGTATAGCAATGTATAAGAATAGCAATTGTATATGTGTAAAGCAAAGTAAATGTATTCGCAAGTTGTAAGTGTATGTATTGTAAATGTGTGTCAACGTATTATTATCTATGTTTGATTTAAATGTATTTTGGTATCTTGTTTAATATGTACAAAATAAGAAAATTTAATTGAAAGAAAGGAAAATGTTTTAAATTCTATTCCTTTAGGTATTAAAAATAATGCATTTTAATTAATTATGTACAAACTTAATATTTCAAGAAAAGAAAAGAAAGTCTTAAATCCTATTTCTTATATATTAGTATTTCTTAGTATTAATGTACAAAGATAATATTTTAAGAAAAGAAAAGTATTTATCTTAAAGAAAATTAACATTTCATGTATAAAAATTTTAATTAAAGAAAGTGTAAGTTTAATTGTTTTTTATGCGCAAAAGGAAATTTTGTAAAAAAAAAAGGATTTATTTTATCTATATGATTTAATTATGCTAAAAAAGATAAAATAACTTTGTTAATTAGAAAAAGGTAAAAAAATAAAGATAGAAATTATCTTGGAAATAAAAAGAAAAGCAAAGGGGTTAGATGGGCTTAATCAGAATTAGAAGCCAAAGGGGGGTGCCAATTGGGACGCACTTGGGCTTTAGGCGCTGAAACGGGCAAGGCCCAGGTGGGTTTGAGGCAAATGTTTTCTAGGGTTTGACATGTTTGTTCATTTGGAATCAGCTTGAGGTTTTGTTACAGAAGCGGTGCCGTTTGTTCATCCTCGTTCCTTTTCGTTCGCTTCCTTCATCTCTCAAGTCCAGGGCCATTGATTCCTGAACGAAAACCTCCCACGCCTAGCCACCACGCCATCATCCGTCTCTCTTCCATGGGTCATTCAGCGATGTGACTTGAAGGTAATGTTTTCTGAGTCATTCGCGTTAGGGTTTCTGTTTTTTTATGTTTTACACGTTTCGCTTTTGCTTATTGATTCTGATTTTAGCTTTGTTGTGGTTGTGGAAAGGGAAGAAAAGAAGAAAAATGCTACCTTTTGGGAGACGGAGGAGGAAGAGATTTGGAGGCGTTCGGAGGCTTGACGGCGGGGAAGGAAACGCGTGATGCTGGACTTTGGCTGGAAGAACCGGTACTTCGCTTTGCCTTTAGGTTTGATGATGATAACGAACTGAAAACCTAGTATTACTTTTTCTTCTTCTCTGTTTACCTCGTATGCTTGCTTCTGTGCTTTTGAGTGCTTTTCTTCTTCTTCTCTTGTTAGCTTTCTGTATGCTTGTGGCACTTCTGGGTATACTTTGTATGCTTGAGTATTGTTGTGTCTGCTATTGAATGTGCTGCACTGATCTGTCGCCTTGAGATGCTTGCCCCGTGATGAGAATGCTCTGAGGGCCTCCTTATGTTGCCTGAGTATGCTTGTTGGTTTTGTGACTTTGAAAGGTTGAACTGTCTGGCCTTTTTACCAGTTAGGCTCTGGGGCTTCTTGCTTTTTAATACAGGTAAGGCTTGATGCTGTTTAGGTCTTTGGCTCCTGGTTGAGGGCTTTGCAGGTTATGGTCTTTTTGTGTTTTATGTTCTGGTTTGAGGTTTGAAAGGCTTAATGCAGGTTATACTGGTTTAGGCTTATCAGGTTTTGACAGGGGTTGACAGGTTTTTGATGGTTAAGGGCTTGATGTTTTGCTTCAGCAGGTTTTTGATGGTTTAAGGCTTATGCTTCAGCTTGGCATGGCTGTTGGTGAACTTGCAGGTTTTAGCTTTTAGGCCACAGGGTTTTTGAATCAAGGCTTCGTGTTTTTTTTCCAACTGGTTTGGAGGCTTATGCTGCAGGTTGTCTGAAGCTTGCAAGGTTTTTAGGTTTTAGCTTCAGGCTTTGGTGTTGCTTGCTTGATATGTTTCTGAGTTCTGTTTGGTTTGTCAATTCTGCCTCCTCTTACTGTTTCATTGCAGTTTGTTTTATATATTTATGCCTAAAGCCAAAAGCCAGTAAGCCTAACTTCTTTTCTCTCTTCCTTCTCTCTCTAGTACAAATTAAAACATTAAATAATGTTATGTGTACTTTTTTCTGAAAAGGCAGCTGCTGGGAAATGATGATTTTGACTATGCTTGCACCATTAGTTTTAACCTGCATACTTTATCTTTTCTTCCAGATTTTGTGCTGCATCTTTGTAATACTTTGATATCTTTGACAACTTTTTTGGCAGCTTGTGGAAAGTTTGAATTTGGAACTTAGTTGGACTTTGTGGTTCAATTTGGATTTGGACTTTGTATTTGCACATGCTGTTTGTCTTGAACTATGCAACTCTTTGAATTTGTGCATTTTTCAACATTGTGCATTCATGTTTAGCAAGCAATATTCATCCCTCTTTGTGAACCGAGAGAAATCCCGTGATTTGCAGAGAGGGCTACCTGATTCCAGCCAGTTGCCTTTAATGATGAATTCTTTTTTATCTGTCTGTCTCTTTAATTTATCTGCTTCAATTGACTTTTCTTCTTTTCTTATTTTTTTGCAGATAAAATCAAATGAAGCAGAGGGAGCATTGGATAGAAGAATGAAGATTAGGAAACTCAGAAAAATTAGGATAGTTTTTTTATTTAAATTTAAATTACTGTAATATTATTATTGTAAACATTTTGTAAACAAAAACAATTATACAAATAATTTAAAGATAAATAAAAAGTCCTTTTATTTGTCATTCATTTTTAATTCTTCTTCAGATATTTATCTAATTGTTTATAATTCTTAAATTAAAATAAAATGGAAATAAATTCCAATTATCTTAACTTAAAAATAAATAGTCAATTGATAAACACTGGTCTTATAATCAATAACAACCCCGACGCTCCAATTATCCAAAGTAAATCACAGTTTCAAACCAGACGACAGTTAATTAAACAAAATGTCCATCTGCCTCTTTACACTGATTAAATCCAAACAAATTCAAATTAATAACCAGCAGCCTCAGTTCTTATTTCAGAGTAATTTGAAAAGCATTGATAGAACTAACTCTTCTTGAGAGATATGTGCATAAAACCCCGATTCTGATCAAATGCCAAAGAAATGTTTGCCTGATCAAAGTTGAGCCAAAATCAACCAAAACCCTAAGCAAACTGTTTGAATTGTTCCAGAGCCATGAAAATCAATAAAACCCTAATTTTATCTGACTGACGAGAAAAGTCTGTCTGACCGATTCTTGAGCCAGTTTGAAAAATCAGGAAAAGCCTGAAGCTGTGATTTCTTGTGGAAAAATACGAGGGCAAATTTTGGGGTACAACAGTATTGTTTATAAAAAGCACCAACTAAGTCTTCCCAAGTACGGATATTGGTCCCTTCAAGTTGATAGAACTATTCTAATTGAGTTCCAGATAGGCTTGAAATCCTTCAACAAAGATCCCTAAGATCCTTGAAATGGTTATTAAATGTCATGTTGGATGTTATAATGTCATGATGTTATGTTTATGTTTAAACAGACACAAACAAATCATACAAGAGCCTTAGGTTTAAAGGCTTGTATGAGGTCCAAAGGTAAGTACCCTTCTCTATTGAAGTTAAGTTGGCTCAACCTGTCCTAAAAATAGTAATTGGGCTCTAGGAGTCTCATATCATTGATCTTTCTCGAAGGTTTTATTTCAGTACATCAACTGATTTGCCACCAAAACATCCCACGAGTCGAATCTCAATGAGTGTAGCATCGAGTATCAACAAACCTTGGACTACACCAAATTCGGCCATCTCATTACCTTCTAATGGCCAAGATGGGTCAATTAAGATTCTAAAAGTCAGTTAGTGCTTATGACACCACGTGGCAGTCTAATGTTATCCTCGACTGACTCAAGGAACATCGGTACAAACCAAAGTGTCACACTAACGTAGCCATCACTTCAATAATATCAGTCTACACCATACAATTTCCATGATCTATTGCTACTTACCTAAGGCATCCCTAGGTTCGGGTGTAGGATCTTTGCAAGAAATTGAACCCAAGTAACCCTCAAATTTAAAGCAAACAAAGTAGACAAGTAAAATCAAGTAAAAGTAATCTAAGACTCTAAGGTAACCCCTCTTTTTTAAGTAGTCCCCAACAGAGTCGCCAGTTCTGTAATACGGTGGAAGAACTGACTTATTTTGCATTTTATCGCAAATGTTGTGGATAGAAAGAGTCTCCACCGACTTTTCCTTTATCCAATATGGAAAGGGTGAAAAGAATAGGAAAGAACTTTAAAGATTTTGAATTCGGGGGGTAGGTTATGAAAAGGGAAGGTGTTAGCACCATTTTCATCCAAATTTATCTACGGGATCTTAATCGCTTAGCTCATTTTGAAAAATCTTGATTTTTTGTGTGTTTCGAAAATATTTTAAAATGCCACAGTAAGGCAAACTTTGTAATGATTCTTGTATCAGTCCTCAAGAATGCGTACAAAGCATTTTTGAAAATATTTTTTGAAAGTGATGTGAAAAATGTTTGTGAGAAATGTTTTATTTTGAAGAGTTTGTGAGCAAGCAATTAATACTATTCTACCCACTCAAGGTCGTTGTTGAATTTTTACATTCTCCTTTAGAGACAATGTTATCCTTACCATTAGTTGGTAGGTAGCCCTATCCATGGGATGTGAAGGGACATCGAGGGTCGTCGTACGGTCATTGAAGGCAACTCGTAAGGACGCTTTAATAATTTCGTAAGGGACTAGATTATTTATCGAAAAGCAATGTAGAAGGGTCATCGAGGAACTATGATCTTTGATTCGAGAGACTTTGCTAAAGCGTCCCTACTTTCGAGGGACATGATCGTTTTATTCCGAAGGCAACAAATAGGTTACCCTAGAGGTGTAAGTGTGCAAGTGTGTTGTATTCATTTATTTAACTTTCAAGTTTAGGGTTTTCTATCATTCGTTTATATCTTTCCATACAAACCCTAGTTACTAAGTAGTAATAGCAAGTATAAAAACGGTATAGTGCGGAAAGTAAAGTTCCTACAGTACTACATGGCCTTGGGGAAATTACATAATAGAGGAAATGCGGAAAATAAAAACCCTAAACTATTAGATCCTGAAACAGTTACATGATAATAAAAATGCGGGAAGATAAAAGCTACGCTATCACATTCTCGATAACATGCTATACAATTTATCTATAAAAAAAACAAGATTAAAATAGGAAAGAAATGTTTTTTTGGTAATTTTTCATGAAAAAAATAGTTTAAACGTTAAAAATAATTAGAAAGAAAATATAATTTCTAATTTATTTTAATTAAAATAACTTAAAGTCTAATTAATTTTAATTAAAAAAGGTTAGTTGGTTAAATTAAAAAAAGGTTAATTAAAAAAAAATAAAACCAAATTAATTTTTGTATTTTAATTAAGTAATAAAAAATATAAATAAAGGAGAAAAAATATATATAAAAAAAGAATTTGGCCTGAATTAGCAAAAGAGGGGGTGCTGAATAGCAAAGAGATCTAGGCCCAACTTAGACTCCAACGCTGGATCCAGTGTAGTGGCTGAAAGGAGCATGTCATGGGCTTGCATATTCTTGGGCATTGGATTAGATCTGGGAAGATCCGATGTTGAGAAGTGGCAGGGTGCATGGTAGGGTTGTGATGAGGATGATGAAACCACCGGCTGAAAACACAGAGCCGCCACCGAACTTTATTTATCCTGAAGGAAGGGGAAATATCGATAAAACCACAAGGGAATGGATAAGATGGTCTTGCGACCGAGAGAAAGGGTAAGGGAGTCGGTTATGCGAGGGGAAGGTATTAGCACCCCTCACATCCGTTGTACTCAACGGGATCCATTTTGTTTGTTTGTCTTAAAGGGTGTATTTATCTACAACTAGGTTTGCTAAAAGGGAAATGGATGGTTTTTGATTATTGCGTTCGTGAGGGTTTCACGACCCTTTGCCTACGTATCCAATGAAGGAATCAGAACACCGTAGTTCCTCTAGAAAAAGGTTGGTTTGTTTGTGTTTTTTAGTGGGCGACGTTAACGCACGTATTCTAGCAATAGGCACGGCCGATATCGCGGTAGAATGGAGATAACATGCCCTTGGGGGAGTTTTGATTTATTGAGTGTTTTGCGGGTTTTAAAATAAACTCAAGTAATGATTAAGTGTTTTGGATTTTTTTTGATTTGTGGATGAGAAGTTTTAATTACAAAAGGAGAGGGTTAAGAGGGAGACTAGAGACCTAGTTGTTTGTTATGTACAAGTGGTGAGTATTTGAAAGAGAAATTTCTAACCTAATTAGTTATCATTGTAGGTTTATCTTAAAGTCTAATCCAACAATAAAACAATCAAAATAAATTTTAATCGTCTAATGGAGTTCCTAAGGGAAGGCGTTATCAAGAATTAACCAAGCAGTTAAATAAAACAAAAAAATAACAGAAATATAACGCTAACTTTTTGTGTGTTTTTTATTGAGTAAATAAATGTGACTAAACCAAAGTAATTAAAATGATTGATTAAGGTAAAACAAATATTAAATTAAATTCATAAAATTACTAAGTTGATCTTAAAACTAACCTAATTAAGAAAATATAAAGCAAATAATAAAATAAACTAAACTAGCAAGAAAAATTAAATTAAACAAGTTTAAAAAGTTGTGCAAGCAAAATATGGGGGGTATGTTGAATTCGGATTGGCTTTAAAAGAATAAAACAAATTGTAGGCCCTAGAACCTCAAAAAATACAACAATAAAATAAAAAGAAAGGGAAAATTAGGCTTAGATGGACCGGGTCGGGTCAGACCCGGGTCCAACCCTCTTTAGAATAATACAGGGTGAAAGAAAAAAAAACCCTAAATCGTATGAGGCTAGCGCTTCTTCTTCTTGTTCTCTCACGATATTCTATTCCTCTCAACCGTGTCAACACCATCTTCTTTCAATTCCCTTTCCCGTCCGAACAACAACAACCATAACCCCTTCACCGATCCAATTTCCTCCGCCATATATATCTTACTCCCTCTTCAATCGACCGCCCTTCTTCTCTCTCGATCCAGACCGAATGAGCCAACAAAGTTCCTCTCTGTCTCACACACACTCTCTCTATCTCTCTCTCAGCTTCGCGGTTTGCTTCTTCATCTTCAGCAACTTGTTCCATCATCTTTAACCAGCATATCTATTGAATACTCTGCTCTCGGTTTATAAAGAAACCCAATGGTTTCGCGGCTTTACGATTCATCTCTCTCGGTTTATAAAGAAACCCAATGGTTTCGCGGCTTTACGATTCATCTCTCTCGGTTTTTTTGTTACGGTACGAATTACAGGTCATGAATTTTTTGGTTTGTACAATAGCAAATTTTCACAGTTCTGATTTTTCATTATTCTCATACAACAACATGCTTAAACAGAGAACAATATTGTAGCAACAATCAAGCGTTTAGCACAAAAAATGGCGAAAGAACATACATATCGAAGCCTCTCTGACGGGTTCTTCAAGCTCAGGTATAGTGACTCTCTACTCTTTCTTCTTCTTCGCTCTGAAAATTGCCTGATTTTATCGATGTTACGAGCTTGTTCGTTAGATGCTGAGCTGATGTGGAAAGCTTCCTCGACAACTCTGCATCAACAACTTCTATGAGTGTATAATGAGGTGAATTCCCGCCTTCTACTCTTCTTCGAATCAAACTTCTAGTGTGTAGGCAGCAAGTTGAATGAAGTAAAATAACAGAGGTTCTGTAATATTTTCTGAATGATGGTTGTGTTTGTAGGGTATTGAAGAGAGAAATTATTGATTCATCCTGATGTGAAGTGGTTTTGAGCAGAGATATACTGAAATCGATGATCTCTGTGCAAAAAGGTTTTAGGATAAATTTTTTTTTGGTATCTCCCTTGCTGGTTATTGTGTGAGGTTTTGTTTGTGTTACAAATGCAGGTTGAGGTGAGTTACAGGCTATTTGGAGATGATGGGGTTGGCTATGCGGTTTTTGTTTCTGTTTGGTTATTGGTTTTGTTTCTAGTTTGAAGTTCTTACAATTTTTGGTTTGAAGTGTTGGCTGATGCTGTTTTGCAGTTTGTGGTTTGTGCTGGTTTTTTCTTTCCTTTTTCGTCTTTCTGTGATATAAAGCTTTTGTGCTTTTTTTTCTTAAAGTTGTGAAGGGTTTGCTTTTGTGGAAAATGATGATGCTAAGGTGTTTTGGCTGCTTGCACTAATGTTTTGACTTGTTGCTATTTTATTTTGGCTATTTGCTGTATTGCCTTTGTTTTGCTAACTTGCCATGCTTGTTTTGCCTTAGCCTGTGCGCTATGCTACTGCTTCTGTGTGTTGTGCCTATTTTTCTAGCTTGCTTGCTAGCTTGCAGCATGTTGTCTTGTGCGCTATTAGGTCTTGTGTGTTTGTGCTTGCTTGCTTTGTACGCTGCGCCTATTTTGTTAGCTTGCTTGCTATCTTGCAGCATATTGTCTTGTGCGCTTGCCATGCTGCTTTGGCTTTTGTTTTGAAATTTTTCTTTTCTTCTTTTCTCCCTTTTTGTAAACCAAAGAGAAAAACTCTTTGTGATTTGCAATTTGGGAGAAAACTAAGACATGATAAAAAAAACATCTCCCTCTTTAACTGATTCCAAAAGGCAAACCCTTATGATGACACAACAATCCATTAACTCTTGTTTGAATTTTTTCATGTTTTGATTGCTAACCCTTTTTTCTTTTTCTTGTTTCATGAGCACAATTATTGGACGATTCGAAGTGAGATCGGACAATGAAAATACCAAGGCGAGGACGAATGACTTGAAGATGAAGACTTGAAGAAACACAAATTATTTTTCTCTTTTCTTTGTAATCAAAACGAATGTAATTTGTATCTCATAATGTAATTCATTTTTCATACGCTTTGTAATCAGTCCAAAAAATGTAACGAATACGAAAGCTTGGATGATATATATATTTTTTTGAATGAATTCACTTGTATGGAAATCAAACAACTCTCGATCTTGTTTAAATTATGAAATTCTCTCTTGAATGATTCGAACGCACATCTCAACTTAGTAACTTGAATCTCAAGAAATCACGAATAATGGTTATAACTTGTATTCTAAACAAAACATGCGCTTTATCTTCAAACTCTCAAACACAACAAAATGAATGCTTAAGACTTTAATTCCACTGATTAATTCGAACCCCAGAACACCGGTCGCTTGAACCTTAATCTTAAAATCATGCATGAACCACACTTTCGCTTCTCGAACGGAACTCTGACTTTGACATTCAACCCACAATAACTTGAAACTTAAGCAACAAAAACAAGTCCTGATTATTATGAACCTTTAAACTCATTTCCTGAAGTTCTCGAACTCCACATTTGCCAATTCAACCTCCAAATTCTCGACTCAATGGCTCAGAGACTTAAAGAAGAAACTTGAAATGCGAGGAGGTAGAATTCTTGACCTAACGCACTGAGCTCTGAGCCATCCTCGAGGCAGGAGAAAGAAACATCTTCACATAAACCCAAAAAATCTGAAAACCCTAGCATCTTGACCGACACACATAGGGAAATAAACCCTAATCCAAGCTCTGATAAATTTGAGCGAGAACCAATCCTTGTAACCTGACGACACAATTCATTCCATGATCCGCTAATCGAGAACCAAATGTGCTTCCTTTTTACCTGATAAGAAAACCTCAAAACAAGATTAGACATAAAGAGGGCGCAACCCTAAAACTTTAAACCAAAGCGCCTGATTCCCTGATATGTGGGATATGCAAATGACTGAATAATAAAATGATGCAAATGGAATGCAAAGTTCAAAGCTAGATAATAAAAATAAAAGAGATAGGGAAAATTTGGGGTACGACAGCTGCCCCTATTTAATCGTCTTAAACCTGAATGCGAGATTGGCGTCGGCCTTTCGAGAGTTCAAGGTGGAAGATGATTAAATACCAGGACCCAAAATTTGCCCTGGAGAGATGGTGTGAGTGTCATTCACTGGTGTGAATGTCTGCCTGGGGAAAGACAAACTGGTCTTCTGGTGGACTGACCATGATGGATAAAACATGGTTGAAAAAAGGTAGCTTGTACTGGGGTAACGGTACCAATACAAGGTTCTCGAGGGAAGAGTGGTAGAGTGATTGAAAAGATATGGTTAACAATATCGCGGCGACTGGAGGTAAGAAACTTAAGGATAACATGAAGGTAAAGTCTGCGGAAGACTTAAGACCCTGAGAATATGGCACAATGGCAAGATCTACGGATGATCTACAACCCTAAAAACATAACGCGATGGTAAGATCTACAGACGATCTATGACCTTAGAAAAAAGATGATGCTAAGGTAAGATCTGCAGATGATCTACAACCTTAAGAGACATAACGCAATGGTAAGATCTACGGATGATCTACAACCTTAGAAAAAAGATGATGCTAAGGTAATATCTGCGGACGATCTAAAACCTTAAGAGACATAACACGATGGTAAGATCTACGGACGATCTATGACCTTAGAAAAAGATGATGCTACGGTAAGATCTACGGACGATCTACGACCTTAAAAGAGGTAAAGAGGAGAAGGTAAAGTCTACGGACGACCTACGACCTTAGGAAATGAAGTGAAGGTAAGATCTGCGGACGATCTAAGACCCTAGAAAGATAAAGTGACGGTAAGATCTACGGACGATCTACGACCCTAGAAAGATAAAGTAACGGTAAGATCTACGGACGATCTACGACCCTAGAAAGATAAAGCGACGGTAAGATCTACAGACGATCTACGACCCTAAAAAGATAAAGCGACGGTAAGATCTACGGATGATCTACGAGCCTAAAATGAGAAGGTAAGATCTACGGACAATCTACGACCCTAAAAAGATAAAGCGACGGTAAGATCTACGGACAATCTACGACCCTAAAATGCGAAGGTAAGATCTACGGACGATCTACGACCCTAAAAAGTGAAGGAGACAGTAAGATCTACGGATGATCTACGACCCTAAAATGCGAAGGTAAGATCTACGGACGATCTACGACCCAAAAAAGCGAAGGTAAGATCTACGGACGATCTACAACCCTAAAAAGACACCACTATGGTAAGATCTACGGATGATCTACGACCTTAAAAAGATAAAGCGACAGTAAGATCTACGGATGATCTACGACCTTAGAAAAAAGATGACGGTAAGATCTACGGACGATCTACGACCTTAAAAAGATAAAGCGACGGTAAGATCTACGGATGATCTACGACCTTAAAAAAAAGATGATGAGTGGGTAAAGTCTATGGACGACCTACGACCCTAGGGAGATAAAGTGAGTATTGAGAGTTGGGGAGCATGACGTACTAAAACCCTGGTTTATTTTAGTTGGTAGTGTAGTAACAGATGTTAACTGGGAATTATGAGGATGAAATTTTTTGTGTGGAAGTTTTGTTGATTTGGGATTGACCTGGCTCATGCTTCATATGCATTTGAAGTGTGACATGATGATCCATGGATATGATATGCTTTTGAGGATGCAATGCAGTATGTCATGATGATTATTGTATGCAAAATGTTAAAAACTCATTGGTATTTGTTGTCCGTCATCTTGAGGTACCAATATGGACTGGTGCTTAAAATTTGAGAAGAGAGAATTATCCTTGTCGAGTTCACTGAGGAATAAATCTTGCTGAGTAGAAATGACTTGATCCGACTTCCTTCATGTGTTGGACTTTGTGAATGACTGAAAAGAGACATGGATCTCAACCAATGCCCCAAGCCTCTCCGTGTGGGAGAATCGGGCGCTCGGTCAAATGTAATGAGGCGACGAGGAAGAAATCTTGGTTAAGGTGACCGTTATGACTTGCTACCTGCACAAAAGAGCGAACACTTGAACGCCACCACATTCCCTTGGGATGCCTTCAAATCCATGTAATGTAGTGTTTCACACCTTAGCTCGTGATTATTATTGACTTATTATTTTCAATGCAATGCTTAACAAAGAATTTAAATCACAGTTTGCATACGAAAAATAAAGTAAAAGAACATAACAAAGATTTTTTAATGGAAGGGAAAATTTTATTAATGAGTTTGGCTTGTGAATGGGCATTCCTACATAGATACAACTCCTAAATGAGGAAATTGCAGAGAAGAAAAGAAATACAACGAGTAAAATGGCAACAAGAGAATCTCGAATTTCCGTTAAAACTGATATTGCTATAGTTCTCGCATCCCAGGTCGTCCCAGTGTCGTGCTTCCAAAAGATAATAACTATATTGATCCATCCCGCATTAGGAGGGTGTACGTGAAGAGTCTTCAGACTGCAGTCTCTCGCTTTTCTGTCCCTAATTTTTGCCTGGATCGCCCTTTTGGGTTTTCAATCCACCGGGACACCCATTTTTTCCTAAGTCGCCCTTTCAGGTTTTCGACTTAGCGGGTTATTCTCTTTTTTTTCCTTCTTTTTTAGCCCTAATTTTTGCCTAAGCCTCCCTTTCGGGTTTTTGACTTAGCGGGTCCTTTCATGCGTAGTATTTTTTGACTGAGTCTGAATTGACTGGAAGCGGAACGTCTTCCCCATCCATGTTCATCAGGATTAGAGCACCTCCTGAGAAAGCTTTCTTCACGATGTACGGTCCCTCATAGTTTGGAGTCCACTTGCCTCTTGGATCAGTGTGGATTGGGAGAATCTTTCTTAATACCAGGTCACCTGAGTGGAACTCTCGAGGCCGAATCTTCTTGTCAAATTCCCTCTTGAGACGCTGTTGGTATAACTGACCGTGACAAATGGCTTCCAGGCGCTTTTATTCAATGAGATTGAGTTGGTCGAGTCTCGTTTGAATCCATTCTGCTTCATCAGGTTTAGTATCCATCAGAACCCTTAACGAAGGAATCTCCACTTCGACCGGGAGTACTGCATCCATACCATAGACTAGTGAAAACGGAGTTGCCCTAGTGGAAGTACGCACCGAAGTTCGAAAGACATGCAGGGCAAAAGGCAACATCTCATGCCAATCTTTGTATGTTCTCACCATTTTCTGGACGATCTTCTTTATGTTCTTGTTAGCGGCTTCGACTGCCCATTCATCTTTGGCCGATAAGGTGATGAATTATGGTGCTCGATCTTGAACTCTTCACATATTTCCTTCATCATTTTGTTGTTGAGATTTGACCCGTTATCAGTGATGATCTTGTTAGGAGTTCCATACCAGCATATGATCTCTCTTTTGATGAAACGAGTGACAACTTTCTTGTCACATTCTTGTACGATGCCGCTTCCACCCACTTGGTGAAGTAGTCAATAGCAACTAGGATAAACCTGTGTCCATTTGAAGCGCTCGGCTCGATGCGTCCAATCATATCGATACCCCACATTGCAAAGGGCCATGGTGAAGTTATCACATTCAAATGAGTGGGAGGAACATGTATCATGTATGCTTAAACCTGACATTTATGGCACATTTTGGCATATACACAACAGTCACTTTCCATCGTCATCCAGAAATAACCAGCTCGTAGGATTTTCTTGGCCATGGAATGCCCACTGGCATGAGTCCTAAAAGATCCCTCGTGTATTTCTTGTATAATGGATTCTGCTTCGTGTCTATCCACGCATCTGAGCATAACTGAATCATAGTTTCTCTTGTACAGAACGTCTCCTGAAAATAAAAACTTAGACGCCAACCTTCTGAGAGTCCGCTTATCACAAATCGTAGCACCTTCGGGGTATTCTTGCTTCTCCAGATATCTTTTGATGTCGAAATACCACGGCCTTTCGTCTGATACATCTTCAGTGGTGAGATAATGAGCAAGGAAAATATGTGTTGGCTCCTTGTAACGACAGATCCTTATACTGGGTGCATGATTCTGGTAATTGACTTTGAACATTGCTGCTAAAGTGGCCAGAGCGTCTGCCAGTTGATTCGCTTCTCTTGGAATGTGCTCAAAGGTGACTTCATCGAAAGCGAGCAACAACTCAATTATGTAATCCCTGTATGGAACTAAATTAGGATGCCGTGTATCCCAATCACCCCGTACATGATGTATCACTAAGGCAGAGTCCCCATAAACTTCAAGAATCTTGATCTTCAAATCAATGGCTGCCTCAAGGCCCATCACACAAGCTTTGTACTCAGCGACATTATTCGTGCAATCAAAACATAATCTGGAAGTGAAAGGTATGTGAGTGTTGCGAGGAGAGGTTAGAACTGCCCCAATACCGTGACCCATAGCATTTCACACACCGTCGAACGTGAGAGTCCATCGCTCCCCTGGCTCAGGTCCTTCATTGTTATCAAGTTTCATAATATCCTCGTCTGTCGAACTTCATGGGCTGATATTCTTCCAATGGTTAGTGAGCGAGATGATCAGCAAGAATGCTACCTTTGATAGCCTTTTGTGTGACGTACTAGATGTCATACTCAGACAAAAGCATTTGCCACCGAGCCAATCTGCCTGTAAGTGCTGGTTTCTCGAAGATGTACTTTATAGGATCCATCTTAGATATTAGAAGCGTATAATGTGTCAACATATACTGCCTCAAACGTCGGGCTGCCCACGTAAGAGCACTGTTGGTGTAAGCCCTATAGGCCATTACTTTTGGTACTTGTATCGAATTATTTATTAATAATAAAAGGCATTTATTTATTATGTTTGCTTTCCAAAATAATAAAGTCCCTAGAATGGTTTATTTGTTTAATGAAATGTTAAGTGTGACTTAATCATGAGATCCCATTAAACATAAGACACTATTCTTAAAGTATCCGTAGTCAAGCTTTAATGTGAAGTGGGATAACATTAAAGCATTAAGATTATTATGAAGATAGATTGATGATCACATCTCATGGATCATAGATAAGGAGTTATCAAGTCTTGACATAGGTATGAATATTAGGAGTAATATTTATACTGGATTGACCCCCTATGAGAATACTACATAGAATGTTATGCAAAGTGTCATAAGTTATTCTCATGATGATAATGGTGTATACCACCCTTCGACCTGAAACCACTATGGACCCTAGATGTAGAGTCAAGTACTTTATTGCTGATCAAACGTCATCCGTAACTGGATGACTATAAAGACGGTTGATGGGTACTTCACAAAGCATGCTAAGGGACATGAGTGACCTACATGGAATTTGCTCATCCTGCATAACAGGATAAATGTCTAAGGGCCCAATATTGAACTGGAAAAGGGTGACACGGTGTATACCTTGTGTTCAATATAGACATGAGGGCAAAAGGGTAATTTTACAACACAAATATTATCACGGAAAAGGTTTGGTCAGATCACATGACATTTTCGTGACTTGGGTAACAGTGATGTGTTGCTAGATACCGCTCACTGTTTATTATATTAAATGTGTGATTTAATATAATTGCCAACGTCGCGAAAACCTACAGGGTCACACACATAAGGACAGGTTGATGAGAGATAGAATAAATAAGGAACACCGTAAGGTACGGTGCACTTAAGTGTAATACGGAAAGTGGTAAGGTACCACGTGGATAAGTGATATATGGTACATCATAAGGTATGATGTCCATAAGCTTAATTGGGCTTTTAGCTTATAGCCTTAATTAGGCTTTTAGCTTGTAGCCCACACAAGTGATTCTATAAATAGATCCCTTGTGATGAAGCAATTTCACTTGATTCAATTTCGTTTTTGACTCTCTCTCTCACTCAAGGTTTCCGTTCGTGATCAGCTAGCACTGTGACCGGAAGCGGTCTGTTCGTGTGGACTGAGTAGAGGCATTGTTCTTCATCAACGCTCGTGATCACAACATCAAAGGTCTGAATCGCCAAAAGAAGTAAATATTTCTATCACTGACCATGTTCATTCGTAAGGATCGCTAAAGGAAAATTTTAAATTTCGCTGCGCTTTTGATCGCAATTTTCCTTCAAGCACAACAAGTCTTCTCAAGTAAAGAATACCTCGATTCACAATCAGTAAACTTCTTGCACAAATAGTAAATGGCGTGTTCTTTTCGTCCAGTATCATCATGTTGTCCGAGCACACAACCCATAGATCCTTCAAGCACATTCAAGTACATAATGAGAGGTCTCCCGGGAACCGGTGGTATGAGTATTGGTGTTTCTTGAAGATACTGCTTAATCTTCTCGAAAGCTTCTTGACAACTCTCATCCCAACAGACATCCTGATTCTTGCGCAACACTTTAAAGACGGGTTCATAGGTAGCAGTAAGATGGGAAATGAACCTGGCTATGTAATTCAACCTTCCAAGGAAACCTCGTACCTCCTTCTCATTTTTCGGCGCCGACATATCTTGTATTGCTTTTACTTTTTCTGGATCTACTTCAATTCCTTGTTGACTCACGATAAAACCAAGTAACTTGCCCCACCGAACCCCAAAGGTGCATTTGTTGGGATTGAGCCTTATCCTGAACTTTCATAAACGATCAAACAACTTCTTCAAATGAACCAAATGTTCTTCCTCCGTCTGTGACTTCGCAATCATGTCATCCACGTACACCTCGGTCTCTTTATGAATCATGTCGTGAAAGAGAGTCACCATAGCTTGCTGATATGTCGCACCATCGTTTTTAAGAGAAAAAGGCATGACTCTGTAGCAAAAGGTACCCCAAGGAGTTGTGAAAGGTGTTTTATCCATGTCTTCTGAAGCCATTCTTATCTGATTGTATCCATAGAAACCATCCATAAAGGAAAACACCAAAGACTGAGCAGTGTTATCAACCAATACATCAATATGAGGCAACAGGAAATCATCCTTCGGGCTTGCTCTATTCAAGTCTCAGTAGTCAACACACATATGTACCTTACCATCCTTCTTAGGTATGGGCATAATGTTAGCAATCTAAGGCGGGTAATTTATCACAGATAGGAAACCTGCTTCGAGCTGTTTCTGAACCTCTTCTTTGATCTTCAAAGCCATGTCGGGTCTGGTCCTTCTTGGTTTTTGCTTTACAGGAGGACATTCTGGCTTGAGTGGCAATCTATGCATTACTATATCAGTGTCTAAGCCGGGCATGTCTTCATACGACCAGGAGAAGATGTCAGCATACTCTTGAAGTAATACAATTAACCCCTTCTTTTCTTCACTTTTCAAGGCGGCCCCTATCTTGACATCTCTCTTTACCTCTTCAGTACCGAGATTGACGAGTTCTATTTCTTCTTGATACGGTTGGATGACCTTCTCTTCCTGTCTCAAGAGTCTGGCTAGTTCTTCAGGGACTTCACAATCTTCCTCATTATCTTCGTTAGCATGATCAACTGAATTCTCAAGGATATAAGGACCCATAGCATTATCATTTCCAACGGAGTCCGAGACAGATATGCATGATCGATGATTTTATGTTTTATTTTTAGAAAGTGCAAAAGAATATTTAGAATATGAAAACAAAAGTATTTCCATTTTTATTTTGAAAAAGTAAAAGTAAAAGAAAAGACAGAGAACAAAATTGTATGCGAAAGTGCAATTTTTCATTCAATGTTAAACGGAGATTGAAACATAAGGGGCCCCTTCTACAAGCTGTCAGTATGCCTTGGGCAAGACATACGACTTAAAATGGAAACATAAAATTATACATCAAGGAAAACAACTTCAGGGATGTCCACGGTAGTCCAATTACCGAGCTCCTGGTCCGGCGCAACTTGATAGATAAATCTTGAAATATCCTCATTGTCACCTTCAGCATCTGTGGAGAGTACTTGTCCTTCTTTGCTTACACCAGCACTGACGAACAGTTCAAAAATTGGGGGAACCTGCTGTCCTTTGAGAGGAGCCCAACCAGCTTGGACGGAGGATGATGGCTGATATCCAAGACCAAAACGATTTTTCTTCTCTAGAACTTCAATCAATTTTCCCCAACTGTCATGGGGAGGTCTAGCTTCTATGAGGGCTTTGGCATCCTTCAAAGAGGCCAGGGGTATCTCAGACTTCTTACATTCCATGATGGGGACTTTGTCAACAGTAACAATCTCCAGAGCTTGAAAGGGCAATTCTTGTACCTCGCCTTCCATGTCCACATAACGGTAATTAGTCAGATTATTAATCACTATGTCTTCTTCCCTGCAAATGACGACAACTTGGTCATTAGCAATGAACTTTAGGCGTTGATGAAGAGTAGATGTCACAGCTCCTGCTACATGGATCCATGGACGACCCAAAAGGAAAGTATAGGATGGACGGATGTCCATAACATAGAATTACAAATAGAAAGTGTGAGGACCAATCTTGACAGGAAAATCAACTTCTCCATCCACCGATCTTCTCAAACCATCAAACGCTCGAACATTTAGAGTGGAGGGCCTCATCATTACTCCGTCCATATTCAGCTTAAACAAGGTAACCTTAGGCATCACGTTGAGTGAATAACCTTTATCCACCAAAACTCGAGATAAAACAGTGTCCAAACACTTCATAGAAACATGCAGCGCTTTATTGTGGGCTCTGCCTTCAATTGGGAGTTCATCATCGCAGAAACCCAAACAATTTCCCACAGCAATATTGTTGACTATTCCTTCAAACTGGGCCACAGAGATGTCTTGGGTAACATAAGCAGAACATAAGGTCTTCAATAAGGCGTTGTGGTGGGCCTCTAAACACAAAAGGAGAGATAATATGGAAATCTTGGATGGTGTCTGGTTGAGCTGGTCCACTACTTTGTAATCACTCCGCTTGAGAATTCTCAAAAGTTGCTCTGCTTCTTGTCCTTCAGACAGTTTGGGTTGGTTATCCATCACTTGATTTCCCCTGGCCTTAGCTAGAGCTTCGCTATTAGTTTCCTTAGGAGGTGGTGGTGGAGGAGAAAAGATCTGACCACTGCGAGTCATGTTGCTTGTTCCTGCAATGTTGGTAACATTCTTGTCGCCTACCGGAGGGCACTCATACCTCTTTCCATGAATATAGACTACATTGTGCTCCCATGGAACTGCCTTCGAGTCGTTTCTTGTAGGAGGAATAGGAGCTTGAATCATTTTGGGGGTAATAGGAACCTGAATTGTTAACGGAATACTAGGGGTGGCTGAAAAACTTCTCGGATAATAGGGGATTTCCAGAACAACAATTTCTTCTTCTCAGAATACTTTCTCTATCTGTAAGACACCTTCATCGATCAACTGTTGGATGGCCGTCTTCAACTCAGCATATTCTTCTGGTTTGGAAGAACAAGTTAAGCAGAAGTCATGGAGTTCTTGTAGCACTCCATGCTTCAACAAATGTTCTTTGACAGTTTCCAAAGATATCTTAATTTCATCAACCTTTGATACCAAAACCCTTTCATTAACTTCTTCAATAGCATGGACTGTTTCCCCTTGATGAGGAGGCATGAGATTATTTTGAATATTCGGACCAACAGGGTTGAAGTTGATGGCTTTCGCATCGATGAGATCTTGAACTTTGCACTTGAATGCTCTGCAATTTTCAATTGTATGGCCTGGGGCACCAGAATGGAATTCACAATGAGCATTATTATCATATCCCCTAGGGAGAGGATTTTGCGGTGGACCGAGTTCGTGCAATTGAACCATTTGACTAGCAAGTAACTGTGGGAGAAGCTGAGCGTAAGACATGGGAATGAGATCAAACCTTCTTTCAAGGGCTCTCTGTCTTTGAGGAGCTCTTAGGCCTTGGAGATATTGATTCGGTTGTTGATAAGTTGTAGGAGGTGCAAACTGTTCTTGCGGAACATAATGCAGTTGCAGAGAGGAAGGTCGTTGTTGTGCCATCCAGGGTGCTGGAGTTGTAGCAGCGTATACTTGTAGAACAAATTGGTTGGGAACATCAGTGGGTGTAGGAAAATACGGGAATCGGACTTGAGGAAATGTGGGAGCTCTTCCTTGGTTGACGGTGATGGCACTGGTCTCGCCCTCTTTCTTCTTGACAAAACCAGAAAATGGTTTCCTATTAATGCCTGCATTGTTGTTAGCATTATTAGGAACACCTTGAATCGTTCCAGCCTTAATACACGTCTCACCACGTTCACCAATGATGACCATATCAGAAAATGAAGTAGAAGTGCTATTGAGCATATGCTAGAGATAAGGGCCTCGTAGAGTACCCATAAACAGATCAATCAACTTACAATCCAAGAGAGGAGGTTGGACCCTTGCAGCTAGTTCACGCCACCTCTGAGCGTATTCTTTGAAAGATTCTTCAGACTTTTGTACCATCCCCTGGAGCTGAGTACGGCTCGGAGCCATGGCAGTATTGTAATGGTAATGTTTCAAAAAAGCATCAGCAAGCTCTCCCCAAGTGCTGACATGAGATAATTCCAATTGCATATACCAATCTAATGATGCCCCGGTCAAACTGTCCTGAAAGAAATGCATGAGCAAAGGTTCATTTCCAACATAAGCCGCCATCTTGCGACAATAGGAACGAAGATGTGTCTCTGGGCAAGAAGTGCCTTTGTATTTGTCAAACTCTGGGATTTTGAACTTGGGAGGAATGACTACCCCAGGCACGAGGCACATTGCAGCGGTATTAAATCCGGAAGCCTTGATACCTTCCATGGCTCTAAGTCGCTCTTCAAGAGCATGATACATTTTCGCCATTTCGACGACCCCGACAGCAAGATTCACTTGAGGTTCATCGAGATCAATAACATCATGATGATCGTCGACATAATTCCTAGGAGCACCGATAGGAGTCTCAACATTAGCAATGTCATTTCTCCCATTAGCAGAAGTGGAAGGAGCAGCAGTAGTAAGCTTGGCAACACTCTGGTGTAGTTATTCTTGACCTTTAATCACGGCATGCAGAGTTTCCATGAGTTGATCCATAATGGTACCCATAATGTCCATATCTCGACGGAGTGCATTCTGATTTTCTTCGAAAAGATCCATTAGCCTTTGCTGGTTACCTCGGGTGCGGTAAGGATGTGGATGAGTCGTCTTTGCTGTTTACTGGATTCTGGTAAAGGGGACCCCAATGAGTTTTTGTTGTGAAAAAATGAATGCATGGTAATATGAATGAATTCTTTATCTTCATTTCTAATGAGACCTAAAGACTCGTCTATCTTTTTTTTTTTTTAAATTTCCTTTTTGAAAAGCTATATCAGCAAGACTTGTCTTTGGATTTCTCTAGATATGAGATATATATACATGATGATATGATGTTATGGTATGCTATGTCATGAAGTCTCAGCTCCACATATTCTAGATAACCATTGCGTAGTCCGTTGCACAGGCTAAAAGTAACAGGATAAAAAGTTCGACGTCACAGGCATGGAGTCAAAGTAACCACCCACAAGGTATGTACTAGGGGTTTATCACCTTCCGAACAAGGTTCTACAGAGTTCTCGAAGTCTACGCTCTTCCTTTGGATATTAGCGACGTCCTAATTACTTGGTAATCAGTAATATTCGCAGGAAAAACTCGTCCGAGTGCAATATCGCGTGACAACTACTTTCGGATTACTCCGTTACAGTCTCCGCATTGCGCCTAAAAGGCCAAGATGGGTTAATGGTTCTACGACTCTCAACTTATCGAGCTCCCAGGTCGAAAGCAACGATGTCTTCCTGATTACTCTGTAAACATCACTACTTTCAAGGGGACCTCCACTGAGTGGCGGATTCTCATGCCTCCTTCTTCAGGATTACTCCCTCAAAGTTAACATGACTATACCGCCCGTCCTAATCCTGTGTGTAACCCAAGTCCGGGTAGAGGACTTATCAAAAGTAATCACCAAACCCAACATCACAATGTATCCAGAATATGTGAGTAGCAACAATATATGCAATATATACAAAAGAATAAAATAAATAAAGAGATAAAATAGTAAAGCAAGATAAAGCAAATAAATAAACACCCGAAAAGACAAATAAACAAAACTAGGAGATACTCGCTAAAGGTCCCCAGCAGAGTCGCCAGCTGAAACCACAGGCTGAAAACACAGAGCCGCCACCGAACTTTATTTATCCTGAAGGAAGGGGAAATATCGATAAAACCACAAGGGAATGGATAAGATGGTCTTGCGACCGAGAGAAAGGGTAAGGGGGTCGGTTATGCGAGGGGAAGGTATTAGCACCCCTCACATCCGTTGTACTCAACGAGATCCATTTTGTTTGTTTGTCTTAAAGGGTGTATTTATCTACAACTAGGCTTTCTAAAAGGGAAATGGATGATTTTTGATTATTGCGTTCGTGAGGGTTTCGCGACCCTTTGCCTACGTATCCAATGAAGGAATCAGAACACCGTAGTTCCTCTAGAAAAATGTTTTTTTTAGTGGGCGACGTTAACGCACGCATTCTAGCAATGGGCACGGCCGGTATCGCGATAGAATAGAGATAACATGCCCTTGGGGGAGTTTTGATTTGTTGAGTGTTTGGCGGGTTTTAAAATAAACTCAAGTAATGATTAAGTGTTTTGGATTTTTTTTTTATTTGTGGATGAGAAGTTTTAATTACAAAAGGAGAGGGTTAAGAGGGAGACTAGAGACCTAGTTGTTTGTTATGTACAAGTGGTGAGTATTTGAAAGATAAATTTCTAACCTAATTAGTTATCATTGTAGGTTTATCTTAAAGTATAATCCAACACTAAAACAATCAAAATAAAGTTTAATCGTCTAATGGAGTTCCTAAGGGAAGGCGCTATCAAGAATTAACCAAGCAGTCAAACAAAACAAAAAAATAACAGAAATATAATGCTAAATTTTTGTGTGTTTTTTATTGAGTAAATAAATGTGACTAAAACAAAGTAATTAAAATGATTGATTAAGCTAAAACAAATATTAAATTAAATTCATAAAATTACTAAGTTGATCTTAAAACTAACCTAATTAAGAAAATATAAAGCAAAGAATAAAATAAACTAAACTAGCAAGAAAAATTAAATTAAACAAGTTTAAAAAGTTGTGCAAGCAAAATATGGGGGGGGGGTATGTTGAATTCGGATTGGCTTTAAAAGAATAAAACAAATTGTAGGCCCTAGAACCTCAAAAAATCCAACAATAAAATAAAAAGGGAAAATTAGGCTTAGATGGACCGGGTCGGGTCAAACCCGGGTCCAGCCCTCTTTAGAATAATACAGGGTGAAAGAAAAAAAACCCTAAATCGTATGAGGCTAGCGCTTCTTCTTCTTGTTCTCTCGCGATATTCTCTTCCTCTCAACCGTGTCACCACCATCTTATTTCAATTCTCTTTCCTGTCCGAACAACAACAACCATAACCCCTTCACCGATCCAATTTCCTCCGCCATAGATATCTTACTCCCTCTTCAATCGATCGCCCTTCTTCTCTCTCGATCCAGACCGAATGAGCCAACAAAGTTCCTCTCTGTCTCACACACACACACTCTCTCTCTCTCTCTCTCTCTCTCTCTCAGCTTCACGATTTGCTTCTTCATCTTCAACAACTTGTTCCATCATCTTTAACCGGCATAGTTATTGAAGCCTCTGCTCTCGGTTTATAAAGAAACCCAATGGTTTCGCGGCTTTAGGATTCATCTCTCTTGGTTTTTTTTGTTACGCTACGAATTACAGGTCATGAATTTTTTGGTTTGTATAATAGAAAATTTTCACAGTTCTGATTTTTCGTTATTCTCACACAACAACATGCTTAAATAGAGAACAATATTGTAGAAACAATCAAGTGTTTAGCACAAAAAATGGCGGAAGAACACACCTATCGAATCCTCTCTGACGGGTTCTTCAAGCTCAGGTATAGTGACTCTCTACTCTTTCTTCTTCTTCACTCTGAAAATTGCTTGATTTTCTCGATGTTACGAGCTTGTTCGTTTGATGCTGAGCTGATGTGGAAAGCTTCCTCGATGACTCTGCATCAACAACTTCTATGAGTGTATAATAAGGTGAATTCCCGCCTTCTACTCTTCTTCGAATCAAACTTCTAGTGTGTAGGCAGCAAGTTGAATGAAGTAAAATAACATAGGTTTTGTAATATTTTTTGAATGATGGTTGTGTTTGCAGGGTATTGAAGAGAGAAATTATTGATTCATCCTGATGTGAAGTGGTTTTGAGCAGATATATACTGAAATTGATGATATCTGTGCAAAAAGGTTTTAGGATAAAAAAATTTTGGTATCTCCCCTGCTGGTTATTGTGTGAAGTTTTATTTGTGTTACAAATGCAGGTTGAGGTGAGTTACAGGATATTTGGAATTGATGGGGTTGGCTATGCGGTTTTGGTTTCTGTTTGGTTATTGGTTTTGTTTCTGGTTTGAAGTTATTACAATTTTTGGTTTGAAGTGTTGGCTGATGCTGTTTTACAGTTTGTGGTTTGTGCTGGTTTTTTCTTTCCTTTTTCGTCTTTCTGTGATATAAAGCTTTTGTGCTTTTTTTCTTAAAGTTCTGAAGGGTTTGCTTTTGTGGAAAATGATGATGCTAGGGTGTTTTGGTTGCTTGCACTAATGTTTTGACTTGTTGCTATTTTATTTTGGCTATTTGCTGTATTGCCTTTGTTTTGCTAACTTGCCGTGCTTGTTTTGCCTTAGCATGTGCGCTATGCTGCTGCTTCTGTGTGTTGTGCCTATTTTTCTATCTTGCTTGCTAGCTTGCAGAATGTTGTCTTGTACGCTGTTAGGTCCTGTGCGTTTGTGCTTGCTTGCTTTGTGCGCTGCACCTATTTTGCTAGCTTGCTTGCTAGCTTGCAGCATATTGTCTTGTGCACTTGCCATGCTGCTTTGGCTTTTGTTTTGCAATTTTTCTTTTCTTCTTTTCTCCCTTTTTGTGAACCAAAGAGAAAAACTCTCTGTGATTTGCAATTTGGGAGAAAACTAAGATATGATAAATAACATCTCCCTCTTTAACTGATTCCAAAAGGCAAACCCTTATGATGACATAACAATACATTAACTCTTGTTTGAATTTTTCATGTTTTGATTGCTAACCCTTTTTTCTTTTTCTTGTTTCATGAGCACAATTATTGGACGATTCGAAGCGAGATCGAACGGTGAAAATACCAAGGCGAGGACGAATGACTTGAAGATGAAGACTTGAAGAAACACAAATTATTTTTCTCTTTTCTTTGTAATCAAAACGAATGTAATCTGTATTCCATACTGTAATTCATTTTTCATACGCTTTGTAATCAGTCCAAAAAATGTAACGAATACGAAAGCTTGAATGATATATATTTTTTTTGAATGAATTCACTTGTATGGAAATCAAACAACTCTCGATCTTATTTAAATTCTGAAATTCTCTCTTGAATGATTCGAACGCACATCTCAACTTAGTAACTTGAATCTCAAGAAATCACGAGTAATGGTTATAACTTGTATTCCAAACAAAACACGCGCTTTATCTTCAAACTCTCAAACACAACAAAATGAATGCTTAAGAATTTAATTCCACTGATTATTTCAAACCCAAGAACACCGGTCGCTTGAACCTTAATCTTCAAATCATGCCTGAACCACACTTGCGCTTCTCTAATGGAACTCTGACTTTGATATTCAACCCACAATAACTTGAAACTTAAGCAACAAAAACAAGTCCTGATTATTATGAACCTTTAACCTCATTTCCCGAAGTGCTCGAACTCCACATTTTCCAATTCAACCTCCAAATTCTCGACTCAATGGATCAGAGACTTAAAGAAGAAACTTGAAATGAGAGGAGGTTGAATTCTTGAACTAACGCACTGAGCTCTGAGCCATCCTCGAGGCAGGCGAAAGAAACATCTTCACATAAACCAAAAAAATCTGAAAACCCTAGCGTCTTGACCGGCACACATAGGGAAATAAACCCTAATCCAAGCTCTGATAAATTTGAGTGAGAACCAATCCTTGTAACCTAACGACACAATTCATTCCATGATCTGCTAATCGAGAACCAAATGTTCTTCCTTTTTACCTGATAAGAAAACCTCAAAACAAGATTAGACATAAAGAGGGCACAACCCTAAAACTTTAAACTAAAGCGCCTGATTCCCTGAGATGCGAGATATGCAAATGACTGAATAATAAAATGATGCAAATGGAATGCAAATTTCAAAGCTAGATAAAAAAAATAAAAGAGATAGGGAAAATTTGGGGTACGACAGACGTGCGCTGGAAAACCTTTAAAAAATAGAAAACATGAAAAAATGACAAAAGGAAGGGATCGAACCCACACACTTGTACACAAATGCCTTTTCGCCCGCTTCCTTGCCACTGGGGTGGCTATTTCATCTGGTATATCTATGAAAACAATTAAACTAATAATAAACAAAAACCATTAAGCCGGAGAAGCACTGAAGCCCTAGCTTTGGTAGTCTTCTCCGACAAGCTTGTTCTTTAATCCTGCAAAAATAGCAAATTTTAATGACTCAGTGGTACCCTACCCCCCTAATTTGGGCCTTGAGATTTCAATGGAACCCTTAGTTTAGGCTAAATCTCGTTGTATTATGAGGTACAACGTGAACAATCTCAAACGGTGCAAACATGGCCAAACGCGATTCAACCATTATGGGGGCCTGCGATAGTCTCATCATGCATGTTGATATCTCAGCAACATATTAGTAAGGTTAGTATGCATCAAAACGCAAAGAAAACAAAAATATGAATGTCATGCAATATTGGGAACCGAAGAAGCATATACGAGGGTTTCATGCCCTTTGGATCTTCAAAGCTGATCCATTCTTACCCTACAGTTCTTCTGGAAGTGAATCAGACAAGTATTTGGCCTTGAGGGAGGCTGTAAGGTAGGGTTTCGATTTGCCATAGTTTTGATATTTTTGGAAATTTGGAAAGGTGATCTTGTGTAAGGGTTTCATGGCTTGTCATCTCTAAAATAATGAGAATATATAGAGCTTTAATTAGGTCAAATAAGTGTGGGCTTGGACCTTGTATGAAAGGCTCTTATTTTATCTAATTTATTTTGAATTTTAAATAAATAAAATCAAAGATAAATAGAATAAAAATCCAAGGGGTGTATGAATAAGTTTAAAGGTTCATATTGAGGCGTATAACAAGCATAGATCTGGAAACACAAACCCACTAGCCCAAAAATTCAATTTTGGTCACTTTAGGTTTCACGCATTTTCTCAAATTTTCCCAACTTGCACCAATCATAACTCTCTCAATTTTTGTCATATGAAGGTGATCTTTGGCTTTTTGGAAAGCCCAGGATGTCCTCTACAATCTCTATTTTAATCATTTTTTCATTGGAAGATTTATATTGATGTAAATTTCTTTGACTAAAAGTGTCTTTTTGTTGACTTTTGAAATGACCTATAATGTTTTGGCCCATATCTCTCAAATGAAGCTTTTTTTGGACTTGATCTTAGAGAGACAAAGTTGTAGAGAATTGAATTTCCTTCAAAATGAGCTTTGGTTGAGAAAAATATAATGAAGCATGTGAAAGTTATGCTTGGTCAAAGTTTAGTTGACTTCCCCTTAAGAAACCCCTAATTTGGTAACTTTTGACTTTTGATGAGTTGAGAGTTTTCTTGATGAATCATGATCAACCCTTGATCAAATGATAAATGTGACTTAAAAATATTTATGTTGACCAAAAATCTTGAAGTTAGACTATATGTTGACCACAATTTAATTTTTGTCCAATGTAGTTGATTTTCAATCATCTGAGCAATTGACTGAGCAATCTTTTGATGCATGGTTTGAAACTTGGCATGCGCATTATTAGAGACATATGAGAAACCGTGAACTCCCCTTGAGGCATTATAAGTCCAATATTCCTTGAGAAAATTGAAACCCTAGTTTTAGGTTCATTGCTTAAGAAGAGGGTTTGTCTGATCCAACCTTGAGTAGCCTTGAGCAATTGAAAACCTAGGAGAATGAGGAGGTGTCTTGAAGAAAATGGGAGGGAAAATATATAACAGTTATGGTCACTTCTACCATGACCCTTCTGTCCATACACATCATTAGCTTACTTTTTTCCCGTTGAATGCCTTCTTCACAGTACTTGAAGATGTAGCCTCCTTAAATTTTCCACTTCTGATTCAACCTTCAACATGTTCCCCTGTTAATATCAGCTCGGTGAACCCAGGTGAAGAGCTTCTGATCAGATGATTGAATAAAGGACATGTCTAAGTTCCCATAAACATGTCAAACATCTCCCTATAAAGCAAAGGAGGTTGAACTCTTCCTGCTAAATCTCTCCACTTCTGGGCATACCCTTTAAAGCCTTTGTTTGAGCCCATAGTCATACTTTGTAATTGCACACGGGTTAGTGCAAGATCAGCATTGTATTGGTATTGTTTCTATAAAGCAACAGACAAATCATCCCAAGTACGGATATTGGTTCCTTCCAATTGATAGAACCATTCCAATTGTATCCCAGACAGGCTCTCTTGAAATAAATGCACCCATAACTTCCTGTCGATGGTGTGTGGTTGAATCTTTCAGACATAAGACCTTAAATGAAGCTTTGGGCAAGAAACTCCGTCATACTTTGAAAAAGTAAGGACCTTGAATATGTGAGGATGACAACTCCTGAGACTAAACCCAGCTCTTCAAAATCCAACTCATGAACTCTTTGGATCTCCATAGCATTTAGACGGTCTTCTAGTTGTTTGTATTTTTCATCAGCAGGAGGATATTGTTCGTCTGAATAGTCTTCTTCTTCATCAGAATATCGGCCAGAACCAAGGTTGCTTCCTTTCTCAGCCTTCACACTTTTAACATCTTCACCCTGGTTATCATCTTCATTTGATGGGATATCACAGTCTTGAGCTCTCTTGAGAGGATCTTTGAACCTTCTTCCCATGTTGAGAATGCCGATTGGTTTCCTTGTCTTTTTCTTCGTCTCTTTGGTGATGAGGGTCTTCAGCTCTTCCTTCCCCTTGGCTAAGTTCAGGAACATTAGTTGGAATTGAGCTTTCTGAGCTTGAAGATCTTTGACTGTTTGTTTGAGAGCCATCTTTTACTGAAATAAACAGCAAGAAGATGAGTAAACCTGTTTAGAAAGTACCTGTTATGTAATGAGACGCATGATATGTAGATGCAAATGCAATGTTTTGAAGGATCTTGCAGGGTAAAAGAGAGGGTGAATCCTGGTTACAACTTTGTCTGAAGAACTTCGTGTCTTTGTTTTTGAATGTCCTTCAATTAGAATCAAGCTCACCATATCGAGTGGGTCCTAGCCTCTGACTCAAAAGAACATACTTTGGTCTTTGACAATGTCTAGCTAGAGAAAAATAAATCCTCTTGCCCCCTTGTTAATAGTCCGACTTTAAGATAATCCTGCAACAAAGATCCTTATAATCCTTGAAATGGTTAGTAAATGCCATGTTAGATGTTATGATGTCATGATGTTATGTTTTATGTTTAAAACAAATATCAAACACAAACAAATCACACAAGAGCCTTAGGTTTAAAGGCTTGCATGGGGTCCATAGGTAAGTATCATTCTCTATTGAAGTTAAGTTGACTCAACCTGTCCTAAAATAGTAACTGGGTTCTAGGAATCTCATATCACAGATCTTTCTCGAAGATTTTAATATTGTACAACAAGTGATTTTCCACCAAAACATTGCACGAGTCGAATCTCAATGAGTGTAGCATCGAGTATCAACCAACTCTAGAATGCACCAAATTCGGCTATCTCACTACCTTCTAATGGACAAGACGGGTCAATTATAGTTCTAAAAGCCAGTTAGTGCTTATGACACCACGCAGAAGCCCAATGTTATCCTCGACTGACTCAAGGAACATCGGTAAAAACCAAAGTGTCACACTAATGTAGCTATCACTTCAACCATATCGTCTATGCCGTACAGTTTCCATGATCTATTGCTACTTACCTAAGATACCCTAGATCTGGGTGTAGGATCTTTGTAAGAAATTAAACCCAAGCGTAATACGGTGGGAGAACTGACTTCTTTTGTGTTTTATCGTAAATGTGCGGATAGCTAGAGTCGCCATCGACTTTTCTTTTATCCAATATTTAGGAAAGGTGAAAATAACAGAAAAAACCTTTGAAAGATTTTGAGTTTGGGGGGTAAATTATGTAAAGGGAAGGTGTTATCACCCTTTACATCCGTAGTTATCTACATGCTCTTAATCACTTATCTCACTTTGAAAATTTGCTTTTTTTGTATAAGTGTTTGAAAAATATTTCAAAATTTCCAATGTAAGGATGATTTTATAATTATTCTTGTATCAGTCCTCAAGAATGCGTACAAAATGTTTTGAAAATATTTGTTTTTTGAAAAGTATTTGTGAGAAAAAATTGTGAGCTATTGATTAAAAGTATCCTACCCACTTAAGGTCGTTCTTGTTATTTTCTCCTCCTTTAGAGATAGTGCTATCTGTACCATTAGTTGGTAGGTAGCCCCATCCATTGATGTGAAGGGACAACCATATAGTCATCGTACGGTTATCGAAAGCAAATTGTAAGGATGCTTTAGCAGTTCCGTAAGGGGCTAGATCATATTATTCGTAGGGAACGTCGAAGGGTCTTCGAGGGACTTATGATCTTTCATTCGAGGGTCTTTGCTAAAGTATCCCTACGTTCCAGGGACATGACCATTATTCCAAAAGGCAACTAAGAGAACTTACCCTATAGGTGTGAGTGTGCAAGTGTGTTCACTTCAGTTATTTAGTCTTGCAATTAGGGTTTTTTATCGTTCATTTTTATCTTGCCATACAAACCATAATTACTAACAATTTCATAAAATATAGTAGCAGAAGGTAAAGACGGATGTAAATCCGGGCTATTACAGAGCTTTAGGGCAGTTACATAATAGTGAAGTGCGGAAAATAAAAACCTACAACTATTACATACTCGGAGCAGTTACATAATAGAAAAAGGCGGAAAAAATAAAGCTACACTATTACAGTTGAACACGCCCTATACACTTTATCTAGGAAAATAAAAATAAGATGAAAATAGCAAAGAAAATATTTTGGTGTTTTTTATTAAAAAATTGATTTATAAAAATTAATTAAATAAACCTAAAAAACCTAATTAATTTTAATTAATAAAAAAAGGTTAATTTGAAAAAAGTTAATTAAAAAACCTAAAAGCTAATTAATTTTAATTAAAAAAAAGGTTAATTAAAAAACTTAAAACCTAATTAATTTTAATTAATAAAATAAAAGTATATGTTTTAATGATTAATAAAATAGAATTAAGTTTGCCTAAAAATAGATAGGAGAAGAAGAATCAATGGAAAATAGGGTTAGAAAACAAAAATAGTGCAAATGCCAAGGGTGGGCGTTGAACCCATGCCCTTTGGCTCCTACCCTACATGGTTTACCACAGCGCCAAGCATGTGTTGGTGTTAGTAGAAAGGAAGCAACACAACATATAATAAAACTTGTAAAATATTGGAAAATATGGAAAAACATCAAAACATCAAAAGGCAGGGATCAAATCCACGACATGGTAGTCTAATGTATTATCATGCACGCGTTTGCCACTGGGGTGGCTGTTTCATCCGGTACATTAATGGAATCAATTAAATATATAATAAACAAAATCATTGGGCCGGAGAGGCGCCGGAGCCCTAGCTCTAGTTGTCTTCTCCGGTGACTTCTTTTTTTGTACCTGCAAAATAAGCAACATTAGTGGTTCAATGGTACCCTAGCCCCCTAATTTGGACCTTGCGAATTCAATGGTGCCCTTGGTTTTCGCTAATTCTCCTTGTACAAAGAGTTACAAAGCAAATAACATGAAATGGTCCAAACATGGAAATGCATTATTCGACCATTATGAGGGTCATGCGATGGGTCTATCCCGCATAGTTATGCCTCAGAAACATGTTAGTAAAGTTAGTATGCATCAAAACATAATAAAAATAACAACATGAATTTCATGCAAAAAAACAAATACCGGTGAGGCATGTATGCGATTTCCATTCCTCTTGGATCATCAAAGTCGATCCATACTTACTCTATAGCACTTCTGAAATTGATTGGGAAAACTGGTTGTTCTTGAGGAAGGCTCCAAATAGGGTTTGAAGCTTTCCCTAGTTTTGGATGATTTTGGAGTTTTTTGGAATGAGATGCCTCTTGAAAGGTTTTCCTCCCTTGTCTTGTCTGACTAATGAGAATATATAGAGGGAAATTAGGTCATGAAGAATGGGCATGAACCTTGTATGACAGTCTTTTATTTTATTTAAATTAATTTTGAATTTAAATAAATAAAAAAATTGAATTAAAAATCAAAGGGGTGTATGAATAGGATTAGAGGTTCACTATGATTCCTAAAACTTGTTTGGACCTTGAAACATAAGCCCGCTAGCCCAAAAATTCAAGTTTGATCAATTTGGGTTTCATGTATTTTTCTCAAAATTTACCAACTTGCACCAATTACAACTCTGTCAATTTTTCTCATATGAAGGTGATCTTTGACATTTTGGAAAGCTTAAGACGTCCTCTATAATCTTTATGTTGATAATTTTTTCATTTGAAGATTTATCTTGATGTAAATTGCCATGACAAAAAGTGTCTTTTTGTTGAATCTTGAATCAACCTATAATGTTTTGGCCCATATCTCTCAAATGAAGCATTTTTTGGACTTGAACTTAGATAGACATAGTTATAGAGAATTGAATTTTCATCAAAATGAGCTTTGGTTGAGAATAATCTGATGAAGCATGTGAAACTTATGCTTGGTCAAAGTTTAGTTGACTTCTCCTTAAGAAAACCCTAATTTAGTAACTTTTGACTTTTGGTAAATTGAGAGTTTTCTTGATGAATCATGATCAACCCTTGATCAAATGATGAATGTGACCTTAAAGTCTTGATGTTGACCAAAAATCTTGAAGCTTGACTGTATGTTGACAACCACTGACATTTTGTCCAATATAGTTGATTTTCAATCATTTGGGCAATTGACTGAACAAACTTATGATGCAAGGCTTGAAATTTAGAATTAGCATTCCTTGAGACATATGAGGAACTATGAAATCAACTTTAGGCATTATAAGCTCCAATTTCCTTGAGAAAGGTGAAACCCTAATTGTAGGTCAACAGCTTAGGAGGATAATTTGTCTAATCAAACCTTGAGTAGCCTTAGGCAATTGAAAACCCTAAGAGCACGAAGAGATATCTTGAAGAAAATGGGAGGGAAAATTTTGGGGTACAACAAGGAGAAATTATTAGGAATCCAAGTCCAGTTCCATCTTTATGGGTGGAACCATCAAAGAATAATTTCCTAGGTTCCAACTCCACAAGATTTTAAGGATTCTCGACCATTGCATGGTCTACTAGAAAGTCAGACACTACTTGCCCTTTCGTAGCTTTTAAAGGAATGGAAGTCAAGGAATATTAAGTTAAGGCAAGTGCCCATTTTCCATATCAACTGTGCAGGATTGGTTTTGAAAGCATATGTTTAATAACATCAAAATGCAAAGAAACATAAACATCATTTGGCTTTATATAATATTTCAACTTGGTGCATGAAAAGTAAAAACAAAGACAACTTTTCTATAGCACTATATCTATTTTCTGCATCATTTAATACTCAACTGAGGTAATAGATGGCTCTTCCGATTCCATTCTCATCCTCTTGTGCAAGCATACTTCCTATAGTAACATATGATGCATATATATATATATATATATATATATATATATATATATATATATATATATATATATATATATATATATATATATATATATATATATATATATATATATATATATATATATATATATATATATATATATATATATAATATCATACACTTATTTCTACAAGGAGGCAATAAGATAAGATGGTTGAAGAGGTATTACTTGATCTTGTCGAATGCTTCTTAAAGCTTTGACTTCAAGTCGACACCACCTTGTTTTAAACACAAAAAGGGAGAGAATGCTTGAGTGCGTCCACTTAGGTTCGAAATAAATCTTCTTAAGAAGTTTATCTTTCCTAAAAGTGACTGTAACTCTCTCTTTGTTGATGGCGCTTTCTCTTCTATAATAGCCTTTGTCTTGTTTTGATTAATTTCTATCCCCTTCTTATGGACCACAAATCCCAAAATATATTTGCAATCCATTCGACATACCTTGTGGTCCAGATGAAATTGCAACGACAAAGTCTTTTGATCTCTTCCTTTATCTTCAAGATAATCTATGGTGTGAACCTTCTTAGGGCCTGCTTGATAGGCTTCTTGCCATCCTTAATAGGAAACTTTAGTTCGACCAAATCTCTGCTTAAACTAGGAATCCCATCGTAATTTCACGCGAAATAATCCTTGTACTCTTTTAAAAATTGTATTACTTTGGCTTTCATATCTGGATTGAGTTTTAAATTAATGTAGGTGGGTCTTTTTATGGACCCCTCACCCAGGTCCACTTCTTCGAGAGGGTCATGCACCTTCATCTTTGCATTTGACACTATTGGATATTTCTCAAATCCTAAAGGCTCTTCGTCGTATATTGCATCTAGCTTCTGGTCTTTTCCTTTGAAGGGCACCTCTTCATCAGGCGGTTTTGGTTTGAAGTTCACCCCAGGTACCTTCGCATGCATTGCTTCATCTTTGGCTTCGACAACTATGTACTTCACTTTGGCCTCTAAGGCCTTTTTTAATTTACTTTCAGCCAAATAAGCTGAAATCTTTTCAAAAAAATGGGACCCAGACATTCTTAATGTCTCCGTCAGCCTAACTAGTTGGACTTATTCCTGGAACTCCTTCGACATCAACTTCTTCTCCCATAATTTCCCTATCCTATTGGAATCCATGAGTGGGATGTAGAGGAAATATAAAGCATTCTTGTTTGGTGAATATGCATCATATTTAGGGTTGCATGGCCCAATGTTTGCCATATTTCTATCAAAGTTTATTCTATCTACATGGTTAACTTCTGCCATGTAATAGCTCTGATCATCTTCAATGTTCTTGACAATTTTGTCCTCTCTCCATATTGATATTTGTTGATGCATGGAGGAAGGCACTTTCCCAATACCATGGATCCATTCACGTCCCAACAATAAGTTATAATTTGTTTTTGCTGCAATGAGCATGGACATCGTAGGTCTTGTAATTGAACCCACAGTTAGATCCACTTGCACCGCTCCTAGAATGTGACCTATTTTACCTTCTTAATTTGAGAGCACCATGTTGTGGGGCTTGATGTTAGTGTCGAACATGCTAATTCTCTTTAACATGAATTGGGGCATTAGATTCACTACAACTCCCCAATCTACAAGAATTTTGTTGATTCCTAATATCTCCACCTTTCCTCTTATGAATAGAGGTTTAAGGTGATTCTTTATCCCTTGATCAGGTCGTTCAAAGAATGCATTTTGTTCTTCAATAACTCTGTTATTCAAAATATAGTAATACACTGGCCTGTGTTTTTCCATTTCTATCTCATTAGCTTCCTCTGATTCTTCGACTTCCGTTATTTGATCATATTCACGTGGAAGCACCGAAACCACATTGCAATTAATGTTGAGGGAAGAATCACCATCTGACGCAAAGTCATTAGTGAGTTTGTCTTCGTCATTTGCTGTATTCTTTTGATTTTTCTCTCCAGCTTATTCTTTCCTTGGGGAAAATAGTCTTCTCCCCACATTTGGTTTCTTCTTTATTTTCTAATTCTCTCTCTTCCTTTTTTTGTCCTTTGGTGTCTTCGCCACTGGGATCTGAACATGGGGTTCTTCCCCTTATAATTCTCTGACCTGTAAGCTTATTGTTTTGAAACTTGAAATTATTTTCAATATGCTATTGAGGTCCTTCCTCCTGCTTCAGAACTCCTCCATTTTCCTTTTTCTCCTTCCTTCCTTTCGTTTGGATGTATCCACTTGTCAGTTGGGATGTTTCTAGGTGGTTTTAAGGTGAATCTTCAATTTCCTTTTGGGTAAGGACTATCAGGCCTCTTGAGAACTCCCCTCTTGTCGAATGTAAAGTTGCTCAGGGCCCCTCTGGTTGTCCCTAATAACGAACATATGGGATTCTTTCAAAAGTTTCTGACGCTTTTCAATCATAGTTCGCACTACACCTTGGGCACATTAGGGACTCTAATTTTGCTTTGTGGCAGTGGATAAGAAAACCTAGCAAACTTTCCCCAACTTTTGGATAAACACTTTCCATCTGATCATCTTTCCTCCAATTGCCCCCAGTTCGAGCATGTTGGATTCTTTCATTAGTGTCTAATGCCTTTCAATCATAGATTAGGCTGCATCTGAGACACGTTATCCCCTCAGAATTTATCTTGTGGCAGCAAACCAGGTAGCCCAACAGACTTTCTCCAGCCATTGGGTAACCTTTTTTCCTTTGATCATCTCCCATCTTGAGGCGCCTTTCGACTTCCTCCATCTCAGGAGCAGGCTGTTTCAAGTCCACCATGTTAACTTTCAGGTTAAGAACTTCAGTAATCTTGACCTTCTCAAACTTGAATCTAAGGCCTTTAGTGGCCTTCGTCATTCCACCATTTGTGGCAACATCATGAGTAATCTAGCCTTTGACATCCTGGTTAGCCATACCATCAACAGTCTTTTGCACTTCAATACGTGTAACAAAATCATCAGTAATTTTGTTCAAGTTGTTGGCAAGGACTTAGTAGCCTCCTTTTCTTCGATGCCTACAACATAATCTTCAGTGATCTTGTCCTCAGGGTGTATGTTGAAACCAGCAATTTCCATCATGTGGACTTCTGCAGGTTCGACATAACTGGTTTCTACTACATGGAGAGGGTCAACATCAACCTTCATTTGGCTCTTGGTCTTTTCGTCAAACTTCAAACTCTCTTCCTTGATAGCGTTCTGAATCAAATCCCTAAAAAGAAAAAATTATGAGGTTTTATGTCCCAAAAAGTTATGATATTTACAAAAACCTATTTTCTTCTGTTGGTCTAACAGAGGAATTTTGGCACCAGATGGAACTATCATCTGGAAATCCTTTACCAAGAAGTCAAATATTTCGTTGCACTTTGTTACATCGAAGGTATATGTTCTCTTAGGGAACTTATCATTCTTTTTTGGTTCTGTATGATTCTTCCCATTTGAAGGGGCCAAAACTTTGCAAGGATATGGTGGCCCTTGCTTTAATTCATCCAAATTTACTTCACATTCCTCGAATTCTGAAAAATCACCGCAAGCTTCTTGTTCATCTATGGTTATTTCAACATAAGAAACCTTTTATTTCTATGGCTTTTATATGCCCTAGCTTTTCGACCTTTAAGTGCTCCACTTGTCGAAACAGATCTTCCAATTGGGCCATATCCCTTAAGTAATGAGGGTCTAACTTCTTTCTAATGGAGAAATCTAATCATCTTGTAGTCATCACAACTAATTCATGTTCAAGCACTTGGGTGAAACATCTTGCCTTTAGCAGGAAGAATATGCTGAGGTAATCATCAATTGGCTCGCTAAACTTGCGCTTAATGCTGGCCAATTCACTTAGACTTATCTTCGATTGTCTTACATAAAATTGTTCATGAAATAGTCTTTCTAAACGTGGCCAACCATGGATAGAATTCTCTACAGTGGTAGTAAACTATGTCAAGGCATTTTTGGTTAGTGAACTAGAAAAATATTTTATCCTTAAGTTTTCATTATTCGCTATGTCCCCAACCTCAGTAAGGTGCATGGTGAAGATACCGGCAAAAAACACAAATCCTCCACTGAACTTTATTTATCCCGAAGGAAGGGAAAATATTGAGAAAACCACTAGAGGATGGATAAGATGGTCTTGCAACCAAAAAAGAGAGTAAGTAAGTGGATTATGCAAGGGGAAGGTGTTAGCACGCCTCACATCCGTTGTACTCAATGGGATCCATTTTGATTATTTGCTTCTAAGGGTGTGTTTATTTATAACTATACTTGCTAAGGGGAAAGAAATGGTTTTTTATTAGTGCGTTCGTGAGGGTCTCGCAACCCTTTGCCTACATATCTAGTGAAGGAATCAGAACATTGTAGTTCTTCTAGAAATAGTTGGTTTGTTGGTGTTTTTTAGTGGGCGATGTTAACACACGCATTCTAGAAATAGGCACGACCGGTATCGCAGTAGAACATAGATAACATGCCCTTTTTGGGGAAATTTTTGATTTGTTGAGTATTTTCGTTAATTGTGAAATGAATTTGAGTAACGATTAAGTGTTTTTGGATTTTTGATTAAGAAAAGAAATTTTTGTTTTAATTTACAAAAGAAGAAGAGTCTAAGAGGGAGACTAGAAAAAAAAAACCTAATTGTTGTCATATACAAATATGGACCTAATATTGAGTATTTGAAAGGGAAATTTCTAACCTAATTAGTTATCATTCTACGGTTTCTCTCCTAAGGTTTAATACAACACGAAACAATCGAAATGAATTTTAGTGCTTCATGGAATTTCTTAAGGGAACATGATAATCACACAAGAAATAACCAAATAACAACCACAAAATTATCTCAAACATTATTTATTATGAATTGAAAACAAAGGAATATCTACGATTATTCACAAAATAAACTTCAAAAAGATTAAGCAAAATAATAGGAAAAATCCTAATTAAATCCTATAAATATTTCTAAAAAGAAATCCTAGAAAATTTTAATGTTTTTTTATATCATTTATCATTCTCTTATTACCAATTTTGTTAACAAAAATTTTGAAAAGAAAATTAAAAATAAAAATAATATAAAATCTAAAGAGTGAGTGTGAAATTGAAAAAAACAGGTGTGTGGCCAACATTAGGGCGCTAGACCCACCAATAACAAGGTTCAGCCAGCTTTTTATAACAAGTGGACTCAGTTAAAAAAATCAAATCAAGAAAATAGGCCTTAAGGATTGAATTTTGGCCCACACCATTACCAAGTCCACCTGATTTTTGTCTTCCTCATTGCAAAACATGAACCCCCCTCTCTCAAGCGCCACTCAACATCCCTCCAAGATTCTTCTCTAATGCTTCCGTCGACTTCTAGTCTAGCTCCGCCGTAAAAATCTCCTTACTCTTCCACGCTGTCTTTCCGCTTCAACCCCCCCGTCTTCTCTCATCTCCGCCGTGATTCATGATTTGAGTTGAAAATCATCATCTACATTCATAAAATAAAAACAGAAACGTAGAGAAAATGGTGAAGAAATGCTTACCAACCGGCTAACTCCGGTAGCTCTTCAACGACGGTGAAGACGAAGACCAGAGGTTATTCTCTTTCTTCTTTTTATGTTTCTTCATATTTGCGTTTTTTGAAAGTTGTTATGGAGGTGTTACAATCTGAAGCGTAGTAAATTCAATGCTGAAGCGATAATGTTATTATTTACTGTATGAAGCAGGTTGTTACAGATGTAATGTTGATTGAAGGTTTTAGATATGCAGAGAGTTTAAGGTAATTCATGCATTGTGTTAATGCTCACATTGACACGGTTATGAATTCGTCATTGTTCACTTCAATGAGATCTTTTTTAGTCTTTCTTTTTTTGTGTTCTTCGAACCTCTCTTAAATTCTTGCTAAAATCTTTCTTTCTTCCTTTGCTTTATGATCCAGAACTCGCGATTCCTTTACCTTACAATTTCTAAAGGGTTTAGCGTAAAGGAAGATGATGAGAAATTTTAGGGTTTGGATCTTTTTGGTTGCTACAGTTCTATGTGATATTCTGAATAGTATTCTCCTTTTCCATTTTCTGAAAGGGTTTTGTGTAAGGAAAAGGATGAAGGATATTCGGGTTTATGGTTTAAGCTGCTGCCTTGTGTTGCTGTGAACAGTTCCCCCCTGGTTTTCTCTTTCTGTCCCTGTTATATCCTCGGAAAAAAGGTTTTAGGGGGAAAGATAACATGACTTTTGAACTATTTTGGTATGCTGTTTGAACACCTTTTTGAAGCATTTCTTGTTTGCCATTTGTGTACAATGTTGACCAGTTTTGGAGGGGAGTGGACAAGTTTTTTTGGCCTGTTTCTACAGGCTAGTGGTAGCTGGCTTTGGGACAACATAGGAAGCTATCTTTGCAGGGGCTATTTGGGACTATTTTGGCTTGTTGTATTTGGTTTTACAGTAGAGTAGACTGTTTACAGCAGGGCTGAGCTTTTGACGATGCTTTTTTTGTTGACTTTGTTACTAGAGTAGCTTGTTTTTGCAGAAATGTGTCAATCTTTTTCTAATTTGTTATACTTGAGGTTTGCATCTGTTATTGTATGTTGGGCTGTGTAATATGGTGGCAAAACCAACTGTTAATACTGGTTTGTGTTTTTTATTTTCAAATGTCGCGGTAAGCAAGATTCGCCACCGAATTTTATTTCATCCAACAAAGAAAAAGGAAAAAGAACAGAAACAACCTTTTTCGAGATTTTCTGAGTATGGGGGGTAGATTATAGAACGGGAAGGTGTTAGCACCCCTTCTATCCGTGGTTTTCCACGAGCTCTTAGGCACTTGCTCATTTTTGAAATTTCTTGTGTGTGTTTTGAAATGTTTTTGTTTAACTTCGTGGTAACCCTTGTATTTGTCCTCAAGAGTGTGACGAAATTGTTTTTGAAAACTGTTTTGAAAGTATTTGTGTGAAAGAGTTTTTGTTGTTTTGAGCAAGTATTTAAGAGTTTCTACCTACTTGAAAAAGACTGTTCGTTCTCATTTCCTTTATACAGAACTATCCTACTATTATGAAGTAGGTAACCCCCATCGTTGGAGTTTTAAGGGACATTCGAAGGGACAATTACGGTCACAAAAGCAATGGTTAGAAAACCGTAGTAATTACCCTAAAGTCTTAAAGATCTTTCCGAGGCAACATTCGAATGGGTCATTTTTGATCTTTTGAGACTAGAGGGCAACCACTAAAACTCCCTATACTTCATGGCCGTTTACCAAAGGCAAACGAAGTGGGGATAACCCTAGGAGTGAACATGTGCAAGTGTTTGGTTTTAATTCATTTATCTTTGCACATTTAGGGTTATCTACCGTTTTAATCGTTATTCTTTCCATACAAGCCTATTAGTCTAAGCAGTTAATAATAGCGGAAAGTAAAAAGAGAAACACAAATCTACGCTATTACAAAGTGTTGTACCCCAAAATTTGCCCTCCCATATTCTTCAAGAAATTGCCAAGCCAAGTCATAAAATTCCCCAAGGGTTGTGCAGCTCAACAGTCTCCTATACAATCAAAACTAGGGTTTGTGTTCTGAGCAAGAAAATGAAGTTTCAAGAACCCAATCAAGTCTCATATGCCTACAAATGTGGTCAAGCATCCTCATATCAAGTTTCAAGGCATTCAGCTCAAAATTGCACAGTCAAAACCCTAAATTGCACTACAGTCAACTGTAGGGGCAAAATGGTCATTTGGCAGTCAAAAGTTCAAATTTTTGGTCAACATATCATTTTGAAGCCACAAACATCATTTGATCAATGCTTGATCATGATTCTCAAAATTTGGCTCAGAAATAATCAGAGATGCAAAAGTTACTATATTTGGACAGTTGAAAGAGTCAACTGAAATTGACCAGGGCATAACTTTCACATGGACTATCAGAAAAATTCCATCCAAAGCTCATTTTGAAGAGAAAGACATTTCCTACAATTCATCTTCATATTCCAAGTCCAAGAAATGCTCTCACAAAAAGTTATCAATTTCAACATTATAGGTCATTTTCAAAAGTCAACAAAAAGGGACTTTAAGTCAAAGGCCATAACTTGAGATTGGTAAATCAAAATGACATGGGACCAAAGGCATTGGTTAAAGGACTCAAAGACCTTTCCAAAATGTCCAAGAACATGTGAAAATCTTAAAAATTGAGCAAGTTACGCCTTGTGGAAGTTGGGAAATTTTTAGGAATTTTGAAAAGTCAACATTGATGCAAATGATCCAAAATTGCTAATGGGCCCATTTTTCTTCCATGATCCATCATTCCAAGCATATGCACGACCACTTGGCCCAAAGGGAAGTATTTTCTCATTTTTTAGTTATTTATTTGAATTTATATTAATATTAATTCATTTAAATTATTTAAATATATAGAAAATATCTAACTTGACCTAATGAATCTTTTTGTACACATTTTAGGCTTAATAATTCGTGCCTAAGCCAATTTGGAAAGATTTGGAGCATTGGGATATGATTTGTGCAAAAATAACATGAAAAAAGATATGAAAAAGATATAAGGAAATCAAATATTGAAAACAATGAATGGAAGAGATTTGATCCAATTTTCTTAACCTAATGCCTTCACTATATGATCAGGAATCAAAACCTAATGGCAGGGGACAAGAAGCTGCGCTACAGAACCTATTGCAAACTTGAGAAATTTTCCATAAACTCAAAAACTGAAAACCCCTTTAGAGGTCGATTCAAGGCGCAAAACCTATTCCAAAGGCTTCCTTGGCAATTCCTGGACACATTCCAATCATAAACAACAACTCAAACACAAAGAACTGGTAGATTGAACTCTCACTGCATCGAAAAAATTCCAAAATCGTGCATCATGATTTAAACGTTTTTACAGCATTTTGTCCATTGATTCATGTTTATCATAATGTTTTGAAGCTAATCAATAGGTTCAATTGCTTTTTTATGGGCTATACGCGATATTACCATGTTCATCTTCTAGGGTTTTTCAGAGCTTGAATTTAGGGCTTTTACAATACTGTAAAATTAGCCTTCCAGACCATGATAGTCATACTCAGCAAGCCTGGACGAAAAGGAAGCACTATTCGCGATGAATTTATGACCACCATAGCCCTATTCGTTATTTTCCCATAGCATGCCTAAAGCAACGCGTTAAAACCGTTGCTATTGTGTTTTATTTTTCAGGTACGCGAGGAAGACGAAGACATGGCACGCTGTGATTCGTTGGTTTGAATTCTCGCGCGCTAATCCACTAACTAGTTGCTTTTCTTTTATAATATTTCTTGTTTATTTATTAATCACGCGCGTTGAGTTGGTTTAGTGGCAGGCAAGGATACTGGTAACACACGTGACCTGGGTTCGAACCCCAGGTCTTGACGTTCTTCATATTATTTTGCATTCAGTAATCCCATGTAGCACTTACGTTAAAACGTACCATGCTCCATCATCATCCAGACAGCCACACGTCTAAGGGATGCAAATCAAGGGCTCAGGATTGAAACGCACCGTGGGCATAAGTCAACCTTGTGATACACAAATTGGGAGAGTCAACAGGCTACTGCATATTGGGCCAGAACCTTTGGATCAACACCTCCAATTTGGGGCTACCCCCCCCCCCCTGGTTTACCTTCACTATTTTTTTATTTTATTTTTTATTCTTGTTTTAATTGTTATTTTTATTTTAATTACTGTTTATTTAATTAATTATTTTTTTAATAAAATACAAAAACTTCATAAAAAAAAATCAGAAAAGATGAAAAATGTAATAAATGTTTAATTGAATTATTTTCATAAATAAGTTAATATGTAATTATTTAGTTTAATTAGGTTACAATTTGAACTTCTTTTAATAACAAAAAATACAAAAAAATAGAATTAGGTTTAATTTTTATTCCTTTAATTTGTTTCTTTTTATTATAATATTTATTTATTTATTTTTTTTATAATTAAATTGTACATAAAAAAATTAGGTTTAAATTAGTTAAAATTTTAATATTTTCATAATAAATCTAAAAAACACTAGAATTAGGGTTTCCATTTCAAACTTCATTCTAATAAATTCTTTTTCTTTTAAATCTTAAAAAACACAAAAATACCAAAAAACATTCTTTTTTAAATCTTTAATTTTAAATTCTAATTAATTAATTCATTAACTTTAGATTTTCTGCAAAAGGGTCCAACGCCCATGTTCGTAGTTTATTTAATTTCGCGCATTTATTTTATGTCGTTTAATTAATTATGTACCTCTCCCGAAGCATTGTAACAATTTAACTTCTCGCACTTTTAATTCTTTCGCTTTATTTACTTTTCTGTCAAATCGGGTCCGGTTTAATTTTGGCGATGTGGACCCGCGCCTTTGTAATAGCTTAGATCTTTATTTTTCCGCAAATAGTTTAACTGTTAAATATGCATGAAAGAATGAATGACTTAATTAAAATCAAGCGTAGATCACAATGAACATGACAAGACAAATATCAATGAAAACGACACACGAATCGCACACACCACCCCTAGGGTACGCCTCACTGTTGCCTTTCGAAAGGTGATCGTCGAGTAGAGGATGTCTTAGTAAGTCCTCATGATCCGGGAACCTGGCATGAGGGTAGCTTCTAAGGTGTCTTCCCATTGCTCTGGTGATCACCATGTCCCGAACCTCGAATTGACCCGAACACCTCCAACGGTGGTGCTACCTACCTCTCAATGGTGGGATGGCACTACTTTAAAGGACATTTACACAGACGAATTCCTTAGGGTAGGTAGGTTCTCAAGGATACTTGCTCTAATTTCAAACAAATCAAAACATCTTTTCACCAACACTTTTCAAAAGCTTTCAAAGCAAATTTTTCAAACACTCTAACGTACGAGTCAAACTGAAATTTTTCAAAGAAACTTTTTAAACCCACGTTGAAAAGCAAACAGACAATTTTGAAAACACAATGAGCAAGTATCTAAGAGCCCATGGATAACCATGGATAGAAAGGGTGCTAACACCTTCCCTTTCTATAACCTACCTCCCGAACCGAGAGCAATCTCTTAAAGGAATTTTTCTGTGCTTTTGTCCTTTCCATTTGGAGAAAATAAAAGACGGTGGCGACTCTTGCTTCCGCGACATTTCGCGAACCAGCTTTAAACAGTCAGTTCCAGATCCACCGATCACAGAACTGGCGACTCTGCTGGGGAATAAACTTAAAGTGAGGTGTACCTTAGGATTAAGATCACTGTGTTTTCAATTGTCTTCTTTGCTTGCTTTATTATTGTGGGTTGCATGGGAGTTCTATAGATCCTAACCCGGATCTGGGGGATACCTTCTTAGAAAGTAGCAACAAGGCTGTGAGGGAACTGTGCGGGGTATACCGACATGGTTGAAACAGTCTGCTACGTTGATGTGGCACTTTGGTGTGTACCGGTAACCCTTGAGTTCAGTCAAGGAGAGTACGGGGCCTCCGCGTGGTGTCGTGAAGCATCAACAGACCTTAGGAACCTTAATTGAACTATCTTGGCCTCTTTAGGGTAGTGAGATAACTGACTTTGGTGCAGTCCGAGGTTGGTTGATACTCGATACTACACTCAATTGAGGGTTGCTTTCCTGGAATATTTTGGTCGCCAGTTCAGTGGCTAAATCGAAACGATGAACAATGAAAGCAATCCAGTGATATTGGGACCCTTAGAACCCGGTTACTTCTAATAGGACAGGTTGAGCCCACCAACTTCAAGAGGGTAATACCCAGACCCCATGCTGGCCTAAACCCTAAGGGTTTCTCTTGTGTGACTTGTGTGCCTTTGTACTTGCCTACTTGCATGCTTGTTAGCTGACACATGAACTATTTGCAGGTCTTGTTTATAGTCCTTAATTAGGACTCATAACAGGGTACTAAGTTTCTTGCAGGTCTTGTTTATAGTCCTTAACTAGGACTCATGACAGGGTTTACCAAATTTCTTGCAGGTGTTGTTTATAGTCCTTAACTGGGACTCATAACAGTGTTTACTAGATCTCTTGCAGGTTTTGCTTATAGTCCTTAATTGGGACTCATAACAAAGTATATTGAATTTCTTGCAGGGTCTGTTTATAGTCCTTAATTGGGACTCATAACAGGGTTTACCTACGTCACCCCATGCATAGCATGACATCATACCATTGCATACATCCTAACCCATTTCAAGGATCTCAAGGGCTTGTGATGCAGGTCATGATGAACCAACTGTCTAGCCAGGGGCAAAGAGGATTTATTTTCCTCTAGCCAAGGGTGTCAGGGGCTATGACCCACTGGATATGGTGAGCCTTTGACCCTTGAAGAAGGAATCTCAGCAAACATGAAGTTCCCTCAATCAAGCTACCTAGTTCTAACAATTTTTGTTTACCCCGCGAGATCCTTGAGATCATTACATGCATGTCATACATCTCATTGCATTGCAGGTATCCCTTTGACAGGTTGCTTACCCTTCTCCGCTGTTTATTTCAGCCGATCGTCATGAATCCTGAATCATCAGCCGAGCAGACTATCAAGGACCTCCAGGCTCAGAACGCCCAGTTCCAAGAGCTGATCATGAATTTGACCCAGGGGCAACAAGATCTGAAGGCTCTGCTCTTGAAGAAGGACAAGAAGAAGAAGAGGACTGTCTTGTTCAGCCCTAGACGCAGATCTGGGAATACACCGCAGACTGAAACTGAAAGGACAACTCCATCTGTGAGGGAAGGTAGTCATCAGGGGGAAAGGGTTCCCAGTCCAGTGGCCTCTGACAATGAAACAGATTTCGACGGCGAACAGTACCCTCCGGCTGAGGACAAGTACAAACAGTTGGAGGATAGGCTGAATGCTATGGAGATCCAACATGTACCTGGGCTGGATTTTGGAGATCTGGGTTTGTCAACTGGTGTGATTATTCCTCGGAAGTTCAAAGCACCATCCTTCTCTAAGTATGACGGGGCGTCTTGTCCCAAGCTGCATCTAAGGTCCTATGTTCGGAAGATTCAACCATATACGGTGGACAAGAATTTGTGGATCCACTTCTTCCAGGAGAGTCTTTCAGGGACTCATCTCGAATGGTTCTATCAGCTAGATGGGACCAAGGTTCGCAACTGGGAGGAGTTGGCTACTGCTTTCTACAAGCAGTATCAATATAATGCCGACCTTGCTCCTACGCGTACCCAACTCCAGGGTATGTCGTTGGGACCAAGTGAAGGTTTTAAAGAATATGCGCAGAAATGGAGGGATCTTGCTGGAAGGGTACAACCACCTCTGACTGATCGGGAACTTGTGGACATGTTCTTGGGGACCTTGTCTGGTCCATTTTATAACCACCTGATTGGGAATTCGTCTGCTGGATTCACAGATCTTATCTTGACTGGAGAGCGAATAGAAGCCGGCATCCGGTCTGGGAAAATTCAAGAGGTTGCACCTGCTGATAAAAAGCCTCATCATGGAAAGAAAGAATCCAATGCTGTGCACGGTAAAAAGAGCCGTCATGAGGCAGAGGCAATCCATATCTCCAATCCCGGACCTGCTCCACAAGGACAGGGGCAGCAGCGCAAGGAGAAACGACAATATACCAAACTCAACATGTCGCTGGATCAAGCACTGCAACAAATGTTGAAGGCAGGGCTGATCACCTTAAGGGCTCCTCTTCGGAATCCGAACACTTCTGCTCCCAACTATCATCCCAACGATAGGTGTGCATATCATTCAGATAGCCCGGGGCATACTACAGACAATTGCTGGCCTCTCAAGAATAAGATTCAAGATATGATCGACGCTGGAGAGATTCAGTTTGAAGTGCCAGAGACTCCGAACATAATCACTGCTCCGTTGCCCAATCATTGAAGCCTTTTGTTTATTTGAATTTTTGAGTTGTACTTTTCTTTGCTTATACAAACAATTAATGTCATAGCAAACTCTTTTATTCTATTAATGCATTGCATATGTCTGTTTTGGAAATTAATACAATTATTTTCATTATGTTCAAATATCTTTTCATATTTTTTCTGATGTTAACTCTGGATCTAAAATTCTAAGCCTCTTGAGGGAGGATGACGAAAACGATACCACGATCTTTACAGTATGCTTTTGAACGGACCCCGCTGATGAAGTACAGGCATTGTTTCAAATCCCTAAACACTGGAGTTATAAGGATGATAATCCCTCGTCAAACCCTCTGAGCCAAAGAAGTAGGAGTTTTTATTTTCGAAATTTAAAACCCTTAATCACAACCTGGGGCAGGGTAGTCCCTCAGTTGATCCAAGTGCATAACGAATGGCACCGAAAAGATCTTTACAAAACGAACAAAGACAGTGATGGTTCAGAACAATCAAAAGGACAGGCAGTCATTATCAAAAAAATTTCATAAATGAAAAGCCCAAAAAGTCTAAACCTACAAAGGGGACTTATGAAACTGGGGCATCCCGCTGACTGTAATTCCAAAAAAGGAAACAGTTCAGGCAAAAAAGAAAGGGATAACAAAATCAAGAAAGAGGTCTCACAAACCCTCAACCAAAACAAAAATGACTGCCCATTCAAAATAAGTTATCAACATCTGAACCATTATTGGAACATCAAAGCAAAGACTCAAGCAAGGTCTAACGCACGGTCAACTGAGTTTAGGTTTGGAGAACATCACGAAGAGCGGGTGGGTACAAATACTTTGAGCCTTTATCCTTTGTTTCTTAAAACCGTGAACCAGGCCACGTTATAACCCTTAAAAGTCCTAGCTGAAGCATGGGTTAGTTCGAAAGCATACTGTCACGAAAGGTATCCTGACTCCTGAAGGCCTACGGTAAATACGGAGTTTGACATCACGTTTTACAAACATTCACTTGTTTTATGAAAAGATGCATTTTCAAAAATCTTCGAGACAGACATAAGCTTTGCGTTTTTAACATAACTTTGTTTGCATATGACTTTTTGTTTGAACAGCATAAAAATTTGCACGACGAAAGTCTAATGAACAGAAGTACCTCCAATCAAGGGGCAGACATGAGCATTGTCCATTATCTGGGGCAATCCAATCAAGATCCAGAGAATCTCTCAAAAGGCCAAAAAGCCTGGGGCAAATCTCTGCCTAAGTCATTTGGGGCACTCCAGCAACGAATCTTGCACGATCAGACACCTTCTGGCAATATGGCAACACAAGCAGCCAGGGACACCTCCCTGCATTCTAAGAGCGTGGACACAGTCGAAAGATACTACGCAAAATCAAAGACCCGCTAGGTCGACGTACCTAGGCAAAAATAAGGGCTTCCCGGCGAACCAAAAGGGTTCGGGCAAAATGAAGGGATGAAATGAGAAAAAATCTGTACACCCGGCAAGTCGAAAACCTGAAAAGGCGGCTTGGGCAAAAAGGGGCATCCCGGTGGACTGAAAACCCGAAAGGGCGGTCCAGGCAAAAGTTAGGGATTAAAGCGTACGACTATGTCCCGTCATCTTATCATCGGCCTACTAGAAGAAGGTTTGACCCTCAACAACTATCAGCACCCCATAAATGCCTCCCCTCATAGAAACAGGGGCAATAAAGAGTGGTCCAAGCAATCTGATTGTTCTATCCTCCAAGGTATCAGGGTAGGTTCCGTTGAAGAATATAACCAACACAGCTCAATACTTCCCCAGGAGAGTCCAACCCAGCTTCCCCAGGAAAGTTGGAATCCATATCCCCGAGCAGTAAGCTTATCCCCAGTAGATTCTGGAAGCTTATCCCCTAGCAGAGCACGAACGCGTCGTCCGGCTTTATTTAAAGAGTTATTTCCTTAACAGGATATAACTGGGTTATCCTCAGCCAAAAGCCATGGAAAGAGCGTCGTCGACGAAGCCTTCTTATCCCCAGCGAAGTCTATCAACATTTCCAGCACAACAAGGGTATCCTCAACAACTATCAACCCCAGCGGAAGCAAAAGCTATTCTTCCACATCAGCCCAGGATGCGACTTCCCGGCACCCGTCAAAGATTTATTTTTCTACGACGAAAATATACATTCATAAACATCATATCCTCATACATTATAGCATGCATATGCATCATACTACATGCATCTCATTAATTTTGAAGACATACAGTTCATGCATCATGATTTTGCATACAATTATGTTTTGCCTTTTCAGGAAAAAGATCAATACAAAAACGACTACTACCAACTATCGCAATTCTGTCTAGATATAGTTTCAGATATGACCCAGATATGGTGACGTTCTGATGCTGCTTCCAGAATTCCTTCTAGATATAGTTTCAGATATGACCCAGATATGGTGACGTTCTGATGTTGCTTCCAGAATTCCTTCTCGATATAGTTTCAGATATGACCCAGATATGGTGACGTTCTGATGCTGCTTCCAGAATTCCTTCTCGATATAGTTTCAGATATGACCCAGATATGGTGACGTTCTGATGCTGCTTCCAGAATTCCTTCTCGATATAGTTTCGGATATGACCCAGAGATGGTGACGTTCTGATGCTGCTTCCAGAATTCCTTCTCGATATAGTTTCGGATATGATCCAGAGATGGTGACGTTCTGATGCTGCTTCCAGATTTCCTTCTAGATATAGTTTCAGATATGATCCAGATATGGTGACGTTCTGATGCTGCTTCCAGATTTCCTTCCAGATATAGTTTCAGATGTAAACCAGATATGGTGACGTTCTGATACTGCTTCCAGAAGTCCTTTTTAGATGTTTCCCTCTCCGACGATGAGTGTGAGGTGATAATCTCCTACGGTTCCCTCTCCAACGGTGTGTGAGGTAGTAATCCCTTTTCTAGATGTTTCCCTCTCCGACGATGAGTGTGAGGTGATATTCTCCTATGGTTCCCTCTCCGACGGCGTGTGAGGTAGTAATTCCTTTTTCAAGATGTTTCCCTCTCCGACGATGAGTGTGAGGTGATATTCTCCTATGGTTCCCTCTCCAACGGTGTGTGAGGTGGTAAGTCTTTTTCAGACGGTTCCCTCTCCAACAGTGTGTGAGGTGGTAAGCCCTTTTCAGATGTTTCCCTCTCCGACGATGAGTGTGAGGTGATCATTCCTTTCATATTATAATTGCCTATGGTTCTCTGCCCAATACTGCGAAGATAATAATTCCCATCAAGATTTTTCTCAACGAGCGTTGTTGAGATTAAAGTCACCCAAGGTTCTCTTATCATTCAGGCTAAGGCAGTAACCATCCCTGGTTCTTTCATCGCTGTTTGAAGCTCCAGACTCAACTCCTGCAACAAGTCAGGACATATCTATGCCAAGCATCTAAAATCAGCTCCTGCAACGTGTCAGGTACTCATTTTTCTTTTTTGCAGGTATGCAGGTTCTCACTAAGGAATCTCCTACGCGATCAACATCCAGATGGCATCTATAAGCCCATCACCCTATCCAGCAACCTCTAAATGGCATCTACAAGCCCATTCCCCCATCATCACTGCTACTATGTGAGCGCAAATTTCTGGGCACTCTAGTGTCCAATCATCTTCTACCCTCGGATTACGAAAGGCACGCCAGCCAATCTGCATCCTCAGGTCCAAGAAGATTGAACAGGGGCAACTGTTGTACCCCAAAATTTGCCCTCCCATATTCTTCAAGAAATTGCCAAGCCAAGTCATAAAATTCCCCAAGGGTTGTGCAGCTCAACAGTCTCCTATACAATCAAAACTAGGGTTTGTGTTATGAGCAAGAAAATGAAGTTTCAAGAACCCAATCAAGTCTCATATGCCTACAAATGTGGTCAAGCATCCTCATATCAAGTTTCAAGGCATTCAGCTCAAAATTGCACAGTCAAAACCCTAAATTGCACTACAGTCAACTGTAGGGGCAAAATGGTCATTTGGCAGTCAAAAGTTCAAATTTTTGGTCAACATATCATTTTGAAGCCACAAACATCATTTGATCAATGCTTGATCATGATTCTCAAAATTTGGCTCAGAAATAATCAGAGATGCAAAAGTTACTATATTTGGACAGTTGAAAGAGTCAACTGAAATTGACTAGGGCATAACTTTCACATGGACTATCAGAAAAATTCCATCCAAAGCTCATTTTGAAGAGAAAGACATTTCCTACAATTCATCTTCATATTCCAAGTCCAAGAAATGCTCTCACAAAAAGTTATCAATTTCAACATTATAGGTCATTTTCAAAAGTCAACAAAAAGGGACTTTAAGTCAAAGGCCATAACTTGTGATTGGTAAATCAAAATGACATGGGACCAAAGGCATTGGTTAAAGGACTCAAAGAACTTTCCAAAATGTCCAAGAACATGTGAAAAGCTTAAAAATTGAGCAAGTTACGCCTTGTGGAAGTTGGGAAATTTTTAGGAATTTTGAAAAGTCAACATTAATGCAAATGATCCAAAATTGCTAATGGGCCCATTTTTCTTCCATGATCCATCATTCCAAGCATATGCACGACCACTTGGCCCAAAGGGAAGTATTTTCTCATTTTTTAGTTATTTATTTGAATTTATATTAATATTAATTCATTTAAATTATTTAAATATATAGAAAATATCTAACTTGACCTAATGAATCTTTTTGTACACATTTTAGGCTTAATAATTCGTGCCTAAGCCAATTTGGAAAGATTTGGAGCATTGGGATATGATTTGTGCAAAAATAACATGAAAAAAGATATGAAAAAGATATAAGGAAATCAAATATTGAAAACAATGAATGGAAGAGATTTGATCCAATTTTCTTAACCTAATGCCTTCACTATATGATCAGGAATCAAAACCTAATGGCAGGGGACAAGAAGCTGCGCTACAGAACCTATTGCAAACTTGAGAAATTTTCCATAAACTCAAAAACTGAAAACCCCTTTAGAGGTCGATTCAAGGCGCAAAACCTATTCCAAAGGCTTCCTTGGCAATTCCTGGACACATTCCAATCATAAACAACAACTCAAACACAAAGAACTGGTAGATTGAACTCTCACTGCATCGAAAAAATTCCAAAATCGTGCATCATGATTTAAACGTTTTTACAGCATTTTGTCCATTGATTCATGTTTATCATAATGTTTTGAAGCTAATCAATAGGTTCAATTGCTTTTTTATGGGCTATACGCGATATTACCATGTTCATCTTCTAGGGTTTTTCAGAGCTTGAATTTAGGGCTTTTACAATACTGTAAAATTAGCCTTCCAGACCATGATAGTCATACTCAGCAAGCCTGGACGAAAAGGAAGCACTATTCGTGATGAATTTATGACCACCATAGCGCTATTCGCTATTTTCCCATAGCATGCCTAAAGCAACGCGTTAAAACCGTTGCTATTGTGTTTTATTTTTCAGGTACGCGAGGAAGACGAAGACATGGCACGCTGTGATTCGTTGGTTTGAATTCTCGCGCGCTAATCCACTAACTAGTTGCTTTTCTTTTATAATATTTCTTGTTTATTTATTAATCACGCGCGTTGAGTTGGTTTAGTGGCAGGCAAGGATACTGGTAACACACGTGACCTGGGTTCGAACCCCAGGTCTTGACGTTCTTCATATTATTTTGCATTCAGTAATCCCATGTAGCACTTACGTTAAAACGTACCATGCTCCATCATCATCCAGACAGCCACACGTCCAAGGGATGCAAATCAAGGGCTCAGGATTGAAACGCACCGTGGGCATAAGTCAACCTTGTGATACACAAATTGGGAGAGTCAACAGGCTACTGCATATTGGGCCAGAACCTTTGGATCAACACCTCCAATTTGGGGCTACCCCCCCCTGGTTTACCTTCACTATTTTTTTATTTTATTTTTTATTCTTGTTTTAATTGTTATTTTTATTTTAATTACTGTTTATTTAATTAATTATTTTTTTAATAAAATACAAAAACTTCATAAAAAAAAATCAGAAAAGATGAAAAATGTAATAAATGTTTAATTGAATTATTTTCATAAATAAGTTAATATGTAATTATTTAGTTTAATTAGGTTACAATTTGAACTTCTTTTAATAACAAAAAATACAAAAAAATAGAATTAGGTTTAATTTTTATTCCTTTAATTTGTTTCTTTTTATTATAATATTTATTTATTTATTTTTTTTATAATTAAATTGTACATAAAAAAATTAGGTTTAAATTAGTTAAAATTTTAATATTTTCATAATAAATCTAAAAAACACTAGAATTAGGGTTTCCATTTCAAACTTCATTCTAATAAATTCTTTTTCTTTTAAATCTTAAAAAACACAAAAATACCAAAAAACATTCTTTTTTAAATCTTTAATTTTAAATTCTAATTAATTAATTCATTAACTTTAGATTTTCTGCAAAAGGGTCCAACGCCCATGTTCGTAGTTTATTTAATTTCGCGCATTTATTTTATGTCGTTTAATTAATTATGTACCTCTCCCGAAGCATTGTAACAATTTAACTTCTCGCACTTTTAATTATTTCGCTTTATTTACTTTTCTGTCAAATCGGGTCCGGTTTAATTTTGGCGATGTGGACCCGCACCTTTGTAATAGCTTAGATCTTTATTTTTCCGCAAATAGTTTAACTGTTAAATATGCATGAAAGAATGAATGACTTAATTAAAATCAAGCGTAGATCACAATGAACATGACAAGACAAATATCAATGAAAACGACACACGAATCGCACACACCACCCCTAGGGTACGCCTCACTGTTGCCTTTCGAAAGGTGATCGTCGAGTAGAGGATGTCTTAGTAAGTCCTCATGATCCGGGAACCTGGCATGAGGGTAGCTTCTAAGGTGTCTTCCCATTGCTCTGGTGATCACCATGTCCCGAACCTCGAATTGACCCGAACACCTCCAACGGTGGTGCTACCTACCTCTCAATGGTGGGATGGCACTACTTTAAAGGACATTTACACAGACGAATTCCTTAGGGTAGGTAGGTTCTCAAGGATACTTGCTCTAATTTCAAACAAATCAAAACATCTTTTCACCAACACTTTTCAAAAGCTTTCAAAGCAAATTTTTCAAACACTCTAACGTACGAGTCAAACTGAAATTTTTCAAAGAAACTTTTTAAACCCACGTTGAAAAGCAAACAGACAATTTTGAAAACACAATGAGCAAGTATCTAAGAGCCCATGGATAACCATGGATAGAAAGGGTGCTAACACCTTCCCTTTCTATAACCTACCTCCCGAACCGAGAGCAATCTCTTAAAGGAATTTTTCTGTGCTTTTGTCCTTTCCATTTGGAGAAAATAAAAGACGGTGGCGACTCTTGCTTCCGCGACATTTCGCGAACCAGCTTTAAACAGTCAGTTCCAGATCCACCGATCACAGAACTGGCGACTCTGCTGGGGAATAAACTTAAAGTGAGGTGTACCTTAGGATTAAGATCACTGTGTTTTCAATTGTCTTCTTTGCTTGCTTTATTATTGTGGGTTGCATGGGAGTTCTATAGATCCTAACCCGGATCTGGGGGATACCTTCTTAGAAAGTAGCAACAAGGCTGTGAGGGAACTGTGCGGGGTATACCGACATGGTTGAAACAGTCTGCTACGTTGATGTGGCACTTTGGTGTGTACCGGTAACCCTTGAGTTCAGTCAAGGAGAGTACGGGGCCTCCGCGTGGTGTCGTGAAGCATCAACAGACCTTAGGAACCTTAATTGAACTATCTTGGCCTCTTTAGGGTAGTGAGATAACTGACTTTGGTGCAGTCCGAGGTTGGTTGATACTCGATACTACACTCAATTGAGGGTTGCTTTCCTGGAATATTTTGGTCGCCAGTTCAGTGGCTAAATCGAAACGATGAACAATGAAAGCAATCCAGTGATATTGGGACCCTTAGAACCCGGTTACTTCTAATAGGACAGGTTGAGCCCACCAACTTCAAGAGGGTAATACCCAGACCCCATGCTGGCCTAAACCCTAAGGGTTTCTCTTGTGTGACTTGTGTGCCTTTGTACTTGCCTACTTGCATGCTTGTTAGCTGACACATGAACTATTTGCAGGTCTTGTTTATAGTCCTTAATTAGGACTCATAACAGGGTACTAAGTTTCTTGCAGGTCTTGTTTATAGTCCTTAACTAGGACTCATGACAGGGTTTACCAAATTTCTTGCAGGTGTTGTTTATAGTCCTTAACTGGGACTCATAACAGTGTTTACTAGATCTCTTGCAGGTTTTGCTTATAGTCCTTAATTGGGACTCATAACAAAGTATATTGAATTTCTTGCAGGGTCTGTTTATAGTCCTTAATTGGGACTCATAACAGGGTTTACCTACGTCACCCCATGCATAGCATGACATCATACCATTGCATACATCCTAACCCATTTCAAGGATCTCAAGGGCTTGTGATGCAGGTCATGATGAACCAACTGTCTAGCCAGGGGCAAAGAGGATTTATTTTCCTCTAGCCAAGGGTGTCAGGGGCTATGACCCACTGGATATGGTGAGCCTTTGACCCTTGAAGAAGGAATCTCAGCAAACATGAAGTTCCCTCAATCAAGCTACCTAGTTCTAACAATTTTTGTTTACCCCGCGAGATCCTTGAGATCATTACATGCATGTCATACATCTCATTGCATTGCAGGTATCCCTTTGACAGGTTGCTTACCCTTCTCCGCTGTTTATTTCAGCCGATCGTCATGAATCCTGAATCATCAGCCGAGCAGACTATCAAGGACCTCCAGGCTCAGAACGCCCAGTTCCAAGAGCTGATCATGAATTTGACCCAGGGGCAACAAGATCTGAAGGCTCTGCTCTTGAAGAAGGACAAGAAGAAGAAGAGGACTGTCTTGTTCAGCCCTAGACGCAGATCTGGGAATACACCGCAGACTGAAACTGAAAGGACAACTCCATCTGTGAGGGAAGGTAGTCATCAGGGGGAAAGGGTTCCCAGTCCAGTGGCCTCTGACAATGAAACAGATTTCGACGGCGAACAGTACCCTCCGGCTGAGGACAAGTACAAACAGTTGGAGGATAGGCTGAATGCTATGGAGATCCAACATGTACCTGGGCTGGATTTTGGAGATCTGGGTTTGTCAACTGGTGTGATTATTCCTCGGAAGTTCAAAGCACCATCCTTCTCTAAGTATGACGGGGCGTCTTGTCCCAAGCTGCATCTAAGGTCCTATGTTCGGAAGATTCAACCATATACGGTGGACAAGAATTTGTGGATCCACTTCTTCCAGGAGAGTCTTTCAGGGACTCATCTCGAATGGTTCTATCAGCTAGATGGGACCAAGGTTCGCAACTGGGAGGAGTTGGCTACTGCTTTCTACAAGCAGTATCAATATAATGCCGACCTTGCTCCTACGCGTACCCAACTCCAGGGTATGTCGTTGGGACCAAGTGAAGGTTTTAAAGAATATGCGCAGAAATGGAGGGATCTTGCTGGAAGGGTACAACCACCTCTGACTGATCGGGAACTTGTGGACATGTTCTTGGGGACCTTGTCTGGTCCATTTTATAACCACCTGATTGGGAATTCGTCTGCTGGATTCACAGATCTTATCTTGACTGGAGAGCGAATAGAAGCCGGCATCCGGTCTGGGAAAATTCAAGAGGTTGCACCTGCTGATAAAAAGCCTCATCATGGAAAGAAAGAATCCAATGCTGTGCACGGTAAAAAGAGCCGTCATGAGGCAGAGGCAATCCATATCTCCAATCCCGGACCTGCTCCACAAGGACAGGGGCAGCAGCGCAAGGAGAAACGACAATATACCAAACTCAACATGTCGCTGGATCAAGCACTGCAACAAATGTTGAAGGCAGGGCTGATCACCTTAAGGGCTCCTCTTCGGAATCCGAACACTTCTGCTCCCAACTATCATCCCAACGATAGGTGTGCATATCATTCAGATAGCCCGGGGCATACTACAGACAATTGCTGGCCTCTCAAGAATAAGATTCAAGATATGATCGACGCTGGAGAGATTCAGTTTGAAGTGCCAGAGACTCCGAACATAATCACTGCTCCGTTGCCCAATCATTGAAGCCTTTTGTTTATTTGAATTTTTGAGTTGTACTTTTCTTTGCTTATACAAACAATTAATGTCATAGCAAACTCTTTTATTCTATTAATGCATTGCATATGTCTGTTTTGGAAATTAATACAATTATTTTCATTATGTTCAAATATCTTTTCATATTTTTTCTGATGTTAACTCTGGATCTAAAATTCTAAGCCTCTTGAGGGAGGATGACGAAAACGATACCACGATCTTTACAGTATGCTTTTGAACGGACCCCGCTGATGAAGTACAGGCATTGTTTCAAATCCCTAAACACTGGAGTTATAAGGATGATAATCCCTCGTCAAACCCTCTGAGCCAAAGAAGTAGGAGTTTTTATTTTCGAAATTTAAAACCCTTAATCACAACCTGGGGCAGGGTAGTCCCTCAGTTGATCCAAGTGCATAACGAATGGCACCGAAAAGATCTTTACAAAACGAACAAAGACAGTGATGGTTCAGAACAATCAAAAGGACAGGCAGTCATTATCAAAAAAATTTCATAAATGAAAAGCCCAAAAAGTCTAAACCTACAAAGGGGACTTATGAAACTGGGGCATCCCGCTGACTGTAATTCCAAAAAAGGAAACAGTTCAGGCAAAAAAGAAAGGGATAACAAAATCAAGAAAGAGGTCTCACAAACCCTCAACCAAAACAAAAATGACTGCCCATTCAAAATAAGTTATCAACATCTGAACCATTATTGGAACATCAAAGCAAAGACTCAAGCAAGGTCTAACGCACGGTCAACTGAGTTTAGGTTTGGAGAACATCACGAAGAGCGGGTGGGTACAAATACTTTGAGCCTTTATCCTTTGTTTCTTAAAACCGTGAACCAGGCCACGTTATAACCCTTAAAAGTCCTAGCTGAAGCATGGGTTAGTTCGAAAGCATACTGTCACGAAAGGTATCCTGACTCCTGAAGGCCTACGGTAAATACGGAGTTTGACATCACGTTTTACAAACATTCACTTGTTTTATGAAAAGATGCATTTTCAAAAATCTTCGAGACAGACATAAGCTTTGCGTTTTTAACATAACTTTGTTTGCATATGACTTTTTGTTTGAACAGCATAAAAATTTGCACGACGAAAGTCTAATGAACAGAAGTACCTCCAATCAAGGGGCAGACATGAGCATTGTCCATTATCTGGGGCAATCCGATCAAGATCCAGAGAATCTCTCAAAAGGCCAAAAAGCCTGGGGCAAATCTCTGCCTAAGTCATTTGGGGCACTCCAGCAACGAATCTTGCACGATCAGACACCTTCTGGCAATATGGCAACACAAGCAGCCAGGGACACCTCCCTGCATTCTAAGAGCGTGGACACAGTCGAAAGATACTACGCAAAATCAAAGACCCGCTAGGTCGATGTACCTAGGCAAAAATAAGGGCTTCCCGGCGAACCAAAAGGGTTCGGGCAAAATGAAGGGATGAAATGAGAAAAAATCTGTACACCCGGCAAGTCGAAAACCTGAAAAGGCGGCTTGGGCAAAAAGGGGCATCCCGGTGGACTGAAAACCCGAAAGGGCGGTCCAGGCAAAAGTTAGGGATTAAAGCGTACGACTATGTCCCGTCATCTTATCATCGGCCTACCAGAAGAAGGTTTGACCCTCAACAACTATCAGCACCCCATAAATGCCTCCCCTCATAGAAACAGGGGCAATAAAGAGTGGTCCAAGCAATCTGATTGTTCTATCCTCCAAGGTATCAGGGTAGGTTCCGTTGAAGAATATAACCAACACAGCTCAATACTTCCCCAGGAGAGTCCAACCCAGCTTCCCCAGGAAAGTTGGAATCCATATCCCCGAGCAGTAAGCTTATCCCCAGTAGATTCTGGAAGCTTATCCCCTAGCAGAGCACGAACGCGTCGTCCGGCTTTATTTAAAGAGTTATTTCCTTAACAGGATATAACTGGGTTATCCTCAGCCAAAAGCCATGGAAAGAGCGTCGTCGACGAAGCCTTCTTATCCCCAGCGAAGTCTATCAACATTTCCAGCACAACAAGGGTATCCTCAACAACTATCAACCCCAGCGGAAGCAAAAGCTATTCTTCCACATCAGCCCAGGATGCGACTTCCCGGCACCCGTCAAAGATTTATTTTTCTACGACGAAAATATACATTCATAAACATCATATCCTCATACATTATAGCATGCATATGCATCATACTACATGCATCTCATTAATTTTGAAGACATACAGTTCATGCATCATGATTTTGCATACAATTATGTTTTGCCTTTTCAGGAAAAAGATCAATACAAAAACGACTACTACCAACTATCGCAATTCTGTCTAGATATAGTTTCAGATATGACCCAGATATGGTGACGTTCTGATGCTGCTTCCAGAATTCCTTCTCGATATAGTTTCAGATATGACCCAGATATGGTGACGTTCTGATGCTGCTTCCAGAATTCCTTCTCGATATAGTTTCAGATATGACCCAGATATGGTGACGTTCTGATGCTGCTTCCAGAATTCCTTCTCGATATAGTTTCAGATATGACCCAGATATGGTGACGTTCTGATGCTGCTTCCAGAATTCCTTCTCGATATAGTTTCGGATATGATCCAGAGATGGTGACGTTCTGATGCTGCTTCCAGATTTCCTTCTAGATATAGTTTCAGATATGATCCAGATATGGTGACGTTCTGATGCTGCTTCCAAATTTCCTTCCAGATATAGTTTCAGATGTAAACCAGATATGGTGACGTTCTGATACTGCTTCCAGAAGTCCTTTTTAGATGTTTCCCTCTCCGACAATGAGTGTGAGGTGATAATCTCCTACGGTTCCCTCTCCAACGGTGTGTGAGGTAGTAATCCCTTTTCTAGATGTTTCCCTCTCCGACGATGAGTGTGAGGTGATATTCTCCTATGGTTCCCTCTCCGACGGCGTGTGAGGTAGTAATTCCTTTTTCAAGATGTTTCCCTCTCCGACGATGAGTGTGAGGTGATATTCTCCTATGGTTCCCTCTCCAACGGTGTGTGAGGTGGTAAGTCTTTTTCAGACGGTTCCCTCTCCAACGGTGTGTGAGGTGGTAAGCCCTTTTCAGATGTTTCCCTCTCCGACGATGAGTGTGAGGTGATCATTCCTTTCAGATTATAATTGCCTATGGTTCTCTTCCCAATACTGCGAAGATAATAATTCCCATCAAGATTTTTCTCAATGAGCGTTGTTGAGATTAAAGTCACCCAAGGTTCTCTTATCATTCAGGCTAAGGCAGTAACCATCCCTGGTTCTTTCATCGCTGTTTGAAGCTCCAGACTCAACTCCTGCAACAAGTCAGGACATATCTATGCCAAGCATCTAAAATCAGCTCCTGCAACGTGTCAGGTACTCATTTTTCTTTTTTGCAGGTATGCAGGTTCTCACTAAGGAATCTCCTACGCGATCAACATCCAGATGGCATCTATAAGCCCATCACCCTATCCAGCAACCTCTAAATGGCATCTACAAGCCCATTCCCCCATCATCACTGCTACTATGTGAGCGCAAATTTCTGGGCACTCTAGTGTCCAATCATCTTCTACCCTCGGATTACGAAAGGCACGCCAGCCAATCTGCATCCTCAGGTCCAAGAAGATTGAACAGGGGCAACTGTTGTACCCCAAAATTTGCCCTCCCATATTCTTCAAGAAATTGCCAAGCCAAGTCATAAAATTCCCCAAGGGTTGTGCAGCTCAACAGTCTCCTATACAATCAAAACTAGGGTTTGTGTTCTGAGCAAGAAAATGAAGTTTCAAGAACCCAATCAAGTCTCATATGCCTACAAATGTGGTCAAGCATCCTCATATCAAGTTTCAAGGCATTCAGCTCAAAATTGCACAGTCAAAACCCTAAATTGCACTACAGTCAACTGTAGGGGCAAAATGGTCATTTGGCAGTCAAAAGTTCAAATTTTTGGTCAACATATCATTTTGAAGCCACAAACATCATTTGATCAATGCTTGATCATGATTCTCAAAATTTGGCTCAGAAATAATCAGAGATGCAAAAGTTACTATATTTGGACAGCTGAAAGAGTCAACTGAAATTGACCAGGGCATAACTTTCACATGGACTATCAGAAAAATTCCATCCAAAGCTCATTTTGAAGAGAAAGACATTTCCTACAATTCATCTTCATATTCCAAGTCCAAGAAATGCTCTCACAAAAAGTTATCAATTTCAACATTATAGGTCATTTTCAAAAGTCAACAAAAAGGGACTTTAAGTCAAAGGCCATAACTTGTGATTGGTAAATCAAAATGACATGGGACCAAAGGCATTGGTTAAAGGACTCAAAGAACTTTCCAAAATGTCCAAGAACATGTGAAAAGCTTAAAATTGAGCAAGTTACGCCTTGTGGAAGTTGGGAAATTTTTAGGAATTTTGAAAAGTCAACATTGATGCAAATGATCCAAAATTGCTAATGGGCCCATTTTTCTTCCATGATCCATCATTCCAAGCATATGCACGACCACTTGGCCCAAAGGGAAGTATTTTCTCATTTTTTAATTATTTATTTGAATTTATATTAATATTAATTCATTTAAATTATTTAAATATATAGAAAATATCTAACTTGACCTAATGAATCTTTTTGTACACATTTTAGGCTTAATAATTCGTGCCTAAGCCAATTTGGAAAGATTTGGAGCATTGGGATATGATTTGTGCAAAAATAACATGAAAAAAGATATGAAAAAGATATAAGGAAATCAAATATTGAAAACAATGAATGGAAGAGATTTGATCCAATTTTCTTAACCTAATGCCTTCACTATATGATCAGGAATCAAAACCTAATGGCAGGGGACAAGAAGCTGCGCTACAGAACCTATTGCAAACTTGAGAAATTTTCCATAAACTCAAAAACTGAAAACCCCTTTAGAGGTCGATTCAAGGCGCAAAACCTATTCCAAAGGCTTCCTTGGCAATTCCTGGACACATTCCAATCATAAACAACAACTCAAACACAAAGAACTGGTAGATTGAACTCTCACTGCATCGAAAAAATTCCAAAATCGTGCATCATGATTTAAACGTTTTTACAGCATTTTGTCCATTGATTCATGTTTATCATAATGTTTTGAAGCTAATCAATAGGTTCAATTGCTTTTTTATGGGCTATACGCGATATTACCATGTTCATCTTCTAGGGTTTTTCAGAGCTTGAATTTAGGGCTTTTACAATACTGTAAAATTAGCCTTCCAGACCATGATAGTCATACTCAGCAAGCCTGGACGAAAAGGAAGCACTATTCGCGATGAATTTATGACCACCATAGCCCTATTCGTTATTTTCCCATAGCATGCCTAAAGCAACGCGTTAAAACCGTTGCTATTGTGTTTTATTTTTCAGGTACGCGAGGAAGACGAAGACATGGCACGCTGTGATTCGTTGGTTTGAATTCTCGCGCGCTAATCCACTAACTAGTTGCTTTTCTTTTATAATATTTCTTGTTTATTTATTAATCACGCGCGTTGAGTTGGTTTAGTGGCAGGCAAGGATACTGGTAACACACGTGACCTGGGTTCGAACCCCAGGTCTTGACGTTCTTCATATTATTTTGCATTCAGTAATCCCATGTAGCACTTACGTTAAAACGTACCATGCTCCATCATCATCCAGACAGCCACACGTCCAAGGGATGCAAATCAAGGGCTCAGGATTGAAACGCACCGTGGGCATAAGTCAACCTTGTGATACACAAATTGGGAGAGTCAACAGGCTACTGCATATTGGGCCAGAACCTTTGGATCAACACCTCCAATTTGGGGCTACCCCCCCCCTGGTTTACCTTCACTATTTTTTTATTTTATTTTTTATTCTTGTTTTAATTGTTATTTTTATTTTAATTACTGTTTATTTAATTAATTATTTTTTTAATAAAATACAAAAACTTCATAAAAAAAAATCAGAAAAGATGAAAAATGTAATAAATGTTTAATTGAATTATTTTCATAAATAAGTTAATATGTAATTATTTAGTTTAATTAGGTTACAATTTGAACTTCTTTTAATAACAAAAAATACAAAAAAATAGAATTAGGTTTAATTTTTATTCCTTTAATTTGTTTCTTTTTATTATAATATTTATTTATTTATTTTTTTTATAATTAAATTGTACATAAAAAAATTAGGTTTAAATTAGTTAAAATTTTAATATTTTCATAATAAATCTAAAAAACACTAGAATTAGGGTTTCCATTTCAAACTTCATTCTAATAAATTCTTTTTCTTTTAAATCTTAAAAAACACAAAAATACCAAAAAACATTCTTTTTTAAATCTTTAATTTTAAATTCTAATTAATTAATTCATTAACTTTAGATTTTCTGCAAAAGGGTCCAACGCCCATGTTCGTAGTTTATTTAATTTCGCGCATTTATTTTATGTCGTTTAATTAATTATGTACCTCTCCCGAAGCATTGTAACAATTTAACTTCTCGCACTTTTAATTCTTTCGCTTTATTTACTTTTCTGTCAAATCGGGTCCGGTTTAATTTTGGCGATGTGGACCCGCGCCTTTGTAATAGCTTAGATCTTTATTTTTCCGCAAATAGTTTAACTGTTAAATATGCATGAAAGAATGAATGACTTAATTAAAATCAAGCGTAGATCACAATGAACATGACAAGACAAATATCAATGAAAACGACACACGAATCGCACACACCACCCCTAGGGTACGCCTCACTGTTGCCTTTCGAAAGGTGATCGTCGAGTAGAGGATGTCTTAGTAAGTCCTCATGATCCGGGAACCTGGCATGAGGGTAGCTTCTAAGGTGTCTTCCCATTGCTCTGGTGATCACCATGTCCCGAACCTCGAATTGACCCGAACACCTCCAACGGTGGTGCTACCTACCTCTCAATGGTGGGATGGCACTACTTTAAAGGACATTTACACAGACGAATTCCTTAGGGTAGGTAGGTTCTCAAGGATACTTGCTCTAATTTCAAACAAATCAAAACATCTTTTCACCAACACTTTTCAAAAGCTTTCAAAGCAAATTTTTCAAACACTCTAACGTACGAGTCAAACTGAAATTTTTCAAAGAAACTTTTTAAACCCACGTTGAAAAGCAAACAGACAATTTTGAAAACACAATGAGCAAGTATCTAAGAGCCCATGGATAACCATGGATAGAAAGGGTGCTAACACCTTCCCTTTCTATAACCTACCTCCCGAACCGAGAGCAATCTCTTAAAGGAATTTTTCTGTGCTTTTGTCCTTTCCATTTGGAGAAAATAAAAGACGGTGGCGACTCTTGCTTCCGCGACATTTCGCGAACCAGCTTTAAACAGTCAGTTCCAGATCCACCGATCACAGAACTGGAGACTCTGCTGGGGAATAAACTTAAAGTGAGGTGTACCTTAGGATTAAGATCACTGTGTTTTCAATTGTCTTCTTTGCTTGCTTTATTATTGTGGGTTGCATGGGAGTTCTATAGATCCTAACCCGGATCTGGGGGATACCTTCTTAGAAAGTAGCAACAAGGCTGTGAGGGAACTGTGCGGGGTATACCGACATGGTTGAAACAGTCTGCTACGTTGATGTGGCACTTTGGTGTGTACCGGTAACCCTTGAGTTCAGTCAAGGAGAGTACGGGGCCTCCGCGTGGTGTCGTGAAGCATCAACAGACCTTAGGAACCTTAATTGAACTATCTTGGCCTCTTTAGGGTAGTGAGATAACTGACTTTGGTGCAGTCCGAGGTTGGTTGATACTCGATACTACACTCAATTGAGGGTTGCTTTCCTGGAATATTTTGGTCGCCAGTTCAGTGGCTAAATCGAAACGATGAACAATGAAAGCAATCCAGTGATATTGGGACCCTTAGAACCCGGTTACTTCTAATAGGACAGGTTGAGCCCACCAACTTCAAGAGGGTAATACCCAGACCCCATGCTGGCCTAAACCCTAAGGGTTTCTCTTGTGTGACTTGTGTGCCTTTGTACTTGCCTACTTGCATGCTTGTTAGCTGACACATGAACTATTTGCAGGTCTTGTTTATAGTCCTTAATTAGGACTCATAACAGGGTACTAAGTTTCTTGCAGGTCTTGTTTATAGTCCTTAACTAGGACTCATGACAGGGTTTACCAAATTTCTTGCAGGTGTTGTTTATAGTCCTTAACTGGGACTCATAACAGTGTTTACTAGATCTCTTGCAGGTTTTGCTTATAGTCCTTAATTGGGACTCATAACAAAGTATATTGAATTTCTTGCAGGGTCTGTTTATAGTCCTTAATTGGGACTCATAACAGGGTTTACCTACGTCACCCCATGCATAGCATGACATCATACCATTGCATACATCCTAACCCATTTCAAGGATCTCAAGGGCTTGTGATGCAGGTCATGATGAACCAACTGTCTAGCCAGGGGCAAAGAGGATTTATTTTCCTCTAGCCAAGGGTGTCAGGGGCTATGACCCACTGGATATGGTGAGCCTTTGACCCTTGAAGAAGGAATCTCAGCAAACATGAAGTTCCCTCAATCAAGCTACCTAGTTCTAACAATTTTTGTTTACCCCGTGAGATCCTTGAGATCATTACATGCATGTCATACATCTCATTGCATTGCAGGTATCCCTTTGACAGGTTGCTTACCCTTCTCCGCTGTTTATTTCAGCCGATCGTCATGAATCCTGAATCATCAGCCGAGCAGACTATCAAGGACCTCCAGGCTCAGAACGCCCAGTTCCAAGAGCTGATCATGAATTTGACCCAGGGGCAACAAGATCTGAAGGCTCTGCTCTTGAAGAAGGACAAGAAGAAGAAGAGGACTGTCTTGTTCAGCCCTAGACGCAGATCTGGGAATACACCGCAGACTGAAACTGAAAGGACAACTCCATCTGTGAGGGAAGGTAGTCATCAGGGGGAAAGGGTTCCCAGTCCAGTGGCCTCTGACAATGAAACAGATTTCGACGGCGAACAGTACCCTCCGGCTGAGGACAAGTACAAACAGTTGGAGGATAGGCTGAATGCTATGGAGATCCAACAGGTACCTGGGCTGGATTTTGGAGATCTGGGTTTGTCAACTGGTGTGATTATTCCTCGGAAGTTCAAAGCACCATCCTTCTCTAAGTATGACGGGGCGTCTTGTCCCAAGCTGCATCTAAGGTCCTATGTTCGGAAGATTCAACCATATACGGTGGACAAGAATTTGTGGATCCACTTCTTCCAGGAGAGTCTTTCAGGGACTCATCTCGAATGGTTCTATCAGCTAGATGGGACCAAGGTTCGCAACTGGGAGGAGTTGGCTACTGCTTTCTACAAGCAGTATCAATATAATGCCGACCTTGCTCCTACGCGTACCCAACTCCAGGGTATGTCGTTGGGACCAAGTGAAGGTTTTAAAGAATATGCGCAGAAATGGAGGGATCTTGCTGGAAGGGTACAACCACCTCTGACTGATCGGGAACTTGTGGACATGTTCTTGGGGACCTTGTCTGGTCCATTTTATAACCACCTGATTGGGAATTCGTCTGCTGGATTCACAGATCTTATCTTGACTGGAGAGCGAATAGAAGCCGGCATCCGGTCTGGGAAAATTCAAGAGGTTGCACCTGCTGATAAAAAGCCTCATCATGGAAAGAAAGAATCCAATGCTGTGCACGGTAAAAAGAGCCGTCATGAGGCAGAGGCAATCCATATCTCCAATCTCGGACCTGCTCCACAAGGACAGGGGCAGCAGCGCAAGGAGAAACGACAATATACCAAACTCAACATGTCGCTGGATCAAGCACTGCAACAAATGTTGAAGGCAGGGCTGATCACCTTAAGGGCTCCTCTTCGGAATCCGAACACTTCTGCTCCCAACTATCATCCCAACGATAGGTGTGCATATCATTCAGATAGCCCGGGGCATACTACAGACAATTGCTGGCCTCTCAAGAATAAGATTCAAGATATGATCGACGCTGGAGAGATTCAGTTTGAAGTGCCAGAGACTCCGAACATAATCACTGCTCCGTTGCCCAATCATTGAAGCTTTTTGTTTATTTGAATTTTTGAGTTATACTTTTCTTTGCTTATACAAACAATTAATGTCATAGCAAACTCTTTTATTCTATTAATGCATTGCATATGTCTGTTTTGGAAATTAATACAATTATTTTCATTATGTTCAAATATCTTTTCATATTTTTTCTGATGTCAACTCTGGATCTAAAATTCTAAGCCTCTTGAGGGAGGATGACGAAAACGATACCACGATCTTTACAGTATGCTTTTGAACGGACCCCGCTGATGAAGTACAGGCATTGTTTCAAATCCCTAAACACTGGAGTTATAAGGATGATAATCCCTCGTCAAACCCTCTGAGCCAAAGAAGTAGGAGTTTTTATTTTCGAAATTTAAAACCCTTAATCACAACCTGGGGCAGGGTAGTCCCTCAGTTGATCCAAGTGCATAACGAATGGCACCGAAAAGATCTTTACAAAACGAACAAAGACAGTGATGGTTCAGAACAATCAAAAGGACAGGCAGTCATTATCAAAAAATTTTCATAAATGAAAAACCCAAAAAGTCTAAACCTACAAAGGGGACTTATGAAACTGGGGCATCCCGCTGACTGTAATTCCAAAAAAGGAAACAGTTCAGGCAAAAAAGAAAGGGATAACAAAATCAAGAAAGAGGTCTCACAAACCCTCAACCAAAACAAAAATGACTGCCCATTCAAAATAAGTTATCAACATCTGAACCATTATTGGAACATCAAAGCAAAGACTCAAGCAAGGTCTAACGCACGGTCAACTGAGTTTAGGTTTGGAGAACATCACGAAGAGCGGGTGGGTACAAATACTTTGAGCCTTTATCCTTTGTTTCTTAAAACCGTGAACCAGGCCACGTTATAACCCTTAAAAGTCCTAGCTGAAGTATGGGTTAGTTCGAAAGCATACTGTCACGAAAGGTATCCTGACTCCTGAAGGCCTACGGTAAATACGGAGTTTGACATCACGTTTTACAAACATTCACTTGTTTTATGAAAAGATGCATTTTCAAAAATCTTCGAGACAGACATAAGCTTTGCGTTTTTAACATAACTTTGTTTGCATATGACTTTTTGTTTGAACAGCATAAAAATTTGCACGACGAAAGTCTAATGAACAGAAGTACCTCCAATCAAGGGGCAGACATGAGCATTGTCCATTATCTGGGGCAATCCAATCAAGATCCATAGAATCTCTCAAAAGGCCAAAAAGCCTGGGGCAAATCTCTGCCTAAGTCATTTGGGGCACTCCAGCAACGAATCTTGCACGATCAGACACCTTCTGGCAATATGGCAACACAAGCAGCCAGGGACACCTCCCTGCATTCTAAGAGCGTGGACACAGTCGAAAGATACTACGCAAAATCAAAGACCCGCTAGGTCGACGTACCTAGGCAAAAATAAGGGCTTCCCGGCGAACCAAAAGGGTTCGGGCAAAATGAAGGGATGGAATGAGAAAAAATCTGTACACCCGGCAAGTCGAAAACCTGAAAAGGCGGCTTGGGCAAAAAGGGGCATCCCGGTGGACTGAAAACCCGAAAGGGCGGTCCAGGCAAAAGTTAGGGATTAAAGCGTACGACTATGTCCCGTCATCTTATCATCGGCCTACCAGAAGAAGGTTTGACCCTCAACAACTATCAGCACCCCATAAATGCCTCCCCTCATAGAAACAGGGGCAATAAAGAGTGGTCCAAGCAATCTGATTGTTCTATCCTCCAAGGTATCAGGGTAGGTTCCGTTGAAGAATATAACCAACACAGCTCAATACTTCCCCAGGAGAGTCCAACCCAGCTTCCCCAGGAAAGTTGGAATCCATATCCCCGAGCAGTAAGCTTATCCCCAGTAGATTCTGGAAGCTTATCCCCTAGCAGAGCACGAACGCGTCGTCCGGCTTTATTTAAAGAGTTATTTCCTTAACAGGATATAACTGGGTTATCCTCAGCCAAAAGCCATGGAAAGAGCGTCGTCGATGAAGCCTTCTTATCCCCAGCGAAGTCTATCAACATTTCCAGCACAACAAGGGTATCCTCAACAACTATCAACCCCAGCGGAAGCAAAAGCTATTCTTCCACATCAGCCCAGGATGCGACTTCCCGGCACCCGTCAAAGATTTATTTTTCTACGACGAAAATATACATTCATAAACATCATATCCTCATACATTATAGCATGCATATGCATCATACTACATGCATCTCATTAATTTTGAAGACATACAGTTCATGCATCATGATTTTGCATACAATTATGTTTTGCCTTTTCAGGAAAAAGATCAATACAAAAACGACTACTACCAACTATCGCAATTCTGTCTAGATATAGTTTCAGATATGACCCAGATATGGTGACGTTCTGATGTTGCTTCCAGAATTCCTTCTCGATATAGTTTCAGATATGACCCAGATATGGTGACGTTCTGATGCTGCTTCCAGAATTCCTTCTCGATATAGTTTCAGATATGACCCAGATATGGTGACGTTCTGATGCTGCTTCCAGAATTCCTTCTCGATATAGTTTCAGATATGACCCAGATATGGTGACGTTCTGATGCTGCTTCCAGAATTCCTTCTCGATATAGTTTCGGATATGATCCAGAGATGGTGACGTTCTGATGCTGCTTCCAGATTTCCTTCTAGATATAGTTTCAGATATGATCCAGATATGGTGACGTTCTGATGCTGCTTCCAGATTTCCTTCCAGATATAGTTTCAGATGTAAACCAGATATGGTGACGTTCTGATACTGCTTCCAGAAGTCCTTTTTAGATGTTTCCCTCTCCGACGATGAGTGTGAGGTGATAATCTCCTACGGTTCCCTCTCCAACGGTGTGTGAGGTAGTAATCCCTTTTCTAGATGTTTCCCTCTCCGACGATGAGTGTGAGGTGATATTATCCTATGGTTCCCTCTCCGACAGCGTGTGAGGTAGTAATTCCTTTTTCAAGATGTTTCCCTCTCCGACGATGAGTGTGAGGTGATATTCTCCTATGGTTCCCTCTCCAACGGTGTGTGAGGTGGTAAGTCTTTTTCAGACGGTTCCCTCTCCAACGGTGTGTGAGGTGGTAAGCCCTTTTCAGATGTTTCCCTCTCCGACGATGAGTGTGAGGTGATCATTCCTTTCAGATTATAATTGCCTATGGTTCTCTGCCCAATACTGCGAAGATAATAATTCCCATCAAGATTTTTCTCAACGAGCGTTGTTGAGATTAAAGTCACCCAAGGTTCTCTTATCATTCAGGCTAAGGCAGTAACCATCCCTGGTTCTTTCATCGCTGTTTGAAGCTCCAGACTCAACTCCTACAACAAGTCAGGACATATCTATGCCAAGCATCTAAAATCAGCTCCTGCAACGTGTCAGGTACTCATTTTTCTTTTTTGCAGGTATGCAGGTTCTCACTAAGGAATCTCCTACGCGATCAACATCCAGATGGCATCTATAAGCCCATCACCCTATCCAGCAACCTCTAAATGGCATCTACAAGCCCATTCCCCCATCATCACTGCTACTATGTGAGCGCAAATTTCTGGGCACTCTAGTGTCCAATCATCTTCTACCCTCGGATTACGAAAGGCACGCCAGCCAATCTGCATCCTCAGGTCCAAGAAGATTGAACAGGGGCAACTGTTGTACCCCAAAATTTGCCCTCCCATATTCTTCAAGAAATTGCCAAGCCAAGTCATAAAATTCCCCAAGGGTTGTGCAGCTCAACAGTCTCCTATACAATCAAAACTAGGGTTTGTGTTCTGAGCAAGAAAATGAAGTTTCAAGAACCCAATCAAGTCTCATATGCCTACAAATGTGGTCAAGCATCCTCATATCAAGTTTCAAGGCATTCAGCTCAAAATTGCACAGTCAAAACCCTAAATTGCACTACAGTCAACTGTAGGGGCAAAATGGTCATTTGGCAGTCAAAAGTTCAAATTTTTGGTCAACATATCATTTTGAAGCCACAAACATCATTTGATCAATGCTTGATCATGATTCTCAAAATTTGGCTCAGAAATAATCAGAGATGCAAAAGTTACTATATTTGGACAGCTGAAAGAGTCAACTGAAATTGACCAGGGCATAACTTTCACATGGACTATCAGAAAAATTCCATCCAAAGCTCATTTTGAAGAGAAAGACATTTCCTACAATTCATCTTCATATTCCAAGTCCAAGAAATGCTCTCACAAAAAGTTATCAATTTCAACATTATAGGTCATTTTCAAAAGTCAACAAAAAGGGACTTTAAGTCAAAGGCCATAACTTGAGATTGGTAAATCAAAATGACATGGGACAAAAGGCATTGGTTAAAGGACTCAAAGACCTTTCCAAAATGTCCAAGAACATGTGAAAAGCTTAAAAATTGAGCAAGTTACGCCTTGTGGAAGTTGGGAAATTTTTAGGAATTTTGAAAAGTCAACATTGATGCAAATGATCCAAAATTGCTAATGGGCCCATTTTTCTTCCATGATCCATCATTCCAAGCATATGCACGACCACTTGGCCCAAAGGGAAGTATTTTCTCATTTTTTAATTATTTATTTGAATTTATATTAATATTAATTCATTTAAATTATTTAAATATATAGAAAATATCTAACTTGACCTAATGAATCTTTTTGTACACATTTTAGGCTTAATAATTCGTGCCTAAGCCAATTTGGAAAGATTTGGAGCATTGGGATATGATTTGTGCAAAAATAACATGAAAAAAGATATGAAAAAGATATAAGGAAATCAAATATTGAAAACAATGAATGGAAGAGATTTGATCCAATTTTCTTAACCTAATGCCTTCACTATATGATCAGGAATCAAAACCTAATGGCAGGGGACAAGAAGCTGCGCTACAGAACCTATTGCAAACTTGAGAAATTTTCCATAAACTCAAAAACTGAAAACCCCTTTAGAGGTCGATTCAAGGCGCAAAACCTATTCCAAAGGCTTCCTTGGCAATTCCTGGACACATTCCAATCATAAACAACAACTCAAACACAAAGAACTGGTAGATTGAACTCTCACTGCATCGAAAAAATTCCAAAATCGTGCATCATGATTTAAACGTTTTTACAGCATTTTGTCCATTGATTCATGTTTATCATAATGTTTTGAAGCTAATCAATAGGTTCAATTGCTTTTTTATGGGCTATACGCGATATTACCATGTTCATCTTCTAGGGTTTTTCAGAGCTTGAATTTAGGGCTTTTACAATACTGTAAAATTAGCCTTCCAGACCATGATAGTCATACTCAGCAAGCCTGGACGAAAAGGAAGCACTATTCGCGATGAATTTATGACCACCATAGCCCTATTCGCTATTTTCCCATAGCATGCCTAAAGCAACGCGTTAAAACCGTTGCTATTGTGTTTTATTTTTCAGGTACGCGAGGAAGACGAAGACATGGCACGCTGTGATTCGTTGGTTTGAATTCTCGCGCGCTAATCCACTAACTAGTTGCTTTTCTTTTATAATATTTCTTGTTTATTTATTAATCACGCGCGTTGAGTTGGTTTAGTGGCAGGCAAGGATACTGGTAACACACGTGACCTGGGTTCGAACCCCAGGTCTTGACGTTCTTCATATTATTTTGCATTCAGTAATCCCATGTAGCACTTACGTTAAAACGTACCATGCTCCATCATCATCCAGACAGCCACACGTCCAAGGGATGCAAATCAAGGGCTCAGGATTGAAACGCACCGTGGGCATAAGTCAACCTTGTGATACACAAATTGGGAGAGTCAACAGGCTACTGCATATTGGGCCAGAACCTTTGGATCAACACCTCCAATTTGGGGCTACCCCCCCCCTGGTTTACCTTCACTATTTTTTTATTTTATTTTTTATTCTTGTTTTAATTGTTATTTTTATTTTAATTACTGTTTATTTAATTAATTATTTTTTTAATAAAATACAAAAACTTCATAAAAAAAAATCAGAAAAGATGAAAAATGTAATAAATGTTTAATTGAATTATTTTCATAAATAAGTTAATATGTAATTATTTAGTTTAATTAGGTTACAATTTGAACTTCTTTTAATAACAAAAAATACAAAAAAATAGAATTAGGTTTAATTTTTATTCCTTTAATTTGTTTCTTTTTATTATAATATTTATTTATTTATTTTTTTTATAATTAAATTGTACATAAAAAAATTAGGTTTAAATTAGTTAAAATTTTAATATTTTCATAATAAATCTAAAAAACACTAGAATTAGGGTTTCCATTTCAAACTTCATTCTAATAAATTCTTTTTCTTTTAAATCTTAAAAAACACAAAAATACCAAAAAACATTCTTTTTTAAATCTTTAATTTTAAATTCTAATTAATTAATTCATTAACTTTAGATTTTCTGCAAAAGGGTCCAACGCCCATGTTCGTAGTTTATTTAATTTCGCGCATTTATTTTATGTCGTTTAATTAATTATGTACCTCTCCCGAAGCATTGTAACAATTTAACTTCTCGCACTTTTAATTCTTTCGCTTTATTTACTTTTCTGTCAAATCGGGTCCGGTTTAATTTTGGCGATGTGGACCCGCGCCTTTGTAATAGCTTAGATCTTTATTTTTCCGCAAATAGTTTAACTGTTAAATATGCATGAAAGAATGAATGACTTAATTAAAATCAAGCGTAGATCACAATGAACATGACAAGACAAATATCAATGAAAACGACACACGAATCGCACACACCACCCCTAGGGTACGCCTCACTGTTGCCTTTCGAAAGGTGATCGTCGAGTAGAGGATGTCTTAGTAAGTCCTCATGATCCGGGAACCTGGCATGAGGGTAGCTTCTAAGGTGTCTTCCCATTGCTCTGGTGATCACCATGTCCCGAACCTCGAATTGACCCGAACACCTCCAACGGTGGTGCTACCTACCTCTCAATGGTGGGATGGCACTACTTTAAAGGACATTTACATAGACGAATTCCTTAGGGTAGGTAGGTTCTCAAGGATACTTGCTCTAATTTCAAACAAATCAAAACATCTTTTCACCAACACTTTTCAAAAGCTTTCAAAGCAAATTTTTCAAACACTCTAACGTACGAGTCAAACTGAAATTTTTCAAAGAAACTTTTTAAACCCACGTTGAAAAGCAAACAGACAATTTTGAAAACACAATGAGCAAGTATCTAAGAGCCCATGGATAACCATGGATAGAAAGGGTGCTAACACCTTCCCTTTCTATAACCTACCTCCCGAACCGAGAGCAATCTCTTAAAGGAATTTTTCTGTGCTTTTGTCCTTTCCATTTGGAGAAAATAAAAGACGGTGGCGACTCTTGCTTCCGCGACATTTCGCGAACCAGCTTTAAACAGTCAGTTCCAGATCCACCGATCACAGAACTGGCGACTCTGCTGGGGAATAAACTTAAAGTGAGGTGTACCTTAGGATTAAGATCACTGTGTTTTCAATTGTCTTCTTTGCTTGCTTTATTATTGTGGGTTGCATGGGAGTTCTATAGATCCTAACCCGGATCTGGGGGATACCTTCTTAGAAAGTAGCAACAAGGCTGTGAGGGAACTGTGCAGGGTATACCGACATGGTTGAAACAGTCTGCTACGTTGATGTGGCACTTTGGTGTGTACCGGTAACCCTTGAGTTCAGTCAAGGAGAGTACGGGGCCTCCGCGTGGTGTCGTGAAGCATCAACAGACCTTAGGAACCTTAATTGAACTATCTTGGCCTCTTTAGGGTAGTGAGATAACTGACTTTGGTGCAGTCCGAGGTTGGTTGATACTCGATACTACACTCAATTGAGGGTTGCTTTCCTGGAATATTTTGGTCGCCAGTTCAGTGGCTAAATCGAAACGATGAACAATGAAAGCAATCCAGTGATATTGGGACCCTTAGAACCCGGTTACTTCTAATAGGACAGGTTGAGCCCACCAACTTCAAGAGGGTAATACCCAGACCCCATGCTGGCCTAAACCCTAAGGGTTTCTCTTGTGTGACTTGTGTGCCTTTGTACTTGCCTACTTGCATGCTTGTTAGCTGACACATGAACTATTTGCAGGTCTTGTTTATAGTCCTTAATTAGGACTCATAACAGGGTACTAAGTTTCTTGCAGGTCTTGTTTATAGTCCTTAACTAGGACTCATGACAGGGTTTACCAAATTTCTTGCAGGTGTTGTTTATAGTCCTTAACTGGGACTCATAACAGTGTTTACTAGATCTCTTGCAGGTTTTGCTTATAGTCCTTAATTGGGACTCATAACAAAGTATATTGAATTTCTTGCAGGGTCTGTTTATAGTCCTTAATTGGGACTCATAACAGGGTTTACCTACGTCACCCCATGCATAGCATGACATCATACCATTGCATACATCCTAACCCATTTCAAGGATCTCAAGGGCTTGTGATGCAGGTCATGATGAACCAACTGTCTAGCCAGGGGCAAAGAGGATTTATTTTCCTCTAGCCAAGGGTGTCAGGGGCTATGACCCACTGGATATGGTGAGCCTTTGACCCTTGAAGAAGGAATCTCAGCAAACATGAAGTTCCCTCAATCAAGCTACCTAGTTCTAACAATTTTTGTTTACCCCGCGAGATCCTTGAGATCATTACATGCATGTCATACATCTCATTGCATTGCAGGTATCCCTTTGACATGTTGCTTACCCTTCTCCGCTGTTTATTTCAGCCGATCGTCATGAATCCTGAATCATCAGCCGAGCAGACTATCAAGGACCTCCAGGCTCAGAACGCCCAGTTCCAAGAGCTGATCATGAATTTGACCCAGGGGCAACAAGATCTGAAGGCTCTGCTCTTGAAGAAGGACAAGAAGAAGAAGAGGACTGTCTTGTTCAGCCCTAGACGCAGATCTGGGAATACACCGCAGACTGAAACTGAAAGGACAACTCCATCTGTGAGGGAAGGTAGTCATCAGGGGGAAAGGGTTCCCAGTCCAGTGGCCTCTGACAATGAAACAGATTTCGACGGCGAACAGTACCCTCCGGCTGAGGACAAGTACAAACAGTTGGAGGATAGGCTGAATGCTATGGAGATCCAACAGGTACCTGGGCTGGATTTTGGAGATCTGGGTTTGTCAACTGGTGTGATTATTCCTCGGAAGTTCAAAGCACCATCCTTCTCTAAGTATGACGGGGCGTCTTGTCCCAAGCTGCATCTAAGGTCCTATGTTCGGAAGATTCAACCATATACGGTGGACAAGAATTTGTGGATCCACTTCTTCCAGGAGAGTCTTTCAGGGACTCATCTCGAATGGTTCTATCAGCTAGATGGGACCAAGATTCGCAACTGGGAGGAGTTGGCTACTGCTTTCTACAAGCAGTATCAATATAATGCCGACCTTGCTCCTACGCGTACCCAACTCCAGGGTATGTCGTTGGGACCAAGTGAAGGTTTTAAAGAATATGCGCAGAAATGGAGGGATCTTGCTGGAAGGGTACAACCACCTCTGACTGATCGGGAACTTGTGGACATGTTCTTGGGGACCTTGTCTGGTCCATTTTATAACCACCTGATTGGGAATTCGTCTGCTGGATTCACAGATCTTATCTTGACTGGAGAGCGAATAGAAGCCGGCATCCGGTCTGGGAAAATTCAAGAGGTTGCACCTGCTGATAAAAAGCCTCATCATGGAAAGAAAGAATCCAATGCTGTGCACGGTAAAAAGAGCCGTCATGAGGCAGAGGCAATCCATATCTCCAATCCCGGACCTGCTCCACAAGGACAGGGGCAGCAGCGCAAGGAGAAACGACAATATACCAAACTCAACATGTCGCTGGATCAAGCACTGCAACAAATGTTGAAGGCAGGGCTGATCACCTTAAGGGCTCCTCTTCGGAATCCGAACACTTCTGCTCCCAACTATCATCCCAACGATAGGTGTGCATATCATTCAGATAGCCCGGGGCATACTACAGACAATTGCTGGCCTCTCAAGAATAAGATTCAAGATATGATCGACGCTGGAGAGATTCAGTTTGAAGTGCCAGAGACTCCGAACATAATCACTGCTCCGTTGCCCAATCATTGAAGCTTTTTGTTTATTTGAATTTTTGAGTTGTACTTTTCTTTGCTTATACAAACAATTAATGTCATAGCAAACTCTTTTATTCTATTAATGCATTGCATATGTCTGTTTTGGAAATTAATACAATTATTTTCATTATGTTCAAATATCTTTTCATATTTTTTCTGATGTCAACTCTGGATCTAAAATTCTAAGCCTCTTGAGGGAGGATGACGAAAACGATACCACGATCTTTACAGTATGCTTTTGAACGGACCCCGCTGATGAAGTACAGGCATTGTTTCAAATCCCTAAACACTGGAGTTATAAGGATGATAATCCCTCGTCAAACCCTCTGAGCCAAAGAAGTAGGAGTTTTTATTTTCGAAATTTAAAACCCTTAATCACAACCTGGGGCAGGGTAGTCCCTCAGTTGATCCAAGTGCATAACGAATGGCACCGAAAAGATCTTTACAAAACGAACAAAGACAGTGATGGTTCAGAACAATCAAAAGGACATGCAGTCATTATCAAAAAATTTTCATAAATGAAAAGCCCAAAAAGTCTAAACCTACAAAGGGGACTTATGAAACTGGGGCATCCCGCTGACTGTAATTCCAAAAAAGGAAACAGTTCAGGCAAAAAAGAAAGGGATAACAAAATCAAGAAAGAGGTCTCACAAACCCTCAACCAAAACAAAAATGACTGCCCATTCAAAATAAGTTATCAACATCTGAACCATTATTGGAACATCAAAGCAAAGACTCAAGCAAGGTCTAACGCACGGTCAACTGAGTTTAGGTTTGGAGAACATCACGAAGAGCGGGTGGGTACAAATACTTTGAGCCTTTATCCTTTGTTTCTTAAAACCGTGAACCAGGCCACGTTATAACCCTTAAAAGTCCTAGCTGAAGCATGGGTTAGTTCGAAAGCATACTGTCACGAAAGGTATCCTGACTCCTGAAGGCCTACGGTAAATACGGAGTTTGACATCACGTTTTACAAACATTCACTTGTTTTATGAAAAGATGCATTTTCAAAAATCTTCGAGACAGACATAAGCTTTGCGTTTTTAACATAACTTTGTTTGCATATGACTTTTTGTTTGAACAGCATAAAAATTTGCACGACGAAAGTCTAATGAACAGAAGTACCTCCAATCAAGGGGCAGACATGAGCATTGTCCATTATCTGGGGCAATCCAATCAAGATCCAGAGAATCTCTCAAAAGGCCAAAAAGCCTGGGGCAAATCTCTGCCTAAGTCATTTGGGGCACTCCAGCAACGAATCTTGCACGATCAGACACCTTCTGGCAATATGGCAACACAAGCAGCCAGGGACACCTCCCTGCATTCTAAGAGCGTGGACACAGTCGAAAGATACTACGCAAAATCAAAGACCCGCTAGGTCGACGTACCTAGGCAAAAATAAGGGCTTCCCGGCGAACCAAAAGGGTTCGGGCAAAATGAAGGGATGAAATGAGAAAAAATCTGTACACCCGGCAAGTCGAAAACCTGAAAAGGCGGCTTGGGCAAAAAGGGGCATCCCGGTGGACTGAAAACCCGAAAGGGCGGTCCAGGCAAAAGTTAGGGATTAAAGCGTACGACTATGTCCCGTCATCTTATCATCGGCCTACCAGAAGAAGGTTTGACCCTCAACAACTATCAGCACCCCATAAATGCCTCCCCTCATAGAAACAGGGGCAATAAAGAGTGGTCCAAGCAATCTGATTGTTCTATCCTCCAAGGTATCAGGGTAGGTTCCGTTGAAGAATATAACCAACACAACTCAATACTTCCCCAGGAGAGTCCAACCCAGCTTCCCCAGGAAAGTTGGAATCCATATCCCCGAGCAGTAAGCTTATCCCCAGTAGATTCTGGAAGCTTATCCCCTAGCAGAGCACGAACGCGTCGTCCGGCTTTATTTAAAGAGTTATTTCCTTAACAGGATATAACTGGGTTATCCTCAGCCAAAAGCCATGGAAAGAGCGTCGTCGATGAAGCCTTCTTATCCCCAGCGAAGTCTATCAACATTTCCAGCACAACAAGGGTATCCTCAACAACTATCAACCCCAGCGGAAGCAAAAGCTATTCTTCCACATCAGCCCAGGATGCGACTTCCCGGCACCCGTCAAAGATATATTTTTCTACGACGAAAATATACATTCATAAACATCATATCCTCATACATTATAGCATGCATATGCATCATACTACATGCATCTCATTAATTTTGAAGACATACAGTTCATGCATCATGATTTTGCATACAATTATGTTTTGCCTTTTCAGGAAAAAGATCAATACAAAAACGACTACTACCAACTATCGCAATTCTGTCTAGATATAGTTTCAGATATGACCCAGATATGGTGACGTTCTGATGTTGCTTCCAGAATTCCTTCTCGATATAGTTTCAGATATGACCCAGATATGGTGACGTTCTGATGCTGCTTCCAGAATTCCTTCTCGATATAGTTTCAGATATGACCCAGATATGGTGACGTTCTGATGCTGCTTCCAGAATTCCTTCTCGATATAGTTTCAGATATGACCCAGATATGGTGACGTTCTGATGCTGCTTCCAGAATTCCTTCTCGATATAGTTTCGGATATGATCCAGAGATGGTGACGTTCTGATGCTGCTTCCAGATTTCCTTCTAGATATAGTTTCAGATATGATCCAGATATGGTGACGTTCTAATGCTGCTTCCAGATTTCCTTCCAGATATAGTTTCAGATGTAAACCAGATATGGTGACGTTCTGATACTGCTTCCAGAAGTCCTTTTTAGATGTTTCCCTCTCCGACGATGAGTGTGAGGTGATAATCTCCTACGGTTCCCTCTCCAACGGTGTGTGAGGTAGTAATCCCTTTTCTAGATGTTTCCCTCTCCGACGATGAGTGTGAGGTGATATTCTCCTATGGTTCCCTCTCCGACGGCGTGTGAGGTAGTAATTCCTTTTTCAAGATGTTTCCCTCTCCGACGATGAGTGTGAGGTGATATTCTCCTATGGTTCCCTCTCCAACGGTGTGTGAGGTGGTAAGTCTTTTTCAGACGGTTCCCTCTCCAACGGTGTGTGAGGTGGTAAGCCCTTTTCAGATGTTTCCCTCTCCGACGATGAGTGTGAGGTGATCATTCCTTTCAGATTATAATTGCATATGGTTCTCTGCCCAATACTGCGAAGATAATAATTCCCATCAAGATTTTTCTCAACGAGCGTTGTTGAGATTAAAGTCACCCAAGGTTCTCTTATCATTCAGGCTAAGGCAGTAACCATCCCTGGTTCTTTCATCGCTGTTTGAAGCTCCAGACTCAACTCCTGCAACAAGTCAGGACATATCTATGCCAAGCATCTAAAATCAGCTCCTGCAACGTGTCAGGTACTCATTTTTCTTTTTTGCAGGTATGCAGGTTCTCACTAAGGAATCTCCTACGCGATCAACATCCAGATGGCATCTATAAGCCCATCACCCTATCCAGCAACCTCTAAATGGCATCTACAAGCCCATTCCCCCATCATCACTGCTACTATGTGAGCGCAAATTTCTGGGCACTCTAGTGTCCAATCATCTTCTACCCTCGGATTACGAAAGGCACGCCAGCCAATATGCATCCTCAGGTCCAAGAAGATTGAACAGGGGCAACTGTTGTACCCCAAAATTTGCCCTCCCATATTCTTCAAGAAATTGCCAAGCCAAGTCATAAAATTCCCCAAGGGTTGTGCAGCTCAACAGTCTCCTATACAATCAAAACTAGGGTTTGTGTTCTGAGCAAGAAAATGAAGTTTCAAGAACCCAATCAAGTCTCATATGCCTACAAATGTGGTCAAGCATCCTCATATCAAGTTTCAAGGCATTCAGCTCAAAATTGCACAGTCAAAACCCTAAATTGCACTACAGTCAACTGTAGGGGCAAAATGGTCATTTGGCAGTCAAAAGTTCAAATTTTTGGTCAACATATCATTTTGAAGCCACAAACATCATTTGATCAATGCTTGATCATGATTCTCAAAATTTGGCTCAGAAATAATCAGAGATGCAAAAGTTACTATATTTGGACAGCTGAAAGAGTCAACTGAAATTGACCAGGGCATAACTTTCACATGGACTATCAGAAAAATTCCATCCAAAGCTCATTTTGAAGAGAAAGACATTTCCTACAATTCATCTTCATATTCCAAGTACAAGAAATGCTCTCACAAAAAGTTATCAATTTCAACATTATAGGTCATTTTCAAAAGTCAACAAAAAGGGACTTTAAGTCAAAGGCCATAACTTGAGATTGGTAAATCAAAATGACATGGGACCAAAGGCATTGGTTAAAGGACTCAAAGACCTTTCCAAAATGTCCAAGAACATGTGAAAAGCTTAAAAATTGAGCAAGTTACGCCTTGTGGAAGTTGGGAAATTTTTAGGAATTTTGAAAAGTCAACATTGATGCAAATGATCCAAAATTGCTAATGGGCCCATTTTTCTTCCATGATCCATCATTCCAAGCATATGCACGACCACTTGGCCCAAAGGAAAGTATTTTCTCATTTTTTAGTTATTTATTTGAATTTATATTAATATTAATTCATTTAAATTATTTAAATATATAGAAAATATCTAACTTGACCTAATGAATCTTTTTGTACACATTTTAGGCTTAATAATTCGTGCCTAAGCCAATTTGGAAAGATTTGGAGCATTGGGATATGATTTGTGCCAAAATAACATGAAAAAAGATATGAAAAAGATATAAGGAAATCAAATATTGAAAACAATGAATGGAAGAGATTTGATCCAATTTTCTTAACCTAATGCCTTCACTATATGATCAGGAATCAAAACCTAATGGCAGGGGACAAGAAGCTGCGCTACAGAACCTATTGCAAACTTGAGAAATTTTCCATAAACTCAAAAACTGAAAACCCCTTTAGAGGTCGATTCAAGGCGCAAAACCTATTCCAAAGGCTTCCTTGGCAATTCCTGGACACATTCCAATCATAAACAACAACTCAAACACAAAGAACTGGTAGATTGAACTCTCACTGCATCGAAAAAATTCCAAAATCGTGCATCATGATTTAAACGTTTTTACAGCATTTTGTCCATTGATTCATGTTTATCATAATGTTTTGAAGCTAATCAATAGGTTCAATTGCTTTTTTATGGGCTATACGCGATATTACCATGTTCATCTTCTAGGGTTTTTCAGAGCTTGAATTTAGGGCTTTTACAATACTGTAAAATTAGCCTTCCAGACCATGATAGTCATACTCAGCAAGCCTGGACGAAAAGGAAGCACTATTCGCGATGAATTTATGACCACCATAGCCCTATTCGTTATTTTCCCATAGCATGCCTAAAGCAACGCGTTAAAACCGTTGCTATTGTGTTTTATTTTTCAGGTACGCGAGGAAGACGAAGACATGGCACGCTGTGATTCGTTGGTTTGAATTCTCGCGCGCTAATCCACTAACTAGTTGCTTTTCTTTTATAATATTTCTTGTTTATTTATTAATCACGCGCGTTGAGTTGGTTTAGTGGCAGGCAAGGATACTGGTAACACAACGTGACCTGGGTTCGAACCCCAGGTCTTGACGTTCTTCATATTATTTTGCATTCAGTAATCCCATGTAGCACTTACGTTAAAACGTACCATGCTCCATCATCATCCAGACAGCCACACGTCCAAGGGATGCAAATCAAGGGCTCAGGATTGAAACGCACCGTGGGCATAAGTCAACCTTGTGATACACAAATTGGGAGAGTCAACAGGCTACTGCATATTGGGCCAGAACCTTTGGATCAACACCTCCAATTTGGGGCTACCCCCCCCCTGGTTTACCTTCACTATTTTTTTATTTTATTTTTTATTCTTGTTTTAATTGTTATTTTTATTTTAATTACTGTTTATTTAATTAATTATTTTTTTAATAAAATACAAAAACTTCATAAAAAAAAATCAGAAAAGATGAAAAATGTAATAAATGTTTAATTGAATTATTTTCATAAATAAGTTAATATGTAATTATTTAGTTTAATTAGGTTACAATTTGAACTTCTTTTAATAACAAAAAATACAAAAAAATAGAATTAGGTTTAATTTTTATTCCTTTAATTTGTTTCTTTTTATTATAATATTTATTTATTTATTTTTTTTATAATTAAATTGTACATAAAAAAATTAGGTTTAAATTAGTTAAAATTTTAATATTTTCATAATAAATCTAAAAAACACTAGAATTAGGGTTTCCATTTCAAACTTCATTCTAATAAATTCTTTTTCTTTTAAATCTTAAAAAACACAAAAATACCAAAAAACATTCTTTTTTAAATCTTTAATTTTAAATTCTAATTAATTAATTCATTAACTTTAGATTTTCTGCAAAAGGGTCCAACGCCCATGTTCGTAGTTTATTTAATTTCGCGCATTTATTTTATGTCGTTTAATTAATTATGTACCTCTCCCGAAGCATTGTAACAATTTAACTTCTCGCACTTTTAATTCTTTCGCTTTATTTACTTTTCTGTCAAATCGGGTCCGGTTTAATTTTGGCGATGTGGACCCGCGCCTTTGTAATAGCTTAGATCTTTATTTTTCCGCAAATAGTTTAACTGTTAAATATGCATGAAAGAATGAATGACTTAATTAAAATCAAGCGTAGATCACAATGAACATGACAAGACAAATATCAATGAAAACGACACACGAATCGCACACACCACCCCTAGGGTACGCCTCACTGTTGCCTTTCGAAAGGTGATCGTCGAGTAGAGGATGTCTTAGTAAGTCCTCATGATCCGGGAACCTGGCATGAGGGTAGCTTCTAAGGTGTCTTCCCATTGCTCTGGTGATCACCATGTCCCGAACCTCGAATTGACCCGAACACCTCCAACGGTGGTGCTACCTACCTCTCAATGGTGGGATGGCACTACTTTAAAGGACATTTACACAGACGAATTCCTTAGGGTAGGTAGGTTCTCAAGGATACTTGCTCTAATTTCAAACAAATCAAAACATCTTTTCACCAACACTTTTCAAAAGCTTTCAAAGCAAATTTTTCAAACACTCTAACGTACGAGTCGAACTGAAATTTTTCAAAGAAACTTTTTAAACCCACGTTGAAAAGCAAACAGACAATTTTGAAAACACAATGAGCAAGTATCTAAGAGCCCATGGATAACCATGGATAGAAAGGGTGCTAACACCTTCCCTTTCTATAACCTACCTCCCGAACCGAGAGCAATCTCTTAAAGGAATTTTTCTGTGCTTTTGTCCTTTCCATTTGGAGAAAATAAAAGACGGTGGCGACTCTTGCTTCCGCGACATTTCGCGAACCAACTTTAAACAGTCAGTTCCAGATCCACCGATCACACAAAGCTTTGGGGAGGGGGTTACATTGCCAAAAATGGGGGATTAAACAGTAAATAATAAGCGGTAAAATAAACCTTAATTAACAACTATTACAAACCTCGAAACAATTACGTTAATTGGAAAAATAAAATATTTTGCGTGACGAATTAAATGCGGCAATCAAAGTCTAAATTCAAAGGGAATTAAAGAAGATATTTTTGTTATTTTTTGATTGAGAAAATTAACTATTCCCTAATTTTCTAATTGATTTTAATTATGAAAAAAAAGAATTTAAATTGCCCTAATTAAATTAATCTAATTAATTAATGAAATAAAATATTTTATGAAAAAATCTGATTTTAATGTTTTTGTGATTTTTTTGATTTAATAAAAAAATATGATTTTTGAAACAAATAAAACAAAAAAAAAATTGAAAAAAAAAATGAGAAAGAAAAATAAAACTGGGCCTATTAGGAGAAGCAATTTGGGGGTGTGGAATGGAATTTTCCAAGCCCAAAATGATAGGCCCATCACCATGGGTCTTCAACTCTGGAACGTCAGATTTTCTTTGAGATGATCCAACAAGTGGGATCTATGAGCGCACGGTGAACGCTTGGCTAGGAGATGCGCTGAATCTACAATTAATTATCAAGAAAAATATAAAAGCACACGCCTGGGATCAAACCCAAGACGTTTGCATCATATACACGCTCCCTGACCAACTGCGCTGGAAAGCTCATTTGTACATATAATGAAATAAATAAAATATAATGTAAACAAGGCGCCTTATCCTGAAAAACGAGCGTGGATTCAAACGGGCCAGTGGGATGCTGCCACACCCTCATCTTCTTCCCAGACCTGTTGTTTTAGGTATTAAGCTTTTACCTACAGTTATTTTCATCACTATAGGCTATAGTGACGGATTTTGTTCGTATCCATAAACCTGTAAAATTCAAAAATGCAGCACAAGCAAAATACATTCAAACCAAAGAAATGGATCAATTGTAAATCATCTCCTGAGCATGATAGTACCCCTAATTTTGTCCAATTTTGCCTCTATATGGAATTCCCAAATTGGGACCTCAAAACCCTAACAATGTTTTGAAAAACATGTTTATGATGGATAAATCATTGAAAATGAATTTTGAAAAAAGATGCAAACCATGATACTGTGAGGCGCAATTTCTAAAGGTTTTAAGGCTTTAGGATGATTCGAATAACTTCAGAAAATGTCCAGGAACAGATAGCTGGCCTTAGAATTGCTTGAAACAACCTATGGAATCAAAACCGACCTGCACTTTTTGACAAAAAATTGAAACTTGTTCTTGTAATTTTCACGACCCAATCCTCTTTCTTATGCTTTGGAAATGTTGTGTATATATCATAGAATGATTTAGGTCAACAAAAACTGATCATATCTTTGCAAATTATGGAGATTTGATTTCCTTATTTGCCTTGTATAATTTGTTTGTAAAATAGACCAAATTAAGATCTTTTCCAATCAATTATCTCTTGCATGATTTGGATGATTTGCTAGCTGTTCATTGACTCATAATATGCTCATAAAATCAAATCTTGGATTTTATTTCATTATTCTACTATTTAAATTGATTTATTTTGATTTAAATGGATAAAAATCAAAATAAATAATAAAATAATAAAATAATAGGCAGATAAGCTCAGGGGTCGTGGGCCATCTTAGGAACAAGTTTAAAACAAGAAAACATGGGCCCATTTGGAAAAAAAAGTCATTTTGGTCAATGTTGACTTCATGCACATTTCCAAAAAATGGTCAACTTTGACAATACATATCTCCCTCAATTTTAACCCTAAGAAGGTGTTCTTGGACTTTTTGGAAAGCTTAGGATGTCCCATAAACAACCCTTTTGGTTTCATCTCAATTGGATCTTCCATGTTCATGTAAGAAGCTTTGACCCAAAAGGTGTTTTGTTGACTTTTTGAAATGACCTATAATGTCTGAATTTATATCTTTTTATGAGTGCATTTGTTGAACTTGAGGACTGAAGATGAGTTGTAGGGAATTGAGTCCTCTTTAAAATGAGCCTTGGATGGGAAATTTCTGATAAAGTATGAGAAAGTTATGCCTGGTCAAAGTTTGGTTGACTTTTCCTATAGAAACCCTAATTTAGCAACTTTTGAGTTTTGATGAATTTGGGGCATTCCTTGAGGAATCTTGATCATACCTTGATTAAATTATGGATGTTACTTCAAAATGTTGATGTTGACCAAAAATCTTGAAGTTTGACTGTATGTGGGCCACAGTTGACTTTTGACCTAACAAAGTTGATTTTCAGGCATCTGAGCAGTTGACTGAGCAAACTTTTAGTGCAAGGCATGAAACTTGGCATGGATGATCTTGAGAACATATTATGGCAATGTAAATAATTTTGGACCCTTGGAACTCAAACATCTTGATGAAAATGGAAATTCTAGTTTGAGGCTCATTGTCTTAGGAGGAGGATCTGTCTGGTTCATCCTTAGACATCCTTGGGCAAGTTGAGGACCTCAAGGAGTTTGTTCTGAATAAAATGAGAGGAAAATTTTGGGGTACAACAGCTGCCGCTGTTAAATCTTCTTAAACCTGAGGATGTAGATTGGATGTTCTGCCTTTCGTGATCTGGAGGTGGAAGATGATTGAACACTAGAGTGCCCAAAAATTCGAACTCGTCTAAAATGATGCTTAATTTGTATATGTAGTATCGGGAATGGGATTACAGATGCCATTTGGAGAAGATGCTAGAGAGTCGTCAGAGATGGGCTTAAAGATTCCATCTAGAAAAGATATCGGTTGCATAAGAGATTCCTTTGTAAGAATTCCGGTAATTGCCGTTGAGGAGAACTTCACCGGGGAATGTTGATTTATATCTTGGGAAATAGAGGCTAGGAGATTCGGTTTTCCGCTACTCTACCGGGGAATTAACTCTTGATTGAGGAGGTGGAAGTAAACTGCAAGTCTGGTCAGGGTCCAGGCTGCATAATGACTTACTGGGGAAATGTGAAATCGGCCGCATCTGGTCGGGTCCAAGTCTTATAGTGTTGTAAACTGTTGTCTTGAGATAAGAGATAAGGAACTTGGATAGTAGGGTTGCTTCGAAATGAAAGTTTGGGTAGTAGGGTTGTGAGAAGGAACCTGGATAACAGTGTTGCTTCGAAATGAAAGCCTGGGTAGTAGGGTTGTGAGAAGGAACCTGGATAGTAGGGTTGCTTCAAAATGAAAGCCTGGATAGTAGGGATGTGAGAAGGAACCTGGATAGTAGGGTTGCTTCAAAATGAAAGCCTGGATAGTAGGGTTTATGGGAAGGAACCTGGGTCGTAGGGTTACTTCGAGGTGAAAGCCTGGATAGTAGGGCTTATGGGAAGGAACCTAGGTAAGGTTTCTTCGTGAGGAGTTTGGGTAAAACTGCATCTGAACCGAGAAGGAACCTGGGTAAGGTGGCTTCATGAGGAGTTTTGGTAAAACTGCATCTGAACCGAGAAGGAACCTGGGTAAGGTGGCTTCGTGAGGAGTTTTGGTAAAAATTGCTTCTGAACTGAGAAGGAACCTGGGTAAGGTGGCTTCATGAGGAGTTTGGGTAAAACTGCATCTGAACCGAGAAGGAACCTAGGTAAGGTTGTTCGTGAGGAGTTTGGGTAAAACTTCAGAAGGAACATGGGTAAGGTTAATTCGGGATAAGTCAGTGTAAAACTTCAGAAGGAACCTAGGTAAGGTTACTTCGGGCTAAGTCTGTGTAAAACTTCAGGAGGAACCTGGGTAAGGTTACTTCGGTATAAGTTCGTGTAGAATTATGGGAGGAACCTGGGTAAGGTTACTTTGGGCTAAGTCCGTGTAAAACTTCAGAAGGAACCTGGGTAAGGTTAATTTGTGATGAGTTTGTGTGAAACTTTATTTGGAAATGTATGAGAAGGGACCTGTGTGAGATTTTTCAAGATAAACCTGTGAGAAGCTGCATTTAGGAGAAACCTGTGTAAGATTGCTTCGTGATAAACCCGTGTAAAGCTGCATTTGGCTGCACAGATAATTACTCTATTTAGTTTCAGGAGCTAATCTTGGACCTGCTAGACATTGTTGTTGATAACCATCATTCCTGAAAAGGTACATAACTAATGATACGCGATGCATGAAATGCATTGTGTGATGATTTTCTCAAAACAAATGAGATTATGTTGTATGCAATATGTGTGCGCACGTCATGATGTATGAACATGAAATGCTATTGTGACATATCCTAGTCTGGGAAAATAAATCCCTGACTGTTGCTGGAGAGTACTGGAAATTGTATTCCTAACCGTCGTAGAAAAAGTGGTTCTTCTACTTCCGTTGGAGATGGCGAACGGAGATGATTATGCCGTGGATTTTCTCCCATTTGTGAATATTCTATCAGGGAGTGTCTCTGCTTGAGAATAACTCTGCGGGGAAATAACTTTGTTGGAGGATGAACTTCTATAGCAGAAGGGATAAACTCTGTCCGGGGTTGAGCTTCTGCATTCAGAGAAATAAACTCTTCTTAGGAGACAAATTTATGAACCGCTTGCGACTTATAAAATTCGGCTAGGGAACATAGATGTCGATTCTCTGAAGGAACTTGGTTGGGGATAGTAATTCCTGTCTGGGGAAGCCGATGTCAAATCTTTAGTTTCCTCTACTCTGTGGGGAGTGTAAATGTTATTGGGACGCATGCTGAGAATATGGTAATGACTTCGCATCAGGACTTTTCTGCCCCTGTACCTACTAGAGAAAGTGCATGCGGAGGCTTTGTAGATTGCGTGTTATCCCAACTCATGAGGTGCTTGGTAATTGCCGATCAGAATGATAAGCCTTCCACTGATAGGAAAGTGACAAGATGACAGGATATAGTCATACGCTTTAATCCCTAACTTTTTCCTGGATTGTCTTTTTAGATTTTCAGTCCATCGGGATACCCTTTTTTGCCCAAGCCACCTTTTCAGGTTTTCGACTTGTCGGGTGTACAAATTTTTGTTTTTATCCCTTATTTTTTCCTAGACCAGTCAACCTAGCGGCTCTTTTTTATGTGTGGTCTTTTCCGACTATTTTCACACTTTCAGGTTGTAGGGAGTTATCACTGTCCATAGTGTTGTGTTGTAGTACTGTCAAAATGTTTTCTTGATGGCACATAATTCGTTGCTGGAATGTGTGTGTAATTCCCCAAGTGATTCAAATGGATATCTGTCCCTAGTTATTTAGCACTCTTGGAGAGACTTCCCCAAGTGTGTTTGACATCATGTCATGCCCCTTGCTTATGGAAGACCTGTTGTTGGAAGTGTCTTTCCTGCTGAGGTGGTTCTGTCCATTGAGAGGATGCTTGTTCATTGAATATCCATTGTGCAGATTTCTCTGCTGTCAAACAATTAGTCATATGCAAACAATGTCATTTAAAGAATGCAAAACTCATGTCTGTCTTAAATATTTTTTTTGGAAATGTGTTTTGTGTAGTAAAACAAAATTTGCAAGAATGTGATATCAACTCAGGATTCGTAACAAGTCTTACAGGAGTCGGGATACCTTTGTAACAGTATGCTCTCAAATTAACTCATGCTTCAGTTAGGACTTTTGAGGGTCATAACGTGGTCTGGTTCACGGTTTAAGAAACAAAGGATAAAGGTTTAAAATTTATTTGAACCAACCTTTCTTCATGATGTCATTCAGTCCCATGCTCATTTAATTGTGCGTTCAGCTCCCAATTGAGTCTGGAATCTGTCCTTGATGTTCCGGTGATGGTTCGAATACTGACCGTTTATTTTGAATAGGAAATCATGTTTTTTGTCGAGGATTTGTAGGACCTCTTTTTTTGATTTCGTTATCCCTTCTTTTGCCTGAACTGTTTCTTTTTGTGATTACAGTCAGCGGGGTGCCCCCGTTTTTTTCTTAAGTCTCATTCATAGGTTTTGACTTAATGGGCTTTTATTTAGAGAGATAATGACTGCCTGTCTTGACGATTATACGGGACCATCACCGTCTTTTGTTTTGGAAGGATGTCTTCGATGCCATTCATTGTGTACGAAGCGGTAGATTTCGACTGAATGCGCACCTGAATTAACTGAGAAAACTACCCTGCCCCAGGTTATGATTAAGGGTTTTAATTCGTGTAAAAGAAAAACTCCTACTTCTTTGGCTCAAATGGGTTGACTAGGGATTATCTTCCTTATAACTCCACTGTTTGGGATTTGAAACAATGCATGTACATCGTAAGCGGGGTCTGTTCAAAAGCATACTGTAGAGATTGTGGTATCATTTTTGTCATCCTCCCTCTAAGGCTTTGAGCTTTTAATCGATAGTTGAATATCACGAAAAGGAAGTTAAAGCAGTTTAAGCATAGTGAAAACATATTAATTCAAGACAAACATGTGTAACACATTACTGAAATAACAAAGTTTTGACATGAGAATAATTGTTCGAATAAACAAAGAAAATACAACTTGAGAATTCAAATGAACAAAAATGCTTTCCATCCTCGCCATGTTTTGGCAGGGGAACAGTGATCACGTTGGGAGTCTCAGGAGGGTCAAATTCTATCTCCTTGGCATCAATCATATTCTGAATCTTGTATTTTAGCGCCCAACAATCGTTAGTATCGTGCCCTGGGCTGCCAGAATGATAAGCACACCTTGCATCCGGATTATAGTTAGGAGAGGAAGTCTAAGGGTTCGGATGAGGGTTTATCACCGTAATCATATTCATCTTCAACATGTGTTGTAATGCTTGTGACAATGGCATGTTGATTTGGGTAAACTGCCTTTGAGGTCTTTCTACCCTTGGCTGATTGTTTCTTTGTTGAGTAGCCGTACACCTAGGTATTATCACAACCCCCACAGTTGGACGGCACTAAGATCTTCTATGACCTCTTGAGTTATAAATGGAATTGACCTCCTTCTTACCCGTGAATGGCTTCTTCACTGCACTTAACGAGGTGTCTTTCTGGATCTTTCCACTCCGGATCCCAGCTTCTACCCTTTCTCTAGTCAATATCAGCTCAGTGAAACCAGTTGAGGAGCTACCAATCAAGTGATTGAAGAATGGACCAGACAATGTACCAAGAAACATATCCACCAACTCCCTATCAGACAAAGGGGGTTGGACTCTCCCTGCCAGATCTCTCCACTTCTGCGCATAGTCCTTGAAACCTTCGCTTGCACCCATGGACATATTCTGGAGTTGAGTACGGGTAGGGGCAAGGTCAGTGTTATATTGATATTACTTGTAAAAATCAGCATTCAGGTCTTCCCAGTTACAGACGTTTGTTCCCTCCAGCTGATAGAACCACTCAAGCTGAGTCCCGAACAAACTGTCCTAAAAGAAATGGACCCATAAGTTCCTATCAGCAGTGTGAGGCTGAATCTTCCTCATGTAGGAACGAAGATGAAGCTTGGGACAAGACACCCCATCATACTTTGCAAATACCGGAGCCTTGAACTTCTGTGGGATGACTACCCCAGATACTAAACCCAACTCTTCAAAATCCAGCCCTGGTATTCTTTGGATCTCCATTGCACTCAGACGATCCTCTAACTATTTGTACCTATCCTCAGCGGGAGGATACTGCTCATCATTGTAGTCAGATTTATCCTCAAAAACTCTTGGACTAGGGCCTTCCTCCCTTGTTTTTCCCTCTTGGTTCTCCCCTTCTTTGGATGAAGAAGTCAGATCAACCGTTTGTTTCAACGGTCCCCTAAATCTTCTTCCCAGATTCAGGACACCAGCGGTCTTCTTCTTCTTCTTCTTTCTCTTTCATGATAAGGGCCTTCAGATCTTCCTGCCCCTTAGCCAAGGCTACGAACATTTGCTGAAATTGGGCATTTTGTGCCTGGAGGTCCTTGATACTTTGTTCAGAAGACATTTCAGCTGAAATAAACAATGAAGAAGATGAGAAACCTGTTATGAAACCTGTTTATGCAATGTCATGGATGATATGCGTATGCAACAATTTCAAGGATTCTTAAAGGATCAAATTTGTTTAACCCAAAAGAAATACACGTTAATTGTATTAATAAGTTTTAATTATTATAAAGGGTGCCTTTTAGGCTTACAATCAAACAAAACTTAAAGAAAAAGGAAAATTAGGTCTCCCAAGAGCGCATCCTCTTTGGTGCAATGTAGGCGTTTTTATTCCTTTCTTCATGAAGTAGCCTAGTAAATTCAAGGACCTTCTTATTGCTGGCATAGAATTGAGTTTCAAACGTATCCCGCTCCTCTTTAAGTTGAACCCAGGATTTTTGTAACTCCTCATGATCAGTTGGCATGTCAGGATGAAGAACAAGATAAGAAGTGTCTCCTTCAGTAACTGGTTCCACAATTGTTGGTAGGACAACACAGTAAGGCATCATAACACTTTGAGCACGGGCTCTTACCCATTTGAGATAAGGCTTAAGAGGGATCTAATTCTTGTGCCCCAGTGTCTTGCTATCAACTCTATGTACCATGCCCAAAGCTCGCATGAACCTTTTACGGTAACCCTGAGCATCATTCTCATAGTCGAAGGCAATTCCTTGGATAAGTTTATCATGAGGACCATCCCTTCTCGCATAACCGAACTATCACAGTGCCAAACAAGGGTTATAAGTGATTCCTCCCCTAATGCCTAAGAGAGGGACATTAGGGAATTCACCACAGCGATCAATGATGGTAACATCTTTCGAGGACTGTGAACACCAATGAATGTCTGAATGTGTAAGAGACATCAGCCTATGAGACCATTTAATACCCAACTCATTCTTCAAAATAGACTTGGGTAGGTGCAATAATAAACCACTTAGCCAATAGAGGGGTGCAATACAGGAGGGTTCCCCTTCTCTTTAGAGTGCGAGCATGTAGAGAGTGTAGAATATCCCCAAGTAATGTAGGCACCAAATTATGAGACAGAAAAACCTTAATCGTATTCACATCTACGAGTTGGTCCGTGTTATGGAATAGTACCATCCCGTAGATGAGGAGTGCCAATACCTCTTCAAAAGCTTGTAAATCTGGGGTATCCCAAAAACAGTGAGCTTTCTCGAATAGAAATTTAACCAAGATTCCTTGGACACTTCCCCTAGTTTCCCAATTTGTCACTACATTGGACCATTGTAAGGACAGAGCTCGAGCAATCTCTTCAGGCTTTGGATGTCTTTCTGTACCGTTGAAAGGTAATTGATCAAGAATAGGTACCTCTAATAACCGAGAAAACTCCTCCATAGTAGGCACCAGCTGGTAATCCGGGAAGGTGAAGCAGTGGTGCAAAGGATCAAAGAACTGAAATAGCACTTTTAACAATTCTTCATCAGGTTTTGAAGTGACCAAGTAGAGCAGCCGACCATGTTTTTCCGTGAAGGGAGAGCTTTCAGGAATCCTTAATGCCAAGTCCTTTAGTTGAGGAGGTACTTTCACAAGGTTAATCTGGATAGTGTTCCTGCGGGCGGATGCCATGTCCTACAAAAAAAAGTAAAGATAATCCCTAGAAAATCCTTGAAATGGTTAGTATGATATGCCATGTTTACGATGTCATGATTATTCTAAGAAATCAAATGTATAGAAAACAACAAACAAGTCACACCAAGTCCTTAGGTTTACAATCTGCATGAGTTTTAAGGCCATACCCTCTTGAAGCTGGATTGGTTCAACCTGTCCTATAAATAGTAACCGGGTTCTAAGGGATCTCAATATCACTGATCTTTCCCCCAAGCTTCATTCAATAGGCGATTGACTCACAACCAAACAAAAATCAGGAGTCAAACCTTAATGAGTGTAGCATCGAGTATCTGTCGACCTTGGGAATACACCAAAGTCGGCCATCTCGCTATGTCCTACTGGCCAAGTTGTGCAACTAAACGTTCTAAGGTCAGTTGATGCTTTATGACACCATGCAACAGCCCCGTATTCTCCTTGATTGACTCAAGGGCTACCGGTACCAACCAAAGTGTCGCATCAATGTAGCTACTGCTTCAATCGTGTCGGTATACCCCACACAGTTCCCTCACAGTTTATTGCTACTTACCTAAAAAGGTATTCCCAAATCCGATTTTAGGATCCAAACAAGCCCAAACAAATACTCTTAAAAATAAATCAAGCAAGACAAGCCAAAGAAGAAATTTAAGAATGACCTAAATCCTAAGGTGTACCCCCACTTTATTAAATCCCCAACAAAGTCGCCAGTTCTGTGATAGGGTGGCAGAACCGACTGTTAATACTGGTTTGCGTTTTTTATTCGCAAATGTCACGGTAAGCAAGAGTCGCCACTGACTTTTATTTCATCCAACAAAGGAAAAGGAAAAAGAACAAAAAAAATCTTTTTCAAGATTTTATGAGTACGGGGGGTAGATTATAGAACGGGAAGGTTTTAACACCCATTCTATCTGTGGTTTTACACGGGCTCTTAGGTACTTGCTCATTTTTGAAATTGTTTGTGTGTGTTTTGAAAAGTTTTTGTTTAACTTTGTGGTAACCCTTGTATCTGTCCTTAGAGTGTGACGAAATTGTTTTTGAAAACTGTTTTGAAAGTATATGTGTGAAAGAGTTTTTTTTGTTTTGAGCAAGTACTTAAGAGTTTCTACCTACTCGAAAAAGACTGTTCGTTCTTGTTTCCTTTAGACAGTGCTATCCTACTATTAAGTAGTAGGTAGCCCCCATCGTTGGAGTTTTAAGGGACATTCGAAGGGACAATTACGGTTACAAAAGCAATGGTTAGGAAACCTTAGTAATTACCCTAAAGTCCTAAAGATCTTTCTGAGGCAACATTCGAATGGGTCATTTTTTATCTTTTGAGACTAGAGGACAACCACTAAAACTCCCTACACTTCATGACCGTTTACCGAAGGAAACCGAAGTGGGTGTAACCCTAGGAATGAACATGTGAAAGTGTATGATTTTAATTCATTTATCTTTTCATATTTATGGTTATCTACCATTTTAATCGTTATTCTTTCCATACAAGCCTATTAGTTTAAGCAGTTAATAATAGCGGAATGTAAAAGCGCAAACGTAAATCTACACTATTACAAAGCTTGGGGAGGGGGTTACATAACCAAAAACGGGGGATTAAATAGTAAATAATAAGTGGTAAAATAAACCATAATTAACAACTTTTACAAACCTCGAAACAGTTACATTAATTGGAAAAATAAAATATTGTGCGCGCAACGAATTAAATGCGGGAATCAAAGTCTAAACTCAAAGGGAATTAAAGAAAATATTTTTGTTATTTTTTGATTGAGAAAATTAACTATTCCCTAATTTTCTAATTGATTTTAATTATGAAAAAAATAATTTAAATTTCCCTAATTAAATTAATCTAATTAATTAATGAAATAAAATATTTAATGAAAAAAATATGATTTTAAGGTTTTTGTGATTTTTTTGATTTAATAAAAAAATATGATTTTTGAAACAAATAAAATAAAAATAAAATAAAATAAATGAGAAAGAAAAATAAAACTCGACTTGTTAGGAGAAGCAATTTGGGGGTGTGGAATGGAATTTGCCAAGCCCAAAATGATAGGCCCATCAGCCTTGCATGTGGTCCAGTGTGGACTAGCTTCTAGGAGTTCACCATGGGTCTTCAACTCTGGAACATCAGATTTGCTTTGAGATGATCCAACGGGTGGGATCTGTGAGTGTAGGGTGGACGCTTGGCTAGGAGATACGCTGAATCTGCAATTAATTATCAAGAAAAATATAAAGGCACACGCCTGGGATCGAACCCAGGATGTTTGCATCATATACACGCTTCCTGACCAACTGCGCTTGAAAGCTCATTTGTACATATAATGAAATAAATAAAATATAATATAAACAAGGTGCCTTATCCAGAAAAATGTGCGTGGATTCAAACGGGCCAGTGGGATGCTGCCACGCCCTCATCTTCTTCCCAGACCTATCATTTTAGGTATTAAGCTTTTACCTACAGTTATTTCTATAACGATAGGCTATAGTGATGGATTTTGTTCGTAGCCATAAACCTGTAAAATTCAAAAATGCGGCACAAGCAGAATAAATTCACACCAAAGACATGGATCAATTTCAAATCATCTCCTAAGCATGATATTACCCCTAATTTTGTCCAATTTTGCCTCTATATGGAATTCTCAAATTGGGACCTCAAAACCCTAACAATGGCATCGTGCCATTCCTGCACTTAAACTTCAATCAAACCAATCAAAAACATTGCAAATATGATGGCAAGCAAGATATATGATCAGAACATGTTTATGATGGATAAATCATTAAAAACATATTTTGAAAAAAGATGCAAACTGTGGTACTGTGAGGCGCAATATCTGAAGGTTTTAAGGCTTGAGGATGATTGGAATAGCTTCAGAAAATGTCCAGGAACGGATTGCTGGCCTTGAAATTGCTTGAAACGGCCTATGGAATCAAAACCGACCTGCACTTTTTGACAAAAAATTGAAACTTGTTCTAGTAATTTTCACGACCCAATCCTCTTTCTTATGCTTTGGTAATGTTGTGTATATATCATAGAATGATTTAGGTTAACAAAAACTGATCATATCTTTACAATTTATGGAGATTTGATTTCCTTCTTTGCCTTGTATGATTTGTTTCTAAAATAGACCAAATTAAGATCTTTTCCAATCAATCAACTCTTGCACGATTTGGATGATTTGCTAGCTGTTCATTGACTCATAATATGCTCATAAAATCAAATCTTGGATTTTATTTCATTATTCTACTATTTAAATTGATTTATTTTGATTTAAATGGATAAAAAATCAAAATAAATAATAAAAATAATAAAATAATAGGTAGATAAGCTCAGGGGTCATGGGCCATGTTAGGAACAAGTTTCAAACAAGAAAACATGGGCCCATTTGAGAAAAAAAGTCATTTTTATCAAAGTTGACTTCATGCACATTTCCAAAAATTGGTCAACTTTGACAATACATATCCCTCTCAATTTTAACCCTAAGGTGTTCTTGGACTTTTTGGAAAGCATAGGATGTCCCCTAAACAACCCTTTTTGTTTCATCTCAATTGCATCGTCCATGTTCATGTAAGAAGCTTTGACCCAAAAGGTGTTTTTGTTGACTTTTTGAAATAACCTATAATGTCTTAATTTATATCTTTTCATGAGTTCACTTTTTGAACTTTAGGGATGAATATGAGTTTTAGGTAATTGAATCCTCTTCAAAATGAGACTTGGATGGGAAATTTCTGATAAAGTATGAGAATGTTATGCCTGGTCAAAGTTTGGTTGACTTTTCCTATAAAAACCCTAACTTAGCAACTTTTGAGTTTTGATGAATTTGGGGCATTCCTTGAGGAATAATGATCATGCCTTGATAAAATGATGGATGTTACTTCAAAATGTTGATTTTGACCAAAAATATTGAAGTTTGACTGTATGTGGGCCACAGTTGACTTTTGACCTAGCATAATTGATTTTCAAGCATCTGAGCAGTTAACTGAGCAAACTTGTAGTGCAAGGCATGAAACTTGGCATGGATGATCTTGAGAACATATTAGGGCAGTGTAAATCATTTGGGACCCTTGGAACTTAAACATCTTGATGGAAATGGAAACCCTAGTTTGAAGCTCATTGTCTTAGGATGAGGATTTGTCTGGTCCACCCTTAGGCATCCTTGGGCAAGTTGAGGACCTCTAGGAGTATGTTTTGAATAAAATGAGAGTGAAAATTTTGGGGTACAACAGGCTGAAACCTGAATTTTTTGTGTGGGCTTTTTGTCAAATTTTCTTATATGATGATTCTTATGATATGAAAACATGCTTGTTGGGCTGGAAATGCACATTTTGTTTGCATTTTGTTTTACTACAGGGACTTTCTTTTTTCTTTTATTGTGAACCAAAAATATCCTTTTGTGATTTTCAATAGGAGATAAGGACAATGAATGATCTTTTGAATTCTGATTTTTTATTTTCAAGATAATGATGCCTTTGTTGGGCTTTGGCACATGATTTAATTCAAACCCCTTGTTCTGATTCCTTCACAAAAATCCCTAATGATGAGATTAGAAGAAAACTTTGCTTGAAAACTTCTTATTTAAGTTTCATTGTTTTGATGATGATTGTTCTAACCAATACCTTTTTTGTTTTCATGTGACATTGATGTAAGGTGAAGAAGGAAAGGCAAGATTGAAGACTTGAAGAAGAAGTTATAGCAAGGCATGAGAACAAGTCGCTTGAAGATGGAGCAAGGAAATTTGAAGAATAATTATATTTTGTTTGTATCTTTAGAATAAATAAGAAACTTGTAACTTGCGTTTTGAATTTGTAATTGAACTTTGTACGACTCAAAGACTTAGAACTATGAAACTCGCTTTCTTCTTGTAAATTGAACAATCTTGAGAAATTTAGGCCATGTTCATTTGGGAATTCTTGTAAATTAGTGAAGTACTTGACCTTTGGAACTCCAATTATACTTTGTAACTTGAAACCTCTTGGATGTTGAATTGGTAATCATGATATGTAAAGAGAATTCAAAAGTTCCAACTTGTTTGGAAAAATAACGAAGTGATGTCTTGAAAGAATGAGAAACTTAGGCATTCTTGCATTTTCCAATGACAAAACTTGAAATCTAGGCCATAGAGACTTGAATCATTCTTGCATCTTGAAAACAAATATTGTAACAAAAACTTGCCCAATTATGAAATTGAGTTCCATTTGAAAAACTTCTTGAGTAAAGATTTAATGAATGTCAAAGTCTGAATCATCATGATGTGCTATAATTCTTTAAAGATTCAATTGATGAAAACAAACTTGAAAATCACAATAAATAATACCAATTTATCTCTAAATAGAACTTTTGAAAGATAATAGATATCAAGACTTGAACTCGAACTCTTAAATGCCCACAAATGATGCACTTCAAAAGCCCAAAGATCTTCAACAACTCTTGCATAACAGAATTCAATATTCCTCTTTAAAAGGATGACCCAATAAGTAATCCAAAAAATCACTCGGTCGTAGAAATCCAGTCTTGATGAAAATGAAGCTCCTCACTTAAAAGGGGCCCAAACCCTAATTTCTGACTGAACAACTTAAGAGATGGTAAATGAGGAGCGAACCCTGATTTTTTAATCATACATAGGGAAATAAACCCTAATCCATGATCCTGGTAAGTCATGAATGAGAAATGGACTTGTACATGGATAAACATGAAACTCATGATAACCATACTTCAAAACCCATATTCACATAGTCCACTGCTCAAGAGAAGAACCAAGGAAATCAACTGTATTGAGTGAAGAAGCCTCAAACCAATAGAAACCTGAATTAGCACAACCTCTGATTCTGAACCCCTTCTTTATTGAATGAAGAAATGATGTGTGATTGACCTAATGAAAATGATGCACATGAAATAAAAAGCCTAAGCCAAATAAGTGAAAAATGGGTAGGACAAATTTGGGGTATGACAGTTGCCCCTATTTAATCGTCTTAAACCTGAAAGTGAGATTGGCGGCCACCTTTCGATCATTTAAGGTAGAAGAAGATTAAATACCAAGACTTGAAATTTGTTCCGGAGAGATAGTATGAGTGTTATTATTTGTGATGTGTGTTGGGGATAAAAAAATGAATTTTCTGGCGAACCGGTCATGATGGATAAATGTGGTTGAGTAGTGATAGCTTGTAACTGGGTAATGGTTCCAATACAAGGTTCTCGGGGAAGTGAATGTTAAGGTGATTGAAAAGACGTGGTTGATGATGTCGTGGTGACTAAAAATAGGATTAATGACAACATGATAACTTAAAGACGATGGGTAGAACTCGACGACAGTGGAGAATCTATCGTGTAGGATTCACGAACAAAAATAAAGGTAAGGACAACGAGTAAAGATCGGTATATGATCTATGACCCAAGAGAAAGTTAAAAACAACGGGTAAAGATCGACGTATGATCTATGACCCAAGAAGAGATAACGTGAGGGTAAGACCTGCGAGCGACCTACGACCTTAGAAAAGGTAACACGAGGTTAAGATCTACGGACGACCTACGATCCAGGAAAAGATAACATGACGGTAAGACCTGCGAGTGACCTAAGACCCTAGAAAAGACAACGTGAGGGTAAGACCTGTAGTGACATACGGCCCAAGAAAAGACAATGTAAGGTTAAGATCTACGAGCGACCTACGACCCTATAAAAGATAACTTGAGGGTAAGGCTTACGAGCGACCTACGACCATAGAAAAGATAACATGAGGGTAAAATCTACGAGCGACCTAGAACTCTAGAAAGGATAACAAGAAGGTAAGATCTACGGATGACCTACGATCTTAGAAAAGATAATGTGAGGGTAAGACCTATGAGCAACCTACGACCCTATAAAAGATAACGTGAGGGTAAGACTTGCGAGCGACCTACGACCCTAGAAAAGATAACGTGAGGGTAAGACATGCGAGCAACCTACGACCCTATAAAAGATAATGTGAGGGTAAGACCTACGAGCGACCTGTGACCTTAGAAAAGATAACATGAGGGTAAGATCTACAAGCGACCTATGACCTAAGAAAGGACAACATGAAGGTAAGATCTATGGACGACCTACGACCCTAGTAAAGATAACGTGAGGGTATGACCTGCGGGAAACCAACGACCTTATAAAAGATAACGTGAGTAATGAGAGTTAGGGAGTACAATGTACTGGCACCATGGCTTGTTTTGGTTGCTAGTGTGATAACGAATGTCAACTGGGAATTAGGAGGATGATATTCTCTATGGGGATGTTTTACTATTTTGAGGATTGATTTGGGGCTTTCGTGCAAGGTACCAAATCTGGCTTATGTTGCACATGCATTTTGAAAAGAATGGCGTAATGATCCATTTCAATGGATATGCTATGCATTTGAAGATACAGTGTAATATGCAATGATGATTATTATATATAGAATGCAAGCGATTGGGCTCATTGGGATCCGTTGCTCGTTGTCTTGAGATGCCAATACAGATTGGTGCTTGAAAACTCGAGAATTGAGTTATAGCCTTGTTGGGGATTGAATTGCATTCTTGTTGGGGAGGAGTAGCTTGATCTGACTTTCCCTACAGGTTGGACTTCTTGTGGATGAATGGGTAAAGGCATGGATCTCATCAAATGCTCAAAGTTTTCTCTATTATTGGGGAGAAAATACCCGGTCTGACTTTCTTTACTCCACAAACCACATGGGGACTAGGAAATGGGCTTCGGTATTTTTAGATGCCCTGAGTTCACTTCATTAATGGAGAGTTGTGTGCTTAAACATCTGAAGGGAATAATGATGATTCCGAGTACGCTAACTGAGTCAAAGTTACCATCATGATGCTTTTGCCTAATCGCATATGTATGGGTGACAGGAATTTGCTTGAGCAGCTTCAGAAGTATGGATTAGGAATGCCCCTGTTTGTAATGATCTTTAAAAGGATATTCTTTGATTGGAAGGCTTGAAGATTCATGTCATAATACGACACAAGGTGGGATGCCCCAATATCTTAGGCCACGACATAAACTGCTTCTGATCATCGACTCTTGGAGAGATTTGTCGAATCTCAACGTGACTGCCCCAAGTTGAACAAATTCTGAACAGATTACTCGGCCTGATTGCCCCAGATTGAAGTTCAAAGATATTTATCGACATGATTGCTTCTGATTGATGGGAACTTGAGATTCATTGACGTGATAGCCTCTGACTGACAGCTTAAAGAGATTGATCGACGCGATAGCCTCTGATTGACAACTTGAAGAGATTCATCGACGTGAGAGCCTCTGATTGACAACTTCGAGGGAATTCCCAGGAATAAGATCATTCTTTAAGATGATTTGCTTTTTGACAGATTTCTGCAGCAATTTTCCCTTTGGGATAACCAGGTTTTCATTTGATGCTCATCATGCAAGCTTACTTGATGTTAAAACACTTATTTACATGCAAAGAATGTTTGTCTAAGAATGATGATTCTAATGAAAAATCTATGCTTGTCTTGAAGTTTAAAAAACTTTTATTGAAAAGATGTCGAAGCATCAGTTTTTTTTTGTTTTTATGAAAAGGTGGTGTGTTACCAAATCAAATTTTTAGCACATCTCTGAGGAGTCAGGTTACCGTATTCTTGTTACAGTATCACTTTCGAATTAACCTGTGCTTCAGTTAGGTCTTTTAAGGGTTGTAACGTGGCCTGGTTCACAATTTTAGAAAAAAGGATTTAAGGCTCAAAATTATTTGGTTCCCATCCATTCTCCATGATGTTCTCCATTCCTACATTTAGTTAACTCGGTACGAGCACTCATCTCTCGAGAAGAGAGTTTATGATGATTGAGGAACCACGAGGGTTTCTTGGACACGACAATCACTAACTTTTGTTCTTGGTGTTTGATCACTTGACCTTGTTCTTTGCTGAGGATATTTATTTTGTAATCCTTTCTTTTCCCTAATTTTGCCTAGACAATTTTTGATTTTGAAGTTGCAGTCCAGCGGGATGCCCTGACTTTTGCCTAAGTCACTTTCTTTTCAAGTTTTGACTTAGCGGGGCTTTTTGTCTCTTTCTTTTTGAACAAGTCATTGATCTTTGTGTCGTCTTCAATTTGTCGGAAGCGGTTGTGATTGCCTGAGTCCTTGATAGATGAGGGATAACAGTTATGGTATCATCATCTACCGACCTCCTGATGTGCGAGAGAAACCCATGGGGATATCGTTCTCTTTGACGCACGTTGCTGATAGATGAAGGTTAGTCATTGCAATTTTGACTTTCCCCAGCCTTTTGATGGATAACCATTATTGTATCCTTAGATGTGCACTCCTAATGAGTTCTGAACGCTCGATCGAATTAACTGAAATCTACCCTCCCCAGGGTTAAAGTTGAGGGTTTTTTCGAACAGAAAATAAACTCCTACTTCAAGGCTCAAAAGGGTTGACGAGGGTCTATCTCCCTTATATCTCCGGTGTTTGGAGATTTGAAACAATGTTTGTACATCGTTAGCAGGGCTTTATTCAAAAGCATACCGTTTGAGAATCTATGTGTCATAGGTTCATCATCCTCCCTCAAGAGTTATTTTTTTCTTTAAATTAAAAAGAGTTAAGCATAAAAAGCAAGTAAGATAACAAAAATGTAAATGAGTGAATACAAATGGATTAGTTCAAGACAAACACAGTCAGTGCATTGTGATTTAATAAAAACAAACAGTTTTTCATACAAGAAAGTACTGAACAAAATAAGAAAAATTACAAATGATAATGCAAATGAAATTAGAAATTACCATGTTCAGGAGGCTTCTTCAGGCTTGACTTATTTGAGGATACGCCCTTGTAGTCTTGACACCTATCTCAGCAACAGGATTCAATCCATTATCAAACCCTTTGGAGTGAATATGATAACTTTGGCATCAAGGAGGTCTTGAATGTTGTTTTTTAGTTCCCTGCAATTCTGAATTGTGTTTCCTGGAGCCCCTGAATGGAATTCACAATGAGCATTAATATCATACCCTCATGGGAGAGAATTTGGTGTTGGACCAAGTTCACGCAATTAAACCAACTGATTTTCAAGAAATTGAGGGAGGAGTTGAGCATAAGGAATAGGTATAGGATTTACCCTTCTTTCAGGAAGTTTCTTCCTCTTTCATCCTAGTTGCCCCTGCGGTTGTTGATTTGGCTGAAAAGGCCCAGATCGTGTCTGTTGAACATACAATTATCTCTGTGTGTACTATTATTGATGATGGAATGACTGATGCTGAGCCACCCGAGGTTGTTGAGCCAAAATTGTAGCATATGCTCGAGGAACATATCGATTAGGATGAACAACCAATACTTGACGATCCAGAGATTGATCTTGATGATGGACCAGGGCCTTCCCTTTTTCGATAGTAGCACTAATATCTCCTTCTTTCTTCTTGAGAAGGCCAACGCAAGGATTCTTGTTACTTCCATTGATAGCGCTAGATGTACCCTGAATTTTTCTTGACTTGAGGCCATCTTCAATATATTCCCCAATGGTAATCAAGTTAGAAAAGGAAGTCAAAATACTACCAAGTATGTGTTGGAGATATGGATCATGCAAGGTGCCCATGAACAAATAAGTCAATTCATGATCCAAGATAGGAGGTTGAACCCTCTAGGCTAATTCACACCACTTTTGGGCGTACTCTTTGAAGGACTCTTCTAATTTTTGTGTCATCCCTTGAAGCTGAGTGCGGCTAGGAGCCATGGAAGTATGGTAATGTCTTAAAAAGGCGTTAGCAAGCTCTCCCCAAGTACTGACATGAGTTCTTTCCAATTGCATATACCAGTCCAATGGTGCCCCTGTGAAGCTGTCTTGGAAGAAATGCATAAGCAACGATTCATTTTCAGCATAAGCAGCCTACTTACGGCAGTAAGAATGAAGATGCATCTCTGGGCAGGAGATGCCTTTGTATTTGTCAAAATCAGGAACTTTGAACTTGGGAGGAATAACTACCCCAGGAACGAGGCTCAATACAGCAGTATTAAACCCCGAAGTCTTGATACCCTCCATGGATTTGAGACGCTCTTCAAGAGAATGGTACATTTTTGTAGTTTGAGCAACTCCAGCAGCGAGATTCGTGTGGGGCTCATCAAGATCAATAACGTCGTGATGATCATCAACGTCATTCCGAGGAATTCCTGTAGGGTCTCAACATTTGCATTATTATTCTCTCCATTTGCAGAAGTGGAGGGAGCAGCAGTGGCGAGCTTGGAAACACTTTAATGTAGCTCTTCTTGACCCTTGATAACAGCATGAAGGGTTTCCATAAGATGATCCATTCGGGTGCCCATGGTTTCCATATCTCGGTGGAGAGCATTCTGATTTTCTTCGAAAAGATCCATAAGTCTTCGTTGGTTGCTTCTTGTACGGTAGGGATGTAGGGAAGTCTTCTTTGTTGTTCACTGAAGTCTGATTGAAAAGGGACCCCAATAAGTTCTTGTTGTGAATAATGAATGCATGATAGTATGAATGAATTTTTTATCTTCATTTCTGAGGAAATCCAAAGACTCGTCTATCTTTTAAAAAAATTTCATTTTTGAAGAGCTCAACCAACTTGACTTATCTTTGTACTTCCTTAGATATGAGATGTATATACATGATGGTATGATGTCACGGTATGTTATGGCATGAGATCTCAGCTCCACATATTCTGGATAGTCACTGTGTAGTCCTTTGCATAAGCTGAAAGTAACAGGATCAAAGGTCCAACGTCACAAGCATGGAGTCAAAGTAACCACCCATAAGGTATGTACTAGGGGTTTATCACCTTCCGAACAAGGTTCTAGGGAAACGTCAGAGTCTACGCTCTTCCTTTGGATATTACCAACATCCTAATTACTCAGTAATTAGTAATATTTGCAAGAAAAACTCGTCCGAGTGCAGCATCACATGATAACTACTTCCTGATTACTCTGTTATAGTCTCCACACTACACCTAAAAAGGCTAGGATGGGTTAATGGTTCTATGGCTCTCAGCTTCTCTGTCTCTCAGGTCGAAAGCAGCAATGTCTTCTCGATTACTCGGTAAATAATGCTACATTCAAGGGGACCTCCACTGAGTGGGGGATCTCATGCCTCCTTCTTCGGGATTACTCCCTCAAAGTTAACATGACTATACCGCCCGTCCTAATCCTAAGTGTAACCACAAGTTCGGGTATAGGATTTATCAAATGTAATCACCCAACGCAACATCATAAAAGATACATCATATCCAGAATATGTGAGTAGCAACAATATAATGCAATATATATAAAAGAAAGCAATAAAGAAATAAATAAAGCGGTAAAGCAAATAAAGTAAATAAATAAACACCCAAAGAAAAAATAAACAAAACTAGGATAGAGTTGCAGAAGTCCCCAGCATAGTATCCAGTTGAAGCTACATGTAAAAAATGCAGAGCCGCCACTGAACTTTATTTATCCCGAAGAAAGGGGAAATATCGAGAAAACCACAAGAGGATGGATAAGATGGTCTTGCAACCAAAAGAGAGGGTAATAAAGTCAATTATGCAATGGGAAGGTATTAACACCCCTCACATCCGTTGTACTCAATGGGATCCATTTTGATTATTTACTTCTAAGGGTGTGTTTATCTATAACTATACTTACTAAGGGGAAAATGGTTTTTTATTAGTTCGTTCGTGAGGCTCTCACAACCCTTTGACTACGTATCCAGTGAAGGAATAAGAACAATATAGTTATTCTAGAAAAAGTTGGTTTGTTGGTTTTTTTAGTTGGCGACGTTAACACATGCATTCTAGCAATAGGCACGGCCAGTATCACAGTAGAACGGAGATAACATGCCCTTTTTGGGAAATTTTTTGATTTGTTGAGTATTTTAGTTAATTGTGAAATGAATTTGAATAAAGATTAAGTGTTTTTGGATTTTTGATTAAGAAAAGAAATTTTTGTTTTAATTTACAAAAGAAGAAAGAGTCTAAGAGGGAGACAAGAAAAAAACCCTAATTGTTGTCATGTACAAAGATGGACCTAATATTGAGTATTTGAAAGGTAAATTTCTAACCTAAGTAGTTATCATTGTATGGTTTCTCTCCTAAGGTCTAATTTAACATGGAACGATCGAAATGAATTTTAGCGCTTCATGGAATCTCTTAAGGGAACATGATAATAACACAAGAAATAACCAAATAACAACCACAAAATTATCTCAAACATTATTTATTATGAATTGCAAACAAAGGAATATTTACGATTATTCACAAAATTAACTTCAAAAAGATTAAGCAAAATAATAGGAGAAATCCTAATTAAATCCTAAAAATATTTCTAAAATGAAATCCTAGAAAATTCTAATGTTTTTATATATCATTTATCATTCTCTTATTACCATTTTTGTTAACAAAATTTTTGAAAAGAAAATTAAAAAGAAAAGTAATATAAAATCTAAACAAAGTGAGTGTGAAATTTAAAAAAACAGGTGTGTGGCCAACACTAGGGCGCTAGGCCCATCAACAACAAGGTTCAACCAACTTTTTGTAACAAGTTGATTTAGTTTCAAAAAACTAAATCAAGAAAATGGGCCTTAAGGATTGAATTTCGGCCCACACCATTACCAAGTCCACCTGATTTTTGTCTTCCTCTTTGCAAAACATGAACCTCCCTCTCTCAAGCGCCACTCAACATCCCTTCAAGCTTCTTCTCTAATTCTTCCGCCAACCTCTACTCTGGCTCCGCCGTAAAAATATCCTTACTCTTCCACTTTGTCTTTCCGCTTCAACCCCTCCGTCTTCTCTCATCTTCGTCGTGATTCATGCTTTGAGTTGACAATCATCATCTACATTAATAAAATCAAAACAGAAGCATAGAGAAAAGGGTGAATAAATGCTTACCAACCAGGGAATTCCAGTAGATCTTCAACGATGGTGAAGACAGAGACCAGAGGTTATTCTCTTTCTTCTTTTTATGTTTCTTCAGATTTGCGTTTTTTGCATGTTGTTATGGAGGTGTTATGATCTGAAGTGTGGTGAATTCGATGCTGAAGCGAAAATGTTATTGTTTACTGTATGCAACAGGTTGCTACAGATGTAATGTTGATTGAAGGTTGAGATGTGCAGAGAGTTGAAGGTGATTCGTGCATTGTGTTGATGCCCACATCGATGAGGTTATGAATTCATTATTATTCACTCTGGTGAGATCTTTCTGAGTCTTTCTATTTTCGTGTTCTTCGAACCTCTCTGAAATTCTTGTGAAAATATTTCTTTCTTCCTCTGCTTTATGATTCAGAACTCGTGATTCCTTTACCTTACAATTTCTGAAGGGTTTAGTGTAAAGGAAGATGATGAGAAATTTTAGGGTTTGGATCTTTTTGGTTGCTACGGTTCTATGTGATATTCTGAACAATATTCTCCTTTTCCATTTTCTGAAAGGGTCTTGTGTAAGGAAAAGGATGAAGGGATATTCGGGTTTTTGGTTTGAACTACTGCCCTGTGTTGTTGTGAACAATTGCTCCCTAATTTTCTCTTTTTGTCCCCATTATATCTTCAAAAAAAAGGTTTTAGGGGGAAAGATAACATGAATTTTGAATTGTTTTGGTATGCTGTTTGAATTCCTTTTTGATGCAGTTCTTGTTAGCCATTTACGTATGATGTTGACAAGTTTTAGAGGGGAATGGACAGGTTTTTTGGCCTGTTTCTACAGGCTAGTAGTAGCTAGCTTTGGGACAGCATAGGAGGTTGTCTTCGCAGAGGCTATTTGGGACTATTTTGGCTTGTTGTATTTGGTTTTACAGTATAGTGGACTGTTTGCAGCAGGGCTGAGCTTTTTACAATGATTTTTTTGTTGACTTTGTTACTGCAGTAACTTGTTTTTGCTGAAATATGTGAATCTTTTTCTGATTTGTTATACTTGAGGTTCGCATCTGTTATTGTATGTTGGGCTGAAACCTGAATTTTGCGTGTGCGCTTTTTGTCAACTTTTTTGATATGATTATTCTTATGATATGAAAACATGATTATTGGGCTGGAAATTCAACTTTTTTTTGCATTCTGTTTTACTGCAGGGACTTTCGTTTTTCTTTTATTATGTACCAAAAATAACATTTTATGATTTACAATAGGATATAAGGCCCATGATTGATCTTTCGAATTCTAATTTTTTATTTTCAAGATAATGAGGCCTTTGTTGGGCTTTGGAACTTGATTAAATTTAAACCCCTATGTTCTGATTCCTTCACAAAATCTCTATTGATGAGATTAGAAGAAAACTTTGCTTGAAAACTTCTTGTTTAAATTTCATTGTTTTGAGGATGATTGTTCTAACCAATACCTTGTTTGTTTTCATGTGACATTGATGGAAGGTGAATAAGGCAAGGCAAGATTGAAGACTTGAAGAAGAAGTTATAGATAGGCCTGAGAACAAGTCGCTTGAAGATGGAGCAAGGAAACTTGAAGAATAATTATCTTTTTTTTGTATCTTTAGGACAAATAAGAAACTTGTAACTTGGATTTTAAATTTGTAATTGAATTTGTAAGACTCTAAGACTTAGAACTATGAAACTCACATTCTTCTTGTAAATTGAACAATCTTGAGAAATTTAGGCCATGTTCATTTGGGAAATTCTTGTAAATTAGTGAAGTACTTTGCCTTTGGAACTCCAATTATACTTTGTAACTTGAAACCTCTTGAATGTTGAATTGGTAATAATGATGTTGAAAGAGAATTCAAAAGTTCCAACTTGTTTGGAAAGATAACGAAGTGATGTCTTGAAAGAATGAGAAACTTAGGCATTCTTGCATTTTCCAATGACAAAACTTGAAATCTAGGTCATAGAGACTTGAATCATTCTTGCATATTGAAAACAAATCTTGGAACAACAACTTGCCCAATTATGAAATTGAGTTCCATTTGAAAAACTTCTTGAGTATAGATTTAATGAATGTCAAAGTCTGAATCATCATGATGTCCTATAATTCTTTAAAGATTTAATTGATGAAAACAAACTTGAAAACACAAGAAATAATACCAATTTATCTCTAAATAGAACTTTTGAAAGAGAATAGATATCAAGACTTGAACTCGAACTCTTAAATGCCCGAAAATGATGCACTCCAAAAGCCCAAAGATCTTCAAAAACTCTTGCATAACAGACTTCAATATTCCTCTTTAAAAGGATGACCCAACAGGTAATCCAAAAAATCACTCGGTCGTAGAAATCCAGTCTTGATGAAAATGAAGCTCCCCGTTTAAAAGGGGCCAAAACCCTAATTTCTGATTGAACAACTTAGGAGATGGTAACTGAGGAGCGAAACTTGATTTTTTAAATCACACATAGGGAAATAAACCCTAATCCAAGATCCTGGTGAGTCATGAATGAGAAAATGCCTTGTACATGGATGAACAAGAAACTCATCATAACCATACTTCAAAACCCTTATTCACACAGGCCACTGCTCAATAGAAGAACCAAGGAAATCAATTGTACTGAGTGTAGAAGCCTCAAACCAATAGAAACCCTAATTAGCACAACCTCTGATTGTAAACCCCTGCTTTATTGAATGAAGGAATTATGTGTGTTTGACCTAATGAAAACGATGCACATGAAATTTAAAGCCTAAGCCATATAAGAGCAAAATGGGTAGGATAAATTTGGGGTATGACACATGGCTATATGTTTGACAGTTGATTCGTTGGTGTCACCAGAGAATTTTGTGAACTTTGGGACTTTCCAACCCCTGGACAATTCAGTCTATAAAATATATTCAGATAAGGGAGACATATAATTTTCCATAGTGACGCCTAAATTTAAACGATTTTGCGCCATAATTCTTTCGACCATGGCTGCCAAATTGTTGTCTGCTGCCCTATTGTCTTATCGAACTTGATATAAAACTTCATCAACAATTTGATTTCTATTCATCATCATAACCTTGTGTTCTGGTTGCCTTAAAATTTATGGTTCTTTCGTAAAAGTTTCAACCCTAGGTATTTCGACATTCACAACTCTAGGAACTTCGACTATTCCTCCCTGATTTACCACATTCGTCTGGGGTGCATTTCTTTGATTCTGTTGAACTTGGTTAATTATTGTGTATTCTTCTAATATTATCCCTTGATTTTATATGATCCACTCCCTTTGAGGATGTGTTGGGGTTGAGGCACACCAAAGAAATCAATGATGTGCGTCATTTGCGCAACCATTTATTGGTCGCTTGAGTAGTGTGTTGGACCAAAGGTTTAAATATTGTACCCATTTTTTGTGCAAGCATCTGCACCATTTCATGGTTACTTTTATCCATTTGCGGCCCAATCACTATTGTAGATTGATTTGTTAGATTTTACATTTGGGAAGAAACTCCTTCAAGTTGTGGTTGGACATTTCGACCCCTATTATTAACAACAGATCCAGAACCTTGCAATGGAGAAGTAACGTTCATCACACGATCTGAATATGTTGAAGTGGAGTTATGTAACCCCGTCATAAAAAAAGATAGCATGCCATAAGGCCGCTCACGACCGTTTTGGGGCATGGAAAAACCAGGTGGCCCCTGAGGCCTATGAAAAGCACTCCCCCTAGAGGGGGTTCCTTGTGAACTATGTGGGCCTATATAAGTTAAAAGAGGGCAGGTATAAGCGTTTGACTGCGTTGGCGTCGAACTTGTTGACGACGACATAGCCTCAGAAGAAGGCGCATAAAATGTATTTCCTCCCGTCAAAGTGACTGGGGGTGGTACTTCATCATTGTTAGGAGGATTTTGATTACCTGTTTGGCCTTGATTCACCATTTTCCTAACGTATTTTCTTTTGGGTATTTCTTTTTTGTTTGTGGCTAGTTTACCACTTCTGAGTCTCATACAACACAGAAAAATACAAAAAGATAATGAAGATTTTCAAAACTTTTTTACTGTAACAGAAAAATGATAGAAATATTGAACACAGGTCCCATCAGTTTTGCCAATTTGTTTACCATGAAATTTGATAAACAACCGTTGGTCTTCCAAATCGAATGAAAATTAGTGACTTGCACGATCCATCCGATTGATGCTAAGTACATATGTTCTTATTAAAAAAATTTGTTCTTGAAACAAAGAATACTTTTGACAACATTTTTATTCTTTTAAACAAAGTTGATTTTAATTGTTACTTCGTAGGTAGTAATGTAATGCTTTAAAGAATAGAATGGAATGTAAAGGGTTTTCGATTGAAATATTAAAGGGGATGTATAAAACTTTAATTAAAGTTGAATGACAATAAACATAAAAATGGTGCATCATACGTACATTCTCACAACTCGTTTCTTGAACGCTGTTACTTTAAGTAATTTAGAGTATTTTGTACAAAGACCCCTATTTATACTAATTCGACCAAAACAGTCTCTTCATAAAATGTTGCCACGTTCGACATCTGCATGCACCTTCGAACACTATGCTTCCCCACGCCTCTTTGGATAAGATCAAACTTTTGAATTTGAAAATTCTTTGTTTTCGAAGTGCCAAATATCCTAATCGTGACGGTCGAAATATCCTTTTGTATATTTTGAATAACTTAAATCCCAATGATTTGCATACGAACCCTTCGCCAATACTTTAGCTAAAATGAAGCTCGTATTAACTTTTCATCTATCGAAATCTTCACAAAGACTTCTTTATTCTTCCTTTCGAACTATATTCTCCAAAATATATCATTTCGTCTAAAAATTCATGTAGTCAAAATTCTTAGTCAACACGTCGATATACAATCATCAAAATTAAAGATTTTACCATTAACATTATTGCATTCCATATTAACGAAATATTTCACACCACCACTAGCCATATGACCTAAACTTTTAATCTATTGTCTACATGCTTGATCTTGTGATTAAAAAATAGAAATGACTTCAACCCTTCTTCTGTATGTTATACCCCAAATTTTTCCCCTAAGATCCCTCATCACATCATATATATCTCATGAATATCATTTATTCCATGGCTACGAGATCAACAAAGAGCTCTTGGCATTAGGGGTTTCCCCTACGAATTGAGGTTGCCATCTTACTCAAAGGTGATTCAACTAGTGCTTTTATCATTCTTGGTATGAGACTAGGGTTTTGGATCACAAGAATCATAGTCGTCTTCATTGGCAAGGTTCGTCGAGATATAAGGTTATCTTCATCAAATTTTCTTCAAGGAACAAAGGCATTAGGGTTTAACTCAGCCAAAGATTTAGGGTTTCTCCCATGTTATGCTTGAGCTTGGTATTAGGTCATCAGAGGAGGTTCATCATGCTAGGTTTTATCCTCAAGGCTACAAGGATCATCATTATCTCCTTGTTGCAATTTCATCGACGTCATTTAGGGTTCCTCTTAATTGTTTACACAACAAGTCAACCCTTCTCAAGAGGCTTAAAAGATTGAATCAGGGTCTTCCTTCTATTATGATACTAGTCAAGTGATTAAGTATGGCCTTGGATTTTAAACACAATATTTGTTGTCTAAAGAGAAAATATATGGCGTGGTAGGAGTTTTGGGATTCTTTGTAATCAAGGCCTTGTTATATCTTCAATTTCTTGATTGTTTTCCAGTTGGCTTGAATTTGAAGAGTGAAGTAGAGAATGGATTCATTATTGTGAAATGTTTCTTTCAAGATCGATTCAATGGAATTCATGATTATGGGTTATGTTGAATTCGAGGTCGTTAATTCAAACACATTTCGATTTTTTCAATAGTTGACTCAAATGAGTTTAGGCTCACTCATGGGAGTTGTTTGGAACTCAAGACTCATCAATCTAGTACAAGAATCTCAAAGTCTAAATTATTCATGCGTTCATGTTTCTTGGAATTTAAGGTCTTATCCAAAGTTAAACTTCTACCAAAAAATTTCAAGATCTATTTGTACTTCAAAAGGTAATTCAAGATTGTCAAGAGTTCATATTCATAGTTTCAAATTCATATTCACGAGTCAACATTTGATCAAGAGCTTGTAATAACCATATCATGTTCATCAAGAATCACACAAATTAAATTTCAAGTTTAAAATTCAAAGTGTATATTAAGTATTCAATTCATTACATATGAGTTCCCATTACAACATTATTCATTACAAAAATATATGATAAAATTACAAGGCTTTTACATCACAAATACCAAAACCCTAAGAATCTAAATCCTATGTCATTCTTCATATTTTTCATGTAATTGGATATGCACCTTTCTTCGAGCCAACCTTCCAACCAAGGCCATGCTCTCCACTTTGAAGGAAAACAAGATAAGTAAACATGCCCTGCAAAAGAATCATCCATGCTGCAAATTTTTATACCCTATGCATCCCTACAACCATATTAAAACCATAAAACTATTAGAATTTCCCAAAAACCCTTTTAACAGAAGTTAGGACCCTATTTTATCCCAAAACGGACTGTAACCAACCTCTAACCAATTTCTCAACCTTCCTAACTAACATAAATTTTCTAAAAATTTTTGAACCCCTTCCTAACTAACTGTCAAAACAGTCATGAAAAAAGAGAATCCCAACTTTTCCTAACGAGCTGAAAACTTCTCTAACATACTCATAACAGAATAGTAACAGAATAGTCGGGGGTTTGATAACAAATATCATAACAGAAAGCTGGAAGAGGGAGGGAGAGGGATTTGGCAGGATGGATATAAATAGAAGATAACAAAAATCGCAGGACTCACCTTTGAACTCCCTCTGCAATTTCTGATCTTCAATCTTTATCTTTCGCACCTTTTTCTGAACTTCGTTCTTCATCATCTCTCTCTGTAATAACCGCATCAATTTCACCACATCATATCTTCATTAGCCTCCATTCATTTCACATTAACGAATCTGCATCCTCATCTACACCTTCATCTTCAACGCAATCTGCATCAAGAATTCATAACTGCAACAATATCACAAGGTCAAAACACAGACAGAAGAAGGAATCAGGGAAAGGACAAAATTGATCGAAAGCGATAGAGTAAAATACACATAATGGAACCCCAAGTGTTCTCTAATTTTCTCATATTCTTCGATTGAAGAAGTCGCCAGAGCATCTCCGATCGGTAAGTAACGAATTCCTTCGCCTTTCATCCCTCATTGTTTTTGCATCGTAATCTTTATCGTAGCATGGTTTGAAATAAAATGTTGCTTGGATTGTTTTAAGGATAAGTATGAGAATTTGAATTAAACTCACAAACAAAGCACTGAGAACGGCGAAGATTTTGTGAAAAAAGGTGAGTCGTGATGATCTGAGATGAAGAAGAAGAGAACTGACAACGAGGAAGAATGAAACGGAGGTAAACAATTGTTTTATGCCATGGATCGAGGCGGAGAGGCGAGCGAGGAAAATGAATTAGAAGAAGCCTGGGGTTTCGCACGCGACTGATGAGAGAAGAGGAAGAAGAATACAAATTGTCACTCCTAATCTGAACCCTAATTTTCCTATTGGTTCTCTTTTATATACTTTTTATTTAGTTTTAATTCATAAGAACAAAACCTGAATGGTTATTAATTGAAGATAACAGGTAAGTGGACTTAGATTGATTTGGTGGTGTTGATGGTTGGTTGGATCAAAACGCATCCCTCTAGGCCCATATCTATTTATTTGGCAGCCTTGGCCCATCCGCATACTTTATTTGGGTATAGTTTGATGGCTGAATAAAAAAACTACTCATGGACTTGTTGTTTGGGCTTTCACCTCATAAGCCAGCTTGTTCTCATTTCTAGATATCATGAGAAGTAGGAAATAAAGAGTTTGCACTCAAAGTCGCTGTTTAAAGATCTGTAGCAGGCATTCCACACTTCATTTGTTATATGTGTCGTGCTTGTGTTTATTTCCTTGGTTGTTGATCAATGAGTCACTCAATTTAGAAATTGAGATCACGGCGTCTCTCTTAGTGCATGCTCCCTATAGGATTTTACCGCTTTCCTTTATTTCTTATTGATCGATGAGTCACTCAATTTAGAAATTGAGATCACGACTTCGCTCTCAGTGCATGCTCCCCATAGGATTTTATCGCTTTCCTTTTTTCTTGTTGATCGATGAGTCACTCAATTTAGAAATTGAGATCAATACTTTGCTCTCATTGTATGTTCCCCATAGGATAGTTTTGTTAGAATTTATTTGGTATGCTAACCTAGGTAGGATCTCTCTAGGTGTACTCTCTTGATATTATTGGCCTGATTGCTTGATTTTGTCTTTGTGTGCATGTTTTGAGATGATAGACCCTTGCTATGCTCCTTTAGGACTTCTTGATTCATCTATAAATGATGAGTTGAGATAGACATTACGACTGTTATCCAAGCATGTCAACTTAGGGTAGAGATTTCCCTTCAAGGCTCAACTTTAGGATCAATCATTGTATGATAACATTAGGTTAGATATAGGTTAGTCTCCCATAGATGTTTACTTCCTATTTTTGCATAAGTGCATTTAAAACTAAAACTTCCTTTTCTTGGAAAATGTATAAAAAATGCTAAGCATACACAAATTATTTTCATGGTAAAAAAATACCAACAAATCCATTTCTTTTCGCCGTTTGACTTTTCTCTTCTAAGAGCATGTTAGTTCCTTTCCACTATAGGCCGTAAGTCTCCAAAGGTCGAGCAACGGTGGAATGATCGAATTCAACATTGTTCATTTAAAAAATACATACAAATAAAAACATTTCAAGTCGAACTATGACGCTCTGATTCCTTAAAAGGGATACGTTGGCATCTGGTCACAGGACTCAGCCGAGCGAAAATTTGTAAATATGTCCTTCTTTTCCCCGTGTTTTCTTTGCATTCATTCCCTCTTAGTTTATAACTCTTAAGCATTAGATTGAACACATCCTTTGATTAGAACAACAAGAGTGGATCCCTTAGAGTACTACAGATATGTGGGGTGCTAATACCTTTCCCTCACGTAATCGACTCCCTTACCCAATCTCTCGGTCGCATGACCTTGATTTTTCCCCTTTAGGTTTTTCTTTGATGATTTTCCTTTCCCTTTACATGGGATAAATAAATACTCGGTGGAGACTTCATTGATATTACCTCTACAGAAAAATGGCGACTTCACTAGGGAGATGTCGACCAATTATTGGTCCATCCCGTGAGTCAATGCTAGCTCAAATTTTTCTTTTCTTAGGGTGTTTATCATTATGATTTTATGGCTTATTCATTTGTATATGTTTGAGCATATGTTTGCATTGCATCTTTGTTGTTATTTGTTATATTATTGTTGTGTTGGTTTCTCTGTTTCTTTGTTGGGTGGGTGTTACTATGAGGTAAAAGGCCTAATACCCAGGCTAAGTGACAAACAATAAGAACATTAGGATCAGAGTGTAATACGACAAATAAGGGATGTAGATTACCCTAGACGGCTGTATCTTCCATGCTCATATGAGGTCTTAATGAGGTGTTATCATTATCACGTAGGTGTACGATGATAGTACTCTCAAGCGAACCCGTGATTTTGAGTTACCATTGAATTTACCCTAACCTAGTCTTGACTCGTGAGTAGGGAGGGAATAATATTTACAGGTACAGATGGTGACTATACATGTTCTGTTGGTGACTCTAGTTATGCCGGTGACTTTGGTTCTTAGTATTATGATTTGGTCTGGACTTTGGATCTTGTTACGTGTGACCGTGGTTGTATTATCAATTCAGCAGCTATTCAGTACCGCAGAAACTTTGGGATCCTATATGTTTCAATACATAGCATGGTAATGTAATTATTAGCATACATGTTACTTCGTTTCCAAACATCATTTCTTTGATTCCAGTTGTTAGGCCAAGAAAAAAATATAAATAAACATTGAAAAATAATAATAATAAATATATAAAAATATATATGATAATATCATGGCATAGTAACAGGAATCAAAGCGTAGAAACTTTTGGAAATGAGAACATGGCATTTGTATTGCATGGTATGCATCAAGTTGCATTTAATTATTAATTTCATGAGTTCACAGAAGCCTTACTCAAGGTCCTTTGGTCTTTAGAAACAAGGTGTCTCATCGATACAACACTCGTGCTAAGAGAATATGGAAAACATTAAGCAAGAAATCTTTGAACTCCACAAAGAGGTAACTACTTTGAAGGCTGATATGGAATATCTAACTGCTTTGCTTAAAAATATGGTTTCCGCCCAAGTCAATTCTTCTAGGAAGGTAGAAGAGACGGCAAAAGTCCTCACAGAAACTCTGAAATCATTCTTTCATGAGAAGGTAATAGTCAATGCACCCAATGATTTCCCTGAAAAGGAGAATATGGGAGTGCTTCTTGAAGAGGATGTCTGAAAGGGGTGTTTATCAGAAGATAGTGGCATAACTAGTGGTGTGAAAAATATTGATAATAATTTTTCTAAGAAGAGAACCAGAGGAAGAAACAATCATCGTCAGAATCAGCATGTTTCTTCGGTCATCCCTGTGCTCAATTTGGCTCATATCGCTCCAGTTTGTTAACATAATCAACAAGTTTCTGATCAGAAGAAATCTCAAATTGATCCAATTCTAATGACCTATACAAATTTGTTTCCTATCCTAATTTATAGGAATTTGGTTCAGACCCGACCTCCACCAAAGATTCCTGAGAAGATACCTTGGTACTACAAAGCTGATTTGGCTTGTGCCTTTCATCAGGGAGCCCCTGGACATAGTATTGAACAATGTTATGCATTGAAAGTTGAAGTCCAGAAATTGGTTAGGAGTGGTATCTTGTCACTTAAGGATATTTGTCTTGAGGTTCAAGCAAAGTCTTTGCCGAAGAATAAATGTGATTGATGGATGCACTGGAGTTTAAGGATGATTAGTCTTCTCAGTTTTACTAACAATTTTACTTATTTCCCATTTGTAATTTTTCTTGTTAATCATTGTACTATTTGCATGTAAGAAGTTGTTTACATTTGAATGTATTGTACCCCAAAATTTGCCCTCGTATTTTTTCCACAAGAAATCACATCTTCAGACTTTTCCTGATTTTTTCAGATTGGCTCAAGAATCGGTCACACAGACTTTTCGCGTCAGTCAGACAAAATTAGGGTTTTATTGATTTTCATGGCTCTGGAACAGTTCAAACATTTGGCTTAGGGTTTGGTTGATTTTAGCTCAAGTTTTGATCAGGCGGACGTTTCTTTGGCTTTTAATCAAGAACTGGGGTTTTGTGCACGTATCTCTCGGAAAGGATTACCTTTACAGTTTCTTTTCAGTTTACTCTGAAATTTGGATTGAGGCGTTTGAATCAAGAAAATTGCAGATTGTTGTTTAATCAGTAAAGGCTAAAGCATTTGATTTGAGATGAGATAAAAGTTGAGGCGCTTAAATTGAGAATCTACAGTGATTGATTTGATCAGTAAAAGGATAAATATCTGGATATTGGTTTGATTAACTGTGCATCGGATACTTGAAGCGCCAGGTTTATTACTGATTCAATGATAAGGCCACAGTGTTCGTTAATTATTTTTCTAAAGTCAGAATAATTGGATACTTCCAGTTATTTTAATTTTAAGAAATTCAAATAATTAAATGAACATTGAATTGAAAGGAGACTTAATTGATCAAGTTGGATTTTTTATTTATCTTCAATTATTCGTTACAATTATTATTTGAATACAGTATTTTACAAAGTATTCTAATGATGATTACAATAATTGAAAGGGAATAAAAAGATTTGATTGGTAAATAAAAGGACTTTTATTTATCTTTAAATTATTTGTATAATTGTTATTGTTTACAAAAATGTTTACAAATAATAATGTTACAGTAATTTAAATTGAAATAAAACAATGTCCTAAAAATGCTAAATCTTCATCTTCTATCCAATGCTCCCTTGATGCTCTTTTGATTTTTATCTGCAAAGAATAAGAAAAGAAGAAAAAAGTCAAAGCAGAGAAAAATAGTTAAAGCAAACAGATAAAAAAGGTTCATCATTAAAAACAAATGGCCGGAATCAGTTTTACCCTCTTTGCAAATCGCGGGATTTCTCCCGGTTCACAAAGAAGGATGGAATGCTTGAAATGAAACATGAATGCACAAAGTTATGAGTTTTGCACAAATTCAAAATTCTTAAGCATGCTGCATAATTCAAAACCTGCATAGTTCAAAACAAACAGCATATGCAAGTATAAATCCAAAGGCAAACTGAGTTCCAATGTCAAAGCAAATTGTCAAAAAGCTGCCAAAAGGTGCACAGCTGCCCAAAAGATACCCAAGATGCCAAAGCATCAAAAAACTGTCACAAAGATGCAGGAAAATATGAAAGCAGTACAGAGACAAAACTACCTATGCAAGCAAGCTAGTTCCATTTCATCACTTTCCAACCATTTGTTTTTTCAGAAAAGACAAATGTAAACAATATTAAATGCTTAAAATTTGTCAAGAGAGAGAAAGAGAGAGCAAAGCAGATTATGTAACAGCAGGCTGAAGGCTAAAAAAGGCATGTATCAGAGCTATGCAAAAAGAGACAGAACATATGCAGAAGAGGTGATCACAAAGAGTGAAATTCTCAAGCCTTGCAAACCTGCCCACAAGTTTGACTAAGAAAATATATCAAACCTGAAGCATTCAAAATCAGAGGCGCCAAAAGCCTAAACAGATATCAAAGACAGCACAAGCCTTAAACCAGTGGACATAACCACAAACTGTAAAGCCTTTAAGAACATACAAGCCATAACCTGTCAAGGGGGGAACCTGCATCAAGCTCAACAACCAGTAAACCAGTAAGCCAAACCACTGTCAGCCAAAACCTAAAACACATAGGCCATAACCTGAAAAAACTGCAAACAACTATCCAACTGTCCAAACCTTTCAACACCATCCAAACCTCACACTAAACATAAGCCATGCCAAGCTGAAGCCTATCCTTTCAAACAAGAAAACCTTACCTACATTCAAAATCATGGCCCCAAACAGTTTTGAACATAAGTTTCAAACCTAAAGCCAAACCAGTCCATCAAAACTATAAGCCAGTGTATTCAAACAGCCATAACCTCAAACAGTTTTCAACATAAGCTGCAAACAAAGGCCATAAACCTTTAACCTGCCAAGCCTCAAAAACCTGCACCAACTGATAAGCCCAAACTAGTTCCCAAACCAACACAAAGAGGCCCTCAGAGTATTCTCATCACAGGGCAAGCATTCAACACAAATCCAGCACAACAATATTCAAGCATACAAGGCAGGCATCAAGACAACCAGAAGAAGAAGATAAAGAAGTATTCAGGGTTCAGGCATCAAGCTAGGCAACAAAGGCAACAAGAAGAAGAGGATAAAGAAGCATATAGGGCAAGCAAGCAAGAAAAAGAAAGAAAGTTATACCAGGTTTTCAGTTTATCATCATTAAACCTAAAGAGGGCAAAGAAGTACAGAGTACCGGATCCAAGCAAGCTAAAGGCATCACGCGTCCCCTCACCGTCTTGGCCGCCACAGCGCCTCCCAATCCTTTCCTCCTCCGTCTCCAAGAGGTAGTACAACTTTCTTCCTTTCCTTTTCATACCTCAGCAGAAACACAATAATAAGCATAACATTAGAATGCGAAATCATAACATGCAAAACATAAAACCCTAACGAGATTGAAACGGGAAATCTACCTTTTAAACTGTTGCCTGGATGCTCCATGGAGGGAAGAGCAAGGATGGTGGCACCGGTGGCCATTGGGCGAAAGAAGCTCAGAGGTGAAGGCGCGAGAAGTACGAAGTGAAGACGAAGAAGAAGGGCGCCGCGCCTCTGTGTTACAAACCCTAGAAGTCCCAACTGAACACAAAACATGTAACCCTTACAAAAACGTTATAAAACAAATGGGCCCTCAACCCGTTCCAGATGCCTAGAGCCCAACGAATTGCACGCCTCACCTCCCTATTTTGCTCCTTCAACTTGTTTTTCTGGTTTGGGCCCAAAACTCTTTTAGCCCATTCAATCTTTTCTTTTACCTTTTTTAACACTCATAAACTATTACTTTTACTTATTTATTTATTACTAATTTAGTTTAAATATTTCTTTTGTCAAATAAAATAACCCCTTTTTCTTCAAAATATTATTAATTGTTATCTTTTAGAAAATATACAAATATTAATTCTTTCTTAAATTTGAAACATTTTTCTTTTCCCATTTGCACAAAAAAATGCTAATTAAATACATGAGTGTTAATACATAATAAAAATAGATTTTCAAAGTTAAATACTTTTTCTTAAAACATTTTCTTGTCTCTAATTAAAATAATTTTGTTTGTACATAAATAAATCAATACATAATTTTTTCTCAAATTTAAAGCATTTTCTTCTCTTTTAATTAAACTTTCTTGTTTGTACATATTAAACAAAAATACAAGATTACAAAAATTAAATAAACAAAATATTTAGTTCTTTTCATTAAGTTAAACAATACTTAATTTTCTTATTAAATTAACATTTTTCCACTTGTAAATAAATTACACTTACACATACACAATACATTTTACATTGATACATCATACATTTGCTTATTTTTGTATATTCGATACATTTTACATCGTGGTCGATTCGATTTGGTTGTAATTATTTAAGTCTCATCCCCATTTGTACATTTGTACCCCCACTCCCGGATACTATTTGTAATAGCATAGACTTTAAATTCCCGCAATTTATCGCTTTCAAATATACCATGGTTAGACCTAGGGTTTGCATGTACATAAAATCAAACGCTAGATAACCTAATACAAAGACAAATGCATGAAATCGATACACAATCACACTTGCACCCCCTAGGGTAATCCCACATGTTGCCTTCCAAAATGGGCCATGCTTGCACGTCGAGTTTCTTTGGCAAAACAATTCAAAATGATCATAAAGTCCCTCGATGACACTTTCGAAAGTTGCCTAAACGGAATGATCATATTCCCTTCAAGCAAAATTGCCAAAGACACTCGGCACCATTGTATTCATGATCCATATGATGACCCGCGCCTGTCCCAATCACATCCTAAACGCAAGATTGTCCACCAAATTCAATGGTGGAACAAAACTGTTAAAAAGGGTTGAAAACATAGAGAAAACCTTTGAGTACGATAGGGGTAGACCAAACTCTTAGTTACTTGAAATCAACTTGCAAAAACAATTGCCTCCTTTTCAAAAACCACACTTCACAAACACTTTCAAAACAAACTTCCAAAAACACTTTGAAACATCTTTTCGAAAAGATACACACCGTTGTATATACTCAAACACGAGTCATTACAATGGTTTCCGAAACAAAGGCGTCTATTTCAAAACATTTTCAAAACACACACACACACACCATTTTTCAAGCAATCAAAAATCAAGGCAAGTGATCTAAAAACCAAGTAACTAAGAGCCCATAGATAACCATTGATGAAAAGGGTGCTAATACCTTCCCTTTTCATAATCTACCCCCCGAACCCACGAAACATCTCAAAAAGGTTTTCCTGTGCTTTTTTAACCTTTCCTTTAGGATAAAATAAAAAGTCGGTTGCGACTCTTGCTAAACCGAACAAGTGTGAATACAAACGCAAAACCCAAGTCATTTCTCCCACCGTATCACAGAACTGGCGACTCTGCTGGGGATAAATTTAAAAGTGGGGTTACCTTAGGGTTTAGATCACCTTTACTTTCTTGCTTTGATTGACTTGATTGCTTTATCTTTTGGGTTCTTGTTTGGGTTTGTTGTAAATCCTACACCCGGATTTGGGGCACCTTTTTAGGTAAATAGCAAAAAAACTGTGAGGGAACTGTGCGGGGTATACCGACACGGTTGAAACAGTAAGCTATGTTAGTGTGACATATTTGTGAGTACCGGTAATCCTTGAGTTCAATCAAGGAGAGTACGGGGCCGCTGAGTGATGTCGTGAAGCACTAACGAACTCTTAGAACCTTAATTGACCATCCTAGCCTTTTTAGGGGTAGTGAGATGACCGACTTTGGTGCAGTCCGAAGTTGGTAGATACTCGATACTACACTCATTGAGGGTTGTTTTCTTGGAATATTTTGGTCGCCAGTTAAGTGGCTAAACCGAAACGATGAACACAGAAAACAATCCAATGATATTGAGCTCCTTAGAACCCGGTTTCTATTTTAGGACAGGATGAGCCAACTAACTTCAAGAGGGTACTTACCTACAACCCCATGCAAGCCTAAACCTAAGGACTTGTTTGCTTTGTGTAAATATGATTTACTGTATATACACTCACTGGCTTTTGCATACATGTACATAACATCATAACATCATACCATAGCATTTTCAATAAACCATTTCAAGGATCTCGAGGGTTCTTTTAATGCAGGGTTACGTTGAACCAGACGTCTACCAAAGGGCAAAAGGTTTCTCCTCTAACAAATGCCAACAAAAGATCAAGTACAACAACTTGAATCAGGGGCTATGACCCACTTGACATGGTGAGCTTGATTCTCGGGGAAAGACATCCACCGGTGCAAAGTTCTCCGATCCAAGATCAGAATTCAACCTCTAACACTCTCTTGTGTTTACCCCAAGAGATCTTTAAAAGCATGCATCCACATATCATGCATTGCATCTTAACGATCTTTCCTTTTTCAGGTTTCCTTACTCTCCTGCTGTTTATTTCAGTAAGAGATGACTCTAGAAAGGTCAGTCAAAGACATCCAAGACCAGACTGCTCAGCTGCAGGAAATGTTCCTGAACTTGTCTCTGGGGCAAGAGGAAATGAAAGCTCTCCTCAAAAAGGGCTTGGAGAATTCAAACAATTCCAGGAGCGATCAGCTTGCGGAGCTGCAGTTTGATTTGGCAACCTTGAGGATCCAAGTGATGGAGCAGTTAGTGGGCCAGATGGCTCTCATCCAAGATCTGTCTCAAAGACAAGAGGAACTCAGAGTTCTCGTCTGCCAACTGCTTCAAAACAACCAATTGGGGCAAGCATCTGAGGTTGAAGAGCAAGTCACCGCTCAGCCTCCATCCACTCAAGAAGACAAGGGGAAAGCTCCTTTGCTTGCTTCAGGGTCACAAGCCCAGCAACAACCTCGCCAGTGTCAACGGGGTAATCGGCGTAAACAAGAAACGTCGGGAAGACAGTTCACGGAGACTGAGATACCATCATCCTTCATACTGAAGCGCCTGTTGGAGGTCAACCTGCTTACTTTAAGGGACCCCCTCGAAAGCCCAATACCTCCGCTCCTAACTATCATCCCGACGCATTTTGTGCTTACCACTCCTACAGCCCGGGACATAACACCGACGACTGTTGGGCCTTGAAGAACAAGATTCAAGATCTGATCGACATCGGAGTGCTGGAATTCATGCCAGACGGCGAGATGAAAATCTTCCGTTAAGGAGTTCTCCACCTGAAGTGACAAAGCTCAAGCTAAGAGACTTTTGCTTCATTTGAATTTTCAAAGTTGTAATTTCTTTTGTTATTCAAACAATTACCTGTTGATGTTAAAATCTATTTCATTAATGCATTGCATATGTTTGTCTTGAATTCATCCATTCGTTTTCACTACTCTTATGCTTTTCTTTATGATATTTGACTCTTGATAAAAAGCTGCAAGCCTTTAGAGGGAGGATGACGAAACAATACCATAATCTCATGCATTATGCTTTTGAACAGACCTCGTTGATGATGTACAGGCATTTCTTTCAATTCCCAAACACTGGAGTTATAAGGAAGATAGTCCCTAGTCAACCCCTTCGAGCCAAAGAAGTAGGAGTTTTCTGTTCTAAACAATCAAAACCTTTGATATAAACCTGGGGCAGGGTAGTATCTCAGTTAATTCAAAAGAAAACGCGCATTGAAGTCGCAAACTCTCAGTTCGTAACACAACGAACGACGTCAAAAAAAGAAAGCATTCCTATGGAAACAAAATACAAGGGTGGTTCCCTATCACATAGGCAGTCAATCTCTCAAAAGAAAAAAAGCCCGCCGAGCCAAAACCTGTAAAGGAGGCTTAAGAAAGCTGGGGCATCCCGCTGACTGTAATCTCGAAAACGGGAGCGGTCAGGCAAAAGTTAGGGATAACAAATCAAAATCAAAATAGTGAGGTCATCACAAATCCTCAACAACATGAAAAATGTTGCAAAGAAAAAGGAGATGATGACTGTCTCCCAAATTCAACTGGTGAACCATCACCCAAAAGGTCGTTCCAAACTCAAAACAGAGTACGACGCACAATTAACTAAGCTTAGGTGTGAAGAACATCACGAAGAGCGGGTGGGTACAAATATACTTTGAGCCTTTATCCTTTGTTTCTTAAACCGTGAACCAAGCCACGTTACAACCTTTAAAAGTCCTAATTGAAGCATGGGTTAGTTCGAAAGCATACTGTTACAAAAGGTATCCTGACTCCTGTAAGGCTTTGCTCTAAAATCTTGTGTTGATTTGTCTTATGAAAAGTTTTCTGTTAAAAAACGCATTTTTCAAAACTTCGAGACAGACATAAACTTTGCATTGCTTGAATATCACTGTCTGCATTTGGCTATTTGTTTGACAGTGAAGAAATTCATATAGCGAATGTTCGGAGGAACGAAAACTCTCTCAGTAAACAAAAATCACTTCAAAAAGGACGACACCTCTAACGACAAATCTCCTATCAACAAGGAGCTTGGCATGTCACCATCCTGTTAATCTGGGGCAGTCCGGTCAAGGTTTCGATAGATCTTTCAAAGTTCAGTTAACCTGGGGCAGTCCAGTCAAGATTTCAAGATATCTCTCAATTCGCAGAGTAATCTGATTCAGGTCTCCTTCATCACTTGGGGCATTCGAATGTCAAAAGTGTTCAAAAATTCCTTCATCATCTGTTGGAAGATACGGTCCAGATACGCTCCAAACACGGTTGCCATTCTGTCACCTTTCTTAAGTTCCAGATCAACGCCTGTAACAAACCAGGAAAACATCTGTGGACGACTGATTGTGGATCAACACCTGTAACAAGCCAGGAAATTATCTACATCATCACTTGGGGCATTCGAATGTCAAAAGTGTTCAAAAATTCCTTCATCACCTGTTGGAAGATACGGTCTAGATACGCTCCAAACACGGTTGCCATTCTGTCACCTTTCTTAAGTTCCAGATCAACGCTTGTAACAAACCAGGAAAACATCTGTGGACGACTGATTGTGGATCAACACCTGTAACAAGCCAGGAAATTATCTACATCATCACTTAGGGCATTCGAATGTCAAAAGTGTTCAAAAATTCCTTCATCACCTGTTGGAAGATACGGTCCAGATACGCTCCAAACACGGTTGCCATTCTGTCACCTTTCTTAAGTTCCAGATCAACGCCTGTAACAAACCAGGAAAACATCTGTGGACGACTGATTGTGGATCAACACCTGTAACAAGCCAGGAAATTATCTACATCATCACTTGGGGCATTCGAATGTCAAAAGTGTTCAAAAATTCCTTCATCCCCTGTTGGAAGATACGGTCCAGATACGCTCCAAACACGGTTGCCATTTTGTCACCTTTCTTAAGTTCCAGATCAACGCCTGTAACAAACCAGGAAAACATCTGTGGACGACTGATTGTGGATCAACACCTGTAACAAGCCAGGATATTATCTACATCATCACTTGGGGCATTCGAATGTCAAAAGTGTTCAAAAATTTCTTCATCACCTGTTGGAAGATACGGTCCAGATACGCTCCAAACACGGTTGCCATTCTGTCACCTTACTTAAGTTCCAGATCAACGCCTGTAACAAACCAGGAAAACATCTGTGGACGACTGATTATGGATCAACACCTATAACAAGCCAGGAAATTATCTACATCATCACTTGGGGCATTCGAATGTCAAAAGTGTTCAAAAATTCCTTCATCACCTGTTGGAAGATACGGTCCAGATACGCTCCAAACACGGTTGTCATTCTGTCACCTTTCTTAAGTTCCAGATCAACGCCTGTAACAAACCAGGAAAACATCTGTGGACGACTGATTGTGGATCAACACCTGTAACAAGCCAGGAAATTATCTACATCATCACTTGGGGCATTCGAATGTCAAAAGTGTTCAAAAATTCCTTCATCACCTGTTGGAAGATACGGTCCAGATACGCTCCAAACACGGTTGCCATTCTGTCACCTTTCTTAAGTTCCAGATCAACGCCTGTAACAAACCAGGAAAACATCTGTGGACGACTGATTGTGGATCAACACCTGTAACAATCCAGGATATTATCTACATCATCACTTGGGGCATTCGAATGTCAAAAGTGTTCAAAAATTCCTTCATCACCTGTTGGAAGATACGGTCCAGATACGCTCCAAACACGGTTGCCATTCTGTCACCTTTCTTAAGTTCCAGATCAACGCCTGTAACAAACCAGGAAAACATCTGTGGACGAATGATTATGGATCAACACCTGTAACAAGCCAGGAAATTATCTACATCATCACTTGGGGCATTCGAATGTCAAAAGTGTTCAAAAATTCCTTCATCACCTGTTGGAAGATACGGTCCAGATACGCTCCAAACACGGTTGCCATTCTGTCACCTTTCTTAAGTTCCAGATCAACGCCTGTAACAAACCAGGAAAACATCTGTAGACGACTGATTGTGGATCAACACCTGTAACAAGCCAGGAACTTATCTACATCACCACTTGGGACATTCGAATGTCAAAAGTGTTCAACAACCAGATGCAGTCTTACACTGACTCATCATGAAGCAACCCTACACAGGTTCCTTCTCATAACCCGATGCAGTCTTACACAGACTCATCATGAAGCAACCCTACCCAGGTTCCCTCTCAACCTCAGATGCAGTTTTACGTGAACTCATCATCAGGAAACCCTACACAGGTTCCTTCTTTCAACTTACAATTCAACACATCTCCAGTAACTATCCATCCTATCTCCAAATGGCATCTGTAAGCCCATTCCCGAGATCAAGTGCCTGCAGCAATCAGAAGATTCTTGCAATCCCCAGCCTGAGAACCTTTCGGAATCTAATTCCCCTCAGAGTCAAGTTTCAATATCCCCAGCGGAGCTAAAACTTCCAACCATCAACCTCCAAGCAGAGCGAGGACTCTCATTCTCAGCATCTCGCAGAATATTCGAATATTCTCCAGTGAAGATCTCCTCAGGACAGGAATTCCCCAGTAGTTTGGCATACAACCCAAGCTTCTGATTCCCCTACAGTGGTCCCATGACTTCTCATCTGTAGCAATCAAAAGATTCTTGCCCTCCACAGCAGCAGCCAAGGAATTGTTCTCCCCGACAGCAGTCAAGATTCTTTTATCTTCAGCCATCTAGGATTCATCTATCCTCCGCAAGACAGCTCATCAGCTTATATACGCATTCATCACGTTCATATCATAAACATTGGTGTAACATACATCATGACATTGCATACAGCTAACTCTTTACCTTTTCAGGAAAGATCAGTCAATAGACAAAGATCATCTTCCGAGATTCATCCAGAAATAGTCCAGATGTGACCCGGACACGACGACATTCTGATACTTATTCCAGATTCACTCAGATACAGTTTTACACGGACTCATCATCAGGAAACCCTACACTGGTTCCTCCTTCAACTTCAAGACTTCTGAAAACAGTTCACGGGTTCTCCAGTAACGGATGTTAACCTATCGCTTGTTCAGACTCTTCTCAACTTTTGAAAACAGTTTACGGACGCTTCCCAATAACGGATGATGCTCTATTGCTTATTCAACTCCAAGACTTCTGAAAACAGTTCACGGGTTCTCCAGTAACAGATGTTAACCTATCGCTTGTTCAGACTCTTCTCGACTTTTGAAAACAGTTTATGGATTCTTCCCAACAACGGATGTTAATCTATCGCTTGTTCAGGCTCAACTTTTGAAAATAGTTTACGGATTCTTCCCAACAAAGGATGTTAATCTATTGCTTATTCAATCTCAACTCCTGAAAACAGTTCACGGATTTTCCAAACACGGACGTCAATCTATTGCTTGTTCAGCCCCCCCCCCCCCCCAATTCAGAGATGTTCCAAAACAGGGACACCTTTCTGACACTCGTCCACTCACCAACGACATACAGTTCAAACAATAATTTCTAGATGGCATCTATAAGCCCATCCTCCAGTTCAAACAATCATTTCCAAATGACATCTATAAGCCCATCCTCCAGTTCAAACAATCATTTCCAAATGGCATCTATAAGCCCATCCTCCAGTTCAACATGTCCAGATGGCATCTATAAGCCCATCCTCCTACCAGCAGTCACCAAATGGCATCGTTAAGCGCATCACCAAATGGCATCTGTAAGCCCATTCCCTCTACCATCACATCGCCGAGTGCAAATTTTCTGGGCACTCTAGTGTCCAATCTCCTTTTACCTTCGAGTCGCGAAAAGCAAACTTTCCAATCTAACTCTTCAAGTCCAAGAAGATTGAACAGGGGCAACTGTTGTACCCCAAAATTTTCCCTCGCATTTTTTCCACAAGAAATCACATCTTCAGACTTTTCCTGATTTTTTCAGATTGGCTCAAGAATCGGTCACACAGACTTTTCTCGTCAGTCAGACAAAATTAGGGTTTTATTGATTTTCATGGCTTTGGAACAGTTCAAACATTTGGCTTAGGGTTTGGTTGATTTTAGCTCAAGTTTTGATCAGGCGGACGTTTCTTTGGCTTTTAATCAAGAACTGGGGTTTTGTGCGCGTATCTCTCGGAAAGGATAACCTTTACAGTTTCTTTTCAGTTTACTCTGAAATTTGGATTGAGGCGTTTGAATCAAGAAAATTGCAGATTGTTGTTTAATCAGTAAAGGCTAAAGCATTTGATTTGAGATGAGATAAAAGTTGAGGCGCTTAAATTGAGAATCTACAGTGATTGATTTGATCAGTAAAAGGATAAATATCTGGATATTGGTTTGATTAACTGTGCATCGTATACTTGAAGCGCCAGGTTTATTACTGATTCAATGATAAGGCCACAGTGTTCATTAATTATTTTTCTAAAGTCAGAATAATTGGATACTTCCAGTTATTTTAATTTTAAGAAATTCAAATAATTAAATGAACATTGAATTGAAAGGAGACTTAATTGATCAAGTTGGATTTTTTATTTATCTTCAATTATTCGTTACAATTATTATTTGAATACAGTATTTTACAAAGTATTCTAATGATGATTACAATAATTGAAAGGGAATAAAAAGATTTGATTGGTAAATAAAAGGACTTTTATTTATCTTTAAATTATTTGTATAATTGTTATTGTTTACAAAAATGTTTACAAATAATAATGTTACAGTAATTTAAATTGAAATAAAACAATGTCCTAAAAATGCTAAATCTTCATCTTCTATCCAATGCTCCCTTGATGCTCTTTTGATTTTTATCTGCAAAGAATAAGAAAAGAAGAAAAAAGTCAAAGCAGAGAAAAATAGTTAAAGCAAACAGATAAAAAAGGTTCATCATTAAAAAAAATGGCCGGAATCAGTTTTACCCTCTTTGTAAATCGCGGGATTTCTCCCGGTTCACAAAGAAGGATGGAATGCTTGCAATGAAACATGAATGCACAAAGTTATGAGTTTTGCACAAATTCAAAATTCTTAAGCATGCTGCATAATTCAAAACCTGCATAGTTCAAAACAAACAGCATATGCAAGTATAAATCCAAAGGCAAACTAAGTTCCAATGTCAAAGCAAATTGTCAAAAAGCTGCCAAAAGGTGCACAGCTGCCCAAAAGATACCCAAGATGCCAAAGCATCAAAAAACTGTTACAAAGATGCAGGAAAATATGGAAGCAGTACAGAGACAAAACTACCTATGCAAGCAAGCTAGTTCCATTTCATCACTTTCCAACCATTTGTTTTTTCAGAAAAGACAAATGTAAACAATATTAAATGCTTAAAATTTGTCAAGAGAGAGAAAGAGAGAGGAAAGCAGATTATGTTACAGCAGGTTGAAGGCTACAAAGGCATGTATCAGAGCTATGCAAAAAGAGACAGAACATATGCAGCAGAGGTGATCACAAAGAGTGAAATTCTCAAGCCTTGCAAACCTGCCCACCAGTTTGACTAAGAAAATATATCAAACCTGAAGCATTCAAAATCAGAGGCGCCAAAAGCCTAAACAGATATCAAAGACAGCACAAGCCTTAAACCAGTGGACATAACCACAAACTGTAAAGCCTTTAAAAACATACAAGCCATAACCTGTCAAGGGGGGAACCTGCATCAAGCTCAACAACCAGTAAACCAGTAAGCCAAACCACTGTCAGCCAAAACCTAAAACACATAGGCCATAACCTGAAAAAACTGCAAACAACTATCCAACTGTCCAAACCTTTCAACACCATCCAAACCTCACACTAAACATAAGCCATGCCAAGCTGAAGCCTAGCCTTTCAAATAATAAAACCTTACCTACATTCAAAATCATGGCCCCAAACAGTTTTGAACATAAGTTTCAAACCTAAAGCCAAACCAGTCCATCAAAACTATAAGCCAGTGTATTCAAACAGCCATAACCTCAAACAGTTTTCAACATAAGCTGCAAACAAAGGCCATAAACCTTTAACCTGCCAAGCCTCAAAAACCTGCACCAACTGATAAGCCCAAACTAGTTCCCAAACCAACACAAAGAGGCCCTCAAAGTATTCTCATCACAGGGCAAGCATTCAACACAAATCCAGCACAACAATATTCAAGCATACAAGGCAGGCATCAAGACAACCAGAAGAAGAAGATAAAGAAGTATTCAGGGTTCAGGCATCAAGCTAGGCAACAAAGGCAACAAGAAGAAGAGGATAAAGAAGCATATAGGGCAAGCAAGCAAGAAAAAGAAAGAAAGTTATACCAGGTTTTCAGTTTATCATCATTAAACCTAAAGAGGGCAAAGAAGTACAGAGTACCGGATCCAAGCAAGCTAAAGGCATCACGCGTCCCCTCACCGTCTTGGCCGCCACAGCGCCTCCCAATCCTTTCCTCCTCCGTCTCCAAGAGGTAGTATAACTTTCTTCCTTTCCTTTTCATACCTCAGCAGAAACACAATAATAAGCATAACATTAGAATGCGAAATCATAACATGCAAAACATAAAACCCTAACGAGATTGAAACGGGAAATCTACCTTTTAAACTGTTGCCTGGATGCTCCATGGAGGGAAGAGGAAGGATGGTGGCACCGGTGGCCATTGGGCGAAAGAAGCTCAGAGGTGAAGGCGCGAGAAGTACGAAGTGAAGACGAAGAAGAAGGGCGTCGCGCCTCTGTGTTACAAACCCTAGATGTCCCAACTGAACACAAAACATGAAACCCTTACAAAAACGTTATAAAACAAATGGGCCCTCAACCCGTTCCAGATTCCTAGAGCCCAACGAATTGCACGCCTCACCTCCCCATTTTGCTCCTTCAGCTTGTTTTTCTGGTTTGGGCCCAAAACTCTTTTAGCCCATTCAATCTTTTCTTTTACCTTTTTTAACACTCATAAACTATTACTTTTACTTATTTATTTATTACTAATTTAGTTTAAATATTTCTTTTGTCAAATAAAATAACCCCTTTTTCTTCAAAATATTATTAATTGTTATCTTTTAGAAAATATACAAATATTAATTCTTTCTTAAATTTGAAACATTTTTCTTTTCCCATTTGCACATAAAAATGCTAATTAAATACATGAGTGTTAATAGATAATAAAAATAGATTTTCAAAGTTAAATACTTTTTCTTAAAACATTTTCTTGTCTCTAATTAAAATAATTTTGTTTGTACATAAATAAATCAATACATAATTTTTTCTCAAATTTAAAGCATTTTCTTCTCTTTTAATTAAACTTTCTTGTTTGTACATATTAAAAAAAAAATACAAGATTACAAAAATTAAATAAACAAAATATTTAGTTCTTTTCATTAAGTTAAACAATACTTAATTTTCTTATTAAATTAACATTTTTCCACTTGTAAATAAATTACACTTACACATACACAATACATTTTACATTGATACATCATACATTTGCTTATTTTGTATATTCGATACATTTTACATCGTGGTCGATTCGATTTGGTTTTAATTATTTAAGTCTCATCCCCATTTGTACATTTGTACCCCCACTCTCGGATACTATTTGTAATAGCGTAGACTTTAAATTCCCGCAATTTATCGCTTTCAAATATACCATGGTTAGACCTAGGGTTTGCATGTACATAAAATCAAACGCTAGATAACCTAATACAAAGACAAATGCATGAAATCGATACACAATCACACTTGCACCCCCTAGGGTAATCCCACATGTTGCCTTCCAAAATGGGCCATGCTTGCACGTCGAGTTTCTTTGGCAAAACAATTCAAAATGATCATAAAGTCCCTCGATGACACTTTCGAAAGTTGCCTAAACGGAATGATCATAGTCCCTTCAAGCAAAATTGCCAAAGACACTCGGCACCATTGTATTCATGATCCATATGATGACCCGCGCCTGTCCCAATCACATCCTAAACGCAAGATTGTCCACCAAATTCAATGGTGGAACAAAACTGTTAAAAAGGGTTGAAAACATAGAGAAAACCTTTGAGTACGATAGGGGTAGACCAAACTCTTAGTTACTTGAAATCAACTTGCAAAAACAATTGCCTCCTTTTCAAAAACCACACTTCACAAACACTTTCAAAACAAACTTCCAAAAACACTTTGAAACATCTTTTCGAAAAGATACACACCGTTGTATATACTCAAACACGAGTCATTACAATGGTTTCCGAAACAAAGGCGTCTATTTCAAAACATTTTCAAAACACACACACACACACCATTTTTCAAGCAATCAAAAATCAAGGCAAGTGATCTAAAAACCAAGTAACTAAGAGCCCATAGATAACCATTGATGAAAAGGGTGCTAATACCTTCCCTTTTCATAATCTACCCCCCGAACCCACGAAACATCTCAAAAAGGTTTTCCTGTGCTTTTTTAACCTTTCCTTTAGGATAAAATAAAAAGTCGGTTGCGACTCTTGCTAAACCGAACAAGTGCGAATACAAACGCAAAACCCAAGTCAGTTCTCCCACCGTATCACAGAATGACTATCTTAATGCTATGAATATGTTTGTCTTAAAGAGACACATTCATTTCACTCGTATTTATTTTCAATTTTAAATTGCTTTTTTCATTATGGTACCAACTCGTTACCAATTTGATTGCCTAAGCATAGATTGGAGGGAGGATGATGAATTTAAAATGAAATTTTTGTTGTTGTATGCTTTTGAATGAAACCCTATTGACGATGTACATGCATTGTTTCAAATCCCCAAACACCGGAGATATAAGGGAGTGAAACCCTCGTTAACCCCTTTGATCCTTGAAGTATAAGTTTCTTTTCTATTAAGAAAAAACCCTCATTTTTAACTCGGGGCAGGGTAGTGTTCAGTTAATTTAAACGAGCGTTCGAATCTCGTCAGAAATGCACATCTAAGGATACAACAATAGTTATCTTTCAAAAGTTTGAGGAAACTCAAAAATGCAATGGCTAACCTTCACTTATCAAGAGTGTGTGTCAATTGACGATATCCCAATGGGTATCTCTCATACATCAAGAGGTCAGTAGATGACTATACAACAACGGTTATCCCTTATCTACTAAAAATAAGGCTGTCACAATTCTTCCAGGAAGTCAAAAATGGCTCAAACTCACGCGATGTGTTCAAAAGGAAAGAAAGCGTAATATAAAAAATGATGAAAAAATGAAATGAATAAGAAATGATGAAAGAAAGAGACAAAAAGTCCCACTAAGTCGAAACTTGAAAAAAAAGTTGCTTAGGAAAAAGTCAGGGTGTAATACAATGGTAGAACCGAAAGTTATATTGGTTTTGCGTTTGTATTCGCAAATGTTGCGGTAAGCAAGAGTCTCCACCGTATTTTCTTTTATTCAACAAAGGAAAGGGTGAAAAGAACAAAAAAAGACCTTTCGATATTATTTATGAGTAAGGGGGGTAGATTATGAAAAGGGAAGGTGTTAGCACCCTATCAATCCGTAGTTATCTACGGGATCTTAGATGCTTAGCTCATTTTTGAAATACCTCATGCTTTTGTGTATTTTTTGAAAAGTATTTTGAAATGCCAATAAAAAGGAAGTTTTCTTTATGATAACTCTTGTATCAGTCCTCAAGAGTGTTGATAAAGCATTTTGAAAATCTTTTTAAAGAATTTCGTGTATGTGTAAAAGTTTGTTTTTTGAGCATATCATTTAGGAAATATCAACTTTACTCGAAAGGTTCGTTCTTTTCCTACTTTCCTTTAGAGAGTACTATCCTACTATTAGTGAGTAGGTATCCCTAGTCGTTTGGATGTTTGAGGGATATTTAAAGGGACGTTTATAGTCACGAAGGCAAATTGGCAAGAAATCTTAGTAACTACCCTAGGGTTTTAAGATCAGTTTTACCGAGGCAATGTCGAGAGGGTCATCGAGGAACTTATGATCTTTTTAAACCAGAGGGTAGCCACTAAAATCTCTCACGTTTCGAGAGTTATGACTATTTTTCCGAAGGCAACTAAAGTGGGAGTACCCTAGAGGTGCACACGTGTTGTGTTCAGTTATTTATCTTGATGTTAGGTTTGCTAGCGTTTTGTTTGTTATTCTTGCCATACAATCCTTTTAATCATACATCTAAGCAGTATATGTACAGAAAATATAAAGTGAGGAAATTAAATCCTACGCTATTACATGACTTTGGGGAGGGGATTAATTACATATCTAAAATTTAGGGGGAAAATAAAGAAAGCAGTAAAAGGGTCCTAGTTAATTCTATTACATCCCATAAGCAGTTGCATTAATGATAAGAATAACAAATGCTAAAATAATAAATGCACGCGAATTGAAAGGACGTCTAAATCCTAAAAATGAAATATTTTTGTTGTTGTTTTTTTATTTATTAAACTAAATTAAGTCTAATTATTAGATTGAAACTAAAAGAAAATTATTAATTCTAATACAACCTAATATCTTTGGTATTTGTTTGAAAAATAGAACTAAAATTGATTAGAATCCTAAGTCTATTGATTTTAAATTAAACCAAATGTTAAAGTCATTAATTTATTTACAAAATTAACTTAATTAATAAAATACTAACCTAATGTTTTTTCGTGATTTTATTTATTATTATACTAATTAAACAAAATTAAAACAAATTAAGAAAAACGATAAAAGTAAAAACAAAACAAGAACTGGGGGGTGTAAAAAATCGCCAGGCCCAAGTTATTGAAGCCCAGGATTCTTGTGAATCCAGTGGGGAACGCCTTGGAGAGTGCATGGTGGTATGCACGTTTGGGTACCCTGGATCTAGATCAGCTATGATCTGATGGTTTAGATTGATGGTTCATGATGCACGCATGGGACAAGCTAGCATTAGATCTGCAAACAACATGTTAGAAAAAACGATAATACATTACCTGGGTATCGAACCCAGGTCCCTTCGATTTCACACGTCCTTCTTCACCATCTGAGCTGCTTGTTCATTCGTTGATCCAAACATAAAATAATGATTATATGATAAACTGCATATTTGGATCTCAGTAACACAATAACATGAATGGTATGCATCAAATGCTATAGAAAATAAAAATATGAATTCACATGATTATGGGAACCGGCAGTGCATATGCGTGCATTTTTAATAGCTTTGTTGTTAATAATGACCCATTCTTACCCTTTGAACCTTACTGAAATGATTGCAACGCTTGGTTTGGATGGAGATGGCTTGAATTGGATTGAAGGTGACTGCACTGTGCTCAGAAAAACTTGAAATAATTTCAAAGTTTTGTGAAGTCTTTAGTGAGGCAATCTATACATGTGTTTTAGGCAAAATGTTTCTCTGGAAATGTTTCCTCTGGTGGAAATGTTTTTTTCTTCGTCCTTGGCAATGTGTCTTTAGCTCTGTATTTATAGGGGGCAGTGGTGAATGGAAATGGCAAGAAACAACCACTAATCAGGCTTTGAAGGCAGAATTGAAATCCTTAAAAAGGTTGCCTTTTATTTGAGTATTTTCTACTCTTAAGGGTTTTGAATGAACCTGGACAGGTTTCACTCCTTGACTCCTTCGAATGCCCTTAAGCCTTGTTCTTCGATTGGCTCTGAGTGGCTTCCTTTGATGGCTCTGGGCTTCAATTCGATTTGTTCATGGTTTCATCCTCATGGCTCCTTCAATTGAGTCCATTTACGTTGGTTGTTTGACCTACAAAATTCTCCTATTAGCCCAATCGAACACTTCCTTCTTGGCCTGTCCAAGCTTTGTTTTGTCATCTCCTTCGAATGTAGTTGTATAGGTGGCTTGGGCTTGGCAGCATATAGAACTTTGGTCAGCAAGCACAAAGGAAGCCATTACCTTGTGGATTAAAGGCAAGCACGGAGGAAGCCATTGCCTTGTGGACCAAAGGCAAGCACAAAGGAAGTCTTTGCCTTGTGGATCAAAGGAGAGCACAAAGGAATCCTTTTCCTTGTGGATCAAAGGAAAGCACAGAGGAAGTCTTTGCCTTGTTGATCAAAGGCAAGCACAAAGGAAGTATTTGCCTTGTGGATCAAATGCAAGTACAGAGGAATCCTTTTCCTTGTGGATCAAAGGCAAGCATAGAGGAAGTGTTTGCCTTGTGGACCGAAGGCAAGCACAGAGGAAGCCAAAGTCCGGTCGAAACTTTGGAAATTGAAGCCAACTTGCTTTTCTTTGATTTGATGCTTGAAAGCCCAATGTGATCCATGGGAACTATATGGGGCATCAAAAATCCAATTGTACTTGTGTAAACTTTCCCTTTTGAAAATCCTTGATCGAAATGTCTTGAGAAAAAGGAGGGCAAATTTTGGGGTACAACAGCTGCCCCTGTTCAATCTTCTTAAACCTGGAGAGTTAGATTGGCTTGTCCGCCTTTCGTGATCTGAAGGTGGAAGATGATTTAACACTAGAGTGCCCAGAAATATTCACCCGACGATGCGACGGTTGATTGTGAAGGAAATGGGCTTAAAGATGCCATTTGGAGAAGATTACTGAGAGTTGGAGATGGGCTTAAAGATTCCATCTGTAGAAGATGTTGACTTCATAAGAGGTCTTTTTATGGAGATTCCTGTTCATGTTGTCTGAGGAGGACTCCACTAGGGAATGTTGATTTCTGTTGTTCTCCTGCTTGAGGAAAACTCTATGGGGAATAGAGTCTAAAAGCTTTAGTTGTCCATGGCTCTACTGAGGAGTTATCTCTGGACTGGAAATGTATTAGAAGGAGCCTGTGTAGGGCTTCTTCAGGATGAGTCTGTGTTAAACTTCATCAGGAGATATATGAGAAGGAGCCTGTGTAGGGCCGCTTCAGGATGAGTCCGTGTTAGAGTGCATCTGAAAATATATGAGAAGGAACCCGTGTAGGATTGCTTCAGGATGAGCCCGTGTAAAGCTGCATCTGGAGAGAAGGAACCCGTGTAAGATTGCTTCATATGATCGTGTAGATAGTCACCCCGTCTTGTTTCGGGAATTGATCTATAATCAGCTGTTCACAGATATTTGTCATGTGTTGTTTTAGGTACTAATCTGGAACTTGTTTTTGTTGGTCGTTTGAGATAGTTTCCCTGTCTGGTTTCAGGTATTAATCTACAATTAGTCATCCACAGATAGTTGTCCTGTCTTGTTTCAAGTATTAATATGGAACTTGTTTTTGTCGGTCGTTGAGATAGTTGTCCTGTCTGGTTTCAGGTATTAATCTCTGAACTTAGACAAAGAAAGATAGTTTTCTCATCTTGTTTCGAGTATTAATCTTCAATCTATTCATGTAGATAGTTGTCCTGTCTTGTTTTAGATATTAACCTAGAATCATTCTTCCACAGATAGTTATCCTGTCTTGTTTCAGGTATTAATCTGGAACTTGTTTTTGTCGGTCGTTGAGATAGTTGTCATGTCTGGTTTCAGGTATTAATCTCTGACATTAGAGAAAGAAAGATAGTTTTCTCGTCTTGTTTCGGGTATTAATCTTCAATCTGCTCGTGTAGATAATTATCTTGTCTAGTTTCAGGTATTAATCTATAATCAGTCGTCCACAGATAGTTTTCTTGTCTTGTTTCAGGTAATAATCTGGAACTTGTTTTTGTCGGTCGTTAAGATGGTTGTCCTGTCTGGTTTTAGGTATTAATCTCTCACCATAGAGAAAGGTAGATAGTTTTTGCGTCCTGTTTTGGGAGTTAATCCTCAATCTATTCATGTAGATAGTTGTCTTGTCAGGTTTTAGGTATTAATCTACAATCAGTCGTCCATATATAGTTGTCCTTTCTTTTTTCAGGTATTAATGTGGAACTGTTGAAAATTGTTGACGATATTCATCTTTCGATGTTTCCTGAAAAGGTAAAGAATTAGTTGCATGCAATATCATGGTGCATGAAGTGCAAATGATGCTCTCAAAATAAATGAGATTGTGATATATGCATTCGTGCTGCATATGATATGAAGCTTGTAAAATGTTGTATGAATGTAATGTATGAACGTGTCATTCGTTCTATTGTTGTATTGTTGGACTAGGGAAAATAAATCCCTGATTGTTGTTGGGGATGAAGAGTGTAAGTCTTCAAATTTTGTTGAAGTTAAAATGCTGGGAGATGGATTTCTGTTGTTAGAGAAATAAACTCTATTGAGGAAGGGAAACTCCATGAACTGCTTAGGGATTTTTATGAAATCCTGCTGGGGAATCCTAAAGATCTTGTGAACCAGGTTAGGGAATTCTTTAAGATGTCGGGGCAGTAATTGGAGATTCTTGCTCCGCCGGGGATATAAGAACACCTGACATCATTAGGCTGTATACTGAGGATATGGCAATGACTTTATAGTAGGATGCCCCTGCCTCTATACCTGCTGGAGAAAGTATCCGTGAGGATTTTGTGGATGGCCTTTAGATATTGTCCCGTTCCTTAAAGCCACTAGTAACTGTCTTTTCATTTTTATGCGTGTATTTGTAAACGGTAATCACATTCAAATGCATATGTTCAAAAATAATCGTTGGACATTTTTGCAAACAAAACAGAAAGATAAAAACAAATAGTTTTGCACTTTCAAAGAGGTAGTTTTGTATTAATTAGAATAGGTTTTGCCTATAATAGGCATTTCTGTACAAGAAGACAAACATCCCAGTAAGAGACTTTCGTCGTAAGAATGAAAACTATACAAAAATAGTATACAAAGAAAAACAAAAATGTGAAATGATCCTAATGGGTTCCCATTCTGCTATTGTCTTTATGTCTTTGAGTGTGTCTTATCTCTTTTATTGCTTGTCCGAAGTTGACTGGATTGATTAGTACCATTTGAGCTTGATAGTTGTTATTGAAGATTGGTTATAAGGTGATCCAACGAGACATAGTTATATGCTTTAAATCCATAACTTTTTCCTGGACCGCCCTTTCGGGTTTTCAGTCCATCGGGATACCCTTTCTTTCCCAAGCCGCCTTTTCAGGTTTTCGACTTCCCGGGTGTACAGATTTTTCTATGTGTATATCCCTAATTTTTTCTGAACCCTTTGGTTCATCGGGATGCCCTTATTTTTTCCTAGGCCAGTCAACCTAGCGGGTCTTTGTTCATGCATAGTATCTTTTAACTATGTTCGCGTTTACAGGGTGCGGAAGGTCGTCACCGTCCATAGTGGTTAAGATTATGGCTCCACCAAAAAAATGTTCTTGATCACAAATGGCCCTTCGTATGTGGGAGTCCATTTGCCCCTAGGATCATCTTACGGCAGGATAATGCGCTTGATTACTAATCACCAGCCTGATATATCTGACGTCCGACCTTCTTGTTAAAATCTTTAATCATACGTTTTTGATACATCTGACCATGGAAAATAGCCGCGAGCCTCTTCTCATCAATCAGGTTTAATTGATCAAGTCGAGTCTAAACCCAATCATCTTTATTCAAACCTGCATTCTTCATGATTATCAAGGAAGGGATCTGGACTTCGATGGGTAGGACAACTTCCATACCGTATACCAAAGAGAAAGGAGTTGCCCTTGTTGATGTGTGCACTGTGGTACGGTAACCATGAAGAGAAAATGGTAACATCTCGTGCCAGTGTTTGTATGTCACCGTCATCTTCTGTATGATCTTTTTAATATTTTTATTAGCAGCTTCTACAATGCCATTCATCTTCGGTCGGTAAGGAGAAGAGTAATGATGCTGGATCTTGAATTGAATGCATAGCTCAGTGGTCATAGTATTATTGAGATTGGTACCATTATCTGTAATGATTCTTTCTGGAATACCATACCGACAGATAAGGTTATGTCTGATGAATCAGGCCATAACATTCTTGGTAACAAAAGCAAATGAAGCCGCCTTGACCCATTTTGTGAAGTAATCAATGGCGACGAGGATGAATCCGTTCCCATTAGAAGTTGTGGGTCTAATCGCCCCAATCATATCAATTCCCCACATTGCGAATGGCCATGGAGCAGTCAAAACATTCATGGGAACTGGAGGCACATGTACTTTATCAGCATAGATCTGGCACTTGTGACAAGTTCGTGAATGCTGATAACAATCCGCTTTTATAGTGGACCAATAGTATCCTGCCCGTAGGATCTTTTTAGCCATTGTGTGACCACTAGAATGGGTGCCAAAGGTACCTTCGTGCAAGTCTAGCATAATATTTTCTGCTTCACTTTTATCCACACACCAGAGCAAAGTAGAATCGTGGTTGCTCTTGTAGAGGATTTTGTTACTGAGGAAGAACTTGGTAGAGAACCTTCTTAGGAACTTCTTATCATTGAATGAAGCTCCTTCAAGATACTCTTGGGCTTCAAGATATCTTTTGACTTCATGGAACCAAGGTTTGTCCACTACTTCTTCAATATCAATCTCATGACAGTATGTTGGTTCGTCCATTATATCAATAGTGATATGAGGAGCTTCATTATCCCACGTGACCTTGAACATGGATGACATCATAGCTAGCGTGTCCGCTAGTTGATTTTCCTCTCATGGAAAATGCTCAAAGGTAACTTCTTCAAAGTGTGGAATCATTGTCAACATATTTGTAAGGGATGAGATTAGGATGCTTCATGTCCCATTCTCCTTTGATTTGACTGATTACTAAGGCCGGGTCTCCAAATACACTCAAGAATTTGATCCTCAAGTCGATAGTAGCTTTGAGACCCATAATGCATGCTTCATATTCAACCATATTGTTGGTATAATTGAAACATATCCTGGCAGTGAAAGGAGTATGACAACCTTCGGGAGATACGATTACAACACTGATGCTATTGCTAAGTGCGTTGGAAGCTCCGTTAAAAACCATAGTCCATCGGGATCCTCTTTCAGGTCCTTCATCCGGTCCAGGTTCTTCACAATCAGTTACTAACATGATGTTCTCATCTGAGAACTCAAAATTCATGGATTGGTAGTCGTCCACAGCTTGATGAGCCAAATGATCAGCTCATACACTTCCCTTAATTACTTTCTGGGTCGTATACTGAATGTCGTATTCGATCAGGATCATTTTCCATCTTGTTATTCTTCCAGATAGAGAGAGGGCTTCTCAAAGATGTATTTGATAGGATCCATTTTAGATATCAATAAGGTAGTGTGAGTCTACATATACTGTCTTAGTCGGCGAGCAGCCCCTGCCAAAGCACAACAAGTTTTCTCGAGCAGTGAGTATCTTGTTTCACAGTTAATAAACTTTTTGCTAAGGTAGTATATTGCATGCTCTTTTCGACCAGACTCGTCATGTTGCCGCAGCACACACCCCATTGAGTTCTCTAACACTGTTAAGTACATGATCATAGGTATTCCTTCAACCGGTGGCATCAAAATTGGAGGCTCTTGAAGATATTCCTTGTTTTGTCAAAGGCAATCTGGAAATCATCATTCCACTTCACTGCTTGATCTTTCTTCAGTAATTTGAAGATTGGCTCACAAGTAGAGGTTAGATGGAAAATGAATTTGTAAATGTAGTTTAGACGTCCCAAGAATCCCCTGACCTCCTTCTCAGTGCGGGGAGTTGGAATTTCTTGTATAGCTTTAACCTTTGTAGGGTCTACTTCAATACCTTTGCCGCTGACAACGAAGCCTAAGAGCTTACTGAATCTTACTCCAAAGGTGCACTTTTTCGGGTTCAACCTCAGTTTTTATTTCTTCATCCTTTCAAACACCTTCTGCGGGTGATCATGGTGCTCCTCTTTATTCTGATACCTGGCTATCATATCATCAACGTAGACCTCTATCTCGTGATGGATCATATCATGAAACAAAGCTACCATGGCACGCTGATAGGTTGCTCCGACATTCTTTAACCCAAATGGCATAACTTTGTAGCAGAAAGTGCCCCACTGTGTGACGAAGGTTGTTTTCTCCAGGTCCTCAGGTGCCATTTTGATCTGATTGTACCCAGAGAAACCATCAATGAAGGAGAATACCTTATGTTGTACGGTGTTGTCAACCAGAACATCAATATGGGAAAGCGGAAAGTCATCCTTGGCGCTTTCCCTATTCAGGTCTCTGTAATCCACACACATGTGTACCTTACTGTCCTTCTCAGGTACCGGAACAACATTAGCAACCTATTATGGACAAGAATTAACAACTAAGAAACCGGTATTGAACTATTCATGACTTCGGATTTGATCTTTTCTGACATCTCAGGACGCATACGACGAACCTTCTGCTTCACTGGAGGGAAGTCCTCTTTTTTCGATAGGCGATGAACCACAATATCAGTGTTAAGTCCCAGCATGTCTTCTTATGACCAGGAAAAGATCTCAATGTAATGATGTAACATCTGAATTAAACGCTTTTTGACACTATGCTCCATATCGGCACCTATCTTAACTTCCTTCTTTTCCTTTTCAGTACCCAAGTTTACTGTCTCAACCGACTCTTCATGAGGCTGTATTTCCCTTTCCTCCTATTGTAATAGTCTAGAAAGTTCTCCTGGTACTTCACAACCTTCCTCGCCTTCATCCTTAGCTTGGTAGATAGGATTTTCAAAGTCATAATTGGTAATAGTAGAACCGTTATCAATGGGATCCAGAGTGGATGTGGATCTGTAGTTTGATATACGGGTGTATGTAAGAGAGCATAGCTATTTTTGATAAAGTAAAAAAAAACATAAAAGAAAGACAAAGAGCGTAAAAATTGTATGCAAAACGTCCAATGATTTATTAATGACATATGAAGATGACGTAATAACCCTCACAAAATAGACCATTGTGCCTTGGGTAAAGCACAAGGCTTTAGAGTTCATATTATTTATATATTACATATCCCAAAAAACAAAAATACAATTACTCTTGAATAAAAGTAATAGGAACAAAATATTTGGCCTCCCAATTGTTGAGTCCACTGCTGGTAGTTGGGAAGATCCACTTGTCCATGTCACAATCACTATCATTGTCTTCCAAAGCATTGGCTGCATGGTTGCTGATACGTAGTGGTGGTTCCCCGGCGCGAGCACGACGAAAAGGTCTTTGGGCCCCTGAAGTAAAACCCAAACCAAATTTGTCATATTTGTAAAGGAAATCAGGGAGTTGGTCCCAAATGGTACACCCACCTTCCTCGACTACTACTTTGGCATCCTTCAGAGAAGTCATCTTCAACGGTGGTCTGGTAATCTTCAGAACACTAGTAGCAATATTGGTTATAAAAACTGTTTATGGAACCTCTTCAAAGTTCCGACAGGGGGTCTCAATGAACTTGTCGTCCATCTCAACATACCTAAAAGAGTTCAGGTGGCTCACCATGTATTCTTCCTCGCCATGGACTATGATAATCTTTTCGTTAATTGGGTATTTCAACATCTGATGTAGAGTAGAAGTAACAACACCAGCCCCATGGATCCAAGGTCGACCCAATAAACAGGAGTAAGACGGGCGGATGTCCATTACATAGAAACTTGAGTCAAAAGTCTGAGTACCAACTTTGATAGGGATGTCCACTTCCCCGTGCATCATTCTCTTGGAACTATCGAAGGCCCTCACCACAATATTACTGGGCTTCAGTGTGAGTCCTTCACAATCAAATATGTCCAAAGCATTCTTGGGTAAGACATTCAACGACGAACCTGTATCTACCAGAACATGAGCTAGGGTAGTGCCCTGCACTCAATGGAGACATGCAGGGCATCATTATGCTTTCTTCCCTTGGATGTCAAATCTGCATCAGAGAAACTCAGTCCATTGTCAGCTGTCAAACTAGCAACAAAATTCTCGAATTGATCGACGGAGGTCTCTTGAGGCACATGGGCAGACTTCAGGAATTTTACCAAAGCCTTAGCATGGGCTTCAGAGCATAAAAGTAGGGCCAACATTGAGATTTTTGAAGGGGTCTTCCCCAACTGCTCCACAATGTTGTAATCACTTTTCTTTATTATCTTCAGTATCTCTTCCATTTCTTTTTTAGAAGCCTCAGGAATGACTTCTTTGTGCGCCTTCGTCTGGACAGGCTCAACCAGTACCTCTTTGCCCCGAGCCTCAGCTGACTCAGTAGTAGGGATAACAACAGGGGTAATAACAAGAGTAGCAGCAGGAATAACCAAAGGAGTAGAAATAGTCTTCGGAGAAATTTCAGGAGAAAAAAATCTTCCGCTTCTCATAATTTTACTGGTCCCAACGATGTTGTCGATGTCAGAATAAGTATCTTCAACAAATTTATTTTTAACAGCCATTAGGTCTTACTTGACGCCATGGTAGTAGACGTCAACCCCATATTTCCAAGGAACAACTTTATCAGCAAAATATGGTATCGGCCCAGGAAGCGTGATTATCAAGGGAGCAAACTTAGGAACAAATGTAATCCTGACGGGTTTTTTGGTGGAGACCCTGGGAGGATTGTAGAAAATGGTGATTATTGATACATCTTCACACAAACTTTTTATAGGGGGAACTTTCTCAAACAGGATTTCTTTCTTAATCATCAGGAACTGGACACCCATCTTTAACAACAAACAATCATCTGGTAGAGACATGCATAAGTGGCAACCCTCACCATAGCCCAGAAATAAACTAGCTCGCAATAGATTCTCTTTAAAAATCATAAGAGGGGTAGTAATTCATCCATCGAAGAAACAAACAGGTCATCATCACCAGTATTGACACCCTGGCCATGTTTGGGCATTGGCGCAATTATTACATTAGGGGTCTCCGGAGGGTCAAACTCAATCTTCTTCACCTCGATAAGATCCTGCACCTTATTTTTCAAAGCCCAACAATCATTTGTATCATGCCCCGGACTTTCAGAATGATAGGCACATCGAGCATTTGGGTTGTAGCCAGGAGATGCAGTATTGGGATTCTTAGGATCCTCCTTTAGGGTGACCAGATTAGACTTCCGCAAGTGTGGTAAAACCTGAGATAAGGTCATGTTGATCCGGGTGAACTGTCTTATGGGCGCATCCAGTCTGCGCTGATTGTTTCGTTGTTGATTTGATGCAGGATTGAAGATCATAACAGCCCCTATCGTCGGACGGCGTTCAATTTTTTTTGATTTCTCTGGCCATAAGCAACAATGACCTCCTTCTTCCCAGAGAATGGTTTCTTTACTATATTGGAGGATGCATCTCTCTAGATCTTACCACTCTTGATACCAGCTTCCACTCGCTCACCAGTCAATATCAGCTCGGTAAACCTGACTGAAGAGCTTCCAATCAAATTGTTGAAAAATGGACCAGATAAAGTGCCCAAAAACATGTCTACCAGCTCTCTATCAGACAGAGGAGGTTGGACTCTTCCCAAAAGATCTCTCCACTTCTGGGCATAATCTTTGAAACCCTCGCCGGAACCCATAGACATAATTTTCAATTGTGTACGAGTTGGAGCAAGGTAAGCATTATATTGGTATTTCTTGTAAGAAGCAGCAGTCAGGTCTTCCAAATTACGAATGTTGGTTCCCTCCAACTGATAGAACCATTCCAACTGCTTCCCTGACAAACTTTCCTATAAGAAATGTACCCACATATTCCTATCAGTAGTGTGGGGTTGAATCTTCCTGACATATGACCTTAAGTGCAGCTTAGGACAGGAGACACCATCATACTTAGCAAATGTGGGGACTTTGAATTTATGTAGGATGACCACCCCTGAGACCAGTCCTAACTCTTCAAAATCCAGACCAGGTACCCTCTGAATCTCCATATCATTGAGACGATCCTCCAACTGTTTGTATTTATCATCAGCAGGAGGATATTGTTCCTCAGAGTAGTCAGCCTCTTCCTCATCAGTCCGAGAGTTGTTGTTTTCTTCTGTTGGCTTTTCTTCTCGATTGTCCCCCTCATTTGACGGGGTTACAAAATCAAGAGCTCGCTTAGCTAGTCCTCTAAACCTTCTTCCCAAATTTAAGACACCGGTTGGTTTCTTTGCCTTCTTTGTCTTCTCTTTGATGATAAGAGCTTTAAGATCTTCTTGTCCCTTAGCCAGAGCTAGGAACATTTGTTGTAATTGAGCGTTTTGAGCTTGAAGATCCTTAATTGTCTGTTCATGAGCCATTTCTTTTACTGAAATGAACAGCGAAAAGATAAGAAACCTGTCTCGAAATACCTGCTTATGTAATGATATGCATGATATGCTTAATGCAATGTTTTCAAGGACTTCGGGAAATTTAAATTTGTGAACCAAAATGAAACAAATATTTTATTAGTAGAATTCAAATTACAACTGCCTTTTAGGCTTACAATTGAAAATTAAAAACTCTTAAAATCTAAACATCAGGTTTCCCATGGGCGTTTCCTCTTCGTGCCGAGGTAGACATTAGGACTTTCCTCTTTATGAAGTTGCTTCGTGAGCTCCAACACTTTCTTCTCACTAGTGTAGAATTGATCTCTAAAGGTATCACGTTCTTCCTTCAGCTGAATTTAAGACCTCTGTAACTCTTCAAGATCAGTGGGCATATCAGGATGGAGAACTGTATAAGGAACATCTTCTTTGGTGACAGGTTCCACAATCACTGGTAAGATGGTTGTATATGGCATTATAAGGTTTTGGGCGCAAGCTCGTACCGACTTGAGATAGGGCTCCATAGGAATGGAATTCTTGTGTCCCAACATCTTGCTATCCACCTTATTTACCATGCCCCAGGCTCGTATGAACCTTTGACGATACCCTTGAACATCATCCTCGTAGTTGAACATAATGCCTTGGATAAGCATATCACGGGAACCATCTCTCCGAGCATAACCAAACTGTCGTAGAGCCAAAGAGGGATTATAAGTGATATCTCCCCTAATTCCAAAGAATGGGACATTAGTGAATTCCCCACAGCGATTAATGATAGAAATATCTCTCATGGACCGGTAGAACCAAAGAATATCCGAGTGAGAGAGTGACATTATCCTTTGCGACCAACCCAAACCTTGTACATTCTTCAATACTGATTGAGGGAGGTGTGAAATAAACCACCTAGATAGCAATCATATGCAACACATAAGAACCCCTCTTCACTTCATGGTACGAGTGTGAAGGGAATGCAAGATATCTCTGAGCAAAGTAGGCATAGGATTACGGGAGAGAAAAACCTTGACAGCATTCACATCTATGAGCAGGTTCGAATTAGGGAATAATACTAACCCGTAGATTAAAAGAGACATGATTTATTTGAAAGCTTGGAAATCCAAATCATCCCAAAACAATTGAGCCTTTTCTAATAGGAACTTGACTAGGAAACACTTAACTCCGCTTCTTGTTTTCCAATTGGATATAATATCAGATCATTTCATATGTAAGGCTGCTGCAATGACCTATGGCTTTGGAGCCTCCTCTAAACTGGTGAAAGGCATCTGATCCAGAATGGGCACCCCCAATAATTGAGAGAACTCTTCCATGGTGGGTACCAATTAATAATCGGGAAATGTGAAGCAATTGTGTTTAGGGTCAAAGAACTGAAAGAGTACCCCCATCATCTTCTTATCAAAGCTTGAGGTAACCAAGTTGAGAAGTCAACCATATTTTTGAGTGAACGAGGAAGTCTCAGGAGCCCTTGATACTAGCTCCTTGAGTGGGAGAGGAATTCTCACGAAGCTAATTCCGATGGTATTTCTACAGACGGAAGCCATGATCTGCAAAAAAGAATAAAGATAAATTCCCCAAGTCCTTGAAATGGTTAGTGAAATGAATATGGATGTTATGATGCATGATATTATGTTTGAACAATTTAATCACACACAAGCACACACACAAGACCTTAGGTTTAGGCTTGCATGGGGTTTATTGGCAGATACCCTCTTGAAGTATAGTTGTTTCAACCTGTCTTAGAAAAGTAATAGGGTTCTAAGGAGTCTCAATATCATTGATATTTCTTTATCAGGCATTGTTTTAGCTCAGACGATCTTTTCTCGTGGCCGAAATATCCCGAAAGTACGATCTCAATGAGTGTAGCATCGAGTATCAACCAATCCTCAGCTTTATACCAAGGCCATCTATCTCACTACTTTCTAATGGCCAGTTTTGTTCAACTAAGGTTCTAAGGTCTGTTAGTGCTTTATGACACCACACATCGGCCCCGTATTCTCCTCAATTTAACACAAGGGATACTGGTACCAACAAATGTGTCACATTAACGCAGTTATCACATCAACCATATTGGTCCACGACGTACAATCTCCATGATTTATTGCTGCTTACCTAAAAGGTGTCCTAGATCCGGGTATAGGATCTTTACAAGTAAACCCAAACAAGCCCTCAAAGATAAAAGCAAACATAGCACACAATGTAAAGCAGTTAAAAAGATGAACTAAACTCTAAGGTAACCCCACTTTTTCATTCTTCTTCCCCAGCAGAGTCGCCAGTTCTGTAATACGGTGGCAGAACCGATTGTTATACTGGTTTTGCATTTGTATTCGAAAATGTTGCGGTAAGAAAGAGTCGCCACCGACTTTTCTTTTATCCAACAAAGGAAAGGGTGAAAAGAACAGAAAAAGACATTTCGAGATTATTTTTGAGTAAGGGGGGTAGATTATGGAAAGGGAAGGTGTTAGCACCCTTTCCATCCGCAGTTATCTATGGGCCCTTAGATGCTTAACTCATTTTTCAAATACCTTGTGCTTTTGTGTATTTTTTTAAAAGTATTTTGAAATGTCAATGCTAAGGCAGTTTACTTTATGGTAACTCTTGTATTAATCCTCAAGAGTGTTGATAAAGTATTTTGAAAATGTTTTGAAAGAATTTTGTGTATGTGTAAAAGTTTGTTTTTTGAGCATAGCATCTAGGAACTATCTACTTTACTCGAAAGGTTCGTTCTTTTCCTCCTTTCCTTTAGACAATGTTATCCTTATATTAGTGAGTAGGTAGCCCTAGTCGTTTGGATGTTTGAGGGATATTCAAAGGGACGTTTATAGTCACGAAGGCAACATGGCAAGAAATCTTACTAACTACCCTAAGGTTTTAAGATTATTTTTACCGAGGCAACTTCGAGAGGGTCATCAAGGGACTTATGATCTTTTTAAACCGGAGGGTAGCCACTAAAATCTCCCACATTTCGAGAGTTGTGACTATTTTTCCGAAGGCAACTAAAGTGGGAGTACCCTAGAGGTGCACACGTGTGAGCGTGTTGTGTTCAGTTATTTATCTTGATGTTAGGTTTGCTAGCGTTTTATTTGTTATTCTTGCCATACAATCCTTTTAATCATACATCTAAGCAGTATATGTACAGAAAATATAAAGTGAGGAAATTAAATCCTACGCTATTACATGACTTTGGGGAGGGGATTAATTACATATCTAAAATTTAGGGGAAAAATAAAGAAAGCAGTAAAAGGGTCCTAGTTAATTCTATTACATCCCATAAGCAGTTGCATTAATGATAAGAATAACAAATGCTAAAATAATAAACGCACGCGAATTGAAAGGACGTCTAAATCCTAAAAATGAAATATTTTTGTTGTTCTTTTTCTTGTTTATTAAACTAAACTAAGTATAATTATTATATTGAAACTAAAAGAAAATTATTAATTCTAATACAACCTAATATCTTTGGTATTTGTTTGAAAAATAGAACTAAAATTGATTAGAATCCTAAGTCTATTGATTTTAAATTAAACCAAATATTAAAGTAATTAATTAATTTATTTGCAAAATTAACTTAATTAATAAAATACTAACCTAATGTTTTTTCGTGATTTTATTTATTATTATACTAATTTAACAAAATTAAAACAAATTAAGAAAAACGATAAAAGTAAAAAAAACAAGAACTGGGGGGGTGTATAAAAATGTTATGCCTAAGTTGTTGAAGCCCAGGTTTCTTGTGAATCCAGTGGGGAACGCCTTGGAGAGTACATGGTGGTCTGCGTGTTTGGGTACCCTGGATCTGGATCAACTCTGATATGATGGTTTAGATTGATGGTTCATGATACACGCATTGGACAAGCCAACACTGGATCTGCAAACAACATGTTAGAAAAAAATATAATACATGACCTGGGTATCGAACCTAGGTCCCTTCAATTGCACACGTCCTTCTTCACCATCTGAGCTGCTTGTTCATTCGTTAATGCAAACATAAAACAATGATTATATGATAAACTGCATATTTGGATCTCAGTAACACAATAATATGAATGGTATGCATCAAAACATATAGAAAATAAAAATACGAATTCACATGATTATGGGAACCGACGGTGCATATGCGTGCATTTTTAATAGCTTTGCTGTTAATAACGACCCATTATTACCCTTTGAACCTTACTGAAATGATTGCAACACTTGGTTTGGATAGAGATGGCTTGAATTGGATTGAAGGTGACTGCACTGTGCTCAGGAAAACTAGAAACAATTTCAAGGTTTTGTGGAGTTTTTAGTGAGGCAGTCTATACGTGTGTTTTAGGAAAGATGTTTCTCTAGAAATGTTTCCTCTCTGGTGGAAATGTTTTTTATTCGTCCTTGGCAATGTGTCTTTAGCTCTGTATTTATAGGGGGCAGTGGTGAATGGAAATGGCAAGAAACAACCATTAATCAGGCTTTGAAGGAAGAATCGAAAGCCTTAAAAAGGTTGCCTTTTTTGAGGATTTTCTACCCTTTTGGGTTTTGAATGAACTTGGACAGATTTCACTCCTTGACTCCTTCGAATGCCCTCAAGACTTGTTCTTCTATTGGCTCTGAGTGGCTTCCTTCGATGGCTCTAGGCTTTAATTCGATTTGTTCATGGTTTCATCCTCATGGCTCCTTCGATTGAGTCCATTTATATTGGTTGTTTGACCTGGAAAATTCTCCTATTAGCCCAATTGAACACTTCCTTCTTGGCCTATCGAAGCTTTGTTTTGTCATCTCCTTCGAATGTAGTTGTATAGGTGGCTTGGGCTTGGAAGCATATAGGACTTTGGTCAGCAAGCATCTTGAGCCAGACTCATCAAAAGACAAAACAAAACTTTTTTCCAACCATTGTGTGTCCTTCGAATAGACCAATTGTATGGCCTTCAAATGCACCACTTATGTGTCCTTCGAATGGGCCACCAATGTGTGTTCATAATGTAGAAATTATGTGTTTAAGGGTTCAGAGGTGGAATCGAAACAAGTTGTTTCAAAGGGAGTCACTGCCCAATCGAAGCTAGCACAAAGGAAGCCATTGCCTTATGGATTGAAGGCAAGCACAGAGGAAGCCATTGCCTTGTGGATCAAAGGCAAGCATAGAGGAAGTCTTTGCCTTATGGATCGAAGTCGAGAACGGAGAAAGCCTTTACCTTATGGATCAAATGAAAGCACAGAGGAAGTCTTTGCCTTGTGGATCAAAGGCAAGCACAGAGGAAGTATTTGCCTTGTGGATCAAAGGCAAGCACAGAGGAAGCCTTTGCCTTGTGGATCAAAGGCAAGCACATAGGAAGTCTTTGCCTTGTGGATCAAAGACAAGCATAAAGGAAGTCTTTTCCTTGTGGATTAAAGGCAAGCATAGAGGAAGCCAAAGTCTGGTCGAAACTTGGGAAATTGAAGAAAACTTGCTTTTCTTTGATTTGATGCCTGAAAGCCCAATTTGATCCATGGAAACTATATGGGGCATCAAAAATCCAATTGTACTTGTGCAAACTTTCCCTTTTGAAAATCCTTGTAAAAAATGTCTTGAGAAAAAGGAGGGCAAATTTTGGGGTACAACACAGGGAATCCCGCTAGATTTCATAATCAAATTCAAAAGGAATTTGTCCAGGAAAAAGTTAGGGAAAGCTTAAAAGGCAAAAAAGGATTACAAAGAAAGATCCTCAACAATGAAAGAAGTCGCGTGATCAGACACTAAAAGTAAAAGTAAGTGATTGGCATGCCCAAAGAAAACCTCAGTTGTTTCCTCAATTGTCTCAGAATTTCTTTTGAGAGATGAATGTTTGTGTCAATCTAACTGAAATTAAGACTGGAGAACATCATAAAGGGGTGGGCACCAAATAATGTTGAGCCTTAAAATCTATTTTTTCAAAAAAAAAACTGTGAACCAGGCCACATTACAACCCTCAAAAGTCCTAATTGAAACGGGGTTTATTTCAAAAGAGTACTTCAACGAGATAGTGTTTCCTGACTCCCATGAGTTTTTCTAAATTTTTGTGTTGGTATCATATGTTTTTGTTATCTTTTATACAAAAAAAATCAATTTTTGCATCCTGGCTAGTGATTGGCACACAAGGTTTTACGAAATATTTTTAATAAAAACTTCAAGACTTACATGATTGTTGCATTAGACTTATCATCCTTAGAATAAACATTTTTCTTCTTGTAAAACAACTGCTTGATATCAAGGAAGTGTACATTTAGTATCAGCAAAAGGCATGTCGCTGAGAAGAAGTTGTTGAGCAAAGAGGATGCAACATTCAGTCAATCTAAGGAAGTTACGTCGAGATTCGATGAATCTCTAGAAGCTTTTTTGGCCAGGCAGATTATCTTAAAAGCATACAGCCAAGGGCAAGTTGTGAAAGATATCTCGACCAGCACGGTAAACTTGGGACACCAAAGTTGTTTCCAGGGGAATTTCTAGATTTTTGTCTAGACAATTACTATGTTCTTCCCCAAGCCAAAGATCTTCCTTAAGCAGGACTGTTTCTCATGATCTTCCTTGTAGAGGTGTGCATGGTTCCCTCTATAGTAGATGACCAGTTAGTGGGTTTCCTCCAGGCTGTGGTGTTGTATTGGGTTTGCAATCCCATTTTCTTCCCCAGTTAAGTCTTGGTTTAGGTTTTCTTCAAGGTGTTATTTGATGTTGGGTTTGCAGTCCCATTTTCTTCCCCAGTTAAGTCTTGGTTCAGGTTTTCTCCAAGTTACTATACAGTTTTGAGTTTGTAATTCCATTCACCCTAATCAGGTATTGATCCATATTTCTCTGACTGAGTGTAATTTCTTTCCATGGTCGAATGGTGATCAAGAAGAGGTTGCAAAGTTACAAAGCATGTGCTTAGTTGTTGGATTATTTCTCCCTTTTATGCTGAGAAGTAATGCAGAATCTCTTGCAGGATATTACGCCCTCCAGTTATGAAACTGTTATTGTGGTGTGCCTCCAAACAACCAGACAAGGGCAATATACCTTCTAATAAGTTTTGAGATAAGCATCTACTCCTTAGATTTTCTCTCGCTGTGCGCTGAGTTTGATTTAAAATCCCTGTGAGCTGACCTATTACTGTGATGATAACTTCGTAATTCTCCAGATAAGTCAAGGATGATGCTGTTAGAACATAGTTTGATTACAACCCTTATAAGAGTTTTGTTGATAACAAACACAAAGAACAAATATGCACTCTAAATTTGTGTTGTATGTTGTACAGAAGTTCTGACTGAAACAACATCAGAAGTTAAGCCACAGAAGCTTTCAAGCTGAGTAATCAGAATGTTCTGAAGAATGCTGATCAGAATCTGCACTAAAGTAAAAGATATTCTGATTATGAACAGAAGTCTAACGCGCCAACAGATCCTCATATCTCTCAATTATCAAAGTTCTGAAGTAAAGCAGCATGCAAGATTCCCAAGTTCTGAAGCGTTACTTTTCCATTAAGACAGTATCATATGCAACGGCTTCATTCAGACAAAAATCTTCTCAGTATGGAAAGTGCATTAAGTGTCCATTACCACGTTTCAATTTGGACAATTTTGCAAGCCTATATAAACAAGCTCAAAGGGTAAATCGTATGCAATTTTCTCACGACTGCTCCATACAATCTCAAAAAGCTGCAAATATTCATATTCATCCTATATTCAAATTGTGTAATACATCACAGTAGTGATACAATTTTTGTAACGAAAAACAAATAGTACACAGTAAATTTTTCTTTGATTAAGATATTTTTCCTTGAGATAAACCGGGTTATGGTTATACTCAAGAAGACTTTGGCAGTTGTCAAAGTAGATTTGTAACCTGTTTGATTAGTGAATTAAGTCCTCGTTATAGAGAGCCGAAATCACCTTGGCGGATGGACTAGAGTAGTTTGAGATCAAGCGAACCAGGATAAAAATCTTGAGTCTATTGCTTTTGATTTTTAAGTTTAAATTCAAACTCCCTCCCCCCTTCTTATGTTTTTCACTTCTTCAATTGGTATCAGAGCGCCTGGTTCAGAGGTCATACACTTAACCGTGTCAGTACAAGATCCATGCTTTAGAAAAACACTATGGTGGGACTAAGCCAAAACATTAGCAATGGCTATCACGATGATAAGGACAGAATCAGCGACAAACCTCCAGTCTTTGATGGAGAAAATTTTGACTACTGGAAAGACAGAATTGAGAGCTTCTTTTTGGCTCATGATGCTGACCTATGGGACATGGTAATTGAGGAATACATGCATCCAGTGGATGAAAGTGGTCAGAAGATAGATAGAAAAAAGAATTTATGACCAACAAAAGCGTGATTTAAGAAACCATCATAAGGCCAGAACAATTCTTCTCAATGCCATCTCATACTCAGAGTATGAGAAGATCTCAAACTTAGAGACAGCCAAAAACATGTTTGACTCTCTGAGAATGACGCATGAAGGAAACATACAAGTTAAAGAAACCAAGGCCCTTGCGCTCATTTAGAAATACGAAGCTTTCAAGATGGAAGACAGTGAATTCATAGAAGCGATGTTCTCAAGATTCCAGATTCTAGTTGTTGGGATGAGAGTTCTTGACAAAAGGTATTCCACTGTTGATCACGTAAATAAGATCATTAGAAGTTTACCAAAGAAATGGAGGCCAATGGTCACTTCTCTTAATCTGGCTAAAGATCTCAACAAGATATCTCAGGAGGAACTTGTTAGCTCCCTCATAAGCCATGAGATTGAGATAGAAGATGACTAGCCTCAGAAGCAAGCTAAGCCTTTAGCATTAAAATCTAACAAGAAACTTAATTCTAAGGTTTTGCAGGATATGGAAGAAACCTCTGATGGATCCTCATCAGAAGAAGACGAAATGTCTCTTCTCTCTAGAAGGGTCAATCAACTGTGGAAGCAGAGGCAAAGAAAATTCATAAATTCCAGAAGATCAGGGAATCAAAATGAATCCTCCTCTGGATACAGAAAGTCTGAGTCTTCCTCTGGACACAGAAGATCTGAAGCTTCGTCTGGTCACAAAAAGTCAAACAACGGAGACATTATCTGCTATGAGTGAAATGAACAGGGGCACTACAAAAGTGATTGTCCAAGGCTTCAGAAGGAGAAGCACAAAAAGAAGTTCTTCATGGAGAAGAAGAAAAGTCTCATGGCAACATGGGATGATTCAGATACTTCTGACGCAGACTCAGAATCAGATGATGAAAGAGCCAACATTGCTCTTATGGCTAATGTGACAGAAGACAGCGAAGCATCTCACTTAGAATCAGAATCAGACACAAAAGAGGGGTTTCCTGATTTTACTGTTAATTTCACTAAAGCTAAACTAGCAGAAAGCCGGAACGACATTCTGGAAAGGTATCAGCATATCAGAGTCAAATTCAAGAACCTGAAAAGGGATCTTGTCTCTGACTCTGAAGAAACTGTGAGTCTTAGATTAGAAAATTCTGAGCTAAAAGAAAATATTTCAAAACTAGAAAATGATTTACAAAACTCTCAGAAAGAAATAATCTCAGAGGCTCCCAGTAGTGCTGATAAAATCATAAAAGAATATGATCACAGCTTTCAAAAGTTTCTGGCTAAAAACATAGATAGAAGCAAGATGGCTTCAATGATCTATGGAGTTAGCAAAAATGGAAGAAAAGGAATAGGATACCAAGGTAAGGTATCTCCACCTAATAAAGTCATGGACCTAGTAATAAAATGCATACCACTAAAATCACACTTCACATATGGGCACACACATGATCTGAAATACACTAGTAATGATTATTCTGCCAAACCAAAATTCAAACAGAATTTTGGTAAAACTAACAAACCAGGACCCAAAAATATATGGGTACCTAAGGATAAAATTATATATGTAGCAGATATCTTTAGCAGCAAGGCTAAAACACCAGTCATAGTACCTAGACTCTGGATGCTCTCGACACATGACGGGAAGAAAGCATATGTTCCAAAGCCTAGAACTTAAACCTGAAGGCTACATGGGCTTTGGAGGCAACCAAAGAGGGAAGATCATTGGCTCTGGAACAATAGGTAATGGTAACCTTCCTTCTATTAATAATGTGCTTCTAGTTGATGGATTGATGCATAACCTGTTATCCATAAGTCAATTAAGTGATAACGGTTATGATATAATCTTTAATCAAAATTCATGCAAAGTTGTTAGTCAGAAAGATGGAACTATTTTGTTTAATGGAAAGAGGAAAAACAAAATTTATAAGATAAAACTTTCTAAACTAAAAAGTAAAAATGTAAAATGGCTTCTTTATGTTAACAACGAGCAATGGGTCTGGCATAGAAGATTGGGGCATGTTAGTATGAGAAGAATATCTCAGATTAACAAACTCAATCTGGTCAGAGGACTTCCTAATCTGAAGTTCAGCTCAGATGCTCTGTGTGAAGAATGTCAGAAAGGCAAATTTGAAAAACCTGCTTTTAAAGCTAAAAATGTTGTTTCCACCTCTAGGCCATTAGAACTTCCGCACATAGACTTATTTGGACCAGTGAAAATTGTGTCTGTTAGTGGAAAGAAGTATGGGTTAATGATCGTAGATGACTATAGCAAATGGACATGGGTAAAGTTCTTAAGACACAAGGACGAGTCACATTTTGTGTTCGTTGCTTTCTGTAACCAAGTTCATAATGAAAAGGATATTAGAATTGTCAAAGTCAGAAGTGATCATGGTGGAGAGTTTGAAAACAAAAAAATTGAAACATTTTTTTAATGAAAAAGGAATTTCACATGATTTCTCTTGTCCTAGAACTCCACAAAAAAATGGAGTTGTAGAATGAAAGAACAGAACATTGCAAGAAATAGCCAGAACCATGATCAATGAGACTAATATTGCTAAGATCTTCTGGGCAGAAGCAATTAACACAACGTGCTATATTCAGAATAGAATCTCTATAAGGCCTATTCTAGAAAAGACTCCATATGAACTGTGGAAGAACAGAAAGCCCAACATTTCTTATTTCCATCCTATTGGATGTACATGTTTTATTCTGAATAATAAAGATCATCTGAACAAGTTTGACTCTAAAGCGCAGAAGTGTATTATGTTAGGATACTCTAAACGCTCAAGAGGGTACAAAGTATACAATACAGAAACACATATTGTTGAAGAGTCAATCAGTGTTAGATTTGATGATAAGCTTGACCCTCAAAAGTCAAAGCAGAATGAATCCTTTGCAGATATAGAAGTTGAATTCACAGGTGCTGAAGAGAACTCATCAGAAGTTCCCAACAGAGACACTCCAATAACGTCAGAAGGAAATGTCACAAGCATTCCAGTACCTTCTTTTGATCAACTCCAGAAAAAATTATCCAGAAGCAGCATAGATCACCCTGAAGATAAGATTCTGGGAAAGAAGGATGATCCAATCAGAACAAGATCAACATTCAGAAACTCTGAAGAATCCCTCATGGGATTGGTATCTCTGATTGAACCAACAACAATTGATGAAGCTCTTCTGGACAATGACTGGATTCTGGAAATGCAGGAGGAGTTAAAGCAATTCACCAGAAATGACGTATGTGATCTGGTTCCCAAACCAAAAGGATTCAACGTCATTGGAATAAAGTGGGTGTTCAGAAACAAACTAAATGAGAAAGGAGAAGTCATCAGAAACAAGGCACGACTGGTGGCACAAGGTTATAGTCAGCAAGAGGGGATAGACTATACAGAAACCTTTGCTCCAGTCGCCAGGTTAGAATCTATCATACTCTTAATATCTTTTGCTGTAAATAATGGCATCACTCTGTATCAGATGGATGTCAAAAGTGCATTCTTAAATGGTTACATTGATGAAGAGGTATATGCGCACCAACCCACTGGGTTTGAAAATTCCAAACACCCAGAATATGTTTTCAAACTAAAGAAGTCACTTTATGGTCTGAAATAAGTTCCTAGAGCTTGGTATGAAAGGCTAAGTAACTTTCTGTTAGAAAAGGAATTCACCAGAGGGAAAGTGGACACAACCCTATTCTGTAAGATATTTAAGAATGACATTTTAGTTTGTCAGATTTACGTAGATGACATTATATTTGGATCTACTAAACCTTCTCTGGGAAGATAATTTTCTAAGTACATGCAGGCAGAGTTTGAGATGAGCTTAATGGGGGAACTTAAATTCTTTCTGGGCATTCAGATCAATCATACTCCAAAAGGAACTTACATTCACCAGAGAAAATACGTCAGAGAACTTCTAAAGAAATTTGACCTCTCAGAATGTAAGCCCTCAAAGACTCCAATGCATCCCACGTGCATTATGGAAAAGGAAGAGGTAAGTAAAAAGGTAGAGCAGAAGATCTATAGAGGTATGATTGGTTCTCTCCTTTATCTGACAACTTCAAGGCCTGATATTTTATTCAGCATTTGTTTATGTTCTAGATTCCAATCAGATCCTAGGGAATCTCACTTAACAACGGTTAAGAGAATTTTCAAGTATTTGAAAGGTACTACTAATCTGGGTCTGTTTTATAGAAAATCCAATGAATACAACTTAGTAGGATATTGTGATGCTAATTTTGCTGAAGACAGAGTAGAGCGTAAAAGTACTTATGGAAGCTACCAGTTTCTGGGAGACAATCTGATCTCATGGACCAGCAAGAGACAATCCACAATTACATTGTCAACAGCAGAAGCTGAATACATAGCAGCTGCTAGATGTAGAACACAGATGCTCTGGATGAAAAGTCAACTTGAAGACTTCAACATATTTGAGAGTAACATCCCTATTTTCTGTGATAATACTTCTGCTATATGTTTATCTAGAAATCCCATTCTGCATTTTAGGGCTAAGCATATAGAAATAAAACATCATTTTATTAGGTATTATATTCAGAAAGGAATTCTCACTTTAAAATTATTGACACAGACCATCAATGGGCTGATGTGTTTACAAAACCCCTTTCTGAAGATAGATTCAATTTCATTCTGAAACATCTCAGCATGAAATTATGTCCAGAATAAGATGTTTTATTTGCATATTCTAACCCTCATAATTTTATTGTTTTCTGTGAACATCTGATCAACTTTTCTTTAGAAGTTAGGAGTACAGTTGCCTCAGAGTCTATCTATGAAGATCTGAACTTTTCATTTCAAAGATAGAGGCGTGCAGTTCACACCATCAAACATCTGTCATCCTCTCACAAGCTACCTTTGAAGGCTGAACACGCGTCCAAAGTCTGAAGGGTCCAAGGCTCTGATTGGATGCATTGAGACACTTGTCAATGGTAACTGTTCAGTATCTACACGAAATCCCCTAATTTCAGGTTTCATTAATTCAGTATAATCATTACTCATTTTTTCTTTCTTACTGATTAAGTTTTCAAAAGTGTTTATAAACTCAAAATTTACCATTTCATTCACTTCTTACTGCTTTCACTATTCTCTCTCGCTCTAGTTTTTCAAAAACCCTTTTCGCAGTTTTCTTAAACGAATCCGTGTGAATAATAGCATCCTCATCAAGCATCAAGAATCTCAATAGTGCTCATGGTTCTTCTTCAACAGAATAGTATGAGGAACCCATTAGAACACTGCTCACTCCGGTCAATAACCTTAAAGTTCTATGTGAATTGATCATCGATTTTGAGATTTTAAAGGAAAACGGGTTTAATCTGTATGAAGATGTAACGGCACAGGGATGGGACAAATACTTTGATCGTCTGTTGGGTCCAACATTTCCTATTCTTGTTAAGGAATTCTGGATTCACGCTACCTCATCCAACCATCAGGTTACGTCATATGTTATGGGGAAGAAGATAGTGATTACAGAAGACTTGATTGGGAAACTGATTGGGTACAATGGCGGCAGAGTCAGATGCATTGACATGTCTGACAAGTGTTCTGACCTAAAATCTATTGCTAGGGTCATTCTCACTTTTGGACAGCCATCCAGCAAGATAAGAGACTTGAAAGATTATTACAGAATTTGGGCTAGGATCATTTTGGGATGTATCAATCACAGGAAGCCTATAGGCTCTCCTGATTACATCAACATTGATCAGCAGTTTCTGTTATACTTCATTGCAAAGAAGACCAAAATAAATCTTCCATATTTGCTCTTCAACCATCTGCGGACAAGTGTGAAAGAGACAAGAGAAGAAGAAAGAACAAATAGGGATTGGATTCCTCTGGGAAGATTGATTTCAGATATTCTGATGGAAAACAGGCTGATAGAACATCTGACAGAGGCTCAAGAGATCAGCACTCTGGAAGCAATTGCTGGGAAACCACTAAATGCCAAGAATCTGAAGAAAATGAAGATTATTGAAAGCATTAAGAAGGAACCAACAATTGCTTTTCATGAGGTTATCACGTCTAGGAGAATCCCTCTGAAGGATTTTCCACTATTCTCTTAGATAGATGCTTCTCTAGAGATTCTGGTCAGATACCTTGAAGCCTGCAAGGAAGATGGAACTATTCCAGAAATCAACATTTGTGACCTGTACAAGGCAGCTCCAGAGGTTGTGCTGAAGAAATCCAGAAAGAGGAAGTCAGCAGGAGAAGTATCCTCTCAAAGGACACCCAAAGATGCGAAAAAGAAAGGTAACATATCTTTTGTTTCTGTTGTAGAATCTATAGTTTCTCCAACATCTGTAACCATTCCCCCTCAACCAACATAAAATCCCTCACCCCAAACATTTGAGGATTTTGACATAGAGTTTTTTCCATCTGTAACTCTTGGCATTTTCTTAAATGAACCTCACTCCCCCCAATCCAAATCCAGAACAAAATCAACCAGAACTTACAAGAGTTCTCTCTGATATTGAACTCTTTGATCAAGACTTTCACTCACCAATCCCAGAAAATCCAAATATCCAGTCTCAACAACCAGAAAATCCACACCCACACTTTCCACAATCAGAACATCAAAACCTCAACTCACCTTAACCAGAAAATGAAAACCCTCTCACTCCTCAATCTGATAATCCAAATTCTAAAACACCTAAACCAAAAAATCAACACGCTACCGCAAACCAATCAGAACACTCCCTTACAGACTCTGATACCACTACCCCAATTCCTGGAATAAAAGAACCTCTTATGGTTCGGTTACCTCTCTTCATCCATGATATTCCATAAATACCTTCACCATATGATTCCATACCAACAAGCACTCCTCACTCACCAATCCCGATTTCTAATTCTCCTACACCCTCACCAATTAACGTCCAGTTGATCATCTTAGATTTGTCATTGATCTAGAAGCGTTGGACCATCTAGCTTCAACCTCAAATAAAATTGCCATTCCCAAACCAACCTTAACCAAATCAGATGTTGGTAAGAACTTGTTGATTTTTAAACATAAATACAGGAATGGGTTACTTCTTTGAAGCAAACAAGTCAAGAGATTTCTAATCCTGCTGCTTCTGATTCTCTGTGGGATGGATTCAGAAAATGGTTCAACTCTGAATCCCATAGGCTGAAAGAATTGAGCTATGAGATGGCTCAGCATAACTTTAGTGGTCAGCTGAAAGCCTTCAAAGACCAAGTTCTAAGTCACTGGGACAAGAAAGAAATTCTTCTGCTGGAAAGTGCTCCATGGAAAGATCACCAACCTTCAGAAGCCACTGAACTAGGTTCTTATAGTCACCCTCTGACTATTCCTCCAGAAAAGGAAATTGCAACAGAAGAAGTAGTTGAATCAGAAGAGGTTGTAGATTCTTCTGAACGACATGCAACCTCTGAGGATACACCAACTACGTCTCTAGTCATGCAAACTTTGGAAGAGTTGAAGAAGGAGAATGCCTTAATCCACGCAAGGTTGGATATGCAAGAAGACACAAACAAAGAGATAAAGGATATATTGGATAAGCAGGAAGAATCAAGCACTCAGATTAAGAGCTTGCTGGAAGCGTTGTTCACACGACTTTCCCCTCCATCTTAGATTTTCTTTAACTTATATTATGTATTCTTCATCTTATCCTCTTTGTTTCTGGAAAATGTCATTGCAGTCTGTTTTCACTATAAATCATCATCTTTTTTACTTTGATTATATTGCTTTTTGATATCTGACAAAAAGGGGGAGAATGTAAGATATTTTCAATAACAGTATACCAGGACAAAGTCTCAAACATTCTGAATATCTTAACTTCCATTTTTCTCTGAAAGCATGAGCAGGAACATATTCTGATAAAGACAGAAGGAGATGCATCAAAAGCTCAGATGAGAAGGAACTTCAGGGAAGTAATTCATCTCTATCTGAGTACTCAACTCAGAGGGAGACTCTCTTAAGCTTTTTGTTCTGTATATTTTTTATTGAAAATCCTAGTTTTTGTCATTATCAAAAAGGGGGAGATTGTTAGAGCATAGTTTGATTCTACAACCCTTATAAGAGTTTTGATGATAACAAACACAAAGAACAAATATGCACTCTAAATTTGTGTTGTATGTTGTATAGAAGTTCTGACTGAAACGGAATCAGAAGTTAAGTCACAAAATATTTCAAGCTAAGTAATCAGAATGTTCTGAAGAATGGTGATCAGAATCTGCGCTAAAGTAAAAGATATTCTGATTGTGAACATAAGTCTAACGCACCAACAGATCCTCATGTCTCTGAGTTATCAAAGTTCTGAAGTAAAGCAGCATGCAAGATTCCCAAATTCTGAAGCGTTACTTTTCCATTAAGATAGTATCATATGCAACGACTTCATTCAGACAAGAATCTTCTCAGTATGGAAAGTTCATTATGTGTCCATTATCACATTTCAATTTGGACAAATTTCCATGCCTATATAAACAAGCTCAAAGGGTAAAACGTTTACAATTTTCTCACAGCTGCTCCATACAATCTCAAAAAGATGCAAATATTCATATTCATCCTATATTCAAATTGTGTAATACTTCACAATAGTGATATGGTTTTTGTAACAAAAAACAAATAGTACACAGTTAATTTTTCTTTGATTAAGATATTTTTCCTTGAGACAAATCGGGTTATGGTTATACTCAAGAAGACTTTGGCAGTTACCAAAGTAGATTTGTAATCGGCTAGATTAGTGAATTAAGTCCTCGTTGGAGAGAGGCGAAATCATCTTGGCGGGTGGACTAGAGTAGTTTGAGATCAAGCGAACCAGGATAAGAATCTTGAGTCTATTGCTTTTGATTTTTAAGTTTCAATTCAACCCCCTCCCCCCCCCCCCTTCTTGTGTTTTTCACTTCTTCAGATGCTTCCCTCTAAAATCATTATCCCATGAAATTCCATGATTTCTCTCCAGAGGAGTTTGCATAATTACTATGCTTGATATTGAAGACTGTATTTGGGCTCTCTTTGGTGTATGCGGTTTCTTATTCCCCAATGAATTTAGCATAACAATCCCCAGTTGAAGTCTCGACGATGTGGTTTTCATCTTTCCCAGTGAGGTATGTATTGACATCCCTAGTTGAAGTCTCGATGATATGGTTTTCATCTTTCCCAGTGAGGTCTGTATTGACGTCCCCAGTTGAAGTCTCAACAATGTGGTTTTCATCTTTCCCAGTGAGGTCTGTATTGACGTCCCTAGTTAAAGTCTCGATGATGTGGTTTTCATCCTCCCTAGTGAAATTAGTTTTGGAGTCTCCAGGTGAAGTCCAAATGATGAAGCATTGTCTTCCTCTGTCGAAGTCTGTATAACATTCCTGGGTGAAACCTATAGGAGTTTATTATATCCCCACAATTTTATTTTTTGCTAGTCAGGTGGTGCTTTGATTGTTTTCAAGCCATGTTCTTCCCAGTGAAGCTAAGCCGTGAAATAGGACTTTGTTTCCTCAGTTGATGCTTACCTTCTTGTGGAATCTGATCTTCATCCTGGATGTGACTTGGCCGAGTATTGTCTTCACCCAATTTGGATTTGTTTGATTATCCCCCATCATCTTTGTTTTGTTAGCATATACGTGATAACATTCATACAGTCATACGCATCATACATGGCTGAATTTAAAATTCATTGCTCATTTTCATTCGTTGATGTTTTTGTTGGCATATTATTCTCTTCCCAGAGTTACGTTATCCTCTCTCCAATAGAGTGTTATCTTTAAATAGAAAGTGTATATCCTTTCAAATTTCCCACTGAGTTATCCCTTGTCGGAGAATTTTTCTTTAGCTTTCCTATTTAGATCATTATCTGGATGGAATGTGATCCCCTTTTGATTTTATTTCTCATTAGGTGCTGTATGGGTTGACCGTTTCATTCCGGTTTACTTCTGGTTTGAATCTATGATCCCCAGTAATATTATTATTCTGATTTCTGTAGGCTTTAAGATTTGGTTTGAGAATGTGCATTTATTTTGCATGCAAATACTTTTTTCTCCTCAACAGGAATGTATTAGTATTTCCCCAGTGTGATCGGTGGATCTGGAACTGACTGTTTAACGCTGGTTCGCGAAATGTCACGGAAGCAAGAGTCGCCACCGTCTTTTATTTTCTCCAACATGGAAAGGACAAAAGCACAGAAAAATTTCTTATTGAGATTAGTTCTCGGTTCGGGAGGTAGATTTATAGAAAGGGAAGGTGTTAGCACCCTTTCTATCCATGGTTATCCATGGGCTCTTAGATACTTGCTCATTTGTGTTTTCAAAATGTTTGTTTGCTTTTCAAGGTGAGTGGGTTTGAAAAAGTTTCTTTGAAAGTTTCAGATCGACTCTTGTATCGGTCCTCAAGAGTGTTTGAAAAGTTGTTTTGAAAGCTTTTTGCAAAGTGTCGGTGTGAAAAGAAGTTTTTTGATTTGTTTTGAATTAGAGCAAGTATCTACGAGTCATCTACCTACCCTAAGGAATTAGTCTGATGTCCTTAAGGTAATGCCATCCCACCATTGAGAGGTAGGTAGCACCACCGTTGGAGGTGTTCGGGTCAATTCAAGGATTAGGGACAGTGTGGTCACCAGAGCAATAGGAAGACACCTTAGAAGCTACCCCCATGCCATGTTCATGGACATGAGGACTTACCAAAACGTCCTCTACTCGACGACCACTTTTCGAGGGGCAAGGCAACAGTGAGGCGTACCCTAGAGGTGGTGTGTGATTTGTGTGTCATTTTCAGATAATATTTGTCTTGTCATGCATTGGTGTTCTACGCTTTGATTTTATTTGAGCATACATTCTTTCATGTGATTATTAGCAATTAAAAGGTGTGGGAATTAAAAGTCCTACGCTATTACAAAGGCGCGGGTCTACATCGCCAAATTAAACCAAGACCCGATTTGAATAAATAAAATGCGGAAAATAAATGTCCTAATTATCTATTACAAGGCTTTGGGGCAATTACATTACATTCATAAAAGAAATAAAATAACTGCGCGAAAAGAAATTATAATCGAATGCGAGGGCGTTGGACCCTTTAAAGAAATTAAATTAGAATTACAAATAAATTAATGATGGAATAAAGAAAAGAAATTATTTTTAATGTTTTTCGTGTTTATGAAATTAAAGAGAATTAATTGGAATTAAAAAGTTAAATAAAAAAAACCTAGTTCTAAATTGTTTTTTTAATTTATTAAAGAAAATGTTTAAGTTTTGACCTAATTTACATTAATTATTTAAATGGCATATTTATTTACAAAAATAATTAATAATTAATAATGGTAAAAAAGGAAAAAGAATAAAAGTATTAAAACTCTAATTTCTACATTTTTTAGTTTACTAAAAAAACATTAAAATTAAGCCTAAAATTAAAACTAAATTGGTTAAAATTTATTTACAAAATAACACTAAATAAAATATATTTTTTATTTTTATGATTTCTGATTTTTTGGTATTTTATGAAAATTAATTTTTATGGATTTAAATAAAACAATTAACATAATTAAACTAAATAAAAGAAAAGAATAAAAAAGAGAAAAAAAAATGCAAACAGATAGGGGTGTTGACCTAATGGAGGAGGTGAATTTGCAGCAATTGAGCCCATTTGAAGGAGGCCTTTTTGACTTTTCTGACTTGTGTGTGGAGGTGTTGACTGATGTCCATGGTGGACTTCACATGATGGCCATTGGATTGATCTTCAGGGGCATGTGGCGTGCCAAGAGATAGAGTGGTATGGTGGTTCCTGGGCAAAGAATTATACCTGAACGCATTATGAACAAAAATATTGAAGAATATGGGGGACCTGGGAATCGAACCCAGGTCCCAGCGTTTACCCATTACACATCCAACCATCTGAGCTACGCGCGCACGTTGTATTGGAATTGGCCAGCGAATAATATAACACAACACAACGCTTAGTGATGTCCATCGCGCGAAAATTCAAACGTGCCAATTATCAGGGAACACGTCATCCTTCTTCTTCATGTTTCCTGCAAATAAAACATGGATAGCGGGGGTTTTAAACCCCCACTAAATAGCACCTACAGAAATAGCGAATAGAGCATAGCTAATCATAAATTGAGCGCGAGGTGGTCAATCATTTCGTCCAGATGCCCTGGTTTTGATAGTGCTAGTCTGGTTGCCCAATTTTTCCTCAAGCGTAAAGCCCCAATTCAAGGTTCCTGAAACCCTAAAAAATATCCATGGCAATTTTCTATACAAGCAAGATTAGTTCAATTCAATGGTACCATAAGCTTCAGTGAGTCCATATTAGTATAAAACAATCATTAAAATGTATGGAAAATGCGTGCAAATCAAAATACGAATATGCAAATGTTCATGAACAGGGCGACTTCGTGCTACCAGTTCTTTGTGTATGGAGAGTGGAAAAGTATTGGGTTCTGTTCAGGAAAGTCCCAGCAAGCTTTTGAGATACTTTTTACGCCTTGAAACGCCTTCTAGATGCCAAAACAGTTTTGAGGTTTTTTAAGAAAAAGTGCAAGTTTTGTTTTCAGGTTCTAGCGCAGCATGCTTGTTTTTGTGATTAGGGTTGTGTTTGCATATGTACATGGAATGATTTAGGTCAACAATCCAAGCCCAAAGCCTTGTCTTTAATGATTTTCAAGTTTGTGATTTTCCATGATTTTTTCAATCTTTTCACCATGAAGAACATGCCAATTATTGGAGATCCTTTCCTTTTTGGGGTGTGCACGAAATCTTGAGGCTTTAAGAATGCAAATGCTGCACAAAAAGATTCCAAAACATTTGTTTAGTATTTTTTCATATTTAATTTTAATTAAATGAATTCATAGATTTAAAAATTAAATTAATAAATTAAAAATAAGAAAATAACTCCCCTTTGGGTCAATGGGTCGTGCATAGCTTTTGGGTGATGATTCTTGGAAGAAATTGAGGCCCATTAGCAATTTTGAGGCATTTGAAGCAAAGTTGACTTTTCAAAATTCCCAAAAATTTCCCAACTTCCACAAGGCATATCTTGCTCAATTTTTAAGCTTTGATCATGTTCTTGGACATTTTGGAAAGGTCTTGAAGTCCTCTAACCGATGCCTTTGGTCCCATGTCATTTTCATTTACCAATCTCAAGTTATGGTCTTTGACTTAGAGTGCCTTTTTGTTGACTTTTGAAAATGACCTATAATGTTGAGATTGATAACTTTTTGTGAGAGCATTTCTTGGACTTGAAGTGTGAAGAGGAGTTGTAGGAAATGTCATTCTATTCAAAATGAGCTTGGGATGGAATTTTTATGATAAACCATGTGGAAGTTATGCCTTGGTCAAGTTACAGTTGACTTTTTCAACTGTCCAAAAATAGAAACTTTTGCATCTTGAGACTTTTTGAGCCATGCCATGAGAATCATGATCAAGAATTGATCAAATGATGTTTGTGGCTTTAAAATAAGATGTTGACCAAAAATTTTGACTTTTGACTGTCAAATGACCATTTTGCCCCTGCAGTTGTCTGTTGAGCAATTAGGGTTTTTGACTGTGCAATCTTGTGCTGTGAGTCTTGAAACTTGATATGAGGATGCTTGACAATGTTTATAGGCATGTGGGACTTTTTTGGACCTTTGAAAACTTCAATTTCTTTGCCAAAACCAAAACCCTAGTTTTTGACTGTTAGGAGGCCATTGGATTGTGCAACCCTTGGGAGATTTTGAAGCATGCTCTTGGCAAATCTTGAAGAATAGGGGAGGGCAAATTTTGGGGTACCACAGTTGCCCCTGTTAAATCTTCTTAAACCTGAGGGTGTAGATTGGCTGACGTGCCTTTCGTAATCCAAAGGTAGAAGATGATTGAACACTAGAGTGCCCAGAAATTTGCGCTCACATGTTAGCAGTGTGATGGTGGGAATGGGCTTACAGATGCCATTTGGAGATTGATGGATAGGATGATGGGCTTATAGATGCCATGCTAAGAGATGATGGATGAGTGGATGGGCTTATAGATGCCATCTGGGTGTCGATCGCGTAAGAGATTCCTTAGCGAGAACTTGCGTACATGAAAAAGAAAGATGATTACCTGACCTGTTACAGGAGTTGGTCTTCAAACTCTTTGTGTAGATGTGCCCTGACTGGTTATAGGAATTGACTCTTTAAACTCTTCAGACGTGCCCTGGCGAGATACAGGAATCGAGTCTGAAGCTTCAAAAGGTGATGAATGAATCAGGGATGGTTGCTACCTCAACGGGACGGTGAGAGAACCTTGGACGATTACTACCTCAACAGTAACGATGAGAGAACCTTGGGCGATTACTACCTCAACAGTAACGATGAGAGAACCTGGGGCGATTACTACCTCAGCAGTAACGATGAGGGAATCTGGGGCGATTACTACCTCAACATTAACGATGAGAGAATCTTGGATGTCTTCTACTGAGTCTTCTTTAGGAAAATATTTAGGAATCGATTTAACTGGACTAGAGAAGGCCTTTGACCGGATAAGAATCAGGAAAATCTTAGGGTCGATTTAACTGAACCAGGCAAGGTCTTGGAATCTTCAACTGGATAAGAATCAGGGAGATCTTAGGGTCGATCTGACTGAACCAGAGAAGGCCTTTGACGGGATAAGAATCAGGAAAATCTTTAGGAGTCGATTTCACTGAACCAGACAAGGTCTTGGAATCTTCAACTGGATAAGAATCAGGGAGATCTTAGGGTCGATCTGACTGAACCAGAGAAGGCCTTTGACGGGATAAGAATCAGGAAAATCTTTAGGAGTCGATTTAACTGAACCAGGTAAGGTCTTGGAATCTTCAACTGGATAAGAATAAGGGAGATCTTAGGGTCGATCTGACTGAACCAGAGAAGGCCTTTGACTGGATAAGAATCAGAAAAATCTTTAGGAATTGATTTAACTGAACCAGGTAAGGTCTTGGAATCTTCAACTGGATAAGAATCAGGGAGATCTTAGGGTCGATCTGACTGAACCAGAGAAGGCCTTTGACTAGATAAGAATCAGGAAAATCTTTAGGAGTCGATTTAACTGAACCGGACAAGGTCTTGGAATCTTCAACTGGATAAGAATCAGGGAGATCTTAGGGTCGATCTGACTGAACCAGAGAAGGCCTTTGACTGGATAAGAATCAGAAAAATCTTTAGGAATCGATTTAACTGAACCAGGTAAGGTCTTGGAATCTTCAACTGGATAAGAATCAGGGAGATCTAAGGGTCGATCTGACTGAACCATAGAAGGCCTTTGACTGGATAAGAATCAGAAAAATATTTAGGAATCGATTTAACTGAACCAGAGGAGGTCTTGGATATAGCTGAGAACTTAACTGGATCTTTCCTGAAAGGTAAAGGTCAGTCATATGTAATGCATGATATGGATCAAGCAATGATGTTCTCAACATAAATGAGATTGTATGTTCATGATGCGTATATGCATGCTATAATGTATAGAAATGCGATGTTTATGAATGTATGTTTTTGTCTAGGAAAATAAATCCTTGACGGGTGTCGGGAAGTCACATCCTGGGCTGATGTTGGAGAATAGTGTTTTGTTGTTTCCGCTGGGGATGATGATTGCAAGAATACCGGTAGGAGAAGATAACTCCGTTGGGGAATAAACTTGGCGAATGGATTACTCTGCGGGGGAGAAAATTTATTCTAGCGATCTTGCTGGGGAACAGTACTCTGTGGGGAGAGAGGTATGCTGTTGAGATGTTGATGGTAACTTCGCTGGGGATACTGTTGATGTTGGAAGTGTTAATAGACTCCGCTGGGGATAAGAAGACTTCGCCGAGGACGATCTTTCCGTGGCTTTTGGCTGAGGATAACCCATTTATATCCTGCTAGGGAAATAACCTTTGAATAAAGCTGGGGGACACGTTCGTGCTCTGCAGGGGGAAAGCTTCCAGAATCTACTGGGGATAAGCTTCCTGCTGGGGGATGATTCAAACTTTCCTGGGGAAATCTTGATTGGACTCTCCTGGGGAAATTTTTGAACTGTAATTTTTGTAAGTTGAAAGAGGGAACCTATGTAGGGTTGCCTGATGATGAGCTCGTGTAAAACCGCATCTTGGAAAGAAGGACACCTGTGTAGGGTTACTGATGACGAGTTTGTGTAAAACTTCATCTTTGGAAAGAGAGAACCTGTGTAGGGTTTCTTGATGGCGAGTTCGTGTAAAACTGCATCCTTAAGAATAGAGAACCTATGTAGGGTTTCTGGGTGACAAGTCCGTGTAAAACTACATCTGGAGTTTTGAGAAGGAAACCTGTGTAGGGTTTACTGATGACGAGTCCGTGTAAAACTACGTCTGGAAAGAGATAACCTGTGTAGGGTTACTCCGGGATAAGTTTGTGTAAAACTTCTTGATGAATCGGGGTAAGGTTACTTTGGGATAAGTCCGTGTAAGACTTCTGGAGGAACCGTGGTAAGGTTACTGCAGGGTAAGTTCGTGTAAAACTTCTTGATGAACCGGGGTAAGGTTATCTCGGGATAAGTCCGTGTAAGACTTCTGGAGGAACCGGGGTAAGGTTACTGCAGGGTAAGTTCGTGTAAAACTTCTTGATGAACCGGGGTAAGGTTATCTTTGAAGTAAGTCCGTGTAAGACTTCTGTAGGAACCGGGGTAAGGTTACTTATGGAGGGTGAGTCCGTGTAAGACTTTGTCTGAAAATTGAGAAGGAACCGGTGTAGGGTTGCCTGATGATGATCAAGTGGATGATTGTCCTGTTTGGTTTCGGATATTAACCCACGATCAGTCGTCCACAGAATTTTCCTTGGCTTGTTACCAATGTTGATCTGGAATTTGTAAAGGTAGATGGTAATCATCTTTGTATTAACCTTTCATTGGTACTTTGGTTGACAGAGATACTGGATCGCCTGGACGACTCATTATTGCCCCTGTTTCTGAGGTGAGGGGAAAAGATACCTTGTGGAGGTGTTGGATGACTGCCGATTGACAAATCTTCCCTTTGGTAGGCAAGTGACGAGATGCCGGGACATAGTCGTACGCTCTTGATCCCTAACTTTTGCCTGGACTGCCCTTTCGGGTTTTCAGTCCACCGGGATACCCATTTTTGCACAAGCCGCCTTTTCAGGTTTTCGACTTGCCGGGTGTACAAATTTTTCTTTTTCATCCCTTATTTTTGCCCGAACCCTTTTGGTTCGCCGGGAAGCCCTTATTTTTGCCTAGGTATGTCAACCTAGCGGGTCTTTTATCGTGCGTAGTATTTTTTTCGACTATGTCCACGCTCTCAGGATGTAGGGGGGCCCTGTTGATAGTGTTGTGTTGCCCTGCTACCAGAAGATGTCTGATTAGGCAAGATTCGTTGCTGGAATGCCCCAAGTGACTCGGGCGGAGATTTGCCCCAAGCTGGTTGGCCTTGAGAGATTCCTCGAATCTTGACTGGACTGCCCCATATGATAGACACTGATCATGCCATGCCCTTGATTGGAAGTGTTTCTTCCACTTGAGATAACCTCTTTGTTGAGAGAACTTTTGTTCATTAGATATTCGTCGTGCGAATTTCTCTGCTGTTCAAACAAATAGTCATATGCAAACAAGGTTATTTTAAGAATGCAAAGGCTTATGTCTGTCTTGAAGTTTTTGAAAATGTATTTTTTCAGTAAAACAATGTGATGTCAACTCAAGATTTTACAGCAAGCCTTCAGGAGTCAGGATACCTTCGTAACAGTATGCTTTCGAACTAACCCATGCTTCAGCTAGGACTTTTGAGGGTTGTAACGTGGCCTGGTTCACGGTTTAAGAAACAAAGGATAAAGGCTCAAATTTTATTTGTACCCACCCGTTCTTCGTGATGTTCTTCAAACCTAAGCTCAGTTGATCGTGCGTTAGACCTTGTTTGAGTCTTTGTCCTGATATTCTGGTGATGGTTCGGACATTGATAGTTTATTTTGAATAGGCAGTCATTCCTTTTTGTTATTGAGGGTTTGTATGACCTCTTTCCCTTTTTTTTGATTTCGTTATCCCTGTTTTCGCCTGAACTGTTTCTTTTGTGATTACAGTCAGCGGGATGGCCCAGTTTTGTAAGTCTCCTTCATAGGTTTTGACTTATTAGGTTTTTATTTTTGAGATATAATGACTGCCTATCCTTATGATTATTTGGAATCATCACTGTCTTCTCTTTTTTTTGTAAGGACCTCTTTGGTGCCATTTGTTATGCACTTGGATCCAACTGAGAGACTACCCTGCCCCAGGTTATGATTAAGGGTTTTAAATTTCGAAAAGAAAAACTCCTACTTCTTTGGCTCAGAGGGGTTGACGAGGGATTATCTTCCTTATAACTCCAATGTTTAGGAATTGAAACAATGCCTGTACCTCATCAGCGGGGTCTGTTCAAAAGCATACTACAGTTTGCGGTATCGTTTTCGTCATCCTCCCTCAAGAGGCTTTAGAATTATTAATCAAGAGTTGATCATCACAAAAAATATGAAAGCAGCTTTAAGTATAGTACGCATAATTAATTCAAGACAGACATGGGTAATGCATTCATGAAATAAAAGAGTTTATCATGACAATTGTTTGTTTGAACAATAAAAGAAAAATACAACTTGAATTCAAATGAACAAAAATCTCTCAATCCTAGCCATGTTTTGGCAAAGGAGCAGTGGTCACAATGGGAGTCTCAGCAGGTTCGAATTCGATCTCCTTAGCATCGATCATATTCTGGATCTTATACTTCAGCGTCCAACAGTCCTCAGTGTCGTGCCCCGGGCTATCAGAATGATAAGCACACCTCGCCTCTGGATTGTAGTTTGGAGAGGAGGTCTTGGGATTTGCAAGAGGGTTGATCACCGCAATCAGGTTCATTTTCAACATGTGCTGCAATGCTTGTGACCATGGCATGTTGATGTTGGTGAATTGTCTTTTAGGCTCGTCCGACCTTCGCTGATTTCCCTTTGGTGGTTGTCAGCGTGATGCAGAACCAGAGATCATGACTGCCCCTGCATGTTGGTCACGACGACTCTTTTGACTGTATGCAGCATTAGACTCTTTCTTCCCCATGTAAGGCTTTTTGTGAGTATCAGAAGGTGTGGCCTCTTGAATCTTCCCACTCTTGATACCAGCTTCAATTCTTTCCCCAGTCAGAATGAAGTCGGCAAACCCTGCAGATGAATTACCAATGAGATGATTGAAGAATGGCCCGGATAGGGTCCCCAAGAACATATCAACAAGTTCCCGGTCAGTCAAAGGTGGTTGTACCCTCCCAGCAAGGTCTCTCCATCTCTGCGCATATTCTTTGAAACCTTCTCCCGATCCTAACGACATACCCTGGAGTTGGGTACGTGTAGGAGCGAGGTCGGCATTATATTGATACTGCTTGTAAAAAGCAGTAGCCAACTCCTCCCAGTTACGAACCTTGGTTTCATCCAACTGATAGAACCATTCGAGATGAGTCCCTGAAAGACTCTCCTGGAAGAAGTGGATCCACAGGTTCTTGTCCACAGTGTATGGTTGAATCTTCCGCACATAAGACCTGAGATGCATCCTGGGACAGGATGCCCCATCATACTTAGCAAAAGAAGGAGCCTTGAACTTGTGTGGGATCACTACACCAGAAGATAGACCTAGGTCTCCGAAATCCAACCCAGGCACTTGTTGAATTTCCATGGCATTCAGACGATCCTCTAGTTGCTTGTACCGGTCCTCAGCTGGAGGGTATTACTCATCATCAGTCTCGTTGTCGGAGACCACTGGACTAGGAACCTCTCTCCCTTGGGGACTGTCTTTCCCAACAGAGGAAGTGGCTTGGTCAGCATCATTTTGTGATACATTTCCAGATTTGCGCCTAGGGTTAAACAACACAGTTCTCTTCTTCTTCTTCTTCAGGAGTAGAGTCTTCAAATCCCGCTGCCCCTGGGCTAGACTCATGATCAAATCTTGGAACTGGGCGTTCTGAGCCTGGAGAGCTTTGATGGATTGTTCGTTGGATGATTCAGGATTCATGACGATCGGCTGAAATAAACAGCAAAGAGGGTAAGTGTCCTGTCAAAAGAGTACCTGTAATGCAATGATAAGTATGATATGCATGCAATTCTTTCAAGGATCTCGCGGGGTAAACAGAGAAATTGGTTAGAATTTTGTAGCTTGATTGAAGGAATTTCATTTTGTTGAGAGTCCTTCTTCAAGAGTCAAGGCTCACCATATCGAGTGGGTCATAGCCCTTGACAACCTTGTCTAGAGGAAAATAAATCCTCTTTGCCCCTTGCTGTGATAGTTGATTCATCATGACCTGCATCACAAGCCCTTGAGATCCTTGAAATGGGTTAGTCTTTATGCAGGATGCATGCAATTGTATGATGTTATGCTATGCGTGGAATAATGTAAGTAAACCCTGTAATGAGTCCCAATTAAGGACTATAAACAAGACCTGCAACAAACTCATGGGTCAGATAACAAGCATGCAAGTAGTCAAGTTTTAAGGCACATAAGTCACACAAGAGAAGCCCTTAGAGTTTAGGCCAGCATGGGGTCTGGGTATTACCCTCTTGAAGTTGGTGGGCTCAACCTGTCCTATTAGAAGTAACCGGGTTCTAAGGGTCCCAATATCACTGGATTGCTTTCATTGTTCATCGTTTCGATTTAGCCACTGAACTGGCGACCGAAATATCCCAGGAAAGCAACCCTCAATTGAATGTAGTATCGAGTATCAACCAACCTCGGACTGCACCAAAGTCAGTTATCTCACTACCCTAAAGAGGCCAAGATGGTTCAATTAAGGTTCCTAAGGTCAGTTGATGCTTCACGACACCACATGGAGGCCCCGTACTCTCCTTGACTGAACTCAAGGGTTACCGGTACACACCAAAGTGCCACATCAACGTAGCAGACTGTTTCAACCATGTCGGTATACCCCGCACAGTTCCCTCACAGCCTTGTTGCTACTTTCTAAGAAGGTATCCCCAGATCCGGGTTAGGATCTATAGAACTCCCAAGACAGTCCCACAATTTAAAGCAAACAAGTCAAAGCAATTGAAAACACAATGATCTTAGTCCTAAGGTACACCTCACTTTAAAAGATTCTCCCCAGCAGAGTCGCCAGTTCTGTGATCGGTGGATCTGGAACTGACTGTTTAACGCTGGTTCGCGAAATGTCGCGGAAGCAAGAGTCGCCACCGTCTTTTATTTTCTCCAACATGGAAAGGACAAAAGCACAGAAAAATTCCTTATTGAGATTAGTTCTCGGTTCAGGAGGTAGATTTATAGAAAGGGAAGGTGTTAGCACCCTTTCTATCCATGGTTATCCATGGGCTCTTAGATACTTGCTCATTTGTGTTTTCAAAATGTTTGTTTGCTTTTCAAGGTGAGTGGGTTTGAAAAAGTTTCTTTGAAAGTTTCAGATCGACTCTTGTATCGGTCCTCAAGAGTGTTTGAAAAGTTGTTTTGAAAGCTTTTTGCAAAGTGTCGGTGTGAAAAGAAGTTTTTTGATTTGTTTTGAATTAGAGCAAGTATCTACGAGTCATCTACCTACCCTAAGGAATTAGTCTGGGTAAATGTCCTTAAGGTAATGCCATCCCACCATTGAGAGGTAGGTAGCACCACCGTTGGAGGTGTTCGGGTCAATTCGAGGATTAGGGACAGTGTGGTCACCAGAGCAATAGGAAGACACCTTAGAAGCTACCCCCATGCCATGTTCATGGACATGAGGACTTACCAAAACGTCCTCTACTCGACGACCACTTTTCGAGGGGCAAGGCAACAGTGAGGCGTACCCTAGAGGTGGTGTGTGATTTGTGTGTCATTTTCAGATAATATTTGTCTTGTCATGCATTGGTGTTCTACGCTTTGATTTTATTTGAGCATACATTCTTTCATGTGATTATTAGCAATTAAAAGGTGCGGGAATTAAAAGTCCTACGCTATTACAAAGGCGCGGGTCTACATCGCCAAATTAAACCAAGACCCGATTTGAATAAATAAAATGCGGAAAATAAATGTCCTAATTATCTATTACAAGGCTTTGGGGCAATTACATTACATTCATAAAAGAAATAAAATAAATGCGCGAAAAAAAATTATAATCGAATGCGAGGGCGTTGGACCCTTTAAAGAAATTAAATTAGAATTACAAATAAATTAATGATGGAATAAAGAAAAGAAATTATTTTTAATGTTTTTCGTGTTTATGAAATTAAAGAGAATTAATTGGAATTAAAAAGTTAAATAAAAAAAACCTAGTTCTAAATTGTTTTTTTAATTTATTAAAGAAAATGTTTAAGTTTTGACCTAATTTACATTAATTATTTAAATGGCATATTTATTTACAAAAACAATTAATAATTAATAATGGTAAAAAAGGAAAAAGAATAAAAGTATTAAAACTCTAATTTCTACATTTTTTAGTTTATTAAAAAAACATTAAAATTAAGCCTAAAATTAAAACTAAATTGGTTAAAATTTATTTACAAAATAACACTAAATAAAATATATTTTTTATTTTTATGATTTCTGATTTTTTGGTATTTTATGAAAATTAATTTTTATGGATTTAAATAAAACAATTAACATAATTAAACTAAATAAAAGAAAAGAATAAAAAAGAGAGAAAAAATGCAAACAGATGGGGGTGTTGACCCAATGGAGGAGGTGAATTTGCAGCAATTGAGCCCATTTGAAGGAGGCCTTTTTGACTTTTCTGGCTTGTGTGTGGAGGTGTTGACTGATGTCCATGGTGGACTTCACATGATGTCCATTGGATTGATCTTTAGGGGCATGTGGCGTGCCAAGAGATAGAGTGGTATGGTGGTTCCTGGGCAAAGAATTATACCTGAACGCATTATGAACAAAAATATTGAAGAATATGGGGGACCTGGGAATCGAACCCAGGTCCCAGCGTTTACCCATTACACATCCAACCATCTGAGCTACGCGCGCACGTTGTATTGGAATTGGCCAGCGAATAATATAACACAACACAACGCTTAGTGATGTCCATCGCGCGAAAATTCAAACGTGCCAATTATCAGGGAACACGTCCTCCTTCTTCTTCATGTTTCCTGCAAATAAAACATGGATAGCGGGGGTTTTAAACCCCCACTAAATAGCACCTACAGAAATAGCGAATAGAGCATAGCTAATCATAAATTGAGCGCGAGGTGGTCAATCATTTCGTCCAAATGCCCTGGTTTTGATAGTGCTAGTCTGGTTGCCCAATTTTTCGTCAAGCGTAAAGCCCCAATTCAAGGTTCCTGAAACCCTAAAAAATATCCATGGCAATTTTCTATACAAGCAAGATTAGTTCAATTCAATGGTACCATAAGCTTCAGTGAGTCCATATTAGTATAAAACAATCATTAGAATGTATGGAAAATGCGTGCAAATCAAAATACGAATATGCAAATGTTCATGAACAGGGCGACTTCGTGCTACCAATTCTTTGTGTATGGAGAGTGGAAAAGTATTGGGTTCTGTTCAGGAAAGTCCCAGCAAGCTTTTGAGATACTTTTTACGCCTTGAAACGCCTTCTAGATGCCAAAACAGTTTTGAGGTTTTTTAAGAAAAAGTGCAAGTTTTGTTTTCAGGTTCTAGCGCAGCATGCTTGTTTTTGTGATTAGGGTTGTGTTTGCATATGTACATGGAATGATTTAGGTCAACAATCCAAGCCCAAAGCCTTGTCTTTAATGATTTTCAAGTTTGTGATTTTCCATGATTTTTTCAATCTTTTCACCATGAAGAACATGCCAATTATTGGAGATCCTTTCCTTTTTGGGGTGTGCACGAAATCTTGAGGCTTTAAGAATGCAAATGCTGCACAAAAAGATTCCAAAACATTTGTTTAGTATTTTTCCATATTTAATTTTAATTAAATGAATTCATAGATTTAAAAATTAAATTAATAAATTAAAAATAAGAAAATAACTCCCCTTTGGGTCAATGGGTCGTGCATAGCTTTTGGGTGATGATTCTTGGAAGAAATTGAGGCCCATTAGCAATTTTGAGGCATTTGAAGCAAAGTTGACTTTTCAAAATTCCCAAAAATTTCCCAACTTCCACAAGGCATATCTTGCTCAATATTTAAGCTTTGATCATGTTCTTGGACATTTTGGAAAGGTATTGAAGTCCTCTAACCAATGCCTTTGGTCCCATGTAATTTTGATTTACCAATCGCAAGTTATGGTCTTTGACTTAGAGTGCCTTTTTGTTGACTTTTGAAAATGACCTATAATGTTGAGATTGATAACTTTTTGTGAGAGCATTTCTTGGACTTGAAGTGTGAAGAGGAGTTGTAGGAAATGTCATTCTCTTCAAAATGAGCTTTGGATGGAATTTTTCTGATAAACCATGTGGAAGTTATGCCTTGGTCAAGTTACAGTTGACTTTTTCAACTGTCCAAAAATAGAAACTTTTGCATCTTGAGACTTTTTGAGCCATGCCTTGAGAATCATGATCAAGAATTGATAAAATGATGTTTGTGGCTTCAAAATAAGATGTTTACCAAAAATTTTGACTTTTGACTGTCAAATGACCATTTTGCCCCTACAGTTGATTGTTGAGCAATTAGGGTTTTTGACTGTGCAATCTTGTGCTGTGAGTCTTGAAACTTGATATGAGGATGCTTGACAATGTTTATAGGCATGTGGGACTTGTTTGGACCTTTGAAAACTTCAATTTCTTTGCCAAAACCAAAACCCTAGTTTTTGACTGTTAGGAGGCCATTGGATTGTGCAACCCTTGGGAGATTTTGAAGCATGCTCTTGGCAAATCTTGAAGAATAGGGGAGGGCAAATTTTGGGGTACCACACCCAGGAAATCAAGCTTCATTTCTTTCCAGTCTTATTACAATTCCTACTTAAACAGCAAGCGGCAGTTCTCTTTATTTGAGCAACCGGTTCTTCCTAATAAGTCTGTTAATGCCAAAGAGGATGTTTTACTCTAATGAATGGTAGTCTCAATGTTATGGGAGATAGTTCGTTGTTGAGATTTTTACTCCAATGAATGGTAGTCTCGTCGTTATGGGAGATAGTTCGTTGTTGAGATTTTTATTCCGATGAATGGTAGTCTCGTCATTATGGGAGATAGTTCGTTGATGAATATTTTTACTCCAATGAATGTTAGTCTCTTCATTGTGGGAGATAGTTCGTTGATGAAGATTTTTACTCCAATGAAAAGTAATCTCGTAATTATGGGAGATAGTTCGTTGATGAAGATTTTTACTCCAATGAATGGTAGTCTCGTCATTATGGGAGATAGTTCGTTGTTTAGATTGGCTATACATCAATGACAAATACAGTTCATTGGAAGATTATTACAGCAGTTTATTACCCTTTCCAGGTGAAATACCTTGGTTAAAGAAGAAACTAAGACCAGTTCGTGGCTTATGGTCAGGATCAAGTTTATTTGATTCTTCATCAAATGTTATCTCTTCGAAGAAGTTTTGCAAAAGAAGTTTGTTGTGAAATCCTTGCAAGTGGTAGTCTCTTTATTTGAGATAGCTTATATTTTTACCCTTTCCAGGTGAAATACCTTGGTTAAAGAAGAAACTAAGACAAGTTTGTGGCTTATGGTCAGGATCGAGGGGAAGTTTATCTGATTATCCATCAAATGGTATCTCTTCGAAGATGTTTCGCAAGAGATGTTTGTTGTGAAATCATTGCAAGTGGTAGTCTCTTTATTTGAGATAGCTTGTATATTACCCTTTCCAGGTGAAATACCTTGGTTAAAGAAGAAACTGAGACCAATTTGTGGATTATGGTCAGGATCGAGGGGAAGTTTATCTGGTTCTCCATCAAATGGTATCTCTTCGAAGAAGTTTCTCAAGAGACGTTTGTTATGAAATCTTTGCAAGTGGTAGTCTCTTTATTTGAGATAGCTTTATTTTTACCCTTTCCAGGTGAAATACCTTGGTTAAAGAAGAAACTGAGACAAGTTCGTGGCTTATGGTAAGGATCGAGGGGAAGTTTATCTGATTCTCCATCAAATGGTATCTCTTCAAAAAAGTTTTGCAAGAGAAGTTTGTTGTGAAACCATTGCAAGTGGTAGTCTCTTTATTTGAGATAGCTTGTATTTTTACCCTTTCCACGTGAAATATCTATGTTAAAGAAGAAACCGAGACCAGTTTATGGCTTATGGTCAGGATTAAGGGGAAGTTTATCTGATTCTCCATCAAATGGTATCTCTTCGAAGAACTTTCACAAGAGAAGTTTGTTATGAAATCATTGCAAGTGGTAGTCTCTTTATTTGAGATAGCTTGTATTTTTACCCTTTCCAGGTGAAATATCTTGGTTAAAGAAGAAAATGAGACCAGTTCATGGCTTATGGTCAGGATCAAGGGGAAGTTTATCTGATTCTCCATCAAATGGTATCTCTTCTAAGAAGTTTTGCAAGAGAAGTTTGTTGTGAAATCATTGAAAGTGGTAGTCTCTTTATTTGAGATAGCTTGTATTTTTACCCTTTTCAGGTGAAATATCTTGGTCAAAGAAGAAACTGAGACCAGTTCGTGGCTTATGGTCAGGATCGAGGAGAGGTTTATCTAATTCTCCATCAAATGGTATCTCTTCGAAGATGTATCGCGAGAGAAGTTTGTTGTGAAATCATTGCAAGTGGTAGTCTCTTTATTTGAGATAGCTTGTATTTTTACTCGTTCTAGGTTGAACGCCAGAATTTTGGGAAATTCGTTATTGTTCTTTGAGATCTCACCTTTAGTAAAATTTGGAATTTTCTCCATATCTCTACCTTCAGTGAAAGTTGGTAGGCCACCTTCAGTAAACGTCAACGTATCTTCTATTTCTTTACCTTCAATAAAAGTCGTTATTGATTCTATGTTTTTTCTACCTTTATCTTTGAGTTGGTAGTTCATCTTCATTCATAGTCGACATTTATATCTTCCTCCTCATTGGACCTTACTCCGATTGAGTTGAGTTGTTTCCAGTCATAAGTGTTGAAACCAAATCTTTGATTACCAGGCATAAGTACTCATACCAATTACTCACTTACTATTCTAGATGTTGATGTTTATCGTCATCTCTAAGCTGATATTATCTTTACTGCTTCTATTCGCGCCCTTCTGTTTAGCAGTTGCTGATCCCCTATGTTGATGTTACTCTCTTTTTTCTATCTCCTCTATGAGTGGATAGTTCACAGTTATCAGTTAATCATTTTTATCCTTATTTTGTTTAGTTGATGTTATTTGGTCTCCTCTCTGGATCTTACCCCAATAGAGTTGAGTCTTTTTTTCCCCAGCGGAGTCGATTTGTCTCCAATGGATTCAAATTTCTATCCTGATAGTCGTGTTGTTCCCCAGAGATTTATTTTCCTGGTCGACTTCCTCTTGTTAGTCTGTTGATTTCATTTTCATTTCTCCGGTGTGTCTTATTCACCTGTATGAAGTTTATATTTTATATCCATAATCATAAGCATCGCATGGCATCTTAGGGCCAAAAATAGGGCTTGTTTTATATTTAAGTATCTTCAATCACGTCAAAACAAAGATTTTAGACTTCGTATCTCCGGATAGAAGACACTTAAATAAGGGCAGCTGTTATAACCCAATTTTTTCCCTAAGATCCCTCATCACATCATATATATCTCATGTATATCATTGATTTCGTGGCTACGAGATCAACAAAGAGCTCTTGGAATTAGGGTTTTTCCCTACGAATTGAGGTTTCCATCTTACTCAAAGGTGATTTAACTAGTGCTCTTATCATTCTTGGTATGAGACTAGGGTTTTGGACCACAAGCATCATAGACGTCTTCATTGGCAAGGTTCCTCGAGATATAAGGTTGTCTTCATCATATTTTCTTCAAGGAACAAAGGCATTAGGGTTTAACTCAGCCAAAGATTTAGGGTTTCCCTCGTGTTATGCTTGATCTTGGTATTAGGTCATCAGTGGAGGTTCATCATGCTAGGTTTTATCCTCAAGGCTACAAGGATCATCATTGGATCCTTGTTGTCATTTAATCGATGTCATTTAGGGTTCCTCTTAATTGTTTACACCACAAGTCAACCATTCTCAAGAGGCTTAAAAGATTGAATCATGGTCTTCCTTCTATTATGATACTGATCAAGTGATTAAGTATGGCCTTGGGTTTTCAGCATGATATTTGTTGACTAACGAGCAAATATATGGCGTGGTAGAAGTTTGGGGATTCATTGTAATCAAGGCCTTGTTATCTCTTCAATTTCTTGATTTTTTGCCAGTTGACTTGAATTTGAAGAGTGAAGTAGAGAATGGATTCATTATTGTGAAATTTTTCTTTTAATATCGATTCAATGGAATTCATGATTATGGTTTGTGTTGAATTCGAGGTCGTTAATTCAAACGCATTACGATTTTTTCAATAGTTTATTCAAAAGAGTTTAGGCTCACTCATGGGAGTTGTTTGGAACTTAATACTCATCAATCCAATACAAGAATCTTAAAGTCTAAATGATTTAGGCGTTCATGTTTCTTGGAATTTAAGGTCTTATCCAAAGTTAAAATTCTACCAAAATTGTTCAAGATCTATTTGTACTTCAAAATGTAATTCAAGATTGTCAAGAGTTCATATTCATAGTTTCAAATTCATATTCACAAGTCAACATTTGATCAAGAGCTTGTAATATCTGTATCATGTTCATCAAGAATCACGCAAGTTAAATTTCAAGTTTAAAATTCAAAGTGTATATCAAGTATTCAATTCATTACATATGAGTTTCCATTACAACATTATTTATTAACAAAATATATGATAAAATTACATGGCTTCTACATCATAAAGACCAAAACCCTAAAAATTTAAACCCTCTGTCATTCTTCATCTTTTCATGTAATTGGATCTGCACCTTTCTTCGAGCCAATCTTCCAACAAAGGCCATGCTCTTCACTTTGAAGGCAAACAAGATAAGTAAACATGCCTTGCAAAAGAATCATCCATGCTGCAACTTTTTATACCCTATGCAGCCCTGCAACCATATTAAAACCATAAAACTATTAGCACTTCGCAAAAACCCTTTTAACAGAAGTCAAGACCCTGTTTTAACCCAAAATAGATTGTAACCAACCTCTAACCAATTTCTCAACCTTCCTAACTAACCGAATTTTTCTAAAAAATTTTGAACCCCTTCCTAACTAACTGTCAAAACAGTCATGAAAAAAGAGAATCCCAACTTTTCCTAACCGACTGAAAACTTCTCTAACAAACTCATAACAGAATGGTAACGAAATAGCAGGGGGTTTGATAACAGAGATCATAATAGAAATCTGGAAGAGGAAGGGAGAGGGATTTGGCAGGATGGATATAAAAAGAAGATAACAAAAATCGTAGGACTCACCTTTGAACTCCCTCTGCAATTTCAAATCTTCAATCTTCATCTCTCAGACCTTTTCTAAACTTCGTTCTTCATCATACTCTCCGTCAACCTACTGCAATCTCCATCTTCTCTCTCTGTAATAACCGCATCAATTCCACCATGTCAAATTTTCATTAGCCTCCATTCGTTTCACCTTAACGAATCTGCATCCTCATCTACACCTTCATCTTCAACGCAATCTGCATCAAGAATTTGTAACTGTAACAATATCACAAGGTCAAAACACATACAGAAGAAGGAATTAGGGAAAGGACGAAATCGATTGAAAGCGATAGAGTAAAATACGCATACCGGAACCCCAAGTGTTATCTAATTTTCTCATCTTTCGTCGATTGAAGAAGTCGCTGGAGCGTCTCCGGTCGGTAAGTAACGAATTCCTTCGCCTTTCATCCCTCATCGTTTTTGCATCGTAATCTTTATCATAACATAGTTTCGAATCAAATATTGCTTGGATTATTTTGGGGATAAGTCTGAGAATTCGAATTGAACTCACGAACAAAGCGCTAAGAACAACGAAGCTTTTGTGAAGAAGGTGAGTCGTGATGATCTGAGATGAAGAAGAAGAGAACTGAAAACGAGGAAGAATGAAACAGAGGTAAACAGTTGCTTTATGCTGCGGATCAAAGCGGACAGGCGAGCAAGGAATATTAATTCACAGAAGCCTGGGGTTTCGCACGCGTTTGATGAGAGAAGAGGAAGAAGAATACGGACTGTCACTCCCAATTTGAACCCTAATTTTCCTATTGCTTCTCTTTTATATTTTTTTATTTAGTTTTAATTCATAAGAACAAAACGTGAATGGTTATTAACTGAAGATAACAAGTAAGTGGACTTAGATTGATTTGGTGGTGTTGATGGTTGGTTGGATCGAAACACATCCCTCTAGGCCCATATCTATTTTTTGGCAGCCTTGGCCCATCTGCATACTTTTTTTTGGTATAGTTTGACGGCTGAATAAAAAAACTCCTCATTGACTTGTTGTTTGGGCTTTCACCTCATAAGCCATCTTGTTCTCATTTTTTGAGCCATTAAAAAAAACCATGTATTGGTGGGCCTAGCGCCTAAAGTTTTATGGAGAAAACTCCCTGGATTCTGCTTCACCCCTTGATTATTTTTAATTGTGTTAACTTTTTCTTTTAGTAAATTCTCTTTTAAATTTTCTTTAATAAAGATTAGTGCTAAAAAATAGATAGAATTTAGGATTTTTCTAATCTTTTTTTATTTATTTTATCTTTCCATGATAAAAAATTTACAAAATCAACAAAATTTGTTAGAATTTTTATTTGATTTTAGGAAATTAATCCCTAATCTTTTTTATTACTTGAAACTTGTGATTCACCTTTGAATGTTGAGTTGAGTCTTATGCAGGTTCATGGTTTGATATGTGGATGTGTTTGGATTCTAATTGTGATTTATTTTCACATCGTTGAAGCTACGACACTTATTCTGAATATTCGATCTCTGACTGTTTGTTTGTTAATGCCAGCTCGCGTGAAGTATTCCTGGTTTCTTTGCTCTGGTTGCGCTTTTTACGGACATTATTGTTCATTTGGTATTATATTGCTTCCAATTTATTTTTCCGTATTTTATTGCTTTCTAGATATCATGAGAAGTAGGAAATAAAGAGCGTGCGCTCGAAGTCGCTATTTAAAGACCCGTAGCAGGCATTCCGCACTTAATTTGTTATATGTGTCGTGGTTGTGTTTTTTTCCTTGGTTGTTGATTGATGAGTCACTCAATTTAGAAATTGAGATCACGACTTCGCTCTCAGTGCATGCTCCCTATAGGATTTTATCGCTTTCCTTTTTTCTTGTTGATCAATGAGTCACTCAATTTAGAAATTGAGATCACGACTTCGCTCTCATTGTATGTTAGGATAGTTTTGTTAGACTTTCTTTGGCATGCTAACCTAGGTAGGATCTCTCTAGGTGTACTCTCTTGAGCTTATTGGCCTGGTTGCTTGATTTCGTCTTTGTGTGCATGTTTTGAGATGATAGACCATTGCTATACTCCTTTAGGACTTCTTTATTCATCTTTAGATGACGAGTTGAGATAGACATTAGGATTGTTATCCAAGCATGTCAACTTAGGATAGAGATTTCTCTTTAAACCTTAACTTTAGGATCAATCATTGTATGATAACATTAGGTTAGAGATAAGTTAGTCTCCCATAGATGTTTTCTTCCTATTTTTGCATAAGTGCATTTAAAACTAAAACTTCCTTTTCTTGGCAAATGTATAAAAAATGCTAAACATACAAAAATTCTTTTCATGGTAAAAAATACCAACCAATCCATTTCTTTTCGTCGTTCGGCTTTTCTCTTCTAAGAGCATGTTAGTTCCTTTCTACTATAGGTCGTAAGTCTTCAAAGGTCGAGTAGCGGTGAAATGATCGAATTCAAAATTGTTCATTTAAAAAATACAAACAAATAAAAATATTTGAAGCCGAACTACAACACTCTGATTCCTTAAAAGGGATACGTAGGCATCTGGTCATGGGGCTCAATCGAGTGAAAATTTGTAAATATTTCCTTCTTCTCCCTATGTTTTCTTTGCATGCATTCCCTCTTAGTTTATAACTCTTAAGCATTAGACTGAACACACCCTTTGATTAGAACAACAAGAGTGGATCCCGTAGAGTACTACGGATGTGTGGGGTGCTAATACTTTTTCCTCGCGTAATCGACTACATAATCCAATCTCTCGATCGCAAGACCTTGATTTTTCCCCTTTAGATTTTTCTTCTATGATTTTCCTTACCCTTTACATGGGATAATTAAATACTCGGCGGCGACTTCATTGATTTTATCACTATACCGTAATATTCACATCTCCCCCAATCATATTCACAATCTTATCCCAAATTTTCCTAGTAAATATACACGAGTCAAAAAGATGATTGATATTCTCTTCTTTCCTAAAGCAAAAAGATAAATAAACGTTTATTAATCAATTTTATCACTTCATTAACCAACTTTTTTTATATTTCATTAATCAATTTTATTCTATTAGTAAAAATTACTATTTAAAAAATAATGTTGACCATATAAATAAAATAAACAGTATATACAATGTTAAAATTGAGTGTAAGGGTGGTGTCAAAATGACACACTATAATTTAATTTATACCTATATGGCTTTTTCTCAAACTTAATATGTATGTATATCAAATAAGTCTTAATAGTCAAAGTAAAGTTGTTGCACGGAAGAAAGAGAGGGGAAAAAAGGGTATGAGTATATGTGTCTTCTAACTCCTCGGAGAATGTGGATTGTTTTAAAATGTGGTTTTGGTCCTAGCAAAATCATATATCTTTTAGTGGTTACTTCCAAAGTGCTCAGAAATTCCATAGTTACTCACGTAAATGAGGGACATTTAAGCATGACAACTCATCCCTAAGTTATCAAACAATCTCTCTACTCCATCTTTAATGACCAAAGTGATATGAGCAAAGTTATCAACATAGTTCTCCGTTTAAAAAGAATGTCATATCTCTTTTGATGCTGCTTTTCCTTTGTTAGCCCTTTTTAGTGCCATTGAAGAGAATTCAGTGAAAGCGTGTTTGGGGTTTTTGGGCTAATGGAGGATTAAAGACATAAACATATTTGACCGAACTTTATTCTAAATATTTTATTTTAGGGTTAAATATACGATCCTCTTACTATTAAGACGAATTTTGATTTTTCTCTCTGAAGTATTTTTTTTTTGTGTGTTTCTATCCTTGTAAAGAAAAGATTTTGTTTTATGAAGATTCTATCCCTTGTTTGACTGACTGAGCAAGCATTAGAATGGCTAGGTGGCATTATGGAATAGCTAACTGGATTGTCTAATACATTAATTAAAAAATGCAATAAAAGACATATATTCCTGTTTACCCCCCTTGAATAACTTAGGGTTCAAAGTTGGAAACTTTCTTTGGGAGAAGACAAATCGTTGGGGAAGACGAAACAATGGCCAAGAACGGTGAAGACAGTCAATTTGTCTCAGGTAAGTTCAGATTTTTGTCTCTATTACTTGAATCTAACATGCATTGTTATATTGAATCTTATATTTAGTATCTAATTTCAGAATAAAATGATGCTTAACATTGTTTTTTACCATGGAGGAGAATTTGTGAAGTTGAGTGATGGTGAAACGATATACAGGAGTGAGGTTTCTACATTAGTTTCTGGGTTACATATGGAAAAGAGTACACTGATTCAGCTGCTTAATATAGTAAATGGGTAGGGTTGCTTAGAAAGGTTGTATAGATTGTGGACGAAAATCATCGATATAAATCCAAACTTTTTCCAGATTAAGAATGATGAGGATGTTTATGATTTATCTTCTTATGCTTGTTCGATGGAAGTTGATGGGGAACTGTTTGTGGAACTCGATGCAAGTGGAAGTGGAAGCAGTCTTAGATGTGTGAATGAAATGGCTGAGTTAGATGTTAGTGATGAAGAGGTAGTTGAAGGGTTAAACGATAGTGAAGATGAAACGAAAGAGGAAGAAGAAATCAAAGGAAGAAGAAAGAATGACAAACCCTAGAACAAGGGGATTTTATTCAATTCAACAAGCTAAGCCCAGTCAGAAATTCTCAACGCCACGTAGCCAGAATCCAAATGTCCATTCATCCAAACAAGGAATAGGGTATGCTGAAAAGAGAATCTTTGTTTCATAAGGGTGCATTCACAAAAAATTGCTTTATGAGGGAAACCAAAACTCACTCTAATGGCAGGGGAGATCGTATATTTATCCCTTAATTTTATTGTTTGCGATTTATCTTACTTTAATCTTCTACTACAAACTGTTGTTTCTAACAATTATTTTGTACTTATCATTTGATGAAATTATAAACAAAATTAAGATATAATGTCATTTAAAATTATAAACAAAACTGTTTTTTTATTATAAATATCAAATTTAAAATGAAAGGAAGGAACAACAAAGAAACCTAATACATTAAACCAAACTAGAGAAGGGAAAAGAGTATGTATAGTAATCTAGGAGACATAGACCATTTTCTGCATGAAGTTAAGCTTTCTTTGGCAAAGCAAATGAAGTGAAAATTGATGCTATAGCTGTAGTTATAAATCCAAATAGAAGAAGGCTAGCTGACGCATTAGCCTTTCCAAAGAATGAGTTTAAGGGAAGTTCAGCTGCTTTGAAGAATCTATGCAAATCTTCTGAGGCACCAAATCCAGCTGCTGAACCAGATAGTAGAAAATATGATATAATCTGTCCAAGGAAAGAACCAAATATAATTTAAAAATATAATAGATTAACAACAAATCATATCAAATTTAATTTATATATACTATCAACCAATTAAAAATATTTAATTTTAATCGTAATAAGAGTCATTTTAAAATTTTGAAAGTCTAAATAGGCTAGCCATAATTCTACCTTAAAAAAACAATTAAGATATTTTATGAGACTCTATTTAGTGACAATTTAACTTTGATAAATTTTAAATCATTTGCGATAGTTTGTCTTGCAGACCATCAAAAGTGGTCCTAATCGTAATCACACATTTTTTACACCGATAATATATAGAATTTAAATAATTGTAGAAGATATTATTCCATATATTCGAAGACATGTAATGGGATGTAAATGTACCTTATCACCAAAGAAATCAAACTTATAGCCTCCATCACCATTTAACACACGATTTCCAGATACCAAAGTGAAAATTGAAAGTGCCATTTGCAGGAGATTGTATGCAAATCCAATTACTATTGTGGAGATCATGTACCTACATTTCCAAAATTTTAGCCAGGTAAATAATCAAACATTATTTTAAATATATGAGAATTCTGAGACAAAAAATAATAATACCATCAATAAAGTATATATCGGAAAAATAAACATTCACATCGACACTGACAGATAGACATCAATAATAATTTTAAAAAATAAATGAATCAAACATAATCATAAGTGTTGCTGTAAATTTCAGAAATCAACATAAACACATATTAATTCAAAGATGTCAGTGTTACAAAATATATTGTTAACCATTTCAGGTAAAATATTTTGTTAATTATTTCTGGTAAACTATAAATTATATATTTCTCACCTATAAGCATGAATATCTTTGAACTTGATTTCTGATTCACCATCACTTGTCTCTGAAGTTTCCTTTGTTAAAACAATTACTATGAGAGCAATGAGAAGGAACACAAAAGTTAATACCCTTAAAACTAGAACAACGGTTCTTGAAACTGTTGAGCTCGAGGGTGCACTAGTAGTAGTTGTAGTTGTAGTTTTTGTGTTATTCTCCATCTCAAAACTTTTTAATATTTTCTTAGCTTATGAATAAAAACTTTGTATGAAAAAATGTGACGTAGTTTGTGGCCTTTTATAACATGAAATTGATAAATTTTAATTAATTAAATAAAGTGCTAAGTCAACTTGCCAAGTAGATATATGGAATGGGTTATGAATAAAAATAAAAACGGCGACTTTTGAAAGTAGTGGCATTACAACGTGCTTATATTATTGACTAGAATTTGTGGTTGCTTAAGAATTTCTATGCAAGCTCATGTTGATATATATATATATATATATATATATATATATATATATATATATATATATATATATATATATATATATATATATATATATATATATATATATATATATATATATATATATATATATATATATATATATATATATATATATATATATATATATACTTCACATTGGTTGACTATTACCATAGGTGGAGTATTTGTGTCTTCTTAGTATATTTACGATACAATTTCGATTTTATATGACTTTTTTTATAGATTGGACCGCAAGTTTGTGTTCTTGGAATTTTGTTCTTAAAGGATTTAGCAATTTTTTCGGGGTTTGCAAGTTGAGTTTTGGAGGTTCCGGAGGACTAGTACCTTATTGGTGAGTCTACACGTAATCAATTAGAATAGTAATCCTAATACTAGATGTTGTAAATCAAATGGTCGGGACTTTATAAGTCTGTCGGGATACTAATTGCAAGTATACAGTTCAGTCGTTCTAGTTTTAAAAGATTATCGAACCCACAGAAACTGAGGATCAATCGCATACGATCTTATGTTACAGTTTGTCTAACTAAGCGATGAATATTCGATTTTTGGGGAAAACAGTTTAATTAAAAGTAATAATACTAATTATACCGGTATGTGATAATCGGACTTAGGGAATTCGGTGAATCACTTGACCTATAAAGTATTTCGGTAAAAGCTAATTTTTTTAAAACCTGAGACATACAATCTCGTGTTTATGAAATAAGTCATGCTACTAAATCTAGTGGATGCACTTTAAATTTAATAACACTTTTTGAAAACAATTTGAATTTAATTAATTTATTAAAACACTCTCGTGTATTTAAAAATCAATGCTTCGTTACCACTATCTGGGTTGAACCCCAGCTCTCGCATGCAGGTTCTTGCCTTAATTAATTTCTCACTCTCGTGGCAAAATCGTGTTAATTAACCTCTTACTCTCGTGACAAGGATAGTTAAATTAATCTTGGAAATTGGAAACCAGAAATTGTTTTATAAATATTTTTGGCCAATGTATCATTGAATTCTTTCAGTTCTTACGGTCGCATACCGGTATTAATAATTTAGCCAGACATAATTAACTTAACAGCAATACAGTTCAAAATATAATTCATGGCAATAATTGGCATATTATAAAAACTGAATGAATAATAATTGCAATATAAAAAACCTGGAATCAAAGTTGCTATGGTAATCTTGAGGTATTACAGTAATCCAATCTTCGAGCTTGACTTGCAGTAAATGATTCGTGTTAATTCTTGAAAGAAGAATTAACACTTAAAACTAGAAACTAAGGCTTTGAATGAAAATTACAAGAAAATGAAAACAGAATTCCAAAACAAGCAAATTGGAAAATAACTGTAAAATAAAATAATATTTGCTCTGAGTAAATTTCTTCGACCCTTGAACTGTGTACTGGTACACATATATATAGCATGGGAAAAATCAGCAATTTTTGAATTCTTGATGAAGTCTTCCGTAGAGAGAATACCGGAGCACTAATAGTGGTGGCAAGAAAATAGGGGACTCAGTAGAATAAGGGAGAACGAGTCTGCCCTTCACGCCCACGTCTCAATCCATGCATAACGTTCACTTTCACGCGCGTGACAGTCGTCACAGGTGGGTGACGGTCGTCACACGCTGAAGTAGTGCCTTACGCTCGTTAGTGGTGTGTGACGAGCGTCTCCTTATGTTGGGGGGTGTTACGCCCGTCACAGGGACGTGACGACCGTCACTGTTCCAGAAGTCCAAACTTTGTATTTTTTAAATTCTTTTTCTCTTTGTTTATTGTCTAGCCTTCTTCATGTTGTCCTTTTCCATCGGTTTGAGTCGACAAGTGTTATATCTGCAAAAGACAAATAATCTCGGAATAATCGGGGGTTAGACGACTTAATGAAATATAAAATCGGTAAAAAGCATGGTAATTATACGATATGTTTTCTCGTTATCAAATTCCCCCATACTTAAACCTTTGCTTGTCCTCAAGAAAATAGTCATTCGAAAGGTCAGACAAGTTTTTGTCAGACGCATAAGCATGACATACCTTGGATTTTTAAAGTGGTTTCGGGAAATCCTCATCGGTTCGGCCAATACTTGAGTAAAACACTAAAGATACGCTAATGACGCAAGCAATAAGCTTAGCCGTGGACTTCCATTTTAAACGAGCTATCCAACATTTCCGTTATAACTTTGCCCGGAGTTCCTCGTATCTATTTCACCCGGTTTCGTTCTGGCGCAATCACATTAAGCCCTTTGCCTTAGCACGCACGTGGTGGAGTAACCGGTTAGTGACTTTGATCCTTTTAGCATGGGGTCTGGTACATGAATGTGGCAACCCTACATATGTTATCCAAATTGGAGGTTGTGAGGGATCGGGCCGTAGTACGCCCTACCAAGTTCAGAACCAGATACCTCTGAACCAACCAACACTGGATTCCTTCATTATTTGCTCAGCTCTTATATGTGCTCGTATATTTTGGTACACAGATTTTCTTTTCTTTTATAAGCGAGATAGGAAGGATATTTTTAGAATCAGGCATCAAACACTTATATTCATCGATTCTCCACGTGGTTTGTATCAAGACGGTGCTGACTGCTAGTATAAACTACTAGGGGTTGCTTCTAGAACTTGAAACTCCAGATATCGGTATAATGGTTATTGAAACGGATCGCGTAAGTAGGAAGTCTACGGTGTCAGAACCGTATCGATCTTGTTATGTCGTTTTCGGCTTCCTCAACTGGGATTTCGTTAAAATAGTTATGTCGGGCTAATGCGAGAAGAAAAAATTTTGGTATGGCAAAATAAAGCGAAGAATTTGAATCGAGACATATCGTAAGAATTTACTAGTTTTATAAAAGATTGAAAGGTACCTCTGCCACACAAAATCCGACATTGTCATCAATGTTGCGGTATATAGGCGGGGAAGTACAATTACAAAGAAAACAAAAAAAGGAAATGAAATAGAAAAATAAATTACATAGAAATTAAAGAAAAAGAAATAACTGGTGACCACGTCCTCTGCTCCTGGTGCGAGAGCGTCTGGTAGGAGTGGCTTGAGTGTCGGTGTCCTGGAAGCCGAGGGTGCTCACGTCCATCCTCAAGGCGTTAAGCTGTGACAGGGCTTCATATAACCTCTCATTCATGTTGCGCTGCCCAGTCAAGATCTGAGCATTTTGGGCGCACAAAGACTCAAATTGCTCAGCTTGCCTCCTTTCAAGCGCCGCATTCATTTGGTTTTGCATGTGGAGGGCGTGGAGGATGTCTTCAAGATTGATAGGAGGGGGTGCAGATGAGGATCCTGGAATGTCGTGGACAGGAGGAGCACTATCCAACTCTTCTTGTATATCGTCTGCGGCGGCTGCAGGTTGGTCTTCGTGGGCAGGTGCAGGCTCTGCGGGAACTTCAGGGTCGAACAACCAGTTTGCTCGGTTACTTGGATCGATTCGGTCCCTGTTCGGAAAAATGATATTTTGATAGACAATATTCCTGATTACGGGGTGGAATCTGCCGTCTTCCCGCTTGTAGATGAGGTGTGCGGCTTTGCAGTGATCCAAGGTTAGCAGAGCCGGTGCCATAGAAGGCAAGGTTGCGAGAGCAGCACCGTAGTTTAGACCAATGGCAATTGAAGTAACCAGCCCTCCGAAATAAAAAGGTTTTCCACCTCTAGCACAAATAGAGTGGATGTGAGCAAGCAAGAACGGGGCGACATTGATCTTTTGCCCAGTGAACGCGCAGTGTAGAAAGAAGAGGTCCTTGGAGTTGACCTTATGGTTGTTGTCGCGGGCGAAGATCGTGTTGCTAAGAATGCGATGGAAGTAGCGGATGGCCGGATTGTGAATGTGGGTGGCATTGAGGTGGTCATAGGATCCGGCACGGATATTCGTTAAACTGTGCCACAAGTTGAAAGCCTCCTCACCAAAACTATCCGGTACCCGAAAATGAGCACCTTCGTCCGAACAAAATCCTAGAAGTCTCGCGATGTCGGATTGAGGCAACTCGTGCTCAACGCCAAACATGCGAAATTTTTCCAGGACTGACAGTTGGTGTGTGACACCCGGCGGAGTGAGGTAAACAAACGAACTCAAGAACTCAAGAGTAAGAGTTTCGTAGATTGATCTTGGTTCGCGGCACAGGTTCCATAAATCCACGCTTTGCAATAATCGGCGGACAATGTCGAGTAGTCCCAAACTCCTTAGGCAGTCGATGTCAACGTACCTTGTGGGTTGGAGACCTCGACGTTGAAATTTCTGAAACTTTGCTCGTTGATTCTCCCCTGGTTCGTCGATTCTGAAATTGATGGCTTGAGCGTGTGGGTTGTTTGCCATGGTGGAGGTAGGATTTGATTTGGGAATGTGAGAATGGGAGATTGTAAGGATGGTAATTTGGTGTTGGGAGTTTAGAAATTAGAAGAAAAATGGAGTGAATGGGTGGTTTTTCGTGTGATGTGGTAACAATGGAGGAAGGAAGTGGGTTTATGAAGGAGATGGTTGAAAGTTGGAACGGTTCCCTGCAATAGCCGTTCTGGTCACTGTTTGCGTGACGGTCGTCACAGGGGTGTGACGCTCGTCATGAGGGAAAAAGGCGTGTTACGCTCGTCACAAGGGTGTGACGGTCGTAACGCAGGCAGCGTCATAAATAAGATGACCGTTATGTGACCGTTGGGGAGTTTATGTTTTTATTATTTTCTTGGTAATTGGTTTTTCTTTTGAAGAATTTATATATATATATATTTTTTTTTTTTTTTGGTTTTATGAGATATTTTAATTAATTAGAGTTTTAAATATAAAGGTGATATAATAATTAAATTTGTAATGCTAATTAATAGTATATAATGAAATAGAAATATTGCGTATAAACATAGAAGTAAATAAAACAGTAGAAATGAAAATTAAAATAGACTTAAATTGAATAAATTCATGACAAATTGTTTCAAAGTAACTAGAAATAAAAAATGATAATGTTGAAATAATAACTAAAAATCCCTCCCACACTGAAACCTAACAGTGTCCCCACTGTACGTAAAAATGCAAGAGAGAAGGAAATGAATAACAATGGCAACTCTAGCCACGGGGAGGCGGAAACATGTGCTGATGCATGTAGTCCAACTGATCGGTCACCAAGTCCATGAAGGTTATAAAGTCCACCCTGAGAGATGTCAGCTCGCCCCGCATATCAGTAATTGCCTCATGTAAGGAGTGCAGGGTAACAATAGGTGGAGGTGGAGTAGTCTCAGGAGCCTGGGTCGCGGTCTCGGCGGAAGTAGCCTGCTGTTCCCAAGGATCAGGGAACTCATGGTATCCTGGCGGTGTAGTAGGATCTTCATCAGCATTAGCTGTGTTTGGAACCTCATAAATGTCAACTGTAGATGGTGAGGAGGGCGGTGAAACAGGATGGTGTAGGTCAAACAGCCAGTTATCTCGGTTGTGCACACTGGTGATAGGATCCGGAAGCTTAAACTTGTGGACGATCTGATGATTAACTAGCAAGTCAAATTGATCTGGTCCAAGGTTACCGATCATGCTAGTGTTGAAACAGAATGCAGTGTCCATCGGCTTTACTCCATAAAGCGGAGCAGAACCGAGCATAGGCCGGCGGAGTCCAATTGCATTAGACAGCATGGTAACTAACCCACCCAACAAGATCGGTGCATTTGGAGTCTGGATGATCCGCTCCATATTAGCGAGCATATAAGCTGCACCGTTCACCGGATGGCTCTGGGATGCACAATACATAATAAACAGCTCATCGCGGGATACAGATGTGACATTTTGCTGTTTTCCAAAGATAGTGTGGGCTATGATCTTGTGGAAATACCTGATAGCCGGGTTATGAATGCATTCAGAGTACAGATCTGATGGCTCAGGATGGTTAATACCTGCGATGCTTCCCCAGAAATAGTCAAGATCAGAGTCAGGCAGGAGGTCCTCTTGTGTCATGCTGATAACATCAGGTCCAAAGGGGAACCCAAGAAGATGGCTAAACTCCCGGAGATTGTAGGTGTAATCCATGTCGAACATCTGAAAAGTGATCAGCCCTCGGTCGAATCCCATACCATGATTTGGAATGAAGGACAGGGTACTCAGGAACTCAAGAGTCAGCTTCTTGTAAGTACAGTACCTGCGTCAGATAGGGGCTGTGTCCCAGCCAATCTGATGCAGCAAGTACATGACACACTCTCGAATGTCGAGGGCGGTCATAGCATGATCATCTGCATAAATAGTGGGGCACATCTCCCGCTCAGCCAAGTCCTCAAATCTTCTTCTTTGGTGTCTGCTTCGCAAATTGACATTCATGAAATTTCCACGAGCCATAGCGCTAGATAAGAAAGCAAAAGAAATACCCCCCTGAAAATATTTAATAAATGTTTGAAAAAAAGTGAAATTAAGTCAGCATTTTCGGGTTAAGAAATTGCCAAAGTTAAATCAAAAAGAAAAAGAAAGATAAAAGGGAAAAATAAAAACAGAAGAAAAAGATAGAAAGGAGTAAGAGATGCAATCATGAAAATGTTTTAAAGATTAAGAAAAAGAAAAGAAAAATAAAAAACATGTTAAAGCAGTAAAAATAATTAAAGTAAAGCATGGGTTGCCTCCCACGAAGCGCCTTTATTTTATGTCGACGGCTCGACAGTAAATACCTATTCAGTTAGGTAGCGGGGTAGGCGGCTCACTTAACTGAAGATAAGCCGAGAAGTCGATATTTCCGACGTTAAAGTAGTGTTTTAAGCGTTGGCCATTGACTATGAATGGTTCGATAGAACTACCTTTAATTTCTATCGCACCACTTGGGAAAACTTTGTTAATTTTGAATGGTCCAGACCACCTGGAACGCAATTTTCCCGGGAAAAGTTTCAGTCTAGAGTTGAATAGGAGTACGATGTCTCCTTCCTTAAATTCTTTCCGCGAGATACGCTTATCGTGCCATTTTTTTGTTCTATCTTTATAGATTTTAGCATTTTCATAAGCGTCTAAACACAATTCTTCTAGTTCATGGATATCTAACACTCGTTTCTCGCCAGCACTCTTATAATTTAAGTTAAGGGTTTTTATGGCCCAATAAGCTTTATGTTCTAATTCTACTGGCAAATGACAAGATTTTCCATAAACTAACTTGAACGGCGTTGTTCCGATAGGAGTTTTGAAAGCTGTCCGATATGCCCAATGAGCATCGTTTAGCTTGGAGGACCAGTCTTTTCTGGATGTGGCTACGGTTTTCTCAAGTATTTGTTTGATCTCCCTATTTGACACTTCCACTTGTCCACTTGTTTGAGGATGGTATGGTGTGGCTATGCGATGTTTAACGCCATATTTGGAAAGTAACCTTTCGAAGATTCTAGAGATAAAATGGGAGCCACCATCGCTGATCACTAGTCTTGGTACACCGAATCGTGGGAAGATAATATTCTTGAATAGTTTTAGTACCACACGTGTATCGTTTGTCGGTGCGGCGATGGCTTCAATCCATTTTGATACATAGTCGACGGCTACCAAAATATATTTATTTCCAAAAGATGCGGGGAAAGGTCCCATGAAATCAATTCCCCACACATCGAAAACTTCTACTTCGAGGATTCCTTTTTGCGGCATTTCGTCACGTCTAGATATATTTCCTGTGCGTTGACATCTATCACAGTTCATAATTGCTACGTGGACGTCTTTCCATAGGGTAGGCCAAAAGAAGCCAGCTTGAAGTATTTTTGCACAGGTTTTCGATGTACTAGCGTGTCCACCATAAGGGGCGGAATGGAAATGGGAAATGACGTCGTTTATTTCATCATTGGGAATGCAGCGACGGTAGATACCATCGGCGCCTCTTTTAAAGAGTAATGGTTCATCCCAAAAGTAGTGTTTAAGGTCATGGAAAAATTTCTTCCGCTGTTGGTACGTCAAATCAGGTGGTAAAACACGGGCAGCTAAATAGTTGACGAAGTCAGCGTACCATGGTAATGTGGTATTAGTACAAATGGATTTTACTACCGCAGTTGTGAAAGTTTCATTGTGTGGATCTAAACTGTCGGTAGGGTTTGTCTCTAGCTTGGTAATGAGGCGTTCATAAGGGAAATCTTCGTTTATGGGAACACTCTTGGTTTGGATTCCATCTAATCTCGATAAATGGTCAGCTACCACGTTTTCAGTTCCTCTTTTGTCTTTTATTTCTAAGTCAAACTCTTGTAGGAGTAAGATCCATCTGAGTAATCACGGTTTGGCGTCCTTCTTGCTTAGTAAGTATCGGATCGCAGCATGATCCGTATAAATAATGATTTTAGTGCCTACTAAGTAGGAACGAAATTTGTCCAATGCGAATACCACAGCTAAGAGTTCCTTCTCCGTAGTGGCGTAATTCATTTGTGCGGGGTCGAGTGTTCTGCTTGCGTAGTAGATAGCGTGAAGCTTCTTTTCTTTGCATTGTCCTAGGACTGCACCTACAGCATAATCGCTCGCATCGCACATTATTTCAAATGGTAGGTTCCAATCAGGAGGTTGCATAATAGGTGTCGATATTAAGGCCTCTTTTAGTGTCTCGAATGCGTTCAAGCACTTATCGTCGAAAATAAACTCAGCCTCTTTCATTAATAATTCAGTTAGTGGCTTGGTGATTTTAGAGAAATCTTTTATAAAACGTCGGTAAAAACCCGCGTGTCCTAGAAAGCTTCTTATTTCTCTAACTGTTTTGGGTGGTTGAAGGTTTTTGATAATTTCGATCTTTGCTTTGTCGACTTCAATCCCTCTGTTTGATACAATGTGACCCAACACAATTCCTTGTCTCACCATGAAGTGACATTTTTCCCAGTTAAGCACTAGGTTGACATTAACACAGCGTTTCAGTACTAATTCAAGATTTGTTAAACATCCGTCAAAACTCTCTCCACAGACAGAGAAATCGTCCATGAATACTTCCATGATTCCGTCTAAAAAATCTGCGAAGATCGCCATCATGCATCGTTGGAAAGTTGCAGGTGCATTACATAGTCCAAATGGCATTCTCCGGTATGCAAAGGTACCATAGGGACATGTGAACGTAGTTTTCTCTTGATCATCAGGATGAATGGGAATTTGAAAGAATCCTGAGTATCCATCAAGATAGCAGAAATGGGAATGTTTGGCTAAACGCTCTAGCATTTGATCAATGAATGGCAATGGGAAATGGTCCTTGCGTGTAGCTTTGTTTAGTTTTCTATAATCGATACACATTCTCCATCCTGTTTGCGTACGTTGTGCTACCGATTCGCCTTTTGTATTTGTTATAACTGTAACACCTCCTTTCTTAGGCACCACATGAACTGGACTGACCCAGTTGCTATCTGATATTGGGTATATGATGCCTGCCTCTAGTAGTTTTTGCACTTCCTTCTTAACGACTTCACTTAGGATAGGATTTATTCGTCTTTGATGTTCTCTAGAAGTCTTGCAGTCCTCCTCCAGCATAATGCGGTGCATACAGAGAGAAGGGCTTATTCCTTTGAGATCTGAGATATTATAGCCTAACGCGGTTGGATATTTCCGTAACACACTAAGAAGTTTTTCGATTTCGACCTTTCCTAATTTGGCATTGACTATAACTGGTAGTTCAAGTTCTTTATCTAAGAATTCATACCTAAGATTTTCAGGTAATGTTTTAAGTTCTATACCGGGTTTCTTATTAGTTGAGTTAGGATCGGGTGTTAAGGCTAAACATTCACTTAGGTTGGCATCTAAGTGTTCCTGTTTCCAGTCTTCGCTCTTGAGGATAGTCGGTGTCTGAATTTTCAGCATCTTAGAGTAGGTGTCCTCTTGGCATTCAAGTTCTTTGACACATTCATCGATAATATCTAGGAGACAACATGAGTCATCTATAGCAGGGGCTTTAAAGAATTGGGAAAGAATGAATTCTACTTTTTCTTCTCCTACCTCGAAGGTAAGTTTCCCTTTCTTAACGTCAATGATGGCTCCTGCAGTAGCTAAAAATGGTCTTCCTAGTATGATGGGAATGTTTGAATCTTCCTTGATGTCCATTATTATAAAGTCAGTCGGTATGTAAAATTGTCCTATTCTGACAGGAATGTTTTCTAGCATACCAACAGGAAATTTGACTGATCTGTCGGCTAGTTGTAGGGACATCTTGGTAGGTCTCATGTCGCCTAATTTGAGCTTCTCGCAAATAGATAAGGGCATTAGACTGACACTGGCTCCTAAATCGCATAGAGCTTTGTCTATGACAGATTTTCCAATTACACATGGTATGTAGAAACTACCAGGATCTTTTAGCTTTGGAGGCATGTTATTTTGAATTATGGCGCTACATTCGGCAGTTAGCATGACGGTTTCGTTTTCAACGATTTTTTTCTTATTAGCCAATATTTCTTTTAGGAATTTAGCATATGACGGCATTTGGGTTATGGCTTCTGTAAACGGAATAGTGACATTTAGTTGTTTCAGAAGTTCTACAAATTTCTTGAATTGTCCCTCGTTCTTGGATTTGGCAAGTCTTTGGGGGTATGGAATTGGTGGTTTATATGGTGGTGGAGGCACATAGGGTTTTTCTGAGGCCTCTCTGTTCTCACTCGCGTCTTCCTCTACATTTTCAGATTGATCTTTCGACTTCTCTATTTCTTTTTCAGGTTTTTGATACATGGTCGGGTTTTAGAGTCTAGGATCTACCGGTCCGTCAAGGGCTATCCCACTTCGTAATGTGATAGCATTTGCATGTCCTTTAGGATTGGGCTGTGGCTGTCTAGGAAATGTACCAGCAGGTGCGGCAGAACTAGCTTGGTGCTGTGCTACTTGGGAGATTTGGGTTTCTAACATTTTGTTGTGAGTAGCTAGGGCATCTACCTTGTTTGCTAATAGCTTCAATTGTTCACCGGTGTGAACGTTTTGATTGAGGAATTCTTTGTTTTGTTGGGCTTGATTAGCGATAAAATTTTCCATTAGGATTTCAAGGTTAGATTTCTTAGGAATGTTAGGAACATTACCAGCGGGTTTTGATAACCCGGAGGTACAGCAGGTGCTTGGCCAGGTGCATATAAAGTGGTATTGCTCTTGTACGAGAAGTTAGGATGGTTCTTCCAACCAGGATTATAGGTATTGGCATAAGGATTTCCTTGAGCGTAATTTACCTGATCAGCCGTTATTCCTGCTAAGATTTGACATTCGGTTCCAACATGACCAGGAACTCCACAAACTTCGCAGCCTGGGGTAACTGCAGCTACGGTAGCTGCAGGAGGTAAGGTCAAGCTTTCTATTTTTTGGGTAAGAGCATCTACCTTAGCATTAACTTTATCTAGGCTACTAATCTCGTACATCCCGCCTTTGGTTTGAGTCTTCTCCACATATGTTCTTTCTCCTCCCCACTGATAGTGGTTTTGAGCCATATTTTCAATGAGTTGGTTAGCTTCGTCATAAGGCTTGTTCATCAGTGTACCACCTGCGGCGGCATCTATAGATAGTCTTGTGTTGTACAAGAGTCCATTATAAAACGTGTGGATTATCAGCCATTTTTCTAGTCCGTGATGTGGGCACATTCGCATCATATCTTTGTAGCGCTCCCATGCATCGAATAGTGATTCAGTATCCTTCTGCCTAACTCCGTTGATTTGGGCTCTTAGTGCAGCGGTCTTGCTTGGGGGAAAGTATCGTGCTAAGAATACGATCTTCAGTCCTTCCCACGTAGTGACGGAATTTGATGGCAAGGATTGCAACCAAGCCCAAGCTCTATCTCTTAGTGAGAAAGGGAAAAGACGTAATCTTATCGCATCTTTACTAACACCATTTGCTATAACTGTGTCGGAAAATTGAACGGATTTTGTAAGATGTTCATTCGGATCCTCAGAAGGATCTCCAGAGAATTGGTGTTGTTGGATAGCTGATATCAATGACGGCTTTAACTCGAAATCGTTTCGGTTTATCGCTGGAGCAGCAATGCTGTTATGGGGCTCTTGTTGTGATGGAGCTGCGTACTCCTTCAGTGGACGGGTCCTTTGTTCTTCGGCCATGTCTAATTCTGGATTGGTTTCGGTTTCAGAGGAAGAATTAGAATCAGTTTCAGAATCAATCTTGATTTCTGGTTTGGGTAAAGGAATAGCGTGATTTAAACAGTAATCCCTGACTGCACGTCTTACGGAAAGAATGCGTTCAGGTTCGTCCGTTGATTTGTCAAGTGGTTCGCCTTGTGAGCGAGTCCTTGGTATACAAATCGAAAAAGGGTATTTGTTGCTTAGTCTAAACGCGCAACAGAAGAATCATAATTAATTGATTACCAGTCCCCGGCAACGGCGCCAAAAACTTGGTCGGGACTTTATAAGTCTGTCGGGATACTAACTGCAAGTATACAGTTCAGTCGTTCTAGTTTTAAAATATTATCGAACCCACAGAGACTGAGGATCAATCGCATACGATCTAATGCTACAGTTTGTCTAACTAAGCGATGAATATTCGATTTTTGGGGGAAATAGTTTAATTAAAAGTAATAGTACTAATTATACCGGTATGTAATAATCAGACTTAGGGAATTCAGTGAATCGCTTGGCCTATAAAGTATTTCGGTAAAAGCTAATTGTTTAAAAACCTAAGACATACACTCTTGTGTTTATGAAATAAGTCATGCTACTAAACCTAGTGGATGCACTTTAAATTTAATAACACTTTTTGAAAACAATTTGAATTTAATTAATTTATTAAAACACTCTCGTGTATTTAAAAATCAATGCTTCGTTACCACTATCTGGGTTGAACCCCAGCTCTCACATGCAGGTTCTTGCCTTAATTAATTTCCCACTCTCGTGGAAAAATCGTGTTAATTAACCTCTCACTCTCGTGACAAGGATAGTTAAATTAATCTTGGAAATTGGAAACGAGAAATTGTTTTATAAATATTTTTGGCCAAGGTATCATTGAATTCTTTCAGTTCTTACGGTCGCATACCGGTATTAATAATTTAGCCAGACATAATTAACTTAACAGCAATACAATTCAAAATATAATTCATGGCAATAATTGGCATATTATAAAAACTGAATGAATAATAATTGCAATATAAAAAACCTGGAATCAAAGTTGCTATGGTAATCTTGAGGTATTACAGTAATCCAATCTTCGAGCTTGACTTGCAGTAAATGATTCGTGTTAATTCTTGAAAGAAGAATTAACACTTAAAACTAGAAACTAAGGCTTTGAATGAAAATTACAAGAAAATGAAAACAGAATTCCAAAACAAGCAAATTGGAAAATAACTGTAAAATAAAATAATATTTGCTCTGAGTAAATTTCTTCGACCCTTGAACTGTGTACTGGTACACATATATATAGCATAGGAAAAATCAGCAGTTTTTGAATTCTTGATGAAGTCTTCCGTGGAGAGAATACCAGAGCACTAATAGTGGTGGCAAGAAAATAGGGGACTCAGTAGAAAAAGGGAGAACGAGTCTGCCCTTCACGCCCACGTCTCAATCCATGCATAACGTTCACTTTCACGCGCGTGACGGTCGTCACAGGTGGGTGACGGTCGTCACACGCTGAAGTAGTGCCTTACGCTCGTCAGTGGTGTGTGACGAGCGTCTCCTTATGTTGGGGGGCCCGTCACAGGGACGTGACGACCGTCACTGTTCCAGAAGTCCAAACTTTGTATTTTTTTAATTCTTTTTCTCTTTGTTTATTGTCTAGCCTTCTTCATGTTGTCCTTTTCCATCGGTTTGAGTCGACAAGTGTTATACCTGCAAAAGACAAATAATCTCGGAATAATCGGGGGTTAGACGACTTAATGAAATATAAAATCGGTAAAAAGCATGGTAATTATACGATATGTTTTCTCGTTATCACCAAACTATTAAAAGTTTTTTTTATTTATAATTATTCTATCTTGATGTTTAAATATACGATCTATCCCCATGTGATTTGTGATCAAGCGCTTCACGTGGGGATGTCTGATTATATTTGACGGTTGGCAATCCTTCGAAAGCAAGTATCAAGTGCAAGTCTTCTGGTTACGAGTACCACGAGTCTTTAATATCTTAGTACATACATCTTTGGATTGAGTCTCACTATGATTGGATTTTAGTGTCTTGAAGTTTAGAGAATTTCTTAGCTCACTTCATAGGATTGAAAAACACTCTATGTAATTTTGAAAATGCTTTCGAGAAATCGAAAATATATTTATGGTACATACCATAATTCATACACCACAAGACCAAAAGTGATTCCATCCTATTGTAAATATAAAACAAAACTGACGATATGTTTTCGGTTGAAATCGAGAATGCATACCCGATTAATAAGTGTGGGAAGATTAAAAAATCTTCCTCATTAGTATTTTATTTAAAACCGGATGTGTATTTCTGGGAACCTCAAAAGTTATGTTACTTAAATCAGTAACCAACATGGACAAGAATGATCATTCTAATTTCTTAAACTTTCCATAAACCCTCTCCAAAGATCCTTCCATTCTCAATCAAGTTTTTCACTCCAAATCTTTATTCTTGTGGTTCATCATATCAAAAGGAGCTCAAGGAAGTGAAATTTAAGGTAAACTTTATTCATTTCAATCTTCATTCTTCACATTAATATGGTTTTTAGTTGAAAAAAGATTACACGAATACCTGAATTATATTTTTGATTGTTACCTGAATTATTTCTTGTTGTGTATGCTAATTAATTTAATATTTTTTATCACATTAGGTATGGTACATTCTGATGCCATTCTTAAACCTAATGTGTCTCAAGTTGTTTCACCTTTTGAAATTAAGGTGGTAGTTATTCGAGACCATTTTGAAAAGGAAGAAGAGTATGAATTTTGTGATGACATGCTGCAGTGGATTCGTATAGAGGCCATCAAACTAGGGTTTGGTGTTGTGATTGTAAGGTCTGATAATGGTTCGGATAGAAGAAATATATTTGTGCCTTTGATATGCGAAAGAAATGGGAAATATATACCTCGTATCTGGAATTTCATACGAGATGACACCAATTCAAAAAAATGTAATTGCTCATTTAGGTTACATGGTTATCGGTTGGCAAATAATAAACTGAGATTTAATGTGATATATGATTTACACAATCATGATTTAAGTGAAAAGTTAGTCGGTCATTCAATTGCATGTCGGCTCTTTCCAGAAGAGAAGGAATGTGTGTCTGACATGATAATAAGTTTGGTACCTCCCAAAAACATACTTGCAACTTTGAAGCACAAAAGATCTGGGAATATCTCAAATATCAAGCAAGTGTACCATAGGTGCTATCAATCCAAATTAGTGTTTAGGGGTGATCGAACCGAAATGCAACACCTCTTGAAACTTCTTGATGATAATAATTACGTTTCTAGGCACCAAAGATGTGAGGATGGAGTAACAATAAGAGATATATATTGGACTCATCCTGATTCCATTAAATTGTTTAATATATTTCTCACTCTGCTTATAATTGATTCAACGTATAAGACCAACAAATACAGGTTGCCATTGTTGGAAATTATTGGTGTTACGTCGACTGAGAAAATGTATTTTGTTGGTTTTGCATTTCTAGAGTGAGGTAAGTGAGAAATAAACCACTGATACAACAATAGTGTGCAACAGATGACCATCCCTCCCTGATAGAAATTCCGAAGATGGATGGAATAATAAGTATCTCCTAGAAGCTTAGGGATTAGATTCCCAATCAGAAAGACCCTAATGAGATTAATATCCACAAATTTGTCGATGTCTGGAAACAAGAACAACCCATAAGCAAGAAAAGCAAACATAGCCTCAAAAGCAATTGTACTCTTCATCTTGACGAAGTAACGAGCTTTCTCCAATAGAAATTGAGCAGATAAACCTCTGATTCCCCCTTTGGTAGTCATGTTAGCCTCAATCTCAGACTTCCAAAAGTGAGTCATGGTAGCAATCTAATGAGACTTAGGCTCTCCTTCTAAGTCGGTGAACAAAACACAATCAATAATAGGTAAACCAAGTAAGTAGGAATACTCTTCCAATATGGGCATCAGCTGATAATCAGGAAACGTAAAACACCAGTATAGATGATCATAGAACTGGACTAATGTAGAAATAATACCCTCCTTCATCTTGAGCTTCATAAGAGGCACAATGACTCCATCCTTCTTCTGGAAATCCGTAGAACTCTCAATCTCAGGAATCAAACTCATTAGTTCCTTTATCTTAGGATCCTTGAAATTGTACTTCTGAGTCTTTCTCTTTCAAAAATCCATGGTCAAAGGAGTACCTGAGATATTTGCAAAAGTCAATCTTAAGTTCCTTGAAAACCGTTTAAAGAATGCTCATGGGTGCATGAATGCATGATGCAACAATCACACATAAGATCACAAACATGGGGGTTCATAGGTCTGACGTCATGAGCATGAAGTCAAAGGTACTACCCACAAGGTAAGGACTAATGATTTATCACCTGCCGGACAAGGTTCTAAACAGTTCCCAGAGTCTAAATTCTTCCTCCAGATATTACCAACATCCTAATTAGCTCGGTAATTAGTAATATTCTCAGGAAAAACTCGTCTGAGTGTAGCATCACGTGACAACCACTTCCAGATTACTCGGTAATAGTCTCCGCACTACACCTAAAAGGGCAAGATGGGTTAAGGGTTCTATGATCCTCGACTTCAGCAGACTCCTAGGTTGAAAGCTGCATGTCTTCCCGATTTCTCGGTAAATAAATACTACAATCAAAGGGCCTCCATTGAGTGGGGGATCTCATGTATCCTTTTTTGGGATTTCTCCCTCGAAGTTAACATAACTATACAACCTGTCCTATCTTAAGTTTTCTCAAGTCCGGGTTGAGGACTTATAAGAGATCACCAAGCACCCCGAAAACCAGAAAAATACAGACATACATATATACAAATATACAACAGATATAACACATATACAAGTAAACAAAGATAGGTTCAACCCACTTAGATATGTGGTCCCCAGTGAAGTTTCCAGTTTTTTGTAGCGGTAGAAATGTTGGGACTAAGTCATCGGATTGACCTAACTCACACAGATCAAATATAAATAGCACCGCACTTTATTGTTTCCAAAGAAAATGGGATAAAAGCGAATAAACCCAAAAAAAGAGGGGGAGAGAATCTAGGTACAGGGGTTGGTTATGAAAAGGGAAGGTATTAGCACCCTAAACATTTGTGGTACTCCGCAGGAACCTCTTTGAAAATATGTGTATTTTGTCTATAAAAGGTGTATACAAAAATAGATGGTGGAGATGAAAAAAGAAGTGGTTTTTTACAATTTTTCACCCGCCGCGGTTGTGAATCTTTAGTGCCTGCGTACCACCTTCCGTGTGATAGGGGCTCAAGGTACTCGTAGTTCACCTCAAAAAAATTTATAACACGTGTGTGTTGGTTAATTTTAAGAGAAGATACATCGTCATCATATCTGAGTGGAAGACATACTTACTATCCATAATTATGAGAAAGGAGAATTTGCATCATCTCAAAGCGGAAGATATAGCTTAGTTTTTAAAATCAACAAAGCCTCACTCAACACCCAAGTGAAAAATATCTCACTTTACCATATATCATAGAAGTATAGTAGCACGCATCACTACAAGAATCGACAAGAGTCTAATCTTTTGAGAAAATGTTTTAAAGTAGAAAATCAAAGTGGCAAAATGGTTTGAATGAGGTTTATTGAATTTTAGTTTTGAGAAAGATGTCTAGGTATGGTTAAATTTATTTATGTTTTATTTAAGAAAAAGATTTTTGAAAATGAAACGACTTAAGTCCAAGTTTATTATGAAAGCAGTTCAAGTTAGAAAACAAGAAGAGTTTTGAAAATGAGGGAGAAGATTTTTGAAATTAAGAAGATAAGATGAGATGAAGGGACTATCCTAAAACATAAGGTAAAACGAAAAGAAAAGAACGATCTAACTAACAATAAGCCAACACTTGACATATGAAGTCAATATAGAATTCCTATCCTTTGGATTGAAACCAAGAAAGCAATAATACTAAACCTCTGAGAAATACTAAGCTTCAGATGAATTAAGTCTTCACAAAAATTGGGCAGAGTAACGACTGTATATAGAGGAATTCTCAATCACAGACAAAACATATAATCAAAATAACCTGCACACAAAGAAAATCAACCCAATTTCTCAGAGTAAACCTCAAGAACTTCAGGAAAAATAACAACAAAACAACAAGGTCCCAAAGTATCAAGGCTTCTAATCCTAAGTCCAAGAGATCCACAACTCCACAATGCCAAGGATCGTAACCAAATAGTCCAAGTAATCTTAATGCTTTTAATGTTCAAGTTGATAATTAAGTGTTTTCAAAAGAAAATAAAGCTCAAGTGAGCAAAGATAAAAATGGGATAAAGATAAATGCTCAAATGAGAAAAATAAAAATGGAATGGAATGTAGATGCAAAAATAAATGGTGTATAAAATTAAGGGCACAAAAATAAAAGCATAAAGTAAAGTTAATTGTTAATGAATTAGAAGTTTGAAGTCAAATATGAGAGGTTAGTTGAATAACCATGTTGAAGCTTGCATTTGAAAACTCATTAGAAGATTGATAAAATCAAAGCTTCTCAACAAGAAGTCTCATTTTCTTTTTGTCAAGTATATCATTCCTTTCAAATACTCAAAGCAACCACAGATAATCAACGGTGTTCAAATGACTCACTTAGACCAAAGTTTATGAAGTTCATTAGAGGATTGATAGAATCAAAGCCTCCTAACAATGAACTTAAAAGTTATTGGATCAAAGGTTTCAAATTAAACATACTTGGGCTTGCAAACATATGTTTGGGCCACAAATGATCATTTTTCGAATCGAGATAAATTTAGTGCTATGTTAAGAAATCGTAAGTGGGCTTATATAGAAGTCACACCTATTTTGAGGTCGGTCAATATCAATCTATGTACCAACATGTTAGAGAAATGATATGTAGATCATTTTCCAAAATCATGTAGCACAAGTAAAAACAAGAAAGGGAAAAGATGAAGAGGGGGCTTGTATCAGATGAAACTAGGGTTTCAAATATCATCAACATCATTCATCCATTTTGGTGGATTTGGTGTTTCAACCTATCAACATCCAAGTTCCAATGAGGTTGAGGAACTTGTCCCAAAATAATACTCAAATCAGGACCAAACAAAAAATAATAAAATAAATTTAATAAAATAATATTTAAATAATTAACAAAAGGGAAATAATTGGTAAAATACACAGCATGTATCAAAACACCAAATAAAAATCCTAAAAAAGGGTTAGTGGTCAAACATGAGTCAATAAGTGTTGACAAAAAAATTTAGAATTTTTTATAGTCAAAAACTATTTTTAAAGTATAACCACACACACAAAATATCACGTAATTTAAATAAAAATACAACTACATAGGGTGTCACACACATCAAAACAACACACATCATACTCCGTAAAAGCAATAAACTAAGGAAGTAACTTTAAGACTATCTTCTACTTATTTCAGCAATGCTACTCTTGAATATCTGTACGATGCCCATGTAAAGGAAACATTCAAATAGAAGGGATGAGAATACAATTCATTAATTAGTGGTGAAATACAATGGGAAGTAGATTAAATAACAATATCACACACCAATAACAACAACATAAACATATTAAGTATTCCCATCAACACATCATAACACCAAAAATAATCACCAAATGCAACACAAAAGTAAATATGTTCAACAATTGACTCAACATGTATGTGGTGATAAATTATGTACACTTAGTTCCATTTCACTCCATGATCCCCACCATAGGATTGATTCCCTCTTAGAATCAGAGCACACAAAAACTACACCATCACTATAGGTAACACTTCACTAATTCCCCATAATAGGAGTTAACTGAAGGTGTGAAAAACACAAGAAATGGGGGTTCAAATTGGGTTTTTAAAACAAAAAATTTTCTTTAAAAATATTCCCCTTTAAGTTAAAATCCCTTTTCCTTCACTCTTGATAATAACAATAAGTAAGAACAGGAAGTAAAGAACAATGTATATTTATACTAGTTCACTTGAAAATTATCACGCTAGTCTAGTCCACCCGCCAAGGTGATTTCACCTCACTCAATCGAGGACTTAATTCACTATAATAAACTGATTACAATTTGCGCAAAGTACACGCAAGTGACTAACAACCTCTAAGACTCGCAAGTCCTAGACTTCTTAAGGATACAAACCTACTCGATCCCTTAAGGAATATCAAACAATAATCAACCTGATTATTACAATGCAAAAGCTACCTACAAGTGACTAACGACCTGTAAAACCCGCAAGTCCTAGACTTCTTAAGAATACAGACCTACCTGGTCCCTTAAGGAAAACCAAACAATCGTTTGAATACAAGTTTTATTTATAAGAGCATTGCTTCTACACAAGCTGAATATGTAAAGTATTTTAAGAACAATGACTAAATAATATGAAAGCTATGAACAACGTTTTTGCGCGTGAATATTTCATTAATTTGATACTTTCTATCTTAGTCTCCAAGCCTTTATATAGCCAATAAAATAATATATTCGTTGAGGGGTACTCTTGGGATTTTCAGAAACATTAGCAACTTGAACAATAACATGGGGGACTAAATCGTGCGACGCATTCATCCTTTCGTGGTAGTGGAATAAAACATTGATTGTACCATTTACTATTTTTACCACGTTAACATTATCTTCTTTCCTTTTTCACTTTAGAGCCTTCTATAATTGTGTTTCTTAGAACACGCTGTCTTTAGAAACTTGAGTCTTTAGCATCTGGATGTAAGTAGAAACTTTTGTCTACAGATCTTCTGACTGGTTTCTTTAGAACCTTTTGGAGTGTCTTACTACTGTTCAACAAAACTTGTGTATCATAGAAGCATAATTAATTCTCTTCTAATGTCTTGGCCACGCCATCCATAAGAAGCATAACCTGTTTGTTAAGTACTCAAAAATAACAAACATTATAGTATCAAAATTGTTCCTTCAAACATACTCATTTGTTTCATCAAAACTCAGAGATGATATTGCAGAACAAAATCTTGTTCTTACATTAACTACTCACAACCGATCCATCACCATATGATCAAGGCTCATCATAAAAAACTGAAGTTCAGACAACATGAATACATGAATCTCAACATGCAACAGTAACACATACACTTTGGCCCCTATTCTGATTGTGTATGCCACCAGTAACATAATCACCATAAACACACACACACACACATACACACACACGCACATATATATATATATATATATATATATTCAGAATGACATCATTATTAACAACATTATCATAAAAACATCATCAACATCATCATAACAACATCATCAATATCAGATCATCATAACATTATCATAACATCATCAATATCTTTACAATATTATCATAACAATATCAACATAACAACATCATCATCACAATAATGCAATGATTCATTAACAAATATGTAAATCGATAACTTCATTAACATAGAGGCATGGGGATAATATTTAAACATTTCACATATAAATATAATGTTATAGCTCTGAGTGTTAGCCTCCTAGCACATCAAACAGTACATTATTTGGATATATGTTACAAAGTTATGAGGTAAAACGTCAATGCATGTTACAGTCTCAAAACAATTTTTTTTCCAAAATACTACAACAAAACTTGATTGCCATCCACCCCCAGGCTAAAAAAAATCATATTTTAAAAGCATAACAATCGATTGTTATCAAGTGATGACCCACAAAAAGTACAACAATACCCAATTTTCATAGGATGACAACCGATTGTCCAAGGCAATTTTTCCAAAAATTACAAGCAATCAATCGATTGTTATACAGTGTCAATCGGTTGACACATGCTATATTTCCAAAAAAATTCAAAGTAACAATCCATTGTAATTCCATATCAATTGATTATTATTGGCCACTTTCCCAGAAATCCCAGTTTCCATGTTATGATCAATTCACCGAGTTTCGTATTTTCCAATGTTAAACCAGTAACAATTTTTAAAATACAAAATCATATCCATACAAATTTATCAAGACGGACATGATCATTATCACAATTAACACAACGCTCTAATAATTTCTTCATGAATCGTTCCTCAAACTCATACCCTAAAACATCTAATTCACACTAATTTCGTCATAACTCAATTAATTTATGAACACCATAACAACATATCAATACACATGAACAAAATCCATAATTATTGCATATCAAAACCGCATTATCCTCATAAATAGAAAGAAACTAAAATCCTAATCTACCTTTTCATCATATCCCTATTATTGAACCAAATTCTCACCCTTACCTGAACTCCTAGCAAGTAAAGCAATCTCTCTTGAATTCCTTTTCTTCTACCTCTAGCCAACTAGGCCTTTTCCTCTTTTGCTCTCGAATTCTATGTACTGTCAAATGGTTTCCCTAAAAACCTATTGTGATACGGTGGCGGAACTGATTGTTTTTTGTTACTACTAATTTTGCGTTTTTTGTTTGCAAATGTACGGTAAGCAAGAGTCGCCACCTTCTTTTATTTCATCCAACAAAGGAAAAGGAAAAAAGAACAAAAAAAAACCTTTTTCGAGATGTTTATGAGTTCGGGGGGGTAGATTATAGAAAGGGAAGGTGTTAACACCCTTTCTATCAGCAATTTTCCACAGGCTCTTAGGTACTTGCTCATTTTTAAATTGCTTTTGTGCCTGTGTTTTGAAAAGTTTTTGTTTACGTCGCGGTAACTCTTGTACATGTCCTCAAGAGTGTGACGAAGTTGTTTTTGAAAATTGTTTTGAAAGTGTTTGTGAAAAAACATTGGTTTTTTGAGAAAGTACCTAACAGTGTCTACCTACTCGAAAAAAAATATTCATTTTCTTGTTTCCTTTAGACAGCACTATCCTACTATTAAGGAGTAGGTAGCCCTATCGTTGGATGTTAAGGGACTATCGAAAGGGACATTTTTAAGGTCACAAAAGCAATGGTTAGGAAACTTTAGTAATTACCCTAAAGTCCTAAAGATATTTTCGAGGCAACATTCGAATGGGTCATTTTGATCTTTTTGGACTGGAGGGTGACCACTAAAACTCCCTATGCTTCATGATCGTTTACCGAAGGCAAGCGAAGTGGTGATACCCTAGGGGTGCATATGTGCGAGTGTATTTGATTTCAGATATATTAGTCTTTGTGTTTAGTTTTCTAGCGATTGGTTTCATCTTGTTCATGCAATCCTATTAGCCATACATCTAACAGTTAATATATGTACAAAAATATAAAGTGTGAAAATGTAAATTCTTACGCTATTACATGGCTTCAGGGAGAGGGATTTAATTACAAGTCCAAAACCGGGAGAAATATAAAGGAAAGTAATCAAAATGCCTTATAGTTTGGCTATATTGATATGTACAGGAATATAAAAGTGCGAAAGAAGAAAATGCGCGCGAAAAATTAAATACGGGAATTAAAGTTTAAATTCTAAGAAAACTTAATTAATGAAAGAAAATATTTTTTGCTATTTTTTATTTTTTAGAAAAAAACATTAAGATAAAAATGAAAGGAAATTAACTCTAAATAACCTAATATTTTTGTATTTTTATTTGAGAAAAAATAATTAACTTGCAATTTAAACCTAATTTCTAGCTAATTTTAATTATGAAAATAAACCAAATTATCATAATTAAACTAATTCTATTATGTTTATGATTTTTTTAATAAAATAAAAATAATTGAAATAAAAGAAAATAAATAAATCAAAAAAGAAAAGTGGGTCGCGCTGCAAAAATGAAAATGAAGGGTGAGAAAGGAGCAAAATTAAAAGCCCAAACATGACAAAGCCCTGTTCTACGCTGGATCTAGTATGGATAACGTCTTGGGGTGCACCACGGGGACGCAACTTTGAGGCTTTAGATCTGGCATTTTTAGATTCCTGCATCAATTCTTAAAAGCAATGGTTCTAAAACATTCTAAACATTAGTATGAACATGCATGAACACTTATAAACCATTTACAACGTAAGAATTGAGAGTTTGTAATTAAGAATTTTTACCCAACCAGAGCTACTTGGTGCGGTTGTTTTGGGCGTGGACTAGCTTGGCAAGAGGCCTGAGTAGACTCCTGGAAGTCTCAGAAATGTGATTTTCCCACTTGTTTGGACTAATAGCACCTGGGAATATAGCTGCGAACTCTTGCAACTTTTAGCAATTTTTTTGAGAATTTTGTAGAGCTTTCTTGAAGAGGAATTTCGTGTCTTTCAAGATTGTATGGCTCTATATTTATATAGGAGAATGAGGAGACAAGAAAGCATGGAAATAATCTCCCTCATAATGTTGTGTTTTAAGACCATGATCAAAATTTGAAAAAATGCCATATTTGATGATTTCATGCCATTTTCACATGTGGATGAACCTGGACATATTTGAAGGGTTATTGCACGAAATCAATTGACATAAACCAGCATAAAACTTGCCCAAAATGGATTCACATCAAAATTTACATTATTTCTATTATTTATTTATTTAATTCTGAATTTTAATGAATAAAATATCAAAATAAAAAGCATAAATAGTAGAAAAATGTATGGATGGGCTTAGAGGTCGTGGACCATGTTAGGAATGAGTTTCAAACTTTAAAAGATAGGTCCATTTGGAAAAAAAATTCAAGTTTGGTCAATATTTGCTTCATGCATTTTTCCAAAAATTGGCCAACATTGACAATGCATATCTCTCTCAATTTTAACCCTATGAGGGTGTTCTTGGACTTTTTAGAAAGCTTAGTATGTCTCCTAAGCAACCTATTTGGTTTAATCTCAATTGGATCTTCCATGTTCATGTAAGAAGCTTTAACCCAAAAGGTGTTTTTGTTGACTTTTGAAAAGGACCTATTATGTCTGAATTTATATATTTTCATGAGTGCATTTCATGAACTTGGGGGATGAATAAGAGTTGTATGGAATTGGATTATATTCAAAATGAGCCTTGGATGAGAAATTTCTGATAAATTATGAGAAAGTTATGCTTGATCAAAATTTGGTTGACTTTTCCGATAGGAACCCTAATTTAGCCACTTTTGAGTTTTTATGAATTAGGAGCATCCCTTGAGGAATCATGATCAACCCTTGATCAAATGATGTATATCACTTCAACATCTTAAAGTTTGACTGTATGTGGGTCACAATTGACTTTTGACCTAGTATAGTTGATTTTCAGGCATTTGAGGAGTTGACTGAGCAAACTTCTTGTGCAAGGCATGAAACTTGGCATGGATGATCTTGAGGACATATTATGGAAATGGAAACCACTTAGGACCCTTGGAACTCAAACATATTTATGAGAAGTGAAAGCCTAGTTTGAGGCTCATTGTCTTAGGAGGAGGATTTGTCTGGCCAATCCTTAGTCAACTTGAGCAATTGAGGACCTCTAGGAGTTTATCTAGTGTGAAAATGGGAGGGCAAATTTTGGGGTTCAATAGCTTCCCCAGTTCAATCTTCTTAAACCTGAGGATGTAGATTGGTAGGTCTGCCTTTCGTGATCTGAAGGTGGAAGATGATTGAACACTAGAGAATATCGGGAATGGGCTTACAGATGCCATTTGGAAGGCGACGGAGAATCGTCGGAGACGGGCTTAAAGATGCCATCCAGAAAAGATATCTGTTGCATAAGAGATTCCTTTGCGAGAATTCCTATACCTTCCATTGAGGAGGACTTCACTGGGGAATGTTTATTTATGTCCTAGGAAATAGAGTATAAGAGCTTTGGTTGTCCATTACTCTACTGGGCAATTAACTCTTGATTTATGAGATAAAAGTGAGTTGTTATTTGGTCAGGTCCAAGATTCACAGTGAATGGTTGAGGATGATAATGATGATTTCTATCTGGTCGTATTCCATGCTTCATAGCGACTTACTGGGGAATATGAAATCGACCGTATCTGGTCGGGTCCAGGTTTTACAGTGTTGTAAACTATTGTCCTAAGATAAAAGAGAACGAACCTGTATAGGGATTTCTCGGGATAAGTCCATGCAAAAATGCGTCAAGTAATTCATGAAAAGGAGCTTGGATAGTAGGGCTATGAGAAGGAACCTGGGTGGTAGGGTTACTTCAAAATGAAAGCCTGGATAGTAGGGCTATGAGAAGGAACCTGGGTAGTAGGGTTACTTCGAAGTAAAAGTATGGATAGTAGGGCTATGAGAAGGAACTCGGGCAGTAGGGTTACTTCGAAATGAAAGCCTGAATAGTAGGGAAATGAGAAGGAACCTGTATAGTAGGGTTACATCAAAATGAAATCCTGGATAATAGGGCTATGAGAAGGAACCTGGATAGTAGGGTTACTTCGAAAATAAAGCCTGGATAGTAGGGCTATGAGAAGGAACCTGGGTAGTATAGTTACTTCGAAATGAAATCCTAGATAGTAGGGTTATTAGAAGGAACCTTTATAGTAGGGTTACTTTGAAATGAAAGTCTGGATAGTAGGGCTATGAGAAGGAACCTGGATAGTAGGGTTATCTCGAAATGAAAGCTTGGATGGTAGGATTGTAAGAAGGAACCTGGATAGCAGGGTTACTTCGGAATAAAAGCTTGGGTAGTAGGACTGCCTCATTTGATCACGTAGATTAGTTGATCCGTTTGGTTTCGGGAACTGATTTTCCATTAGTTGTCTGCAGATATAACGTGTATATCTTCACAGATTTAATCTTGAACGCTTGGAATTGTTGATGATAACCATCTTTTCTGAAAAGATATAGGATTAATTACATGGAATGCATGAAATGCATTGTCTGATGATGTTCTCAAAATAAATGAAATTATGTTATATGCAATATGTATGCACATGTCATGATGTATGAACATGAAATGCTATTGTGACATATCCGAGTCTGGGAAAATAAATCCTTGACTGCTACTGGAGAGTACTGGAAATTGAATTCCTGGCCGTTGTAGAAAAATTGGTTCTTCTACTTCCGTTGGGGATGATGAGTAGAGATGATTTATCGAGGATTTACTCTTTTTGTTTGAGAATACTCGGCTGGGGATCTTTGAATTCTACTTGAGAATGACTCTGTGGGGGAATAATTCTGTTTGAGAGAGGAGATGCTTTGTTGGAAGATTTTTTCGAGTCATAGAAATGAATTCCGCTGGGGGACGAACTTCTGTAGATGGAGGAATAAACTCCGTTGGGGATTGAGCTTCAGAGAAATAAAATCTGCTCGAGAGACGGCTTTATGAACCGCTTGCGATTATAAAATTCGGCTGGGGGACATAAACGTTGGCTCTCTGAAGGAACTTTGCTGGGGAAAGTAACTCCTATTTGGGGAAGCCGATATCAAAGCTTTGGTTGTATCTACTCTGTGGGGGACATAAAAGTCATTGGGATGTATGCTGAGGACGTAGTGGTGACTTCGCATCAAGATCTTTCTACCCCTGTACCTGTTGGAGAAATTACCTGCGGAAGCTTTGTGGATGGTTGAGTGGCATTCGAACTCCTGGGGTGCTTGGTAAATGTTGATCAGGATGATAAACCTTCTAATGATAAACAAATGACAAGATGATGGGGCATAGTCGTATGTTTTAATCCCTAACTTTTGCCTAGACAGTCTTTTCAGATTTTTAGTCCACCAGGATACCCTTTTTTGCTCAAGCCGCCTTTTCAGGTTTTCGACTTGTCGGGCGTACAATTTTTTATATATATCCCTAATTTTTGCCTGAACCATTTTGGTTCGCCGGGATGCCCTTATTTTTGCCTAGGCCAATCAACCTAGCGGGTCCTTGTTCATGCGTAGTATTTTATGACTATGTCCACGTTCGTCGGGTGCAGAGAATTGTCACTGTCCATAGTAGTAAGTGTTACCACACTTCCAAAAGATGTTTGTTTGATCGTACAAGATTCGTTGTCGGAATTCATGTTGAATTCCCCAAGTTACTCAGATGGAGATCTGCCCCTGGATATTTGGCATTTTTGAGAGATTCCTTGAATCTTTACTTGACTGCCCCAGATGATGGACATTGATCCTACCGTGACCCTTGGTTGGAAGTGTTTTTCCACTTGAGGTGATCCTTTTAATTGAGAAGGTTCTTGTTCACTAGATATCTTTCATGCGAATTTCTCTGTTGTTGAACAAATAGTCATATGCAAACAATGGTATTTTAAGAATGCAAAGCTTATGTCTGTCTTGAAGTTTTGAAAATTCATATTTTTTTTGTAAAACAAACAAATTTTGTAAAAGTGTGATATCAACTCGGGATTTATAGCAAACCCTACAGGAGTCACGATACCTTTTGTAACAATATGCTTTCAAACTAACCCATGCTACAACTAGGACTTTTAAGGGTTATAATGTGGCCTGGTTCACGGTTCAAGAAACAAAAGATAAAGGCTCAAAATTTATTTGTACCCACCCTCTCTTCGTGATGTTCTTCAGTCCTATGCTCAGTTAATTGCGCATTCAGATCCCGATTAAGTCTGACAATCTTGTCCTTGACGTTCCGGTGATGGTTCAGATATTGGCAGTTTATTTTGAATAGGCAGTCATTTTTGTAATCTTTTTTTTGTCAAGGATTTGTAGTAACCTCTTTCTTTTTTATTTTACTATCCCTGTCTTTTGCCTGAACTGTTTATTTTTATGATTACAGTCAGCGGGGTGCCCTAGTTAAGTCTCCTTCATAGGTTTTGACTTAACGGGCTTTTATTTCGAGAGATAATGACTGCCTGTCTTGACGATTATATGGAACCATCACCATCTTCTGATTTGGAAGGATGTCTATGAGGCCATTCAATGTGTGCGAAGCGGAAGATTGAGACTGAATGCTCCTCTGAACTAACTGAGAAAACTACCATTTCCCAGGTTATGATTAAGGGTTTTATTTTGTGTGAAAAGAAAAACTCCTACTTCTTGGGCTCGAAGGGGTTGACTAGGGATTATCTTCCTTATAACTCCACTGTTTTGGATTTGAAACAACGCATGTACATCGTCAGCGGGGTCTATTCAAAAGTATACTGTGGAGATTATGGTATCATTTTCGTCATCCTCCCACTAAAGGCTTAGAGCTTTTGATTGAGAGTTGAATATCACAAAAAGGGAAGGTGTTTAAATATAGTGGATACGAATGAATTGACTCAAAACAGAAATATGCAATGCATTGATAAAGTAACAGAGTTTGACATAAATAGATGTTCGAACAATCAAAAGAAAATTACAAATTGAAAATTCTAATGAATAAAATCCTCTTTTCCTGAACTTGTCACTTCAGATGGTGTGTCTTTGAGGGGTGGCAGAAGAAATTAGCCTAACCATCTTGTGTAAACTCCAACACCCCTTCATCAATCAAGTTTTGAACTTTATATTTCAACCTCCAACAGTCATCAGTATCATGCCCCAGGCTGTTGGGGTGGTATGCACACCTTGCATAAGGATTGTAGTTAGGGGACGAAGTCTTGGGATTCGGAGGAGGTCCTATCAACGTAATCAGATTCATCCTCAACAGGTGTTGCAAAGCTTGAGACAACGACATGTTGAGTTTGGTAAACTTCCTTTTGGGTATATCCGGCTTACTCTGATTAACCCGTTGTTTTTGGCGAGGTTGTTGTTGGACCTGTGATGTGGTAGAAATTTGGAAAAGTCCACTCTTTACCAAACCAACCTCTTGTCTTCTCGGAAGTTGATCAATGACTTGGTCCCCAACCTCGACTGTTGGCTTCATACGCCTGCAACCGTCTTGATTAAGTTTCTTGATAATGGCTCTTAGCTCTTCTTGTCCCCAGGCTAGGCCTTGGATAAGAGCCATATGCCCCAGCATCTGGGTTCTCATTGCTTCTACCTCAGCTTGCAGTTGTTCCAACTGTTCATCCTTATTGTCTTCAAGACTTTTCTTGGCCAGGTTCAGATGAGGAGTGCTTTCAACTCTTCCTGCCCCTTAGATAGGTTTAGGAACATTTCAATGAACTGAGCTTCTTGAGTTTAGAGATCTATATTGTCTTGTTTGAGGTCCATTACTGAAATAAACAGTGAAGAAGATGAGAAACCTATAATGGAGACTACCTATTATGCAATGACATGTATGATATGCAACTGTTTTTAAGGATCTCGCGGGGTAAACAAGAAAAATGTTAGGCGTTGAACTTTGCAGCTTTGATTGAAGAACTTTGTATCATTGAGTGTCCTTCTACGAGAGTCAAGCTCACCATATCAAGTGGGTCATAGCACCTAAATCAAGTTATCATGTTTTGATCTTTTGGCGGCATTGGCTAGAAGAAAATAAATCCCCTTGCCCCTTGCTAGACGTCTGGTTCATCATAACCTGCATCACAGACCCTCGAGATCCTTGAAATGGTTAAGGAAATGCTATGGTATGATATTGTGATGTGTATGCTATGCATCAAGCAAAAATGCAGGGTAAGAAACCAATTTATCGGATTTATACAAACAAGGTCCTGCAAAGGAATACAAACAAAGCCCTGCAACGAGTTCAAATTGTTAGGAACAGAAAGCAAATAAGTCACACAAGTATCCTTAGGTTTAGGCTTTCATGGATTCCATAGGTAAGTACCCTCTTAATGTTTAGTTGGTTTCAAACCTGTCTTAGAAAAGTAATTGGGTTCTAAGGATTCTCAATATCACTGGTCATCCTTTATCGGGCATTGTTTCAGCTCAAGCAATCTTTTCTTGCGGCCGAAATATCCCAAAAGTCTAATCTCAATGAGTGTAGCATCGAGTATCAACCAATCCTTAACTTTATACTGAGGCCGGCTATCTCACTAATTTCTAATGGCCAAGTTTATTCAACTAAGGTTCTAAATTCTGTTAGTGCTTCACAACACCATGCGGCGGCCCCGTATTCTCCTCGTTTCAACACGAAGGATACCAGTACCAACCTAAGTGTCACACCAACACAGTCATTGCTTAAACCATATCGGTCTATGTCGTACAGTCTCCATGACCTATTTCTGTTTACCTAAAAAGTATTCCCCAGATCCGGGTGTAGGATCTTCAACAATATCCAAGCAAAAACCCTTAAAGATAAAGCAGGCAAAACAAACAAGAAATCAATTAAAAAATGACCTAGATCCTAAGGTATACCCCACTTTATTAATTATCCCCACCAGAGTCACCAGTTTTGTGATACGGTGGCAAAACTGACTATTTTTTGTTACTACTGGTTTTGCATTTTTTGTTCATAAATGTACGGTAAGCAAGAGTCGCCACCGTATTTTATTTCATCCAACAAAGGAAAAGGGAAAACGAACAGAAAAAACCTTTTTCGAGATGTTTCTGAGTACGGGGGATAGATTATAGAAAGGGAAGGTATTAGCACCCTTTTTATCAGTGGTTTTCCACGGGCTCTTAGGTACTTGCTCATTTTTAAATTGCTTTTGTGCTTGTGTTTTAAAAAGTTTTTGTTTACGTCGTGGTAACTCTTGTATCTGTCCTCAAGAGTGTGACGAAGTTGTTTTTGAAAATTGTTTTGAAAGTGTTTGTGAAAAAATATTTGCTTTTTAAGCAAGTACCTAACAGTGTCTACCTGCTCGAAAAAGGATATTCATTTTCTCGTTTCCTTTAGACAACACTATCGTACTATTAAGGAGTAGGTAGCCCTATCATTGAATGTTAATAGACTATCGAAAGGGACATTTTTACGGTCACAAAAGCAATGGTTAGAAAACTTTAGTAATTACTCTAAAGTCCTAAAGATCTTTCTGAGGCAACATTCGAATAGGTCATTTTGATCTTTTTGGACTGGAGGGTGACCTCTAAAACTCCCTATGCTTCATGATCGTTTACCGAAAGCAACCGATGTGGTGATACCCTAGGATTAAGTATGTGCGAGTGTATTTGATTTCAGATATATTAGTCTTTGTGTTTAGTTTTCTAGCGATTGGTTTTATCTTGTTCATGCAATCCTATTAGCCGTACATCTAACATTTAATATATGTACAAAAATATAAAGTGCGGAAATATAAATTCCTACGCTATTACATGGCTTCGAGGAGAGAGATTTAATTACAAGTCCAAAACAGGGAGAAATATAAAGGAAAACAATAAAAATGCCTTATAGTTTGACTACATTGATATGTACAGGAATATAAAAGTGCGAAAGAAGAAAATGCGCGTGAAAAATTAAATACGGGAATTAAAGTTTAAATTTTAAGAAAACTTAATTAATGAAAGAAAATATTTTTTGCTATTTTTTATTTTTTAGAAAAAAAACATTAAGATAAAAATGAAAGGAAATTAACTCTAAATAACCTAATATTTTTGTATTTTTATTTGAGAAAAAATAATTAACATGCAATTTAAACCTAATTTCTAGCTAATTTTAATTATAAAAATAAACCAAATTATCCTAATTAAACTAATCTATTTTCAAAATTAATTTTAATAAATAAGGAAGAAAAAACTAATTCTACATTTTTTTTGTGATCTCTTGATCTCTTGATTTTATGATGTTTATGATTTTTTTAATAAAAGGAAAATAATTGGAAAAAAAAGTAAATGAATAAAGCAAAAATGAAAAGTGGGCCGCGCTGCAAAAATGAAAATGAAGGGTGAGAAAGAAGCAGAATTAAAAGCCCAAACTGGATAAAGCCCGGTTCTACGCTGGATCCAGTGTGGATAACATCTTGGGGTGCACCACGGGGATGCGACTTTGAGGCTTTAGATCTAGCATTTTTAGATTCCTGCATCAAAACATAAAAGCAATGGTTCTAAAATATTCTAAACATTAGTATGAACATGCATGAACGCTTATAAACCATTTACAACGTAAGAATTGAGAGTTTGTAATTAAGAATTTTTATCCAACTGGAGCACTTGGTGGGACTATTTTGGGCGTGGATTGGCTTGGCAAGAGGCCTGAGTAGACTCCTGGAAGTCTCAGAAATGTGATTTGCCCACTTGTTTGGACTAATATCACCTGGGAATATAGCTGCAAACTCTTGCAACTTTTAGCATTTTTTTTGAGAATTTTGTAGAACTTTCTTGAAGAGGAATTTCATGTCTTTCAAGCTTGTATGGCTCTATATTTATAGAGGAGAAGGAGGGGACAAGAAAGCATGGAAAGAATCTCCCTCATAATGTTGTGTTTTAAGACCACGATCAAAATTTGAAAAAATGCCATATTTGATTATTTCATGCCATTTTCACATGTGGATGAACCTGAACATATTTAAAGGGTCATTGCACAAAATCAATTGAGATAAACCATCATAAAACTTTCCCAAAATGGATTCACATCAAAATTTACATTAATTCTATTATTTATTTATTTAATTCTGAATTTTAATGAATAAAATATCAAAATAAATAGCATAAATAGTAGAAAAATGTATGGGTGGGCTTAGAGGTCGTGGACCATGTTAGGAATGAGTTTCAAACTTGAAAACATACGTCCATTTGGAAAAAAAATTCAAGTTTGGTCAATATTTGCTTCATGCATTTTTCCAAAAATTGGCCAACTTTGACAATGCATATTTCTCTCAATTCTAACCCTATGAGGGTTTTCTTAGACTTTTTAGAAAGCTTATGATGTCACCTAAGCAACCAATTTGGTTTCATCTCAATTGGATCTTCCATTTTCATGTAAGAAGCTTTGACCCTAAATGTGTTTTTGTTGACTTTTGAAAAGGACCTATAATGTCTGATTTTATATCTTTTCATGAGTGCATTTCTTGAACTTGAGGACTGAAGATGAGTTGTAGGGAATTGGATTATATTAAAAATGAGCCTTGGATGAGAAATGTTTGATAAAGTATAAGAAAGTTATGCCTGATCAAATTTTGGTTGACTTTTCCAATAGGAACCCTAATTTAACAATTTTTGAGTTTTGATGAATTACGAGCATTCCTTGAGGAATCATGATTAACCCTTGATAAAATGACGGATATCACTTTAAAATGTTGATGTTGACCAAAAATACTGAAGTTTGACTGTATGTGGGTCACAATTGACTTTTGACCTAGTACAGTTGATTTTCAGGCATTTGAGCAGTTGACTGAGCAAACTTCTTGTGCAAGGCATGAAACTTGGCATGGATGATCTTGAGGACATATTAGGGCAATGGAAACAACTTAGCACCCTTGGAGCTCAAACATATTGATAAGGAGTGAAAGTCTAGTTTGAGGCTCATTGTCTTAGGGGGAGGATTTGTCTGGCCAATCCTTAGTCAACTTGAGCAATTGAGGACCTCTAGGAGTTTATCTGGTGTGAAAATGGGAGGAAAAATTTTGGGGTGCAACACCTACTTTTCCTAACTCTTAGAAAATATAGTAACCTCATTACATTAACCTAATTGTTATCATTGCCCAGATTAATTCTAGCTCCTCTCCTCTTACCACAAACATTCCTCAATTCACACAATGGGCCCAATTCTTATTCTTACCAAATTCTCTATTTATTTCTAATAATAATAAAAATGCTGATTACTCTAATTATTTCTAAATTATTTTACCAAGATACTAATTTCTCACCACGCCCTTCTATTACTACTACATCCCCAATAACATATATTTTTACTTAATAAAATAATTCTAAATTATTCTATCAACCTATAATAATCTTACCATGTCCCTAAACTAACGACTCACGCCCCACAAACATTCCAACAATTAAATAAATCATCAAATATGCATAATTAATTAAATAAAATACGGTAAAATATCCTATACTCAAAATGGGGTGTTACAATACTCGAATGGAAACTGTGTTATAGGTAAACTCAATCCATGGTAGAAAGCTATCCCAAGGACCTCCTTGTTATAACACACAAGCTTTCAACAAGTCTTCTAAATATTTTATAGTCCTCTTTGTCTGACACTCTTTATGCGGATGATAAGCAGAACTCAGACATAACTTCATACCTAAAGCCTCCTACAAACTCTCCCAGAATCTCGATCTAAACCTCAGATCTTTGTCTGACACAATACTGTATGGAATCCCATGCAAACTTACAATCCATTCAATATATAGTTCTGCTAACCTCTCCAACAAATGATTAAGTTGAATCAAAAGGAAATGCGATGAATTATTCAACCTATCCACAATAAACCAAATACTATCACAACCTTTCACTGTCATTGGAAATCCAGACACAAATTCCATTGAAATGTTGTCCAATTCCAACTCAGGAATATACAACTACTGCATCGAACCTGACTCCATCTGATGCTCAACTTTCAACTTCTGGCAAGTTAAACACGCATACACAAATTCAGTAACCCCCTTTTTCATTCCAGGCCACCAAAATATCTTCTTCAAGTCTTGATACATTTAAGTACCACCGAGATGAATACTCATACCACTTCGGTGTCCTTCCTCAAGAGTACAATTCTTAAGTCTAGGCATATTAGAAACACAAACTCTATCTCTGAATCTGATCACACCATTCTCACCGATGATGAATTCACACCCTTAACCTTGATTGATTAAAGTTAATCGATCCACCAATCTCAAATCATTGCTCTAAACTTCTCTAATCTCTTCAGGAAAACAATTAGTAAACTTCAGCATACCCAGCTGCGTGCTTTGCAGCGCGACATCACAAACTAAACTCAATCTCTAAATTCTTCAATCAAATCCAACTTTTTTACCATCGAGGTCGACATATGCAATTCCTTTCGACTCAAGGCATCAACTACAACATTGGATTTACTAGGATGGTAATTCAAACCAAAATCATCATCCTTCAACAACTCAAGCCATATCCTCTGTCTCATATTCAAATCATTTTAATTGAACATGTACTTCAAACCATTATGATCACTGAACACTTCAAATCTAGAGCCAAATAGATAATGTCTCCAAATTTTAAGTGCAAACACAACGACAACCAATTCTAAATCATGCGTAGGATAATTTTTTTACTGAACTCTGTTGTCTCAGAGCATAAGCCACAACTTGTCCATTCTGCATCAACACATCACCCCAATCCATCTTAGAAGCATCACAATACACAACAAAAGATTCAGTTGGACTCGGCAGGATCAACACCAGAGCCGACGTTAACCTTTTATTAAGCTCTTGGAAACTCTCTCCACACTTAACATCCCAAACCTATGTTTGACTCGTCTTATATAATTGAGTTAACTGCAATGCCAACTTAGAAAAGCCTTACATAAATCTACGATAATAACCAAATTGGACAAGAAAAATTTGAATTTCAGTGAAAGACTTTGGAGTCTCAACTACAACACAACCTTAAACTTCGAAAGATCAACAACAATACCTACACTAGAAATCACATGACTGGGGAAAATCACTTCTCTTAACCAAAACTCATACTTGGACAACTTAGCATATAATTTATTTTTCTTCTCAATAGTTCTAATACGAGTCTCAAATGTTAGACATGCTCTTCATCAGTCTTTGAATAAATTAGAATATCATCAATAAAGAATACCATAAACCTTTCCAAATACGAATGAAAAACTTTGTTCATATACTCCATAAACACACCAGAAGAATCAAACACACCAAATGACATCACCGAATACTCATAATGACCGTACCTCATTCTGACGCAGTCTTCAAAATATCTCCAACCTTCACACGAATATGATGATATCCCGACCTCAAATCAATATTGTTGAAGACATAAGCACCTGCTAATTGATCCAGCAAATCATAAATCCTCAAGAAGGAATACTTGTTCTTGATAGTGACTTTATTCAGCTGTTGAAAGTCGACACACCAACGCATACTACCATCATTATTTTTTACCAACAACACTGCCGCATCCCACGGTGAAACACTAAGCCAACACCATAAACATCATCACTTCATCCTTTACAGACTGATCTACTTGCTTAGCAGAAATAAACAACTATTCACCTTTGTCGAACTTAAATTCAGGCTCTAGAGGCAAGTCATAGATATCCTTAGGAAAAACATCAGGAAATACACATCACTAACATATCACTAGCCATCACATTGCTTTCTAATCTCTGAGAAACAAGCATCAACTATATCTGATCGTTCTCCTTCAAATACACCCCAACTTGACCGACAAACAAAAATCTCAATTCTACGCCCTATTCGGGTTCGAGAAATAACAATGCTCTAACAATGCTTGCACCCTTGCAATCAGAAGCACACTAAACCTACACTTTAAAACTGAAACCTCTTAGAGAAGCAAAAGCTTCTTCCCACTTGTTTCAATACCACTCTTGCAAACAAGTGGTTAGAATAACAAGCAAGCACTGATAGTGTTTCACACACATATCATGTACTAAGGAACAATCAACATACAAAAACTTGGCCGGATGGACCGACTTGCTATATACCACTAATGTAACAGCCTAAACCCTGCATACAAAATATATCCTAACTTAATTATTAATACAACTACGTAGGGTGTCACACAAATCAAAACAACACTTATCCTGCTCCGTAACACGAGTTTCAACATAATAGTTTAAAGACACACATTTGTAATTGGGATGTTTACACGACATCCTACTCATATGACCAGTATCACATATACATGTAATAAGATAGTCATAAACTGTCATCACACACTCACCCAATTATTTAAGGAGTCATCACAACATAATCATTAATAAAGAAATAAACAGCAAAATTGCAACTTATGAAAATTAGTTTCATAAATTTTAATTTCATAGCATGAGAAAAAAGAGTCATAACATTTAACTCAAAACAAATTAAAAACCTCAACAACACAAATAGTCTTTAACTCCAACATAAACGACATAAGAATCAATTCAAGCATTTATCCCATGGAGAATGTATTGAAGAAATAGGAGGGAAAATTTTGGGCTACCACAATGTGTGTGAGATGTTTGATGATCACTGGTACAATTAGTTGTTAATTCAATTGTATTTTTATTTTTCTTTATGACTTTTGGTTATTGTATGCGTGCCCTTCTTTTTTGTAATCTATAGTCTCCTAAATGTAATATGTGTTGTCTTCTGTCTGCTCTATGTTTAATCTGTGTGCTCTGTATTCTCTTTGATTTTAATAAATTCAAGTTTTTCTGTTATGATTATTGTTCTCTTATCCTAAAATATGCTTTCTATCTTCAAAATTTATTTTCCTCTGTCTCTTTATCACCTTTTTTATTTCTGACAAAGGGGTAGAAAGTAAAATTATTTTTGATAATATTTATTCTCAGAATCTTAAACTCAAACATATACAATGCGGTTGCTAGTAACTGTTTGTTTGATGTTTCAATCCAGGAACTTTGAATAACTTCACTAAGTATTCTAAAGACATGTTGAATTTGAAGATCCTGATGTTTAAGGTCGAGAACCTTATGGATGAAATCAACTGTGATTTCATATATAAGAAGTTGTACACTTTGTGAATATATGAATATTCAAACAGATGTACCAAACACAATTCAGAAGTTATAAACTTACTGAAAGTAAGGGAATCTTTCTTGATATCATAATGTTTAGAAGTTGTGAAACTTTAGAAAGTATGGAATTTATACTGAAAGCTACAGAAGTTGTGCTCTCCTGAAAAGAAGTCAAGTTAACATTCTGATGCATGCTCTCATACAGAGATCCCACTCAGAAGATGTGCTCTGATACATGTGCTTCTATAACATATGTTCTATTAAGCAGTTGTGAACTGTCTAAATGTGTGTTATATTGGAAAATATCATGTCAAACGCTGATACTTAAGAAGTAGTGAACTTCTCCAGAAGTATAGTGTTTTGGTGGTGATATTAGAATCAAGAAATAAAAGTGCTGATACATGATGCGTGGAATTATTCAATCAGGCTCAAAATCAAGCTTTGATTCTTCATCAAGTGCTGATAGTAACCAGGTTCCGAGATGAAGACCAGGTGCTCTAGTCAGACTCTGATGAGTTGTTGTAGGGAAGTGTTACTTCTCTATATCTATGTTCTGAAAACTCAAAATTTATTTTGTGAGTCTTGGGCTCAGAGGGAGACTCTGAACAAGCATAAATGAAATTTTGGGATTAACATATTCAGGGGGAGCTGTGAGCTTAACTTTGAATTTGTCAGTTATAATGATTACCCTGTATAAATTGTTCTATCAAAATACATGGTTTTGTCATCACCAAAAAGGGTGAGATTGTAAGAACAATAAGTTTTTCTACATCTAGCCTTAATACTTTGACGATAACTTTATATGATATAATATAGAACAATTGTATACTCTAATGGTTTTGTTCTAGTGTGTAGCTGCTGTTGTAATATTCTAACCCTGGTATCAAGGCGTGTGACGTCATCAGGTTCTGAACACAAACACTTTTGGAAGAAAACATGTGGTTATGATTACAGTTGAAGTCAAGATTTTGGAATTCATTTTTTGCAACGGTTCTTAGGAATGTTAGTACAAGAGGTTCTAATCGTGACTTGGTGGTTAAGCTTTGGAGGCCTTCTAATGCTTTGCTTATGTGTGTTACAAGTTCTGAAGATTATGAAGACGAGGTTCTGCTAAACAAGTTCTGATGATTTCAAGAAAAGCAAGTTCTTACAACCAAGTGTTGAAGACTCTAAAGATAAGGTTCTGATAGGACAAGTTCTGAAGACTCCAAGACTTAGGTTCTAAGACTTTAGAGTGATTCTTCTACAACAAGCTTCAAATATTCAAATTATTTGAAGCCTCTAAAGATAAGAAGAAGCTAAAAATGGTTAAGGTGTGATGGTGTACAAAAGGTACATAAAGTGTTTGTGACCTCTACCCTCTAGGATGGCGTAAGAACAGTCCTTTCATACTGTATTGTCAATAACTTTCATTGTGACTGTTGGGTACAAACAGCTATATTTCCAGCTATCTTTATTTACTTAAAGAATCTCTGTTTACAAGCTTATTAGAAAAACATTATTCAAAGAAAAGGTGGAAAGCTATCATTGAAAAGTGACAGGATATAGAAAATATGATTTTATATTGTCTAAACTCTTACAACTTATTCTATTCTTTGAAGAACTAACTATTGGTGCCGGAAAAGACTTTTCCATCCTCACAACGTATCTCTCTTTTAAGGCTATAAAAGAAGATCAAATATTCGAAGAAAAGTGCCCTTGGCCATCAAGATGAAATGTTGTGGATGCTGAAGCTGTCAAAGCTGTAATGCTAAACATGCTGAAGACCACTACACATAAATGAGAGAAAAGAAAGAAGATGAAGAAGACTACAAGATGCTACTCCAACTATCATCATATACATCTTGGTAGATCCAGAAGAAGCAAGGATTTGTTGCTCGTAAGTTGCTCAACAAGAAGATGAAGAAGAAGACTAGGTAGAAGATACTACTCTAACTATCATCATACACATCTTGGTAGATCTCAGAAGAAGCAAGGAGTTGTTTCTATTGACTTTCTCAATAAGAAGTTGAATAATAATAACACTACAAGATGCTACCCAGCATATGATCAAATACATCTTGATAAAATATTGTAATGTACACAAGAGTTTTTGCTCGTATTGTGTTATAGTTCTAATATCTTCATATAAATTGTTTTAACACTAGAGTTGTTGCTCGAAATTTTTTTAAACGATATGTGCTTAAATCATTTGCTTAATATGCTTAGAATAAGAAATCATGTAAACACAAAACCTTATCAACCGTTGTTGATTGATTCCTTGAGTGACCGAGTGAAGGTCTAATCTAAAGAAGACAGTGGCTGCTAGTCATTATGGGAAATCTTGATAGGCGATCTTAAGTGATCTGAATATATTGGGTCAATGATTATTATATTCATTAAATCGGATTACTGAACATATCATTGGACGGCTTCTTGAGTTACTGAGTGAAGGTCTAATTTCAAGAAGACAATGGCTACTAGTCATTGTGAAATCCTGGTAGGAGATCTTAAGTGATATGATTTAGTTGGTCAATGATTGTTATATTTTTTAAATCGAATCATGGAACATATCATTGAAAGGTTCCTTGATGATTGAGTGAAGGTCTGATCTCAAGAAGATAGTGGCTACTGGTCATTGTGAAATCCTGATAGGAGGTCATTGAGAAATCCTGATAGGAGGTCTTAAGTGAAATCCTGAACGTTATATCTGTTAGGATCACTGAATGTGTCATTGTTTGTTAGTCACCAGGCTTTGTGTATGCAAATATAATCAGTTTGGTTATAGTGTATTAAGTCCTTGTTGAAGGCAAAATCATCCTTCAGGGGGTGGACAGGATTAACCTTGTTGAAGGTGAACCTGGATAAATTGATTGTGTCATTTTTATCTTTATCGCTATTATCATTTGAGTGCTTATAATTTATAAAGAGGAATATTTTCTATAAACCTAATTCAAACCCCTTTTTCTTGTGTTTTCTCTACCTTCATCTAAAGCATAAGTTGAATAAACATGTTGGTGAGAAACTGAATAGTCATTATAAAAAGTGTGTGAAAGCACATGAGGATCTTATGAAGAAAAAGCATAGGATTGAGTTTTCGTATATAAAATCTAGTTCAAAAGAAGAAGTAGGTTATCTTGTTCGTTTAAAAGCATCACTTGAGGCTGTCAAATTTCTTGTTAGAGGTGGATTGGCATTTAGGGCACATAATAAGGGTGAAAATTCTGTTTATAAGGGTCATTTTCTAGAATTCGTAGAAGCCTTGGGGAGAAATAGTGAGAAAATAGTTGCAACAATAACAAGTGGTGGGAAAAATTGTAAAATAACATCTCCTGTTATTCAAAAATAACTTGCAAAGGCATGTGTGGTTGAAAATATTAAGAATATATTTGGAGAAATTGGAGATGGTTTCTTTTGTGTTCTTGTTGATGAATCTGGTGATTGCTCTGGTAAAGAACAAATGGCTGTTGTAGTGCGGTTTGTTGATGTTATAGGGTTTGTTGTAGAAAGATTTATTGGCATTGTTCATGTTGAGGATACAAGTGCAGTAACGCTTAAAGGGGCTCTTGAATGTTTGTTGTCGGGGTTTGGGTTATGTATATCTAAAATTTAAGGTCAAAGGTATGATGGAGCAAGTAATATGTGTGGTCAATTTGGAGGTTTGAAGACTTTGATTCAAAATAAAAATCTGTAAGCCTATTATGTCCATTGTTTTGCTCATCAACTTCAATTGGCTCTTGTTTCAATAACGAAAAAGCATGAAGATGTTGATTGTTTTTTTTATGTGTCTCGCATTGTTACTTTTTCATGGTCATCTAACAAAAGACAAGCTCTACTTAGAAATAAACAAGTTGCTCATTTTGCAAATCTAATTGAAAAATAATTGGTGGAAACGGGTACTAGTTTAAATCAAGAGTTTTCCATTGCAAGAACAGGTGATACATGTTGGTGATCTCACTTTTGGACTCTTAATAGGTTGGTTGATTTTTTTATTCCTATTATTGAAGTGTTCTAAGATTTGAAAAATGATAGTCATTCTAAGGGTGAACCAAAAAGTTTGTTACTTGTTATGAAAACTTTTGGTTTTGTGTTTATGATGCACTTAATGATTGAGATTTTATCTTTGACAAATAATTTGTCACAATCATTACAAAAGGGGGATCAAGATATTATGCATACCATGGAACTTATCCAAATATATAAGAAAAAGTTGCAAGAGTTTAAAGATGATGGATGAGAAGCACTTTATGAGAAAGTTGTGGCTTCTTGTGGTAATGCTAAAATTGATGTGCCTGACATGGAGTCTCGGTATGTAAAAGATAAGAAATTCAAACCACTTGCTCCTTTTGTTACAAATTTTCTTTATTTCAAGAATGATTGCTTCTTACATGTCATAAATGTGATATTGAAATAGTTGAATGATCGGTTTACACCTAAAAATACTGAGTTGATGAATTGTGTTGCTTGCTTGAGTCTTTGTTATTCATTTGATGCATTTGACATTAAATCACTTGTGAGATTGGCAAGATTGTACCCAAATGACTTTGAGGATCTTACAGATAAGGAATTGTCTAGTGAGTTGGAGACTTATATTGAGAGTGTCAAGATGGACTATCACTTTTCTAATTTGTCTGGCATCTCAAAACTTTGTAGGACTTGTTCGAATAAAGAAACATAAGACATTTAGGTTTGTGTACACACTTGTCGAACTAGTTTTGTCCTTACCAGTGGCCACGCCAAGTGTTGAACGAGTATTCTCAGAGATGAAATATTGTTTAGAATGAGTTGACAAGTATAATGGCTAATCCATGACTAAATGATGACTTAGTAACATTTGTGGAAAAAGAATATAATCGATGATATAGATATCATCAAGCGTTTCTAAGAAATGAACAAGAGAAAAATACATTTACAGTTAGACTAAAATATTTTCTATTTTTAGAATTGTAATTGAAATACTAATACATTCTTTTTAAATAATATTTTCATATTTCTTATTATTAATTTTTTCCGTACATTTTTTTATATATTTTACTTTTATTATAGAAATTCTTTAGATTTTGATCCTGGCTCCGCCCTTAAACTTAGACTAAAAAATAAATATATTTAATTCATTTCAAAAAATTTTCAAAAGAAATAATATAAATATATTGATAAGCATAAAAACACTTTTTTTTATAAAGGGTCTTTCCGGTCTAGTTAGAAATGTTATTTTTTAGAAACATCTTTCCATCAACATGCATTGGAAATAATGAAAAGTGAAGAGGCGTGGTGCAAAAGAGTTTATCATAACATGATTTCGATGAATTACCATTGAACTAAAGACATGCATATATACAATACATGCACGTTAAAAATCATAATATTAAAATTGAGTTCTGAATTAAAAGAAGGTGATAAAAACAAATTTATATTCTTAATTAGTAACTTCTAAATTGTTGGCGTCATTAGAATATTTTTAATAAAAAACCTTTTATAAAGTTGTTTGTGTTTGAACTGGTTAACTTAATTAAAAATATATTTTGACACTCAATATTTAATAATTATTAATATGACGAACACTGAGATATTATAATAATAAATATTTAAAAAATATATATAATTATTTTTTTATTTTTAGATTAAAAGATATCGATCTAAAATTGTATGATTAACCAACTTAATAATTTTATTAATTAATATTTTATATTTTATTAACGAACTTTATTTTATTATTAAAAATTAATTTTAATATTTAGTGTTTATTAACCAACTTTATATATTTATTAACCAATATTTTATTTTTTATTAATAAATTTTATTTTATTATTAAATATTTTATTTTAATATTTGGGCGTTTATTTTATCATTTCACTAATCAATATTTTACTTTTTCATCAATCAAATTTGTTTAATTATTAAATTATTTTTAATATCTTGACGCTTATTAATTAACTTCATCATTTCGTTAACTAATATTTTATTTTTCATTAATAAATTTTATTTTATTAACTACTAAATTATTTTTAATATCTAAACGTTTATTTCATTAACCAACTTTATTTTGTTAATAAAAATTATTGTGTGTGCACTTTTCACATCACTAATCATGGTATTGTTCATGTCATTATTCATTAACCAACTTCATATTTTTATTAACCAATATTTTATTTTTCATTAACCAATTTTATTTTATTATTAAACAATATTTTTAATATTTGGGTGTTTATTAATCAATTTTATCATTTCATTAACTAATATTATACTTTTCATTAACCAACTTTATTTAACTATTAAGCAATTTTTAATATATGAGCGTTTATTAACCAACTTCATCATTTCATTAACCAACATTTTATTTTTCATTAACAAACTTTGTTTTACTATTAAATTATTTTTAATATCAGAATATTTATTTATTTTTAATAAGTAATAATATCTTTATAAAATCTCGGGATTGATTACAAGAAGTACTCTAATTCAAAAACTCTAACAACTAACCTCACCTCTTACTATATTTCAGAAATAAAGTATTTCAGATATGAAAATTACAACTTACAGATGAAACAGTACAATTCTAAACCATTTCCAAGAAACAAAAATGATCGTCGTGTTTACCGTGAAATTTAGTAAACAACCGCTAGTCTTCTAAATTGAATGAAAATTGGTGACTTGCACGATTGACCAGATTTATCCTAAGTACATATGTTCTTATTCAAAATGTATGTTCTTGAAACAAAGAATACTTTTGACAATATTCTTATTCTTTTAAACTAAAGTTGATTTCAATTGTTACTTAGTAGGTAGTAATGTAATGCTTTAAAGAAAAAAAATTGGAATGTAAAAGGTTTTCGACTGAAATTTAAAGGGAATATATAAAACTTCAATTAAAGTAGAATGACAATAAACATAAAAATGTTGAATCATACGTACATTCTCATAACTCGTTTCTCGAACGCTGATACTTTTAGTAATTTAGAGTATTTTGTACAGAGATGTGAACACACTGAATCCTAACACTAAGACCCCTATTTATACTAATTTTGACCAAAACGGCCTCTTCAAAAAATGTTGCCACGTTAGACTTCTGCATGCGCCTTCAAACTCTATGCTTCCACGTGTCTCTTTGGATAAGATCAAACTTTTGAATTTGAAAATTCTTTGTCTTTGAAGCGCCAAATATCATAATCGTGACGGTTGAAATATTCTTTCTGATATTTCGAATAACTTAAATCCCAATGATTTTCACACAAACCCTTCACCAATACTTTAGCAAAAATGAAGCTCTTATTAACTTTTCATCTATCAAAAATATTTACAAAGACTTCTTTATTCTTCCTTTCGAACTATATTCTCCAAAATATATCATTTTAGCTACAAACTCATGTAGTCGAAATTCTTAGTCAACAAATTGCCCCCAATAAATGTGTGTTTCGAATTACTTAGAGAAACATACATTTCTTGCAAAATAATTATATTTCGACGAACAAAAAATATTCATGATGGACAATAACTGCTATGATGTCAGAATCATTATTTAATTTTTTAAATGTCTAATCAAGACGTGCGTACAACAGTTCCATCATTGCTACTAAAATAGGTTCCCAATGGTGCTATTAAACAAGCAACCTCTTTCATTAGCTTATAAAAAATCACCACGTGTCCCACTAACTCAAATATTTTAAAATTTAAAATGAATATCTTGCAGCTATAAGTACCATTCTTCTTCCTCAAAGAAACTTTTTCATCTTCTCAACTTCCTATTTTCAAAAAATTTACGCTCTCTCTTCCTCAAAAAACCATCAAACAACCAAAATCTGAATATGTCAATCATGGCGCCATCAAAAAAGGGTAGCAAATCTGATAAAAATGTGAAGAACAAGGAATCGAAAACCATTAACAATGCTCATTCAAACCGATTCATCACATCAAAAAACCCCTACTTGTTGGAAATTAAGAATTGGTCCCAACACCAATTGTTTCTGCTGAACAACAAGTCATTTTGCTTCTTAGATAATAATTCCTTTTACCCTTGCTAATAAAACTCTAGGGCATATGGGTCCAATGTTATCATCTTCATATTTAGAATAGATTAATAACATTTTCCTAGTTTACTATGATACAAAACCCATTATTAACAAAGTTGACCCCCCTAAGAAGAAGAAGAACGATAATCCTGATAAATAATTAGCAGAATCAACTGTAGAGAAAATCCAAAAAGAGACTCCCTCAAATACTGTAAATGAAGATAAACCCTTTCAATTTGACCATGTAACTAAAAACTTCAGACCTTGTAGGTCTTGCCCTATAGCAGATGAATAATATCTCACTTGGCTGGCTAAAGTCGAAAAGGCAAAATCCCAAGCCTGGAAAGACTTAGGCATCTTCGACTTGATTCAAATTCCGAAGTTAGGTTTTAGTTATTGCCAACCCATGCTAATGTCCTCATTGTACTTTTGGGATAATACTTACAATACTTTCCACCTCCCCTGCAGAATGATAACTCATACTCTCTTTGATGTGGCTGTTATCACTGGACTCCCACCAATCGGAGAAACTTTTGACCCTTATCAGCAAGAAGAAAACACCACCAACTTTGTCGTTGAAAACACTGCCTTTACCAATTACATGAATCTATACCATGCTGGAGGAGACGAAATGTCTAAAGTTAAGCACATAGCTTTCCTTGCCATATGGCTACCTAGGTGTCTTTTTTGCTACAACTCTTTACAAGTAGCCAAACGATTCCTTACCCTAGCAAACCAACTTCACTCTGGTCGAAGAGTGTGCCTCGGTGATTTAATTCTTACTGGATTATATGAAAGCCTTGAATCTGCTACTTCCAAACTAAAAGAATACAAGGCATGTACAAACTTTCTCCTCGCTGGCCTATATTGGCCTCTCCAATTATGGCTTAATGCAACATTAGAACCATCTCTTAGTACTTCTGGTACAGTTGTAGCAGTAGAAATGTTGAGACTAAGCCATTGGATTGACTTAACTCGTACAGATCAAATATAAATCGTCATTGCGCTTTATTAATTACAAAGGAAATGTGAAAAGAGCGAATAAACCCAAAATAGTTGGGAGAATCTAGGTACAGGGGTTGGTTATGCAAAGGGAAGATATTAACACCCTAAACATCTACGCTACTCTGCAGAAATATCTTTGAAAATTGGTGTATTTTAGCTATAAAAGATGTATACAAAAATAGACGGTGGAGATGGGAAAAGAAGTATTTTTTACAATTTTTGCATCTGCCGCGATTTTGAACCTTTACCGCCTACGTACCACCTTCTAACAAAACTTTGACCAGGCATAACTTTCCCATACTTTATCATAAATTTATCATCCAATGCTCATTTTGAAGAGAATACAATTCCCCTACAACTCATCTTTATCCCTCAAGTTCAAGAAATACACTCATGAAAAGATATAAATTCAGACATTATAGGTCCTTTTCAAAAGTCAACAAAAACACCTTTTGGGTCAAAGCTTCTTACATGAATATGGAAGATCCAATTGAGATGAAAAAAAATAGGTTGCTTAGGGGACATCCTAAGCTTTCTAAAAATTCCAAGAACACCCTCATAGGGTTAAAATTGAGAGAGAGATGCATTGTCAAAGTTGGCTAATTTTTGAAAAAAAAATGCATGAAGCAAATATTGACCAAACTTGGATTTTTTTCCCAAATGGGCCTATCTTTTCAAGTGTGAAACTCATTCCTAACATGGTCCACGACCTCTAAGCCCACCCATACATTTTTCTACTATTTATGCTATTTATTTTGATATTTTATTCATTAAAATTCAGAATTAAATAAACAAATAATAGAAATAATGTAAATTTTGATGTGAATCCATTTTGGGCAAGTTTTATTCTGGTTTATGTCAATTGATTTCGTGCAATAACCCTTCAAATATGTCCAGGTTCATCCACATGCGAAAATGGCATAAAATTATCAAATATGGCATTTTTTCAAATTTTGATCATGGTCTTAAAACACAACATTATGAGGGAGATTATTTCCATGCTTTCTTGTCTCCTCATTCTCCTTTATAAATATAGAGCCATACAAGCTTGAAACAGACGAAATTCCTCTCTAAAAAGCTCTCAAAAAGCTCTTCAAAAAGCTCTCCAAAAGCTCTTCAAAAAGCTCTCCAGAAATCAAAGAATTGGTGCAAGTCATATCTCGAGGTTCCGGTCTCTCTAGATTGACATCAAGCCTCAAACCATCCTCTTGAAGTCCTCAGGAGTCTTACAAGGCCCAAGATCAATCCATCACACGCCTAACACGCCCCCATTTGACAACACCAAATTGGTAAAATTTTAAACTTCGAATCTCTAATTTTAATCACATTTCATGGTATGCTAACGTTTGTTTGAGTTTATATAGAACAGTTATGGATGGTTGAATCAGAGGTTCCACGCAAGAATCTGAAAACACCATGGTTAGGGCATGAAGCTTTCAAAGATTCGGGCCTAGGGATTTCTAATGATTGCACCCCCTGTTTACTTTTGCTACTAGGCCCATCTTTATTTTCTTGTTTTATTCATTTCATTTACTTCTTTTAATCATTTTTTTTTTAATTTTAATCAATAAACAAATATAAAAATCAGATAAAAATAGATTTAGGATTTTTCTTAATTAAATTTTAATTTTGGTAAATTAATTAACTAATCACTTTAACTTTTAAAAAAAAATTAAAATTAATAGAACTTAGGTTTAATTTCATTTTAATTCATTTTCCTTTTGGTAACAAAAAGACCAAAAAAACATAGAATTAATTTCTTTTATTTAAATATCATGTTTCTTTAATAATTATTTTTTTTTAAATATAGATCTAGATCAATTATTTTTTAACTTAAACCATTTTCATAAATTAAAACAAAAAACAAAAAAAAAGATTTTTTATATCTTAGGAGTTTTAGATGTCTTTTCAAATTTGCGCGTTATTATTCTTTTGCACTTCCTTTAATTATTGTAACTGTATATTGGGATGTAATAGATGATTAGTAGGACCTTTACTTCTTTTATTTATTTTTTCCCCCAGTTTTGGATATGTACATAATCCCCCTCCCCGAAGCCTTGTAATACCTAGGTTTTATATTTCTGCACTTTTAAATTACTGCAATTATTAACTGCTAGATGTATGACTAATAGGATTGTATGGCAAGAATAATCAAACATTAGCAAACTTAACACAAGACTAAAATAACTGAACATAACACACCTTGCACATATGCACCCTTAGGGTATACCTCACTTGGTTGCCTCGGAAAATAATGGTCATGTCCCTCGAACGTAGGGATGTATTAGCAAAGACCCTTAATTCTAAAGTCATCATAAAGATATGGTCCCTAACGTCCCTCGAGTTTCCTACAAGAAATAATCTTGTCCCTCGATGTTGCCTATATGATGACAGCCTCTTCAAATGCTAAGATATATTTACATGTTGCCTTCAGTGACCATAGCGTCCCTTTCGATAGTCCCTCAACATCCAACGATAGGGCTACCTACTCACTAATAGTAGGATAGCACTGTTTAAAGGAAACGAGAAAATGAACAATCTTTTTTGAGTAGGTAGAAAATCTTAAGTACTTGCTCAAAACAACAAAACTTTTTCACAAACACTTTTCAAAACAGTTTTCAAAAACGACTTCGTCACACTCTTGAGGACGGATACAAGGGTTATCACGAAGTTAAACAAAAACTTTTCAAACACATACACAAGCAATTTCAAATTGAGCAAGTACCGAGCCCATGGAAAATCATGGATAGAAAGGGTGCTAACACCTTCCTTTTCTATAATCTATCCCCCGTACTCAGAAACATCTCGAAAAAGGTTTTTTCTGTTTTTTTTCCTTTTCCTTTGTTGGATGAAATAAAAGTCGGTGGCGACTCTTGCTTACCGCGACATTTGCAAACAAAAAATGTAAACCAGTATTAACAGTTAGTTCTGCCACCATATCACAGAACTGGCGACTCTGCTAGGGATCAAATAAGTGGGGTATACCTTAGGATCTAGGTCATTTTTAAAATTGCTTTCTTGTTTTCTTTGCCTGCTTTATATTCAATGGTTTTGTTGGGGTTATGTAGATCCTACACCCGAATCTGGGAACACCTTTTAGGTAAGTAGCAATAAACTATGTGGGAATTGTGCGGGGTATACCGACACGGTTGAAGCAGTAGCTATGTTGATGTGACACTTTGGTTGGTATCGGTAACCCTTGAGCCAATCAAGGAGAGTACGGGGCCGCTGCGTGGTTTCATAAAGTATCAACTGACCTTAGAACCTTTAATTGCACAACTTGTCCAGTACGATGTAGCGAGATGGCTGACTTTGGTGTATTCCCAAGGTCGACAGATACTAGATGCTACACTCATTGAGGTTTGACTCCTGAGTTTTGTTTGGTTGCGAGTCAATCGCCTATTGAACGAAGCTTAGGGGAAAGATCAGTGATATTGAGATCCCTTAGAACCCGGTTACTATTTATAGGACAGATTGAACCAATCCAGCTTCAAGAGGGTATGACCTTAAAACTCATGCAGGATTTAAACCTAAGGCTACTTGTGTGACTTGTTTGCTTTCTTTTCCTAACAATTTGAACTCCTTGCAGGGATTTGTTTGTATTCCTTGCAGGACCTTGTTTGTATAAATCTAATAAATTGGTTTCTTACCCTGCATTCTAGCTTGATGCATAGCATACACATCATAGCATCATAACATGACATATCATACTAACAATTTCAAGGATCTCGAGGGCCTGTGATGCAGGTTGTGATAAACCAGATGTCTAGAAAGGGGATTTATTTTCCTCTAGCCAATGCCGTCAAAAGATCAAAACACGACAACTTGAGTCAGGGGCTATGACCCACTTGATATGGTGAGCTTAACTCTTGTAGAAGGACTCTCAATGATACAAAGTTCTTCAATCAAAGCTACAAAATTTCAACTTCTGACGTTTCTTGTTTACCCCGTGAGATCCTTGAAAACACTGCATACATATGTCATACACATCATTGCATAACAGGTACCATAACAGGTTTCTCATCTTCTTCGTTGTTTATTTCAGTAGTAATGTCTTCTGAACAAAGCATCAAGGATCTACAGGCACAAAATGCCCAATTTCAGCAAATGTTCGTAGCCTTAGTTAAGGGGTAGGAAGATCTGAAGGCCCTTATTCTAAAGGAGAAAAAGAAGAAGAAGAAGAAGAAGACCGTCGGTGTCCTAAATCTGGGCAGAAGATTTAGGGGACCGTTGATGCAAACAGATGATCTGACCTCTTCATCCAAAGAAGAGGAGAACCAAGAGGGCGAAACAAGGGAGGAAGACCCTAGTCCGAGAGTTTCTGAGGATGAATATGACTACAATGATGAACAGTATCCCCCGACTGAGGATAGTTACAAAAAATTAGAGGATCGCCTGAGCGCGATGGAGATCCAAAGAATACTGGGGCTGGATTTCGAAGAGTTGGGTTTGATATCTGGGGTAGTCATCCCACAGAAGTTCAAGGCTCTGGTATTTGCGAAGTATGATGGGGTGTCTTGTCCCAAGCTTCATCTCCGTTCCTATGTAAGGAAGATTTAGCCTCACATTGCTGATAGGAACTTGTGGGTCCATTTCTTTCAGGACAGTCTGTTTGGGACTCAACTTGAGTGGTTCTATCAACTGGAGGGAACCAATGTCCGCAACTGGTAAGATCTGGCTGCTGCTTTTTACAAGCAGTATCAATATAATGCGGACCTTGCCCCTACCCGTACTCAACTCCAGAGTATGTCCATAGGTGCAAGCGAAGGTTTCAAGGACTATGCGCAGAAGTGGATAGATCTGGCAGGGAGAGTCCAACCTCCTTTGTCTGATAGGGAGTTGGTCAACATGTTTCTTGGTACGCTGTCTGGTCCATTCTTCAATTACTTGATTGGTAGCTCCTCAGCTGGTTTCACCGAGCTGATATTGACTGGAGAAAGGGTAGAAGCTGGGATCCAGAGTGGTAAGATCCAGAAATACACCTCGTCAAGTACAATGAAGAAGCCATTCACGGGTAAGAAGGAGGTTAATGCCAGTTATAACTCAAGAGGGAAGGGTGGAGCTGAGCACCATCAAACGGTAGAGGCTGTAATGATACCTAGGTCTACGACTACTCAACAACGAAACAATCAGCCAAGGGTGGAAATGCTTCAAAGGCAGTTCACCCAAATCAACATGCCATTGTCACAAGCATTGCAACACATGTTGAAGATGAATCTGATTATGGTGATAAACCCTCATCTGAACCCTAAGACTTCCTCTCCTAACTACAACCCAGATGCGAGGTGCGCTTATCATTCTGGCAGCCCAGGGCACGATACTAACGATTGTTCGGCGCTGAAATACAAGATTCAGAACATGATTGAAGCCAAGGAGATCAGATTCGAGTCTCCAGAGACTCCCAACATGATCACTTCTCCCCTGCTAAAACATGGCTAGGATTGAAAGCATTTTTGTTCATTTAATTCTCAAGTTGTATTTTCTTTGCTTATTCGAACAATTATTGTCATGTCAAAACTTTGTTATTTCATTAATGCATTACACATGTTTGTCTTAAATTAATATGTTTTCACTATGCTTAAACTGCTTTATACTTCCTTTTCGTGATATTCAACTCTCGATTAAAAACTCTAAGCCTTAGAGGGAGGATGACGAAAATGATACCATAATCTCTACAATATGCTTTTGAACAGACTTTGCTAACGATGTACAAGCGTTGTTTCAAATCCCAAAAAGTGGAGTTATAAGGAAGATAATCTCTAGTCAACCCCTTTAAGCCAAAGAAGTAGGATTTTTTCTTTCACACAAATTAAAACACTTAATTATAACCTGGGACAAGGTAGTTTTCTCAGTTAATTCAGAGGCGCATTCAGTCGTGATCTTCCTCTTCGCACACAATGAATGGCCTCAAAGACGTCCTTCCGAATCAGAAGATGGTGATGGTTCCGCATAATCATCAAAATAGGCAGTCATCATTTCTCAAAATAAAAGCCCGCTAAGTCAAAACCTATGAATGAGACTTAAGAAAAAAACTGGGGCATCCCGTTGACTGTAATCACAAAAGAAACAGTTCAGGAAAAAGACAGGGATAATAAAATCAACAAGAAAGAGGTCCTACAAATCCTCGACAAAAAAGATTACAAAAATGACTTCCTATTCAAAATAAACTTTTAGTATCCGAACCATTACCGGAACATTAAGGACAGTACTTCAAGACACAATTGGGATTCTAAACATGCAATTAATTGAGCATTGGACTGAAGGACATCACGACGAACGAGTGGGTATAAATAAATTTTGAGCCTTTATCCTTTGTTTCTTAAACCGTGAACCAGGCCATGTTATAACCCTTAAAATCCTAGCTGAAGCACGGGTTAGTTTGAGAGCATACTATTACAAAGGTATCCTGACTCATGTAGGACTTGTTACGAATCCCTAGTTGATATCACCTACTTACAAATTTTGATTTACTATACAAAACACATTTTCAAAAAAAATTTTCAAGACGGATATGAATTTTGCATTCTTTAAATGACATTGTTTGCATATGACTAATTGTTTGACCGTAGAGACAGCCACACAATGGATATTCAATGAACAGACCTCCTCTCAAATGGACAGAATCACCTCAGCGGGAAAGACACTTCCAATAACAGGTCTTCCATAAGAAAGGGGCATGACATGATGTCTAACACACTTGGGGCAGTCTCTCCAGAAGTGCCAAATAACCATGGGTAGATCTCCATCCGAATCACTTGGGGCATTACGCACGCATTCCAGCAACGAATCATGTGCCATCAAGATAACATCTTAATAGTACTACAACACAACACTATGGACAATGACAACTCCCTACATCCTGAGAACGTGGACATGGTCGGAAGATACTATGCATGATTAAAGACCCACTAGGTTGACTGGCCTAGGAAAAAATTAGGGATAAAGACAAAAAAATATGTACACCCGGCAAGTCGAAAACCTAAAAAGGTGGTTTGAGCAAAAAAAAAGGTATCCCGGCGGACTGAAAATCTGAAAAGACAGTCCATGCAAAAATTAGGGATTAAAGCGTACGACTATGTCCCGTCATCTTGTCACTTTCCTATTAGTAGAAGACTTATCATTATGATCGGCAGTTACCAAGCACCTCATGAGTTGGGATAACACTCAATCCACAAAGCCTCCGCAGGCACTTTCTCCAGCAAGTACAGGGGGCAGAAAAGTCCTGATGCAAAGTCATTTACGTATCCTCAGCATGCGTCCCAGTGACATCTACATTCCCCACAGAGTAGAGGCAAACAAAAGTTACTTTCCCCAGCAAAGTTCCTTCAGAGAGCTGACATCTATATTCCCCAGCCGAATTTTATAATCGCATACGGTTCATATAGTTTTCTCCCGAGAAGAGTTTATTTGGAAGCTCGTCACCAACAAAGGTATTCCCCCGTAGATTTATTCTCAAGCAGAGTCTCTCCCCAAGCAGAATATCCGTAAACAAGGAGCAAGTCTCCAGCATAGTCATCTCTGTTCACCATCCCTAGCGTAAGTAGAAGAACCACGGTTTTCTATAACAGTTAGGAATGCTACTTCCAATACTCTCCAGCAGCAGTCATGGATTTATTTTCCCAGACTCAGATATGTCATAGTATCATCTCATGTTCATACATCATGACATGCAGATACATATCACATACAACATAATCTCATTTATTTTGAGAACATAATCCCACTATGTATTTCATGCATCACATATAATTAACCCTATTATCTTCTCAGGAAAGACAATTATCATCAACAGTCCCAGCAGTTATACATGTCACATCTGCAGACAACTAATGGAAAATCAGTTCCCGAAACCAAACGGGTCAACTAATCTACATGATAAAACAAATCAACTTTACCTAGGTTCCTTCTCGGTTCTGATGCAGTTTTACCCAAACTCCTCACGAAGAAACCTTACCTAGGTTCCTTCTCGGTTCTGATGCAGTTTTACCCAAACTCCTCACGAAGCAACCTTACCTAGGTTTCTTCTCGGTTCAGATGCAGTTTTACCTAAACTCCTCACGAAGCAAACTTACCTAGGTTCCTTCTCGGTTCAGATGCAGTTTTACCTAAACTCCTCACGAAGCAACCTTACCTAGGTTCCTTCTCGGTTCAGATGCAGTTTTACCTAAACTCCTCACGAAGCAACCTTACCTAGGTTCCTTCTCAGTTCAGATGCAGTTTTACCTAAACTCCTCACGAAGCAACCATACCTAGGTTCCTTCTTGGTTCAGATGCAGTTTTACCTAAACTCCTCACGAAGAAACCTTACCTAGGTTCCTTCTCGGTTCAGATGCAATTTTATCTAAACTCCTCACGAAGCTACCTTACCTAGGTTCCTTCTCGGTTCAGATGCAATTTTACCTAAACTCCTCACGAAGCAACCTTACCTAGGTTCCTTCTCGGTTCAGATGCAGTTTTACCTAAACTCCTCACGAAGCAACCTTACCTAGGTTCCTTCTCGGTTCAGATGCAGTTTTAGCTAAAATCCTCACGAAGCAACCTTACCTAGGTTCCTTCTCAGTTCAGATGCAGTTTTACCTAAACTCCTCACGAAGCAACCTTACATAGGTTCCTTCTCGGTTCAGATGCAGTTTTACCTAAACTCCTCACGAAGCAACCTTACCTAGGTTCCTTCTCGGTTCAGATGCAGTTTTACCTAAACTCCTCACAAAGCAACCTTACCTAGGTTCCTTCTCGGTTCAGATGCAGTTTTACCTAAACTCCTCACGAAGCAACCATACCTAGGTTCCTTCTTGGTTCAGATGCAGTTTTACCTAAACTCCTCACAAAGAAACCTTACCTAGGTTCCTTCTCGGTTCAGATGCAGTTTTATCTAAACTCCTCACAAAGCTACCTTATCTAGGTTCCTTCTCGGTTCAGATGCAATTTTACCTAAACTCCTCACGAAGCAACCTTACCTAGGTTCCTTCTCGGTTACGATGTAGTTTTACCTAAACTCCTCATAAAGCAACCTTACCTAGGTTCCTTCTCGGTTCAGATGCAGTTTTAGCTAAACTCCTCACGAAGAAACCTTACCTAGGTTCCTTCTCGGTTCCGATGCAGTTTTACCTAAACTCCTCACGAAGCAACCTTACCTAGGTTCCTTCTCACTTCAGATGCAGTTTTACCTAAACTCCTCACGAAGCAACCTTACCCAGGTTCCTTCTCGATTCAGATGCAATTTTACCTAAACTCCTCATGAAGCAACCTTACCTAGGTTTCTTCTCGGTTCAGATGCAGCTTTACCTAAACTCCTCACGAAGAAAAATTACCTAGGTTCCTTATCGGTTCAAATGTAGTTTTACATAAACTCCTCACGAGGCAACCTTACCTAGGTTCCTTCTCGGTTCAGATACAGTTTTACCTAAACTCCTCATGAAGCAACCTTACCTAGGTTCCTTCTTGTTTTAGATGCAGTTTTACCCAAACTCCCCATGAGGTAACCCTACGACCCAGGTTCCTTCCCATAAGCCCTACTATCCAGACTTTCATCTTGAAGTAACCCTATCATCCAGGTTCCTTCCCATAAGCTCTACTATCCAAGCTTTCATCTTGAAGTAACCCTACTATCCAGGTTCCTTCTCATATCCCTACTATCCAGGCTTTCATTTAGAAGTAACCCTATGGCCTAGGTTCCTTCTCATAGCCCTACTATCCAGGCTTTCATCTTGAGGTAGCCTTACTATCCAGGCTTTCATTTCGAAGTAACCCTACTACCCAGGTTCCTTCTCATAGCCTTACTATCCAGGCTCCTTTTCATGAATTACTTGACGCAGTTTTGCATGGACTTATCCCGAGAAAGCCCTATACAGGTTCCTTCTCTTTTATCTCAGGACAACAGTTTAAAACACTGTAAAACCTAGACCGACCAGATAACAGCTCAATTTTGTCTCATCAATTAAGAGTTAATTCCCCAGTAGGGTAATGGATAACCGAAGCTCCTATACTCTATTTCCCAGGACATAAATCAACATTCCCCGACGAAATCCTCCTCAACGGTAAGTACAAGAATTCTCGCAAAGGAATCTCTTATGCAACCGATATATTTTCTGGATGACATCTTTAAGCCCATCTCCGAAGATTCTCCATCGCCTTCTAAATGGAATCTGTAAGCCAATTCCCGATATTATCGATCAATATTACTTCATGCGAGTGCAAATTTCTGGGCACTCTAGTGTTCAATCATCTTCCACCTTTATATCATGAAAGGCAGAACAACCAATCTGCATCCTCAGGTTTAAGAAGATTGAACTTGGGAAGCTGTTTCAACCCAAATTTTCCCTCCAATTTTCACACCAGATAAACTCCTAGAGGTCGTCAATTGCTCAAGTTGACTAAGGATTGGCCAGACAAATCCTCCTCCTAAGACAATGAGCCTCAAACTAGGGTTTCACTCCTCATCAAGATGTTTGAGTTTCCAAGGGTCCTAAGGGGTTTACATTGCCCTAATATGTCTCAAGATCATCCATGCCAAGTTTCACGCCTTGAACAAGAAGTTTGCTCAACCAACAACTCAAATGCCTGAAAATCAACTGTACTAGGTCAAAAGTCAACTGTGACCCACATACAATCAAACTTCAAGATTTGGTCAACATCAACATTTTAGTGATATCCATCATTTTATCAAGGGTTGATCATGATTCTTCAAGGAATGCTCCTAATTCATCAAAACTTAAAAGTTGCTAAATTAGGGTTCCTATAGGAAAAGTTAACCAAACTTTGACAAGGCATAACTTTCTCATAATTTATCAACAAATTTCTCATCCAAGGCTCATTTTGAAGAGAATCAAATTCCCTACAACTCATCTTCATCCCTCAAGTTCAAGAAATGCACTCATGAAAAGATATAAATTCAGACATTATAGGTCTTTTTCAAAAGTCAACAAAAACACCTTTTGGGTCAAAGATTCTTACATGAACATGGAAGATCCAATTGAGATGAAAAAAAATAGGTTGCTTAGGGGACATCCTAAGATTTCTAAAAATTCCAAGAACACCCTCATAGGGTTAAAATTGAAAGAGATATGCATTGTCAAAGTTGGCTAATTTTTGGAAAAAAATGCATAAAGCAAATATTGACCAAACTTGGATTTTTTTTTCAAAATGGGCCTATCTTTTCAAGTTTGAAACTCATTACTAACATGGTCCACGACCTCTAAGCCCACCCATACATTTTTCTACTATTTATGCTATTTATTTTGATATTTTATTCATTAAAATTCAGAATTAAATAAATAAATAATAGAAATAATATAAATTTTGATGTGAATCCATTTTGGGCAAGTTTTATGTTGGTTTATGTCAATTGATTTCGTGCAATAACCCTTCAAATATGTCCAGGTTCATCCACATGTGAAAATGGCTAAAAATAATCAAATATGACATTTTTTCAAATTTTGATCATGGTCTTAAAACACAACATTATGAGGGGGATTCTTTCCATGATTTCTTGTCTCCTCATTCTCCTCTATAAATATAGAGCCATACAAGCTTGAAACAGACGAAATTCCTCTCTAAAAAGCTCTTCAAAAAGCTCTTCAAAAAGCTATCCACAAATCAAAGAATTGGTGCAAGTCATATCTCGAGGTTCCGGTCTCTCTCGATTGACATCAAGCCTCAAACCATCCTCTTGTAGTCCTCAGGAGTCTTACAAGGCCCAAGATCAATCCATCACACGCCTAGCATGCTCCAATTTGACAACACCGGTTTGGTAAAATTTTAAACTTCGAATCTCTAATTTTAATCACATTTCATGGATTGCTAACGTTTGTTTGAGTTTATATAGAACCTTTATGGATGGTTGAATCAGCGATTCCATACAAGAATCTGAAAACACCATGGTTAGGGCATGAAGCTTTCGAAGATTCGGGCCTAGGGATTTCTGATGATTGCACCCCCTGTTTACTTTTGCTACTAGGCCCATCTTTATTTTCTTGTTTTATTCATTTCATTTATTTCTTTTAATCCCTTTTTTTATTTTAATCAATAAACAAATATAAAAATCACATAAAAATAGATTTAGGATTTTTCTTAATTAAATTTTAATTTTGGTAAATTAATTAACTAATCACTTTAACTTTTTTTTTAAAATTAAAATTAATAGAACTTTGGTTTAATTTCATTTTAATTCATTTTCCTTTTCGTAACAAAAATACCAAAAAAACAGAGAATTAATTTCTTTTATTTAATTGTCATGTTTCTTTAATAATTAACTTTTTTTTAAAATATAGATCTAGATCAATTATTTTTTAACTTAAACCATTTTCATAAATTAAAACAAAAAACAACAATTTTTTTTTATATCTTAGGATTTTTAGACGTCTTTTCAAATTTGCACGATATTATTCTTTCGCACTTCCTTTTATTATTGTAACTGTATATTGGGATGTAATAGATGATTAGTAGGACCTTTACTGCTTTTATTATTTTTTGCCCCAGTTTTGGATATGTACATAATCCCCCTCCTCGAAGACTTGCAATAGCTAGGTTTTATATTTCTGCACTTTTAAATTACTGCAATGTTAAATTACTGCAATTATTAACTGCTAGATGTATGACTAATAAGATTTTATGGCAAGAATAGTCAAACATTAGCAAACTTAACACAAGACTAAAATAACTGAACATAACACACCTTGCACATATGCACTCTTAGGGTATACCTCACTTGGTTGCCTCAGAAAATAATGGTCATGTCCCTCGAACGTAGGGATGTATTAGCAAAGACCCTTAATTCTAAAGTCATCATAAATATCATGGTCCCTAACATCCCTCGAGGTGCCTACGAGAAATGATCTTGTCCCTCGATGTTGCCTATATGATGACAGTTCCTTTGAATGCTAAGATATCTTTACATGTTGCCTTCGATGACCATAGCGTCCCTTTCGATAGTCCCTCAACATCCAATAATAGGGCTACCTACTCACTATTAGTAGGATAGCGCTGTCTAAAGGAAACGAGAAAATGAACAATCTTTTTCGAGCAGGTAGAAAATCTTAAGTACTTGCTCAAAAAAACAAAACTTTTTCACAAACACTTTTAGAAACAGTTTTCAAAAACGACTTCGTCACACTCTTGAGGACGGATACAAGGGTTATCATGAAGTTAAACAAAAACTTTTCAAACAAATACACACGAAATTTCAAAATGAGCAAGTACCTAAGAGCCCATGGAAAACCATGTATAGAAAGGGTGCTAACACCTTCCCTTTCTATAATCTACCACCCGTAATCAGAAACATCTCGAAAAATCTTTTTTCTGTTCTTTTTCCTTTTCCTTTGTTGGGTGAAATAAAAGTCGGTGGCGACTCTTGCTTACCGCGACATTTGCAAACAAAAAACACAAACCAGTATTAAAAGTCGGTTCTGCCACCGCATGTAGTAGTTAGGTGCGATATGAACCTCAAAATGTAGTTCAATCGTCCTAAGAAACCATGAACCTCCTTCTCCGTCCTTGGAGATGGAATTTCTTGTATGGCCTTCACGTTGTCGGGATCCACCTCAATACCTTGCTAACTTACAACAAAACCCAATAACTTGCATGTCCTGACACCAAATGTACATTTGTTCGAATTCAACCTCAATTTGAACTTTTGTAGATGCTTGAATAATTTTTATAAGTGTATGATGTGATCCTCCTCTATATGAGTTTTGTCAATTATATTGTCTACGTATATCTCAACTTCTTTGTGGATCATATCATGAAATAATGTGAACATGGTTTGTCGATAAGTTGCCCTTGTGCTCTTTAGACCAAAGGGCATCACTTTATAACAAAAGGTACCCCAAGAAGTAATGAAAGTAGTCTTTTCCATATCCTCGGATTCCATTTTTATCTTATTATACTCTGAGAAACCATCCATGAATGAGAATACTGAAGCTTGAGTTGTATTATCCATAAAAACATCTATGTGAGGTAATGGAAAATCGACTTTTGAACTTTCTTTATTTAGATCTCGATAGTCTACACACATGAGTACTTTTCCATCCTTCTTGTGCACTGGAACAATGTTAGCTTCCAAGGTGGATAATTTATCACGACTAAGAACCACGTGTCAAATTGTTTAAGGACGTCTTCTCGAATCTTGTGAGAAAGTATGGATGTCTTCTTTGGAGCTTCTGTCTAACTGGAGAACAACCTTCTTTAAGAGGTAGTCTACACACCACAATATCTGTATCTAATCCTGGCATATCTCTGCAAGACCAAGCAAATATATCCATATATTCATGTAAAAGCTTGATCAACCATTCTTTGACGTTTTCCTCCAAGGTTGCCCCTAGCTTGATCTCTTTTGAATCTTTTTCTGTGCCAAGGTTGATTATCTCAATAGACTCTTGGTATGGATGTATATTGGCTTTTTGCTCTAATAACTTCGCCAATTCTTCTTAGAGTTCAAGATCTTCCTCATCTTCCTCTTCAGCTTGGTTAACCGACACATCAAAGTTATATCAGATAGCAGAAGTAACATTATCAGTGGTTTTGGAGATGGATATGCATATTTTATCATGTTTCCGTGCAACTTAGTATGTGAATTTGGAAAATGCATATGAAGAAAAGTTTTTCCATTTTTAAACATAAGAGATAAAGGCAAGAGAAAGACATCGATCTTAATTGAATGCAAAATAAAACTACTATTAATTGAAAATATTGTTTAAAACAAAATGGGGGACCCTTACAAGCTACCCCTATGCCTCAGGTGTTACATAGGTTCTTTTAAAAACAAGAAAAATTAATTGGAAAGAAAAAGATCTCTGGAATCTTCACAACTGTCTAATTCTTAAGCTCTTCGTCTGGAGTGCATTCATGGATGAAGTCAGATGCTCATTTGGTTATCATTGCTACTTGTACACCATGCTCAACTCCTTTTTTGTCGAAGGTTTCCTGGATGGGAGAAAACTGCCCTTTGATCTCTCCATGATCAATAACTACTATAATTACATTCACAGTCAGACCTTCATGCAAAGGCGTAGGATTTGTTTTGATATTAGGCTTGTCAAAAGTGATATCTTGGGAATCCAACAAATCTTAAACCTTATGTCTGAAGGCCCAACATTTTTCTATGGTATTCCCTAGAGAATTGGCATGATATTCACACCTGGCTTTTGCATCATACTTTGGAAGGTGTGCCCGGATTGGAGGAGTTAATACCTTTAGCTCCACCAAAGATGCTTTGAGTAAGTGCTGCAGTAATCGACTGTGAGGCATGGGGAGAAGATCAAATTTTCTTTGAGGTCTTTCAAACCTGTTTTGTTGTTGTTCTCGTAGAATTACCAACGATTGTTATGCCCTTGGATGTGATTCGACATCACTAACTTCTTCCTCCTTCTTCTTCGAGAAGTTAGGAATATGCTTCTTTGAACTATAAGGAGTACTGGATGATGCCCCTTGTATCTTGCCACTTTTCATACCCACTTCAATCATTTCACCAATAGTCACCAAATCAGAAATCCGGAGGAGACACTTCCTACCATTATGTAATAATATAGGCCTTGCAAAGTACCCATGAACATATCGACCAATTATTTCTCCAGGAGTGGTGGTTGTACGTGGGCTTCCATTTCTCTCCATCCTTCAACATACTCTTTGAAGGACTCATCTTTCTTTTAAGATAAATTCCGGAGTTGCATACGGTTAGAAGCCATGTCCAAATTGTATTTTCATTGTCTCAAGAAAGCGTTGGCAAGGTATTCCCATGTCTGGATGTGAATTCTCTCAAATTGCATATACCAATCTAATGATGCCCCACTCAAACTGTCTTGAAAATACTGGATCATCAGCTTCTGATCTTGAGCATATGCATGCATTTTTCTACAATACATGCATAGATGGTTCTTTGGGCACGTGAGCCCCTTATATTTTCCAAAAGGCATGTACTTTGAACTTTGCAGGGATCACCACATCTGGAACTAGGCCCATTTCAAGAGCATCAACATCGAAAGCATTGTTACCCTCAATAGCCTTCACTCTTTCTTCCAGAGCTTTATACTGATTGAGCGCCAAGGGATTCTCAACAATCTTAGGTTGGTGTGTCTGAGTAGCACCTTCCTAATCAAGGTCTCCATATTGTAGATCTATGTAGTTGTCTGCATTATTGACAGAAATTTCGAAGTATGGGATGCCCCTACCTTTGGTGGAGGTGGGATAAACCCTTCAGTATCAACTTGTCTAACCTCTTGTTGAGCTACAATTGACTTTAGAGGTTCGAACCCAGGTTCTTTCCTTGGTTGGTGACTGCTCGATGCACCAATATTTTGGGATACTTCTTCAAAGTTTGCCTTAGGAATCCCTTCTTGCCTCTCAATGATGTTCTTCAAGGCTAGAAGAACTTGGCTCATGTCTCTTTTCATTGAGTCGACATTACCCTTCACTTGCTCCAAATCTTCCTTGAAGGCAGCTTGGTTCTCTCCGATCTGTTCCATCACTTTCTTTTGATGGGCTCTTGTTTGATATGGTGGTCGGAGAGGCAGTGCTTTTTTACCAATGATTTAACTGGAGATGATTTTGAAAAATAATGAGTTTTTGTATAAAATATGATATGGAATGTTTATGAGTGCATGGATGCGTATGAATATGCTAAGAGTTTTGTTTTTGGATGTCTTATTCACTTGGATTTTTCTTTCATATTCTTTTTTTTTGTATATATATATATATATATATATATATATATATATATATATATATATATATATATATATATATATATATATATATATATATATATATATATATATATATATATATATATATATATATATATATATATATATATATATATATATATATATATATATATATATATATATATATATATATATATATATATATATATATATATATATATATATATATATATATATATATATATATATATATATATATATATATATATATATATATATATATATATATATATATATATATATATATATATATATATATATATATATATATATATATATATATATATATATATATATATATATATATATATTAGGTTTTTATTTTTTATTGGTGAGCATCTATACACAATCGAGATAAGAAAACAAAAACTTTTATTGAAATAATAATTTTCCTTAAAAAGGAAATACAATTAAGATATTGAAAAATATTCGAACCAAAACATCAAAATTTAATTGTTGAAAGAAATAACAAAGGGGAAAACATCAATCTTCTAAGTGCGGTTGCAGATATTTGCTCTGAAGCCATCAACCGTTTTCCTACAAAGCTTGAGGAAGTCTTCAACATCTTTCGGGAGAGGGACCATCTTATTTTCCGCATCTCTCAAAGTTCTAGGGATGTCACCAATGAGATCATTGTCTAAGAAGGCAAGTCATGCATGCTTATATTTTTAGAACGGATATTCTTGGTAGAGGTCTGAAACTATCTTATGATTATCCTTTCCTGATTTGGCGACCTTTGCATACTGCTCTTCCAAATATAATTTTTCAGCCCTCATCTCATTATAAAGTCTCCTCTGTATGAGGTAATTCTTTCAGAGGTCTTTTAACTCATGACAAACTTGCTCATATTCATTAGTCTTTTATGCCAGAAGTCTTTCTTCCCTCATCCTCTTGAGACATTCTCCTATGTCCGATTCTTGGCTATCTTGGAGTCTCGTAGTAAGATATTGAATTTGATCTTCTTGATCTAGAGAAGCTTGTGCCAAACTTTGAATTTGAGCTCTCAAGTTATCTTCCATCTCCTTTTTTTTCTTCTTGTATCGCCTTTTCGTACCACTTATTTAGCTTTCTGATTTCTCTAGCAGCATCCTCCAAATGTTGGTTGTGGGAATCCAAGTTGAAGGTAGAACTCAACAGTCCTTCAATCGAACGTTTCCGCTTAAGACTCTCCTTTTCAAATGCTTCACGGTATTTTTGAATTTGTTGGTCTTTCGATTCAAGCTCGCATTGCATATGTGTTTTCTCCTTAGCTAGGTCATGAAGGTTAATCTCTAATTCTTCTTTCTCCTTTTGAGCTTGATCCAAGGCTTTCTTTAAGTTGTCTATCTCTTCTAAGGACATAGGAAAAGGGTCTAGGACATCTGGCTTGTATTCAGGATTAACATTAAATGGTATTTTAACAACTTTCACCCTATCCAAAAACCATTGAGTGTAGGTTTGTCTTGCCACGACATTCTTGCTTTCGGCTTTTCTTTTGTCGACCCTATCCCAAGCTCGGATGATCTTGTTGAGCAACTCACAGTCATTTTTTCCCATGTCGTAAATGATCAATTATTGAAGTTGTTCATCTGAATGTTTATCCTCCGAAGGGTACCCAAGTTGTTGCAAAGCCAAAGTAGGGTTATAATTGATGCAACCACGTGACCCAATCAATGGAACATTTTGAAAATCAACACAACTGTAATTGATATCTCCGATGTTTAGTTTCCTTGCATACCACAACACAAAATCACCAGTAAGAGACCTTAACTTTTAAGGCCACTTGTATCTTGTCAGATTCGAAACCATGTAGTCTTCCTTATAAAGATGAGATATAAACTAAGAATTTAAGAGCGGGATACAAAAGCTCAGCGCACTCCTCCCTTTTTCATAACGAGTGTGAAAGGCATAGTAAATATCAGCAAGTAAGGCATAAGTTGGATGTGCATTCAAAGCTTTTGCGCCCCAAACTACTCTAATAGCCACAGGGTTAATATAGTCCAAAGTCCACAGAAACAGAATTACACCAAATACAAGTAGTCCCAAACAATCAACACAAGACTCCCATTCTTTCTTATTGACAAAAGAAAGGGCTTTAGCCTCCAAATATTGTCTTTTGATCCCTTGTACATCACCTTATTTTTTTTAATTAAACGAAAACTCGGGATAAGAGATCCTTAAACCATTTGCTAAATATGTAACATCAATAGTCTATCCAATTCCCACATAAGCTATTTCCTTAGAAAAATTCAAGAACCTATCAAATTCTTCCAAAATCGGCGCTAGTTGAAAATTTTGAAAGGTGAAACACCTTAACGGACAATCGTAGAACTGAACCAAGGCTGAAATAGCATCCAATTGTATATCCACTTTTGTCAGCTCAAGGGTATCCCCATAACAGCGAACATACATCTTCATAGCTTTTTCAGATAGTTTCCCTTTGATAATCTTGATCTTTGTCATATATGGCTTGACGACACTAACATGGACAAGTTGTTTCTCTTTGGCATCCATTTTTAAGATACTTCTTTCTAAGGTTTTGAAAACATTTTTTTTGGAAATAAAATCCTACCAACAAATAAAAACAACAATCGTAATAATATAACAATAGGTAAATAGACAAAAATAATTAAATAAAATAAAATAGATAAAACAAATATTGAAAACACCAAAAACCCAAACAAAACCCTAAACCTAAAAGGGAAGATTCTAAACCCTAGGGTTGAGTCTCCAGCAGAGTTGTCAGTTGTATTAACCGGCAAAAAAATATAGTCGCCACCATTAATTTTTATCCGAAGACGAGAATATAATGGAATAAACCCAATTGATGATACAAAGATTCTAAGTTCTTGACTCACTTTAGACGAAGGGAAGGTGTTAGGCACCCTTCATCTACCTTGTTCACAAGGATACTAGGGTTTAGGTTTAAGGTTTAGGAATAGGGCTTTAATTTTTTAGTTAGGGGAATTCGCAACGATTTTAAGTCGTACGCCTGTGTATCCTCTTATGAGGAATCAGAGTCCTAATTCGTGGTTGGTAGTTGTTTGGTTAGTTTTTTTATGGATTATAGAAATATCTCGAATTCTCCTTGAACCAAGTATGAGTGTGCGAATAGCGGAATTGTAGACGCAGTTCACAGTCGATAAAATAAGTTTCCATAATCTTTTTTTGAAAATATATAAATTTGAATTATGTTAGTAAAACAAGTTAGTATTTGGTTGGTTGGACGTTTTCGAGTATACGATGCAATATGAGAAAAATAGATTTTAATGCATGAGAAAAATATTTAATGTAATTTAAGAATAGGGTTAGTGTTTTTAGAAAATATTTAATTAATAACTATTTTCTAATTTTTTTAAATAGTTTTAATAAAAAATATAATAATTAATCAATAATTATGCAAAAGTTGTTTAACGCAAATGCTAAAAATACGTGATAATTAAATAAGAAAATAAAATAAATTAGTTAAATAATATAATAAAATTGATTATTGAAAATTAATTAATTTAGTTAAGGGAGTGTAAACATTAAGACTGGATGGTATTGTAGAAATTTATTTAGGTCCAGAAGAAAATCTGAGCCCAAATTGGCTGGGGGTGTGAATTAGTATTGGGCACTAAAATCAAGCAGTGTGAATATTAAGGGCCCGAGTTTAGAAATTGAATTGGGCCCAAAACACACAGGGGGAGGTGTTATTTTAATCATAGTACTAAAACTTTGGTGCTGAATAGCAATGGGCCTTAAACCCAAGAGCAAATAATATGACCCGTTTGGATCATGTGTGGCAGGCGCATGAGGCTACGGTGAGGGTGCGTGATCTGGGGTGTTTGATTAATATCAAAGGGAAGATATGCGAGGGTGCATGGTAAATGGAGCGCATGGGATTGCGAAGGAATTATATGTTTTATTCTTCCATTTTTTTCATTTCAAAGACTCGCTCTCTCTTCTCTCTCGTTCTCTCGTTCTTCTCGTTCTTCAAAAACAACAACAAACCCTAACCTAGAGCAACCCCAGGAGACAGAGGCAAGCGAAGACGATCTCAAATACCCACCCCCTAAACCAAATCTCAGAAACGCAACAACAATCACAACGAAAAATCAAAAAACCCTAAGTTAAGCATTTCAAAGAATTACCTCTCTCGCAGTGATTCCGTTTGCGGTTATCTTCTTCTTCTGGTCTTCTCTAGATTCACTTCTGATCCCTTCTCTTTTCGTTTGCAGGTATTAGAGGATGGCGGCGGCTACGACGGATGCACAACGTTAAATGAAGATCTTAGGGTTTCCGTTTAGAAACCCTAGACCAATTATGCAAAGAAATGCTCCAGCGGCGCGATCTCATTCTTCTCCTTCTCCTTCTTCTTTAATTTTCTTCTCTTTAAAATCCCCCTCCCCCCTTGTTCTTATTTCTAGGGGTTTATATAGTTTAGGGACTACATTATTTTAGGAAAAATTATTTGATTTAGAAATTTTGTTGATTGTCGTTAGAAGTTAGAGATTGATAGAAGATTGTGTTAGATTAGGGTTAGAATTGATTTTATTAGATTTGATTTTGTAAATTAAAATTTGTTCTTGATTTTGATTACAAATTGTTTGTAAGATTGGATGATTTTGTGTCTGTATTCATGAATAAGACGCATTTGATTTGATTTAATTATGAGATTTGATTCAAATCTATCTTCTGGGCCTTTGAGATCTTAACGAAGAAGAAGAACAACAGGGGCCGCCGTTGGGAAAATTAGGGTTTCTACCGTTGGTTGACTTTGGTCAACGAACTCCCAAAAACAAATAATAACGAAAAACAATAATTATTTAATAATTATAAATAAAAAAACCATAATAATATATTTGTTGTAATTGTACAAATAACTATAAAAGTAGAAAAGTAATTAAAAGAAAGAAAAGTTGACTTGGTCAACATGAAGTTGATGGGCCTTCAAAAGTTTCCTTAATATGTTGTACAAAGAAAATGTTTCCTGGGCTTTTGTACCCAAAAAAACGAACTCCTTTGATCTTTAATCAGGCCATAACAACTAAAATGGGCCAGTCTAAAAGAAAAATGAAACAAAAATACACCCCATCCTATTATTATTGTAAAAGAGTATAAAAAACCTTATTGGGCCATCAGACATTGATGGCCCTCTTGAAGCAATACACCCCTCTATTATTTAACATGGGCCTAAAAACATAAAGGGCCATCAGATTTTGATGGGCCATCCTATTCGATAAATAGACTCCCCCTTTTATAATTACACCCCCATCATATCTAACAAATTTGAAATAGACAAAAACAATATAAACCTTATATAATACTTTTAAACAAAGAATATGATAACACTTAAAAATTAATGATGATAAAAAAATGATTAGAAATTAGTAGGGAAAATTTGGGGTACGACATGGTGCTGCTTCATACCATCCTTTGTCTAGTGATAAAAAATTCAGCAAAGGATCTTCGTCTGCAATTAACAAACTTGATGCAACCGTACTATCAGAGAAAGAGAACATTCCCCAAACCGAGAATGACCCAGAGGTACATAAAGGGACCAAGAGGGCCCCTCTGGTTGTCCCAACAACGAACACAGGTCGCACTGCACCTTGGGCACATTAGGCACTATGATTTCACTTTGTGGCAGTGGACAAGGAAACCTAGTAAAGTTTCCCCAAATTTTGGATAGACAATTTCCATAGGATTATATTTCCCCCAGTTTCCCGCAGTTCGAGTATGTTAAATTTTTTCATAAGTGTCTACTGCCTTTCAATCATAGATTAGGATGCATCTAGGACACATTATCTCCTTAGAATTCTTCTTGTGGCAGCGAACCAGATACTTCAACAGACTTTCTCCAGCCTTTGTGTAACCTTTTTTCATTTGATCATCTTCCATCTTGATGCGCCTTTCGACTTCATCCATCTTAGGAGCAGGCTGATTTAAGTCCACCATGTTAACTTGCAGGTTAGGACCTTCAGTAATCTTGACCTTCTCAAACTTGACCCTAAGGCCCTCAGTGGCCTTCGTCATCCAACATTTGTGGCAACATCATGAGTAATCTTGCCTTCGACATCCTTGTTAGCCAGACCATCAGCAGTCTTTTGAACTTCAATACCTGTAACAAAATCATCAGTAATTTTGTTTAAGTGTTCACAAGGCCTTTATTATCCTCCTTTGCTTCGATGCCTTCAAAAGAATCTTCAATGATCTTGTCCTTATGGTGTATGTCGAAACCAACAACTTCCAGCACGTGGACTTCTACCGGTTCGACATAATTGGTTTCTGCTACATGGAGAGGGTCAGAATCTACCTTCATTTGGCTCTTGGTCTTTTCTCCAAACTTCAATCTCCCTTCCTTGATAGCATTCTAAATCAAATCCCTGAAAAGAAAACACTATGAGGTTTTATGTCACAAAAAGTTATGATATTTACAAAAACTTATTTTCTTCTGTTGGTCTTTCGAAAGGAATTTTGGCACCAGGTGGCACTATTATATGGCCATCATTTACCAACAAGTCAAATATTTTTTCGCATTTTGTTACATCGAAGGTATATGTTCTCTTAGGGAACTTACCATTCTTTTCTGGTTCTGTAGGATTATTCCCGTTGGAAGGGGCCAGAACTCTACAAGGATATGGTGACCCTTGCTTTAATTCATCCAAATCTACTTCACATTCCTCGAAGTATGAAAAATCACTGCAGGCTTCTTTTAAACGGTTAGTTCATATATGGTTGTTTTGACATAAAAAATTATTTCTTTTCTATGGCTTTTATTTACCCTAGCTTTTTCGACCTTTAAGCGCTCCACTTGTCGAACCCGATCTGCCAATTGGGCCATATCCCTTAAGTAATGAGGGTCTAACTTTTTTCTAATGGCAAAATCTAATCATCTTGCAGCCATCTCAACTAATTCATGTTCAGGAACTTGGGTGAAACATCTTTCCTTTAGTAGGAAGAATCTTTTGAGATAATCATCAATTGGATCGCTAAACTTGCGCTTAATGCTGGACAATTTTCTTAGACTTATCTTCCATTGACCTACATAAAATTGTTCATGAAATAGTCTTTCTAAACGCAGCCAATCTTGGATAGAATTCGCTGCAAGGGTAGTAAACCATGTGAAAGCATTTTTGGTTAGTGAACTATGAAAATATTTTATCCTTAAGTTTTCATTATTTTCTATGACCCTAGCCTCGGTAAGGTACATGCTATATGTTCGACGGTTGATTCGCTGCTGTCACCAGAGAATTTTGTGAACTTTGGGACTTTCCAACCCCTGGGAAATTCAGTCTATAAAATATATTCAGATAAGGGAGAAGTATAATTTAGCCTAGTAAGGCCTACATTTACACCATTTTGCGCCATGATTCTTTCGACTATGGCTGCCAAATTATTATCTACTGCCCTATTGTCTTGTCAAACTTGATATAAAACTTCATCAGCATTTTGATTTATGTTCACCATCATAACCCTAGGTCTTGGTTGCCTTAAAATTTGTGGTTCTTGCCTAAGAGGTTCAACCCTAGGTATTTCGACATTCGCAACTCTAGGCACTTTGACTATTCCTCCCTGATTCACCATATTCGCATGGGGTGGATTTCTTTGATTTTGTAGAACTTGGTTAATTGTTGGGTCTTCTTCTAAGATTATTCCTTAATTTTTCATGATCCACTCCCTTTGAGGATGTGTTGGGGGTTGAGGCACACCACAGAAATCAACGATGTGCGTCATTTGTGCAACCATTTAAGGTTCTCTTTAGTATTGTTTTGGATCAAAGGGTTAAAGATTGTACCCATTTTTTTTGCAAGCATCTGAACCATTTCATGGTTACTTTCGTCCATTTGCTGCCCAATCACTGTTGTAGATTGATTTGTTAAATTTAGTATTTGGAAAGAAACTCATTCAATTTGTGGTTGGATATTTTGACCCCTATTATTAACAGTAGATCCAAAACCTTCGAATAGCGAAGTAACGTTAATCATAGGATTTGAATATGTTAAAGTGAAATTATATAACCCCATCATAAAAAAAAATATTAACCATATAAATAAAATAGAGTATATACAATATTAAAATTGAGTGTAAGGGTGGTGTCAAAATGACACACTATACCTTAATTTATACCGTATATGGCTTTTTCTCAAACTTAATATGTATGTATATCAAATAAGTCTTAATAGTCAAAGTAGAGTTGTTGCACGGAATAAAAAAAAAGAAAGATAAAAAAGGGTATGAGTACATGTGCCTTTTAACTCCTCGGAGAATGTGGATTGTTTAAAATGTGGTTTTGGACCTAGCAAAATTATATATTACTCCTACATTGTGTATCTTTTAGTGGTTACTTCCAAAGTGCTTAGATATTCCATAGTTACTCACGTAAATATGGGACATTTAAGCATGATAACTCATCTCTAAGTTACCAAACAATCTCTCTTCTCCATCTTTAATTACCAAAGTGATATGAGAAAATTATCAACATACCTCGTAAGAGTAGTTCTCCATTTAACAAGAATGTCACATCTCTCTTGATGCTGCTTTTCCTTTGTTAGCCCTTTTTAGTGTCATTGAAGAGAATTTAGTGAAAGTGTGTTCGGGGTTCTTGGGCTATTGGAGTATTAAAGACATTAATATATTTGATCGAACTTTATGTCCAAATATTTAATTTTAAGGTTAAATATACGATATTCTTACTATTAGAGTGAGTTTTGATTTTCCCTCTGAAGTATTATTTTTTTGTGTTTCTACCTTTGTAAAACAAAGATTCTGTTTTGTGAAGATCTTATCCTTTATTTAGCTGACTGGGCAAGCATTAGAATGACTAGGTGGAATTATGGAATAACTGACTGGATTGTCTATTACATTAGATAAAAATGCAATAAAACATAAATATATATATATATATATATATATATATATATATATATATATATATATATATTCCAGTTTATCCCCGTGAATAACTTAGGATTCAAAGTTGAAAACTTTCTTTGGGAGAAGACAAATCGTTGGTGTTGTACCCCAAAATTTTCCCTCTCATTTTATTTAAAACCTACTCCTATAGATCCTCAAATGCTCAAGGCTGGCCAAGAATTGACCAGACAAATTCTCCTCCTAAGCAATGGACTTCCAACTAGGGTTTCACTTTTCACAAAGAAGTTTGGGTTTTCAAAGGCCTCCATTGATTTCCATGGCTCCTAATATATCCTCAATAATGTTCATTCCAAGTTTCATGCCTTACATCACAAGTTTGCTCAGTCAATTGCTCAGATGACTGAAAATCAACTATATTAGGTCAAAAGTCAAATGTGGTCAATATACAACCAAACTTCTTAAACCTTAAGATTTAAATTGGCTTGTTTGCCTTTCGTGATCTGAAGGTGGAAGATGATTGAACACTAGAGTGCCTAGAAATTTGCACTCGCATGATTTGATGGCTGATTGTGTAGGGAATGGGCTTAAAGATGCCATTTGGAGAAGATGACTGAGAGTTGTTGGAGATGGGCTTAAAGATTCCATCCAAAGTAGATGTTGACTTCATAAGAGGTCTCTTTACGGGGATTCTTATTCCTATTGTCTGAGGAGGATTCCGCTGGGGAAAATTGATTTTTGTTGTTCTCCTGCTTGAGGAAAAGTCTGTGGGGAAAAGAGTCTTGGATCTTCAGTTGTCCAAGGCTCTATTGAGGAGTTATCTCTGGACTGGAGAGATGAAAGTTTGTTGTTTTTTGGTTGGAATCCAGGCTTCACACTAACTTGCTAGGGAGAATGAAATTAACTGCTGTTTGGAAATGTATTAGAAGGAGCCTATGTAGAGCAGCTTCAGGATGAGTCTGTGTTAGACTGCATCTGCAGATATATGAAAAGGAGCCTGTGTAGGGCTATTTCAGGATGAGTCCGTGTTAGACTGCATCTGGAAATTTAGAAGGAATGTGTGTAAGATTGCTTCAATCTGCTCGTGTAGATAGTTTTCCTGTCTGGTTCGAGGTATTAATCTACAATCGGTCGTCCACAGATAGTTGTCCTATCTGGTTTCAGGTATTAATATCTGACCTTAGAGAAATAAAGATAGTTTTCTCGTCTGGTTTCGGGTATTAATCTTCAATCTACTCATGTAGATAGTTTTCCTGTATGGTTTCAGGTATTAATCTACAATCGGTCGTCCACAGTTAGTTGTCCTATCTGGTTTTAGGTATTAATCTGGAACTTGATTTTGTCGGTCGTTAAGATAGTTATCCTCTCTAGTTTCAGGTATTAATCTCTGACCTTAGAAAGAAAGATAGTTTTCCCGTATGGTTTCAGGTATTAATCTTCAATCTGCTCATGTAGATAGTTTTCATGTCTGGTTTCAGGTATTAATCTACAATCAGTCGTCTACAGATAGTTGTCCTGTCTGGTTTCAGGTATTAATGTGGAACTTGCTTTTGTCTTTCGTTGAGATAGTTTCCCTATCTTGTTTCAGGAATTAATCTCTGACCTTAGAGAAAGAAAGATAGTTTTCCCGTCTGGTTTCGGGTGTTAATATTCAATCTGCTCGTGTAGATAGTTTTCCTGTCTGGTTCCAAGTATTAATCTATAATCGATCTTCCATAGATAGTTGTCCTGTCTTGTTTCAGGTATTAATCTGGAACTTGATTTTGTCGGTCATTGAGATAGTTTTCCTGTCTTGTTTCAGGTATTAATCTTTGACCTTAAAAAGAAAGATAGTTTTCCCGTCTGGTTTCGGGTATTAATCTTCAATTTGCTCATGTAGATAGTTTTCCTATCTGGTTCCAGGTATTAATCTACAATCGATCGTCCATAGATAGTTGTCCTATCTTGTTTCAGGTATTAATGTGGAACTTGTTGAAAATTGGTGATGACATTCATCTGTCGGTCTTTCCTGAACAGTTAAATAATTAGATGCATGCAATATCATGATGCATGAAGTGTAAATGATGCTCTCAAAATAAATGAGATTGCGATGTATGCATTCGTGTTGCATATGCTATGACACTTGTAAAATGGTGTATGAATGCAATGTATGAACGTGTCAGTCGTTCTATTGCAGTATTGTTGAACTAGGGAAAACAAATCCCTGATTGTTGCTGGGAATGAAGAGTGTAAGTATTCAAATTTTGTTGAAGTTGAAATGCTGGGAGATGGATTTCCGTTGTTAGAGAAATAAACTCTATTGAGGAAGGGAAACTCCATGAACTGCTTGGGTCTTTTTAGGAAATCCTACGGGGGAATCCTGAAAAGCTTGTGACCCAGGTTAGGGAATTCTTTAAGATGTCGAGGCAGTAATCGGAAACTTTTGTTCTGCTGGGGATATAAGAACACCTGACATCATTAGGCTGTATGTTGAAGATATGGCAGTGACTTTATAGTAGGATGCCCCTGCCTTTGTTCCTACTAGAGAAAGTATTTACGGGGATTTGAATACGGTTTGAATGTTATCCTAGGTCTTGGAGTCTCGAGTAGATGTTGATCAGGGTGGTCAGTCTTCTACTGATAGACAAATGATGAGATGACGGGACATAGTCATACACTTTAATCCTTATCTTTTGCCTGGACCGTCATTTCGGGTTTTCAGTCCATCGGGATACCCCTTTTTGCCCAAGCCGCCTTTCAGGTTTTCGACTTGCTGGGTGTACAGATTTTTCTATGTATATCCCTGAATTTTGCCCGAACCCTTTTGGTTCGTCGGGATGCCCTTATTTTTTCTTAGGCCAGTCAACCCAGCGGTACCTTTGTTTATGCGTAGTATTTTCTGACTATGTCTGCATTCACAGGGTGCTAAAATTGTCACTATCCATAGTGGTAAGTGTTGCAATACTGCCAACAAAATGTTCGCTTGATTGCGCCTGGCCCTTTGCTGGAATTCATGTCCAATGCCCCAATTGATTCACATGGAGATTTGCCCCTAGTTATTTGGCGCTTTTGAGAGATTTCTTGAATATTGACTTGACTGCCCCAAATCAGCTAGATACCATGCCATGCCCCTTGATTATGAAAGGCCTGCTACTAGAAATGTCTTTCCATTTGCGATGATTCTATCCACTGAGAGGACTTCTGTTCATCGAATATCCGTTGTACGAATTTCTCTGTTGTTTGAACAAATTGTCATATGCAAACAATGGTATTTTAAAAAAATGCAAAGCTTATGGGATACAACACTAAGTCTAAGAAGTTCACAATCTCCATAGTTCCAAGGATGGTAACCAAGTAGTCCAAGTAACATTAAAGTTTTTTAGGGTTCAAGTTGATTATTAGGTATCTTCAAAAAGAAATTCAAGTGAGCAAAGATGAAAATGACATGAAATGTAAGTCCTAAATTAAATGTTACATAAAGTAAAAGCATAAAATAAAAGCATAAAATAAATTCAATTATTAGAAGTTAATGGTTAGTTGGATGGCTACCTTGAAACTTGCATTTGGAACTCATTAGAGGATTGGTAGAACCAAAGCCTCTCAACAATAAGTTGCATTTTCTTTTTGTCAAGTATATCATCCATTTAAGAATCTCAAAGTAACACTTAATGATCAATGATGTTTAAGTGATCCACTTTAACCAAAATTGATGAAGTTCCATTAGAGGATTGGTAGAACCAAAACCTCCTAACAATGGATCTCAAGGTTATTGGATCATAGGATTCAAATTAATATACTTGGGTCTGCAAACATAGGTTTAGGCCACGAATGATCATTATCTCAAATCGGGATAAAATTTAGCGTTATGTTAAGCAATCGTAAGTAGACTTATATAGAAGTTAGACCTATTTTGAGGTTGGTCAATAACAATCTATGTACTTCATGTTTGGATAAATGATATAGAGATCATCATCCCATAACATGTAATACAATAAGAAGGGGGTAAGATGAAGAGGGAAGGGGAAATGAATAAATCGCATTTGAACATAAAAATTTAATCAAACTATTATTAAAATCATTCATCCATTTTTATGGAGTTAGACTCAACACCATGGATCCAATGATGTTAATAAAGTTCATGATCAAAATTTCAATCCAAGATCAGCCAAAATATATAAAAATAAAATTGTATTTAAAATAAAATGAAAAAAAGGTTTTTAAAAATGATTGAAAAAAAGAAAAAAAGAGAGAAAAATAACAACTATATTCAAATTAATCAAGAAAAATTAAGTAAGGCCATTGAAAAATCAGAAAGGAACACAAATATTTTTATGAAAATTTTGATAATTTTTAAAAGTCATAAACTATTTTTAAACTAAATAAAATTACTCAAATAAATGGAAAATAGATCAAAAATAGTAAACATCAAGATAAAATTCCATAAAATTTCGAGAAAGTCAGAAATAAGAAAAATGATATTTATGAATATTTTCAGAATTTAAAAATGTCAGAAAGTATTTTTAAAACAATTAAAATAATGCAAATATGGTGAAAATTATGAAAAATACCAAACATCAAAATAAAAATATGAAAAAATACTCATAAAGTCAGAAATAATTCAAAGTATTTTTGTAAATATTTTTCATAATTTTTGGATAAAAAATAAAAGAGTTATGAATTTTTGAAATTTAAAACAATTAAAATATAAAATCAGAAAATAAAAATAAAACCAAAAAGATGTGGACCACCAGATCATAGTTAAAACACGTTAGTAAGCTGATCAAGGGGACCAGACGCGCTGTGCTTGATATGGACCTTATTTGAAAATGCATTGGATAAGGAAAAATGCAATCAATAAAAATAAAACAATTGGCACGCTATCATTGGTTGAGACGACACATGTGATCGTATTCAACCTCCAGACGCCCTGCAATGGATATTTCACGAGTTTGTTCAAATGGAAAAATTAGAATCCCAGACTAGTATAATTGGATTCGTCTCTTCAAGACGATCCTAACACCACCATCGCACCAAATTTATATAAAGTGTGCAAAGAGATATGGATTAAAAACTCAGAAAATAGAGAGCACCTTTCAGTCGAGATTTCTCTCTCAACTCTCAATGGATTAAAAAATTGTAAGAAGCACAAGAATCAGGAGAAAGAGTAGAGTAGGTTAGTGCTTTATTTGGATCCAAATGATAGATAATTCTACCTGTTCGAAGTTCAAGAAGAAAGCTCTGAAACTGGACTTCTGTAGCTTGAATTATTGCTCGTTCTACTTGGTTTAGGTGTTGGAGAGTTTGTATGATGCTGAAGGATGATGAATGTGTAAAGAATTTTGGAAGAAAAGGCTTAAGTCTTAGAAACTGATTTCAAAAATTTGAAGTTTGTGTGAGGTTTTGACATGATGTATTTGTCTCTCAAATATTGAAGAAATGAATGAGGGATGATCCTCTATTTATAGGGGAGTGAATGGGATCCTTAAGTGTGTGAGATGATGAAGTTTGGAGGGAAATCGTGTGGGTCTGCAGCATGAACAAAGTATGACTTGTTTAGAATTAAAACTCAGCTAAATCGTGTGTTTCATGATGCTAAACGCCTTTGGAAAGTTGCTAAACATTATTAGAAGCAAAAAAGCGTGGAAACTTTGTGATTAGAATCCAAACCAAAGATTTCAAAATCTGACTTGTGATGAAACTTCAGTTTCAAGTTACCAAATTTAAATCAATGGCATTCTCAACTCAAGGGGTCTTATGGTATGATTCTTGAAGCTTTAGAAAGATGAGGTTACAAGCTTTGTAATGGGAAAATAATGGGATAAAATGGTTGCTTGAGCTGAAAGTTGCAATGAGTCAAAGTTGGAAAAAAGAAGTTGACTTTCCATACTTAGAAAATTTCTAAGTTTTTTCTTCAAAAATGACTTATAATGTCTTGCATCCAAACATGGCCTTCCACTTGGAATTTTATCTTGACCAAAAAAAATGGCATGAAGTAGATCTCTTGAATGAAATTTTGAAACTTGAACCATTAAAAATATCCAAAGATTGAGAGAGTTATGGCTTGTTGAAGTTGGCAAAAATTCATAAAAGACCTATAATCTTTTGCATCCTTATGGAATCTTCCATTAATTTTCATACTTTTCACATCAAAGAAGGTGTGAAGTTCACATACTCAAGATCATTGTGGAAAAAGGATGGTCTCATGGTGATAAAAATTGATCAAGTTATGATCATTTGAAGTCACACAAAGGAATTTAAGGGTTCATCTGAAGGACTTGTAATATTTCTTCATCATCAAGTTTCTTACACACAAAATTTCCTTGGAGCTTTTTAAGTGATTTGTTAATAACCCTTTTAAGATAAGTATGTCTTTGGAATCACTCAAAAATACCAAAAGATGAGCAAGATATACCCCTTTGAAGTTCAAAACCCTAACTCCTAGAGCAAGAAAAATGCTTTGGGAAATCTTTACAATTTTAATCAACCTTCTTGCACCAATACCTTTGTCATGTAAATAGAAGTTGCTGAGGATGATAATTTAAAGTAAAAGAAATCAACACCACTTCCATATCTTGAGAATTTAAGGAGTTATGCACTTGTAATCAATGGAAACAAAGACTTGTACATTTGAGTCAAACTTCTTCAATCAACCCTTGTACTTTTGAAATAATTTTGACAATATTGAGGCATGATGAATCATAAAAGACTTTGTCATGATATTAATTCAAAACATCTTTAATGATGAGGCTTAAATCTCAAATAAGCTTGGTTGAGAAAGGCACATAAATGCACTAATGAATCCATAGATCAATCTTGATGGAATGTATTGTGCTTTCACCTACATCATCAACAATTGGGGAAAATACTCATTGTATGTATTAGTTAAAGGATAATCAATACAAAACATATATGATCATAAAATACAAGTCAAGGTGCTTGGTGATTCCTCCTAGAGCAAAAGTCAAAGATAGGGAGAAGAGCCAAACCCTAATGTGATCTTGTTGTGATTGAATTGATATGATATGATGAAGGGATCTTAGGGGGAAAATTGGGGTACAACAATGCCCATGTTGGAAGAATTCTCTAAACTACTTGGAGTGCCTATATTGGAGAAGATACCCTTCACAAGTTTAGAACATGATCCAAAGTCTGAAGATGTTGCCACAGCCTTGCACTTGAAGCCATCTGACATTGAATCTAAGTGGGAAAGGAGAAGTGGGGTTAAAGGTCTTCTTGCAAAGTTTTTGATAGAGAAATAGCAGGTATTCCTAGATATCATGATTTTCCATGCGTTTGAGGATATCTTGGCTCTCCTAATCTATGGGTTGGTATTGTTCCCTAATCTGGACTAACTTTAGATGTGAGAACCATCATGATTTTCCTTACTCACAATCCAGTGCTTACACAGCTCGGAGATACTGCATTCTCTCCATACTCATACTACGAATAAATGAGGAACTCTTATGTATTGTATACCTTTGCTCTATAGGTGGTTTATAAGAGGGTCTATAAGATGGTCTCAAAGGTTGATGTCTCTCTCTCACTCTCATATCTATTGGTGTTCCCGCTCTCAAGAAGACATCTCTATTATTGATTGTTGCGGAGAATTTCCTAACGTACCACTCCTTGGCATTAGAGGAGGCATCACTTACAACCCTTCTTTAGCCTTACGTCAATTTGGTTACGCACGAAGAGACGGTCCTCATGATATGCTCATCTAGGGTATGGTGTTCGACTATGAAAGTGATCTACAAGGTTATCGTCAGAGGTTTGTACACGCCTGGGGCATGGTTAAGAAGACTTATGGTAAGACTTTAGGGAAAAGGAATTCCATCCCTTTAGAACCATACCTCAAATGGGTGCGAGCTCATACTCAAATTATTATGATGTCGTATCCCACCATCTTACCAGTGATCTTAGAGCCTATTGTTCAAGGGAACGAGTCTCGCACCATTATTCACCCTGATATGCCAATAAACTTTGAAGAACTGCAAAAGTCTTGGATCTAACTCAAGGAAGAACGAGACACCTTTGAGACCTAATTCTATGCAAGGGAAAATAAAGTGTTAGAACTGACGAAGCAACTTTACGAGGAGCAGAATTATAATGCCTATGTCAACACGAAAAGGAAGCGTCCATGGGAAACCTAGAAGCTTTAGAATTTTTTAATTTTATTTCCTTGTAAACTTTTGTTTCTTTTGAACTTACTAATAAAAGGTCTTTGTTTCTATTTTGATTAAAAGAGTTTAAATCCTACGAGGTCCTTGAAAACATCGTATAAAAATGTCATACATATCATTACATAAGCAGGTATTTCAAGATAGGTTTCTTATCTTTTTGCTATTTATTTCAGCAAAAAGAAATGGCTTTTGAACAAAATTTTAAGGATCTTCAAGCGCAAAATGCTAAATTCCAACAGATGTTCCTAGCTCTGGCCAAAGGACAGGAAGATATGAAACAAATTGGGGGGAGATTCAGAGGAACAGCCAAGCGAGCTCTAGAGTTCGCAACCCCATCAAATGAAGGGGATAATCAAGGTGAAGATAACAAGAAGGTGAAAGAAGAAGATAATAGCCCGAGGATTGATGAAGAGGAAGCAAACTATTATGAGGAATAATATCCTCCTGCTGATGATAGGTATAAATAGCTGGAGGATCGCCTCAATGCTATGGAGATTCAGAGGGTACCTGGTTTGGACTTCCAAGAGCTAAGGTTTGTGTCAGGAGTGGTTATACCACATATATTCAAATTTCCCACCTTTGAAAAATATGACGGTGTTTCATGTCCCAAGCTTCATCTGAGGTCTTACGTCAGGAAGATTCAACCCCACACAACTGATAGGAAGTTATGGGTTCATTTCTTTCAGGAGAGTTTGTCGGGGACACAGTTATAGTGGTTCTATCAATTGGAAGGAACCAACATCTGTAACTGGGAAGATTTGGCTGCTGATTTTTACAAGCAGTGTCAATGTAATGCTGACCTTGCTCCAACCCGCATGCAACTCCAAAGCATGTTTATAGGTTCCAGTGAGGGTTTCAAAGATTATGACCGAAAATGGAGGGATCTTACAGGTAGAGTCCAGCCTCCCCTGTCTGATAGGGAGTTGGTAGATATATTCATGGGTACTCTGAAAGACCCATTTTTCAACCATTTGATTGGAAGCTCTTCAGTCGGGTTCACCGAGCTGATATTGACAGGAGAACAAGTGGAAGCTGGTACCAAGAGTGGTAAAATCCAAGGGGCTGGATCTTCAAGTACTACAAAGAAATCGTTCAATGGATAGAGGGAGGTCAATGCTGCCTATGGTCAAATAAGGCATGGTAAAGTTGAACGTCGTCCAACGATAGGAGCTGTAATTATCTCCAACCTTGCATCAACTCAACGACAAAATAATCAGGGCAGACAAGATGTTCCTAGAAGACAATTCACCAGAATCAACATGCCTTTGTCTCAGGCATTACAACATTTGGTGAAGGCTGACTTGGTCACTTTGAGGGATCCTCCTCAAAACCCAAACACTTCCTCTCACTGTTACAATCCAAATGCACGGTGTGCTTACCACTCCAACAGTCAGGGGTATGGTACAAATGATTATTCAGCTCTAAAGAATAAAGTTCAAGACCTCATTGATGAAAAAGAGATTGAATTTGATCCTCCTGAGACCCCCAACGTGATTACTGCACCAATGCCCCAGCATGACAAGGGTGTCAATGATGTTGTGATCATTTCTTCTGTGAATGATTTAACTACTCCTCTTCCAGTTGTTAAGAAGAATTTATTACGAGCTGGTTTATTTCCAGGTTGTGATGAAGATTGTTACCTTTGTGAATCCCTGTCCAATGGTTGTATGTTACTAAAGATAGGTGTTAAACGCTTGATGAATGATAGGGAAATTCTGTTTGAGAAGACTTCCTCTGGAAAACTTATGTGAAAAATGTAAGATGTAAAGACGTATCAATTATTACCATTTCCAATAATCCTACAAGGGTCTCCTCCAAAGGCCCTATAAGGATTACTGACAATCCTAAAGTTTCTTCCCTGATCATCACTGTGATACGTTGGGAGAACTGACTTAGGGTTTTGCATTTGTTTTCGCAAATGTTTCGGTTGAGCAAGAGTCGCCACCGACTTTTTATTTTATCCTAAGGAAAGGTTAAAAAAGCACAGCAAAAACCTTTGAGATGTTTTCTTGGGTTCGGGGAGTAGGTTATAGAAAGGGAAGGTATTAGCACCCTTTCTATCCATGGTTATCCATGGGCTCTTAGTTACTTGCTTAGATCAACTTGCCTTGATTTTCAATTGTTTGAAATGGTGCTTTGTGCATGGTTTTGAAAATGTTTTGAAAAAGATGCCTTGTCTAGGCAACCCTTGTAACAATTCTTTACTCGAATGTTTTACAAAAGGTGTTTGTCTTTTTGAAAAGATGTTTCAAGGTTTTTGAAAGTTGTTTTGAAAGTGTAGTGATATGTGGTTTGAAAAATAGGCAAGCGTTTTTATTTTGCAAGTTGACAAATAACTAAGAGCTATCTACCCTAAAGTTCTCAAAGATCTTTGCTATGTTTTAACCCTTTTAACAGTTTTGTTCCACCATTGTATTGATGGACAATCTTGTGTTAGGATGTGAACGGGACGGGCGCGGGTCATCGTTTAGACCATGATTGCAACGGTGCTAAGTATCTTTGGGCAATTTTTCCTTTAAGGGACTTGATCATTTTTAGGCAACTTTCGAGAGCGTCATCGAGTGACTATGATCATTTGATTGTTTTGTTTTAGCCCAATGATACCTAACATGCAATATGGCCCATTTATTGAAGGCAACAAGTGGAATACCCTAGGGGTGCAAGTGTGATTAGTGTTTTCCATTTTCATGCTTGTTTATCTTCAATTTAGGTCAAACTATTTTTTGGTTAATTGATTTGCATACAAACCCTAATTCTAGCATGGCATATTTAGAAAGCTTTAAAGTGCGAAAAAATAAAGTTCCTAAGTTATTACAACACAATATATGGGATGGGGGGTACAAATGTTCAAATGGGGGTATTTTGACAAGAAATTAAACCCTAAACTATTACAACCCACATGGAATTTACAAGGTATTTAGTTACACAATATTGAAATAAAATAAAATAAATATGCAAGATACAAAAATGATTTTTATATGTATGTGAAAAAGTATTTTTTATGTGTCAAATAAACAAAATAAAATTAATTAATTTTTAGTATTTTCATGCATTTAGGGCAAAAACCTTAATTTTACCAAATAAAATATATTTATTATATAACATATGCAATATTTATTAATTATGTGCAAAAAATAAATAAAAGGAAAGTATATGAAAAAATGTAATTTTTGAGCTAAATATTAGTAAAAATAAAATGTATTATTTTATTATATTTTTAACCTAAATGTATTAATAAATACACAAATATTTATAATATTCCCTAAATACTAAATATATGTATAGAAATAATAATATTTAATATTTACAAAAAAAAATGTAATTTTTTTAAAAAAAGTTTTTCAAAGGTAAAATAAAACAAAAGTCAGAAAATAAAAAGTATTTGTATTATTTTAGTATTTTAAATAAAAAAAGTATTTGTGTATTATTTATATGTACAAATATCAATTTAACAAATAAATGCCTAATAAATACAAAAATGGTTTGAAAAATATTTTTTATATTTATAATATTATGAGAAAAAAATAAATAAGTCAGAAATAACAAGAAAAGTCAAAAAAATGTTTCAAATAAGCACAATGGGCCAAGAGGGTTCAAAAGTGAAAATGTGGTGCAAATAAGAAGTCAACTCAGGCCCAGCCCAAGAAGACTGTCTTCAACCTCTGAACCTGTTTGAACAACCACCAACGCGCGTTTTCCTATCCCCAGATTCTTTGATCATTTGCCAAATCTTGCAACATGAAACATGTAGAGCTTGAAGCCACGATTCTAGACATATAAAGAAATCAATCTAACTCTCAGAAATGAGAGAGAATTTCTTCTCCCCCAATTCCTGACCTAGTTTTTATTCAATGTTCAGACCTCAAATTCTCATAGCACGTGCAAAATAAATGGAAAGTAAAGATATGTATAGCTTCAGGGGCATGAGCATGACATTTTTCATTCACAAACTTAGAGCTAATTCTTCCTACATTGAGAGATAGAAGTCCAAAGATTTACCTGTTCAGTTGGAATCGTGTGCAACAATGGAGATGCTTACAAGGTAAGGTAATGATTTGTATAGCTTGCTCGATGTCCAGGGATGCTATTCCAATGCTTCGTGTGCTTTGAACCCTACTATATCAAGCTGCAGAAGTCAACCTGCAAGAGGAAAAAATGAAAATGGAAAAACTGAATAGAGGTGTTACAGTTTGCTTCCAATGCTTTGGATAGTTTGTATGGATGGTAGGGAAAGTGTTTGAACTAGTTTGGATGAAAGTGCACGACAAAAATGAGCTATGGGATTCAAACTGCAACCTATGCCCTGTTTTTGCAGTTTTATGGTGTTTTGAGGTTTGATGATGTTTGGAACTTGGTTGGCTCGTATTTTAGCTTAGGTTTGATGTTTAGAATGTGTACAATAACTTTGCTTAAGCTTGTGTTGGCTGAGATGAGAGTTGGGAGTTGTTATGTCAAGTTTCTTCTTACTTAAGAAACAAAATGTCAAGTTGTGTTTTAGACAGATAGAGGCCCCTCTAATGTGCTGCTAAGCTTGCCCTTGATCAGTGGGATTAGCTCAATAACTTGTGCCAAAGAGATTTGCTGTGTACCTCTTAATTTGCAAATTGACATAAAGTTCTACTTTTTCAAAAATGGACATAATGCTTTTTCTATTTTAAGACTAAACCTTCATGTAATGCTTAAACACTTAATGCAAGGCTTGAACACAAGGGGTTTGCATTAAATTATTGAGTGCAAATGGGATAAAGGACCTGTAATCAAATTGTGCAAGCTGATTTGAAAAATTGCACAAGTTATGAACATGTACATGGCCATGAATTAAAATGACTTTTTCCCAACTTGCCAAATTCGATTCTCCCTAACCATGAGGTTGTTTGATGAGTTCTGGGACATTTTGGAAAGCTTGGAATGTATACTACAATCCATCTTTGTAATGCAAATTGAAATTCCAAGTGTAAGTATGTGAAAAGTGGTCTTGAAGTTAGGCAAAAATCCTGCCTAAAATCGGTCAAAATTTCTCTAAGTTAAGAATGGTTTGGTACCCTTGTTCCAAAAATTGTAACTTGAGCTACAAGCTTCTTTTGAGGAAAATTTGTGAATAAAAGTTGTATATTTTGCAATGGACTACAACTTTCATGTTTTGACTTTTGCTTGAATCCAAATGAATCTTGGTGAGAAAGTGGGACAAAGTTAGGAAAAAATTAGGATTTTTCATAACTTAGAAAAATTTAAAGTTATGAAAAATCTTCATTTCAAACCCTAATTTGTGATTCTTGATTTCTTGATGAACAAGTTTCATGATTTGGCATGTTTTGATGAAAAATGAATCTTGACACTTGATTTTGACCAAAAAGTCAAAGTTTGACTTTTCAGTATACAGTCAAAAATTGATCAATTGACTGGAAAATTCATCTGTCAAGCTTGTGCATTTGGGATCTTTTGAACTTGTTGAGCATGTCAAGACAATTCCATTGGGTCCTTGAGTCCATATGTGAGCTTGGTTTACCATTGGCTAGGTTAAACAGTCAAAAATTGCCTTTGTGCAGTCAAAACCCTAAAAATGACCATTTTGCCCTTTTGGTGATCTGATCAAATTTCTTGTGGAATTGTGATCCAAACTTGATCAAATGGTCCATATGAGTTCATAATGTTGATGTGGGTCAATTTTCATGAGGTTTGACTGTCAATTGACCACAGTTGACTTTTTCCCCAATACAACTGATTTCTAGGTCAACTGTCCAAATTGACTGGGCAAAGGTTGGAATCAAGGCTTGAAACTTGGTATGGATAAACTTGGGAGTCCAACATGAAGAATGAAAGTCATCTTAGGCATTTTAGGTCAAAACATCTTTGTGCAAACACAAACCCTAATTTGGGTCAACAGTGCTAGGAGAAGTCTTGAGCATAGGAAACCCTAACTGGATCTTGAGCTCCAATGGCCTTGTGATGAGAAAAATGTTGAGAAAATGGGAGGGAAAATTTTGGGGTACAACATTTGCCCCTGTTCAATCTTCTTGAATCCGAAGAGTTAGATTGGCAAGTTTACCTTTCGCGACTCGAGGGTAAAAGGAGATTGGACACTAGAGTTCCCTTAAATTTGCACTCGTCAAAGCAAAGGATGTGGGAATGGGCTTAGAGATGCCATTTGGAGATGGGCTTAAAGATGCCATCTGGAATGAGTATCAGAAAGGTGCCCATGTTTTGGACCGTCTCCGAATTGGGGGTCTGAATAAGCAATAGATTGACATCCGTACCTGGAGGCATCCGTAAACTGTTTTCAAAAGATGAGAAGAGTCTGAACAAGCGATAGATTAACATCCGTTGTTGGGAGGAATCTGTAAACTGTTTTCAGAAGTCTTGAAGTTGAATAAGCAATAGAGCAGCATCCGTTGTTGGGAAGCGTCCGTAAACTATTTCCAAAAATTGCATCTGAACAAGTAATAGATTAACATCCGTTGTTGGGAAGAATCCATAAACTGTTTTCAGAAGTCTTGAGAAGAATCTGAACAAGCGATAGGTTAACATCCGTTACTGGAGAACCTGTGAACTGTTTTCAGAAGTCTTGAAGTTGAATAAGCAATAGAGCAGCATCCGTTGTTAGGAAGCGTCCGTAAACTGTTTTCAAAAATTGCATCTGAATAAGTGATAGATTAACATCCGTTGTTGGGAAGAATCCATAAACTGTTTTCAGAAGTCTTGAGAAGAATCTGAACAAGCGATAGGTTAACATCCGTTACTGGAGAACCTGTAAACTATTTTCAGAAGTCTTGAAGGTGGAGGAGGAACCGGTGTAGGGTTTCCTGATGATGAGTTCGTGTAAAACTGCATCTGGATGAATTTGGAATAGGCATCAGAATGTTGCCATGTCTGGGTCACATCTGAACTATTTCTAGAAAGAATCTCGGAAGATAATAATTTTTGTCTGTCGACTGATCTTACCTTAAAAGGTAAAGAGTTAGTTGTATGCAATGTCATGATGCATGATGCAATGTATGTTATATGATATGAATGTAAATGAATGTGCATGTAAGCTGGAGAGCTGTCTTGCGGAGGAATCCTAGATGGCTGAAGATAAAAGCATCTTGACTGCTGCCGGGAAGAATAATTCCTTGGTTGTTGCTGGGGAATTAGGAGCTTGGGTTGTATACCAATTCTCTGGGGAATTCCTGTCTTGAGGAGATCTTCACTGGGGTATCTTCGAATATTCAGCGAGGAACTGAAAATGAAAGTCTTCAGATTTGCTTGGGGAATACCAAACCTTCAATCGTTGAGGGACCTTAGGACCTCTGCGGGGAATTGGAATTTCCTTGGTGACTTGCAGGGTAAGAGAATTTCTGATGATTTCCAAAGGGGAGTTCAGAACCTGATAGACTCATGATGGAAAGGTAGGGCTGAGCATCCTCAGCTTGCTGGGAAGTATCTCTGTGGGGAAAAGGTTCACTAGCTTGGTTCAGCTGGGGATACTGAAACTTGACTCTGAGGGGAATCGGGTTCTGAAAGGCTCTTTGACGGGAGAAATCAGTATTGGGAGAGCTTTTCCTGATGAGGATCCTGTAGTCTGACTCTGTTTAGGGAATTAAGTTCTGACTGAGGAACGTGGATTTCAAATTTGCTCGGGATTTCCTTTGAAAGGGTATCAAGATATCTAACTGCACTTTTAACTTATTAGTGATCTCCTTCATTGATTCATAAGGAAATGATTGTGTTCAAATGCATATGCCTATTTAACAAAACATTGGACGTTTCTCAAATAAAACGATTAGTGCAAAAGAAAAGAGAAAAGGAAACGACGCAAATTTCTGGAAAAGTATTTGTATTAACTTTCTATGGGTATATTTGTACAAAGGAGACAATCATCCTAGTAAGAGGATGTCGTCATATTGAAAAATTTATACAAAAGAAAGATGGCTATGTGAAATAATTCCATGGGATTCCATTCTGCTACAGCCTTCACAACTCTGAAAATCTGTCCATTCAATGCTTCGTCTGCCGATGACTGAATTGATCAGAAGCTTGGAACTGCTTGATGAAGAAATTGTCCTTAAAGTGATCCGACGAGACATAGTCATACGCTTTAATTCCCTAAATTTTGCCTGAATCGCCCTTTCGGGTTTTCGATCCACCGGGAAACCCCTTTTTGCCCAAGCCGCCCTTTCGGGTTTTCAACTTGCCGGGTGTACAGATTTTTTTGTTTTTATCTCTAACTTTTGCCTGAACCCCCCTTTCGGGTTTTCGGTTCACCGGGATGCCCATTTTTTCCCAAGCCGCCCTTTCGGGTTTTCGACTTGTCGTGTTATTTTATGCGTAGTATCTTTTGACTATGTCTGCATTCGCAGGGTGCGGCAAATCGTCGCCGTCCATGGTGGTCAGAATCATTGCACCACCAGAAAATATGCTCTTGATCACAAATGGTCCTTCGTATGTAGGAGTCCATTTGCCCCTGTGATCACTTTGCGGCAAGATAATCCGCTTGATTACGAGATCTCCGACTTGATACACTTGACGTCTGACTTTCTTATTGAAGGCCTTGATCATCCGCTTTTGATACGTCTGACCATGGCATACAGCAGCGAGTCGCTTCTCGTCGATCAAATTGAGTTGATCAAGTCGGGTCTGAATCCAATCATCTTCATTCAAACCTGCGTCCTTCATAATCCTTAGAGAAGGAATCTGAACTTCCATAGGCAGGACAACTTCCATGCCATATACCAAAGAAAATGGGGTTGCCCCAGTTGAAGTACGTGCCGTCGTACGGTACCCATGTAGAGCGAATGGTAACATCTCATGCCAGTCTTTGTAAGTGACTGTCATTTTCTGAATGATCTTCTTAATGTTTTTGTTCGCAGCTTCAACAACACCGTTCATCTTCGGCCGATAGGGAGATGAATTGTGATGATAAATCTTGAACTGTTCACATAATGCGGTGATCATCGTGTTATTCAGATTTGTACCGTTGTCTGTGATGATCCTATCTGGAACACCATACCGGCATATGAGATTTTGCTTGATGAAGCGGGAAACCACATTTTTAGTAACAGAGGCGAAGGAAGCTGCTTCAACCCATTTGGTGAAATAGTCAATGGCGACCAGGATGAAACGATGTCCGTTGGATGCCGTGGGCTTGATCTCTCCAATCATGTCAACGCCCCACATTGCAAATGGCCACGGAGCAGTCAGAACGTTGAGAGGAACCGGAGGGATATGGACCTTGTCAGCGTAGACTTGACACTTGTGGCAAGTACGAGAATGTTGATGGCAGTCAGCTTCCATGGTAGACCAGTAATAGCCTGCCCTTAGGATCTTCTTAGCCATTGTATGCCCGCTCAAGTGAGTGCCAAATGTGTCGCTGTGTATCTCGGTCATGATTAACTCTGCTTCAGCTTTGTCTACGCATCGGAGTAAAACACAATCATGGTTTCGTTTGTAAAGGATGCCGTTGCTCAGGAAGAACTTGGCAGCAAATTTCCTTAGGAACTTTTTGTCATTTACGGAAGCTCCTTCGGGATAATCTCTAGTCTGGAGATACCTTTTGATTTCATGGAACCAGGGTTGTTCCACTACTTCTTCGGTATTAATCTCGTGACAATGTGCAGGTTCATCCATTCGCTTGATGGTGATTTGGGGAGCCTCGTTATCCCAGTTGAGTTTAAACATGGAGGACATTGTAGCTAGAGCATCTGCTAGCTGATTCTCTTCTCGCGGGAAATGCTCGAAGGTAATTTGCTCGAAATGAGGCAACAATGTCAAGACATGTTCTTTGTAGGGGATAAGATTAGGATGCTTGGTATCCCACTCTTCTTTGATTTGACTGATAACCAAAGCCGAGTCCCCGAATACAATCAAAAATTTGATCCCCAAGTCTATAGCAGCCTCGAGACCAAAGATGCAAGCTTCATATTCAGCCATGTTGTTTGTGCAGCTGAAGCAAAGTCGGGCCATGAAAGGTGTGTGACAACCTTCCGGGGAAATGAGTACCGCACCGATACCGTTTCCAAGTGCATTTGAAGCACCATCAAAGTACAGGGTCCATCGGGATCCCTTTTCGGGTCCGTCATACGGTCTGTTACCTTCAATGTTGTCCAAATTCATGATGTCCTCGTCTGGGAAGTCAAATATCATGGGTTGATAATCTTCGATAGCTTGATGAGCCAGATGGTCAGCTAGTACACTCCCTTTTATAGCTTTTTGAGTGGTGTACTGGATGTCATACTCAGTTAGGATCATTTTCCATCTAGCTATTCTTCCAGATAAAGCAGGCTTTTCGAAGATATACTTGATAGGATCCATTTTGGAAATCAACAAGGTAGTATGAGTCAACATATACTGCCTCAGTCGGCGAGCAGCCCATACCAAAGCGCAACAAGTTTTCTCGAGCAGTGAGTAGCGAGTCTCACAGTCGGTAAACTTTTTGCTAAGGTAATAAATAGCATGCTCTTTTCGACCAGACTCGTCATGCTAGCCCAAAACACACCCCATTGAGTTATCCAAGACGGTCAGATACATGATCAATGGTCTTCCTTCAACGGGTGGCATTAGAATAGGAGGTTCTAGCAAATACTCCTTGATCTTATCAAAAGCAGTTTGGCAATCGTCGTTCCATTCGACTACCTGATCTTTCTTTAATAGTTTGAAAATTGGCTCACAGGTAGAAGTCAGATGAGAGATGAATCTGGCAATATAATTCAAACGCCCTAAGAACCCTCTAACCTCCTTTTCAGTACGGGGAGCAGGCATCTCTTGTATTGCTTTCAGTTTTGCTGGATCGACTTCAATGCCTTTGTTGCTTACAATGAATCCTAGGAGTTTACCAGACCTAACTCCAAAAGTACACTTACTTGGATTCAGTCTGAGTTTGTATTCTTTCAACCTGGAAAACAGCTTTTCTAGATGTTCAAGGTGCACCTCCTCTGTTTGTGACCGAGCTATCATATCGTCTACGTAAACTTCAATCTCATGATGTATCATATCATGAAACAAAGCTACCATGGCGCGTTGATAAGTTGCCCCTGCGTTCTTCAGTCCGAACGACATCACCTTGTAACAGAAAGTACCCCATTGTGTGACAAAGGTTGTTTTCTCCATATCTTCGGGGGCCATTTTGATTTGATTGTAGCCCGAGAATCCATCCATGAAGGAAAACACTTTATGCTGAGCTGTATTGTCGATCAAAATGTCAATGTGTGGTAGCGGAAAATCATCTTTGGGGCTGGCCCTATTCAAATCCCGGTAGTCCACACACATCCTGACTTTGCCATCTTTTTTAGGTACTGGCACGATGTTGGCGACCCATTGAGGATAAGATGTAACAGCCAGAAAGCCAGCGTCGAATTGCTTCATCACTTCTGCTTTGATCTTTTCAGACATGTCAGGCCTCATTCGGCGGACTTTTTGTTTGATCGGTGGACAATCCTCTCTTGTGGGGAGACGGTGAACCACGATGTCTGTGTCTAAACCCGGCATGTCTTCGTAAGACCAAGCGAAGATTTCAACGTACTCATTTAACAACTGTATCAGGCGTTCCTTGACACTTGGTTCCAGATTGGCACCCACTTGTACCTCCTTCCGATCTTCCTCGATTCCTAAGTTGACAGTTTCCAACAACTCTTCGTGAGGTAAGATGGCCCTTTCCTCTTGCTGTAGAAGTCTGGCTAGTTCCCCTGGTACTTCACAACCTTCGTCATCTTCATACTCGACTTGATTGACCAGACCTTCAGAGTTATTGAAGGATATAGTAGAATAGTCACCCATGGAATCCAGAGTGGATGGGTACCTGCATTTGTGAGTGGGTGTGTGTGTAAGGGATAGCCATCCTTAAAAAAAAATGCAAAAGGAAAGAAAATTAACACAGCAGTTTATCAAATGAAAAACATCCAATGAATCATTAAACATGGCATATGGATATGAAGATAATCAAAACCCTTACAAATGGACCTACATGCCCCGGGCAAGGCATGAGGTAAAAAAAGTAGTGTGCGGATTGTTCAAAAGTAATTATTACAGACCACAAGAAATGTTTGACAGATAAATTACTGATTAATAAAAGTAATGGGGACAAAGTCCTTTGCCTCCCAGTTGCATAGTCCTCCTTTGATAGTTGGGTAGATCCACTCTTCAATGTTGTCCTCTTCGTCTTCACCCTCCAAAGCGTTGATCCCGTAAGGAGAAATCTTGATTGGCGCTCTTTCAATCTTTGAACGGCGCATAGCTTTCTGGCCCGCGGCAGTGAATCCTAATCCAAATTTGTCTATTTTATGTGGAATATCAGGCAGCTGCCCCCATGTTGAATTCTTCCCTTCCTTCATTACGGCCTTCGCGTCTTTTAGAGATGCCATCCTGGCCATCTGCTTTGGTACTTCAGCTACCAATTTTGCTACTGTTATTTCAGGAGGGACTTCTTCGAAGTGCTGGAATGGTGTCTCAATGAACTCACCCTCTACCTCCACATACCGAAAGGAGTTCAGGTGGCTGATCATATATTCCTCTTTACCATGGGCGGTTATGATCTTCCCCTTGACAGGGTACTTCAACATTTGATGTAAGGAAGAGGTGACTGCCCTGGCATTGTGTATCCATGGTCTCCCCAATAAGCAAGAGTATGACGGACGGATGTCCATCACGTAGAAAGTCGAGGGGAACACCTTTGTGCCAACCTTAATGGGAATGTCCACTTCTCCATGCACCATTCTCTTGGACCCGTCAAAAGCCCTTACAATGATATTGCTTGGCCTTAACTCCAAGCCTTCACAGTCTAAACGGTCGAGAGCCTTCTTGGGCAGCATATTCAAAGAAGAACCAGTGTCGACTAGAACATGGGCCAGAGTAGTCCCTTGGCATTCCACTGACACATGTAATGCGTCGTTGTGCTTTCTTCCTTTTGGGGTCAGGTCGGCATCAGAGAAACCTAATCCATTGTCTGCAGTAAGACTGGCTACGCAGTCTTGGAATTGGTCGGCAGAGGTTTCCTGGGGCACATGGGATGTCTTCAGGAATTTTATCAAAGCCTTGGCGTACGCTTCTGAGCAAAGTAGTAGTGCCAACATGGAGATCTTCGAGGGGGTTTGCCCCAGTTGTTCTACCACGTCGTAATCACTCCTTTTAATTATCTTCAAGATCTCTTCTATTTCTTTCTTGGAGGTTTCCGGGATGACCAAGGGTTGAGCCCTCGTCCTGACGAGCTCATCTTGGGTTCCCTTACCTTTATCAGCAGAGGTAGGAGGGACAATACTAGGAACAACAACATCTTCAATCAATGGGGTTCTAGCGGAGAGTTTTATTGGTGCAGGAATAACTTTGGCAGCAGATGAGGGTCCAAAGATTGCTTTTGGAGGGGCAATCTCTGGAGAAAATATTCTCCCGCTTCGGGTGATCTTGCTTGTGCCCGCAATGTTTCCAATGCTGGCTTCTTTTTCATCCGAGCTTCCTTCGGTTATTTCTACTTGTTTAATACCATGGTAGTAGACGTCACCGCCGTAATTCCATGGTATTGACTTCTCAGAAATGTAGGGGACAGGCCCTGGCATTGTTATCTTTAGAGGAACAGACTTCGTAGCTGGTGTAATCTTAACAGGATTTCTGACGGCCTTGGAAAGATTGGCGTGAATGGTTATAATTGAGACTTCTTCAATGTGGGTTGGAATAACAGAAACTTTTTCAAACAAAATTTGTCGACTGTCCATTAGGCCTTGGATGCCTTTCTTCAGTAACGGACAGTCAAACGGCAGAGAGTAACAACAGTAGCAATCTTCTTTACATCCCGGGAAAATACCGGCCTTTAACAGATTCAACTTGATGGTTAACAACGGAGTCATCAAATCATTGACATCAACAACATACAAATCTTCTTCAATAGCATTGACATTTCAACCGTGCTTTGGCATTGGAGCGGATATCACGTTCGGCTTCTCTGGAGCGTCGAACTCCACCTCTTTCGCCTCTATCAGGTCTTGAATTTTATGCTTGAGTGCCCAACAATCGTTGGTGTCGTGCCCGACACTGTCAGAATGGTAGGCGCATTTAGCATTAGGATGGTAATGCGGAGAGGACGTATTCACATTTTTGGTGCCTCTTTGATAGTGGCGAGATTCAACTTTAACAGATGGGGAAGCACTTGCGCTGGCGTCATATTAATACGGGTGAACTGCCGTTGTGGCCGTTCCACCCATTGTTGATTTGGTCTGGATTGGTTATAGCGAGGCTGCTCACTTGAAAGGTTTTGGATCATTACGGCCCCCACAGTCGGTCGACGCTCAGTCTTCCCTGCTCTTCTCTGAGAGTACACCACATCCGTTTCCTTCTTAAAAGGCTTCTTCTCAATACTTGTAGCGACACCCTTCTGTATCTTCCCTGACTTGATGCCGGCTTCTATCCTCTCCCCAGTTAAGATCAAATCTGTAAACCCCGCGGAAGAATTACCAATCAGATGGTTGAAGAATGGACCAGACAGGGTCCCCAGAAACATGTCAACCAGTTCGCGGTCAGTCAAAGGCAGCTGCACCCTTCCAGCCAAGTCTCTCCATTTTTGCGCATACTCTTTGAATCCTTCGGCCGTTCCTAGTGACATACCCTGAAGTTGGGTACGCGTAGGAGCAAGGTCAGAATTGTACTGATATTGTTTGTAAAATGCGGTGGCCAAGTCTTCCCAGTTTTGGATATTGGTTCCATCCAGCTGATAAAACCACTCGAGTTGAGCCCCAGAAAGGCTATCTTGAAAGAAATGGATCCAAAGGTTCTTGTCCGCAGTGTAAGGTTGGATCTTCCTTACATAGGACCTGAGATGCATTTTTGGACAGGACAGCCCGTCATACCTCACAAAAACCGGCACTTTGAACTTTGGGGGAATCACAATTCCGGCAACTAAACCCAAGTCTTCGAAATCCAAACCCGGAACTCTCTGCAGCTCCATAGCTGCCAACCTGTCTTCTAAACCTTTGTACTTATCATCGGCGGGCGGGTATTGTTGATCAGAGTAGTCTTCATCCTCTTCAGCCTCCTCTTCTTCCATATCGGACTCGGAAGGTACCGCAGCCGCATTCCCTTTACTGGTTCCCTCCTCAGAAGTAGGGGAAATTCAAGCACTCTTCTGGATTCTCCTTCAAACCTTCTCCCTAAAGTAGCCACCCCGAGTCTCTTTTTCTTCTTTTTCACTTGGTCTTTATTCCCCAGTAGGGCCTTTAGATCCTCCTGACCCTTAGCCAAGGTCATCATGAGTTGTTGAAACTGTGCATTTTGAGCCTGCAAGTCCTTGACTGTTTGCTCGAGATCCATCTTACTGAAATAAACAACAGACATATAAGGAAACCTGGTGTGAGACCTGCTTATGCACATGATGAATGGTATGCTTATGTATGCAATGCATTCAAGGATTTAGAATATTCAAAATTGTTGCAAACAAAAGAGAACACACGTCATATTAATAAGAAGAAATTTGTCAGTACATAAATGCCCCATGGGCCAAATATTACAAAACTTCTCAAGGTAAAAAGACGTTGCGCATCCTCTTTGGTGCGATGTAGGTGTTGAGGGTCTCCTCCTCATGGAGTCGGCGGGTAAGCTCTAGAACCTTCTTCTCACTGGCGTAGAAGCTGGCTTCAAAAGTGTTCCGTTCCTCCTTGAGTTGGATCCAACTCTTCTGCATCTCCTCCCACGATGCAGGCATGTCAGGATATAGGATGATGTAGGGAACCTCTCCTTCTGTAACGGGCTCTTTAATCACAGGGAGAACATGAGGATAAGGCATCAACAGACTCTGGGCTCGGGCTCGTACCCACTTGAGATAGGGCTCAAGAGGGATGGAGTTCTTGTGCCCCAGTGTCTTGCTATCAACCTTGTTGGGCATCCTCCAAGCTCTGATGAACCTTTGGCGAAGTCCTTGCGCATCGTTGTCGAAGTCAAAAACTAGGTCAGGAATCAACATGTCGTGAGGGCCATCCCTCTGTGCATATCCAAATTGTCTCAAAGCTAGACAAGGGTTGTAGGTAATGCCCCCTCTAATGCCAAGTAATGGAACATTAGGGAACTCTCCACAACGATCGACGATGATGACATTATCTCTAGACCGAGAACACCAATGTACATCAGAGTGAGTAAGGGTCATCAACCGTTGTGACCACCTTGAGCCTTGGTCATTTTTCAAGACAGATTGTGGAAGGTGCGAAATAAACCACCTTGCAAGGAGAGGAGTACAGCACATGAGAACACCCCTCTTTCTCATTGTTCGTGTGTAAAATGAGTGAAGAATGTCCCTAAGCAATGTTGGTATTGGATTTCTGGATAAGAAGATTTTGACGGCATTGACATCTACCAGCTGGTCAGGATTTGGGAACAAGACCAACCCATAGATAAGGAGTGCCACAATTTCTTCAAAGGCTCGTAGGTCCAATGAATTCCAACATTCTTGTGCCTTCTCAAACAAGAATTTTGCTAAGAATCCTTTGACGCCGCTTCTAGTCTCCCAATGCCCCTTGATGTCAGATGGCTGTAGATGTAGTGCTCGAGCAACATCTTCAGGCTTTGGTTCCTTTTCCGTACCGTTGTAGGGTAGTTGATTAAGGATAGGAATTCTCAGGAGTTGAGAAAACTCCTCCAAAGTGGGCACCAACTGGTAGTCGGGGAAAGTGAAACAGTGGTGAAGAGGGTCAAAGAACTGGAATAGCACTTTCATCATGTCCTCTTTAATGTTTGTGTTGACTAGGCTGAGCAGTCTACCATGTCTTTCACTAAAGGATGAGCTTTCCGGAATCCTTGATGTGAGCTCCTTGAGTTGAGGAGGGATTCTCACAAGGTTGACTTGGATGGTTTTTCTTCGAAGAATTTCCATGACCTACAAAACAAGAACAAAGATGAAGATCTAAACCCTTGAAATGGTTAGTGAATGCATATGATGTTTTATGATGTTTATGATGTATGCACAAACATATGTACAAGCAAATCACACCAAACCCTAGTTTCAGGCTTGCATGAGGTTTCATAGGTAAGTACCCTCTTGAGTGTAGTTGGCTTAAAAACCTGTCCTATAAATAGTAACCGGGTTCTAAGGAGCTCAATATCATTGGATTGTTTTCATTGTTCATTGTTTTGGTTTAGCCACTTAACTAGCGACCAAAATATTCCAAGAAAACAACCCTCAATGAGTGTAGTATCGAGTATCTACCAACTTCGGACTGTACCAAAGCCGGTCATCTCACTACCCCTAATAAAAGGCCAAGATGGTCAAGTAAGGTTCTAGGTCATTAGTGCTTAGTGACATCACTCAGCGGCCCCGTACTCTCCTTGATTGAACTCAAGGGTTACCGGTACTCACAAATATGTCGCACTAATATAGCTATTGCTTCAACCGTGTCGGTATACCCCGCACAATTTCCACAACGTATTGCTATCTATGAATGTTTCCCAAAATCCGGGTGTAGGATTGTAAACCCAAACAAGAGAGCCAAGATATAAAGCAATCAAAGCAAACAATTAGTCATGCAAGAGGGTGATCTAAGCCCTAAGGTTACTCCACTTTTAGATTTATCCCCAGCAGAGTCGCCAGTTCTGTGATACGGTGGGAGAACTGACTTAGGGTTTTGCATTTGTTTTCGCAAATGTTTCGGTTGAGCAAGAGTCGCCACCGACTTTTTATTTTATCCTAAGGAAAGGTTAAAAAAGCACAGCAAAAACCTTTGACATGTTTTCTTGGGTTCGGGGAGTAGGTTATAGAAAGGGAAGGTATTAGCACCCTTTCTATCCATGGTTATCCATGGGCTCTTAGTTACTTGCTTAGATCAACTTGCCTTGATTTTCAATTGTTTGAAATGGTGCTTTGTGCATGGTTTTGAAAATGTTTTGAAAAAGATGCCTTGTCTAGGCAACCCTTGTAACAATTCTTTACTCGAATGTTTTACAAAAGGTGTTTGTCTTTTTGAAAAGATGTTTCAAGGTTTTTGAAAGTTGTTTTGAAAGTGTAGTGATATGTGGTTTGAAAAATAGGCAAGCATTTTTATTTTGCAAATTGACAAATAACTAAGAGCTATCTACCCTAAAGTTCTCAAAGATCTTTGCTATGTTTTAACCCTTTTAACAATTTTGTTCCACCATTGTATTTGATGGACAATCTTGTGTTAGGATGTGAACGGGACGGGCGCGGGTCATCGTTTAGACCATGATTGCAATGGTGCCAAGTATCTTTGGGCAATTTTTCCTTTAAGGGACTTGATCATTTTTAGGCAACTTTCGAGAGCGTCATCGAGGGACTATGATCATTTGATTGTTTTGTTTTAGCCCAATGATACCTAACATGCAATATGGCCCATTTATTGAAGGCAACAAGTGGAATACCCTAGGGGTGCAAGTGTGATTAGTGTTGTCCATTTTCATGCTTGTTTATCTTGAATTTAGGTCAAACTATTTTTTGGTTAATTGATTTGCATACAAACCCTAATTCTAGCATGGCATATTTAGAAAGCTTTAAAGTGCGAAAAAATAAAGTTCCTAAGTTATTACAACACAATATATGGGATGGGGGGTACAAATGTTCAAATGGGGGTATTTTGACAAGAAATTAAACCCTAAACTATTACAATCCACATGGAATTTACAAGGTATTTAGTTACACAATATTCAAATAAAATAAAATAAATATGCAAGATGCAAAAATGATTTTTATATGTATGTGAAAAAGTATTTTTTTATGTGTCAAATAAACAAAATAAAATTAATTAATTTTTAGTATTTTCATGCATTTAGGGCAAAAACCCTAATTTTACCAAATAAAATATATTTATTATATAACATATGCAATATTTATTAATTATGTGCAAAAAATAAATAAAAGGAAAGTATATGAAAAAATGTAATTTTTGAGCTAAATATTAGTAAAAATAAAATGTATTATTTTATTATGTTTTTAACCTAAATGTATTAATAAATACACAAATATTTATAATATTCCCTAAATACTAAATATATGTATAGAAATAATAATATTTAATATTTACAAAAAAAAATATATTTTTTTTATAAAAGTTTTTCAAAGGTAAAATAAAACAAAAGTCAGAAAATAAAAAGTATTTGTATTATTTTAGTATTTTAAATAAAAAGAGTATTTGTGTATTATTTATATGTACAAATATCAATTTAACAAATAAATGCCTAATAAATACAAAAGTGGTTTGAAAAATATTTTTTATATTTTTAATATTATGAGAAAAAAATAAATAAGTCAGAAATAACAAGAAAAGTGAAAAAAATGTTTCAAATAAGCACAATGGGCCAAGGGGGTTCAAAAGTGAAAATGTGGTGCAAATAAGAAGTCAACTCAGGCCCAGCCCAAGAAGACTGCCTTCAACCTCTGAACCTGTTTGAACAACCACCAACGCGCGTTTTCCTATCTCCAGATTCTTTGATCATTTGCCAAATCTTGCAACATGAAACCTGTAGAGCTTGAAGCCACGATTCTAGACATATAAAGAAATCAATCTAAATCTCAGAAATGAGAGAGAATTTCTTCTCCCCCAATTCCTGACCTAGTTTTTGTTCAATGTTCAGACCTCAAATTCTCATAGCACGTGCAAAATAAATGGAAAGTAAAGATATGTATAGCTTCAGGGGCATGAGCATGATATTTTTCATTCACAAACTTAGAGCTAATTCTTCCTACATTGAGAGATAGAAGTCCAAAGATTTACCTGTTCAGTTGGAATCGTGTGCAACAATGGAGATGCTTACAAGGCAAGGTAATGATTTGTATAGCTTGCTCGATGTCCAGGGATGCTATTCCAATGCTTGGTGTGCTTTGAATCCTACTATATCAAGCTGCAGAAGTCAACCTGCAAGAGGAAAAAATGAAAAGGCAAAACTGAATAGAGGTGTTACAGTCTACTTCCAATGCTTTTGATAGTTTGTATGGATGGTAGGGAAAGTGTTTGAACTAGTTTGGATGAAAGTGCACGACAGAAATGAGCTATGGGATTCAAACTGCAACCTATGCCCTGTTTTTTCAGTTTTATGGTGTTTTGAGGTTTGATGATGTTTGGAACTTGGTTGGCTCGTGTTTTAGCTTAGGTTTGAGGTTTAGAATGTGTACAATAACTTTGCTTAAGCTTGTGTTGGCTGAGATGAGAGTTGGGAGTTGTTATGTCAAGTTTCTTCTTACTTAAGCAACAAAATGTCAAGTTATGTTTTAGACATATAGAGGCCCCTCTAATGTGTTGCTAAGCTTGCCCTTGATCAGTGGGATTAGCTCAATAACTTGTGCCAAAGAGATTTGCTGTGTACCTCTTGATTTGCAAATTGACATAAAGTTCTACTTTTTCAAAAATGGACATAATGCTTTTTCTATTTTAAGACTAAACCTTCATGTAATGCTTAAACACTTAATGAAAGGCTTGAACACAAGGGTTTTGCATTAAATTATTGAGTGCAAATGGGATAAAGGACCTGTAATCAATTTGTGCAAGCTGATTTGAAAAATTGCACAAGTTATGAACATGTACATGGCCATGAATCAAAGTGACTTTTTCCCAACTTGCCAAATTCGATTCTCCCTAACCATGAGGTTGTTTGATGAGTTCTTGGACATTTTGGAAAGCTTGGAATGTATACTACAATCCATCTTCGTAATGCAAATTGAAATTCCAAGTGGAAGTATGTGAAAAGTGGTCTTGAAGTTAGGCAAAAATCCTGCCTAAAATTGGTCAAAATTTCTCTAAGTTAAGAATGATTTGGTACCGTTGTTCCAAAAATTGTAACTTGAGCTACAAGCTTCTTTTGAGGAAACTTTGTGAATCAAAGTTGTAGATTTTGCAATGGACTACAACTTTCATGTTTTGACTTTTGCTTGAATCCAAATGAATCTTGGTGAGAAAGTGGGACAAAGTTAGGAAAAAATTAGGGTTTTTCATAACTTAGAAAAATTTTAAGTTATGAAAAATCTTCATTTCAAATCCTAATTTGTGATTCTTGATTTCTTGATGAACAAATTTCATGATTTGGCATGTTTTGATGAAAAATGAATCTTGACACTTGATTTTGACCAAAAAGTCAAAGTTTGACTTTTCAGTATATAGTAAAAAATTGATCAATTGACTAGAAAATTCATCTGTCAAGCTTGTGCATTTGGGATCTTTTGAACTTGTTGAGCATGTCAAGACAATTACATTGGGTCCTTGAGTCCATATGTGAGCTTGGTTTGCCATTGGCTAGGTTAAACAGTCAAAAATTGCCTTTGTGCAGTCAAAACCCTAAAAATGACCATTTTGCCCTTTTGGTGATATGATCAAATTTCTTGTGGAATTGTGATCCAAACTTGATCAAATGGTCCATATGAGTTCATAATGTTGAGGTGGGTCAATTTTCATGAGGTTTGACTGTCAATTGACCACAGTTGACTTTTTCCCCAATACAGCTGATTTCTAGGTCAACTGTCCAATTGACTGGGCAAAGGTTGGAATCAAGGCTTGAAACTTGGTATGGATAAACTTGGGAGTCCAACATGAAGAATGAAAGTCATCTTAGGCATTTTAGGTCAAAACATCTTTGTGCAAACACAAACCCTAATTTGGGTCAACAATGCTAGGAGAAGTCTTGAGCAGAGGAAACCCTAACTGGATCTTGAGCTCCAAGGGCCTTGTGATGAGAAAAATGTTGAGAAAATGGGAGGGCAAATTTTGGGGTACAACAATCACCTCTCCAGGGCCAATACCATATTCCTCTGACAAAGTTATTCCTTAGAATTATGGAGCTGATGTCTACTACCATGGTGTCAAGAAAGACCTATTGGCTATCAAGAATGAAGTTGCTGGAGATATTGATCCTAACATTGATAACAATTTTGGGACCAGTAAGGTTACCAGGAGCGGAAGGATTTTCTCTCTAGAAATCTCTCCAAAGACTGTTGTTATTCCTATTGTTATCCCTACTGTTGAGTCAATTGAGGCTCGGGGAAAAGAAGTATTGAGTGGGTCTGCCTAGACGGAGGCACCTAAAGAAGCCATTCTTGAGTCCTCCAAGCAAGAAATGGAGGAAATTTTGAAGATCATACGAAAAAGTGATTATAATGTTATGGAACAATTAGGGTAGACCCCCTCAAAGATTTCAATGCTAGCTTTATTGTTGTGCTATGAGGCCCATGCTAAAGCCTTGGTAAAGTTTCTGAAGTCTGCTCATGTGACACAAGAGACTTCTGCTGACCAATTTGATAACTGTGCTGCCAGTCTGACTGCTGATAATGGACTGGGATTCTCTGATGCTGATCTAACCCCTGAGGGGAGAAAACATAACAAGGCCCTGCATGTCTCCATCGAATGCAGGGTCGCTACTCTAGCTCACGTTCTAGTTGACACTAGTTCATCTCTGAATGTCCTGCCCAAGGCTGCCTTGGATAGATTGAATTGTGAAGGACTTACATTGAAACCCAGTAAAATTATAGTGAGGACTTTTGATAGTTCTAAAAGAATGGTATATGGGGAGGTGGAAATCCCAATTAAAGTTAGTTCCCAAATCTTTGACTCCACTTTTTACGTGATGGACATTCTCCTGACTTACTATTGCTTACTTGGACGCCCTTGGATTCATGGGGCAGGTGTTGTCACCTCCATCTTACAGCAGATGTTGAAATACCCTGTAAACAAAAATATTATTTCAGTCTGCGGTGAGGAAGATTATATGGTGAGCCACCTGAATTCTTTTAGGTATGTCGAGATGGACGGGGAATTCATTGAAACTCCCTGTCAGAATTTTGAAAAGGTTCCTCAGACGATCGCTGTTACCAAAGTTGTTACTGTTGTTTCGAAGATTATCAGGCCTCCATTAAAAATGACTTCTTTGAAGGACGCCAAGGTTGTGATTGAAGAAGGTGGGTGTACTACTTAGGGCCAATTCCATGACATCCCCTATAAGTCTGACAAATTTGGTTTGGGTTTCACTTCAGGATCTCAAAAAGTTGTTCTTCGTGCTCGCGTCAGAAGACCACCACTACGCATCAGCAATCATGGAGTCAATGCTATGGAGGACGCTGACAGTGACTGCAACCTGGACAGTTGGATCTTCCCTACTATTAATGGTGGACTCAATAATTGGACGACTAGGACTTTGTGCCCATATCTTTTATCTAGGAGTAATTGTTTTTTCTGTTTTTGGGATATGTAATTTTTTGAACAAATTAAACTCTAAGCCTTGTGTCTTACCTGGGGAACAATGGTCCATTTGTGAGGGTTATTACACTTTATTTTCATATGTCATTACTAAATCATCGAACGTTTTGCATTCAAATTTTACACTCTCTGTCTTTTCTTTTTACTTTATTTTTTCAAAATAGCTATGTTCTCTTACACACACCCACATATCAAATTGCAGATCCACATCCACCTTGGACCCCATTGATAACAGTTCTGCTATTTCTAGTTATAAATTTGAAAATCCGATCTACCAGGTCGGGGACGAAGGTGAAGAATATTGTGAAGTACCGGAAGAACTTTCTAGGCTATTACAACAAGAGGAAAGAGCAATACAACCTCATGAAGAGTCGGTCGAGGTGGTAAACTCGGGTACTGAGGAGAATAAAAAGGAAGTCAAGATAGGTGCCAACTTGGAGAATGATGTCAAAGAACAGTTAATCCAGATGTTACGTGACTATGTTGAGATCTTTGCTTGGTCATACGAAGACATGTCGGGGCTTGATACCAATATTGTGGTGTATCGTCTGCCAACAAAAGAAGACTTCCCTCCCGTGAAGCAAAAGGTTCGGCATATGCACCGTGAAACGTAAGAAAAGATCAAGGTTGAAGTCATGAAATAGTTCAATGTCAGATTCTTAGTTGTTACTTCTTATCCACAATGGGTTGCAAATGTGGTACCAGTACAGAAGAAGGACGGTAAAGTACATATGGGTGTGGATTATAGAGATTTGAATAAGGAGAGCCCCAAAGATGACTTTCCGCTTCCCCATATTGATGTTCTGGTTGACAACACCGTACAACATAAGATATTCTCCTTCATGGATGGGTTCTCCGGTTATAATCAGATTAAAATGGCGCATGAAGACATGGAGAAAACCACTTTCGTAACACAGTGGGGCACTTTCTGCTACAAAGTTATGCCTTTTGGGTTGAAGAACGTCGGGGAAACCTATCAGCATGCTATGGTAGCTTTATTCCATGATATGATCCATCACGAGATAGAGGTTTATGTTGACGACATGATAGCCAGGTCTCAGACTAAAGAAGAACACCTTGATCACTTGTAAAAACTGTTTGAAAGACTAAGGAGGTACATGTTAAGGCTGAACCCGAATAAGTGCACCTTTGGAGTAAGATTAGGTAAGCTCCTAGGTTTCATCGTCAGTGGAAAAGGTATTGAGGTAGATCCTGTAAAAGTTAAAGCTATTCAAGAGATGCCAACTCCCTGCACTGAGAAGGAGGTTAGAGGTTTCTTGGGACGTCTAAACTACATTTCCAAATTCATTTCCCACCTAACTACTACTTATGAACCGATCTTCAAGTTACTAAAGAAAGATCAAGTAGTTAAGTGGAACGGTGATTGTCAGATAGCCTTTGACAGAATCAAGGAATATCTTCAAGAAACTCCAATTTTAATGCCACCGGTTGAAGAAAGACCTCTAATCATATGCTTAACAGTGTTAGAAAATTTGATGGGGTGCGTGTTGGGACAACATAACAAGTCTGGTCGAAAAAAGCATGCAATATACTATCTTAACAAAAAGTTTACTGACTGTGAAACTAGATACTCACTGCTCGAGAAAACTTGTTGCGCTTTGGCATGGGTTGCTCGCTGACTAAGACAATATATGTTGACTCACACTACCTTATTGATATCTAAAATGGATCCTATCAAATACATATTCGAAAAGCCTTCTCTCTCCAGAAGAATAGCAAGATGGGAAATGGTCTTGACCGAATATGACATTCAGTACACCACTCAAAAGGCAATCAAAGGAATTGTACTAGCTGATCATTTTCCTTATCAGGCTGTAGACGACTACCAATAAATGAATTTTGAGTTCCCGGATGAGAACATTATGTTAGTAACTGATTGTGAAAAACCTGGACCGGATGAAGGGCCTAAAAAAGGATCTTGATGGACTATGATCTTTGATGGAGCTTTCAACGCACTCGGCAATGACATTGGTGTTGTGATTATTTCCCCCGAAGTCTGCCATACGCCCTTCACTGCCAGACTATTTTAAATGCACCAACAATATGGCCGAGTATGAAGCATGCATTATGGGTATCAAGGCTGCTATTGATATAAGGATCAAGTTCTTACAAGTATACGGAGATTCAGCCTTGGTAATCAGCCAAGTTAAGGGAGAATGGGACACGAAGCATCCTAATCTCATCCCTTACCGAGAGAATATATTAACATTGATCCCATATTTTGAAGAGATTACCTTTGAACATGTTCCACGAGAAGAAAATCAGTTAGCGGACGTGCTAGCTACCATGTCATCCATGTTTAAGGTCATATGGGATGACGAAGCACCTCAGATCACTATCGAAAGATTAGACGAACCGACACACTATTATGAGATTGATATTGAGGGAGTAGAAGAAAAGCCTTGGTTCCACGAGGTGAAAAGGTATCTCGAAGCCCAAGAATATCCTGAGGGAGCATCTATAAATGACAAGAAGTTTCTAAGAATATTCTCTACCAAGTTCTTCCTGAGTAACAAAATCTTATATAAGCGCAACCATGATTCCACTTTACTTCGGTGTGTGGACAAAAGAGAAGCGGAGAAGATTATGGAGGATATGCACGAAGGTATCTTTGGAACCCATTCTAGTGGGCACACAATGGCTAAAAATATTCTGAGGGCAGGTTACTATTGGTCCACCATGGAAATTGACTGTCATCATCATTCCCGTACTTGTCACAAATGCTAAATCTATGATGACAAAGTACATGTACCTCCGGTTCCTTTAAACGTCTTGGCTGCTCCTTGGCCATTCGTAATGTGGGGAATTGACATGATTGGAGAGATTAGACCTACCTCTTCCAATGGACACCGCTTCATCCTCGTCGCCATTATTACTTCACGAAGTGGGTAGAGGCTACCTCATTTGCTTCTGTTACCAAGAACGTTATGGCTCATTTCATCAGGCATAATCTTATCTGTCGGTATGGTATCCCAGAAAGAATTATCACAGATAATGGTACCAACCTCAATAATACTATGATCACCAAGCTTTGTAATTAAGATGAATGGCGTTGTGGAGGCCGCCAATAAGAATATAAAGAAGATTATACAGAAGATGACGGTAACATATAAAGACTGGAACAAGATGTTACCATTTTCTCTTCATGGTTATCGTAACTCGGTGCGCACGTCAACAGGAGAAACCTCGTTTTCTCTCGTTTACAGTATGGAATCCATTTTTTCTGTTGAAGTCCAAATTCCTTCCTTGAGGATTATGAAGGATGCAGGTTTAAACGGAGAAGAATGGATTCAGACTCGACTTGACCAATTGAACCTGATTGAAGAGAAAAGGCTCGCGGATGTTTGTCATGGTTAGATGTACCAGAAACTTATGATCAAAGCTTTTAACAAGATGGCCAGACGTCAGGTATATCAGGTTGGTGACCTAGTAGTCAAGCGCATCATCCTGCCACAAGGTGATCCCAGAGGCAAGTGGACTCCTACATACGAAGGACCATTTATGATAAAGAGTATATTTTCTGGTGGAGCTATAATATTAACCACCATGGACGGTGATGACCTTCCGCACCCTGTAAATGAGGACATAGTTAAAAGATACTACACATGAAAAGAGGCTCACTAGTTTAACTGGCCTAGGAAGAAGTAAGGGCATCCCAGCAAACCAAAAGGGTTTGGGTAAAAATTAGGGATATATATATATATATATATATATATATATATATATATATATATATATATATATATATATATATATATATATATATATATATATATGAAGAAATTTGTACACCTGGCAAGTCGAAAACCTGAAAAGGTGGCTTGGGCAAAAAAGGGTATCCCGGTGGACTGAAAACCCGAAAGGGCGGTCCAGGCAAAAATTAGGGATTTAAAAGTGTATGATTATGTCTCCTTGGATCACCTTACAGCCAGACTTCGTTATTAAGTGTTAAGTTCGAATGTTACGGATCAATCCAGTCAACTTCTGCCAAGCAGCAAAAGGATAAGATGCTCAAAGATATAAATGCAATAGCAGAGTTGAAACTCAATGGGATTATTTCACATAGTTGTTTTTTCTTTGTGTACCACTTTGTATATTTATCATGTTTTACGACGACATTCTCTTATTAGGATGTTCGTCTCCTTGTACAAAGACGCCTATTATAGGCTGACTTTCTCAAAGTAATACAAAATTCCTCTTTTAAAGTTAAAAACTATTTGTTTTTTATTTCTTTTGTTTTGTTTGCAAAACGTCCAATGGTTATTTTAAATGAACATATGCATTTGAATATGATTACCATTTACAAATGCATGCATAAAAATGAAAACACAGTTACTAAAGGACTCTAAGAGTTTGGGACAATGTCGAAATCCATCCGTAAATCCCCATAGAGAAACCACCCCTAGGGGACTATCTTCACAAAATTCATCCTCAACAAAGATACATTCCCCAGTAGGTACAGAGACAGGGGCATCTTTTCGCAGTTCACCGCCATATCTTTAACATATAGCCTAATGATTTCAGTTGCTCCAACATTTCATAACAGATAGAGAGGTTCAATCATTTCCCTAGAATCTTGGAGAATTCCCCAGCATGGTCTATGGATTTCTTGGATTCCCCAACAGAGTTTCATGAAATCCCTAAGCAGTTTATGAAGCTTCTTCCCCCAACGGAGTTTATTTCTCCAAAATTGTTAAATTCTTCCAACATAACTATTTTCTCCGGCAGGATCAATTGGGACGACCATCCCCAGAAGAGTAGCCACTCACATCAAGAGAATATTCATTCTTTCATCCCCAGCCAGAGTATATGTAATCCATCCGTTTCAAAAACCCTGACAGGTTATCAACACTCCTTGAAGGTTTCTATCCACAAGCAGAAGTCAAAAGTCTCAAGTGGAATATCCTCAGACAGAAAGCAGGAATCCCTAAAAAATTTAACTTCAACAAAAGTGAGGAATTACATTCTTCATCTCCAGAAGCAGTCAGGGATTTATTTTCCCCATTTCGACGACACTGCAAAGAGCAACTGATATGCTCACATATTACATTCATACATCATTTACAAATGCCATAGCATATGCATATAAAACACATATAACACGGTCTCATTTATTTTGAGAATATTATTCCGCAATACATTTCCTGCATCGTGACACTGCATACAGCTAATCCTTACCTTTTCAGGAAAAGATCAATCAACATACCAACATCATCAACTACTGGTATAACCAGACAATCTTATCAAAGACAACGTCTTCTGGCTCAGAATAAATCAACCAAAATTTTTATTCTGATACTTTTTTGGTAGACTTTATTCTGGCTCAGATTAAATCGATCAAAGATTTATTATGATACTTCTTCTAGTTAAAGCGGTCGTAGATAGCTGCTGGCTCAGATTAAATCGACTAATGGTTTACTTTGATAATTCTTCCAGTAGACCTTTTTCTGGCTCAGGGTAAATCGACCAATGATTTATTCTGATACTTCTTCCAGTTAAAGACAACAGAGATCTCTTATGGCTCAAATTAAATTGATCAAAGATTTATTCTGATACTTCTTCCAGTTGAAGATGGTTGTAAATATCTGCTGCCTCAGCTTAGATTAAACATAGATCTACTATGATACTTCTTCTAGTAGACCTTTTTCTGGCTCAGATTAAATCAATCAAAGATTTATTCTGATACTTCTTCCAGTTAAAGACAACAGAGACCTCACCTGGCTCAGATTAAATCGACCAAATATTTATTATGATACTTCTTCCAGTTGAAGACGGTTGTAAATAGATGCTGGCTCAGATTAGATCAAAAATAGATATACTTTGATACTTCTTCCAGTAGACCATTTTCTCGCTCAGATTAAATCGACCAAAGATTTATTCTGATACTTCTTATAGTGAAAGACAACAGAGACCTATTCTATCTCAGATAAATCGATCAAAGATTTATTCTGATACTTCTTCCAGTTGAAGACGGTCATAAATAGTGGTTGGCTCAGATTAAATCGACTAATGGTCTATTCTGATACTTCTTCTAGTAAACCTTTTTATGGCTCCGATTAAATAGACCAATGATTTATTCTGATACTTCTTCCAGATAAAATGGGCATAAATATCTTCTGGCTCAGATTAAGTCGACCAAAGATTTAATCTGATACTTCATCCACCAGACCTTTTCCTGGCTCAGATTAAACCGACCAAAGATTTATTCTGATGTTTCTTCCGGTTAAAAACAACATAGACCTCTTCTGGCTCAGATTAGATTGGTCAATGATTTATTCTGATACTTCTTCCAGTTGAAGATTGTCATAGATATCTACTGGCTCAGATTAAATAGATCGATAATTTATTCTAATACTTCTTCCAGCAGACCTTTTCCTGGCTCAGATTAAACCGACCAAAGATTTATTCTGATGTTTCTTCCGGTTAAAAACAACAGAGACCTCTTCTGGCTCAGATTAGATTGATCAATGATTTATTCTGATACTTCTTCCAATTGAAGACTTTCATAGATATCTACTTTCTCAAATTAAATCGACCAATTTATTCTGAATCTTCTTCCAGCGGACCTTTTTCTGGCTCAGATTAAATCTACCAAAGATTTATCCTGATACTTCTTCCGATTAAGGACAAAAGAAACATTTTCTGGCTCAGATTAAACCAACCGTAGGTTTATTCTGACACTTATTCCAGTTTGAAGTCAACATTTACTTTGGATGGCATATATAATCCCATCTCTGATGACTCTCGGTAATCTCTCCGAATGACATCTTTTAAGCCTATTCAAGCATACCATCAATTGACAACGTAACTCCATGCACCGACAAACGCAAATTTCTGGGCACTGTAGTGTTCAATAACCTTCCACCTCCAGATCACGAAAGGAAGACAAGCCAATCTAACTCTTCAAGTTTAAGAAGATTTAACAGGGGCTGCTGTTGTACCCAAAAATTTTCCCTCTCATTTCATTCAAAGCATACTCCTAGAGATCCCCAAATGCTCATGATTGACCAAGAATTGACCAGACAAATTCTCCTCCTAAGCAATGGACCTCCAACTAGGGTTTCACTTTTCAAAAATAAGTTTTGGTTTTCAAAGGCCTCCAGGGATTTCCATGGCTCCTAATATGTCCTAAAAAATGCTCATGCCATGTTTCATTCCTTGTATCACAAGTTTGCTCAGTCAATTGCTCAAATGACTGAAAATCAACTACATTAGGTCAAAAGTCAACTATGGTCAATATATTGTCAAACTTCAATATTTTTTGTCAACATCAACATTTTGAAGTAATATTCATCATTTGATAAAGGATTTATCATTATTCCTCAAGGAATGCTCTCAAATCATCAAGAATCAAAAGCTACTAGATTAGTGTTTCTTGGGAAAAGTCAACTGAACTTTTACCAGGCATAACTTCCACATGCTTCATCCATTTTTTCCCAACTAAAGCTCCTTTTGAAGATAATCCAATCCTATGAAACTTTGTTTCTATTCTCAAGACCAAAAAATGCATCATTGGAAAGATATGAGCCAATACACTATAGGTCTTTTTGAAAGTCAACAAAAAGGCATTTTTTTCAAATTAATTTACATCAAGATAAATTATGCAAATGCAAAAATGATCAAAAAAGTGATTGTATGGGACATCTTGGGATTTCCAAAAAGTCCTACATCATGTTCAAAAGATGATAAATGAGCAAGTTATGACAAGTGCAAGTTGGGAAATTTTGGTGAAATGCACAAAGTCCATATAGAGCAATTTTGAATTTCTAAGCTTGTGGGCCTATTTTTTGAAACCCAAACATGTTTATAACATGTTAGAAGACTTTAAAACCCATTGTTGCTGACCATGACTTTTATTCTATTTATTCCAATTTTTATTTAATTTTTACAAACGAATTAAGTTAAAATAATAAATATATAGATTAAGATGTAGATAGGCTTCAATTGCATCAGTCAAGGGCCCAAGAAGCTCATGAGTAGTTGTCAAAAAACGTGCAAAAATAGAATGGAAGAGGTTTGGGTCAAAAATGGAAACTTTGGATACAATTTTCAAATCTCATATTTTGTCATAAACCATAGGGATTTTGTGCAAGTTTTGCTAACATAATTCCTACCACATATAAACACAAGTGAGCCAGACCACAAGGGCATGTGCAACTGTCTCGACAAACCCTAGAAAGTTCTAAAAATTTTCAAAATTTAGGTGCAAGTCGTGTTGCAAGTTCCATCCATTCTCCATAAGATTCAAGCACTCTATCACGCTCTTGAAAATCCCAAGAGTCCATCCCTATCATTCTTGAAGCTCGTAGCATCCCTAATCACAGTAACCAAGTGCCACCGGTTAGCAAGGTTTGATAAATTCGAAACTAATAATTCATGAATTTTTTACATGTTTGATGTGTTGGTTTGTGTTCAGGACATCTTTTAGGACAATTTGGACGTTTCACATGAGAGCTTTGAGGCCGGAATCATGTGATGCCATTAATAGGGCATCACAAACTGAAACCTTCAAACCTTATAATACAGGCCATTCCAGACAAAACAAACCCCACCATCAGATTCTCAAGAGGCTATTTAGTAGATCTAAGTGGTTTGTGCCCATTGATTGACACATTTTTTGAAGGTTTGAAGTTTTACCCCCACTGGAGAAGACGACCAGAGTTGACTCTGGCATCTCTGAGTCTTTGGTTGACTCTGGCCCAGCCAGCATGACATTTTGGGACATCCTGATTGGTTTTGCATAGTGACTAGGACCTATCCTGTGCGTGCATTCTAATTGGTTGGAATTTTAGTGTTGATTTACATTATATATTTATTATTGTGCTTATGTTAACGGAAGTAAAATCATCCCAACGGTAGAGACAATGCGTGTTAAGGCTTTGTGTGTGTAAGGGCAGGGGTTCAAACCCTGCCTCTTGCATATTATTTTTTTGATTTATGCATGCAGATCCAGTATTCCAAGTCTCAGCGTATCCACTATGCACTCCTATCTCCACACCGTAGGATCTCATCAAGGCCGGATCAAATGTTCCAAATCCAGACGCTGACGATAGATCTCCCAAGGAGCAGCACTATTGGATCACGCGCAGGAGTTTGAGCTTGCTCAGGTTATGGGCCTAGTAATTTCAGCCGCATACCCCCCCTCCCCCCCACCCCCCAATTGCTTCATACATCAGGCCCATTTCTATATTTTTCTTTATTTTAGCCTTGCTTTTTTTAATTGTTTTATATTATTTTTAAAACCAATTCTTATTTTATGATAAAAATCAGAAAATCACAAAAAATGATAGATTTAGGTTTTTTCTAATTAATTTAATTTTGGTGAATTAAAGTTAATTAATTTAATTATTTTGACTTATTTCATTAATTAAAATTAATTAGAACTAGGTTTAAATTTCAAATCTTTTTCTCAATAAAATACCAAAAAATATTTTATTAAATAATTAGATATTTAGGGTTTCAACTTTATTCCCGCTTCAATATTTGCGCATTCGTTATTTTCTGTATTATTTTCCCAAATATTATATCTGCCCATGGTTTGTAATAGCTATTAAATTAGGGTTTATTTACTGTATTTATCCCCTAATTTTTTATGGATTGTACCCCCCCCCCTTCCTGAGGCGATATAATAGTGTAGGATGTTTCTTTCTACTTTACTGTTTTATTATTACTGTTAACTGCTTAGAAAAATAGGATTGCATGGCAAGACGTAAAAGAAATAATTATCAAACCCTAATCGCAAGATAAATAAATTGAATCAAGTACACTTTGCACACTTCATCTCTAGGGTAACCTCTCTCGTTGCCTCAAAAAAACAATGGTCATGTCCCTCGAACGTAGGGATACCATTAGCAAAAACCCTCAATAATAAATTAACATAAAGATCATGGTCCCTCGATGTCCCTCAAAGTTACCTACGGTATATGATCTTATCCCTTGATGTTGCCTACGAATATATATGATGATAGTTCCTTCAAATTGCTAAAGGTATCCCTACATGTTGCCTTCGATGACCATAACGACGATCCTATGCCTGTCCCTCAAACATCCAATGATAGGGCTTCTTACTAACTAATGGTAGGATAGCACTAACTAAAGGAGAAAATAAAGCAAAAGACTTTTGAGTAAGGGTAGAACACTGTTAATCTCTTGCTCACACAAAAGAGAAAACATTTTTTCACAAACACTTTTATGAAATATCTTTCAAAATAAAACATTTTGTATACATTCTCAACTGATACGAGAATCATTACAAAATTTCCGTACTTAGGCATTTTCAAAGTATTTTCAAGCAAACACACACAAAGCATTTCAAAAGTGAGCAAGAGATTAAGAGCCCGTAGATAACTACAGATGAAAAGGGTGCTAACACCTTCCCTTTTCATAATCTACCCCCCGAACTCAGAAAATTCTCAAAGGTCTTTCTTGTTCTTTTCAACCTTTCCTTTACTGGGTAAAAGAAAAGTCGGTGGCCACTCTAGATATCCTCATATTTTAGATAAAATCAGTAAAGTCAGTTCTCCAACCATATTACAGTTGGAAAAGATGAAGCAATGACCGAGAACAGTGAGGATTTAGTCGATTCGTCTTAGGTAAGTTCGAATTTACGTCTCTATTAATTGAATCTAACATGTATTGTTGTGTTGAATCTTACATTTAGTATCTAATTTCAGAACAAAATACTGTTTAACATTATTTTTCACCATGGAGGAGAGTTCGTGAAGTTGAGTGATGGTGAAACGATATACAGGGGTGGGGTTTCTACATTAGTTTCTGGGTTACATATGGAAAAGAGTACATTGATTCAGCTGTGTAACATAGTAAATGAGTGGGGCTACTTAGAATGGTTGTACATATTGTGAACGAAAATAATCGATATAGATCCTAACGTTTTCCAGATTAAGAATGATGAGGATGTTTATGATTTATCTGCTTATTCTTGTTCGATGGAAGTTGATGGGGAACTGTTTGTAGAACACAATGCAAGTAGAAGTGGAAGCAGTCTCAGGTGTGTGAATGAAATGGCTGAGTTAGATGTTAGTGATGAAGAGGTAGTTGAAGGGTTAAACGATAGTGTGGATGAAACGAAAAGGGAAGAAGAGAATCAAATTCAACAAGCTAAGCCCAGTCATCAAATTCTCAACGCCACGTAGTCAGAATTCAAATGCCCAGTCATCCAAACAAGAAATAGGGTTTGCTGAAAAGAGAATCTTTGTTTTATAAGGGTACATTAACAAAAAAAAATTACTTCAGGAGGAAAAACCAAAACTCGTCCTAATGACAGAGGAAATCGTATATTTATCCCTTAATTTTATTGTTTGCGCTTTATCTTACTTTAATCTTCTACTACGAGCTTTTGTTTCTAACAAGTATTATGTATTTATCATTTGATGAAAGTATAAACAAAATTAAGATATGCTGTCATTGAATAATAAGAGTATATAACATTAAACAAAAACAAGAGGATATATATTCATCCCTTTTATTAAAAATATTAAATTTAAAATGAAAGGAAGGAAAATAAAAATCAATTACAAATATATATAACTGATTCAACAACAAAGAAACCTAATACATTAAACCAAACTAGAGAAGGGAAAAGAGTATATATAGTAATCTAGGAGACATAGACCATTTTGTGCATGAAGCTAAGCTTTCTTTGGCAAAGCAAATGAAGTGAAAATTGATGCTATGGCTGTGGTTATAAATCCAAATAGAAGAAGGCTAGCTGAGGCATTAGCCTTTCCAAAGAATGAGTTTAAGGGAAGTTCAGCTGCTTTGAAGAATCTATGCAAATCTTCTGAGGCACCAAATCCAGCTGCTGAACCAGATAGTAGAAAGTATGACATTATCTGTCCAAACAAAGAACAAAATATAATTTAAAAAGAAAATATATTAACAACAATATTATTCCATATATTTGAAAACATATAATGGGATGTAGATGTACCTTATCACCAAAGAAATCAAATAAATAGCCTCCATCACCATTTAACACACGACTTCCAGATACTAAAGTGAATATTGAAAGTGCAATTTGCAGGAGATTGAATGCAAATCCAATAACTATTGTGGAGATCATGTATCTACATTTCCAAAATTGTAGCTAGGTAATTAACTTTGTGACACAATAATATATAACATTAATCATATATCAGATAATTAATACAAGAACTATACAAACTATATAATTCTCACCTATAAGCATGGATATCATTGAACTTGATTTCTGATTCTCCATCACTATCCTCTGAAGTTTCCTTTGTCAAAACAATTACTATGAGAGCAATAAGAAGGAACACAAAAGTTAATACCCTCAGAACTAGAACAACAGTTCTTGAAACTGTTGAGCTTGAGGGTGCACTAGTAGTAGTTGTAGTTGTAGTTTTTGTGTTATTCTCCATCTCAAAACTTTTTAATATTTTCTTAGCTTATGAATAAAAACTTTGTATGAAAAATGTGATGTAGTTTGTGGCCTTTTATAACATGAAATTGACAAATTTGATTAATTAAGATAAGTACAAATTCAACCTGCCAAGTAGATTATATGGAATGATTTTGAATAAAATAAAAATGGGTGACTTTTGAAAATAGTGGCATTACAACGTGCTTATATTATTGACTAGAATTTGTGGTTGCTTAAGAATTTCTATGCAAGCTCATGTTTATGTTTACATTGACTTCACATTGGTTGACTATTACTATAGGTGTAGCATTTGTGTCTTCTGAGTATAGTTACTACACAACTTCCATTTTATATGACTTTTTTATAGATTGGACCGCAGGTTATGGAGGTCTAGTACCTTATTGGTGAGTCTTACTCACTATTATAAATACTAAATTTTATGATAAAATTTTCATCTAATCTACTAAATAACTAAGATATAATTTTGAAGGCGTCATCTTTTTTTATTATAAAAGATATAAATTTATTTCATCGGTTGTAAGCAAAACCAATAGATAAAGTAACAAAAGAATATGGTTAATCCTAGCAACTACTATTTGTGTTTTATTTCTTTTTTATTTTATTCTATTCCTTCGGTTATCATAGCAATTGCAAAAAAAATTACTCTTTTTTTCTTTCAAAAAAATATTTGTTCATTAAATTTTGTCCTAGAGTAACCGTTCTCAAATCAGTAAACATCTTTTTTTTTTAGATGTATTGCAAGACAAAATAATATTTAAAATCGTTAGTGCATAAAGAAAGGATCAAAGGCAAAAGAAATATATTTAATGACAGCTACAAAAATAAAGAATAATGATTTACAATTAATTACATTGACCTACCTCACTAGGCTATTTATACATAAAATTAGGGAATAATAAAATCTTAAATATCTTCTAACAAAGATATTAAAAGATCTAAAAAAATATTCCTAAAATATAAATTAATATCTAAAAAGATATTCCTAAAATATAAATTAATTCTAACACCATCCCTTAATTTATATTTACCCAAAACTGACAACACCAATTTCATCCCTCAAACTAAGAAATTGATCAATCTTGATAGCCTTTGTTAGAATATTTGTCAGCTGCCTTTGGGTGCTACAGTGTACAACTTCTAATATTCTATTTTGAACCTGATTTCTCAGAAAGCGATACTTGGTCTCAATGTGCTTTCTTCTCTCATGTAACACTGGGTTCTTGGCAAGATTGATTGCAGACTTGTTATCAATCATCAACTTTAGAGGTTTATTTACCTCAATCTTCAGATCATGCAGCAAGTTCAGAATCCACACAACTTGACATGCAGTCAAAGCGCCTGCAATATATTCAACTTCACAGGTTGACAACGCAACAACAGGTTGCTTCTTGGAACACCAAGAAATAGGACCTCCTAGAAATTTGAATAAGTACCCATAAGTACTTCTTCTTTCAACTCTATCCTCGCATCAATCAGAATCTAAATAAGTCAGAAGTTCTGATTCGATCTTTCTTCCAGACAGAAATAACACTCCATACTTCAGAGTTTCCTTCACATACCTCAGAATCCTGACAACAGCTTGATAATGAGACCACTTTGGTTTACTCATAAATCTGCTAACCATTCCAACTGCATAGCAAATATCAGGTCTGTTATTACACAAATACCTTAGAGAATCAACCATCTGTTTGAAGGTTGTAGCATCCACATCCTCTCCATCAGAATCAGAGTCTAACTTTTGATTTGTATCAACGGGTGTGATATAAACTTTGAAATTCTCTAGTTTAAATCTCTTCATAAGCTCAAGTTCATACTTCATCTGATGCAAAATTATTCATTTCTCAGAGTACATAAATTCCATCCTGTAGCGGTAGAAATGTTCAAGACTAAGCCATTGGATTAACTAGACTTTATACAAATCAAAATAAAAATCGCCACCGCGCTTTATTGTTTCCAAAGGAATGGGAAAAGAGTGAATAACCCAAAAAGATGGGGAAAGATTCAAGGTAAGGGAGTTGGTTATGCAAAGGGAAGGTATTAGCACCCTAAACATCTACGGTACTCCGCAGGAACTTCTTTAAAAAATCTGTATATTTTGGCTATAAAAAATGTGTTGTATAGAAAATAGATGGTGGAGGTGAGAAGAGAATTTTTTTTTAATTATTTTTGCACCCGTCGCGGTTGCGAACCTTTAGTGCCTACGTACCACCTTTCATGCAATAGGGGATCAGGGTACACGTAGTTCCTCTTTTAAAAGTTTGAAACACAAGTGTGTTGGTTGATTTTAATGAGGTAAGACATCATCGTCATTGTCCGTGTGGAAAATATACTTACTACCCACAATCATGAGAAAGGAGAATTTGCATCATCTCAAAGTGGAAGATATGGCTTGGACTTTAAAATCGACAATGCCTCACTCAACACCCAAGTGGAAAATATCTCACTTCACTATATATTGTAGAAGTATAGTTGTTTGCATCACTACAAGGATTCACAAGAGTCTAATATTTTGAGAAAAGTTTAAAGTAAAAGCCAAGGTGGCAAAATGGTTTGAATGAGATTGATTGACATTTAGTCTTCACACAAAAAATGTCAAGGTATTATTAAATTGATTGAAGTTTATTTATGAAAGTATTTTTAAAATGCATGGACCTAGGTCCAAGTTTATTATGAAAGTGTTTCAAGTTTAGAACAAGAAGAGTTTTCAAAAGGGGGGAGAATATTTTTGAAATTAAAGAAGATGAGAGGAGAAGAAGAGATTATCCTAAAGCATAAGGTAAAAGCTAAGGAGAAGAATCATCTAACCAACAAGAAGTCAATACTTGATATTATGTGTCAAAATAGAATTCTCATTCTTTGGATTGAAACCAAGCAAGCAAAGATACTAGACCTCTTGAGAGAATCAAACTTCAAGTGTATTAAGTCTTCACAAAAATTGGGCAGAGTAACGATTGTATACGAGTGAATTCCAGATTACAAACAAAGAGTGTAATCACAAAAACCTACACAAAAAAAAAAACAAGCAACCCAATGTCTTGAGGTAAACCTCAAGAACTCTAGACAAAATAATCAGATAAGATCACAAGGTCTCCAGGATAGGCCAAGGTTTCTAATCCTAAGTCCAAGAAAAAGTCCCATGCTCCATAATGCCAAGGATAGTAACCAAATAGTCTAAGTACCATTAAGAGTTTTTTAGGGTTTATGTTGATTATTAAGTATCTTAAGAAAAGAAAAGAAAAGCTAAAGTGAGCAAAGCAAAAATGGCAAGAAAATAAATGCTCAAGTGAGCAAAGATGAAAATGGCATGAAATGTAAATGCTAAAACAAATAAATAAATAAATAAATAGTACATAAAGCATAAAATATAATAAAAACATAAGATAAAACAAGTCAATAATTAGTTGTTAGTTGGATGACCATCTTGAAACTTGCATTTGGAACTCATTAGAGGATTGGTAGAACCAAAGCCTCCAAACAACAAGTTGCATTTGCTTTTTGTCAAGTATATCATCCATTTGGAATTCTCACAAGTACTATTTAATGATCAACGATGTTTAAGTGATCCGTGTTGACCAAAGGTGTTATAGATCCATTAGAGGATTGGTAGAACCAAAGCCTCCACACAATGAATCTCAAGGTTATTGGATCAAAGAGATCAAATTAACACACTTGGGCTTGCAATCATAAGTTTGGGCCACGAATGATCATTTATTCGAATCGGGACAAAATTTAGCGCTATGTTAAGCAATCATAAGTAGACTTATATAGAAGTCGCACCTATTTTGAGGCCGGTCAATAGCAATCTATGCATCATTTGTTTTGAGACATGATATAGAGATCATGCTCCAACAACATTTAGTGCAATAAGAAGGGGATGAGATGAAGAGGATTAGGGCAAAAAAGATACACAAACCACATTTAAATTAAATTTTAATCAAACTATTATTAAAATCATTCATCCATTTTTGTGGAGTTAAACTCAACACCATGGATCCAATGATGTTAATAAAGTTCATGATCCAAAATCTAACCCAAGATCAACCAGAAAATAATCACAAAATAATATCACATTTAATATACACAAAAAGGGTTTAAAAAATGTTTTTTTAAATAAGAAAATAATGAGAAAAATATCAATTATGTTCAAAATTAATCAAGAAGTAAGGTCATAAAAAAAATCAGAAATGAATCCAAATATTTTTATAAATTTTTTGATAATTTTTAAAAATCAGAAACTGTTTTTTTACTATTTAAAATTTCTAAAACAAACATAAAATAGGTCAAAAATAGTAAACCTCAATATAAAATTCTATAAAATTTTCAGAAAGTCAAAAATATACAAAATAATATTTATGAATTTTTTCAGAATTAAAAAATGTCAGAAAGTATTTTTTAAGTAATTAAAAGAAAGAAAATAATACAAAAATATAAAAAATACCAAATGTTAAAATAAAAATGTGAAAAAATAGTCATGAGATCAAAAATAATTCAAAGTATTTTTGTGAATTTTTTTCATAATTTTTGGATAAAAAATAAAAGAGTTATGAATTTTTGAAAATTTAATCAATAAAAATATAAAATCAGAAAATAAAATAAAACCAAAAAGATGTGGACCATCAGATCATAGCCAAAACGCGTTAGTAAGCTAATCCAATGGACCAGACATGCTGTGCTTGATATGGACCTTAGTGAAACACACATGTGATCAGAAAAAGGGCAACTAATGAAATTAAAACGTTTGGCACACTATCATTGGCTTAGACGAGACATGTCATCGTCTTCAACTTCCAGACACCCTACAATGGGGATTTTGTGAGATCCTTCAAATAGAAAAATTAGGATCCCAGGCTAGCATCATTGAACTCGTCTCTTCAAGACGATTCTAACACAACCATCGCGCCAAATTTATATAAGGTATGGAGAGAGATATGAATCAAAAAACCAGAAAATAGCGAGCACCTTTAATTTGAGATTTCTATCTCAATTCTCAATGGATTTAAAAATTGTAAGCAGCATTAGAATCAGAAGAAGGAGTAGAATAGATTAGTGCTTGATTTGGATCCAAATGGTGGAGAATTCTACCTTTTCGAAGTTCAAGTAAGAAGCTCTGAAACTGGACTTCTGTAGCTTGAATTATGACTCGTTTTGATTGGTTTAAGTGCTGGAGAGTTAGTATGATGCTCAAGGATGATGAATGCGCAAAGAATTTTGGAAAAGGAAGCTTAAATCTCATAAACTGAATTTAAAAAATATGGGTTCGTGTGAGGTTTTGGCAGGGTGTTCTTGGCTCTCTAAGCTTGGGAAAATGGATGGGGGATGACCCTCTATTTATAGAGAAGTGAATGAGAATGAAAATTTGAAGAAACAAGAAAGTTTGGAGGGAAATTGAGTGAAGGTCGAGCACGAGTGAAGTGTGACTTCATTTTCATCAAAACTCAACCAAACCTTGTGTTTTGGGGGGCTAATCACTTCTGGCAAGTTCGCTAATCAAGTTTAAATCAAAAACACGCATAAATCTTGTGTTTAGAAGTCACATTATGGATTTCAAAATTCTGACTTTGTGAAAAATTCAGTTTCAAGTTACCAAATTCAAATCCATGGCATTTCCAACTCAAGGGGTCTTAGGGCATGTTTCTTGATGCTTTGAAAAGATGAGGTTAAAAGCTTTGCAATGGAAAAATAATGGAATCAAATGGATGCTTGAGCTGAAAGTTACATGGAGTCAAAGTTGAAGAAAAAGAGTTGACTTTCCATACTTAGAAATATTTCAAATTCTTCTTCAAAAATGACATATAATCTTTTGTATCCAAACATGGCCTTCCACTTAGAATTTGCTCTTGACCAAAAAAGATGGAATTAAGTAGATCTCCTGAATCAAATTTTGAAATTTGAACCACTAAAAATCTCCAAAAAAATGAGCAAGTTATGACTTGTTGAAGTTGACCAAAAATCATGAAATGACCTATAATCTTTTGCATATTTAAGGCAACTTCCATCCATTTTCTCACTTTGCACATAAAAGAAGGAATAAAGTACATATCTTTAAGATCATCATGGAAAAATAATGGACTCAAGGTGATAAAAATTGACCAAGCTATGACCATTTGAAATCACATATGGAAAATTGTGGACTCATCTGGATGACTTGTAATCTTTCTTCTTCACCAAGTTCCTTCCACATGAAAACTCCTTGGAAATTTTGAAGTGATTTGTTGGTGACTCTTTGAAGAGAAAAATGCCTTTGGAATCACTCAAAAATACCAAAAGGTGAGCAAGATATGCTCCTTTGAGGTTCAAAACCCTAGCCTCTAGATCAAGAGAATGCTTTGAGGAACTTTGACAAGTTTGAACAAACTTCTTGTGCCAATATTCTTTCTTTGTGAATAGAAGTTGTTGAGGACCCATAGCCACCAAAACTACTTCCATATCTTGAAATTTGAGAGAAATGTTCTCTTGTGACCAATAGGAACAAGACCTTGTCCAATCATGACAACTTTTGAATCAATTTTGATAACTTTGAAATGTGATGAGCCAAAGCAACTTTGCCATGCCAATTCTTCCAAAACCACTCCAATAGTGAAGTTTGAACTCCTCAAGCTATGTTGACTAGGACATGGAAATAAACTCATGAACCCATGGAGCAACTTGCTAAACCTCATTCCCTTTACCTACATTATTAACAAGTAAGACAAACCAAAATTGCATTTTATTAATTAGAAAGAAAATCAAAGCAAAATATTCATGATCACAAAAGAAAACAAGTCAAGGTACTTGGTAACTCCTCAAAAGAGAAAAGCTAAATGTAGGGAGGGGAACCAAGAATCCTAGTGTGATATTGTTGTGAGTGAAACAACATGGTATGATGAAGGGATCTTAGGGGGAAAATTGGGGTACAACACATCCCTATAAAGAAACTCATTTTCCCAAGATTTGTCCTCTCAAACTCAGTCATCAGAACCTTCTTGAACTCAGCTATCTCTTGTTCAGAACTTCCTGAGAGCAATATGTCATCAACATACAAACATACCAGAATCATATTACATTCTGATGTGTGCTGAACATAAACACCATACTCCATCTCACACTTCTGAAACCCTTTTCCCTTGAAAAATGAATCAATCTTCAAATTCCAAACTCTGGGCGCTTGCTTCAATCCATACAAGGCTTTGTGTAATTTGAACATCATCCCTTCCTGATTCTTTTTCTCAAATCTAGGAGGTTGTGATACGTATACCTCTTCTTGTAATGGAACATTCATAAATGCAGATTTTATATCTAAGTGCATCAGAGGCCAATTCCTATTAGCAGCTATTGTAATCACTAATATGATTGTTTCACGTCTCTCTACAGGTGCAAACACTTTAGAGTAATCCAGCCCAGGCTTCTGTAGAAAGCCTCTTGCTACTAATCTTGCTTTGTGTTTTCCAATTGATCCATATGGCTTTAGCTTCTGCTTGAAATCCCATATAACGTTGATGGCTTTCTTACCTTTTGGAAGTTCTGTCAGCTTCCAAGTCTTGTTTCTCTCTATAACATCAAGTTCTTCTTTCATGGCCTACAACCAGACTTGCTGCTTAAGAGCCTCTTTCGTACTCACTGGTTCAGATTCTACTAACATTTCACACTGAATAACTTCTCCTTTAGAGTCTACTTCAGTGTCTTGCAACATATCAAAATCTACAAATCTTCTTGGGATGCTTCTGACTCTCTGTTTCCTCTGACTGGAACTTCAGGACCTTAGACACCAGAAATTTCTCCTTCAAAAGCTCTTGCTTCAGAATTTTAAATTTCTCCAGAACCTTGACTATCTTCAGAGTCTAGAAAATTCCCAGAGTCTAAATCACCATCGAAGTCAGAGTCAGAATCATCTTCTCCTTTTGTATCTTCTTCTGAGTCAGGGTCTTTACCAACTTCAGAAACATGTGTTTTTGACTTTTCTTCAGGATTTCTCTCAGAAGAGTCAGGACGGGACCTTTCCCAATTCCAAACTTCTGATTCTTTTACAATGACGTCTCTGTTGAACTCAACTTTGTTAGTTTCTGGACAATAAAGTTTGTACGAACCTGTACTGTGGTACACCACCAGTAACATTACTTTACTTCTATCATCCAGCTTCTGTCTTCTGACTTCTAGAACATGTTTGTAACATACAAAACCAAACACCTTCAGATGACTAACGCTTTGCTTATCTTCAATCCACTTCTGAATAGGAACTATTTCCTTCAATTTCTTTGTTGGACATCTGTTGAGCACATAACATGCAGTGGCAACATCTTCTCCCCACAGAGTATGAGGAAGCTTCTTCTCTTTCAGTATGCTTCTCACCATATCAAGAAAAGTATGGTTTCTTCTTTCAGCAAGACCATTGTGTTGAGGAGTATAGGGAGCAGTAACCTCATGCTCAATTCCATTCTCCTCACAGAACCTTCTGAATTCTATGGAGTTATACTCACCATCACCATCAGTTCTAAGAATCTTTAGAGTCTGTCCACTCTGATTCTCAACCTTCAATCTGACCTTCTTTAATTCAGCAAACACCTAGTGTTTGAACTTTGTGAGAGATACCCATGTCATTATGGTGAACTCATCAACAAATGACATAAAATATTTATTCCCTCCAATCGATGCTACTGGAAATGGACCGCACACATCACAATGCACTACTTTCAAGGCATGCTTTGCTCTTGGAGCTACTTCAGATGCAAATGGTAATTTTGGTTGCTTCCCTTCCATGCATACCTTACATGAATTCTCAGGCTTCTTGATTGTAGGAATTCCATGTACCAACTTCTTTGATTTCAGATGCCCTAAGCTTCTGAAATTCAGATGACCAAATATTATGTGCTACAACTCACTCTCCTTGACAACACTTGTTGCACTAAGACATTCGGAGTCTGTAGTTCTAACATTCACCTTGAATATTTTGTTCCTTCCCTATTCTTACTCCATAATCAGCTTCGGATTACAGTCATACAACTTCAGAAGATTGCCCTTCATGGTAACTGAAAATCCTTTCTCAATCAATTGTCCCACACTCATCATACTGCTTTTCATTCCAGGTACATACCACATATTTTGGATCACTGCTGCTTTCCCATTGTTTAGAATGACTCTGACATTTCCCATGCCTTCTGCAGTGAGGTATTTATCATCATCACATCTGATCTTTGTACTCTTCCTAGAGTCAAAATCAACCAACCATTTCTTGTTTCCAGCAAGATGGTTTGAACACCCTGTGTTCATATACCACCATTATGATGAATTCATATTATCATATTCAAAAGCCAACAATAGCACAGGTTCATCATCAGACTCTCCTTGGCTATATTTGCTTCTTCTGACTTCCTTTCTTTGTTTAACCAGCAATATTTGGCCTAGTGACCAAAGTTCTTACAACAGTAACACTGAAAATTCTTCTTGTCAGACGTCTCCTTTCCCTTCTGGACATTCTTCTGCCTATCAGAGTTTGAGGCTTCTAACCTTTGACCACCATTAGTTTTATTCCTGGATTCTGACCAAGTCTGCTTCTAATACTTCTTACCAGAAGTTACTTTTAGAGCCTGCTTCTCTACTTCCCTCTCAGAAGTTCTCGCAATCATACACAACTCATGCGCCTCTAGACTATTTTGCAGCTCTTCAACTCTCATGGTGCTCAGAACTTTGGAATGTTTAATTGCTACCACAACGTAATCAAACTAAGAAGTTAAAGATCTCAAGATCTTCTCAATGATTACTTGTTCAAAAAGAGTTTCTCCATAAGCTTTCATCTCATTGGTGATTAGAATCACTCTAGATATGTACTCAGAAGCCTTCTCGTTATCCTTCATGTTAAGATTCTCATATTGCTTTCTGAGAGACTGAAGCTTCACCTTCTTCAATGATGTGTCACCACCGTAACATCTGACCAGTGTGTCCCACGCAACCTTTGTTGTTTCAGAATCAGTAATCTTCTCAAACACATTCGCATCCACACATTGATGGATGTAGAAAAACGTCTTCTGATCTTTCTTCCTTAGCGCATTCTGTGTTATCTTTTGTGCCTCTGTTGTGTCTGCTTCTAACAGATCATAGCCATCAGTGACACGATCTAACACATCTTGAGAAACAAATAACACACACATCTGGATCTTCCAACAATTCCAGTTTTTGCCATCAAATATTGGAAGCTTGGAATGGATATCGCCTCCGTTCCGTTCATCTTCTATCTTGTGCAATTTACGCAGAAACTCAATAAAACAGTGTTTCCCAAATTACATAGATTCAAAATATTGTAATTCTCAATCACACAATACTTTCTCAGTGGGTTTCAAATCAGAGCTCTAGATACCAATTATTGGTGCACAAAGAAGAGATGAAAGGAAAAAGAAATATATTTAATGACGGCTACAAAAATAATGAAAAATGATTTACAGTGAATTACATTAACCTACCTCACTAGGCTATTTATGCACAAAATTAGGGTATAATAAAATCCTAAATATTCTCTAACAAAGATATAAAAAGATCTAAAAGGATATTTCTAAAATATAAATTAATATCTAAAAAGATATTCCTAAAATATAAATTAATTCTAATAAAAGTTTCTTAATTACTTAAAAAATCTTTCAAGATTGTGTGATGTTCTTATTAATGTTATTGTTCTTACTGTTTATTAAAAATTTTGATAAAATATTTTTTCACTCTTACGATCCATCTCATAGAATATCATTATTATTTTCTTGTATAATAATTTTGAGAAATATTTTCTTAATCATATTTAAAAATATTACAATCTAAAAAGAAAATGACAGATGATAAAAAACTTGTAAGTGCTAATATATTTTATTGTGCACATTTTATTTACAGGTATGCAATAACACTAATCTATTCCATCGGTTGGTTTAAAAGTCAAGGGAATTTGTCATTACTTTATTTTATAAACAAATTTTTTCTCTTCATAAACAAATCTTTATTCTTTATTTATTGAGTATCAACGCTAAAGACATTATCGACACATCAATTCATAAGAAATATTAGTGATTCGAGTGAAACCATCATGATAACTATTTAAAATACGAACACCACACTATATATGCACTTGAGAGACTTTATGCTTAAATATGTATGTGCAATCTTAAGTAGGGTTGTTCAAAATATCATGTACTGAACTGAACTGCTAAACAGAATCGAACTGAGGTTAAAATAATTAAGTTGTTATATTTGGTTAGTGAACCAAACTATATTACACAAACATTTCTAGAATCAAACCGAAACTGAAACCAAATTAAATCGAAACTAAAACTAAACCGAACCAAAATTGAAAAGAAAAAATACTAAAAATAAGTTTTAATTTAAAAAAAAAATAGTTTAACAGTCCGGTTTTTTAATAAACAATTTGGTTTGAGAAAATTACCTTTTAACGGTTCGGTATAATTCAAAATTTTAAAACAATATACCAAATCAATAATTTTAATTCAGTTCGATTCTGAATAAATTGAAATAGTTCGGTTCAATTCAAGTGAACTTTTATTATAATTTAATTCAATTTGATTTGATTTTTTATCATAAACGGTCCTACTCTTGAGATTAAAAAATATTGTCTTCAAACTTCAGGCTACATAGACAAATTTGTATCCAATTACTAAAAATTGATTTGAGTGGGGAAAAGATAATCCATTGATAAATAAAATTGTAAATTCAGTTTATATACTATGTATAATTTTAATATCTGGTATTCTAGACTCTTTCTGTAAATAAACACATAATCTTATGATTTTTGTAATTAGATAAAATAATCTAACATAAATATAAAATAAGCCACCTGTCATACAGGGATGATAAATTAATTTTTAAATTAATTTTACACTATAAATCAATCACGATTATGTATTCTAATATAACATAATAGAATAACATATTTTTATTAGTTGATAATATAAATTTTTTTTACACTATCAATATATCTCTATCAAACTCTTTAAGATATTTGTATAAGAAATATAACATCAATTAAATATAAAAGTTAAGAAAAAATAGATGATAGATTGACCGTGTAAAAATATTTTTACATGTCATTCAATATGTTCATAAATCTAACCAAATTAAACTATTATTTTTAAAAAACTTTATATAATATGAATTGAATAATAATATAATTTTTTTTTTATATTTGTCTGTACATCTTTTTTTAAACTCTTCTTCTTAAACCATAATATCATCGTAGAAACATTCTATCCATCTTCCATAACTATCATGTGTCTACAACCATAAGCAAATTACAGGACTCAAAGATTAGCCACCATATGAATTTCAACTATACTAGTAGGTCAACGAAATGTGAATCCTATTATTTTGTCAAACTTCAAAGCCGAAACTAGGTGGCAGTTTCTTGCCCGTTTGTATAATCCAAACAAGCAAAAACAGCACAATTGTCGTGAAGTGCAATTGTCAACTCAATTTAAAATTGACAAAACATCTCTTTGGGTATTCTTAGTATCAAGCTAGATGGTAGTTCAAGGTCGACCAATCCTTACTTTAGGTTCGTTATCATCTATACTATTAATTTTGAAATTTTAATATTATAAATAATTAAATTCCTACCAATGTTATCATTCCCTCAAATAATTTTAAGAAAAAACTAAATAGATAATAATAAATATGAGAATTAACTCGTGCACGCCGCATACACGGTGGGTTGAGAATATAGCAAGAGTGAGAAATAGTCTCATATTAGATAGAAATGTGGTGATTTGAGTATTTATAAGTGACAAAACTCACTCACTTATCACCTTAAGGTTTTAGGTGAACAAACGGTGTGTCTCACACAAATGTGTGTTGTTCAAACGGAAAAGTCATGAAAATAAGAAACAGAAAGGCGTGTTAGTGAGAGTTTCTGCAACATTTCTAGACAAAGAGTTAGCAATGCAAAAACCAGTGTTGTTTTCTAACAATATTGAAACCTCTAAGACGCGCTTTAAAGAGGCCAAAGAACACGCTTCAAAGAGGCCAAAGAACTGGGGATGCTCATGCCCATTACTGTGAGAAGTCCCAAAGCCAAAGATTTCAACCATATTCTGGAGAATATTAAGAATAAACTAACCGGCTAGAAAGAAAAACATTGGCGGTGGAAGTTATTCTAACTTACTCGATGATAACATGCTCCTTACCCAAGAAGTGTGTCGAGGAGATTCATAAACTTCAGATAGATATCATGTGGGGTCATAAAGATGAGGAGAAGCATATCCGTGCAGTCAAGTGGAGTAATATCATGCAACCAAAATAGTTGGGAGGCCTGGGATTAAGAAACCTAAACCACTTGAGCAAAGTATGTCTCTCTAAGTTAGGTGGAAGCTAATGTCAAGAGATGAAAGCCTCTGGTTCCAGGTAGTGAAATCCAAATATGATAGGGAGAATAACAACCTAGCAACTGTCAGTACTAAGCCTTATGACTCAGGCTTGTGGAAGCAGTTAGTCAAGCTTTGGCCCAAGCTACCAGACTTGTCGTGCCAGGAAAATTGCAATTGGAATCGTGTCAATATCTGGAAAGATTGTTGGTTAAAATAGGGGCACATTCATAACCATTTGAAAACCAACATCAATGCTCTTCATTTGGAAAAAGTGTCAGACATGGTAGACATTAACCAAGAGTGGAATTTATACATGATAAATAGTGTCTCCGATAAGGAAATAGTGGAGGAAATCACAACAATTCATCCTCCAAGAATATATCATGGGGAAGATTTTTGCTTATGGAAAGGTACTACGAATGGTGTTTTCTCGATTTCAAGCGCTTACAACTACATTAGTACTGATAAACAGGATAAAGGAACTGTTAAAGTTTGGAAGATCATCTTGAGATTGAAAGTGCCAGAAAGGATCAGAACCTTCATCTGGATGGCGAATCATGAGAAAATTCTGACAAAAGTGTATCTTCATAGGCTTTCCATCTCTAATTTGTGGTGTGATGACTGTGGTGGAGTTGAAGAAGACATCCACCATGCCTTACAGGATTGTCATGTGGCTAGAGTTGTGTGGTTGCATCTTGTTAGTGAACATCATTGGACTATTTTCTTTGATTGCAATTTGTAGAACTAGATTTATGGAAATTTAACAAATAAGTATTATACAGATAGTCGCAAGATTACGGGAGAAGTATTATATAAATAGAAGAGCTTACAGAGTTTTTAACTACAGAACCAAAGTTATGATGGAGTCAATAAATGTTATTATTGATGATAAAGGATAAAATGTTAAATAAGATGTCTCCGAAGATGTTGGAACATCTTTGTCTGATATTCCAATAGAATCAAATGACAGAAGTATTGATTCTATTCCACCTCAAGAAGATCCTGAGCCTAGTCATCTCAATAAAGGACCTTCAATTAGAACCCAGAGAGATCATCCTAAGGAGCTCATTATAGGAGATCTAAATAAAGGAGTTACTACCAGATCAAGAAATGGGATATCAAACTCTTGTTTTGTGTCAAAAATTGAGCCTAAGAATGTCAAAGAGACCCTAACTGATGAGTTCTAAATTAATGCTATGCAGGAAGAGCTAGACCAATTCAGTAGAAATGAAGTTTGGGATCTAGCTCCAGGACCTGAAGGGGCAAATGTGATTGGCACTAAATGGGTGTACAAGAATAAATTTGATGAAAAAGGGGGTGGTCACTAGAAATAAGGCAATGTTAGTTGCAAAAGGTTACACTCAAATTGAAGAAGTTGACTTTGATGAAACCTTTGCTCTTGTGGCCAGACTTGAATCAATCAGACTTCTCTTAGGAGTTGCATGCATACTAAAATCTAAATTGTTTCATATGGATGTAAAGAGTGCCTTCTTAAATGGATATCTGAATGAAGAAGTCTATGTGGAACAACCAAAGAGATTTGTTGATCCAAGTTTCCCCAAACATGTTTACAAACTATAGAAAGCCCTGTATGGATTAAAGCAAGCTCCAAGAGCTTGGTATGATAGGTTGACAGAATTTCTTGGTGAGAATGGATATAGGAAAGATGGCATAGACAAAACCCTTTTTGTCAAGGAAGAAAAAGGGAAGATCATGATTGCACAAATTTATGTTGATGATATTGTGTTTGGTGGGATGTCAAATGAGATAGTTTAACATTTTGTCAAGCAAATGCAATCAGAATTTGAGATGAGCCTCATTGGTGAATTAACCTATTTTATTGGTTTGCAAGTTAAACAAATGGAAGATTCCATATTTTTATCTCAGAGAAAGTATGCCAAGAATATAGTAAAGAAATTTGGGATGGAAAATGCCAGCCACAAAAGAACTCCTGCTCCCACACACCTGAAGTTGTCTAAAGATGAAAAAGGAGTAAGTTTGGATCAAAGTCTTTACAGAAGTATGATAGGCATCATTCTATATCTCACAGCTAGCAGACCTAACATTGCCTTTGCTGTAGGGGTGTGTGCAAGATATTACGCTGATCCTAAAGTTAACCATGTCAACCATGTGAAGAGAATTCTTAAATATGTGAATGGGACAAGTGACTATGGTATGCTATACTCTCATGGATCTAGTTCTGCCTTAATTGGTTATTGTGATGTTGATTGGGAAGGATGGGCTGATGATAGAAAAAGTACATAAGGAGGATGCTTCTTTCTGGGAAATAATATCATATCTTGGTTCAGTAAGAAGAAAAATTATGTGTCTCTGTCCACTGCAAAGGCTGAGTATATTGCTGCAGGAAGTAGTTGTTCTCAATTGGTTAGGATGAAACCAATGTTAACAGAATACAATGTCAAACAAGATGTCATGGCATTATTCTGTGAAAATATAAGTGCCATAAACATATCAAATAATCTCATTCAACACAGCAAGACCAAACATATTGATATCAGTCATCACTTCATAAGAGAGCTTGTTGAAGAAAAGATTGTTTCCTTACAACATGTAGCCACTGAATTGCAACTGGCTGACATCTTCACTAAGGCCTTGGATGCTAATCAGTTTGAGAACTTAAGAAGAAAATTAGGGATTTTCCTATATGAAGGTTTGTAGCAATTAAGGGCGTGTGAGAATATCATTAAAATGATATTATTTTATTTGTGTTTCCAACAAATAAAATTTCAAAATCAATCATTACAAGACTGCCTCATAGTGTTTCCCACACGCTACACAATTTCATCTTTCTACTTTCACAAACTCTTCATTATCCTCTATAGAAAAAGAACCCTTGTCATTCTTCATCTCCTTACTCAAAAATCTTCAAAGATGTCTCAACATCATACATCGTCTTCCTCAAAATATGTCAACCTCCCTGAAAATATCTCTTGACAGAGTACTTGATGCTACTCCTCTAACAACCATCCCACCTCTTCAGAAAAAGGTAAAGAAACCCAGATCATCACCTGTAAAGAAATCCAAAGATGATAAAGGTAACTCTTCTACTGATACTAAAAATAGGACAAAAGAAGAGATTGTTAATGTTGATAGAAGCATCAGAATGCTAGTAGACAAAGTATTAAATGAAGGCTTTGTTGTGCCTGGGATTGCTACTCCTCTTGCGTGCATGCCTCCTCCGACTGACAAAGAAAGTAACCCAAAAAGTGTTACTGCTGAATCATTCACCTTCAAGAAAGATACTGCTGAAAGAAAACTTGAGAAGTTTGCTATCTCCTCTCTAAATGAAGTGGAAGAAGAAAATGTTGAACAAGATGTTGAAGAGAACTTTCATACTAAGGAAGATGATGCTTCCTCTAAGGATGCAGAAGGTCAAAATGCTGAGAATGTAGTTAATGTAGATGAGCTATCTGACAATGAGCTCATTACTAATGTGGTGCCTGGTATTGCAAGAAGGCTTAAGTCCAGGAAAGTGAAGGATGCAAGTGTCACACCCCCTGCCAAGACAACCAAGGAGAAAATCATGTATGGACCCCCAGAGCTAGGAAGTAAACTGGTTCCTCCCTCTAGCAAAAGAAAAGCTAGACCTGATAGCTCCACTGATGATGATGATGATGTAAAAAAAGATCTAAAAGTAAAAAGAAAGTTGTGGTTGTTGAAGAAGCTGACTCAGACTATGATGTCGAGCAAGATGTCCGTGACATCTCTCCTATCAAAAAGTCTGCAAACAAGAAGATTTATGTTAGGGTTCCTGATGCTCCCCTTGAAAACATTTCCTTCCATTCTGTTGGGAATGCTGAAAAGTGGAAGTATGGGTTTCACAGAAGAATTGCCCTGGAAAGAGAATTGGGAGCTGGTGCTCTGGAATGCAAAGAAATCATGGAGCTGATATCTTATGCTGGACTGATGAAAACTATTACCAGGTTTGCCAAATTCTATGAGACTCTTGTTAAAGAATTTATTGTTAATATTCCTGTTGACTGTGTTGATCATAAAATTAAGAAGTATAGAAAGGTGCATGTTAGGGTTAGGTGTTTAGAATTTTCCCATGCTATCATAAACAGATTTCTAGATAGGTCTAAAGATGACTTTTGTGAGCTAGAAGTAATAGATAATCAAGTGTGCAGAGTCATCACTGCCAATCAAGTAAGTGTGTGGCCCTCGAAGAACAAAATTTCTGTTAGTAAGCTAAGTGTGAAATATTCTATTTTGCACAGAATTAGAGCTGCAAATTGGGTTCCTACAAATTATACTTCAACCATCACTATTGGCTTAGGAAAGTTTATTTATGCTGTTGGAAACAAGAAACTATTTGATTATGGTACTTACATCTTTGATCAGACTATTAAGCATGCAGGAACTTGTGCCATTAAGATGCCCATTGCCTTTCCTTCCCTTATCTATGGAATTATCTTTAGTCAGCATCCTGGGATTCTAAGTGGTAATGATGTAGTTTACAAGAGGGAGTCTGCCTTGACTCTTCATTTTAAGCTTTTTTCAGGAAAACATGTCCTAAAAATTGTTTTGACATCTGCACCTGCTAAAAACAAGACCTCCACCAAGAATGACATGATCACTAAATTGAAAGAAGCATGCAAAGAACTAGATGACGTGATCAGAGTTAGCTCAGCAAGGAAGCTAACTTTTGAGAAGATGATCAAGGAGCTGCAAAAGGACAACAACTTTAATGATAGAATATGCTATGAAGAAGGAGATTCTAGTGAGGAAGGAAGTTCTGACTCAGCCAAGTCTACTGGTCCTGACGATGGTTAGACTATTTGATGTTTATCTAAACCCTTTGTTTCTTTTGGCACTTGCATGTGCTTGACATTTGAATTTTATGGTATGTACATATATTACTGATATTCTCTTGAATGTATCCTTTTATTTGGCATATTATGACTAAAAAGGGGGAGAGAAAGTGTCTGACTGACCACTGATAATTGACTGACCACTGATTGAGGGGGAGCTTAATACTTGAGGGGGAGCTTCATGTCTCTGAAGATATTTTGATATCTTCCTTTGCTAACAGCTAACAACTAATTGTTAACTATTTTTTTTTGCTTGCTTTTCTTATGTTGCTGCTCTGATAATGTGCTCTGATAATGTTTTAGCCAAAATTTGCCAAAGGGGGAGTTTGTAAGTGTTTTTTGGCAGCAATTTTGGTAAAACAATGACTTGATAATGTTTTGCTAAATGTCTTAACATTTGAAGCAAAACTGTTTTGAATGATGTCAAAGCAGACGTCTTGACATCTGCCTCGTGAACTCAACTCAGCCCAATATAGGTTTAAGTTTTCTGTTTCCTGATTTCTTGCACACCATAATTCAGGATTTGTGACTCATAGGCTGTGAAAAATATGGAGGAATATTTTTCTATTTGAATTTTCTTTATGGATTATATCTTGGCCTGTTTTCATGGAAATATTCAAAAGATTTGAATATTAGTTTTTCAACCCAAGCCCATTGTTGCGCAAATATAAGGACCTGCTTCCTTATTCAGACCACTACAACTTTTGAAGAAGAATACTTTCTTTCTGTTTTAGAAGTCTAAGTCTTTTAATTGTCAAACACTCTAGTATTGATTTAATACTTGTGTTATTATTTGGATTGTTAATTGTGTATCATTCATAAACTTTTAATCATTAAATGATTGAAGTTTTTAAACTTATTATTTCTATTGTTTCTTCATTGTAAGTGATTGAAGGGATTTGAGGAGGGCCTCATACCTAGGTGAGTCTTAGGTAGAAGTATAGCACGGGTAGTGATTAAGTGATTAGATCGTAAACTGGTTGTTTACCGAGGGTCTATGAATTGATACTATTTAATGGACTTGTCCCTGGCTTGGTAGCCCCAGAGTAGGTGTTGTTGTACACTGAACTGGGTTAACAATACTTTGTGTTTTTTACTGCATTTATTATTGTTTTACTTTACTTTGTTCCTCAGATATTTGTATCGTGACATCTCATTCGACATCACATATCTGATACCAAAATTTAATGTTTATACATAATTGAATCATCGTGGAGGTCTCATGCTGGCCAAATCATGAACCACCATAACTACACTAATCCTACGTGTTTTTTCCATAGCTCTCAAATCAGTCTGTTTCAGTCTAAAAGAACAATCCCATTGGATTCGTAGGGTCTGATTTAGGGGGGTAGGGTACTTTTGGGTTTCTAATATCTCTTATTTTGCAGGTTGAATAAAAAGGGCTACCAGAGAAGGCGATTGGAGCTAGGGCTCCGACGTTTCTTCGGTCTATGCATTTGTGTTTAATATTTATTTTATTTGTTTAAATTAAATCAACAGATGTATTACCGCCCCAGCAGTTGAAGCGCGCGCGTTAAGACGTTACTATGCTAAGGCGTGGGTTCGATCCCAGCCTTTTGGAATTTTGATTTTTTTCCATGTTTTCTTTGTTTTCCAAATGATAAACCGCATTGAGGTTGTTCCTTGACACCAAGGCGTGCCTGGCCTGGTGGTGAAGGCGTTGATGGAAAGGATAAAGGGCGTGGGTTCAACACCCAGCCCTGGTAAATATTTTTTGAAATCCGATTTTCTTATTATTTTCACTTACAAACCCTAAATTCATCAAACCAAAACCTTTTTTTTAACAAATTAATTTTTCCTAAAACTTTTTCATGAACCCTAATTAGTTTTTTAGGTTTTTATTTAATCAATCAAATTATATTTTTTAGGTTTTTATTTAATTAACCAAATAATATTTTCTAGGTTTTTAATTTAATTAATCCACTCTTTTTTTAATTAATTAGTTAAAATCAATTTAGTGTTTTTAGGTTAATCATCAAAACCTTGTTTTTATCAAAAAATATCCAAAAACAATTTCCTTCTCCTTTCGCTTTCCTATCTTCAATTAGCGCAGTTTATTTGTTCTCGCGTTTTTTTATGATTATGTAACTTCTCATGGTTTGTAATAAGTAATTAGGATTTTACTTTTCCCCGCATTGTTATTACTTGTACCCCCATTCCAAAGTCCACGTAATAGCGTAGGAACATTTATTTTCCGCATTTATCGCTTTCCTATTTTATTGTTACTATTAGTAATTAGGATTGTATGGCAAGATTAAAAGAAAATGGTAGCAAACCCTAATACAATATAAAATAACTGACTTATAACACACTTCGCACACACGCACCTATAGGTTAACCTCCCTTGTTACCTTAGGAGCAAAAATAGTAATTTCCCTCGAACATGGGGATGCTTTAGCAAAGACCCTCGATTAAAATGATCGTTCTCCCTCTAAGACCCTTTCGATGTTTCCTTTTGTAAATGATCTAGTCCCTTAACGATAATTGCACAAAGCGCCCCTACAAGTTGCCTTCTCTGACTGTACGATGACTCACGCCTGTCCCTTCACATCCAACGATAGGGCTTCCTACAAACCAATGGTAGGATAAAACTATCTAAAGGAGGAGGAAAATTATAAGAAAGACTTTGAGTAGGTAGATTGCTCGTAATCACTTGCTCACGAACATTTCAAAACAAAAACATCTTTTCACAAACACTTTCTCAAAATATTTTCAAACAAACACTTTGTACGCATTCTCGAGGACTCATATTAGAATCATTACAAAGTTGCCTTACATTGGAATTTTTAAAAATATTTTCAAACACTTAGAAAAAAAAGAAAATTTTCAAAGTTGAGCTAAGCGATAAACATCCCGTAGATAACTACAGATGAAAAGGGTGCTAACACCTTCCCTTTTCATAACCTACCCCCCCGAACTAAATTTTTTTAAGGTATTTCTTATTCTTTTCACCCTTTCATAATTATTGGGTAAAAGAAAATTTGGTGGTGACTCTTGCTATCCATAACATTTGCGATAAAATACAAAAACAAGTCAGTTCTCCCACCGTATTACAGAAAGATAGATATATAGATAGATAGATAGATAGATAGATAGATAGATAGATAGATAGATAGATAGATAGATAGATAGATAGATAGATAGATAGATAGATAGATAGATAGATAGATAGATAGATAGATAGATAGTGTCGTAACTAGATTTTTAATCAGAGTCGCCACTATTAGTTTTTATCCTAGGGAAGGGAACCTAATAGAAAACCCTAATTCGCGGACATAAATTCTAGGTTACGGACTCAATTAGACGAAAGGAAGGTGTTAGGCACCTTTCATCAACCTTGTTCACAAGTATATTAGCCCCTAGGTTTAGGTTTGGGGTAAATTGGATTTTATGTTTTAATTAGAAAGACTCGCCATGATTTTAGATCGATTGCCTACGTATCCTCTTATGAGGAATCAGAGTCCCAATTCGTAGTTCGTATGGGTTAGTGTTTTTTAGGGGTTTGCAAATATTTTGAATCACTTCGCACTCGTTCGGGAGTAGTGATTGTGGAGATTTTAACTGAGTGCGAAGTAAGCCAAAACTAGTTGAAACCATTTGCCAAAAGGTTGTTGATTAGCTTAGTTTTATTGCAAAAAATAGTTTGAGATCTGTTTGTGTTTTTTAATTGTATTAGTCGCAAAAATATTGATTAACGCATGATTAGAAAAGATTTAATGCAAATAATGTATAAAAATAATATATGCAATTTTAACATGAAAATAATTTATTTGATCATATAATAATAATAAATAATAATAATAATATTTAAAACATGATAATAAAAACTAATAATAATAATAATAATAATAATAATTATTATATATGAAAAAGAAATAAATAATTAATTAAATATAGCATAAAAAATAATATAAAAGAAATAATAAAAAATAATTATAATTTTAAATAAATCTGGGGGGGTGCGTTTTATAGTTCATAAGAAAAAGAAAGGGGGTGCTAAAATAGTTCAGGCTAGGCCCATTAATGCTTGTTGGACATGGGGGTGTATGTTGTTGTTGCATTTAGTAAACAATGGCAAAGGGGGGTGTCAACAGCGCTGGGCTCGGCCCATTAAGTGAATAGAAGGGGGGTCAGGGTAATCATGTGTGGTGAAGGAGTATAGGTTTATGGTGGACTTGGCCTTACGACCGTCCAACCAAGATCATATAGACGTATTTAAGAGGTGCACTATAATGCCGTATACGCGCAAGCACACGATTATAACGTAACATAATATTATTTTTCAATTTTTGTTTTCATCTTTCATTTTCACGATTTTCACAGTAACCCTTATCTTCTCTCTTTTGCCGTTCTTCTTTCTTTGTTTCTTCCCCCAAATTACAAACCCTAAGCTTCAAAGAACCTCCCGCGGCGGCGCTTGTTTCTCTAACCCCCTAACATGATTTAACCCCATAAATCCCCAAACAAAGATATGGAAAATCAATTGAAGAGCTAAGTATTACCCCTATGCAATTTCATTTCCTGACTTTGAGTTTCGTTTGATGATTTTGCTTCTGATCCTCATCCCATTCGCAGGTCTTGACGATGGTTGAAGATGACGGTGATGGATGGCGGTGAAGGCAACGACTACAACAATTAGGGTTTTCCAATCCGGAAACTCTAATCGCCTCCTCTTCCGGTCTTTCAACGACCAAAGGGTTGGTCCTTAGTCCTTTATGATTTCAGGATTTTCTTTCCTTCAATCTCTCCGTCTCCGGATCTTCATCAATTTTTCGTCCCAGAATATTTCCCCTATTTTCTGTAAAAGATCTCCCTTCGTTCTTTCTTCTATTTATTTATATAGTTATTATTTTAGGGTTTTAAGTTTTTGTCGTTACAGTCTGTTCTCTTTGATTTAGGATTTATAATGAATTTCTTTTATGATTTGAAAAGATTTAGGGATTGAAATTGATTGAGTTTGTAAATTATAGATTCATATTTATTGTAAAAGATTGCACTGATATTGGATTTTCTGCATAATTGATTTATTAGACTTGGATTAATAAGATATTCTGGGCTTGGATAATAGTTGAGAAGATATGATTTTGGTTTAATCTGAACAATGGGTGTTAGTAGCCCAAAACCCTAGCGCTAATTTTGCTCAAATTGGAACAATGCGTGTTTTTTTTGGTTAATTTGGACAACTGTTGTTTTCTAATAATGGGCCTGCATTCTATTTTAACCCAACGGTATTATTATTTTTATCAACGCATCATTTTATACTACTGGCCCAAATGGCCCTTTTACGAAAACAACAAGATCATTTTTTAATAATAAAAGTGATATTTAACAAAATAAGTTAAAAAAAATTATTTATTTTCTTTATTAAAATAATAGTAAACAATTTTCTTTAATAATAATACCTCTTTTTTTTAGTTAGATTGGGCCTTATTTGGTCAAAACAGCAACCCAATAATTGTAAAAAACTTTTTAAGTGAACAGTAAAACGTTAGTGGGCCTGTTTTTCGTAATTGCACCCCCTTTTCTTTTTACTAACAATAATAACACCTAAATGGGCTTAGTTATACTTAAATCCGACCTCCCTTTTATTAATATCAAATAATTAAGAACTTAATAGTTTTCCTGAAGTGATTTTCCATTTTCGAATCGCATGGGCCTTTGGCCAACATGCTTAGCGAATGAGTTTATAAGTCTTTCTGATTTAGAAAGCCCCATTCTCCTGGATTAATATACACCCCCTAGTCTTGGATAAAGATGGGCCATCATATATTGTTGTACCATCCTTAATTAAATATTTCTTCTATTTTAATCTCGAAAAATAAAATCATCGAGGTAGGACAAATTTGGGGTACGACAGCTGCCCCTATTCAATCATCTTCCAATTGAATAGCGTGAGAAAACTCAAGTCTTGTGCATTCTGATTGGAAGTTTATTGAATACTTGAAGTATCCTAAAATTTGTCAGACAAACATAAGGTTATACTGATGTGGCATACCCTTACAAGTCTCAAGAAATTAAGCAAAGCTGATGACATATCGCTTACTCGGGTTTGATAACGAGACATATGGTTTTAAGAGCACAATTTCGTACGTCTTGGCTTGATCTTGATCATTCACCCATTTGGAGGATGAATACAACAATAATTGATGACACATGGCTGCTTGAAGACTGAGGCCATGGGTTATGTTCGCGAATCGCTGCATGACGTCTGATGCGATAGGATAATCCTTGTATTTCGGAGCATCGACAATCGGTGTTTACGGAGTAAAGAAACGTATTGTTGCATAAAGTCTGAGGTAAAGTTTTGTTTTCTTTTGAGCATCGCTGCATGAAGTCTGAGGCGATGATCCGTGTTATGGGATAAAGGATGTATTGCTGCGTGAAGTCTCATGCAATGCGTTACACTTTTACAAACCGTTGCGTGAAGTCTGAGACGGTAAGCTAGATTTGGTTTTCGGACATTGCTACATGAAGTCTGAGGTGATGGTTGGGGTTACGGGTAATGAATTGCAACTTAGAGGCAACGTGTTGATTTTTGAGGATACATTGCGGCTTAGAGGTAATGCACCGAGCTTTGAGAATTCATTGCGGCTTAAAGGAAATGTAATGGGTTTTGACAATGCGTTGCGGCTTAGAGGCAACGCGTGGATCCGGATAATACATTGCGGCTTAGAGGAAATGTGTTTTAAGTTGGATAATATATTGTGGCTTAGAGGCAATATACCGAGTTTCGCGAATACATTGCGGCATAGAGGCAATGTGTTTGAGTTGGATGATATATTGCGGCTTAGAAGCAATATACTGTGCCTCGCGAATACATTGCGACTTAAAGGCAATGTATTTGAGTTATATGATATATTGCGACTTAGAGGAAATATACTGAGTTTCACGAATACATTGCGGTTTAGAGACAATGTGTTTGAGTTGGAAGATATATTGTGGCTTAGAGGCAATGTAATGAGTTTCACGAATACATTGCGGCTTAGAGGCAATGTGTTTGAGTTGGATGATATATTGCGGCTTAGAGGCAATGTAATGGGTTTTGACAATGCGTTGCGTCTTAGAGGCAATGTACTGAGTTTGTGGATAGATTGTGGCTTAGAGGCAATGTGTTTGAGTTTCGAGGATGCATTGCGGCTTATAGGCAATGTAATGGGTTTTGTAAGGAACTCGTCACTGCGGGAAGACTTAGATGATGGGCTGAATGTGTCACGACATGAAGACTGAAGTGACGGGTTGAATCGTAGGAGGAGTATCGCGTTGGTCGACCCTTGGATAATTGAATATAGGGTGAAATTATTTGTCTGTTTGCTATGTGATACATGTGTATGCATGCATATTGAATGTTGTATATATGCGAAATGTATGATGTTTGACACTGATATGGAACCCTGAGTGTATTGAATATTGGAATGTATAGGGTATGTGTTGTACCCCAAAATTTTCCCTCCCATATTTCTCAAAACATTTCAAGAAAGATCCTTAAGTTGCTCAAGGTAGTCTAAGGGTTGGCCAGACAAGCTCTCTCCTAAGGCAGTCTACCTCAAATTAGGGTTTCATGTTGCATCAAGATACTTGAGTCCAAATGATACCAAGTGCTCACCAATGTCCTAGTATGTTCTCAAGATCATCCATGTCAAGTTTCAAGCCCTACAGAGAAAGTTTGCTCAGTCAATTGCTCAAAGGCCTGAAAATCGACTGTGCTAGGGAAAAAGTTAACTGTGGCCCACATACAGTCAAACTTCAAGATTTTTGGTCAACATCCTCATTTTGAAGTATTATTCATCATTTTATCAAGGGTTGATCATGATTATGTTAGAACATAGTTTGATTCTACAACCCTTAATTAGAGTTTTGATGATAACAAAATACAAAGAATAAATAAATTGTAAGATTTATACATATAAGACAAATATGCTTCTTAAAATTATGTTTTGTATATACAGAAGTTCTGATGGAATCAACATCAGAAGATCAGTAATATGTCAACATCAGAAGATTAGTAACATGTGCTACACGCTGAAGCTACCAGATTATACGCTGAAGCTTGATGACCAGAATCTGCGCATAAACAAATACACTCTGACTCTGATCAAAAATCTTTACCAAATCATCAGCACTCAGAAGCGTCATCATAAGTTAAAGCAAATAACACTCTGAAGCGTTATCATAAGCAAAGAAGACTCTGAAGCGTTACTAAGTATTCAAGACATAATTAAATGCTAACAACTATCCTCAGACAAGATCTTCTCAAAAAGGAAAGTACGCTATTATCATTAAAATGGCTTTATGGACAACGTATCTCTGCCTTGCCTATTTAAACAAGTCTGTGTGAGAAAAGACGCACGCATGCACCTACATAATTTGCCAAGCCTTCAAACCACGCTTACTCAAACGCTTTAGCAAATTCAGTTTATTCCAAGCTTAAATTGTGTAATTATCACAGTTGTGATATATTGTTTTATTAGAAAATGTTAACACATCATTGTTCAAATTATTTGTAAAAGATTTCCTTGAGATAAACCGGTTTATGGTTATACTCAAGAAGGCTTTAACAGTTGTTAAAGTAGCTGTTGTAATCCTTTGAATATAGTGGATTAAGACCTCGTTGGAGAGAGGCGAAATCACCTTGACGGGTGGACTGGAGTAGTTTGAGATCAAACAAACCAGGATAAAAATACCGTGTTGTCTAAGCATTTGTTTTAAGTTTTACAATTCAACCCCCCTTCTTGTGTTTTTCACATCTTCAATTGGCATCAAAGCGCCTGGTTTTGAGCTTATAACACTTAACCGTGTCAGTACAAGATCCAACGTCAGAAAAACACAATGGCAGGACCAAATCAAAACATCAGCAATGACAACAATGAAGAAAGAGACAAATTCAGTGGCAAACCTCCAGTCTTTGATGGAGAGAACTTTGACTACTGGAAGACATAATTGAGAGTTTCTTTCTGGCCCATGATGCTGATCTGTGGGACATGGTGACTGATGGATACACGCACCCAGTGGATGGAAGTGGTCAGAAGATTGACAGTAAAATGATGTCTGATCAGCAAAAGCGTGAGTTCAAAAATCATCACAAGGCCAGAACAATTCTTCTCAGCGCCATCTCTTATTCAAAATATGAGAAGATATCAAACAGAGACACTGCAAATAATATGTTTGACTCTCTGAGAATGACGCATGAAGGCAACATTCAAGTCAAAGAAACCAAAGCCCTTACACTCATTCAGAAGTATGAGGCATTCAAGATGGAAGAGAGTGAATCAATAGAAACTATGTTTTCAAGATTTCAAATTCTCGTTGCTGGTCTAAAAATTCTTGACAAAGGGTATTCTACTGCTGATCACGTTAAGAAGATCATCAGAAGCTTTCCAAAACAATGGAGGCTAATGGTCACAACGCTTAATCTAGACAAGGATCTCAACAAAATCTCTCTGGAGGAACTTGTTAGCTCCCTCAGAAGTCACGAGATAGAGCTAGAAGCAGATGAACCTCAAAAGCAAGGTAAGCCATTAGCTTTAAAATCTAACAGAAAATCTGACTCCAAAGTTTTGCAGGCTGTGGAAGAAACCTCTGATGGGTCCTCATCAGAAGAAGATGAACTATCTCTCCTCTCCAGAAGGGTGAACCAATTGTGGAAGCAGAGGAAAAGGAAGTTCAGGAATCCCAGAAGATCAGAAAATCAGAATGAATCTTTCTCCAGATACAGAAGGTCAAAATCCTCCTCTGGACACAGAAGATCTGAAGGTTCTTCAGGAAATAGAAAGCCAAACAACAAAGACATCATATGCTATGAATGTAACGAGCAAGGGCACTACAAAAGTGATTGCCCAAAGCTTCAGAAGGAAAAGCCCAAAAAGAAGTTTGGCAAGGAAAAGAAGAAAAGTCTCATGGCTACATGGGATGATTCTGACACATCTGAAGCTGACTCAGAATCAGATGATGAAAGAGCAAACATAACTCTCATGGCAAACATAACAGAAGACAGTGAAGCTTCTGAGTCAGAATCTGAATCAGATACAGAAGAGGTATTCCCTGACTTTACTATAAACTTTACTAAGGATGAACTAGCTGAAAGCCTTAATGAAATTCTAGAAAGATATCAGCAGATCAGAGTCAAATTCAGAAACCTGAAAAGGAATCTTGCTTCTTACTGTGATAAGACTGAGAGTCTCAAATTGGAGAATTCTGAGTTAAAAGATAAAATTTCAAAATTAGAAAACCAATTGCAAAACTCTCAGAAGGAAACAATCCCTGAAACTCCCAGCAATGCTGATGAGATCATCAAGGAGTATGATCACAGCTTTCAGAAGTTTCTATCTAAAAACATAGACAGAAGCAAAATGGCTCAAATGATCTATGGAGTTAGCAGAAATGGCAGAAAAGGGATAGGATATCAAGGTAAGGTACCTACACCAAAAAATGCCATGGATTTAGTTATAAAATGTTCTCCACTTGATTCACTCTTTATATATGGGCACACACATGACATAAAATATACAAGTAGTGATTACTCTGTCAAACCAAAATTCAACCAGAGTTTTGGTAAAACTAACAAATCAGGACCCAAGAAAATGTGGGTACCTAAGGATAAAATAATACATGTGGCAGATATCTTTAACAGCAAAACAAAAACACCAATCATGGTACCTGGACTCTGGCTGCTCACGACACATGACGGGAAGAAGGCATATGTTCCAAAGCCTGGAACTTAAGCCTGGAGGCCATGTAGGTTTTGGAGGCAATCAGAGAGGAAAGATCATTGGCTCTGGAACAGTAGGTAATGGAAATCTTCCCTCTAGAAGTAATGTTTTACTAGTTGATGGATTAATGCATAATCTGTTATCCATAAGTAAATTAAGTGATATCGGTTATGATATAATCTTCAATCAAAATTCATGCAAAGCTGTTAGTCAGAAAGATGGGACTATCCTATTGAATGGAAAGAGGAAAAACAACATTTATAAAATAAAACTTTCTGAACTAAAAAGTCAGAATGTAAAATGTCTACTGTCTGTTAACAACGAGCAATGGATCTGGAACAGAAGATTGGGACATGTTAGTATGAGAAGAATATCTCAGATTAACAAACTCAATCTGGTCAGAGGACTTCCTAACCTGAAGTTCAATTCAGATGCTCTGTGTGAAGCATGTCATAAAGGCAAGTTTGCAAAACCAGTTTTCAAATCCAAAAACGTTGTTTCCACCTCCAAGCCATTAGAACTTCTGCACATTGACTTATTTGGACCAGTTAAAACTGCTTCAGTCAGTGGCAAGAAGTATGGGTTAGTAATCGTAGATGACTATAGCAGATGGACATGGGTAAAGTTCTTAAGGCACAAGGACGAGTCACACTCTGTGTTTGTTACCTTCTGCAACCAAGTTCAGAATGAAAAGGATCTTAGAATCGTCAAAGTCAGAAGTGATCATGGTGGAGAATTTGAAAACAAAGATTTTGAGTTATTCTTTAATGACAAAGGCATTCTGCATGATTTCTCTTGTCCTAGAACTCCCCAACAAAATGGAGTTGTAGAACGAAAGAACAGAACATTGCAAGAAATGGCCAGAACCATGATCAACGAGACTAACGTTGCTAAGATCTTCTGGGCAGAGGCAATAAACACAGCGTGTTACATTCAGAATAGAATCTCCATAAGACCTATTCTGGAAAAGACTCCATATGAATTGTGAAAGAACAAAAAGCCCAACATTTCCTACTTTCACCCATTTGGATGTACATGTTTTATTCTGAATACAAAAAATTATTTGAACAAGTTTGACTCTAAAGCAGAAAAGTGTATTATGTTAGGATATTCTGAACGCTTAAGAGGGTACGGAGTATACAATACAGAAACACAGATTGTGGAAGAGTCAATCAGTGTTTGTTTTGATGATAAGCTTGACTCTCAAAAGTCAAAGCAGAATGAATTCCTTGCAGGTATGGAAGTTGAACTCACAGGTACTGAAGACAAATCATCAGAAGCTCTCAACAGAGACACTCCCTCAACATCAGAAAGAGGCACTGCAAGCAATCCAGCACCTTCTGTTGATCAACTCCAGAAAAGACCATCCAGAAGCAGCATGGATTACCCAGAAGAAATAATCTTAGGAAGAAAGGAAGATCCAATCAGAACAAGATCTAGCTTCAGAAACTCAGAAGAATCCCTCATGGGAGTGGTTTCTCTAATTGAACCAACAATAATTGATGAAGCACTTCTGGACAATGACTGGATTCTAGCAATGCAAGAGGAGCTAAATCAATTCACAAGAAATGATGGATGGGATCTAGTTCCCAAACCAAAAGGATTCAACGTCATTGGTACAAAATGGGTATTCAGAAACAAACTGAACGAACAAGGTGAAGTCATCAGAAACAAAGCTTGGCTGGTAACACAAGGTTATAGTCAGCAAGAGGGAATAGACTATACAGAAACCTTTGCTCCAGTCGCTAGGTTAGAATCTATCAGACTCTTAATCTCATTTGCTGTTAACAAAGGCATCACTCTGTATCAGATGGATGTTAAGAGTGCATTCTTAAATGGCTATATAGAAGAAGAGGTATATGTGCACCAACCCCCTGGTTTTGAAAGTTCCAAAAATCCAGAATATGTTTTCAAACTAAAGAAGTCACTATATGGTCTGAAACAAGCTCCTAGAGCTTGGTATGGAAGACTAAGTAACTTCCTGTTAGAAAAGGAATTCACCAGAGGGAAAGTGGACACAACCTTGTTTTGTAAGACAGTTAAGAATGACATTTTAGTATGTCAGATTTATGTTGATGACATCATATTTGGATCCACTAAACCCTCTCTGGGAAGAAAGTTTGCTAAATGTATGCAGGCAGAATTTGAGATGAGCCTAATGGGGGAACTAAAATTCTTTTTGGGCATTCAGATTAATCAAACCCCAGAAGGAACTTACATTCATCAGAGAAAATATGTCAGAGAACTTCTGAAGAAATTTGATCTCTCAGAATGTAAGCCATCAAAGATTCCAATGCATCCCACGTGCATTCTGGAAAGAGAAGAGGTAAGTAAAAAGGTAGAACAAAAGGTATACAGAGGTATGATTGGTTCTCTTCTCTATCTGACGGCCTCAAGACCTGACATTTTATTCAGTGTTTACATTTGTGCTAGATTCCAATCAGATCCTAGAGAATCTCACTTAACAGCAGTTAAGCGAATTTTCAAGTATCTGAAAGATACTACTAATCTGGGTTTGTTTTATAGAAAATCAAGTGATTACAGTTTGATAGGATACTGTGATGCTGATTTCGCTGGAGACAGAGTAGAACGTAAAAGCACTTCTGGAAGCTGCCAGTTTCTGGGAGAAAATTTGATCTCATGGTCCAGCAAAAGACAATCCACAATAGCTCTATCAACAGCAGAAGCTGAATACATAGCAGCAGCTGGATGCAGCACACAAATGCTCTGGATGAAAAGTCAACTTGAGGACTTCAAGATATTTGAGAGTAACATCCCTATCCTCTGTGACAATACTTCTGCTATTTGTCTCAGTAAAAATCCTATTTGGCATTATAGGGCTAAGCATATAGAAATAAAACATCATTTTATTAGGGACTATATTCAGAAAGGGATTCTAAATTTAAAATTTATTAACACAGACCATCAATGGGCTGATATCTTTACAAAACCTCTTTCTGAAGATAGGTTCAACTTCATTCTGAAACATCTCAGCATGAAGCTCTGCCCAGAATTAAATTTTTTTGATTCTATATCTTAACCTTCAGAACTTTGTTTATTTTTCGTGAACTACTGATCAATCTTTCTTCAGATCTTTAGAAGTACAGATCTTTAGAAGTACAGATTGTATCAGAATCTATCCATGAAGATCTGAGCGCTTTATTTCAAGGATAGAAATGTGCAGTTCACTCAAGCAAACAAGTGTCATCCAGTCATCAGCTACTTTCTGAGGCTGAACACGCGTTCACGTTTCTGAAAGGTCAAAAGCGCTGATTGGTTGCATTGGGACACATGTCATGGGTAACCGTTTCAATATCTTTCTGAATCCCCTAAAATCAGCTATCATTAAATGCTAATAATCATTATATTTAATTTCTCTCTCTTGCTGTTTATGTTTTCAAAATTTTTTAGAAATCTATTTAAACACATTTCTCACCATTTACACTCTTTTACGTTCACTTTCATTTTCTCTACAAACTTATTGTTTTCAGTTTGCATCCTTTCTCAAAACCCTTTCAATTTCTTCAAAACCTTCGTGTGAACATGGCTTCCTCAAGCATTCCCACTTCCAGTTCTTAGACAACAGATTCCTCTGAACAATATGAAGAACCCTACATAACTCTTCTTACACCCATCAAAAATCTAGAAGTTCTTTCAGAATTGATCGTGGATTTCAACAGTCTTCAGGAGAATGGGTTTAATCTCTCTGAAGAGGTTAAGGCTCAAGGCTGGGAAAGATATTTTGACCGACTGGTGGGTCCAACATTCCCAATTCTGGTAAAGGAATTTTGGATTCATGCTTCTTCTTCCAACCATCAAGTTACTTAATACATAATGGGGAAGAAGATTGTTATTACTGAGGACCTCATTGCAAGATTAATAGGCTACAGTGGTGGTGGTGTACGTTGCATTGACATGGCTGAAAGATGCGCTGATGTTGCCCTAATTGCTAGAGAAATCTTCACTCTGGGTCTTCCCTCCAGCAAGATAAGGGATTTAAAAGACCATCACAAAATATGGGCCAAGATCATTCTGGGATGCATAAACCACAGGAAGCCTACCAGCTCTCCTGACTACATCAATATTGATCAGAAATTTCTGATCTACTTCATCTCCCAGAAGATCAAGGTAAATTTGGCTCATCTGCTGTTTAACCATCTAAAGACCAGTGTTAAGGAAACCAGAGAAGAGGAGCGCACAAAAAGGGACTGGATACCCCTAGGAAGACTTATATCAGATATTCTAACAGAGAATAAGCTGATTGATCATCTTACAGAGGCTCAGGAAATCAGCTCTTTGGAAGCTACTGTTGGCAAATAGCTGAATGCAAAGAATCTGAAGAAAATGAAGTTGATTGAGAACATCAAGAAGGAACCCAGCGTCACTCCTTTTGTAGCAATCTCCAACAGAAGAGTCCCTCTGGATAACTTTCCTCTGTTCTCAGATATTGATTCTAAACCTGATATAATAGTCAGATATCTGGATGCTTGCAAGGCGGAAGGTACAACACCTAATTTGAACATTCAGGATCTGCAGCAGAAGGCTCCAGAAGTTGTGCTGAAGAAAACCAAGAAAAGGAAAGTTGTAGCAGAAGGATCATCCCAGCAGACTCCTAAAAAGAAAGGTAATCCTTCTTCTGTAACTGTTTTAAATTCAATTTCTGTATCAACATCTCTACCAATTCCCACTCAATCAGAAAACCCCACACCACAAACTTTTGATGACTTTGACATTGATTTTGACCCCTCTGAATCCTTAACTCTTAGAAGATCCCGCTCCCAACCTCCAAATCCAAATATTGAAGCAACCCAACAAGAACTTGCAAAAGTTCTTTCTGATATAGATACCTTTGACCAACATACTTCTGCTCCCATGCCAGAAAATCCAAACCCTGAAACCACCACAGAAGCACAACCAGAAATTCCCCACTCACCACAACCAGAAATTCCCCTCTCTCCACAACCAGAAATCCCACTACCTCCATCTCCTCAACCAGAAATTCATCCACCTTATCCACAACCTGAACTATCTCACCCAGAAGTTCAAACTTCTGAGGCTCAACCTTCTGAATCTTGTGAACCAAAACCTCATAACGATCAATCAAACCAAACTATTCATTCTGATACCATTCCCATTCCAGGAATCACAGAACCTCTGGCCATTCGTATGCCCCTTGGTACCATTCTGAATATTCCCCAAATTCCCTCTTCTCTAGAATTAACTCCACCAAACTCCCCAACCAGTCCAATAATAATTCCCGGCTCTCCCACTCCCTCACCAAAGAACAATCCAGAAGACAACATCAAGACTGTCATTGACTTAACAATTTTTGAACGTCTTGCTGCCATAACCCACAAAACAACTATCCCAAAACCAAAACATCCAGATGTTGGTACCAGCTTATTGATGTTTGAAACAGAAGTACAAAAGTGGATCACTTCTCTGAAGCAAGCTAGTCTTGAGCTGATTGATCCTGCTGCATCAGACTACCTTTGGACAAGATTCAGAAGATGGGTATCTTCTGAAACTCATAAGTTGCAGGAACAGAGCTACGAACAAGCTCAATAGAACTTCAGCAATCTACTGAAAGAAATTGAAGATCCAGTTCTAAGCAAGCTGCTTAAGGAAGAAGTTCTTCCTCTAGACATTGCTCCCTGGTCTGAACATCGTCCAGCATCCAAAGTTCAACCAGAGTCAGAAGATCTCAATCTGATTGTTACTCCAGAGCAGATGATTCCTGCTGAAGCACTGGGTCAAAAAGAGGATATTACAGAAAGCTCTGAGAAGCATCCTGTTTCTGAAGATCCTCAAGCTTCCTCCCTTGACAGGCAGAATCTAGAAGACCTGAAAAGATCTGATATGTTGATGAAGGAAAGAATGGATAAACAGGACGACAAAATTGATGCAATCACGAGCATGTTAACCCAGCAACAGGAAACCAACACCCAGATCAAGAGCATGTTGGAAGCTTTGTTCACACGTCTTCCTCCTCCTTCTTAGAAATTCCTCGTTTTTTAAACATGTCTATCTGTAATATTTTTACATTGTTTTGAACTTATCATTGCTTCTGGTTTTTAATATAAATGCATTTTGGCTCTGATTATTTGTTCTTTTTGATAACTGACAAAAAGGGGGAGAAAGAATGATATTTTTCAATAACGGATTACTGAGACATAAGTCTCAAACATTCTGATCTATTTAAATTTTTTCTCTTCTGAAAAGCTTGAACAGGTACAAAACTCTAAGGAAAGATACAGTAAGGTTCTGATGCTCAAAGACTCATGGAATTAAAGGGAAGTAATCAACTCAGGGGGAGTTTTCTCTTCTTAATTCTATACTTTTTATTCTTTATTTTTAATTGAAAAATCTGGTTTTTGTCATCATCAAAAAGGGGGAGATTGTTAGAACATAGTTTAATTCTACAACCCTTAAAGTTATGTTTTGTATATATAGAAGTTCTGATGGAATCAGCATCAGAAGATCAGTAATATGTCAGCATCAGAAGATCAGTAACATGTGCTACACGCTGAAGCTACCAGATTATACGCTGAATCTTGATGACCAGAATCTGCGCATAAACAAATACACTCTGACTCTGATCAAAGATCTTTACCAAGTCATCAGCACTCAGAAGCATCATCATAAGTTAAAGCAAATAACACTCTGAAGCGTTATCATAAGCAAAGAATACTCTGAAGCGTTACTAAGTATTCAAGACAAAATTAAATGCTAACGGCTATCCTCAGACAAGATCTTCTCAAAAAGGAAAGTACGTTATTATCATTAAAATGGCTTTATGGACAACATATCTCTGCCTTGCCTATTTAAACAAGTCTGTGTCAGAAAAGACGCACGCATACACCTACATAATTTTCCAAGCCTTCAAACCACGCTTACTCAAACGCTTTAGCAAATTCAGTTTATTCCAAGCTTAAATTGTGTAATTATCACAGTTGTGATATATTGTTTTATTAGAAAACGTTAACACATCATTGTTCAAATTATTTGTAAAAGATTTCCTTGAGATAAACTGGTTTGTGGTTATACTCAAGAAGGCTTTAACAGTTGTTAAAGTAGCTGTTGTAATTCTTTGAATATAGTGGATTAAGACTTCGTTGGAGAGAGGCGAAATCACCTTGACGGGTGGACTGGAGTAGTTTGAGATCAAACGAACCAGGATAAAAATACTGTGTTGTCTAAGCATTTGTTTTAAGTTTTACAATTCAACCCCCTTTTCTTGTGTTTTTCACATCTTCAGATTCATCAAGGATTGCTCATAATTCATCAAGACTCAAAAGTTGCTAAATTAGGGTTTTGCAAGAAAAGTCAGCTCAACTTTGACCAAGCATAACTTTCTCATACTTTATGAGAAATAACCCATCCAAAGCTAATTTTTAAGAGGATGAAATTGCATACAATCCATCTTCAGCTCCCAAGTTCAAAATATGCACTCACAAGAAGTTATGAATTTGGACATTATAAGTCATTTTGAAAAGTCAACAAAAACACCTTTTTTGTCAAAGCTTCATACATGAGCATGGAATATCAAATTGAGATGAGACGAGAAGGGTTTATTAGAGGACATCTCAAGCTTTCTAAAAAGTCCAAGAGAACCTCCAAAAAGTCAAAATTGAGGAAGTTATGCATTGGTGAATTTGACCCTTTTTTGCAAAATTGCCAAGAGTCAAATATGTCCAAAATTGTAATTTTTGCCAAATGGCCCCAACTTTTTATGCTTGCATTGAGTTTGTAACATAGTCCACGACCTCTAAGCCTACCCATACATTTTTATACTATTTATGCTATTTATTTTGATATTTTATTCATTAAAATTCATAATTAAATAAATAAATAATAGAAATAATGTAAATTTTGATGTGAATCTATTTTGGGCAAGTTTTATGCTGGTTTATGTCAATTGATTTCGTGCAATAACCTTTCAAATGTGTCCAGGTTCATCCACATGTGAAAATGGCATAAAATCATCAAATATGACATTTTTTTCAAGTTTTGATCATGGTCTTAAAACACAACATTATGAGGGAGATTCTTTCCATGCTTTCTTGTCTCCTCATTCTGCTCTATAAATATAGAGCCGTACAAGCTTGAAAGGGATGAAAATCCTCTCTAAAAAGCTCTCGAAAAGCTCTTCAAAAAGCTCTCTAAAAGCTCTTCAAAAAGCTCTCCAGAAATTAAAGAATTGGTGCAAGTCATATCTCGAGGTTCCGGTCTCTCTCAATTGACATCAAGCCTCAAACCATCCTCTTGAAGTCCTCAAGAGTCTTACAAGACCCAAGAGCAATCCATCACACACCTAGCACGCCCCCCATTTGACAACACCGGTTTGTTAAAATTTTAAACTTTGAATCTCTAATTTTAATCACATTTTATGGTATGCTAACGTTTGTTTGAGTTTATATAGAACAGTTATGGATGGTTGAATCATAGGTTCCACGCAAGAATCAAAAAACACCATAGTTAGAGCATGAAGCTTTCGAAGATTCGGGCCTAGGGATTTTTGATGATTGTACCCCCTGTTTACTTTTGCTACTAGGCCCATCTTTATTTTTATGTTTTATTCGTTTTATTTATTTCTTTTAATCCCTTTTATTTTTTTATCAATAAACAAATATAAAAATCACATAAAAATAGATTTAGGATTTTTTCTTAATTAAATTTTAATTTTAGGTAAAACTTTAATTTCTTTTTGTAAATAACTTAAAATAATTAGAATAAATAGGTTTTATTACTAACTTAATTATATTTTATTTTTTCCTAAAATAACCAAAGAAACCAAAATAGGTCATGTAATTATTTTTATTAATTAATTTAATTAACTACCTAATTGCATATTTAATTTAGAAAACTTATTTCTTTTATTAAAAACAACAAAAAAAACAATTTTTCTTTTAATTAGGTTAGAAGGGTCAAAACCTTAAATTCTCGTCGATCTTAATTCTTCTCGCACGCTTTATTTTTATTATTTACCATATTGATGTAATTGCCTACAGTTTGTAATAGTTTAGTTAGGACGTTTATTTACATTTATCGCTTTATTTTTAAAGGATTTGTTTTTGGCTATGTAAATACCCGAAGCCTTGTAATAGCGTAGTTTAAATTCCACACTTTAAATTCCGCAAATTATTAACTATTAGATGTATGATATAGGGATGCATGACAAGAATGTATGATTAATTTTAAAACAGTTAGATCACCCTAAATGTGCAAAGATAAATAAACTGAAATTGAATCATTCGCACATGCGCACTCCTAGGGTACACTCCCACTTGGTTGCCTTCGGTAAATGGTCATTGAGTATAGGGGTCTTTAGTGGTCGTCCTTTTATATAAACAAAGATCAAAGTCCCGATTCAGAAAAGTTGCCTCGGAATGGTTGCCTTGGAATTGTTGCCTCGAATAATTGATCTAAGACATTAGGGTTATTACTAAGACGTCCTAACATTGCTTTAGTGACCGTGCGTCCCTTTCGAATTGACCCTCAAAACTCCAACGATGATGCTACCTACTCACTAATAGTGGGATAGCATTGTCTAAAGGAAACAAGCATAAAACGATTCTTTTTTAGAGTAGGTAGATTAGTTCTTAGATACTTGCTCATTCCAAACAAATTTTTCACACTTACACTCCTTTACAAACAAAGTTTTCAAAAACACTTCATTACACTCTTGAAGACAGAAGCAAGAGTTAAATCGAAGTCAAAACAAAAACTTTTCAAAGCCCACAAATACAAAGAAAACAATTTTGAAAATAATGAGCAAGTACCTAAGAGCCCTTAGATAACTACAGATAGAAAGGGTGCTAATACCTTCCCTTTCTATAATCTACCCCCCCCCCCCCCCCCCCCCCCCCCCCCCCCCCCCGTACTCAGAAATATCTCGAAAAAGGAATTTTTCTGTGGTTTTTTCCTTTCCTTGTTGGATAAAATAAAAGACGGTGGAGACTCTTGCTTACCGCGACATTTTGCGAACACAAACACAAAACGCAAACCAGCAAATTCCTTAATCAAATAGGGAAACACGTCCCGGTTCTGGCCACCGTATCACAGTATGTATGCTTGAGATATGCAAAATGTGCGTATGTATGAAATGTGCGTAAGATGCGCGTATGCCTTAAAATGTTATGCACACTATTTCCGACATTCTCTCCTTTAAACCATCGACTCAGAGTTAGTGGTCCTTGGCGTTGCGCATTGTCGTAACATTGTTGCTCTTGAACGCAGTGGACAACATTAACAATGTTTTACCGTTGGTTTCGTATTGCGAGCACGAGGACGTGGACGTAGACATAGGTAATGGACTGTGCTTAGATGTGTATGTTGTGAGCGCAGGCGTAAACATACATATTGGCATATGTATGGTCTCTGTAAGCATAATCATAAGCGTAGACCTTGCAACGTAAGTTAGGCATAGGTGCTGACATGGACGTAGACTTTGCGTAGGGACGCGTAGATATATGTATAGACTTTGTATCATTGAGTGCAAGCATAGGCGTAGACATGTGTGTGGACGTAGACTTCGTGTACGGACGCGTGGATATGCATAGGTACAGATGTAGACATGTGTATAGATTTTTTACGTTGCAAGATGTAGGAGTAGCTGTGTACGTGGACGTAGACGTGGATTTTCCTTTGATATTTTTCTAACCAAAGCGTTTTTTCAATATTTTGTCAAATGCTTTTGTTCTGTTAATTCCCCAATATGATTTCACGAAAATATTCACAAGTAATAATCCTAGTATTCTGTAAACAAATCTGAGAAAAGAAAAACATAATCCGAAAGATATAAAGAAAGAAAATAGTTTACTGATATGCCTCAAAGTAGGCGAGAATATAAGATGCAATTCCTAGAAAGAGGTAATTACAGAAAGTTTTAAACAGTAAATGGCAACAAAAAAATGATAATCGCTATTATTGTTCCCCATAGCTTTTGATGATCTTATCTCCTTCTCTTCCGAGTTGTATGATTCCAATCTATCCTTCCCCTTGTGGTTCGTAGTCATAGATCTTTAGATCGCAGTCTATTTGTTCTTTATTTCTTTGTAGGGAATCCCTAACTTTTTCCTGGATTTCCCTTTCGGGCTTTCAATCCACCAGGATAATTTTCTTGTTATATGCCCCTAAATTTAGCCTGGATCTCCCTTTAGGGTTTTCGATCAACCATGATGCTCCTTTTTGCCTAAGTCACCCTTTTGGGGTTCGAGCTTAGCGATATTTTTATACATAGTATTTTTTGACTTCGTCTGAATTGGCTGGATGCGGTAGTTCTTCCTCATCCATTGTTGTGAGGACGAGACCACTTCCAGAGAATGCTGTTTTGACTACATATGGACCTTCGTAGTTGGGTATCCATTTACCATGGGAATCGAGGCGAGGTAGTAGAATCTTCTTGAGCACTAGATCCCCTTCCTTGAATATTCGAGGGAGTACTTTCTTGTCGAAGGCCCTCTTCATCCTCTCTTGATGTAACTGACTATGACACAAAGCCGTTAATCATTTTTTTTCAATGAGGTTGAGCTGGTCAAGTCGAGCCTGCACCCACTCTACTTCTTCCATCTTTGTTTCTCTTAGGACTCGAAGTGATGGTATCTCCACTTCCACCGAGAGTACTTCCTCCATGCCATATACTAGTGAGAAAGGAGTCACACCTGTTGATGTGCGTACAAAAGTGTGATAGCCATGCAGAGCGAAGGGAAGCATTTCGTGCCAATCTTTGTATGTCTTCACCATTTTCTGAATGATCTTCTTGATATTTTTGTTGGCTGCTTCGACGTCCCCGTTCATCTTTGGTCTGTATGGTGAGGAATTATAATGCTCGATTTTGAAGTCGTCGCATAGTTCCTTCATCATCTTGTTGTTTAAATTAGACTCGTTATCAGTAATTATCCAGCTTGGGACACCGTATCTGCATATAATGTTCTGTTTGATGAAGCGCGTAACCACTTGACTTGTTACGTTGGCATAAGACTCTGCTTCTACCCACTTGGTAAAGTAGTCGATGGCTACAAATATAAAGCGGTGTCCGTATGATGCTTTTGGCTCGATCATGCGAATCATATCAATTCCCCATATTGAGAATGGCCAAGGGGAGCTCATGACGTTCAGAGGAGTTGGTGGTATATTTATCTTGTCGGACTAGATCTGACATTTATGTCATGTCTTCGTGTAATGATAGTAATCAGCTTCCATTGTTAACCAGTAATACCCTGCTCACAGAATCTTTCTAGCCACGGCGTGCTCGTTTGTATGGGTTCTAAAAGTGCCTTCATGGATTTCTCTCATGAGCGTGTCTGCTTCTTGCTTCTCCACACATCTGAGTAGTACCATGTCGTAGTTTCTTTTGTATACCACTCCATTACTCAAAGAAATTTTAAGCTAACCTTCCCATGGTTCTCTTGTCAATAATAGAAGCATTTTATGGATATTCCTGCCTTTCCAGGTACTTCTTGATGTCGTAAAACCAAGGTTTGTTGCCAGGTCCTTCCTCAATAGCGAGGCAGTGTGCAAGCTCTTCGAAATGTCTGATCGTAATATGTGGTTCGTGATTCGGCCAAGTCACTTTGAACATAGCTGATAGGGTTACCATAGCGTCTTCCATTTGATTTTCTTCTCGTGGGATATGACTGAAAGTGATTTCTATAAATTCTGTGGCTAACTTTAAAACATGATCCCGATATGGAATCAATTTAGGGTGTTTAGTATCCCATTCGCTATTTACCTGGTATATGACTAACGCAGAATCCCCAAACACCTCGAGGTGCTTTATTCTCAAATCGATGGTAGCTTCCAGTCCTAGTATACAGGCTTCGTATTCGGCGATATTGTTGGTGCAGTCAAAACATAACCTTGCAGTGTATGGTTTGTGATAGTTCTTGGGAGATATTAATACTGCCCCTACACCGTGACCTAGTGCATTTGAAGCCCCGTCGAACATGAGTGTCCAACGTGCCCCTGGCTTGGGCCCTTCGTCCGATCCTGGTATCTCGTAGTCAGTTATAAATATGACATCCTCGTCGGGAAAGTCAAACTTCATGAGCTGATATCCTGATAGCGGTTGGTGAGCTAGATGATCAACTATTATACTACCTTTGATGGCCTTCTGTGTGACATATTGGATGTCATATTCTGATAGTAGCATCTTCCATCGTGCAATTCTTCCGGTAAGAGCTGGCTTTTCAAACACGTATTTTAGAGGACCCATTCTTGATATTAACCATGTAGTATGGGTTAACATATATTTCCTCAACCTCTTGGTTGCCCAAGCCAATGAGCAACAAGTTTTCTCAAGGAGTGAGTACCTAGTTTCGCAGTCAGTGAATTTCTTGCCGAGGTAATAGATCGCATGCTCCTTTCTACCCGTTTCATCCTGCTGTCCTAAAACACAACCCATTGACCCTTCGAGCACTGTCAAGTACATGATGAGTGGACTTTCGGGGACTGGTGGCATTAAGACTGGTGGCTCTTGCAGATACTATTTTATCGTCTCGAAGGCAGTTTGACAATCATCATCCCATACTACCGTTTGATCTTTTCGTAATAACTTGAATATTGGCTCGCACGTAGCTGTTAGATGCGATATGAACCTTGAGATGTAGTTCAATCGCCCTAAGAAACCACGTACTTCTTTTTCTGTCCTTGGAGCGGACATCTCTTGTATAGCTTTTACTTTGTCGGGATCCACCTCGATACCCCGCTGGCTTACAATAAAACCTAACAATTTTCCTGATATGACGCCAAATGTGAATTTATTCGGGTTCAACCTTAGTCTGAACTTACGTAGTCGCTCGAACAACTTTCACAAATGTATGATGTGTTCCTCCTCTGTATGGGATTTGGCAATCATATCATTAACGTATACTTAAACCTCCTTGTGGATCATATCATGGAATAACGTGACCATTGCCCTCTGATAGGTTGCCCCTGCGTTCTTGAGACCAAATGGCATTACTTTATAGCAGAAAGATCTCCAAGGTGTCATGAAAGTAGTCTTTTCCATGTCCTCAGGCGCCATTTTGATTTGATTATAGCCCAAGAAACTGTCCATAAATGAGAATACCGAGGCTTGAGCTATATTATCTACTAGGACATCAATGTGGGGCAACGAGAAATCGTCTTTGGGGCTCGCCTTGTTTAGGTCTCGATAATCTACGCACATGCGTACTTTTCCATCCTTCTTGGGTACTGGTACAATGTTAGCTATCCAAGGTGGATAATCTACCACTGCTAGGAACCCTGCGCCAAATTGTTTGAGAACCTCTTCTCTGATTTTGTTGGACATATCTGGACGAGTTCTTCTGAGTTTTATCCTGACTAGAGAACACCCTTCTTTGAGAGGTAGTCTGTGCACCACGATGTCTGTATCCAACCCTGGCATGTCCCTGTAGGACCAGGCGAATATATCCACATACTCGTGTAATAGCTTGATTAGCCTATCTTTGATGCTCTACTCCAACATTGCCCCTAGCTTGATTTCTTTCGGATCTCCTTCTGTGCCCAGGTTAATGGTCTCAATAGGCTCTTGATATGGTTGAATGTTGTTATCCTTTTGCTCTATTTCCCTTGCCATTTCCTTGGAGAGTTCAAGATCTTTGTCATCTTCCTCTTCGGCTTGGTTGATAGGAACACCAAAATCGTATCGGGTCGTAGCAATAATGTTATCGGTAATTTTGGGCATGGATCTGTATATTTATCATGTTTTGATGCATATTTTAGTGCTTGGAATTTGAAAATGTGTATGCAAAGAAAGTATTGCCATTTTTAAATTTAATAGATAAATGAAAAAGAAAGACAAGGATCTTAATTGAAAATAGAATATAACTTTTATTAATTATAAATATTATCTGAAATAAGAACAGGGAAAACCCTTACAAGCAACCCCTATGCCTCGGGTTTGACATAGGTTCTTTCAAAACAAGAAATATTACTTAGAAAAGAAAAATATCTCAGGAATCTCCACAGCAGTCCATCCTTTGAGCTCTTCTCCCAGGGCGCCCTCTCTGATGAATTCGGTTGCCCTTTTGGTATTGATTTTGCTTGATATCATTGCCACGTGCACGCCATGCTCTGTTCCTTTGCTGACGAAAGTTTCTTGGGTTGGAGGGAAACATGCTTTTCCTTTCAGAGTAGCCTTCAACGGTTCGTAGCCCAAACCAAAGAGATTCTTCTTCTCAGGAATTTCTGGGAGTTCTCCCTAGCGTATCGAGGCATCACCTCCCATAGTCATTTTTAAATCTCTCCATGATGTCACTTTAGTCTTGTTACCCTTCTCAACTAGTAATGTTACCATTGAAGCAATTTCCAAGGCTTGGAACAGGGTAGCTATGCATTCTTCGTCAGCGCTGATATACCTGTATGATTCAATGTGGCTTACAAAAATGTCTTCGTCGCCGTCGATTATGATTAACTTCCCTTCCACTAGAAAATTAAATTTTTGATCCAGGGTCGAGGTTATTGCCCATGCCGCATGGATCCAAGGTCTCCCCAGTAAACAAGTGTATGCTGGTTCGATGTCCATGACCTGGAAAGTGATATTGAAGATATGCGGCCCAATCTTAACTAGGAGGTCCACCTCTTCTAACACCGATCTTTAAGAACCGTCAAACGCCTTTACTATTGTAGAACTTCGTCTCATTATCATATCGTCTATTGTTAACTTTACGAGACTTGACTTTGGAAACACATTAAGAGAGGAACCGATGTTAGTAAGAACTCTGGACCAATGGGTAATACCTATTTGCATGGTAATATGGAGTGCTTTGTTATGGGCCCGACCCTGTGGTGGTAATTCATTGTTGCTGAAACCTAGGTAGGATCCAGACGTGAGATTTGCTACGACATTGTCAAATTGATTTACTGAAATTTCTTTCGCGACATGAGCTAAACTTAACACATTTATCAAGGAATCCCGGTGTGCTTCAGAGTTGATGAGTAGCGAGAGTATGGGGATTTTTGCTGGAGTTTGATGGAGCTGATCCACCACTCTGTAGTCACTCTTTTTGATTATTTTCAGAAACTCTTCTGCCTCTTGATCAATAAAGTCTTTGTTCGGAGATTCTGTTTCTTGATTTGTATCAACCACTGCTTTTCCTTTGTCCTTCGTTGGAATCACATCTGTCTTTTTTGATGGTTCGACTCCGAAAATTCGACCACTTCGGGTCATACCTCCTGTTCCTGCTATGTTTGAAATTGCAGGTCCCTGACTCGGAGATGGCCCGCTTTCCTGCTTCACTCTATTGATGTACACGACTGAGTTGTAACTCCATGGTACTGACTTATTATTTTCATAAGGGATAGGTGACGGTCCCTTAATTACCATTGTGGCTTTTGGAGTGGTGGGTATTAAGAGAGTCTGCTTATGTGCCCTTCTTGTATTCTCTACTGATTCTCCCCACAGGATGACTAGAGTCTTCTTGGTAAGACTTGGGCCCTGGCAAGGGATTACCAGTGGCTTTTTCCCTCCAATCGTGGCTACATATTTTTCTTCAGGGTACAATCCGAATTGGACTATCCCCTGATCCACCAGTTTTTGAAGAGTTGTTTCAAAAACTCTATTATGCTCTAACAAGAATCCACATTCAAACAAATATTCTCTCAACAAGTTGATAGGGTTTTTTGCCTTTATGGTTGCCCCAAAGTCAGTGACCACCTTAATTGCATTTATTGTTGGCCCATCGTGCGAAGGTATAAGGTTTGATTTGATGTTAAGCTTATCAAAGGTGATGTCTCGAGACTCTAATATATCTTGAACCTATGCTTAAATGCCCAACATTGTTCTATGGTATGCCCTGTAGAATTAGCATGGTACTCACACCTGGCGTCGACATTGTATCTTTGCGGGAGTGGGAAGTGTTTCGTTTCTTTCGCCAATAGTCACTAAGTCTGAAAATCCTGACGAGACAGTTCCCACCATTTTCTCATAATAAAAATCTTGTAAGGTTCCCATGAACATGTCTACGAGTTATTTTTCTAGCAGTGGTGGTAGTACACGGGATGCCATCTCCCTCCATCTTTGAGCATATTCTTTGAAGGATTCTTCCTTCTTTTGGGACATATTTTGGAGTTGCAAGCGAGTAGGCGCCATGTCCAAGTTATATTTGTAACGCTTCAAGAAAGCATTAACAAAGTCCACCCAAGTTCGGATATGCGTTTGTTCCAACTGCATGTACCAGTCCAAAGATGCCCCACTTAGACTGTCTTAGAAACAGTGAATCATTAGTTTTTGATCATTAGCATGGGTGTGCATCTTCCTGCAATACATATGAAGATGATTCCTTGGATAACTGAGCCCTTTATACTTTCCAAAGTCGGGTACTTTGAATTTTTGCGGTATCACCACATCAGGGACTAAACCCATTTCCAGGGCGTCTACTTCGAAAGTGTCAAAGCCCTCCACAACTTTTAGTCTTTCTTCCAGGGCTTTATACTGATTCATTACCAGTGGGTTATCTGCAACATGAGCACCAGTTGTCTTCAAGGGTACCTGGTGAGCATCCTTTGGGTCATGATCTCCGTATTGCAAGTCTAGATAATTATCTGCATTATTGGTTGGAATTTTTAGGGTATATGATGGCCCTACTTTTGATGGTGGTGGGATAATTCCTTCAGTTTCAATCTCTTGTTGGGCCATGGTAGACTTTTGGGGTCCTTCTTCCACTCTTTGCTTAGTTGGTGACCGCTCAATGCACCAATGGTTTGGGATACTTCTTCAAAAGCTACCCTGGGAATTTGATCCTACCTGACAATAATGTTCTTCAAAGCTAGAAGAACTTGGCTCAAATATCCTTTCATTGAGCTTACGTCACCCTTCACCTGGTCAAGATCCTCTTTGAACACAGCTTGAGTCTCCTCAATTTGTTCCATTGCTTTTTGTTGATGGGCCCTTGTTTGATATGGAGGCCAAGGAGGTGGAGGTCTTCTTTTACCAATGGCTTAACTGGAGAGATTTTTGAAGCAAATGAGTTTTGATATGATATGCAGGTGTTTTATAAATGCATGCGTGCAAATGGATGTGCATGATCATGAAATAATTTCTTGTTTTAACTGTCTTATTCACTTGGGTACATGCTTGTATTTTCACTTACTATTTTATTTGGTGACTAGCTTTAAAATAGACACGCCTTCGAGATAGGGAAATAAAATGCCTTTATTAATAGTAACATAATCCAGATATTGAAAAATATTACAAATTGAAATCAAAATTTGTTTGCGTAAACATAATTAAAAAGGAACTAAATTTCCTAGGTGCACCTGCGGATGTGTGCGCTGAAGCCATCAACCATTGCTCGGAAAAGCTGTAGAAAGTCTTTAACATCCTTCGGAAGAGGAACCATTACATTCTCTGCGTATTTTAAACATCTAGGGATGTCCTCGATGAGATTGTTGGCTAAGAAGACGAGATTTTCATGTTTTTCCTTGTAGTACCTGTATTCCTGATAAAGATGTGGGATTATCTTATGGTTATCCCTCCCAGCTTGGGTGATGTTGGTATACTGCTCTTTCCAATACATCTTTTCACCCCTCATTTCTGGGTAAATCCTTCGTTGGATGAGGAAATCCTTTTGAAGACCCTGCAGCTCTAAACATACATGCTCATATTCTCGAGTTCTCTGAGTCAAGAGTTTCTCTGCTTCTACCCTTTCAAGGCGTGCTTTGACCTCTGATTCCTGGCTGTCTTGAAGTTCAGTGGCGAGGTACCTTACTTGCTCTTCTTGATCTAGGGAAGCTTGTTCCAAACTTTGGATCTGAGCTCTTAGATTTTCTTCTAGCACCTTCTTGTCATGTGTTGCCTTTTCATACCGTCTAGTTAACCTCCCGATTTCAGCAGCGATCTCTTCTAATCTTTGGTTGTGAGAATCTAGATTGAACGTTGCACTTAACAACTCTTCAGTTGTACGCTTTCGTTGATACTTTCTTTCTCCAATTCCTTTTGTCTTTTATCAATTTGCTCGTCCTTTGACTCAAGTATAAGCTGAATTTGTTTCTTTTCTCTGGTCAGATTGAGGAGATTGACTTCTAGTGCTTCTTTCTCTTTTTGAGCTTGCTTTAAGGCACTTTTCAGATTTTTGACTTCTTCCAACGATATAGGTGTTATCTTTGGGACCTATGACTTGTACTATGCATCTTTCTCGAACGGCAGCTTGATAATTCGTACCCTACCTTGGACCCACTTGGTGTAGGGTTCTCTTGCTATGGAATTCATTCTTTCGGCCTTCCTCTTGTTAACCTTGTTCCAGGCTCGAATAACCTTGTTGAGCAACCATTAGTCTACTATACCCATATTATGGATGATAAATGGTTGGAGTTGTTCGTCCGAAGGTTGGTCTTCCAAAGGATACCTGTTGTACCCCAAAATTTGCCCTCCCATATTTCTCAAAATAATTCAAGAAAAATTCACAAGTCCAACCCGGCGCGTCATATTCAGGTATTCTTTCGCCAAGATATCTCTGATAACGTATTCTCAAATTCAGGTTCGGCTCAAGAGTCAATTCTTTAAAGAAGGTATCCGAATGTGTGAGTTTTCTCGAAGAAATATGGTGAAAAAGTGTGCTGAAAGTGAAGTTTTTACGCGCTAAAAAATTCATAACTTGAAGATCGTGGCTCGTTTTGAACCCGTTCCGGTGGCCAAAATTCCGTCTTGACATTATCTACGTTTTCATCTCTCACGGCTGGAAGCCAATTTCGATCAGAAGGTCTTCAAAAATGTGGATTTATCAAGTATTTTCCACAGAAAATTTGTGACAGAAGTTTATTTGCGTCATGTTCAGAAAATCATAACTTGGTCGATTTTCATCGCATCGAGCTGATTCCGGCGCCAAAATTTCACAAATTGAGTTGACTACATTTTCACAGAAGGTATCGAGTTCGAACGGTGTTCAAAAGACCTTCGTTTTTTGCTCAGAGTGTGTGACACGCCGAAAATCCTGAATGCTGAATATTATTTCATCTGGGCTGAAACTTCGAAAATTCATAACTCGGTCAATTTATATCGGATTGAGCCCATATTTTTACACAAGGTCACTGACTCATAGATATACAACTTTGCTTCAAAATTCGAAACCGGATTATGCTCCGATCAATACCAGTTTTTTTATTGAAGAACGTGTCAGAGTCGACACTGGAGCCCAAAATAAGTTTGTCTGAGCTGAAACTTCAAAAATTCATAACTAATTCACCAGTTATCCGATTGAGCCGATTTTCAGACAGGAGTTAGTTCTCGATGTCGGCTACATTTTGTTTTCACATTTCAACTTCAAAAATTGCACTTAAGTCCCTGCAATTTAGCCTGGAAAGTGACGAACTCAAGTGAACATGGGAGGCCCAATTGCACATTCAAAGCCCATTTTCTTTACCCTAATTTCCACTATATAATCACCTTCTTTTCACACAAACCAGAGAGGAGAAAAAAGAGAGAAAAAACCTTGCCACAACACTGTTAGAATATCAAATTCTTTCAAGAATCCTAAAACCTTGAAATCCTTATTACAAATCTCTCTCTCACTACAAACAAGCCATCACAGTTACAAACCAACACCTCACTACTTCTTCAGTAAGGGTAAGGCTGACTTGATCTCCATGATCCAAAAGGCATAAAAGCATTCATGTCACTAATTTTCCAGTAAGGGTAAGATTGGTTTGATCTCCATGATCAAAAGGGTATAATCATTCATACATGCCATATTGTGCCTAAACATTAAATTTCTTCATATATTGACTTTATTTGCATTTTATGATTTTATTTAATGTGTTCATGAGATTTAACATTGCAGATTTAGACATGATCCCATGCAGGTTCATTAAGGAACATTGAGGCCAAAACACAAATGGCCAAAAGCCAAAAGCCAAATGGCCAAAGTAGAACAACTTATGCATGACACCAATACATGGCGAGACAGACATCCTGAGAAGATTAAGGAACGTTGAGGCCAAAACACAAATGGCCAACGGCCAGAACACAAATGGCCAACAGCCATAACACAAATGGCCATGAAACCCAATCCAATGGCCAAAGAATGCAGACCACGGTACTAAGAAGTCAATGAACACGCACGTGTTGCCAGAAAGTCAAACAAGACTTTTTTTCTAATGGGCCAGAATACTTCAAAAAACCTCCCCTTGGGCCTGAAAACCCCCCTTGGTTTGTATATTTTTCAATTCTATTTTCTTTTCTTTTTTCTAATTCTTTTACTTATTCATATTTAATTCACCTAAAATAATATTCTTTTCATAATAAAAACAGAAAATCAAAAAAATACAATATATTTAATTAGTATTATTTCACTATTAAAATATTTTTGTAAATAAATGTTAAAAATTAATTTAGTTAATTTAGGTTTTAAACTTTAATCTTTTTTCTTAATAAATAAAAAATATCTAGAATTAGGTTTTTTAACATTTTTCATCCTTTTCTTAATCAATTTTTTCTCATTTATTTATTATTATAATTACTATTTATTTTTGTAAATAAACATGTATATTAATTAATTAGTAAATTAGAGTAACTTTAATATTTCTTTTTATTAATAATTAAAATATTTAGAACTAGGGTTTCCTTCTAATTTTAATTTTCCTTATTTTCATAAATACAAAAACATAAAAAACAATTTCTTTTCTTTAATCGAATAATTAATTAGACGTTAATTTCAATTTAATTTCAAAAGGGTCAAAACCCTCGGACGTCCTAACTTTTATTCTTTCGCACGTTATTCTTTTTTCTTTTCGAATATTATGTAACTGCTCAAGGATTGTAATAGTAACTAGGTCTTTTTACTTTCCGCATTTTTTATCAAACGGGTCTTTGTATTTTGGCGATGTATAGACCCGCGCCTTGTAATAGCGTAGCCTTTAGCTTTCCGCATTTAAATTTCCGCACTCTTAAATTCTAAATTGCATGAAAGAATGTATGGTTAATTAAAAACAAGCGTAGCTCACAAATGTATGTTCAAAGATAAACCTTAACTGAAAAACAACATACAAATTCACACACCACTCTTAGGGTACGCCTCACCTGTTGCCTTGCCTTCGAAACGTGGTCGTCAAGTATAGGACGTTTTAGTAAGTCCTTATGTCCATGATCCAGTTGCCTCGAAACAGTTACCTCGAAATAGTTGCCTCGAAACAGTTGCCTCGGATTAAAAAAGGATCAAGGACATAAGGGTAGCCTCTAAGGTGTCCTAACTGTTGCTTCGGTGACCACACTGTCCCTACACTCGAATTGACCCGAAAACCTCCAATGGTGGTGCTACCTACCTCTCAATGGTGGGATGGATCTACCTTAAGGACATTTACACAGCCTAATTCCTTAGGGTAGGTAGATGACTCGTAGATGCTTGCTCTCTTCAAAAACAAATCAAAAGTCTTTTCACACCGACACTTTCAAAAAGCTTTCAAAACAATTTTTCAAACACTCTTGAGGACTGATACAAGAGTCATTCAGAAATCTTTCAATGAAACTTTTTAAAACCCACTCACAATTGAAAAGCAAACATTTTGAAAACATAAGAGCAAGTATCTAAGAGCCCATGGATAACCATGGATAGAAAGGGTGCTAACACCTTCCCTTTCTATAAATCTACCTCCCGAACCGAGAAACGTTCTCATAAGAAATTTTGCTGTGCTTTTGTCCTGTCCATGTTGGAGAAAATAAAAGACGGTGGCGACTCTTGCTTCCGCGACATTTCACGAAACCAGCGTTAAACAGTCAGTTCTAAATCCACCGATCACAGAACTGGCGACTCTGTTGGGGATTCTTAAAAGTGAGGTGTACCTTAGGATTAGATCATACTTATGTTTTCAATTGAATGTTTTGTTTGCTTTATTATTTGTGGGTTTTGTCTTGGAGCTTCATAGATCCTAACCCGAATCTGGGGATACCCTGTTTAGGTAGCATAAGCTGTGAGGGACCTATCCGGCGTAGACCGACACGGGTGAAGCAGTGGCTACGTTGGTGTGGCACCTTGGTCTGTACCGATATCCCTTGTGTCGCAACGAGGAGAATATGGGTCTTCTGAGGAGTCATTAAGCACCAACCGACCTTAGAACCTTAAATGACCCAACTTGGCCTATAGAACAGTAGCAGTATGCTACACCCATTGAGGCTAAACTCTCGCGATGGTTCTGGCTGCAAGAAAAGATTGCGATGCTGGAGTTATGACCGATTGAGGGTAGTCAGTGATATTGGGATCCTCTAGAACCCGGTTACTTTTGATAGGACAGGTCTTAACCAACAAACTGAAAGAGGGTAGTACCTGAACTTCATGCTGGCCTAAACTCTAAGGGCTCTCTTGTGTGACTTGTGTTCCTTCATACTTGAACTACTTGCATACTTGTTATCTGACAACATGAGTTCTTGCAAGTTTTGTTTACAGTCCTTAATCTGGGCTCATTACAGGGTTTACTTACATCACTCCATGCATAGCATAACATCATACCATCATACCATTGCATACATCCTGCATAAGGACTAACCCATTTCAAGGATCTCAAGGGTTTGTGGTGCAGGTCATAATGAACCAAAAGTCTAGCAAGGGGAAAAGGGGATTTATTTTCCTCTAGCCAAGGTTGTCCAGAAATCCAAGCACGATGACTTGAGTTAGGGGCTATGACCCACTCGATATGGTGAGCTTTGACTCTTGAAGAAGGACTCTCAACAACAGGAAGTTCCTTCAATCAAGCTACAAATTCAAATGCTAACAATTTTCTTGTTTACCTCGCGAGATCCTTGGAAACATTGCATGCATACATACATATCATTGCATAACAGGTACCCTTGTTACAGGTCACTTACCTTCTTCACTGTTTATTTCAACAATGGCTTCCCAACAAGACAACCAGGATCTTCATGCTCAAGAGACTCGGTTCGGGGAGATCCTCCTAAACCTATCCAAGGGGCAGGAAGAGTTGAGAACACTCCTCATGGGGACTTTGGTCAGGAACAATTCTGAGGACGATAAGGACGAACGGCTGAAACATCTGCAAGCTGAGGTGGATGCAATGAGAGCCCAGATGCTGGGGCAGGTGACTATCATTCAAGACTTAGCTCAAAGACAAGAAGAGCTTGGGGTTCTCGTCAACCAACTGCTTTGGGGTAACCAACTGGGGCAAACATCTAAGGTTGAAGAGCCAGTCATCATTCAACCACCTTTGAGACAAGAAGACAAGGGAAGAGCTCCTCAAATGGCTTAAGTGTCACAAATTCAGCATCAACCTCACCAGCTTCAGCCAGACAAGCCCAAAAGGCAATTCACCAAGCTCAACGTGTCGCTGCCTCAAGCTTTACAACAACTGTTGAGGTTGAATTTGGTAACTCTAAGGGACCCTCCTAGGAATCCCAACAGGACACCTTCAAGGTATAACCCCAACGCCCGCTGCGCTTATCATTCTGACAGCCCGGGGCATGCTACAGATGATTGTTGGACCTTGAAGAACAAGATCCAGGACCTGATTGATGAAGGAGTTGTGGAATTCACCCAAGATGGCCAGGCTGAGTTCTTCTACTATCCCTGCAAGATTCACCATTCGAAGTGACGAGCCCTGAGATTGAAAAAACTTTTGTTCATTCGAATGTTCAAGTTGTATTTTTCTTTGATTATTCAAACATGTATTCATGTCAAACGTTGTTATTTCATTAATGCATTACACATGTCTGTTTTGAAGTAATTATTTCGTATTCACTATATGCAAACTGTTTTCATATTTTTTGTAATGATCAACTATTGATTGAAAATTCTAAGCCTCTTGAGGGAGGATGACGAAAACGATACCATGATCTACAGTATGCTTTTGAACGGACCCCGCTGATGAGGTACAGGCATTGTTTCAATTCCTAAACACTGGAGTAATAAGGAAGATAATCTCTCGTCAACCCCTTTGAGCCAAAGAAGTAGGAGTTTTTCTTTTCGAAAATTAAAACCCTTAATCGTAACCCGGGGCAGGGTAGTTCTCTCAGCTGATCTAGGTGCACAACGAATGACACCAAAGAAGTCCTTCTGAGACAAAAGACAGTGATGGTTCAGAATAATCATAATGACAGGCAGTCATTATCAAAAAAATAATAATAAAAGCCCAATAAGTCAAAACCTATGAAGGGGACTTACAAAACTGGGGCATCCCGCTGACTGTAATCACAAAAGAAACAGGTCAGGCAAAAGATAGGGATAACAAAATCAAAGAGGAAGAGGTCCAACAAACCCTCAACAAAAAAAGGAATGACTTCCTATTCAAAATAAATTGTCAAACATCCGAACCATCACCGGAATATCAGAGCAAAGACTCAAACAAGGTCTAATGCATGATCAACTGAGTTTAGGTTTGAAGAACATCACGAAGAGCGGGTGGGTACAAATAAAAATTTGAGCCTTTATCCTTTGTTTCTTAAACCGTGAACCTGGCCACGTTATAACCCTTAAAAGTCCTAGCTGAAGCATGGGTTAGTTCGAAAGCATACTGTTACGAAGGTAACCTGACTCCTGAAGTCTTGTTGTAAAATCTTGAGTTGACATCACATTGTTTTACTGAAAAATGCATTTTCAAAAACTTCAAGACAGACATAAGCTTTTGCATTCTTAAAATAACCTTGTTTGCATATGACTATTTGTTTGAACAGCAGAGAAATTCGCACGACGAATATCTAATGAACAAAAGTCCCCTCAACAAAAGAGTCACCTCCAGTGGAAGAAACACTTCCAATCATGGGGCACGGCGTGATCATTGTCCATCATCTAGGGCAATCCAGTCAAGATTCAAGGAATCTCTCAAGATGCCGAATAGCCTAGGGCAAATCTCCGCCTGAGTCGCTTGGGGCATTAGGCATGAATTCCAGCAACGAATCTTGCATGATCAAACGAAGATCTTCTGGTAGCATGGCAAACACAACAACGGGGGCACCTCCCTACACTCTGAAAACATGGACATAGTCGAAAAAATACTACACATAATTAAAGACCCGCTAGGTTGACATACCTAGGCAAAAATAAGGGCTTCCCGGCGAACCAAAAGGGTTCAGGCAAAAATAAGGGATGAAATGAAAAAAATCTGTACACCCGGCAAGTCGAAAACCTGAAAAGGCGGCTTGGTCAAAAATGGGTATCCCGGTGGACTGAAAACCCGAGAGGGCGGTCCAGGCAAAAGTTAGGGATTAAAGCGTACGACTATGTCCCGTCATCTCGTCACTTGCCTACCAGAAGAAAACTTGTCAATCGACAGTTATCAAGACCACCACATTACATCAGAAGCTGGGGCAGTCAAAATTATCTAAGCGATCTAGTTGCTCTGTCCACCAAGGTACTAAGGTAAGTTCGTCTGAAGAACATGACCAAGATACCCTAATTCCCCACAGAGCGAGACAAGGTTCAACAATACTCTTCCCCGAGAAGGCACAACATATCTCCAGCAAGTCAGCGATACTCTCCCCAAGCAGAGTTATCCTATGGTCAAGCCTCAAGGAAGTTGGGTATCCCCAGAAAATCTCAACCTTCCCCAGTAGAGTACAGTTGCCTCCTCAACAAGCATCCCCGACAGTCTTGATCTAAGATTGTTACCCGGCGGAATCTAGACATCCAGCGGAGCCCTTCCCAGTACAGTCCAAAGTCTCCCCAGGAGAGTTAAATCCATTTCCCCAGTAGGAAGCTTATCCCCAGTAGATTCTGGAAGCTTATCCTTGGCACACGCATATCTCCCCGTTTTTGTTCAGAAGGTTATTTCCCCACCAGGATATAACTGGGTTATCCTCAGCCAATTTCCACGGAAAGATCGTCCCCAGCGAAGCCTTCCTATCCCCAGCAAAGTTCATCAAACCTTCCAACATAACTCAACAACGGTATCCCCAGCGGAGTTCTCATTCAACATCTCAGCAAAGTACCTCTCTTCCCACAGAGTATTGGTCCCCAGCAAGATCGCTAGAATAATTTCCCCCCGCAGAGTAATCTCCAAGTTTATTCCCCAACGGAGTCATCTTCTCCTAACAGGTTTATTCTCGCAATCATCATCCCCAGCGGAAGCAAAGAACTCTCTCCTCAATATCAGCCCAGGACAAGCTCCCGGCATTCGTCAAGGATTTATTTTCCTAGACAAAAATACATTCGCAAACATCACATTTTCATACATAAAACATACATATACGCATCACATTATACAATCCCATTGGTTATAAGCATCATGACACCACGCATTTCATGCATCATGACATCGCATATAACTAATATTTTGCCTTTTTCAGGAAAGGTCAATACAAAGATAATTACTATCAACTGTCGTGATTCCAGATCCGATTCCTGTATCTTTCCAGGGTGTATCTGTTGACGACTATATTCCAGACTCGATTCCTGTATCTTTCTAGGGCACGTCTGAAGAGTTTGAAGATCCGATTCCTGTATCTTGCCAGGGTGTATCTGTTGACGACTATTTTTCCAGACTCGATTCCTGTATCTTGCCAGGGCACGTCTGAAGAGTTTGAAGATCCGATTCCTGTATCTTGCCAGGGTGTATCTGTTGACGACTATTTTCCGGACTCGATTCCTGTATCTTGCCAGGGCATGTCTGAAGAGTTTGAAGATCCGATTCCTGTATCCTGCCAGGGTGTATCTGTTGACGACTATATTCCAGACTCGATTCCTGTACCTTGCCGGGGCACGTCTGAAGAGTTTGAAGATCCGATTCTTGTATCTTGCCAGGGTGTATCTGTTGACGACTATTTTCCAGACTCGATTCCTGTATCTTGCCAGGGCACGTCTGAAGAGTTTGAAGATCCGATTCCTGTATCTTGCCAGGGTGTATCTGTTGACGACTATTTTTCGGACTCGATTCCTGTATCTTTCCAGGGCACGTCTAAAGAGTTTGAAGATCCGATTCCTGTATCTTGACAGGGTGTATCTGTTGACGACTATATTCCAGACTCGATTCCTGTATCTTGCTAGGGCACGTCTGAAGAGTTTGAAGATCTGATTCCTGTATCTTGCCAGGGTGTATCTGTTGACGACTATTTTCTGGACTCGATTCCTGTATCTTTCTAGGGCACGTCTGAAGAGTTTGAAGATCCGATTCCTGTATCTTGCCAGGGTGTATCTGTTGACGACTATTTTCCGGACTCGATTCCTGTATCTTGCCAGGGCACGTCTGAAGAGTTTGAAGATCCGATTCCTGTATCCTGCCAGGGTGTATCTGTTGACGACTATATTCCAGACTCGATTCCTGTACCTTGCCAGGGCACGTCTGAAGAGTTTGAAGATCCGATTCCTGTATCTTGCCAGGGTGTATCTGTTGACGACTATTTTCCAGACTCGATTCCTGTATCTTGCCAGGGCACGTCTGAAGAGTTTGAATATCCGATTCCTGTATCTTGCCAGGGTGTATCTGTTGACGACTATTTTCCGGACTCGATTCCTGTATCTTGCCAGGGCACGTCTGAAGAGTTTGAAGATCCGATTCCTGTATCCTGCCAGGGTGTATCTGTTGACGACTATATTCCAGACTCGATTCCTGTATCTTACCAGGGCACGTCTGAAGAGTTTGAAGATCCGATTCTTGTATCTTGCCAGGGTGTATCTGTTGACGACTATTTTCCGGACTCGATTCCTGTATCTTGCCAGGGCACGTCTGAAGAGTTTGAAGATCCGATTCATGTATCTTGCCAGGGTGTATCTGTTGACGACTAATTCCAGACTCGATTCCTGTATCCTACCAGGGCACGTCTGAAGAGTTTGAAGATCCGATTCCTGTATCTTGCCAGGGTGTATCTGTTGACGACTAATTCCAGACTCGATTCCTGTATCTTGCCAGGGCACGTCTGAAGAGTTTGAAGATCCGATTCCTGTATCTTGCCAGGGTGTATCTGTTGACGACTAATTCCAGACTCGATTCCTGTATCTTGCCAGGACACGTCTAAAGAGTTTGAAGATCCGATTCCTGTATCTCGCCAGGGTGTATTTGTTGACGACTATATTCCAGACTCGATTCCTGTATCTTGCCAGGGCACGTCTGAAGAGTTTGAAGATCCGATTCCTGTATCTTGCCAGGGTGTATCTGTTGACGACTATTTTTCCAGATTCGATTCCTGTATCTAGCCAGGGCGCATCTGTGAGTAGCTGATTGTAGACTCGATACCTGTATCCGGCCAGGGCACATCTACATGAAGAGTTTGAAGATCAACCCCTGTAACAGGCCAGGTAATTATCTTTCTTTTTCAGGTACGCAAGTTCTCGCTAAGGAATCTCTTACGCAATCGACAACCTCTCGATGGCATCTATAAGCCCATCCACATACCAACAGTCTCCAAATGGCATCCATAAGCCCATTCCCGATAAAGCTCCGTCACAGCTCCAGATGGCATCTATAAGCCCATCCCCCCATCCATCACTTCCAAATGGCATCTATAAGCCCATTCCCCCTACATCACATTGCTGATACTACATCATGCGAGTGCAAATTTCTGGGCACTTTATTGTTCAATCATCTTCCACCTTCGGATCACGAAAGGCACGCAAGCCAATATACATCCTCAGGTTTAAGAAGATTGAACAGGGGCAACTGTTGTACCCCAAAATTTGCCCTCCCATATTTCTCAAAATATTTCAAGAAAAATTCACAAGTCCAACCCGGCGCGTCATATTCAGGTATTCTTTCGCCAAAATATCTCTGATAACGTATTCTCAAATTCAGGTTCGGCTCAAGAGTCAATTCTTTAAAGAAGGTATCCAAATGTGTGAGTTTTCTCAAAGAAATATGGTGAAAAAGTGTGCTGAAAGTGCAGTTTTTACGCGCTAAAAAATTCATAACTTGAAGATCGTGGCTCGTTTTGAACCCGTTCCGGTGGCCAAAATTCCGTCTTGACATTATCTACGTTTTCATCTCTCACGGCTAGAAGCCAATTTCGATCATAAGGTCTTCAAAAAAGTGGATTTATCAAGTATTTTCGCACAGAAAATTTGTGACAGAAGTTTATTTGCGTCATGTTCAGAAAATCATAACTTGGTCGATTTTCATCGTATCGAGCTGGTTCCGGCGCCAAAATTTCAAAAATTGAGTTGACTACATTTTCACAGAAGGTATCGAGTTCGAACAGTGTTCAAAAAGCCTTCGTTTTTTGCTCAGAGTGTGTGACACACCGAAAATCCTGAATGCTGAATATTATTTCATCTGGGCCGAAACTTCGAAAATTCATAACTCGGTCAATTTATATCGGATTGGGCTCATATTTTTACACAAGGTCACTGACTCATAGATATACAACTTTGCTTCAAAAGTCGAAACCGGATTATGCTCCGATCAATACCAGTTTTTTTTATTGAAGAACGTGTCAGAGTCGACACTGGAGCCCAAAATAAGTTTGTCTGAGCTGAAACTTCAAAAATTCATAACTAATTCACCGTTTATCCAATTGAGCCGATTTTCGGACAGGAGTTAGTTCTCGATGTCGGCTACATTTTGTTTTCACATTTCAACTTCAAAAATTGCACTTAAGTCCCTGCTATTTAGCCTGGAAAGTGACGAACTCAAGTGAACATTGGAGGCCCAATTGCACATTCAAAGCCCATTTTCTTTACCCTAATTTCCATTGTATAATCACCTTCTTTTCACACAAACCAGAGAGGAGAAAAAAGAGAGAAAAAACCTTGCCACAACACTGTTAGAATATCAAATTCTTTCAAGAACCCTAAAACCTTGAAATTCTTATTACAAATCTCTCTCTCACTACAAACAAGCCATCACTGTTACAAACCAACACCTCACTACTTCTTCAGTAAGGGTAAGGCTGGCTTGATCTCCATGATCCAAAAGGCATAAAAGCATTCATGTCACTAATTTTCCAGTAAGGGTAAGATTGGTTTGATCTCCATGATCAAAAGGGCATAATCATTCATACATGCCATATTGTGCCTAAACATTAAATTTCTTCATATATTGGCTTTATTTGCATTTTATGATTTTATTTAATGTGTTCATGAGATTTAACACTGCAGATTTAGACATGATCCCATGCAGGTTCATTAAGGAACGTTGAGGCCAAAACACAAATGGCCAAAAGCCAAAAGCCAAATGGCCAAAGTAGAACAACTTATGCATGACACCAATACATGGCGAGGCAGACATCCTGAGAAGATTAAGGAACGTTGAGGCCAAAACACAAATGGCCAACGGCCAGAACACAAATGGCCAACAGCCAGAACACAAATGGCCATGAAACCCAATCCAATGGCCAAAGAATGCAGACCACGGTACTCAGGAGTCAATGAACACGCACGTGATGCTAGAAAGTCAAACAAGGCTTTTTGTCTAATGGGCCAGAATACTTCAAAAAACCTCCCCTTGGACCTGAAAACCCCCCTTGGTTTGTATATTTTTCAATTCTATTTTCTTTTCTTTTTTCTAATTCTTTTACTTATTCATATTTAATTCACCTAAAATAATATTCTTTTCATAATAAAAACAGAAAATCAAAAAAATACAATATATTTAATTAGTATTATTTCACTATTAAAATATTTTTGTAAATAAATGTTAAAAATTAATTTAGTTAATTTAGGTTTTAAACTTTAATCTTTTTTCTTAATAAATAAAAAATATCTAGAATTAGGTTTTTTAACATTTTTCATCCTTTTCTTAATCAATTTTTTCTCATTTATTTATTATTATAATTACTATTTATTTTTGTAAATAAACATGTATATTAATTAATTAGTAAATTAGAGTAACTTTAATATTTCTTTTTATTAATAATTAAAATATTTAGAACTAGGGTTTCCTTCTAATTTTAATTTTCCTTATTTTCATAAATACAAAAACATAAAAAACAATTTCTTTTCTTTAATCGAATAATTAATTAGACGTTAATTTCAATTTAATTTCAAAATGGTCAAATTCCTTGGACGTCCTAACTTTTATTCTTTCGCACGTTATTCTTTTTTCTTTTCGAATATTATGTAACTGCTCAAGGATTGTAATAGTAACTAGGTCTTTTTACTTTCCGCATTTTTTATCAAACGGGTCTTTGTATTTTGGCGATGTATAGACCCGCGCCTTGTAATAGCGTAGCCTTTAGCTTTCCGCATTTAAATTTCCGCACTCTTAAATTCTAAATTGCATGAAATAATGTATGGTTAATTAAAAACAAGCGTAGCTCACAAATGTATGTTCAAAGATAAACCTTAACTGAAAAACAACACACAAATTCACACACCACTCTTAGGGTACGCCTCACCTGTTGCCTTGCCTTCGAAACGTGGTCGTCAAGTATAGGACGTTTTAGTAAGTCCTTATGTCCATGATCCAGTTGCCTCGAAACAGTTGCCTCAAAATAGTTGCCTCGAAACGGTTGCCTCGGATTAAAAAAGGATCAAGGACATAAGGGTAGCCTCTAAGGTGTCCTAACTGTTGCTTCGGTGACCACACTGTCCCTACACTCGAATTGCCCGAACACCTCCAACGGTGGTGCTACCTACCTCTCAATGGTGGGATGGCTCTACCTTAAGGACATTTACACAGCCTAATTCCTTAGGGTAGGTAGATGACTCGTAGATGCTTGCTCTCTTCAAAAACAAATCAAAACTCTTTTCACACCGACACTTTCAAAAAGCTTTCAAAACAATTTTTCAAACACTCTTGAGGACTGATACAAGAGTCATTCAGAAATATTTCAATGAAACTTTTTCAAACCCACTCACAATTGAAAAGCAAACATTTTGAAAACATAAGAGCAAGTATCTAAGAGCCCATGGATAACCATGGATAGAAAGGGTGCTAACACCTTCCCTTTCTATAAATCTACCTCCCGAACCGAGAAACGTTCTCATAAGGAATTTTGCCGTGCTTTTGTCCTGTCCATGTTGGAGAAAATAAAAGACGGTGGCGACTCTTTCTTCCGCGACATTTCGCGAAACCAGCGTTAAACAGTCAGTTCTAAATCCACCGATCACAATACCCTAGCTGTCGTAGGGCCAAAGTAGGGTTGTAATTAATACAGCCTCGCGATCCAATCAAATGGACATTAGGAAATTCCCCATAGCTAATGGTGATGTCACCAATATCCAACTTCCTTGCATACCATAATATGGAGTTCGTAGTGAGAGATCTTAATTTTTTTGGCACTCACATCTGGTTAATTCTGGGATCATATAGTATTCCTTGTAAAGATGAGTCATGAACAAAGTATATAAAAGCAGAATGCAACAATTTAGCGTGCCTCTTCTCTTTTCATACATCATATGCAAAGTGTATTAAATTTCAGCAAGTAAGGCGAGAGTAGGATTCACATTAAAGAGTGGGAAGTGTTTCGTTTCTTTCGCTAATAGTCACTAAGTCTGAAAATCCTGACGAGACACTTCCCACCATTTTCTCATAATAAAACTCTTGTAAGGTTCCCATGAACATGTCTACGAGTTATTTTTCTAGCAGTGGTGGTTGTACACGGGATGCCATCTCCCTCCATCTTTGAGCACATTCTTTGAAGGATTCTTCCTTCTTTTGGGACATATTTTGGAGTTGCAAGCGAGTAGGCGCCATGTCCAATTTATATTTGTAACGCTTCAAGAAAGCATTAGCAAGGTCCACCCAAGTTCAGATATGCGTTTGTTCCAACTGCATGTACGAGTCCAAAGATACCCCACTTAGACTGTCTTAGAAACAATGAATCATTAGTTTTTGATCATTGGCATGGGTGTGCATCTTCCTGTAATAAATACGAAGATGATTCCTTGGATAAGTGAGCCCTTTATACTTTCCAAAGTTGGGTACTTTGAATTTTGGCGGTATCACGACATGAGGGACTAAACCCATTTCCAGGGCGTCTACTTCGAAAGCGTCAAAGCCCTCCACAACTTTTAGTCTTTATTCCAGGGCTTTATACTGATTCATTACCAGTGGGTTATCTGCAACATGAGCACCAGTTGTCTTCAAGGGTACCTGGTGAGCATCCTTTGGGTCATGATCTTCGTATTGCAAGTCTAGGTAATTATCTGCATTATTGGTTGGAATTTTTAGGGTATGTGATGCCCCTACTTTTGATGGTGGTGGGATAATTCCTTCAGTTTCAATCTCTTGTTGGGCCATGGTAGACTTTTGGGGTCCTGCTTCCAGCTCTTTGCGTAGTTGGTGACCGCTCAATGCACCAATGGTTTGGGCTACTTCTTCATAAGCTACCCTGGGAATTTGATCCTACCTATCGATAATGTTCTTCAAAGCTAGAAGAACTTGGCTCAAATATCCTTTCATTGAGCTTACGTCACCCTTCACCTGGTCAAGATCCTCTTTGAACACAGCTTGAGTCTCCTCGATTTGTTCCATTGCTTTTTGTTGATGGGCCCTTGTTTGATATGGAGGCCAAGGAGGTGGAGGTCTTCTTTTACCAATGGCTTAACTGGAGAGATTTTTGAAGCAAATGAGTTTTGATATGACATGCAGGTGTTTTATAAATGCATGCGTGCAAATGGATGTGCATGATCATGAAATGATTTCTTGTTTTAACTGTCTTATTCACTTGGGTACATGCTTGTATTTTCACTTATTATTTTATTTGGTGACTAGCTTTAAAATAGACACGCCTTCGAGATAGGGAAACAAAATGCCTTTATTAATAGTAACATAATCCAGATATTGAAAAATATTACAAATTGAAATCAAAATTTATTTGCGTAAACATAATTAAAAAGGAACTAAATTTTCTAGGTGCACCTGCGGATGTGTGCTCTGAAGCCATCAACCATTGCTCGGAAAAGCTGTAGAAAGTCTTTAACGTCCTTCGGAAGAGGAACCATTACATTCTCTGTGTATTTTAAACTTCTAGGGATGTCCTCGATGAGATTGTTGGCTAAGAAGACGAGATTTTCATGTTTTTCCTTGTAGTACCTGTATTCCTGATAAAGATGTGGGATTATCTTATGGTTATCCCGCCCAGCTTGGGTGATCTTGGTATACTGCTCTTTCCAATACATCTTTTCACCCCTCATTTCTGGGTAAAGCCTTCGTTGGATGAGGAAATCCTTTTGAAGACCCTGCAACTCTAAACATACATGCTCATATTCTCGAGTTCTCTGAGTCAAGAGTTTCTCTGCTTCTACCCTTTCAAGACGTGCTTTGACCTCTGATTCCTGGCTGTCTTGAAGTTCAGTGGTGAGGTACCTTACTTGCTCTTCTTGATCTAGGGAAGCTTGTTCCAAACTTTGGATCTGGGCTCTTAGATTTTCTTTTAGCACCTTCTTGTCATGTGTTGCCTTTTCATACCGACTAGTTAACCTCCCGATTTCAGCAACGGCCTCTTCTAATCTTTGGTTGTGAGAAACTAGGTTGAACGTTGCACTTAACAAGTCTTCAGTTGTACGCTTTCGTTGATACTTTCTTTCTCCAATTCCTTTTGTCTTTTATCAATTTGCTCGTCCTTTGACTCAAGTATAAGCTGAATTTGTTTCTTTTCTCTGGTCAGATTGAGGAGATTGACTTCTAGTGCTTCTTTCTCTTTTTGAGCTTTCTTTAAGGCACTTTTCAGATTTTTGACTTCTTCCAACGATATAGGTGTTATCTTTGGGACCTCTGACTTGTACTCTAGATCTTTCTCGAACGGCAGCTTGATAATTCGTACCCACCTTGTACCCACTTGGTGTAGGGTTCTCTTGCTATGGAATTCTTTCTTTCGGCCTTCCGCTTGTTAACCTTGTTCCAGGCTCGAATAACCTTGTTGAGCAACCCATGGTCTTCTATACCCATATTGTGGATGATAAATGGTTGGAGTTGTTCGTCCGAAGGTTGGTCTTCCAAAGGATACCCTAGCTGTCGTAGGGCCTAAGTAGGGTTGTAATTAATACAGCCTCGCGATCCAATCAAATGGACATTAGGAATGTCCCCATAGCTGAAGGTGATTTCACCAAGATAGGTAGATAGATAGATAGATAGATAGATAGATAGATAGATAGATAGATAGATAGATAGATAGATAGATAGATAGATAGATAGATAGATAGATAGATAGATAGATAGATAGATAGATAGATAGATAGATAGATAGATAGATAGATAGATAGATAGATAGATAGATAGATAGATAGATAGATAGATAGATAGATAGATAGATAGATAGATAGATAGATAGATAGATAGATAGATAGATAGATAGATAGATAGATAGATAGATAGATAGATAGATAGATAGATAGATAGATAGATAGATAGATAGATAGATAGATAGATAGATAGATAGATAGATAGATAGATAGATAGATAGATAGATAGATAGATAGATAGATAGATAGATAGATAGATAGATAGATAGATAGATAGATAGATAGATAGATAGATAGATAGATAGATAGATAGATAGATAGATAGATAGATAGATAGATAGATAGATAGATAGATAGATAGATAGATAGATAGATAGATAGATAGATAGATAGATAGATAGATAGATAGATAGATAGATAGATAGATAGATAGATAGATAGATAGATAGATAGATAGATAGATAGATAGATAGATAGATAGATAGATAGATAGATAGATAGATAGATAGATAGATAGATAGATAGATAGATAGATAGATAGATAGATAGATAGATAGATAGATAGATAGATAGATAGATAGATAGATAGATAGATAGATAGATAGATAGATAGATAGATAGATAGATAGATAGATAGATAGATAGATAGATAGATAGATAGATAGATAGATAGATAGATAGATAGATAGATAGATAGATAGATAGATAGATAGATAGATAGATAGATAGATAGATAGATAGATAGATAGATAGATAGATAGATAGATAGATAGATAGATAGATAGATAGATAGATAGATAGATAGATAGATAGATAGATAGATAGATAGATAGATAGATAGATAGATAGATAGATAGATAGATAGATAGATAGATAGATAGATAGATAGATAGATAGATAGATAGATAGATAGATAGATAGATAGATAGATAGATAGATAGATAGATAGATAGATAGATAGATAGATAGATAGATAGATAGATAGATAGATAGATAGATAGATAGATAGATAGATAGATAGATAGATAGATAGATAGATAGATAGATAGATAGATAGATAGATAGATAGATAGATAGATAGATAGATAGATAGATAGATAGATAGATAGATAGATAGATAGATAGATAGATAGATAGATAGATAGATAGATAGATAGATAGATAGATAGATAGATAGATAGATAGATAGATAGATAGATAGATAGATAGATAGATAGATAGATAGATAGATAGATAGATAGATAGATAGATAGATAGATAGATAGATAGATAGATAGATAGATAGATAGATAGATAGATAGATAGATAGATAGATAGATAGATAGATAGATAGATAGATAGATAGATAGATAGATAGATAGATAGATAGATAGATAGATAGATAGATAGATAGATAGATAGATAGATAGATAGATAGATAGATAGATAGATAGATAGATAGATAGATAGATAGATAGATAGATAGATAGATAGATAGATAGATAGATAGATAGATAGATAGATAGATAGATAGATAGATAGATAGATAGATAGATAGATAGATAGATAGATAGATAGATAGATAGATAGATAGATAGATAGATAGATAGATAGATAGATAGATAGATAGATAGATAGATAGATAGATAGATAGATAGATAGATAGATAGATAGATAGATAGATAGATAGATAGATAGATAGATAGATAGATAGATAGATAGATAGATAGATAGATAGATAGATAGATAGATAGATAGATAGATAGATAGATAGATAGATAGATAGATAGATAGATAGATAGATAGATAGATAGATAGATAGATAGATAGATAGATAGATAGATAGATAGATAGATAGATAGATAGATAGATAGATAGATAGATAGATAGATAGATAGATAGATAGATAGATAGATAGATAGATAGATAGATAGATAGATAGATAGATAGATAGATAGATAGATAGATAGATAGATAGATAGATAGATAGATAGATAGATAGATAGATAGATAGATAGATAGATAGATAGATAGATAGATAGATAGATAGATAGATAGATAGATAGATAGATAGATAGATAGATAGATAGATAGATAGATAGATAGATAGATAGATAGATAGATAGATAGATAGATAGATAGATAGATAGATAGATAGATAGATAGATAGATAGATAGATAGATAGATAGATAGATAGATAGATAGATAGATAGATAGATAGATAGATAGATAGATAGATAGATAGATAGATAGATAGATAGATAGATAGATAGATAGATAGATAGATAGATAGATAGATAGATAGATAGATAGATAGATAGATAGATAGATAGATAGATAGATAGATAGATAGATAGATAGATAGATAGATAGATAGATAGATAGATAGATAGATAGATAGATAGATAGATAGATAGATAGATAGATAGATAGATAGATAGATAGATAGATAGATAGATAGATAGATAGATAGATAGATAGATAGATAGATAGATAGATAGATAGATAGATAGATAGATAGATAGATAGATAGATAGATAGATAGATAGATAGATAGATAGATAGATAGATAGATAGATAGATAGATAGATAGATAGATAGATAGATAGATAGATAGATAGATAGATAGATAGATAGATAGATAGATAGATAGATAGATAGATAGATAGATAGATAGATAGATAGATAGATAGATAGATAGATAGATAGATAGATAGATAGATAGATAGATAGATAGATAGATAGATAGATAGATAGATAGATAGATAGATAGATAGATAGATAGATAGATAGATAGATAGATAGATAGATAGATAGATAGATAGATAGATAGATAGATAGATAGATAGATAGATAGATAGATAGATAGATAGATAGATAGATAGATAGATAGATAGATAGATAGATAGATAGATAGATAGATAGATAGATAGATAGATAGATAGATAGATAGATAGATAGATAGATAGATAGATAGATAGATAGATAGATAGATAGATAGATAGATAGATAGATAGATAGATAGATAGATAGATAGATAGATAGATAGATAGATAGATAGATAGATAGATAGATAGATAGATAGATAGATAGATAGATAGATAGATAGATAGATAGATAGATAGATAGATAGATAGATAGATAGATAGATAGATAGATAGATAGATAGATAGATAGATAGATAGATAGATAGATAGATAGATAGATAGATAGATAGATAGATAGATAGATAGATAGATAGATAGATAGATAGATAGATAGATAGATAGATAGATAGATAGATAGATAGATAGATAGATAGATAGATAGATAGATAGATAGATAGATAGATAGATAGATAGATAGATAGATAGATAGATAGATAGATAGATAGATAGATAGATAGATAGATAGATAGATAGATAGATAGATAGATAGATAGATAGATAGATAGATAGATAGATAGATAGATAGATAGATAGATAGATAGATAGATAGATAGATAGATAGATAGATAGATAGATAGATAGATAGATAGATAGATAGATAGATAGATAGATAGATAGATAGATAGATAGATAGATAGATAGATAGATAGATAGATAGATAGATAGATAGATAGATAGATAGATAGATAGATAGATAGATAGATAGATAGATAGATAGATAGATAGATAGATAGATAGATAGATAGATAGATAGATAGATAGATAGATAGATAGATAGATAGATAGATAGATAGATAGATAGATAGATAGATAGATAGATAGATAGATAGATAGATAGATAGATAGATAGATAGATAGATAGATAGATAGATAGATAGATAGATAGATAGATAGATAGATAGATAGATAGATAGATAGATAGATAGATAGATAGATAGATAGATAGATAGATAGATAGATAGATAGATAGATAGATAGATAGATAGATAGATAGATAGATAGATAGATAGATAGATAGATAGATAGATAGATAGATAGATAGATAGATAGATAGATAGATAGATAGATAGATAGATAGATAGATAGATAGATAGATAGATAGATAGATAGATAGATAGATAGATAGATAGATAGATAGATAGATAGATAGATAGATAGATAGATAGATAGATAGATAGATAGATAGATAGATAGATAGATAGATAGATAGATAGATAGATAGATAGATAGATAGATAGATAGATAGATAGATAGATAGATAGATAGATAGATAGATAGATAGATAGATAGATAGATAGATAGATAGATAGATAGATAGATAGATAGATAGATAGATAGATAGATAGATAGATAGATAGATAGATAGATAGATAGATAGATAGATAGATAGATAGATAGATAGATAGATAGATAGATAGATAGATAGATAGATAGATAGATAGATAGATAGATAGATAGATAGATAGATAGATAGATAGATAGATAGATAGATAGATAGATAGATAGATAGATAGATAGATAGATAGATAGATAGATAGATAGATAGATAGATAGATAGATAGATAGATAGATAGATAGATAGATAGATAGATAGATAGATAGATAGATAGATAGATAGATAGATAGATAGATAGATAGATAGATAGATAGATAGATAGATAGATAGATAGATAGATAGATAGATAGATAGATAGATAGATAGATAGATAGATAGATAGATAGATAGATAGATAGATAGATAGATAGATAGATAGATAGATAGATAGATAGATAGATAGATAGATAGATAGATAGATAGATAGATAGATAGATAGATAGATAGATAGATAGATAGATAGATAGATAGATAGATAGATAGATAGATAGATAGATAGATAGATAGATAGATAGATAGATAGATAGATAGATAGATAGATAGATAGATAGATAGATAGATAGATAGATAGATAGATAGATAGATAGATAGATAGATAGATAGATAGATAGATAGATAGATAGATAGATAGATAGATAGATAGATAGATAGATAGATAGATAGATAGATAGATAGATAGATAGATAGATAGATAGATAGATAGATAGATAGATAGATAGATAGATAGATAGATAGATAGATAGATAGATAGATAGATAGATAGATAGATAGATAGATAGATAGATAGATAGATAGATAGATAGATAGATAGATAGATAGATAGATAGATAGATAGATAGATAGATAGATAGATAGATAGATAGATAGATAGATAGATAGATAGATAGATAGATAGATAGATAGATAGATAGATAGATAGATAGATAGATAGATAGATAGATAGATAGATAGATAGATAGATAGATAGATAGATAGATAGATAGATAGATAGATAGATAGATAGATAGATAGATAGATAGATAGATAGATAGATAGATAGATAGATAGATAGATAGATAGATAGATAGATAGATAGATAGATAGATAGATAGATAGATAGATAGATAGATAGATAGATAGATAGATAGATAGATAGATAGATAGATAGATAGATAGATAGATAGATAGATAGATAGATAGATAGATAGATAGATAGATAGATAGATAGATAGATAGATAGATAGATAGATAGATAGATAGATAGATAGATAGATAGATAGATAGATAGATAGATAGATAGATAGATAGATAGATAGATAGATAGATAGATAGATAGATAGATAGATAGATAGATAGATAGATAGATAGATAGATAGATAGATAGATAGATAGATAGATAGATAGATAGATAGATAGATAGATAGATAGATAGATAGATAGATAGATAGATAGATAGATAGATAGATAGATAGATAGATAGATAGATAGATAGATAGATAGATAGATAGATAGATAGATAGATAGATAGATAGATAGATAGATAGATAGATAGATAGATAGATAGATAGATAGATAGATAGATAGATAGATAGATAGATAGATAGATAGATAGATAGATAGATAGATAGATAGATAGATAGATAGATAGATAGATAGATAGATAGATAGATAGATAGATAGATAGATAGATAGATAGATAGATAGATAGATAGATAGATAGATAGATAGATAGATAGATAGATAGATAGATAGATAGATAGATAGATAGATAGATAGATAGATAGATAGATAGATAGATAGATAGATAGATAGATAGATAGATAGATAGATAGATAGATAGATAGATAGATAGATAGATAGATAGATAGATAGATAGATAGATAGATAGATAGATAGATAGATAGATAGATAGATAGATAGATAGATAGATAGATAGATAGATAGATAGATAGATAGATAGATAGATAGATAGATAGATAGATAGATAGATAGATAGATAGATAGATAGATAGATAGATAGATAGATAGATAGATAGATAGATAGATAGATAGATAGATAGATAGATAGATAGATAGATAGATAGATAGATAGATAGATAGATAGATAGATAGATAGATAGATAGATAGATAGATAGATAGATAGATAGATAGATAGATAGATAGATAGATAGATAGATAGATAGATAGATAGATAGATAGATAGATAGATAGATAGATAGATAGATAGATAGATAGATAGATAGATAGATAGATAGATAGATAGATAGATAGATAGATAGATAGATAGATAGATAGATAGATAGATAGATAGATAGATAGATAGATAGATAGATAGATAGATAGATAGATAGATAGATAGATAGATAGATAGATAGATAGATAGATAGATAGATAGATAGATAGATAGATAGATAGATAGATAGATAGATAGATAGATAGATAGATAGATAGATAGATAGATAGATAGATAGATAGATAGATAGATAGATAGATAGATAGATAGATAGATAGATAGATAGATAGATAGATAGATAGATAGATAGATAGATAGATAGATAGATAGATAGATAGATAGATAGATAGATAGATAGATAGATAGATAGATAGATAGATAGATAGATAGATAGATAGATAGATAGATAGATAGATAGATAGATAGATAGATAGATAGATAGATAGATAGATAGATAGATAGATAGATAGATAGATAGATAGATAGATAGATAGATAGATAGATAGATAGATAGATAGATAGATAGATAGATAGATAGATAGATAGATAGATAGATAGATAGATAGATAGATAGATAGATAGATAGATAGATAGATAGATAGATAGATAGATAGATAGATAGATAGATAGATAGATAGATAGATAGATAGATAGATAGATAGATAGATAGATAGATAGATAGATAGATAGATAGATAGATAGATAGATAGATAGATAGATAGATAGATAGATAGATAGATAGATAGATAGATAGATAGACAGATAGATAGATTGACAGATAGATAGATAGATAGATAGATAGATAGATAGACAGATAGATAGATTGACAGATAGATAGATAGATAGATAGATAGATAGATAGACAGATAGATAGATTGACAGATAGATAGATAGATAGATAGATAGATAGATAGACAGATAGATAGATTGACAGATAGATAGATAGATAGATAGATAGATAGATAGACAGATAGATAGATTGACAGATAGATAGATAGATAGATAGATAGATAGATAGACAGATAGATAGATAGACAGATAGATAGATAGATAGATAGATAGATAGATAGATAGACAGATAGATAGATTGACAGATAGATAGATAGATAGACAGATAGATAGATAGACAGATAGATAGATTGACAGATAGATAGATAGATAGACAGATAGATAGATAGACAGATAGATAGATTGACAGATAGATAGATAGATAGACAGATAGATAGATAGACAGATAGATAGATTGACAGATAGATAGATAGATAGACAGATAGATAGACAGATAGATAGATTGACAGATAGACAGATAGATAGATAGACAGATAGATAGACAGATAGATAGATTGACAGATAGACAGATAGATAGATAGATAGATAGATAGACAGATAGATAGATTGACAGATAGATAGATAGATAGATAGATAGATAGATAGACAGATAGATAGATTGACAGATAGATAGATAGATAGATAGATAGACAGATAGACAGATTGACAGATAGATAGACAGATAGACAGATAGATAGATAGATAGATAGACAGATAGACAGATAGATAGACAGATAGATAGATAGATAGATAGATAGATAGACAGACAGATAGATTGACAGATAGATAGATAGATAGATAGATAGATAGATAGATAGATAGATAGATAGATAGATAGATAGATAGATAGATAGATAGATAGATAGATAGATAGATAGATAGATAGATAGATAGACAGATAGATAGATTGACAGATAGATAGATAGATAGATAGATAGATAGATAGATAGATAGACAGATAGATAGATTGACAGATAGATAGATAGACAGACAAATAGATAGACAGATAGACAGATGGACAGATTGACAGATAGACAGACAAATATATAGACAGATAGACAGATGGACAGATTGACAGATAGATAGATAGACAGACAAATAGATAGACAGATAGACAGATGGACAGATAGATAGATAGATAGATAGATAGATAGATAGATAGATAGATAGATAGATAGATAGATAGATAGATAGATAGATAGATAGATAGATAGATAAATAGATAGATAGATAGATAGATAGATAGATAGATAGATAGATAGATAGATAGATAGATAGATAGATAGATAGATAGATAGATAGATAGATAGATAGATAGATAGATAGATGGATATATAGATGGATAGAGTGATGGATAGATAGATAGATAGAGTGATGGATAGATAGATAGATAGATAGATGGATAGATAGATAGATAGAGTGATGGATAGATAGATAGATAGATAGATGGATATATAGATGGATAGATAAATAGAGTGATGGATAGATAAATAGAGTGATGGATAGATAGATAGATAGAGTGATGGATAGATAGATAGATAGAGTGATGGATAGATAGATAGATGGATAGATAGATAGATATATGGATAGATTGATAGATTGATAGATATATATATTACAATGAGTACTGATACAATAATCATTACAGTGATAGTCATACTTTGGCTTTTCAAAAAGCTTTTAAACATTTACACAAAATAGAAATTTTCAAAAGTGAACTAGCGATTAAGAGCCATAGATAACTTTAGATGAAAAGGGTGCTAACACCTTCCCTTTTCATAACCTACCCCCCAAACTCAAAATCTTCGAGGTATTTCCTGTTCTTTTCACACTTTCCTTCTTAGATAAAAGAATAGTCGGTGGCAACTCTTGTTATCCGCAACGTTTGCGATAAAATGCAAAACAAGTTAGTTATCCCACTGTATTACACCCATACAAGTAGCTTCTAGAAGTAGAACCCTTATGCTGAAGCTTCACTTGATGAAATATCAGTCTTGAAACCCTCACCATATTTTGTATCACTCTCTCACTCAATGTTTTCGTTTGTAAGTAGCTAGCACTGTACCTGAAAGCAATCTATTCATGTGGACTGAGTAGAGGCATTGTTCTTCATCAACGCTCGTGATGACAACATGGAAATTCTTAATCGCCACAAAAGGTAATATATTCTATCACTAACCATGCCCATTTTTAAGGATCACTAAAGGAAAATTTTAATTTCCGTAGTGTTTTGGATCACAATTTTCCTTCGAAGATGTCCGACGAAGTAGCTAGAAGGAATTACGCCTGAAGAATGTTGGTCTGGTGTGAAGTCTTGCTTGGGTCATCTGAAGGTAGTTGGATCTATTACACATAGACATGTTCCAGAGAAGTTAAGAAGAAAACTTGATGACAAGTCGCTTCAAATGATTCTAGTTGGATATTATTCGATAAGAGGTTACAAGTTGTTCGACCCAATAAATAAGCAGATTGTGATCAGTAGGGACTTGATTGTTGATGAGATTAATGAATGGGTTTGGATTGAAAATGTCAAGAAAGATTCAGTGAGAATCTTACTTGAAGAACTAGAAACTCAAGTTGAAAGAGAATTTCGACAAGAGGAAGTTATAAATCAACCAGGTACAAGAAGAACTTAGGGAACAAGAAGCATGCTTACAAGGTTGCAAGACTGTGTGATTACATAAGATGATGTAGTTGATGATGAAGGTTAGCTGGTACGTTATGCTTTTTATGCAAATATCGAACCTGTTAATGCAACTGAAGCATTGAAAGATTCAAAGTGGGTTAAAGTAATGAACCAAAACATGAAGTCAATCGAAGACAACAACACTTGGTCACTTGTCGAATTGCCTCATGGCAAGAAGGAAATTGATGTCAAGTGGGCATACAAAGTGAAGATGAATCCCAAAGGGGAAATAACTTCACACAAGCAAGACTCGTGGCGAAAGGATTTCTCCAGAAAGAAGGAATTAACTTTGATAGTTTTTGCACTTGTGGCTAGGATCGAAACAATCAGGTTGGTTGTTGGTATTGCAGAAAAGAACAATTGGAACATATGTCAGATGGATGTGAAATATGCATTTATAAATGGACCCTTAGACAAAGAAGTCTATGTGGCACAACCAGTTGGGTCTGTGAACCATGGAAAAGAGAGAAAGGTGTACAGGCTGCATAAAGCTCTGTATGGATTGAAGCAAGCTCCAAGAGCTTGGAATAAGAAGATAGACAACTTTCTAAGGGAGAAGGTATTTGTGAAGTGCGCAACTGAACATGGAGTATATGTAAGAAGAAGCACTAGTGAATTTCTTATACTATGTCTCTATGTAGATGAATTTTTAATATGAGGTAGTTGCAAAGCTGATATCAAAGACTTCAAAGGTGATCTCAACAAGGAATTCAAAATGTATGATCTAGGTGAAAATTCATATTTCCTTGGCATCGAATTTTACAAGAGTAGTAGACGTTTGATGATGCATTAAAGAAGATATGCCAGAGAAATTCTTAAGAAATTTGAGATGGAAGAATGCAACTTAACTTCGACACCTGCAGAACCAAGACTACAATTTTTGAAAGATGCAGATGAAGATGATGTCGACCCAACTCAATACAGAAAACTTATTAGGTCATTGAGATACCTTTATCATACAAGGCATGACTTAGCCTACATTGTAGGTGTTGTAAGTAGATTCATGAAGAAATCAAAGGTATCACACCTAGCAGCGATGAAGAGGATATTGAGGTATCTGAAAGGAACTCTTGACTATTGCATTTTATTTCCTGCAGTTGATAAAGGAAACGAATGAAAGTTGGTGGGGTACACCAATTCAAGTTGGTGTAGTGATGCTGAGGATCGAAAATCCACAACAGGATACATGTTTATGCTAGGTGATAAAAGTATAATTACTTGTTGTTGTACCCCAAAATTTGCCTTCTCATTTATCAAGTATTTTCTCACAAGATCTCCTTTGGTTCAAGACTACACAAGGATTGATCAGCTCAAGACACCTCGTTAAGCACCGATGACTGAAATTAGGGTTTCAGATTGCACAAGGACAATTGAACTTTTAATGCCTCATTTAATTTTCATAGATCAATATGGACCCCCAAGATTGCTTATGTCAAGTTTCAATTCTTGGATCACATTTTTGCTCAATCAATTGAGCAGTTGACCTAAAAATCATCTGTATTGGGGAAAAAGTCAACTATGGCCAATTTACAGTCAAACTTCATATTTTTTGATCCATATCAACATTTTGAACTCATGTATCATTTTATCAAGTTTGGACCATAATTACTCAAGAAATTTGATCAAATCATCAAAAGGGCAAAATGGTTAAAATTAGGGTTTTGACCTAATGGCATGACTCAAAACACCCGTCAAGATCAATTGATTGATAATTGATTTTTCAGTCAACTATACACTGAAAAGTCAAACTTTGACTTTTTGATCAAAATGAATTGTCAAAGATCACAATTCATCAAAACATGTCAAAATATGAAAATTGTTCATTAAGAAATAAAAAAGTCAAGATTTCATTTTTCTAAGTGTTGAAAACTTCATGTTCTGTCACAACTTTAAGCCAAATTTACACCATGATGCAAGATGATTCAAAAGAAACTTTCAACATGAAAGTTGTAGATCTACATGATATCTAAAACATTGCTTTACACAACCTCTTATAGAAATTCTTGGATCTCAAGTTATTAATCCATGAAGTCATGGTCATAAAACTAAACACTTAGTGAAAATTTTGCCCTAGTTTAGGCAGGATTTTCACCTAACTTCATGGAGTTTTTTCATATAGATCCAAGGGTAATTTTCAAAATTGATTCAAAGACGGGTTGTAGAGAATATTACAAGCTTTCTAAAATGTCAAAGAACTCCTTGATATCATTCTTGATCAAGGAGAATCGAAGAAAGGACGTTAGGGTTTCAAAATGGAATTATAGGTCATTTTTGTGATGAACAAGAATTCAAATCCATAGTCATGCTGATTAATCTTCACTTTGCAGGCCTCAAACTTGTGTTTCACTTTTTGATTAATGTTTTACACAATTGGTTAAGTCCTTATCCAATTGTTTTAAGCTTTGTCCAAGTTGGTTTTCCATTAATGGAACAAAGTTACCATTGCTATTTTGATAAAGCATTTCTTTTGCAAATATCAACTCTCCTTGAGCTCTTAACTTGTTGTCTCTGTCCATACTTAAGATAGATGATTAGAAGCAAACATGTTTAAAGTGCCTAACCACTCTACATGCTTGCACTTTCTACCTTGAAACTACATTTCTCATTTTTCTTCAAAATCAAGCAACCTAGCTGTGATACGGTGGGAGAACTGACTTGAGGGTTTTGCGTTTTATCGCAAATGTTACGGTTTAGCAAGAGTCTCCACCGACTTTTCTTTTATCCAAAAGGAAAGGTGAAAAAGCACAAGAAAGACCTTTGAGATGTTTTCTTGAGTTCGGGGGGCAGATTATGAAAAGGGAAGGTATTAGCACCCTTTTCATCCATGGTTTTCCACGGGCTCTTAGTTACTTGCTTAGATCACTTGCTTTTGTTGTTTGAAATTGTGTTTGGTGTGGTTTTGAAAGTATTTTGTAAAAGAGGCCATTCTTTTAGGCAATCTTTGTAATGATTCTCATTTTTAAGAATGTATACAAAGATGTTTGTCTTTTTGAAAATGTTTTCAATGTTTGGAAGATGTTTAGAAATGTGTGTGTTTATTTTGAAAATAGCAAGGGTAGTTGTTTTGAAATAGAGCAAGTAACTAGAAGTAATCTACCTACTCAAATGTCTTTCTTGTACATTTTCTATTCCTTTGACATTGTTGTCTTACCATTAATTTGGTAAGCAACCCTATCTTTGGATGTAAACGGGACGGGCGTGGGTCATCGTATAACCATGATTAGCAATGTTGCAAAGTATCTTAGCATTTTTGAGGGACCAAGATCATTTTTGCAAGGCAACCTTGAATAGCATCATCGACAGACTATGATCTTATACTTGTTTGTTTTGCCAAAATACTTCACATGCAAAATATGGTCATTTTTGTATAAGGCAACCAAGTGGAGAAACCCTAAGGATGCTTGTGTGCAAGTGTATCATTTTCATGCTTTGATTTTATCTTGTATTTAGGGTTTTCTATTTTTCTTCGTTTTGATCTTATCATACAAACCCTAATTACTAATCATGGCATGTAAAGCGGCAAATTGCGTAATGTAAATATTACTAAGCTATTACAATAATTTTATGGGAGGGGGGAATACAAATTTGAATGGGAATTTGCAAGAATGTAAACCTAAATAAATTATTACAACCAAATCGAATTTGTACGAATATGAGAATAAATAAAATACAATATTTAAAGATGCAATATAATGTACATGTAAGAAAAGATTTTTGTCTTGTTTTTTCATGTAAAAGAAATTTTAATCTAAACCTAAAAATATAAGGAAAAGAAATTAATTTTTAGAAGGGAGGCTTAACCCTAATTATTATTTTAAAAGAAAATAAAGTTCTTATATACTATTTTTTATGTATTTTTTGTATTAAAATAATAAATAATATTGTATAAAAATATAAAGTTTTTATATATGCAAAAAATAAATATTTATAAGTATGGAATGAAAAATAAATTAAACTAAACATGTTTTAATTATATTTTACAAGTTTATTAGGAAAAATAAATAATATATATTGAAGATAAAATATATTTTTATGTGTAAAATAAAATAAAGTAAAATATGATATTATCAAATATATATTTTTTAGGATTTTTATGCATCAAAGAAAATATTTAATATATTAAAATGAAAATAAAACAAATAAAATAAAAATATAAAAATAGTTGGGCAAAGGGGGTGTCTTGAATAATCAAATGGTGAAAGTTAGAAAAAATAGCTAAGCCCAACGTGGAGGCCCAAACCTGCAAAAAGCCAAAACTGAAAAATGGGAAAAATGTGAAAAAAACAAAAGTAGCGCCCAGGTTCGAACCCAGGACATGGGTCTCACCAGCGCGCTACTTTGCCACTGGGGTGGTTATACATCCATTAATTTAAGTGAAACGAAAATAACATAACATGAACAAAGTCCTTGCCCTGTACTTTATCTTCTTCCTCAATCTTGGCCAGATGTCCTGTAACTCTCTCATTCTTCCATGAAAGTGAAAGCTCATAACATGAAAGTTATAGTATTTGATCTCACGATTCTAACCATATAAGTTATGTAAGCTAACAATCAAAGATCAGAAAGAATTTTAAAAGCCCTAAATTAAAACCTAATTTTTTCAGAAACTTCAAGTTCTAAATTCTCTCAACTCAGGTCAAATAAATGCAAGATAAAGATATGTACAGTTTCGTTGTAATGAGGACTACATTATTTATTCACAAATCGTGGCCAATGGTTGCCTGTACAAGGAGATAGAAGTTGAGATTTTACATCCTTCAGTTGAAATCGTGGATGGAACTGGAGTGAGTTTGATGGAGGCCTGATGCTTGCTTAAGCTTCCTTGAACCTCCCTGAAGGTGTTCCAACCCTTGCCTCGCTTTGAAAGTGTCTGAAACTCCTTGGCCAAGTCAACCTGCAAGCTTTGAAAACAAAAATGGCAGATGATGGAGAAGTTGTTATAGTACAAGGATGAAGGTCTGGATTGGTTAGATATCAAGTAGGTAAGATGTTTTTATGATCAAGACTTGAAACACACGAGCCAAATGAGAGATTGGTATGCTTATGCAAAAACTGCAAGTCTTGACAGTTTTATGGTGTTTTTGAAGTTTGGGAGTGTTTCAGGCTTCAAGTAAGTGTGTCTTGTGTTGTATTATGTTTATATATTAGTAAGGAATCAATTTCATGTCAACCCTCCATCAGATGTGCCAGTTCTCACCTTTTTGCAACCTTTCTTGCTTTTGAAGTAAAGTGAAGGGACAAGGCTTACCATGCTTGTAATGGTTTTCTTAGGGTTGGTATATACTTGTAAAATTTTCTTTAGGCCCGCAAGACTTATATGTACAATGGAGATAGGTTCAGTGCTCAAGATTTGGAAAGTGGCAAAAGTTGAGCTTTTTCAAAATGGCAATGGTCACTTTATGCTATTTATGGAATTACAACTTGGGTAATGGCTCTATGGCTTGGATCAAAGCTTTCTCAACTGAGTAAGCATTAAATTAAGGAGTAAGAAACAAGTTTGGGACCTGTAAAGCATGGGTTAGGCAGCATAGGTGCTGATTGGAACTTTGTTCTTCATGAAATGGCTTGGATAAAAAGTGAGAGATTGCCAAATTCATCTCTTCGATTCTCTCTACTCAAAAATGATCTTGAGGAGTTCTTGGACATTTTGGAAAGCTTGCAACTTTCTCTATAACTCATCTTTAAAATTAATTTCAAGATACCTCTTGTAACTAGGTGAAAAAGTGCCATGAAGTTGGGTCCAAAACCTGCCTAAATTAGGGCAAAATTTCACTAAGTTATTTAGTTCATGAGCATGTATTCATAAATTTATATCTTGAGATCAAAGCATCTTTAGGTAAAAGTGTGTGAAGCAAAGTTTTAGATTTCATGGAGGTCTACAACTTTCATGTTGGGAACTTTCTTTGAATCATTATGCATCATGATGAAAAAATTGCCTAAAATTGAGAAAAAATAAGAAATTTTCTATACTTAGAAAATTTCTAAGTTAAGAAAATTTTCAAATTTAAACCCTAATCTTCAAACTTGGATTTCTTGATGAAAAAGTTTCACATTTTGACATGTTTTGATGGATTGTGACCCTTGGCACTTGATTTTGACCAAAGAGTCAAAGTTTGACTTTTCAGTGTACAGTTGACTTTTGATCAGTTGACTGCAAATTTCATCTGTCAATCCAATGAAATTGCAATGTTTTGAGCCATGTAATTAGGTCAAGATGATGCAATTGAATCCTTGAAATCATGCTTTAACTCAATTGATCATTTTCTAGTTTAGAAATCAGAAATTGCCCTTCCTTAGTCAAAACCCTAATTTTTGACCATTTTGCCCTTTTGGTGATTTGATCAAATTTCTTGAGGAATTATGATCCAAACTTGACCAAATGGTATATATATATATAAGCATAAAATATTGATGTGGATCAAGAATTATGAAATTTGACTGTAAATTGGCCATGGTTGAATTTTTCCCCAATACAACTGATTTTTAGGTCAACTGTCGAATTGACTGATCAAAAATATAGTTCAAAACTTGAAACTTATCCTGAGTGATCTTAGGGATCCATAATGATGTTTGAAAGTCACATGAAGCATTGATAGTCCAAAAATCCTTGTGCAACCTTAAACCCTAATTTTGGGTCATCAGTGCATGATGAGATGCCTTGAGTTGACCAAACCCTAATCCAGTCTTGAGTCAAAGGAATCTTATGAGAAAAGTCTTGATAAATGAGAGGGAAAATTTTGGGGTACAACAGCTTCCCCTGTTCAATCTTCTTAAACCTGAAGAGTTAGATTGGTGAGTTTTGTCGTTCGTGACTCGAAGGTGAAAGATGATTGGACACTAGAGTGCCCATAAATTTGCACTCGATAATGTGTAGTTGAGGGAATGGGCTTAAAGATGCAATTTGGAGAAGTGATAGAACCTTGTCGGAGATGGGCTTGTAAATGCCATCCAAGAATGTTTGTTGAATTGTAAATTGTAAGTTGAAAGAATGAGTATCAAAATGGCATCCGTGTCTGGAGCGTATCCATACTGTATCTGAATGGGTATCAGAATGGCATCCGTGTCTGGAGCATATTTGTACTGTATCTGAAGTCTGAATCTGAATTAGTATCATAATGGCTTCCGTATCTGGAGCGTATCCATACTGTATCTGAACCTTGAAATTTGAATGAGTATCAGAATGGCATCCATGTCTGGAGCGTATCCATACTATATCTGAAGGTTGAATCTGAATGAGTATCAGAATGGCATCCGTGTCTAGAGCGTATCTGTATTGTATCATGATTGCATATTGTTAATGTTAGCTGTTAATCTTCTCCTGAAAAGGGTAAAATGTTAGCTGAAACACAAAATTATGTTGTATGAAATGTAAGGTGCAACATATGTGTTTTATCAATGTTTATGATATATGGATGTAATGTATGCGCATGTAAGCTGATTTGCTGTATTGCTGCCTGATTGAGGAAAATAAATTCCTGAACACTGATGAGGATATATGGATTCTTCATGTCTTGAAGTACTGACAAAAATTCTGCTTGTGAGAGAAATGCCACATATGTTTTTGAGGAATTCTGAGAAATTTGACGGTCTCTACTGGGGATTAATAATTTGAAGTTTTAGTTCCGCTGAGGATCTAAATGACGTATTGTGGGGATTGCTTATGGAATATCCTAGAGACGTTTTCCGGCTCTTTCAACCTATCAGTAATTGTCTTTCTCATTTTGTTTATTTGTAAACAGTAATTATGTTCAAATGCATATGTTCATTAATGAATTATTGGATGTTTTTGCAAATAAAACACAAGTGTAAAGAAAAAAATAAAATGTTTTCTGTGCTTTCAAAGAGATATCTTCGTATTGACTTTGAATAAGTATTTTGTACAAAGGAGACAATCATTCTAGTAAGAGAATGATGCCATAAAAAGGCAAGAAAAACTTTATACAAAGAAATATAGCTATGTGTAATAATCCCATGGGGTTTCCATTCTTCTATAGCCTTCGTATCTCCGAATATCTTGTCTATTTGTTGCTTCGTCCGAAGATGATTGAATTGATCAGAAACTTTGAGTTTGTCAGTGGAATTCAAGAGGTTGTACTCAAAGTGATCCGACGGGACATAGTCATACGCTTTAATTCCCTAACTTTTGCCTGGATCGCCCTTTAGGGTTTTCAGTCCACCGGGAAACCCTTTTTTTCCCAAGTTTCCCTTTCGGGTTTTCAACTTGCCGGGTGTACAGATCTTTTATATTTTATCCCTAATTTTTGCCCGAACCCTTTTGGTTCGCCGGGATGCCTTTTTTTTGCCTAGGTGTATCAACCTAGCGGGTCTCTTATGCGTAGTATCTTTTGACTATGTCCGCATTCGCAGGGTGTGGCAGGTCGTCACCGTCCATGGTGGTTAAGATCATCGCCCCACCGGAGAATATGTTCTTGATTACAAATGGCCCTTCATAGGTAGGAGTCCATTTTCCCCTGGGATCACTTTATGGCAAGATGATGCGCTTGATCACTAGATCTCCAACTTGATATACTTGGCGTCTGACTTTCTTGTTGAAAGCCTTGATCATCCGTTTTTGATACATCTGACCATGGAAAACAGTAGTAAGTCTCTTTTCATCAATTAAGTTTAGTTGATCAAGTCGAGTCTGGATCCAATCGTCCTCATTCAAACCTGCATCCTTCATAATTCTCAAAGAGGGGATCTGAACCTCAATAGGCAAGACAGCCTCTATGCCATAAACCAAAGAATAAGGTGTTGCCCCAGTTGATGTGCGAGCCGTGGTACGATACCCTTTGAGAGCAAATGGTAGCATCTCATGCCAGTCCTTGTAGGTGACCGTCATTTTCTGTATGATCTTTTTAATGTTTTTATTTGCAGCTTCAACGACACCATTCATCTTTGGCCGATAGGGGGACGAATTATAATGCTGAATCTTGAACTGCTCGCACAAGGCGGTGATCATGGTATTGTTAAGGTTGATACCATTATCAGTGATGATCCTTTCTGGGATATCGTACCGGTAAATGAGATTCTTCTTGATGAAGCGGGCAACAACATTCTTATTAACGGATGCGAAGGAAGCTGCTTCGACCCATTTTGTAAAATAGTCAATGGCCACTAGAATGAAGCGGTGTCCATTGGAGGTTGTAGGCTTGATCTCTCCAATCATGTCGATTCCCCACATAGCAAAGGGCCAAGGAGCCGTCAATACATTCAGAGGAACCGGAGGTACGTGCACCTTGTCAGCATAAATTTGACACTTATGACAGGTTCGAGAGTGTTGATAGTAGTATGCTTCCATGGTAGACCAATAATAGCCTTCCCGTAGGATTTTCTTTGCCATCGTATGCCCGCTGTAGTGAGTTCCAAAAGTACCTTCATGTAACTCAGCCATGATCTTTTCAGCCTCAATCTTATCCACACATCGGAGCAGAATGGAGCCATGGTTGCGTTTGTACAGGATGCCATTACTCAGGAAGAACTTAGCAGAGAATCTCCTTAAGAACTTTTTATCATTGATTGAAGCTCCTTCTGGATATTCTTGAGCCTCGAGATACCTCTTGACTTCATGAAACCAAGGCTGGTCCACTACCTCTTCAGTATTAATCTTGTGACAGTATGCCGGTTCATCCATTCTTTCAATGGTGATCTGGGGAGCCTCGTTATCCCAATTAAGTTTAAACATAGATGACATTGTGGCTAGAGCGTGTGCTAGCTGATTTTATTCTCGCGGGAAGTGCTCGAAGGTAATCTTCTCAAAATGTGATAGCAATGTCAACACATGTTCTTTGTAAGGGATAAGATTTGGATGTTTAGTGTCCCATTATCCTTTGATCTGACTGATGACCAAAGCTGAATCTCCAAACACATCTAAAGACTTGATTCCCAAATCTATGGCAGCCTTGAGACTAAAGATGCATGCTTCGTATTCCGCCATGTTGTTTGTACAGTTGAAGCAAAGTCTGGCAGTAAAGGGAGTGTGACACCCTTCCGGAGATATGAGTACAGCGCCGATACCATTACCAAGTGCATTGGATGCCCCCATCAAAGAACAAGGTCCATCGGGATCCTTGTTCAGGTCTGTCATATGGTCTGATTTCTTCACAGTTGTCTAATTTCATGATGTCTTCATCCGGGAATTCAAATTTCATGGACTGATAATCTTCTACAGCTTGATGAGCAAGATGATCAGCTAGCATACTTCCCTTTATAGCTTTCTGGCTAGTGTATTGTATGTCATATTCTGTTTGGATCATCTGCCATCTAGCTATCCTTTCAGACAGAGCAGGCTTTTTGAAGATGTACTTTATCGGATCCATCTTAGATATCAACAAACTAGTATGAGTCAGCATATATTGTCTTAGCCGGCGAGCAGCCCATGCCAGAGCGCAGTAAGTTTTCTCGAGCAATGAATATCTGGTTTCACAATCGGTAAACTTTTTGCTCAGGTAGTAAGTAGCATGCTCTTTTCGGCCAGACTCGTCATGCTGCCCCAATACACACCCCATTGAGTTCTCTAAAACGGTCAGATACATGATCAGTGGTCTTCCCTCGACTAGTGGAATCAAAACAGGAGGCTCTTGTAAGTACTCATTGATCTTGTCAAAAGTAATCTGACATTGATTATTCCATCTGACTACTTGATCTTTCTTCAATAGTTTAAATATTGGTTCACACGTAGCTGTTAGGTGAGAAATGAATATGGAAATATAGTTCAGGCGTCCCAAGAATCCTCTGACTTCCTTCTCAGTACGAGGAGCAGGCATTTCTTATATCGCTTTAACATTGGCAGGATCAACTTCGATGCTTTTGTTGCTGACAACAAAACCTAGGAGTTTACCGGACCGGACTCCGAATGTGCACTTGTTTGGATTCAACCTAAGTTTGTATTCCTTCAATCTATCAAACAACTTTTGCAAATGATCAAGGTGCTCCTCCTCAGTTTGTGATTGGGCTATCATGTCATCTACATAGACCTCTATCTCATGATGTATCATATCATGAAATAAAGCTTCCATGGCGCGTTGATAGGTTGCACCATCATTCTTCAGTCCGAATGGCATCACCTTGTAGCAGAATGTGCCCCACTGTGTGACATATGTAGTTTTCTCCATGTCCTCTGGTGCCGTTTTTATTTGGTTATAACTTGATAATCCGTCCATGAAGGAAAATACTTTGTGCTGGGCCGTATTGTCAACCAGGATATCGATGTGGGGAAGTGGAAAATCATCTTTAGGGCTGGCCCTGTTTAAATCTCTATAATCCACGCACATTCGTACTTTGCCGTCCTTTTTAGGCACGGGAACAATGTTGGCAACCCATTGAGGATAGGAAGTGACAACCAAGAATCCAGCATTAAATTGTTTCATGACTTCCGCTTTGGTCTTCTCTGACATGTCAGGTCTCATGCGGCGGACTTTTTGTTTCACTGGTGGACAATATTCTCTTGTGGGTAGTGTAGCAGTGAAAATCAGAGATCAAGCTATTAATTAACTTGACTCGCAAAAGCAAGAGTCGCCACCGCGCTTTATTATTTCCAAGGGAAAAGGGAAAAGAGCGAAATAAAACCCTAAAATATGCAATGTAAAATAATACTTGAAAGTAATGAGAGTACAATGCGTTTTTAAAAGAGATCGAGAGTTCGGGGGTTGGTTATACAATGGGAAGGTATTAGCACCCAATGCATCTGCGGTACTCCGCAGGAACCTTTTGAAATATCTGTTTTTGGTTAAAATTGTTTGTTTGATTAAAAATGGTTCGTTTGGCTAAAAATAAGTGTTGGCGAGATTTTGAAGATGCGACGACCTAGTGTCGAAGTTTTGACTTAAAAGGTGTGAGTTTAAAAATTGAATCTTTTGGGAAAATTATCTTAGGTTTAACAAAATAGTAAACAGACAAAAGATGAATGAGAGTATTCGCACGATTGGATGAGATGTGTTTGATGACATGAAGTCAACAAAATTTAAATCTTTTCCTTGGACTAAGCAAAATAAAATGAACATCAAAATATAAACATTCAGAAGTTCACAAGAAAATAAATCTGACAAAAACAAATTAATGATCAAGAGACACCGAGAAATTGAAAGGACAGAAATATACAAATAAAAGGAATATAACTAATTATCTAAAGAAGTTATTCGAACTAAATTAAAAATTACTTATTAAAATAATTCTAAACTAATTACAAATTCTAAGGTTATAAAAAATCTAGTATTATTGAATTTGATCTAAACTAAACTAAAGTTTTAAAATTTAGTAAGTTAAATCTAGATTAAATTAAAATCCTAAGGTTACTAAATTAAATCTAAAACAAATGAAAATTCCAAAGTTACTAAACTAAATCTAAATCAAATAAAATTCTAAAACTACTAAACTAAATTTAAATCAAATAAAAATTATAAATTTATTAAACTAATTCTAAATCAAATAAAAATTCTAAAGTCACTAAACTAAAACTAAACAAATAAAATTCTAAAGTTAACTAAATAAAATCAAATAAAATTCTAAAGTCACTAAACTAAAACTAAACAAATAAAATTCTAAAGTTAACTTAAATAAAATCAAATAAAATTCTAAAGTTATTAAACTAAACTAAAACAAATAAAATTCTAAAATTTACTAAATGAAATAAAAATTCTAAAGTTATAAAATAAAACTAAAACAAAATGAAATTCTAAAGTTATTAATTATGATTCTAAATATTTTAAAGTTATAAAATAAATCTAAACTAATTAAAAAAATTCTAAATTAATACTAAACTAAATCTAAATATATGATTTAGTAACATTTTTTTTATATTTTTTTTTAAACCAATAAGAGATCATTCTTGCCCAAATTGTTTGTTTCTTACTAAGGAATAAGCTTTGTGTTCAAGATGACAGAAACATTCAAGGCTTTTACATGAATACTAATAATAGAGTTTTGAAATCATAGAAACCAACCCATTTAGTTAACAAAACATTAGGGTTATGCATCTCATAATTAAGCCTAAAAGTTACACAAACAATTACATAAAACTTTAACATAAAAGTTACCAATCAATAGCCACTTTTTCTTAGCATCTCCAAGTTGAAATTGAGATGAGTTCTTTCCTCTGCCAGCATAGAACAAGAGATGAAGCGGTATGTGATAATTGGTGAGAAATTGAAGGTGGGTTGTTTGAAGAAAAGGAACAGGAGGGCGCACCACGTGTGGAAAGAAGGAGAGGGGTGATTTGTTACTGTGTGCCGAAGGAAGCCATTGAGGGAGGCAGATTTGTGGGTTATGTTAGTTGTTTTTTGGTGTCCCTTTACAAAGAGTGAAATAGGCTTTAAATAGGAAAATGAAAAGGAGAAAAAATGATATCAAATTAATCATGTCCGTTCAAAATAAATTCAGTATGCATCAATTCGCAACTTTTGTCAACAACCAATAGAAATCAAGTATAGTGTAATTAATATTTTTTATGACAAAAACGCCCTTAAATGATAAAAATGAAATAAAAACTGAAAGTATTAAAATTAACTCAATTTAAAATAATTTTTTTGGAATTTTTCTGAATAAAAAATAAAGACCCAAAATGACCGAAAACGATAAAAAACAGACGAAAATGTATCCGAAAAAATAAAATGAACACATTAAAATAATCTACATGTCACAAAGATTAAAGAAAAAATATTCAAGAAGTCAAAAATAAAATGATAAAATATCAGGCTAATACGGACATTTACGGTTAAAAACGAGACTTCAAACTATACCGAAAAAATAAAGAGAGCATACCGTCATAATCTACGCGTCATGCAGATTCATAAAATGATCGGTAAGAGGTGAAAACTTGAAATATTTTTCTCGCTATCTTTTCGCACAATATTGAATCGCTTTTAACGGTCTGTCTATAAAACCAAAATATTTTTATTATTGACATATAAACAACTTGGAGCACTGCAAGAAAATAGTAAACAAATAAAAATGAATGAAGTGAAACGCCGGGTATTTTACAACTGAAAGACGATGCAAACTTTGATTTAAACTGACTTTTTTTTTATCAACTTAAATACGACTAATGATGCAAAATATGATGAATGAAGATATTTACTAATGATCGTGACCAAATAACAAAATATGATATGAAAGTGCGACTAAAACATATTAGGGGCGAAATTTAGGGTGCAACAGTTGTGCCTTGATGAATCAGTCTTCGAGAATCCACAATTAACCGTACTTCGGGCTTGGGAGACTCAAAACCTTAATTGAGGCGCGACACCTAATGCTCTTGATTCAGACCTGTCTCTGCACAAGAACAAAAGAAAACATGAACATACACCTTTGTATGTGATTAGAAATTAGTGATACATAGGCTAAAAATGTTCAAAACACTTGACAATCTTCACATAGTCAAAGCTCGAAGGTGAGACGTTAAAACCGACCGTATTTCGTGACCTTGACTTATGCAAAAATAAAAATGGGATCTTAGGTCAAAAATTGGGGTACAACAGGTAGACAATGTACCACGATGTCTGTATCAAATCCTGGCATGTCTTCGTATGACCAGGAAAAGATCTCAACATAATCATGCAATAGCTCAATTATACGCTCCTTGACACTCGACACTAGATTGACACCCACCTTGATTTCCTTTTTATCTTCCTCGGTACCCAAGTTGATTGTATCCAATGGTTCCTCACGAGGTTGAATAGCTCTTTCCTCTTGCTGTAGTAGTCTGGCCAATTCCCCTGGTACTTCACAATCTTCCTCACCTTCGTCTTCGGCTTGGTAGATTAGATCTTCAGAGTCACTAAAGGCCATAGCAGTATCGTTACCCATGGGATCCAGAATGGAGGGGTACCTGCATTTGTGAGTGTGGGTGTGTGTAAGGGTATATCCATCTTTAAACAATAAAATGTAAAAGAAAGACAATGAGCACAAAAGGTTTGTATGTGAAAAAACGTCCATGATTCATCGAATGTCATATGAAGATAAAATAAAAACCCTTACAAATGGACCATTGTGCCTCGGGTAAGACACAAGGTTTTTAATGTGCGAATCGTTTGTGAATATTACAAGTCCAACAGAAATGTAAAAGATAAATTACTGAGAGATGAAAGTTATTGGGACAAAGTCTCTGGCTTCCCAATTGCGAAGTCCTCCGTTGACAGTAGGAAATATCCAATCCTGCAAGCTGCCATCTTCTTCACCATCTTCCACTGTGTTGACCTCTTGGTTGCTAATATTCAGAGGTGGCCCTCCAGCACGGGCACGACATACAGCCTTCTAAGCATTTGAAGTAAACCCTAAGCCAAACTTGTCAGATTTATATGGAATGTATGGAAGCTGCCCCTAGATGGTGCATCCACCCTCCTCTACTACTTCCTTGGCGTCCTTTAGAGATGACATCTGAAGCGTAGGTCTTGTGATCTTGGGGATTTGGGATACCGTCTTGGTTACTGCTACCTCTTGAGAGACTTCTTCTAAATGTTGAAAAGGAGTTTCAATGAACTCGCCATCCAACTCCACATACCGAAAAGAATTTAGATGGCTAATCATGTACTCTTCCTCTCTGTGGACAGTGATAATCTTTCCATGGACCGGGTATTCCAGCATCTGGTGCAGTGTAGAGGTGACAACACTGACATTATGGATCCAGGGCCGTCCTAGCAGACAAGAGTAAGAGGGGCGGATGTCCATTACATAGAAAGTTGAGTTGAAATTCTGAGTTCCCACCTTTATGAGGATGTCCACCTCCCCGTGGACCATCCTCTTTGAGCCATCAAATGCTCTTACGAATATGTTACTGTGTTTCAATGTCAGTCCTTCGCAATCTAATCTGTCGAGAGATTTCTTCGGTAAAACATTCAAAGATGAGCCAGTGTCCACGAAGACATGGGCCAGAGTTGTTCCTCTACACTCCACAGAGACATGTAATGCTTCGTTGTGCTTTCTCCCTTTTGGTGTCAAATTAGCATCAGAGAAGCCTAGGCCGTTATCAGCTGTCAAACTGGCCACACAATATTGGAATTAGTCAGCAAATGTCTCTTGTGGCACATGGGCTGTCTTCAGAAACTTCACCAGAGCTTTCGCATGTGCCTCAGAATACAGTAACAATGCTAGCATGGAGATATTGGATGGATTTTGCCCCAACTGTTCAACCACGTCATAGTCACTCTTCTTTATTATTCTCAGGATCTCCTCCATTTCCTTCTTGGAGGTTTCGGGGATAGTCAGTGGTTGAGCCTTCGTCCGGACAGGCTCTTCTTGAATACCTTTTCCTAGAATTTCAGAAGTAGAAGTGTTGGTAGGGATAACAGTAGGGGTTGTGTCATCTTTGCCAGTAGGAGCACTTGCAGATATGATTATTGGTATGGAGGTAACCTTTGGAACAACCACGGGTCCAAAAATGCCTTTGGAGGGGAAATTTCTGGAGAGAAGATTCTACCACTACGGGTAATCTTACTGGTTCCGGCAATATTTCCAATGTCGGAGTCTTCTTCTTCGGAGCTCACTTCTTCGGCGGCCAGCCCATCTTGTTTGATACCATGGTAGTAGATGTCTCCACTGTAATTCCACGGTACTGTTTTGTCTGATTCATACGGGACCGGCACGGGCATTGTGATTATAAGAGGCGTAGTTTTTGGAACCGATATAATCCTAACGGGTCTTTTGGGGACCCTGGAAGGATTGATGGAGATGGTTATGATTGAAACGTCTTCAACAGGAACAGGTGAAACAGGAGCATTTTTGAACAAAATCTCTTGGTTGTCTATCAAGCGTTGAATGCCTGTCTTCAACAGAGGACAAACAGTTGGTGAGGATAAGCAAAGATGGAAGTCTTCATTACAACCTGGGAATATACCAGCTTTCAACAAGTTTATCTTAATGATTGGGAGCAGAGTCAAGAGTTCATCCATTGTGATAACAAACAAATCTTCTTCGATAGCATTGGCGTTGTGACCATGCCTAGGCATAGGAGCGGAAATGACGTTTGGTTTCTCGGGCGCCTCAAACTCAATCTCTTTATCATCTATAAGGTCTTTAAATTTGTTTTTCAAAGCCCAACAGTTGATAGTGTGGTGACCCGGACTTTCGGAATGATATGCGCATCTGGCATTTGGGTGATAATAAGGGGAAACCGTGTTGGGATTCTTTGGAGCTTCCTTCAAAGTTGCCAAATTAGATTTCAGAAGATGTGGTAAAACCTGGGCTAAAGTCATATTAATTCTGGTGAATTTCTGGACTGGCCTTTCCACCCTCGGTTGATTACTCCTTGGTTGATCAGATGTAAGCTTTGGGATCATAACGACACCTACCATTGGTCGGCGTTCAACTCTCCCTTGGTTCCTTTATGGATAAACAACAGACACCTCCTTCTTCCCAGTGAAGGGTTTTTTTCACAGTTGTAGAGGCCGACGAATCTTTCTGAATCTTTCCACTTTTTATACCAGCTTCCACCCTCTCTCTGGTTAATATTAACTCAGTAAATCCAGCATACGAGCTTCCAATCAAATGGTTGAAGAAAGGGCCCGATAGAGTGCCCAAGAACATATCCACCAACTCCCTTTCAGACAGAGGGGGTTGCACTCTTCCAGCTAGATCTCTCCATATCTGCGCGTAATCTTTGAAACCCTCATTTAAAGCCATAGCCATACTCTGAAGTTGAGTACGGGTAGGCGCCAAATCTGCATTATACTGGTATTGTTTATAGAAAGCTGCGACAAGATCTTCCCAGTTGTGGACGTCAGCCCTTTCTAATTGGTAAAACTAATCGAGTTGTGTTCCGAATAAACTATCTTGGAAAAATGCACCCATAGGTCTTTATCAGCGGAGTGCGGCTGGATCTTTCTCACATATGATCGGAGGTGCATCTTAGGACATGACACCCCATCATATTTTGCAAACAACGACACTTTGAACTTCGGTGGGATCACAATTCCCGACACTAACCCCAATTCTTCAAAGTCTAGACCTGGTACCCTTTGTATTTTCATAGCGCTCAGACGCTCTTCAAGATGTCTGTACTTATCATCAGCCGGAGGGTACTGTTCCTCAGAGTAGTCTTCCTCTTCTTCCTCCTCTTCAGATTTTGATAGAACTGCTGTTTCTTTTCCTTTCCCTTCCCCTTCATCAGATGTTGCTGCGAAATTTAAAGTTCTTCTAGTTTGCCCTTGAAACCTTCTCCCCATGATTACAACACCAGTTGGTTTCTTCTCTTTCTTCTTTTTCTCTTTTGCCAATAGAGTCTTCAGCTCCTCTTGCCCTTTGGTCAGGGTTGTGAGTAATTGTTGAAACTGCATGTTTTAAGCTTGAAGATCTTTGACTGTCTGTTCGAGATCCATCTTACTGAAATAAACAGTAGAGAGATGAGGAAACTTGTTGCAAAAGACCTGTTTATGTTATGATGAATGATATGTGCATATGTAATGTTTTCAAGGATTTTAAAAGATTCAAGTTTGTTTTAAACAAAAGAGAAACACACGTTATATTAATAAGATAGAGTTTGAGTACATCAATGCCCCTTGGGCAAAATAATACAACACTCTAAGATAACAAAAAGTAGTGCACATCTTCTTTGGTGTTATGTAGGTATTTAGAGCCTGCTCCTCATGAAGTAGCCTAGTGAATTCCAAAACCTTCTTCTCACTTACGTAGAATTGGGCTTCGAAAGTATCTCGCTCTCCTTTGAGTTGTATCCAATCCCTTTGTAGGTCTTCAAGAGATGTGGGCATGTCAGGATGTAGGAGAGTGTATGGAACTTATCCTTCCTTAACAGGCTCAATAAACACCGGGAGAATGGAAGGATAAGGCATCATAAGACTTTGAGCGCGGGTTCGTACCCACTTGAGGTAAGGCTCAAGAGGGATGGAATTCTTGTGTCCCAAAGTCTTGCTATCTACCTTGTTTAGCATCCTCCATGCTCAGATGAATCTTTGGCGAAGACCTTGATCGTTGTTGTCGTAGTCGAATACCAAGCCTTAAATCAGCATATCATGTGGGCCATCCCTTCGGGCATAACCAAACTGTCTTAGAGCCAAGCATGGGTTGTAGGTGATGCCTCCCCTAATTCCAAGTAGAGGGACATTAGGGAATTCCCCACAACGGTCAACAATGATAACCTTCTCTTTAGATCGAGAGCACCAATTAATATCTGAATGTTTGAGCGTCATTAACCTTTGTGACCACCTTAATCCTTGCTTATTCTTTAAGACTGTTTGGGGAATATGCGAAATAAACTATCTTGCCAGGAGGGGAGTGCAACACATAAGGACACCTCTTTTCCTCATTGTACGAGTGTGAAAAGAGTGCAGGATATCCCCTAGTAATGTAGGCACCAGATTGCGTGACATGAAGATTTTAACGGCACTCACATCTATGAGTTGGTCAGGATTGGGGAACAAGACCATCCCATAGATAAGAAGAGCCAAAATTTCCTCAAATGCTTGCAAGTCTAAGGAATTCCAACAGCTTTGATCCTTCTCAAACAGAAACTTTGCTAAGAAGCCTTTGATACCACTTCTAGTTTCCCAATGAGTTGTGACATCAGAAGAGTACAAGTGCAGAGCTTGAGCAATCTCTTATGGATTTGGATATCTTTCTGTACCTTTGAAAGGTAGTTGATTAAGAATTGGAATCCTCAAGAGTTGAGAGAATTCTTCCAAAGTGGGCACACGTTGATAGTCGGGAAATGTGAAGCAATGATGCAAAGGATCAAAGAACTGGAAGAGCACCTTCATCATATCCTCCTCTGTGTTGGAGGTGACCAAGTTGAGTAGACGACCATGCCTCTCGGTGAATAGAGAATTCTCAGGGATCCTTGAAGCTAGCTCCTTGAGTTGTGGAGGAATTATTACAAGATTGATTTGGATAGTTTTCCTGCAGAGTGAATCAATATCCTACAAAATAAGAACAAAGATGAATCTCCAAAATCCTTGAAATGGTTAGTGGATGCATATGATGTTCATGATGTCCATGATGTTATGCACAAGTATGCATATACAAGCAAATAAAACAAGTTCTTAGTTTAGGCTTGCATAGGGTTTTATAGGTAAGTACCCTCTTGAAGTTTAGTTGGCTCAACCTGTCCTAATAATAGTAACTGGGTTCTAAGGAGCTCAATATCATTGGATTGTTTCCTTGGTCATTGTTTCAGCTCAAGCCTCTTTAATGGCGACCGAAATATCCCAAGAAACCAACCCTCAATGAGTGTAGTATTGAGTATCTACCAACTTAGGACTGCACCAAAGTCGGTCATCTCACTACATCCTAAAGGCCAAGTTGGTCAAGTAAAGGGTTCTAGAAGTTCATTAGTGCTTCATGACATCACTCAGCGGCCCCATATTCTCTTTGATTAACTCAAAGGCTACCGGTACCCACAAATATGTCACAATAACATAGCTATTGCTTAGACCATGTCGGTATACCCCGCACAGTTTCCCCAACGTATTGCTATTTACCTATAATGTTTTCCAAATCTGGGTGGAGGATTCAAAACCAAACAAAGAACCATAATGTAAAGCAAACAAGTCAAACAATGTGAGCAAATAAATGTGATCCTAGCCCTAAGGTAACCCCACTTTCATTTTATTCCCCAGAAGAGTCGCCAGTTCCGTGATACGGTGGGAGAACTGACTTGAGGGTTTTGCGTTTTATCACAAATGTTTCGGTTTAGCAAGAGTCGCCACCGACTTTTCTTTTATCCAAAAGGAAAGGTGAAAAAGCACAAGAAAGACCTTTGAGATGTTTTCTTGAGTTCGGGGGGTAGATTATGAAAAGGGAAGGTATTAGCACCCTTTTCATCCATGGTTTTCCATGGGCTCTTAGTTATTTGCTTAGATCACTTGCTTTTGTTGTTTGAAATTGTGTTTGGTGTGGTTTTGAAAGTATTTTGTAAAAGAGGCCATTCGTTTAGGCAATCTTTGTAATGATTCTCGTTCATAAGAGTGTATACAAAGATGTTTGTCTTTTTGAAAATGTTTTCAATGTTTGGAAGATGTTTTGAAATGTGTGTGTTTATTTTGAAAATAGCAAGGATAGTTGTTTTGAAATAGAGCAAGTAACTAGAAATAATCTACCTACTCAAATGTCTTTCTTGTACATTTTCTATTCCTTTGACATTGTTGTCTTACCATTAATTTGGTAAGAAACCCTATCTTTGGATGTAAACGGGACGGGCGTGGGTCATTGTATAACCATGATTAACAATGTTGCAAAGTATCTTAGCATTTTTGAGGGACCAAGATCATTTTTGCAAGGCAACCTTGAATAGCGTCATCGAGAGACTATGATCTTATACTTGTTTGTTTTTCCAAGATACTTCGCATGCGTAATATGGTCATTTTTGTATAAGGCAACCAAGTGGAGAAACCATAAGGATGCTTGTGTGCAAGTGTATCATTTTCATGCGTTGATTTTATCTTGTATTTAGGGTTTTCTATTTTGCTTGTTTTGATCTTATCATACAAACCCTAATTACTAATCATGGCATGTAAAACGGTAAATTGTGTAATGTAAATTTTACTAAGCTATTACAACAATTTTATGAGAGGGGGGAATACAAATTTGAATGGGGATTTGCAAGAATGTAAAGCTAGATAAATTATTACAACCAAATCGAATTTGTACGAATATTAGAATAAATAAAATACAATATTTAAAGATGCAATATAATGTACATGTAAGAAAAGATTTTTGTCTTGTTTTTTATGTAAAAGAAATTTTAATCTAAACCTAAAAATATAAGGAAAAGAAATTAATTTTTAGAATGGAGACTTAACCCTAATTATTATTTTAAAATAAAATAAAGTTCTTATATACTATTTTTTATGTATTTTTTGTATTAAAATAATAATTAATATTGTATAAAAATATAAAGTTTTTATATATGCAAAAAATAAATATTTATAAGTATGGATTGAAAAATAAATTAAACTAAACATGTTTTAATTATATTTTACAAGTTTATTAGGAAAAATAAATAATATATATTGAAGATAAAATATATTTTTATGTGCAAAATAAAATAACGTAAAATATGATATTATCAAATTTATATTTTTTAGGATTTTTATGCATCAAAGAAAATATTTAATATATTAAAATGAAAATAAAACAAATAAAATAAAAATATAAAAATAGTTGGGCAAAGGGGGTGTCTTGAATAATCAAATGGTGAAAGTTGGAAAAAACAGCTAAGCCCAACGTGGAGGCCCAAACCTGCAAAAAGCCAAAACTAAAAAATGGAAAATATGTGAAAAAAAACAAAAGTAGCGCCCAGGTTCGAACCCAGGACATGGGTCTCACCAGCACGCTAGTTTGCCACTGTGGTGGCTATACATCCATTAATTTAAGTGAAACGAAAATAACAAAACATGAACAAAGTCCTTGCCCTGTACTTCATCTTCTTCCACAAGCTTGGCCAGATGTCCTGTAACTCTCTCATTCTTCCATGAAAATGAAAACTCATAACATGAAAGTGATAGTATTTGATCTCACGATTCTAACCATATAAGTTATGTAAGCTAATAATCAAAGATCAGAAAGAATTTTAAAAGCCCTAAATTAAAACCTAATTTTTTCAGAAACTTCAAGTTCTAAATTCTCTCAACTCAGGTCAAATAAATGCAAGATAAAGATATGTACAGTTTCGTTGTAATGAGGACTACATTATTTATTCACAAATCGTGGCCAATGGTTGCCTGTACAAGGAGATAGAGGTTGGGATTTTACCTCCTTCAGTTGAAATCGTGGATGGAACTGGAGTGAGTTTGATGGAGGCCTGATGCTTGCTTGAGTTTCCTTGAACTTCTCCGAAGGTGTTACAACCCTTGCCTTGCTTTGAAAGTGTCTGAAACTCCTTGGCCAAGTCAACCTGCAAGATTTAAAAACAAAAATGGAAGATGATGGAGAAGTGGTTATAGTACATGGATGAAGGTCTGGATTGGTTAGATATCAAGTAGGTAAGATGTTTTGATGATCAAGACTTGAAACGCACGAGCCAAATGAGAGATTCGTATGCTTATGCAAAAACTGCAAGTCTTGAGAGTTTTATGGTGTTTTTGAAGTTTGGGAGTGTTTCAGGCTTCAAGTAAGTGTGTCTTGTGTTGTATTATGTTTGTATATTAGTATGGAATCAGTTTCATGTCAACCCTCCTACAGATGTTCCAGTTCTCATCTTTTTGCAACCTTTCTTGCTTTTGAAGTAAAGTTAAGGGACAAGGCTTACCATGCTTGTACTAGTTTTCTTAGGGTTGGTATATAATTGTACAATTTGCTTTAGGCCTGCAAGACTTATATGTACCATGGAGACAGGTTCAGTGCTCAAGAATTGGAAAGTGGCAAAAGTTGAGCTTTTTCAAAATGGCAATGGTCACTTTATGCTATTTATGGAATTACAACTTGGGTAATGGCTCTAGGGCTTGGATAAAAGCTTTGTCAACTGAGTAAGCATTAAATTAAGGAGTAGGAAACAATTTTGGGACCTGTAAAGCATGGGTTAGGCAGCATAGGTGCTGATTGGAACTTTGTTCTTCATGAAATGGCTTGGACAAAAAGTGAGAAATTGTCAAATTCATCTCTTCGATTCTCTCTACTCAAAAATGATCTTGAGGAGTTATTGGACATTTTGTAAAGCTTGCAATGTGATCTATAACTCACATTTGAAATGCATTTCAAGATACCTCTTGTAACTAGGTGAAAAATTGCCATGAAGTTGGGTCCAAAACCTGCCTAAATTAGGGCAAAATTTCACTAAGTTATTTAGTTCATGAGCATGTATTCATAAATTTACATCTTGAGATCCAATAATCTTTAGGGAAAAGTGTGTGTTGAAAAGTTGTAGATTTCATGGAGGTTTACAACTTTCATGTTGGGAACTTTCTTTGAATCATTATGCATCATGGTGAAAAAATTGCCTAAAGTTGAGAAAAAATAAGAAATTTTCTATACTTAGAAAATTTCTAAGTTAAGAAAATTTTCAAATTTAAACCCTAATCTTCAAACTTGGATTTCTTGATGAACAAGTTTCACATTTTTACATGTTTTAATGGATTGTGACCCTTGGCACTTGATTTTGACCAAAAAGTCAAAGTTTGACTTTTCAGTGTAAAGTTGACTTTTGATAAGTTGACTGCAAATTTCATCTGCCAATCCAATGAAATTGCAATGTTTTGAGCCATGTAATTAGGTCAAGATGATGAAATTTAATCCTTGAAATCATTCTTTAACTCAATTGATCATTTGCTAGGTTAAAAATCAGAAATTGCCCTTCCTTAGTCAAAACCCTAATTTTTGACCATTTTGCCCTTTTGGTGATTTGATCAAATTTTTTGAGGAATTATGATCCAAACTTGACCAAATGATATATATAAGCTTAAAATATTGATGTGGATCAAGAATTATGAAATTTGACTGTAAATTGGCCATGGTTGACTTTTTCCCCAATATAGCTGATTTTTAGGTCAACTGTCCAATTGATTGATCAAAAATATAGTTCAATACTTGAAACTTGTCCTGAGTGATCTTAGGGATCCATAATGATGTTTGAAAGTCACATTAAGCATTGATAGTCCAAAAATCCTTGTGCAACCTCAAACCCTAATTTTGGGTCATCAATGCATGATGAGATGCCTTGAGCTGACTAAGCCCTAATCCAGTCTTGAGTCAAAATAATCTTGTGAGAAAAGTCTTGATAAATGAGAGGGAAAATTTTGGGGTACAACACTAGACATAACCCTATAACTCAGAAATCCCTTGTGAAAAACATCTCTAACCTTTTGCTTATAGATACACAAGTCATTTGCAAGAAAACACATGAATACACAAGCCCTAAAAAACACAAGAACTCAGAACTGAATCAAAAATCTCCATTGTTGCACATTCTGACCAAAAACTTGAAACTCATATCTCCCTCGTGCGTTTTCAAGCCTTTTGGTTCCTAAAGCTTCTAAGCATAAAAAACAACTCATCCCTGTCCCTATTACACAACTGTAACTCCATTTCCATCTTCCTCCATAGCCAAAAATAGAGCACTGCACATTGACTTCTCCAAGCCATTTCAGCCATCCATTGCTCAAGCTAACCATTGCATTAGCTTCTTGGGACCTCAAGGAAGCTAACCTGATCATCACCATCACTTGAAATAAGCTCAAACTCAAAACACGATTTCCAGTTTTTAGGTAAGTTTTCTTAAGTTTGAACTCTTCATACAAACATCATTAATTGTTTATTTGTGAATAAGAAATGTATATATCATTTTCCTAAAGCGAACCATGTCCTTAGATTTCATTATTGTTGCTTGAGTAATTAGAATTTTGAATCTGAACCTCTGAAAATATTTAGGTCAGGATTTGGTACCATTAGAAATTCATGCTCATTTATGAGAATTAGCTTACGTTATTTACATATTCAGAATCGCGAGAAAATTTATAACAATTTTGATGTTGGAAGTTTCATGAATGGTTGAGAAATGATGAAGTTACAGGTCCTTTGGCTGGAGGTTGAAGATGAAGTGTATTCATGACACATTTTGTATTATATATTTATCATTTCATTTAAGTTAACGGATGTACAACCATCCCAGTGGTAAGGCAGCACGCGATATTGGTAGAGGTCATGGGTTCGAACCTCAGCGCTGCCCTTTGCTCCTTCTTTTCACATTTTACACTTTTTTTGTTTTCTTTTACAGGCGCCTGGGCCAGCATGGTCATTGGGCTTGGCCCTTCTTTGCTAACTCTTAACCCCCATTTTATTTTTCAACACCCAGCCCAACTTTTTATTATTTTATTTTATTTTTATTTTCATTTACTTATTATTTTTATTATCTTTACTATTTTTATTATTATTATTATTATTATTATTATTATTTTTATTAACAAAAAATCCAAAAATATTTATATTTTATTTAGTTTATTTTCTTAATAAAAACTAAAAGAACAAAAACATTTTTCATTTAATAAATTAGTTTCTTTTTATATTTAATAAATATTTAGATTAGGGTTTAACTATTATACTATTTTCTTGTGAATAAAATCAATTTATAACTTAGGACTTTTATTTGATTAATTTTATTTACTAATTAAATTTCAAAAAACCCTAAAAAACTTGTTTTCTTTAAATTAATTTATTATACTAACTTAATCTTAATTTTCTTTTTAGTTAATTATTTTATTTTAGTTAACTAGGTCAAAAAACCCTTTTTCATGAAAATCAAACCAAAATCACATCTCTTTTTGCATTTTATATTCTTGCATATTTATCTTCATTTTGTACAATTATTCAAATTCAATATGGTTGTAATAGATAATTAGGGTTTTAATTTCTTGTAATTTTCCCATTTCTAATTTGTACACCCCTTCCCCTAAATAATGTAATAGCGTAGTAATTTTAATTTCCGCAATTTAATGCTTTATATATAAATGCTAGTAATTAGGGTTTGTATGGAAAGATTAAAATCAATGCTTAGAAAACCCTAATTCAAAGACAAATCAAGCATGTAAACCAATACACTTGCACACACACCCCTAGGGTAAATCCACTCTTGTTGCCATATAAAATGGCCATATTATGCATGTGAGGTATCTTAGCAAAAACAAACAAAATACAAGATCATAGTCCCTTGATGACGCTATCAAAGTTGCTTTTCAAAATGATCTTAGTCCCTAAAGGAAATGCTAAGATATCTTACAACATTGCTAATCATGGCTATACAATGACCCTTGTCTGTCCCTTTTACATCCAAAGATAGGGTTACTTACCAAATCAATGGTAAGATAACAATGTCAAAGGAAAAAGGAAATAAACATGAAAGCTTTTGAGTAGGTAGATTGTTCCTAGTTGGTTGCTCAATTTCAAAACCAAAAACATCCTTGCTATTTAAAAAAAAAACACCAAACACCTTCAAAAAAATCTTTCAAACTTGAAAACATTTTCAAAAGATCAACGCTTTGTATACATTCTTACGAACGAGAATCATTACAAATATTTCCTAAACGATGACATCTTTACAAAATACTTTAAAAAACCACACAAAGCATATTTTCAAACAAAAGCAAGTGATCTAGCAAGTAACTAAGAGCCCATGGAAAACCATGGATGAAAAGGGTGCTAATACCTTCCCTTTTCATAATCTACCCCCCAAACTCAAGAAAATATCTCAAAGGTCTTTCCTGTTCTTTTCAGCCTTTCGTTTTGGATAAAAGAAATGTCGGTGGAGACTCTTGCTAACCACAACATTTGCGATCAAATGCAAAATGACCAAGTCAGTTCTCCCGCCGCGTTACAGAACTGGCGACTCTGATGCAAAATATTTTTAAAGTGGGGTTACCATAGGGCTAGATCATATTTACTTACTTTCATTGTTTGGCTTGTATGCTTTACATTTTGGTTCTTTATTTGGGTTTGAATCCTCTACCTGGATTTGGGATACCTTATAGGTAAGTAGCAATACATTATGGAAACTATGTGGGGTACACCGACATGGTCTAAGAAATATCTATGTTAGTGTGACATATTTGTGGGTACTTGTAGCCCTTGAGTAGTCAAGGAGAATGCGGGGCCGCTGAGTGATGTCATGAAGCACTAACTAACTTCTAGAACCTTTACTTGACCAACTTAGCCATTAGGACGTAGTGAGATGACCAGATTTGGTGTAGTCCGAAGTTGGTAGATACTCGATACTAGACTCATTGAGGTTTGGTTTTTTGGGATATTTCGGTCGCCATTAAAGAGGCTTGTGCTGAAACAATGCCTGAGGAAACAAACCAGCGATATTAAGCTCCATTAAAACCCGTTTACTATTGCTAGGATAGGTTTGAACCAACTAAACTTCAAGAGGGTACTTGCCTATGAGACTCCATGCAAGCCTAAACCTAAGGACTTGTTTGTTTTGTTTGTATATATTTACTTGTACATAACATCATAAACATCATAACATCATAGTCATATTCACTAACCATTTCAAGGATTTTGGGGATTTATCTTTGTTCTGTTTTGTAGGACATGGATTCTATTCGCAGGAAAACCATTCAAGTCAATCTCGTAAGGATACCTCCTCAACTTAAAGAGTTAGCATCAAGAGTTCCTGAGAATTCTCCATTTACCGAAAGACATGGTCGCCTCCTAAACTTGGTTACCTCCCACACTGGTGAGGACATGGTGAAGGTGCTCTTCCAGTTCGTTGATCCTCTACACCATTGCTTCACATTTCCCGATTATCAACTTATGCCAACTTTGGAAGAATTCTCCAAACTCTTGAGGATTCCCATTCTCAATCAACTACCTTTCAACGGTACGGAAAGAGATCCAAAGCCATAATAGATTTCTCAAGCCCTACACTTGCAACCATCTGATGTCACAACTAATTGAGAAACAAGGAGTCGTGTCAAAGGTTTCTTAGCCACGTTCTTGTTTGAGAAAGCTCAAAACCGTTGGAACTCCTTGGACTTGCAAGCTTTTGAGGAAATTGTGGCTCTCCTCATCTATGGGATGTTTTTTTTCCAAATCCTGACCAACTCATAGATATAAGCGCCGTCAAAATCTTCATATCTCACAACCTGGTGCCTACTTTGCTAAGAGACATCCAACATTCTTTTCACACTCGCAATATGAGGAAAAGGGGTATTCTCATGTGTTGTACTCCTCTTTTGGCAAGATGGTTTATTTCGCATCTTCCCCAATATGTATTGAAGAACGAGGAAGGTTCAAGGTGGTCATATAGGTTGATGACGCTCAAACATTCATACATTCGTTGGTGTTCCCGATCTGTAGAGAATGTTACTATTGTCGACCATTGTGGGGAGTTCCCTAATGTCCCCTTACTTGGAACTAGTGGAGGTATCACCTACAACCCCTGCTTAGCCTTAAGACAATTTGGTTACGCCCGAAGGGATGGCCCACATGAGATGCTTATTCAAGGGTTGGTATTTGACTACGAGAATGACGATCAAGGTCACTGCCAGAGGTTTATCCGAGCTTGGAGGATGTTAAACAAGGTAGATAGCAAGACATTGGGGCATAAGAATTCCATCCCTCTTGAGCCTTATTTCAAATGGGTATGAGCTCATGCTCAAAGTCTTATGATGCCTTACCCCTCTATTCTTCTAGTTATCATAGAGCCTGTTGTGGAAGGAGATATCCCATACACTATCCTGCATCCTGAAATGCCCACCTCTCTCGAAGAGTTGAAAAGGGATTGGATACAGCTTAAGAAGGTTCTGGAACTCACCAAGCAACTTCATGAGGAGCGGAGTCTGAATGCCTATATCTCACCAAAGAGGATGCGTACAACTTTTTTATCTTAGAGTTTTTGTATTTCTTTGTAAGCCCAAAGAGGCATGATGTACTTCAGCTTTAATTTATTAATATAACATGTGTTTCCTTTTGGTCTAAAGCAAATTTTAAATCTCTAATTTCCTTGAAATCATTGCATACGCATCTTCATTCATCATAACATAAGCAGGCATCTTACAACAGGTCTCCTCATCTTTCTACTGTTTATTTCAGTAAGATGGACATGGAACAGACGATAAAAGATCTTCAGGCACAGAATTCTCAGTTTCAACAGATGTTCTTGACTCTAGCCAAAGGACAAGAGGATTTGAAAACTTTGCTGATTGAAGAAAAGAAGAAGAAGGCAAAGAAGTCAACTGGTGTTTTAAATATGGGAAGAAGGTTCCAAGGACAAGCCAGACGGACCCTAGACTCGTAACATCATCAGGTGAAAAATATAATCAAGAAGCGAAAGGAATGGAAGTGATTGGCCCTCCAGAATCTGAAGAGGAAGAAGAAGATTACTCTGAGGAGCAGTATCCTCAGGCCGACGACAAATACAAACATATGGAAGAACGTCTAAGTGCAATGGAAATTCAGAAAGTGCCCGGGATGGACTTTGAAGAGCTGGGTTTGGTGTCTGGGATTGTTAATCCACCAAAGTTCAAAGCACCTGTGTTTGCTAAGTACGACAGGGTTTCGTGCCCCAAGATGCATCTCCGATATTATGTAAGGAAGATACAACCTCACGCTGCTGATAGATTTGTGAGTCCACTTCTTTCAGGATAGTCTATCTGGGACTCAGCTAGATTGGTTCTATCAATTGGAAAGGGCCAATATTCATAATTGGGAATACCTTGCTGCTGATTTTTATAAACAGTATCAGTACAATGCAGAACTTGCTCCCACCCGTACTCAACTCTAGAGTATGGCTATGAGTTCAAGCGTGGGTTTCAAAGACTACGCTCAGAAATGGAGGGACTTAGCAGGAAGAGTCCAGCCTCCCCTATCAGACAGAGATCTAGTAGACATGGTTTTGGGTACCCTGTACGGTCCTTTCTTTAATCACCTGATTGGAAGCTCCTCATCGGGCTTCACTAAATTAATCTTGAATGGGGAAAGAGTGGAAGTTGGGATTAAGAGTGGGAAGATCCAAAAGGACGCATCCTCCAGTGCCGTGAGAAAATCATTTATTGGGAAGAAAGAAGTTGGTGTTGTGTACCCTCAAAGGAATCAAGACAAAATCGAACGTCATACAACGATAAGGGCTGTCATGATCCCTAAGCCTGCACCTAATCGACAAAGGAATAATGAGCCTAGAACAGAAAGGCCGGTAAGACAATTTACCCGGATAAATATGACACTGTCTTAAGTCCTGCCACATTTATTGAGATCTAATATGGTAACTTTGAAGGAAGCCCTAAAGAATCCCAACACCGCCTCTCCTCATTACCACCATAATGCTTGTTGTGCTTACCATTCAGAAAGTCCAGGCCATGATACCAACAACTGTTGGGCTTTGAAAAACAAGGTGCAAGACCTTCTCTAGGCAAAAGAAATTGAATTTGATGCTCCTGAGATCCCAAATGTTATCACCTCTCCTATGCCCAAGCATGGTCGTGATGTTAATGCTATTGAAGATGATATGTTTGTTACTGTTGTTGATGAACTTGTTACTCCTCTCCTGACTGGCAAGAAGTACCTATTGAAGGCCGGTTTATTTTTGGGCTGCAGCGAAGGATGCCACCTCTGTTTATCCCTACCAACTGGTTGTCATTTATTGAAAGCAGGTGTCCAGCGCCTAATGGATGACAAAGAGATTTTGTTTGAAAAGACTCCCGTCCCAACCATTTCTTACAATGTTGTTTCAATAGTAACGATTTCCGCCATTCCTTCTAGGGACTCCACCAAAATACCCGTTAGGATTACATCCATTCCTAAGGTGACTCCACTGATAATTACTATGCCAGGGCCGATCCCGTACTCCTCATATAAAACTGTCCCCTGGAACTATGGGGGAGACATCTACTATCACGGCGTCATGCAGGATTGGCTGGCTGATAAAGACTCGATTTTTGAGAAGGTTGACCCTAACATTGGCAACATTGCGGGAACCAGCAAAATAACCCGAAGTGGAAGAGTATTCTCCCCTGAGATTGCTCCTCCGAAAGCTACTATCGGTCTTGTGATCATTCCTGCTTTTGTTCCTACTACTACAATTCCCGTGGTTACCCCTACTAAAATCCCTACCACCGAGTCGATCGAGACTCAGGGCAAAAGCATTTTGGTTGAGCCTGTCCGAATGAAGGCGCAATCATTATCTATCCCAGAAGCCTCCAAGAAGGAGATGGAGGAAATTCTAAAAATTATAAAGAGAAGCGACTACAACATAGTCGAACAACTAGGGCAAACTCCATAAAAGATTTCTATGCTAGATTTGTTGTTGTGCTCTGAGGCTCAAACGAAGGCCCTGATGAAATTTCTCAAAATTGCCCACATGCCACATGAAACCTCTGTTGATCAGTTCCAAGACTGTGTGACCAGTTTGGTCGCTAACAACGGATTAGGATTTTCTAATGCTAACCTGAAACCTAGAGGGAGGAAACACAACGAGGCATTGCATGTCTCAGTTGAATGCAGGTGCACTACTCTGACCCACGTCCTGGTAGACACTGGTTCATCTTTGAATGTGCTGCCTAAGAAAGCTTTGGATAGACTCGACTGTGAAGGTTTGACCTTAAAACCCAGCAACATAGTGGTAAGGGCCTTCGACGGTTCAAAGAGAATGGTGCATGAGGAGATGGACATCCCCATAAAAGTTGGAACTCAAACCTTTGATTCAACTTTTTACGTGATGGACATTCGCCCTTCCCATTCCTGTTTGTTAGGCCGACCTTGGATTCATGACGTTGGTGCCGTCACCTCTATATTACATCAGATGCTAAAATACCCGAGCAAGGGAAAAATCATTACTGTCCATGGAAAGGAGGAATATATGGTCAGTCACTTGAACTCCTTCAGATACATGGAAATGGATGGTGAATTCATCGAAACTCCGTGTCAGCACTTCGAGGAAGTCCCATAAACTGTGGAAGCAACCAAGACTGTTTCCCAAGTCCCGAAGATTACAAGGCCTCCGCTAAAGATGTCTTCTCTGAAAGATGCCAAGGCAGTGGTAGAAGAAGGTGGGTGTGCTATTTGGGGCCAAATCCATGATATCCCTTACAAATCTGACAAATTTGGTTTGGGTTTCACTTCAGGAGCCCAGAAAGCTATTCGTCGTGCTCGTGCCAGGGGACCACCTTTGAAGATCAGCAACCACGGAGTCAACACAGTGGAGGATGATGATGACAGCTGTAACCTGGAAGAATGGATTTTCCCAACTATCAACGGAGGACTCATCAACTGGGAAGCTAAACCCAATTACTTTTATCCAATAGTAATTGTCTTTAAATATTTGTCGGACTTGTAATAATTAAACAATGTAGACTTTTAAAACCTTGTGTCTTACCCGAGGCACAACGGTCCATTTGTAAGGATTGTTACTTCATTTTCATATGTCATCAATGAATCATGGACGTTTTTGCATACAAACTTTACGCTCTTTGTTTTTATTTTTCTACATTTTTATTTTTTCAATGATAGATATGCTCTTACACACACTCACATTCAAAATGCAGATCTACATTCGCTCAGGATCCCATGGGTAACGGTTCTGCTATGGCCTTTTGTGACTTTGAAAATCTAATCTACCAAGCCGAAGACGAAGGTGAGGAAGATTGTGAAGTGCCAAGGGAACTAGCCAGGTTACTACAACAAGAAGATAGGACCATACAGCCCCACGAAGAACCAGTGGATACAATTAACTTAGGTACCTAAGAGGACAAGAAAGAAGTCAAGGTGGGTGCCAATCTAGAACCCAGTGTCAAGAAGTGTCTAACTCAGTTGCTACATGACTATGTTGAGGTATTTTCTTGGTCATACAAAGACATGCCAGGACTCGATGCTGATATCGTGGTCCATTGTCTACCAACAAAGGAAGACTGCCCTCCGGTAAAACAGAAAGTTCGTCGCATGCAGCTAGACATGTCAGAGAAGATCAAGACTGAGGTCATGAAACAATTCAACACCGGATTCTTAGCCGTCACCTCCCATTCATAATGGGCCGCCAATGTTGTTCTAGTGCCTAAAAATGATGGTAAGCTACGTATGTGTGTGGACTACACAGACTTGAATAGGGAAAGCCCTAAGGATGATTTCCCACTCCCCCATATCAATATTTTGGTTGAAAATACCGCACAAAATAAAGTGTTCCCATTTATGGATGGTTTCTCGGGCTACAATCAAATTAAAATGGCGCTTGAGGATATGTAGAAAACGACCTTCGTCACCCAGTGGGGAACTTTCTATTACAAGGTTATGCCATTCGGGTTGAAGAACGTTGGGGCAACCTATCAGCGTGCCATGGTAGCTCTATTTCACGACATGATCCATCACAAAATAGAGGTCTATATGGACGACATGATAGCCAAATATCAAACTGAAGAGGATTATCTTGACCATTTGTAGAAACAGTTTGAGAGGCTAAAGAAATACAAGCTAAGGTTGAACCCTAATAAATGCACATTTTGGGTGAGGTCCGATAAACTCCTAGGATTCGTCGTCAGCGGTAAAGGTATCGAAGTAGATCCTACCAAGGTTAAACCAATACAAGAAATGCCTGCTCCTCGCACCGAGAAGGAAGTCAGAGGATTCTTTGGAAGGCTAAACTACATTGCCATATGCATTTCTCACTTGACCGCTACTTGTGAACCAATCTTCAAATTACCGAAGAAAGATCAAGTAGTCAAATGGAATGATGAGTGCCAAACTTCCTTCGACAAGATCAAAGAGTACCTTCAAGAGCCTCCTGTTTTGATGCCACCAGTCAAGGGAAGACCTTTGATTATGTATCTAACTATTTTGGAAAATTCAATGGGTTGTGTGCTGGGGCAGCATGACGAGTCTGGCCAAAAAGAGCATGCCATTTATTACCTGAGAAAAAAGTTTACCGACTGTGAAACAAGATATTCACTGCTCGAGAAAACTTGCTGCGCTCTGGCATGGGCTGCTCGCCGGCTGAGACAGTATATTCTGACCCATACTACCTTATTGATATCCAAGATATATCCAATTAAATACATATTCGAGAAGCCTTCCCTCTCTGGGAGAATAGCACGATGGCAGATGATCTTGACAGAATACGACATTCAATACACCACCCAAAAAGCAATAAAGGGCAGTGCGTTAGCCGATTGCCTTGCTCATCAAGCCATGGATGACTACCAATCCATGAAATTCGAGTTCCCAGATTAAGACATCATGATGGTAAACAATTGTGAAGAACTCAGACCATATGATGGACCTGAACAAGGATCCCGATGGACCTTGGTTTTTGACAGAGCCTCTAACTCACTCGGAAATGGAATAGGTGCTGTAATCATATCCCCTGAAGGATGTCATACTCCCTTCACTACAAGACTTTGTTACAACTGTACCAATAACATGGCAAAATACGAAGCGTGTATTTTTGGTCTCAATGCTGCCATAGATTTGGGAATCAAGTCCTTAAGTGTATTTGGATATTCAGCCTTGGTCATCATCAAAATCAAAGGATATTGGGACATGAAGCACCCTAACCTCATCCCCTACAAAGAACATGTTTTGACATTAATCCCACATTTTGAGGAGATTACCTTCGAGTATTTCCCGCGAGAAGAAAATCAACTGGCGGACGCGCTAGCCAACATGTCATCCATGTTTAAACTCAAGTGGGGGTAACGAGGCTCCACAGATCACCATTGAACGGATGGATGAACCAACTTACTGTCATGAGATCGATACTGAAGAAGTAGTGGACCAGCCTTGCTTCCATGAAGTTAAGAGGTATCTCGAGGCCCAAGAATATCCGGAGGGAGCTGCAGTCAATGATAAGAAGTTCTTGAGGAGATTCTCTGTTAAGTCCTTCCTCAATAATGGCATTCTATACAAGCGCAACCACGACTCTATTTTGCTTCGTTATGTAGACAAGGTTGAGGCAGAAAAGATCATGGCTGATCTACATGAAGGCACTTTTGGCACCCACTCTAGTGGGCATACGATGGCTAAAAAGATCCTACGGGCTGGGTATTGCTAGTCTACCATGGAAGCAGATTGCTATCAACATTCTCGAACCTTCCACAAGTGTCAGATCTACGCTGACAAAGTGCATGTACCTCTAGTTCCTCTAAACGTCCTGACTGCTCCCTGGCCATTCGCGATGTGGGGCATCAATATGATTGGAGAAATTAAGGCCACAACCTCTAATGGACACGGCTTCGTCTTGGTTGCCACTGACTACTTCACAAAGTGGGTTGAGGAAGCTTCCTTCACTTCCTTTACCAAGAACGTGGTAGACCGATTCATCAAACAGAATCTCATCTGTCGGTACGGTATCCCAGAGAGAATTATCACAGACAATCGTACGAATCTCAACAAAACTATGATCACCGCACTGTGCATGCAATTTAAGATCCAACACCATAATTCTTCCCCTTACTGGCCCAAGATCAATGGAGCTATCGAAGCCGCAAATAAAAACATTAAGAAGATCATACAAAAGATGACAGTTACATACAAGGACTGGCATGAGATGCTACCATTCGCTCTTCACGGTTACCATACCACGGCGCGCACGTCAACAGGGGAAACTCCCTTCTCCTTGGTATCAGGCATGGAAGTTGTCTTACTAATTAAAGTCCAAATACCTTCTCTGAAAATCATAAAGGATGCAGGGCTAAATGAAGATGATTGGATCCAAACTCGGCTTGACCAGTTGAACTTAATTGATGAGAAGAGGCTTACGACTGTCTGTCACGGCCAGATGTACCAAAATCGTATGATCAAAGCTTTTAACAAAAAGGTCAGACGTCAGGTACATCAGGTCAGTGATTTGGTAATCAAGCGTATCATATTGCCACAAGGTGATCCCAGGGGCAAATGGACTCCTACATACAAAGGACCATTTATGATCAAAAGCATTTTCTCTAGTGGTGCAATGATCTTAACCACTATGGATGACGACGAACTTCCACACCCTGTAAACGTGGATATAGTCAAAAGATACTATACATAAGAGACCCGCTAGATTGACACACCTAGGCAAAACAAGGGAATCCCGATGAACCATAAAGGTTCGGGCCAAAATTAGGGATAAATACAAAAACAAATCTGTACACCCGACAAGTTGAAAACACGAAAGGGTGACTTGGGTAAAAAAGGGTATCCCGGTGGACTGAAAACCCGAAAGGGCGGTCCAGGAAAAAGTTAGGGAATTAAAGCGTATGACCATGTCCGGTTGGATCACCTTGCAGAAAACCTCTAGTATCGACTGACAAATTCAAACGTTTCTGATCAATCTAATCAGCTTTGGATAAGGCAACAAGTGGACAAGACGCTCAGAGACACGAAGGCTATAGCAGAATGGGAACCCCATCAGATTATTTCACATAGCTATCTTTTCTTTGTATCAAATTTTCATTTTTTACGACGACATTCTCTTACTAGAATTTTCGTATCTTTGTACAAAAATACTTACTCAATTTAATACAAATATATTCCTTTGAAAGTGAAAAACCATCTGTTTTTCTTTTGTTTTCGTGTTTTGTTTGCGAAAACATATAATGATTTATTTTTAAACATATGCATTTGAACATGACTACTGTTTACAAATGAACAAAAAAGGAGAACAAAAAATAGAAAGACAATCACTAATGGCTTTAAGAAATAGGATACTATCTTTAGACTGTTCCATAAAGTCCCTCGTAGGTACTTTTCCAGCAAGAACGGAAAACGGGACATCCCACTACAGGATCACTAACATATCTCCAATATGCAGCTTAATGATATCAAGCTCCCTCACATCCCAGACAGAACAAAACTTTTGGTTACCACTATGAAGACTCCCCAGTGAAGGTCACCCAACTTCTCATGATTCCCCAGCAGGTTTTCACGAGGTCTACAAGGAATGCACGACGTTTCCTTTCTACAACAGATTTTATTTCTCTAAACAATGGAAACTCATCAACATGTCAACTTCAAAACATGAAGACTTGCACTCCTCATTCTCCACAATGCTCAGAGATTTGTTTTCCCCAATTCCAGCAACAATGCGACATAACAATTAATGTGTCCATACATTACATCCATACGTCATAGCATTGAAAGCACAGATACATACAACACAATCTCATTTATTTTGAGAACATCATTGTACCATGAATTTCATATATCATGACATTACATGCAACTAACCTTTCATCTTTTTTAGGAAAGATCAATCAACAGAGAATTATCGTCAAATTTTCAACAAGTCAAATACAGATCAATTCCCAAGAAAGGATTGGTCAACCATCTAAATAACAAATATTTCTTTCAAGACTTTTGGTTCAGTTTAAACCCCTCAACGGTTTATCCTGATACTTTCCAAAGGAACATTTCGGGTTCATATAAATCTATCAATGATTTATTCTGATTATTTCCCGCAAACATCTTCTCTGGTTCAGATGAATCTCTCAACAGTTTATTATGATTCTTCTCCAGATCCCTGCCGGTTCAGTTTAAATCTTTCAATGGTTTACCCTGATTCTTTCCCACACACGCTTTCTCTGGTTCAGATAAATCACTCAAAGATTTACTATGATTCTTTCCAGATAAAGAATATTCAAGATCTCTTTTGGTTTAGTTTAAAACCCCTCAATGGTTTATCTTGATACTTTCCAAAAGAACCCCGCTGGTTCAGTTTAAATATCTCAATGGTTTATTTTGATTCCTTCCCGCAGACGCTTTCTGTGTTTCAAATAATTTGTTCAAAGAGTTACTCTGATTCTTCCCAGTTAAAGAATATCCAAGAATCTCTTTTGGTTCAGTTTAAACCCCTCAACGATTTATCCCGATACCTTCCAAAGGAACACTTCTGGTTTAGATAAATCGCTCCAAGATTTATTCTAATTCTTCCCAGTCAAACAACATATAAGACTTCTTCTGGTTCAGATAAGTCGCTCCAAAGATTTATTCTGATTCTTTTCCAGTTGAAATCAAGTTCAGACTTAGTAAATTCTCTGTCAACAGTCACCCTTGGATGGCATATATAAGCCCATCTCTGGAAAATCTCCATAATTCCTCTAAATAGCATCTATAAGCCCATTCACAATTCATCTTCGAGTGCAAATATTTGGGCACTCTAGTGTCCAATCATCTTCCACCTTCAAGTCTTGAATGGCGGATCCGCCAATCTAACTCTTCAGGTCTAAGAAGATTGAAAAGGGGCAGAAGTTGTACCCCAAAATTTTCCCTCTCATTTATCAAGTATTTTCTCACAAGATCTCCTTTGGTTCAATGCTACACAAGGATTGATCAGCTCAAGACACCTCCTTAAGCACTGATGACTGAAATTAGGGTTTTAGATTGAACAAGGACGATTGAACTTTTAATGCCTCATTTGATTTCCATAGATCATTATGGACCCCCAAGATTTCTCATGTCAAGTTTCAAGTCTTGGATCACATTTTTGCTCACTCAATTGAGCAGTTGACCTAAAAATCAACTGTATTGGGGAAAAAGTCAACTATGGCCAATTTACAGTCAAACTTCATATTTGTTTATCCATATAATCATTGTGAACTCATATGTATCATTTGATCATGTTTGGACCATAATTCCTCAAGAAATTTGATCAAATCATCAAAAAGGCAAAATGGTCAAAATTAGGGTTTTGACTGAGAAAGGGCAATTTCTGATTTTTGACCTAGAAAATGGTTAATTGGTTTGAGGCATGATCTCAAGGACTAAATTGCATCATTTTTACCTATTGACATCACTCAAAACATCCCTCAAGATCAATTGATTGATAGTTGATTTTTCAGTCAACTGATTAAAAGTCAACTGTACAATGAAAAGTCAAACTTTGACTTTTTAATCAAAATCAAGTGTCAAAGATCACAATTCTTCAAAAAATTTCAAAATATGAAACTTTTTCATCAAGAAATCAAAAAGTCAAGATTTCATTTTGAAAAGTCAAAGTTTCCAAACTTAGAAATTTTTCTAAGTGTTGAAAACTTCATGTTTTTTCACAACTTTAAGCCAATTTGTCACCATGATGCAAGATGATTCAAAAGAAACTTTCAACATGAAAGTTGTAGATCTCCATTATATCTAAAACATTTATTTACATAACATCTTCTAGAAATTCTTGGATCTCAAGTTATTAATCCATGAAGTCATGGTCATAAAACTAAACATTTAATGAAAATTTTGCCCTAGTTTAGGCAGGATTTTGACCTAACTTCATGGTATTTTTTCATATAGTTCCAAGGGGAATTTTCAAAAGTGATTAAAAGAGTGGTTGTAAAGCACATTAAAATATTTCTAAAATGTCAAAGAACTCCTCTAGATCATACTTGAGCAAGGAGAATCGAAGAGAGGAAGTTAGGGTTTCAAAATGGAATTATAGGTGATTTTTGTGATGAACAAGAATTCAAATCCATAGCCATGCTGCATAATCTTCACTTTGCAGGCCTCAAACTTTTTTTCACTCTTTAATTAATGGTTTACACAATTGGTTAAGCCCTTATCCAAGTGTTTGAAGCTTTGTCCAAGTTGGTTTTCCATTTATGGAACAAAGTTACCATTGCTATTTTGATAAAGCATTGCTTTTGCAAATGTCAACTCTCCTTGAGCTCCTAACTTGTTGTCTCTGTCCAAACTCAAGATAGATGATCAGAAGCAAACATGTTTAAAGTTCCTAACCACTCTACATGCTTGTACTTTCTACCTTGAAACTACATTTCTCACTTTTCTTCAAAATCAAGTAACCTAGCCATAACCCTATAACTCAAATCCCTTTTGAAAAACATCTCAAACCTTTTGCTTATAGATACACAAGTCATTTGCAAGAAAACACACGAATACAAAAGCCCTAAAACACACAAGAACTCAGAGCTGAATCAAAAATCTCCATTATTGCATATTCTGACCAAACACTTGAAACTCATATCTCCCTCGTGCGTTTTTAAGCCTTTTGGTTCCTAAAGCTTATAAGCATCAAAAACAACTCATCCTTGTCCCTGTTACACAACTGTAACTCCATTTCCATATTCCTCCATAGCCAAAAAGAGAGCACTGCACATTGACTTCTCCAAGCCATTTCAACCATCCATTGTTCAAGCTAATCATTGCATTAGCTTCCTGGGACCTCAAGGAAGCTAACCTGATCATCACCATCACTTGAAACAAGCTCAAACTCAAAACACGATTTCTAATTTTGAGGTAAGTTTTCTTAACTTTGAACTCTTCATACAAGTATCATTAATGGTTTATTTGTGAATAAGAAATGTATATATCATTATCCTAAATCTAACCATGACCTTAGATTTCATTATTGTTGCTTGAGTAGTTATATCTTTGAATCTGAACCTCTGAAAATATTTAGGTCAGGATTTGGTACCATTAGAAATTCATGCTCATTTCTGATAATTATCTTAAGTTATTTACATATTCAGAATTGTGAGAAAATTTCTAACAAGTTTGATGTTGGAAATTTCATGAATGGTAGAGAAATGATGAAGTTACAGGTCCTTTGGCTGGAGGTTGAAGATGACGTGCATTCATGACTCATTTTGTATTATATATTTATCATTTCATTTAAGTTAACGGATGTACAACCAGCCCAGTGGTAAGGCAGCACACGTTATTGGTAGAGGTCATAGGTTCGAACCTCAGAGCTGCCTTTTGCTCCTTCTTTTCACATTTTACACTTTTTTTATTTTCTTTTACAGGCGCCTGGGCCAGCATGGTCATTGGGCTTGACCCTTCTTTGCTAACTCTTAACCCCCGTTCTGTTTTTCAACACCCAACCCAACTTTTTATTATTATTATTTTTTATTTTCATTTTCTTATTATTTTTATTATCTTTACTATTATTTTTATTATTAATATTATTATTATTATTATTATTTTTATTAACAAAAAATCCAAAAATATTTACATTTTATTTAGTTTATTTTCTTCATAAAAACTAAAAGAACAAAAACCTTTTTCATTTAATAAATTAATTTCTTTTTTTTTATTTAATAAATATTTAGACTAGGGTTTAACTATTATATTATTTTCTTGTGAATAAAATCAATTTAGAACTTAGGACTTTTATTTGATTAATTTTATTTACTAATAAAATTCACAAAAATCCTAAAAAACTTATTTTCTTTAAATTAATTTATTTTATTAACTTAATCTTAATTTTTTTAGTTAATTATTTTATTTTTGTTAACTAGGTCAAAAAAATCATTTTCATGAAAATCAAACAAAAATCACATTTCTTTTTACATTTTTATATTCTTGCATTTTTAATCTTCATTTTGTACATTTATTCAAATTCAATATGGTTGTAATATATAATTAGGGTTTTAATTTCTTGCAATTTCCCCATTTGTAATTTGTACACCCCCTCCCCTAAATGATGTAATAGTATAATAATTTTAACTTCCACAATTTAATATTTTATATACAAATGCTAGTAATTAGAATTTTTATGGAAAGATTAAAATCAATGCTTAGAAAATCCTAATTCAGAGACAAATCAAGCATGTAAACCAATACACTTGCACACATATACCCCTAGGGTAAATCCACTCTTGTTGCCTTATAAAATGACCATATTATGCATGTGAGGTATCTTAGCAAAAACAAACAAAATAAAAGATTATAGTCCCTTGATGACGCTATCAAAGTTGCCTTTCAAAATGATATTAGTCCCTAAAGGAAGTCTTAAGATATCTTACAACATTGCTAATCATGGCTATACGATGACCCTTGCCCGTCCCGTTTACATCCAAAGATAGGGTTACTTACCAAATCAATGGTAAGATAACAATGTCAAAGCAAAGAGGAAATAAACATGAAATACTTTTGAGTAGGTAGATTGTTCCTAGTTGCTTGCTCAATTTCAAAAACAAAAACATCCTTGCTATTTTCAAAACAAACACCAAACACCTTCAAAAACATATTTCAAACTTGAAAACATTTTCAAAAGATAAACGCTTTGTATACATTCTTACGAACGAGAATCATTACAAAGTTTGCCTAAACGATGACATATTTACGAAATACTTTCAAACACCACACAAAGCATATTTTCAAACAAAAGCAAGTGATCTAGCAAGTAACTAAGAGTCCATGGAAAACCATGGATGAAAAGGATGCTAATACATTCCCTTTTCATAATCTACCCCTCGAACTCAAGAAAAAATCTCAAAGATCTTTCCTGTTCTTTTCAGCCTTTCCTTTTGGATAAAAAAAGTCGATGGCGACTCTTGCTAACCATAACATTTGCGATCAAACGCAAAACGACCAAGTCAGTTCTCCCACCGCGTTACACTTGTGTTTTAAATATTGTGTCGAAGAGTGAAAGTGGTTAGTTACACACATATTTGATTTAGATCTAAAATAGATAGATTTGATTTAGGTCTAAAATAGATAGATTTGATTTAGTTCTAAAATAGGTATTTTGGGCTTTTAAAATTTTGGGCTTTGGCTTAAAGAGGAAACTAACCTAAATCTATAAATAGAGGTAATATCCATTATTTTTATAATCAACTTCTATTCACGAAATTTGCAGTGCCAAGTGAATAAGAAAATTTTCCACATTTTATGCGTAGAGAATTACTCTGCAGAAACCCTAAATCTCTTTTCTTCTTTAATTTTCTTTTCTTCTCATCGTTATTGTATAGTGATAACAATCTTAGTCATCAATATTGATATAATTCATCATAGGAATAGGTGTATTTTCAGCAAAATTGAGTTAGTAATGAAAAAATAAAAATTAATTTTGAGATCCATGATTAAAAAAAAGAAAACATGAAATTCACCCTTTATAAAATTTCTAACAAATGCAAATAAAGAAAATTGTAAAGAAAAGAGAAAGAAAAGGGTAAAGAAAAATAGAAAATTAATTGCAACTCATGCAAACACACTCTACTTTTTATTTATTTTTAATTTTCAATAAATTATCCAATTTAAACTCTTAGAATACCTATTTCTTGTTTTCTCTTTGACAAAATTACATCACAAAAAGGCTATTTATTTTACATATGCTTTTATATGAGATGAAGGGAAGAAATCAACCACTCTCTCAGTTTCAAGATAAGTGTTGTTTAATAAGTAAAATTTGTTTTTAAATACATATATATTTTTTCTCAATATAAGAATGATTGTTATTTTTTTAATTATACTCTTTAATTATTATTTTCTACACTACTTCTAACATATTATAAGATTAATATAGTTAAAATACAATGTCTTATACATTTTTATTATATTTTTTAATCTATATGCAAAAAATTTAAAATACATTCTTTTAAAATGGAGGGAGTAGTAGTAAAGCTTATGATATAATGTATTCTTTGATGAAATTCAGATTATATTCAAAATTTCTTGAAATGATGAGAAGAATAAAACAAGAGAAGTGAGTATTCTATTAGGGAGAGTTATGTTTCATTGATATTAGATTTCTTTTTAATTAAGATGAATTGACTTTTTTATTATTAATTAAAATTAATTAAATTTTTAGGTTTATTTAATTAATCATAAATCATTTTTCATAAAAAATTATCAAAAATATTTTATTTTCTTACATTTTTACATCAAATGTTTTTTCGTAATTTTAATAGTCTAGATTTCTCATTTTCCTTTTTCATTATTATGTAACTATTTTCGGAGTTTTCATAGCTTAGGGTTTTTACTTTCCGCTTTCTGTTATGTAACTGCCCCGAAGCCGTGTAATAGGTTTAGGTTTATCTTTTTTGCTTTTTACTTTCTACACTTTTACTTGTTATAAATGCTATATTACTGCTTATTAATTAGGGTTGTATGGAAATACTAAAACAAATCGTTAGAAAACCCTAACTGCAAAGATAAAATAACTGAACACACTCACATACTCGTGTCTTTAGGGTAACCTCCCTTGTTGCCTTCGGAATAAAACTGTCATGTCCCTCGTAATTGGGGATGCTTTAGCAAATGGCCCTTGAATAAAAGATCATAGTCCCTCGATGACCCTTTCGATGCTGCCTTTCGATGAATGATCTAGTCCCTTACAAAATTGCTAAAGCGTCCTTACCAGTTACCTTCAATGACTGTAAGATGACCCTACACTGTCCTTTCACATCCAATAGATGGGGCTACCTACCAACTAATTGTATGGATATTACTATCTCCAAAGGAGAAGGAAAATAACAAGAAAGACCTTTAGTGGATAAGAAACTCCTAATTGCTTGCTCACAACTTTTCTCACAAATAAAACTTTTTTCACACATCACTTTCATCAAATACTTTCAAAACACTTTGTACGAATTCTTGAGGACTGATATGAGAACCATTACAAATATAGTCATACTATGGCTTTTCAAAATAGTTTCAAAGACTTACACAAAAAAGAAATTTTCAAAAGTGAGCTAGCGATTAAGAGCACGTAGATAACTACGGATGAAAAGGGTGCTAACACCTACCCTTTTCATAACCTACCCCCATAACTCAAAATATTGGAGGTCTTTCCTGTTCTTTTCACCTTTTCCTTCTTCGATAAAATAAAAGCCGGTGGAGAATCTTGCTATCCCCAACATTTGAGATAAAACTCAAAACAAGTAAGTTATCCCACTGTATTACACCCACACAAGTAGCTTCTATAAATAAAACCCTTCTGCTGAAGCATTTCACTTGATGAAATTTTGGTCTTGAAACCCTCACTGTATTTTGTCTCACTCTCTCACTCAATGTTTTCATTTGTAAGTAGCTAGCATTATGTCTGAAAGAAATCTGATCGTGTGGACTGAGTAGAGGCATTGTTCTTCATCAACGCTCGTGATGACAACATGGAAAGTCTTAATCGCCACAAAAGGTAATATATTCTATCACTGACCATGCCTATTTTTAAGGATCACTAAAGTAAAATTTTAATTTCCGCTACATTTTGGATTGCAATTTTCCTTCGCAGATGTCCGACAAAGAAGCTAGAAGGAATTACGCTAGAAGAATGTTGGTCTTGTGTGAAGGTGTTTGGATCTATTACACATAGACATGTTCCAGATCAGTTGAGAAGAAAACTTGATGACAAGTTGAGTGAAATGATTCTAGTTGGATGTCATTCGATAGGAGGTTACAAGTTGTTCGACCCAATAAACAAGCAGATTGTGATAAGTAGGGACCTGATCATAGATGAGCTTAAGGAATGGGATTGGATTGAAAATGTAAAGAAAGATTCATAAGAATCTTACTTGAAGAACTAGAAACTCAAGTTGAAAGAGAAGTTCGACAAGAGAAAGTTATAAATCAACCAGGTACAAGTATACATTAGAGTACAAGACGCATGCTTGCGAGGTTGCAAGATAGTGTGATTACATCAAATGATGTATTTGATGATGAAGATGAGCTGGTACGTTATGCTTTCTATGTAGATATCGATCCCGGTAATGCAATTGAAGCATTGAAAGATTCGAAGTGGGTGAAAGAAATGAACGAAAAAGTGAAGTCAATCGAAGACAACAACACTTGGTCACTTGTCGAATTGCCTCATGGCAAGAAGGAAATTGATTTCAAGTGGGCATACAAAATAAAGATGAACCCCAAAGGGGAAATAACTTGACACAAAGCAAGAATCATGGGGAAAGGATTTCTCTATAAAGAAGGAATTGAATTCGATAGTTTTTCACTTGTGGCTAGGATTGAAACAATCAGGTTGGTTGTTGGTATATCACAAAAGAACAATTGGTACATATGTCAGATGGACGTGAAGTGTGCATTTTTAAATTGACCCTTAGATAAAGAAGTCTATGTCGCACAACCAGTTGGTTTTGTGAAGCATGGCAAAGAGAGAAAGGTGTACATGTTGCATAAATCTATGTATAGATTGAAACAAGCTCCAAGAGCTTGGAATATGAAAATAAACAACTCTCTAAGGGAGAAGGAATTTGTGAAGTGCACAACTGAACATGGAGTATATGTAAGAAGAAGCAATAGTGAATTTCTTATACTATGTCTCTATGTAAATGACTTTTTAATAAGAGGTAGCTGCAAAATTGAGATCGAAGACTTCAAAGGTGATCTAAACAAGGAATTCAAAATATATGATCTAGGTGACATTTCATATTTCCTTGGCTTTGAATTCTACAAGAGAAGTAGACGTTTGATGATGTATTAAAGAAGATATGCTAGATAAATTCTTAAGAAATTTGAGATGGAAGAATGCAACTTGAATTCGACACCTGCAAAACCAAGACTGCAATTATTGAAAGATGCAGATGAAGATGATGTCGACCCAACTCAATATAGAAGACTTATTAGGTCATTGAGATACCTTTATCATACAAGGCCTGACTTAGTCTACAGTGTAGGCGTGGTAAGTAGATTTATGAAGAAGCCAAAGGTATCACACCTAGCATCGATGAAGAGGATATTGAGGTATCTGAAAGGAACTCTTGACTATTGCATTTTATTTCCTGTAGCTGATAAAGGAAACAAATTAAAGTTGGTGGGGCTCACTGATTCAAGTTGGTGTAGTGATGTCGAGGATCAAAAATCCACAACAGGATATGTGTTTATGCTAGGTGCTGGAAGTATAATTCCTTGTGTCTTAAAGATTATGTCGAAGTGTGGAAGTAGTTTTTTACACACATATTTGATTTAAATCTAAAATAGATAGATTTGATTTTAGTTCTAAAATAGATAGATTTTATTTAGTTCCAAAATATGTATTTCAGGCTTTTACAATTTTGGGCTTTGACTTAAAGAGCAAGCTAACCTAAATCTATAAATAAAGGGAGTAACCCTTATTTTTATAATCAAGTTTTATTCACAGAATTTGCAGTGGCAAGTGAATAAGAAAGTTTTCTATATTTTATGCGCAGAGAGTTACTCTGCAGAAACCTCAAATCTCTTTTCTTCTTTAATTTTATTTTCTTCTCATCGTTATTGTATGGTGATAAAAATCTTAATCATCAAGATTGATAGAAATTCATCATAAAAATCGAAGGATTTTCAATAAAATTGAGTTAGTAATGAAAAAAGAAAAATTAATTTTGAAGTCCATGATTAAAAAAAGAAAACATAAAATACACCCTTCATAAAATTTCTCACAAATACAAATAAAGAAAATTATAAAGAAAAGAGAAAGAAAAGGATAGAGAAAAATAGAAAATTATTTGGATCTCATGTAAACACACTATACTTTTTATTGATTTTTAATTTTCAATATATTATCCAATTTAAACCTTTAGAATACCTATTTCTTGTTTGTTCTGTGACAACATTACATCAGAAAAAGGCTATTTGTTTTACAAATGCTTTTGTCTGAGATTAAGGAAAGAAAACAATCACTCCGTTTTAAGATAAATGTCGTTTAATAAGTAAACTTTGTTTTTAAATAAATATATATTTTTTCTCAATATAAGAATGATTGCTATTTTTTTAATTATACTCTTTAATTATTATTTTTTATACCACTTCTAACATATTTATAAGATTAATATAATTAAAATACAATGTCTTATTCACTATTATTATATTCTTTAATTTATATGCAAAAGTTTTTAAAGGACATTCATTTAAAATGGAGGAGTAGTAGTAAAGTTTATGATATAATGTATTCTTTGATGAAATTGAGATTATATTCAAAATTCCTTGAAATGATGAGAAGAATAAAAAAGAGAAATGAGTATTCTATTAGGGAGTGTTATGTTTCATTGGTATTAGATTTCTTTTTAATTAAGATGAATTGACTTTTTTTTATTATTAATTAAAATTAATTATATTTTTAGGTTTATTTAATTAATCATAAATCATTTTTCATAAAAAGCTGTCAACAATATTTTATTTTCTTTCATTTTTACATTGACTGTATTTTCACAATTGTAATAGTCTAGATTGCTAGCTCTACTTTTTCATTATTATGCAACTATTTTCCGGGTTGTAATAACTTAAGGTTTTTACTTTCCGTTTTTTGTTATGTAACTGCCCCGAAGCCGTGTAATAGGTTTATGTTTATCTTTTCTGCTTTTTAATTTCCGCACTTTTACTTGTTATAATTGCTATATTACTGCTTAATAATTAGGGTTGTATGGAAATACTAAAACATATAGTTAGAAAACCCTAACTGCAAAGATAAAATAATTGAATACAACACACTCGCATACTCGCACCTTTAGGGTAACCTCCCTTGTTGCCTTCGGGATAAAACAATCATGTCCCTCGTAAGTGGGGATGCTTTAGCAAATGTCCCTCGAATAAAAGATCATAGTCACTCGATGGCCCTCTCAATGTTGCCTTTCGTTGAATGATATTGTCCCTTACGAAATTGCTAAAGCATCCTTACCAGTTGCCTTCAATGACTGTACGATGACCCAACGTTGTCCCTTCACATCCAATAGATGGGGCTACCTACCAACTAATGGTATGGATAGTACTATCTCTAATGGAGAAGGAAAATAATAGGAACGACCTTTAGTGGGTAAGAAACTCCTAATTGCTTGCTCACAACTTTTCTCACAAACAAAACATTTTTCACGCATCACTTTCAACAAATAATTACAAAACACTTGTTACGTATTCTTGAGGACTGATAGAAGAACCATTACAGAGATAGTTGTCCTTTGGCTTTTCAAAATACTTTCAAACACTTACACAAAAAAGAAATTTTCAAAAGTTAGCTAGCGATTAAGAGCCCATAGATAACTATGGATTAAAAGGGTGCTAACACCTTCCCTTTTCATAACCTACCCCCCAAACTCCAAATGTTCGACGTCTTTCCTTTTCTTTTCACCCTTTCCTTCTTGGATAAAAGAAAAGTCGGTGGCAACTCTTGCTATCCATAACATTTGCAATAAAACGCAAAACAAGTCAGTTATCCCACTGTATTACACCCACACAAGTAGCTTTTATAAATAGAACCCTTCTGCTGAAGCATTTCACTTGATGAAATTTCGGACTTGAAACCCTCAACGTGTTTTGTTTGAGTCTCTAACTCAATGTTTTCGTTTGTAAGTATCTAGCACTGTGCCTGAAAGTAATCTGTTCGTGTGGACTGAGTAGGGGTGTTGTTGTTCATCAACGCTCGCGATCACAACATCGAAAGTCTTAATCGCCACAAGAGATAATATATTCTATCACTGACCATGCCCATTTGTAAGGATCACTAAAGGAAAAATTAAATTTCCGTTGTGTTTTGGATCACAATTTTCCTTCGCAGATGTCTGACGAAGAAGCTAAAAGGAATTATGAAAGAAGAATGTTTGTCTGGTGTGAAGCCTAGCTTGATTCATTTGAAGGTACTTGGATCTATTACACATAGAAATGTTCCAGATCAGTTGAGAAGAAAACATGATGACAAGTCAAGTCAAATGATTCTAGTTGGATATCATTCGACAGGAGGTTACAAGTTGTTCGACCCAATAAACAAGAAGATTGTGATCAGTAGGGACTTGATCATAGATGAGCTTAAGGAATCGGATTGGATTGAAAATGTCAAGAAAGATTCAGTGAGAATCTTACTAGAAGAACTAGAAACTCAAGTTGAAAGAGAAGTTCGACAAGAGGAAGTTATAAATCAACCAGGTACAAGCAGACCTTAGCGAATAATATGAATGCTTGCAAGGTTGCAAGACTGTGTGATTATATCCGATTATGTAGTTGAAGATGAAGGTGACCTGGTTTGTTATGCTTTCTATGCAGATATCGAACATGTTAATGCAACTGAAGTATTGAAAGATTCGAAGTGGGTGAAAGCAATGAACGAAAAAGTGAATTCAATCGAAGACAACAACACTTGGTCACTTGTCGAATTGTGTAACGCCCATTAATTTAATTAATTATTTAATTAAATTAATTATGGATTAATGGTTGAGAATGTTGTTGAAATGGTCGAAGTTGGGAAATGTCGAGAAATGTTAATTTCAGTTGCTAAGTTGTTATTAGGTTGATTAATATTAGCAATAATATTAATAATAACATTACAATGGTTATAAGATTTATTGTTGGGATTAATTATATGGTCGTATATAGTAAAAGTGGAGTATGAAAGTTAGGCCCAATAATAATATTAATAATTATAAAGTTAAGCCAATTATAAGAAATTAGGTTATTGAACAAGTATTGGAGTATTTTGTGGTGAACGTGAGAAGTTGCAGAATTGTAGAAAAGAGGAAAAGAGGAAAAGAGGCAAAAGTTGGAAACATTTTAGCAAGGCCAGGTTCGATCAAAGAATTATAGGACGGTCTCCAATCCAAGGTAAGAGTGGGGTTCTTGCTCTATAACTGGGTATATGATAAATGATATGTAGGGTTAGTTATATGAAATTACCGTGTGTGATTCTGTGTGAAAGGTTATTGTTTTGTTGCTACTGCAACGTTGTGTTTACTGATAAAGTTGTACAAATTCAATTGATGACTTTGTTGTTGGGGAATTATTCTATGTTGATGTTGGTGTAATTGTGGTATTATTATAATTATACATTGCGTTGGTTGGATTGAAATACTGCTAATCGAAGGAATTATGGAAGAACACATAAAATTGTAGAAAACTGCATTGAGAAGACTGGGCCAGGGTACACCAAAGTGTGACGGACGCTACGAAAAGCACGTGCCGAGCGACACAGGTAATGGAAAGGGCGGTGCCGATCAGCAGGGATGAAGGCAAGATGGATGCCGATCGGCACCATGGTATGAAGGGGGTTGTTGTACCCCAAAATTTGCCCTCCCATTTTCTCAACATTTTCTCATCACAAGACCCTTGGAGCTCAAGATCCAGTTAGGGTTTCCTCTGCTCAAGACTTCTCCTTGCACTGTTGACCCAAATTAGGGTTTGTGTTTGCACAAAGATATTTTGACCTAAAATTCCTAAGATGACTTTCATGCTTCATGTTGGACTCCCAAGTTTATCCATACCAAGTTTCAAGTCTGGATTCCCAAATTTGGCCCAGTCAATTGGACAGTTGACCTAGAAATCAACTGTGTTTGGGAAAAAGTCAACTGTGGCCAATTGACAGTCAAATCTCATGAAAATTGACCCACATCATCATTATGAACTCACATGGACCATTTGATCAAGTTTGGATCACAATTCCACAAGAAATTTGATCAGATCACCAAAAGGGCAAAATGGTCATTTTTAGGGTTTTGACTGCACAAAGGCAATTTTTGACTGTTTGACCTAGCCAATGGCAAACCAAGCCCACATATGGACTCAAGGACCCCATGGAATTGTCTTGACATACTCAACAAGTTCAAAAGATCCCAAATGCACAAGATTGACAGTTGAATTTCCCAGTCAATTGATCAATTTTGACTGTATACTGAAAAGTCAAACTTTGACTTTTTGGTCAAAATCAAGTGTCAAGATTCATTTTTCATCAAAACATGCCAAATCATGAAACTTGTTCATCAAGAAATCAAGAATTGCAAATTAGGGTTTGAAATGAAGATTTTTCATAACTTAGAATTTTTCTAAGTTATGAAAAACCCTAATTGTTTCCTAACTTTGTCCCACTTTATCACCAAGATTCATTTGGATTCAAGGAAAAGTCAAAACATGAAAGTTGTATTCCATTGCAAAATCTACAACTTTGATTCACAAAGTTTTCCCAAAAGAAGCTTGTAGCTCAAGTTACAATTTTTGGAACAAGGGTACTAAACCATTCTTAACTTAGAGAAATTTTGAACCATTTTAGGCAGGATTTTTGCCTAACTTCAAGACCACTTTTCACATGCTTCCACTTGGAATTTCAATTTTCATTTCAAATATGGATTGTAGTACACATTCCAAGCTTTCCAAAATGTCCAAGAACTCATCAAACAACCTCATGGTTAGGGAGAATCGAATTTGGCAAGTTGGGAAAAACTCACTTTGTTTATGGCCAATTTACATGTTCATACATCTAAGCCATTTTGAAATCAGCTTGCATTCTTTGATTACAAGTCCTATATCTCATTTTCACTCAATAATTTAATGCATATCCCTTGTGCCAAGACCTTATTTTGTGTGTTCAAACATTATATGCAAGATTAAGCCATTTTTAGATAAAGCATTTTTGCCATTTTTGAAAAGTTAAACTTTATGTCAAATGCAAATCCAAGAAAGTACAAGGCAGATCCTTTTGGCACAAGTTTATGAACTAATCCCACTGATCAAGGAGAGATTATGCAGCATGCTTGAGGGGCCTGTACAAGCTAGAAACACCACTTGACATTTTCTTGCTTAAAGTTGAAGTAACCTTGCATAACAACACACAACTCTCATTCCTGTGAACCAGAGCTTAAGCAAAGTTATCAAACACTTTCTAATCATCAAACCTAAGCTGAAACACAAGCCAACCAAGTTCTATACCTTCTCAAACACAGAATCACCCTAAAACTGCCAAAACAGGGCACCTGCTGCAGATTGAGTTCCATAACTCAATCCATTCGTGCATTCTTGCTGAAACCACTTCAAACACATCCCACATCATCCCTTGAAACTGTTCCAAGCCCTAAACAAGACCTGTAACATCCCTAGCTAACATCACCATTTTCATTTTTCTGGTTTTGCAGTTGAAGTACCATAGCACGATTCTCTTGGTTTCCAAGCAAACTGAAGGTTGGAATAGCATCCTGAGACATCAAGGAAGCTATACAAATCATTACCTTGCCTTGTAAGCATCTCCATTGTTGCACACGTTTCCAACTGAACAGGTAAGTTCATGAACTTGTATCTCTCTATCCAGGCATTGTTAGGTTTAGATTTATGAAGAAATTATGTCACATTCATAGCCCTGAACATGCCCATATAATTAGTTTTCATATATATTATGTGTGCTATGAGAATTTGATGTCTGAACTTGGAACAAAAACTAGGTCAGGAATTGGGGGAGAAGAAATTCTCTCTCATTTCTGAGAGTTAAATCATGTTCTTTATATGTATGAACTCGTGAGATGATGCTTTACATTTTTTGTGTTGTGAGTGTTCATTAAAAGTCAAAGAATCAGGTTCTTGTTGTGGAAGCAAAGAGGCGCGCGTTTTTTCAAACAGAGATGGCTGGAGGTTGAAGAAGCTGGTCTTTGGGCTGGGCCTGTTTCACTTTTCTTATTTGCACCCTATGTTTACTTTTGAACCCCCTTAGCCCATTGTGCTTATTTGAGACATTTTCTTGACTTTTCTTTTTATTTCTGACTTATTTATTTTTTCTCATAATATTAAAAATATAAAAAATATTTTTCACACCATTTTTATATTTATTAGGCATTTATTTGTTTAAATTGATGTTTGTACATAAATAATAACATAATATCTTTTATTTAAAAATACTAGAATTAATACCAATACATTTTATTTTCTGATTTTTATTTTATTTTATCTTTTGAAAATATTTTATGAAAATATACTTTTTTTTGTAAATATTAAATATTATTATTTTGTACATATTTAATATATTTATCATATAATATAAATATTTACATATTTATTAGAATATTTAGGATAAAAATACAAAATATATACATTTTTATTTTTATTAATATTTAACATTAAAAATACCTTTTTTGACAAATATACCTTCTTTTATTTATTTTTGTAAATAATTAATAAATATTGCATATATCATACAATAAATACTTTTATTTGTAAAAATTAGGGTTTTTGCCCTAAATGCATAAAAATGCCAAAATTAATTGATTTTATTTTTGCTTATTTGATACATGATAAATACTTTTACATACATATAAAAAATCTTTTTTTTTGCATTTTTGCATATTTATCTTATTTTTATTTGAATATTATGTAAATAAATACCTTGCAAAATTCCAAGTTTGATGTAATAGTCTAGGGTTTTAATTCTTGTCAAAATACCCCCATTTGAACATTTGTACCCCCCTTCCCATATATTGTGTTGTAATAACTTAGAAATTTTATTTTTCGCACTTTAAAGCTTTCTAAATATGCCATGTTAGAATTAGGGTTTGTATGCAAATCAATTAACAAAAATAGTTTGACCTAAATTCAAGATAAACAAGCATGAAAATGGACAACACTAATCACACTTGCACCCCTAGGGTATTCCACTTGTTGCCTTCAATAATGGGCCATATTTCATGTTAGGTATCATTGGGCTAAAACAAAACAATCAAATGATCATAGTCCCTCGTTGACGCTTTCGAAAGTTGCCTAAAAAATGATCAAGTCCCTTAAAGGAGAAATTGCCCAAAGATACTTGGCACCATTGCAATTATGGTCTAAACGATGACCCGCGCCCGTCCTGTTAACATCCTAACACAAGATTGTCCACCAAATGCAATGGTGGAACAAAATTGTTAAAAGGGTTAAAACATAGCAAAGATCTTTGAGAACTTTAGGGTAGATAGCTCTTGAGTACTTGTCAACTTGCAAAACAAAAACACTTGCCTATTTTTAAAACCACACATCACTACACTTTCAAAAACAACTTTCAAAAACGTTGAAACATCTTTTCAAAAAGACAAACACCTTTTGTAAAACATTCGAGTAAAGAATTGTTACAAGGGTTGCCTAGACAACGCATCTTTTTCAAAACATTTTCAAAACCACGCACAAAGCACCATTTCAAACAATTGAAAATCAAGGCAAGTTGATCTAACCAAGTAACTAAGAGCCCATGGATAACCATGGATGAAAAGGGTGCTAATACCTTCCCTTTTCATAATCTACCCCCCGAACCCACGAAATATCTCAAAAGGTTTTTGCTGTGCTGTTTTAACCTTTCCTTTAGGATAAAATAAAAAGTCGGTGGCGACTCTTGCTCAACCGAACAAGTGCGAATACAAACGCAAACCTCAAGTCAGTTCTCCCACCGTATCACAGAACTGGCGACTCTGCTGGGGATAAATTTTAAAGTGGAGTAACCTTAGGGCTTAGATCACCCTCTTGCATGACTAATTGTTTGAGTTGATTGCTTTATACCTTGGCTCTCTTGTTTGGGTTTGCAATCCTACACCCGGATTTTGGGAAACATTCATAGATAGCAATATGTTGTGGAAACTGTGTGGGGTATACCGACACGGTTGAAGCAATAGCTATATTAGTGCGACATATTTGTGAGTACCGGTAACCCTTGAGTTCAATCAAGGAGAGTACGGGGCCGCTGAGTGATGTCACTAAGCACTAATGACCTAGAACCTTACTTGACCATCTTGGCCTTTCATTAGGGGTAGTGAGATGACCGGCTTTGGTACAGTCCGAAGTTGGTAGATACTCGATACTACACTCATTGAGGGTTGTTTTCTTGGAATATTTTGGTCGCTAGTTAAGTGGCTAAACCAAAACCATGAACGATGAAAACAATCCAATGATATTGAGCTCTTTAGAACCCGGTTACTATTTATAGGACAGGTTTTTTAAGCCAACTACACTCAAGAGGGTACTTACCTATGAAACCTCATGCAAGCCTGAAACTAGGGTTTGGTGTGAATTGCTTGTACATATGTTTGTGAATACATCATAAACATCATAAAGCATCATATCCATTCACTAACCATTTCAAGGGTTTAGATCTTCATCTTTGTTCTTGTTTTGTAGGTCATGGAAATTCTTCAAAGAAAAACCATCCAAGTCAACCTTGTGAGGATCCCTCCTCAAATCAAGGAGCTCACATCAAGGATTCCGGAAAGCTCTCCCTTCAGTGAAAGACATGGTAGACTGCTCAGCTTAGTCAACACCAACATTGAAGAGGATATGATAAAAGTGCTATTCCAGATCTTTGACCCTCTTCACCACTGTTTCACTTTCCCCGACTATCAGTTGGTGCCCACTTTGGAGGAGTTTTCACAACTCCTGAGAATTCTTATCCTTAATCAACTACCGTACAACGGTACGGAAAAGGACCCAAAGCCTGAAGATGTTGCTCGAGCACTACATCTACAACCATCTGACATCAAGGGGCATTGGGAAACCAGAAGCGGCGTCAAAGGATTCTTAGCAAAATTCTTGTTTGAGAAGGCACAAGAATGTTGGAATTCATTGGACCTACAAGCCTTTGAAGAAATTGTGGCACTCCTTATCTATGGGTTGGTCTTGTTCCCAAATCCTGACCAGCTGGTAGATGTCAATGCCGTCAAAATCTTCTTATCCAGAAATCCAATACCAACATTGCTTGGGGACATTCTTCACTCATTTTACACACGAACAATGAGAAAGAGGGGTGTTCTCATGTGCTGTACTCCTCTCCTTGCACGATGGTTTATTTCGCACCTTCCACAATCTGTCTTGAAGAATGACCAAGGCTCAAGGTGGTCCCAACGGTTGATGACTCTTACTCACTCTGATGTACATTGGTGTTCTCGGTCCAGAGAAAATGTCATCATCGTCGATCGTTGTGGAGAGTTCCCTAATGTTCCATTACTTGGGATTAGAGGGGGCATTACCTACAACCCTTTCCTAGCTTTGAGGAAATTTGGATATGCACGGAGGGATGGCCCTCACGACATGTTGATTCCTGACCTAGTTTTTGACTTCGACAACGATGCGCAAGGACTTCGCCAAAGATTCATCAGAGCTTGGAGGATGCCCAACAAGGTTGATAGCAAGACACTGGGGCACAAGAACTCCATCCCTCTCGAGCCTTATCTCAAGTGGGTACGAGCCCGAGCCCAGAGTCTAATGATGCCTTATCCTCATGTACTCCCTGTGATTAAAGAGGCCGTCAAGGATGGAGAGGTTCCCTACACCATCCTATATCCTGACATGCCTACATCGTGGGAGGAAATGCAGAAGAGTTGGATTCAGCTCAAGGAGGAACGAAACACTTTTAAAGCCAGCTTCTACGCCAGTGAGAAGAAGGTTCTAGAGCTTACCCGCCGACTCCATGAGGAGGAGACTCTCAACACCTACATCGTGCCAAAGAGGATGCGCAACGTCTTTTTACCTTGAGAAGTTTTTGTAATATTTGGCCCATGGGGCATTTATGTACTGACAAATTTCTTCTTATTAATATGACGTGCGTTCTCTTTTGTTTGCAACAATTTTGAATATTCTAAATCCTTGAATGAATTGCATACATAAGCATACCATTCATCATGTGCATAAGCAGGTCTCACGCCAGATTTCCTTATCTGTCTGCTGTTTATTTCAGTAGGATGGATCTCGAGCAAACATTCAAGGACTTGCAGGCTCAAAATGCACAGTTTCAACAACTCCTGATGACCTTGGCTAAGGGTCAGGAGGATCTGAAGACCTTGCTGGGGAATAAAGACCCAGTGAAAAAGAAGAAAAAGAGACTTGGGGTGGCTACTTTAGGGAGAAGATTTGAAGGAGAAGCCAGAAGAGTGCTTGAATTTCCTCCTACTTCTGAAGAGGGAACCAGTAAAGGGGGTGCGGCTGCGGTACCTTCCGAGTCTGATATGGAAGAAGAGGAGGCTGAAGAGGATGAAGACTATTCTGATCAACAATACCCTCCGGCTGATGACAAATACAAAGGTTTAGAAGACAGGTTGGCAGCCATGGAGCTTCAGAGAGTGCCGGGTTTGGATTTCGAAGACTTGGGTTTAGTTGCCGGAATTGTGATTCCCCCAAAGTTCAAAGTGCCAGTTTTTGTGAGGTATGACGGGTTGTCTTGTCCAAAAATTCATCTCAGGTCCTACGTAAGGAAGATCCAACCTTATACGGCAGATAAGAACCTTTGGATCCATTTCTTTCAAGACATCCTTTCTGGGGCTCAACTGGAGTGGTTCTATCAGCTAGAGGGAACCAGTGTCTGAAACTGGGAAGACTTGGCCACCGCCTTTTACAAAAAATATCAGTATAATTCTGACCTTGCTCCCACGCGTACCCAACTTCAGGGTATGTCACTGGGAACAGGCGAAGGATTCAAAGAATATGCACAAAAATGGAGGGATTTGGCTGGCAGGGTGCAGCCGCCTTTAACCGACCGTGAACTTGTTGACATGTTTCTAGGGACCCTGTCTGGTCCATTCTTCAATCATCTGATTGGTAACTCTTCCGCAGGGTTTACCGATTTGATCTTAACAGGCGAGAGAATATAAGCTGGCATCAAGTCAGGGAAGATTCAGAAGGGTGCCGCTGCAAGTGTTAAGAAGAAGCCTTTCAAGAAGGAAACGACTGTGGTATACTCTCAGAGAAGAGTAGGGAAGACTGAGCGCCGGCCGACTGTGGGGGCCGTAATGATCCAAAACCCTTCAAGTGAGCAGCCTCGCTATAACCAGTCCAGACCAAATCAACAACGGTTGGAACAGCCACAATGGCAGTTCACCCGCATTAATATGACGCCAGCGCAAGTGCTTCCCCATCTGTTAAAGTTGAATCTCGCCACTATCAAAGAGGCACCAAAAAATGTGAATACGTCCTCTCCGCATTATCATCCTAATGCTAAATGCGCCTACCATTCTGACAGTGTCGGGCACGACACCAACGATTGTTGGGCACTCAAGCATAAAATCCAAGACCTGATAGAGGCGAAAGAGGTGGAGTTCGACGCTCCAGAGAAGCCGAACGTGATATCTGCTCCAATGCCGAAGCACGGCCGAAATGTCAATGCCATTGAAGGAGATTTGTATGTTGCTGATGTCAATGATCTGATAACTCCGTTGTTAACCATCAAGTTGAATCTATTAAAGGCCGGGATTTTCCCGGGATGTAAAGAAGATTGCTACTGCTGTTACTCTCTGCCGTTTGACTGTCCGTTATTGAAGAAAGGCATCCAAGGCCTAATGGACAGTCGACAAATTTTGCTTGAAAAAGTTTCTGCTATTCCAACCCATACTGAAAATGTCTCAATTATAACCATTCACGCCAATCTTTCCAAGGCCGTCAGAAAGCCTGTTAAGATTACACCAACTACGAAGTCTGTTCCTTTGAAGATAACAATGCCAGGGCCTGTCCCCTACATTTCTGAGAAGTCAATACCATGGAGCTACGGTGGTGACGTCTACTACCATGGTATTAAACAAATTGAAATAACTGAAGGAAGCTCAGATGAGGAAGAAGCCAGCATTGGAAACATTGCGGGCACAAGCAAAATCACCCGGAGCGGGAGAATATTTTCTCCAGAGATTGCCCCTCCAAGAGCAATCTTTGGACCCTCATCTGCTGCCGAAGTTATCCCTGCACCAATAAAACTCTCCGCTAGAACCCCATTGATTGAAGATGTTGTTGTTCCTAGTATTGTCCCTCCTACCGCTGCTGATAAAGGTAAGGGAACCCAAGATGAGCTCGTCAGGACGAGGGCTTAACCCTTGGTCATCCCGGAAACCTCCAAGAAAGAAATGGAAGAGATCTCGAAGATAATCAAAAGGAGTGATTACGACGTGGTAGAACAACTGGGGAAAACCCCCTTGAAGATCTCCATGTTGGCACTACTACTTTGCTCAGAAGCGCACGCCAAAGCTTTGATAAAATTCCTAAAGGCAGCCCATGTGCCCCAGGAAACCTCTGCAGACCAATTCCAAAATTGCGTGGCCATCCTTACTGCAGACAATGGACTAGGTTTCTCTGATGCCGACCTAACTCATAAAGGTAGAAACCACAATGATGCTTTGCACATTTCAGTCGAGTGCCGAGGAACTACTCTCGCACATGTCTTGGTCGACACGGGTTCTTCGCTGAATGTACTGCCTAAGAAAGCTTTGGACCGACTAGATTGTGAAGGTTTAGAGTTGAAGCCGAGTGATATTGTTGTCAGAGCTTTCGATGGTTCGAAGAGGATGGTCCATGGGGAAGTTGATATTCCCATCAAGGTAGGCATTGAGGTGTTTAAATCTACTTTCTATGAGATGGACATCCGTCCGTCATACTCTTGCTTGTTGGGTAGGCCTTGGATACACAATGCCGGGGCAGTCACCTCTTCCTTACATCAAATGTTGAAGTATCCTGTCAAGGGAAAGATCATAACTGTCCATGGTGAAGAGGAGTATATGATCAGCCACCTGAACTCCTTCCGATATGTGGAGGTAGAGGGTGAGTTCATTGAGACACCATTCCAGCATTTCGAAGAAGTCCCTCCTGAAATAACAGTAGCAAAGTTGGTAGTTGAAGTACCGAAGCAGATGGCCAGGATGGCATCTCTGGAGGACGCAAAGGCCACAATAAAGGAGGGGAAGAATTCAGCATGGGGGCAGTTGCCTGATATTCCACATAAAACAGACAAATTTGGATTAGGATTCACCGCCGCGGGCCAGAAAGCTATGCGCCGTTCAAAGATTGAAAGAGCGCCAATCAAGATTTCTCCTTACGGGATCAACGCTTTGGAGGGTGAGGACGAAGAGGACAACATTGAAGAGTGGATCTACCCAACTGTCAAAGGGGGACTATGAAACTGGGAGGCAAAAGACTTTGTCCCCATTACTTTCATTAATCAGTAATTTATCTGTCAAACATTTCCTTTGGTCTGTAATAATTACTTTTTAACAATCCATACACTACTTTTTTACCTCATGCCTTGCCCGGGACATGTAGGTCCATTTGTAAGGGTTTTGATTATCTTCATATCCATATGCCATGTTTAATGATTCATTGGACGTTTTTCATTTGATAAACTGTTGTGTTCATTTTCTTTCCTTTTGCATTTTTTGTTTAAGGATGGCTATCCCTTACACACACCCACACTCACAAATGCAGGTACCCATCCACTCTGGATTCCATGGGTGACTATTCTGCTATATCCTTCAATAACTATGAAGATCTGGTCAATCAAGCCGAGTATGAAGGTGACGAAGGTTGTGAAGTACCAGGGGAACTAGCCAGACTTCTACAGCAAGAGGAAAGGGCCATCTTACCTCATGAAGATTTGTTGGAAACTGTCAACTTAGGAACCGAGGAAGACCGGAGGGAGGTACAAGTGGGGGCCAATCTGGAACCAAGTGTCAAGGAACGCCTAATACAGTTGTTAAATGAGTACGTTGAGATCTTCGCTTGGTCTTATGAAGACATGCCGGGTTTAGACACAAACATCGTGGTTCACCGTCTCCCCACAAGAGAGGATTGTCCACCGATCAAACAAAAAGTCCGTCGAATGAGGCCTGACATGTCTGAAAAGATCAAAGCAGAAGTGATGAAGCAATTCGACGCTGGCTTTCTGGCTGTTACATCCTATCCTTAATGGGTCGCTAACATCGTGCCAGTACCTAAAAAAGATGGCAAAGTCAGGATGTGTGTGGACTACCGGGATTTGAATAGGGCCAGCCCCAAAGATGATTTTCCGCTACCACACATTGACATTTTAATCGACAATACAGTTCAGCATAAAGTGTTTTCCTTCATGGATGGATTCTCGGGCTACAATCAAATCAAAATGGCCCCCGAAGATATGGAGAAAACAACTTTTGTCACACAATGGGTTACTTTCTGTTACAAGGTGATGCCGTTCGGACTGAAGAACGCCGGGGCAACTTATCAACGCGCCATGGTAGCTTTGTTTCATGATATGATACATCATGAGATTGAAGTTTACGTAGACGATATGATAGCTCGGTCACAAACAGAGGAGGAGCACCTTGAACATCTAGAAAAGCTGTTTGCCAGGTTGAAAGAATACAAACTCAGGCTGAATCCAAGTAAGTGTACTTTTGGAGTTAGGTCTGGTAAACTCCTAGGATTTATTGTAAGCAACAAAGGCATTGAAGTTGATCCAGCAAAAGTAAAAGCAATACAAGAGATTCCTGCTCCCCGTACTGAAAAGGAGGTTAGAGGGTTCTTGGGGCGCTTGAACTATATTGCCAGATTCATCTCTCATCTGATTCTACCTGTGAGCCAATTTTCAAACTATTAAAGAAAGATCAGGTAGTCGAATGGAACGACGATTGCCAAGCTGCTTTTGATAAGATCAAGGAGTACTTGCTAGAACCTCCTATTCTGATGCCACCTGTCGAAGGAAGACCATTGATCATGTATCTGACCGTCTTGGATAACTCAATGGGGTGTGTTTTGGGCCAGCATGACGAGTCTGGTCGAAAAGAGCATGCTATTTATTACCTTAGCAAAAAGTTTACCGACTGTGAGACTCTCTACTCACTGCTCGAGAAAACTTGCTGCGCTTTGGTATGGGCTGCTCGCCGACTAAGGCAGTATATGTTGACTCATACTACCCTGTTGATTTCCAAAATGGATCCTATCAAGTATATCTTCGAGAAGCTTGCTTTATCTGGAAGAATAGCCAGATGGCAAATGATCCTAACTGAGTATGACATCCAGTACACCACTCAAAAAGCTATAAAGGGGAGTGTACTAGCTGATCATCTGGCTCATCAAGCTATCGAAGATTATCAACCCATGAGATTTGACTTCCCAGATGAGGACATCATGAATTTGGACAACATTGAAAGTAACGGACTGTATGACGGACCCGAAAAGGGATCCCGATGGACCCTATACTTTGATGGTGCTTCAAATGCACTTGGAAACGGTATCGGTGTGGTACTCATTTCCCCGGAGGGTTGTCACACACCTTTCACGGCCCGACTTTGCTTCAGCTGCACAAACAACATGGCTGAATATGAAGCTTGCATCTTTGGTCTCAAGGCTGCTATAGACTTGGAGATCAAATCGTTGATCGTATTCGGGGATTCGGCTTTGGTTATCAGTCAAATCAAAGGAGAGTGGGATACCAAGCATCCTAATGTTATCCCATACAAAGAACATGTCTTGACATTGTTGCCTCATTTCGAGCAAATTACCTTCGAGCATTTCCCGCGAGAAGAGAATCAGCTAGCAGATGCTCTAGCTACAATGTCCTCCATGTTTAAACTCAACTGGGATAACGAGGCTCCCCAAATCACCATCAAGCGAATGGATGAACCCGCACATTGTCACGAGATTAATACCGAAGAAGTAGTGGAACAACCCTGGTTCCATGAAATCAAAAGGTATCTCCAGAATAGAGATTATCCCGAAAGAGCTTCCGTAAATGACAAGAAGTTCCTAAGGAAATTTGCTGCCAAGTTCTTCCTGAGCAACGAAATTCTTTACAAACGAATCCATGATTGTGTTTTACTTTGATGCGTAGACAAAGCTGAAGCAGAGTTAATCATGACCGAGATACACAGCGGCACATTTGGCACTCACTTGAGCGGTCATACAATGGCTAAGAAGATCCTAAGGGCAGGCTATTACTGGTCTACCATGGAAGCTGACTGCCATCAACATTCCCGTACTTGCCACAAATGTCAAGTCTACGCTGGCAAAGTTCATATCCCTCCAGTTCCTCTCAATGTTCTGACTGCTCCTTGGCCATTTGCAATGTGGGGCATCGACATGATTGGAGAGATCAAGCCCACGGCATCCAACGGACATCGTTTCATCCTGGTCGCCATTGACTATTTCACCAAATGGGTCGAAGCAGCTTCCTTCGCCTCTGTTACTAAAAATATGGTTGCCCGCTTCATCAAGCAAAATCTCATATGCCGGTATGGTGTTCCAGACAGGATCATCACGGACAATAGTACAAATCTGAATAACACGATGATCACCGCTTTGTGCGAACAGTTCAAGATTTATCATCACAATTCATCTCCCTATCGGCCGAAGATGAACGGTGCTGTTGAAGCTGCGAACAAAAACATTAAGAAGATCATTCAGAAAATGACAGTCACCTACAAAGACTGGCATGAGATGTTACCGTTTGCTCTACATGGATACCGTACGACGGCACGTACTTCAACCGGGGCAACCCCATTTTCTTTGGTATATGGCATGGAAGTTGTCCTGCCTATGGAAGTTCAGATTCCTTCTCTAAGAATTATGAAGGACGCAGGTTTGAATGAAGATGATTGGATTCAGACCCGACTTGATCAACTCAATTTGATCGACGAGAAGCGACTCGCTGCTGTATGCCATGGTCAGACGTATCAAAAGCGGATGATCAAGGCCTTCAATAAGAAAGTCAGACGTCAAGTGTATCAAGTCGGAGATCTCGTAATCAAGCGGATTATCTTGCCGCAAAGTGATCCCAGGGGAAAATGGAGTCATACATACGAAGGACCATTTGTGATCAAGAGCATATTTTCTGGTGGTGCAATGATTCTGACCACCATGGATGGCGACGATTTGCCGCACCCTGCGAACGCAGACATAGTCAAAAGATACTACGCATAAAATAACCCGACAAGTCGAAAACCCGAAAGGGCGGCTTGGGCAAAAATGGGGATCCCGGTGAACCGAAAACCCGAAAGGGCGGTTAAGGCAAAAGTTAGGGATAAAAATAACAAAAAAATATGTACACCCGGCAAGTTGAAAACCCGAAAGGGCGGCTTGGGCAAAAAGGGGTTTCCCGGTGGATCGAAAACCCGAAAGAGCGATTCAGGCAAAAGTTAGGGAATTAAAGCGTATGACTATGTCTCGTCGGATCACTTTAAGGACAATCTCTTCATCAACCAGTTCCAAGCTTCTGATCAATCCAGCCATCGGCAGACGAAGCATTGCATGGACTAATATTCAGAGTTGTGAAGGCTATAACATAATGGAATCCCATGGAATTATTTCACATAGCCATCTTTCTTTTGTATAAATCTTTCAATATTTACGAAGAAATCCTCTTACTAGGATGATTGTCTCCTTTGTACAAATATACTCGTAGAAAGTTAATACAAATACTTTTCCAGAAATTTGCGTCGTTCCTTTTCTCTTTTCTTTTGCACTTGTGTTTTATTTGAGAAACGTCCAATGTTTTGTTAAATAGGCATATGCATTTGAACATAATCATTTCCTTATGAATCAAGAAAGATGATTACTAGTACGTTGAAGGTACGGTTAGATATCTTGATACCCTTTCAAAGGAAATCCGGAGCAGATTTGAAATCCACATTCTTCAGTCAGAACTTAACCCCCTAAACAGAGTCAGACTTCAGGATCCTCATCAGGAAAAGCTTTCTCAAAACTAATTTCTCCAGCTAGAGAATCCTCTAGAATTCAATTCCCCTCAGAGTTAAGTTTCAGTATCCCCAGCGGAGCTAAAACTTCAAACTATCAATCCCCAGCAGAACCAGACTAGTGAACCTTCTCCCCACAGAGATACTTCTCCATAGACTAAAGATTCTCAGTCTTACGTCCCCAGCATGAGTCTACCAGGTTCTGGATTCCCCAGTAGAAATCATCAGAAATTCTCTTACCCTGCAAGTCACCAAGGAAATCCCAATTCCCCGCGGTGGTCCTGAGGCCCCTCAATGATTGAAGATCTGGTATTCCCCAGCAACAGCCAAGGAATTATTCTTCCCGGCAGCAGTCAAGATGCTTTTATCTTCAGCCATCTAGGATTCACTTATCCTCCGCAAGACAGCTCTCCAGCTTACATGCATATTCATTTACATTCATATCATATAACATACATTGCATCATGCATCATGACATTGCATATAACTAACTCTTTACCTTTTCAGGTAAGATCAGTCGACAGACAGAAATCATGATTTTCCGAGATTCTTTCTAGAAATGGTTCAGATGTGACCCAGACATGGAAACATTCTGATGCTTATTCCAGATACATTCAGATGCAGTTTTACACGAACTCATCATCAGGAAACCCTACACCAGTTCCTCCTCCACCTTCAAGAATTCTGAAAACAGTTCACGGGTTCTCCAAGTAACGGATGTTAACCTATCACTTGTTCATATTCTTCTCAAGACTTCTGAAAACAGTTTATGGATTCTTCCCAACAACAGATGTTAATCTATCGCTTGTTCAGATGCAACTTTTGAAAACAGTTTACGGACGCTTCCTAACAACGGATGCTGCTCTATTGCTTATTCAACTTCAAGACTTCTGAAAACAGTTCACGGGTTCTCCAGTAACGGATGTTAACCTATCGCTTGTTCGGATTCTTCTCAAGACTTCTGAAAACAGTTTATGGATTCTTCCCAACAACGGATGTTAATCTATCACTTGTTCAGATGCAATCTTTGAAAACAGCTTACGGACGCTTCCCAACAACGGATGCTGCTCTATTGCTTATTCAACTTCAAGACTTCTGAAAACAGTTCACGGGTTCTCTAGTAACGGATGTTAACCTATCGCTTGTTCGGATTCTTCTCAAGACTTCTGAAAACAGTTTATGGATTTTTCCCAACAACGAATGTTAATCTATCACTTGTTCAGATGCAATCGTTGAAAATAGTTTACGGACGCTTCCCAACAACGGATGCTGCTCTATTGCTTATTCAACTTCAAGACTTCTGAAAACAGTTTATGGATTCCTCCCAACAACGGATGTTAATCTATCGCTTGTTCAGACTCTTCTCAACCTCTAAAAACAGTTTACGGATTCCTCCCAACAACGGATGTTAATCTATCACTTGTTCAGACTCTTCTCAACCTCTGAAAACAGTTTACGGATGCCTCCAGATACGGATGTCAATCTATTGCTTATTCAGACTCCCAGTTCGGAGATGGTCCAAAACATGGACACCTTCCTGATACTCATTCCAGATGGCATCCTTAAGCCCATCCCCGACAAGTTTCTGTCACTCCTCCAGATGGCATCTTTAAGCCCATCTCCAAATGGCATCTCTAATCCCATTCCCGCATCCATTGCTTTGACGAGTGCAAATTTAAGGGCACTCTAGTGTCCAATCTCCTTTTACCCTCGAGTCACGAAAGGAAAACTTGCCAATCTAACTCTTCAGGTTCAAGAAGATTGAACAGGGGCAACTGTTGTACCCCAAAATTTGCCCTCCCATTTTCTCAACATTTTATCATCACAAGACCCTTGGAGCTCAAGATCCAGTTAGGGTTTCCTCTGCTCAAGACTTCTCCTTGCACTGTTGACCCAAATTAGGGTTTGTGTTTGCACAAAGATATTTTGACCTAAAATTCCTAAGATGACTTTCATGCTTCATGTTGGACTCCCAAGTTTATCCATACCAAGTTTCAAGTCTGGATTCCCAAATTTGGCCCAGTCAATTGGACAGTTGACCTAGAAATCAACTGTATTTGGGAAAAAGTCAACTGTGGCCAATTGACAGTCAAATCTCATGAAAATTGACCCACATCAACATTATGAACTCACATGGACCATTTGATCAAGTTTGGATCACAATTCCACAAGAAATTTGATCAGATCACCAAAAGGGCAAAATGGTCATTTTTAGGGTTTTGACTGCACAAAGGCAATTTTTGACTGTTTGACCTAGCCAATGGCAAACCAAGCCCACATATGGACTCAAGGACCCCATGGAATTGTCTTGACATCCTCAACAAGTTCAAAAGATCCCAAATGCACAAGATTGACAGTTGAATTTCCCAGTCAATTGATCAATTTTGACTGTATACTGAAAAGTCAAACTTTGACTTTTTGGTCAAAATCAAGTGTCAAGATTCATTTTTCATCAAAACATGCCAAATCATGAAACTTGTTCATCAAGAAATCAAGAATTGCAAATTAGGGTTTGAAATGAAGATTTTTCATAACTTAGAATTTTTCTAAGTTATGAAAAACCCTAATTTTTTCCTAACTTTGTCCCACTTTATCACCAAGATTCATTTGGATTCAAGGAAAAGTCAAAACATGAAAGTTGTAGTCCATTGCAAAATCTACAACTTTGATTCACAAAGTTTTCCCAAAAGAAGCTTGTAGCTCAAGTTACAATTTTTGGAACAAGGGTACTAAACCATTCTTAACTTAGAGAAATTTTGAACCATTTTAGGCAGGATTTTTGCCTAACTTCAAGACCACTTTTCACATGCTTCCACTTGGAATTTCAATTTTCATTTCAAAGATGGATTGTATTACACATTCCAAGCTTTCCAAAATGTCCAAGAACTCATCAAACAACCTCATGGTTAGGGAGAATCGAATTTGGCAAGTTGGGAAAAACTCACTTTGTTTATGGCCAATTTACATGTTCATACATCTAGGCCATTTTGAAATCAGCTTTCATTCTTTGATTACAGGTCCTATATCTCATTTTCACTCAATAATTTAATGCATATCCCTTGTGCCAAGACCTTATTTTGTGTGTTCAAACATTATATGCAAGATTAAGCCATTTTTAGATAAAGCATTTTTGCCATTTTTAAAAAGTTAAACTTTATGTCAAATGCAAATCCAAGAAAGTACAAGGCAGATCCTTTTGGCACAAGTTTATGAACTAATCCCACTGATCAAGGAGAGATTATGCAGCATGCTTGAGGGGCCTGTACAAGCTAGAAACACCACTTGACATTTTCTTGCTTAAAGTTGAAGTAACCTTGCATAACAACACACAACTCTCATTCCTGTGAACCAGAGCTTAAGCAAAGTTATCAAACACTTTCTAATCATCAAACCTAAGCTGAAACACAAGCCAACCAAGTTCTATACCTTCTCAAACACAGAATCACCCTAAAACTGCCAAAATAGGGCACCTGCTGCAGATTGAGTTCCATAACTCAATCCATTCGTGCATTCTTGCTGAAACCACTTCAAACACATCCCACATCATCCCTTGAAACTGTTCCAAGCCCTAAATAAGACCTGTAACATCCCTAGCTAACATCACCATTTTCATTTTTCTGGTTTTGCAGTTGAAGTACCATAGCACGATTCTCTTGGTTTCCAAGCAAACTGAAGGTTGGAATAGCATCCTGAGACATCAAGGAAGCTATACAAATCATTACCTTGCCTTGTAAGCATCTCCATTGTTGCACACGTTTCCAACTGAACAGGTAAGTTCATGAACTTGTATCTCTCTATCCAGGCATTGTTAGGTTTAGATTTATGAAGAAATTATGTCACATTCATAGCCCTGAACATGCCCATATAATTAGTTTTCATTTATGTTATGTGTGCTATGAGAATTTGATGTCTGAACTTGGAACAAAAACTAGGTCAGGAATTGGGGGAGAAGAAATTCTCTCTCATTTCTGAGAGTTAAATCATGTTCTTTATATGTATGAACTCGTGAGATGATGCTTTACATTTTTTGTGTTGCGAGTGTTCATTAAAAGTCAAAGAATCAGGCTCTTGTTGTGGAAGCAAAGAGGCGCGCGTTTTTTCAAACAGAGATGGCTGGAGGTTGAAGAAGCTGGTCTTTGGGCTGGGCCTGTTTCACTTTTCTTATTTGCACCCTATGTTTACTTTTGAACCCCCTTAGCCCATTGTGCTTATTTGAGACATTTTCTTGACTTTTCTTTTTATTTCTGACTTATTTATTTTTTCTCATAATATTAAAAATATAAAAAATATTTTTCACACCATTTTTATATTTATTAGGCATTTATTTGTTTAAATTGATGTTTGTACATAAATAATAACATAATATCTTTTATTTAAAAATACTAGAATTAATACCAATACATTTTATTTTCTGATTTTTATTTTATTTTATCTTTTGAAAATATTTTATGAAAATATACTTTTTTTTTGTAAATATTAAATATTATTATTTTGTACATATTTAATATATTTATCATATAATATAAATATTTACATATTTATTAGAATATTTAGGATAAAAATACAAAATATATACATTTTTATTTTTATTAATATTTAACATTAAAAATACCTTTTTTGACAAATATACCTTCTTTTATTTATTTTTGTAAATAATTAATAAATATTGCATATATCATACAATAAATACTTTTATTTGTAAAAATTAGGGTTTTTGCCCTAAATGCATAAAAATGCCAAAATTAATTGATTTTATTTTTGCTTATTTGATACATGATAAATACTTTTACATACATATAAAAAATCTTTTTTTTGCATTTTTGCATATTTATCTTATTTTTATTTGAATATTATGTAAATAAATACCTTGCAAAATTCCAAGTTTGATGTAATAGTCTAGGGTTTTAATTCTTGTCAAAATACCCCCATTTGAACATTTGTATCCCCCTTCCCATATATTGTGTTGTAATAACTTAAGAATTTTATTTTTTGCACTTTAAAGCTTTCTAAATATGCCATGTTAGAATTAGGGTTTGTATGCAAATCAATTAACAAAAATAGTTTGACCTAAATTCAAGATAAACAAGCATGAAAATGGACAACACTAATCACACTTGCACCCCTAGGGTATTCCACTTGTTGCCTTCAATAATGGGCCATATTGCATGTTAGGTATCATTGGGCTAAAACAAAACAATCAAATGATCATAGTCCCTCGTTGACGCTTTCGAAAGTTGCCTAAAAAATGATCAAGTCCCTTAAAGGAGAAATTGCCCAAAGATACTTGGCACCATTGCAATTATGGTCTAAACGATGACCCGCGCCCGTCCCGTTAACATCCTAACACAAGATTGTCCATCAAATGCAATGGTGGAACAAAATTGTTAAAAGGGTTAAAACATAGCAAAGATCTTTGAGAACTTTAGGGTAGATAGCTCTTGAGTACTTGTCAACTTGCAAAACAAAAACACTTGCCTATTTTTCAAACCACACATCACTACACTTTCAAAAACAACTTTCAAAAACCTTGAAACATCTTTTCAAAAAGACAAACACCTTTTGTAAAACATTCGAGTAAAGAATTGTTACAAGGGTTGCCTAGACAACGCATCTTTTTCAAAACATTTTCAAAACCACGCACAAAGCACCATTTCAAACAATTGAAAATCAAGGCAAGTTGATCTAACCAAGTAACTAAGAGCCCATGGATAACCATGGATGAAAAGGGTGCTAATACCTTCCCTTTTCATAATCTACCCCCCGAACCCACGAAATATCTCAAAAGGTTTTTGCTGTGCTTTTTTAACCTTTCCTTTAGGATAAAATAAAAAGTCGGTGGCGACTCTTGCTCAACCGAACAAGTGCGAATACAAACACAAACCTCAAGTCAGTTCTCCCACCGTATCACAGGGGTGTTCTGATCGGAACACATGTGTGATGACCTCCAGGCATATATATATATATATATATATATATATATATATATATATATATATATATATATATATATATATATATATATATATATATATATATATATATATATATATATATATATATATATCTTCATCTTCTTTTGTTTGTTGTGACGATAGGCATAGTTTGGATATTCCAATTTGTCTTATAACATGTTACCACTAGTACCCTTAGTAAGTTAAAAGTAGTTTATTATTATTCTCTTATAGTGTGATGATAGGCATGGTTATTAAGCTGATAAGCATGGTTTTCTTGTGATGATAGGCATGCTTTTGGTGATGATAGGCATAAGAAATGTGACGATAGGCACATGCTGTTTCTCTAAGAATATACTGCTTCAGGCACATGTTTGTAAATTAAGGCTTAGCATAAGTACATACCATAACTTAATTAGTTAGTTAAGTTAAAAACAATTGTAGTCTTAGTGAGTTTAAAGTAGTATATAATTATATATGTAGCCCAAAATAAAGTAGCAGAAACCTTGATTTGTATATATACTATTAGTATAGTAAACTTAGCAACAATAGTAACAAGTTTATTGAGTAGGCTAAAATAAAGTACGAAGTAGTATTTGTAGCAGAGTTGTATTCTTTGATGAAACATAACATTAATATCAAGTGGCAGGAAAATAGTAGGTCTCACATTTGACATTATAGATTTTGTAGCAGTGTAGAATTAATTTAGCAGAGGGCTAATAAGAATGTTAATATAAAGTATAATTAATAGAAATTTTATCCGATAATTAACTAACCGGTATAGTCGAGAATTGTCCGAATAATTATGGGGTGCTGGTAACTTATTTTAGTTGATTTGGTGTGTTATATACCTTGCTAAAAAATATGAAATTGCAGGTGATGATGAATTTGGTTGAATTGCCTCTATTTATGGGCAATATTATGTTGTAGGCCTATGGCCAATGTTGAATGGTTGTTGACCTGTTGTTGTGGTTGAGTTGCTGTGGAATTATTGTTAATGATATGTTGATGTCGAAATGCCAATATTTATTGGAAAGATAAAGTTATAAGCTTATGGCCAGTGTTCATTTGTTGTTGAGTTGTTTTTGAATGGTTATTAAGTTTCTCTTTAATTATTGTTGTTGATTTGTTGTTGTATTGCCGTCATTGTGTTGTTGTGAATTTTGTTGATAATGTGAAGTTACAGGGAATTTTAAATGACGATGAATTACCTCTATTTACTGGTAATAATGGTGATATAGGCTTATGGCTTGCGATAAATGATGATTGTTGTGAGTATGTGATAGCGCATTCATTGAGTCACATACATTTGCATACTCTGTGATGGCCTGGATTGGCATATTGCGAAGAAGGCTTATGCCTTGTTGACGCCTTTATTTATTGGCAGATTTTTAAGATGGGTGTTCTGATCCATTTTTAAGATGTAAGTTCTACTCCATTTTTAAGTTGGGAGTTCGGCTCCAATGGTACCACAGGCATGTGCATTGTAATTGAGTCGTATCTGAAGTTGCATCTTGAGTTGTGGTGATGATATATTTGTTGTTGCTTTATGTTGTTGACTTATTGTGGTGGGTATTATCTAAAATCTGTATGTTGTACCCAAAAATTTTCCCTCCCATTTTACTCAACATATATTCATTAAGATACTCAATTTGCTCAAGGATGCCCAAGAGTTAACCAGACAAACTCTCTCCTAAAAGCAATGAACCTCCAACTAGGGTTTCCATTTTCATCAAGATGGGAGAGTCCCAAAGGCCTCATATGCTCTCCATAGTCCTAATATGTTCTCAAGACCATTCATGCCAAATTTCATGCCTTGTACAAGAAGTTTGCCCAGTCAACTGCTGAGCTGCTTATAAATCAACTATACTAGGTCAAAAGACCTAATATGTTTTAAGTGATATACATCATTTGATCAAGGGTTGATCATGATTCCTCAATAAATTCTCCTAGTTCATCAAAACTCGAAAGTTGCTAAATTAGGGTTTCTTAGGAAAAGTCAACCCAACTTTGACCAGGCATAACTCTCTTATACTTTATCAGAAATTTCTCATCCAGGTCTCATCTTGAAGATAATTCAATTCCCTACAACTCATCTTCAACCCTCAAGTTCAAGAAATACACTCATGGAAAGATATGAACTCAGACATTATAGGTCATTCCAAAAAGTCATCAAAAACACCTTTTGGGTCAAAGCTCCTTACATGAAAATGGAAGATCCAATTGAGATGAAAAAATTAGGTTGCTTAGGGGACATCCTAAGCTTTCTAAAAAGTCAAAGAACACCTTCTTAGGGTCAAAATTGAGAGAGATATGCATTGTCAAAGTTGGCAATTTTTGGAAATTTGCCAAAATCAACAAAGCTCAAAACTGCATTTTTTTCCACATGGGCCCATCTTTTCAAGATTTAATCTTAATCCTAGCATGGTCCACGACCTATGGGACCCACCCATGCATTATTCACTCACTTATTTAATTTATTTTGATTTTTATTCATTTTAAAATCAAATAAATTCAAATTAAATCAAATTAAATCAAATCAAATCAAACTTATGGAATGAGATTTATTTTGCATTGAATTGAAGATCATGCAAGCTGTATAACCTCAAGCAAATCGTGCCAAGCCATGAAATCTCCAATTTTGGAAAGTTTGGAATCATAACTTCAAGACCATTATTCTTTGGATCCTTGCCAAAAATATTGACCTAATTGGATTCAATACATATACTGAAGTTTGGTGAACCCTAAGGGAGAGATTTTTTCACACGCACCCTGCCTCCAAAGGAAGAAAGAAAACTCAATTTTTTTGTAAAAAAGTAGAGATCAGATCTTCCTCCACATGCCACTACAGAGCATTCTAAGGATCAAACCACATTCCTGGAAACCTCCTGAAGCTAATAGCATCACTTACACGCATCAATACCTTCAGAACTCTCCATAACGGTATCACGATTTATCCTCCATTCTTGAATTTGATTTTGGATATTTACGCTTTATAAATGATTTTAAGACATCCATTCATGTTTGTATTGTCATTTAGAAGTTGTTTGTATAATTAATTATGAGTTTTGATGCTTGTATAGACATATGCCATTGTTAGGGTTTGAGGTCGTATTTTAGGGCTTTGTGATGCAGGCCAAATTAGAGCAAAAGAAGGACATTATCATACTCGTGAGATCAAAATAAGTAGATCTATATGCTTGGAATGGATTTATCATGCTTGGTATTAATTTTTGATTTTTACAGGGTTGTAGTTACAACCATGAAACCGTAGGTAAAGGTTTCCGTCTAAAACGATAGTACCAGGGAAGAAGAAGACCGCATGTCAAAGCCTGAGTGGGCAGTTTGAAAATTCGCGCATTTTCTTAGGCCAAGTGCTCTGTTTTTATTATATTTATTTTATTTGATTATGTATATGACTAACAAGCCAGTGCATATGGCAAGGGAAGAAGGCATGTGAGAGGGAGGACCTGGGTTTGATCCCAAGTCCAGGCCTTTTGCATTTTCTGAAATTACAATTCCAGATCCAGTGCACGTAATTTCCTGAGGACCACCACACACCCTCTGATCTCGTTCTCAGGATTCATATCCATCATAGATCCAGTGTTCAGCACACTCAGGTCTACCATGCACACTCAAAAGATGCCCCCAACAGATCAGACGCCAGATCCTGGGCCACCAGTTATTGGGCCTAACGCATATTGGGCAACACACCCCCTGATTTGCTTATAACATCAGACCCATCTCCTCAATTTTTCTATTCTTTTTATTTATTTTCTTTCTTTTAATTTATTATTTTAATTACTTTCACAATAAAAATAATTTTTTTTAATTAAATCATAGAATCAGGAAATTTCAAAAAATATTAGGTTTAGTTAATTTTTTTCATAAAATATTTATTTGGATATAATTAACTAGTTTAATTAGGTTAACTTGAATATTTTTATTGTAATTAAAATTTAATAAAAATTAGGTTTAATTTTCAAATTGCAACTATCTTTCTCAATAAAAAATACAAAAACATTTTTAATTAATTAGATTTCCTAGGTTCTAATTTGTTCCCATTTTAACTTTCGCGCGCGTCTTTACTTTCTTTATTTTTATTAATTATTGTAACTGTTCCCAGTTTGTAATAGTCAATTAGGTTTACTATTTCACATTTGTCTATTTTCCCCGCTTTTTTTTATTATGTAATCCCCTCCTCGAAGCCTTCTAATAGCTAGGGTTTTAATTTCTCGCTTTTAATTTCCGCAACTATTAAACTGTTAGATGTATGGACATTAGGATTGCATACGAAAGATAAATCAAATTAATCCAATAGAAAACCCTAATTGTGCAAAGATAATTAACTGAAAAAAACACACTTGCACATGTTCACTCCTAGGGTTTTCCCCACTTGGTCGCCTCAGAAATAATGGTTGTGTCCCTCGAATGTAGGGATACCTTAGCAATGACCCGCGATTCAAAGTCGTCATAAAGATCATAGTCCCTATTTGTCCCTCGAGTTGCCTACGATTTGATCTTACGATGACAGTTCCTTCGAAATGCTATGGTATCTTTACTTGTTGCCTTCAGAGACCATTTTGTCCCTTCGAACGTCCCTTTAAAATTCCAACGACGGAGCTACCTACTCCTTAATAGTAGGATAGCGCTGTCTAAAGGAAAAGAAATGAACAGGCTTTTTTTCGAGTAGGTAGAAAAACTCTTAAGTACTTGCTCAAGACAAAAATTTCCACACCAACACTTTTAAAAACAATTTTCAAAACAACTTCGTCACACTCTTGAGGATCGATACAAGGGTTATCACGAGGTAAACAAAACTTCTGTTCAAAATAAGCACACACAAGAAATATTAAAAATGAGCAAGTACCTAAGAGCCCATGGAAAACCACAGATAGAAAGGGTTCTAACACTTTCCCTTTCTATAATCTACCCCCCGTACTCAGAAACTCTCGAAAAAAGGTTTTTTTGTTCTTTTTCCTTTCCTTTGTTGGATGAAATAAAATTCAGTGGCGACTCTTACTTACCGCATATTTACGAATATAAAACACAAACCAGTATAACAGTCGGTTCTGCCACCGTATCACAGAACTGGCGACTCTGCTGGGGAAAAATAACAAGTGGGGTACACCTTAGGATCTAGGTCATTGTAATTGCTTTCTTGTTTGCTTTGCCTGCTTTATCTTTAAGGGTTTTTGCTTGGGTATTATTAAAGATCTTACATCCGGATCTAGGGACACTCTTTAGGTAAACAACAATAGATCATGGAGACTGTACGGTGTAAACCGATATGGTTTAAGTAATGGGTGTGTTGGTGTGAAACTTTGGTCGATACCAGTATCCTTCGTGTTGAAACGAGGAGAATACGGGGCCACCGCGTGGTGTCGTGAAACACTAACGGACCTTAGAATCTTAGTTGAAAAAACTTGGCCATTAGAAAGTAGTGAGATAGCTGGCCTCGGTATAAAGCTGAGGATTGGTTGATACTCGATGCTACACTCATTGAGGTCAAACTTTCGGGATATTTCGGCTGCAAGAAAAGATTGCCTGAGATGAAACAATTCCCGATAAAGGATGATCAGTGATATTGAGAATCTTTATAATTCGGTTACTTTTTTAAGACAGGTTTGAAACCAACTAAACTTTAAGAGGGTACTTACCTTTAACCTCAAGCAGGCCTTTGAACCTAAGGTCTATTGTGTGCTTTTCTTGTGTATGTTGTACCCTGTTTAAACATAAAATCATGCATCATAAGATAACATTCATTCTCATTGCACTAACCATTTCAAAGAACAAGGGAATTTATCTTTGTTTTGTTTTGCAGAATATGGCTCCCGCTCGTAGAAACACTATCCGAATCAGCTTTGTGAGAATACCTCCCCAACTCAAGGAACTAGTATCAAGGGTTCCTGAAACTTCTGCATTCACTAACAGACATGGTCGACTTCTCAACCTGGTTACTTCAAACTTTGATGAAAAGATGATGGGTGTATTCTTTCATTTCTTTGATCTCAAGAACCACTGCTTCACCTTCCCAGACTATCAGTTGGTGCCTACCATGGAAGAATTCTCTCAGTTATTGAATATACCCATTCTTGAACAATTGCCTTTCACAGGTTTAGAAGAGGTTCCTAAGCCAAAAGTCATTGCCTCAGCCTTGCATCTGAAACGGGCCGATGTGGTATCTAATTGGGAAACAAGAAGCGGAGTCAAGGGTTTTCTAGCCAAGTTCTTAATAGATAAAGCCCAACTGTTTTGGGATGATTTCGACTTTCAGGCTTTTGAGGAGATCTTGGCCCTCCTAATCTATGGGTTAGTACTGTTCCATAATCCAAACTTTCTCATAGATGTGAATGCTATCAAGATCTTCCTCTCTCGCAACCCCGTGCCTATCTTGCTCGGAGATATCTTGCATGATCTCCATACTCGTACCATGAAGAGAAGAGGGGTTCTTATGTGCTGCATGCCATTACTGTTGAGGTGGTTTATTTCTCACCTCCCTAAGTCAGTGCTAAATAATAAAGAAGGTCTGGGTTGGTCGCAAAGAATAATGTCACTTACTCACATGAATATTCTATGGTATTCCTGAGCTTTGGGAGATATTGCTATTATTGACCATTGTGGAGAGTTCCCTAATGCTCCACTACTTGGCATTAGGGGAGGCATAACTTACAATCCTTGTTTGGCTCTGTGACAATTTGGTTACGCTCGAAGGGATGGTCCTCATGAGTTACTTATCCAGGGAATTGTATTTAACTATGAGGATGATGTTCAAGGGTATCGCCAGAGGTTCATACCAGCTTGGGGCATGGTAAACAGATCTGTCGCCAAGACTTTGGGGCCAAAGAATTCCATTCCTATGGAACCTTATCTCCAATGGGTATGAGCTCGTGCTCAGAAACTTATGATGCCCTACGTGACCGTTTTACCAGTGATTGTGGAACCCATTACTGAAAGGGGTATTACTTACACGGTTCTCCATCCTGATATGCCCACTGATCTTGAAGAACTACAGAGGTCTTGGATTCAGTTGAAGAAAGAGAAGGATACTTATAGGGACCAGTTCTATGCCCAGGAGAGGAAGGTTTTAGAGTTCACAAAGAAACTTCATGAGGAAAGAAGACTTAATGTCTATCTCGGCACGAAGAGGAAGCATCCATGGGAAATTTGATTTTGTTTTATTTTTTAGAATTTTAAATTGTAACGCCTAAAAGGAAATTGTACTTTGAATTCTACTAATAAAATATTTGTTTCATTTTGGTTCGCAAATTTAAATTTCTCAAAGTCCTTGAAATCATTGCATACGCATCCCATCCATAAACACTGCATATACAGGTACCGTTACAAGCTTCTCATCTTCTTTGCTATTTATTTTAGCAAAAATGTCTTCTGAACAAAGCATCAAAGATCTTCAGGCACAAAATGCCCAATTTCAACAGATGTTCATAACTCTGGCGAAAGGGCAGGAGGATCTGAAAGCCCGCATCCTGAAGGAGAAGAAGAAAAAGAAGAAGGTCTCTGGTATTCTGAATATGGGCAGAAGGTTCAGGGGGACATTAAAGAAACCAGTCGATCTAACCTACTCATCCAAGGAAGGGGAGAATCGAGAAAGGGAGACAAGGGAAAAGGACCCCAGTCCTGAAGTTTCTGACAATGATACATACTATAATGATGAGCAGTATCCTCCCATTGAGGATAGATACAAGCAGTTGGATGATCGTTTGAGTGCTATGGAAGTCCAGAGGATACCTGGGTTGGATTTCGAAGAACTGGGATTGGTGTCGGGAGTGGTTATCCCGTAGAAATTTAAGGCTCCAATTTATGCAAAGTATGATGGGGTGTCTTGCCCTAAGATCCATCTCCGTTCCTATGTAAGGAAGATCCAGCCCCACACTGCTGATAGAAACTTATGGGTTCACTTCTTTCAAGACAGTCTGTCAGGGACTCAGCTTGAATGGTTCTACCAACTGGAGAGAACCAATGTCCGAAACTGGGAGGATTTGGCTGCTGCTTTTTATAAGTAGTATCAATACAACGCCAACCTTGTCCCCACTCGTACTCAACTCCAGAGTATGTCTATGGGTGCAGGTGAAGGCTTTAAAGACTACGCGCAGAAGTGGAGAGACTTGTATGGAAGAGTCCAACCCCCTTTATTTGACAGGGAGTTGGTTGACATGTTTCTTGGGAAGCTGTCTGGTCCCTTCTTTAATTATTTAATTGGTAGCTCATCACCTGGTTTCACCGAGCTGATATTAATAGGAGAAAGGGTAGAAGTTGGGATCCGGAGTGGTAAAATACAAAAGGACACCTCTTCGAGTTCAATAAAGAAGCCCTTCACTGGTAAGAAGAAATCAAGTGCTATCTATAGCCCAAGAGGTTAAAGCATAGCTGAATACCGTCCGACAGTAAGTGCTATAATGATACATAGGCCTGCGGCTGCTCCACAATGCAGCAATCAAAAAGGGTAGAAAGACCACAAAGGAAGTTTACCCGGATTAACATGACATTGACAGAGGTTATAACCCATCTATTAAGATCTAACTTGGAAACCTTGAAAGAGGCTCCCAAGAATCTGAATACCACATCTCCTCGGTACAATCCAAACACTCGTTGTGCCTACCACTCTGAGAGTCCCGACCGTGATACAAATGACTACTGGGCTCTGAGAAATAAGGTACAAGATCTGATTGAAGCAAAAGAGATTGAGTTCTATGCTCCGGAGAAGCCCAATGTCATAACTGCTCCCATGCCTAAGCACAATCGTGGAGTTAATGCTGTTGATACCGATCTGTTTGTGACCTCAGTTGATGAAGTTTCTACTCCTCTTATGACTGTTAAGAAGAATTTGTTATTGGCTGGTTTATTTCCGGGTTGTGGTGAAGGTTTCCATATGTGTTCATCTCTGCCTTCTGGTTGCCATTTGCTGAAAACAGGTGTCCAACGCCTAATGGACGACAGAGAAATTTTATTCGAGAAAACTTTGATTCCAACTATTCCATGTGAAGATATTTCCATTATAAAAATTTCTGCCAATCCTTCCAAGGTCTTCTCGAGAAGACCTGTTAGGATTACGTCTGCTCCAAGGGTCACTCCGTTAATAATCACCCTTCCTGGTCCTGTCCCATACGCCTCGGACAAAGCTGTCCCTTGGCATTATGGCGCTGATGTCTACTATCATGTTGTTAAACAAGACTTGAAAAATGAAGAGGCTAATCTCGACGTCAGTAAAATTGTCGGGACCAGTAAGATCACCAGAAGTGGAAGGGTTTTCTCTCCCGAGATTTCCCCAAAGACTATCAATAAGCCTGTTGTTATTTCGCCCGCTATTCCTACCAGTACTTCAACTACTACTCCTGTGCTTACTCCAATTGTCACTCCTTCCGTCGAGTCATCTGGGACCCGAGGCAAAGAAGCTATAGGTGAGCCTGCCATGGCGGAGGCACCTAGAAAAATTGTTGTAGAAGCCACTAAGCAAGAGATAGAGGAAATACTAAAAATAATTAAAAAGAGTGACTACAATGTGGTCGAGCAGCTGGGGAAGACCCCCTCGAATATATCCATGTTGTCTCTGTTGTTGTATTTTGAGGCCCATGCGAAGGCTTTGATCGCATTCCTCAAGACTGTGCACGTGCCGCAGGAGGCCTCAAATGATCAATTCAAAGACTGTGTGGCCATCCTGACTGCTGACAATGGGCTGGGTTTTTCAGATGCCGACTTGACACCGAAAGGGAGGAAGCATAATGATGCTCTGCATGTCTCGATCGAATGCCGGGGCACCACTATGGCTCGTGTGCTTGTAGATATTGGGTCTTCGCTGAATTTCCTGCCGAAGAAGGCTCTCAATCGACTAAATTTGGAGGGCTTGACCTTAAAGCCTAGTAACATTGTGGTAAGGGCTTTTGACGGGTCAAAGAGGTTGGTGCATGGGGAGGTGGACATCCCTGCCAAGGTAGGTTCTCATACCTTTGAGTTCAACTTTTATGTAATAGACTTCCGGCCTTCATACTCTTGTTTGTTGGGTCGTCCTTGGATCCATGAAGCTGGGGCTGTTACATCTACACTACACCAAATGCTGAAGTATCCCGTGAAGGGGAAGATTGTCACTGTACGTGGCGAAGAGGAGTATATGGTAAGCCACCTCAACTCCTTTAGGTACATAGAGATGGACGGGGAATTCATAGAGACTCCTTACCAAAACTTTGAAGTGGTTCCCCAGATCTTGGCATCGATTGAGACTACTACCGTCACCAAACCTCCTCTAAAGATGGCTTCTCTCAAAGACGCCAGAGCAGTGGTTGAAGAAGGTAGGTATACCAACTGGGGACAACTCCCTGATTTTACTCACAAAACTGACAAGTTTGGTTTGGGCTTTACTTTAGGAGCTCAAAGAGCTGTTCGACGCGCTCGAGCTGGAGGACCTCCCCTATGCATCAGCAATCAGAGAATTAATTCCATTAAAGACAGTGAGGAAGACTCTGACATTGACAGCTGGATCTACACAACTACCAATGGTGGACCGAGTAACTAGACGGCTAGGGATTTTATACCAGTTTCTTTTATTCCGCAGCAATTGTCTTACTTGTTTTCTGAATTTGTAATAAAAAAATTAAACTCTATAGCCTTGTGTCTTTTTTTCAAGGAACATTGGTTTTATTTGTGAGGGTTATTATGTGTCATTTCATATATAATCAATAAAACATTGGACGTTCCTTGCATACAAATTTTGCGCTCTCTGTTTTTCTTTTCTGTTTTCACTTTATCAAAACAACTACGCTCTTACACACAGTCACGTATCATACTGCAGATCCATATCCACTCTGGATCCCATTGATAACAGTTCTACTACTACCAGTTATGACTTTGAAAATCCGATCAACCAAGCCGAGGAAGAAGGTGAGGACGATTGTGAGGTGCCTGGAGAACTTACTAGACTGTTACAGCAAAAAGAAAGGGCTATACAGCCTCATGAGGAGCCAGTTGAGACGATAAACTTGGGCACGGAGGTAGACAGAAAAGAAGTCAAGATCGACACAAATCTGGAAGCTAAGATTAAACAGCGGTTGATATAGATGTTGCACGACTATGTTGAGATCTTTTCCTGGTCCTATGAAGACATGCCTGGTTTAGACACTGTTATTATGGTACATCGTCTGCCAACCAAGGAAGACTGTCCTCTGATTAAACAGAAGGTCCGCCGTATGCGCCCTAAAATGTCAGAGAAGATCAAGGCAGAGGTCATGAAATAGTTTGACGCATGCTTCTTAGCTATCACCTCCTATCCACAGTGGGTTGCTAATGTTGTTCCGGTGCCAAAGAAGGATGGAAAGGTACATATGTGTGTGGGCTACAAAGACTTGAACACAGCGAGCCCCAAGGATGACTTCCTGCTTCCCCACATTGATGTTCTGGTTGACAACACCGCTCAGCATAAAATCTTCTCCTTCATGGATGGTTTCTCTGGCTACAACCAGATCAAGATGGATCCTGAAGACATGGAGAAGACAACCTTCGTTACACAGTGGGGTACCTTCTATTACAAGGTGATGCATTTTGGGTAGAAGAATGATGGGGAAACTTATCAGTAAGCCATGGCCGCCTTGTTCCACGATATGATTCACCACGAGATAGAGGTTTATGTTAATGACATGATTTCCATGTCTCAAATCGAGGAAGAGAACCTTGATCATCTACAAAAGTTGTTCGACAGGTTGAAGACATACAAGTTGAGGTTGAATCTGAACAAGTGCTCCTTCGGGGTAAGGGCTGGTAAGCTTATGGGTTTCATCGTTAGTGACAAAGGTATTCAGGTAGACCCTGCAAAGATAAAGGCCATACAAGAGATGCCGGCTCCCCGCACAGAGAAAGAAGTTAAAGGTTTCTTCGGACGCTTAAACTATATTGTCAGGTTGATTTCACATCTGACTGCTAATTGTGAGCCCATCTTCAAGCTTCTGAAGAAAGATCAAGTGGTAAAGTGGAATGATGAATGCTAGACAACTTTCGAAAGAATCAAGGAATACCTTCAAGAACCGCCAATTCTGATGCCTCCGGTTGAAGGAAGACCTTTGATATTGTACTTAACAGTGCTAGACAATTCAATGGGGTGTGTGTTGGGGCAGCATGATGATTCTTGTCAGAAAGAGCACACAATATACTACCTTAGCAAAAAGTTTACCGACTGTGAGACACGATACTCACTACTCGAGAAAAATTGTTGCGCTTTGGCATGGGCTTCTTGGCGACTAAGATAGTATATGCTGACCCACACCACTTTGTTTATATCTAAGATGGACCCAATCAAGTACATCTTTGAGAAACTCTCTCTCTCCGAAAGAATAGAAAGATGGAAGATGATCTTAACTGAATACGATATACAATATACAACCCAGAAAGCAATCAAGGGGAGTGTATTGGCTGATCATTTAGCTCATCATGCCATGGATGACTACCAGTCCATGAATTTTGAGTTCACGGACGAGAACATTATGCTGGTGACTGACTACGAAGAACCTGGACCAGATGAAGGACCCGAGGAGGGATCCCGATGGACTATGGTTTTTGACGAAGCTTCAAACGCACTCAGTAATGACATTGGCGCAGTAACCATGTCTCCTGAGGGTTGTCATACTCCTTTCACTGCTCGGCTATATTTCAACTGCACTAACAACATGGCAGAGTATGAAACTTGCATCATGGGCCTTAAAGCCGCCATTGACTTGAGGATTAAGTTCTTAGACGTTTTCGGGGATTCAGCCTTGGTGATAAGTCAGATCAAAGGCGAATGGGATACGAAGCATCCGAATCTCATCCAATAAAAAGAGCATGTTATGACACGGCTCCCACACTTTGAGGAGGTAACCTTTGAACATTTCCCGTGAGAGGAGAATCAGTTAGCGGACGCGCTAGCTACCATGTCTTCTATGATCAAAGTCAGGTGGGACAACGAAGCTCCCCGAATCACCATCGAGAGGTTGGATGAACCAGTGCACTATTTTGAAATTGATACTGAAGAGGTGGCAGACAAACCCTGGTTCCATGAAGTAAAAAGGTACCTCGAGACTTAAGAGTATCCCGAAGGGGCATGTGTCAATGATAAGAAGTTTCTGAGAAGGTTCGCTGCAAAATTATTCCTCAGTAATGAAATCCTCTACAAGCGCAATTAGGACTCTACCATACTGCGGTGTGTAGACAAGAGCGAAGCAGAGATGATTATGACAGATCTACATGAAGGTATCTTCGTAGCCCATTCAAGTGGACATACCATGGCTAAGAAGATCCTACGGGCAGGATACTACTGGTCCACAATGGAAGAAAATTGTTATCAACACACCCGAACTTGTCATAAGTGCCAAATCTATGATGATAAGGTGCATGTGCCTCCGGTTCCTTTGAACGTCTTGACAGCTCCGTGGCCCTTTGCAATGTGGGGAATTGACATGATTGGAGAAGTTAGGCCTACCGCTTCCAATGGACATCGCTTCATCCTGGTGGTCATAGATTACTTCACAAAGTGGGTTGAGGCAAACTCATTTGCTACTGTTACCAAGAATGTTGTGGCGTGTTTTATCAGGCATAACTTGATCTGTCGGTATGGTGTGCCAGAGAGAATTATTACTGACAATGGTACGAATCTCAACAACATAATGATCACCGAGTTTTGTAAGCAATTCAAGATACACCATCATAACTCTTCTCCTTACCGGCCAAAGATGAATGGCGCTGTTGAAAAAGCTAACAAGAACATCAAGAAAATTATATAGAAGATGATGGTAACATACAAAGACTAGCATGAGATGTTACCATTCTCTCTTCATGGGTACCGTACCTCAGCACGGACGTCGACAGGGGCAACACCCTACTCTCTGGTGTATGGCATGGAGGAATTCCTACCCATCGAGGTCCAGATTCCTTCTTTGAGGATTATGAAAGATACGGGTTTGACTGAAGACGACTGGATCCATACTCGACTTGATCAACTAAATTTGATCGACGAGAAGAGAATTACTGCTATCTGTCATGGTCAGATGTATCAAAAGCGAATGATCAAGGCTTTTAATAAGAAAGTCAGAAGACAAGAATATCAAGTCGGGGATCTGGTAGTCAAGCGCATCATACTGTCGCAAGGTAATCCCTGGGGAAAATGGACCCCCACATACAAATGGCCATTTGTGGTTAAAAACATTTTCTCGGGTGGAGCTTTGATTCTAAACACCATGGACGGTGACGACCTTCCTCACTCTGTCAATGCAGACATGGTGAAAAGATATTACGCATAATCAAAGACCTTCTAGGTTGACTGTCCTAGGAAAAAATAAGGGCTTCCCGGCGAGCCAAAATGGTTCGAGCAAAAATAATGGATGAAAATGAAAAAAAATTTGTACACCCGGCAAGTCGAAATCCTGAAAAGGTGGCTTGGGCAACAAAGGGTATCCCGGTGGACCGAAAACCCGAAAGGGCAGTCCAGGCAAAAGTTAGGGATGTAAAGAGTACCACAATGTCCCATTGCATCACCTTGTGATTAGACTCTAGTATCAACTGTCAAGCTCGAACGGCATCGGTAAATCTAATCAGCTTCAGACAAACAGCAAAGTGATGAGACGCTCGAAGACATGAGGGAAATAGCAGAGTTGGAACCCAATTGGATTGTTGCACATAGCTGTTTTCTTTTCTTTAGCCAACATTGTATAACTTCTATTTTTACGGCGGAGCTCTCTTACTAGAGCGTCAACCTCCTTGTAGAAAAATGCCTATCACAGACTAACTTCAAAAATCAATACAAATCATTTTTACAAAATCGTGTGTTTTTCCTTTTCTCTTTTGTTTGGCGAAAACGTCCAATGAGTTATTCTTGACATATGCATTTGAGTATAATTATTTCTCATAAACATTTAAAGAAACAAAAAGACAATTGCTCGTAACTTAAGAAACAGGGGCAAAAACAAGAAATGTCAAACCCGACAGTCACTCTGTCCAGCAGGTACTGAGGCATAGACAACTTTGAAATACGACCATCAGCGCATACGGCCTCACTCCCCACAGAGTAAAAGCAATCAAGGCATTTGATATCAGTGTTCCCAAAACAGGAAGTAATCTCCCCAACTAGGGTCTTTTAGAAACCTAACAGCTATACCCCCAGCCGAATTTCATAATCGCGAGCAGATCATCATAATTTTTATCTCCCCAAGCAGAGTTTATTTCTCTGAATACAGAAGCTCAATCCCCGACAGAGCCTATTACTTTAGTTACGGAAATTCACCTTTAAAATCATTCCCCACATATCTACTCTCAAAAAGAGTCTCTCCCTGACGGAATATTCATAAACAACAAAGAGTAAATCTTCAGCACAATCATTTCCATTCATCATTCCCAGCAGAAGTAGAAGAACCAACATTCTCTACAATAATCAGGAATGCTATACTCTCCAGCAGCGGTCAGGGATTTATTTTCTCAGACTCGGACATGTCCCCAATAGCATTTCATGTACATACATGATGACATGAGCATACATATCACATACAGCATAATCTCATTTATTTTGAGAACATCATCTCACAAGGCATTTCATGCATCACACATATAATTAACCCTGTTATCTTTTCAGGAAAGACATTTATCACCAACAATTCCAGCAGTTACACATGTCATATCTACAGACAGTTAGTGGAAAATCAGTTCCCAAAGATCAAACGGGTTAACTAATCTACATAACCAAACGAAGTAACCCTACTATCCAGGTTCCTTCTCATAGCCCTACTATCCATACTTTCATCCCGAAGTAACCTTACTATCCAGGTTCCTTCGTATATCCCTACTGTGATACGGTAGGAGAACTGACTTGAAGGTTTTGCGTTTTATTGCAAATGTTGCAGTTTAGTAAGAGTCGCCACCGACTTTTCTTTTATCCAAAAGGAAAGGTGAGAAAGCACAAGAAAGACCTTTGAGATTGTTTCTTGACTTCGGGGGATAGATTATGAAAAGGGAAGGTACTAGCACCCTTTTCATCCATGGTTTTCCATGGGCTCTTAGTTACTTGCTAGATCACTTCCTTTTGTTTGAAATTGTGCTTTGTGTGGTTTTTGAAAGTATTTTGTAAAAGAGGCCATTGTTTAGGCAATCTTTGTAATGATTCTCGTTCATAAGAATGTATACAAGGATGTTTGTCTTTTTGAAAATGTTTTCAAGTTTGTAAGATGTTTTGGAATGTGTGTGTTTGTTTTGAAAATATCAAGGATATTTGTTTGAAATGGAGCAAGTAATTAGGAGAAATCTACCTACTCAAATGTCTTTCTTGTTCATTTTCTTTTCCTTCGACATTGTTGTCTTACCATTGATTTGGTAAGCAACCCTATCTTTGGATGTAAACGGGACGGGTGTGGGTCATCGTATAACCATGATTAGCAATGTTGCAAAGTATATTAGCATTTTGAGGGACTAAGATCATTTTTGTAAGGTAACTTTGAATAGCGTCATCGAGGGACTATGATCTTGTTTTTTTGTTTATTTTGCTAAGATACCTTACATGCGTAATATGGCCATTTTATTCAAGGCAACCAGGTGGAGTAACCCTAGGGGTGTTTGTGTGCAAGTGTGTCATTTTCATGCTTGATTTTGTCTTGAATTATGGTTTTCTATTTGATTGGTTTTATCTTTCCATACATACCCTAGTTATTAACATGTTATATATAAAGCGATAAATTTTCGGAAAGTAAATATCCTACGCTATTACAATCATTTGGGGATGGGGTATACAAATTTACAAATGGGGATTGCAAGAAATTAAAGTCCTAATTATCTATTACAACCATATTGAATAGCCATGAAGAAAATATGTGAAGCACATAAGAGTAATGAAAGGAAAAGAAAACATTTTGGATCATTATGTGTCAACACATGCCGTAAACTCAAGCTTCTCGAATGCACTCTTGTTTTGATGAAGACAAATCATGATTGATAAAGAAAGCAAAAATTATTGATCAAGCTAAAAGCCTCTTTGGATGAAGTCTTTGGTTCAAGTCCTTAGAAAATTTCAAGGTATAATGATGATACTTACCTTGAACTTAAGATATAGATGCTCAATGGTCAAAAGGAAACATTTTATATTGTCCAACTCTTTATTCAAGTTTTTTCAAAGCAAATATTCAGTTTTCATTTGAGTGCAATCGATTTGCATGTTAGTATAATCGATTGCATGCTTCAGTTTTTCAAAACATTGGCTACTGACTTCTAGTGCAATCGATTTGCATGGTTGTGCAACCGATTGCACAGTCAAATTTTTTGGATTGGCTACTGGAACCCCGTGCAGTCGATTTTCATGGTTGTGCAATCGATTACACACTCAAAATTTTTGGAAATTTGGCTACTGGAACTCCGTGCAAGCGATTTGCATGGTTGTGCAATCGATTGCACACTGTATGATTTTGAAAAACAGCTTCCTTACACCTGCCTGTTCATAATGCTATTTCATGGAAAACCTTTTACTCAATCTTGGCAATTGTTCATGATTTTTTACAAACCTTTTCTTCAAAGGTCACTGCATTTTAGCCTAAAAATGAACCAAATGATGATGATTGAAATGAAGAGTTTAAAGTTAAGGAGACTTACCTTGCATCTAGAATTTATGTTTTGAGCTTGAGGTGATGCTTTGTGGACTGTTATGACCTTCTTTCAGTTATGAGATTTTTGAGAGTTTGTCAACAAAACTTTTTGTTTTCTTCCTCCCTTTTTTCTCTTCTCTCCCTCTTTTTTCTAACCCCATTTCTCTTGTAATTGGCCTCCCTATTTATAGAGAAGGTTTGAAACTTCAAACAACTCAGATTTTTGAATCACATGGTATGGTTATCTTGCTTGTTTTTGAAGCAAACATGAAGAACATGTTTCCAATGCTTGTACCAAGCTATGTAAAGTGGTTGATCACTTTAAACATGTTTTTTCTGACTTGTAGAAGTTGAGTGTGATTAGAACAAAAATTTAGAGGCTCAAGAAATTGACTTTATGATTAAAGTGAACTTTGCAAGAATGGCAATGGTGCCTTTGTGCCAAAAATGGAAAGATGCAATGGACAATACTTGAACCACTTGGATAATGGTTCAATCAATTGTGTAAACACTTGATTATGGATAGATTTGCAAGTTAAGAGGCCTGCAAAGTGAAGATTATGGATCATGGTTAAGATTTTTATTCCTTGTTCATCACAAATCTGCCTTGTAAATCAATAATGAATGTCCAACTTCAGATCCTTGTATCTTCTAGCTCAAATATGATAAATTCATGCTCTTGGATGTTTTGGAAATCTCGAAACACCCTCTATAACTTTCATGTTGGCAATTTTGACAAAATCATCTTAGAACTATGTGAAAAAATGCCAAGAAGTTGGGATAAAATCCTACACAAAATTTGTTGAAAATTTCTCTAAGTGTTAAATGAAAGCGTCACGACTTCATGAATTTATAACTTGATATCCAAGCATATTTAGGAGAAGTTGTGTAAAGAAATATTGTAGAAATCATGGAGATCTACAACTTTCATGTTGAAAGTTTCCCTTGAACTGTCTTGCATCTTGGTGAAAGAATGGCATGAAGTGATGAAATTATCATGTATAAAAACACTTAGAAAATTTCTAAGTCTTGGAAATCTTGACTTTTCAAGTTGACTTTTGACTTTCTTAACTTCTTGATGATCAAGCTTGATATTTTTGAATGTCTTGATGAAATGTGATATTTGAAACTTAATGTTGACCAAAAAGTCAAAGTTTGACTTTCCAGTATGCAATTGACCATTTTGCCCTTGTGCCAATTTCAAGCCTAAATTGATGTATCAGTGCTGCAAACTTGATGTCGTAGAATATCTTGTGAGCAAATAATTGACAAATGAGAGGGAAAATTTTGGGGTACAAGAGCTTCCCCTGTTCAATCTTCTTAAACCTGAAGAGTTAGATTGGCGAGTTCTGCCATTCGTGACTCGAAGGTGGAAGATGATTGGACACTAAAGTGCATAGAAATTTGCACTCATCGATGCGATGATAGGAGGAATAGGCTTAAATATGCCATTTGGAGAGGTGATAAAATCATTTTGGAGATGGGCTTGTAGATGCCATCCAAGAATGCTTGTTGAATTGTAATTTGTAAGTTGAAGGAATGAGTATCAGGATGGCATCCGTATCTGGAGCATATCTGAATTATATCTGAAAGCTGGATCTGAATGGGTATCAGGATGGCATCCGTATCTGGAGTGTATCTGAACTGTATCAAAAGGTTGAATTTGAATGAGTATCAGGATGGCATCCGTATCTGGAGCTTATCTGAACTATATCAAAAGGTTGGATCTGAATGAGTATCAGGATGGCATCCGTATCTGGAGCGTATCTGAACTGTATCAAAAGGTTGAATCTGAATGAGTATCAGGATGGCATCCGTATCTGGAGCGTATCTGAACTGTATCAAAAGGTTAGATCTGAATAAGTATCAGGATGGCATCCGTATCTGGAGCGTATATGAACTGTATCAAAAGGTTGAATCTGAATGAGTATCAGTATGGCATCCATATCTGGAGTGTATCTGAACTGTATCAAGATTGCATATTGTTAACGGTAGCTGTTAATCTTATCCTGAAAAGGGTAAAATGTTAGCTAAAATACAAAGTTATGTTGCATAAAATTTATGATGCAATGTATTCGTATGTGAGCTGATTTGTTGTATTGCTGTCGGATTGAGGAAAATAAATCCCTGAATGCTGCTCAGGATATGTGAGTCTTCGTGTCTTGAAGTCGAAGTATCGATGGATTTCTGCCGAGAGAAATAAATTATGTTGTAAGGTCAATGTCATGTATTGCTTGTAAAATCTGTTGGGGAGTCAAGAGAAATTTTACGACTTTTGCTGGGGATTGATAACTGGGAACTTTGTTCCGTTGGGGATTTAACTGACGTACTGTAGGGGATTACTTATGGAATAGACTAGAGACATTTTCCTATTCTTTCAACCTATCAGTAATTTTTCTTTCCATTTTTGCTTATTTGTAAACAATAATTATGTTCATATGCATATGTTCAACAATGAATTATTGGACGTTTTTGTAAACAAAACACAATTGTAAAGAAAAAGACAAATAGTTTTTTCACTTTCAAAGGGATATCTTTGTATTGACTTTGAGTAAATATTTTTTGTACAAAGGGAACAAACACTCTAGTAAGAGAATGTTGTCATAAAACAAGAAAAATTTGATACAAAGAAAGATAGCTATATGTAATAATCCCATGGGGTTCCCATTCTGCGATAGCCTTCGTATCTCCGAGCATCTTGTCTATTTGTTGTCTCGTCCGAAGATGATTGAATTGATCAGAACCTCTGAGTTTGTTAGTGGAAGCCAAAGATTGTTTGTAAAGTGATCTGACGGGACATAGTCACACGCCTTAATTCCCTAACTTTTACACGGATCGCCCTTTCGGGTTTTCAGTCCACCGAGAAACCCTTTTTTGCCCAAGTCGCCATTTCGAGTTTTCAACTTGCCGGGTGTACAGATTTTTGTTTTATACCTAACATTTTCCCGAACCTTTTTGGTTCGCCGGGATGCCCTTGTTTTGCCTAGGTATGTCAACCTAGCGGGTCTCTTATGCATAGTATCTTTTGACTATGTCCGTGTTCACAGGGTGTGGTAGGTCGTCGCCATCCATGGTGGTCAAGATCATCGCCCCGCTGGAGAACATGTTTTTGATTACAAATGGTCCTTCATAGGTAGGAGTCCATTTCCCCCTGGGATCACTTTGCCGCAGTGTAATGCGCTTGATCATAAAATCCCCGACTTGGTACACTTGGCGTATGACTTTCTTGTTAAAAGCCTTGATCATCCGTTTTTGATACATTTGGCCATGGAAAACAACACTAAGTCTCTTCTCATCAATCAAGTTTAGTTGATCAAGTCGAGTCTGGATCCAATCGTCTTCATTCAACCCTACATCCTTCATAATCCTCATAGAGGGGATCTGGACCTCGATAGGCAAGACGACTTCCATGCCGTAGACCAAAGAATAGGGCGTTGCCCCAGTTGACATGCGAGCTATGGTACGATACCCGTGGAGAGCGAATGGTAGCATCTCATGACATTCTTTGTATGTGACTTTCATTTTCTGTATGATCTTTTTAATGTTTTTACTTGCAGCTTCGACAACACCATTCATCTTTGGCCGATAGGGAGAAGAATTGTGATGCTGAATCTTGAATTGCTCGCATAGTGCCGTGATCATAGTGTTGTTGAGATTTGTACCATTATCGGTGATGACCCTTTCCGGGATACCTTACCGATAAATGAGATTTTGCTTGATGAAACGGGCAACAACATTCTTGGTAACGGAGGCAAATGAGGCTACTTCAACCAATTTTTTGTAAAATGGTCAATGGCCACTAGGATGAAGCGGTGTCCATTGGAGGCTGTTGGCTTGATTTCCTCAATCATATCAATCCCCCACATAGCAAAGGGCCAAGGAGACGTCAAGACATTCAGAGGAACCGGAGGTACGTGCACCTTGTCAGCATAAATTTGACACTTATGGCAGGTTCAAGAGTGTTGATAACAATCTACTTCCATGGTAGACCAGTAATAGCCTGCCCATAGGATTTTCTTTGCCATCATATGCCCACTGGAATGGGTGCCAAAAGTGCCTTCATGTAATTCAGCCATGATCCTTTCAACTTCAACCTTATCTACGCACCGAAGTAACACAGAGTCATGATTGCGTTTGTACAGGATGCCATTACTAAGGAAGAATTTAGTAGAGAATCTCCTTTAGAACTTATTATCATTGACTGAAGCTCCTTCTGGATATTCTTGAGCCTCGAGATACCTCTTGACTTCATGAAACCAAGGCTGGTCCACTACTTCTTTAGTATTAATCTCGTGACAGTGTTCTGGTTCATCCATTCGTTCAATGGTGATCTGGGGAGCCTTGTTATCCCAATTAATTTTAAACATAGATGACATTGTGGCTAGAGCGTCTGCTAGCTGATTTTCTTCTCGCGGGAAATGCTCGAAGGTAATCTTCTCAAAATGTGGTAGCAATGTCAAAACATGTTCTTTGTAAGGGATAAGGTTTTGGTATTTGGTGTCCCATTCCCCTTTGATTTGGCTGATAACCAAAGTTGAGTCTCCGAATACATCCAAGGATTTGATCCCCAAGTCTATGGAAACCTTAAGACCGAAGATGCACGCTTTGTATTCCACCATGTTGTTTGTACAATTGAAGCAGATTCTTGCGGTAAAGGGAGTATGACACCCTTCCAGAGATATGAGTACAACACCGATACCATTACCAAGTGCATTGGGTGCTTCATCAAAGAACAAGGTCCATCAGGATCCTTGTTCAGGTCCGTCATATGGCCTGAATTCTTCGCAGTTGTCTAATGTCATGATGTCTTTATCCGGGAATTCAAACTTCATGGACTAATAGTCTTCTACAGCTTGGTGATCAAGGTCATCAGCTAGCACACTGCCCTTTATAGCTTTCTGGGTAGTATACTGTATGTCGTACTCTGTCAGGATCATCTGCCATCTAGCTATTCTCCCAGAAAGAACAGGCTTCTCGAAGATGTATTTTATCGGATCCATTTTAGATATCAACAAAGTAGTATGAGTCAGCATATACTGTCTTAACCGGCAAGCAGCCCATGCCAGAGCGCATCAAGTTTTCTCGAGCAGTGAATATCTGGTTTCACAGTCGGTAAACTTTTTGCTCAAGTAGTAAATAGCATGCTCTTTTCGGCCAGACTCGTCATGCTGCCCCAATACACACCCCATTGAGTTTTCTAAAATAGTTATATACATGATCAATGGTCTCCCCTCGATTGGTGGCATCAATACAGGAGGCTCTTGTAAGTATTCTTTGATTTTGTCAAAAGCAACTTGGCACATCATTCCATTTGACTACTTGATCTTTCTTCAAGAGCTTGAAGATTGACTCACAAGTAGCTGTCAGGTGAGAAATGAATCTGGAAATATAGTTCAAACGTCCCAAGAATCCTATGACTTCCTTCTCAGTACGGGGAGCAGGCATCTCTTGTATTGCTTTAACTTTGGCAAGATCGACCTCGATTCCTTTGTTACTGACGACAAAGCCTAGGAGTTTACCAGACCGTACCCCAAATGTACACTTGTTTGGATTCAACCTCAGCTTGTATTTCTTCAGTCTCTCAAACAGTTTTCGTAAGTGGTCAAGATGCTCTTCTTCTGTTTGCGATCTGGCTATCATATCTTCTACGTAGATCTCTATTTCATGATGTATCATGTCATGAAACAAAGCTACCATGGCACGCTGATAGGTTTCCCCAGAATTCTTCAGTCCGAATGGCATCACCTTGTAGCAGAATATGCCCCACTGTGTGACAAATGTTATTTTCTCCATGTCCTCAGGTGCCATTTTGATTTGGTTATAACCTGAGAATCCATCCATGAAGGAAAACACTTTGTGTTGTGTCGTATTGCCAACTAGGATATCAATGTGGGGGAGTGGAAAATCATCCTTAGGGATTGCCCTATTCAAATCTCTGTAGTCCACACACATCCGTACTTTGCCGTCCTTTTTGGGTACGGGAACAATGTTGGAAACCCATTGAGGCTAAGAGGTGACAGCCAAGAATCCAGCATTGAATTGCTTCATGACCTCTGCTTTAATCTTTTCTGACATATCAGGTCTCATACGGCGAACCTTTTTCTTTACTGGCGGACAATCTTCTCTTGTAGGCAGACAATGTACCACGATGTCTGTATCAAGTCCTGGCATGTCTTCATATGATCAGGCAAAGATTTCAACATAGTCATGTAACAACTGAATCAGACACTACTTGACACTGGGTTCCAAATTGGCACCTACCTTGACCTCTTTTTTATTCTCCTTGCTACCCATATTGATTTCCTCCACGGGTTCCTCGTGAGGTTGAAGGGTTCTTTCCTCTTGTTGTAGCAGTCCAGCAAGTTCCCCTGGTACTTCACAATCTTCCTCACCTTCGTCTTCGGCTTGGTAGATTAGATTCTCAGAGTCACGAAAGGCCATAGCAGTATCGTTACCCATGGGATCCAGAATGGATGGATGCCTACATTGTGAGTGTAAAAGAAAACGTATATGATTAAAGAAAACGTATATGATTAATTGATGTCATATGAAGATGAAATAATAACCCTTACAAATGGACCATTGTGCCTCGGGTAAGATACAAGGTTTTAAGAGTGCGAATTGTTTTTGAATATTACAGGTCCAAAAAAATGTAAAGATAAATTATTGTGGGATAAAAGTGATTGGGATGAAGTCTCTAGCCTCCCAATTGCTGAGTCCTCCATTGACAGTCGGAGAGATCCAATCCTCCAGGTTGCAATCATCTTCACCATCTTCTACCGCGTTGACCTCACGGTTGCTAATCTTCAAGGGTGGCTCTCCAGCACGGGCACGACGTACAACCTTTTGAGCATTTAAAGTTAAACCTAGGCCAAACTTGTCAGACTTATACGGGATATCCAGATGTTTCCCCAAGATGGTGCATCCACCTTCCTTTACCACTACTTTGGCGTCCTTCAGAGATGACATCCGGAGTGGAGGCCTTGTAATCTTGGGAATCTGTGACGCAGTCTTGGTCACTGCCACCTCTTGGGGGACCTCTTCGAAGTGTTGAAATGGAGTTTCAATGAATTCACCGTCCAACTCCACATATTTGAAGGAATTGAAATGGCTGATCATGTATTCTTCCTCTCTATGGACAATGATAATCTTCCCTTGAACCGAATATTTCAGCATCTGGTGCAATGTCGAGGTAACAGCGCCAGCATTATGGATCCATGGTCGTCCTAGCAGAAAGGAGTAAGAAGGGCGGATATCCATTACATAGAAAAGGTTGAATTGAAATTTTGGGTTCCAACCTTTATGGGGATATCCACTTCCCCGTGTACCATCCTTTTCGAGCCATCAAATGCCCTTACTACTATGTTACTTGACTTCAATGTCAGTCCCTCGCAGTCAAGTCTGTCAAGATATTTTTCCGGTAATACATTCAAAGATGAGCCAGTGTACACCAAGACATGGGCCAGGGTTGTGCCCCTACACTCTACTGAGACGTGCAACGCCTCATTGTGCTTTCTTCCCCTCGGTGTTAGATCAGCATCCGAGAAACCTAGGCCGTTATCCGCTGTTAGGCTGGCCACGCAGTCTTGGAATTGATCAGTAGACGTCTCTTGAGGCACGTGGGCTGTTTTTAGAAACTTCACCAAGGCTTTCGCATGTTCCTCAGAACACAGTAGTAATGCTAGCATGGAGATTTTGGAGGGAGTTTGCCCCAACTTCTCAACTACATCGTAGTCGCTCCTCTTTATAATTTTTAAGATCTCCTCTATTTCTTTCTTGGAGGTCTCAGGGATAGTCAATGATTGAGCCTTCGTCTGGACGGGCTCAATCATAACACCTTTTCCTCGAGTCTGGTTAATTTGGCAGCAGGAGTGTCAGTCGGAATGATTACAGGGGTTGTGACGGCTTTGTCAAAAGGAGCACTTGCAAAGATGATTATGGGTACGAAAGTAACCTTTGGAGCAACCACGGGTCCAGAAACTGCCTTTGGGGGAGCAATTTCTGGAGAAAAGATCCAATCGCTTCGGGTAATTTTACTAGTTCCGGCAATATTGCTGATGTCAGAATCTTCTTCTTCAGAGTTTATCTCTTCGGCGACCGGCCAGTCTTGTTTGATGCCATGGTAGTAAATGTCCCCTCCGTAATTCCACAGCACAGTTTTGTCTGATACATATGGGGCTGGCCCAGGCATTGTGATTATTAAAGGAGTTACTTTCAGAACCGATGTAATTCTAACAGGTCTTTTGGTGGAGACCCTGGAAGAATTGGGGGAGATGGTAATGATTGAAACATCTTCAATAGGAATAGGTGAAACAGGAGTACTTTCAAACAAAATCTCTTTGTTATCTATCAGGCGCTGAATGCCTACTTTCAACAAAGGGCAATCAGTTGGTAAGGACAAGCAGAGATGACAAACTTCATTACAGCCCGGGAAACACCGGCTTTCAACAAGTTTATCTTAATGGTCGGAAGTGGAGTCATGAGTTTATCAACTATGGTAATAAACAAATCTTCTTCAATAGCATTGGTATTGTGACCATGTCTGGGCATAGGAGCGGAAATGACATTTCGCTTCTCGGGCGCATCAAACTCAATTTCTTTTGCTTCAATGAGGTCTTGTATTTTGTTCTTCAAGGCCCAACAATTATTAGTATCGTGACCAGGAATTTCAGAGTGATATGCACAACGGGCATTGGGGTGATAATGAGGGGATGTTGTATTGGGGTTTTTCGGAGCTTCTTTCAAGGTTGCCAAGTTGGATCTCAGAAGATGCAGTAATACTTGAGACAGGGTCATGTTAATTCAGGTGAATTGTCGGACTTGCCTTTCTACCCTTGGTTGACTACTTCTTTGTTGATCAGATGTAGGCTTGGGAATCATAATAGCCCCCACCATTGGTCGGTGTTCGGCCCTTTGCGGATATACATCAGCTACCTCATTCTTCCTAATAAAAGGCTTCCTTACAGTTTTAGAAGAAGATGAATCCTTATGAATCTTTCCACTTTTTATGCCAGCTTCCACCCTCTCTCCGGTCAATATTAGTTCAGTAAAGCCTGTAGATGAACTTCCGATTAAATGGTTGAAGAAAGGGCCAGACAAAGTGCCTAAGAACATGTCCACCAATTCCCTTTCAGACAGAGGGGGTTGAACTCTCCCAGCCAATCTCTCTATTTTTGTGCGTAATCCTTGAAACCTTCATTGGAAGCCATGGCCATACTCTGGAGTTGAGTACGGGTAGGCGCCAAATCAGCATTATATTGATATTGCTTGTAGAAATCTGCAGCAAGATATTCCCAATTGTGAATGCTGGCTCTTTCTAGTTGGTAAAACCAGTCAAGATGAGTTCTAGACAGACTGTCTTGGAAGAATTGTACCCATAAATCTTTATCAGCGGTGTGGGGTTGAATTTTTCTCACATATGACCGAAGATGCATTTTAGGGCATGACACTCCATCATATTTTGCAAACATAAGCACTTTCAATTTCGGAGGAATCACAATCCCCGACACTAGTCCCAACTCCTTAAAATCTAAGTCCGATACCTTTTGTATTTCCATCGCACTCAAACGCTCTTCAAGATGTCTGTACTTGTCATCAGCTGGAGGATACTGTTCCTCAGAGTAGTCTTCGTCTTCTTCTGATTCTGACGGGACAACTGTTTCCTTTCCTTTCCCTTCTCCTTCACCGGATGTTGTTGCAAAGTTCAAAGTCCTTCTTGTCTGCCCCTGAAATATTCTCCCCATGTTTAAGACTTTGGTCACCTTCTTTGTTTTCTTTTTCCTCTCTTCAGCCAGCAGAGTCTTTAATATTTCTTGCCCCTTGGCTAGGGTCATGACACTACGCCAAAAAAGACTTACGAAAGCGCTTTTTTTGGCCTTTAAAAGCGCTTTCGTAGGTGGCGCTGCTATAGGTTTTAGCAGCGCTTTTTGTTTAATGAAAAGCGCTTTCGTAGGTCTATCTAAGGCAGCGCTTTTTTATGAAGAAGCGCTTTCATAGGTCTACCTAAAGCAGCGCTTTTTTCTGGAAAAGCGCTCTCATGAGTTTCCTTTTAACAACGCTTTTTTCTGGAAAAGCGCTTTCATAGGTGGTCTTTTAGCAGCACTTTTTCCTGGAAAAGCACTGTCATATGTTTACCTTAGAGAGCGCTTTTTGTGAAAAAGCGCTTTCATAGGTTACCTAAGGCAGCATTTTTCTTGAAAAAGCGCTTTCATAGGGTGTTTTTTTTAGAGGTATAATTTATATAATTCATATACCTGCATTGTTTGCAGCATATTATTTATATAAACCAATTTCCATAACCTGTAATTCATAAACCGCAGTAATGCATTGTATACCATTGTAATCCAAAATATATATACACCATTTTTGTACCTCAAAATATATAAAAACCATTGTTATCAGCATTGTAACTCAAAATCAGTCTTACAAAATCAACTCTAACAACAACTAAACCAGTCCTAATGTATGAAAGAAACACGGTCAATTATGTATTAAGGTCCTGGTCCTGCGAGGTTTGAACATAATAACACGGTCAATATGGTATTCCATGTACACGTGTAACGTATTCATAACACTTTTCACATAATAATGTATTCATACCTTATATGATTTTGTGCTCAATAAAATATTGACACAATTCCTCTTTGATTTCTTCCAACTGAAGTTTCGTGTAATATGCATATTTGTATTCATCGAAGTACTACATAACAAAACATAATATGCATGATTTAGTTAAAAGTAAAAAATTATATGAAATATCCGAGAAATAATAAAACAAATCCTAAGTTATAAATCCATACCGTGACTGGAATCTCTATTTGATTCAGTTGAAGGATTTCTTTGATAAACCGCAGAACGAAGTATCCGCAATCTATACTGTTTTGCTGTTGAGGACACTACATAGAAAACAAATAAGACAATAGACCAATCACCGTCAACCGAATTCAGATAATAGACCAATTCTTTTATAGGATCGATAACAACCAACAACCAGTGACGTCTATAAATTAAAACAACAGTTTAGAAGAAACGTTTCTATGCAAAAATTACAAATATTAAAATGAACTTAGAATGAAAATCTAACCCTGTAGGAATAGTATTATACGCCCAAAGATATAAGCTTTCTGTACTGCCAGTCGCCATGAATCTTTTGACTAAGTGCTCTCTTACTGAATTCGGTTCCCTACCAATTGTCGCTCCGCTGACACGGGAGGAAGACACGAAATGGAATCTGTTTGACAATTGATTCCTGCGCATCAATTTGTCATATAACAACCTTAAATAAAAACATAATTAATATTAGACTATATTCATTGAAATGTTTAAAAAAAATTTCAGCTAATTACATAATATAAAGATGGGGTTACCGGATGTATGCGTGCATAATACTGACGCCTAATTCTTTATGACGGAAAATCTATTCCACGTCCTCATGTCCAATTATTTCGGTGCAAGGAAAACCAAAGATACCTTGATCCATATCCATTTGACGAATACCACCATCCATCAAATCTGTTGTTCGCACTATTGTTTCAAGACACTGCCGGTATCGAAGGAAAAATCTAGTAGGAACCCTTTTCTTGGGTGGTACGCCAACAATTTTTTGGCTCACTTGTTGTGACCCTTGAAAAGGTACCTAAAAATACTATAGACTCAGTTAAATTATAAAATTATGCAGTTTTTTATTCGGATCATATAATTAACACTTTAAACGTACCTCTTTTTGTGATACATCAGACTCGCCGTGCCGCAAAATCCCTTTACCCTTAGATGCGGGTTTTGTAGGAGTCTATAATTACCGTGGAAATAACTGAGGTCAGAAATGACAGTTGAAGACTTAAATATTCATAATGGTTTTCAACATACCTGATCATCTATGAAAATGAGGTCCGATGGCCATGCAACAAAAGATCTTGTTACATCTCGCAGCAATGTGGTCTCGGCAATAATGTCAGGTACCGGCAGCAACGCATCCATATCTAAAGCAATATCAACCGATGCTTTCATGTGTCCATCCGGAAGCGGCCTATGGTAAAGTAAATCTCCCAAAGTGTTATGGACTTTTCCCTTGCCAACTAGTCGATAAGTTGGCGATGATAGGTATAGCTGGCAAGATGAAATGCCCTAAACCAATAATAACCGTTAGAAGTGACTAAAAATATTCTATAATAATAACGGATATATATTGAAAATTACCTCGGGAAATTTATGCTGACAGTTGATACTAGATTTGTCACTAGTTTCTTTCAACTGTGAACTGCTCTTTTCCGCCATATATCTCTCTTTGTCCTTCTGCAACTCACGAACTTGAGCTTGTAAATCTTGCAATGTTTGCATCACTTTTGCATTGCTAGGATTTCTTCTCCTTGGATGCTTATACAAAGAGGTTGGAGTCACACCATGACCTTTACCCCTCACCCGACCCGGATACTCAGCAATATTTAGTGCTCGACTAAGTACGCTCCTGGTATCCTGATCCTCACCTGGGGATACCGATTGCGACAAGGTCTCCTGTAATTCATTTACATATCGAAAATTATTAGTGGAGATAAAAAATTATTTAAATATTAATAAACATTTGATTTAATTAAAGACACAATCTTATACTTACACATTCATCATACACATGTTGAAGATCGGGATTAACAACTTGATCCTTGCCCACACGAGCTTCCTTCCACAACAAATGTGCTGGTAGTGATGTTGCGTCACTTTTCGTCTCTTCTAACTACACAAGTCTTAAGATCATCAATTATAACACGTTGAGAGAATTAATAAGATCTTAGAGTTTATATTTACTTACAATTTTTCCCTCTAAGCGAGCATATCCCAAACGCCCTTTTTTGTATGGATATGCGAGTTTTGACGCCCTCTTGCGATTGATGGCACTCACTTTCTTGAAATTCTCGTATCTTCTTTGGCCTACAAAACCAACCCATTCTTCAGGTGTAATGAAGTTCTCATATTTCTTTGGACGTTCCGGATCCTCTTCAAGAAAATTTCCTTCATCATCTTTAAGATACTTGTTTGTTAAAAATGCTCTCCACCCTCTGTGTCTTTTTCCAGCCAAACCCATTATATACATTTTGCGGGTATCTTCAATGTTAAAAGACCTCTACAAAAAAACATACACATAAAGTGTGTTAGTAAAAACAATTTAAACACATATTATCGTCAAGATAAAGCAAATAACAAAAACCATATATGTACCTTTATCTCAGTCCAAACTTTCTCTTTACCCTCATCCAACTCTCCTCTTTTCCATCTAGGAGTGGTGATCGGAATGTGTATACGAACAAGCGTACCAATGTAGCTTGTCAACTTTGCAACATTAGACTCAATTAGTTGGTCATTATCATTCCAATCTATATTATATGTTACTCCTCTATCTCTATCACGGATGATTCCCCTCATAATAGTTATACCTCGTGTAATATCTTTTTCTGAAGTCTTTTCTGAAGTATTTTCTGGAGCATTTTCAGGAGCATTTGCATCTTGTGAGTTTTCTTGATTACTAGCCATTTGACCTGTAATAATGAAAAAAATAAAAATGAAATGAAAAATAAAAATGAAATGACAAATAAAAATGAAATGACAAATAAAAATGAAATGACAAATAAAAATGAAATGACAAATTAAATTTTATTGAATGATATAGGCTATAATTATATATACTATTACCTTTTTCACTAAGGTCTCTTTCTTTTCTTGGTAGGAATGTGTTCTACTCGTCTCTTAACAACGTGGATAGTTGGATTGATCCAAATACCCTCATTATGATCATTTCTAATACATGATTCATTATCATTTTGATCACTTATGGTTAAAGATTCAATGCCAACACCAATATCACTTTGATCTCCAATGATTTCATCAATTACTTTGTTAGATAATAGCACTATAGACCATTTCGTACTTGTCGGATCATTGACATAGAACACTTGTTTAGCTTGAGAGGCTAGAATGAAAGGCTCATCTTTGTACCACACCCTATTAAGATCCACTTGCAAAAAACCTGACTTATCCATTCGTATGCCATTATTATTTTCAACCCACTTGCAACCAAATATAGGAATCTAAAACTTCTCGTAATCAAACACCCAAATGCGCTAGATAACCCCAAAATATGACAGATTTGCAAATTTTGGGTTTAAGTCCTTCACACTTGATATATGCATTGCTTCAGCGATCAAGGTGACACTACTATTTTGCATAGTACTTTTGTCATCCTGTTCTTTGGTATAAAATGTGTATCCATTAATTGCATATGTGCTATAAGAAAACACAACTAAACTTGGACCGTATGCTAAACATCTCAATCTTTTTGTTACTGAAGCAGGATCTGAACGATACTTTTGTAGGTGTTTAGGTATTGGCTTGCATTTTTGGTAAATCCCAAGTGTATGTGTGAATGTCATGACTGATGTCATAACATTCTAGTTCAGTTTGTACTGACTCATTAGTTACCTTTGCAGAAAAATATTGTAATTCAAATACTGATGTTTATAAGTGTGTATCTGAGCATTTTGCAAAATGATCACATTTTGCTAAATCAGTAGACAGGTTTTTCTCAGATGTCATAACAGATGTTATGACATCCTGTTCTGAACTAATAGGATTGCAGGATTGGATAAGTCTGAGTTTTTTCAGGAAATAACTCAGTCCTTCCTGAACAGAATCCTGCGTTTTCTGAGGGGTAACCTAGCTCAACCCTAACCTGGTTAATAAAGTCCTGTGACCTGGTCTTTAGGTCAAACGGAATTAACCCTAGGTTTTTGGAAACCCTAACTGAAGTTGCAGCTGCTATATATTCAACAGAGCTGCTGTTTTTCAAGGATCCCTGCTGATTGATTAGAAGATCATTTTGTAATCTGTATAGATTTGATTATTGTACTCCAAGCAATTATCATTGTGATAAGTGCCTTGGAATAGGTTTCAAATTGTAAGGGGTTGTGTAGCACTCTAAGCTTTGAAGCAAGAGTGTTTGAATGTTCCTTGACTAAAGCTGTGAAGCAGAGTCAAGTTAGATGTGTGCATCACTCAAAGCTGTGAAGCACGAGTGATTGTGTTGCTTGATTAAAAAGCTGTGAAGCTTAATCAAGTGTGTGTTTTTGAAGAGTGTCTTCATCAATTCTTAAGTCAAATTGGTTTATGTATCACTGCTGTGATTGAGGGGGAGTGAGTAGGAACTCAGGTTTAAGTTGTACTTAGATTAGAATTGCATTGGGTAGGTCTTAAGTGAAGGAGATAAACTGGTTGGTTTATTCCTGAATTAACATCTCTTATAGTGGATTCTCTCCCTGGCTTGGTAGCCCCCAGAGTAGGTGTTGTTGCACACTGAACTGGGTAAACAATTGACTGTGTTCTTTATTGCTTTTGTATTTACTGTCATATAGTAAGTCAGATACGGTGTCATAACATTGAACGTGACATTGAGTATCTGCAGCCAGAATTTCAATTGGCATCAGAGCAGGCACCCTGCCTGTATTACTGGGTGAGATCTAGGGATATCACTTTCTGGCACTATGGACAAAGAAGGAGTTTTTGGAAATAGACCACCCATTCTGGATGGAACTAATTATGACTACTGGAAACCTCGTATGATTGCCTTCCTAAAATCTCTGGACAAAAAGGCTTGGAGAGCTGCTGACAAAGGATGGATTCATCCCACCATAACTGAGATAGATGGGACAATCAGTCTGAAGCCTGAGGAAGATTGGAGTAAAGAAGAAGATGAGTTAGCTCTGGGAAATTCAAAAGCTTTAAATGCCTTGTTCAATGGAATTGATAGAAACATCTTCAGACTAGTACATCAATATGAACTGGCCAAGGAAGTTTGGGATACTCTCAAAACTACTCATGAGGGAACTTCCAAAGTAAAAATGTCAAGGCTTCAGATGTTGACCACCAAATTTGAGAATCTAAAAATGATGGAAGATGAAACCATTCATGAGTTTCACATGAACATCTTGGAGATTGCCAACACCTCAGGAGCACTGGGAGAAAAGATGTCAGAAGAAAAACTGGTGAGGAAGATTCTTAGATCCTTGCCTAAAAGATTTGCAATGAAGGTAACTGCCATAGAGGAAGCCCAGGACATTAGCAAGTTGAAAGTGGATGAACTTATTGGGTCTCTTCAGACTTTTGAGATGGGAATCACTGATAATGGTGTCAAAAAGAACAAGAGCATAACACTCATGTCCAACACTGATGTTGAAGAAAACATTTCAGAAGCTGTAGCCATGCTTGGAAGACAGTTCAACAAACTCATCAAAAGAATTGATCCAAAGTCAAGGTCGAATGTTCATAACATTCCCTCTAACATTGACAGTTCCAGCAGAAGACCAAGGTCAGAAGATAAGGGAAACCAAGGCAGAGGTATTCAATGCCATGGATGTGAAGGATATGGGCATATTCGAGCTGAATGTCCTACCTTTCTTAAGAAACAAAAAGGAATGACTGTTACTTGGTTTGACTGTGATTCAGAAAGTAATTCTGAAGAAGAGACTTCCAAACGAGTTACTGCTTTAACTGGTGTTTGTACCTCTGAAAGTGACATCAGTGATGAAGAGGTGACTTTTGAAGAACTAGCTGATACTTACAAGGAATTGTGTATCAGAAGTACTGAAGTCTGTGTGCAGAATGAGAAACAATCAAAACTCATTATCAAACTGGAGGCTGAAAAAAGGGCGAATCTTGAAACTATAAGTCATCTAGAAGGAGAAGTTCAATTGCTGAACTCACAACTGAATCAAATGACCAAATCTGTCAAGATGTTGACCAATGGAACAGACAAATTGGAAGAGATCCTTCAGGCTGGACAAAATATGGGAAATAAATCTGGACTAGGATTTATGGAAGCAAAGAAATCTGGTACTGGTAAGCAGATGTCAAAGCGGATGTCTCAACACAACTCTCAACATCAGGGACAGAGACATATGAAGAAGAGGTACCAAAGATGGAAATGTCATCATTGTGGGAGATATGGTCACATAAAGCCCTTCTGCTTCAGACTACATGGATATCCTAATCAGAACTCAGGTGTCAAACCTAAGTCTAAAAAGGTACCACATGCTCCTCAATGGAAGAAAAAGGCTACTGCACTGATAGCTCACACTTCCCTGAGGGTCTCTGCAAAGGAAGACTGGTACTTTGACAGTGGATGTTCCAGACATATGACTGGAATCAAGAACCTCCTCAATAATGTTAAGCCTCACACCACCAGTTTTGTGACCTTTGGAGATGGGGCTAAAGGTGAAATCAAAGGAGTTGGTGATTTGGACTGCCCTGGAGTTCCAAGTCTGAATGAAGTACTGCTGGTGAAAGGACTGACCGCTAATCTCATTAGTATCAGTCAACTGTGTGATCTAGGATTCAAGGTCAATTTCTCAAAATCTGAATGCCTTGTAATCAATGACAAACAAGAAATAGTAATGAAAGGAGTCAGATCCAAAGACAACTGTTACTTGTGGGAGGCTGAGAACACTAATTTCTCATCTGTGTGTTCCATTGCAAAAGAAGAAAAAGAGGTGAAACTGTGGCACCAAAAACTTGGCCATCTTCATCTAAGGGGTATGAAGAGGATTATCTCCTTGGAGGCAGTCAGAGGGATTCCAAAACTGCAAATTGATGAAGGAAGAGTTTGTGGTGAATGTCAGGTTGGTAAGCAGACTAGGATGTCACATCCAAAGTCAAGACATCTGACCACCTCTAAGGTTCTAGAACTCCTCCATATGGATCTGATGGGACCAATGCAAGTAGAGAGTCTTGGTGGTAAAAGATATGCATATGTGGTTGTGGATGATTTTTCCAGATTCACCTGGATTAATTTCATTAGGGAAAAATCTGATGCATTTGAAGTTTTTAGAGAACTGTGCAAGAGAATTCAAAGAGAGAAGGAAGGATGTATTGTCAGAATCAGAAGTGATCATGGCAAGGAATTTGAAAACAGCAAGTTTGATGACTTCTGTGCTTCAGAAGGAATCAGTCATGAGTTTTCTTCTCCCATAACACCTCAGCAAAATGGAGTTGTGGAAAGAAAAAACAGGACCATACAAGAATCTGCCAGAGCAATGTTACATGCCAAAAGACTTCCTATGTATTTTTGGGCTGAAGCTATGAATACAGCTTGCTATGTTCATAACAGGGTCACCTTGAGAAAGGGAACCTCATCCACCATATATGAACTCTGGAAAGGAAGAAAACCAATTGTGAAGTACTTCCATGTGTTTGGCAGCAAATGCTATATCCTATCTGATCGTGAACAAAGAAGAAAACTGGACTCCAAAAGTGATGAAGGCATATTTCTAGGATACTCCTCAAACAGCAGAGCTTATAGAGTATTCAACTCCAGAACCAAAACCATGATGGAATCAATAAATGTTATAATTGATGACTATCATGAAGAAATAGATGTTCCTTGTACTGTTGAGACATTCTTTGAGACATCAACCCAACAGGATGATCTACCCAACTCCACCACAACAGAACATGAATCAAAGGAAGCTAGCAAGACTCCTTCCATCAGAATTCAGAAGGATCATCCAAAAGAGCTCATCATAGGAGATCCCAATAGTGGAGTCATCACAAGATCTAGAGAAATCATCTCAAACTCTTGTTTTGTGTCCAAAATGGAACCAAGAAATGTCAAGGAAGCCTTAATTGATGAATATTGGATTGGTGCAATGCAAGATGAACTGAACCAATTCAAGCAACATGAAGTTTGGGAACTGGTTCCTAGACCTAAAGGAACTAACATCATTGGGACAAAATGGATATTCAAGAACAAGTCAGATGCTGAAGGAGTTGTCACCAGAAATAAGGCAAGACTTGTTGCTCAAGGATACACCCAGGTTGAAGGGGTTGATTTTGATGAAACCTTTGCACCTGTAGCCAGGTTGGAATCAATCAGACTCTTGTTGTCAATTGCTTGTCTTCTGAAGTTCAAGTTATTTCAGATGGATGTGAAAAGTGCCTTTCTAAATGGGTACTTAAATGAGGAAGCTTATGTGGAACAACCTAAAGGTTTTGTGGATCCAACCCATCCTGATCATGTCTACAAATTGAGAAAAGCTCTATATGGGCTGAAACAAGCTCCTAGAGCATGGTATGACAGGTTAACAAAGTTTCTCTCAGACAAAGGCTACAGAAAAGGAGGCTTGGACAAAACTCTATTTGTCAAAACTGAAGGAGGGAAGTTGATGGTTGCCCAAATATATGTTGATGACATAGTGTTTGGAGGAATGTCAGAACATATGGTTAAACACTTTGCTGACCAGATGCAGGCTGAATTTGAAATGAGTCTCATGGGAGAACTAACTTATTTTCTTGGACTAGAAGTCTCACAGATGGAGGACTCAATCTTCTTATCTCAAAGCAAGTATGCTAAGAATATTGTAAAGAAGTTTGGTATGGAGAATGCAAGTCACAAAAGGACTCCTGCTCCTACTCATCTAAAGCTTTCCAAAGATTCAAGTGGGGTTAAGGTGGATCAAAGTCTGTACAGAAGCATGATAGGAAGCTTGTTGTACTTAACTGCCAGCAGACCTGATATTGCCTTTGCAGTTGGAGTTTGTGCTAGATACCAAGCTGATCCCAAAGTCAGTCATATCAATCAAGTGAAGAGAATTTTGAAGTATGTAAGTGGTACTTACAACTATGGATTGTTGTATACTCATGGCTGTGAACCAGCTCTGACTGGCTACTGTGATGCTGATTGGGCTGGTAGTGCTGATGATAGAAAAAGCACCTCTGGAGGATGTTTCTTTTTGGGAAGTAATTTGGTTTCCTGGTTCAGCAAGAAACAGAATTGTGTGTCTCTTTCCACTGCTGAAGCTGAATACATTGCAGATGGTAGTAGCTGCTCTCAAATGATATGGATGAAACAGATGCTCACTGAGTATAATGTCACACAAGATGTTATGACATTGTACTGTGACAATCTGAGTACAATCAACATATCCAAGAATCCCATTCAGCATAGCAGGACCAAACATATTGACATACGACATCACTTTATCAGAGACCTTGTAGAAGAGAAGACAATCAAATTGGAACATGTTGCCACTGAGCTACAGCTGGCTGACATCTTTACCAAGGCTCTGGATGCAAGTCAATTTGAAAACCTAAGGGGTAAGCTGGGTATTTGCCAACATGAGGAATTGTAGCAGTTAATTTTGCTTAAAACAAGGACCAAAGGACTTATGCCTGTTCTGATTGGTTTAAAATTTTATTTTCTCATTTCCTACAATTCTTTTAAGAAGTTGAATAGACACTCCTTTGCTTCCTTCCTCTCTCGTATCCTCATCAAAACCCAGTCTCTCAATCAGAAATTTCTCCTCATTTGCTGTTGGTCCTTCAAAACTGACAAAATGTCTCAAACACCATCATCATCCAATACGACCATCTCAACCTCTTCCTCTGATCAAGATTCTGGGACAATCTCTTCCTGTCTGGACTCTGATGTTCTGGAGATCTCTTCTCATAGAAAAGTGGGAACTAACCCCACCAAGGTCAAAGAGTTGAGAACAAGACATGCAGGTAATCCATCTCATCCTTCCTCTTCAGTTCCCCCTGAAATTGCAAATAGGGAAGGGACAGCCTATGTTAATCAAGCAATAGCAAAAATTGTTTCAAGAATTCTGAACGAGAACCACTCAGTTCCTGGAATTTCTGTTCCTCTGAACCAAGAAAGCTCAAATGCTGAAACAAATCCAGATGTCTCTAAGAATGTTGAGACATCAAACAAAGAGAAGAATGCTGACATTGCTCACAAGAAAAGAAAGAAGCCTGAATCCTCTGGATCTGATGACAGTGCTTGAAGGATGGTTGCTGATTTCTGGTGGAGTTTGGAAGTGTATTCAGTTGTTTGCTGCTGCTGCTCTTATTAGTTTGTTTTGGATAACTGTATAATTTTATGAACATGTATCTTTGGCCCATTTGTGGCTAAAGAGGGGGAGAATATTTTGGTACTTGCTTAATTAGTACTTGACATTCTATTTTTCTGCTGTCACTTATTTCTGCTGCTATCTATCTCTGATTGTTTAGGGTCTTTAGCCAAAAATCTGCCAAAGGGGGAGTTTGTAGGTGTTTAGGTATTGGCTTGCATTTTTGGTAAATCCCAAGTGTATGTGTGAATGTCATGACTGATGTCATAACATTCTAGTTCAGTTTGTACTGACTCATTAGTTACCTTTGCAGAAAAATATTGTAATTCAAATACTGATGTTTATAAGTGTGTATCTGAGCATTTTGCAAAATGATCACATTTTGCTAAATCAGTAGACAGGTTTTTCTCAGATGTCATAACAGATGTTATGACATCCTGTTCTGAACTAACAGGATTACAGGATTGGATAAGTCTGAGTTTTTTCAGGAAATAACTCAGTCCTTCCTGAACAGAATCCTGCGTTTTCTGAGGGGTAACCTAGCTCAACCCTAACCTGGTTAATAAAGTCCTGTGACCTGGTCTTTAGGTCAAACGAAATTAACCCTAGGTTTTTGGAAACCCTAACTGAAGTTGCAGCTGCTATATATTCAACAGAGCTGCTGTTTTTCAAGGATCCCTGCTGATTGATTAGAAGATCATTTTGTAATCTGTATAGATTTGATTATTGTACTCCAAGCAATTATCATTGTGATAAGTGCCTTGGAATAGGTTTCAAATTGTAAGGGGTTGTGTAGCACTCTAAGCTTTGAAGCAAGAGTGTTTGAATGTTCCTTGACTAAAGCTGTGAAGCAGAGTCAAGTTAGATGTGTGCATCACTCAAAGCTGTGAAGCACGAGTGATTGTGTTGCTTGATTAAAAAGCTGTGAAGCTTAATCAAGTGTGTGTTTTTGAAGAGTGTCTTCATCAATTCTTAAGTCAAATTGGTTTATGTATCACTGCTGTGATTGAGGGGGAGTGAGTAGGAACTCAGGTTTAAGTTGTACTTAGATTAGAATTGCATTGGGTAGGTCTTAAGTGAAGGAGATAAACTGGTTGGTTTATTCCTGAATTAACATCTCTTATAGTGGATTCTCTCCCTGGCTTGGTAGCCCCCAGAGTAGGTGTTGTTGCACACTGAACTGGGTAAACAATTGACTGTGTTCTTTATTGCTTTTGTATTTACTGTCATATAGTAAGTCAGATACGGTGTCATAACATTGAACGTGACATTGAGTATCTGCAGCAAGAATTTCAACTTTGAATAAATATGTTCCTTAAACTATGGTATGAAACTTCGATTTTTCTCTCGTACAATCCAATTCTCATTTCTATTCGGATTTAAACCTCGAAGAACACCCTTGTGCATTTCAACATATGGCTCAACTTCAAGCTCATTGTGCAGAACATACAAATGCACTTGATCCCATTCGACCATTGATACTGTCACAACTTTATTTCCAATTAGCTTCTTACCTTCTTTTTTTTCAACAACATGAGATTTGGGGAGTCCAATTGATTGAACATTTGACAGATATTCAGTACAAAACTCAACCGCTTCTTCAACAATATATCGTTCAGCAATACAACCCTCTGGTCGACTTCGGTTTTTCACATACCCTTTTAATATTTTCATATAACATTCAGTAGGGTACATCCATCTCATATAAGCTGGTCCGCACAGTTGTGTCTCTTTGACAAGATGAACGACAAGATGAACCATTATGTCAAAAAACGAGGGAGGGAAATACATTTCAAGATCACACAAAGTAACAACTATTTCTTTTTGCAATGTTGGTAAGATCTCAGGATCGATCACCTTGCTGCAAATTGACTTGAAGAAAAAACACACTTTAGTTATTGCGCTTCTTACTTTTTCTGGAAGAATAGAACGTATACCTATCGATAGAAAATGTTCCATTATAACATGGAAATCATGCGTCTTTAAACTCTTTAACTTGAGGTCTTGCATAGACACTAGTCTTCTAATATCTGATGAGTAGCCTTCTGGAACTTTAACCTCACTTAGGAACTTACAAAATATTTTTTTCTCCTTTCTGGATAGAGTGTAAACAGCAGGTGGTAGATATGTTCGTCTTCCTTTTTTCACGGGTCCCAAATCAGTTCTTATTCCTATCTCTACCATGTCCTCCCTTGCTTTAAGGCCATCCTTAGACTTCCCTTTTATATTGACTAACGTACCAATAACACTGTCAAATACATTTTTTTCAATATGCATAACATCAAGAAAATGTCTTACGTACAAAGATTTCCAATATGGCAATTCAAAAAAAATCGACCTCATCTTCCACCCACCTGTGACAACTTTATGTGCAAAAGGATTGCCAAACTGAATACTCACATCTCTCACCTTTTCAAATATTTGATCACATGTCAATCCAGGCGGAGCTCTACGTTGTTCGGTATCTCCGTTGAATGCTTTTATCCATCCACGATATTGATATTTAGAATTTAAGAATCTACAATGACCGAGAAAGACATTCTTCTGACAAAGTTTCAATCGCATCCTATCGGTTCCATCTTCACAGATAGGACACGCTTTTTCACCTTTAATGCTATACCTGGATAGATTTCCGTAGGCTGGAAAATCGTTAATTGTTCCAAACAACATCGCCCTCAAGTTGAAACTTTCTTTCCTATACACATCATAAACCTCCACACCATTCTCCCACAAAATCTTCAAATCTTCGATTAAAGGTTCCAAATATACGTCTATGTCATTTCCTGGTTGTTTAGGCCCAGAAATTAACATAGATAACATCATGTACTTATGCTTCATACATAGCCACAGAGGTAGGTTATAAATCATAAGAATCACAGGCCATGTGCTATGCGAGATACTTTGAATACCGTGTGGGTTCATTCCATCAGTAGACAATGCGAAGCGAAGGTTTCTTGCTTCTTTTCCAAATTCAGGATAATCATTATCAATTTTCATCCACTGTGGTGAATCTGCCGGATGTTGAAACTTTCCATCAACAATTCTTTCATCTGCATGCCAAGTTAAGTGTCTTGAATCGGTTTCACTATGATACATCCGTCTAAATCTCAGAATTATAGGAAAATACCATAATACTTTTGCCGGAGGCAACTTTTTCTTATATCGAGGGGCACCTCATTTAGGACACTCATTTAACGATGCATACTCGTTTCGGAAAAAAACACAATCTTTTAGACAAGAATGTATCTTCTCATAGCTCATGCCAATAGAGTACAACATCTTTTTGGCCTCATACGTTCGATTGGGGAGAACATTATCCTCTGGTAGCATATCTTTCATAAGGGCTAATAACTCTGTGAAACTTTTATTCGACCATCCATTGCCCGCCTTTAAGTTGTACAACTTTAATACCGCAAACAATCTTGTGAATTTTGTACAACCATTATACAACGGTTTCTCTGCATCGCTTACCAACCTCTCGAACATTTTGGGACAATCATTAAGATCTTCTTCAAGCGCTTCTGCAATCTCTTCAACTTGATCATAATCGTATGTATCTGTGCCATTGTCGTTTGAAGCATAGGTCCTATTATCCCCCGATTCATCATTCCCGTAACTTTTCTCACCATGCATATTCCAACATGTATAACTTCTATCAATTCCATACCGTATTAAATGTGATGCCAACTGAACTGCGTCAACCCGATTCCCATAACAGCAACACAAACAAGGACATGTCATTTAACTGGGGTCTTCGGCGTGCGCAACAGCAAACTTAACGAATTCCGATACCCCGTTCTCGTACTCTTTCGATAATCGATTGGAATACATCCATGTCTTATCCATGGTTTACAATTTCTGAGTCAATCTGAGCTAAATGATAAATTCGAAAACAAAACCAATACTCAAAACTTGCACTTGCTCTTGCACAACCATATAACAAAACCAATACTCAAAACTTTTCACTAAATTCATTTTATTCTATCAACTACTTTAGTACACAAGTATAATACATTCCTACCAAGAAAAGAGACGAGTAGAACACATAAACAAGAAACCATCATTGCTCAAAATCAATCATAAAAAGCACACGAAAAAAACAATATATTAATAGAGTTAACAATTGATTGAGCATTAGGATCATGCTCCATGTTGATGGTACTACTATCCAAAGAGGATTGAGATTGCGGAGCTGTGATTTAAAGAAAATTGCATAAAATATGGTCAACGAAACATTATGCAAAATAAGACACTAAGTTCATCATCGATAACACAAATATTTTTTTAGTTTATAAAATTCCATATTTTTGTAACACTTATATAATAACACGATATTTATAAGAAATTCATGAAATAACACATATATTTGATTAGTTGCCTACATAACAAAGTATGCATATTCAATTTTCTAGATGTCATATTTTTCAGGAAATGGGCCAACTCGAAAGAAATTAAGGCATGATTAAGAATGTCCCATAGTATATAGATTGAGGACCAAAACATCCATATAGTAGTAGACTGGGCAAGCCATTGTTAAAGGAACGTTGACTTTGATTATTAATACTAATAGGGAGCCAGACTTAGTCACATACACGTGCAAGGATGTTATTGTTTGTGGACGTTTGCACTGCAGGAAGAAGAAGAAAACAAAAGAGGGCAGTAAGTAGCACATGTGACGTGATATATGGCATGGCAGGGCAGGGTGTGAAATGTTTTTTTGCGCAGTAACACGTGGGGCCTCATTTTAGTCTAAGATATGTTTTCTGCTACGAAATTTTGTAATAAACAAAAAGGACAAAATATTTTGTATAGATTGAAAAGAAGAAACAATCACCTGATGGTTCTCCTGTGGCAAGCGGTAGTCCTGTTGTTGAAAGTAACACTCCCGGTGAGATATATTGCGCTTGTTTTCTTTTCTACAAATCAAACGAGTAACTTCTGACGATTTGACACGTTTGAGTTCTCTCTGCAGATGTTAAAAGTGAAACTGCCCCTTCTGAATCGGAAGGTCCTGAAGAAGTTACAGAAACCAAGGAGGCAGAGAAGCTCTAGTTTAGGGTTTAGGAGGAAGAAAATCTGACTGAGAATAGAAAAGTGATACGAATTGTGTTTTGATATTTATTATAAAACTACCTACGAAAGCGCTTTCTAAAGGTCATCTATAATAACGTTTTTACATCAAAAAGCGCTTTCGTAGCATATCCTATAGCAGCGCTTTTAAAAGCGCTTTCTAAAGGCCAGCTTTAGCATCGCTTTGGAAAAGCGCTTTCTAAGGCTGACCTTTAGCAGCGCTTTTGAAAAGCGCTTTCTTAAGGTACCCTCTGAAAGGCCAGCTTTAGCAGCACTTCCCAAAAAGCGCTTTCTAAGGGTGACCTTTAGAAGCGCTTTTGAAAAGCGCTTTCTTAAGGCACCCTTTGAAAGCGCTTTTTTAAGCGAATTTTTTTTAAAACCTACAGCAGCGCTTTTTTCCAAAAGCGCTTTCTTTTATGTGCTGCTAAAACTTAATTTTGGTGTAGTGTGAGCAATTGTTGAAACTGCGTATTCTGGGCTTGGAAATCTTTCACTGTTTGCTCGAGATCCATCTTGCTGAAATAAACAGTAGAGAGATGAGGAGACTTGTTGCAAAAGACCTGCTTATGTTATGATGAATGGTATATGCGTATGCAATGTTTTCAATGATTTTAAAGATTCAAATTTGCTTTAGACAAAAAGGAAACACACGTTATATTAATAAGACAAAGTTTGAGTACATCAATGCCCCTTGGGAAAAATAATACAAAAGCTCTAAGATAGAAAAGTAGTGCGCATCCTCTTTGGTGCAATGTACGCATTCAGAGTCCGCTCCTCATGAAGTAGCATAGTGAGTTCCAAAACCTTCTTTTCGCTTGCGTAGAATTGGGCTTCAAAAGTATTTCGCTCTCCTTTGAGTTGTATCCAATCCCTTTTTAGGTATTCAAGAGATGTGGGCATGTCAAGATGTAGGATAGTGTATGGAACATCTCCCTCCTTGACAGGCTCAATGATTACCGGGAGAATGGAGGGGTAAGGCATCATAAGACTCTGAGCACGAGTTTGTACCCATTTGAGGTAAGGCTCAAGAGGGATGGAATTCTTGTGCCCCAGAGTCTTGCTATCCGCCTTGTTTAGCATCCTCCAAGCTCAGATAAATCTCGGGCGAAGACCTTGATCGTCGTTTTCGTAGTCGACTACCAAACCTTGAATCAGCATCTCGTGCGGGCCATCCCTTCGGGAATAACCAAACTACCTTAAGGCCAAGCATGGGTTGTAGGTGATTCCTCCCCTAATGCCAAGTAAAAGGACATTAGGAAATTCTCCACAACGATCGACAATGATAACATTCTCTTTGGAACGGGAGAACCAATGAATGTCTGAATATTTGAGGGTCATCAACCTTTGTGACCACGTTGATACTTGCTCATTATTTAAGAATGATTGGGGAAGATGAGAAATAAACCATCTTTCCAGGAGAGGGGTGCAACACATAAGGACACCTCTTTTCCTCATTGTGCGAGTGTGAAAAGAGTGTAGGATATCCCCTAGCAATGTAGGCACCGGGTTGCGTGACATGAAAATTTTGACGGCGTTCACATCTATGAGTTGGTCAGGATTTGGAAACAAAACCATCCCATAGATAAGAAGAGCCATAATTTCCTCAAAGGCTTGCAAGTCTAAGGAATTCCAACAGCTTTGGGCTTTCTCAAACAAGAACTTTGCTAAGAAACCTCTGACACCACTCCTTGTTTCCCAATGGGTTGTGACATCAGATGAGTGCAAGTGTAGAGCTTGAGCAATATCTTCTAGCTTTGGATCTCTTTTCGTACCGTTGAAAGGTAGTTGATTGAGAATGGGAATCCTCAAGAGTTGGGAGAATTCTTCCAAAGTAGGCACAAGTTGATAGTAGGGAAATGTAAAGCAATGGTGCAAAGGATCAAAGAACCGAAAGAGCACCTTCATCATATCCTCATCTGTGTTAGAGGTGACCAAGTTAAGTAGGCGACCATTTCTCTCGGTGAATAGAGAGTTTTCAGGAATCCTTCAAGCTATCTCCTTAAGTTGTGGAGGGATCCTCACAAGGTTGACTTGAATAGTTTTCCTGCGAAGTGAATCCATATCCTACAAAATAAGAACAAAGATGAATCCCAAAATCCTTGAAATGGTTAGTGGATGTATATGATGTTCATGATGTCCATGATGTTATGTACAAGTATGCATATACAAGCAAAGCAAACAAATTCTTAGGTTTAGGCTTGCATGGAGTTTTATAGTTAAGTACCCTCTTGAAGTTTAGTTGGCTTAAACCTATCCTAATAATAGTAACCGGGTTCTAAGGAGCTCAATATCACTAGATTTTTTCCTTGGTCATTGTTTCAGCTCAAGCCTCTTTAATGGCGACCGAAATATCCCAAGAAACTAAACCTCAATGAGTGTAGTATCGAGTATCTACCAACTTCGGACTGCACCAAAGCCGGTCATCTCACTACATCCTAAAGGCCAAGTTGGTCAGGTAAAGGTTCTAGAAGTTCATTAGTGTTTCATGACATCACTCAGCGGCCCTGTATTCTCTTTGATTAACTCAAAGGCTACCGGTACCCACAAATATGTCGGACTAATGCAACTATTGCTTAGACCATATCGGTATACCCCGCACAGTTTCCATAATGTATTGCTACTTACCTATAATGTATCCCAAATTCGGGTAGAGGACTCAAACTCAAACAAAGAACCATAATGTAAAGCATAAAAATCAAATAATGTAAGCAAGTAAATGTGATTTATCCCTAAGGTAACCCCACTTTTAGAATTATCCCCAGCAAAGTCGCCAGCTCTGTGATGCGGTGGGAGAACTGACTTGAAGGTTTTCATTTTATCGCAAATGTTGCGGTTTAGCAAGAGTCGCCACCGACTTTTCTTTTATCCAAAAGGAAAGGTGAAAAAGTACAAGAAAGACCTTTGAGATTGTTTCTTGAGTTTGGGGGGTAGATTATGAAAAGGGAATATACTATCACCCTTTTCATCCATGGTTTTCCATGAGCTCTTAGTTACTTTCTAGATCACTTGCTTTTGTTTGAAATTGTGCTTTGTGTGGTTTTCGAAAGTATTTTGTAAAAGATGCCATTGTTTAGGCAATCTTTGTAATGTTTCTCGTTCGTAAGAATGTATACAAGGATGTTTGTCTTTTTGAAAATGTTTTCAAGTTTGTAAGATGTTTTGAAATGTGTGTGTTTGTTTTGAAAATAGCAAGGATATTTTTTTGAAATGGAGCAAGTAATTAGGAGCAATCTACCTACTCAAATTTCTTTCTTGTTCATTTTCTTTTCCTTCGACATTGTTGTCTTACCATTGATTTGGTAAGCAACCCTATCTTTGGATGTAAACGGGACGGGCGTGGGTCATCGTATAACCATGATTAGCAATATTGCAAAGTATCTTAGCATTTTGAGGGACTAAGATCATTTTTGTAAGGAAACTTTGAATAGTGTCATCGAGGGACTATGATTTTGATTTTTTGTTTGTTTTACTAAGATATCTTACATGCGTAATATGGCCATTTTATTCAAGGCAACCAAGTGGAGTAACCCTAGAGGTGTTTGTGTGCAAGTGTGTCATTTTCATGCTTGATTTTATCTTGAATTAGGGTTTTCTATTTGATTGGTTTTATCTTGCCATACAAACCCTAGTTATTAACATGTTATATATAATGCGATAAATTTGTGGAAAGTAAATATCCTACGCTATTACAATCATTTGGGGATGGGGTATACAAATTTATAAATGGGGATTGAAAGAAATTAAAGTCCTAATTATGTATTACAACCATATGCTTTTGTATGAGATGAGGGGAAAAAACAATCACTCTGTCTATTTCAAAATAAGTGTCGTTTAATAAGTAAAATTTATTTTTAAATAAATTTTTTTTTCAATATAAGAATGATTGTTATTTTTTTAATTATACTCTTTAATTATTATTTTCTACACTATTTCTAACATATTTATAAAATTAATATAATTAAAATAAATGTTTTATACACTATTATTATATTTTTTAATCTATATACAAAATTTTTAAAAGATTCATTTAAAATGGAGGGAGTAGTAGTAAAGCTTATGATATAATGTATTCTTTGATGAAATTCAGATTATATTCAAAATTCCTTGAAATGATGAGAAGAATAAAAAAAGAGAAATGAGTATTCTATTAGGGAGAGTTATGTTTCATTGATATTTGATACTTCTAAGTCTTAACTAAATTTGGTTACCCTTTTGGATTTGTTATTTGAATATTGCTTTGATTGTTTGTAAGGGAACTATTATATTCTTCTTCATTAAATATTTTCGTCCATGGTAAATTATTTTAGTACATAATAAATAATGTATTTTATGATAAAATTTCACTCCAATCAACTAATAATAACCGAAGTGTAAATCTTAAATTCGTTGTATTTTAATTTTTTTAAATAATTTTTTTTTTAGTTGTGCTGATAATCTAAGGGAAATTTTTTTATTTCCAACAATTGTATTTTAATATATTTTATTTTATTTTATTTTATTTTATTATTTATGATTTATTTCTTTGGCTGAATTGGCAATCGGAAATTTTTCGATCAACTATGTCAAATCTCAACAATTATATTTTGATTTATTTTTATTAAAAAAATTTATTTATGATTAATTTCCTTAATGCTTGCAACTGATGAGAAAACTAATTTTTTTTATGAATAACTAATATTATTGTTCATTTATAAATGGTTTGATATTGTCAAGTCATCTATCCACATGAAATATCAATGATCCGCATGAAACCCACACCAACCAATTATAATGTAAATATCACAACGATTTATCTTGGATGAAGAGTGTTCATATGAAAATTTAATGTAAATCACTAGAATTTGTTAAAGGATTATAAGAGAAGAGATTACATTAAAGACCCAACATTGATCAAAATGTTTCTCTTCTCTTGCAATTCATCCTGGAGAATGATTTTGTTGTTGTTGATTTTACTGTTGGGTCATCACGGGGAGCATCCATATTGGGTCAAGAGAAACACAAAAGTGAAAGATACACCATATATTCACCTAAAACCTTAAGGTGATAGGTGTATGGGTCTTCTCATTTATAAAGTGCTCAACCTCCTCTATTACATACAATGTGGGACTAAAATCTGACACTTATACACAACAATCTCCCCAATAATCTCCTCAACAATCTCCTTTCAAGTGTGAGTCCATCCATTATGCACCTCCTTAAGTTGAAGCTCTTTCATCCACAAACACTTGTACCGTTGTTGCGGGCACTACAACGGGATACGCCACCTGACCATCACATTGTCAACAAAACTTTCGATACAAGGAGCCGGTCCCTTAATTGAACCACCGACTCTGATACAATTATTGGATTATCCCTACTATTTGGAGAGGACCAAATAGACCTGGGTTAGTGACCCGTGTGTGTCTATGCCTTTGTTATTATCCAACAAAGAGAATTAGGTTATCCATTCATTATGTGAGAAAAACAACAAGAAAAGCTAGACAAAAAACCATATTCCTGCAGCCCCAATATTGCACAAATCAGTCCCCAAAAATTGGAGATTGCACAAAATCCAACTGTCAGATCATCCTAAAATTTGACACAACGTACATGATTAATAAGTCCTTCTGTTGAGTCCATCTTTGAGGTCTGGATTTCTTGGTGTTTCTGGGTTGTTTTGTCTATCTTAATTATTGTTGTATTCCATGATTTATTGCAAATCTTAATGATGTTTATGTATGCATCTAACTAGTGTTAGGGAGAACCTTACTTATACCCATTATTGATTATAGTGGACATTTTAAGTGGACTACGGGTCCTGTGGTGTTTTGCTCCTAGTTTACGAAAGTTTTTCCACACTAAAATTGTGTTGTATCATTTTATGTGTTTTGTTGATTGTCGTTGTGTTTTCTATTTGGGAGAGATTGTGTTGTTGGATTATTCCGTTGCGTTTTTGGATTTCCTCTCGACAAGAAGTATCTAGAGTCGTGGTTTGGTTTGTGTAACGATGGAGACAAACACATCTAGGATGGTGAGTTTGAATGATTCCAATTATAATATTTGGAATGAAAAAATGGAAGATTTTCTTTATGTGAAAGGTTTTCACTTGCATATTTTCTTTAAAGAAAAAATTGATGAAAAAAGGGATGAAGAATGGACTTTGTTGCATAGACAAGTTTGTGGTTATATTCTCCAATGGATGGATGATAATGTTTTGAATCATGTGAGCTCGGTGACCCATGCTCGTTCTATTTGGACCAAACTTGAGGAGTTGTATGAAAGAAAGATGTGGAACAATAAGTTTTTCTTGTTCAAGCAATTGATCTCATTGAGGTATAATGATGGTTCACCAATGATCGATCACTTGAAAACTTTTTAAGGGATTCTAAATCAATTGTCAGAGATGAATCTTACTTTTGATAATGAAATTCATGGTTTATAGCTTGTGGGTACTTTGGCTAATTCTTGGGTGACTTTTAGTACATCATTGTCTAACTCTGCTCTGAATCGTATCTTCTCAATGGAATTGTCTAAAAGTAGTATGTTGAATGAGGAGTTGAGGCATAAGTCACAAGGTTCTTCTTCATATTCCAAAGTTTTGATTACCTAATCAAGGGGGAGACATCAAATTAGAGGTTCAAGTGATTTTGAAACTTCGCGTGGTAAATCACAAAGAAACTATAATATATTCTCTCATATTGAGTGTCATCATTGTGGGGAAAATGGACACAAAAACAAATATTTCTGTAAGTTGAAAAGGGAAAACAAGAAGAAGATCTATAACAACGGAAAAAAGGAAGATAACAATAATGAAGATGTTTCTATTTTTGATGGTTTCTTTATTTTTTGTGATAGTTGTATTGAGAATGTCAATCTATCATGTGATGAGATGGATTGGGTGGTTGATAGTGGTGCTTCTACACATGAAACCTCGAGACGTGGTCTTTTTTATACTTAAGAGATCAATGACTTTGGGGTTGTTCCTATGGGAAATAATGGGCAAGCTAATTTCATCAGAATGAGAGATATTTGTGTAGAAACTAGCAATGGGACAACCCTGAAGGGTGAGAAAAAAACAAGAAAGGGGGGGGGGGGGGGGGGGGGTTGAATTTGTTTTTCTAACAAACATTTTCTATAAAAATATTTTGAAAACTAACTAGAAATAATAAATCTAAGGAAAAAATAAAATGAATATTTTGGTTTAGACAAGTTCACCTTTAACAAGGCTACTTTTGTCCACCCGCCAAGGTGATTTTACCTTCAACAAGGAATTAATCCACTAATCTCAACATATTACAAATGCACGTGCTACCCGCCGGTGACTAACCACACCCATCTAAGAGTCCAAACTGACACCTTAGCCCTCTCAAGTCTCAGACTGTGATACGGTGGGAGAACTGACTTGAGGGTTTTGCGTTCGATCGTAAATGTTGCGGTTAGCAAGAGTCGCCACTGACTTTTCTTTTATATAAAAGGAAAGGTGAAAAAGCACAAGAAAGATCTCTGAGATTATTTCTTGAGTTCGGGGGGTAGATTATGAAAATGGAGGGTATTAACACCCTTTTTATCCATGGTTTTCCATGGGCTCTTAGTTACTGGCTAGATCACTTGCTTTATGTTTGAAATTGTGCTTTGTGTGGTTTTTGAGAGTATTTTGTAAAGAGGCCATTGTTTAGGCAATCTTTGTAATGATTCTTGTTCCTAAGAATGTATACAAATATGTTGATCTTTTGAAAATGTTTTCAAGTTTTTAAGATGTTTGAAAGTGTAGGTGATTGTTTTGAAAATAGAAAGGATGTTTGTTTTAAATTGAGCAAGTAATTAGGAGCATTCTACCTACTCAAAGGTCTTTCTTATTCATTTTCCTTTTCCTTTGACATTGTTATCTTACCATTGATTTGGTAAGTAACCATATCTTTGGATGTAAAAGGGAAAGGCATGGATCATCTTATAGTCATGATAGCAATGTTATGAGATATCTTAGCATTTATAATGAGGGACTAAGATCATTTGTAAGGCAACATTCAAAGCGTCATAGAGGGACTATGATCTTGTATTTTGATTGTTTTTACTAAGACGTCTCACATGCATAACATGACCATTTTTCATAAGGCAACAAGTGGAGTTAACCCTAGAGGTGTACGTGTGCAAAGTGTGTTTGATTGCATGCATTTTTGTCTTGAATTTAAGGTTTTCTAAGCATTGGTTTTAATCTTGCCATACACCCTAACTACTAACATTTGTATAAAGCAATAAAAATACAGAAAATAAAATATCCTAACTATTACAACCATATTGAATAACAAGAAAATATAAATATAAAAATAAAATTAAAAAAAGAGAAAAAAATGAATCCTTCGATCCAGACAGTAGTGGCTCAAACAAAGGCTTATATGTGACTAGTCATCAACTTGTGAACAAAAGCAAGCATGGGGGGGAAATATTTATCCAGTCAACACACGCATGCAAGCATCAAACATCCAATCGAAGCAGGTGCACTGTCCCATTAAAGCTTGTGGATCGAAGCAAATACACAGCCCCATCGAAGCTTATGGATTTGAAGAGTGCTCGAAGGGAGTCTTTTAACCATTCGAAACATGTAAGCCGAGGGAAGCCAATGTCTAATCAAATTGAGAATCGAAGTAGACTTGCTCTTCTTCGACCCAATCGAAGGGAACATTATCATCTTCATTTTCCTTTTCCTTCGACCAATCGAAGTAATAACTTGTCATCTTCAAAAAATTTATTTTTCTTTATTTCTTTAAACAGGTGTTTGTAACCACCAATACGAGAGGGATATTCAAAAATGAGAGGGCAAATTTTGGGGTACAACACTGACTAACAACCTAGTCAATTGAGGTAATAATCAATTCTTAGTAGAATTACAATCCACTGTGTTTACAATGTTTGTTTATTAAAAGCAGATTAACAAAACTATGAAGAATAAAGTCTCTAATAAAAATAATGAGTAATAACTCTTTGCATTGAGAACTCTAAGATAAAACACAAATAAGGAGCAACAACTCTTTGTGTTTAATCCCAAATATCTTAACACAATAACGATAAAAAACTCCTGTGTTCTTGATATTTTTCTAGAAGAATATGTATGGATGTATATGAATAATGATTCTTCTTTTCTCTTTATGTTTCTTTGTATCTCACCAGTTAGATTCAAGTTTAATAGTGTAGCATTTTTCATCAATCTTCAAATGTTGATGAGGTCTCTTTATATAGACTTGAGAATAAGACTGTCGATAGTACAAAGACGTCGCTTTCACTTTCTAGCTACAATAATGATAGTATTTCATCGTGGGAGACAACATAGTACAATATGTAAGCATGAAATGGAATTTTAAATGTATTGACTATACTATATTCTTCGTGGATAATTTTCTTAAGACCTTATCTTCTGATGATTTACTTCTGGCTTGAAGTAGTAAGCATGGAAGATGTCTCTTGATCTTGTCTTTGTCTTATTTTCTTCTTGTTGGGTTGATTCTGATATGATGATGAAAATGATCCAGAAGGTACTTCATTGTCGTTAAGTCAGAGTCTTTTAGATATTCAATATTGTCTTCAGATATATAAGCAACAACTTATCTGATGAACAATGTCTTCTTTGAGAAAAAGCTTTTATGATCTTGATTTCTTGAATTAATCCTTGATTCTTGATAATCAGTTTTTCTAAGCTGCATATCTGATGTCTAATTTCAGAAGTAGAAGTGTATATCAGTCATTCTTATTTTTTCATTGATTTCTTATTTTCTGATCTCTTGAATTCTGATCTTTGGATTTAGCTGGAAGCAACAACTTAGTCAACTACATCTTGGTGTTTGACCATGAATTCTTTCTCTTGATATTTGAGAGTGAAGATTTTCTGAGAACATTCAGCATTCCTTAGAATTACTGATGTTTCTTTAGAAACATTCAAAATAGTTCTTCAGTTGCGTGGATTAGCTTGAGTGGATGTCTTCCTTTGATATTGTCTTCTAATGGACTATATGATGTTGATTTGAAGTGAGTCCATAATATATTTCTTTCATCCTTTCTTCTGATGGAATACTTCTGATATTGAATTGAAGTGCATATTCCGTGAACTATGAGAGTCTTCAGAAACATGACTTTGTCTTAAAAAATGTGAGCAGTGAATCTACTAATGAACAAATATTGTCTTCTGATCCGGAAGTAGAACCTTTCTCTTCATATGTTCAGAGTCTCGAAATTGTCTTTAGAATTATAAGTAATAGCGTTTCTGATGAGAAAATCATTACTTAGGATCTTTGTGTTAGAAGCTTGTTTCTTGAAAAATATTTATTTATGATCTTGAAGTAACAACTTATCATAAATTCTTTCTTCTCTTGTCTTATGACTTCAAAAGCAACAACTTGTTGAGAAGTACACGCATGGTCTTCTTTATGAAGGGCTTAACGTATTTCTAATTCTTCAGACAACAGTCCTGAATCAATTAGACTTTCTTATCTGCACACTCAATGAAACCATTGGAACTAAAATTGTTCTTCATAAAATATATGCATTGTTATCATCAAAACACAGATTTAAACACAGATTAAAATTTTATTCTAACAATCTCCCCCTTTTTTATGATGACAAAACCATATAATTGATGGAACAATTTTACAGGGTTAAATCATAAACAAAATAATATAAGAGTTTAGAAACCCCTCCCCCTGATTTGGAAGCACCCCCTGGGATAAACAATATCCCCATGAATCATAAACTTATGATCTTTCAGAGTTTAAGAGCGTTGTTGTCCTTTCTCATAATTCTTATTGAAGTATGTGGAATTGATTTATCAGAGTTTGCTTTATTAGTAATTCCTACTTCATTAGAACCTTCAAATCATCATCATCATCATCATATATATATATATATATATATATATATATATATATATATATATATATATATATATATATATATATATATATATATATATATATATATATATATATATATATATATATATATATATATATATATATATATATATATATATATATATATATATATATATATATATATATATATATTCATTATCATATATTGATCTATTAGACCCTTCTGTATGTTTGAAGTTCGTTATCAACACCCGATCTCTTAGAACATTTTATACCTTATAATTTCTTTTATCAAGGTTTGATCTACCGATCCTTCCAAACATTATAATTCCTTTTATCACAACTTGATTTATTGATCCTTCTGACCTTTAGAAGTTCTTAATTGATTTACCTTGTACCTAAAACACATTTCCAAAAGTTTATATATATATATATATATATATATATATATATATATATATATATATATATATATATATATATATATATATATATATATATATATATATATATATATATATAGTTAGAAATGTGAGCAATGAAATTTTAGAGATATAGATATGTATCAAAATCATCACTACTTTCTCCCCCTTTTTGTCATTATAAAAAAAATTGAACCTTTAAGAAATTTTTAGCAAAAACGAGACTACTTTTATGAAAATAGAACATAGCAGAAGTGTTTCTAAAATTTTTTAGATTTCCTAATTTGAACAAAGTAAATAAAATAGCTAGAGAAAGAAAGATTTGACAATAAAATAGGTTTTGACTTACAAAAATAGGGATGAAACGTGAAGGATTTTAACCTATTCTTAATAAAAATCTTTTATTGCTCAAAGTATCTTCAACAATGTTAGTTAAGACTTAAATTGACAAGTTTCTTTTTAAATTTTAAATGGTTTTTGAAAACCAATCTTTAAGGATCTCAAACAGATTGTGCTAATTTTGAGATATTTCTAACACATATATCTTCTAACTCATAGAAGTATTGGTGAAAGAAATTTTTAATCAAGTAAAATAGTTGAAAATTTCCATTCTGGACAAAATACCAAGTCTAAGTTCATCAAAATGAACAGAAATATATCTCCAGCTAAGGGTTTTGTAAAGATATCAACCCATTGATGGTCAATATATATGAATTTCAAAATGAGAGTCCCTTTCTGAACATAGTCTTTAAAAAAATAATGTTAAATTTGAATGTGTTTAGCTTTGGAGTGTAGGATAGGATTCTTACTAAGACACATAGCAGCAGTGTTATCATAGTATATGGGAATGCCATTCTCATAAATCTAAAAATCCTCCAGTTGATTCTTCATCTAAAGCATCTGAGTGCTGCAAAGTGATGCTGAAATATATTTTGCTTCTATGATGGACAAAGCAATCGTTAATTGCCTTTTGCTAGACCATGACATGATGTTATTACCCAGAAACTTACATTTTCTATAAGTGCTTTTGCATTCTATCTTGTCATGAGAATAATCTGCATCACAGAACCCTAATAGCTTGTATTATGATGTTTTCTTATACATCAAGCCAAGGTTAGGAGTTCCATTCAAATATTTTAGAATTCTCTTAACATCAGTTAAATGAGTTTCCCTTGGATCTGATTGAAAACGAGCACAAAGGCTAATGCTAAATAGAATATCTGGACGAGAGGCAGTCATATAGAGAAGAGATCTTATCATACCATGATAAAGCTTCTGACAAACCTTATAAATTACATCCTCTTTCTGTAGAATACATGTAGGATGCATAGGAGTTTTAGCAGGTTTGCATTCTGACATGTTAAATTTCTTCAGAAGTTCATTTGTATATTTTCTCTAATGAATATATGTAGCTTCTAAGGTTTGATGTATTAGAATTCCCAAAAAATACTTCAATTTTTGCTTTAAGCTTATTTCAAATTCTGCCTGCATTAGCTTAGAAAATTCTTTGTAAATAGAGGTATTAGCTGAACCAAATATTATATCGTCTACATAGATTTCACATATTATAAGATCCTTTCCAAATTTTTTACAGAAGAGAGTAGTATCCACTTGCCCTCCAGAGAAACCATTTTCTACTAGAAAGGAGCTAAATCTTTCATACCAAGCTCTAGGAGCCTGTTTAAGACTGTATAAGGAATTTTTAAGTTTAAAAACATATTTTTGTAGTTCATATTCTCAAATTTAAATATTTTAGAATTAAATTCAGTTTTCACTTGTGAATAAAAACTAGTGAACACAAAATGAGACTCATCCTTGTGCCTTAGAAATTTTACCCATGTCCAATGACTATAATCGTCTATGATGACAAGTCCATACTTCTTACCATTGACTGATGTTATCTTAACATGACCAAACAAGTCAATATGTAGAAGCTCCAAAGGTATGGAGGTAGAGACAACATTTTTAGTTTTGAAAGAAGTTTTAGAAAACATGCCTTTCTGACATGCTTCACAAAGAGCATCTCAAGTAAACTTTAGTTTAGGTAGGCCTCTGACTAACTCAAGTTTGTTTAGCTGAGATATCCTTCTCAAACAAATGTGAACCAAGCATATATGCCATATACACTACACATCGTTAACTGACATTAAGCATTTTACATTTTGGATTTTAAGACTAGATAGTTTTATTCTATAAATGTTGTTTTTCCTCTTTCCAGTGAAGACATTAGAGCCATCTTTCTTATTGACGGCTTTACAAGACTTCTGATAAAAAATAATGTCATAACCATTATCAATTAATTGACTTATTGATAGCAGATTATGCATTAGAACTTAAATGTAGAGTACATTAGAATTAGAGGGAAGAGTTCCATTACCGATAGTTCCAAAACCTTTTATTTTTCCTTTCTGGTCACCTCCAAACCTTACATAACCGTCATCTTTGTGTCTCAGGCTTTAAAACATATGCTTTCTTCCCATCATGTATCGTGAGCATCCATAGTCCAATACCATGACTAATTTATTTGCTCCAATGTGTAACATATCTTCAACATACACTATTTTATCTTTTGGTACCCAGAAACTCTTGGGTCCTCTAGAATTAGTTTTCCCAGAGTATTTAACAAGTTTGGGTTTCTATGCATTCCTAGCTATTTGTATTTGTGCAGGTGAATACAGATAGCAAAATGGAGAGAAGGGTTTTTCATTAGGTGAAGTCTTGTCCTCATAAGGATCATAAGCATTTCCTTTTTTTTCATTGTAACCATTACCATAGATCATGGAAGCCATCATGCTTCTATCCAGGTTATTGTTTAAAAATATTTGAAAAGCTTTATCATGCTTGTGTAAAATAGTATCAAAGGTTGGTGGAGCTTTTGAAAGAGTTTCTTCTAGTGCTAAGCCTTTTTTACTTTGAAATACATTTATTCTTTCTAATATAAAATGATCATCTTTCTATTCAGAAATTTCTTCTTTCACTTTTCATATTTCTTAACTTCAAACTCATGAACTTTTTCAAGACTTTCTGATACTTAGTCAAATATCTAGATAAAACCGATTCAAGATTAGCACGAGAGATATAAGAAAATACCTTTTCTGAGTTACACTCAGTTTCTAATGAACTTTCTTCTGACATGATAGTTGTGAATGCTACATTTGAATGCTCTTTGTCAGAGTCAGAATATGATGCTTCAAAATCATCCCATATTGCCATAAGACCTTTCTTTTTACCTCTAAATCTGCCTTTCATGAAACTTTCATTTCTGAAATTTTCTTTCTTCTGAAATTTTCTTTCTGAAGATACATACGAAGGGTCATTGTATGGTCAACAAAGGAAACACATAGAGATGCTTTAGCAATTTGTCGGAGGGACTAGATCATTTTGATAGGCAACGTCGAAGGGTCTTCTAGGGACTATGATCTTTATTCGAGGGTTGTTTTCTAAAGTATCTCTACTGTGATCGGTGGATCTGGAACTGACTGTTTAACGCTGGTTCGCGAAATGTCGCGGAAGCAAGAGTCGCCACCGTCTTTTATTTTCTCCAAACGGAAAGGACAAAAGCACAGAAAAATTCCTTAAAGAGATTGCTCTCGGTTCGGGAGGTAGGTTATAGAAAGGGAAGGTGTTAGCACCCTTTCTATCCATGGTTATCCATGGGCTCTTAGATACTTGCTCATTGTGTTTTCAAAAGTGTTTGCTTTTCAATTGTGAGTGAGTTTGAAAAAGTTTCGTTTTAAAGATTTCAGATCGACTCTTGTATCAGTCCTCAAGAGTGTTTGAAAAATTGTTTTGAAAGCTTTTTTGAAAGTGTCAGTGTGAAAAGATTTTTGTTTGTTTTTGAAGAGAGCAAGTATCTACGAGAACCTACCTACCCTAAGGAATTCGTCTGTGTAAATGTCCTTTAAAGTAGTGCCATCCCACCATTGAGAGATAGGTAGCACCACCGTTGGAGGTGTTCGGGTCAATTCGAGTTTGTAGGGACATGGTGATCACCAGAGCAATGGGAAGACACCTTAGAAGCTACCCTCATGCCAGGTTCCCGGATCATGAGGACTTACTAAGACATCCTCTACTCGACGACCACCTTTCGAAGGGCAAGGCAACAGTGAGGCGTACCCTAGGGGTGGTGTGTGCGAATTGTGTGTCATTTTCATTGATATTTGTCTTGTCATGTTCATTGTGATCTACGCTTGATTTTATTTAAGGCCATACATTCTTTCATGCTTTTTTGTTAACAATTAAAAAATATTTGCGGGAAAGTAAATTCTAAGGCTATTACAAATGGCGCGGGTCCACATCGCCAAAATTAAACTGGACCCGATTTGACTGAAAAAATAAATAAAGCAAATAAAAAAGTGCGGGAAGTAACTGTTACAACGCTTCGGGAGAGATACATAATTATTTAAGCGAAATAGGATAAATGTGCGAAATTAAACAATTAAGTTGAAAGGAGGGCGTTGGACCCTTTTGCAAAATATGAAAGTTACATGAATTAATTAATTAGAATTAATGAGAAATTAAAATTAAAATTAAAAAAAGGAATGTTTTTGGTATTTTTAGTATTTTTAGGAATTAATGGAAAAAAGAATTAATTGAAATTAACTAACCCTAATTCTAATGGTTTTTTAAGTTTGTTATGAAAATATTAAAATATAACCTAAATTAAACCTAAGTTAATTTATATGCATTTTTAATTATGAAAATAAATAAATATTATTATTGTAAAAAAAAAGGGAAATTAAAAGGAATCAAAATTAATTAAACCTATTTCTACATATTTTTGGATTTTTTACTGTGAAAAGAATTAATATTAAAACCTATTTTAAACTAATTAAATTCCAAGCATTTATTTACAAGAAAATATGAAACTAAAATATTTATTGCATTTTTTGTCTTTTCTGAATTTTTATGTATTTTTGTATTCTTGTGAAAAAATAATTAATTAAATTAAAACAATCAGGAAAATAAAATAGCAATTAAAAATAAAATAAAAAATAAAAAGAATTGCAAACCAGGGGGGGTGGAAGTCCCCAAAGTGGAGGTGTGGACTTAGCAAATCTGGCCCAATGACCTTCAGAATTCGTTGACTTTCCAGGCCACGTATGCGCGTATTGACCAGTCCTCATGGTATTCATCAATTCCCAGCCTTGGATGTGAACCCCCTGGACGCGTGGACGTTGATTTCTGAGCGTGTACGATGATCCTTAGTGTAAGTGCTGCATAGGAGTGATTATGGAAAAATAATATTGGGATATGCAAGACCTGGGACTTGAACCCAAGTCATGAGGGTTACCAGCGTTGTCTCCAACCAACTGTGCCAATTCACGCTTTTGTAATATAATTAACAAACAAATAATATAATAGAAAAACGAGATTAGTGCTGGAAAACGCGCGAATTTTAAACCAACGAATCATGCTTTGCCACGCTTCATCGTCTCCACTATCCCTGTAATACAAAAACGAAGGCAACGGTTTTCATAGCGTTTCATTAGGCTGGCTATGGAAAAATAGCGATTAGCCCTCTGCTGCTCATAAATTGAGCGCGAGGGCTGATTCTTGTTCGTCTCAAAGCGCTGAATTCAATGATGGAACTGTGGTGGTCCAATTTTGCTTGGTACGAAAACCCCTAATCCAGAAACCTGCAAACCCTAAATTTTAACAATGGCGAAATTGCCTATAACGCATAATAATCGAATTAAAGATCGTGGTTAGCTTTAAAACATCATAATGAATATAAATCCACAAATAAAAGATGCAAAAGATGCGTGAATTATGATGCACGATTCTGCAATTTTCTCGATGCAGTCTGAGTTCTAGGTACCGATTCTTGGAGCTTTGGTCGTTGTTTTTGATTGGCACACGTTTAGGGAACCTTGAGGAAGCTAATAGACTAGTTTTTGTGCCTTGAATCCACCTTCAACACTGATTTCAGTTTTGAACTTTTTGGAGAAATTTCAAGTTTCACCAAGGCTTTTCTTGCGCAGCTTACAGTCTAATACAATTAGGTTTAGGTTCCTGGTTATGTAGTGGAGGCATTAGGTCAAAGAAATTCAATCAAATCTCTTCCATTCAATGATTTTTCAAATTGATTTTCTAAGATCTTTTTGAATCTTTTTTCATGTGTATTTGGTGTCAATTAGGCTCAAATCAAACCAATTCTTTCCATGTTGGGATGTGCACAAAATATTGAAGCTAAAATGTGTACAAAAAGATTTGCTTGGTTCATTTAGATATTTTTCATGTATTTAAATAATTTAAATGAATTAATATAAATAATAATTCAAATAAATAAATAAAAAATGAGAAAATACTTCCCTTTGGGCCAAGTGGTCGTGCACATGCTTAGAATGATGAATCATGGAAGAAAAATGGGCCCATTAGCATTTTTAGGTCATTTGAAGTAGTGTTGACTTTTCAAAATATCCAAAAATTTCCCAACTTCCACAAGGCATAACTTGATCAATTTTTAAGCTTTTCTCATGTTCTTGGACATTTTGGAAAGGTCTTTGAGTCCTTTAACCAATTCCTTTGGTCCCATGTCATTTTGATTTACCAATCTCAAGTTATGGCCTTTGACTTGAAGTCCCTTTTTGTTGACTTTTGAAAATGACCTATAATGTTGAAATTGATAACTTTTTGTGAGAGCATTTCTTGGACTTGAAGTATGAAGATGAGTTGTAGGAAATGTCTTTCTCTTCAAAATGAGCTTTGGATGGGATTTTTCTGATAATCCATGTGAAAGTTATGCCCTGGTCAATTTCAGTTGACTTTTTCAGCTGTCCAAATAAGGAAACTTTTGCATCTTTGATGATTTCTTAGCCAAATTTTGAGAATCATGATCAAGCATTGATCAAATGATGTTTGTGGCTGCAAAATGATATGTTGACCAAAAATTTGAACTTTTGACTGCCAAATGACCATTTTGCCCCTACAGTTGACTGTAGTGCAATCTAGGGTTTTGACTGTGCAATTTTGAGCTGAATGCCTTGAAACTTGATATGAGGATGCTTGGCCATATTTGTAGGCATATGAGACTTGATTGGGCCTTTGAAAACTTCATTTCTTTGATCAGAACACAAACCCTAGTTTTGACTGCATAGGAGACAGTTGTACTGTGCAACCCTTGGGGAATCTTGTAGCTTGGCTTGGCAATTTCTTGAAGAATATGGGAGGGCAAATTTTGGGGTGCAACAGTTGCCCCTGTTCAATCTTCTTAGACCTGAGGATGCAGATTGGCTGACGTGCCTTTCGTAATCCGAGGGTAGAAGATGATTGGACACTAGAGTGCCCAGAAATTTGCGCTCACATAGTAGTAGTGTGATGGAGGAATGGGCTTATAGATGCCATTTGAAGATTGCTGGATAGGATGATGGGCTTATAGATGCCATCTGGACGTTGATCGTGTAGGAGATTCCTTAGCTAGAACCTGCATACCTGCAAAAGAAACAAATGAGTACCTGACACGTTGCAGGAGCTGATTTTAGATGCTTGGTATAGATGTATCCTGACTGGTTACAGGAGCTGAGTCTGGAGCTTCAAAAGATGAATGAACTATGGATGGTTACTGCCTTAGCATGAATGGTAAGAGAACCTGGTGTGATTTTAACTTCAACAACGCTCGTTGAGAAAATCTTGGTGGGAAATACCATCTTTGCATGATCGGAACGAGAACCATAGGCAATTATAATCTGAAAGGGATGATCACCTCACTCAATGTCGGAGAGGGAAACATCTGAAAAAGGAATTACCACCTCACGCACTTGTCGGAGAGGGGACCATAAGAGACTATCACCTCACACTCATCGTCGGAGAGGGAAACATAAGAGACTATCACCTCACACTCATCGTCGGAGAGGGAAACATCTGAAAAGGACTTACCACCTCACACACCGTCGGAGAGGGGACCAATAGGAATTTATAATCTGGGATAACTTCTACTGAGTCTTTATCAGAGAAATCTGTTAGGAGTCGATTTAGCTGGACTAGAGAAGGCCTTGAAATATCTTCAACTGGAATAAGTGTCAGAACGTTGCCATATCTGGTTTACATCTGGACCATATCTGGAAGGAGATCTGGAAGCAGCATCAGAACGTCACCATATCTGGGTCATATCTGAAACTATATCTGGAAGGAGATCTGGAAGCAGCATCAGAACGTCACCATATCTGGGTCATATCTGAAACTATATCTGGAAGGAAATCTGGAAGCAGTATCAGAACGTCACCATGTCTGGGTCATATCTGAAACTATATCTGGAAGGAAATCTGGAAGCAGTATCAGAACGTCACCATATTTGGATCATATCTGAAACTATATCTAGAAGGAAATCTGGAAGCAGCATCAGAACGTCACCATATCTGGATCATATCCGAAACTATATCTAGAAGGAAATCTGAAAGCAGTATCAGAACGTCACCATATCTGGATCATATCCGAAACTATATCTAGAAGGAAATCTGGAAGCAGTATCAGAACGTCACCATCTCTGGATCATATCCGAAACTATATCTAGAAAGAAATCTGGAAGCAGTATTAGAACGTCACCATCTCTGGGTCATATCTGAAACTATATCTAGAAGGAAGTCTGGAAGCAGCATCAGAACGTCACCATATCTGGGTCATATCTGAAACTATATCTAGAAGGAAATCTGGAAGCAGTATCAGAACGTCACCATCTCTGGGTCATATCTGAAACTATATCTAGAAGGAAATCTGGAAGCAGCATCAGAACGTCACCATCTCTGGGTCATATCTGAAACCATATCTAGAAGGAATTCTGGAAGCAGTATCAGAACGTCACCATCTCTGGGTCATATCTGAAACTATATCTAGAAGGATATCTGGAAGCAGTATCAGAACGTCGCCATGCCTGGGTCATATCTGAAACCATATCTAGAAGGATATTTGGAAGCAGTATCAGAACGTCGCCATATCTGGTTTACATCTGAAACTATATCTAGAAAGAATTGCGTTAGTTGATAGTAATCATTTTTGTATTGATCTTTTTCCTGAAAAGACGAAACATAATTGTATGCAAAATCATGATGCATGAACTGTATGTCTTCAAAATTAATGAGATCCGTGTAGTATGATGCATATGCATGCTATAACGTATGAAGATGTGATGTTTATGGATGTATTTTTGTCTAAGAAGATAAATCCTTGACGGGTGCCGGGAAGTCACTCCTGGGCTGATGTTGAAGAATAGATCTTGCCTCCGTTGGGGATGATAGTTGTAAGTATACCGGTAGGAGAAGATAACTCCGTTGGGGAATAAACTTGGCAAATGGAGAATTCTGCGGGGAGAAAAGATACTCTAGCGATCATGCTGGGAAGCGATACTCTGTGGGGATAGAGATGCTTTGCTGAATTGTTGATGACTTGCTGAGGATATCCTTGTTGTGGAAGTGTTGATAGCCTTCGCTGGGGGTAGGAAAGAACTATGTTGACGACGACCTTTCCATGGCTTTTGGCTGAGGATAACCCAGTTATATCCTGTTAAGGAAATAACTCTTTAAATCAAGCCGGACGACGCGTTCGTGCGCTGCGAGGGTAAGCTTCCAGAATATACTGGGGATAAGCTTATTGCTTAGGGATATGAATTCCATCTTTCCTGGGGAACTGGATTGGATTCTCTGGGGAAGTTTTGAACTGTATCGGTTATGTTCTTCCACGGAACCTACCCTGATAGCTTGGAGGATAGAACAATCAGATTGCTTAGACCATTCTTTATTGCCCCTGTTTCTGTGGGGGAGGCACTTGTGGGGTGCTGATAGTTGTTGATGGACAAACCTTCTTCTGGTAGGCAGGTGACAAGATGACAGGACATAGTCGTACGCTTTGATCCCTAACTTTTTCCTGGACCGCCCTTTCGGGTTTTCAGTCCACCGGGATACCCATTTTTGCCCAAGCCGCCTTTTCCGGTTTTCGACTTGCCGGGTGTACAGATTTTTTTCATTTCATCCCTTATTTTTGCTCGAACCCTTTTGGTTCGCCGGGAAGCCCTTATTTTTGCCTAGGTGTGTCAACCTAGCGGGTCTTTGATTTTGCGTAGTATTTTTTCCGACTATGTCCGCTCTGTAAGGAGTTGCCCCTGTTAGAAGTGTTTTGTCGTGCCACCAGAAGGTGTTTGATCAGGCCAGATTTATTGTCGAAATGCCCCAGGTGACTCATGCGGAGATTTGCCCCAGGCTATTTGGCCTTTTGAGAGATTCTCTGGATCTTGACCCAACTGCCCCAGATGATGGACAATAGTCATGCCATGCCCCTTGATTGGAGATACTCTTGTTCATTAGACTTTCGTCATGCGAATTGCTAGGCTGTTCAAACAAAAAGTCATATGCAAACAAAGTTATGTTAAAAATGCAAAGCTTATGTCTGTCTCGAAGATTTTGAAAATGCATTCTTTTTCATAAAACAAATGATTGTTTGTAAAACGTGATGTCAACACCGTATTTACCGTAGGCCTTAAGGAGTCAAGATACCTTTCGTAACAGTATGCTTTCGACCTAACCCATGCTTCAGCTAGGACTTTTGAGGGTTATAACGTGGCCTGGTTCACGGTTTAAGAAACAAAGGATAAAGGCTCAAATTATTTGTACCCACCCGCTCTTCGTGATATTCTCCAAACCTAAACTCAGTTGATCGTGCGCTAGACCTTGCTTGAGTTTTTGTCCTGATGTTCCAATGATGGTTCAGATATTGATGATTTATTCTGAATATGCAGTCATTTCCTTTTTTGTTGAGGGTTTGTAGGACCTCTTTCTTTTTTTTGACTTCGTTATCCCTATTTTTTGCCTGAACTGTTTCCCTTTTTTGGAATTACAGTCAGCGGGATGCCCCAGTTTCGTAAGTCTTCTTCATAGGTGTTTTGACTTATTGGGCTTTTATGATTTTGGTAATGACTGCCTGTCCTTTTGATTGTTCGGAACCATCACTGTCTTTTGTTTTTGAAAAAAACTCATTTAGTGTCATTCATTGTGCACTTGGATCAACTGAGAGAACTACCCTGCCCCAGGTTATGATTAAGGGTTTTGATTTTCGAAAATAAAAACTCCTACTTCTTTGGCTCTGATGGGTTTGACGAGGGATTATCATCCTTATAACTCCAGTGTTTAGGGATTGAAACAATGCCTGTACCTCATCAGCGGGGTTTGTTCAAAAGCATACTGTAAAGATTGCGGTATCGTTTTCGTCATCCTCCCTCAAGAGGCTCAGAATTATTAACCAAGAGTTGATCATCAGAAAAAATATGAAAAGAATTTTGAATATAATGAAAACAATTGTATTAATTCCCAAAACAGACGTATGCGATGCATTGATAGAATAAAAGAGTTTGCTATGACATTAATTGTTTGTATAAGCAAAGAAAAATACAACTCAAAAATTCAAATGAACAAAAGGTCTTCAACGATTGGGTAACGGAGCAGTGATTATGTTCGGAGTCTCAGGCACTTCAAACTGAATCTCCCCGGCGTCGATCATATCTTGAATTTTGTTCTTGAGAGGCCAGCAGTTGTCCGTAGTATGCCCCGGACTATCAGAATGATATGCGCACCTATCATTGGGGTGATAGTTGGGAGCAGAAGTGTTCGGATTCCGAAGAGGAGCCCTTAAAGTGATCAGCCCTGCCTTCAACATTTGTTGCAGTGCTTGATCCAGCGACATGTTGAGTTTGGTATACTGTCGTTTCTCCTTGCGCTGCTGCCCCTGTCCTTGTTGAGCAGGTCCAGGATTGGAGATCTGGATAGCCCCTACCTCATGACGGCTCTTTTTACCGTGCACAGCATTGGATTCTTTCTTTCCATGATGAGGCTTTTTATCAGAAGGTGCAGCCTCTTGAATTTTCCCAGACCGGATGCCAGCTTCTATTCGCTCTCCAGTCAAAATAAGATCTGTGAATCGAGCAGACGAATTCCCAATTAGGTGGTTGTAGAACGGACCAGACAGGGTCCCTAAGAACATATCGACAAGTTCCCGATCAGTCAGAGGTGGTTGTACCCTTCCAGCAAGATCCCTCCATTTCTGCGCATATTCTTTAAAACCTTCACTTGATCCTAACGACATACCCTGGAGTTGGGTACGCGTAGGAGCAAGGTCGGCATTATATTGATACTGCTTGTAGAAAGCAGTAGCCAACTCCTCCCAGTTACGAACCTTGGTCCCATCCAGCTGATAGAACCATTCGAGATGAGTCCCTGAAAGACTCTCCTGGAAGAAGTGGATCCATAAATTCTTGTCCGCAGAGTACGGTTGAATTTTCCGAACATAGGACCTTAGATGTAACTTGGGACAAGACGCCCCGTCATACTTGGTAAAGGATGGTGCTTTGAACTTCCGAGGAATAATCACACCGGTTGACAAACCCAGATCTCCGAAATCCAGCCCAGGTACCTGTTGGATCTCCATAGCATTCAGCCTATCCTCCAACTGTTTGTACTTGTCTTCGGCAGGAGGGTATTGTTCGTCGTTGAAATCTGTCTCGTTGTCGGAGACCACTGGACTGGGAACCCTTTCCCCCTGATGACTACCTTCCCTCACAGATGGAGTTGTCCTGTCAGTTTCAATCTGCGGTGCATTCCCAGATCTGCGTCTAGGGCTGAACAAAACAGTCCTCCTCTTCTTCTTTTCTTTTTTCAAGAGTAGAGCCTTCAGATCTTGTTGCCCCTGGGTCAAGTTCATGATCAACCCTTGGAACTGGGCGTTCTGAGCCTGGAGGGCCTTGATGGACTGCTCAGCTGATGATTCAGGATTCATGACGATCGGCTGAAATAAACAGCGAAGAAGGGTAAGCAACCTGTCAAAGGGATACCTGCAATGCAATGAGATGTATGACATGCATGTAATGTTTTCAAGGACCTCGCAGGGTAAACAGAGAAACTTGTTAGAGTTGGAAACTGGCAACTTGATTGAAGGAACTTCCTGTTGTAGGGAGCCCTTCTTCAAGGGTCAAAGGCTCACCATATCCAGTGGGTCATAGCCCCTGACAACTTTGTCTAGAGGAAAATAAATCCTCTTTGCCCCTTGCTCGGATAATTGCTTCACCATGACCTGCATCACAAGCCCTTGAGATCCTTGAAATGGGTTAGGATGTATGCAATGGTATGATGTCATGCTATGCATGGGGTGATGTAGGTAAGCCCTGTTATGAGTCCCAATTAAGGACTATAAACAGACCCTGCAAGAAATTTAGTATACTTTGTTATGAGTCCCAATTAAGGGCTATAAACAAAACCTGCAAGAGATCTAGTAAACCCTGTTATGAGTCCCAGTTAAGGACTATAAACAAAACCTGCAAGAAATTTGGTAAACTTTGTTATGAGTCTTAATTAAGGACTATAAACAAAACCTGCAAGAAATTTGGTAAACTTTGTTATGAGTCCTAATTAAGGACTATAAACAAACCCTGCAAGTAGTTCACGTGTTAGATAATAAGCATGCAAGTAGTCAAGTACGAAGGCACACAAGTCACACAAAAGAGCCCTTAGGGTTCAAGCCAGCATGAGGTCTAGGTATTACCCTCTTGAAGTTGGTGGGTTCAACCTGTCCTAATCAAAGTAACCGGGTTCTAAGGTTCCCAATGTCACGGGGTTGCTTTCATTGTTCATCGTTTCGGTTTAGCCACTGAACTGGCGACCGAAATATTCCAGGAAAGCAACCCTCAATTGAGTGTAGTATCGAGTATCAACCAACCTCGGACTGCACCAAAGTCAGTTATCTCACTACCCTAAAGAGGCCAAGATAGTTCAATTAAGGTTCCTAAGGTCTGTTGATGCTTCACGACACCACGCGGAGGCCCCGTACTCTCCTTGACTGAACTCAAGGGTTACCGGTACACACCAAAGTGCCACATCAACGTAGCAGACTGTTTCAACCATGTCGGTATACCCCGCACAGTTCCCTCACAGTCTTGTTGCTACTTTCTAAGAAGGTATCCCCCAGATCCGGGCTAGGATCTATAGAACTCCCAGGCAACCCACAATAATAAAGCAAGCAAAGAAGACAATTGAAAACATAGTTATGAGCTAGCCCTAAGGTACACCTCACTTTAAGAGTATCATCCCCAGCAGAGTCGCCAGTTCTGTGATCGGTGGATCTGGAACTGACTGTTTAACGCTGGTTCGCGAAATGTCGCGGAAGCAAGAGTCGCCACCGTCTTTTATTTTCTCCAAACGGAAAGGACAAAAGCACAGAAAAATTCCTTAAAGAGATTGCTCTCGGTTCGGGAGGTAGGTTATAGAAAGGGAAGGTGTTAGCACCCTTTCTATCCATGGTTATCCATGGGCTCTTAGATACTTGCTCATTGTGTTTTCAAAAGTGTTTGCTTTTCAATTGTGAGTGAGTTTGAAAAAGTTTCGTTTTAAAGATTTCAGATCGACTCTTGTATCAGTCCTCAAGAGTGTTTGAAAAATTGTTTTGAAAGCTTTTTTGAAAGTGTCGGTGTGAAAAGATTTTTGTTTGTTTTTGAAGAGAGCAAGTATCTACGAGAACCTACCTACCCTAAGGAATTCGTCTGTGTAAATGTCCTTTAAAGTAGTGCCATCCCACCATTGAGAGATAGGTAGCACCACCGTTGGAGGTGTTCGGGTCAATTCGAGTTTGTAGGGACATGATGATCACCAGAGCAATGGGAAGACACCTTAGAAGCTACCCTCATGCCAGGTTCCCGGATCATGAGGACTTACTAAGACATCCTCTACTCGACGACCACCTTTCGAAGGGCAAGGCAACAGTGAGGCGTACCCTAGGGGTGGTGTGTGCGAATTGTGTGTCATTTTCATTGATATTTGTCTTGTCATGTTCATTGTGATCTACGCTTGATTTTATTTAAGGCCATACATTCTTTCATGCTTTTTTGTTAACAATTAAAAAATATTTGCGGGAAAGTAAATTCTAAGGCTATTACAAATGGCGCGGGTCCACATCGCCAAAATTAAACCGGACCCGATTTGACTGAAAAAATAAATAAAGCAAATAAAAAAGTGCGGGAAGTAACTGTTACAACACTTCGGGAGAGATACATAATTATTTAAGCGAAATAGGATAAATGTGCGAAATTAAACAATTAAGTTGAAAGGAGGGCGTTGGACCCTTTTGCAAAATATGAAAGTTACATGAATTAATTAATTAGAATTAATGAGAAATTAAAATTAAAATTAAAAAAAGGAATGTTTTTGGTATTTTTAGTATTTTTAGGAATTAATGGAAAAAAGAATTAATTGAAATTAACTAACCCTAATTCTAATGGTTTTTTAAGTTTGTTATGAAAATATTAAAATATAACCTAAATTAAACCTAAGTTAATTTATATGCATTTTTAATTATGAAAATAAATAAATATTATTATTGTAAAAAAAAAGGGAAATTAAAAGGAATCAAAATTAATTAAACCTATTTCTACATATTTTTGGATTTTTTACTGTGAAAAGAATTAATATTAAAACCTATTTTAAACTAATTAAATTCCAAGCATTTATTTACAAGAAAATATGAAACTAAAATATTTATTGCATTTTTTGTCTTTTCTGAATTTTTATGTATTTTTGTATTCTTGTGAAAAAATAATTAATTAAATTAAAACAATCAGGAAAATAAAATAGCAATTAAAAATAAAATAAAAAATAAAAAGAATTGCAAACCAGGGGGGGTGGAAGTCCCCAAAGTGGAGGTGTGGACTTAGCAAATCTGGCCCAATGACCTTCAGAATTCGTTGACTTTCCAGGCCACGTATGCGCGTATTGACCAGTCCTCATGGTATTCATCAATTCCCAGCCTTGGATGTGAACCCCCTGGACGCGTGGACGTTGATTTCTGAGCGTGTACGATGATCCTTAGTGTAAGTGCTGCATAGGAGTGATTATGGAAAAATAATATTGGGATATGCAAGACCTGGGACTTGAACCCAGGTCATGAGGGTTACCAGCGTTGTCTCCAACCAACTGTGCCAATTCACGCTTTTGTAATATAATTAACAAACAAATAATATAATAGAAAAACGAGATTAGTGCTGGAAAACGCGCGAATTTTAAACCAACGAATCATGCTTTGCCACGCTTCATCGTCTCCAGTATCCCTGTAATACAAAAACGAAGGCAACGGTTTTCATAGCGTTTCATTAGGCTGGCTATGGAAAAATAGCGATTAGCCCTCTGCTGCTCATAAATTGAGCGCGAGGGCTGATTCTTGTTCATCTCAAAGCGCTGAATTCAATGATGGAACTGTGGTGGTCCAATTTTGCTTGGTACGAAAACCCCTAATCCAGAAACCTGCAAACCCTAAATTTTAACAATGGCGAAATTGCCTATAACGCATAATAATCGAATTAAAGATCATGGTTAGCTTTAAAACATCATAATGAATATAAATCCACAAATAAAAGATGCAAAAGATGCGTGAATTATGATGCACGATTCTGCAATTTTCTCGATGCAGTCTGAGTTCTAGGTACCGATTCTTGGAGCTTTGGTCGTTGTTTTTGATTGGCACACGTTTAGGGAACCTTGAGGAAGCTAATAGACTAGTTTTTGTGCCTTGAATCCACCTTCAACACTGATTTCAGTTTTGAACTTTTTGGAGAAATTTCAAGTTTCACCAAGGCTTTTCTTGCGCAGCTTACAGTCTAATACAATTAGGTTTAGGTTCCTGGTTATGTAGTGGAGGCATTAGGTCAAAGAAATTCAATCAAATCTCTTCCATTCAATGATTTTGCAAATTGATTTTCTAAGATCTTTTTGAATCTTTTTTCATGTGTATTTGGTGTCAATTAGGCTCAAATCAAACCAATTCTTTCCATGTTGGGATGTGCACGAAAAATTGAAGCTAAAATGTGTACAAAAAGATTTGCTTGGTTCATTTAGATATTTTTCATGTATTTAAATAATTTAAATGAATTAATATAAATAATAATTCAAATAAATAAATAAAAAATGAGAAAATACTTCCCTTTGGGCCAAGTGGTCGTGCACATGCTTAGAATGATGAATCATGGAAGAAAAATGGGCCCATTAGCATTTTTAGGTCATTTGAAGTAGTGTTGACTTTTCAAAATATCCAAAAATTTCCCAACTTCCACAAGGCATAACTTGCTCAATTTTTAAGCTTTTCTCATGTTCTTGGACATTTTGGAAAGGTCTTTGAGTACTTTAACCAATGCCTTTGGTCCCATGTCATTTTGATCTACCAATCTCAAGTTATGGCCTTTGACTTGAAGTCCCTTTTTGTTGACTTTTGAAAATGACCTATAATGTTGAAATTGATAACTTTTTGTGAGACCATTTCTTGGACTTGAAGTATGAAGATGAGTTGTAGGAAATGTCTTTCTATTCAAAATGAGCTTTGGATGGGATTTTTCTGATAATCCATGTGAAAGTTATGCCCTGGTCAATTTCAGTTGACTTTTTCAGCTGTCCAAATAAGGAAACTTTTGCATCTTTGATGATTTCTGAGCCAAATTTTGAGAATCATGATCAAGCATTGATCAAATGATGTTTGTGGCTGCAAAATGATATGTTGACCAAAAATTTGAACTTTTGACTGCCAAATGACCATTTTGCCCCTACAGTTGACTGTAGTGCAATCTAGGGTTTTGACTGTGCAATTTTGAGCTGAATGCCTTGAAACTTGATATGAGGATGCTTGGCCATATTTGTAGGCATATGAGACTTGATTGGGCCTTTGAAAACTTCATTTCTTTGATCAGAACACAAACCCTAGTTTTGACTGCATAGGAGACAGTTGTACTGTGCAACCCTTGGGGAATCTTGTAGCTTGGCTTGGCAATTTCTTAAAGAATATGGGAGGGCAAATTTTGGGGTGCAACATCTACTTTCGAGGGACGTGATCATTATTTCTGAAGGAAACAAAGAGAGGTTACCCTAGAGGATCAATGTTTGAATGGTGTGTTCATTTCAATTATTTATATTGTATTAGGGTTATTGTTGTACCCTAAAATTTGCCCCCATTTTACTCAACACATGCCCATTGAGGTCCTCAACTTGCCCAAGGATGACCAAGAATTGACCAGACAAATTCTCCTCTAAAGGCAATGAACCTCTAACTATGTTTTCAATTTTCATCAAGATGTGTGAGTTCCAATGGTCTCAAATGTTTTCCATGGTCCTAATATGTCTTCAATATAGTCCATTCCAGATTTCATGTTTTGCACAACAAGTTTGCTCAGCCAATTGCTCAAACGCTTGAAAATCAACTACACTAGGTCAAAAGTCAACTTTGGCCTATATACAGTCAAACTTCAAGATTTTTTGTCAAAATCAACAATTTAAAGTGATTTCCATCATTTGATCAAAGGTTGATCATGATTCCTTAAGAGGTGCTCCTAATTCAACAAAAGTAATAAAAAAAATGATAATTAGGGTTTCTATAGGAAAAGTCAACCAAACTTTGACCAGGCATAACTTTCTCATACTTTATCAAAAAAAATTCCACCAACGGTCATTTTGAAGAGAATAAAATTCCATACAACTTCTCTTCAGCCCTCAAGTTCAAGAAATTCAGCAATTGAAAGATACAAGCTCAGACATTACGGGTCATTTCAAAAAGTCAACAAAAATACGTTTTGGGTCAAAGCTTGGTACATGAACATAGAAGATCCAATGGAGATGAAACTGAAAGGGTTGTTTAGAGGACATCCTAATCTCTCTAAGAAGTCCAAGAACACCCTCATAGGTTTAAAATTGAGAGATATATGCATTGCTAAAGTTGACCAATTTTGAAGAAGTGCATGAAGGAAATAATGATCAAACTTGGATTTTATTCCAAATAGGCCTATCCTTTTGTGATTCAAACTTGTTTCTAACATGGTCCACGACCTCTAAACCCATCCATTCCTTATTTGGTCATTTATTTTATTTATTTTTTATTTTTAATCATTAAAAATTCAATTTAAATTGAATGAATGATATAAAAATATTTAAAGATTGCATGGGATTGGTTTCCAATTAAAGAATGAACATATATTCATTTTTTGACAAGGGGATTTCGTGGAGAGAGGCAAAAGATATGATTTGGTCCAAAAAAGTCAAATATTCACATAATTGGAAATCAAATATTTTTTCATGAAGGCATTGATACCTCTCTATATTTGTTGACCTAATGTGTCTCATATATATGAACAACCATTCAGAAGCCATGGAGGAGGCGCATCTACATCAAAATAGCACCCTAAAAGTTTCAAAAAATTTCTAAAGAAGTGCAATCTGTTTCACACGATTCAGCCAGTCCTCCCCAAATCTAAGCACTCTATCAGCCTCCGGGAGATCTTAGGAGTCCATTCCTATCATCCTCAAAGCTCACAGCATCCCAAATCATCACGATCAAGTACGACCGGTTAACAAGGTTTTACAAAATTAAAACTAGAAATTTATGCATTATTGATGATTTTAATGATTTGATTTGTGTTCAGAACATCCGTTAGGGTAGGTTGGACGTTTCACATGAGATATTCAAGGATTAAATCATGTGATGCCATTGTTAGGGCATCACAAACTGAAGCTTGCGAAACTCCTGACTTAGGGACCTTCAGACCAAACTAACCCCATATTTGGATTCTTGAGAAAATTTCAAGGGGAGTAGCGTCCTTTGTGAATTTTAATCCTCATGTTTTTGCAGGTTTAAATATTTGTCTGGTCGGAGAAGACGACCAGAGTGCAGCTCCGACGTTGTTGACTCCTCTGACCCAGGAGAAGGTCTTGCGTGGCAATATCATATAACTTGATTGGTCCATTTGAATTGCTGACGCGCGCGTTTTTGATGACTTGGATTTGATCATTGTTTTACATATAATATTGTTAAGTTATTATAATTATGAATGAATTGGCAGCACAAATGGTAAAGGCATAAGGCGTGTGAGAGGAAGGATCTGGGTTCGATCCCAGAATCTTATATTTTGTATTTTCTAACAAATTTGTTTCAGATCCAACGCATTGCCACCCAACACATATACCTTGCACCCTCAGATATAACCATTAGATCTTCATTAATCCATATCCATCGCTCATGGAGTGCTTCCCCAGGATGGTCATCCCGAGAATCAACAACATGTGATCAGGCAGGCGTTGGGCCAACACATCTGGGCCTAGAAATTTTCAGCGCCATACCCCCCAAACTATTTCATACACCAGGCCCATTTCATTCTTTTTTTAATTTACTTTATATTATTTTTAATTAGTTTATGTTTTTAAATTCATTTTTATTTTAATCATAAAATCAACAAAAATAAATAAACTTAGGTTTTTTTTTATAATTAAAATTAACTCTTGCAAATTAATTTAATTTAATTGATTTTAACTTGTTTTCTTTAATTTAAAATTAATTAGAAATTAGGTTAAATATCAAATGTTTTTCATATAAAATACCAAAAATATTTTTATTAAAAAATTAGATATTTAAGCTTTGTCAAACTTATTCCCGTCTTAACTTTTGCGCGTTGTTATTTTTCGTACTATTATTTTTTAATTAATGTATATGTACACAGTTTGTAATAGTTTAAAATTAGGGTTTATTTACTTTTTATTCCCCCAATTGTTGAACTTATAAATCCCCCTCCCCGAGGCCCTGTAATAGCATAGGACTCTATCTTCCTGTTTTTACTTTCCGCACTATTAACTGCTAGTAATTAGGTTTGCATGGAAAAACTGTAAATTAAAACGAGTAGATAACCCTAAATTGCAAGATAAATGAACTGAATCAATACACTTCCACATGCTCACCCTTAGGGTATCTCCTACTTCGGTTACCTTCGAAAACGGTCACAATTCTTGAAACGTGAGAATTTTTAGTGGCCGTCTTTTAGTTCAAGAGATCACAAGTCCCTCGATGACCATTTCGACGCCGCCTCAATTAAAAAGTGATCTTAGAACTTTAGGATAATTACTAAACGTTTTTACCCAGTTGCCTTAGTGACTGTAAACGTACCTTCGATTTTCCCTCAACATCCAAATGATAAGGCTACCTACTCACTAATAGAAGTATAGCACTATCTAAAGGAAAGGAGGAAAATAACACCTTTTTTCGAGTAGGTAGATAACTGTTAAGTACTTGCTCAAAAATAACCTTTTCACACTACACTTTCAAAACTCTTTTCAAAATACGCTTTATCAACACTTTGAGGACTGATACAACAATTATCATAAATAAAACAAGGTTTTCAAAACACACAAACACGAAAGCAAGTACTTAAGAGCCCATAGAAAACCACCGATGCAAAGGGTGATAACACCTTCCCTTACCATAATCTACCCCTTTACTCATAAAATCTTGAAAAAAGTCTTTTTCTGTTCTTTTCACCCATTCCTTTGTTGGATAAAAGAAAAGTAGATGACGACTCTTGCTTACCGCAACATTTACAAATTGAAAATGCAAAACAAGTATAACAGTCATTTCTCCCACCGTATCACAGAACTGGCGACTATGTTGAGGAATTTATAAAGTGGGGTTACCTTAGAGTTTTAGTTCATCATTTTAAATGCTTTATTGTGTGTTTGCTTGCTTTATCTTTGAGGGTTTGTTGGAGTAATCTTGTAAAGATCCTACACCTGGATATGGGGTACCTTATTAGGTAAGTAGCAATAAATCATGGAGGTTGTACAGCGTAGACCGATACAGACGAAGTGGTGGCTACGTTAGTGCAATACTCTGGATTATACTAATGTTACTTGAGTAAGTCAAGGATAACATTAAGCTTCCTCATAGTGTCACTAAGGGCTAATTAACCTTTAGAACCTTTAATAGACTCATCCTAGCCATTAGGAAGTAGTGAGATAACCGGCTTTGGTTCCGACCAAAGATTGGTTGATACTCGATGCTACACTCATTGAGACTGGACTTTCGGGATTTTTTGGCTGCAATACTTCGGTGCGTAAGCTGAAACAATTCCTGATGGGAAGGTCAATGATATTGAGACTCCTTAGAACCCGGTTACTATTAATAGGACAGGTTGAGCTATCTGAACATTCAAGAGGGTACTTACCTTAAAACCTCATGCAAGCCTTTGAACCTAAGGTCTATTGTGTGATTTGCTTGTGTTTATCTGTGATTTAAGCATAATCATAACATCATAAACATCATGGCATTCATATATAATAACCATTTCAATGACCTGTTGGATTTACCTCTTTACTGTTTTGTAGGATATGAATTCAAGTCGAAGAAAAACCATCCGGATTAACTTCACAGAAATCCCTCCCAAGCTCAAGGAATTGGTCTTAAAAGTTCCCGAGGACTCATAAATCAACAAAAGAGATGGTCATTTGCTCAGCTTGGTTACCGCCGGATTTGATGAAGTTTTGATGAGTGTTATATTCCAATTATTTGATCCCGAGCACCATTGCTTCACATTTCCCGATTATCAACTGGTACCTACACTGGAAGAATTCTTTAAGTTACTTGGTTTTCCTATATTGGAGCAAGTACCTTTCAATGGGTTAGAACAAGATCCAACTGCTGAAGATGTTTCCATATCTTTGCGCTTAAAGCAAATCTGATATTGAATCCCATTGGGAATGAAGAAGCAGAGTTAAAGGCCTTCTTGCAAAATTTCTAATGGAGAAAGCTCAGATTTTCCTGGATGCTATGAGTTACTATGCCTTCGAAGATGTTTTAGTTGTCTTGATCCATGGTTAGTCATGTTTCCTAATTCAGATCAATTTATAGATGTGAATACCATCAACATCTTCCTTTCTCACAATCCGGTTCCTACATTGTTCGGGGATATCCTATATTCTCTCCATACTCGTACTCTGAAGAAGCGGGGAACTCTCATGTGTTGCACCCCTCTGCTATATAGGTGGTTTATTTCACACCTTCCTCGGTCAACAATGCATAATGATTTAGGCTTAAAGTGGAGTCAAAGATTAATGTCTCTCTCTCACTCCGACATCCATTGGTGTCCTCGCTCTCAAGGAGACATCTCTTTTATTGATCGCTGCGAAGAATTTCCTAATGTGCCACTCCTGGGCATTAGGGGAGGCATCACCTACAATCCTTCTTTAGCACTACGTCAGTTTGTTTACACACGGAGAGATGGTCCACCTGATATGCTCATCCAGGGTATTGTGTTCAACTACTCAAATGATCTGCAAAATTATCGTCAAAGATTCATCCACACTTGGGGCATTATTAAGAAGACTTATAGTAAGACTTTGGGGTGTAAGAACTCCATCCCTTTGGAACCTTACCTCAAATGGGTACGAGCTCGAGCCCAAAGTCTTATGATGCTATACAATGCCATCTTACCGGTGATCTTAGAACCTGTTGTTCAAGGGGGGTGAGTTCCATATTATTCTCTATCCTGATATGCCAACCAACATTGAAGAGTTGCAAAAATCTTGGATCCATCTCAAGGAAGAACATGATACTTTTGAGAGTCAATTCTATGAAAGTGAGAAGAAAATGCTGGAATTAACAAAGCAACTTCACAAAGAGAACAATCTCAATACTTACCTCAACACCAAGAGGAAGCGCCCATGGGAGACTTAGGAGTTTAGGATTTCCTTTCAATGTTTATTCATGTGTAATATTTTGTTTCCTTAAAAACTTACTAATAAAGAGTTTTGTTTCCAGTTTTTTTTAAAAGAGATTAAATCCAATAAGGTCCTTGAAAGCATTGCATAAGAATATCATACATTTCATTGCATAAGCAAGTATTCAGTACAGGTTTCTTATTTCTTTCTGTTGTTTATTTCAGCAAAAGAAATGGCTCTAGAACAAACAATGAAGGACCTTCAAGCTCAGAATGCTCAGTTCCAACAAATGATCATGGCCCTAGCCAAGGGGAAAGAGGAGATGAAGGCTTTGATTGTCAAAGAGAAGACCAAGAAGCCAAATAAACCAACTTGTGTAGTGAATTTGGTAAGAAGGATCAGAGGACCAGTGCGGCGAGCTTCAGAACTAGCAACTTCGACAAAAGAAGGGGACACTCAGGAAGGGGAGACAAGAGAGGAAGCCCTCAGCCCGAAGGGATCTGATAATGAATTTGACTATAATGAGGAGCAGTATCCTCCTACTGATGATAAGTACAAACAGCTAGAGGATCGTCTGAATGCAATGGAAATCTAGAGGGTACTTGGGCTGGATTTTGAATAGTTGGGTTTGGTTTCTAGGGTTTTTATCCCGCAGAAGTTTAAGGTTCCAGTGTTTTCTAAGTATGATGGGGTCTCATGTCCCAAGATGCATCTCCGATCTTATGTGAGGACGATTTGGCCTCACACCGCTGACAGGGATTTGTGGGTCCACTTCTTCCAAGACAGTCTATCTGGGACACAACTAGAATGGTTCTATCAGCTGGAGGGAACCAATATTCGTAACTGGGAAGACTTGGATGCTGCTTCCTATGAGGAGTACCAATATAATGTTGACTTTGCTCTGACCCGTACACAACTCCAAAGCATGTCCATGGGTTCTAGCGAGGGCTTTAAAGACTATGCCGAGAAGTGGAGAGACTTAGCAAGAAGAGTCCAGCCTCCTCTGTCTGATAGAGAGTTGGTGGACATGTTTTTAGGTACTCTATCTGGTCCGTTTTTCAACCATCTGATTGGAAGCTCCTCAGTTGGTTTTACTGAGCTGATATTAATTGGAGAAAGAGTGGAAGCTAGGATTAAGAGTGGAAAGATTCCAAAGGATACCTCTTTAAGTGAAGGAAAGAGACCTTTCGTGGGAAAGAAAGAGGCCAGTGTTGCTTACAGTCAAAGAAATCATGGCAGAACCAAACACCATCCAACGGTATGGGCTGTAACGATATCTAAGCCTGCAACTACTCAACATCGGAACAATCAGCCCAGAGCAAAAATGCCTATGAGACAGTTTACCCGAATCAATATGACCTTGTCTCAAGTTTTACCACACTTACTAAAATCCAATCTGGTAACTTTGAGGGAAGCTCCCAAAAATCCCAACACTGCATCTCTTCACTATAATCCAAAGGCTCGGTGTGCCTACCATTATGAAAGTCCTGGCCATGATACAAACGACTATTGGGCTTTAAAGAACAAGGTGTAGGATTTGATCGAGGCAAAGGAGATTGAATTCGATGCTCCAGAGACTACTAATGTTATAACTGCCCCCATGCCCAAACACGGCCATGGTGTTAATGCTGTTAATGATAATATGTTTGTTGCTTCTGTTGAGGAACTTCTTACTCCTCTCATGACTGTTAAAAGGAATCTGTTGCAAGCCGGTTTATTTTCGGGATATGGTGAAGGTGGCCACTTATGTTTATCTCTACCAACTGGTTGCCATTTGTTGAAAGAAGGTGTTCAGCACCTGATAGATGATAAAGAAATTTTATTTGAGAAGACTCCAGTGACAAGTGTTTCATGTAAAGACGTTTCTATTATAACCATTTCCGCCAATCCTTCTAGGGACTCCACCAAAAGACCCGTCAGGATTACACATATTCCAAAGTTTGCTCCCCTGATCATCACCATGCCGGGGCCAATACAATATTCCTCAGATAAGGTTGTTCCCTGAAATTATGGTGCTGACATCTATTACCATGGAGTTAAGAAAGACCTGTTGGCTGCTGAAGACAAAGTTACTAAAGGTACTGATTCTGATGTCGGTAATATCATTGGGACCACTAAAATAATAAGAAGCGGAAGAGTTTTCTCTCCCAAGATCTCTCCCCCTAAAATAGTTACTACTCGTGAGATTGTCCCTACTACTACTCCTGTTGGTATTCCTATGACAACCCCTGCTGCTAGCCCTGCTGCCACCCCTGTCACCGAGTCGGCTGAGACTCGAGGAAAACAGATATTGGTTGAGCTTGTCCAGATGAAGGCGCATCCAAAAGCTATCCCTGAGGTTTCTACGAAGGAAATGGAAGAAATCTTGAAAATAATTAAAAAGAGCGACTACAATGTGGTTGAACAACTAGGGTAGACTCCTTCCAAGATCTCAATGTTGGTCCTACTATTGTGCTCCAAATCCCATGCAAAGGCTTTGGTAAAATTCCTCAAGACAACTCATGTTCCACAAGAAACCTCCATTGATCAATTCGTAGATTGTGTGGCTAGTTTGACCGCTGATAATGGACTGGGTTTTTCTGATGCTGATTTGACACCTAGAGGAAGAAAACAAAATGATGCGCTGCATGTCTCCATCGAATGCAGGGGAACCACTTTGGCCCATGTTCTAGTGGATATCGGTTCATCGCTGAATGTTCTGCCCAAGAAGGCTCTTGATAGATTAGATTGCGAAGGTTTGACTCTGAAGCCCAGTAACATTGTGGTGAGGGCTTTCAATGGCTCAAAAAGAATAGTACACGGGGAGGTGGACATCCCTATCAAAGTTGGTTCACAAACCATTTAATCCACCTTCTTTGTGATGGATATCCGACCATCTTATTCCTGTTTGTTGGGACGCCCTTGGATCCATGGGGCTGGAGCTGTTATTTCCACTCTGAATTAGATGTTGAAGTACCCACTAAGGGGAAAGATTGTCATAGTACGTGGTGAGGAGGAGTACATGGTAAGCCACCTGAACTTTTTCAGGTATGTCGAAATGGACTGCAATCGAGACTGTTACCAATGTGTCAAAGATCACCATACCTCCATTGAAGATGGCTTCTCTGAAGGACGCCAAATCAGTAATTGAAGAAGGTGGGTGTACCATTTAGGGCCAACTCCCTAACATTCCATACAAATCTGATAAGTTTGGTTTATGTTTCACTTCAGGGGCTCAAAGGGCTGTTCATCATGCCCGTGCCGGAGGACCTCCCCTATGCATCAGCAATCATGGGATCAACTCTTTAGAAGAGAGTGATGGTGACTGTGACATGGACAGCTGGATCTTGCAAACTACCAATGGGGGCCCCAGTAATTGGACAGCTAAAGACTGTGTGCCGATTACTTTTATTCATGAGTAATTGTCTTTCTTGTTTTCGGATATGTAGAAATAAACAATATAAACTCTATGGCTTTGTGTCTTACTCGAGGGACAATGGTTTATTTGTGAGAGTTATCATTTTAAATCTCATATGTCATTAATAAAGCAATGGATGTTTTTGAAGATGTGAAAAACACAAGAAGGGGGGGTTGAATTGAAAACTTGAAATCAAAAGCGCAATGACACAGTATTTTTATCCTGGTTCATTTGATCTCAAACTACTCCAATCCACCCGTCAAGGTAATTTTGCCTCTCTCCAACGAGGTCTTAATTCACTAATCACAAAAGAATTACAATCACTACTTTAACAACTGTTAAAGTCTTCTTGAGTACAACCACAATCCGGTTAATCTCAAGGAACACTATTTCAAAACAATTATACAAGAATGTGTGCTGTTGTTTTTCGTAACAAAAACTGTTATCACAACTGTGATAATTTACACAAAATTATAGCTTGAAAGATGATGAAATTTGCTCGCAGCTTTTTGAATATGCGTAAGTGGTATATGGAAAATCGTTAACGATTTGAACACTGAGCTTGTTTATATAGGCAATGGATTTACGTTGATCATCAAGCGTGTTAAATGACATTAACTCGGTTTCCATTTGGAGAAGATCATGTCTAAAAGAAGTCGTTGTAATTGATGCTGAATTGAATGATCAATAATGCTTCAGAATCTTACATCCTTGCCTGCTGCTGACGCTTCAGAATATTGATGACTTGGATTAACATGTTCTTGTTTAGAATCAGAGTTTACTTGGCTTAAGCGCAGGTTCTGGTCATCAATCTTCAGTGCATGTTCTGATTGCTTCAGCGTGTAGCTCTTATGGCTTATCTTATGATGTTGCTTTGGTTAGAACTTCTGCATACATAAAAACATAATTTTTAGGGTGCATATTTGTTCTTTGTATTTGTTATCATCAAAACTCTATCTAAGGGTTGTAGAATCAAACTATGTTCTAACAATCTCCTCCTTTTTGATGATGACAAAAACTAGAATTTTCAATTAAAAATAAAGAACAAAAGGTTTAAGAGAAACTCCCCATGAGTTGATTACTTCCCTTACATTCCTTCTCATCAGAGTTTTAGCTGCATCTCCTATCAGAATTTGTACTTGTTCAAACTTTTCAAAAAGTAGAGGTTAAGTAATTCAGAATGTTTGAGACTTTTGTCTCGGTAAGCCATTATTGAAAATATCTTACTTTCTCCCCCTTTTTGTCATGTATAAAAAAGGCAATATAATTAGAACCAAAATATTTGAATTATATTAAAAAACATGATGCAATGACAAGTTCTAGAACATAAGAGTTAAAAATTAAGAGTTACAGATAAACAATTGTCAAAAAGAAATCTAAGAAGGAGGGGGAAGACGTGTGAACAACGCTTCCAGCAAGCTCTTGATCTGAGTATTTGACTCTTCTTGATTGCCCAAAATGCCTCTGATTTCCTTTTGTGGCATCTTCTTGTTTACCCAGAATACTTTTAATCTCTTTGTTCGTGTCCTCCTGCTTATCCAACCATGCATGGATTAGAGAATTTTATTTCTTCAACTCTTCCAGAGTTTGCATGACTAAGGAAGGTGCTGGAGTTTCTTCAGGAGTTGGACGTTGCTCAGAGCATTCTGCAGCTTGTTCAGAGTGAACCATTTCTTCTTCTGTAATCATGTCTTCTTGAGCAGTAGTCAGAGAGAGACTTTCTGATTATGGATCATCTACATCTAAAGGATGATGCTCTTTCCAGGGAGCATTATCTAGTGAGAGGATATCTTTCTTGAGAAGTTGGCTCATAACTTGGTCTTTAAAAGATTTCAGCTTATCACTAAAGTTCTGTTGAACCTGTTCATAACCCTGTTCCTTCAGCTTCATTGTTTCAGAACTAAGCCAGTTTCTGAATCTTTTCCATATATAATCAGAAGCAGCAGGATTAGTCATCTCTTGACTAGCATGCTTCAAAGAATTTATCCATTCCTGCATTCTTGTTTCAAAAATCAACAAATTTGTACCAACATCTGATGTGGTTTCAGTTGGTTTAGGTATGGGAATGGCAGTTTTGTGTGAGATGGAAGCTATTCTTTCTAGTACAATTGGATCAATGACAAGTCTTACGTTGTTAGCTGAACTATTAGTGGGTGAAGGAGTGGGAGAGTCAGGAATGATAATTGGTCTAGTGGGGGTGTTTGGAGGAGTGGATTCCAGAGATGAAGGGATTTCTAGAATGTCATGAATGGTGAGAGGCATACGAACCGCAAGAGGTTCTGTGATTCCAGGTATTGGGATTGTATCAGAATCTGAAGGAGATTCTTCAGATTGGTTTGTTGTAACATGTTGGGGTTCTTGTTCATGGATAGCAGAAGATTGATTTTCAGAAGGTTCAGCTTCTGGTTGTGGTGAGTTGGAGTTCAGATCTTCTGGTTGTGGTATTTCTGGTTGAGGAATTTCTTGTTGAGGTGATTGTGGTTGTGAAATTTCTTGTTGAGTAATTTCTGTTTGTGGAGAGTGTGGTTGCAGAATTTCTGGTGTGGTATCAAAGTTTGGATTTTCTGGGAATTGAGAATTTGGATTTTGTGGTAAGGGAGAGGAAGAGTCTTGGTCAAATAAATCAATATTAGACAGAACTTTGGCAAGTTCTGGTTGGTCATGTTCAGGATTTGGATTTTGAGAAAGGGAGTGAGGTTCATTCAGACCTAGAGTTTCTGATGGATCAAACCCTATGTCAAAGTCTTCAAATGTTTGGGGTGATGGGTTTGCTGGTTGAGCAGGCATGGCTTCAGATGTTGATACATTTATTGATTCTATAACAGTAACAAAGGAGGGATTACCTTTCTTTTTGGAAGCTTTTGGTGTCCTCTAAGAGGGTCCTTCTCCTGCTGCTTTCCTCTTCTTGGTCTTCTTTAATGCAACTTCTAGAGCAGCCTTGTGTAAGTCCTGAATATTGATTTCTGGTGCAGTACCATCTTCCTTGCAAGCGTCCAGATATCTTAATATTATTTCTGGTTTGGAGTCAATCTCAGAAAATAGAGGAAAATCATCCAGAGGTATCCTTCTTGAACTGATGGTTGCATGAGAAGTAACAGTAGGTTCCTTCTTGATATTCTCAATGATTTTTATCTTCTTTATATTTTTAGCATTCAGGGGCTTCCCAGCGGTTGCTTCCAGTGTGCTGATTTCCCGGGCCTCCGTCAGATGTTCTATCAGCTTATTCTCTGTCAAAATATCTGATATGAGCCTTCCTAAGGGAATCAAATCCCTCTTGGTCCTTTCGTCTTCTCTTGTTTCCTTCAAACTAGTTTTGAGATGATTAAACAACAAGTGTGGAAGATTTACCTTTGTCCTCTTAGCAATGAAATAGATCAGAAATTGCTGATCAATGTTAATATAATCAGGAGAGCTTGTGGGCTTCCTATGGTTGATACACCCTAGAATGATTCTGGCCCAAATTTTGTGGTGATCCTTCAAATCTCTAATTTTACTGGAGGGTAGACCATGAGTAAAAATTTCCTTTGCAATAGAACTTACGTCAGAGCATCTCTCAGCCATGTTAATGCATCTGACACCTCCACTATTGTATCCAAGAAGCTTTGCAATTAGGTCTTTTCTAATAACAATTTTCTTCCCCATGACATAAGAAGTAACCTGATGATTTGAAAAAGAAGCATGTATCCAGAATTCTTTGATAATAATGGGAAGGTTGTCCCCAATAGACGGTCAAAGTACCTATTCCATCCTTGAGCAGTAACGTCTTCATACAAATTGAAGCCATTTTCTTGCAAGCTTTCAAAATCAATAATCAGTTCTGAGAGAACTTCCAGATTATCAATAGGTGTGAGAAACATTCTGTAGGTTTCTTCATACTGTTCCATTGAAGCAGATTCATGAGCACTAACATTTTTTACACTTCAAGATAACATTGTTCACACGAGATTTTGAGGAAGATGAAAGGGGTTTTTGAAAGCATGAACTTGGGACGAAAGAAAATATTATGAGAGTAGAGAAGAGTGAATGTAAAAAGTAAAATTTGAGTTTAAATGGTTTTCTTTGAAAACATAAACAATAAGAAAAAGAAATAATTAGTCATGATTATAAGCATTAATGACACCTGAAATTAGGGGATTCAGAAAGATACTTGAACGATTACCCTTGACAAGTGTCTCAATGCACCCAATCAGCGCCTTTGACCTTTCATAAAATTGAACACATGTTCAGCCTCAGAAAGTGGCTGATTAATGGATGACATATGTTTGATTATGTGAACTGCACGCTTCTATCCTTGAAATGAAACATTCAGATCTTCATGGATAGATTCTGATGCAATCTGCACTTCTAAACTCTGAAGACAAGTTGATCAGTAGTTCACAGAAAATAATAAAGTTCTGAAGGTTAAGATATGTAAATAAAATATTTTATTCTGGGCATAACTTCATGCTGAGATGTTTCAGAATGAAGTTAAACCTATCTTCAGAAAGAGGTTTTGTAAAGACATCAGCCCATTGATGGTCTGTGTCAATAAATTTTAAGCTAAGAATCCCTTTCTAAATATAGTCCCTAATAAAACGATGTTTTATTTCTATATGCTTAGCCCTAGAATGCAAAATTGGATTTTTACTGAGACAAATAGCAACAGTATTGTCACAGAGGATAGGAATGTTACTCTCAAATATGTTGAAGTCTTCAAGTTGACTTTTCATCCAGAGCATTTGCGTGCTACATCCAACAACTGCTATGTATTCAGCTTCTGCTGTTGATAGTGCTATTGTGGACTGTCTCTTGCTGGTCCATGAGATCATATTTTCTCCCAGAAACTGCCAGCTTCCAGAAGTGCTTTTACGCTCTACCCTGTCTCCAGCGAAGTCAGCGTCACAATATCCTACTAAGCTGTAATCATTTGATTTTCTATAAATCAAACCCAGATTAGTAGTACCTTTCAGATAATTGAAAAATCGCTTAACTGCTGTTAAGTTATATTCTCTAGGATCTGATTGGAATCTAGCACATAAGCAAACACTAAATTAAATGCCAGGCCTTGAAGCCATAAGATAGAGAAGAGAACCAATCATACCTCTGTAGATTTTCTGTTCTACCTTTTTAATTACCTCTTCCTTTTCCAGAATGCACGTGGGGTGCATTGGAATCTTTGAGGGCTTACATTCTGAGAGATCAAATTTCTTCAGAAGTTCTCTGACGTATTTGCTCTGATGAATGTAAGTTCCTTCTGGAGTTTGGTTTATCTGAATGCCCAGAAAGAATTTGAGTTCCCCCATTAGGCTCATCTTAAACTCTGCCTGCATACATTTAGCAAACTCTCTTCCCAGAGAGGGTTTAGTAGATCCAAAGATGATGTCATCAACATAAATCTGACATACTACCATTTCATTCTTAATTGTCTTACAGAATAAGGTTGTGTCCACTTTCCCTCTGGTGAATTCCTTTTCTAACAGGAAGTTACTTAGTCTTTCATACCAAGATCTGGGAGCTTGTTTCAGACCATAGAGTGACTTCTTTAGTTTGAAAACATATTGTGGATTTTTGGAATTCTCAAACCCAGGGGGTTGGTGCACATATACCTCCTCATCTATATAGCCATTTAAGAATGCACTTTTCACATCCATCTGATACAGAGTGATACCATTGTTTACAGCAAATGATATTAAATGTCTGATAGATTCTAACCTAGCGACTGGAGAGAACTTTTTTGTATAGTCTATCCCCTCTTGCTGACTATAACCTTGTGCTACCAGTCGTGCTTTGTTTCTGATGACTTCTCCTTGCCCGTTCAGTTTGTTTCTGAACACCCACTTTATTCCAATGACGTTGAACCCTTTTGGTTTAGGAACCAGATCCCATACGTCATTTCTGGTGAATTGATTCAGTTCCTCCTGCATTTCCAGACTCCAGTCATTGTCCACAAGCGCTTCATCAATAGTTGTTGATTCAATTAGAGAGACCAGTCCCATGAGGGATTCTTCAGAGTTTATGAAGGTTGATCTTGTTCTGATTGGATCATCCTTCTTTCCCAATATTGTATCTTCTGGGTGATCAATGCTGCTTCTAGATAGCCTTTTCTGAAGTTAATCAACTGAAGGTGCTAGATTGCTTGCAGTAACTCTTTTTGATGTTGAGGGGGCGTCTCTATTGAGAACTTCTGATGAGTTGTCTTCAGTACCTATGAGTTCAACTTCCATACCTGCAAGGAATTTATTATGCTTTGACTTTTGAGAGTCAAGCTTATCATCAAACCTAACACTGATTGACTCTTCAAAAATCTGTGTTTCTGTATTATATACTTTGTACCCTCTTGAGCGTTCAGAGTATCCTAACATAATACACTTTTGTGCTTTAGAGTCAAACTTGTTCAAATATTTTTTTTTATTCAGAATAAAGCAAGTGCATCCAAATGGATGAAAATAAGAAATGTTGGGCTTTCTGTTCTTCCACAATTCATATGGAGTCTTTTCCAAAATGGGTCTTATGGAGATTTTATTCTAAATGTAACACACTGTGTTGATTGCCTCTTCCCAGAAGATCTTAGCAATGTTAGTCTCATTGATCATGGTTCTGGCCATTTCTTGCAATGTTCTGTTCTTTCGTTCCATAACTCCGTTTTGTTGGGGAGTTCTAGGACAAGAGAAGTCATGCAATATGCCTTTTTCAATAAAAAATAATTCAAAATTTTTATTTTCAAATTATCCACCATGATCACTTCTGACTTTGACAATGCTAAGATCCTTTTCATTCTGAACTTGGTTGTAGAAGGTAACAAACAGAGTGCGACTCGTCCTTGTGTCTTAAGAACTTTACCCATGTCCATCTGCTATAGTCATCTACGATTACTAACCCATACTTCTTGCCACTGACAGACGTAGTTTTTACTGGTCCAAATAAGTCAATGTGCAGAAGTTCTAATGGCTTAGAGGTAGAAACAACATTTTTGGATTTGAAAGCAGGTTTTGCAAATTTGCCTTCCTGATATGCTTCACACAGAGCATCTGAGCCGAACTTCAAATTAGGAAGTCCTCTGACCAGATTGAGTTTGTTAATTTGAGATATTCTTCTCATACTAACATGCCCCAATCTTCTATGCCAAACCCATTGCTCATTGTTAACATAAAGTAGGCATTTTACATTCTGACTCTTTAGTTCAGAAAGTTTTATTTTATAAATGTTGTTTTTCCTCTTTCCATTAAATAGGATAGTCCCATCTTTCTGACTAACAGCTTTGCATGAATTTTGATTAAAGATTATATCATAACCGTTATCAATTAATTGACTTATGGATAACAGGTTATGCATTAATCCATCAACTAATAATACATTATTTATGGAGGGAAGATTTCCATTACCTACTATTCTAGAGCCAATGATCTTTCCTCTCTAATTGCCTCCAAAGCCCATGTAGCCTCCAGGCTTAAGTTCCAGGCTTTGGAACATATGCCTTCTTCCTATCATGTGTCGTGAGCAGCTAGAGTCCAGGTACCATGACTGGTGTCTTAGCCTTGCTGCTAAAGATATCTCTTCAGTGTCTGATTCTGAGTCTGAACTAGAAGCTTCACTTTCTTCTGACACGTTTGCCATGAGAGCTATGTTAGCTCTTTCATCATCTGACTCTGAGTCAGCTTCAGAGGTGTCTGAATCATCCCATGTTGCCACGAGGGTTTTCTTCTTTTCCTTGAAAGACTTCTTTTTGTGCTTTTCCTTCTGAATCCTTGGGCAGTCACTTTTGTAGTGCCCTTGCTCGTTACACTCATTGCATATGATGTCCTCATTATTTGGCTTTCTGTATCCTGAAGAACCTTCAGATCTTATGTGTCTAGAGAAAGACTCAGACTTTCTGTATCTGGAGGAGGATTCATTCTGATTCTCTAATATTCTAGGATTTCTGAATTTCCTTTGTCTCTGCTTCCACAGTTGGTTCACCCTTCTGGAGATGAGAGACAATTCATCTTCTTCTGATGAGGATCCATCAGAAGTTTCTTCCACATCCTGCAAAACCTTAGAGTTAGATTTTCTGTTAGATTTTAAAGCTAGTGGCTTACCTTGCTTTTGAGGCTCATCTATTTCTAGCTCTATCTCGTGACTTCTAAGGGAGCTGACAAGTTCCTCCAGATGTATTTTGTTGAGATCTTTGGCTAGCTCGAGTGCTGTGACCATTGGCCTCCATTTCTTGGGTAAGCTTCTGATAATCTTCTTAACGTGATCAACAGTAGAATACCCTTTGTCAAGAACCTTCAATCCAGCAACAAGGATTTGGAATATTTAAAACATAGCTTCTATGGATTCACTATATTCCATCTTGAATGCCTCATACTTCTGAATCAGCGCAAGGGCCTTGGTTTCTTTGACTTGAATGTTGCCTTCATGCGTCATTCTCAGAGAGTCAAACATGTTCTTGGCAGTCTCTCTGTTTGAGATTTTATCATATTCTGAGTATGAGATAGCGCTGAGTAGTATTGTTCTGGCCTTATGGTGATTTCTGAAGTCACGTTTCTGTTGGTCAGACATCATTTTTCTGTCTATCTTCTGACCACGTCCATCGACTGGGTGCGTGTATCCATCAGTCACCATGTCCCACAGATCAGCATCATGGGCCAGAAAGAAACTCTCAATTCTGTCTTTCCAGTAGTCAAAGTTTTCTCAATCAAAGACTAGAGATTTGCATATGAATATGTCCTTGTCTTCATGGTAGTCATTGCTGATGTTTTGGCTTGGTCCCACCATAGTGTTTTTCTGAAGCTTCGATCTTATACTGACACAATTAAGTGTTTAAGCTCAGAACCAGGCGCTCTGATGCCAATTGAAGATGTGAAAAACACAAGAAAGGAGGGTTGAATTTAAAACTTGAAATCAAAAGCGCAATGACACAGTATTTTTATCCTGGTTCGTTTGATCTCAAACTACTCCAGTCCACCCGTCAAGGTGATTTCGCCTCTCTCCAACGAGGTCTTAATTCACTAATCACAAAAGAATTACAATCACTACTTTAACAACAGTTAAAGTCTTCTTGAGTTCAACCACAATCCGGTTAATCTCAAGGAACACTGTTTCAAAACAATTATACAAGAATGCGTGTTGTTGTTTTTCGTAACAAAAACTGTTATCACATCTGTGATAATTTACACAAAATTATAGCTTGAAAGATGATGGAATTTTCTTGCAGCTTTTTGAATATACGTAAGTGGTATATGGCAAATCGTTAACGATTTGAACACTGAGCTTGTTTATATAGGAAATGGATTTACATTGATCATCAAGCATGTTAAATGACATTAACTCAGTTTCCATTTGGAGAAGATCCTGTCTAAAAGAAGCCGTTGTAATTGATGTTGAATTGAATGATCAGTAACGCTTCATAATCTTACATCCTTGCATGCTGCTGACGCTTCAGAATATTGATGACTTGGATTAACATGTTCTTGTTAAAAATCAAAGTTTACTTTGCTTAAGTGCAGGTTCTGGTCATCAATCTTCAGCGCATGTTCTGATTGCTTCAGCGTGTAGCTCTTATGGCTTATCTTCTGATGCTTATTTGGTCAGAACTTCTGCATACATAAAAATATAATTTTTAGGGTGCATATTTGTTCTTTGTATTTGTTATCATCAAAACTCTATCTAAGGGTTGTAGAATCAAACTATGTTCTAACATTTTGCATACAAATTTTGCGCTCTCTGTCTTTCTTTTCTACTTTTTACTTCATCAATACAGCTATGCTCTTACACACACTCACGTATCAAACTGCAGATCCACATCCACTCTGGATCCCATTGATACTTTTCTTCTATTTCCAGTTATGACTTTGAAAATCCGATCAAACAAGCTGAGGACGAAGGTGAAGAAGATTGTGAGGTACCAGGAGAACTTGCTAGACTATTACAACAGGAGGAAAGGGCTATACAACCTCATGAAGAGTCAGTTGAGACAGTGAACTTGGGTACATAAGAGGACAGAAAAGAAGTCAAGATAGGTGAAAATTTGGAGCTTAGTGTCAAACAACATTTTATTTAGATGTTGCATGATTATGTCGAGATCTTTTCCTGGTCATATGAAGACATGCCAAGGCTGAAAACTGATATTGTGGTTCATCATCTGCCAACTAAAGAAGATTGCCCTCCAGTGAAGCAGAACATTCGTCGTATGCGTCCTGAGATGTCAGAAAAGATCAAGGCTGAAGTCATGAAATAGTTCAATGCTAGATTCCTAGTTGTCACTTCTTATCCATAAAGGTTTTCTAATGTTGTTCCAGTACCTAAGACGGACGGTAAGGTACGTATGTGTGTGGATTACAAAGACTTGAATAGGGCAAGCCCCAAGGATGACTTCCCGCTTCCCCACATTGATGTTCTGGTTGACAACACCGTATAACATAAAGTATTCTCCTTCATGGATGGCTTCTCAGGGTATAATCAAATCAAAATGGCACCTGAGGACATGGAGAAGACAACCTTCGTCACACAGTGAGGCACTTTATAATACAAGTTATGCCCTTTGGGTTGAAGAATGCTGGGGAAACCTATCAGCGCGCCATGGTAGCTATGTTTCATGACATGATCCACCATGAGATAGAGGTCTATGTTGACAACATGATAGCCAGGTTTAAAACTGAAGAAGAGCACCTTGTTCACTTGGAAAAGTTGTTTGATAGACTGAAGACGTACAAGTTGAGGTTGAATCCGAACAAGTGCACCTTTGGGGTAAGGTCTGATAAACTCCTAGGTTTCATTGTCAGTGACAAGGGCATTCAGGTAGACCCTGCCAAGGTTAAAGCTATACAAGAGATGTTGGCTCCTTGCAATGAGAAGGAAGTTAGGGGTTTCTTGGGACGTTTAAATTACATTGCCATGTTCCTTTCCCATATAACTGTTACTTGTGAGCCAATCTTCAAACTTCTGAAGAAAGATCAAGTGGTAAAGTGGAATGACGAATGCCAAACTGCTTTTGATATAATCAAGGAATACCTTAAAGAGCCTCCAATTTTGATGCCTCCGATTGAAGGAAGACCTTTGATAATGTACTTAATAGTATTAGATAATTCAATGGGGTGTGTGTTGGGGAAGCATGACGAGCCTGGTCAAAAAGAGCATGCAATATACTACCTTAGAAAAAATTTTACCGACTGTGAAACAAGATACTCACTGCTCGAGAAAACTTGCTGGGCTTTTACATGGGTTTCTCGCCGAATAAGACAATATATGTTGACTCACACTACCTTGTTAATATCTAAGATGAACCCTATCAAATACATCTTTGAGAAGCCTGCTCTCTCTGGAAGAATAGCAAGATCGCAGATGACCCCGACCGAATATGATATCCAGTACACAACCCAGAAATTAATCAAGGGAAGTGTATTAGCTGATCATTTGGCTCATCAGGCTGTGGACGATTACCAATCCATGAATTTTGAGTTCCCGGACGAGAACATCATGTTAGTAACTGATTGTGAAGAACTTAGACCGGATGAAGGACCTGAAAAAGGATCCCGATGGACCATGATTTTTGACGGAGCTTCCAATGCGCTTGGAAATGGTATCGGTGCTGAATCATATCTCCCGAGGACTGTCATACACCTTTCACTGCTAGGCTATGCTTCAACTGCACCAACAGTATGGATGAGTATGAAGCATGCATCATGGGTCTCAAAGCTGCAATCGATTTAAGGATCAAGTTCTTAAGTGTGTTTGGAGACTCGACTTTGGTAATATTCCATATCAAAGGAGAATGGGACACGAAGCATCCTAATCTCATCCCGTACAAAGAGCATGTGTTGACATTAATCCCATACTTTGAAGAAATTACTTTTGAGCATTTTCCACGAGAGGAAAATCAATTAGCGGACGTGTTATCCACTATGTCATCAATGTTCAAGGTCAGCTGGGATAATGAGGCTCCTCGAATAACTATTGAGAGAATGGATGAACCAGCATACTATCACGAGATTGATACTGAAGAAGTAGTGGAGAAACCTTGGTTCCATGAAGTCAAGAGATATCTCGAAGGCCAAGAGTATCCTGAAGGAGCTTCAATCAATGATAAGAAGTTACTAAGAAGGATCTCTGCAAAATTCTTTCTAAGTAACGGGATCCTCTACAAGAAGAACCACGACTCTACTTTGCTTAGGTGTGTAGACAAGAATGAAGAGGAAAAGATTATGGCTGATTTACATGAAGGTACCTTTGGCACCCATTCTAGTGGACACACTATGGCTAAAAAGGTCATACGGTCATGATACCATTGGTCCATATGGAAGCAGACTGTTATCAACATTCGCGGATTTGTCACAAGTGCCAGATTTATGCTGATAAGGTGCACATACCTCTGGTTCCTCTAAATGTCTTGACTTCTCCTTGGCCGTTTGCAATGTTGGGCATTGACATGATCGGAGAAATCAGACCAACCACTTCCAACGGGCATCGCTTCATCTTTGTTGCCATTGATTACCTCACGATATGTGTTGAGGCTTCCTCTTTTGATACTGTTACCAAGAATGTTGTGGCACGGTTCATCAAGCATAACCTTATTTGTCGATATGGTATCCCCGAAATAATCATTACAGATAATGGTACAAATCTCAACAACACTATGATCACTAAACTCTGTAAGTAATTCAAGATCCAGCATCATAACTCTTCTTCTTACCGGCCGAAGATGAGTGGCACTGTAGAGGCTGCTAATAAGAACATTAAGAAGATCATCCAGAAGATGATGGTGACATATAAAAACTGGCATGAGATGTTACCATTTTCCCTTCATGGTTACCGCACCATAATACGCACATCAACATGGGAAAGTCCTTTCTCTTTGGTATACGGTATGGAAGTTATCATACCTATTGAGGTCCAGATCCCTTCTTTGAGAATCATGAAGGATGCAAGTTTGAACGAAGATGATTTGGTTCAGACTCGACTTGACAAACTGAACCTGATCGATGAGAAAAGGCTTGCATCTTTCTACCATGGTCAGATGTATCAGAAGTGTATGATCAAAGCTTTTAACAAGAAGGTCAGACGTCAGGTATATCAAGTTGGTGATCTAGTAATCAAGCACACCATATTACCACAATGTGATCCCAGGGGAAAATGGACTCCCACATACGAAGGGACATTTGTGATCAAGAACATATTTTCTGGTGGAGCCATGATCTTAACCACTATGGATGGCTACGACCTTCCTCACCCTGTGAATGTGGACATAGTTAAAAGATACTACACATGAATAAAGACCCGCTAGGTTGACTGGCCTAGGCAAAAATAAGGGCGTCCTGGAAAACCAAAAGGGTTCAGGAAAAAATTAGGGATAAAGGCGCAAGGGCGTCCCTTAGGTGGAGCCTCTTTACGGATAATACTTTCGTCTCAAAGTTGTAAAAGGTCTCATCATGAGATATTAGGTCAAGGTCATTACAAATAGTCATGGGTGGACTTCCAAAGTCCTACTCGTCAAGAGCGTATCTCTAGATAAGTATTCCTTTTTCGAATGTCCACTGACTCTAGGCGAAGTCGTCACATAAACTCGCAGGGATGATGTATCCCCTAAGATAATAGACGAACCTTCTTTCTAAGGGTTATTGAAAATATTCTTTTGAAATAGAAACCCACCACATAGAAAATATATAATAAAGAAAAATAGACAAGAAATAAATAAATGCAATAAATAAATAAATACAAATAAATAAATAAAAATAAAAACCCAAAATAGACCTAAAACCTAGGGTTAAGGAGAGTCTCCGGCAGAGTCGCCAGCTGTTGCGACTGGTTTTTAAATCAGAGTCGCCACTATCAGTTTTTATCCTAAGGAAGGGCATCTAATAGGAAACCCTAATTCTTAGACAGAGATTCTAAGTTTGGACTCGGTTCTAGACGAAAGGAAGGTGTTAGGCACATTTTATCTACCTTGTTCACAAGGATAATAGGTTTTAGGTTTAGGTTTTGGGTTAAACAGTGTTTTAAATTTTAATTAGGAGGACTCGCCATGATTTTTGATCATATGCCTACATATCCTCTTATGATGAATCAAATTCCCAATTCGTATTTGGTTTGAGTTTGGTGTTTTTTAGGGGTTGCAAATGTATTTTGAATCACCTCGCATTTTGACCGGGAGTAGTGATTGCAGAGATTTTGGCTAAATGCGTGATTAGTCAAAATCCGTTTGAAACCCTTTTGAAAAAATATATTGTTTTAGATTATTTGGTTGAGAAAAATAGTTTGATATTTGTTGCATATTTTTTTATCGTATTAACTGCAAAAATTCTTGATTAATGCATGATACAAAAATTTAATGCAATAATATAGAAAATAAATATTTACATGAGTTTTTAATAAAATAAAATATTTACAGGGAATAAATAATAATATAACAATAATAAATTAAATAATGATTATTAAAAAAATAAATGAATAAAATAGAAAGAAAATATAATGATTATTAAATATATAAGAATTATGAAAAGGAAAATATAAGAATTAGATAAAAAATAGAATATTTAGTTAAAACAGGGGGGGTTGCGTTTTGAGTTGATGAGTAAAAATAGGGGTATTAACATCAACTGGGCTTAGGCCCATTACGGGAATTGGAAGGGCCAGGTTGATTGAGTTCATGCGGGCGCAGGGAGCTTATGATGGACCTAGCCTGATCGCCGTCCACGGATGATCAAACAGATAGAGTTGAGGGTGTATGTTGATTATGGTCCACGCACTAGAATTGGATTGTTACAAATTATACATTTTTTTACATTATTCCATTTTCATTATTCAGTGTATTATTGTTTGGCTTTGACAGTAGACCCTCTTCTCTCTTGTTAAAGCACAAACCCTTTCCTATTCGCCTCACCCTTCTTAACCCTAATTACCCCATCTATGGAGGCGCTGCTAGAAACCCACCCTACCCACTGTAAATCTAAAACAAAACGAAAGCTAATAACCTTACCCCTTTTACGATTTCGTTGACGATTCTAAGTTTCGTCTGATTGATTAATCCCTCCTTTTTCTCTTTTACAGGATACGGTAGCGGCGGAGCTTGAGGGGGAGCGACGATGATGAGAGGTTGATGATGGATATCAACGGCGGGGATGGCGATTAGGGTTTTGGATGTCGAAACCCCAATTGCCGCTTGTTATTCTTTAACAATAAGGTTATTTCCTTCTTCGGTGACCTTCACGCAAGCTCTCCTTTGTTCTCTCCCTATGTCTCTGTATTATCGGTTTTTTCTTCAGTAATCCCCCCCGCTTGAATTTGTTCTTCTTCAACTTATTTATAGGGTTTTAGTATTTAGGGTTTCAAATTAGGTAGCATACATTGAGAATTTGTGATTTTCTGTTAGAATTAATTTTTGGGATTTAGACAATTCTTAGGGATTATTAATTGATAGATTCCAGATTTTGTGTTGTAATTTTGATTTGGTTTGATATTGGGATTTAATGGAGATTGATTTGCTTGTAATAGCTTATTCTGGAGATTTGATTATTCTGGGTTTTGAATCAATTTCAGAGATTTTGTTTTAGCATGGATTTTCTATAATTTCCGGATTTGATTATGTTTGATAACTTTGGATTTCTATAGTAGTTGTTCAAGCATGATTTTTGGATAATTTGAATAGTACGCGTATCTAATACCATTGGGCCTTGCGCGTTATTATTCTTCCATTGTATTGGACTTACACCTAATTGGTTATCATGGGCCTGTACATTATTATTTCCTCCTAGCCCAGTAATATTATTTTTCTGTTACAAAAATGTTCTCTTTTAAATACCCCTAGGCCCAACCGCCCTTTTGTCCAAAACATCAATCTCTAAAAAATGACATTTAACCAGAAAACAAAAAAACAAGTTTATCAGCAATAACCAAATGTTTTACGTTTCCCTTTTTTTTAAATAACATATTATTTATTTATTTTATTAAAATAATAATAATAAACAAATTTTTTAATAATAATACTCCTTTTTTAATTTTTTTTAAAAACATTAGATGGGCCAACTCAATGGGCCTTATATGGCATTCCCGCCCCTTTCTCTACTAACAACAACTTAAACTTAAGTGGACTTAAAATGAAATTCCACACCCCCTTTATTTACTAACAACAATAATCTCTAAATGGCTTGATAAAATTAATTTCAACTAATAACAGCTTAATCTTAAGTTTCCTTTAAGAATGAAGGACTTAATAGCTATTTGAATAATTTTCCTTTTTCGAATCGCATGGGCCATAGGGCAACATGCTTCGTGAATGAGTTTATGAGTCTTTCTGATTTAGAAAACCCCATTTTCCTGAATTTAAGTACACCCCCCCTGATCGTCTTGGATAAAGATGGGCCATTATATACTGTTGTACCATCTTTAATTAAACACTTCTTTTTTATTTTTATTCTTAAAAATACAATCATTGAGGTAGGGAAAATTTGGGGTACAACAAGTCTCCTCAGAGTCTTCTTATATTTACAGGATGCCCCAGGAGGGTACTCTTGAATTTGAAGGAAACACTTAATATCATAGAACCAAGGTTTGTTATATGTGACTTCTTCTGCAGCAAACACATGAGCAGATCTTTCTAAGTGCATGATTCTGATTGTAGGCACATCGTTGTGACGATTCATTTGATACATGAAAGACAAAGTAGCTAAAGCATCATTCATTTGGTTCTCTTCACGAGGAATGTGGTAGAGTTCAACTTTGTTGTAGAAAGACAATAATCTCCTTGCATAATCATTATAGGGGATCAAGCCGGGGTGACGAGTCTCCCATTCTCCTTTTATCTGGTTAATCAGAAGAGCTGAGTCTCCATATATGTTGAGGATTTTAATTCTGAGATTAATCGCTTCTTCAAGACCCACAATGCAAGCCTTCTATTCTGCTATATTGTTGGTACAATCAAACATTAATTTAACAAAGAAAGGAATAATAACTACCTTTGTTCCGTTTCTATTGATCTTGTACCTGATACCAAACCTGTTTCTATGGCACCATACAGGATGTTTGTATCTGAATTTTCAGAATTAAAGAAACAATTGGAATAGTTACTTCAAAAGAAGTTTGTGAGACCAAGTGTATCACCGTGGTGAGCTCCAATGTTGTTATTAAAGAGGAATGATGGAAGTATTAGGCTTTGGGTTGATTATAGACAGTTGAATAAAGTGACAATTAAGAACAAGTATCTGCTTCCAAGAATAGATGACTTGATGGATCAATTGGTAGATGCTCGTGTGTTTAGTAATATAGATTTGAGGTCGGGATATCATCAGATTAAAGTGAAGGATGAAGATATCCAGAAGACGGCTTTCAGAACGCGTTATGGACATTATGAGTATTCGGTGATGCCTTTCAGTGTTACCAATGTGCTGGGAGTATTCATGGAATACATGAATTTCATATTTCATACTAATTTGGATCGATTTGTAGTGGTGTTCATTGATGATATTATAATTTACTCTACGTCAGAAGGAGAGCATGCAGAACACTTAAGAATAGTATTTCAAGTCTTGAAAGAGAAGAAGTTGTATGCAAAGCTATCTAAATGTGAATTCTGGTTGAAGGAGGTTAGTTATCTTGGTCATGTGCTCTCAGGTAGTGGCATTGCGGTAGATCCATCTAAAGTAAATGTTGTGTTGCAATGAAAAACTCTAAAGTCGGCTACCGAGATTACAAGCTTTTTTGGATTAGCTGGTTATTATAGGAGGTTTATTGAATGTTTCTCTAAGGTTGCACTTCCATTGACTAAGTTGACTTGTAAAGGTAGAGCTTTTGTGTGGCATGTTCAGTGCGAAGAAAGTTTTACGTAATTGAAGAAAAGATTTATGTCATCTCCGATTTTGACGTTACCTAATCCAGGAGAGCCTTTTATGGTATATTGTGATGCTTCTAAGATGGGTTTAGGAGGTGTGCTTATGCAGAATGATAAGGTAGTTACTTATGTGTCAAGGCAGTTGAGGACTCACGAGAAGAACTATCCTACCCATGATTTAAAGCTTGTTGCAATTGTTTTTGTGTTGAAAAGTTGGAGGCATTATCTTTATGATTCTAGATTTGAAGTGTTTAGTGACCATAAGATCTTAAAGTATCTATTTGATCAGAAGAAACTAAATATGAGACAACGAAGATGGTTCGAGTTGTTAAAGGATTATGATTTTGGTTTGAATTATCATCCAGGAAAAGCGAATATGGTAGCTGATGCATTGAGTCGAAAGACTTTACATATGTCACTAATGATGGTTAAAGAGTTGGAGTTAATTGAACAGTTCATAGATATGAGCTTAGTTTGAGAAGTGAACCGTGGAGTGTTATGTTGGGAATGTTGAAGATTAATAATGAATTTCTGGATAGTATAAGAGAAGCTCAGAAGTTAGATGTGAAACTGGTATATTCAATGGTTTGGATCGATCAGTCTGAGAATAGTGATTTTAAGTTAGATGCACATGGTGTGTTGAGATTTGGTAATCAAATTTATATTCCTGTTGATGAGGAGATGAAGAAAGTGATCCTTGAAGAGAGTCATAGAAGTAAGCTGAGTATTCATCCAGGAGCTACGAAGATGTATCAGGATTTGAAGAAATTGTTTTGGTGGCCTAGGATGAAGAGTGACATGGCTCAATTTGTGTATGCATGTTTGACTTGTCAGAAGTCGAAAGTTGAACATCAGAAGCCTGTAGGGTTGATGCAACCGTTAGAAGTTCCAGAATGGAAATGTGATATCATTTCAATGGACTTTGTGACGGGGTTACCTAATACTTTAAGAGGACATGATTCAATTTGGGTGATTGTTGATAGGCTTACGAAGTCGGCTCATTTTATTCCTATTAACATCAATTTTCCAGTGTCGAAGTTGGCTGAGATTTACACTAGTGTAATTGTGAAGCTGCATGGTGTTCTTTTGTGCATTGTGTCGGATAGAGATCTGAGGTTTACTTCTGATTTTTGGAAGAGTTTTCAAGAAGCGTTGGGTTCTAATTAGAGGTTGAGTTCGGCGTATCATCCTCAGACGGATGGTCAGATAGAAAGGTCTATTCAATCGTTGGAAGATTTGTTGAGAGCATGTTTTCTTGAACAGGGAGGTTCGTGGGATACTTATCTTTCGTCAATAGAGTTCACTTATAATAACAGTTACCATTCTAGTATTGGGATGACACCTTTTAAAGTGTTGTATGGTCGGAGATGTAGAACTCCTTTATGTTGGCATGAATCTGGAGAAAGTGTGGTGCTTGGACCTGAACTTGTTCGTGAGACTATTGAGAAGGTGAAGATGATTCGGGAAAAGATGAAAGCTTCCCAAAGTAGACATAAGAGTTATTATGAAAAGCGAAGAAAGGATTTATAATTTCAAGTTGGTGACTATGTGTTTTTGAGAGTTACACTTGTAACTGGGGTTGGGCGAGCATTGAAGTCTAAGAAGCTCACTTCTCGTTTTATTGGTCCATATCGAATTTTAGAAAGAGTTGGAAATGTGGCTTATACTGTGGCTTTACCGCCTAATATTTTGAGTTTGCATGATTTGTTTCATGTGTCACAACTCTGAAAGTCTATTTCAGATCCATCTCATGTGATTCATATGGATGATGTGCAAGTACGAGATAATCTTACTGTTGAGACGATGCATGTGTGAATCGTGGATCGTGAAATGAAGACTCTGAAAGGCAAGGAGATTGCTTTGGTGAAAGTAGTCTGGTTAGAAGCTGCTGGAGAAAGCATGACTTGGGAGTTGGAAAGCAAGATGCGGGACTCCTATCCTGAGTTGTTTGAATGAGGTAAATTTTTGAGGACGAACATATTCTAAGCGGGGGAGAGTTGTAACGCCAGTAAATTAATTTAATTATTTATTTAATTAAATTATTTTTGGATTATTTGTGAAGTTTCGAGATGTTGAGAATTATTGATATAAGTTGTTGGATTATTATTATTAATTAATTAGTTATTAATAATAATTATAATGTGGAATTAAAGGGAATATATGAAATAATGTTCGACTTATGCTATTGGTTAGAAGTAGTAAAGTGGGGGTGTAGGTTAGGCTCAAGAGGATTGTTATATAAGGAGAAGCTAACACAAGGATTTGTTCTAGTTGGAGAATAAGGATTTTTTTTATGCTGACTGATAGAGCTGCACGGACGAGGAGAAAGATGCCCAGTGTCGAGCAGAGCGAATCAAGGATTACGACCGAAGCTTTGGTTGAGCAACCTTCAATCCAGGTAAGGGTGGGGTTATAACCTTATAATGGGACTTATGATGTGTATTACATGGGTATTGGTAGTTTTATGATTGTTGTGCATATATATTCTGAATTGCTATCGAAGCTGCTCGTTTATTCATGTTGTGGCCGTTTGGAAGAACCGTATGACCGTTTAATGAATCTGTTTTAGGAAGTTTCCTGGTTGTGTGTTGTCGATGTTTTGTGTATCTGTTTGACTATCGGTTTAATTAATTTGTAGGTTAGGTCGTGATGGTCGTTAGAATGTTAGGTTATTCCGAGCGATTGGCAGGAAAATTGGTAATTGTTGAAGTGGTCGTTTTAGGGAGTCTGCGTGTCTGTCTTGTATGTTGATAAATCTATTGGTAGGAATTATAGTTGCCCATTATTGTGTTACTCTGAACGGTTGGCTGTAAGTTATAAATTATAGTGGTGTGGTCGTTAAGACGTTGTATCATGCCTGTGTTGTTGGTCGAATTATTGGTCGGGGAGGATACTGAAGTAGTAGGTACCGAGCGGCGTTTTAGGCTGCGAGGCGTGTCGGGGAATGATGTGTTGGATTTTTTTAGCAGAATTAGGTTGCAGGACAAGTCAAGGAGCATAGGTCGGTCGTTTCCCTGTTTTCTCAGTGCGTGTCGAGGAGTATATATTAGTTGTTATGATGTCCTAGATGTCGTGCATGTCGAGGGGAACGTAGTTCCCTATCCCTTTTTCCCGTAAATGTTGTGTTTTTGGTCATTAACCGTGTTGTGTGAATTATGTTAAGTTATTGTTTGATTATGTTAATGACTGAAATATTGTTTGATGTGACAGGCTTATGGCCAATGTTTATTTATGTTGAGTTGTTGTGATGTTGTGATTGTTGTTGTGAGTTCTCGTTGATAATTTGAAGTTGTAGGGAATTTACATGATGATGAATTACCTCTATTTACTGGTAATAATGGCGATGTAGGCTTATGCGTTACGATGGATGATGATTGTTGTGAGTATGTGATAGTGCATTCATTGAGTCACATACATTTTCATATTTTGTGATGGCCTGGATTGGAAAACTGCGAAGAAGGCTTATGCCTTATCGATGCCTTTATTAATTGGAAATTACTAAGAAGTGAGTTCTTCTCCATTTCTAATATGGGATTTATGCTCCAATGGTACTACATGCATTTGTATAGTATTGAGTCGCATTCCAAGTTGTATAATTGAGTTGTTGTGATGATGAATTGGTTGTTGTGTTTTGTTGATAGCCTGTTGTGATGCTTGTTGTTTAGAAGTTTTGAAGTGGTGACTTTGCATGAATTGATTCTAGTGTAATATTTATCATACGTTCTCTTATAATGTTCGATATATCACCCCTTCTGTTTGAATGTTACCCTTATGTTGGTAACATGAAGGTAATCCATAGTGAAGGCAGTTGACCTTCAGTAGTTCGAGTCAGTGTCATTGCTCTGATACGTAACACTCGGGGGGGGGGGGGGATGAAAGCTATTGTTATTTCAATTATTGAACTTTAAGTTGATTGATGTTAAGTACTTGTTATTCAGAAGTTGTTTTCATGTTGGATAAAGATGCTATTATGACTCCGCTGCGTAGTTGTTTAAGTTGATGATTTAAAAGATTAATTTATTTTGTCGCTGGTTCATCCGAAGTTTTAAAGTGTTATGTATCCATGTTGAATGCAATGGTTTTTAAGTTGAATTTGTGGCATCTTAATTCAGTTGCATAATTTTTATAACTCCGATTTACATTTATATTGTCGGGTAGAATTGAGGTGTTACAAAGTAAGCCTAGAGTTATCATGCAAAGTTGATCTAATAGTTGAGTATGAAAGGGAAATCTACCTATGTTAGCATGCATGGTTTGCAACCTAATGTCTATCTCAATTCACTTTCTACGATCGAATCGAGAAATCCTACATGAAGATGGAAAATGTGCAATAAAAAGGAAACACACAAAGCTTAAGGAGTATCCACTCACTCAAGTAGCACATGCCTAACCGAGGTATCGTGTTACCAAGGAAGGATAGAGAGAGGGATCACGCCTAACCATGATATTGTGTCATCGAGGTAGGACAAGGGAGAAGGGACACCTAACAATGATATCGAGTAACCGAGGTAGGATAAATGGAGGCTTAACCAAGATATCGAATCATCGAGGCAAGAAACGATGGGGGAGTAAGTGGTTCTAAACCGTGGAATCACGTTACCATATCCAAAAAGATAAGGGGCGTCGACTCTTAACCAAGATATCACGCTATGTAGGCAAGAGAAGAACGAGAGTGAATTTTTCACAGGAAACTAAACACCTAACCAAGATATCACGTAATCGAGGTAGGAGACAAAAGACAATAATAAGATCACATTGGAGCGTCAACATGCACATCACGCGAGATAATGACAAAGCGTGGGGGTTGATTGCAAACCCTTCTCCACTTGACCGACCCGATACAAGAATAACATGATTCATAGCAACGGCGTATGACACAAGCTATGAATGACATGTGGACTAGAAATTGTGGGGGTTGATTGCAAACCCTTTTTCCTATTTCCTTCTTTGAGGACTTATCAACGGGGAATGGGAATGGGACGCCTTCATCAAGGTCTTTGGCAGAAAAGTAAGCACACGGAATGGTAAACGAGCACAAGTAGGAATTTCCTTAAACAAGGTTTTTAAATAGACCAGATTTTCCATAAAGGGACTCCCAAAACATGCATCTCTAGTCCTACTTCTCATGGAATCAGAAAGCGGTAAAGCATGCATCTCTATTCCTACTTCTCATGGCATCAAAAAATCGGTAAAGAATGCTAGAGATAAAATACATGGAAGGGAATACTAATCAAACACAAGTTCATCAATTATCAGACGAAAGTAAAGAAACCCGAAAACATCGTGAAAGCTTCACCAAGCAACAGAGAAACAGTCAGAACCAGATGCAATAATAGTAAGCAATATCGCAAATGCAAAAATAAATCGCATGCGAAAAGTCCGTCCAACCAATAAATTCACTACAGAAGATAATGCTATACAAGAAAAGTGATGATCCAATTGTCACGTATCGCACAACCAAAGCTTTCGGAAACTTGCACAGCTCAAAAAATATGTTAGCAAATAACAACGTAACATTAAGTGTCAAATTGCAATTCAAAAATAACAATGAAAGGAAAAGGAGCAAAGTATAAATGAGCAACTGAAGATAGAAATCAAAACCATGCAACACTACATATACAACATGAAAGTGTCCAATAAATGCACCAAAAACACTATAGCTCGATAACAACAATGTATAAGCACCAAAACATGCTCAAGCACGCCTTAAACATTATTTAAAACATGTATTTGCACCTATGTATTAAATCCAGGCAACAACTCATGTAAACTTGAAATTGATCTGAAAAACGTATCGGACGCGAGAAAACTCGTCATTAATGCTCATGGCATGCTTACATATGTGCATGTAGAATTAAAAATTTGACAACACTATATACAATCATGAATTTAAGCGGAAAATCGTATCGGAAACAAGAAAATTCAATAACAACACTCATGAAATGGTTAATTAAGTGCAAGAAAGTGTTAAATGGAAATTAAAACAATATATACACATGAACTTGAATTCCGGACAGCAACATTGCAATTTTTGAATGCACGAAAAGTCAGAATAAAATCCACCGTAATTAATACCGGTATCCATTAAAATTGCAAACAAGTTCAAGTAAGCATCAAGTTTGAATTAAATCATGGTGTATGCGTATAATCAATTTTCGGACAACAACCTATTGTATCATGAAATCAACCCGAAAAATATGCTGGAAATGGTAAAACTCAAAACAATCCATCTGTAAATGCACAAGAAACTTAAGTAGACCTCAAACAATTTTTGGAATGCAATTTGCAACCTATTTCTAATTCAGGACATCGACATGCACTTGAACTAAAATTAACCTAAAATGATTTCAACCATTATAAACGAACACGAAAATTCACTTTTTGGTTCAAGTATCATCACTTAGAAATAGAAAATGAGTTAAAAACGAGCAAAACACACCAAACACATCAATTCAACACATAAATTGACATTCAAAAGTTAATGCAAATTTATCGAATATAAAACATTTTTTACATCGAAAATTGAATTTATCAACCAAATGATATGAACTTGCATTAACTCATGAAACCGAATTCAATTCTCATCACAAATCTTTAATCAACATAAACCGAATTCGATATCAAAATCTCAATGAACTAATCAATTCTGGATTTTGACAACATTATCAATTCACAATTGAATTCAAGAATCAAGTTGATGCAATTACATATTCAACTCATGAAATAGTTCACTCAAGCAATTTCACATACACTGATCATGCATGAACAAATTAATTCAATGTCTAACAATTAACATCAATTTATCCTACTCCACATAATTCTAACATCTTTAATCAATTAATTTATAATTCAATTATCTCAAAAAAAATTCAATTAAAGAAATAAAAATGCTTATTCACAAAATCACTTATGTAAAAAAGCACCTAAATCAAGAGGATTAGAAATTACCGAATCAGAACCGAAGAGGAGAAGGTGAAGGATCCGGATCGGAAGAGAAGACACGCAAAACAGAGAGAGAAGGAAGAGAATGTCTTGATCATTGTGGTTGATGGAGGGATATGTTCGTGTGCGGAGGCGAAAGGCGGCTGGAGGTTGCTGGCGAGGAGAGCCGTGGTGGAGAACGGAGGGAGAGATAGACAGAGAGAGAGAGAGAGAGAGAGAGAGAGAGAGAGAGAGAGAGAGAGAGAGAGAGAGAGAGAGAGAGAGAGAGAGAGAGAGAGAGAGAGAGAGAGAGAGAGAGTTGGAGGGAACTTGTGATTTTTTTAAAATTTTCTTCTTGAGTCTTGAGAGATAATTGAGAGAGTTATGAGAACTTTGAGAGTGAAATTTTTCAAATGATTGAAGTATTGTGAAAATAGAGAGGCAAAAACATAATATAGTCTTGAAAATTGGGCCTTGGTTTGGGCCAAGAGAAAGCCCAATCAAATTTTCACTAGTGCAGATTTTCAGTGTCAGCAAACATGATCGCACGAAATTCTCAAACTTAATAATAATCGGTGTGAAATATCGATGCGATACCAACATCAAAATCCTAGATGACGAAATTTTTGACATCGTTCTAAAAGAATCGCCTCGATATGATAAAAATTGAACAAGATATGAATTTTTGAATGGCGATAAACATTGGCTCTTACACTATATTTTTCAGTAATGCAGAATTTTCCACTATTCGGTTTGAATTGCGAGCCATCAATCAAAGTCTTCGGAGCTGAATATGAACTTGATCTTTGAAGAACACTTGTAGCTAACATCATGTGTGATATTATGTCAAAAAATCATCTCGATACAATAAAAATCGAAGAATTTCGATTTTTACAATATCGACAAACGGTGAAATAAAAATCTGCTTCAACACAATATTTTCTCCGGTAATTCGATTTTCTGGGGGTCTTCCTCAAAGAATCAGTCCTCGACCCAGACATAGGAAATGAAGATGACATCAAGGCGGAAGATATAAATTTTTGAACGTCTAAAAAATAACGGTTCAACACACTGTTTTCCATTGTATTTCCACTATATCTTCTTAAAGTATCCGCACAATTGAAGATCTTACTTACCGAATCCAAGTCAAATATACAAACTAAATATGGTATTAGGACGGTTTTAATGCCTCAAGAACCGTTCCGAAATAGTACTCTAATCATAAGTTATAAATTTTTGATTACCCATGAAATGGCGGAGCGACAATTAAATTCAATGCACCGTCTTCAAAGAATTAAATTCTCAGAGGTTTTCTTCACAAAACTTGCCTTAGATTCTAACACGAGAAATGATAATAAAATCAATACGGTCTCAATGCTCGAAGAATCAACTTAAAATACTAAATCACATGAAAGTTACAGATTTCTAAACACTCGAGAAAGAGATAACCAGTCATTAAATTCAAATACCATTTCAGGGAAATCAAATTCTTTGGAGACTTTATTTACATGATTGGCTTCTGGTCTGAACAAATGAAATGAAGAAAATACCGAGACGGTTCCAATGCTTGAGGAACCATTTAAAAAACAATATCCCATTTCTAAGTTGCAAATTTCTAAGCTCAAACCAGTAAAAACGCTTTTTCTGGTACCCATTGTCTCAAATTCACCGAAACACCTGATTCCTCCATAATTCAGAGTGTGTTGATATACATGAGAGCTTGAAATAGTGATGGATTAGTTGATTATTGCTTTGATAGCTTGAAAAACATGCGGAACACATTTAAACCTTGGAAAATCAGTGTTTTGCATTATTGTGCTGCCCGACAGAATAATCTTTTTATGTGTAGTTTCCGAAAAGAAATGCCTCGATCCCATGACCATTTACTGATTAATGATGCATGCGATGTTAAATTACCTAATGAAGAGTATGTACATGAAATATGTGTGATGCATAAGCCAGATGATCGTTATAAAGTGGTAGGACAAATTTGGGGTATAACAGTTGCCCTTATTCAATCGACTTAAACCTGAAAGTAAGATTGACACTTAGCCTTTCGAACATTAGAGGTAGAAGATGATTAAATATCAACGCCGAAAATTTGTTATGAAAGGATAGTATGAATGGGTTATTTCTTTTTTTTGTGATATCTGCTGGGAAAAGAAGTTTTTGTTGTTCTTGTGAAAGGGTTTATGAATGAATTTTTAGTAGTGATCACTCATAATGTGGTAACGGTGCCAATATGAAGTTGTAGAAAAGGGATGTTTGTTATGTGACATGTGTCATACCCCAAAATTTCCCTATATATTTCTAACAATTTATTCCCTATTAAAGTTATCACTTTTTTAAAGGTTTAGATTATTAGCAAATTATTGTGAGGTTTAAGTTTATAAGAGGGGGTGAATTATTATAGGATGGACCATTAAAATCTGATGGCCCATTAAGTTGGTTCTTACAATAAAGAAAGGATTTGTATTTGTTGGATATTTTTTAGCCCATTTAGAAGTTAATGAATAAAAGAAAGAGGGGGTGTGCGTGACCCGTTATCATGCTGTCAGGCAATTTAGAATAAACATGGGGTTTTTTTATCTTCTGAAACCAACGACCCAATGTTTGTTCTTGTAATAAGAGGGCTGCATTTTTGTCAGGTAAGTCCATATCACCTTTTGAAAGCCCATGTTAACTGTATTTGGGCATTTTTGGAGAAATCTTAAAAGCTGGCTATAATACGGTGGGAGAACTTACTTTTTTAGTGTTTTATCAAAAATGTTACATTTAGCAAGAGTCGCCACTAACTTTTCTTTTATCCAATAAGGAAAGGGTGAAAAGAACAGGAAAGACCTTGATAGATTTTGAGTTCATGGGGTAAGTTATAAAAAGGGAAGGTCTTAGCACCCTTTTCATCTGTAGTTATCTACGGGCTCTTAATCGCTAGCTCACTTTTTGAAATATGCTTTGTGTGTGTGATTTGTTTGAAAATATTTTTAAAAGCTAACTTTGTAATGATTCTTGTATCAGTCCTCAAGAATGCATACAAAGTGTTTGAAAATATTTTGTTTGAAAAGTGTGATGTGTAAAAATGTTTGTGAGAAAGGTTGTGAGCAAGCGATTAAAAGTTCGTTACCCACTAAAGGTCAATCTTATTCTTTTCCTTCTCCTTTAGGGATAGTGCTATCCATACCATGAGTTGGTAGGTAGCCCTATCTATTAGATTTGAAGGGACAGCGTAGGGTCATCATACGGTCATCGAAGGAAACTCGTAAATATGCTTTAGCCGTTTCGTAAGGGACTAGATCATTTTTCGAAAGAAAACATCGAAGGGTCATCGAGGGACTATGATCTTTTGTATCGAGGGTCTTTGCTAAAGAATCTCTATGTTCGAGGGACATGGTCGTTAATCGTAAGGCAACAAGAGAGGTTACCCTAAATGTGTGAGTGTGCAAAGTGTGTTTGATTCAGTTGTTTAGTCTTGAAATAAGGGTTTTACTAAATTTGTTTTTTATCTTACCATACAAACCTTAATTACTAAAGTTACATAGAAATATAATAGCAGAATGTAAAGGCGGAAATGTAAAACTAGGCTATTATAGAGCTTTGGGGCAGTTATATAATAAAGGTGCAAGAAATAAAACCTGAAACTATTACATCCCAGAAACAATTACATAATAGGAAAATTGTAGAGAATATAAAACTACGCTATTACATTTGAGGAGACGCCCTATACACTTGATCAAAGAAATTTAAACAAAAACAAAGAATAAGAATAGAAAAAGGGAGAAGAAAATTTTTTTTAGTGATTATTATGAAAATAAATTTATGATGATGATTAACCTAAAAATTTAATTAATTATAATGTTAATGAAAAACCTAAAACCTAATTAATTAAAATATTAATTAAAAAACCTAAAACCTAATTAATTAAAATGTTAATTAAAAAACCTAAAACCTAACTAATTAAAATGTTAATTAAAAAACCTAAAACCTAATTAATTAGGGTTTAAAAAATCGGTTTATTTTTAATGTTTTAGTGAATTATAAATTAGGGTTAGCCAAGACATAATAGGATTAGGAAAAAATGACAAACAAGGTTAGAAATTAGAAAAATGGGAAAAATGTCAGGGGTGGGTGTTGAACCAACGCCCTTTTCCATTTCAACAACATGACTCTCCACTATTCCAGGCACGCGTCAGTGTTAGGAGAATGGGCATAACGCAAAATGTATTGAACCTACAAAAATTGAGAAAATATGAAACAAATGTCAAAAGGCAGGGATCGAACCCACACCCTTCTATACCAATGTCTTATCATACATGCGCTTTCCACTGGTTTATGTTGTTCATCTAGTACATCAATAGAAACAATTAAATAAGTAATAAACCAAATCACTGGGCCGAGGAGGCACCAGAGCCCTAGCTCCGATCGTCTTCTCCTGCGAATTTTTTCTTGATTCCTACAAAATAGTGCATGTTAGTGATAAAATAGAACCCTACCCCCCTAAAGTGAGGGCTGCAAGTTCAATGGTGCTATTCATTCATCCTAAAAATGCATGTACATGGAGATACGAAAAAATGCTCCCTCGTGCTCTAACTATGGCATATTCTGATTCCTGCATCAAAACTCAAAAGAAATGGTTCTAAAACGTTCCAAACATCAGTATGAACATGTACATATGCTTATAAATGGTTTCTAATGTGAGAATTTAAGAGTTTGCATTAGAGAAATTTTACCTAACCAGTTGACTTGAGTGGGCGATTCCAGGCGTGGAGAAGCTTGCTTCTGGGCTTGGTAGTGATCCTGAGAACTTCAGGGATGCGTTTAGATGCTTGGTTTTGAAAGAAGGAGACTTCAAATAGGGTTTTGTTTTTTCCATAGTTTGTGAGAATTCTTGGGATTTTTGAGTTTGTTGGAGGAAGCTTTTTTCGTGGTCCTGAGTGCATGAGGTTGTTAACTATATATAGAGTGTATTAGGTTAAAATAAGTCGGCTTGGATCTTTGTATGAAAGCCTTAATTTTATTTGATTTATTTTGAATTTATATAAATTAAAAAAAATGGAATAAAGATTAAAGGGGTGTATGAATAGGTTCATAGGATCACTATGAGGCCTAAAACAAGTTTGGTCCTTGAAACATAAGCCCACTAACCCAAAAACTCAAGTTTGATCAATTTAGGTTTCATGCATTTTCTCAAAATTTCCCAACTTGCATCAATCATAACTTTCTCAATTTTTATCATATGAAGGTGATCTCGGACTTTGTGGAAAGCTCAAGATGTCCTCTACAATCTCTATGCTGATCATTTTTTCATTTAAAGATTTATCTTGATGTAATTTTCCTTGACAAAAAGTGTCTTTTTGTTGACTTTTGAAATGACCTATAATGTTTTGACCCATATCTCTCAAATGAAGTGTTTATTGGACTTGAGCTTAGAGAGAAAAATGTGTAGAGAATTGAATATTCTTTAAAATGAGCTTTGGTTGAGAGAAATATGATGCAACATGTGAAATTTATGCTTGGTCAAAGTTCAGTTGACTTCTCCTTAAGAAAACCCTAATTTAGCAACTTTTGACTTTTGATGAATTGAGAGTTTTCTTGATGAGTCATGATCAACCCTTGATAAAATGATGAATATGACTTAAAAATATTGATGTTGACCAAAAATATTGAAGTTTGGCTTTATGTTGACCACACTTTACTTTTTAACCAATATAGTTAATTTTTAGTCATATGAGTAATTGACTAAGAAAACTTGTGATGCAAGGCTTGAAACATGTCATGAGGGTAACTTGAAGCATCTTAGGAATTATGGAATCCACTTGAGGCATTAGAAGCTCAAATTTCTTTTGAGAAAACCAAAACCCTAATTTGTAGGACATTGCTTAGGAGAGGTGCATGTATGCTTAAACCCTTGAGTATTCTTGAGCCATTGAGAACCCTGGGAGCATAAGGAGATATCTTGGAGAAAATGGGAGGCAAAATTTTAGGGTACAATAGCTTCCCCTGTTCAATCTTCTTACACCTGGAGAGTTAGATTGGTTTGTTCGTCATTCGTGATTTGAATGTGGAAGAGGATTGAACACTTAAGTGCCCAGAAGTTTGTACTCGTCGGTGCATGAAGTAACGTTGTTGGTGGATAGTATTTCTTGAATGAGCTTAAAGATTCCATTTAGGGAGATGATATAACGTATCTAGGAATGGAACTGTAGATGCCAACCGAAGTAACTGTTGATAGGAGTATCAGAATGAGCCTACGCTCGACTGTGAAGAATGTTTTTTAGAAGGAAAATGCTTGCCACAATCTAGTCTCTGTGGGGAATGCTTTTCAGAATAAACTTTTGAAGGGGAATGCTCGTCAGAATTAAGTCTCTGATAGAAATCATTTGGTCATATAGTTAGTCTCCCTGCCTTGTTTCGAGAATTGATCTACAATATATTTTTTGTTGGTAAACTCGTCCTTTTTCGAGAATTCATACTGTTTGGTCATATAGATAGTTGCCCCGTCTTGTTTCGGGAATTAATCTGCGACATGTTTTTTGTTGGTACACCCGTACTGTTTCTGGAATTCATACTAACTAGCCATATATATAGTTGCCCCGTCTTGTTTCGAGAATTAATCTGCGACCTTCCTGGTAAATTGCTGATGATATCCGTTTGTTTGCGAACTTTACTTGAAAAGATAAAATTATCTTTATTAAATGTCATGGTGTATGTAATACATTGCATAATTATGTTCTAGAAATAAATGAGAATGTTATATGCGTTTCAGTAGGCATATTTATGATGTATTGTGAAACGATGTATGGACGCGATATGTTGTTGAAGCATATTAGTAGCTCTTTGTAACGATGTCTAGCTGGGGAAAATAAATCCAAGACTATTGCTGGGAATATAGAAAGCAATTCTTCAATTTCTACTGGGAATAATTTTGTTGGGGATTCCCGCTTTCTGTTTGAAGATATTTCACTGGGGATCTTAGACTTCTACTTGAGGATAGAGGCATTCAAGGAGAATTGGCCGTTCACCGTTCTTTTGAAAGATTTTATTCTTATGTACCTTGATTGGGGATACAAGTGATGGATATTCTTCTGGTGTGCTATTTGTCCAGGTTTCAGATACCGTAGCAACACTTATGGGGGTAGCAACTTTGATTAAACCCTACTGGAGAAGAGAATTTTGTCGGGGAATTACAACATTGGAGAAATAAACTCCTTTGGGGAAATAAACCCTGTAGATTGTGTTGAGGAAATAATTTCATATAGGGATTGGAATTTTATAGGTTGCGCTGAGACAATCTCCACTGTATGCTGGAGAAATGATCAAACTTCGTTATCCGCTAGGGGACCTATTGGGAATGATTATCGGGTCAAGCTATCCATTAGGGATATGGAGGTGAATTGCTGGAAGATGCCCGAACTTCTGCCTGTGAGCATATTAGACTTGTTAGGGAATATATCTCTATTGGGAATGATCTTGCGAAGATAGCTCTGTAGAGATAGTTTCATGGAGATTTCTCTGTGGGGATTTATGAGTGACTTAAACATTATCGCAACTCCTCGAGTCTTCGATAAATGCTAATCATGTTTTCATGCATATATTTGTAAACGGTAATAATATTCAAATGCATATGTTCATTCAATTTAGTCATTGGACATTTTTGCAAAGGAAATAGAGAAAGTAAAAAAAATTTGAATTCTGAAGAATATTTGCATTGAGAGTTTTCCTATAAACAGGCAGTTTTTTACAAAGAGACAGCAGTCCTAGTAAGTGGAAATTATCGTAAAATTAAAAAGGTGTACAAAGAAAAACAAAGAAAAACAACTATGTGGAAATTATCTCAATGAGTTTCAACTCCGCTATTGCCCCTATGTCTTCAAGCATCTCATCCCTTGTTGTTGAAAGAAGTTAACTGGATTCATCTGTACCATTTGAACTTGACGTCTGTATTCATGCTGGTTGTTAGTAAACAAGTGATCGAACTAGAAAAAGTCGTACGCTTTAATCCCTAACTTTTTCCTAGACCTCCCTTTCGGGTTTTCAGTCCACTAGGATATCCTTTTTTTCTCAAGCCTCCTTTTCAGGTTATCAACTTGCCGGACGTACATATTTTTATATATATATCCCTAATTTTCCCCGAACCCTTTTGGTTCACCGGAATGCAATTATTTTTTCCAAGGCAAGTCGACCTAGAGGGTCTCTTTCATGTGTAGTATTTTTTAATTATTTTTGCGTTCATAGGGTGCGGAAGATCTTCACCATCCATGGTGGTAAGTATCATAGCGCCGCCATAGAATAGCTTCTTAATCATAAATGGGCCTTCGTACGTGGGAGTGCATTTGCCCCTAGGATCAACTTGTGGTAAGATGATGCGCTTTATTACCAAACCGCCCACTTGATACACCTGAGGTTTGATCTTCTTGTTAAAGGCCTTGATCATGCGCTTCTGATACATCTGATTATGACAAATAGCTGTGAGCTTCTTCTCATCAATCAAATTTATCAGTTCCAATCTGGTTTGAGAAGGAATCTAGACATTTATAGGCAGGACAACCTCCATACCGTATACTAGAGATAACGGGGTTGCCCCAGTTGATGTATGTGATGAAGTGCGATAACCATGAAGAGAAAATGGTAACATCTCGTGAAAATCTTTGTACGTCACCGTCATCTTCTTGATATTCTTGTTGGCAGCTTCCACTGTGCCATTCATTATTGGTCGATACAAAGAAGGTGTTTTATATTGAACCGCCTGCAGAGTTCTATGATTATTGTATTGTAAAGATTGGTACCATTATCCGCAATGATCCTTTCAGGGATGTCGTACTGACAGATAAGGTTATACTTAATGAACCAAGCCACAACATTCTTGGTAGCCGAAGAAAACGAGGTTACTTCTACTTACTTCGTGAGGTAATCAATAGCGACAAGGATGAAACGATGCCCATTAGATGTAGGAGGCTTAATATCTCCAATCACATCAATGCCCCACATTGCAAATAACCAAGGAGCAGTTAAAACATTCATTGGAACTGGTGGCACATGTACATTGTCAGCATAAATCTGACATTTGTGACAAGTTCTGGAATGGTGATGGCAATCAGTTTCCATGGTCGACCAATAATAACCCGCTCTTAGAATTTTCTTAGCCATCATATGCCCGTTAGAATGAGTAACGAGGACTCCCTCGGGCATATCTTCCATAATCTTCTCATCTTCCTTCTTGTCCATACAACGAAGCAAAGTCGAATCATGACTACGCTTGTACAAAATTCGGTTACTCAGAAAGAACTTGGCAGAGAACCTCCGTAGGAATTTCTTATTGTTGATAGACTCCACCTTAGTGTATTCTTGAGCCTCAAGGTATCTTTTCACATCATGGTACCACGACTTCTCCTCTACTCCATCATTATTAACTTCGTAGCAATGCACCGACTCATCTAGTCTCTCAATAGTAATTCCAGGAGCTTCATTGTCCCATATGACTTTGAACATAGAAGACATGGTAGCTAATGCATCTGCCAATTGATTCTATTCTCGTGAAATGTGTTCAAAAGTGATTTCATCGAACGAAATTAATGTCAACACATGCTCTCGATAAGGAATTAGATTTGGATGCCTCATATCCCATTTTCCCTTAATTTGACTGATTACTAAGGCTGAGTCCCCATATATATTCAAGATTTTGATTCTCATATCGATAGCAACTTTGATACCCATGATGCACACTTCATACTCTGTCATGTTGTTGGTACAGTCAAAACATAATCTGGCGGTGAAAGGCGTATCGAAACCCATGGGAGAGACAAGCACAACACCAATCCTATTACAAAGCGTGTTAGAGGCTCCGTCAAAGACCATAGTCCATTGGGATCCTAGCTCAGCTCCTTCATACGGTCTAGGTTTTTGATAATCAATAATTAACATAATATCCTCATCCGAGAACTCGAAATTTATAGATTGATAGTCCTCTACAGCTTGATGAGCCAAATGATCTTCCAGTATACTTCCTTAGATTTCCTTATGAGTAGTATACTAAATGTCATATTCTGTCAAGACTAATTTCCACCTTGCTATTCTTCCGGATAGAACAGGCTTCTCGAATATGTATTTTATCGGCTCCATCATAGAGATCAGCAAAGTGGTATGAGTCAACATATATTGTCTTAGTCGACGAGCAACCCATGCCAAAGTGTAGTAAGTTTTCTCAAGCAGCGTGTGTCTTATTTCACAGTCGGTAAACTTTTTGCTAAGGTAGTATATTGCATGCTCTTTTCGACCAGACTCGTCATGCTTTCCCAATAACCCATTGAGTTCTCTAACATTGTTAAGTACATGATAAGAGGTCTTCCTTCAATTCTCGGCCTCAGAATTGACGGTTGTTGGAGGTACTCCTTGATTTTGTCAAAAGCTGTCTGACAGTCGACGTTCCACTTTACTACTTGATCTTTCTTCAGTAACTTGAAGATTGGCTCACAAGTAGCGGTTAAATGGGAAATAAATCTGGCGATGTAGTTCAGTCGTCCCAGGAAACCTCTAACTTCCTTCTCACTATGGGGAGCCGACATTCCTTGAATGGATTTAACCTTGGCAGGGTCAACTTCAATACCTTTACTACTGACGATGAAACCCAGGAGTTTACCTGACTTTACTCCAAATGTGCATTTGTTTGGATTCAACCCCAGTTTGTACTTCTTCAATCTCTCAAATAGCTTGTGTAGGTGGTCAAGATATTATTCTTCAGTTTGAAACCTGGCTATCATGTCATCAACGTAAACTCTATCCCGTGATGGATCATATCATGGACCAAAGCTACCATATCACACTGATATGTTGCGTCGATGTTCTTCAAACAAAAAGGCATAACTTTATAATAGAAAGTACCCCACTGGGTAACAAAGGTAGTCTTCTCCATTTTGATTTGATTATAACCAGAGAAACCATCCATGAAAGAAAATACTTTATGCTAAGCGGTGTTGTCAACCACAACATCAATATTTGGAAGCTAAAAGTCATCTTTGGGGCTCCCCCTATTCAAATACCTGTAGTCTACACACATGCGAACCTTACCATCTTTCTTGGGTACTGGAACCACATTTGAAACCCACTGAGGATAGGATGTAACAGCTAAGATCCCTGCATTAAATTGCTTCATAACCTCAGCCTTAATTTTTTCAGACATCTCGGGACGCATATGATGAACCTTATGCTTTATAGGGAGGCAACCTTCGTTCATTAGTAGACGGTGAATTAAATTATCAGTGTCAAGCCCTAGAATGTCTTTTTACGACCAAGCGAAGATCTCAACAGAGTCATGCAACATATGAATAAACCTCTTTTTGAAACTATCTTCTAGGTTGGCTCCTATTTTGAACTCTTTCTTGTCATCTTCAGTACCCAAATTCACAACCCCGACTGGCTATTCATGTGGTTTTATGGCTCTTTCTTCATGCATTAAGAACCTTCACAACCTTTCTCACCTTCTTCCTCGGCTTGGTAGATCGGATTTTCGAAGACATAATTGGCAATAGCAGAATTGTTATCAATGGGTTTCAGAGTGGATACAGATCTACAATTTGTTGCATTGGTGCGTGTAAGAACACATAGCTACTTTGAAAGTAATAAAGCAGAAGAAAGACAAAGAGCACAAAATTTGAATGCAAATGCCCAATGATTTATTGAATGAAAATATGTGAATGAAAAATGATAACCCTAACAAGTGGACCATTATGCCCCGGGTTAGGCACAAGGCATAAAGTTATTGTTTAAAATTACATAACCAAAACATGAAAGCAAGAAAAAAGAAAATAAAATTTACTCTTACCTAAAGGATATTGGTATAACTTCTTCAGTCTTCCAATTGCTGAGATCGTTGCCGGTGGTAGGAAAGATCCAATTTTCTAGGTCATAGTCACTATCAGCATCTTCTATCGCGTTGACTTCATTATTACTAATGCGGAATGGTGATCTTCCATCACGAGCACGACAAACATCCCTCTAAGCCTCTGCAATGAAACCAAAACCAAATTTAGCAGATTTTTAAGGAATGTCGAGAAGCTGACCCCAAGTAGTGCAACCACCTTCCTCTACCACAACTCTAGCGATTTTCAAAGAAGCCATTCTGGGTACAGTCCTGCTAACCTTAGGAATGGCAGAAACATCTTTAATAATGATAGTTTTCCGAGGAATAACCTTAAAGGTCTGACAGAGAGTTTCGATGAATTCGCCATCCATCTCAACATAATTGAAGGATTTCAAGTTACTCACCATGAATTCTTCTTCACCACAAACTGTAACAATCTTTCATTTCATGGGATATTTCAACTTTTGGTGAAACATATAAGTAACAGCGCTTGCCCCATGAATCCAAGGGCGTCCAAGTAAACAGGAATAAGCCGGGAGAATGTCCATCACATGGAAGGTAGAGTCGAAGACCTGTGTACCTACTTTGATAGGAATATCCACCTCCCTTTGCACCATCCTTTTTGAACCATCAAAGGATCTATCCACAATGTGGGTTTCAGCATAACCCCTTCATCGTTAAGTCTATCTAGAGCACCCTTCGGTCAAACATTCAACGAGGAACCCGTGTAAACCAAAACATGAGCTAAGGTAGTGCCCTCGCACTCAATAGAAACATGCAGGCCCTTGTTATAGTTTCTTCCTTCAAGAGTCAAATCAGCATCAAAAAAGCCTAACCCATTATCATTCGTCAGGATAGCAACATAATTTTCGAATTGTCCAGGAGAGATTTATCACGGCAGATGTAAAAAACTTCACCAAAGCCTGAGCATAGACTCCAGAGCACAACAATAGGGATACCCTGGATATCTTGGAGGGAGTCTTCCCCAGTTGTTCAACAATATTATAGTAACTTTTCTGAATGATCTTTAATACTTCCTCCATCTCTTGCCTGGAGGTATCTTCAGCGGTAATTTCTTTAGGTGCCCTAGCCTGGGCAGACTCAGTGATCTAATCTTTTCCCCGAGTCTCAGTAGTTGACTCAATAGCAGTAACATGAATTGGTGTAACAACGGTCTTCGAAGAGATCTCTGGAGAGAAAAACCTCCCACTTTTAGTAATTTTACTGGTCCAAGCAATATTGTCAACATTAGGATCGGTAACTTCAATACCTTCGCTTTTGACAACCAATAGTTCCCGTTTGACACCATGATAGTAAACATCAGCCCCATAATTCCAAGGGATAGCCTTGTCAGAGGAATATGGAATTGGCCCGAGTGTAGTAATGATCAGAGGAGCAACTCTAGGTTCGACCGTAATCTTCACAGGCCCCTTACTAGTGATTCTTACAGGAGTTCCAGAAATTACAGAAATGTCTTCAAGCTCCAAGTATTGAAACAAATTCTCCATAGAAGGAACCTTCTCAACTAGAATTATATGGTTATCCATTAGATACTGAGTACCTTCTCTCAGCAGTTTGCAGCAATTGGATTGGGCTGCGCAGTAGTAGCACCTTTCAGTGCAACCCGAAAATAAACCGGCTTGCAACCGATTTTTCTTAATAATTATTAGGGGAGTAATCAAGTCACTTACACTAGAAACATAAGAAACATCTTCAATAATATTAATTCCCTTGTCATGCTTATGCATAGGTGTAGTAATCACATTGGGGGTCTCGGGAGGATCAATCTTAATCTCCTTAGCGTCGATCATGTCTTGAACCTTGTTTTTCAAATCCTAGCAGTTATTTGTGTCATGCCTGGGGCTATTGGAATGATAGGCACATCTTACATTAGGATTGTACCGAGGAGAGGAAGTGTTAGGATTCTTAGGAGGATCTTTCAACGTAATCAGCTCTACTTTTAAAATATGTTACAATGCCTAAGACAATGGCATGTTGATCTTGGTAAATTGTCTCTTGGTTGCATCCGACCTACGTTGATTTCCTTGTTGATGTTGTTGTATTGGCATAAGATTATAAACTAGCACTGCCCCCATAGATTGGTTGTGGTTACTTCTACCATGACCCTTCTGGACATACACAACATTAGCTTCTTTTTTCCCGTTGAATGTCTTCTTCACAATACTTAAAGACGCAACCACTTGAATTTTTCCACTTCTGATTCCACCTTTAACATGTTCCCCTGTTAATATCAACTCAGTGAATCTAGCTGAAGAGCTTCCGATCAGATGATTAACGAAAGGACCTGTCAAAGTTCCTATAAACATATCAACCAACTTCCTATTAGACAAAGGAGGTTATACTCTTGCTGCTAGATCTCTCCATTTCTAAGTGTACTCTTTAAAGCCTTCATCTAAGCCCATAGTCATACTTTGTAATTGCATACGGGTTGGTGCAAGATTAGCATTGTACTGATATTGTTTGTAGAATGCAGTGCTAAGTCTTCCCAAGTATGGATATCTGTTCCTTCCAGTTGATAGAACCATTCCAATTGTGTCCCGATAGGCTTTCTTGAAAGAAATGCACCCATAATTTCCTATCGGTGGTGCGTGGTTAGATCTTTCGGACATAAGACTTCAAATGAAGCTTAGAGCAAGAAACACCGTCATACTTTGCAAAAGTATGGACCTTGAATTTGTGAGGAATAAAAATTCCTGAGACTAAACCCAGATCTTCAAAATCCAACCCAAGCACTCTCTAGATCTCCATAGCATTTAGACAATCCTTCAGCTAGCAGAAGGATATTTTTCATTCGAATAGTCTTCTTCTTCTTCATCAGAATATTAATCAGAACCAAGGTTACTTCCTTTCTCAACCTTCACACTCGTACCATCTTCTCCCTGGTTGTCATCTTCATTTGATGGAATATCACAGTCTTGAGCTTTCTTGGGAGGACCTCTGAACCTTCATCCAATGTTGAGAATACCGACTAGTTTCCTAGTCTTTTTCTTCCTCTCTTTGGTGATGAGTGTCTTAAGCTCTTTCTGTCCATTGGCTAAGTTCAGGAACATTTTTTGGAATCAACTATTAAATCATATTTTTGAAAAATGCGTGGCACGCCTTCATTGGTTGATAGATGGCACGCTGGTCATCTTCAACCTCCAGCCAACGAATCTACAGGTTCCAGAAACTGTAAAATTAGGACACGAGATCGGTACCATTCGCTTTATCTCTTCAAGACGATTCCAATGGTACCTTCGCGAAACATTTATATAAATTGTAGCTTAGTTATTTTTGAAAAGAAGTTCTGAAAAGGGATTTGAAATTTCATTACCAACACATACTTCCAGTTGAAAACAAGTGTTACGACTAGAATCAGGATGATGATAGCTTCATAACAGTATCAAAGTTTGAGAGAATTGGTGAAGAATCTATCTATTGAATTTAGGTTGCAGAGCTCTGAAACTGGACTTGGCTAGCACGATTTAGGAAGTCTTAGAGCTTAATTATTTTCTTGTTAGCTTCAGTGAGGTTCAAGGAAGGTGAATTGTCAAAGGCTGTAAGAGAAAATTCGAAGTTGTAGAAAATTGAGTTCAAGAGGAAGTTTGGCAGAGTGATTCTGGCTCTCTAAGCTTGATAAAATGAATGAGGTATGATCCTCTATTTATAGGGAAGCTGATTGAATGCTCAGGCGTGTCAAATGATGAAGTTTGGAGGGAAATCGTGTGAAGTTGCAAACAAGAAAAATGTGACTTCTAATTTGATCAAAACTCATACAAACCTTCCTTTTTAATATGCTAATCATTGATGGAGGTTCACTAAATGTGTTTAGAAGCAAAAGCGCGCATAAAAAATGTGTTTAGAAGCCTAATCAAGGATTTCAAATTCTGTTTTCTGAAGAAACTTTAGTTTCAAGTTACCAAGTTCAAATAAATGGCATTCTCAGCTCAAGGAGTCTTCGTACATGATTCTTGAAGCTTTAGAAAGATGAGATCACAAGATTTAAAATGTGAAAAGAATGGAATCAAATGGATGCATGAGTTGAAAATTGTGATGAGTCAAAGTTGAGAAAAAGAGGTTGACTTTTGTACTTAGAAAAATTCTAAGTTTTTTTCTTCAAAAATGACTTATAATGTTTTTCATCCAAACATGGCCTTCTATTTGAAATTTTCTCTTGACCAAAAAAGATGGCATGAAGTAGATCTCTTGAATGACATTTTGAGACTTAAATCATTTAAAATCCTCAAAATATGAGAAAGTTATGACTTGTTGAAATTGGTAAAAAATCATAAAATGACCTATAATCTTTTGCATCCTTAGGGCATCATCCATTCATTTTCACACTTTTCACTTAAAATAATGGGCTCAAGGTGATAAAAATTGACCAAGTTATGATCTTTTGAAGTCATGTATGGGAATTTGATTGTATGTTTAGAGGACTTGTAATCTTTCTTCATCATTAGGTATCTTCCTCACAAAATTTCCTTTAAAATCTTGAAGTGACTTGTTGATATCCCTTTAAAGAGAAGGATGTCTTTGGGATCACCCAAAAATACCAAAAGATGAGCAAGCTATACCCCTGCTGAAGTCCAACACCCTAGCTCCTAGAGCTACAAAATGCCTTGGGAAACCTTTGCAATTTGGACAAACTTCCTTGTACAAATACTTTTTTCATGTTAATAAAAGTTGTTAAGGATGATAAGGAGACACCATAGAAACCAAAACCACTTTTGAATCTTGAGAAATGACAGAGATATGAACTTGTGATCAATGAAACCAAAGACTTGTCAAACTAGGTCAAACTTCTTCAATCAACCCTTGTACCTTTGAACTATTCTTGACAACTTGAGGCATGATGAATCATAATAGACTTTGTCATGATATTATTTCAAAATATATTCAATAATGAAGCTTGAATCTCAATGAAGCATTGTTGAAAAAGGCATGGAAATAAACTCATGAACCTATGGATAATCTTGATGGAATGTATTATGCTTTCCCATATATTACAAACAATTAGAGAAAATATTCGTTGTGCTTATTAGTTAAAAGTTAATCAATACAAAACGTAGATGATCACAATATACAAGTCAAGGGTCTTGGTGATTCCCCATGAGAAAAGATAAAGATAAGGAGAAGAACCAAACCCTAGTGTGTGATCTTTTTGCATTATGATGGTATGAGATGATAGATGAATCTTAGGGGCAAAATATGGGGTACAAAAGCTACCCTTATTTAAGTATCTTCTATCTGGAGATGCGAAGGTTTAAAAATCTCCAAGTCGACGCGATTGAAGATACTTAATTATAAAACAAGCCCTATTTTTTGCTCTAAGATACCATACAGTACTTATGATTATGAATGCACATGAACAAATACAAAAATGACGTAAGACCTCGCTGGGGATATAGTAAGATAAAAACAAAGATCAAATGGAAAACCCGACCAAAAAAATATATCACTGGTGAGAAAGAGACCTGGCTCTACTGGGGTAAATCCCAAATGGGAGATAGAGGATAACTGTGATCGATAGATGACTGTGAACTATCCACTCACTAAGAAGATAGCAAAAAACAAAGTCGATCCACCGGGGAAAGAAGAGGTAAGATAATACCGATAAATACTAATACTAGCGTACATGGAAAATGATTAGCTTCAATGCTTACGACTGGGAACAAATGAACTACTAAGAGCAATAGAAACCCAATTACAAACTACCTTCCATAATGAAAAGGCTACCATTCATTGGAATAAGATCTCAACAACGAACTACCTTCCATAATGACAAGGCTACCATTCATTGGAGTAACAAATCCCAACAATAAACTACCTTCCATAATGATAAGGCTACCATTTGTTAGAGTAACAAATCTCAACAATAAACTACCCTCCATAATAAGAAGGCTACCATTCATTGGAGTAACAAATCTCAACAACAAACTACCTTCCATAATGACAATGCTACCATTCGTTGGAGTAACAAATCTGAACAATGAACTACCTTCCATAATGACAAGGCTACCATTCATTGGAGTAACAAATCTCAACAACAAATAACCTTACATAATGACAAGGCTACCATTCATTGGAGTAACAAATCTCAGCAACGAACTACCTTCCATAATGTAGCGGTAGAAATGTTCAAGAATAAGCCATTGGATTGACTAGACTTTATACAAATCAAAAATAAAAATCGCCACCGCGCTTTATTGTTTCCAAAGGAATGGGAAAAGAGCGAGTAACCCAAAAAGAGGGGGAAGATTCAAGGTAAGGGGGTTGGTTATACAAATGGAAGGTATTATCACCCTAAACATCTACGGTACTCCGCAGGAACCTCTTTGAAAAATCTGTATATTTTGGCTATAAAATATGTGTTGTATATAAAATGGATGGTGGAGTTGAGAAGAGAAAAATATTTTTTTCATGATTTTTGCACCCACCGCGGTTGTGAAACTTTAGTGCCTACGTACCACCTTTCATGCAATAGGGGATCAGGGTACACATAGTTCCTCTTTTTAAAATTTGAAACACAAGTGTGTTGGTTAATTTTAAGAGATAAGACATCATCGTCATTGTCCGTGTGGAAAACATACTTACTACCCACAATCATGAGAAAGAAGAATTTGCATCATCTCAAAGTGGAGGATAGTGGCTTGGATTTTAAAATAAACAATGCCTCACTCAACACCCAAGTGGAAAATATCTCACTTCACTACATATTGTAGAAGTATAGTTGTTTGCGTCACTACAAGGATTGACAAGAGTCTAATCTTTTGAGAAAAGTTTAAATATAAAAGCCAAAGTGGCAAAATGGTTTGAAATGAGATTGATTAACTTTTAGTCTTCTCACAAAAAATGTCAAGGTATTATTAAGTTGATTGAAGTATAATGATGAAAATGTTTTGAAAATGCATGGACCTAAGTCCAAGTTTATTATGAAAGTGTTTCAATTTTCAAAACAAGAAGGGTTTTCAAAAGGAGGGAGAATATTTTTGAAATTAAAGAAAATGGGAGGAGAAGAAGAGGCTATCCTAAAACATAAGGTAAAAGCTAAGGATAAGGACCATCTAACCAATAAGAAGCCAAAACATGACATTATGAGCCAAGATAGAATTCCTATTCTTTGGATTGAAACCAAGCAAGCAAATATACTAGACCTCTTCAAATGTATTAAGTCTTCACAAAAATTGGGCAAAGTAACGGCTGTATACGGGTGAATTCCAAATTAAAAACAGAGAATGTAATCACAAAAACCTGTACACAAAAGTAAACAAACAACCCAATGTCTTGAGGTAAACCTCAAGAACTCCAGACAAAAATAATCAGATAAGATCACAAAATCTCCAAGATAGACCAAGGTTTCTAATCCTAAGACCAAGAAATAGTTCCATGCTCCATAATGCCAAGGATAGTAACCAAATAGTACATGTACCATTAAGAGTTTTTTAGGGTTTATGTTGATTATTAAGTATCTTAGGAAAAGAAAAAAGAAAAGCTCAAGTGAGCAAAAATAAAAATGCTCAAATGGGCAAAGATGAAAATGACATGAAATGAAAAGTGCTAAAAAATAAATAGTACACAAAGCATAAAAGAATAAAAGCATAAGATAAACAAGTCAATAATTAGTGGTTAGTTGGATGACCATCTTGAAACTTGCATTTGGAACTCATTAGGGGATTGGTAAAACCAAAGCCTCTAAACAACAAGTTGCATTTGCTTTTTGTCAAGTATATCATCCCTTTGGAATTCTCACAAGTACCATTTAATGATCAACAATGTTTAAGTGATCTGTGTTGACCAAAGGTGTTGTAGATCCATTAGAGGATTGGTAGAACCAAAGCCTCCACACAATGAATCTCAAGGTTATTGGATCAAAGAAATCAAATTAACATACTTGGGATTGCAATCATAAGTTTGGGCCACGAATGATCATTATTCGAATCGGGACAAAATGTAGCACTATGTTAAGCAATCGTAAGTGGACTTATATAGAACTCACACATATTTTGAGGCCGGTCAATAGCAATCTATGCACCATTTGTTTTGAGACATGATATAGAGATCATGCTCCAACAACACTTAGTGCAATGGGAAGGGGATGAGATGAAGAGGATTAGGTCAAAAGATGAATAAACCACTTTTGAATTAAAAATTTAATCAAACTATTATTAAAATCATTCATCCATTTTTATGGAGTTGAACTCAACACCATGAATCCAATGATGTTAATAAAGCCATGATAAAAAAATCAACTCAAGACAGCCAGAAAATAATCACAAAATAATATCATATTTAATATATACATTAAAAGGTTTAAAAATGTTTAAAGAATGAAAAACGATGAGGAAAATATCAATTATATTTAAATTAATCAAGAAATGGAAAATAAGACTATAGAAAAATCAGAACAGAGGCTAAGTAATTTTATAAAATTTTTGGTAATTTTTTAAAAGTCAGAAACTATTTTTAAAAAATAAAATAAATGGGTAAAATAAACAAAAATAATAAAAAATAGTAAAGTTAGAAACAAAAATGAAATAAGGTCACCAATATTTGTCACAATATCAATGGATCATTCCATAATTTTTTAGAATTTAAAAATATATAAAAGTATTTTTAAACATTTTAAACAAATCAAATAAGTGTAAAATTTAAAAAAAATACCAAAACAAAAAATTAAATTGTGAAAAATAAAAATCAGAAAGAGAATAATCAAAAATAGTTTTCATAATTTTTTCAGATTTTTTGGACTAAAAATGAATTTTCTATGATTTTTTGAAATTTAAAACAATTAAAATATAAAAATCAGAAAAAGAAAATAAAAGTAAAATATGTGGACCATTGGATGACAGACAAAACGCGTTCGTAATCAAATCCAAGGGATCTACCGCGTTGTGTATATCATGGTCATTAATGGATAATGTACATAATCAATAATAAATCAGATTTTTGAAAAACACAAATGGCACGCCATCATTGGTTGGAAGATGATACGTAAGTCATCTTTAACCTCCAGCCAACGTGATTTGCAGGTCTCTCAAACTGTAAAATCAGAAGCTCAGACCTATGCCAATCGCTTCGTCTCTTCAAGATGAAAACAACCACACCCCCGCGCCAAATTTATATAAATTGTAGCTCAAGCAATTTGGAAAGAAAATTTTGAAAAGGGATTTGAAAATTCAAGGTCAAAACGTGCTTCCAGTGAAATGTAAGTGTTGCGACTAGAACCAGGGCAATGAGAGCAACACAATGATATCAGAGTTTTGAAGAATTGATGAAGGAATCTACCTATTGAAGTTGAGTTGGAGAACTCTGAAACTGGACTTCTATGGAGCAGTATAGGGAACGATTCTTGAATGTAATTATATGGTTAGCTTCAGGGAAGATCAAGGAAGGTGAATTGAGGGAAAAAATGGATTGAAAAAGGATTGAGAATAGATTTCGAAGTTGATGAATTCTGGACTGTGAAGCAAGTTTGGCAAGGTGATTCTGGCTATCTAATCTTGGGAAATTGAATGGGGGATGACCCTCTATTTATAGGAACACAAATGGGATCAATAGGAATAGCAAATGATGCGTTTTGGAGGGAATTCGTGTGGGTCTACATCATGAAGAAAGTGTGACTCAAACTTGTTCAAAACTCAGCCAAATCGTGTGTTTCATGATGCTAATCACTTCTGGAAAGTTGCTAAACATGATTAAAACCAAAAAAGCATGGAAAACTTATGATTAGAAGCCAAAACAAAGATTTCAAAATCCTGACTTTGTGAAAAATTCAGTTTCAAACTACTCAATTCAAATCCATGGCATTTCCACCTCAAGGGGTCTTAGGGCATAATTCTTAATGCTTTGGAAAGATGAGGTTACAACCTTTGCAATGGAAAAATAATGGAATCAATTGGATGCTTGAGCTGAAATCTACATGGAGTCAAAGTTGAAGAAAAAGAGTTGACTTTCCATACTTAGAAATATTTCAAATTCTTCTTAAAAAATGACCTATAATCTTTTGCATCCAAACATGGCCTTCCACTTAGAATTTTCTCTTGACAAAAAAAGATGGAATTAAGTAGATATCTTGAATGACATTTTTCAATTTGAACCACTCAAAATCTCCAAAAATTGAGCAAGTTATGACTTGTTGAAAATTTTCAAAAATCATGAAATGACCTATAATCTTTTGCATCATTAAGGCAACTTCCATCCATTTTCTTACTTTGCACATAAAATAAGTCATTAATTACACATCCTTAAGATAATCATGAAAAAATAATGGGCTTAAGGTGATAAAAATTGACCAAGTTATGACCATTTGAAGTCACATATGGAAAATTGAGGATTCATCTGGATGACTTGTAATCTTTCTTCTTCACCAAGTTCCTTCCACATGAAAACTCCTTGGAAATTTTGAAGTGATTTGTTGGTAACTCTTTGGAGAGAAGGATGTTTTTGGAATCACTCAAAAATACCAAAATATGAGCAAGATGTGCTCCTTTGAAGTCCAAAATCCTAGCTTCTAGATCAAGAGAAAGCTTTGAGGAACTTGGCCTAGTTTGAACAAGCTTTTTGTGCCAATATTCTTCCTTTGTGAATAGAAGTTGTTGAGGATGATTATGAGGACTCATAGCCACCAAAACCACTTCCGAATCTTGAAATTTGAGAGAAATATGCTCTTGTGACCAATAGGAACAAGACCTTGTCCAATTATGACAACTTCTTCCCTTAGCCCTTTGTACTTTTGAATCAATTTTGATAACTTTGAAATATGTTAAACCAAATTGAGCCTTGTCATGCCATTTCTTCCAAAATCAATCCAATAGTAAAGTTTGGATTTCTCAAGCTATTGACTAGGGCATGGAAATGAACTCATGAACCCAAGGAGCAACTTTCTAAACCTCATTGCCTTTACCTACATTATTAACAAGTAAGACAAACCAATATTGTATTTTATTAATTAGAGAGAAAATCAAAGCAAAATATCCATGATCACAAAATAAAACAAGTCAAGGTGCTTGGTAACTCCTCAAAAGAGCAAGGCTAAAGGTAGGGAGAAGAACCAAAAATCCTAATGTGATCTTGTTGTGATTGAAACAATATGGTATGATGTAGGAATCTTAGGGGAAAAAATTGGGGTACAATAGCTGCCCTTATTTAAGTTTCTTCTATCTGGAGATACGAAGGTTGAAAATCTTCGTGTCAACGTGATCGAAGATACTTAAATATAAAACAATCCCTATTTTTGGCCCTAAGATGCCATGCAAATGCTTATGCATATGAATTCTTATGAACATAACCAAAGAGACGCAAAGTATCACTGGGGATGCAACAAAAATGAAGAAACCAAACCCACCAGGGAAATAAATCACTGGTGAACCACAAGAAAAGAATCAGAGAGGAAGATAACAAGCATCGACGTTCACTACCGATGTCCTACCAACGTTCGCTGAAGGTAGAAAGAGAATGCATATCATACCACCGTCGTTCACTGACGATGAACTAACAACGTTCACTAAATGATAGAAAAAAGATAATAAACACCAACGTTCACTGCCGATGTACTACCAACATTCACTGAATGATAGAAAAAAGATAATAAACACCAACATTCACTGCCGATGTACTACCAACGTTCACTGAATGATAGCAAAAAGATAATAAACACCAACGTTCACTGGCGATGTACTACCAACGTTTACTGAATGATAGCAAAAAGATAATAAGCACCAAGGTTCACTGCCGATGTACTACCAACGTTCATTGAAGGATAGCAAAATGATAATAAACACCAATGTTCACTGCGGATGTACTACCAACGTTCACTGAATGATAGCAAAAAGATAATAAACACCAACGTTCACTGCCGATGTACTACCAACGTTCACTGAAGGATATAAAAAACAGAATATACACCAACGTTCACTGCCGATGCACTACCAACATTCACTGAAGGTAGAAAAAAGATAATAAACACCAACGTTCACTGTCGATGTACTACCAACATTCACTGAAGGATAGCAAAAAGATAATAAACACTAACGTTCACTGCCGATGTACTACCAACTTTCACTGAAGGATAGAAAAAAGAGAATATACACCAACGTTCACTGCCGATGTACTACCAACATTCACTGAAGGTAGAAAAAAGATAATAAACACCAACGTTCACTGCCGATGTACTACCAACATTCACTGAAGGTAGAAAGAGAGAATAAACACCATCGTTCACTGCCCATGTACTACCTAGGTTCACTGAAGGTAGAAAAAAGATAATAAACACCAACATGCATTGCCGATGTACTACCAAAATTCACTGAAGGTAGAAAGAGAGAATATATCAAGTTATCCCAAAATTCTTCTATTTTACCTAGAACAGGCCTCAACCTCTTCTTTAACCAAGGAAATCTGCCTGGAAAAGACCAAACATAAGTTGTCTTAAATAACGAGCCTTGTTAATCATTGCCATGGGGAATTGCAAAGAGAAATGAATTTATGGGGATAGAAATATGACTTTCAGGGAAATGCCACGATATTCCTGCTGAGGAGATAAAGTCTTCCCGTGCAAAATAAATGCACAAACCAAAACTCAAAGTTCTCAGAAATCCAAAGTAAATAATATTGTCATGAAACCACATATCCAAATCAAAAATAAAATGAAGCAAGATAGCCAATGAAGATACATCTCTTGAGAAATAAACTCAAGAGGGAAAACCAAATCCAACTAAGCAAAGAACGTTGCAAGAAGGTCAAAACACAATGTCAATGGACAATGGTTTTTAGCCATGCATGATGTATGTATGAATGTATGAGTGTTGTTGTGCATATGCTGGTAAAAGGATACATAATCAGTACAAACAAACAAAACCACCTTGGATACTAACAACATTGGGATAAACTTCAACCAGAAATATCATTCCAAGAAAGGTAAAACCAACTGCAGAAACCAAACCTATTGACTGCCTTAACTTCAGTGAGGAGAAACATAATCCGGAGGTAGCCAGATCAAACAGATACCGGGATAGAACATCCTTCTTCAGGCTTCATCGGAGAAGCAGTTTTCCAAAAGCAACATTCCTACTGGAGATTGCAAGACCAGCCTCAAATAAAGTAGACTGAAGCCAACACAACCAAACCTCATTGGGGGATTCAAGCCTACCTCCTTGGAGAAAAGAACTGCGGATTGAAAATTTTCATCACGAACACTCATTCTAACAAGAGATGCCCTGGGATAACCTTCCCGAGAAATTAAGAAGTCAACACTAGCACCAATACTGCAAAAATAACGACATCTCAGCACACCAAGGGAATAAAACCTTTCATCATATGAGGGAAGACTTCGCTGGGGAATCTGGGACGGAGGCTTCTGACCATGCACACCCAAAATCACAAGCGAAACAAGACTTGACTGGGGATAATGGGACCACAAACCCAATACTGTATCTTGCACCCACTGATATCGTCTTTAACTATCTGAGAACCACACAAAGATTGCGCACATACCAGCAAAATGACCTGAGAAAACCTTCATGAAGGGAGTAAGTCTTCTTAAATAAATCGGAGTTTGTTCATTCTTGGGATCACCATTCTTGTTGTCATTGTTTCATCACAAATACCAAAGTAAATTGAATTGTAAAGATCTCTTTTTTTTTAAAAGTCAATTTTTCTTACTTTTTTTTTATCTTTTTGCTTTAACAGTTATTATCAGTAATAAATGGAGTCTTTGCAAGCTAAATAAAAAAGAACACAAAGAATTGGGAAAAAGATCGAATTTCATTAATAGAATGGTATTCTGCGAATGGCGAGACTCCATGGATGATTACAAAGTTTGGGAAATGGTAATACATAATGGAAAAGATACATTGAGATACAATGACCACTATTCCCCCTAGCAACTTTTGAAATCCTGAGCAGCAACTTTTGTTGAAGTATGGTGAAGATCCGAGAAGATTGTTGCTTCAACGATCAAGTCTTGTCTGATGTAGTTACTTGCCAAGAAAATCCCTAACTTTTGCCTAAGCTGCCCTTGCGGGTTTTCAACTTAGCGAGAAATTTATTCTGTTTATGTCTCTAATTTTTGCCTAGACCGCACTTTCAGGTTTTCGGCCTACCGAGACGCTCCTTTTTGCCTAAGCCGCCCTTTCGGGTTTTCAACTTAGTGAGCTATTCTTTTATTTATTTAGGCGAAGTATTTCTTGACTGCATCAGCATTCATGGGACGTGGGAACTGCTCGCCATCCATAGTTTCAAGAATTTATGCACCACCAGAGAAGGCTTTCTTGACAACATACTGGCCTTCAAAATTGGGAGTCCACTTTCCCCTAGAATTAGTGTTGAAAGACATGATCTTCCTGAGCACGAGGTCGCCTTCTCTGAATTCACGAGGTTTGACCTTTTTATCAAATTCTTTCTTCATTCTTTTCTGATAGAACTTCCCATGACATAAAGTTGTCATCCTCTTCTCTTCAATCAAATTCAATTGGTCGAACCTGTTCTGGACCCATTCAACCTCTATCAACTTGGTTTCCATTATTACACGCAATGAGGGAATCTCTACCTCGACAGGGAGTACAACTTCCATTCCATACACTAGGGAGAACGGGGTTGCTCCTGTTGAAGTGTGAACAGATGTTCGATATCCATGTAGAGCAAAAGGGAGCATTTCATGCCGATCCTTATAAGTGACAACCATTTTCTGGATAATTCTCTTGATATTCTTATTAGCAGCTTCAAAAGCCCCATTCATCTTTAGCCTGTATGGTGATGAATTGTGATGGACAATCTTGAATTCTTCACACAGTTCTGTCATCATCTTGTTGTTCAAATTTGAGCCATTGTCAGTGATGATTCTGCACGGCACACCATACCGGCATATAAGATTGTTTTTGATGAAGCGCACGACCACCTGTTTGGTAACATTGGCATATGAAGAAGCCTCAACCCCTTTGGTAAAGTATTCAATTGCTACCAAGATGAAACGATTCCCATTCGAAGCTTTGGGTTCTATCATCTCGATCATGTCAATACCCCACATAGAGAAAGGCCATGGGGAGGAAATCACATTGAGAAGTGTCGGAGGCACATGGATCTTATCCGCATAAATCTGGAATTTATGGCACTTCTTTGCAAATATGTAACAGTCAGATTCCATTGTCAACCAATAATAACCTGCCCTTAGCATCTTTTTAGCCATCGAATGTCCATTAGCATGAGTGCCAAATAAACCTTCAGGAATCTCATGCATCAACATGTCTGCTTCGTGTCTATCCACGCATCTGAGCAAGACCATGTCATAATTTCTCTTGTATAACACATTTTCACTGAGGAAGAAACTGCCTGCCAATCTTCTCAGTTTCTTTCTATCTTTCTTCGACGCACCAAACGGGTATTCCTGAGTTTTAAGAAAATTCTTGATATCATAATACCAAGGTTTTTCATCTTCTACCTCTTCTATCGTAAACACATGAGCGGGCCTATCCAGTCGTCGAACTGTAATTCGGGGTATATCTTTTCAAGTATTCACTTGGTACATGGAAGTCAGAGTTACCAGAGCATCCACCATTTGATTTTCATCTCTAGGGATATGATGGAATTCGACTTTATTGAAGAAGGGTAATAATCTTCTAGCATAATCTTTGTAAGGGATCAAGCCAGGGTGACGAGTGTCCCATTCTCCTTTAATCTGATTTATTACCAAAGCTGAATCGCCATACACATCTAGAATTTTGATTCTGAGATCAATAGCTTCCTCAAGACCAATGATGCAAGCCTCATATTCTGCCATATTATTAGTGCAATCAAATGTCAACCTTGCAGTAAAAGGGATGTGCAATCCATGAGGAGTAACAATCACAACACCAATTCCTTTACCATAAGCATTCACAGCTCCATTAGATATCATACTCCAACGAGATTCAGGGTCGGGGCCCTCCTCAGGTAATGGTTCATCACAATCTTTCACTTTCAGAAACATCACATCCTCATCGGGGAATTCATATTCTGCAGACTGATGATCCTCCACCGGCTGGTGAGCAAGGTAATCTGCCAACACACTACTTTTAATAGAATTTTGAGTGCGGTATTCGATATCATATTCAGATAACAACATCTGCCAACGGGAAATTCTTCCAGTAAGAGCAGGCTTTTCAAAAATATACTTGATTGGATCCATTTTGGAGATCAACCAAGTGGTATGATTCAACATATACTGCCGCAAACGCTTTGCTGCCCAGGCCAAAGCACAACATGTATTTTCTAGCATGGAATACCGCGACTCACAATCAATGAACTTTTTGCTGAGATAATAAATGGCGAACTCTTTCTTTCCCGTTTCATCCTGTTTTCCCATAATACAACCCATGGATTTATCTAATACTGATAGATACATAATCAACGGTCTTCCTTCTACGGGAGGGAGCAAGATAGGAGGTTCAAGTATATATTCTTTAATACTCTCAAATTCCTTTTGGAAGTCTTCCGTCCACACACAACCTTGATCTTTCTTTAACAACTTAAAGATTGGCTCACACGTTGCAGTCATGTGGGAAATAAATCTGGAGATATAATTCAAACTCCCGAGGAAACCCCGGACTTGCTTTTCAGTTCTTAGTGCTGGCATTTCTTGAATTGCTTTGACTTTATCAAGGCCAACTTCAATTCCTTTTTGGCTAACAATAAAACCCAACAATTTCCCCGATCTAACTCTGAAGGTGCATTTATTTGGATTCAAGCAGAGACGATACTTCCTCAAACGCTAAAACAACTTCAACAAATCTTTTATATGCCCTTCTTCAGTTTGAGATTTGGCAATCATATCATCAACATATACTTCGATTTCTTTGTGCATCATATCATGGAATAGGGTTGTCATAGCCCTCTGGTACATTGCACCAGCGTTCTTCAGCCCGAAGGGCATCACTCTGTAACAGAATGTTCCCCAGGGTGTGATAAACTTTGTTTTTTCCATGTCCTTTAGAGCCATTCTTATTTGATTATACCCGGAAAATCCGTCCATGAACGAGAATACTTTGAATTTTGATGTGCTGTCCACTAACATGTCGATGTGAGGCAATGGAAAATCATCTTTTGGACTAGCTTTATTTAGATCCCTGTAATCTACGCACATGCGGACTTTTCCGTCTTTTTTTGGTACTGGGACAATATTGGCAATCCATTGAGGATACACTGATGTCACAAGAAAACCAGCATTAATCTGCTTTAGGACTTCCTCTTTGATCTTTACTGCCATATCTAGGTGGGTTCTTCTTAACTTTTGTTTAACTGGCGGACACACTGGCTTCAACGGCAAACGATGCTCGAAAATGTCTGTATCTAGACCAGGCATATCTTGATAAGACCAAGCAAAAATATCCACATACCCTTTAAACAACTCGATCAACCCGCTCTTTACATCAGGCTGCAACGATACTTCAATCTTGACTTCCTTCAGATCTTCTTCTGAACCCAAATTGATCACTTCCAAAGGCTCCTTATATGGTTGAATGGTATTTTCCTCGTGCTCAAGCAACCGTGAGACATATTCTGGTATCTCATCATAATCTTCTTCTTCAGCCCCATACACAGGACATTCAAAGTTTGGAGAGGGTGCAGGGTCATTGTATTCAACGGGTTTTTTAATTAATTTGCACATATGATTTATGGTTGCTTTTAGAAACTGACACATATAACAAGTGATCATGCAGATTAATTTTCAGTTATTATTTATTTTTAAAGGTTTTTTTTATTACAATTTCCCAAGAAAAAAGCAGAAAATAAAAGACATAATTTTGGAAGAAAAGACAACTTTTATTAATGATCTTAAAAGTTATAGCAAACAGATAAGCCCTACAACATTAATACTTCCACCTTGGGAAGAGTGAAAGCTTTTCAAAATAAAGAAAGAGATTAACAAAACAAATTAATTTGAAATATGTATGCAAGAAGGAACATCAATGGTGACCCAGTTCTGAACTCGGACTCCATGCGTCACATAATTCGGTATTTCCTGCTCTGCTTCATCCTCTTCAACAACATTAATTCCAGAACCAATTGGATGGAGGTAGCCTCCGCTGCGGAAAACATCATGATAACTGTTCACAAAAGACTTTGACTTCAAATTTTCGCCTTTGCCATTCCTCGAAGAGAAACCTAAACCAGCTCTGTTTTTGTTCACAGGTGGACCCACAAGTCATCCCCAAACTGCATTATGACCATTGCGCACAATCTGCTGCACGTCCTTCAGGGAAAACACAGAACTCTCATTCCTCCTTATGTTGTCAATGGATAGGGATTGGAACTGGGTTCCAACAAGAGCCTCATCCGCTTCTACAATACTGAAAGAGGATAGATGGGATATCAATAATGCCTGCTCCCCATTTATGATCACTACCTTCCCTTCACACACAAACTTTAGCTTCTGATGCAGAGTTGAAGTGACAACCTCAGCTTCGTGTATCCATGGCCGTCCTAGCAAACAACTATATGCGGGAATAATGTCCATGACCTGGAAGGTTATCAGGAACAAATGTGGTCCTATGTGGATGGGCAAGTCCACTTCACCGATGACAGATTTCCTCGACCCATCAAAGGCCTTCACAATGATGCCATTCGGGCACATAGGTGTTCCTTGATACTATAACTTCATGAGGTTACTCCTCGGTATAAAATTCAACGCGGATCCGTTATCAATAATCACATTGGACAGCGATTCATTCTTGCAGTTCATAGATATGTGAAGGGCCAGGTTGTGATTCCTCCCTTCATCTGGTAACTCATCATCGCAGAAACTCAAGTTGTTACATGACGTAATGTTTCCAATTATGCTGCTGAATTGATCTAATGGCATGTCACTCTCCAGAAAATCTTGGTCTAGTACTCTCATCAGTGATTCTCTATGAGCATAGGAATTCATTAATAAAGCTAGGATGGATATCTTTGAAGGAGTCTGCAATAGCTGATCTACAATTCTGTAGTCGCTCATCTTAATTATCTTCAAGATATCATCCACTTCTTTCTCTAATGTGGCTCTGCTAGTCTCTCCTACAGCCTTCTTAGGCTCATCGCTCTCAGCAATTTTCTTTCCAACAACAACATCCCTTCGTACAACCGACGCAAATACACGACCGCTACGGGTCACCCTGCTATTATCAGCTATATTTCCAATATCAGGCATTGGCTGGATGGGAACTTCCACCCCATCTTCTAAGATTGTAGTGTTGTATTTCTAAGGCACAACCTTATCTGATTTATATGGAATAGGACCTGGCAGACTAATTACCAATGAGGTAACAACTGGTTTTCTATGGTACTCCACCTCAAGATGAGCGGGTGCACCAAAACATGGTACAATGACGTTTACCCCTTCCTAAAAACAACCAGCCATCAAAAGCTTATTTCCGGCAAACAAATCTTTGTCTGAAGAGAAATACTCATCCACGGAGGTGCACTCTTCCTCAGACTCTTCTTCCATCAAACAAACTTCAACCATATCAATCTCATGATAATCATCTCTCTGACCTGTGATCTTGATAGTTCCATTTTCCAACAGCAACTGAACACCCTCTCTCACAATAGAACATCCTCGGGGGTCACGACAACAAACTATGTAAGATCCATATTGGTGTTCCACCTGACCAGCAGTACGGCAGAAGGTAGCATGCAACTGCACGAGATCCTCATTCAAATGCTTCACATCAAAAATTCTGAATTCACCCGGACATCCAGAAACCATATTCACTTCCTCTTCATATTCTGCCCTAGGCCTGATTATATGGATTAAACCTTCATCCATCATCTCCTGTAAATCAGCCTTTATCTTCTCACAACCCTGTATGTCTGTACTGCAAAAAGCACAACTGGCGTGGTTATGCATATAATAACTGAATTCATAGAGGTCTGCATGCATCTTTACCAAATCTCCTCTAACCAGATTAATGTCAAAAATCTGAAAGTCGCCTAGATAACCGGCCACCATATTTACAACATTCACTCCCACGTGTTTAGGTAGAGGATTGTCTTTCACGTTAGGTCCCATGTCTTTGAAAGATATAATTCCAGACTTCACCAACCTTTGCACTTCATTCCTCAAAGAATAACAATTTTCAACACTATGCCCTGGTGCTCCCTGATGAAAGGCACATGTCTGGTCTGCTTTGTAATACCAAGGCAATGGTGATGGTACAGCGGGCGGTGGTCGTGTCTGGACCAACTTCTTCTGAATCAATGCTGGTAGCAGTTCTGCATAGCTCATGGCAATAGGGTCATAGTTCTCCTTTCTCTGATTATTCCCTTGGTTCCCCTGCTGGGACTGTCTTTGATAAGCAACGGTAGTTGGAGCGGTATTCATAACAGGATTAACTGAGGCAACTTGCTGGTGACGCTGATAATTCCTTCTAGGAGCGTTCACTCTCCTCTCTTGTATGACAGCATTTGTATCCCCCCTCTTTCTTCTTTGTAAACACATAAGCTGGCTTTATCACACCTTCGGATCCTTCATCCTTTGTCAAACGACCTTCTCTTACTGCCTCTTCTAGGAGGACACCTATTCCTACCATTTATGTAAAATCACTTGGGGAACTTGCTACCATTCTTTCGTAGTAGAAAGCACCCAGCGTCTTCAGAAAAATTTTAGTCATTTCTTTCTCCTCCATAGGAGGGATCACTTGTGCATCCATTTCGCGCCATCTTTGCGCATACTCTTTGAACGGTTCTCTGTCTTTCTGAACCATGGCCCTAAGCTGGTCACGGTCGGGCGCCATGTCCACATTGTACTTGTATTGTTTAATGAATGCTTCTCCCAAATCATTAAAAGTATGGACGTTTGCGCTGTCTAAACTCATGTACCATTTCAAAAATTTGCCGGTCAGATTATCCTGGAAAAAGTGAATCAGCAGACGCTGATCATCGTTGTAGGTAGACATTCTCCTCACATACATCACCAAGTGAGCACGAGGGAAAGTGTTGCCCTTGTACTTATCAAACTCTGGGACCTTGAACTTTGCAGGCACTTTAACATCCGGGACCAAAAACAGCTCATTCACATTCTGCCCAAATAACTCTTTTTCCCTTAGAGCCTTCATCTCTCTTTGAATTCTATCAAACTGGTCTTGTAAATCATCCATTATGTCATAAAGACCCAAGTCTTCACTCGGAGGAGGGAAAGGACGACACACATCTTCATTAACAAACGGAACCAAATTCACCGAAGGAGGTGCAACATGAACAGTATGCACCACAGGAGGTGCTGGAGTAACAACAGCTTGAACCACTGGAGCAATCTGGGGGCCCAAATTAAAACCTTCAGGTGCAAAATTCTCAGGCATTCCCCACGGATAACCCTGAGGCATACGGTTTTGAACAACAGCCGGAGTGGAGAATACAGGAACAGTAGGAACTTTAGCACTTGCCCTTGTTGGTTGAAGTTGAACACTCGATGGTTGATTCTAAGCAACTAGCAGAGCTTCCATCAGAGTAGTCAAGTTGGCCAAGCCAGCCTTCAAAGCAGAAACTTATTCGCGTAGCTCGCAATTCTCTTGTTCCAAGTTATCCATCTTCTTTTTGAAGTTAGCCCGGGTGTTGTAGTGATGAGTCAGCTTGTTGAACGGAGTAAAGAAGGTGGGTAAGGCACCTGGATATGCATAATAAATGCAAGAAATATGTGCAATATGATGCATGATATGCAATGCATATGATTATTTTTACTTTATTATTTAATATTTCAAGGGATTTAAGATTTATAGACATATTGTAAACATCAAAGTAATAAAGCTTTTGAAATACTGAAATTTTTTATTATAAAAACTTCAAACTGGATTACAAGTTTCAATGATCCCAAGTACAATATGAAAATACAATCTAGAAATCCTGAGAAAAAGAACTGATGGAGATCAATCTGCACGCTGGCGCTTCTCTGTGAGCCTGGCAATCTGAGCCCTCAATCTCTGATTTTCATCCACATGTCTGATGGCAACCTCCTTCCAATCATCTGGATCAGGAAATGAGTAATCAACACCTGTTTGAGGCCCAGGGGAAAATAAATCCCCTTGACTCTCCATAGACTCCACCGCTTGAATCTCGAGGATCTCGATCAAATCGTCTTTCTCCTTCAGGTCTGCTTTGTAGGAACCCTCTAAAGTCTGGAACTTGTTCTTCCAAGCATCCCTTTCTTGTTGCATCCTGACCAAAGCAAGCTGCATCTCTTCTAGATCATCTAATAAGGTAGGAGTGGTCTTCACAAATAGATCACGCATGGGCGTCTCCCGAGTATACGACATCTTCAACTGAATGGCTCTCGATCGGACCCATTGAAGATATGGCTACAAAGAAACAGCACCCCTAGCTTCCCTATGTTCTTATCCTTCCTTCAGAAAGAAAATAATCAAATGAATACCGTTTGATTTATCCCTCATCGGATAACCAAGCTGTCACCGTGCAAGAATAGGGTTATGGTTAATTCCTTCATTTGTACCAAGAAGAGGTACATTGGGGAAACTACCACAACTGTCAATAATCTCTATATCCTTATAAGCTCAATGATACCAATCAATATCCGAGTGAGTAAGTGACATGATCTTAGGATCCCAACAGGGTTCCTTCTTGACATCCCAAAAAGCATCAGACTGAGGCATATGAGAGATGAACCACTGGTACAACAGAGTCGTGCAACAAATAATCATTCCCCCATGATAAGAACTCCAAAGATGAACAGAGTAATAAACATCACCCAACAGTGTAGGAACTGGGTTTCCAATCATTAAAATCCTGATGGCGTTAATGTCGACAAACTTGTCCACATTAGGAAATAGGAATAATCCATAAGCAAGTAAAGAAAAGATGGCCTTAAAAGCAACTGTACTCTTCATTCTGGAAAAGTAACGAGCTTTCTCCAATAAGAATTGCGCTGGTAATCCTCTAATCCCTCCTTTGGTAGTCATATGGGCTTCCACCTCAGACTTCCCCAGATGAATCAAAGAAGCTATCTCATGTGGTTTCGGCTCACCCTCCAAACCAGTAAAAGGAACACGATCGGTAACAGGTAAATCCAATAGATAAGAATACTCCTCTAGTGTAGGCATCAACTGATAATCAAGAAAAGTAAAGTTGTGATACATCGGATCATAGAACTGGAGCAAGGTCGAGAGAATAACCTCCTTCATCTTCAACTTCATGAGAGGAATAATGCATCCATACTTCTTCCGAAAGTCTTCAGAACACTCGATCTCTGGAATTAGACTGATCAACTCATCTATCTTGGGATCCTTGAAACTGTATTTCCCAGTCTTTCTCTTTCCAGAATCCATGGTTAACAGTACCTGAGATACTCACAAATAGTCAACCTTTAAATCCCTTGGAATACTGTTTTCTTCAAAAGATGCTTATGAGTGCATGGATGCATGATGCAACAATCACACACAAGATCACACATATAGGGTTCATAGGTTCAACTTCACGAGCATGAGGTCGAAGGTACTAACCATAAGGTGTTGGTCTAATAGTTATCATCTGCCGAACAAGGTTCTAGAGGTTCCCAGAGTCTATATCCTTCCTTCGGATATTACCAACTTCCTGATTAACTCTGTAATTAGTAATATTCTCAAGAAAGACTCGTCCAAGCATAGTATCGCGTGACAACTATTTCTGGTTTACTCCGTCATAGCTTCTGCACTACACCTAAAAGGCCAAGATGGGTTAGGTATTCTACGGTCCTTAGTTTCAGCAGGCTCCCAGGTCGAAAGCAGTACGTCTTCCCAATTACTCGGTAAACGACACTACAGTCAAAAGGGCCTCCACTGAGTGGTGGATCTCATGCCTCCTTTTTTGGGATTACACCCTCAAAGTTAACATGACTATACCGCCCGTCCTATCTTAAAGTTTTACCAAGTCCGGGTATAGGACTCATGAGTAATCACCAAGCACCCTAAAAACCAGGAAAATCCAGACAAACATGTATACAAATTATAACACATAAACAACAATAACACATATACCGATATAAACAAAGATAGGCTCAACCCACTTAGGAATGGACCAGCAAGAGGTCAATATTTCCCCAGTGAAGTCATCATTTTTCTGTAGCGGTAGAAATGTTCAAGACTAATCCATTGGATTGACTAGACTTTATACAAATCAAAAATAAAAATCGCCACCGTTCTTTATTGTTTCCAAAGGAATGGGAAAAGAGAGAGTAACCAAAAAAGAGGGGGAAAGATTCAAGTTAAGGGGGTTGGTTATACAAAGGGAAGGTATTAGCACCCTAAACATCTACGGTACTCCGCAGGAACCTCTTTGAAAAATCTGTATATTTTGGCTATAAAATATGTGTTGTATATAAAATGGATGGTGGAGGTGAGAAGAGAAATATATTTTTTTCATGATTTTTGAACCTACCGCGGCTGCGAACCTTTAGTGCCTACGTACCACCTTTTGTGCAATAGGGGATCAAGGTACATATAGTTCCTCTTTTTAAAATTTGAAACACAAGTGTATTGGTTAATTTTAAGAGATAAGACATCATCGTCATTGTCCTTGTGGAAAACATACTTACTACCCACAATCATGAGAAAGGAGAATTTTCATCATCTCAAAGTGGAGTATAATGGCTTGGATTTTAAAATAAACAATGCCTCACTCAACACCCAAGTGGAAAATATCTCACTTCACTACATATTATAGAAGTATAGTTGTTTGCATCACTACAAGGATTGACAAGAGTCTAATCTTTTGAGAAAAGTTTAAAGATAAAAGCCAAAGTGGCAAAATGGTTTAAAATGAGATTGATTGACTTTTAGTCTTCTCACAAAAAATGTCAAGGTATTATTAAGTTGATTGAAGTTTAATGATGAAAATGTTTTGAAAATGCATGGACCTAAGTCCAAGTTTGTTATGAAATTGTTTCAAGATTCAAAACAAGAAGGGTTTTCAAAAGGAGGGAGAAGATTTTTGAAATTAAAGAAAATGGGAGGAGAAGAAGAGGCTATCCTAAAACATAAGGTAAAAGCTAAGGATAAAGACCATCTAACCAATAAGAAGCCAAAACTTGACATTATGAGCCAAGATATAATTCCCATTCTTTGGATTGAAACCAAGCAAGCAAAGATACTAGACCTCTTCAAATGTATTAAGTCTTCACAAAAATTGGGCAGAGTAACAGCTGTATACGGGTGAATTCCAGATTACAAACAGAGAAGGTAATCACAAAAACCTTCACAAAAAAGCAAACAAACAATCCAATGTATTGAGGTAAACCTCAAGAACTCCAGACAAAAATAATCAGATAAGATAACAAAATCTCCAAGATAGGCCAAGGTTTCTAATCCTAAGTCCAAGAATTAGTCCAATGCTCCATAATGCCAAGGATAGTAACCAAATAGTCCAAGTACCATTAAGATTTTTTTAGGGTTTATGTTGATTATTAAGTATCTTAGGAAAAGAAAAAGAAAAGTTGAAGTGAGCAAAAATAAAAATGACAAGAAGATAAATGCTCAAATGAGCAAAGATGAAAATGACATGAAATAAAAAGTGCTAAAAAATAAATAGTACATAAAGCATAAAAGAATAAAAGCATAAGATAAACAAGTCAATAAATAGTGGTTAGTTGGATGACCATCTTGAAACTTGCATTTGGAACTCATTTGAGGATTGGTAGAACCAAAGCCTCCACACAACAAGTTGCATTTGCTTTTTGTCAAGTATATCATCCATTTGGAATTCTCACAAGTACCATTTAATGATCAACGGTGTTTAAGTGATTCGCGTTGACCAAAGGTGTTATAGATCCATTAGAGTATTGGTAGAACCAAAGCCTCCACACAATGAATCTCAAGGTTATTGGATCAAAGAGATCAAATTAACATGCTTGGGCTTGCAATCATAAGTTTGGGCCACAAATGATCATTTATTCGAATCGGGACAAAATTTAGCGCTATGTTAAGCAATCGTAAGTGGACTTATATAGAAGTCACACCTATTTTGAGGCCGGTCAATAGCAATTTATGAACCATTTGTTTTGAGACATGATATAGAGATCATGCTCCAACAACACTTAGTGCAATGGGAAGGGGATGAGATGAAGAGGATTAGGGCAAAAGATGAATAAACCACTTTTGAATTAAAAATTTAATCAAACTATTATTAAAATCATTCATCCATTTTTGTGGAGTTGAACTCAACACCATGAATCCAATGATGTTAATAAAGCCATGATAAAAAAATCAACTCAAGACAGCCAGGAAATAATCACAAAATAATATCATATTTAATATATACATTAAAAGGTTTAAAAATGTTTAAAGAATGAAAAATGATGAGGAAAATATCAATTATATTCAAATTTATCAAGAAATGGAAAATAAGACCATAGAAAAATCAGAAAGAGGCCAAGTAATTTTATAAAATTTTTAGTAATTTTTTAAAAGTCAGAAACTATTTTTAAAAAATAAAATAAATGGGTATGATAAACAAAAATAGTAAAAAATAGTAAATTCAGAAAAAAAAATGAAATAAGGTCACCAATATTTTTCACAATATCATTGGATCATTCCATAAATTTTTTCAGAATTTAAAAATGTAAAAAAGTATTTTTAAACATTTTAAACAAATCAAATAAGTGTAAAATTTATAAAAAATATCAAAACACAAAATTAAATAATGAAAAAATAAAAAATCAGAAAGAGAATAATCAAAAATATTTTTCATAATTTTTTCAGATTTTTTGGACTAAAATGAATTTTCTATGATTTTTTGAAATTTAAAACAATTAAATTATAAAAATCAGAAAAAGAAAATAAAAGTAAAATATGTGGACCATTGGATGAGAGTCAAAACGCATTAGTAATCAAATCCAAGGGATCTGGCACGTTGTGCTTATCATGGTCATTAATGGATAATGTATAGAATTAATAATAAATCAGATTTTTGAAAAACACAAATGGCACGCCATCATTGGTTGGAAGATGACACGTAGGTCATCTTCAACCTCCAGCCAACGTGATTTGCAGGTCTCTCAAACTGTAAAATCAGAAGCTCATACCTATGCCAATTGCTTCATCTCTTCAAGACGAAAACAACCACACCCTCGCGCCAAATTTATATAAACTGTAGCTCAAGCAATTTGGAAAGAAAATTTTGAAAAGGGAGTTGGAAATTCAATGTCAAAACGTGCTTCCAGTGAAATGTAAGTGTTGCGACTAGAACCATGGAGATGAGAGCAACACAATGATATCAGAGTTTTGAAGAATTGATAAAGGAATCTACCTATTGAAATTTAGTTGCAGAGCTCTGAAATTGGACTTCTATGGAGCAGTATAGGGCACGATTCTTGAATGTAATTGTATGGTTAGCTTCAGGGAAGATCAAGGAAGGTGAATTGAGGGAAAAAAATGGATTGAAAAAGACTTGAGAATAGATTTCGAAGTTGCTGAATTCTGGGTTGTGAAGCAAATTTGGCAGGGTGATTCTGGCTATCTAAGCTTGGGAAATTGAATGGGGGATGACCCTCTATTTATAGGAAATAAAGTGGGATCAAAAGGAATAACAAATGATGCATTTTGGAGGGAATTCGTATGGGTCTGCATCATGAAGAAAGTGTGACTCAAACTTGATCAAAACTCAGCCAAATCGTGTGTTTCATGATGCTAATCACTTCTAGAAAGTTGCTAAACATGATTAAAACCAAAAACGCGTGGAAAACTTTTGATTAGAAGCCAAAACAAAGATTTCAAAATCCTGACTTTGTGAAAAATTCAGTTTCAAACTACTCAATTCAAATCCATGGCATTTCCACCTCAAGGGGTCTTACAGCATAATTCTTGATGCTTTGGAAAGATTAGGTTACAAGCTTTGCAATGGAAAAAGAATGGAATCAAATGGATGCTTGAGCTGAAAGCTACATGTAGTCAAAGTTGAAGAAAAATAGTTGACTTTCCATACTTAGAAATATTTCAAATTCTTCTTAAAAAATGACCTATAATCTTTTGCATCCAAACATGGCCTTCCACTTAGAATTTTCTCTTGAACAAAAAAGATGGAATGAAGTAGATCTCTTAAATGACATTTTTCAATTTGAACCACTCAAAATCTCCAAAAATTGAGCAAGTTATGACTTGTTGAAGTTGGCCAAAAATCATGAAATAACCTATAATCGTTTGCATCATTAAGGAAACTTCCATCCATTTTCTTACTTTGCACATAAAAAAAGGCATGAATTACACATACTTAAGATCATCATGAAAAAATAATGGGCTCAAGGTGATAAAAATTGACCAAGTTATGACCATTTGAAGTCACATATGGAAAATTGAGGATTCATCTGGATGACTTGTAATCTTTCTTTTTCACCAAGTTCATTCCACATGAAAACTCCTTGGAACTTTATAAGTGATTTGTTGTTAACTCTTTGGAGAGAAGGATTTTTTTGGAATCACTGAAAAATACAAAAAGATGAGCAAGATATGCTCCTTTGAAGTCCAAAACCCTAGCTTCTAGATCAAGAGAAAGCTTTGAGGAGCTTTGCCAAGTTTGAACAAGCTTTTGTGACAATATTCTTCCTTTTTGAATAGAAGTTGTTGAGGATGATTATAAGGACTCATATCCACCAAAACCACTACATATCTTGAAATTTGAGAGAAATATGCTCTTGTGACCAATAGGAACAAGACCTTGTCCAATCATGACAACTTCTTCCCTTAACCCTTTGTACTTTTGAATCAATTTTGATAACTTTGAAATATGTTGAACCAAAATAAGCCTTGTCATGCCATTTCTTCCAAAATCAATCCAATAGTAAAGTTTGGATTTCTCAAGCTATTGACTAGGGCATGGAAATAAACTCATGAACCCATGGAGAAACATGCTAAACCTTATTTCCTTTACCTACATTATTAACAAGTAAGACAAACCAATATTGTATTTTATTAATTAGAGAGAAAATCAAAGCAAAATATCCATGATCACAAAAGAAAACATGTCAAGGTGCTTGGTAACTCCTCAAAAGAGCAAGGCTAAAGATAGGGAGAAGAACCAAAAATCCTAATTTGATCTTGTTGTGATTGAAACAATATGGTATAATGCAGGAATCTTAGGGGAAAAAATTGGGGTACAACACATAATGACAAGGCTACCATTCATTGGAGTAACAAATCCCAACAATAAACTACCTTCCATAATGAAAAGGCTACCATTCATTGGAGTAATAAATCTCAATAACAAACTACCTTCCATAATGACAAGGCTACCATTCATCAGAATAAGATCTCAACAACGAAATACATTCCATAATGACAAGGCTACCATTCATTTATGTAACAAATCTCAAGAACAAAATACCTTCCATAATGACAATCCTACCATTCATTAGAGTAACAAATCTCAACAACAAACTACCTTCCATAATGACAAGGCTACCGTTTGTTGGAGTAATAAATCTCAACAACAAACTACCTTCCATAATGACAAAGCTACCATTCGTTGGAGTAACAAATCTCAACAACAAACTACTTTCCATAATGACAAGGCTACCATTCGTTGGATAACAACTCTCAACAACAAACTACCTTCCATAATGACAAGGCTACCATTCGTTGGAGTAACAAATCTGAACAACAAACTACCTTCCATAATGACATGGATACCATTCATTGGAGTAACAAATCTCAACAACAAATTACCTTCTATAATGACAAGGCTACCACTCATTGGAGTTACAAATCTCAACAACAAACTATCTTCCATAATGACAAGGCTACCATTCATTGGAGTAACAAATATGAATCTTCTCTGGGAACTGTCAGACTTATTGGGGAAGTACAGGTTGCTCAAATAAAGAGACCTGCTACTTGCTGTTATGAGGAGGAATTGCAATAATAATTTCCTGTGGAAAGTAATAGGACTTCCAAGGGAAATGCCAATATATTCTTGTTGAAGAGATAAAAATCTTCACGTGCAAAATAAATGCACATTCTCAAACTGGGGCTCAAAGCTTGCCAAAATCAAAATAATAATACTGCTGGGGACCACCCACTCGAACCAGAAATAAACCGGAATAAAGTAGTCGACCAAAATAAAACCTCATAAGAAATAAACTTAAGAGGCAACCACATTTCATCCAGACGATGAATTGAACAGGAAGGCTAAAGAAAAATTCTTCCATGAGGGATAACTCAGTGGGGAAATTTAAAGAATATACACTTTTTGCTTAAGGTTAACACTCTATTGGAGAGAGGATAACACAACTCTACAAAACCGAGTAATATGTCAACAAAATATTAATGAATGTGAATGAAAAATTATTTACTAAATTCAACTATGCATGATGTATGTATGAATGTATAAATGTTATCATGTATAAGCTGACAAAGAAGACATATAACATTGGGGATAACCAGACAAAACCAACTTGGGTACAATCAATACTCGGCTAAAACATATCCAAGATGAAATTTTCATGAGAAAGTAAGCACCGATTGAGGAAATAAATCCCTACTTCATGACTTAACTCCACTGGGAAGGAACATAATCCAAAAATAATCAAATCATAGCAATAAATCAGCACAGATACAGGGGTATAACATCCTCCTCCAGGGTTCACTGGGGAATATCACACAGACTTCAATAGGGAAAACAAATGTTTCACGGTCTGTACTTCTACTAGGGATTGCGATACTGATTTCAATGGGGGAAATAATACCATGTTGTTTAGACATCAATTGTGGATATTGTACTGACTTCATTGGGGAGGGCAATAACACATCGCCGATGGGATACCAAGATACATTCTTTAATACTAAGAGCGAGGATTGCACCAACTTCTCTAGGGAGAAATTATTAAACTTCACGGGGATAGCCTTATCCAGGGATTTAATAAGTCAAATATTACAACAAGAAATCAAACTTATGAGAATTTTACATCAAATCTAGCACTTGGCGGGAGAAAACCCAAAAAGTTGACAACTGTTCCAACATTTTTTAGAAAAGACATATCCCTTGTCTGGTTGCCTCACTAGGGAAAACAAGATCCCAAACACAACATTGCATCATACATCAATTGGTATCGTCTTCAACTATTTGGGAAAAACATGAAGAACATACTTAATCCAACAAAAGTGCCTTGGGAGAAACTTCCTGGGGAAATCAGACTTCCAAAATTTTTGAGTTCGTCCGTTCTTGAAGTCACTATTTTTGTTCTTCTTGAGTCACAAAATCTAAAGCAATAAGTAATTTGTATACTCTTTTCAAAAAATAATTTTGTTATTGTTTGCTTTGAAAATTACTAACGATGATAAATGAAGTCTTTGTAAGCTAAATAAAATAAGAATTGCAAAGAATTGGACAAAAGCACAAACTTTATTAATAGAATGGTAGTCTACGAATGGCGAGACTCCATAGATGATTACAAAGTTTGGAAAATGGTAATATATATTGGAAAAGATACATTGAAATACAATGACCATTATTCTCCCTAACAACTTTGAATTACTGAACAGCGACTTTGGTTGAAGAGTGGTGAGGATTTAAGAAGATTGTTGCTTCAATGATCAAGTCTTGTCTAATGCAGTTACTTGACAAGAAATCCATAACTTTTCCTAGGTTTACCTTGTAGATTTTCAACCTAGAGGGAAAATTTATTCTGTTTATGTCTCTAATTTTTGTCTAGACTGCCCTTTCGGGTTTTCGGCCTACTGAGACGCTCCTTTTTGCCTAAGCCACCCTTTCGGGTTTTCGTTTTAGCGAGTTGTTCTTTTTATTTTTCTAGGTGAAGTATTTCTTGACTGCATCAGCATTCACAAGACGTGGGAACTCCTCTCCATCCATTGTTTCAAAAATCAATGCACCGCCAAAGAAGGCTTTCTTGACAACATATAGGCCTTCAAAATTGGGTTTTCACTTGCCCCTAGAATCAGTGTTGAAAGACACGATATTTCTAAGCACGAGGTCGCTTTCTCTGAATTCATGAGGCTTGGCTTTCTTATCAAAAGCTTTCTTCATTCTCTTTTGGTATAGCTGGCCATGACACAAGGCCATCATTATTTTCTCTTTAATCAAATTCAACAGGTCAAACCTGTTCTGGACCCATTCATCCTCTGACAACTTGGTTTCCATTATCACGTGTAAAGATGGAATCTCAACTTCAATGGGGAGTACTGTTTCCATGCCATACACAAGAGAGAAAGGGTTTGCCCTTGTTGAAGTGCGGACAAATATTCGATACCCATGCAAAGCAAAAGGGATCATCTCATGCCAATATTTATAAGTGACAACCATTTTCTGGATGATCTTCTTGATGTTCTTATTAACAGCTTCAACAGCCCCATTCATCTTTGGACTGTAGGGAGATGAATTGAGATGGAGAATCTTGAATTCTTCGAAAAGTTTTGTCACCATCTTATTATTCAGATTTGAGTTGTTGTCTGTGATAATCCTACTTGGCACACCATACCGACATATGATATTGTTTTTGATGAAGCGCGCCACCACCTGCTTAGTGACATTAGCATATGAAGCTGCTTTCACCCATTTGGTGAAGTTGTAAATTGCCACCAAGATGAAACAATGTCCATTTGATGCCTTGGGCTCAATCGTTCCAATCATTTCAATACCCCACATAGAGAAGGGACATCGGGGAGAAATAACATTGAGAAGTGTCAGAGGCACATGGATTTTGTTAGCATAAATTTTTCATTTATGGCACTTCTTTGCAAATTTGTAACAGTCAGATTCCATTGTTAGCCAATAATAACTTGCCCTAAGCATCCTTTTCTCGATCTAATGTCCATTGGCATGAGTACAAAAGGTACCTTCATGGACTTCATGCATCAACATGTCTGCTTCGTGTCTATCCACGCATCTGAGCAAGACCATGTCATAATTTATTTTATACATTACATCTTCATTGAGGAAAAAGCTACTTGCCAACCTTCTCAATGTCTTTCGATCTTTATTCAATGCACCAACCGGGTATTCCTGAGTTTGGAGAAAATGCTTGATATCATAATTCCAAAGCTTTTCATCTGCTGTTTCCTCTGCCGCAAACACATGAGCCAGTCTATCTAAACATCACACTATGATAAGAGGCATATCATTCCATGTATTCACTTGATACATAGAATCCATAGTTGCCAAAGCATCTTCCATCTGATTTTCATCTCTGGGAATATGATGGAATTCATCTTTGTTAAAGAAGGGTAATAATTTTCTAGCATAATCTTTGTAAGGGATCAAGCTAGGGTGGCGAGTATACCATTCTCCTTTAATATGGTTAATTACCAAAGCTGAATCACCATATACATCTAGAACTTTGATTATGAGATCAATGGCCTCCTCGAGACCCATGATACAAGCCTCATATTATTGGTACAATCAAATGCCAGCGTTTCAGTAAAAGGAATGTGTGATCCATGCAGAGTGATAATCATAGCGCCAATTCCTTTTCCATAAGTGCTCACAACTCCATCAAATACCATACCCTATGGGGATTCAGGATCGGCACGATCCCCAGGAAAAGGTTCATCACAATCTTTCGCTTTTAGAAACATAACATCCTCATCAGGGAAATTATATTTTACAGACTGATAATAATCTAACGATTGGTGAGCAAGATAATCCGCCAACACACTACTTTTTATAGTCTTTTGATTGCGGTATTCAATATCATATTCAGACAACCACATCTGCCTACGGGAAATTCTTCCAGTAAGAGCATGCTTTTCAAAGATATTCTTAATTGGATCCATTTTGGAAATCAATCAAGTAGTATGATTCAACATATATTGCTGCAACCACTTTGCCGCCCAGGCCAGAGCACAACATGTCTTTTCTAGAAGAGAATAATGTGACTCACAGTCAATAAACTTCTTACTGAGATAATAAATAGAATATTCCTTCTTCCCTATTTCATCTTGTTGTCCCAAAATACAACCCATGGAATTATCTAACACTGTCAGATACATGATCAATGGTGTTCCTTCAACCGGAGGGAGCAGGATAGGAGGTTCAAGCAGATACTCTTTAATACTTCAAATTCCCTTTAACAATCATTTGTCCACACACAATCCTGATCTTTCTTTAACAAATTAAATATCGGTTCACACATTTCAGTCATGTGGGAAATGAATATGGAAATGTAATTTAACCGCCCAAGGAAGCCTCTAACTTGCTTTTCAGTCCTTGGCGCATGCATTTCTTGAATCACTTTGACTTTATTAGGGTCTACTTCAATTCCTTTTTGGCTGAAAATGAAACTAGGCAAGTTCCATGATCGGACACCAAAGGTGCTTTTGTATGGATTCAAGCAGAGACAATATTTCCTCAATCGCTGAAATAATTTAAACAAATATTCTACATGCCCTTCTTCGGTTTGTGATTTGGAAATCAAGTCATCAACATATAACTCAATTTCTTTATGCATCAAATCATGGAATAGGGTTTTCACAGCCCTCTGGTACGTTGCACCAGCGTTCTTCAACCTGAATGGCATCACTCTGTAACAGAATGTTCTCCAAGGTGTGATACACGTTGTTTTTTTCCATGTCCTTAGGTTCCATTCTTATTTTATTATGTCCGTAAAATACATCCATGAACGAGAATACTTTGAATTTTGATGTACTACCAACCAACATATCAATATGCGGCAATGGAAAATCATCTTTTGGACTAACTTTATTTAAATCTCTATAATCAACGCAAATGTGAACTTTTCTGTCTTAATTTGGTACTGGGACAATATTGGCAATCCACATAGTGTGCACCGATGTCACAAGAAAACCGAACTTAATCTGTTTTAAAACTTCTCCTTTAATTTTCACTGCCATATCAGGGTGAGTTCATCACAATTTCTGCTTGACTGGCGGGAACTCTGGCTTTAACGAAAATGATGCTCCATAATATCAGTATCTAGACCAGGCATGTCTTGGTAAGACCAAGAAAAAATTTCCACATACTCTTTCAACAATTCTGTCAACTTGCTCTTCATGTCGGGGTGCAATAATGCTCCAATCTTGACCTCCTTTGGCTTTTCCTCTGAACCCAAATTGATGGTCTCCAATGGCTCTTTATATGGCTGAATGGAACTTTCCTCGCGCTCGAGCAACCGTGAAACTTCTTCTAGAATGTCATCATATTCTTTTTCGGCCCCATACACAAGATATTCAAAGTTGGGAGAGGGTGCAGGGTCATTGTATTCAACATGTTTATTAATTAATCTACACATATGATTTATGATTGTTTTTAGAGACTGACCCATATATCAAGTGACTATGTAGATTTACTTACAATTATTATTTATTTCAAAAGGTTTTTTTTATGATTACCATTTTCTAAGAAAAAGCAGAAAATGAAAACACCATTTGGGAATCAAAGACAACTTTTATTTATGATTTTAATGAGCAAAGTAAACAGATAAGCCTGTACAATATTAACTTTCAACTTAGGTAGAGTGAAAGCTTTTTGCAAAGATAAACAAAAACAAATTACTTTGAGACATGGATGCAAGAGGGAATATCAATAGTGACCCATTTCTGGACTCTGACTCCAGGCGTCACATAATTCGACATTTCCTGCTCTTCTTCATCCTCTATAATAACTTTTATTCCAGAAAAAGTAGGATGGACGTAACCTCCACTATGGAAAATATCCTGATAGCTGCTCACAGTAGACATTGACTTAAGGGTCTCAACTTTTCCATTATTTACTGAGTATCCTAAACCAGTCTTGTTCTTGTTCACCGGAAGATCAACAATCTTCCCCCATACTTTATTAGGGCATTGCGCACAACCTGCTTAGAAATTTGAATGAAGCCCTAGAATTATCATTCTCTCTCACGTTATCAACATACAAAGCTTGGAACTCTGTTCCAAGATCAGCTTCATCTGCTTCTATAATACTGAAAGATGATAGATGAGAAATCAGCAATGCCAACTGATTTCTAATAAAACCTAAAATTTCTAATTAATTTTTAAAATAAAAAAAGTCAAATAATTTAAATAAAAGTTTGGTTGTCACAAAAAAAAACATAATCCTAATGTAATTAGGGTTAGGAAAATATTAGGTTAATTAAAAACTAATTCGGGTTAGGAAAATATTATTTTAATTAAAAACTAATTAGGGTTAGAAAATAATTAAAAAGATAAGGAAAGAGTTAGTAAAACAAGGCAAAAAGAAATGTATGGGGTGGGTGTTGAACCCACGTCCCCTGGTCACTAGCGCGCATGCTTGCCAACTGAGTTATGATGAGTTTTTGTTATGGAGATAGGAACCAACCAATACATTATGAAGTTGTACATTAATTTGTAAAAATGAAATAAACAAGTGCAGACACAAGGATCGAACCCACACATCTTATGTCAAAGATCGTTCCCCCAACCTTCTGCACTACAATGCTTCTTTGTGTTTAAAACAAGAATCAAATATTATAATATAAAAACAAAGCTGAAACCGGAGAGGCGTCAGAGGCCTAGCTCCGGTCACCTTCTCTGGCCATCCTTTTTTTAAAACCTGCGAACATGGAAGTTTCAAAGCAAACAAAAGGGCCTATCTTATGCTTACTTTCGTCATGAACTTGAATCTGTACTCAAAATAAGCAAAAGACTAGTGTATCATGAGATTCAAATGTAAACTCAGGTTATTCCATAACAATGACATCTCACGATCCAGGCCTCCATTCTTTAAAATGACTGCATAAATTTATTCCTTAAAATCATTATAACACAAATCAAATGTTACATGGTATTGAAAATGCTCAGAATGAAAGTTTCAAGTTTGAATATTATACCTCAACCGATGATGAGTGTTGTACCCCAAAATTTGCCCTCCCATATTTCTCAAAATATTTCAAGAAAAATTCACAAGTCCAACCCGGCGCGTCATATTCAGGTATTCTTTCGCCAAGATATCTCTGATAACGTATTCTCAAATTCAGGTTCGACTCAAGAGTCAATTCTTTAAAGAAGGTATCCGAATGTGTGAGTTTTCTTGAAGAAATATGGTGAAAAAATGTGCTGAAAGTGCAGTTTTTACACGCTAAAAAATTCATAACTTGAAGATCGTGACTCGTTTTGAACCCGTTCCGGTGGCCAAAATTCCGTCTTGACATTATCTACGTTTTCATCTGTCACGGCTGGAAGCCAATTTCGATCAGAAGGTCTTCAAAAATGTGGATTTATCAAGTATTTTCGTACAAAAAATTTGTGACAGAAGTTTATTTGCGTCATGTTCAAAAAATCATAACTTGGTCGATTTTCATCGTATCGAGTTGGTTCTTGCGCCAAAATTTCACAAATTGAGTTGGCTACATTTTCCCAGAAGGTATTGAGTTCAAACGGTATTCAAAAGGCCTTCGTTTTTTGCTCAGAATGCGTGACACGCTGAAAATCCTGAATGCTGAATATTATTTCATCTGGGCCGAAACTTCGAAAATTCATAACTCGGTCAATTTTTATCGGATTGGGCTCATACTTTTACACAAGGTCCCTGACTCATAGATCTACAACTTTGCTTCAAAAGTCGAGACCAAATTATGCACCGATCAATACCAGTTCTTTATTGAAGAACGTGTCAGAGTCGACACTGGAGCCCAAAATAAGTTTGTCTGAGCTGAAACTTCAAAAATTCATAACTAATTCACCGTTTATCCGATTGAGCCGATTTTCGGACAGGAGTTAGTTATCGATATCAGCTACATTTTGTTTTCACATTTCAACTTCAAAAATTGCACTTAAGTCCCTGCGATTTAGTCTGGAAAGTGACGAACTCAAGTGAACATTGGAGGCCCAATTGCACATTCAAAGCCCATTTTCTTTACCCTAATTTCCATTATATAATCACCTTCTTTTCACACAAACCAAAGAGGAGGAAAAGAGAGAAAAAAACCTTGCCACAACACTATTAGAATATCAAATTCTTTCAAGAACCCTAAAACCTTGAAATCCTTATTACAAATCCCTCACTCACTACAAACAAACCATCTCAGTTACAAACCAACACCTCACTACTTCTTCAGTAAGGATAAGGCTGGCTTGATCTCCATGATCCAAAGGGCATAAAAGCATTCAGGTCACTAATTTTCCAGTAAGGACAGGATCTCATGCAGGTTCATTAAGGAACGTTGAGGCCAAAACACAAATGGCCAAAAGCCAAAAGCCAAATGGCCAAAGTAGAACAACTTATGCATGACACCAATACATGGCGAGACAGACATCCTGAGAAGATTAAGGAAACATAAGGCCAGAACACAAATGACCAACAACCAGAACACCAATGGCCATGAAACCCAATCCAATGGCCAAAGAATGCAGACCACGGTACTCAGGAGTCAATGAACACGCACGTGATGTCAGAAAGTCAAACAAGGTTTTTTGTCTAATGGGCCAGAATACTTCAAAAAACCTCCCCTTGGGCCTGAAACTCCCCTTGGTTTGCATCCTTTTTAATTTTATTTTATTTTCTTTTCTAATTCTTTTTTAATTGTTTTAATTGTTTTTTTCACCATAAAATAATTTTCTATAATAAAAACAGAAAAATCAAAAAAATACAAATATATTTAATTTCTTCACTAATTAATTTTTGTAAATAAACTCTAACAATTAACTTAGTTAATCTAGGTTTTAATTTTAACACTTTTTCTTAATAAATAAAAAATATGTAGAATTAAGTTTTGACATTTTCATCTTTTTCTTAAATAAATTATTAATCATCATTATTCATCATTATTATTAATTGCTAATTTATTTTGTAAATACCCATGTAATTAATTAATTAGTGTAAATAAGGTTAAACTTGAAATTTTTTCATAAATAATTAAAAACAACTTAGAACTAGGGTTTCATTTAACTTCTAAATTTAATTTTAATTTCTTTATTTCATTAAATACCAAAAACCTAAAAAACATTTCTTTCCTTTAAATTAATAATTAATTAACTTTTAATTTCAATTTAATTGCAAAAGGGTCCAACGCCCTCGAATGTTCTATCTTTATTCTTTTCGCGCGTTATTTTATTTTCCTTTGTGAATATTATGTACTTGCTCAAGCCTTGTAATAGTAATTAGGAATTTATTTACTTTCCACATTTTTATTCAAAACGGGTCTTTGTTAATTTGGCGATGTATAGACCCGCGCCTTGTAATAACGTAGGATTTTACTTTCCGCACTTTAAATTCCGCACTTTTAAATTCTAAACTTTGCATGAAAGAATGAATGGCCTAAATTAAAAACAATGCGTAGCTCACCAAAGGCATGATCAAAGACAAATATTAAACTGAAAATAACACACGAATTCACACACCACTCTTAGGGTACGCCTCACTGTTGCCTTGCCCTCGAAACGTGGTCGTCGAGTATAGGACGTTTTAGTAAGTCCTTATGTCCATGATCTATGGCATAGGGGTAGCTTCTAAGGTGTCCTACTGTTGCTCTGGTGACTACACTGTCCCTACAAACGAATTGACCCGAACACCTCCAACGGTGGTGCTACCTACCTCTCAATGGTGGGATGGCACTACCTTAAGGACATTTACACCGCCTAATTCCTTAGGGTAGGTAGATGACTCGTAGATACTTGCTCTATTCAAAAACAAATCAAAACTCTTTTCACACCGACACTTTCAAAAAAAAAGCTTTCAAAACCATTTTTCAAACACTCTTGAGGACTGATACAAGAGTCGATCTGAAATCTTTAAACGAAACTTTTTCAAACCCACTCACACTTTGAAAAGCCTACACTTTTGAAAACACAAATGAGCAAGTATCTAAGAGCCCATAGATAACCATGGATAGAAAGGGTGCTAACACCTTCCTTTTCTATAAATCTACCTCCCGAACCGAGAAACTATCTCATAAGGAATTTTGCTGTGCTTTTGTCCTGTCCATGTTGGAGAAAATAAAAGACGGTGGCGACTCTTGCTTACCGCGACATTTCACGAACCAGCGTTAAACAGTCAGTTCCAGATCCACCGATCACAATGAGGATATGGCTGTTTTGGATGTGGAACTACTTGGGAGATAACTTGGATCAACTCCTTTGATTCTCAGGGAGCGATGGTTGGATTTTTTTGGACTTAAACGGCCTGGAACAAGGAAACTGATTGCACACTTTTCTTGAGTTTTTTGCGATTTCTCGAGGCTCTTTAGAGGCAGTCAAAACGTTTCCTTTAGGTCTGCATGTGTTGTGTTTATATAGGGGAAGAAATTGGTCAAGAAGAATGGGCTTGTACCTTTGTATTAAAGCCTTTGATCTTATGTAATTTAATTTTGAATTTAAATAAATAAAATCAAAAATAAATGGGATAAACATAAAAGGGGTGTATGAATGGATTTAGAGGATTACTATGAAGTCTAAAACACGTTTGGACCTTGAAACATAAGCCCATTAGCCCAAAAAATCAAGTTTGATCAGTTTGGGTTTCATACATTTTCTCAAAATTTTCTAACTTGTACCAATCATAACTCTCTTAATTTTTATCATATGAAGGTTATCTTTGACTTTTTGTAAAGCACAAGATGTCCCCTACAATTTCTATGTTGATAATTTTTTCACTTTAAGATTTTATATTGATGTAAATTGCTTTGACAAAAAGTGTCTTTTTGTTGACTTTTAAAATGACCTATAATATCTTGGATCATATCTCTCAAATAAAGCATATTTTGGACTTGAGCTTAGAGAGGCAAAGTTGTAGAGATTTAAATTTCCTTCAAAATGAGCTCTGGTTAAGAATAAATTTATGAAGCATGTGAAAGTTTTGCTTGGTCAAAGTTTAGTTGACTTCTCCTTAAGAAAACCCTAATTTAGCAACTTTTGAATTTTGATGAATTGAGAGTTTTCTTGATGAATCATGATAAACCCTTTATAAAATGATGAATGTGACTTTAAAATATTGATGTTGACCAAAAATCTTGAAGTTTGATTGTATGTTGACCACAGTTGACTTTTTGCCCAATACATTTGATTTTTAGTCATCTGAGCAATTGACCGAGCAAACTTGTGATCTAAGGCTTGAAATTTGGCATGAAAATTCCATGAGACATATGAGGAATCATGAAGTCCACTTGAGGCATTATAAACTCAAATTTCCTTGATAAAAGTGAAACCCTAGTTGTAGGTCAACTTCATAGGAGGAGAATTTGTCTTATCAAACCTTGAGTAGCTTTGAGCAAATGAAAACCATAGGAGCAAAAGGAGATATCTTGAAGAAAAGGGGAGGGGAATTTTTGGGGTACAACAGAAGCATATTTGAGAGTCCAAATCCAAGGGTTAGCACAAGAAGCTCTAGATTAGGAGGACCAAATCTAATTCCTTACCACCAGTCTCCATGAAATCCATGAATCAGAGGTAAGAGAACACCTTAGAAAGATGGAAGCAGAAAATCTTCTCTCATGAAAGATAGAAGAATATGAGCAAGTATGTCACGAGTTATAAGACCTCCGAAAGAATTTCCTCATACAAAGAAGACTCTATACGGAGATGAGGGCTAAAAAATTATATTGGGAAGGAAAAAATATGCAACGATTGCCAAAGCCAGAGAAGATAACAAGAAGATAGTCTCGGACCTCTACAAGGAATACCAGATCTACAAAGACAAGCACACAAAACTTGCCTTCTTAGCCAAAAATCTCATTGAGGATATTTCTAGGAGCCTAAAAAATGCATAAGCAACAATGGTTCCTCTTCAGAAAGACGCTCAAGATTTTCTCAAGCTTTACAGGAAAATGGTTGATGGCTTTATGGAAGAGATTCGCAAGCATACTAAGGAGATTTTGTTTCCCTTTTTGTTATTGCTTTCAATATTTGACTCTGAATTTAGTTTTCCCTTCAGTATTAGTTTTCGTGTTTGGATTGTTTCCCTTTATAAGGATGGTTTGAATTAATAAAGTACTTTGTTTCCATATTTAAATTGTCTATTTGTTTTTGAGATGCTCACCAATAAAAAGCAAAACCTGGAAAAATTACATATACAAAAAGTAACAATAAGGAAATCCTCTGTGAACAAGGCAACAATTAAAAAAAGTTTTTGACATGTTCATATGCATCCATGCATTCATAAACATCACATTTATAAATTTCATACAAAAACTTATCAATTTTAAAAACCATTCTCCATTTAAATAATTGGTAAAAAAACACTGCCTCAACCTTGCATCAAAAGTTGAAGTTCCTCGTTGAAGGAATATTGGTTATAATCGACGGTGAAGAGGACATCTTTGTAAGTCACATAGAGTCCTATAAATATTATAGTATGGATGAAGACTGCATAGCAACACTGTTCCAAGTCTTAGAGGTTGCTTCAATGGTAACCCTACCAGTGGAGAAAATCAAGAAACCTACTATGACTTCATGGAGAGATTAACAAGCAGTTATGGAAGATCATGCCTCAAAAGGTTGACGTAGAATTATTGAGATACCTGAAGAAAAAAAAGTATCATTTTGGTTTGGGCTTCGAACCATCAAAGGCTACTCTGAAAGGCAAGGGGAAATTTCCTCTCAGCTAGGAAACCTTCATGAGCAAAGGAGTAGAACATGGTGAACAAGTATCAATTATATCCAACAAGAGTAGCACTAAAAGAGCACCTGACTTCATCCGTGAGTGAACTTCAGGCGAAGAGCTTAAGAATTGTACCGTCGTGGAGATTCTAGAGATATTTTTCTTTCCAAAGTAATTTTTCTAATTTTTAAAAGAACCTATGTCATGTCCGAGGTATAGGGGTAGCTTGTAAGGGCCCCCCATTTATTTCAAACAGTATTTTTAATTAATAAGAGTTTTGTTTTGCACTCAATTAAAATTCATGTTTTTCTCTTGAATTTATCTCTTTTATTTTAAAATGGCAATAATTTTCTTTATATGCATTTTTCAAATTCACATACTAAGCTGCACAAAACCATGATAAAATGTTCAGATCCATACCTAAACCCACTGATAATGTTACAATTGCTATCCGATATAACTTTGATGCACCAATTAACCAAGCGGAAGAGGAAGATGAAGAAGATCATGAACTCTCCAAAGAATTGGCGAGGGTATTAGAGAAAAAAGCAGACAATATACATCCATATCAAGAATCAATTGAGATTATCAACCTTGGCTTAGAAAAGGATCTGAAAGAAATCAATATAGGTGTAACCTTGGAGGAAAGCATCAAAGAAAGGCAGATCAAGCTTTTGCATGATTCCGTGGATATATTTTCTTGGTCCTACAAATATATGTCGGGATTGGATACAAATATTGTGGTGCATAGATTACCTCTTAAATATGATTGTTCTCCAGTTAGACAGAAGCTCAAAAGAACTCGTCTAGACATGTCTTACAAGATTCGAGAAGAGGTCCTTAAACAATTTGATGCAGGGTTCTTAGTAGTGGTAGATTATCCACCTTTGATAGCTAACATTATGCCAGTTCCCAAGAAGGACGGCAAAGTACGCATGTGTGTAAATTATCAATATATGAACATAACAAGTCCCAAAGATGATTTCCCGTAACCTCACATAGATGTTTTGGTGGATAATATAGCTCAAGCTTCAGTATTCTTATTCATGGATGGTTTCTCAGGTTATAATCAGATCAAAATGGCGCTCAAGGATAAGGAAAAGACTATTTTCATGGCTCCCGGGGTTCTTTGTGTTACAAAGTGACGCCTTTCTGTCTAAAGAACGTAGGTGACACTCTTTTCTCTCTCGTATATGGAATGGAGACAGTACTCCCTGTTTAAGTAGAGATTCCATCACTATGAGTTCTAATGGAAACAAAGCTTGAAGAATCAGAGTGGGTTCAGACGCGACTTTATTAGCATAACCTCATTGAATAAAAATGCTTAACAACTCTGTGCCATGGTGAGTTATACCAAAAGCGGATAAAGAAGGCATTTGACGAGATGGTTTGACCTTGAGTGTTCAAAGAAGAAGATTTGATGCTCAAGAAGACTCTACTGCCGCGCCTTGATTCACGTGGTATATGGACACCCAACTACGAAGGTCCATATGTGGTTAAAACATCGTTTTTGGGTGGTGGTCTTATACTCACAACAATGGATGGGGAAGAATTACCGCATACGATAAACTCCGACACACTCAGAAAATACTATGTATAAAAAGCCCGCTAAGTCAAACCTTAAGGGGCGACTTAGGAAAAAAGGAGCGTCTCGGTGGATTAAAAACTTGAAAGGGCGGTCAAGGCAAAAATTAGGGACATAAGCAAAAAAAATTATCCCGGTGGATTTAAAACCCGAAAGGGCGGTCTAGGAAAAATTTAGGGATATTATTCAAAATAAAGAACAAATAGATTGCAATCTAAGAACCACGACTACGACCACGAAGGATAGGGATTAATCCAAATCATTTGACTCATAAGCAAAGGAGTTTGGAGTTATCAAAAGGACATTCGAGAAACGGCAGTATCAATTATCATTTTCATCGCCATTTTCGAATTTTGTTAAACTTTCTGTAATTACCTCTTTTAAGGAATTTCATTTTGTACTCTCGCCTATTCATAGGCATTTTTTATTGATAACAATTACTTTTCAATCTTTTCAATTGTTTATTTCTTTTTCAGACTTGTTTGCAAAATACTACGATTATTTTTTTGTAAATACTACATTGAAATTATTTTGTGGATTGGACAAAAAATTCAAAGCATTTATTAAAACATCAAAGAGCATTTTGGTTATAAAAATATCGAAAGAAAATCAGCGTCTACGTCCATTCCTGCGTCCATGTCTATGTCCATGCCTACGTCTATGCCTATGCCTGCGCCTACGTTACAATTATCGAAATCTTGTTGACGCTGTTCACCAGATGATATATCAAAATTCAAATCAAATTGGAGGTACCATGACAAAACAACGTACAATGTTGGGGAGTCAGAGACACAAAAAAATAAAAAGAAAAAACCCAATGGTTTAAAAGAATAAAAAATGTCAAAAAAACATTTATTAAACACTTAGTGCATGTACATACAAGACATTTGGTGCATTTTCAAAATAAGCGCATTTGGGTATCATATTTATTTTGGGCATTGTTTATATACATGTGCATTGAATTTACAAATCTACGTTGGTTAAGAATTTTGCATACTATCTTGGTTCCTATTACTAGCCAGCTTATATGTGCGAACTAAACATCTCAAACCTTAAGCATATTCAACAAAAACCTTAGTTGAGAACAGACATAACTAGTATATCTACGACTCATATCTTTGTTTTAGTTATCTAATATTCGATTATCAAAAACACTCTTCAAACTTTGAACCCGTATTATCTATCCTCAACGTTGTGATAAGTGTACAAATCTACAATATAATTCATTGTGCCAGTCTCCAAGAAGAACTGAATTATCAACTTTATTTATCCCCTAGGGTGTGATAAGTATACAATATTTGCGACATAGTCTAGTACACCAGTCTCTCAATAGTAATAGACTATATAAAGTTCGTACTATCCATCCCTTAGGTTGTGATAGGTATACGAACATCTATGATATGTCTTAGTGCGTCAGTCTACTAGCAACAAAAAGTTATCTTTTCAAACTCGTGTTAGCTACCCCCTAGGTTATGGTAGGTACACAAAAATATATGATATATTTCATTGTGTTAGTTTCTAAGCGGAAATGGATTATCAAGTCTGTGTTATTTATCCTCTAGGTCGTGATAAATACACAATTTTGCGTTATACGTGAAGGTGTGAAGAAAACAAAAGAAAGGGGGTTTTAAATTGGGTTTTCCTTTCTTCATAAAATTTTGCTTCTAAGCTTTGTTTGTTAAACAACGCTTTTGGATATTACTTTTAAGAAATGCTTCTAATTAAGTTATCAAAACATAAACTATTAGGCATAAACAAAAGTAAGGAACACGTGATATATCCTAGTTGATTTTAGAAACCCCCAACCTAGTCCAGTCCACCATGCCAAGGTGATTTCCCATTGAACTCAAGGACTTAATCCACTATAACCAATCTGATTACAATCTCACAGGAAACCACCACTGACTAACATCCAATGACACCTTCAGGGATCCAAACTGGATATAACGTTCATTGACCCAATAGAATCTGATCCCTCATAATCTTCTATTAAGATTTCCTTCCAATGATATCCATCAATGATCTCACAAGGCTGGCCTTCACTCAGTCCCCTTTAAGACATGACTACTGTTGTACCCCAAAATTTTCCCTCTCATTTATCAAGACTTTTCTCACAAGATCTCTTTGACTCAAGACTGGATTAGGGTTTGGTTAGCTCAAGACATCTCATCTTACATTGTTAACCCAACATTAGGGTTTGAGTTTGCACAAGGATTTTTGGACTATCAATGCTTCATGTGACTTTCAAACATCATTATGGACATCTAAGATTGCTCATGACAAGTTTCAAGCCTTGAACCACATTTTTTATCAGTCAATTGGACAATTGACCTAAAAATCAGTTGTATTGGAGAAAAAGTCAGCCATGGCCAATTTACAGTCAAACTTCATAATTTTTTATGCACATCAACATTATAGACTCATATGTATCATTTTATCAAGTTTGGATCACAATTCCTTAAGAAATTTGATCAAATCATCAAAAGGGCAAAATGGTCAAAATTAGGGTTTTGACTGAGGAAGGGCAATTTCTGATTTTTGACCTAGAAAAAAACCAATTGATTTGAAGCATGATTTAAAGGGTTCATTTGTATCATATTGACCTAATATAATGGTTCAAAACTTTGCAATTTCATTGGGTTGACAAATGAAATTTGCAGTCAACTGATCAAAAATCAACTGTATACTGAAAAGGCAAACTTTGACTTTTTGGTCAAAATCAAGTGCCAAGGATCACAATTCATCAAAACATGTCAAAAAATTAAACTTGTTCATCAAGGAATCAAAGGTTGAAGATTTGATGTTGACATTTGAATTTTTCTTAACTTGGAAATTTTTCTAAGTATAAAAAATTTCTTATTTTTTCTCAACTTTAGGCCAATTTTCCACCATGATACAAGATGATTCCAAGAAAGTTCCCAACATGAAAGTTGTAGATCTCAATGAAATATACAACTTTGATTCACACATTTTTCCTTAAAGATGCTTGGATCTCAAGATATAATTTTGTGAATACATGCCCGTGAACTAAAATAACTTAGTGAAATTTTGCCCTAATTTAGGCAGGTTTTTGACCTAACTTCATGGCAATTTTTAACCTAGTTCCAAGAGGAATCTTGGAATACATTTCAAAGATGAGTTATAGATCACATTGCAAGCTTTCCAAAATGTCCAAGAACTCCTTGATATCATTTTTGAGTAGAGAGAGTCGAAGAGATGAAGTTTGCAATTTCTCACTTTGAATTCAAGCCATTTCTTGAAGAACAAAATTCAAATCAGTACCTATGCTGCCTAATCCATGCTTTACAGGTCCCAAACTTGTTTCTCACTTCATAATTTAATTATTATTCAGTTGAGAAAGCCTTAATTCAAGCCCAAGGGTCTTTGTCCAAGTTGTAATTCCATAAATGACACAAAGTTGCCATTGCCATTTTGGAAAAGCTTCACTTTTTGCAACTTTCCAATTCTTGAGCATTGGACCTGTCTTCTCTGCACATACAAGTCCTAAAGACCTAAAGAAACTTTTATAGAGTTTATACCAACCCCAAGCAGGCCAGTACAAGCATGAGAAGACTTGTCTCTTCACTTTGCTTCAAAAGCAAGAAAGTGTGCAAAAAGCCAGGGATTGAAAAATCTGTGGAAGAGCTGACTTGAAACCTTTTCTATACTAATACACAAACCCATTACATTTGATGACACGATTTCTAAAGTCCTAAAACACTCCAAAACTCCATATCACCAAAAAACTGTCAAAACTTGCAGTTTGTGTCCAAGCATAGCAATCCACAAATTGGCTCGTGCGTTTCAAGTTTCAATCATCCAGACACTTTACCTACCTCATATCAAAGTGATCCAGACCCCCATACCTGCACTGTAACTCCTCCTCCTTCATCTTCCATTTTTGTTTTCCAAGATTGTAGGTTGACTTGGATAGAGAGTTTCAGGCACTTCCAAAGCAAGGCAAGGATTGGAACACACTCAGGGAGGTTCAAGAAAGCTAAAGCAACCATCAGGCCTTCCTAAATCTCACTCAAACTCCATTCACGATCTCAGCTGAAAGATGTAAGAATCCCAACTTTTATCTCTTCATACAGGCATCTATTGGCCACAATTTGTGAAATAAAAATATAGATATTATAGTACTGAAGCCAACCATGTGCATAGATTTAATTTCTGATCATTATGTATAGAGAATTTTGAAGTTTAAATTTCTGTAAAAATTAGGTTTAAAATTAGGGCTTTCAAAATTCGTTTTAATCTTTGATTGTTAGTTTCCATAAGTTATTTGGTTGAAATCGTGGGAAATAATACTATCATTTTCATGTTGAGAGTTTCCATTTTCATGGAGAGATGAGAAAGATACAGAGCTTCTGGCCAGCTTGAGGAAGAAGATGAAGTACAGGGCAAGGAATGGATTCATGTTATGTATTTTTGTTTTCACATAAACTAACGGATGTACAGCCACCCCAGTGGCAAGGTAGCGCGCTGGAAATGCATAGGTCGTGGGTTCGAACCTTGGCGCTACCTTTTGTTTTTTCATATTTTTCAAGTTTCATTTTTTTGCTGTTTTGCAGGATGGGCTTCTACATTGGGCCTAGCGTTTTTTCTAACATAATACCACCTGATTTCTCAAGATACCCCCTGGCCCAATTTTTATTATTTATTTGTTTTATTTTCTTTTTTGTTTTATTAAATATTTTCTTTAATACATAAAATCATGAAAAATATAAAACTTGATAAATATTGCATTTTGTTTATTTTATTTTATTTTCACATGAAAAATATTTTTATTAAACTATATATTAATTATTTTTTCTCAAATAAACTTGTAATTATAAATAAAATAGACTTAGGTTAATTTTTATTTCCTATTCATTTCATACTTGTAAATATTTATTTTTGACATATAAAAACTAAATACTTTCATAAAATATTATTTATTCTTTTTAATACAAAAATACACAAAAATAATACATAAGAACTTTATTTTCTTTTAAACTAGAAATTAGGGTTAACTTTGGTTTTCAAGAATTAATTTCTTTTTCTTAAGTTATTAGGTTTAGTTCAAAATTTCTTTTCACATAAGAAACAAAACAAAAATCTTTTTCTTGCATGTACATAATATTGCATATTTAAATATTGTATTTATTTATTCCAATATTTGTACGAATTCGATTTGGTTGTAATAGCTTAATTAGATTTACATTATTGCAAATCCCCATTCATAATTTGTATTCCCCCCTCCCATAAAATATTGTAATAGCGTAGTAATCTTTAAATTACGCAATTTACCGCTTTTATATACCATGCTAGTAATTAGGGTTTGTATGGCAAGATAAAAACAAATCAAATAGAAAACCCTAGTCCAAGACAAAATCAAGCATGAAAATAACACACTTGCACACAAGCATCCTTATGGTTTCTCCACTTGGTTGCTTTATACAAAAATAGCCATATTACGCATGCGGAGTATCTTGGCAAAAACAACCAAGTGTAAGATCATAGTCCCTCGATGACGCTATTCAAAGTTTCCTTACAAAATGATCTTGGTCCCTCAAAAATGCTAAGATACTTTGTAATATTGCTAATCATGGCTATACGATGAACCGCGTCCGTCCCATTTACATCCAAAGATAGGGTTGCTTACCAAATCAATGGTAAGACAACAATTTCAAAGGAATAGAAAATGAACAAGAAAGACATTTGAGTAGGTAGATTACTTCTAGTTAGTTTCTCTATTTCCAAACAACTATCCTTGCTATTTTCAAAACAAACACACATTTCCAAACATCTTACAAACATTGGAAACATTTTCAAAAAGACACACATCTTTGTATACATTCTTACGAACGAGAATCATTTCAAAGATTGCCAAAAGAATGGCCTCTTTTACAAAATACTTTCAAAACCAAACCAAAGACAATTACAAACAAAAAGAAAGTGATCTAGCAAGTAACTAAGAGCCCATGGAAAACCATGGATGAAAAGGGTTCTAATACCTTCCCTTTTCATAATCTACCCCCCGAACTCAAGAAACAATCTCAAAGGTCTTTCCTGTGCTTTTTCACCTTTCCTTTTTTGGATAAAAGAAAAGTCGGTGGTGACTCTTGCTAACCGCAACATTTGCGATAAAACACAAAACCCTCAAGTCAGTTCTCCCATCGTATCACAACTACCATTGACCCAATAGACTCCACTACAAGGATTTAATAATGACCTTCAGTCACTATTTTCTTGAGCACAAACCTTCACCTCAACTTCTCAAGGTATCCTCAAACAACTGTTTGGTTTACTTTTGTTTACAATAATATGCTTCTACACTAGCTGGATGTAAATATAATTTAACCATACATCAGAAGATCCTAATACACACTAAAAATATTTCATTGTATTATAGCTTGATGTGTGGTCTTCTTTTTTTCAAGTAGCTTCTTCTTGGACATCATCCCAAAGCACTTGAATTGCTGAAGTCTTCTTCTTTTTAAGCTTCTGGAAGATTTGTTGATCTTGATGTAGTAAAGAGAATACATTTTTCATCTTAATTCACCTTAGAAGATTTTGGAAAACAACCCTTGTTCTATTTTCTTCTATGATCACTTTAGAGCACAACATTTGTGTTGTATATTTGTAATTGGAGCTTTGATGATCATCTTCATTATCTTCTGTGGCTTATTAAGCTTTTTGTAGCATATGAAATTAAGCACATTGTGAATCAATGATTTCATTGTAATCCTTATCAACATGATTAAAGAATCATTTCGATAACAGTTGTTCTTGTTGTTGTTATAATGGTTGATTTCTTTTTGGTTGTGTTCCAATAATGTCAGCTTTAATTTTAACATTGAACACCAATAACATTTTAGACATACGATTGTTTTCTTATATAGCCAAGAGTCGTTATAAATAGTACTGCTACGTCCTTTTCTCTTCAACAATTTAAGCTAGTGGAGAGGTAGTGGAATAAGGCTTTTTCGTACACTGTACTATTGTACCATGTTAACATTATATTCTTTCCTTCAAGCACTTCATAACTTCAAGTCTTTAGAGTCTTCAGAACTGCGTGTTCAAAGTCTTCAGCACTTGTTCTTGAGAACCTGTTGTAGAGAACATTGGAGCAAGAGAGCTTTAAATCTGCATATTCTTCATAACTGCGTCTTTAGAGTCTTCAACACTTGGTATTGAGAACCCATTGTATAGAACTTTGGAACTTTGGAACTTTAGAACTTCAAGTCTTTAGAATCATTAGAACTTTTGTCTTTAGAATCTTTTTCACTTGTATCTTTATGAATACTTTTAAGAACCTTGTTATTAGAAATATAAGTCTTCAGCATCTGGACTTCAGTGGAAACTTTGTCTTAAGATTTTTTAACTTTGTCTTCTTGAAACAATTTTTCTTTTAGAAACTTTGTTTTTAGCATCTAGACTTTAGTAAAAACTTTGTCTCTAGATCTTCTAACTTTGTTTCTTTGTAACACACTGTCTTTAGAAACTTGAGTCTTTAGCATCTGGACTTAAGTAGCAACTTTTGTCTTCAGATCTTCTTCTTGGTTTCTTTAGAACATGTTGTCTTTAGAAGCATGAGTCTTCAGCATATGGACGTAAGTAGATACTTCTGTCTTCAGATCTTTTTACTGGTTTCATTAGACAAACATCATAGCCTACACTTCAGAGCCTTATGGAGTTTCTTGCTACTCTTTAACAGAACTTGTGTAGTGCAACAGAGTTAATTCTCTTCTAATGCCTTGGTCACGCCATTCATCTGAAGTAGAACCTGTTTGTTAAGTACTAAAAAATAACAAACATTAGAGTATCAAAATTGTTCATACAAACACACTCATTTTTTATCATCAAAACTCAGAGCTGATATTGCAGAACCAAATCTTATTCTTACAATCTCCCCCTTTTTGATGATGACAAAACTATGTATTTTGATGACACAATTTTGTTCACACAATCAGAAAAAGTGAAAATAAAAAGGTAAGGAATACTTATCCTTTTTATGATACTCCCCATGAGTCAATGACTTAATGATGATCAAATATCCTGACTCTGAACCATTTGAGTAAAACTCCCCTAGTTCCAATAGATCAGATATCGAGATCCTGAGAGTCTTGAATCTGGATGCTAATAGAACAATCGAGATCTTGATTTTTCAAACAGTCTTTAACTTCTGATTTGTTCAGTTCTTCTGGGAGGAATTTGCTTCTATTTCTAATGTTTTGAATTTCATATTCTTATATAGTTTACCTCTTTTAAACATTACGATACCAAGATTAAGATGACTTTAACTTTCAAAAAGTTCTAAACTTCTGAGCAGTATTGGGTCTATCTGATATTTGAATATGTGTTTATAAAGTATACATCTTCGATTATATGAAAAATCAGTCTTTATGAAATTTAACAAGATTTCTCTCATTTTGACCTGTCTTAGAATTCCTAGTGAACTTGTTCAGATATCCTCGGTTAATCATCAACATTCAAACAAGCATTAGCGTTAAATGCATATTTTATATCATTTTATTATTATGACGAGTATTTGAATTTATTTAGGTTTATCAAAATCATTATATTTTCCCCCTTTTTGACATCACCAAAAAGGTAAATAGTAAAATGATAGGATTCTTACTCAAGAAAATAGCAGTAGTATTGTCACAGAAGATAGGAATGTTACTCTCATAAATCTGATAATCTTCCAACTGATTCTTCATCCAGAGCATCTGAGTGCTGCATAGTGCTACTGAGATATACTCTTTTTCTGCAGTTGAGAGAGCAATTTTTGATTTCCTATTGCTTGACCATGATATTAAATTCTTGCCTAGAAACTGACAATTTCCAGAAGTGCTTTTCCTCTCCATTCTGTCTCCAGCATAATCTTCATCACAGAAACCAGAAAGAGTGTACTCTGATGTTTTCTCATACATCGAGCAAAGGTTAGTGGTTCCTTTCAGATAACTTAGAATTCTCAACAGTAGTTAAATGAGATTCCCTAGGATCTGATTGGAATCTAGCACAAATATGAACACTAAATTAAAATATCAGGTCGAAATGCATTCAGGTACAAAAGAGAGCCTATCATACCACGATACAACTTCTGACAACCTTTCCACTCACCTTTCTCATTGAGTTTGTTTCTGAAAACCCATCTGGTTCGGATGACATGGGTACCGTTGGGTTTCTGAACGAGATCCAAAACATCATTCTTTGAGAATTGGTTGAGTTCTTCTTCTATATCCATAATCCATTCTTTATCTAGAAGGACTTTCTCAATAAATGTAGGTTCTATTAAAGAAACTAAACATAGAAGTACTTCATCAGAAGGTTTGAGAGCTTATCTTGTTTTAACTGGAGCATCTTTACTTCCTAGAATGAGATCTTTAGGATGGGAGGATGTGATTCTATTCTTTCTTGTTTGAAGTTGATCAGAATGATTATCAAAAATATCAGAAGAAGGAGCTTTTGATTCTTTATCTTCTTGAATCTTCTCCTTTGACTCAGCACACATTATAGTTATATCTGCAAGCTTTTCACACAACTTTGACTTTTCACAATCAAGCTTATCAACAAATATAACATGGATTGATTCCTCCACGATTCGTGATTTTGTGTTATAAATTCTGAAGCCTTTAGAGCGTTCAAAATGTCCTAATAGAAGACACTTATGTGCCTTGAAATTAAACTTACCCTTATTTTCTTTAGTGTTTAACATATAACAAATACATCAAAATGGATGGAAATAGTAAATGTTGGCTTTCTATTCTTCCACAATTCATAAGGAGTCTTACTCAAAATAGGTCTTATGGAGATTTTATTTTTTAATATAACATGTTGTATTCACTTCTTCTTCCCAGAAGTTCTTAGACATCTGAGTTTCTTGAATCATGGTGCGAGCCATTTCTTACAGTGTTCTATTTTTCCTTTCTACAACCTCATTTTTTTGTGGAGTTCTAGGACAAGAAAAATAATGTACTATGCCATTTGTATTAAAAAGTTTTTTAAAATCTTTATTTTCAAATTCCCTACCATGATCACTTTAAACTCGGACTATTTTGTAATCTTTTTCATTTTGCACTTGGGAACAGAAGGAAGCAAATATCGAGTATGACTCATCCTTTTGTTTTAAGAATTTTACCCATGTCCATTTTCTATAATCATCCAAGATGACAAGTCCATATTTCTTACCATTGATAGAAGTAGTTTTCACTGGTCCAAATAAGTTAATGTGGAGAAGTTCTAATGGCCTAGAAGTAGAAACAATATTTTTAGCTTTAAAAAAGGTTTTTGAAAATTTTCCTTTCTGGAAAAATTCACAAAGGCCATCAGAAGTATACTTCAGATTAGGCAAGCCTCTGACTAATCCAACTTTATTTAGTTGAGAAATATTTCTCAAGCTAACATTACTCAGACGTCGATGCCTTACCCATTGCTCTTCTTGAACAATCAGATGACATTTTACATTTTGATTTTTCAAATCTGATAATCTTATTTTGTAAATATTGTTCTTCCTTTTGCCATTAAACAGAAAGGAGACATCCTTCTGACTAATAGCTTTACATTGTGTTTGATTAAAATTAACATCATAATCATTATCACTAAGTTGACTAATTGACAATAAGTTATGCATCAGACCCTCGACTAAAAGAATATTGTTAATAGATGGGAGTTTACCATTACCAAATGTTCCATAATCGATGATCTTTCCCTTCGGATATCCTCTGAAACCAACAACTCCTCCAGACTTAAGTTCCAACTCTTGGAACATATGACTTTTTCCCATCATGTGTTGCGAGCATCCACTGTCCAGGTACCACTATTGGTGTTTCAGTAGTGCCATCAAGGACATCTGCAACATATATTATCTGATCTTTAGGTACCCATTTTATGGGTCCTTTCTTATTAGCAATTCCAGAGGTTCTGACACCTTTGGACTTATATGCAACAAGATAATCATTTTAAATTTATGCATGATACTTTGGTTTAGAAGTTTCCTTTTATGTCTGTGTTTATGCTACAATAGTATCATAACCTTCTTGTTCTGGACATTTCAATTTTGCGTCGGCAACCACGCAATGTTCAAAAATAGGTTTTGGTTTGATATTCAGAGTCTCATAAATTTTCTTTGTTTGTCCTGAATATCCCAAGCCTCTGCTTCCATTTCTACTGACACCATAGATCATTGAAGCCATTTTCCTTCTACCTATGCTCTTATATAGGAAATATTGATAAGCTCTATCATATATGATTACTACATCACTAATAGATGTGGTAGAGATTATCTCTTCTTCCAATCTAGACACTTAACTTTTCAAAGCAATGTTTGATTTTTCTAAAGCAAATAGTTTTTCATTTAGGTCAGAAATGTTTTGCTCATCTATAGTAGTGTTCTCAGAAGTATCCATAAATATTTTTTTCAAGATTTTGTGTTTACTTAGAAGAAGTTAATATCTTTTCATTAATTCAGATAAACTTATTTCAAGTTCAGAATGAGATAAGGAAGAAAGTACCTCTTTGTCGTCATCAGATTCTGACTCATATTTAAGTGTCAGTTCGTCTTCTGATGCTACTTCTCCCTTGGTGGTCCTGGCTATGAATGCCATGTTTGCATGCTCTTCATCAGAATATTCATCTTCTGATTTTGAAACATCCCATGTTGTCATGAGACCCTTCTTAGTTTTGTAAGCCTTCTTAGGCTTCTTGTCTTTTTTGAGCTTTGATCAATCATTTCGGTAATGTCCAGGCTCTTCACACTCATAACAAGTAACTTCTTTTCCAGAAGCATTCTTCTGACCAGAAGTAGGTTCACCTCTTCCGTGTGTTCTTCTTTGTCCTCTGAACTTGATTTTTCTGTGCTTCCAGATTTGACTGATTCTTCTAGATATCAATGAAAGTTCTTCATCATCTGAATCTTCTTCAGATTCTTCTGATTCCTCTTTAGCTTAATAAGCCTTTGTCTTTCCAGACTTAGACCTTAGAGCCACATACTTAATAATTTTCTGAGGTTCATCTTGATAAAGCTCAATCTAATGACTTCTTAAGAGCTAATCATCTCTTCAAGAGATGTGTTATTTAGATCCTTTGAAAGTTTCAAAGCAGTTATCATTGGTCTCCATTTTTTAGACATACTTCTGAAAATCTTCTTAATATTGGTCTCCTACCACAAGAGTCTGAAATCTTGAAAAACATTGTTTCCACATATTCGTCGTCTTCTATCTTAAAGGCTTCATATTTTTGAATTAAGGCTAGAGCCTTTGTTTCCTTTACTTGTTCATTGCCTTCATGCTTCTTATGAAGAGAATCAAAGATAAACATTACAGTCTCTCTATCTGTGATCTATCAGAGGTTTTGAACTCGTACATACTATTTCCTTTTACTTCTTTAGAGGTTCTCGGTTTTATGATTTTGAGGAGTATAAGTTTTTTCAGAACTCTAATCTCTAATCTGAGAGCTAGAATTAGTCTTCTCTTCAGATGATCTCTTCATTATTCTGTTTAGAATCACCTTCTAACTTCTTGATAGTAATCCTCAAAGTATAAATATTATGATCTTTTATTGTCAAAACATACATTTGTTCATCAAACTTCCTTTGAGCAGAAGCTTAACTTTAAGAAGGTCAATATTTTATGAACTTTTGAAAAGCTATGTGCTAGAGAGAATTAACTATCATTGCCTAACGTCCTATGGTATTTTTTATCCTTTGAACAAATTGCAAAAATAAATCTAATACAAATATCATCAAACTTTGATGATTTTAACTGACAATCTTATTCTTGCAATGTTGAGCTAACTTATTCAGAGTTAGTATTTGATCATACTTCTGATTAGTCAATGAGCATTCTTTCCTCAGCAATGTCTGGTCTTCTACAAAGCCTCTTTCGACAGAGCCAAGGTTTAGATCTTCTGCATAAGATCTTCTGTCTTTTTGAATAGGAAGCTTTATCATGAAGTTCTTATGTATCATAAGACAATAATCTTTCTCTATTTGAAAATATTCCTAAAGAGATCTTATGAGAAAGTCAAGAGTGGAATAATCTGTTTCTTGAAAACATCTCATACTCTAAAGGAACTTAATCAAAAAGTGTTCAACAAATATAACTTCCTGTCCGATGAATCTTTTCTTGTTATCTTGTTCTTAAATTTTATAATTTTAGACAGTAGTTGAAAATTGAATAACTATCACCTTATAGTATTTCTTCACACAACATCTGGATCTTTATCTGACACTGTTAGGTGTTTGATATCCATCAATAACATATTAATGCTCTGATACCAATTGAAGGTGTGAAGAAAATATAAGAAATAGGGGGTTTGAATTGGGTTTTCCTTTCTCTATAAACTTTCTCTTCTAAGCATTGTTTGTTAAACAACTCTTCTGGATATTGCTTCTAAGTAATGCCTTTAATTAAGTTATGAAAACATAAACTATTAGGCATAAGAAAAAGTAAAGAGCACATGATATATCCTGGTTCCCTTGAGAAACCCTTAATCTAGTCCAGCCCATCCTGCCAAGGCGATTTCTCCTTGAACTCAAGGACTTAATCCACTATAACCAATATGATTACAATCGCACGGGAAATCGCTGGTGACTAACATCCAATGATGTATTCACAGATCTAAACTGGATATAATGTTCATTGACCCAATAGAATTTGATCCCTCAGAATCTCCTACCAGGATTTCCTTCCAATGATATCCATCAATGATCTCACAAGGCTGACCTTCACTAAGTCGCCTTTGAGATATGACTACCATTGACCCAATAGAATCTATTACCAGGATTTCATGATGACCTTCAGTCACTATCTTCTTGAGCACAAACCTTCACTCAGCCTCTCAAGTTATCATCAAACAGTTGTTTGATTTATATTTTCTTACGATAATATTCTTCTACACAAACTGGATGTAAACAGAATTTAAACATACATCAGAAGATCCTAATACACACTAAAAATATTACATTGTATTGTAGCTGGATGTGTTGTCTTCTTTTCTTGAAGTAGATTATTCTGGGACAACAACCCGAAGCACTTGAATTGCTGAAGATTCTTCTTCATAGGCTTCTGGAAGTTTGTTGATATTGATGTAGTAAAGAGAAGAACTTCTTCATCTTGATTCACCTTATAACATTCTGGACAACAGCCCTTGCTCTATTATCTTCTATGATCACTTCAGAGCACATCATTTGTGTTTTAGATTTGTAACTGGAGCTTTCATAATCATCTTCATTATTTTTTGCGGGTTAGCAAGCTTTGTGCAGCATATGAAATTAAGCACATTGTATATCAATGATTTCATTGTAATCATTATCAACATGATTGAAGAATCATTTTGATAACAGTTGTTCTTGTAGTTGTTATAGTGGTTAATAACTTTTTGGTTGTGTTCCAATAATGACAACTTTCATTTTAACATTGAACACCAACAACATTTTAAAAATACGATTCTTTTCTTATATAGCCAAGCAAAATAGAGCCATTGGATATTTGAAAAAGAGTCGTTATAAATATTACTTCTACGTCATTTTCTCTTCCACAATTCAAGCTAGTGGAGACTTAGTGGAATAAGGATTTTTTGTACTGTGTACTATTTTACCATATTAAAGTTATATTCTCTCCTTTTGCAATTCAGAGGCTTCTGCAAGCATGGGTTTAGAAGAGGGAACATAACATAAGGTCTTCAAAACTTCAAGTCTTCAGAATCTTCAGAACTTCGTCTTCAGAGTCTTCAGCACTTGGCCGTGAGAACCTGTTGTAGAGAACCTTGGATCAGAAGAGCTTTAAGTGTTCAGAGTCTTATGAATTGCGTCTTCAGAGTCTTCAACACTTGGTCTTTAGAACCCACTATATAGAACTTTGGATCTTTAGAACTTCAATTCTTTGGAATCTTCTGAACTTCTGTCTTTGGAACCTTTAACACTTGGTTCTTTAAGAATCCTTTTAAGAACCTTGTTATTACAAACATAAATCTTCAACATCTAGACTTCAGTAGAAACCTTGTCTTCAGATCTTTTAACTTTATCTTCTTGAAACAACTTATATTTTAGAAACTAAGTTTTTAGCATCTGGACTTCAGTAGAAACTTTCTCTTCAGATCTTCTAACATTGTTTCTTTAGAACACACTGTCTTTAGAAACTTGAGTCTTTAGCATTAGGACTTAAGTAGCAACTTCTGTCTTCAGATCTTCTGACTGATTTCTTTAGAATACATTGTTTTTAGAAGCAAGAGTCTTCAGCATCTGGACGTAAGTAGAGTCTTCTGTCTTCAGATCTTCTAACTGGTTTCTTTAGACAAACATCAGAGCCTACACTTCAGATCCTTCTGAAGTGTCTTACTAATGTTCAACATAACTTGTGTAGTGCAGAAGAAGAGTTAATTCTCTTCTAATGCCTTGGACACGCCATCCATCAGAAGCAAAACCCGTTCGTTAAGTACTCAACAATAACAAACATTTGAGTATCAAAATTGTTCATACAAACATACTCATTTGTTATCATCAAATAACATAGATGATATTGCAGAACCAAATCTTGTTCTTACAATACCTTGCTATGTTAGTCTCTAAGTGTTAGTAAGATATTTTCAACCCGTATCATTTACTCCCTAGGCTGCAGTAGATATACGAAATCTACGATATAACTTGTTGCATTAGTCTCTAAGCATCAATAAGTTATATGTTTTCTGTGACATGGTTCATTGTGTTAGTCTCTAAGAAGCAATGGATGACCAACTTTATGTTACTCATCCCCTAGGTTGCGATGGGTAAACAGGGTCTGCGTTATAGCTTACTATGTTAGTCTCCAAGTATTAGTAAGTCAACTTTCAAGTTGATGTTATTTACCCTCTAGGTCATGGTAAATAGTCAGTAACTGTGATATAGCTTGTTGCATCAGTCTCAATGTATCAATAAGTTATCAATCTTCAAATTTGTGTTAATTACCTCCTAGGCTACGGTAGATACTCAAAATCTATGACTACTCTTTTTTTTCTTTTTTACATGTTGACGATTTATCTGCATCGTCATATCTAGGTCTATTATACACTTATACTCATATATTGGTAGGATGACTGCATCATCCTTTCCTATTTTTCAGTTCTCTTGGGTATACTTTACAAATTTATCCTTATCTTATAATCCTTTTGGTCAAATTTTTGGGTTCTCCATTATTTAATAACCCTTCGATCCGAATGTGCGAGACATTCGTATTCTCGCACTTTTCAATCAAAGAGTAATCAAATAGGGGCGTGTCATACCCCAAATTTTCCCGCCCCATTTTTAAAATATTCAAATTATATTTAAACTTGGTTTCATAATTTTTCTGGGTATTAAAAACATTTGGTTTAAAAATAATTTATTTTTTCTTATTTAAAATATATAATAATTTACTTTAAATTATTTATATTTTAAAATAGCAAAATATTTTCCCACCTTCGTAAGCTTCCATATGCCTTTTTATCTCGAATATAATGGCATAGAATAATTGGTAAGAGAGTAAGGCTTGCAAGTGGAAGGTCATGAGTTCAAGTCTTGTTACACTAATTTTTTGTATTTGTTTCCTTTTGTATTTTTTTTTCAATAAAAAGAATAAAAAAAAAAGTCATTTTTCAATTATTTTATTATTATTTTCGTTTTCTATTTTAAGGGTATTTTAATTTTTTTTTATTTTCTTAAATCTTTGATTTTATACACTTAATAGTCAAGATGTTAAAAATAATTGAAATCTCTTAAAATCATTTTTTTTAATTATTAAATTGTTACTTTCGTATTTTTTAATTAATGAATTTTCAAAAATAATTTTTTTCACTTTTTTCAATTTTTAATTAAAAAATAACCAAAAAGTCATATAAAATATAAAAAACAACAAAATCGCAGGATTTATCATTTTTTGATTGGTCACATGTTGACAAAACTAATTTCTCATTGGTTAGAGTTTGTAGACTTGCTCACCAAGATAAAACCATAAACTTTGGACTTTTCTTGGTATGGACTCTTTCCTTTTTGTGGTGTCGTTAACCTAATTTCAATTATATAAATAGGGCTCTCTTCACCCTAATTTTTCATCAATAATTTTTCAATTTCTCTCTTACAAACTCTGTTGATTGTTGTTTTCTTTAACATACAATGACCAACAACTAATTAAAAATTTCATATTAGCCTTCAACCTTCCGAATCAGCGACAACCTCCACTGCACCGGCCACCGCCCTTCTCGAATCTTTCTCCTTCGCTGTCACACACCATTTCGATGAAGCTTCCCGCTACAAAACCTTGTGCAGGTCAGTCGTCGTAGGATGTTTCTACCGCCCAGGTTCTTTCCTTTCTTATATGTGTTGCTATGTTTCTCTCATATTCATGGGGTTTTAATTTGCTTCATGTGCTTTGTTATAAATAATAGAAAAAGATGAAATAGAGTTCTTTGAGTTCTCACTGGAATCATGTATGTTTATATGTTATTATTGTATTGTTTTTATTTTATATTTAAATCGCCATGTGTCAGATTATTAGTGGCCAGTATTTGGATTAAAAACAAAGAGTATATGATAGTCATGAATCAGGGAGAGAAGCTGATTTTGGTTTAGGTTTCTTCCTAATCCTCCTTGTAATCAGGGAGAGAAGCTTATTTTAGACTTGAATTCTAGTTGACCTCATAACCAATAATACACCTCTCCTGCGCTTTTTGGGCCAAGTCCAAAATCTTGACTTAGGCCCTTTCCTTTCCATACCTCCTTGTTTTACTACCCAATAGCAAAACGTCCCCCCCAAGTAATTTGGGCTCAGATGTACAATTTGCGCCCAGATTTTTTTAATATACCACCCCACTCTAATTTTTACACCCCCTCAAGACTTAAGTAATTACTTTCAATTATTTTTGTTTTTGTTTTATTTAATTCATATATTCTTTTTATCATTTTTACATTAAAATAATTTTGCATATTAATAAATAATTATTGGATATTTTTATAAAAAATATTAATATATTTTTAATAATTACAAAAAATATTTATTTATTAATTAAATATTTTCTAAAATACTAACCCTATTTTTCTAATTGCATTAAATATTTTTCTAATTCAAATTTATTTTTTTACATATTGCATAACATATTCTAAAACAGCTACCGAATCAACTACTAACATTGTTTTTACTAATTTAATTTTAAATTCAAGATATTTTCAAAAAGGACTGTGGAGATCTTTTATATTAACTACGAATTGCGTTACAATTCTACTATTTTCAACCCAGACTTGCTTCAAGGATCAATTCAAAATACCTCCACAATCCTTAAAAAACATAACCAAACACTATGAAATACGAATTAAGACTCTGATTCCTCATAAGAAGATACATAGGCACACGACTTAAAAACCAAGGCGAGATCCCCTAATTAAAAACTTAAAACCCTATCCTACCCTTTTAACCTAAACCCTAGGACTTCCTTGAGAAAAAGATAAATGAAGGGTGCCTAACACCTTCCCTTCGTCTAAAGTGAATCAAGAACTTAGAATCTCTATATCAATTTAGGGTTATTCCATTACTCACCCATCGTTAGGACAAAAAGTTGTTGTGGCGACTCGCTATTTTTTGCCGGCTACGACAAGAAGGTTATATTATTTTTATGATATACTAGAGTGATAATAAGAGAAACAAAGTCATTACATAGAAATAGAGAAAGAGAAGCATAAAAGAGAGAAGAGGACAAGAGCACTCTGAAGCTAGGGAAAGAGATTTCACCGTAGAGATCAAGAATCAATAAAAGTCTGAGGTAAGGGGGGATTCTAACATAATAATGGGTTTCATATTGATGGGGTATGGTAGAGTTTAGGCATCATGGTTGTATGTTTAGATTTCTCCCTAATTGGTGTTCTTGGGGTTTTCTCCCATTATTGAGTTTTGATGTTTTTTAGTATGATTCATTGTGAAATTGATAATGTGTTTTGGTTGGAATTGATAGGTATGTGTTGGTAAATAATTAGTATGATTGAAAGATAATTTTTGTTGGAAAAACTGAGAATTTTGGTGTTGAGACATTGAAAATTGCATTTGGAAAAGTTGTAGATTTTTGAGTTCTACAATAGTGGTAATCGGTTACTGGTCTGGTGGTAACCAGCCTCTGCGTGAAAATTTTTGGGCTCTGGTTCAGTGGTAACCGGTTACCAGGATTGAGTATTTGGCTACCAGTTGAAAATTTGGAAAATACTAGGCATGTTTTGCATGCAGTAACCGGTTACCACATAAGGATTTTGTGTGATTCGCTACTGTTTTGTGCATTAACCGGTTACCATTGTGTTGACAAAATTTTGTAAAATTGAAGACTTCATAACTTTCACCTCGGGTGTCCGTTTGACGAGTCATTTGGGCCATTGCGAAGCTAAAATTATTTTCTATTCTATAAAAAAATGGGAATACAATAGATAATTGTTTTACCAACATCGATGCCTATCTGTGTTAATATTCATGAGTAACATGCTATGATTGGTATTGTGATTGAGTAAGATGATGTTGCATGAATATTTTGATTGTGTGACATGATATACAGGATAATAATGATGATGATGGCCTTTATTGGCATGGAATTGATAGGTAATAGTAATTAATGTGAAATTATGTTTTTACATGTCAGTGTCGCATGCATTCATTAAAGATGGCTTGTATTGGCGAAAGATGGCATGTATTGGTGTTGTTGCCCCGAGTTGGAATTTTTTAAGTTAAGGGTTTTTCCCTATTGGTACCACATGCATTGAGTTAGTGTCAGTTTCACTGCATTGTATATGTCATACCCCAATTTTTGACCTAAGATCCCTGCTTCATCTGCATTATTTTTTTATACACATCAAGGTCACAGAATACGGTAGGTTTCGAACGTTTTGCTTTCAAGCTTTGATTGTGTAGAAATTATCGAGTGTTATGAGCATTTTATGAATGACTAACCACTAATCAAGCACGAAGTGCATGTTTTGCTGTTTTATTTTCATGTGCAGAAAATAGGTCTGAAAGAAGAGCATTAGACGTTGTACGTCGATTAGGATTTTGAGTCTCAGAACAGAAATGCTGTTGTTCGTTAATTTCCAAAAGACTGGCTCATCAAAGAATTTCAGAGAATTGTGCGTTTATTTCCACATTCTGTCCAGCAAATGGTCTCCATTTTCTCCGAATATTTTTCAAGAAGAACAATCAAAATTCTATCGGCTTTGGTTCATGTGTGTTTCACATTGTTCTAAAATACAAGAAAAAATAGGTTATACCGTCATTTTTGATTTTCTTGGACCAAAAGTCATCTGCAAATTTTCTCGACGCGGATTGAATTTCACCGAAATGGGATAATTAAATTCAAAACTGTTCTAGAAGAATTTATTCGGAATATTTGGAATTTTCTTTATTTGAATCCAAGTGATAATTAAAGAGGAGTTATTCAAGAGTTTTCATCCAGGAATATTTATTTATCACATGAGATATTTATTCAAGATTATTTTTGTGTTTATTTTGGAAGATCTACATCATGGTTATTTAAATACATTGAAGTATTATTTCAAGAAGTTAGTGGGGAATTCTATTTAATTACATGAGGAATTTCATTTGATTACAAATTAATCCATGTGATTTATTTGGATTTCTATTACAAGAATGCAAGATTAAAGTCCAAGACTTGCATTATTATTTATTCAACATTCAACAATTCATCCAAGTATTATTCAATTATTTCTCAAATTTAAATGGGAGATCTTGATTTTTTTACCAAGATATATCAAGATTCATGTTTATGTGAAGATTCAAGATCATTCATAACTACCCAAAGAATGGAAAATATATTGAAGAATGCATATTTATTCAATGTTACAATTTATTGGAGTTTATCACAAGGTTACAAGAAGCTACAAGTGTGTACAAGATTTATTTTCAACATGAAAAAATTCAGCAAAGTGCTAGTGCAGCCCATATTTGCAACCTTTCTTCAAGCCCATTTTGTTGCATTTTTGTTGGTCAAATAATGCTCCAAATAACCTGAAAAAACATCAAAGAGAAATGTTGTGAAATGCTACAAAATAGTAAAAAACAGCAACATACAGCAGCTCCAAGTGCTGCCAAAAACCTGCTCCAACCTGCATCAATGTAGCAGCAATTTGTATCAAAATGGCTAAAACAATTTGTGAGAACAAAGTATAGAAACAGCTTGCCAAAACAGTTTGAATTTCTACTGTTATTCCCCCTCAAATCCTCCACACTCCACTATAAATAAGAGACTTCGTCAACACAAGAAGGGAGAGAGTGAAGAAAAATTCAGCAGTTAAAGAAAACAGAAAATTAGTGATGTTCTAAAGTTTCAACAAGTAGAAAAAACCAGAAAATCAGTGTTGTGGTAAGAAAAATCCAGCAAGGAGAAAAGATAGCAAAGTCAAGGAAGCTTACCATTTTTGTTAGAAGCCCCATCGGAGAGGCTCCAATAGGTATATTCTTTTTCTCCTCTCTATCTATTGTTGCTCTATTGTTGCATATGTTCATGCTTGAACCATTTGTTGTACCATTTTTCTTTGCCATGTAATATTTGCTTTATCATTTTTTGTTTTGTTGTACTGTATTTGAGTTGATTTGCTGCATAAATGTTAATATTTAAACATGTTAGTATTAATCATATTGGTAATAATAATAAATGTAATAAAAGCTTACTTCTTCCGTCGCATAAAAACTTGTTTAGAGCTTGTTGTCCCAACTTGTTTAGAGCTTGTTGTCCAAAAATATTTGTGCTGTCCAAAAAACACCTTTGCTGTCCAAATGCCTTTGCTGTCCAAATGCCTTTGCTGTCCAAATGCCTTTGTTGTCCAAAATATTTTTGCTGTCCAAATGCCTTTGCTGTCCAAAATATTTTTGCTGTCCCAAAAACACCTTTTGCTGTCCAAAAAAAACATTAGTTATCCTTTTTGCTTTACAAAATCTCATATCCAAAAAATATTTTGTTATTACAATATTTAAAAATAATTTGTTATTACAATATTTAAAAATATTTTGTTATTACAATATTTAAAAATATTTTGTTATTACAATATTTAAAAATATTTTGTTATTCCAATATTTAAAAATATTTTGTTATTACAATATTTAAAAATATGTTGCTGTTACAATATTTAAAAAATATTTTGTTCTTAATATCCAAAAAAAATATATTATGCTGTTGCAAATATCCACAAAAAACATTTGTTGTTACAATATCCAATAAAAATATTTTGATTTTTTTTCTAATATCCAATAAAAATATTTATCTTTTTTTTCTAATATCCAATAAAAATATCTTGTTTTTTTTTCTAATATCCAAAACCAAAAAAATTGTTTTACTGTTACAAAACCCCAATACTTTTACATTTTCATTACCCATCAAAGCTTTCGTTCATGCTTCATCAACCGCAACGTTACAAGCAAGCCAGATTCAGACCCAATCGTTCAAACATGGCATTATTCAATTCATTCATATAAATACCTCTCTTTCTGATTTGTACATGAAACTCGGTTTCATCATCTTGCACGTCGCCTGTTTGTTGATTTGTCTTTTAAAGACGTTGTTTCATGGAACGTGTATATTTGTGGTTGTTCTCAAAATGGGTTTGTTTATGATGCTATGAGAACTTTTGTTGACATGTTAAGAGAGAGGATTCGGATCTGAGAAGAGAAAGGAAGAAAGAGTTTTCTGTAAGAGAGAAAGAGGATGTTCCAGGGAAGAGAGAGACAAGGCGGATCTGGTTTTATTAGAAAGAGGAGGAAGGAGTTTTGATGTGTTAGAGAGGAAGAAGTTCAGATCTGTGAGAGAGGAAGATGATGGTTCAAAGCGTGAGAGAGAAGGAGTGATAATGTTCTTACTGTTTCTCTTGTTTTGTTTTGTTTTATTATAAACATAATAACTATAATAATATACTTCTTTCTCTTTTTCCAAAAATTAATAATAATAATATAATTTCCTTCTTTTTCTCTTCCCAACTAATAAAATATAATAAATTTCGTTTTTTCCCCATGCCATACAGCAGTAGCCGTGGCGCCCTCATGCTCTAGGGTTCTTTATTTTTGTTCCTTACTTTGTTTGACCCGGATGGCCCATTGGGCCTGTTTTGAGTCCAATTCGTTTTCATTTTGTTTCCTTATGTTCTTATTAACTTATGCTAATTAATGAATAATAGTACAACTCAATTGACAAAGTGTGTTTACAGCAATTTAAGGGTCTTGGGTTCAAGTCCTGGTTTGGTCACTTTTCTATCTTTTATTTCTTTTGGCCATATTATTGAATATACTTAATTAATTATTAATTTAGTTTGTTGTATAATTATTAATTATTATAAACAACACATAAAACATGTTTAATTAAAATTCATCTATATTTATTTTTTGTCAATATACTATTAGTATTTATTTTTATTTTTGTGTTGTTGTTTATCTAATTATTCAAAATACATGTTTCATGATTTAATTTTTGTTACGTGTTTAATTATTAAAATCCATGATTTCGTAATTTTAATCTTCATGTACTTTTGATTATTTATTTAATTGTTAAAATGCATGCTAGTATGATTTAAATTTCATTAGTTAATTGTTTAATTATAATTTTAATTAACCAATCGTTAATCCGCATATCTTTCGTCCGTCTCAATCCAAGGGAATCGATTAAATTTTGTCGACTTCATGTCATCAAACACATAGCGCGAATACCCTCATTCGTCTTCCGTTTATTATTTTGTTAAAAAAACTTAAGATAATTTTCCCACATATTCAATTTTTCAAAACTCACACCTTTTAAGTCAAAACTTCGACGTTAGGTCGTCGTATTTTTGAAAACTCGTCCATACCCATTTTCGGCCAAAACAATTTATTTTTTAATCAAACAAACATTTTTAATAAACAGATATTTCAAAAGGTTCCTATAGAATACTATAGATACATTGGGTGCTAATACCTTCCCATTGTATAACCAACCCCCGAAATCTAGACCTCTTTTCAAAACTCCTTGTATTTTCATTACTTTTAAAAGTATTATTTTACATTGCATACTTTAGGGTTTTATTTCTCTCTTTTCCCTTTTCCCTTGGAAATAATAAAGCGCGGTGGCGACTCTTGCTTTTGTGAGACGAATTAATTAATAGTTCGATCTCCGATTTACCCCGCTACATTTTTTATCGCTACAGAAATGCCGACTCTGCTGGGGAATGATTGACCTTTTGATGGTCCATCCCTAAGTGGGTTAAGCCTAGTTTGTTTTATCTGTTTTATTTGTTTGATTATGTGTTTATATTGGGGTTGTTTGGGTTTTTTGCAAAAGATGAATCCTATACCCGGATTAAGTTACATTTAAGAATAGGACGGGCGATATAGTCATGATAACTTTGAGGGAGTAATCCCGAAGAAAGAGGCATGAAATCCCCCACTCAGTGGAAGGCCCTTTTGAATGTAATATTTGTTTACCGAGTAATCGGGAAGACATTATTATTTTCGACCTGGGAGCCAGAGAAGCTGAGAACCGTAGAACCCTAACCAATCTTGGCCTTTTAGGTGTAGCGCGGAGACTATAACGGAGTAATCCGGAAGTAGTTGTTACGCGATGCTACGCTCGGATGAGTTTCTCTTGAGAACATTGCTAATTATTGAGTAATCAAGACGTTGGTAATATTCGAAGGAGGAATGTAGACTCTGGGAACTCTTAGAACCTTGTCTTGCAGGTGTGATTAAACCGTTAGTACATACCCTGGGGTGGGCTTTACCTTTGACTCCATGCTCGAAGCGTTGAACCTTTGAACCCCATATTTGTGAACTTGTGTGTAACTGTTGCATTATCATTCATCCATGCATCCATTAACATTTTTTGTAAAAAACTTGTTTTTCAAGGAACTTAAGAATGATTTTTGCAGACATCTCAGGTACCATTATTATGGAGTTTGAAAGAAGAAACACTCGAAGTTTTAGTTTTAAGGAGCCCGAGATTGAAGAGCTGAAGAGTTTGATTCCTAAGATCGAGAACCCGACGGAGTTTCAGAAGAAATATGGGTCCCTTATACCTCTCATAAAGCGCAAGATGAAGGAAGGCATCCTTAGTACGTTGGTCCAATTCTACGATCCTTTGTATCGATGCTTCACTTTTCCGGATTACCAGCTAATGCCCACCTTAGAAGAGTACTCCTACATACTTGGTTTGCCAATCACCGACTGTGTTCCTTTTTCTGGCTTAGAAGAGGAACCCAAATCTCACGAGATAGCGACCATCACCCACTTGAGGAAGTCAGAGATAGAGGAGAACATGACTACAAAAGGGGGAATCAGAGGCTTATCTGCGCAGTTTTTGTTGAAGAAAGCTCGTCATTTCGCTGAGATAAAAGATACTATTGCTTTTGAATATGTTTTTGCTTTACTCGCTTATGGCCTATTCTTGTTTCCTAACGTTGATAAGTTTGTGGATATCAACGCCATCAGAATTTTCTTGATTGGAAATCCGGTTCCTATGCTGCTAGGAGATACTTACTACTCCATCCATCTTCGAAACTCTTATCAAGGAGGGATGATTATTTGTTGTACACCATTGCTGTATCAGTGGTATGTTTCTCATCTACCTAGGTCTGATGTTTTCTGGGATCTCGAGAGGGAGCCACGATGGGCGCCGAAAATTATGGCTCTCACTCATTTCGACATTGATTGGTATAATCCAGTTTACCATGACGTGAAGATAATTGATAGTTGTGGTGCTTTTCCTAACGTGCCCCTTCTTGGTACGAAAGGAGGAATTAACTATAACCCTGTTCTCGCGCTCCGTCAGTTTGGATACCCGATGAGGGACAAGCTAAACAACATCCATGTGAGTGGTTTCTTTCTGCAAGAAGGACAAGATCACCAAGAAACTAAGAAGGATATCGAAGGAGCTTGGCGTACCATCCATAGAAAAGGGAGAGACATGTTAGGACAAAGAGGTGCTGTTTCTTTGGAGCCTTACTTACAATGGTTCGTGCTAGGGCTTGTGCTCTCAAGATGCCTTATAAACCCGAGAAACGTTTATTCCCTACTGTTGCATCGTCATCTGTTGATATCCCTATCGAGAACATGGGAGAATACCAAGGAAATATGGCTAGGATGAAGTCCGAGAGAGATGCTTGGAAAGAAAAGTATAATATGTCAGAATATGAGAATCGGGTCCTGACTCGACAACTAAAGGAAAAGGAGGATTTGCTATTTATTCAAGATGGCTGGTTCATTGATCATCATGAAAATATTCGTCAAAAGGATGCTTTACTGAAGAAATATGCTAGTGAAAGGAAGAGAAAGAAGGAAGATTCGGTAAGCGTTTCTCTTGTTCCTAATCCATAAAAGGAAATTATTGATCGACTGGTAGTTGAGAAGAAAGAGTTGGAAGACTTTTATGAAGAGAAGATCAGGAAGCTCCAGTTACAATTGGCATTTGGTCCTTCATCTGATGATTCTGAGTGATCCTTAGTTTTATTTTTTTATTACTGATGTCATTTTGTAAAACTCTGTAAAAGGGCTTCATGTTCCGAAGTTGTAATTTACTGCTTTTATTATGGGCTTCATGTTCCAAAGTTGTAATTTACTGCTTTTATTATTGGGTTGTTGTCCCAAAGTTGTAATTTATTGTTTTGTTGTTCCAAAGTTGTAAGTTGTAATTTACCGCTTTTGATTAATGAAATGAGTTTTTGTTGTTCCAAATTCCTTTACCATTGATGTGTGCAAAATTATCGAAGTTCCTTGAAAAAAAAAACTATCAAAACAAATGATCATTTGCATCGCATATCATGCATCATCCAACATTCCACTTCACATGTTTTCTAGAGTCTTATCCTTGTTTCTTTTTCCACTCAGATAGATTGTCAAGCTGTCTCATCGGTATGATACCCGAGCCAATCGTCAGAAGAAGATGGAAGATCTGGAACAGGAAAACCATGAGCTTTGCGAGGAGGTCGCTACCCTTCGTGTCGGTATGGAAAAGTTAACTGCGCTAGTGGAAAGTTTGATGGCTGCTCAGAATCAGCCATCGACTGCAGCTGCTGAGATTCAGACTTTAACTACTGTGGTTTCTGAGATTGTTACCGTTCCAACATCTGTGACTCAAGTCAACTCTCCGCTTCAACATCATATGCAGAAAGGTTTTCCGTGGGGAATGCCTTATAATTTCATGCCAGAAGGATATCAACATGCCGTACAACCTTTGGTTCAACCTACTGTGTCCTTTCCTCAACCAGAGACAACTATTGTGCCGCTTGTAATTCCGCTTGTGGAACCTTTCCCTCAACCGGTGATGACAACTACCGTTCCTGTGGTTCATTCTATGCCATACCTGAATGATCCTACTTATCATGTTGAGCCTGATGAAAGTCTGGGTATTTTCGATAGAATGGAGGAATTTCAAGACCAATTTCAAGAGATGCAGAGGGAGATCAAAGCGCTGAAAGGAAAAGATTTGTTTGGAAAGAATGCTCATGACCTGTGTGTAGTTCCAAATGTAAAAATTCCAGTCAAATTAAAAGTTCCGTACTTTGAAAGGTATAAAGGTGATTCGTGTCCGCGGAGTAATTTAACTATGTATGTAAGAAAGATGTCTACATATTCTGATGATCATAATTTGTTAATTCACTACTTTCAAGACAATTTGACTGGTGCCGCTCTAAAGTGGTATATAGGTTTGGATAGCACCCGGATCCGTAATTTCAACGATCTTAGTGAAGCTTTTGTTCGCTAGTATAAGTACAACATCGACATGGCGCCAGACAGAGATCAACTCCGGGCGATGTCCCAGAAAGACAGAGAGTCCTTTAAAGAATATGCCCAGAGGTGGCGCGAGATTGCTGCTCAGATTTATCCCCCTCTTGAAGAGAAATAAATGACAAAGATATTCCTGAAGACTTTAGGTTCCTTTTATTATGAAAGAATGATTGCCAGCGCACCCAGGGATTTCACCGAGATGGTAAGTATGGGCATGCGGTTGGAAGAAGGGATTCGTGAGGGACGTTTGGTTAAGGAAGGAAGTCCGTATAGCAGTATCAAGAAGTTTGGAAGTGTTTTCCCTAAAAGGAAAGAACAAGATGTCAGTGTAATTTTCCCTGGGAGACCAAGGAGAGGCTATTCACATGTTGCGGCAGTCACTCCGGTTGTCCGCCCAACAATGGTGACCCCAACTCATCAAACCTCACCAACTCAGCAACGGTCATTTCAACAGCAGCCTCGACAACAGGCTTATCAATTTAATAACCAGAATCGTTCACCAAGGAAACCGCAATTCGATGCCATCCCTATGACTTACACTGAGTTGTTCCCCGCTCTGATCAGGAAAAACCTCATAACGACAAAGCCTCCTTCCGTCGCACTGAATAGTACTTCTCCGTGGTACAAGGCGGGTCAGTTCTGTGAATATCATCAAGGGTCGCCGGGGCACAACATTGAAAATTGCTTTGCTCTAAAGGCGGATGTGCAGAGGTTGATTAAGAACGATATCTTGTCTTTCAAGGATGTTAACCCGAATGTTAGAGATAATCCTTTTCCTCGACATGGGGCAGCATCAGTGAATATGGTGGAAGGTTGTCCGGGAAAGTTTCGAGTTTTTCAAGTTGAACACATAAGAGATTCGTTGATCAGGTTACATCAGAGCTTAAGAAGACTTGCCTTTTTTAGGCATCATCATGAATATGACGTTTGTGAATTTTGTTCAAGAGAAGTTGATTGCCCTATTGTGGAGGATATTCAAAAATTGTTAGACCAAAGGGTTATCACTATTACATATGACAGAGATCCGGCGGATGAAGTGAATGTTATAATACCACAATTCAACTTGCCTGAACCGGTAGAGATCGTTTATGACAGTCAGACTGGACCTGTTGCTCCTTTGATCATTTATCCACCTGGTCCTGTGCCTTACAATTCATACCAAGCTATACCATACAAGTATAATGCAACAATGATCGAGAACGGGGTAGAAGTCCCTATACCGACAATGCCATCTTTTGTTAACATCACTGATGTGAGCAGAGTTACGAGAAGCGGGCGTATCTTTGCCGCAGTACCTTTGAAGAGACCAGAAGTTCAAGTTAGGAGGCCCATATCGGGAGATATTCCAGCGAGAAATGTTGAACCCAGGGTTGAGATAGGTCGATCCAATGAACCTATCCCACACCCCGATGATGATGAGATTCTGAAGCTCATCAAAAGAAGTGAATACAAGATTGTGAACCAACTATTGCAAACTCCTTCCAAGATTTCTTTGCTTGCTTTACTGAGAGATTCTGGTGCCCATAGAGAAGCTTTGATGAAGGTCTTGGACCAGGCATTCGTAGATCATGATGTGACAGTTGACCAATTTGATGGAATTGTGGGAAATATTACTTCGTGTAACAATCTTGGTTTCAGTGATGAAGAGGTTCCGGAGGAGGGAAGGAACAATAATATGGCTTTACATATCTCAATCAGTTGTGGAAATGATACTTTATCAAGTGTGCTGGTAGATACAGGTTCGTCGTTAAATGTAATGCCCAAAACTACATTATCTCGACTCTCATATCAAGGTGCTCCCATGAGACCTAGTGGGGTAATTGTAAAAGCGTTTGATGGTTCTAGGAAGACTGTCATTGGTGAAGTGGATCTTCCTATAATAATTGGTCCTCATATTTTTCAGATCACTTTTCAAGTAATGGATATTCGTGCTGCCTACAGTTACCTATTGGGTCGTCCATGGATCCATGATGCAGGGGAAATCACTTCCACGCTACATCAGAGATTGAAGTTTGTAAGGCATGGAAAGCTGGTAATGATTGGTGGAGAGTAGGCTATGATGGTAAACCACTTGTCATCTTTCTATTTTTTTTATGCTGATGAGGATGTTGGAACCCAATTCCAAGCTCTATCTGTTGCTAATAATGAAGTGAAGAAGCAAGGGACATCTATTTCTTCTTTTGAGGATGCGAGGCGAGTGGTTGAGAGTGGTTTGGCTGAAGGTTGGGGCCAGGTGTTGACTTTGCCTGAGAACAAGTCTGGAGAAGGTCTTGGTTTTCATCCCGTGCCTACAAGAGTTAAGCAGGATACAGTTACCCGTCTGATACAAGAGGTTTTCCGAAGCGCAGGTTTTATCCATCCGACTCCTCCTGAAGTTGATGGTATAATACGAGACAATTCTGAAGAGGATTTACCCGACTTTGTAACGCATGGAGTGGTTTACCAGAACTGGATTGTTGTTGATGTTCCTGTTGTGATGCACATTTCTGAGTAATGTTTAGTTTTATTTTTGAAAAAAACTTTCGCTCTGCCCAAGGCGAAAAGTATTTGTGTTGGGCTATGTTGAAAATAAATCCTTTTGCTCTGCTCAAGGCAAAAGAGAAAATGTCTGGGCTCTTTGTTTCAAGTATTGCCAATCATGAATAAAAATGTTATTTTATCCACTACTATTTTATTTTTCACTTTTTCTGGGAAATAGTAATGAAAATTAATTGGTAGTAATAGGAAAATATAATAACCTTTTGTTTTATCTGTACAATATTCATATTAATCGATTTCTAAAATAAAGCATAATCATATGTGCAGATTAATCCATGACTTAACCATTGAAAACAATGATCCTATGCCCCCTCCCAACTTTGAATTCCTTGTGTTCAGAGCCGAGGAAGAAGATAGTGATGAGATTCCTGATGAAATTTCCCGTTTACTTGAGCACGATGAAAAGATTATTCAGCCGTTTGAAGAGCCTATAGAGATGATCAATTTTGGTAATGAAGAAGATAAAAAGGAAGTTAAGGTCGGAGCATTGCTTATCCCAGAGGTCAAAGAGAAAATGTTGGGGCGTCTCAGAGAATATGTTGATGTGTTTGCTTGGTCCTACCAAGACATGCCAGGTTTGGATAATAATATTGTGGAGCATCGTTTGCCGTTGAAACCTGAATGTCTGCCGATTAAGTAGAAGTTGAGAAGGACTCGTCCCGATATGGCTGACAAGATCAAAGAAGAAGTTCAAAAGCAAATTAATGCAGGTTTCCTTGTTACATCGGTCTATCCTCAATGGTTAGCCAATATAGTGCTTGTTGCTAAGAAGGATGGAAAAGTTCGGATGTGTGTAGACTATAGAGATCTGATTAGAGCTAGCCCAAAGATGACTTTCAATTACCACACATTAATGTATTGGTCGACAGTACCTTAAAGTTCAAAGTCTTTTCTTTCATGGATGGTTTCTCTGGTTACAATCAAATCAAGATGGCGCCAGAAGATATGGAGAAGACAACTTTCATTACACCTTGGGGAACATTTTGTTATCGGGTTATGCCGTTTGGTTTGAAGAATGCTGGTGCAACATACCAAAGGGCCATGACCGCTTTGTTCCATGATATGATGCATAAAGAGATCGAAGTGTATGTAGATGGCATGATTGCCAAATCACAAACTGAAGAAGATCATTTGGAACATTTATTGAAGTTATTCCAGCGTTTGAGAAAGTATAAACTCCATCTGAATCCCAACAAGTGCACTTTTGGTGTTCGTTCTGGAAGACTTCTGGGTTTAATTGTCAGTTAGAAAGGTATTGAGGTAGATCTTGATAAAGTCAAAGCTATTCGGGAAATGCCCACACCCAAGACGGAAAAACAGGTAAGAGGATTCCTTGGGAGACTAAACTACATTTCTAGATTTATATCTCATATGACTGCTACCTGTGGGCCGATTTTCAAGCTTCTCCGAAAGAATCAAGGATGTGTGTGGAGAGAAGATTGTCAAAGAGCTTTTAATAGCATCAAAGAATATTTACTTGAACCCGCCATATTGATTCCTCCGGTGGAAGGAAGACCTTTGATTATGTACTTGACTATATTGGAAGATTCCATGGGATGTATGCTTGGTCAACAAGATGAGACTGGAAGAAAGGAACATGCCATATATTATCTGAGTAAGAAATTCATAGACTGTGAGTCTCGATACTCAATTCTTGAGAAGACCTGTTGTGCTTTAGCTTGGGCTGCTCGCCGTCTGCGCCAGTATATGATTAACCATACCACTTGGTTGATCTCCAAAATGGATCCGATCAAGTATATCTTTGAGAAGCCCGCCTTATCTGGAAGAATAGCCCGTTGGCAGATGTTATTATCTGAATATGACATTGAGTATCACACTCAGAAGGTAATCAAAGGGAGTATTTTAGCCGACCATTTGGCTCACCAACCAATTGATGATTATCAATCCATCAAGTTTGACTTCGCAGATGAAGATGTTATGTATTTGAAAGCTAAAGATTGTGAAGAGTCGTTACCTGAAGAAGGACCTGATCCTGAATCCCATTGGGGTTTGATATTTGATGGAACTGTGACTTCTTATGGAAATGGAATTGGGGAAATCATCGTCATTCCCCGAGGTACTCATATCCCGTTCACGTCAAGGTTGAAGTTTGATTGTACGAACAACATGGCTGAATATGAGGCATGTATTATGGATCTCAAAGAAGCAGTGGATCTACGGATTAAGATTCTTGATATTTACGGAGACTCGGCATTGGTAATTAATCAAATCAAAGGAGAATGGGAGACTCATCATCCTGGTTTGATCCCTTACAGAGACTATGCTAGAAGATTGTTAACTTTCTTCAACAAAGTGGAATTACATCATATCCCTAGAGATGAAAACCAAATGGCTGATGCTTTAGCTACTTTGTCTTCAATGTTTCAAGTGAATGGTTGGAACGATGTGCCTACAATCAGAGTTATGCGCCTCGACAGACCTGCTCATGTGTTCTCAATAGAATAGGTCACCGATGACAAACCGTGGTTCTATGACATTAAACGTGTTCTTCAAACTCAAGAGTACCCGCTTGGGGAATCCAATAAAGATAGGAAGACGTTGAGGAGAATAGAAAGCAGTTTCTTCCTCAATGAAGAAGTATTGTATAAGAGGAATTACGACATGGTCTTACTCAGATTTGTAGACAGACATGAAGCAGACATGCTAATGCAAGAAGTACATGAAGGATCCTTTGGCACTCATGCCAACTGACATGCAATGGCTAAAAAGATGTTGAGAGCTGGTTACTATTGGATGACGATGGAATGATTGTTGCAAATATGTAAAGAAATGTCATAAATGCCAAATTTATGCGGATAAGATACATGTGCCACCGACCCTCCTCAATGTGATCTCTTCACCTTGGCCTTTCTCTATGTGGGGCATTGATATGATTGGAATGATTGAACCCAAAGCTTCAAATGGTAATTGTTTCATCTTGGTAGCGATTGATTATTTTACTAAATGGGTGGAAGCAGCATCATATGCTAATGTAACCAGACAGGTGGTAGTCAGATTTATCAAGAATCAGATCATTTGTCGATACAGCATCCCGAGGAAGATCATCACTGATAATGGCTCGAATTTGAATAACAAGATGATGAAAGAGCTTTGTGAAGAGTTCAAGATCGAACATCATAACTCTTCTCCCTACAGGCCGAAGATGAATGGGGTTGTTGAAGCTGCTAACAAGAACATTAAAAAGATTGTCCAGAAGATGGTGGTAACTTATAAAGATTGGCATGAAATGCTTCCGTTTGCTCTGCATGGATACCGTACTTCAGTTCGAACTTCAACAGGCGCAACCCCATTTTCCCTAGTTTATGGCATGGAAGCAGTACTCCCCGTGGAGGTTGAGATCCCATCTATGAGAGTGTTGATGGAAGCTAAACTTTTTGAAGCTGAATGGTGTCAAAGTAGATATGATCGGTTGAATTTAATTGAATAAAAGAGATTGACAGCGCTGTGTCACGGTCAATTTTATCAGCATAGAATGAAGAAGGCTTTTGACAAGAAGGTTCGACCACGCCAGTTCAGAGAAGGTGACCTCGTGCTCAAGAAGATATTATCCTTCCAACCTGATTCTAGGGGCAAGTGGACTCCGAATTATGAAGGACCGTATATCGTTAAGAAGGTTTTCTTTGGAGGTGCCATGATTCTCACAAATATTGACGGTGAGGAGCTCCCGCGCTCCGTGAACGCCGATGCAGTTAAGAAGTATTTCGCCTAGGTTTGAGTTGACAGCTCACTAAGTTGAAAATCCGAAAGCGCGGCTTAGGAAGGCTTTTGGTCAGACCAGTCTTGGCATTTGAGCACATTTCGGAATTCGAAGTTGTTAGGGAGAATAATGATCATTGTTTTTGTGTAACCTTTTTCTTTCATGTACTATTTCCCAAAACTTTTGTAAACCGTTGGAGTCGCGTTGTTAGCGAACCACCATCTTATTAATGAAATTTGAGCATTTATCTTTTTATGGGCAAAATTTCATCTTTTACGGCAATATTTGAAACAAAGTTATTTAACGCATTCCTATTTTTTAAATGTATCGTGAATACTGAAAGGAATTTTAACAGTTGTTCCGAAGATGGTCAAGCCATGAAATGCAAAACAATACAGTAATTTATCCTTGCATGATGAACATGTTTTCCTTCAAAATCGTCATGAGGTGTTGGTTATGTAAACTTTTGTATCTAGTGGTACTAAGTTTGGTGACTCCCCAGCAATTCAGGTTAAACTTTGTTTCGGTTATCTTTATTTGAGCAATTTCTAAAGTGTGGTACGCTTTGTATCATGTCAGTGGTCTATTGGTATTAGAAGATTGGTTTTGAATACTTTTCTCCCCAAAATACTTAAGCTTTGTAGCGTGATACACTCTGACGTTGCTTTTTGGTTCCAGTTCCAGTAATTTTCCGTCTCTTTAAGATTGGCCGAGTATCTTTTATTTCGTGATATCTTATCATCTTCAAGATATTCCATCTGCCTGTTTTGTCAGCATAACATTCATTCATTCATTTACACTTATATCACGCATGCATATTCACATTTGTCGTCGATTTTTGGGTCGTATACTTTGTTTATGCTTATTCAGACATCGTACATGTTCTTTCCAAGTAGAATGTTAACTTAGGCAGAAAATGTGCTTCCTTTCTAAATTCCACAACTGAGCTAATCCTCGTGGATGAATTTTTGATTTAGCCTTGCTTGTCCATTTCTGGATAGGATGAATCCCCAATTGAGTTATTTTCTCATTGGGTGGAGTCTTGTTTGACTGTCTTCTCTCTGGTTTATTCCTGGAGTGAGTTTTTTTGTCTCTTGCATATGCTATCTCGAGGTTTTCTCCAGGCTAGGAAACCTAGAGGAATGGTGCATTTATTTTGCGCGTTTTAGTATCTGATTTCCTCAAGAAGGATTTATTCATGGTTCTCTTTGAAGAAGAAATTTATTCTTTAGCAGTGTTACCGCAATTTTCTTCTGAAACATCTTTGGAAAATGGCAAGCGGCGGTCTCTTCATGAGCAACTTGTACGTTATTAATTCTTTGGAAAACCGCTAGCGGCGATCTCTTCATGAGCAACTTGTACGTCATTATTTTTGGAAAACGACAAGCGGCGGTCTCTTCATGAGCAACTTGTACGTTATAGACATTGTTAGAAAACGACAAGCAGCGGTCTCTTCATGAGCAACTTGTGCGTTATCTTTTTTCTAGAAAACGACAAGAGGCGGTCTCTTCATGAGCAACTTGTACGTTATTATTTTTTGGAAAACGGTAAGCGGCAGTCTCTTCATGAGCAACTTGTACGCTATTATTTTTCTGGAATACAACAAGTGGGAGCTTCTTTATTTAAGCAACTTGTATGTTATTGGTTATTTTTGGAAGACAACAAGTGGCAGCTTCTTTATTTGAGCAGCTTGTATGTCATAGTATTTTTGGAAGACAGCAAGTGGAGGCTTCTTTATTTGAGCAGTTTGTATGTTATTGGTTATTTATGGAAGACAGCAAGTGGCAGCTTCTTTATTTGAGCAGCTTGTATGTCATAGTATTTTTGGAAGACAGCAAGTGGAAGCTTCTTTATTTGAGCAGCTTGTGTATCTACAACCATATTATTATTTCGGCATTAATTGGTATCCCTCTGGAAAATTTGGAAGAGAAATTTGTTGTGAATTTCTACCTTCAGAAGTCGGTAATCCGTTATCAGCAAAATTAGATACATCTTTTGTCTATCTTTGACCTTGAGTTGTGAACTCACCGTTATTTTGGGTCAATAATCTGTTTTTTGTGGCCTATACAAGATGCTTTCTTTGTTAGGGTCAGAAGTCGTATTCTCTCAAATTTTATTCGCTGTTAAGAGTCTATCATTCGAAGTCGATGACTCATTTCCCCGATAGTGTATAATCTAGGTTCCTATGGTTTGTTGGTGTTTGGTTTCTCCAGCATTATTTTTTGTCTCATACAGTATCATTCTCCATGAATTTAAATAGTACATCCATATCATAAACATAATGGCGGTCTCTTAGGGCAAAAATTGCGTATTATGTATTTCAGTACCTTCAATCTCGTCGAGATGAAGATTTTAATCTTCATATCTCCTGATAGAAGAAACTTAAATAGGGGCAGCTGTCATACCCCAATTTTTTACCTAAGATCCCTGCTTCATCTGCATTATTTTTTTATACACATCAAGGTCACATAATACGGTAGGTTTCGAACGTTTCTCTTTCAAGCTTTGACTGTGTAGAAATTATCGAGTGTTGTAAGCATTTTATGAATGACTAACCACTAATCAAGCACGAAGTGCATGTTTTGCTGTTTTATTTTCATGTGCAGAAAATAGGTCTGAAAGAAGAGCATTAGACGTTGTACGTCGATCATGATTTCGAGTCTCAGAACAGAAATGTTGTCGTTCGTTAATTTCCAAAAGACTGGCTCATCAAAGAATTTCAGAGAATTGTGCGTTTATTTCCACATTCTGTCCAGCAAATGGTCTCCGTTTTCTCCGAATATTTTTCAAGAAGAACAGTCAAAATTCTACCAGCTTTGTTTAATGTGTGTTTCACATTGTTCTAAAATACAAGAAAAAACAGGTTATACCGTCATTTTTGATTTTCTTGGACCAAAAGTCATCTGCATATTTTCTCGACGCGGATTAAATTTCACCGAAATGGGATAATTAAATTCAAAACTGTTCTAGAAGAATTTATTCGGAATATTTGGAATTTTCTTTATTTGAATCCAAGTGATAATTAAAGAGGAGCTATTCAAGAGTTTTCATCCAAGAATATTTATTTATCACATGAGATATTTATTCAAGATTATTTTTGTGTTTATTTTGGAAGATCTACCTCATGGTTATTTAAATACATTGAAGTATTATTTCAAGAAGTTAGTGGGGAATTCTATTTAATTACATGAGGAATTTCATTTGATTACAAATTAATCTATGTGATTTATTTGGATTTCTATTACAAGAATGCAAGATTAAAGTCCAAGACTTGCATTATTATTTATTCAACATTCAACAATTCATCCAAGTATTATTCAATTATTTCTCAAATTTAAATGGGAGGTCTTGATTTTTTTACCAAGATATATCAAGATTCATGTTTATGTGAAGATTCAAGATCATTCATAACTACCCAAAGAATGGAAAATATATTGAAGAATGCATATTTATTCAATGTTACAATTTATTGGAGTTTATCACAAGGTTACAAGAAGCTACAAGTGTGTACAAGATTTATTTTCAACATGAAAAAAATTCAGCAAAGTGCTAGTGCAGCCCATATTTGCAACCTTTCTTCAAGCCCATTTTGTTGCATTTTTGTTGGTTAAATAATGCTCCAAATAACCTGAAAAAACAACAAAGAGAAATGTTGTTAAATGCTACAAAACAGTAAAAAACAGCAACATACAGCAGCTCCAAGTGTTGCCAAAAACCTGCTCCAACCTGCATCAATGTAGCAGCAATTTGTATAAAAATGGCTAAAGCAATTTGTGAGAACAAAGTATAGAAGCAGTTTGCCAAAACAGTTTGAATTTCTACTGTTTTCCCCCCCTCAAATCCTCCACACTCCACTATAAATAAGAGTCTTTGTCAACACAAGAAGGGAGAGAGTGAAGAAAAATTCAGCAGTTAAAGAAAACAGAAAATTAGTGTTTCTTCTAAAGTTTCAACAAGTAGAAAAAACCAGAAAATCAGTGTTGTGCTAAGAAAAATCCAGCAAGTTGAAAAGATAGCAAAGTCAAAAAAGCTTACCATTTTTATTAGAAGCTCCATCGGAGAGGCTCCGATACGTATATTCTTTTTCTCTTCTCTATCTAATGTTGCTCTATTGTTGCATATGTTCATGCTTGAACCATTTGTTGTACCATTTTTCTTTGCCATGTAATATTTGCTTTATCATTTTTTTTGTTTTGTTGTACTGTATTTAAGTTGATTTGCTGCATAAATGTTAATATTTAAACATGTTAGTATTCATCATATTGGTAATAATAATAAGTGTAATAAAAGCTTACTTCTTCCGTCGCATAAAAACTTGTTTAGAGCTTGCTGTCCCAACTTGTTTAGAGCTTGCTGTCCAAAAATATTTGTGCAGTCTAAAAAACACCTTTGTTGTCCAAATGCCTTTGCTGTCCAAAATATTTTTGCTGTCCCAAAAACACCTTTGCTGTCCAAATGCCTTTGCTGTCCAAATGCCTTTGCTGTCCAAAATATTTTTGCTGTCCCAAAAACACCTTTTGCTGTCCAAAAAAAACATTGGTTATTGTGATCGGTGGAAATAGAACTGACTGTTTTTAAAGCTGGTTCGCGAAATATCGTGGTAAGCAAGAGTCGCCACCGTCTTTTATGTTCTCCAACATGGAAAGGACAAAAGCACAGCAAAATTCCTTTTCGAGAATGTTTCTCGGTTCAGGAGGTAGATTTATAGAAAGGGAAGGTGTTAGAACCCTTTCTATCCGTGGTTATCCACAGGCTCTTAGGTACTTGCTCTTATGTTTTCAAAAATTGTTTGCTTTTCAAGTGTATGTGGGTTTTGAAAAAGTTTCGTTTGAAAAATTTCTAGGTAACTCTTGTATCTGTCCTCAAGAGTGTATGAAATATTTGTTTGAAAACTTTTTGAAAGTGTAGGTGCAAAAAGATGTTTTTGTTTTTTTTGAAAGAGCAAGTACCCAGGAGAAATCTACCTACTCTAAGGAATTAGGCTGTGTAAGAGTCCTTTAGACAGTACTATCCCACCATTGAGAAGTAGGTAGCACCGTCGTTGGAGGTATTCGGGTCAATTCGATTATGAGGGACAATGTGGTCACCAAAGCAATGGTAGGACACCTTAGCGGTAACCCTAATGTCCTAGATCCTTTTTATCCGAGGCAACCGTTTCGAGGCAACTGGATCTTTAGACAGGAGGGCGACCTCTAAAACACCATATACTTGACGACCACTTCGAGGCAACCGAGTGAGGCGTACCCTAGGAGTGGCATGTGCATGTGTGTTGAATTCAGTTTATGTTTATCTTTGAACATGCATTTGTGAGCTACGGGTTGGTTTTATTTGTCATACAAGTCTTGTCATGCATATTAATAGTTAAGAGTGCGGAAAATAAATTGCGGAAAGGTAAATCTACGCTATTACAAGGCACAGGTCTATACATCGCCAAAAACATAACCCGTTTGGAAAATAAATGCGAGAAAAGTAAAAGAAAGCGATAAAAGACCTAATTAACTATTACATCCTCGGAAACAGATACAAAAATATGATCAAATAAATAATGAATTAAAAATATGCGTGCGAAAGAATGAATCGGGACGTCTTTAGGGTTTTGACCCTTTTTGAGAAAAGAAAGTAATTTGTCCTTTTTTGCAATTAAATTAACTATTAAACCTAATTTACTAATTAATTAACTACTTACAAGAAAAAGAATTAAAAGTCAAAAAGAAAAAACCTAAGTCTAAGTTTATTTTATTTATTATAAAAAAAGATTAAAGTTAACCTAATTTAAAGCTAGATTAATTAATTTACATTTTTATTTACAAAAATAAACTAAGGTGAAATTAATAAATGATATAAATAAAAATATTCACATTTTAATTTTCTGAATTTTATTGTGAAAAATATTAATTTGTTAATTAATTAAATAATAATAATAGTTATCAAAGAAAATAGAAGGAAAAGGAGAATAAAAAAAGAATAGTAAACCAGGGGGGTTGATGGACCCATTGGAGGTGAATTTGGCAATTCTGAGCCCATTAAGAATCAAGCCTTTGTTGACTTTCTTGAATCGTCCAGATATGCATTGACTCACGAGCATGGTGTTCCTTCCCTTGTAGCCATTAGATCTGTGCATAAGGCCACATGGCGTCTGATTGTATGAGGTGTATGATGGAATCCCTCTTGGAAAGCTACATGAGAATATATTAGGAAAAATATGAAACAAAGGTTTGGGGGACCTGGGAATCGTACCCAGGTCCCAATGATCAATAGACAACGCGTCCACCACTCCACCACTTGTCTGCGTTTGTAATTATAATAATGAATAAACATAATATATGAAACAAGTAAATATGCTGGAAATTATAAAAAGCGCGCGTTTCATTTGAACTGCCAACCACATGCTTCCACGTCTTCATCGTCTTCTCTGAAACCTGTACAAAACAAACAGATGGCGGGGTTTTTAAACCCCCACAACCTGCATCCACAGAAAATAGCGAATAGGCATAGGTTAAATATAAATTGTTCGCGAGGGTTGGGTTTGATTCGTCTGGCCTTGACGAATTCAACCATATGCGTTATGAGGCCTAATTTTTCTTGTATGGGAAAGCCCCAAATCCAGAACTCGAAAACCCTAGATTTCGTTCATGGTGATTTCTGTTTCAGGGCGTTTTAATCCAATTGAACCACACCGAAAGCTTCACCTGAGTTCTATGAACATAAAACAAACAACAAAAGATGTTAAATATGCATGAATTGTGAGATGCGATTCTGAAAAAAAGTGACAAACCAAGGGACCGTTCTTGCGTGTTTCTTGAGCTTTAAGGCTTGTTTTTTATTGCAATGTGTTCCTGGGGATCCCTGCAATGTGTTAGAAGCACTGGAAAGCTTTGAATCGTGCTGGAATGTTAAAAACAATTTTTGAGTTTTTTCTTGATTTTTTGGAATTGGTTTATGGCTTTTTGCAGCAGCTCTCACGTGAATGGAATTAGGTTTGGCTTGCTTGCATATATGGGAATAGAATTAGGGTAAATCTTGGTCCAAAAATCCATGGCATTATGATTTGTATATTTGATTTTCAATCAAATATTTTTGCATCTTTTTGATTGAAAAACCTTGCCAAAATTGGAGATCTTTGTCCCCTTGATGTGCACACGAATTTGCCAGCTCATATTGGTCATATTTGCTTCATAAAAAGATTTGAAAACCATATCTTTGAATTTCCTACATTTTAAATCAATTAAATGAATTAATATTAATTAAAAATTCAATTAATTAATTAAAAATAAGAAAATAAATCAATTTAAGCTCAATGGGTCGTGCATAAGCCTTGGACAATGTTTCAAGAAGAAATTTGAGGCCCATTAGCAAAAATGAGGTGTTTTGGGCAAAGTTGACTTTTGCAAATTCACAAAAATTTCCCAACTTCTCCAATGCATCTCTTGCTCAATTTTGATCATATGAACATGTTCTTGGACATTTTTGAAAGGTCCTGAAGTCCTTTAATCAATGCCTTTGGTCCCATGTCATTTGGATTTACCAATCTCAAGTTATGGTCTTTGACTTAAAGTGCATTTTTGTTGACTTTTGAAATTGACCTATAATGTAGAAATTGATAACTTTTGGTGAGAGCATTTCTTGGACTTGGAATATGAAGATGCGTTGTAGGAAATGTCATCCCCTTCAAAATGAGCATTGGATGGGATTTTTCTGATGAACCATGAAAAAGTTATGCCCTGGTCAAGTTACAGTTGACTTTTCTACTGTCCAAAAATAGTAACTTTTGCATCTTTGATGATTTTTGAGCCATGCTTGTGGAATCATGATCAAGACTTGATCAAATGATGATTGTGGCTTCAAAATAAGATGTTGACCAAAAATCTTGACTTTTGACTGTAAAATGACCATTTTACCCCTACAGTTGATTGTGAACCAAATGAAGCTTTTGACTGTGCAATTTGATGTTGTGAGACTTGAGACTTGACATGTAGATGCTTGGCAATGTATATAGGAATATATGACTTGATTGAGCCCTTTAAAACCTCAAATTCATTGAAGGAACCAAAACCCTAATTTTGACTGCCTTAGGAGGCATTTGGACTGTGCAATCTTTGAGAAGTCTTGAACCATTTGAAGATGATTCTTGACAAGCTTTGAAGAATATGCGAGGGAAAATTTTGGGGTACAACAGTTATCCTTTTTGCTTTACAAAATCTCATATCCAAAAAATATTTTGTTATTACAATATTTAAAAATATTTTGTTATTACAATATTTAAAAATATTTTGTTATTACAATATTTAAAAATATTTTGTTATTACAATATTTAGAAATATTTTGTTATTACAATATTTAAAAATATTTTGTTATTACAATATTTAAAAATATTTTGTTATTACAATATTTAAAAATATGTTGCTGTTACAATATTTAAAAAATATTTTGTTCTTAATATCCAAAAAAAATATATTATGCTGTTGCAAATATCCACAAAAAACGTTTGTTGTTACAATATCCAATAAAAATATTTTGTTTTTTTTCTAATATCCAATAAAAATATTTTGCTTTTTTTCTAATATCCAATAAAAATATCTTGTTTTTTTTTTCTAATATCCAAAACCAAAAAAATTGTTTTACTGTTACAAAAACCCAATACTTTTACATTTTCATTACCCATCAAAGCTTTCGTTCATGCTTCATCAACCGCAACGTTACAAGCACGCCAGATTCAGACCCAATCGTTCAAACATGGCATTAATCAATTCATTCATATAAATACCTCTCTTTCTGATTTGTACATGAAACTCGGTTTCATCATCTTGCACGCCGCCTGTTTGTTGATTTATCTTTTAAAGACGTTGTTTCATGGAACGTGTTGATTTGTGGTTATTCTCAAAATGGGTTTGTTTATGATGCTATGAGAAATTTTGTTGACATGTTAAGAGAGAGGATTCGGATCTGAGAAGAGAAAGGAAGAAAGAGTTTTCTGTAAGAGAGAAAGAGGATGTTCCATGGAAGAGAGAGACAAGGCAATCTGGTTTTATTAGAAAGAGGAGGAAGGAGTTTTGATGTGTTAGAGAGGAAGAAGTTCAGATCTGTGAGAGAGGAAGATGATGGTTCAAAGCGTGAGAGAGAAGGAGTGATAATGTTCTTACTGTTTCTCTTGTTTTTTTTTTAATTATAAACATAATAACTATAATAATATACTTCTCTCTTTTTCCAAAAATTAATAATAATAATATAATTTCCTTCTTTTTCTCTTCCCAACTAATAAAATATAATAAATTTTGTTTTTCCCCATGCCATACAGCAGTAGTCGCGGCGCCCTCATGCTCTAGGGTTCTTTATTTTTGTTCCTTACTTTGTTTGACCCGGATGGCCCATTGGGCCTGTTTTGAGCCCAATTCGTTTTTATTTTTTTTCTTTCTGTTCTTATTAACTTATGCTAATTAATGAATAATAGTACAACTCAATTGACAAAGTGTGTTTACAGCAATTTAAGGGTCTTGGGTTCAAGTCCTGGTTGGGTCACTTTTCTATCTTTTATTTCTTTTGGCCATATTATTTAATATACTTAATTAATTATTAATTTAGTTTGCTGTATAATTATTAATTATTATAAACAACACATAAAACATGTTTAATTAAAATTCATCTATATTTTTTTTTCAATATACTATTAGTATTTATTTTTATTTTTGTGTCGTTGTTTATCTAATTATTCAAAATACATGTTTCATGATTTAATTTTTGTTACGTGTTTAATTATTAAAATCTATGATTTCGTAATTTTAATCTTCATGTACTTTTGATTATTTATTTAATTGTTAAAATGCATGCTAGTATGATTTAAATTTCATTAGTTAATTGTTTAATTATAATTTTAATTAACCGATCGTTAATCCGCATATCTTTCGTCCGTCTCAATTCAAGGGAATCGATTATATTTTGTCGATTTCATGTCATCAAACACATAGCGCGAATACCCTCATTCGTCTTCCGTTTATTATTTTGTTAAAAAAACTTAAGATAATTTTCCCACATATTCAATTTTTCAAAACTCACACCTTTTAAGTCAAAACTTCGACGTTAGGTCGTCGTATTTTCGAAAACTCGTCCATACCCATTTTCGGCCAAAACAATTTATTTTTTAATCAAACAAACATTTTTAATAAACAGATATTTCAAAAGGTTCCTATAGAATACTATAGATACATTGGGTGCTAATACCTTCCCATTGTATAACCAACCCCCGAACTCTAGACCTCTTTTCAAAACGCCTTGTATTTTCATTACTTTTAAAAGTATTATTTTACATTGCATACTTTAGGGTTTTATTTCGCTCTTTTCCCTTTTCCCTTGGAAATAATAAAGCGCGGTGGTGACTCTTTCTTTTGTGAGACGAATTAATTAATAGTTCGATCTCCGATTTACCCCGCTACATTTTTTATCGCTACAGTATGATTGTTAGTAATTGATTATTTGAGCGTTGAATGAATTTCTACTTTCATTATGATAAATGGTTTGTGTTGTTTATGCACTAAAATATATTTATGTGTTTCATAGTATGATGAACAAGAAAATGTGTGAGGTAAATATGTATAATAATGTGTACTTGAATTTATACCAACTTATTATTATGCTTCCTCTTATATTGTTTTGATATCTCACCCTTTCTGTTTGAATGTTACCTCTACGTAGATAACATACAGATGATCTGAAGAAGCTTGAGGTCGAGATCAACTGAAGAGTACATCAATTCATGTAGATTGAGTTAGTATCTTCTATAATACGTAACACTTGTGGATTTTACGATTATTTTATTTTGTTGGGAGTGACCTATGTATTACTCTATTTCTTTGAGTATAATTTATGAATTATGTAGAATTCTGAAAGATGAAAATTACAACTCCTGTTGGAGAATTGAGAATGATTTGTTATTGATGTTTTTCCATTGTGAATAAATACAATGAAGTTTAATACCTTTTATAATGTGGTTTGTGTTGCGTATCTTATTGAATGAGCAAGTATGATGTATGAAGCACGGGGCATCCTATTTTATGTTGTATTTTAGAAATTAATTCTCTTATTTTTATATTGTTTACCAACAGGGTAATAGGGTGTTACATCAATGTATCCATGTATGCATGAGCAAACATAACTAAATATATGCAAATTAAGATTATCACCAAACCTTAATCATACCACATATCACAATAACCCATCAAAATGAATTATCCCACCATTGCACAAAACATAGATTTATCATGTTATCATTACCAACAATGAAATTATTTAGCATTCACCAATCACGCATATCACGAATAGCATTTATCAATAATACTAACACATGTTATTCATATTTCACCAATACATGACATACATATACACATATAAATGTCACTTTACAAAATCACATAATGATTGAATCATCCAATGCCAACAACCCTAGTTATATCTTAAAGGTTATTTCATGAGATTCCTAATGCTTCAAACGACGCCTAAAATGGGGTTACGATTCAAAAGTTATGATTGTTACAAAATCTTTAAAAAATATTGGATACCCTTCGGGACTGCTCAGGTAGACCCATCAATCGACTCATACTGAGTCTTTTGATCACTTATGCATCAACTTGTAACCTGTATGCATCAACGCATCACTGTTTGACAGAGAGACTCTGCCTCGCAGGTATGCCCGGGTCGACCCCCCCCCCCCCACCCTCTACAAGACTCGATGCATACTGCATAAACATGACTTTTCTGCATTTTCTAACCCAAAACCCACACGAATTTCCTTCTTAAAAGCACCATAAAACATCACAAATCATCATGTTTATCAATTTTAGAAACAACCTATCATTCTAACTTGAGAGTACTCATTCTATTCCAATAAACACAGCAAATCTTATCAACTTCATAGATTTTACACAAACCCTAACATATAAGATTTTAGAAATTGAAATCAACAACACCTATCATGTTACTACCCATTGCATACATCATATACCCATAAAAACATGAATACACATTCCAATAATCCAAATTCACAAGATTATAACATTATAACATGTATTCAACATATAACATCAAATAATATTTCCAATTTCAATTTCATGAAAATCTATCTCAAATCCTAACATACAAAAAACATAGAATTTGAGATACTTATTCCTACACAATGATTCCTACTCATTACTCATATAATATAAACCCAAAATAACAAGGATTCCCACCTTTACCTCTTAGGTTGAATAGTCTAGGGTTTCCTCTTCTCCTTTTTCTTCTCTTTTCTCTCTTGCCTCTTATCTTCTCTCCCTTGCCTATTCTCTTCTCTTGTTTCTCACAGATCAATCTCTAACCTAGTTTCCTTACTAACTAGTATCATATAACTAATGGGCTTACTTTCTCACACACACCCTTATTACTTCTATTTCTCATTATTAGGACCAACTAGTTATTTCATTCATTAATACACTAAATACCCAAATAACCCAAATAGCACATAATCACATAGTTAAATAATTATCATACCATATAATAATTAAATAAATAAATAAATAATAAAATATTTAATAAAAATCGGTATGCTACAACTCTCCCCCATTTAAAATATTTTCGTCCTCGAAAATTACCTCAAACGAACAACCCAGGATATGAATCCTTCATCGGACTCTAAAGTTCCCAAGTCACATTTCCATCAGGCGGTCCTCCCCAAGCGACCTTAACCAAACTAATCTCTTTACCATAAAGTTGTTTCACCTATCTATCTTCAATCCACATAGGTGATGATCCACGACAAAATTATCCCTTACTTGAACATCATCTAATTGGACAACATGAGACGAATTCGCAATGTATTTCCTTAACTAAGACACATGGAACACATCGTGGAGATTATTAAATGACGGTGGAAAAGAAATATGATATGCAACTTCACCTACTCTCTTGGACATCTAATAAGGACCAATAAAATGCAGAGTCAACTTACACGACTTCAAAGCTCTACCAACACCAGTTACCAGTGTAACCCTAAGAAATACATGACCGTCCTTCTCAAACTCAAGCGCTTTCCTCCTCTTATCATGATAACTCTTCTGACCACTTTGAGAAATTTTCATCTTCTCTCGAATCATCTTAATATTATCCATATTTTGTTGAACTATCTCATGTCCAACAACATCACTCTCACCGGATTCATACCAACACAAAGGCGTCATACATCATCGTCCATATAAACCCTCAAACGGTTTCATTCCAATACTCGATTGAAAATTGTTTTTATAAGTAAACTAAATCAAAGGCAAGTAACTATTCAAAGCACCTCCTTGCTCCAAAACACAATCTCTCAAAATATCCTCGAGTGACTGAGTCGTCCTCTCAGTTTGACCATTTGTTTGCAGAAGATACGCTAAACTCAAAGAAAATTCGTACCCAAAGCACCTTACAAACCTTCCCCAAAATTCGAAGTAAACCTTGGATCTCTATTAGAAATAATACTCAAAGGAACACCATGAAAACTCACCACTTACTCAATATATAACTTAGAAAATCTTTCCATCAGATAATCCATCCTAATAGGAATAAAGTGAGCATATTTCGTCAATCTATCCACAATAACCTAAACAACATCATAATTACTCTGAGACCTCGGAAATCCCGAAACAAAATCCATAGAAATGATATCCCACTTCCACTCAGGAATAAATAACAGTTGCAATAACCCAGATGATTTATGATGTTCAATCTTAGACTTTTGACAAATCAAACAAGAATACATAAGCTCTGTAATTTTTTTTTCATACCAGACCACCAAAATAATTTCCTCAAATCTTGATACATCTTAGTAGCTCCAGAATGAATACTCAAACCACTATGATGTCCTTCATCAAAAATTATTTTCTTCAAATCTCCCTAATCCGGAACACAAACTCTATCGCAACACCTCATGATACCATTCTCATCAATCCTAAAATTACCACCTCGACCTTGATTAACCAACATCAACTTATCCACCAAAACCAAATCAGATTTCTGACCTTCTCGAATCTCATCAAGAATGCCACTAGTAAGCTTCAATATACCAAGCTTAACTCCAGAAGAAGTCTCTTCACAAATCAAACTCATATCTCAAATTTCTCAATTAACTCTAACTCTTGCACCATCAACATCGACATATGCAACGACTTCCTACTTAATACATTAGCCACAACATTCGCTTTACCAGAATGGTAATTAAAACCAAAATCATAATCCTTCAAGAATTCCAACAATCTTCTTTGCCTCATATTCAACTCTTTCTTATCAAACAAATGCTTTAAACTCTTGTGATCACTAAACACATAAAACCTTGATCCATATAAATAATGCCTCCAAAGTTTCAGAACAAACACAATTTCACCCAACTCTAGATAATGCATCGGATAATTCCTCTCAGGAACTTTAAGTTGTCTTGAAGCATAAGCTACAACTTGTCGATTTTGCATCAACACACCTCTCAAACCCATCAATGAAGCATCAAAATACACCACAAATGGTTATGCTAGATTAGGAAAAATCAAAATATGAGCGGTTGTCAACCTTCTCTTAAGCTCTTGAAACTTAGCTTCACACTACAAAGTCCAAATAAAAGCTTGACCTTTCCTAGTCAACTGCGTCAAAGGTAACTCCAACTTAGAAAACCTTCAATAAACATCTGATGATAACTTGCTAAACCAAGAAAACTTCTAATCTCAGAAACAAAATTCGGAGCTTCCCATTGAGACACGGTCTCAATCTTCGACAGATCGACAATAATACCACCACTTGAAATCACATGACCAAGGAATCTCACTTCTTTCAACAAAAACTCACACTTAGAAAGCTTAGCATACAAATATTTATCCTTTAACACATATAACACAATTTTCAAATGCTTAGCATGATCCTCTTCACTCTTAGAATAGATCAAAATTTCATTCATGAACACTACAACAAATTTATCCAAATACTCATGAAAAATCTTGTTTATATATCCCATAAATAAACCAGGTGCATTGGTCACACCGAATGACATCACAAAATACTCATAATGATCATACCTCGTTCTAAAAGTTGTCTTATAAATATCTTCAGCCTTCACACTGATCTGATGATACCCGGACCTCAAATTTATCTTGCTGAACACACAAGCACCCACCAACTAATCAATCAAACCCTCAATCCTCGAAAGTGGATACTTATTATTGATAGTCACCTTGTTCAGTTGTCTATAATCCATACATAACCTTATAGAACCTTCTTTCTTCTTAACCAACATAACAGGTGCACCCAATGGTGACACACTCAGACGAATAAAATTCTTCTCAAGTAAATCCTCAAATTGACAATTCAACTCTGTCAACTCAGAAGCTAACATCTGATATTGACCCATTGAATCGGGATAATTTCTAGGAATTAAATCGATAGTAAACTCCATCTCATGATGTGGCAGAAAATCACTTACATCTTCACGAAATACCTTAGAAAAATCACGAACTATTGGTAATTCACCAATCATCAGTTTCTCACTAATATCAAATGTTTCCATCAAAGCAAACAACACAAAACCATCCTGCATAGACTCATTCACTTTACATACTATCAAACTGGCAAGACAAGCATATCCCATCTAATACGATCTCATCTACTATAAACAATAGATTAAGGGTGATCAGTTCCTCAATTTGTTAATAGGTAGCCGATAACAATAATAGAGCATAAACTATCGTTACCAAACTATAATAGCATTTCTCTTGTGCTCAAAGTCACCTAAAGCACCATGGTCCAAATATTTACACCATAAACATCTCAAGGAATCAAACTTCTCCCTCACTTGTTTTAAACCAACTCCTGCAACCAAGTAGCTATAAAAACAAGCAAGTACCCTTAGTGTTTCACACACATGTCGCATACTAAGGAACAAATAATATTAGACAACCTGGCCAAACGAACCGACCTGCTCCGATGCCACTAATGTAACAGTCGTTTCCAACCCAAAGAAAATCTAGCATAAAACAGAGTAAGATAGCATGCATAATATTCGAAAGGTGTCACATGTCATTTTCCAAAACATAGAAAACCAACAAAACAATCATCAAACATACACCTGGTCATAATACATAACACATATCCAAACATCATGTTTCCACAACTATGCATATCACAGCGGAATATTTCTTTACTTAAAATTTTATCAAATGATTACATCCCATACTATAATCATATACCAATATAGAAACAATTCACACAGAGCAAGTCATATGAATCCAAAACATTGGGCACTAAGGCCACCTAAAATATTATATCAAAATACAAACTAAATAAGAGAATATAATAAATCTCTTCACAACAAACATGGGTTCAAATACCCCCCGTGTTACATGACCAGAGCATTGACTCACTACCTTGGAAAATAGATAAACCAAGCTAAGCTCCTCAACTATCCTCGTGTGAAGCACCACTATTTTGATACATGAGTGATGTCGCATAGAATATCATTCCAACAGAATGGTGAGAATTCATATCATTATGGAAATATATAATAAGAAGTAATGCATAATAAAAATTCATCAAAAGAATTCCTCACACTTCATATAATCATATATAGAACATGGTTTTACCATTCCAAGTACCAAAACAATTATATCCAAATATCACAAGTATACCAAGTAGAACAATTCACACAATCATCTAATATAGCATAATTCTCACCAAAGTAACATCAATGTAACAAATAATTCAATTTTAAAATATATCACAAACATCACCAATGTCACGATCAAACCAATTATCACATACATTACGCATCAAAGCAAAACATCACATAATGACGAATGTGAATCCAATGCAACTCAATGTGACTTATGCATGTGGTATCGTGAACATCAAGCTCACCTCACTCGCGAATTCATATCTAGAATTAGATCCAAGCTTCTGATTCGAACAAGACGAAAGCCCATCATTATGAACATATAGTCCACCACTTTTATTTCCATACAAGGATCAAAGAAACCATCATTACTAACATATATTCCATCGCTTATATTTTCCCACAAGGATCAAAGAAACCAACCGGAGTTCAATCTACCCATGTATGCATGTGCAAACATAACCAAACATATGCGAAATAAGATTATCACTAAACCTTAATCATACCACATATCACAATTAATCCATCAAAATGAATTATCCCACCATTGCAAAAAACATACAATTATCATTTTATCATTACCAATAATGAAATTATTTAGCATTCACCATTCATATTTCACCAATACATGACATACATATACACATATACATGTCACTTTACACAATCACATAATGATCGATTCATACAATTCTAATAAACCTATTTATATCTTAAAGGTTATTATATTAGCTTCCTAATGCTTTGAATCACGCCTAAAACAGAGTTATGGTTCAAAAGTTATGGCCGATACAAAATCTGTCAAAAATATTGGATGCCCTTCGAGACTGCTCAGGTCGACCCATGAGCCGAAAAACACTAAGTCTTTTGATCACCTATGGGTTGAATCATAACCTCTGTGTGAGTATGCATTGCTCTTTGAAATAGAGACTCTACCTCGCGGGTATGCTCAAGTCGACACCCCCTCTGCGTGAGTCGACTCATACTGCGTAAACATGATTTTTCTACATTTTCTAACTCAAAATCCACACGAATTTCCTTCTTAAAAGAACCATAAATCATCACAAATCATCATGCTTATCAATTTTAGAAACAACCTATCATTCTAACTTGAGAGTACTCATTCTATTCCAATCAACACATCAAATCTTATCAACTTCATAGATTTTACACAAACCCTAACATATAAGATTTTAGAAATTGAAATCAATAACACCTATCATGTTACTACCCATTGCATACATCATATACCCATAACAACATGAATACACATTCCAATAATCCAAATTCACAAGATTATAGCATTATAACATGTATTCAACACATAACATCAAACATAAACATCAAATCATGTTTCCAATTTCAATTTCATGAAAATCTATCTGAAATCCTAACATACCAAAAACATAAAATTTGAGATACCCATTCCTACACAATGATTCATACTCATTACTCATATAATATAAACCTACAATAACAAGGATTCCCACCCTTACCTCTTAGGTTAAATACAATAGGGTTTCCTCTTCTCTTTTTTCTTCTCTTTTCTCCCTTGCATCTTCTCTTCTCTCCCTTGCCTCTTCTCTTTTCTTGTTTTTCACAAATGAATCTCTAACCTAGTGTCCTTACTAAGAGTATCATATAACTAATGGGCTTACTTTCACATACCCCTTTATTACTTCTTTTATTCATTATTAGGCCCAACTAGCTATTTCATTCATTAATACACTTAATACCCAAATAACCCAAATAGCACAGTCACATAATTAAATAATTAATTAAATAATTATCATACCACATAATAATTAAATAAATAATAAAATATTTAATAAAAATCGGGATGTTACATCATTATTTCCCCCATGCCATGACCTACAACATTTGATGCACCATCAAACATAAGAGTACATTGTTCTTTTGGATCAACCCCTTCAACATCATCAAGGCTCATGACATCTTCATCGTGAAAATCAAATTTCATTGAATGATACTCCTCCAACGGCTGTTGGGCGAGATGATATGCAATAATTCTACCCTTAATAGCCTTTTATGTAACATACTAAATGTCATACTCATACATAAGCATATGCCACCGGGCAAGCCTGCTTTTAAGTGCTAGTTTCTCAAAGATATACTTTATCGGGTCCATCTTAGATATCTGAAGCATAGTGTATGTCAGCATGTATTGCCTTAGACGTCGAGTTTCCAAGAAAGCGCACAATAAGTCTTTTCAAGTAAATAATACTTGATTTCAAAATCGGTAAACTTTTTACTCATAATAAATGGCATGCTCTTTACGTCCTGTTTAATCATGTTTTCCAAGTACACACCCCAAAGATCCTACCAACATCGTCAAGTACATGATGAGTGGCCTCCCAGGCGTTGCAAAAACAATATATAGTTTTGATAATTAGGCCTTGGTTTGGGCCAAAAAAAAGCCCAATCAATTTTCCAGTAGTGCAGATTTTCAGTGTCAACATGATTGCACAAATAATTCTCAAACTCAATAATAATCGGTGCAAAATCTCGACGCGAGCGAACATCAAAATCATAGATGATGAAATTTGTGATGTCGTGACGAAAGAATCTCCTCAATATGAAAAAAATCAAGCAAGTTATGAATTTTTGAATGGCGAGAAACTTTGGCTCTTACATTGTATTTTCCAATGTTCGATTTAAATTGCGTGTCATCAACCGAAGTCTTCAGAGTTGAATATGAACTCAACCGTTGAAGCAGACTTGTAGCTAACATCATTTTTGAAATTATGACGAAAGAATCGTCTCGATACGATAAAAATCAAAGAAGTTACGATTTTTACAATGTTTTCTTGTTCAACATAATATTTTCTCTCATAATTCGCATTTCCGGGGGTCTTCCTCAAAGAACCAGTCCTCGGCCCGAAAATACGAAATGAAGATGACATAAGACGGATTTTTCTCCTAAAGAACCAATCAAAAACGTTGAACTGGGCAGAAGTTATGAGTTTTTGAACGTCTGAAAAATAATAGCTCAACACACCGTTTTCCACTGTATTTCCATTGTATCTTCTCAAAGTATCCTCACATTCGGTGATCTTTCTTGCCGAATCAGATTCTGAGCCGAACATACAAACTGAAGATGCTATTAAGATAGTTTAAAAGTCTTAAGAACCGTTTCAAAACAATACTACATCAGAAGTTATGAATTTTTTATTACCATCAAAACAACGGACCAACAATTAAATTCAATGCATTATCTTCAAAGAATTAAATTCTCGGAGGTTTTCTTCATAAAATTTTCCTTAGATCCAAACACGAGAAATGATAAGAAAATTAAGACGATCTTAATGCTCGAAGAATAAACTAAAAATATTGAATCAGATGAAAGTTGCGGATTTTCAAACACCCGAGAAACAGATAACCAATCATTAAATTCAAATACCGTTTCAAGGAAATCAAATTCATTGTAGACTTTCTTAATAGAATTGCCTCCCGGTCTAAACAGATGAAATGAAGAAAATACCAAGACGATTCCAATGCCTGAGGACCCATTTCAAAATAGTATCCCATTTTTAAGTTGCGAATTTCTAAGCTCAAACCATTATTTGGACATAACCTTTATTCCAACATTGTCAAAAATCAGAATTTGAAATAGGAAGGGCTTAGAAGTAAGAGATAAGAGGAGAAACTCATGTTCACCATCTTTATGATTCCATTTCTCACTTTTGGGTAAAGACTCCACTAAAAAGGTAATAACTCTTTGCTCATAACTCGGATTTTAGAGATTCTGGCCTTTTGGGAAGAACATGACTTTCCCTTCATTTTACATATAAATTTTATTGTTTGTATGTTTGTGATGAGAGAGATAAAAAAAATTTAAAATGAGGGTCTGATGTTTATTTTGGTGAATATATGCATATAGGATTCCTTGACTCGTATCGATGCTGATTACTTTTTCTCTTTAGCTCGTATCGACACGATTCTTGATTTTTTGGAATCTACACAAAATTACCTTTAGTTTAGACACTAATTTTGAAAGTTGAATGTTTGTTATGAGGATGAAATATGCATTTAAAGATGGAGGTCTGATGCAGATTTATGTATAAAATCTGCATACGTGTTTTAGAGATTTGTCTGATGCAAATTTATGTAGAAAATCTGCATACCAGTTTTAGAGATTTGTCTGATGCAAATGTATGTAGAAAATCTGCATATGGGTTTTAGATATTTCATAGGCATAGGAGCTATAAAAGCATAATCGAAAATTCATATCGGGTGAGTTCAACTAGTTATATAAATGGGTAGGAATGGGATGAAATGCATGTTAATGGGGTAGTGAGATAATTACCTTAAATTTGTTAGTCTTTGGGTTATGTTGGATTCTTTTTGTTGAATGCAAGATTAATTGATGGAAAAATGTGGTTTAGGTTAATTTTGTTTGCTCTTGAACGGATAATACATGTTGGGATTTACATGTTGGGATAAGGGTTGAGTAAATTGATAGTCATAATCCTTTTTAGACATGGATGAGACCCCATTGGAGTGTTTAATTACACATACAATATTGCCATAACTTGTAGTTGGATTGTTGTTGAAGGCATGTGAAGATTTGGGTGGTTGGGACCCCAAATCTGTATTTCTGCACTTCTGGTTTTCCTGTGCACGGTGAACCCCGCTTAGTGCGTAGGGTTTCGCTTAGTTTTCTTCCATGGACATAACTTTGTTCTCTGTTTCCCCTGAGTGTAATTCAGTTTCATAGTGGGAACTAGACGCCTTCTTAGACTACTGTGACTTATAAAATTGTATTATTGAACATGTAATACCATGTATGATTATTAAATGCATTATGTTTGAATGCCATAATGTGATCATTTTCTTGTTTCCCATTTGTTTTGTTTGAACATTCGAAGATGGTTGCCTGCGTGGCTTGACCCATATTGTGATTTGATGTATGCTTGAATCGAAGTAGACCTATGCTACTAGGTGGTAAATCACTTATGACCATGGATTGAGTCCAACTTTTTACCATTTAAATATGCTTGTGAGGGTTTATAGGGAAAATCCTATTTGAAGTTAACACATTTTCATTCTCGGTACGTCATATACACCTAAGCTACCATTTCGATTTCTTGAGTGAGTCTGAAAAGGAATTTCCATCGGGCAATAAAATCGGTGTGCTTGGTATTTTGAGGTCGTGATCACATGTAGGTTACTTCACGTCGGGTAACTCACCTATAGTTGTGCCACTTAGGCAATACCACTAGGCTTTCATCCGATGGGCTTGTGTAGTCATCAAGATGTTTCGTACTTACGTAATTCATTGGTGTATAAATGATTGATGGGGTCGTGACGCCAAGTAGAAAAATGTCACTTCGTACCAAATTGAAGTCTTATGTACTCATCATGGGGTTGTGTAGCCATGTAGGCATAATTCTCTTGGTACCAGATTAAGTTCCAATGTATTCATTTGATTCATCACGCAATGGACATGTACGAGTCTCTTGACGATTAGACATAAGGGATAACCCATCAAGGGTGTGATTTTGTGTATCCTAAGTAGAAAGTGTAATACGGTGGAAGAACCGACTGTTATACTTGTTTGCATTTTGTATTCGCAAATGTCGCGGTAAGCAAGAGTCGCCACCGACTTTTATTTTATCCAACAAAGGAAAAGCAAAAAGAACAGCAAAAACCTTTTTTTCGGGATGTGTCTGAGTACGGGGGGGTAGATTATAGAAAGGAAAGGTGTTATCACCCTTTGTATCTGTGGTTTTCCATGGGCTCTTAGTTACTTGCTCATTTTTTTAAAATTGCTTATGTGTGTTTGTTTTGAAAAGTTTTGTCTACTTAGTGATAACCCTTGCATCTGTCCTCAAGAGTGTGACGAAGTTGTTTTTGAAATCTGTTTTGAAAGTGTTTGTGTGAAATTTGTTTGTTTGAGCAAGTACCTAGGAACTATCTACCTACTCGGGAAAAAAAGTTTGTTCGTTTTCCTTTAGACAGCACTATCCTACTATTAAGGAGTAGGTAGCTCCATCGTTGGAGTTTAAGAGACATTCGAAAGGGACGAAACGGTCACTGAAGGCAACAAGTAAGGATACCTTAGAATTTCGAAGGGACTTTCGTCATAAGATCATTTCTCGTAGGCAACTTGAGGGACAAGGGGGAACTATGATCTTTATGACGACTTTGAATTATGGGTCATTACTAAGATATCCCTACGTTCGAGGGACACGACCATTATTTCCGAGGCAACCAAGTGAGGCAAAACCCTAGGAGTGAGCATGTGCAAGTGTTTGATTTCAGTTTCATTTATCTTGTGCATTTAGGGTTTTCTACTGTTTTAAATTGATTTATCTTGCCTTTCAATCCTATTATCCATACATCTAGGCAATTTATAATTGCCGAAAGTAAAGTGCGAGAAATTAAAACCCTAGTTACAAGGCCTTGGGGAGGGGGATTACATAATAAAAAAAACGGGGGAAATAATAAATGCGAAATAGTAAACCTAATTAACTATTACAAACTCGGAGTAGTTACAATAATTAATAAAAATAATGAAAAACAATGCACGAAAGTTAAGACGAGAACAATTTAGAAGCCTAAGAAATCTAATTAATTAAAAAAAATTGTATTTTTTTATTCAGAAAAATAGTTGCAATTTGCAAGTTAAACCCAATTTACTAATTAATTTTAATTATGGAAAAAAGAATTTAAGTTAATCTAGTTAACCTAATTAATTAAGGAAAATAAATATTTTATGAAAAAAAACTAAACCTAATATTTTTTAGTGGTTTTTTGATTTTTTGATTTTAAAAAAAGATTTTTGTAAAAAATAATTTAAACAAGAAATTAAAACAAAATAAATAAAGAAATTAAAAAGGAATTAAAGGAATGTGCCTGATGTAGCTAAGCAGATTGGGGGGTGTGTTGTCAATTTTGTGATAGGCCCAGGATGATGGCCCGGTTTTTCTAGCGCGTGATTCAATGAAGCTCCCTTTCACTCATTCACTTCCCTTGCCAACTGCGCTGCATGTTAACTCATGAACATAATCACTCAAAAATATTATATATTAAGCAAACCATTAAATCCCAGTCAGCAAAAAATAAACGCGCTAGCATTTCAAGAGCCAATCATGTTATAAGGAATTGCCACGCCAGCAGTCAAACTGCCTTCAACCTTTGACTCAACGGAGAAGTGTCGGAGCCCTAGCTCCGGTCGTCTTCTCCGGTTAACTCCTCCACGAAAACCTGCAAAAAGACGCAAATAGATATCCTAGGGGGACCCTACCCATCTAATTCAGGGCCTGCGATTTCAATGGGATCAAAATCAAGACCAAAAACTGTCCGGTTTGGACACTAACACGCGATGGGAAATTCTCACGAGCAAACATGGCAGGTCAATATTCTGCGTGCATGGGTGCACGAGGATGATCCATATCTGTTCAAAAACGTCTCAAGAACACATTAACAGCATTAATATGGTTTTAAACGAAACAAAAACAAAGATGCAAAAAATTTAAACTGTTATGCAACCAGAGATGCCAAGAATGGGTGTTCTACGTGCTTGGGGACTTCAAGATCGTCTCAAACTTACTCAATCTCCTTGTTGGGAATGAATGGAAGTGAGATCTTGCAGTAGGGTGGCTTGTATCGAGAGTTTGGAAGCCTTAGGTTTTTTTGGCAACTTTAAAAACTTTGGTCCCTTTTGGAGGCTAGGGTTTCGTATCCTTTTGTTCTGGGATTGTTGTGGTTATGTATTGTAGCACATTAGGTCAACATAAGCGGAAAAAATCCAATGCTTTGATGAAAAATATTCTTCCTTCAATTATTTTATTTTTGTTTATTTTCGGAACAAATCCAATCTTACTCTCTCTCCACGAATTTTCCTTGATTTGCCAGCTTTTGTTGATTGTTATTTGATGAGAAAAAGATTTGCAATAAAATCTTTTATTATTTTGATTATTTATTTGACTTAATTTGATTTTTAAGTGATTAAAATCAAAATAAATTAAATAAATAAAGCCAATAATACATGGAAAGTTTTTTGGGTCGTGGGCCATGCTAGAAGCAAGATGCAAGCATAAAAAGTTAGGCCTATTTGACAAAAAATTCAATTTTGGCCATTGTTGACTTTTGGCAATTTTCCAAAAATGGCCAACTTTGACAATGCATATCTCCTTCAATTTTGACCCTAAGGGTGTGTTCTTGGACTTTTTAGAAATATTAGGATGTCCCCTAAACAACCCTTTTGGTTTCGTCTCAATTGGATCCTCCATGTTCATGTAAGAAGCTTTGACCCAAAAGGTGTTTTTGTTGACTTTTGAAAAGGACCTATAATGTATGAATTTATATCTTTTCATGAGTGAATTTCATGAACTCTTGGGATGAGGATGATTTGTAGGTAATTGAATTATATTAAAAATGAGCCTTGGATGAGAAATTTCTGATAAAGTATGAGAAAATTATGCCTGGTCAAAGTTTGGTTGACTTTTCCTATAGAAACCCTAATTTAGCAACTTTTGAGTTTTGATGAATTAGGAGCATTCCTTGGGGAATCATGATCAACCCTTGATCAAATGATGGATATCACTTCAAAATGTCGATGTTGACCAAAAATATTGAAGTTTGACTGTATGTGGGCCACAATTGGCTTTTGACCTAATACAATTGATTTTCAAGCATCTCAGTAGTTGACTGAGCAAACTTCTTATGCAATGCATGAAACTTGACATGGATGGTCTTGAGAACATATTAGGACTATGGAGAGCATATGAGGCCTTTGGAGCTCATCCATCTTGATGAAAATGGAAACCCTAGTTGTAAGTTCATTGCTTTAGGAGAAAGTTTGTCTGGTCAACTCTTGGGCATCCTTGAGCAAGTTGAGGATCTCAATGAGCATGTGTTGAGTAAGATGAGAGGGAAAATTTTGGGGTACAACAGAAAGGTAAAACTTACTTCTGGATTCCTCGTACACGAGTACGGGTTTGCATAATTATTTGTGGTTGGTTGTTGTTGTACCCAAATTTTTGCCCCTAAGATTTCTGCATCATACCATATTGTTTCAATCACAACAAAATCACATTAGGGTTTTTGGTTCTTCTCCCTATTTTTAGCCTTGCTCTTTTGAGGAGTTACCAAGCACCTTGACTTGTTTTCTTTTGTGATGATGGATATTTTGCTTTGATTTTCTCTTTAATTAACAAAATGCAATATTGGTATGTCTTACTTATTAATAATGTAGGTAAAGGCAATGAGGTTTAGCAAGTTGCTTCATGATTTCATGAATTTATTTCCATGCCCTAGTCAATAGCTTGAGAAATTCAAACCTCACCATTGAAGTTGTTTTGGAATATTTGGTATGGAAGTGGTTTTGGTGGCCATGATTCCTCATCATCATCCTCAACAATTTCTATTCACAAAGGAAGAATATTGGCACAAAAAGTTTGTTCAAACTTGGCAAAGTTCCTCAAAGCATTCTCTTGATCTAGAGGCTAGGGTTTCAAACTTTAAAGGAGCATATCTTGATCATCTTTTGGTATTTTTGAGTGATTCCAAAAACATCATTCTCTTCAAAGAGTTACCAACAAATCACTTCAAAAGTTTCAAGGAGTTTTCATGTGGAAGGAACTTGGTGAAGAAGAAATATTACAAGTCACCCAGATGAATCCCCAATTTTCCATATGTGACTTCAAATGGTCATAAATTGGACAATTTTTATCACCTTGAGCCAATTATTTTTTCATGATGATCCTAAGGATGTGTGCTTCATTCCTTCATTTATGTGCAAAAGATTATAGGTCATTTCATGATTTTTGGTCAACTTCAACAAGTCATAACTTGCTCAATTTTTGGATATTTTGAGTGGTTCAAATTGAAAAATGTCATTTAAGAGGTCTACTTCATTCCATCATTTTTGGTCAAGAGCAATTTCTAAGCGGAAGGCCATGTTTGGATGCAAAAGATTATAGGTCATTTTTAAAGAAGAATTTGAAATATTTCTAAGTATGGAAAGTCAACTCTTTTTCTTCAACTTTGACTCCATGTAAATTTTAGCTCAAGCATCCATTTGATTCCATTATTTTTCCATTGCAAAGCTTGTAACCTCATCTTTCCAAAGCATCAAGAATTATGCCCTAAGACCCCTTGAGGTGGAAATGCCATGGATTTGAATTTGGTAGTTTGAAACTGAATTTTGCACAAAGTTAGAATTTTGAAATCTTTGTTTTAGCTTCTAATCACAAGATTTCCACACGTTTTTGGTTCTAATCATGTTTAGCAACTTTCTAGAAATGATTAGCATCATGAAACACACGATTTGGCTGAGTTTTGATCAAGTTTGAGTCACACTTTCTTCATGATGCAAACCCACACGAATTCCCTCCAAAACGCATCATTTGCTATTCCTTTTGATCCCATTTTCTTCCCTATAAATAGAGGGTCATCCCCCATTCAATTTCCCAAGCTTAGATAGCCAGAATCACCCTGCCAAACTTGCTTCAGAACCCAGAATTCAGAAACTTCAAAATCTATTCTCAAGCCTTTTGCAATCCATTTTTTCTCTCAATTCACCTTCCTTGATCTTCCCTAAAGCTAACCATATAATTACATTCAAGAATCGTGCCCTATATTGCTCCATAGAAGTCTAGTTTCAGAGCTCTGCAACTCAACTTCAAATATTTAGATTCCTTCATCAATTCTTCAAAACTCTGATATCATTGTGTTTGTCTCATTGCCCTGGTTCTAGTCGCAACACTTACATCTTACTAGAAACACGTTTTGACCATGAATTTTCAAATCCCTTTTCAAAACTTTCTTTCCAAATTGCTTGAGCTACAATTTATATAAATTTGGCGCGAGGGTGTGGTTGTCTTCGTCTTGAAGAGACAAAGCGAATGGCATAGGTATGAGCTTCTGATTTGACAGTTTGAGAGACCTGCAATTCGTGATGGCTAGAGGTTGAAGATGACCAACGTGTCATCTTCTAACCAATGAAGGCGCGCCATCTGTATTTTTCAAATTTTGATTTTATTATTGATTATGTACAATATTCATTAAAGACCATGATATGCACAGCGCGCCAGATCCCTTGGATTTGATTACTAACGCGTTTTGACTCTCATCCAATGGTCTACATCTTTTACTTTTATTTTCTTTTTCTGATTTTTATATTTTAATTGTTTTATATTTAAAAAAAATCATAGAAAATTCATTTTTAATCCAAAAAATCTGAAACAATTATGAAAAATATTTTTGATTATTATCTTTCTGACTTTTATATTTTCACAATTTAATTTTGTGTTTTGGTATTTTTTATAAATTTTACACTTATTTGATTTGTTTAAAATGTTTAAAAATACTTTTATACATTTTTAAATTCTAAAAAAATTATGGAATGATCCAATGATATTGTGACAAATATTGGTGACCTTATTTTATTTCTGTTTCTGACTTTACTATTTTTTTTACTATTTTTGTTTATTTTACCCATTTATTTTAATTTTTAAAAATAGTTTATGACTTTTAAAAATTACCAAAAAATTTATAAAATTACTTGACCTTATTTCTAATTTTTCTATGGTCTAATTTTTTATTTCTTGATTAATTTGAATATAATTGACATTTTCCTCATTATTTTTTCATTTTTTAAACATTTTTAAACCTTTTAACGTATATATTAATTGTATTATTATTTTTGTGATTATTTTCTGGCTGTCTTGGGTTGATTTTTTTGATTATGGCTTTATTAACATCATTGGATCCATGGTGTTGAGTTTAACTCCACAAAAATGGATGAATGATTTTAATAATAGTTTGATTAAATATTAATTCAAATGTGGTTTCTCTTTTTACCCTAATTCTTCTTCATCTCATCCCCTTCTCATTGCACTAAATGTTGTTGGAGCATGATCTCTATATCATGTCTCAAAACAAATGGTGCATAGATTTCTATTGACCGGCCTCAAAATAGATGCGACTTCTATATAAGTCCACTTACAATTGCTTAACATAGCGCTAAATTTTATCCTGATTCGAATAAATGATCATTCATGGCCCAAACTTATGATTGCAAGCCCAAGTATGTTAATTTGATCTCTTTGATCCAATAACCTTGAGATTCATTGTGTGGAGGCTTTGGTTCTACCAATTCTCTAATGGATCTACAACACTTTTGGTCAACGCGGATCACTTAAACATCGTTGATCATTAAATGGTACTCATGAGAATTCCAAATGGATGATATACTTGATAAAAAGCAAATGCAACTTATTGTGTGGAGGCTTTGGTTCTACCAATCCTCTAATGAGTTCCAAATGCATGTTTCAAGATGGTCATCCAACTAACCACTAATTATTGACTTGTTTATTTTATGCCTTTATTCTTTTATGCTTTATGTACTATTTATTTTTCAACATTTTTTTTCATTTCATGCCATTTTCATCTTTGCTCATTTGAGCATTTATCTTCTTTCCATTTTTATTTTGCTCACTTGAGCTTTTCTTGTTCTTTTCCTAAGATACTTGGACTATTTAGTTACTATCATTGGCATTATGGAGCATGGTACTTTTTCTTGGACTTAGGATTAGAAACCTTGGCCTATCTTGGAGACCTTGTGATCTTATCTGATTATTTTGTCTGGAGATCTTGAGGTTTACCTTAAGACATTGGGTTACTTGTTTGTTTTTGTGTGCAGGTTTTTGTGATTTCATCCTTTGTTTGTAATCTGGAATTCACCTATATACAACCGTTACTCTGCCTAATTTTTGTGAAGACTTAATACATTTGAAGAGGTCTAGTATCTTTGCTTGCTTGGTTTCAATCCAAAGAATTGGAATTTTATCTTGGCTCATAATGTCAAGTTTTTTCTTCTTGTTAGTTAGATAGTTCTTATCCTTAGCTTTTACCTTATGCTTTTGGATAGTCTCTTCTTCTCATCCCATCTTCTTTAATTTCAAAAAATCTTCTCCCTCCTTTTGAAAACCTTTCTTGTTTTGAAACTTAAACATTTTCATAATAAACTTGGACTTATGTCCATGCATTTTCAAAATATTTTCATAAATAAACTCCAATCAATTTAATAATACCTTGACATTTTTGTGAGAAGACTAAAAGTCAACCAATCTCATTTCAAACCATTTTGCCACTTTGGCTTTTATCTTTAAAACTTTTCTCAAAAGATTAGACTCTTATCAATCCTTGTAGTGATGCAAACAACTATACTTCTACAATATTTAGTGAAGAGAGATATTTTCCACTTGGCTGTTGAGTGAGGCATTGTTGATTTTAAAATCCAAGCCATATCCTCCACTTTGAGATGATGCAAATTCTCTTTTCTCATGATTGTGGGTAGTAAGTATGTTTTCCACACGGACAATGATGATGATGTCTTATCTCCTAAAATTAACCAACACACTTGTGTTTCAAACTTTTAAAAGAGGAACTACGTGTACCCTGATCCCCTATTGCACGAAAGGTGGTACGTAGGCACTAAAGGTTCACAACCGCGGCGGGTGCAAAAATCATAAAAAACATATTTCTTTTCTCACTTCCACCATCAATTTTATATACAACACATTTTATATAGCCAAAATATACAGATTTTTCAAAGAGCTTCCCGCGGTGTATCGTAGATGTTTAGGGTGCTAATACCTTCCCTTTGCATAAACAACCCCCTTATCTTGAATCTTTCCCCCTCTTTTGGGTTATTCGCTCTTTTCCCATTCCTTTGGAAACAATAAAGCGCGGTGGCGATTTTTATTTTTGATTTGTATAAAGTCTAGTCAATCCAATGGCTTAGTCTTGAACATTTCTACTGCTACAGTTGTGTTCTTGTGGTTATCTCATTGGTTAGTCATAGGACTTCCAATGGTGATAGTACCTCTTGTTGCATACTTGTACCTAGCCTTGAAGAAAACACGGATCCACGATGGATTTGTTTTTGATTATATGCCCCTTGTAAAACCGAGTTAACCCATAAGAAATGCGAAGTCACTGAGATTTAGAAATCTCACCCCAATCCTATTTTTATTTTTCAGGCACAAGTTAGAAGCAAAGAATTTCTAGATGGTCTGCATTGAAGACACTGGTCAAATAGATGGCAGGAAGACCTCATCACATCTTATATTTTCGCTGTGCATGGTTGTAGACAAGCTAATTATATACAATTGTAATTGAAGAGTTGAATTGTATACGTTTTTAGTTCTTGTCATTTTCAGCCTTTGTATAATTTAATGTACCATTTATGGCATCACTACATATTATTATAGACGTATATGTACGGGATGTTATAGTTGGTATCAGAACAGGCCGATTCATGTCCCTATAATGTTACATAACTATAAATTCCCCTATCCCTCACATGTGTGTTGCTAGCCTGATTTCTACTATCATCGTATTTAGTTATTGAGCCTGATCACCTCACTAACTGTGCGCGTGATGGATAGAGTAACGGTGGAGCCACAATGAGGATGAGTAAGACCTGGAGCGACTTAAGATGAAATTCTAAAAGCCGACTAAGTAAGTAGAATTGTTGTGGTCGTCAGGCATAAATGGAGTGTTTGACGTGGGATTTTGACAGCCAAACATTCGTGATAAGGTGTAAGACCAGTGGAAGTTCCAAGGTCTCGGCTGGATGAAGTGAACTTTCTCTAGGTCCCTGTAGCGGTGGAGGATATTCACAAAACAACTAAGAAGCAATGTAGTGAGGGAATGATGTGACGGAGTCGAGTTTGATGCCATTAGGAATTCGCTGCTCAATCCTGGTGTCGGTGGCAGATATGACTAGATAACCAGTTGGATGGAAGACTTTTGGGAGTTTAGATAGAGAGACCGGACATTTTTGGTTACTCTGGCATGGGTAGTAGTTTCATGGATGAGGTGCTAGACTCTGACTCAATTTGGTTTACCCTAACAAATATGGATACCCGATCAATGAAAAGGATTATTATATCTCTGTTCTTGCCATTATGTGATTAATTCTTAGAACTATCCTAGGCAGCAACTGAAGCGAGTGAAAGCGTGAAATGTACTAGCCTGAGCTCCTTGCTAGTTATGGTTCATCTAACGCTGAGTGAGGCCATAGAACTACGCTTGGCGTTAGGTGATTTGGTGAATGGAAGCTAGTGTCTCTCTGGAGCATCAACGGGGTGACCATAATTGTGTTGGTTGTTTGGAACCATGGTGTTTCTATCTAGCGGAATTACCCTTGGAATCTCTTATGCATGCACTGTGCAAGTGAGTAGTTCATGGAACAATGATTTGAGCTAAATTTTACCCAGTCGTATCATGCTTGTTGCCTTCCGAGCAAGTAAACCTTGAGCATGTGGAACTATTAGGTTTTAGCATCCTAAAGTGTGTGATTGGAAGGATTTGAGAAGCGATGACCTCAATGGAGATATGTCTAGTTATTATCGGTCGTGACTGTAGGATACAAGTGGAGATCGTTATACACTATTAGGGTAGGTTACTTGAGATCATAGACTTAGAGTTGGACCACCGTGTTAGTACTATCAGCCAGGTATAACACTGCAATATCCTGTCATGTATGAGATGCATGAGTCGTCCTTTCCCGATAAATATTGGACAATGTTAATCTGGAGCTCATGGTAGGATGCATATTTAGTACTCGTGAGACACGGATCCAAATTTTCATAAGGTAGGTGTAATAAGGATCCATAGGCCGCACTCGAAAGTGGAGAGCTATCCAAGAAGGCGATAGTGCGATGTGTCAAGTTCCAAAGCTACGCTTATGAGGATCCTGAGTGGTCATGGCCGCGTGGGTGATAACCCGGAATGATGGAATCGTTAGAGACATGATTTTGGAAATTATTCAACTCGAGAAGTAATTTTTGTTGAGTGTGTTTAAGATTCTTGCGTGTATCGTGATTAGACGAATTTCGAGAAGGAATGCTTACTACTAAATTATTGAGCATGGTGTAGTAATGTGACTAAGTGGATTGTAGACTTAGCATGGCTCGAAAAATTTCAAGAAGTGTTTGACCTGTTGAAATCAGAGCAGTGCAACGGATAAAAGAAGAACCACATAAGCATGTAGTAGTTGTGGGTGAACTACTTGTATGATTGTGTTTGAGTGGAGATATCTTCCCAAGATAAACTCTTGGAAGCAATGTTTCGTTTGTCTCACTCTCTCAAGGATCCACCATAATCTAGAGAGGTATTATTGACGGACCAACTTAGAGAAGACTCTATAGTCGATATGTGATTAGATGTTCATGGTTTAATGATTGGGCTGGTGAATATCGAGTGATAGACAGAGTATCATGACAATTGGAATAATAAATACAAGTAAAGGATTCTACTTGACATCGACTCATCGTCGCTATGTCTTGTGCACTTATGAGCATGCAAGTTAACTGTTAGAGTTCACCCTTACAAGCGGAACTTTTTGTGAATTTGTTGGATGTCAGGGATGTAGTTGTAGAATAGTATACCCTTGTGGCTTGTGGTGGCAGTTGTTTTTTCTAAGACTTAAGGAAGGATCATAGTAGGAATCTTTGTTGTATGAAGAATGTAGACTTATGTCGCGTCTGGGATTTTGTGAATGGCTGTTGGATTCTCTATTGCTTTGAAAAATTGCAGGTCTTGATGAAGAAATGTTCTGGATCACAAATCAATGGCATTACCTTGATGCTGTTGCAGTTTCTACATGCCACTGTTCTCGTTGGTGTCCATCACATAGTTGTTGTTGTTGATATGTTGCAAGCTGTTGTGTTGAAGAAGAGTTGCTTGGGGAAGGTTTTTGTAGATCATCAGAGGAAGACTGGAAGGGTTTTTGCATAGTATTTTATGAATAAATTCTTCCCTCCAAATTCTGATCTAAACTAATGTATTTATAGTGTGAAGCTTGGAAGATGAATCCTTGTGAATGAGTGAGATCAATTTTTGAATGGTGAGATCAAGACTGATTTGTGTTTGTATGTAAGCATGAAAGGTGTGACAATTTTGATAAAGTTGTGAAATATTTGAATTTGGAATGAAATTTTGAAGTGAAAACATGGTTCTTGAAATTGTGTGAAGAGGCTGATAGAAGAAAAAAATGTGACCTCTTTGCTGGTGTAAACCGTGGGTTTGCTTGGGAGTGGGTCCATCTTCTTAATTCCACTTTCCATATTTTATTCTATTTAATGAAATAATATAATAAAAGTGATAATAAACATAAACAAGAAAAATTGGATAGTAATGATAAAATAAAAAATGCAAAATAGAAAGAAAAAAAGACTAAAAATATATATAATGCTAATAATAATAAAATGTTTGTGTAATATAGTGGGAGAACTGACTTTTGCATTTTATCGCAAATGTGCGAATAGCTAGAGTTGCCACCAACTTTTCTTTTATCCAATAAGGAAAGGGTGAAAAGAATAGGAAATACCTTGAAGATTTTGAGTTCGGGGGGTAAAATATGAAAAAGGAAGGTGTTAGCACCCTTTTCATCCATAGTTACCAACGGGCTCTTAATCGCTAGCTCACTTTTGAAAATTTCTTTTTTTTGTGTGTTTTGAAAAATATTTTGAAAATCCTAAAGTACGGCCAACTTTGTAATGGTCCTTGTATCAGTCCTCAAGAATGCCTACAAAGTATTTTGGAAAATATTTTTGAAAGTGATGTGTGAAAATGTTTTTTAGAAAAATTATGAGCGAGCAATTAATAGTTCTTACCCATTCAAGGCCATTCTTGTCATTTTTCTTCTCCTTTAGAGATAGTGTTATCCGTATCATTAGTTTGTAGGTAGCCCCATCTATTGGAGTGAAGGGACACTTGAAGGTCATTGCACGGTCATCGAAGGCAACAAATAAGGATGCTTTAGCAATTCATCGGAGGTACTAGATAATTTTTTGTAGATAACATTGAAGGGTCATTGAGGGACTATGTTCTTTATACGAAGGGACTTTGCTAAAGTATCCCTATTTTCGAGGGACATGACCATGTTTCAGAAAGGCAACAAAGAGAGGTTACCTAAGAGGTACGAGTGTGAATAGTGATTCAATTAAGTTATTTTATCTTGTATTTACGGTTTTTCTATCGATTGTTTTTATCTTTCCATACACGTCTAATTACTAACAGCATACAAAAACAACAGAAATATAAAGTGCAGAAAGATATAGGTCCTACACTATTACATGGTTTCGGGGCAGTTACATAATAAAGATGCGTAAAATAAAACCCTAAATCTATTATATCCTCAAAGCAATTATATAATAGGAAAAAGGTGCGAGAAAAATAAACCTAAATTATTACAAGACGAACAATGCGACCTATACATTTATCTAAGAAAATAAATAGAAGAGAGGAAATGGTTTGGAAAGAGAAGGAGAGAATGTTTCAATGTTTTTAAAAAATAATAATTTTTAATGATAAAATATAACTAATAAACCAAAAATTTTTAATTGATTTTTATACATTTTAAAAATAGGTTTAATTTATTTAATTAATAAAAATCAAAAATCAAAATTTAATTGTTAAAAAAAACTAAACCTGATATAATTAGTTTTAGAAAATTATTAGGTTAATTAATTATGGTTAAATTAATAATAGATTTTAATTAAAATTTAGAGAAAATAAGTGAAAAAGAAGAAAAATAGGGTTAGTAAAAAAGGAAGCAAAATAATTGCATGGGGTGGGTGTTGAACCCACGCCCTTGGCATCAAAGAATACTCCCTTCACCATTGCGCAATGCTGTTGTTGGTGTTAGAAAGAGATGCGCTGCACATAATATACAAAATTTGCGCTAATTTGAAAAATATGAAAAATTGTAAAAGCGCTGATCGAACCCACACCCTTGTATAGTAATGCTTTAACGCGCACGCTTCTGCCACTGGGGTGGCTATACATCCATTAATTTAACCAAACAAAAATATATGTATAATATAAACTTGACCAGGATGACCGGAGAAGCGCTGGAGCCCTAGCTCCGATGGTCTTCTCCGGCGAGCATATTTCTCAACCCTGCAAAATAACAATTGTTAGTGATCCAAAGGGACCTTACCCCCCTAATTTGACCCTTGCGAGTTAAATGGTGGCCTTGGTTTTCCCTAATTCTTCATGTATAAAGAAATATGAAGCAAATATGGTAAATTTGTTCAAGAATGACAATCCCTCATCATGGCATTATGGGACCCATGTGATGGGTTAAACCTGTATATTTACACTTCAGAAGCACGTTAGCAATGTTAGTTTCAATCAAAGAATAATAAAAAATAAAATATGAATTCCATGCAAAAATAGAAATCGATGATGCATGGATGCGAGTTTCAGGCTCCTCTGATCATCAAGAGTGAACGATACTTACTCTATAATGTCCCTGGATTTGATTTGGATGGTTGTTTGGCCTTGAGGAAGACTGTAGATAAGGATTTCAATTTTCTCTAGTTTGACAAAAATTTGAAGTTTTGGAATGTGATTTTCTTGCAAGGTTTTCGTTGTCTCTCTTGTCTGAATTCAAAGAGTATATATAGGAAAAAATTAGGTCAAGGAGAATGGGCTTGGGCCTTGTATAGAACAACTTTAATTCTTGTTTAAAAATAGAATTGTGAATAATGCAAACATCAAGCTTTGTTTTGAAAATATTCCCCACACGATTGCAGCATATCTAGGGCCTCTAACATGTTTGAAACAAAAGCCTTTTAAGCATCGCACCTCCCTTTAATATTTATTTGATTTTATTTGAATTTAAATGTATAAAATCAAAATAAATGAAATAAAAATTTAAAAGGGTGTATGAATACATTTAAAGGTTCATTATGAGGTCAAGAACACATTTGGACCTTGAAAGATAAGCCCATTAGACAAAAAATTCAAGTTTACTCAATTTGGATTTCATGCATTTTCTAAAAAATTCCCAATTTGTGCAACTCATAACTCTCTCAATTTTCATCATATGAAGATGATACTTAATTTTTTGGAAAGCTCAAGATGTCCCCTACAACTCTCATGTTGATCATTTTTCCATTTGAAGAATTTATCTTGATGTAAATTGCTTTGAAAAAAAGTGTCTTTTTGTTGACTTTTAAAATGACATATAATGTTTTGGCTCATATCTATCAAATGAAGCAATTTTGGGCCTTGAACTTAGAGAGGAAATAACGTAGAGAATTTAATTTTCTTTAAAATGAGCTTTTGTTGAGAATTTTCTTATGAAGCATGTGAAAGTTATGCTTGGTCAAAGTTCAATTGACTTCTCCTAAAGGAAACCCTAATTTAGTAACTTTTAAATTTTGATGAATCTCGAGTTTTCTTGATGAGTTATGATAAAACCTTAATAAAATGATGAATTTATTTTCAAAATATTGATGTTGACCAAAAATCTTGAAGTTTCACTATATGTTGACCACAATTGACTTTTTACTCAAAATAGTTGATTTTCAATCATCTGAGCAATTGACTGAGCAAATTTGTGATGTAAGGCTTGAAATTATACATGAGGATACCTTGATACATATGAGAAAACATGAAATCCACTTTATCCATTAGAAGTCAAATTTCCTCTAAGAAAATAAAAACCTTAATTGTAAACCATTGCTTAGGAGGAGGGTTCATCTGATTAATTCTTGAGAAGTCTTGAGTACTTGAGCACTTTGAATCAATTTTTATTTGAAAAATGGGAAGGAAAATTTTGGGGTATAACAGTTTCCCCCAGTCAATCTTCTTAAACCTGAGGAGCTAGACTAGCATGCTTGCCATTCGGGATCTGAAGGTGAAAAAGGATTGAACACTTAAGTACCCATGAACTTGCACTCGCATGTGCACAAAGAAAAACTTGTTGGTTATTTGTATTTCTTAAATGGGCTTAGAGATGCCATTTAGATAGGTGATAGGGTGTCACCAAAGATGGGCTTAAATATGCCATCCAAAGTAACTATTAATAGGAGTATGAGACTGAGTCTACGCTTGACTGTATCTTGAAGAATGCTTTTTAGTATACGAGCTCTGAAGGGGAAATGCTTTTTAGAATGAAGTGCTGAAGGAAGTGATTTTCAGAATAAAGTGTTGAAGGGGAAATTCATTTCATAACTCCTCTGAAGGAAATGCTTGATAGAACTCGGTCTCTGGGGGAAATTCTTTTTAGGGTTCCATCTCTAAAAGGGACATGCTTTTCAGAAATAAGCGTTGAGGGAGATGCTTTTCAGAATAAAACTTCTGAAGGAGATGCTTTTCAGAATAAAGTGTGTGATTGGTGGGAATAGAACTGACTGTTTTGGAATGCTGGTTCGCGTTTGCGTTTGTTTTTGCAAAATGTTGAGGTAAGCAAGAGTCGCCACCGTCTTTTATTTTATCCAACAAGGAAAGGACAAAAGCACAGAAAAATTCCTTTTCGAGATGTTTCTCGGGTTCGGGAGGTAGATTATAGAAAGGGAAGGTGTTAGCACCCTTTCTATCCGTGGTTATCCATGGGCTCTTAGGTACTTGCTCATTGTGTTTTCAAAAGTTTGCTTTTCTTTGTGATTGTGGGTTTTGAAAAGAGTTTTGTTTTTGAAGAGAGTGTAAGTGCGAAAAGTTTTGTTTTGTTTTAAAAGGAGCAAGTACTTAAGAACATCTACCTACTCAAAAAGGAATTAAATTGTGCAAATGTCCTTTAGACAATGCTATCCCACTATTAAGGAGTAGGTAGCACCGTCGTTGGAGTTTTTCGGGTCAATTCGATTTTAGGGATGTGTGGTCACTAAAGCAACGTTAGGACGCCTTAGCGATAACCCTAATGTCTTAGATCATTTTTATCCGAGGCAACCGTTTCGAGGAAACTTATGATCTTTGGACAAGAGGGCGACCTCTAAGACTTCCTATACTCAATGACCACGTTCGAGGCAACCAAGTGAGGTGTACCCTAAGAGTGGCATGTGCGAGTGTGTCAATTTTCAGTTATATTATCTTTACATGTCATGGTGAGCTACGGTTGATTTTAAGTTAAGATAGATCTTGTCATGCATAGCCTATTATTCATACATGTAGCAGTTACTGGTTGCGGAAAATAAATTGTGGAAAATAAAGCTAAGCTATTACAAGGCGTCGGGTATTTACATCGCCAAAAACAAACCCTCAAAATTAAATGCGAAAAGGTAAATTAAAGCGATAAATAAAGGGGTCCTAAGTTAAAACTATTACATCCTCGGAGAAATTACAATATATGGATCAAAATAATATGCGTGAGAAAATTTGAATCAGATTGTCCTTTAGGGTTTTGACCCTTTTTTCAAATAAAACATATTTTTTGTTATTTTGGATTTAAGAATTAAGTCTAAATTAATAATGGAATTAAAAAGAAAATATTTTTTGAGTTTTATTTTAATTAAGGCAGTAAAATCAGAAATAAAAAAAAAACCTAAGTCTAAGTTAATTTTAATTTATTGTAAAAAATGTTAAGATTAAACCTAATTAAAAAACTAAATTAATTGGTTACAATTTATTTACAAAAATAAGTAATAAAATTAAAATAAAAATATTTTTGTTGTTTCTGATTTTTTTATGAAAAAAAGTTAATTAGTTAATTAATTAATTATGATAATAAAATAAAAAATAGTGAAAAGAAAAATAAAGAAACAAACTCAGGGGTGCTGGGCTCGTAAAGGGAGTATGAATTGCAATTTCCAGGCCCAAACGTCCAGCCTGTTGGATTTTCAGATTGCCTGGGCGTTTGTTGATCAAGGTTCATGGTGAACCTCATCCTGAACCATTGGATCTGAATCTGGAACCACCTGGAACATGAGATCTGGAGGTGTATGATGCTCTCTGCCTGGAGCGCTGCATCTGAGTACCTGAAGAAAAAATGTAACAAAGTTTTGGGGGACCTAGGATTGGAATCCAGGTCCCAGGGGGGTTCTGCAACGCACGCTTCACCAATCCAACTACACTGCATTATTGTTATTGAATTAAGAAACAAATAATATATGGGAAAATCAATGAATACGCTGAAAAATAAAAATAGCGCTAATATTTCAAACAGGCCAATCTGGCCATGCCACGTTATCGTCTTCCTCACAAAACCCTGGTTCGTTTACCTGCAGATTTTGTTCTGTAGGAGGTTTCGTAGGGTCGTTCAAACGTCTCTCCTAGGCCATGAAAATAAAATCCCAGAGTACCAACGCACTCGTATCTTCATCCTGGTCATCCCTGTAACCATGGTTTGCATTGATTTTCCCTGTGACATAAACGCCTAAAAAAAAGAACAGGAACCCTAGGTTCTATATATGGGGTTAGAGGCCATGAAAATTAAATTGGATAATGCCAAAACATTCTAAATCAAATAACAATCACAAATATGTCAATATTTTAAAGAAAAGATGCAAGAATGGATGTTTTCGATTTCATGTTTAGAGCAAATTTCATGGAGACTTACAGCGTGTTAGAGGTAATGAAAGGCTAGGGTTTTGATTGTCCTCGCTTCAGGAGGTTGCTGGCAAGAGAGTTACGTCTTTCTTTTGGTCTGAATCTGCCTCCAATGTGGTTCTTGATCCCACACTTTTTCAAGGTTTTTTGCAAGACTGTTCTGGCCGTTTCCACAGAGTTTTTGTGCGTTTTTCTTTGTCTGCAGAGTTTTGTGTATGTGTTTCACGTGTGTCTGCAAGGGTTTCCGTGTGTGTTTTTTGTTTGTGAGAAGAGGTTTATATAGACAAAGGAAATTAGGTCAACATTTGTGTATCAAATCTTGGTCCATTATGATGAAGAGATTTGATTTGATTTCTTCACAAAGACTTTCTATATTTGATTCAATCAGGTTCCAATCTGCTTGCATGTGTTACTGCCAGCCTGTTATGAGCTGTTTGGGCCTCCAACATGATGAAAATCGAAGGCTGACTTGTAGATCCACTTCCTTCGAATTTGCTCTCTTCGATAGCTTCAAAATCCCATTCGAATCTATTCCAGCTTCAATTGCATAGCCCTTTCGATTGAGCCTCCCTCTGCTTCGATTGCATATTTGCAAGGGACACATGTCATTGTGAACTTTGGGTGAACCTGGACAGGTTAGGATATGTGTTTTTGCTTAGTCATGCCAGCCTACTTCATTCCTTCAAATCTGCCTTCTTTGCCAGCTTCAAAGTCCAATTCGAATATATTTAGCACATTCCCTATTAGACAACTTCAACCAGCCCGTGGCCTTGTGATGAGTCTAAGTTCTTATTCAAAGTGTCCATAACTTCCTTCATCAGAGCATCTTGGATTAAGAGAAACTCTGCACTGAAATGCCATTCGAAGTTCATTTTGTTCTGGTGTTCTGCTTGAGGTAAAGTATGAAGTTCCAGTCGAAGGACCCTCTGAAGTATTATTCGAAGCATTGTGACATTGACTAGATCGAAGGAGGTCCAGCTCTCAATCGAAGACTTGCAGACCAAAGCTTGATCGAAGGAGGTCTAGCGCTCAATCGAAGGCTTGCAGACCAAAGCTTGATCGAAGGAGGTCCAGCGCTCAATTGAAGACTTGCAGACCAAAGCTTGATCGAAGGAGGTTCAGCGCTCAATCGAAGCTTACTAATCAAAGCCTGATCGAAGAGTGCCAAATGCCCAATCGAAGACTGGTGAGTCAAGCCTGATCGAAGAGTGCCAAATGCCCAATCAAATACTTTTCCCAGATGCCAATCGAAAGACACTTTGTTCATCTTCAAAAAAACTTTATTTTTCTTAGGCAAGGGTTTGTGACCCACCATGTAAGGGAAGACCTTTGAAAAACATGAGAGGGCAAATTTTGGGGTACAACAAAGTGCTGAATGGGAAATTCTTTTCATAAATCCTTTGAAGGAAATGATCGCTATAACTCGGTCTCTTGGGGAAATTCTTTTTAGGGTTCCATCTCTAAAAGGGACATGCTTTTCAGAATGAAGCGCCAAAGGAGATGCTTTTCAGAACAAACTTCTGAAGGGAGATGCTTTTCAGAAGAAAGTGCTAAAGGGGAAATGTGTTTCATAACTCCTCTAAAGGAAATGCTCGCCATAACTCGGTCTCTGGAGGAATGCTTTTCAGGGTTCCATCTCTGAAGGGGACATGCTTTTCAGAATGAAGCACTGTAGGAGATGCTTTTCAGAATAAACTTCTGAAGGATGATGCTTTTCAGAATAAAGTGATGAAGGGGAAATTCATTTCAGAACTCCTCTGAAGAAAATTATCGCTAGAACTCAGTCTCTGGGGGAATGCTTTTCAGGGTTCCATCTCTGAAGGGGACATGCTTTTCAGACTAAAGCGCTAAAGGAGATGCTTTTCAAATTAACCTTCTGAAGGAGATGCTTTTTAGAATAAAGTGCTGAAGGGGATATGCGTTTCAGAACTCCTCTGAAGGAAATGCTTGCTAGAACTCAGTCTTTGGGGGAATGCTTTTCAGGGTTCCATCTCTGAAGGGGACATGATTTTCATAATAAAGCGCCGAAGGAGATGCTTTTCAGAAAAAACTTCTAAAGGAGATGCTTTTCAAAATAAAGTGTTGAAGGGGATATGTGTTTCAGAACTCCTCTGAAGGAAATCACTTGGTCATATAGATAGTCTCCCTATCTTGTTTCGGGAATTGATCCATGACCTGCCTGTAAATTACTAGTAATATCTCTTCGCCTACGAACTTAATGTGAAAATACAAAGTTAGTTTTGGGCCATGTCATGATGTATGTAATGCATTGTGTAATGATGATCTCAAGATAAATTAGAATGTTATATGCGTTTCGCATGCATATGTTATGATTTTTTTGTAAGTGATGTATGGATGAAATTTGTTATTGGTGAGTATTGGTAGCTTTGTATAATAATGTATGACTGGGGAAAATAAATCCCTGATTGTTACTTGGTATAAAGACAATAGTTCTTCAATTTGTTTAGAATGTTTCTATTGGGGATTTCTGCTTTCCATTTGAGGACGTTCCACAAGGGATTCTGGATTTCTTCCTGGGGATAGAAGCATTCAAGTAGAGTCGATCATTTGTATTCTATCTGGAGATGAAAGAAGTGAAATTCTCTAATGTGTTGTTTGATCGGGTTTCGGATATGAATATTATCTCTTTTGGGGAGGACAACATTGAATGTCATATGGTCAGAGAAGAGAATCTTGTCGAGGAATTTTGCAACATGGGAGAAATAAACTTCGTTTGGGAAATAAACCCTATTAATTGTGGTGACTTCATTATTGTAATAACCTTTGATGAGGACTAACTTGTGGGGAAAGATCTGAGAAAATTGTTTTATGGGAATTTATGGTCATCTCTTGGAGTATTTCGTAAATGCTAATCTCGTTTTCATGCATATATTTGTAAATGGTAATCATATCCAAATGCACATGTTCATTCAATATAATCATTGGACATTTTTTGCAAATAAAATAGAAGAAAATAAAAAATAGTTTTTGAAATTGAAACTGATTGTATTGATTTGGAAAGTTTGTCTTTAAACAAATAGTTTTATACAAAGAGAAAGAAATCCTAGTAAGAGGAAATCGTCATAAAAAAGTGTACTAGGAGAAACAAAGAAAAATAGCTATGTGGAAATGATTCCATCGGGTTTCAACTCTGTTATTGCCCTATGTCTTCAAGCATCTCATCCCTCGTTGTCGGAAGAAGTTGGCTGAATTGATTTCTACTGTTTGAACTTGACATCGGTAATCATGCTGCCTGTAAGTAGATAAGTGATCGAACGGGACATAGTTGTACACTTAAATCCCTTAATTTTTCCTAGACCTCCCTTTCGGGTTTTCAGTCCACTAGGATATCCTTTTTTGCCCAAGCCGCCTTTTCAGGATTTTGACTTGCCGGATGTACATTTTTTTATATATATCCCTAATTTCTACTTGGAGCTTTCTGGTTCACCGGGATGCCCTTACTTTTTCCTAGGCCAATCGACCTAGCGGGTATCTTTTATGCGTAGTATTTTTTAACTATGTCCGTGTTCACAGGGTGCGGAAGATCTTTACCGTCCATGGTGGTAAGTATCATAGCGCCGCCAAAAAATATCTTCTTAATCATAAATGTCGTATGTGGGAGTCCATTTGCCCCTTGGATAACCTTATGGTAAGATGATGCGCTTTACCACCTAATCACCATCCTGGTACACTTGAGGTCTGACTTTCTTGTTAAAGGCCTTAATCATACGCTTCTGATACATCTGACCATGACTAACAGTCGCGAGCCTCTTCTCATCAATCAACTTTATCTGGTCCAGTCTAGTTTGAATCGATTCGTCTTCATCTAAACCCATGTCTTTCATAATCCTTAGAGAAGGGATCTGGACCTCGACGGGCAGGACAACCTCCTTACCATAAACTAGAGAAAATGGAGTTTCCCTAGTTGACGTACATGCTGAAGTTCAATAACCATAAAGAGCGAACAGTAACATCTCGTGCCATTATTTTTACGTCACCGTCATTTTCTGCAAAGTCTTCTTATTATTCATGTTGACGGCTTCCACTGCGCCATTCATCTTTGGAAGATACAGAGAAGAATTATGGTGTTTAATCTTAAACTTCGTGTAGAGTTCTGTGATCATAGTATTATTCATATTGGTATCATTATCTGTGATGATCGACTCTGGTATACCATACCAACAGATGATATTATGCTTAATGAACCGGGCCACAACATTCTTGGTAACGGAGGCAAACGAGGCTGCTTCAACCCACTTCGTAAAATAATCAATAGCAACTAGGATGAAATGATGCCCATTAGATGTTGTAGGATTAATTTCTCCAATCATATGAATTCCCCACATCACAAACGGCCAAGGAGTAGTTAAGAAATTCAAAGGAACCGACGACACATGTACCTTGTCAGCATAAATCGGGCATTTGTAACAAGTTCTGGAATGGTGATGGAAATTAGTTTTCATGTTCGACCAATAATAACCCTCTCTCATAATTTTCTTAGCGATCGTATGCCCGCTGGAATGAGTACCAAAGACCCCTTCATTCATATCTTCCATAATCTTCTCAGCTTCCTTCTTGTCTACACAAAGAAGAAGTGTCAAATCATGATTGCGCTTGTACGCAATTCTGTTACTCATAAAAAACTTGGCAGAGAACCTCCGTAGAAATTTCTGATCATTGATAGATGGCCCTTCGGGATACTCTTGAGTCTAGAAGTATATTTTCACTTCATGGTACCAAGGCTTTTCCTCTACTCCATCAGTATCGACTTCATAGCAATATGCATATCCATCTAATCTCTCAATATTGATTTTAGGATCATTATTGTCCCATCTGACTTTGAACATGGACGACATGGTAGCCAATGTGTCCACAAATTGATTCTCTTCTCGTGGAATGTGTTCAAAAGTGATTTCTTTGAAGTATGGAATTAATGTCAACACATGCTCTTGATAAGGGATGAGATTCGGGTGCTTCATATCCCATTCTCCCTTAATTTGACTGATTACCAGGGCTGAATCCCCATATACATCTAAGAACTTGAAATCATATGAATGGCAGTTTTGATAACCATGATGCATGATTCATACTCTTCCATGTTGTTGGTACAGTCAAAACATAATCTGGCGGTGAAGGGTGTATGGCAACCCCTGGGAGAAACAACCACAACACCAATTCCATTATCAAGCGTGTTGGAAGTTCCATCGACCATAGTCCACTGGGATCCTGGCTCAGGTCCTTCATACCGTCCAGGTTTTTCATAGTCATTAATCAACATAATATTCTCATCCGGGAAGTCAAAAATTATAGTTTGGTAGTCGTATACAACCTGATGAGCCAAATGATCTGCCAGTACACTTCCTTTGATTGCTTTTTGGGTGGTGTACAAAATGTCGTATTCTGTCAAGACCATTTTCCATCTTTCTATTCTTCTGGATAAGACGGGCTACTCGAATAAGTATTTTATTGGATCCATCTTAGATATCAACAAAGTAGTATGAGTCAACATATATTGTCTTAGTCAGCGAGCAGCCCATGCCAAAGCGCAATAAGTTTTCTCGAGCAGTGAGTATCTTATTTAACAGTGGATAAACTTTTTGCTAAGGTAGTATATTTCATTCTCTTTTCGACCAGGCTTGTCATGTTTCCCCATTACACACCTGTAGCGGTAGAAATGTTAAGACAAAGCCATTGGATTGGCTTGACTTGTAAAGATCAAAATAAAAATCTTCACCGTGCTTTATTGTTTCCAAAGGAATGGGAAAAGAGCGAATAGCCGAAAAGAGGGGGAAATATTCTAGGTAAGGGGGTTGGTTATGCAAAGGGAAGGTATTAACACCCTAAACATCTACTGTACTCTGCAGGAACCTCTTTGTAAAATCTATATATTTTGGATATAAAATGTTGTATGTTAAATAGATTGTGGGGATGAGAAAAAGAAGTATATTTTTTTATGATTTTTGCACCCTTCGCGGTTGCGAACCTTTAGTGCCTACCTACCACCTTCCGTGCAATAGGGGATCAGGGTACACATAGTTCCTCTTTAAAAATTTAAAACACAAGTGCGTTGGAGAATTTTAAGAGACAAGACGTCATTGTCCATGTAGAAAACATACTTACTACCCACAATTATGAGAAAGGATAATCTGCATCATCTCAAAGTGTAGGATATGGCTTGGATTTTAAAATCAACAATGCCTCACTCAACACCCAAGTGGAAAATATCTCACTTCACTACATATTGTAGAAGTATAGTTGTTTGCATCACTACAACGATTGACAAGTCTCCAATCTTTTTTGAGAAAAGTTTTTAAAGATAAGAGCAAAAATGGCAAAATAGTTGAATGAGATTCATTGACTTTTAGTCTTCTCGCAAAAAATGTCAAGGTATTGTTAAGTTAATTGGAATTTGATTAAGAAACAATTTTTTGAAAATGCATGGACATAAGTCCAAGATTATTATGAAATGGTTCAAGTTTTAAAACAAGAAGATTTTTCAAAAGGAGAGAGAAGATTTTTGAAATTAAAGAAGATGGGAGGAGATGAAGAGACTATCCTAAAGCATAAGGTAAAAGAAAAGGAGAAGAACCATCTAACCAAACAAGAAGCCAATATTTGACATAATGAGTCAGTGTAGAATCCCATCCTTTGGATTTGAAACCAAGAAAACAATTAATATACCTCTTAAGAATACCAAACTTTAATTGCATTAAGTCTTCACAAAGATTGGGCAGAGTAACAGTTGTATACAGATGAATTCCAGACCACTGACAAAACATGTAATCAGAATAACCTGCATGAAAAACAAACAAACAACCCAATGTCTTGGGGTAAACCCCAAGAACTCCAGAAAAAATAACAATCAAGGTCACAAGGTCTTCAACATAGGTCTGGGTTTCTACTCCTAAGTCCAAGAAGTCCATAACTCCACAATGCCAAGGATAGTAACCAAGTAGTCCAAGTAACATTAAATTTTTTTAGGGTTTAAGTTGATTATTAGGTATCTTAAAAAAGAAATGAAAAGCTCAAGTGAGCAAATTAAAAATGACAAGAATATAAAGGCTCAAGTGAGCAAAGATGAAAATAGCATGAAATATAGATGACAAGGTAAATGGTACATAAAGTAAAAGTACAAAATAAAAACATAAAATAAGGTCAATTGTTAGAAGTTAATGGTTAATTGGATGACCATCTTGAAACTTGCATTTGGAACTCATTAGAGGATTGGTAGAACCAAAGCCTCTCAACAACAATTTGCATTTGCTTTTGGCCAAGTATATCATGTATTTAAGAACGTCAAAGTAATAGTTAATGATCAATAATGTTTAAGTTATCCATTTTGACCAAAATTGATGAAGTTCCATTAGAGGATTGGTAGAACCAAAGCCTCCTAACAATGGATCTCAAGGTTATTGGATCAAAGGGTTTAAATTAACATACTTGGGCTTTCAAACCTAGGTTTGGGCCACGAATGATCATTTTCTCAAATCGGGACAAAATTTAGCGCTTTGTTAAGCAATCGTAAGTGGACTTATATAGAAACCGCATCTATTTTGAGGCCGGTAAAATAACAATCTATGTACATCATGTTTGGATAGATTATATAGATATCATCATCCCATAACATGTAATACAATAAGAAGGGGGTAAGATGAAGAGGGATGGGGAAAATGAACAAACCAAATTTGAACCAAAATTTTAATTAAACTATTATTAAAATTATTCATCCATTTTCATGGAGTTAGACTCAACACCATGGTTCCAATGATGTTAACAAAGTTCATGATCAAAATTTCAACCTAAGATCAGCCATAAAATATATAAAAATAGAATTGTATTAAAAATAAAAGAATAAGGATTTTAAAATGATTATAATATGGAAATAATAGAGGGAAAATAGAAAATATATTCAAATTAATCAAGAAAAATTAAGTAAGGCCATATAAAAATAAAAAATGAACTCAAATATTTTTATAAATTTTTTAAAGTCAGCAACTATTTTTAAAATTAAAAGAATTAGGTAAAATAAATAAAAAATTGAAAAAAAATAATAAAGTCAGAAATAAAAATAAATGAGGTCACCAATATTTGTCAAAATATCATTGGATCCTTCCCTATTTATTTCAGAATTTAAAAAGGAATAAAAGTATTTTTTAAACATTTAAAACAAATCAAATAAGTGAAAAATTATAAAAAATATCAAAACACAAAATAAAATTGTGAAAAAATAAAAATCAGAATGAGACAAATCAAAAGTATTTTCCATAATTTTTCCAGATTTTTTGGAGTTAAAATGAATTTTCTATGAATTTTTTGAAATTTAAAACAATTAAATATAAAAATCAGAAATAAAAAATAAAGTCAAAAATATGTGGACCATTAGATGAGAGTCAAAATGCGTTAGTGATCAATTCCAAGGGATCTGGCGCATTGTGAATATGATGGGCATTAATGAATAAAGCACATAATTCAATATAAAATCAGAAATTCAAAAATTCCAAATGGCGTTGTTTCATTGGTTGAAGGATGACACGTTGGTCATTTTCAACCTCCATCCAGTCTCAAAATCAGGTCGCTCAAACTATAAAATTAGAGCACGAGACTGGTACCATTCGCTTCGTCTCATCAAGACGAAGACAACCACACCTTCGCGAAAAATTAATGTAAATTGTAGCTCCAATAATTTGGAAGAGAAGTTTTGAAAAGGGATTTGAAATTTCATTGTAAAAATGTGTTTCCAGTTAAAAGCAAGTGTTGCAACTAGAACCAGGATGACAAGAGCTTCACAATAGTATCAAAGTTTGAGAGAATTGATGGAGGAATCTACCTATTCAAGTTAAGTTGTAGAGCTCAGAAACTGAACTTGGCTAGCACGATTCAGGGAGTTTTAGAACTTAATTCTTCTTCTATTAGCTTCAGTTAGGTTAATGGAGGGTGAATTGATAAAGAAAATGGATTAAAGAAAGCTAGAACACTGATTTTGGAGTTGCAGAAAAGTGAGCTATGAAGAGAGTTTGGTAGAGTGATTTTGGTTGTTCAAGCTTGAGAAAAATGAGTGGAATAGAGCCTGTATTTATAGGAGAATTGAATGGGATCAAGAGGATGGGTGGATGATGCAATTTGGAGGGAATTCGTGAAAACTTGTGATCATGAATAAAGTGTGATCACGTGTGCATCAAAACTCATCCAAATGATGCGTTTTGACACTCTAAATGGTCCAAACACGTTAGCTAATCAAGTTTAAGTGTAAAACGCGTGGAATTTTGGGGATTAGTAGTTGTATTATGGAAATTAAATTCTGACTATTTGAGAAACTTCTGTTCCAAGGTACCATTTTTGAACCAATGGAATTTTCAACTCAAGGGATCTTAGGGTATGATTCTTGAAGCTTTGGAAAGAGGAAGTTGCAAGCTTTGCAGTGGTAAAAGAATGGGATAAAATGGTTGCTATAGATGAAAGTTGCAAAGAGTCAAAGTTGGGAAAAAGAAGTTGACTTTCCATACTTAGAAAATTTCTAAGTTTTTCTTCAAAAATGACTTATAATGTCTTGCATCCAAACATGGCCTTCCACTTGGAATTTGTTCTTGACCAAAAAAGATGGAATGAAGTAGATCTCTTGAATGACATTTTGAGACTTGAACCATTCAAATTCTCCAAAAATTGAGAGAGTTATGACTTGTTGAAGTTGGCAAAAATTCATGAAATGACCTATAATCGTTTGCATCCTTAGGGCATCTTACATCCACTTTTGCACTTTGCGCTTTGAAGATGGGTTGAAGTTCACACGTTCAAGATCATTGTGGAAAATTAATGGGTTCAAGGTGATAAAAATTGATCAAGTTATGATCATTTGAAGTCACACGAATGAATTTGAGGGTTCATCTGGAGGACTTGTAATCTTTCTTCATCATCAAGTTTCTTACACACAAAATTTCCTTGAAACTTTTAAGTGATTTGTTAGTAACCATTTAAAGAGAGAATGTATTTGGAATCACTTAAAAATACCAAAATATTAGGAAGATATACCCTTTAAAAGTTCAAAACCCTAACTCCTCGAGCAAGAAAATGCTTTGGGAGACTTTTGAAATTATGATCAATCTTCTTGCACCAATACCTTTGTCATGTAAATAGAAGTTATTGAGGATGATAATGAGAATTAATAACAACCAACACCACTTCCATATCTTGAGAAATTAAGGATATATGGACTTGTGATCAATGGAAATAAAGGCTTGTCCAACTATGCCAAACTTCTTCAATCAACCTTTGTACCTTTGAACTATCTTTGACAACTTGAAGTGTGATAAATCATAATAGGCTTTGTCATGATGTTACTTCAAACATTGATGAGGCTTGAATCTCAATGAAGCTTTGTTAAGGAAGACACAAAGAATGAACTTATGAGTCCAAAGACCAACTTTAATGGAATGCATTATGCTTTCACCTACATCATCAACAATTAGGGAAGACATATATTGTATTTTATTAGTTAAAGGATAATCAACACATAGGTGATCACAAAAATACAAGTCAAGGTGCTTGGTGATTCCTCACAGAACAAATCTAAAGATATGGAGGAAAAGCAAACCCTAGTGTGTGATCTTGTTGTGATTGAATTGATATGATATGATGAAGGAATCTTAGGGCCAAAAATTGGGGAACAACAGCTTCCCTTATTTAAGTGTTTTCTATCCGGAGATATGAAGGTTAAAATCTTTGTGTCGACGCGATTGAATATACTTAAATATAAAACAAGCCCTATTTTTGGCCCTAAGGTACCATGTACTGCTTATGATTATGAATGCGTATGAACAAATCTAAAGGGACACGAGACACCACCGGGGCTATAAAAAGGTAAAAGAGGAAACCAAAGAAAAACTTGACTAGAAAAATAAATCATTGGTGAAGGAAAGACAAGACTCTGTTGGGGAAATTCCCAAGAGAGGATCCAAAGCATCGTCAACTCAAGAATTGAGGAGAGAGAGTGAAGGAAAATGGTGATCGATAGATAACTGTGAACTACCAACTCACTGAGGGGATAGCAAAAAAAGTAACTTCAACCTACTAGGGAAAGAAATGATAAGATAATACCAGTAAATTTCAAGATGAATTCAGAACATATGACTGCGAACAAATGAACTTCTATTGAGAAAGATAATCTAAACAACAAACTACCTTCCATAATTACAAGGCTACCATTCATTGGAGTAACAAAATCTCAACAACAAACTATCTTCCATAATGACAAGGCTACCATCCATTGGAGTAACAAAATCTCAACAATGAACTACCTTCCGGAATTACAAGGCTACCATCGATTGAATTAACAAAATCTCAGCAACGAACTACCTTCCATAATGACAAGGCTACCATCCATTGGAGTAACAAACTCTCAACAACGAACTACCTTCCATAATGACAAGGCTACCATCCATTGGAGTAACAAAATCTCAATAACAACCTACCTTTCATAATGACAAGGATACCATCTACTGGAGTAACAAAACCTCAGCAACGAACTACCTTCCATAATGACAAGGCTACCATCCATTGGAGTAAAAAAATCTAAACAATGAACTACCTTCCATAATTACAAGGCTACCATCGATTGAATTAACAAAATCTCAGCAACAAACTACCTTCCATAATGACAAGGCTACCATCCATTGGAGTAACAAACTCTCAACAACGAACTACCTTCCATAATGACAAGGCTACCATCCATTGGAGTAACAAAATCTAAACAACAAACTACCTTCCATAATGACAAGGATACCATCCATTGGAGTAACAAAACCTCAGCAATGAACTACCTTCCATAATGACAAGGCTACCATCCATTGGAGTAACAAAATCTCAACAACAAACTACCTTCCATAATGACAAGGCTATCATCCATTGAAGTAACAAAATCTCAACAACAAACTACCTTCTATAATGACAAGGCTACCATCCATTGGAGTAACAAAATCTCAGCAACGAACTACCTTCCATAATGACAAGGCTACCATCCATTAGAGTAACAAAATCTCAATAACGAACTACCTTTCATAATAACAAGGCTACCATTCATTGGAGTAATAAAATCTCAACAACGAAATACCTTCCATATTGCCAAGGCTACCATCCATTGGAGTAACACAATATGAACCTTCTATGGGAGTTATCAGATCCACTAGGGGAAGTACAAGTTATGTATGCCAACATTATGCGCCCGCGTGGATTAGAAGCAAGATTTGGCTTCTTAGCTCCCAACACTGTCAATTCAGGGTTAATCTAACAAGACCAGATGATGTCATAGCATATGTACTTTGTTTATTCGTGGCCAGCAAAGATACTGAGAAGTTGTTCTTTTTGCCATATAATACTGGCAACGGGTTAGATTTTCATCCTAACTTGATCTATTATAATTTTCCGTTTTTGGCCATTGTTTAATCTTCCAGTGGACACTGGTTATTTGTTGCGATTAATAATATGAGAGAAACTGTGTATTATCTGGATTATTTATACAATGATTGGTCAATATATCCAGATTTGAAGCAGATGATTGACCCGTAAGTTTTTCGCTCCCAAAGAGATATTCAAGTTTATGTTTATATTTATGGTCAACATATCTGGATTTATGTTTATGTTTATGTTTCTATGTGAGATTGTTCTAAACAGTCGTTTATATTTTATTATAGCGTTCTATTAGATTTTCGCTCCCAAAGAGATATTCAAGTGCCAAAAAGTAGAGCCAACAACGTTACATGGATCAGAGTGGAGGTATATTTTCACAAAGAGATATTCAGTTTTGATTACATTAGCGATGATACTTGATAAAAACGATATATTCATATTTTCTTTCCATGTGTAGTGTTCTCGCCAGCGTGAAGGTATATAGTGCGGCTATTTCATGTTGAGGTTTATGAAAGAAACTATTATTTTTGATCGATTAGAGATTCCATCCATGGTATGGATTTCTAACTTAGGAATTACATACTATTTTCATATTTTGTGTTTCTCATAAAATGACATATTGTTATAACTAAATCACATACTATGTTATATTATTATATATGTAGTACTTTGAGGAATTCAATTGTGCACATTACTCAAAAGATCAATTGGATGAACTTATGGAGGAATGGTGTCAATTCATTATCGGGTTAAGAATTTTATAAGCTAAGGTATATTGTCTTATTTCCTTTGATGAGAAATTTCGAGTTTTGAGTATAAACTAAATTCGAATAAAGTGCAATGTTAATATTATCATATTATGAATTTCGATAGTTTGATTTTTTTCCAGGTTTATAGGTGCATGTGTAGAAGATAGAGCTAAGATATTCATGTTGTTGTTGTTTCATGAGAATTCTCGAAGATAGTAAGATGTAGATATAACATCAATTTTGAATTTTAGGATTTTTAACTTGTAGAATTTTAACTTGTATCATAAATTTTGTAGTTGTTGTTGTATATATGATCAATTTATATATATGTGTAATTTTTATATATGCATACTTTATTGGAATGAAGCTACCAAATATGGTGCATAATATGGTGAAAACCTGGTTTAAATATGGTTAAAATTCTGATTAGAATGCATTATATATATTGGACAGCGCTTTTGTAAGTCAAAATAGGTATTTTATTTTTAAAAAAATTGTGACCAATAGACAGCGCTTTAAGAGAAAAGCATTGTAAAAACTCAAAAAAAGCGCTGCCTGAAGTGGGAAAGCACTTTCTAAAGTGGGGGAATAGACAGCGTTGTTAAAGGAAAGTGTTTTCTAAAGCCTAACTTAAAAAATAACATAAAGCGCTGTCTAAAGAAAAAGCGCTGCTAAAGGGGTATATAAAAAAGCGTTGTCTATTTTAAAAGCGTTATCTAAAGAGGGTGCATAAGAAAGCACTTTTAATGTAAAAGAGCTGCCTAAAGTGGGCATAAGAAAGCTCTTTTACATTGAAAAAAAAGCGTTGTCTTTACTTTTAGCAGCGCTGCTTTATGCAGCACTTTAAAACGCTGTTAAAAGCAAAAAAAAAACGTTGTCTAATGTCTTGTTTGGCATAGTGTAAAGAGACCTGCCACTTGCTGCTATGAGGAGGAAATGCAATAAAGACTTTCCTAAAGGAGGAAATATGGCTTCCTGGGGGAAGAGATGGAACTCCTGGAGAAATGCCAATAAATTCCTGCTGAGGGGATAAAATCTTCTTGTGCAAAATAAATACACATTCTCAAACTAAAGCTTAAAGCTTGCCAAAATCTGAATAATAATGTTGCTGAGGGTATCCACTGCAAACAGAAACAAACCAGAATGAAGCAATCAACAAAAATACATCTCATGAGAAATAAACTCAAGAGACAATCCCATTTCGTCCAGACAACAAGCTGAAAAGAAGGCTGAAACAAAAATTCTTCCACGAGGGATAACTCAGTGGAGAAGTTGAAGGAATATACACTTTTTGCTTAAGGTTGACACTCTAATGGCGAGAGAGTAACATCACTCTGCAAAACAGGATAATATACCAACAAGATAATAAAAAAATTCAAATGAGAAATGATTATGCATGATGCTGATATGACGGTATGAATGTTATCATGTGTATGCTGACGAAACAGTCATATAACATTGGGGATACACACAAGACCAAAAATGTGTACAATAAATACCTGGCTAAATCAGAAACATGATGGAAATTCCATAATATAGTAAGCATCAACCGAGGAAACAAATTCTTATTCCACAACTTTACTTCACCAGGGAGGCACAAGATCAAACAAAACAACAATGTAACACCTTCCTCTGAACTTCTACTTGGAAACCATATGAACTCTGGGGGAACAAAATGTTTGAAGTTCATACTTCTGCTAGGGTTGACTTCACTGGGGGGAAAAAATCTCCTTATTGAGACATCAGTTGGGGATGACATGTTAACTTCATTGGGAAGGATACTACTATATTGGTGAAGAATACTTCAAGATACATTCTCAATAATGAGAGTGATAATTGCACCAACTTCTATGGGGAGGAAGTACGAAAACCTCACAGGGAAACAATTTCAGAAAAATATCTCATCTCAACATCACCCGGGGAATTTTCAAGAAGTCAAACACTACAGCAAGAAAACTTATGGGGATTTTAAATCCAATCCAGCATTTGGTGGGAGAAAACTCAAATTGTTGATAACCAATTCAACACTTCTTCAATAATACATTACCCTTGTCTGACTTCTAAGAAAATAAATAAATGCTAGTACTACCGAAAGGAGATGTATCACAAATGAGTCAAATCTCAACATGTACGGGGAGACAAAACTTTTAACAAATGAGTGAAGCCTTCACTGGGGAGACTTGGATAGATTCCTCATATTACGCAAACCTTTAAGTTTATTCGTCCCTGAAATCACTAATCTTGTCCTCCTTGTATCACAAAATTTAAAGCAATTTGTAAATTCTTTTCAAAAATAATTTTTTTATTTAATCTGTTTGCTTTGATCATTATTATCAATAATAAATGATATCTTTATAAGCTGAATAAAATAAGAATTACAAAGAATTGGATAAAAGGGTCAAACTTTATTAATAGAATGGTACTGTGTGAATGGAAAGGCTCCATAGATGATTACAAAGTTTGGAACATAGTAATATATATTGCAAAAGATACATTTAATTACAATGACCGTTATTCCCTCTAAAACATTGAATTCCTGAGCCGAAACTTTGGTCGAAGAGTAGCAAGATCCAAGCAGATTGTTGCTCCATTGATCAAGTCTTGTCTAATGTAGTTACTTGGCGGAAAATCCCTAAATTTTGCCTAGGTTGCCCTTGCGGGTTTTCAACCTTCCGGGAAAATTTATTCTGTTTATGTCTCTAATTTTTGCCTAGACCGCCCTTTCGGGTTTTCGGTCTACCGAGACGCTCCTTTTTTCCTAAGCCTCCCTTTCAGATTTTCGTCTTAGCGATATGTTCTTTTATTTTTCTAGGCGAAGTATTTCTTGACTACATCAACATTCATAGGACATGGGAACTCCTCACCATCCATTGTTTCAAGAATCAGTGCACCTCCAGAGAAGGCTTTCCTGACAACATATGGGCCTTTAAAATTAGGAGTCCACTTGCGCCTAGAATCAACGTTAAAAGACATGATCTTCCTGAGCACGAGGTTGCCTTCTATGAATTCATAAGGATTGACCTTCTTATCAAAAGCATTCTTCATTCTATTGTGGTGTAATTGGCCATGACACAAAGCCGTCATTTTTTCTCTTCTATCAAATTCAATTAGTCAAACCTATTCTGGACCCATTCAGCTTTTGACAACTCGGTTTCCATTATTAAACGCAAAGAGGGAATCTCAACTTTAATGGGGATCACTGCTTCCATATCGTATACAAGAGAGAATAGGGTTTCCCCTGTTAAAATGCGTACAGATGTCTGATACCCATGCAGAGCAAAAGGGAGCATTTCATGCCAATCTTTATAAGTAACAACCATTTTCTGGATGATCTTCTTAATGTTGTTATTGGCCGCTTCAATAGCCCCATTCATCTTTGGCCTGTAGGGAGATGAATTATGATGGACAATCTTAAATTCCTTACAAAGTTCAGACATCATTTTTTTATTCAGATTTGAGCCATTGTCAGTGATAATCCTGCTTGGCACACCATACTGACATATGAAGTTGTTCTTGATGATGCACACTACCACTTGTTTAGTGAAATTAGCATATGAAGCTGCCTCCACCCATTTGGTAAAATAATAAATTGCTACTAAGATAAAACGATGCCCATTCGACGCCTTTGGTTCAATCATCCCGATCATGTCAATACCCCACATAGAGAAAGGACATGGGGAGGAAATAACATTGAGGAGTGTCAGAGGTACATGAATTTTATCAGCATAAATTTGGCATTTATGGCATTTCTTCACAAATTTGTAACAGTCAGATTCAATTGTCAGCCAATAGTAACCTGCCCTAAGCATCTTTTTCGCCATTGAATGTCCATTGGCATGGGTACCAAATGAACCTTCATGAACCCCATGCATCAAAATGTATGTTTCATTTCTATCCACGCATTTGGGCAAAACCATGTCATGATTTCTCTTATACAATACATCTTCGTTAAGGAAAAAGTTGTCTTCCAACCTTCTCAATGTCTTTCTATCTTTATTTGATGTACGAATTGGGTATTCTTGGGTTTGGAGAAAATGCTTGATATCATAATACCAAGGTTTTTCATCTACCATATCCCTTGTTGTAAACACATGAGACGGTCTATATAGACATCATACCATAATACAAGGCACATCATTCCAAGTATTAAATTGATACATAGAAGCCAAAGTTGCCAAAGCATTTGCCATCTGATTTTCATCTCATGGAATATGATGGAATTCAACTTTGTTGAAGAAAGGTAATAGTCTTCTAGCATAATATTTGTAAGGGATCAAGCCAGGGTGACGAGTATACCATTATCCTCTAATATGATTAACAACCAAAGTCGGATCACCATATACATCTAGAATCTTGATTCTGAGATCAACGGCCTCCTCGAGACCCATAATGCAAGCCTCATACTCCGCCATATTCTTAGTACAATCAAATTCAAACCTTACAGTAAAAGGAATGTGTGATCCATGTGGAGTGACGATCACCGCACAAATTCCTTTTCCATATGCATTCATTGCTTCATCAAATACCATGCCCCATCGAGATTCAGGATTCGGACCTTCTCCAGGTAAAGGCTCATCACAACTTTTTTCCTTGAAGAACATCACATCCTTATCGGGGAAATCAAACTTGAAGGATTGATAGTTATCTACCGGTTGGTGAGCCAGATAATCCTCCAGCACACTGCTTTTTATGGCCTTTTGAGCGTGGTACTTAATGTCGTATTAAGACAATAACATTTTTCAGCGGGCAATTCTCCCTGTGAGAGCAGGATTTTCAAAAATATACTTAATTGGATCCATTTTGGAAATCAACCAAGTAGTATTATTCAACATATATTGTAGCAACTTCTTTGTTGCCCAAGACAAAACTCAACATGCCTTCTCCAACATAGAATACCGTGACTCGCAATCAGTAAATTTCTTACTAAGGAAGTATATGGCATATTCTTTCTTTCTTGTTTCATCTTGTTGTCCTAAAATACAGCCCATAGAACTATCCAACACTGTTAGACACATGATCAATGGTCTTCCTTCACTGGGTGGGAGAAAAATAGGAGGTTCAAGAAGATATTATTTGATGCTTTCAAATTCCCTTCGGCAATCCTCTATCCACACACAACCCTGATCTTTCTTTAGCAACTTAAAAATCGGTTCACATGTTGCGGTCATGTGGGATATGAATCTAGAAATATAATTCAGGCGCCCAAGGAAACCTCTAACTTGCTTCTCAGTCCTTGGCGCGGGCATTTCTTGGATCGCTTTGACCATATCTGGGTCAACTTCAACCCCTTTCTGGATGACAATGAAACCCAACAACTTCCCTGATCGAACACCGAAGGTGCATTTATTTGGATTCAAGTGGAGTCGATACTTCCTAAAACGTTGGAATAAATTCAACAAATATTCAACATGCCCTTCTTCGGTCTGTGATTTCGCAATCGTGTCATCAACATATACATCAATTTCCCTGTGAATCAAATCATGGAATAAGGTTGTCATAGCCCTCTGGTACGTTGCACCAGCGTTCTTCAGCCCGAAGGGCATCACTCTGTAACAGAATGTTCTCCAGGGTGTGATAAACGTAGTTTTTTCCATGTCCTCAGGAGCCATTCTTATTTAATTATATCTGTAAAATCCGTCCATGAACGAGAATACTTTGAATTTTGTTGTGCTATCAACCAACATATCAATGTGCGACAATGGGAAATCATATTTTGGACTAGCTTTATTTAGATCTCTGTAATCTACGCACATGCAGAATTTTCCATCTTTCTTTGTGTTGTACCCCAAAATTTGCCCTCCCATATTTCTCAAAATATTTCAAGAAAGATCCTCAAGTTGCTCAAGGTAGTCCAAGGGTTAGCCAGACGCTCTCTCCTAAGGCAGTCTACCTCAAATTAGGGTTTCATGTTGCATCAGGATACTTGAGTCCAAGGGATCCCAAATTCTCCCCATTGTCGTAATATGTTCTCAAGATCATCCATGTCAAGTTTCAAGCCCTACAGAGAAAGTTTGCTCAACCATTTGCTCAAAGGCCTAGAAATCGACTATGCTATGGCAAAAGTCAATTGTGGCCCACATACAGTCAAACTTCAATATTTTTTGTCAACATCCTCATTTTGAAGTTTATTTCATCATTTGATCAAGGTTTGATCATGATTCATCAAGGATTGCTCATAATTCCTTAAAAACCAAAAGTTGCTAAATTAGGGTTTTGTAGGAAAAGTCAACTCAACTTTGACCAAGCATAACTTTCTCATGATTTATGAGAAATGACCCATAAAAATCTCATTTTGAATAGGATGCCATGATCTATAATCCATCTTCATCTCCCAAGTTCAAAATATGCACTCACAAGAAGTTATGAATTTGGAGATTATAGGTCATTTTGAAAAGTCAACAAAAACACCTTTTTTGTTAAAGCTTCATACATGAGCATGGAATATCAAATTGAGATGAGACCAAAAGGGTTACTTAGAGGACATATCAAGCTTTCTAAAAAATCCAAGAACACCTTCAAAGAGTCAAAATTGAGGAAGTTATGAATTGGATAAGTTGACCCTTTTTGCAAAATTGTCAAAATTCAACTATGCCTAAAACATCAATTTTTGCCAAATGGGCCCAATCTTTTGCATTTGTTTTAAGTTGGAAACATGGTCCACGAGCCCTAGCTTTTCCACTTGTCATTATCTTATTTATATTATTTATTTTGATTTTTATTTGAATTAAATCATTTTAAATCAAAACAAATCATATAAAATCCAAAACATTGAAATTCAAAGATCTTGTGCTTGTTTCAAGTCTTAATGTCCAGCTAGCATCAGATCAAATTCGTGTAAAGGCATGGTGTGCAAAAAAAGATTGAATTAGGCCATTTTTGGAAAGATATTCAAGGTGTATCAAATTAAAATCAAATTCATTGATGGAGGAAGATTGAGATCAGTTTTGGAACCCTAATTCACTCCTCAGTACATATAGAACCATTGCAGACCAAAAGAGGTTAGAGAAAAAAGGTGCAGCAATCATAACCAAACTTGGAAAAAATAAGAAAAAGTGGTGAATCGAATTCTTAGTTAGAAGCAATTTCAAGATCCTTTGACTATCCCAATCGCTTCCCGGGAACACCAGCAAGCAGAACAAATTAAGAACAAGCAATTTCAGGCCTTGAAACCCACTGTAAGTCAGTCACGACTTTGTTGAATTTTTGAAATCGAATTGCATAAATTTGGCATTGATAGCACGAAACAATCATATATTCTTGATCCTTAAGACATTTGCAAACTATCTATAATATTCAATTGCATTTTTATGGACTGTATTAAGATCTGCCATTGTTAGGTTTTCTTGGTTCATTTTAGGGTTTTCTCGTGCAGGTGAAATTGGCCTAAATGGAAGAGACCACTGTGATCAGAAGATCGAACCCAGCTGATCCATGGTCTTGAATTTCATTTACTTTGCTTGTATGTGATTTTTGAGATGTATAAGGTTACAGCTACAGCTCCATGTCCGTAGGTAAAAGTTATGAGTTTTAAAATGACGGATCCAGGGAAGAAGATGATAGTGTGTCACCACTCTATTGGCCGGTTTAAATTCTGGCGCGTTTGTTCTGGCCAAAAACCCATAGTTCTGATATGTTTGTTTGTTCTGCTGTATTGTTAAACTAACACCCAATGCAGTAATTCAGAAGGAGGAAGTCATAAATTCATGATTCTGGGTTTGATCCCAGCCATGACCCTCTAGCACATTTCCCCTTTGTTTTCACCAGATCTAGCATTTACGTCTGCCGGATATTATCTTCTGATTTCATCAAGCAGGACCAGATTAAGCGCCTCCTGGGCATTATCCTCTGGATCCATCAGTCTCAGCCAGATCCAACGCACATCATCTTCTGACAGTCACAATTTGTTGAATCTACTAGCCAGGAGTAGTCCCAGTACCACCATCCTCTAGACCATTATCTTCTGGACCTCCATCCTCTGGACCATCATCTTTTGGACCTTCATCCTCTGGAACATCATCTTCTGATCAAAGCCGCTGGCAGTGGGCCCTTGGGTTATTTCTTTTACTTTTATTTTATTTTACTCTTTCAATACTAAAATAATTTCTTTTTTTTAACCAATCAAAATTCATAAAATCAACTTTTCACCAAATTAGGTTTAGGTCTTATTTTTTATCAAAAAAATCAATTTAATTTAATTAGTGTAATTTAATTTTTAGGTAAACTTTAATTTCTTTTTGTAAATAAATTAAAATTAATTAGAACAATTAGGATTTTATCTTTAACTTAACTTTATTTTCTTTTCCTAAAAATAACTGAAAACAAAAAATAGGCCATGTAATTATTTTCATTAATTAATTTAATTAGATAATTAATTTTTGTATTTAATTTTAAAAACTTAATTCTTTTTTCTAAAAAATAATTAAAAACAACAAAAAAACAATTTTTCTATTAATTAGGTTAAAAGGGTCAAAACCCTAGTTCTCTCCCGATCTAAATTTTTTCATCGCGCGCTTTATTTTATTATTTTTACCCTATTATTGTAACTGCCTACAAGTTGTAATAGTTAATTAGGTCTTTACTTTTATCGCTTTATTTTCAAAGGGTTTGTTTTTGGCTATGTAAATACCTGAAGCCTTGTAATAGCGTAGTTTAATTTCTGCACTTTAAATTCCGCAAAATATTAAACTGTTAGATGTATGATATTAGGATGCATGACAAGAATGTATGTAAACTTTAAAACAATTAGATAACCTTAAATGTGCAAAGATAATAATCTGAAATTGAATCACTCGCACATGCACACTCCTAGGGTACACTCCCATTTGGTTACCTTCGATAAACGATCATTGAGTATAAGATGCTTTAGTGGTCGTCCTTTTGTCCAAAGATCAAATTCGCCTCGAAATGGTCGCCTAGGATATTGTTGCCTCGGATAATTGATCTAAGACATTAGGGTTATTATTAAGACGTCCTAACATTACTTTAGTGACCGTACGTCCCTTTCTAATTGACCCTTAAAACTCCAACGATGATGCTACCTACTTACTAATAGTGGGATAGCGTTGTCTAATAGAAACGAACATAGAACGATTCTTTTTTCGAGTAGGTAGATTAGTTCTTAAGTACTTGCTCATTCCAAACAAATTTTTCACACTTACACTCCTTTACAAGCAAAGTTTTCAAAAACACTTCATTACACTCTTGAAGACAGAAGCAAGAGTTAAATCGAAGTTAAAACAAAAGCTTTTCAAATCACACAAACACAAAGAAAACAATTTTGAAAATGATGAGCAAATACCTAAGAGCTCGTAGATAACTACGGATAGAGAGGGTGCTAATACCTTCCCTTTCTATAATCAACCCCCCGTACTCAGAAATATCTCGAAAAAGAAATTTTTCTGTGCTTTTTTCCTTTCCTTGTTGCTTACCGCGACATTTTGCAAACACAAACGCAAAACGCAAACCAGCAATTCCTAAAATAAGGGGAAACAAGTCTCGGTTCTGGCCACCGTATCATAGAACTGGCGACTCTGTTGGGGAAATAATAAGTGGGGTGTACCTTAGGATTAGTTCATCATATTGTTTTCAATTATTTGATTTGATTGCTTTATCTTTGTGGGCTTTGTATCGTAGTTACTATAGATCCTAACCCGGATCTAGGGGATACGTTTTGGGTAAGTAGCAATAGACTGTGAGGGAATTATACAGCATAGACCGATACGGTTGAAGTAGTAGCTACGTTGATGTGGCACATTAGTTGGTACTGATACCCCTTGTGGAGCAACAAGGAGAGTTTGGGGCTGCTATATGGGTCATTAAGAATCAACTGACCTTAGAACCTATAATTGACCAACTTGTCCATAGGAAGTAGCGATATGCTACACTCATTGAGACCATACTCTCGAGATGGTTCCGGCCGCGAGAAAAGATTGCGTGACTGGAATTATGACCGATGGAGGATGGTCAGTGATATTGAGAACCTCTAGAACCCGGTTACTATTATTAGGACAGGTTGAACCAACTAAACTGCAAGAGGGTAGTACCTAAACTCCATTCCAGCCTGAAATTTAAGGGCTCTTGTGTGACTTGTTTTCCTTTACCATGTTTGATATTTGTGATACATGTGGTGTGTTTTTATCATGACATCATGCATCATGAAATCGCATGCATATTTCATTAGACTAACCATTTCAAAGACCGAGGGGATTCATCTTTGTTCTGTTTTGCAGATCATGGCTTCTATGCGCAGAAATACCATTCAAATCAACTTCGTGCAAATCCATGCCCAGCTCAGAGAGTTAGTCTCAAAGGTCCCTGATACTTCTTCATTTGTTAGAAGACATGGTCACCTCCTTAGCTTGGTCACTTCATAGTTAGATGAGCAAATGATGAGCGTGTTGTTCCAGTTCTTTGACCCATTGCATCACTGTTTCACCTTCCCGGACTATCAGTTAGTCCCTACTTTGGAGGAGTTTTCTGACTTACTGGGTATATCTATTCTAGAGCAGACACCCTTTACAGGTTTGGAGATAGCTCCTAGGCCAGAGGATATTGCTTCAGCCCTACATCTAAAAATGGCTAATGTAGTGTCTAACTGGGAGACTCGGAGCGGGGTTAAAGGTTTCTTGGCTAAGTTTTTGATCGATCAAGCTCAACAGTTCTGGGATAGTTTGGACTTTCAAGCATTTGAAGACATCCTGGCTCTCCTCATCTACGGCTTGGTTTTATTCTCGAATCCAGATGCCTTCATAGATGTGAATGCGGTCAAGATTTTCATGTCTCGTAACCCAGTGCCTACTCTCTTAGGTGATATTCTGCATAATCTCTATACCCGTACCGCGCGAAGAAGGGGGACCCTCTTGTGTTGTACACCGCTGCTGGCGAGGTGGTTTATTTCGCACCTCCCCAAATCTGTATTGAAGAATGAGGAAGGCATAGGTTGGGCTTACAGAATCTTGTCCCTTGCTCATACGGACATCCTTTGGAGTTCTAAAGATATGGAAAGAGTAGTTGTCATTGATCGATGTGGGGAATACCCTAATGTTCTGTTGCTTGGAATTAGAGGTGGTATCACCTATAATCCTTGTTTGGCTCTATGACAGTTTGGACGCGCTCGGAGAGATGGTCCCTATGAGCTACTGTTTACAGACATTGTCTTTGACTACAAGGGGGATGTTGAGGGACATCGCCGCAGGTTTATAAGAGCTTGGGGCATTGTGAACAGGTCTGATCCACATGATCTAGGAATGAATACTTCTCTCCCGATGCAACCATATCTCCAGTGGGTTCGAGCCCGTGCTCAAAAGCTGGGGATGCCTTATGAAGCTGTTTTGTCGGTGATCATAGAGCATACTGATGAAGAAGGTGTTCCTTATACGGTCCTCCATCCATACATGCCTATTGATCTTGGGGCATTAAAGATATCTTGGATCCAGTTAAAGGAAGAAAGGGATACCTACAGAGAGAAATATCATGAGCAGGAGCAGAAGATCTTGAAGCTTACAAGGCAGCATGAGAATGAGAGGATGATCAACGATTATGTCAGAACGAAGGGAAAATGACCATGGGATTTCTGATGTCTTTTATTGTTTCTAGTTTAGATTTGCTTTTTAGAACTTCTTGTGTAACGCCTTAAAGGAATTTGTTAAACATTGTTACCAGTTTTATCTAATAAAGTGTGTTTTATTTTGGTTTACAAATTTGAATCTCCCAAAGTCTTTGAAATCATTTCATACGCATTTCATTCCCATGCACCTCATTACAGGTACCACTACAGGGTTCTCATCTTCTTCGCTGTTTATTTCAGCAATCATGTCTTCTGAAACACCTATTGATCAAGCCATCAAGGCTCTTCAGGCTCAGAATGCACAATTCCAAGAGTTGTTCCTGAACCTGGCCAAAGGGAAGCAAGATTTGAAGTCTCTCATCTTGAAAGAGAAGAAGAAGAAGAAGAAGAAGAAGAAGAAGGTGGTCCTCCTGAATATGGGTCTCAAATTCTGGAACAATTTGCGACAGGAAACTGATTTGTCCTATTCATCGAGAGGGGGAGATAATCAAGAAGAAATAAAGGGGCCTAGTCCTGTGGTTTCCAATAATGACATTGATTTTGATGAAGACCAGTATCCTCCTGCTGAGGATAGATATAAGCAACTCGAAGACCGGTTGAGTGCAATGGAGATCTAGAAGATACCTGGGTTGGACATCGGAGATTTGGGTTTGGCATTTGGGGTGGTGATCCCCCACAAGTTTAAAGCTCTTGTCTTTGCTAAGTACGATGGGGTATCCTTCCCGAAGCTACACCTCCGCTCGTATGTCAGAAAGATTCAACCATATACTGCTGATAGGAACCTGTGGGTTCATTTCTTTCAAGATAATCTGTCAGGGACTCAACTTGAATGGTTCTATCAATTAGAAGGAGCTAATGTCCGCAACTGGGAGGACCTTGCTGCTGCTTTTTATAAGCAATACCAGTATAATGCCGACCTTGCTCCCACGCGTACCCAACTATAGGGTATGTCTATGGGTACAGGCGAAGGCTTTAAGGACTACGCTCAGAAATGGAGAGATCTTGTTGGAAGAGTCCAACCCCCTCTGTCTGGTATGGAGTTGGTGGATATGTTTCTTGGGACTTTGTCTGGTTCATATTTCAACCATTTGATCGGTAGTTCATCATCTGGGTTCACTGAATTAATTTTGACTGGGGAGAGAGTTGAAGCTGGTATTAAAAGTGGCAAAATACAGAAAGGTGCTTCATCAAGTACATAGAAGAAGCCTTTCAGAAAAGAAGCTAGTGCAGTATACAGCTCAAGGAGCCAAAACCGACCCGAACGCCGCCAAGCAGTTAATGCGGTGGTAATATCAAGACCAATTGTTGCCCCACAATGCAACACTCAACAAAGAGTGGAGAGGCTGCAAAGGCAGTTTACTCGGCTCAGTATGACCCTATCTCAAATTCTTCCGCAGTTGTTGAAAACCAACTTGGTCACTCTGAGGGAAGCTCCGAAGAATCCCAGTACTACATCGCCACTGTATAATCCGAACGCTCGTTGTGCTTATCACTCTGATAGCCCAAGGCATGATACGAACAACTGCTGGGCCTTGAGGAATAAGGTACAAGATCTGATTGAAGCTAAGGAGATTGAGTTTGACGCACTGGAAAAGTCCAATGTCATAACGGCACCTATACCCAAGCATAATCTGGGAGTGAATGCAATTGAAGATGATGATGAAGAGTCTGAGTTTGACAGTTGGATTTACCCGACTGCCGATGGCGGATTAAGAAATTGGACGGGGAAGGACTTCGTGCCCATTTCTTTTATTACACAATAATAGGCTTTTGTTTTGAGATCTGTAACAAACAATTTGAAACTTTACGGCCCGGTGTCTTGCCCGAGACACTTTGGCTTTATTTGTGACGGCTTTAAATTTGTCATTTCCATGTATCATCAATAAAGAATTGTACGTTATCTTGCATTAAAAATTTTGCGCTCCTTGTTTTTCTTTTCTATCTTGCAAAACAGCTATTGTCTTACACACACTCACATATACAAGTCCACATCCACTTTGGATCCCACTGATAACGACTCTGCTACTGCCAGTTATGACTTCGAAAGTCCGATCAACCAAGCCGAGGACGAAGGTGAGGATGATTGTGAAGTTCCTGGTGAACTTGCTAGACTGTTACTTCAGGAAGAGAGGGCCATACAGCCCCATGAAGAGCTAGTGGAATAAGTAAATTTGGGTACAGAAGAAGACAAGAAAGAGGTCAAGATCGGCGCAAACTTGGAGTCTAGCGTCAAGCAACGGTTAATACAAATGTTGCGTGACTATGTCGAGATCTTCGCTTGGTCTTATGAGGATATGCCTAGGTTGGACACCGATATTGTGGTTCACCGCTTGCCAACTAAAGAAGACTGTCCTCCAGTGAAACAGACGGTCCGCTGAATACGCCCAGAGATGTTTGAGAAAATCAAAGCGGAGGTTATGAAATAGTTTGATGCCGGTTTTCTAGCTGTCACTTCTTACCCGCAGTGGGTTGCCAATGTGGTTCCAGTGCCGAAGAAAGATGGTAAGGTTCGAATGTGCATTGACTATAGGGATCTGAACAGGGCGAGCCCCAAGGATGATTTCCCTCTGCCTCACATCGATGTTTTGGTTGATAACACCGCACAGCATAAGGTCTTGTCCTTTATGGATGGTTTCTCCAGTTACAATCAGATTAAGATGGCTCCCGAGGATATGGAGAAGATAACCTTTGTTATGCAGTGGGGTACCTTTTTCTACAAAGTCATGCTGTTCGGATTGAAGAATGTTGGGGCAACGTATCAGCACGCCATGGTCTCTTTGTTCCATGACATGATTCATCATGAGATTGAAGTATACGTTGACGACATGATTGCAAGGTCCTAGACTGAAGAGGAACATCTTGACCATCTTCAGAAGCTATTCGACAGGTTGAAGTTGTACAAGCTGAGGTTAAACCCGAACAAGTGCACCTTCGAGGTGAGGTCTGGTAAGCTGTTGGGTTTCGCCGTTAGTGATAAAGGTATTCAAGTGGACCCTGCAAAGATGAAGGCTATACAGGATATGCTGGCTCCCCAAACAGAAAAGGAAGTTAGAGGCTTTTTGGGACGATTGAATTACATTGCCCGGTTCATTTCGCATTTGACTGCTACTTGTGAGCCAATCTTCAAGTTACTGAAGAAAGATCAAGTGGTAAGATGGAACGATGAATGTCAGGCCGCTTTCAAAAGGATCAAGGAATATCTCCAAGAGCCACCTATTCTGATGCCTCCAGTCGAAGGGAGACCTTTGATCTTATACTTGACAGTACTCGACAATTCAATGGGGTGGGTGCTGGGGCAGCATGACGAGTCTGGCCGAAAAGAGCATGCTATTTACTACCTTAGCAAAAAGTTTACCGACTGTGAGACCCGATACTCACTGCTTGAGAAAACTTGCTGCGCTTTGGCATGGGCTGCTCGCCGGCTGAGACAGTATATGCTGACTCACACTACTCTATTAATATCAAAGATGGATCCAATCAAGTATATCTTCGAAAAACCTGCCTTGTCCGAAAGAATAGCGAGATGGAAGATGATCTTAACTGAGTATGACATCCAATACACAACCCAAAAAGCAATCAAGGGGATTGTGTTGGCGGATCATTTGGCGCATCAGGCCGTGGATGTTTACCAATCTATGAACTTCGAGTTTCCGGATGAGAACATCATGTTGGTGACTGACTGTGAAACACCTGGACCGGATGAAGGACCTGAGGAAGGATCCCGATGGTCTATGTATTTTGATGGAGCTTCGAACGCTTTAGGTAATGGCATTGGTGCCGTGATCATATCTCCTGAAGGCTGTCATACTCCGTTCACCGCCCGATTATGTTTTAACTGCACCAACAATATGGTGGAGTATGAAGCATGCATCATGGGTCTTCGAGCAGCTATTGACCTAAGGATTAAGTTCTTAAGTGTATTCGGAGATTCTGCTCTTGTGATCAGGCAGATCAAAGGCGAGTGGGATACGAAGCACCCAAATCTTATTCCTTACAAAGAGTATGTATTGACATTGCTTCCACACTTCAAGGAGATAACCTTTGAACATTTCCCAAGAGAGGAGAATCAGTTAGCGGACGCTCTAGCTACCATGTCTTCTATGTTCAAGGTCAGATGGGACAATGAGGCTCCCCAGATTACCATTGAGAGGTTGGACGAACCTGCACATTGTTGTGATATTGAGACTAAAGAAGTAACAGATAAACCCTGGTTTCACGAGGTAAAAAGGTATCTTGAGGCTCAAGAGTACCCCGAGGGTGCATCTGTTAATGATAAGAAGTTTCTGAGGAGATTCGCGGCGAAGTTCTTCATCAGCAATGACATCCTTTACAAGCGTAACCATGACTCAACCTTGCTACAATGTGTGGATAAGAACAAGGCAGAAAGGATTATGGTAGAGTTACATGAAGGTACTTTCGGAACTCATTCCAGTGGACACACCATGGCAAAGAAGATCCTATGGGCAGGATATTATTGGTCCACCATGGAAGCCGACTGTTATCAGCATTCTCAGACCTGTCATAAGTGCCAAGTCTATGCTGATAAGATGCATATACCTTCAGTTCCTCTAAACGTCTTGACATCTCCTTGGCCCTTTGCAATGTGGGGCATCAATATGATTGGTGAGATCAGACCTACCGCGTCCAACGGGCATCGTTTCATCCTGGTAGTAATTGATTAGTTTACAAAATGGGTTGAGGCCGCTTACTTTGCTACAGTGACCAAGAACATCGTGGCATGGTTTATTCGACATAATTTGATTTGTCGATACAGTGTACCAGAGAGGATCATTATGGAAAATGGTACAAATATCAACAATACGATGATCACCGAGCTCTGCAAGCAGTTCAAGATACAACATCACAACTCTTCTCCTTACCGGCCGAAGATGAATGGGGATGTTGAAGCGGCTAATAAGAACATTAAGAAGATTATACAGAAGATGACAGTGACATACAAAGATTGGCACGAGATGCTACCATTTGCTCTTCATGGGTATCGTACTTCAGCACAGACATCAACAGGGGCAACACCCTACTCTTTGGTGTATGGCATGGAAGCGGTCTTACCCATTGAGGTTCAGATACCCTCTCTTCGGATTATGAAGGATCCAGGTTTGAGCGAGGACGACTGGATCCATACCCGGCTTGATCAGCTAAACTTAATCAATGAAAAGAGACTTAATGCTATTTGTCATGGTTAAACGTATCAAAAGCGGATGATCAAGGCATTTAACAAGAAAGTTAGACGATAATAGTATCAAGTTGGGGATCTGGTGATCAAGCGCATCATCCTGCCACAAGGTGATCCTAGGGGAAAATGGACCCCTACGTACGAAGGGCCATTTGTGGTTAAGAACATTTTCTCAGGAGGAGCGATGATTCTAACCACCATGGATGGTGACGACCTTCTTCACCCCGTCAATGCAGACATAGTGAAAAAATACTACGCATAATCAAAGACCCGCTAGGTTAACTGGCCTAGGCAAAAATAAGGGCTTCCCGGCGAACCAAAAGGGTTCCGGAAAAAATAAGGGATGAAAATAAAAAATCTGTACACCCGGCAGGTCGAAAACTTGAAAAGGCGGCTTGGGCAAAAAAGGGTATCTCGGTGGACTGAAAACCCGAAAGGGCGGTCCAGGCAAAAATTAGGGATTGAAGCGTAACACTATGTCTCATTGGATCACCTTGCAACCAAACTTCGGTATCGACTATCAAGCTCGGACGACACTAATCAATCTAATCTACCTTCAACCAAGTAGCAAAGTGATGAGATGCTCGAGGATATAAGGGCAATAACAGAGTTGGAACCCAGTGGGATTGTTCACGTAGCTGTTTTTCTTTGTTTTTCACAAATTGTATAAACTCTATTGTTCGACGGCATTCTATTACTAGGACGTCAGCCTCTTGTACAAAAAACGCCTATTTTCAGGCCGACTTCAAAATCAATACAATTCATTTTTACAAAGAAAATATCAAATTAGTTGTCTTTTTCTGTTTTGATTCGCAAGAACGTCCAATGTTTCATTTTGATATATGCATTTGACAATAGTTGCTGCTCATAAATATTCACATGCGAAACAAAAGACAATTACTCGTAATATCAGGAATAGGGGAAAAAAGAAATGTCCAAACTGTACAGCTGCTCTATCCACCAGGTATAGGGATAGACCTAGTTGGCGAAAACGGTTGAAGGTACATTCACTCCCCGCAAAGTAAGAAAAGGACAGTGATATTAGCGGTCCCGAACAGGACACCACTCTCCCTAGCTGACGCTCGCAACCGCGAATGAGTCGGCAAGATTCTCCCCAAGCAGAGTTTAACTATCATCGGCACTAGAAAATTATCCCCAGTGGAGTTTGGAGAATTATCCCCAGTACAGTCTGGAAGACTGTCCCAGTAGAGTCTAAAAAATCATCCCCTGTGGAGTTCATTCCTTTCACAAACAGAAACTCAATCCCCAACAGGTTTCATTATCGCCAACAACAGTAATTCATCCCCAGCCAAGGTTATTTCTTCCAAAATCAATAGATCCTCTAGCAGAGTATGTCCTCCCCACAGAGTCATTTCCTCGTCAGTTTATTCCCCATTGGAGTTATTCTCTCCTGCAGGATTATGCTCACAATCATCTTCATTTACTATCCCCAACAGAAACGAAGAATTCAACTCTTTTCTCCAACAGCAATCCGGGATTTATTTTCCCCAGCTAGCGAACATCAGAAAACATTACATGTCCATGCATCATGACATGCATACGCATCATACAAAACAATCTCATTTATTTTGAGAACATCATTGCTTGATACATATCATGCATTACATACAGCTAACGTTTACCTTTCAGGAAAGATACAACCAAATTTTCACCAAGTTCAAGCTATGAAGCCTGGATCCGACCGGATAGTACCTTGATTTCTACAGCATATTGTGAAGCCCGGATTACGACTGGGTAGAAGTATCAAACACTGCGAAGCCTGGATTTGACCGAATAATGGTTTATCTTTAAGCTATGAATCCCGGAGAACGACCGGATAATAGTTTAAATCCCCAGCAAGCCGTGAAGCCCGGATTATGACCGAATAACAGCTCAGCCAGTTACTGTGAAGCATGGATTACGACCAGATAGAAGTCCAAGACACCGCGAAGCCTAGATTTCGACCAGATAGTGGTATATCTTTAACACAAGTTATGAAGCTCGGATTACGACTGGATAACATCTTGATTTCCTCTGAACACCATGAAGCCTGGATTTCGACCAGATAGTGGTATGAGACATCGTGAAGCCTGGATTACGACCAGATAGCGGTAAAAGACACTTTGAGGCCTGTATTACGATCGGATAACAGTAAGGGACACTGTGAAGCTTGGATTACGGCCAAATAACAGTTTACTCGGCCATATACTATGAAGCCTGAATTATGACCGGATATTGGTAGGCCCAAAGCCAAAAGGAAACCCGGATTACGACCAGATAACCATTTGATCTCTTCTGAAGACTGGATTACGACCAGATAAGAAGTAAAGTATTGTGAAGCCTGGATTACGACTGGACAGTAGTACAGAACACCATGAAGCCTTGATTCGACCAGATAGTGGTACAAAGCATCGTGAAGCCTGGATTACGACCGGATAATGATAAAAGGAATGAAGCCTGGATTACGACCAGATAATAGTACAAGACACTGCGAAGCTTGGATTACGACCAAATAGCAGTTTACCTGGACAGTTACTAAGAAGCCTGAATTCGACCGGATATTAGTGTGCCCTAAGTTCAAGTTGAAGCCTGGATGAGACCGGATAACAACTCATTTCCTTCTGAAGCCTGGATTATGACCAGATAAGAATCGAGAAATTGCGAAGCCTGGATTACGACCGGATAGCAAGATTAATTTCATCTCCCCAGTAAGTCACTATAAAGCCTGGATTACGACTAGATAGCAGTTGGTCTTATCATTATGAAGCCTGGATCACGACCAGATAATAGTTCATTTTCACCTCTTCGACAAAGATACGATTCCTCAACAAGAATAACGGACGACTGAAGTTCCTAAAATTCAACCTTTCTCAAAACTGGGACGATTTCCCAATAGAATAATGGACGACCGAAGCTCCTAAATTTCTATTCCTCTCAAGACAGAGATCAGCATTCCCCAACGGAATCTTCCTCAACAACAGGTATACAAGCTATCGCTAAGGAATCTCTTATGCGATCGACACTCCTTTGGATGGCATCTTTAAGCCCATCTCCCGTTATCAATCTCCAAATGGCATCTATAAGCCCATTCCCGATATTGCAAGATAAATACCACTTCATGCGAGTGCAAATTTCTGGGCACTCTAGTGTTCAATCATCTTCAACCCTCAGATCATGAAAGGCAGACAAGTCAATCTAAATCTTCAGGTTTAAGAAGATTGAACAGGGGCAGCTATTGTATCCCAAAATTTGCCCTCCCATTTTTCTCAAAATATTTAAGAAATATCCTCAAGTTGCTCAAGGTAGTCCAAGGGTTGGCCAGACAAGCTCTCTCCTAAGGCAGTCTACCTCAAATTAGGGTTTCATGTTGCATCAGGATACTTGAGTTCAAGGGATCCCAAATGCTCACCATTGTCCTAATATGTTCTCAAGATCATCCATGTTTATTTTCAAGCCCTACAGAGAAAGTTTGCTCAGTCAATTGCTCAAAGGCCTAGAAATCGACTGTGCTAGGGCAAAAGTCAACTGTGCCCCACATACAGTCAAACTTCAACATTTTTGGTCAACATCCTCATTTTTAAGTTTATTTCATCATTTGATCATGATTCATCAAGGATTGCTCATAATTCCTCAAAAACCAAAAGTTGCTAAATTAGGGTTTTATAGGAAAAGTCAACTCAACTTTGACCAAGCATAACTTTCTCATACTTTATGAGAAATGACCCATCCAAAGCTCATTTTGAATAGGATGTCATTCTCTACAATCCATCTTCATCTTCCAAGTTCAAAATATGAACTCACAGGAAGTTATGAATTTGGACATTATAGGTCATTTTGAAAAGTCAACAAAAACCCATTTTTTGTCAAAGCTTCACACATGAGCATGGAATATCAAATTGAGATGAGAACAAAAGGGTTACTTAGAGGACATCTCAAGATTTCTAAAAAATCCAAGAACACCTTCAAAGAGTCAAAATTGAGGAAGTTATGCATTGGAGAAGTTGACCCTTTTTGCAAAATTGTCAAAAGTCAACTATGCCTAAAACTTCAATTTTTGCCAAACGGGCCCAATCTTTTTCATTTGTTTTAAGTTGGCAACATGGTCCAAGAGCCCTAGCCTTTTCCACTTGTCATTATCTGATTTATATTATTTATTTTGATTTTTATTTGAATTAAATCATTTTAAATCAAAACAAATCATATAAAATCCAAAACATTGAAATTCAAAGATCTTGTGCTTGTTTCAGGTCTTAATGTCCAGCTAGCATCAGATCAAATTCGTGTAAAGGCATGGTGTGCACAAAAAGATTGAATTAGGCCAATTTTGGAAAGATATTCAAGGTGTATGAAATCAAAAACAAATTCATTGATGGAGGAAGATTGAGATCAGTTTTGGAACCCTAATTCACTCCTCAGTACATATAGAACCATTGCAGACCAAAAGAGGTTAGCGAAAAAAGGCGCAGCAATCAGAACCAAACTTGGAAAAAACAAGAAAAAGTGGTGAATCGAATTCTTAGTTAGAAGCAATTTTAAGATCCTTTAATTATCACAATCGCTTCTTGGGATCACCAGCAAGTAGAACCAATCAAGAACAAGCAATTTCAGGCCTTGAAACCCACTGTAAGTCAGTCACGACTTTGTTGAATTTTTGAAATCGAATTGCATAAATTTGGCATTGATAGCATGAAACAATCATATATTCTTGATCCTTAAGACATTTGCAAACTATCTGTAATATTCAATTGCATTTTAATGGACCGTATCAAGATCTGCCATTGTTAGGTTTTCTTGGTTCGTTTTAGGGTTTTCTCGTGCAGGTGAAATTGGCCTAAATGGAAGAGACCACTATGATCAGCAGATCGAACCCAGCTGATCCATGGTCTTGAATTTCATTTACTTTGCTTGTATGTGATTTTTGATATGTACAGGGTTACAGCTCCAGCTCCATGTCCGTAGGTAAAAGTTATGAATTTTTAAACGACGGATCCAAGGAAGAATATGATAGTGTGTCACCACTCTATTGGTCGGTTTAAATTTTGTCACGTTTATTCTGGCCAAAAACCCATAGTTCTGATATGTTTGTTTGTTCTGCTGTATTGTTAAACTAACACCCAATGCAGTAATTCAGAAGGAGGAAGTCAGAAATTCATGATTCTGGGTTTGATCTCAGCCATGACCCTCTGGCACCTTTCCCCTTTGTTTTCACCAGATCCAATGTTTACGTCTGCTGGAGATTATCTTCTGATTTCATCAAGCAGGACCAGATCAAGCGCCTCCTGGGCATTATCCTCTGGATCCATCAGTCTCAGCCAAATCCAGCACACATCATCTTCTGACGGTCACAATTTGTTGAATCTACTAGCCAGGAGTAGGCCCAGTACCACCATCCTCTAGACCATTATCTTCTGGACCTCCATCCTCAGGACCATCATCTTTTGGACCTTCATCCTCTAGAACATCATCTTCTGATCAGAGCCGCTGGCAGTGGCCCTTGGATTATTTCTTTTACTTTTTGATTTTATTTTACTCTTTCAATACTAAAATAATTTCTTTTTTTTAACCAATTAAAATTCATAAAATCAACTTTTCACCAAATTAGGTTTAGGTCTTATTTTTTATCAAAAAAATTAATTTAATTTAATTAGTGTAATTTAATTTTTAGGTAAACTTTAATTTCCTTTTGTAAATAAATTAAAATTAATTAGAACAATTAGGGTTTTATCTCTAACTTAACTTTATTTTCTTTTCCTAAAAATAACTGAAAACAAAAACTCGGCCATGTAATTATTTTCATTAATTAATTTAATTAGTTAATTAATTTTTGTATTTAATTTTAAAAACTTAATTCTTTTTCTAAAAAATAATTAAAAACAACAAAAAAACAATTTTTCTATTAATTAGGTTAAAGGGGTCAAAACCCTAGTTCTCTCCCGATCTAAATTTTTTCATTGCTCGCTTTATTTTGTTATTTTTACCCTATTATTGTAACTTCCTACAAGTTGTAATAGTTAATTAGGTCTTTACTTTTATCGCTTTATTTTCAAAGGGTTTTTTTTTTGCTATGTAAATACCCTAAGCCTTGTAATAGCGTAGTTTAATTTCCACACTTTAAATTCCTCAAAATGTTAAACTGTTAGATGTATGATATTTGGATGTGTGATACGGTGGGAAAGAACTGACTGTTTTTTAGGATGTTGGTTCGCGTTTTGTGTTTGTTTTCGCAAAATATCGCGGTAAGCAAGGGTCGCCACCGACTTTTATTTTATCCAACAAGGAAAGGAAAAAAGCACAGGAAAATTCCTTTTTCGAGATATTTCTCGGGTTCGGGGGGTAGATTATAGAAAGGGAAGGTGTTAGCACCCTTTCTATCCGTGGTTATCCACGGGCTCTTAGGTACTTGCTCAAAGTGTTTTCAAAATTTGCTTTTCTTTATGTTTGTGGGTTTGAAAGAAGTTTTTGTTTGAAAGGTGTAAGTGCGAAAAGTTTTGTTTTGTTTTGAAAGAGCAAGTACTTAAGAACCATCTACCTACTCGAAAAGGGAATCAATCTGTGCTAATGTCCTTTAGACAATGCTATCCCACTATTGATGAGTAGGTAGCATCGTCGTTGGAGTTTAAGGGTCAATTCGATTGAGGGACGTGCGGTCACTAAAGCAATGTTAGGACGCCTTAGCGGTAACCCTAATGTCTTAGATCATTTTTCCGAGGCAACCGTTTCGAGGCAACTATGATCTTTGGACAAGAGGGTGACCTCTAAAACTTCCTATACTTAATGACCACGTTCGAAGGCAACCAAGTGAGGTGTACCCTAAGAGTGCGTATGTGCGAGTGTGTAGTTTTCAGTTTATTTTATCTTTGTACATGTTAGTGGTTATCTATGTTGATTTTAGGTTTAAACATTTGATCTTGTCATGCATTCCCTATTATCAAACATCTAACAGTTTATAAGTTGCGGAAATTAAATTGCGGAATTTAAACTAACTATTACAAGGCGTCGGGTATTTACATCGCCAAAAACAACCCTTGAAAATTAAATGCGGAAAATAAATAAAGCGATAAAAACATTTAAAGTTCTATTAAACTATTACATTCCAGGAAACAGATACAATATTGAATAAAATGGATTGTGTGCGGGAAATTAAATCGGGCGCAAGTTTTTAGGGTTTTGACCCCTTTTTGAAAGAAGGTATCTTTTTTTTGTTATTTTTGAATTAAGAAATAAACTATCCTAAATTAATTATTAAATTAATAAACTAATTAATTAATTAATAAAAATAAAATTTTTTGGATTTTTGATATTTAAAGAAAATAAAAATAATTTGATCAATGTTAATAAAACCTAATTATCTAAATTAATTTTAATTATTGCAAAAGATATTACAGTTATTCCTAATTAAACTAAATTAATTCAATTAATATTTATTAACAAAATAAAAATACTGAAAATTAATTTAAATAAGAAAATATTTTTGGTTTTTTTTTTATTTTATTAAGAAAAAGTTTGGTTGGTTGATTAAATAATAAAAATAATAACAATAAACAAATAAAAGAAAATAATATAAGAAAAGAGAGAGTTTAGGAGTATATGTGCCTAATTTTGGGAGGTTTGGATAGCAAGTTCAAGGCCCAATAGGCGTTGGCCTGGTTGACTCTGTGGGATTCCCTGTACGCCTTTGACTTGGTCTTTTGATGGACTTCCAATCTGGACCACCAGATTTGGCATGTGGGCCATCTGGCGCTTTGAGATTTGAGGGAGTATGATGCATCACATGCTTGAGTTGTACCTGATTACATGTTAAAAAATATACAAAGCAATATGGTGGACCTGGGATTCGAACCCAGGTCCTGTAAGTCATTGGATAACGCCCTTGCCACTGCACCACTACGCTTCATTTGTTATAGTATTGGAAACTAAATATAATATGGGAAAACAAATAAAATGCCAGAAAATATAAAAAAACTCGCGCCAAGTTTGAATCAACCAATGGGTGGGGGCACGTCTTCATCATCTTCGTTTACCCTGGATATTTACCTGCGGATTTATATCCACAGCTAAATCCATATGTCCATCCTAAAATTAGTTCTAGGCTATGAAAACACAATCCAAGACCATGGTCATGTTCGTCTTCCTCCACTGATTACATCCATGTCCATTAATGGCGCTGATTTTACCTGGAGAGAAAATGCCCAAAAAAATAATCCACGAACCCTAGATTCGGCTAGGGGGTTACAGGCCATATTAATGCAATCAAATGATGCAGAAAGCTTCTAAATTGAACGATAAGCATGAATATGCAAAGATTTTGCAAGAAAAGTGCAAGAACAATGATACACGAATTCAACTAAAAAGCATATTTTTGAGACACTTACAGAGCTTTAGGGCACGTATGAGGGCTTGTTAGGGATTGGTTTTGCTTCAATGATTTCCCAGTAATGGATTAGTGTAGAGATTTGCTTCTGAATTGGCCTCTATGCACGATTTCAGTTTCACACTTTTTTGGTTAAATTTCAAGTTTTGTTCTTGGTGATTCTGCAGCCTCTAACCCTTGATCTTACTTGGTTTAGCTTGTATAAGTAATAAGCAATGCATTAGGTCAACAAATGTGGGTTGAATCCTTGTACATCAATGCTTGGAGATTTGATTTGATCCTCCATTAAAAACCTTCCAATTTTGTCCAAAATCCAATCTTTTTGCACATGGAATGTATGATACGAATTTGATTCACTTGATGATGACGATTAGGTCCTGAAATAGCCAAAAAGAGATCAAATAATCAATGTTTGGATTTTATTTGATTTAAATTGATTTAAAATGAAATAATTCATTAAAAAATCAAATTAAATAATAAAATTGATAAATGGTCATAAGTATGAATCTATGACACGTGTTTAGTGTGACAAGATCAAATCAAGTGTAAAAGAATGGGCCCATTTGACAAAATTTGATGTTTTGGGGATTGTTGACTTTTGGCAATTTTACAAAATTGCCTTACTTCAACAATGCATAACTTCTTCAATTTTGAACTTTTGGAAGTGTTATTGGACTTTTTAGAAATCTTGGTATGTCCTCTAACCAACACCTTTGGTCTCATATCAATTTGATATTCCATGCTCAAGTTATAAGCTTTGGAAAAAAAGGTGTTTTTGTTGACTTTCAAAAATGACCTATAATGTCCAAATTTGTAATTTTTTGTGAGTGCATTTTCTGATCTTGGGGTATGAAGATGGATTGTAGGAAATTGCATCCTCTTAAAAATGAGCTTTGGATGGGTCATTTCTCATAAAGTATGAGAAAGTTATGCTTGGTCAAAGTTGAGTTGACTTTTCCTACAAAACCCTAATTTAGCAACTTTGAGTCTTTGATGAATTTTGAGAAATACTTGATGAATCATGATCAACCCTTGATCAAATGATGAAATATCCTTCAACATGATAATGTTTACAAAAAATCTTGAAGTTTGACTGTTTATAGACCATAATTGACTTTTTCCCTAGCATAGTCAATTTTTGGACCCTTTGAGCAATTGACTGAGCAAACATCCTCTGCAAGGCTTGAAATTTGGCATGGATGATCTTGAGAGAATATTAGGACATTGGGGAGAACTTGAGGTCATTTGGATGCAAGGACCTTGATGCAACACCAAACCCTAATTTGAGATTGACTGCCTTAGGAGATGACTTGACTGTCCAACTCTTGAGCAATCTTGAGCAACTTGGAGATTTTTCTTGCAATCTCTTGAGAAATGTGAGAGGGTAAATTTTGGGGTACAACGGCTGACCCTGTTCAATTTTCTTAAACCTGAGGATATAGATTGACTTTCGGGCCTTTCATGATCCGAAGGTGGAAGATGATTGAACACTAGAGTGCCCAGAAATTTGCACTCGCATGAAGTGGTATCAGCCTTGTGATGTCGGGAATGGGCTTACAGATGCCATTTGGAGACTGTTGATAGGTTGTCTGAACTTCAACTAGAAAACGAATCAGGGAGATCTTATCGTCGATCTGACTGAACCAGGGAAGGTCTTGGATTAACTTTGACTGGATCGGCCTCAGAAAAATCTTCGAATTGATTTAACTGGACCAGACAAAAATCTTGGAATAACTTCAACTGGAATACGAATCAGGGAGATCTTCGCGGTGATCTAACTGAACCAGAGGAGGTCTTTGATTAACTTTGATTGGATCGGCGTCAGAAAAATCTTTGAATCGATTTAACTGAACCAGACAAAAATCTTGGAATAACTTCAACTGGAATACGAATCAGGGAGATCTTCGCAGCGATCTAACTGAACCAGAGGAGGTCTTGGATTAACTTTGACTGTATCGGCATCAGAAAAATCTTCTAATCGATTTAACTGGACCAGATAAGAGTCTTGGAATAACTTCAACTAGAATACGAATCAGGGAGATCTTCGCAGCGATCTAACTGAACCAGAGGAGGTATTGGATTAACTTTGATTGGATCGGCATCAGAAAAATCTTCGAATCGATTTAACTGGACCAGACAAGAGTCTTGGAATAACTTCAACTAGAATACGAATCAGGGAGATCTTCGCAGCGATCTAACTGAACCAGAGGAGGTCTTGGATTAACTTTGACTGGATCGGCATCAGAAAAATCTTCGAATCGATTTAACTTGACCAGACAAGAGTCTTGGAATAACTTCAACTGGAATACGAATCAGGGAAAACTTCGCAGCGATCTAACTGAACCAGAGGAGGCCTTTGACATAGCTGAGAATTTAACTACATCTTTCCTGAAAGGTAAAGGTCAGTCATATGCAATGCATGATATGGATCAAGAAATGATGTTCTCAAAATAAATGAGATTGTGTGGTATGATGTGTATATGCATGTATCATGATGTATGGAAATGTAATGTTTTAGCTGGGGAAAATAAATCCTGGATAGTTGCTGGAGAATAGAGTTGGATTCTTCGTTTCCGCTGGGGATGGTGAACGAAGGTGATTGCAAGAATAAACCTGCAAGAGAAGATAACTTCGTTGGGGAATAAACTGATGAGGATATTACTCTGTGGGGAAGAGATGCTCTGCTGAGGGTTCCACTAATAAATTCCGTCGGGATGAATTATCGTTGCTGGTGATACTGAATCCTGTTGGGGGATTGAATTCCTATTTGTAAAAGGAGAGAACTTCGTTGGGGATGATCTTTCAGTTGTGACTTGCTGGGGATAACCCTGTTAGGCTTTTGTGGGGATAATCCTCTGAATTCTGCTGGGAATGATCCCTGGAACTCGGCTGGGGAGATTTGTATTCCGCTGGGGATAAACTTCCAGAGTCTACTGGGGGATGATGCTTCAACTCTGTTGGGGAAGCTTTTTTCAGACTGCGCTAGGCAAATTTTAACTCCACTGGGGGTATCTTGTATTCTACCGGGGAATATTATTATACTCCGCTGGGGAACATTAAGACTGTCGGGCATATTAAGCCTTTCTAGTATTGATGGTAGGTCAACTCTTCTTGGGGAGCGCATTACTGATTCGTTCATAGTTGCAAGTCTCAGCTGGGGCAGAGCTACCATTACTGCCTTACTCTGCGGGGAGTGAAGATATCTTAGTCATATTCTTCAGCTGAATTTACCGTCGTACCTGGTGGACAGAGAAACTATACAGCTTAGACAATTCTATTACCCCTGCTTCTGATATTACCAGTAATTCGTATTTTGTTTCGCATGTAAATATTTATGAGCAGCAATTAATGTCAAATGCATATATCAAAAATAAACATTGGACGTTCTTTTCAAAACAAAACAGATCAAGGAAAAACAGTTTGAAATTTGTCTGAAAATGAACTTGTATTGATTTTGAAGTTTGGCCTGTAAATAGGCGTTTTTGTACAAGAGGCTGACGTCTTAGTAAGAGAACGCCGCCGAAATAATAGAATTTATACAATTTGTTAAAATAAAACAAAACATCTATGTGAATAATCCCATTGCGTTCCAACTCTGTTATTGCCTTTATATCCTCAAGCATGTCGTCACTTTGTTGTTGGTTGAAGGTAGATCAGATTGATTAATGCCGCCCGAGCTTAATAGTTGATGCCGAAGTCTGGGTGCAAGGTGATCCAATGAGACATAGTGTTACACTTTGATCCCTAATTTTTTGCCTGGACCGCCCTTTTGGGTTTTCAGTCCACCGAAATACCCATTTTTGCCCAAGCCGCCTTTTCAGGTTTTCGACTTGCCGGGTGTACAGATTTTTTTATTTTCATCCCTTATTTTTGCCCGAACCCTTTTGTTTCGCCGGGAAACCCTTATTTTTGCCTAGGCCAGTCAAACTAGCGGGTCTTTGATTTATGCGTAGTATCTTTTCACTATGTCTGCATTGACAGGGTGAGGAAGGTCGTCACCATCCATGGTGGTTAGAATCATAGCTCCTCCTGAGAAAATGTTCTTAACCACAAATGGCCCTTTGTAAGTAGGAGTCCATTTGCCCCTTGGATCACCTTGAGGTAGAATAATGCGCTTGATTACCAGATCCCCAACTTTATACTCTTGTCGTCTAACTTTCTTGTTAAATGCCTTGATCATCCATTTTTGGTACGTATGACCATGACAAATAGCAGTAAGTCTCTTTTCGTCGATTAAGTTCAGTTGATCAAGTCGGGTTTGAATCCAGTCATCTTCGCTCAAACCTGCATCCTTCATGATTCGAAGAGAGGGTATCTGAACTTCGATGGGCAAGACAGCCTCTATGCCATATACCAAGGAATATGGTGTTTCCCCTGTTGACGTCCGTGCTGAGGTACGGTACCCATGAAGAGCGAATGATAACATCTCGTGCCAGTCTTTGTATGTCACTGTCATCTTTTGCACAATCTTCTTAATGTTCTTATTAGCCGCTTCGACAGCCTCATTCATCTTCGGCCGGTAGGGAGAAGAGTTATGATGTTGTATCTTGAATTGCTCACAGAGCTCGATGATCATCTTGTTGTTGAGATTGGTACCATTGTCCGTAATGATCCTCTCTGGTACACCGTATCGACAGATCAGATTGTGCCGAATGAACCATGCCACGACGATCTTGGTTACAGTAGCAAAGGAAGCTGCTTCAACCCACTTCATAAAGTAATCAATTGCTACCAAGATGAAACGATGCCCGTTAGATGTCGTAGGTCTGATCTCGCCGATGATATCAATGCCCCACATTGCAAAAGGCCAAGGTGCCGTCAAGACGTTTAGAGGGACTGGAGGTATGTGCACCTTATCAGCATAGACTTGGCACTTGTGACATGTCTGAGAATGCTGATAACAGTCAGCTTCCATTGTGGACCAATAATATCCTTCCCGAAGGATTTTCTTTGCCATGGTATGTCCACTTGAATGAGTTCCAAAAGTACCTTCATGTAACTCCTCCATGATCCTTTCTGCTTCATTCTTATCCACACAACGCAGTAAGGTCGAATCATGGTTACGCTTGTAAAGGATACCATTGCTGATGAAGAACTTCGCCGCGAACCTCCTCAGAAACTTTTTGTCGTTAACAGATGCACCCTCGGGGTACTCCTGAGCCTCAAGATACCTTTTTACCTCATGAAACCAGGGCTTTTCTGTTACCTCTTCAGTCTCAATGTCACAATAATGTGCAGGTTCGTCCAATCTTTCAATGATAATTCGGGGAGCCTCGTTGTCCCAATTGACCTTGAACATAGAAGACATCGTAGCTAACACGTCCGCCAACTGATTCTCCTCTCTAGAGAAGTGTTCAAAGGTTATCTCTTTGAAATGGGGAAGCAACGTCAATACATACCCCTTGTAAGGGATAAGGTTCGGGTGTTTCGTGTCCCACTCGCCTTTGATCTGACTGATCACAAGAACGGAATCTCCGAAAACACTTAGAAACTTAATCCTTAGGTCAATTATTGCTTGAAGACCCATAATGCATGCTTCATACTCCGCCATATTGTTGGTGCAGTTGAAACATAGTCGGGCGGTAAACGGAGTATGAGAGCCTTTAAGAGATATGATCATAGTGCCGATGCTTTTGCCCAAAGCGTTCGAAGCTCCATCAAAGTGCATAGACCATCGGTATCCTTCCTCAGGTCCTTCATCCGGTCCAGGTGTCTCACAGTCAGTTACTAGCATGATATTCTCGTCCGGAAATTCAAAGTTCATAGACTGGTAATCATCCACTGCCTGATGTGCCAAATGGTCTGCCAACACACTTCCTTTGATTGCCTTTTGGGTCGTATACTAGATGTCATACTCAGTCAAGATCATCTACCATCTCACTATTCTTCCGGACAAAGCAGGCTTTTCGAAGATATACTTGATGGGATCCATCTTTGATATCAATAGAGTAGTGTGAGTCAGCATATACTATCTCAGCCAGCGAGCAGCCCATGCCAAAGCGCAGCAAGTTTTCTCAAGCAGTGAGTATCAGGTCTCACAGTCGGTAAACTTTTTGCTAAGGTAATAAATAGCATGCTCTTTTCGGCCAGACTCGTCATGTTGACCCAGCACGCACCCCATTGAGTTATCGAGTACTGTCAAGTATAAGATCAGAGGTCTCCCTTCAACTGGAGGCATCAGAATAGGTGGCTCTTGGAGATAATATTTGATCCTTTCAAAAGCGGCCTGGCATTCATCGTTCCAACGTACTGCTTGATCTTTCTTCAGCAGCTTGAAGATTGGCTCACAAGTAGCAGTCAGGTGCGAGATGAATCGGGAAATGTAGTTCAGACGTCCCAGAAAGCCTCTGACTTCTTTCTCTGTTCTGGGAGCTGGCATCTCCTGTATGGCCTTCACCTTTTCCGGATCCACTTGAATACCTTTGTCGCTTACAACGAAACCCAGCAGCTTACCAGATCTCACCCCGAAGGTGCACTTGTTCGGGTTTAACCTCAGCTTGTACAACTTCAACCTGTCAAATAGCTTCTGAAGATGGTCCAGATGTTGTTCCTCAGTTTGGGACCTTGCAATCATATTGTTGACGTATACCTCAATCTCATGGTGGACCATGTCATGAAACAAAGCAACCATGGCACACTGATACGTTTCCCCAGCATTCTTCAATCCAAAAGGCATTACCTTGTAGCAAAAGGTTCCCCATTGAGTGACAAAGGTTGTCTTCTCCATGTCTTTGGGAGCCATCTTAATTTGATTATAATCGGAGAAACTGTCCATGAAGGAGAAGACTTTATGCTGAGCGGTGTTGTCAACCAGAACGTCGATATGAGGTAGAGGGAAATCATCCTTGGGGCTCGCCTTGTTCAAATCCCTATAGTCAACACACATTCTAACCTTACCATCCTTCTTCGGAACAAGAACCACATTGGCCACCCACTGTGGGTAAGAAGTAACTACTAGAAAACCGGCGTCAAACTGTTTCATAACTTCAGCTTTGATTTTCTCAGACATTTCTGGGCGCATTCGGCGGACCTTCTGCGTTACTGGAGGACAGTCTTCCCTGGTAGGAAGGCGATGAACCACAATATCGGTATCCAAACCAGGCATATCTTCGTAAGACCAAGCAAAGATCTCAACATAGTCACACAGCATCTGAATCAACCGTTGCTTCACACTAAGCTCCAGATTTTCAGCGATCTTGACTTCCTTCTTGTCTAACTATGTACCCAGATTCACTGATTCCATCGGCTCTTCGTGCGGCCGAATGGCCCTCTCTTCCTGAAGTAACAGCCTTACAAGTTCACCAGGCACTTGACAATCATCTTCACCTTCGTTTTCGGCTAAGTTGATCGGACTTTCGAAGTCATAACTGGAAGTAGCAGAGTCGTTACCAGTGAGATCCAGAGTGGATGTAGACCTGTATATGTGAGTGTGTGTAAAATAGCTGTTTTACAATATATAATAAAAGAAAAACAAGGAGCGCAAGATTTGAAATGCAAGAAACGTCCAATGCTTTTATTAATGATATATGAAAATGACACACATAAATCCCTCACAAATGAAGCCACAGTGCCCCGGGTAAGACACCGGGCCATAAAGTTTAAAACATTGTCTGTTACAAATTCAAAACAATAAGTTTCATTACTGGGTAACAAAAGAAATATGGGTGAAGTCCTTTGTCGTCCAGTTGCTTGGTCCATCGTCAGTCGTAGGATAGATCCAGCTGTCGAACTCAGACTCTTCAACGGCGTCTTCAATGGCATTCACTCCCGAGTTGTTGATGAACACGGGAGGTCTTCCGATCTGTGCATTTCGAACAGCCCTTTGAGCTTCTGCAGTGAAACCCAAACCAAACTTGTCAGTCTTCTGTGTAAAGTCGGGGTGTTGGCCCCAATTTGCACACCCACCTTTCTCGACAACAGCCCAGGAATCCTTAAAGGAAGCCATCTTCATAGGAGAATCTTCAACAATAGTCTCAGTTGACGCCAGCGTCTGGGGAACCTCTTCAAAATGCTGAAAGGGGGTTTCAATGAACTCCCCATCCATCTCTACATATCAAAAAGAGTTGAGGTGGCTCACCATGTACTCTTCCTCTCTTTGTACTGTCACAATCTTCCCTTTCACTGGGTACTTCAACTTCTGGTGGAGCGTTGAGGTTACGGCCCCAGCTTTGTGGATCCATGGGCGACCCAGCAAACAAGAATAAGATGGCCGAATGTCCATCACATAGAATGTAGAGTTGAAAACCTGAGAACCAACCTTAATTGAAATATCAACTTCTCCGTGCACCATCCTCTTAGACCCATCAAAGGCCCTGACGACAATGTTGCTTGGTTTCAACTCCAACCCTTCACAGTCCAACCGGTCTAGAGCTTTCTTAGGCAAAACGTTCAATGAGGAACCAGTATTCACCAATACATGAGCAAGAGTAGTGCCCCTGCATTCAATGGAGACATGCAGGGCATCATTGTGATTCTTCCCCTTAGCAGTCAAGTCGGCGTCAGAGAAACCCAACCCATTATCAGCAGTCAGATTGGCCATGCAGTCTTTAAACTGATCAGCTGATGTCGCTTGTGGTACGTGTGCAATCTTCAGAAATGTAATCAGAGCCTTGGCATGGGCCTCTGAGCATAGAAATAGTGACAACATAGAAATCTTGGACAGGGTTTGCCCCAGCTGCTCGACTACATTATAGTCACTCTTTTTGATGATTTTTAGAATCTCTTCCATCTCTTGTTTAGAAGCTTCAACAGTAACCGTCTTTGGTGCCTCCGTTTGGGTAGGCTCATCAGCGGTCCCTTTGCCCCGAGTATTAGATGACTCGGCAACAGGGGTAAGAATAGGAACTTGAACAGGAATAGTAGTAGGTACACTAGCAGGTGTAATAACAACAGGTTTTCGGGAAGTTGGTAGAGAGATATCAGGTGAGAAAAGCCTTCCGTTGCGGGTGACTTTAGCAGGTCCAACAATATTGTTGACGTCAGTATCAGCATCCAACTCTTGTTTAACTCCATGAAAGTAAACATCGGCCCCGTAATGCCAAGGGACAGCTTTATCAGAGGTGTAGGGGATAGGCCCAAGAACAGTGATGATCAATGGTGCGGTTCTTGGAACAGATGTAATTCTAACAGGCTTCCTCGAGGGAGCCTTGGAAGAATTGTCGAAAATGGTAATAATAGCAACTTCTTCAGTATGAACTAAAGGAACAACAATCTTTTCAAACAAAATTTCTTTACTATCCATCAGGCGTTGGACACCTGATTTCAGAAGTGGGCAACCAGTTGGTAGGGCAGAACACATACGGCAACCTTTGTCACAGCCCGGAAATAAACCGGCTAGCAAAAGGTTCTTCTTCACAGTCATCAAAGGGGTAACAATGTCGTTCACAGAAACCACAAACAAGTCGTCATCTATAGCATTTACTCCATGCTTGGGCATAGGAGCAGTCACAACATTAGGCCTTCCGGCGCCTCGAACTCAATCTCCTTAGCATCAATTAAGTCCTGTATTTTATTCTTCAAAGACCAACAATCATCTGTATTATGCCCCGGGCTATCAGAGTGAAAAGCACAACGGGAATTAGGGTTGTACTTTGGTGAGGTTGTGTTTGGATTCTTCGGGGCTTCCCTTGGAATCACTAGATTGGTTTTCAGTAATTGTGGAAGAATCTGAGACAAAGTCATGCTGAGACGGGTGAATTGCCTTCGAGGTTTCTCGTCCTTTTGTTGATTGTTGTGCTGAGGAGCACCAGCAGGTCTTGAAATAACAATCGCATTAACAGCTTGGCGGCGTTCAGGTCTATTCTGGTTTTTCGAACTGTAAACAACACTGGACTCTTTCTTAAAAGGCTTCTTCTCAATTCTTGATGAAGCACCCTTTTGTATCTTACCAGCCTTAATACCAGCCTAAATCCTCTCAGTGGTCATAATTAGCTCTGTAAACCCAGACGAAGAGCTTCCAATCAGATGGTTGAAAAATGTACCAGACAAGGTCCCCAGAAACATATCCACAAGCTCCCGATCAGCCAAGGGTGGTTGCACTCTTTCGGCGAGGTCCCTCCACTTCTGAGCATAATCTTTGAAACCTTCACCCGTTCCCATTGACATACCCTGGAGTTGGGTACGCGTGGGAGCGAGGTCGGAATTGTATTGGTACTTCCTGTAGAAAGAAGTAGCCAAATCTTCCCAACTGTGGATGCTGGCTCCGTCCAACTGGTAAAACCATTCAAGTTGAGTCCCTGAGAGACTGTCTTGAAAGAAGTGGATCCATAGATTCTTATCAGCGGTGTACGGCTGAATCTTCCTTACATATGACCAGAGGTGCAGCTTCGGACAAGAAACTCAGTCATACTTAGCAAAGGCTGGTGCCTTGAATTTGTGGGGAATCACCACCCCAGATGATAGACCCAAATCACCAAAGTCGATACCAGGCACTTTCTGAACTTCCATCGCACTCAACCGGTGTTCCAGTTGCTTGTATCTATCCTCAGCCGGAGGATACTGGTCTTCGTCGAAGTCCGTCTCGTTGTCGGAGACCACAGGGCTAGGAGCCCTTCTTTCCTCTTGACTATCTTTCCCTCCAGATGAGGTCGTCAAATCAACTTCATCCCGTAGCCTGTTTCCAAACATGTGACCTGTGTTAAATAGGTCTGTCCTCTTCTTCTTCTTCTTCTTCTTCTTCTCTTTCAGAATCAAGGTCTTCAGATCTTGATGACCCTTAGCTAGATTCATGAACAACTCTTGGAATTGGGCATTCTGGGCCTGTAGGGCCTTGATTGCTTGCTCAGTTGATGGTTCAGCAGACATGTTGAGTGCTGAAATAAATAGCGAAGAAGGTAAGAGACCTGTAATGGGTACCTGTTATGAAGTGCATGGGATGAAATGCGTATGACATGATTTCAAAGACAATCGGGAGATTCAAATTCGTAAACAAAAAGGAAACACACTTTTATTAGATAATCTTGAAATTCAAATTGTTCAACAAATTTCCCTTAAAGCATTACAAGAAAGGAAATACTGAAAAGTAAATAAAAACTAGAAAGGAAATAATCAAGGGACAATTAGTGCTCCCATGGTCTCTTCTTGTCGGTGCGGACATAGTCATTGAGAATCCGCTTGTTCTCCAGTTGCCTAGTCAACTTCTGGATCTTTTGCTCTTGCTCGTTAAACTTTTCTCGGTAAGCATCCCGTTCTTCTCTCAGCTGCATCCAAGACCTTTTCAGTGCCCCAATGTCAGTGGGCATGTAAGGATGGAGGATGGTAGGAAGAATCCCCTCTTCATTAGCAACTTCCACAATGATAGGCAGGACGGCTTCATATGGCATACCCAGCTTTTGGGCACGGATACGGACCCATCTGAGATATGGCTCCATCAGAAGTGAAGTCTTTGGACCCAACTCGTGTGGATCAGATCTGTGAACTCTATCCCAAGCCCTTATGAATCTGCGGCGTTGCTCGTCATTATCCCCTTGAAAATCAAAGATGATACTAGACATTAGTAGCTCATGAAGTCCTTCTCTTCTAGCTCGCCCAAACTGACGTAAGGCCAAGCATGGATTATAAGAAATTCCTCCATGGGTTCCTATCAATGGAACATTGGGATACTCCCCACAACGATCAATAATAGCCACCTCGTCCATACCCTTGATAGTCCAGATAATGTCATAATGAGAGAGAGACATAACCCTATAGGCCCAGCCCATGCCTTCTTTGTTCTTTAGCACTGATTTGGGGAGGTGCGAAATAAACCACCTCGCCAATAATGGAGCACAGCACATCAAGGTTCCCCGTTTTCGGGCAGTATTGGCATAAAGTTGATGAAGAATGTCACCCAAGAGAGTGGGTACAGGATTATAAGAGATGAATATTTTCACCGCATTCACATCAACAAAAGAGTCAGGATTCGGAAACAATACCAAGCCATATATCAGAAGAGCCAGAATATTTTCGAATGCCTTGAAGTCTAGACTATCCCAGAAATAATTAGCCTTACCAACCAAGAACTTAGTCAGAAAGCCCTTTGCTCCACTTCTAGTCTCCCAATTAGCCATTACCTCATCCTTGGTCATATGCAGGGCTGAAGCAATCTCTTCTGGCCTAAGAATCTTCTCCCAACCAGTAAACGGGGTCTGCTCCAGAATAGAGATACCGAGCAGATCAGAGAACTCTTCTAAGGTGGGAACCAACTGGTAGTCTTGAAAAGTAAAGCAATGGTACAGTGGATCATAGAATTGGACCAGGACATTCATCATCTGCTCGTCCAATTTGGAGGTAAACAAACTGAGAAGATACCCATGTCTTCTGATGAAGGAGGTAGTATCAGGCATCTTTGCAATCAATTCTTTAAGCACAGTGAGAACCTGGACAAAGTTGATCTGGATGGTATTCTTACGCATGGGCATCATGACCTACAAAACAGAACAAGGATGAATCCCTCCTGTCTTTGAAATATCTTAGTCCAATGCAAGATGTATGCGATGTTATGATGTCATGATGTCATGATAGAAAGCACATCACAATTATCCACAAATAGAAAACATGGTAAAGGCACACAAGTCACACAGAGAGCCCTTAGATTTAAGGCTGGAAAGGAGCTTAGGTACTACCCTCTTTCAGTTCAGTTGGTTTAAACCTGTCCTAAAAATAGTAACCGGGTTCTAGAGAATCTCAATATCACTAACTACCCTCGATCGGTCATAATTCCAGTTTAGCAACCTTTTCTTGCGGGTGGAATCATCGCGAGAGTTTAGTCTCAATGAGTGTAGCATACTGCTACTGTTCTATGGCCAAGTTGATAAATTTAAAGGTTCTAAGGTCATTTGGTGCTTAATGACCCCTTAGATGTCCCATATTCTCCTTGTTCCAACACAAGGGATATCGGTACAATCTAAAGTTCCACACCAACGTAGCTACTGCTTCAACCGTATTGGTCTACGCTGTACAGTTCCCTCACAGTTTATTGCTACTTACCTAAAGGGTATCCCCAGATCCGGGTTAGGATCTATTGTAACTCTGATACAAGCCCACAAATATAAATCATACAAAGCAAACAATTGAAAACACAATGATCTAATCCTAAGGTACACCCCACAAATTAAGATCCCCAGCAGAGTCGCCAGTTATGTGATACGGTGGGAAAGAACTGACTGTTTTTTAGGATGTTGGTTCACTTTTTGCGTTTGTTTTCGCAAAATGTTGCGGTAAGCAAGAGTCGCCACCGACTTTTATTTTATCCAAAAAGGAAAGGAAAAAAGCACAGAAAAATTCCTTTTTCGAGATATTTCTCGGGTTCGGGGGGTAGATTATAGAAAGGGAAGGTGTTAGCACCATTTCTATCCGTGGTTATCCACGGGCTCTTAGGTACTTGCTCAAAGTGTTTTCAAAATTTGCTTTTATTTGTGTTTGTGGGTTTGAAAGAAGTTTTTGTTTGAAAGGTGTAAGTGCGAAAAGTTTTGTTTTGTTTTGAAAGAGCAAGTACTTAAGAACCATCTACCTACTCGAAAAGGGAATCAATCTGTGCTAATGTCCTTTAGACAATGCTATCCCACTATTGACGAGTAGGTAGCATCGTCGTTGGAGTTTAAGGGTCAATTCGATTGAGGGACGTGCGGTCACTAAAGCAATGTTAGGACGCCTTAGCGGTAACCCTAATGTCTTAGATCATTTTTCCGAGGCAACCGTTTCGAGGCAACTATGATCTTTGGACAAGAGGGGGACCTCTAAAACTTCCTATACTTAATGACCACGTTCGAAGGCAACCAAGTGAGGTGTACCCTAAGAGTGCGTATGTGCGAGTGTGTAGTTTTCAGTTTATTTTATCTTTGTACATGTTAGTGGTTATCTATGTTGATTTTAGGTTTAAACATTTGATCTTGTCATGCATTCCCTATTATCAAACATCTAACAGTTTATAAGTTACGGAAATTAAATTGCGGAATTTAAACTAACTATTACAAGGCGTCGGGTATTTACATCGCCAAAAACAACCCTTGAAAATTAAATGCGGAATATTAATAAAGCGATAAAAACATTTAAAGTTCTATTAAACTATTACATTCCAGGAAACAGATACAATATTGAATAAAATGGATTGTGTGCGGGAAATTAAATCGGGCGCAAGTTTTTAGGGTTTTGACCCCTTTTTGAAAGAAGGTGTCTTTTTTTTGTTATTTTTGAATTAAGAAATAAATTATCCTAAATTAATTATTAAATTAATAAACTAATTAATTAATTAATAAAAATAAATTTTTTTGGATTTTTGATATTTAAAGAAAATAAAAATATTTTGATCAATGTTAAGAAAACCTAATTATCTAAATTAATTTTAATGATTGCAAAAGATATTAAAGTTATTCCTAATTAAACTAAATTAATTCAATTAATATTTATTAACAAAATAAAAATACTGAAAATTAATTTAAATAAGAAAATATTTTTGGGGTTTTTTATTTTATTAAGAAAAAGTTTGGTTGGTTGATTAAATAATAAAAATAATAACAATAAACAAATAAAAGAAAATAATAAAAGAAAAGAGAGAGTTTAGGAGTATATGGGCCTGATTTTGGGAGGTTTGGATAGCAAGTTCAAGGCCCAATAGGCGCTGGCCTGGTTGACCCTGTGGGATTCCCTGTACGCCTTTGACTTGGTCTTATGATGGACCTCCAATCTGGACCACCAGATCTGGCTTGGGGGCCATCTGGCGCTTTGAGATTTGAGGGAGTATGATGCATCACATGCTTGAGGTGTACCTGATTACATGTTAAAAAATAATACAAAGCAATATGGTGGACCTGGGATTCGAACCCAGGTCTTGTAAGTCATTGGATAACGCCTTTGCCACTGCACCACTACCCTTCATTTGTTATAGTATTGGAAACTAAATATAATATGGGAAAACAAATAAAATGCCAGAAAATATTAAAAAAAAACTCGCGCCAAGTTTGAATCAACCAATGGGAGGGGGCACGTCTTCATCTTCTTCGTTTACCCTGGATATTTACCTGCGGATTTATATCCGCAGCTAAATCCGTATGTCCATCCTAAAATTAGTTCTAGGCTATGAAAACACAATCCAAGACCATGGTCATGTTCGTCTTCCTCCACTGATTACATCCATGTCCATTAATGGCGCTGATTTTACCTGTAGGGAAAATGCTCAAAAAAACAATCCACGAACCCTAGATTCGGCTAGGGGGTTATAGGCCATATTAATGCAATCAAATGATGCAGAAAGCTTCTAAATTGAACGATGAGCATGAATATGCAGAGATTTTGCAAGAAAAGTGCAAGAACAATGATACACAAATTCAACTGAAAAGCATATTTTTGAGACACTTACAGAGCTTTAGGGCACGTATGAGGGCTTGTTAGGGATTGGTTTTGCTTCAATGATTGCCCAACAATGGATTAGTGTGGAGATTTGCTTCTGAATTGTCCTTTATGCACGATTTCAGTTTCACACTTTTTTAGTCAAATTTCAAGTTTTGTTCTTGGTGATTCTGCAGCCTCTAACCCTTGATCTCGTTTGCTTTAGCTTGTATAAGTAATGAGCAATGCATTAGGTCAACAAATGTGGGTTGAATCCTTGTACATCAATGCTTGGAGATTTGATTTGATCCTCCATTGATAACCTTCCAATTTTGTCTAAAATCCAATCTTTTTGCACATGGAATGTATGATACGAATTTGATTCACTTGATGATGATGATTAGGTCCTGAAATAGCCAAAAAGAGATAAAATAATCAATGTTTGGATTTTATTTGATTTAAATTGATTTAAAATGAAATAATTCATTAAAAAATAAAATTAAATAATAAAATTGATAAATGGTCATAAGGTTGACGCTAGGACACGTGTGTAGTGTGACAAGATCAAATCAAGTGTAAAAGAATGGGCCCATTTAACAAAATTTGAAGTTTTGGGGATAGTTGACTTTTGGCAATTTTGCAAAAATGCCCAACTTCAACAATGCATAACTTCTTCAATTTTGAACTTTTGGAAGTGTTCTTGGACTTTTTAGAAAGCTTGTGATGTACTATAACCAACCCTTTTGGTATCATCTCAATTTGATATTCCATGCTCAAGTTATAAGCTTTGGAAAAAAAGGTGTTTTTGTTGACTTTCAAAAATGACCTATAATGTCCAAATTTGTAATTTTTTGTGAGTGCAGTTTCTGATCTTGGAGTATGAAGATGGATTGTAGGAAATTGCATCCTATTCAAAATGAGCTTTGTATGGGTCATTTCTCGTAAAGTATGAGAAAGTTATGCTTGTTCAAAGTTGAGTTGACTTTTCCTACAAAACCCTAATTTAGCAACTTTGAGTCTTTGATGAATTTTGAGCAATCCTTGATGAATCATGATCAACCCTTGATCAAATGATAAAATATCCTTCAACATGAGAATGTTGACAAAAAATATTGAAGTTTGATTGTTTATAGACAACAGTTGACTTTTGCCCTAGCACAGTCGATTTTTGGACCCTTTGAGCAATTGACTGAGCAAACTTCCTCTGCAAGGCTTGAAATTTGGCATGGGTGATCTTGAGAGCATATTAGGAAATTGGGGAGAACTTGAGGTCATTTATATGCAAGGACCTTGATGCAACACCAAACCCTAATTTGAGATTGACTGCCTTAGGAGATGACTTGACTGTCCAACTCTTGAGCAATCTTGAGCAACTTGGAGATTTTTCTTGCAATGTCTTGAGAAATATGAGAGGTAAAATTTTAGGGTACAACAGGATGCATGACAAGAATGTATGTAAACTTTAAAACAGTTAGATAACCTTAAATGTGCAAATATAATAATCTGAAATTGAATCACTCGCACATGCGCACTCCTAGGGTACACTCCCATTTGGTTGCCTTCGATAAACGGTCATTGAGTATAGGATGCTTTAGTGGTCGTCCTTTTGTCCAAAGATAAAAGTCGCCTCGGAATGGTCGCCTCGGATATTGTTGCCTCGGATAATTGATCTAAGACATTAGGGTTATTATTAAGACGTCCTAACATTGCTTTAGTGACCGTACGTCCCTTTCGAATTGACCCTTAAAACTCCAACAATGATGCTACCTACTCACTAATAGTGGGATAGAATTTTCTAAAGGAAACGAACATAGAACGATTCTTTTTTTGAGTAGGTAGATTAGTTCTTAAGTACTTGCTAATTCCAAACAAATTTTTCACACTTACACTCCTTTACAAGCAAAGTTTTCAAAAACACTTCATTACACTCTTGAAGACAGAAGCAAGAGTTAAATCGAAGTCAAAACAAAAGCTTTTCAAATCACACAAACACAAAGAAAACAATTTTGAAAATGATGAGCAAATACCTAAGAGCCCGTAGATAACTACGGATAGAAAGGGTGCTAATACCTTCCCTTTCTATAATCTACCCCCCGTACTCAGAAATATCTCGAAAAAGGAATTTTTATGTGCTTTTTTCCTTTCCTTGTTGGATAAAATAAAAGTATGTGGCGACTCTTGTTTACCGCGACATTTTGCAAACACAAACGCAAAACGAAAACCAGCAATTTCTAAAATAAGGGGAAACAAGTCCCGGTTCTGGCCACCGTATCACACTTTGGTATAGGAACAATGTTGGCTATATATTGAGGATGCACTGATGTCACAAGAAAACAAGCATTTATCTACTTTAACACTTCTTCTTTTATTTTTACTGCCATATCAGGGTGAGTTCTTCTCAACTTCTGCTTGACGGGTGGGCACTTTGGCTTCAAAGGCAAATGATGTTCCACAATATCAGTATCTAGACCCGACATATCTTGGTAAGTCCAAGCAACACATACTCTTTTAATAGCTCAATCAACATACTTTTCACATCAGGATGAAACGATGCTCCAATCTTGACTTCCTTTGGCTCTTCTTTTGAACCCAAATTGATTGTTTCCAATGACTCTTTATACGGATGAATGGTACTTTCCTCTTGCTCGAGCAACCGTGAAACCTCTTCTGGAATCTCATCATATTCTTCTGTTGGATTAAAATATCCAGCGTCAACCTTAGGGATTCGAAGGGCTTAACATCCCCCCATGGGCGCCTACACAGGTGTGTTAGGTGGGCCAGGTAGGCCCCTTGTTAGATTCTCTATAAGGAAATAGAGTAGCACCTTGGCTACAAGCAATTGCTTTTAGCTCAGTGGTAAGCGCTTGATCCTACAAGTGGTATCAGAGCAAGGTCATGGGTTTGAATCCCCCCGGCTGACACTGGGGGGAGATTGTTAAATTAAAATATCCAGCGTCAACCTTAGGGATTCGAAGGGCTTAACATCCCCCCATGGGCGCCTACACAGGTGTGTTAGGTGGGTCAGGTAGGCCCCTTGTTAGATTCTCTATAAGGAAATAGAGTAGCACCTTGGCTACAAGCAATTGCTTTTAGCTCAGTGGTAAGCGCTTGATCCTACATCTTCTTCTTCCATCCCAAACATAGGATATTCAAAGTTGGGAGAGGGTGCAGGGTTGTTGTATTCAACATGTTTATTAATTAATCTGCACATGTGATTTGTGATTGCTTTTAGAAACTGACACATATATCAAGTGATTATGCAGATTTATTTTCAATTATTACTCTATTTAAAAGGTTTTTTTATTATTATTACCATTTCCATGAAAAAAGAAGAAAAATAAAAGACACAATTTTGAGAATCAAAGACACCTTTTATTTATGATTTTAATGATCAAAGCAAACAGATAAGCCCAAACAATATTAACTTTCATCTTGGGTAGAATGAAATATTTTTGAAAAAGAAAACAAATTACTTTGAGACATGGATGCAAGAAGGAACATCATAAGTGACCCAGTTTTGGATTCTAACTCCAGGCGTCACATAACTCGGCATTTCCTGTTCTTCTTCATCATCCTCAATAGCATCAACTCTAGAGACAGTTGGATGGAGGTAGTCTTTGCTGCAGAAGACATCATGATAGATGCTCATAGTAGACTTTGGCTTCAGACTTTCGCTTTTTCCGTTCTTGATTAAGAACCCCAAACCAACCCTTTTCTTATTTACTGAAGGATCAATGACATGTCCCCATACTTTACTTGGACCATTGCATACAGCCTACTAAGCATCCTTGAATGAAGTCATATAGTTCTCATTCCCTCTTACATTATCAACAGACAGAGCCTGGAACTGCGTCCCCACAGCAGCTTCATCTGCCTCCATAACACTAAAAGATGATAGAAGAGATATCAGCAATGCTTGCTCTCTGTTTAAAATAACCATTTTACCTTCATGCACGAATTTCAACTTTTGGTGTAGAGTGGAGGTAACAGTCCCTGCTTCATGTATCCATGGTCTTCCCAATAGACAACTATATACAGGCACAACATCCATGACTTAGAAAGTGATCTGGAATAGATGCGGGCCTATGTGAATAGGAAGATCGACCTCCCCAATAACTGACTTCCTTGACCCATCGAAAGCTTTGACAATAATACCACTTGGGCGCATAGGATCCCCTTGATATTTCAACTTCATTAGTGTACTCCTCGGTATCACATTCAAAGAGGATCCATTATCAATAAACACATTTGATAATGAATCACTTTTGTAGTTCATGGATATGTGGAGAGCAAAATTGTGATTCCTCCCCTCGTCAGGCAATTCATCTTTGCAAAAGCTTAAGTTATTACATGATGTAATATTACCTACCACACTGTTAAATTGATCTAACATCATATCATACTCCACGAAGTCCTTGTCCAACACCCTTATTAAAGATTCCCTATGTGTAGCAGAATTCATTAATAATGCCAAGATATATATTTTTGAAGGAGTCTGCAATAACTGATCTACAATTCGGTAGTCTCTCATTTTTATTATCCTAAAAATATTATCTATGTCCTTCTCCAGGGTAGCACCACTAGATTCCCCTACAGCATTCTTATCTTCAACACTTTCCACAACCTTCTTTCCAGTATTATCAATTCCCCGAATAACTGGTGCAAACACACGACCGCTACTGGTCACCCCACTAGTCTCAGCAATATTTCCAACATTAGACATAGGCTGGATGTGAACTTCCACACCGTCCTCTAAAATTGTAGCATTATACTGGTATGGTACAGCCTTGTCGGATTGGTAAGGAACGGGCCCCGGTAAGCAAATCACCATAGGGGCAACAGCTGGCTTACTACAGTATTCAATTTCAATAGTGGCAAAATCATTGAAACACGGTACAATAATATTCACACCTTCCTCAGAAAATTCTGACATTAAAGAATTATCACCAGAGAATATACCCTCATCTGAGGAGAGGGGTTCATCCACAGAAGCATATTCATCATTTGATTCTTCCTCAGCTAGGCAAACCTCTATCTCATTAACCTCATGGTAATCATCTCTTTACCCTGAAACCTTGATGGTTCCATCATGCCACAACAACTGAATACCTTTCTTTACAATTGGACATCCTTGGGAATTCTTGCAGCGAACCCAGCAAGATCCATAGTGGTGCTCTATTTGACCAGCCATGTGGCAGAAAGTAGCGTGTAATTATATGAAATCATCATTCATATGTTCTACATTAAAGATTCTGAACTCTCCAGGATATCCAGAAACCATGTTTACTTCCTCTTCATACTCTACTCTAGGCCTGATTATATGGATAAGGCCCTCATACATCATCTCCTATAAATCAGCCTTTATCTTATCACAACCTTGTATATTAGTACTACAGATACCACAACCAGCATGGTCATGGGTATAGTAACTAAACTCGCAAAGGTGTGCATGCATCTTTGCAAGTCTCCTTGTACCAGGTTAATAACATAGATGCGGAAGTCCCCTGGACAACAAGAAACCATGTTAACAACATTCCCTCCTCCATGTTTTGTGAGAGGGTTATCTTACAAGGGCTAACTTGTGCAACTTATAACTCCCTCAATTTTCATCATATGAATATTATCTTTGACTTTTTGGAAAGCTAAAGATGTCCCCTACAACTCTCATGTTGGTCATTTTTCTCTTTGAAGACTTTATCTTGATGTAAATTGCTTTGATAAAAAGTGTCTTTTTGTTGACTTTTAAAATGACCTGTAATGTTTAGGCTCATATCTATCATATGAAGCATTTTTTAGCCTTGAGCTTAGAGATACAAAGTGTAGATAATTGAATTTTCTTCAACTCTGGTTGTGAATTTTCTGATGAAGCATGTGAAAGTCATCTTGGTCAAAGTTCAGTTAACTTCTAAAGAAAACCCTAATTTAGTAACTTTTGACTTTTGATGAATCTTGAGTTTTCATGATAAGTTATGATCAACCCTTGATCAAATGATGAATTTAACTTCAAAATATTGATGTTGACCAAAAATCTTGAAGTTTGACTGTATGTTGACCACAATTGACTTTTTACTCAAAATAGTTGATTTTCAATCATCTGAGCAATTGACTGAGCAAATTTGTGATGTAAGGCTTGAAATTTGACATAAGGATACCTTGATACATATGAGAAACCATGAAGTCCACTTGAGGCATTAGAAGTCCAATTTCCTCTAACAAAATCCAAAATCCTAATTGTAGACCATTGCTTAGAAGGAGGGTTCATCTGATCAATTCTTGAGTAGTCTTGAGTACTTGAGCCCCTTGAATGAATTTGTCTTTAAAAAATGGGAGGGAAAATTTTGGGGTATAACAGTTTGTTAGAAAGAAAGTGATATTAAAATAAAGTGTAAATATAATTTGGGTTAAAAGAAACATTAAGATAGAAAAGGTTTACATAAAAATTGATTTAATTTTAATAATAATTTATTCTAAAAATAAAGTTTTAAATTGAATTACTATAAAAATCTAAGCCACAAAGCTAAAATTGAATAAACTATGTTTTTTGATTTTTTAAATCACGAAATAAAAACCAAATGACTTCAAAAATTTGAATTAAAAAGAAAGAAATATTGAATTTCAAACCTTTAATTAAAACTGGACTTGAATCGACAAATGAATTGAATCACCGTGAATTGCAAATCTTGAGAATTTTAAACAATCAAAATGACCTATAATGTTTATGTAAAATCCAAGGTCTTCTGAGCTTAATTTGAATTCGACTCTTGAAGCAAACTTGTATATAATCATATTTGTGACACTTTGCAAAATTAATCGTCTCAAAATATTGAAAATTGAGGAAGTTACGATCCTTGCAAGTTAGGAAACAATCTTCTGGAATTAAATTAAATCTACAAAATAACCTCTAAAGTAATCAAATTATTGATGATCTTCTACACATAATCAGCTTTTGACTTGTAAAGAGAAGTTGTAGAGGGTGTCAAGAAGATTGATATGTCAAAAGAAATCGCTCAAAAAGTTAAAAAAATGAAGAAGTTATGAATATCTAAATTTGAACTATGAAATGTTGACTTTGAGAGCAAATTGCATTGAATCAACTTAAATATTTGATCACACGCGGGGAAATAAACCCTAATAGCCTCTGACATTGATTAAATTGGATGAAGTGTAGCCCTTGAATACGATGAGTTCCTCAGAGTCTATAGAAATCCAAATTTGCACATTTCACTACTTACATAAGAAATCTCATAAATCGGACTTTGTGGGACATGTACACCTCAAATGCTGTAAAAATTTAATATTGTCGATCTTTTTGAACTAGAGTGCTTTATGGATGCATGTATGTTATACTGATGAAATGTGAATCATTAGCCAGACAAAAAAAGATAGGAGGGCGAATTTTAGGGGTGCAACAACTGCCCCTATTTAATTTTCTTAAACCAGAAGGTGAGATTGGCGCTAGCCTTTCGAGCCTTCGAGGTAGAAGAAGATTAAATACTAAAAAAACCTGAAAATTTGTGCTCTGAAGAACGAGTGAATGATGCACTATTTTTTTTTCCTTTTGGATGCCTCCACTAACAAGTTTTGGTGGGTAATGGTGTGATATTCCCAACGGATTTCCACAAAGGAAAAAAAACATGTGTTGCCTACCTGCAAAATGCAAATGAAAGGTGGGAGGGATGCTTGACCAAGCGTACTTTGCAAAAGGTGAATACGAACTCCATTGGGGAATAAGACTTCTCGTGCCACATGCACAAAATAGACATTTTAGAGATTCACGAATGGAAGACTCAACATAAGCGATAAAGAGAAGCTGAAAAACAAATGTTAGGGGAATATATGATAAACAAACTGACAAATCAGGGGTTAGAGACTCGCGACTCAAAGATCGGAGAAGAAGAAAAAATGACAAACTCGCGACTCATAGATCATAGAGGAAACTAAATGACAAACTCGCGACTCAAAGATCAGAGTGGAAACAAAATGACAAACTCACAACTCAGCAATCAAAGAGGAAACAAAACAGATAAACTCACAACTCAGAGATTGGAGATAAAACAAAATGACAAACTCGCGAATCAACAATTGGAGAGGAAACGAAATAGACAAACTTGCGACTCAGAGATTGGAGAGGAAACAAAATGACAAACTCGTGGCTCAGAAATCATAGAGGAAATAAAATGACAAACTTGCAACTCAACAAATAGAATAAAACGACAAACTTGCAACTTAGAAATCATAGAGGAAATAAAATGACAAACTCGTGACTCAATAATCAGAGAAGAAACAAAATTATAAATTCGTAACTCGGCGATTAGAGAGGAAACAAATGACAAACTCGTGACACGGAAATTGAAGAGGAAACAAAATGACAAACTCGAGAGTTGAATGTATGTTATGCCGAGGTAAGACATACAGATAAAAGAGAATAGTCGAAGAAGACTAAAAAAAGAATACTAACCAAAGGTAGACTCTTGAAACAAGAACACCGATAAAAAATGAGCATACATGGAGATACAAATAGACATTTACTCCAAATAGAACACTGATCGAAGGAGAACTTAAAAATGAAAAAGAGACTAACCGAAGGAAACTCTGGACATGTATTCTGATTAGAATAGATCTGGATAGAACACCGATAGAAAGAGAAATTACACAGAAAAAAAGAGACCAACTGAGGGGGACTCTGACGAGGGTTTCCAAATTAAGTTGGGCTTTTAAGAGGGTATTGATGTTTGCAAAAGTGCAAGAACTACATTATCCTTCATGCCAAAGGCAGGGGGTAATTCTTCAAGAGTGGAAATTATCTTAATTGTCACACACAAAGTATGGGTACTCAAACAATTTATAAGAAAGACACGTCATACACCAACTGTGACCCACACTCTAACTGAAAAGGCAAATAAATGGGTAAAAATACCATAATAAGAGTTTTCAAAAAAGCAAGACATTTTCATATGAATTTAATCGTGGATTTGAATGACATGAGGTCAATAATGCTTGCAGATAGCAACAATAAGAAGATATGGTTTTTAGGAAAACATGTGGGGAATACCACTTGGGATTTTTGATGGATAAATCTCTCTTTTGAGAGGTTTCACCAGCTCAACTGGGGAAGAAAGGGATGTTTGGAAAAGACTTAAATATGGCTTATGCTTCAATACATGTTTGATGTTTTTTTAGCATACCATATTAATGGAAATGCTATGCGCTTTTAAGGATGCAACACAATGCAATAATGATTACTATATGCAAGATGATAAAGCAAGGAAATATGCTTGGAACTCAAGAAATGAAGCCTTCTGACATCTGCTGAAGAATGTCGATAACTTGGATTTAAATATCTGATGAGCTAAGGATACCAAATATGACTTCTGTTGAAGAACGCCAATACCTGACTTCTCGGCATACTCTTCGAAGCCTAGACTTAGTCTGATTAATTTTGAAGTGGAGAAATTCCCATGCATAATGTCTTTCCCCAGTCTGTAGGACCTTTGAAGAAACTTTCCTCAAGTGCAATTCCTGAGATCTGTACCATCAAAGATAAATTGCCCCAATGTTATGAAATTTGAAGCGCTGCTTCTGGAAAACCAAAACTGGAGATGGTTTCAACCACGTTTGGGTAACTTCCTATGATTACTCGTTGTTTTGAGAAATTCTTCGAATCTTGACATGACTGCCCCATATTAGCTAAACTCTTACTCCACATTTCACTTCCCCTCATGGTGATCAAATTCTGAAGCACTTTTACCTCTGCTCAAATGAAGTACAAACATTGGAATATCTTTCCCCTGCTGAGGGAAGTCTTGAAAATATATTTCTTCACCTCATGCTCACAAAGAAATAAGGAGCTCATGTAGTTTTTAAGACAACACCTCCTTTGAGTGATTGACTTACGTCCTGAAAGTAGGCTATTTCACAATCGTACTTTTCAACTTGATCTAATTCATGCTCAAACAAATACTTGGAGTAATATGTCCCTTAGGACCAACTAAAAGTAACTATATCACTGCTCAACGGAAACTTCTGGGCAATCATACTTTTGCAATTATCAAAACTACCAAATAATCTGCTTCTAATAATTTTTCACACTAGTCTTCTTTTACTCAATGGAGTCGATACAAAGTCTGCCCCAAATTAAGATCTTTCTTCAAGATGATTTGCTCTTCCATAGATTTCTGAAGAAATTTGTCCCTCAGGATAATCAAACCGTTTATTTGAGGCTTATTATGCTAGCTCACTTGATGTTTAAGCACTTGTTTACATGCAGAGAAATGTTTTATTCTAAGAATGATAATTCTAATGCAAATTTCATGTTTGTCTTTAAGATTAAAAACATTTATTGAAAAAAGATATCGAAACATCGAATATTTATTATACGAAGAAAAGTAAAAAGATGGAGTGATATCAACTCAAAAGTTATAATAAGACTCCTAGGAGACAGATTACTGTACTCTCTTTATAGTACGCTTTCGAATTAACCCATGCTTCAGTTAGGACTTTTAAGGGTTGTAATGTGGTCTGGTTAACGGTTTTTAGAAGAAAAAAATTTAAGGCTCAAAATTATTTGGTAGCCACCCATTCTCTGTGATGTTCTCCATTCCTACGTTCAGTTAACTCGATACGAGTACTCATCTCTAAGAGGAGTTTATGATGGTTGAGGAACCATTGAGATTTCTTGGACACGATAGTCACTCGCCTTTGGTTTTTGGCGTCTGATCACACGACTTTGTTCTTATGAGGATATTTTTCTTTGGCAATCCTTTTTGCTTTTTGCGCTTTTTCTTTTCTTTGCTTTCCCTAACTTTTTCCTAGACAAAATCTTTTGAATTTTGATTTTGAAGTTTAGCAGGATGCGCTAATTTTTGCCTAAGTCACTTTTTTTCAAGTTTTCGACTTAGCGGGCTTTTTTATTTATTTTAATTTTCATTCTACTTTTTCTTTTGTAACAAGTTGTGTGACCCTGAGTCTTTTGACTTGCTCGAAGTGTTGTGAATGCCTCATTCCTTGGTGGAAGAGGAATAACCATTATGGTTTTGATTCAACCTCTTGATGTGTGAGGGATAAGGTGTGGCAATCCTTAGATAGGACTTTTTTTTTTAAATTTGAACACTCAATCAGGTTAACTAAACACTACCCGACCCCGGGTTAAAAATGAGGGTTTTTTTAACAGAAAAGAAACTCCTACATCAATGCTCAAAGCGGTTGATGAGGGTTTATCTCCCTTATATCTCCGGTGTTTGGAGATTTGAAACAATGCTTGTACATCATTAATAGAGTTTTATTCGAAAGCATATTGTCTAAAATTCATGGTATATTTCTCATCATCATCCCTCCAGAGTTATTTTTCTTTATTTAACAAGAGTTAAGTATCAAAAGCATAGAAAAACAATTAAGAGTGATAATGAATGAATTAATTTAAGACAAACATATTGAATGCATTATGATTAATATTCAAAAACAAATAAGTTTTTCATACAAGAAAGAACTTTAAAAAAACAAGAAAGATTACAAATGAGAATGCAAATGAAACTAGAAATTTCCACTGTTTAGGAGACTATACTATGTATGGACTTATTGCTTCAAACGATTCGCTATGTGTGTCTTGACATTCACTGAGTAACATGAGAATTCAAATCTAACTGTCTGGTCTGAAATCGATAGCCTTTGCATTAAGCATGTCTTGTACCTTTCCTTTGAGGGCTCTACAGTCTTCGATGGAATGGCCTGGTGCCCCAACATGGTAATCACATTTCACCTTAGGATCAACATCCACAGGATAAGGAGGAATAATAGAATCTAGATGTTTAGTTTCCACCAAAGAAAGTTTGAGAAACCGAGGGAACAACTGACTAAAAGACAAAGGAATAGTTTCAAACACTCTATTTTGCTTCCTATCCCTCTGCTTACCTTGTTGGTAACGTCTCTATTGATAGGTTTGCAACTGAGGAGCATATTGAACTGGCTGAACATAAGGAACATGCTTTGGTTGAACAAATTGAACTAGTGTTTGGCTGATAGTCACAACACAAATTTGAGGATCATAATGACTAGGAGTAGCTTCTTCTTGATAGTAAGGAGTTTGAACCAGAGAATAAACAAGAGATTTTTCCTCGTCTTTGTAAAATCCAATTATTTCTTCGTTATCCTGACTTAGGAATTCAAAATTCATAGTGATATCTTGAAGCTTACCAATCTTGAGATTGTGCTTAATTTTCTCTCTTACGACAACCAAAGCTGAGAATTCAGAAGCAGTACATCCAATCATCATATTCAAATAGGGATCTCATAAAGTATCCATGAACAAGTCTACAAGCGTACATTCCAAAAGGGGAGGTTGAACTTTGGCATCTAATTCTCTCCATCTTGTGCATATTCTTTGAAAGACTCGTCAGCCTTCTGAGACAAACCCTGAAGTTGGATTATGGTAGGAGCCATGTTATTGTTAAGCTTATAATGCTTGAAAAAGGCTTCAGCTAAATCTTTCCAAATTCAGGTATGATTTCTTTCAAACTAGGTATACCATTCAAGAGATGATCCACTTAGGCTATCTTTAAAGAAGTGCATTAGAAGCTTATCATTTTTCGCATAAGGAGCCATCTTGTTTCAAAATACCTAGAGGTGTATCATCAGACAAGTATTACCCTGGTACTTCTTAAAGTTGGGGACTTTGAACTTAGCAGGAATCTTTATACCAGACACTAGGCATAAACTAGCATTAACTAAACCAAGGGAACTACAACCCTCAATATCTTTCAACCTCTTATCTAGAAGACAAAACTTACCTTCATCTTCATCCATCGGGAATTTGAATGTGTCATAAGACGAAACAAAAAGATTCTTAAAGTGTAAAGCCTCGTTGACAGGAATCTGAACAGTATTTCTAACATTCTGATTCAAAAGACCTTCCCATTGGTTAAGATTAGCCACTGGTGGGTTAACATGATCAAGAATAGTAGCAACAAGCCTCTTAATAGCCTGTCTCAACTCTTCTTGTCCATGTGCAACAACTTGAATAACTTCCATTAACTTACCCAAATTATCCCCCATCTGAGTCCTCATTTCTACCATTTCTATCTGAAGTTGTTCCATAAAAAAATCTCGAATGTCGAGAAATCAGCTTTGCGGTCTTCAAATTCTGAATAAGAAATCAAGTCACAATGAGTCTTCAGGTGGAAATGAATGATAATGTATGGATGATAATAGAAATAAACACTTATGAATATTGATGCAAATTGAATGCAACACCATAGGTTCAAAAGTTCAGCATACCACAGATAACAATTGTACAATCCTCTGAATAATTGTTGTATAAATCTACTGAATAATCTGAATATATCAGCATCAGTGGTCCGGAACATACACCAGAAGAACTAAATAGTCACTATTGTACCCCAAAATTTTCCCTCTCATTTCACTCAAGACATGCCTCTTGAGGTCCTCAATTGCTCAAGGATGAGTAAGGATGGACCAGACAAATCCTCCTCTTAAGGCAACAAGCTTCAAACTAGGGTTTCACTTTTCATCAAGATGAGTGAGCTCCAAAGGCCTCAAATCTTTTACATGGTCCTAATATGTTCTCAAAATCATCCATGTCAAGTTGCATGCCTTACATAAGAAGTTTGCTCAGTCAACTGCTCAGATGCTTGAAAATCAACTGTATTAGGTCAAAAGTCAACTGTGACCCACATACAGTCAAACTTCAAGATGTTTTTGTCAAAATCAACATTTTGAAGTGATATCCATCATTTGATCAAGGTATGATCATGATTCCTCAAGGAATGCTCCTAATTCATCAAAACTCAAAAGTTGCTAAATTAGGGTTTCTCAGGAAAAGTCAACCAAACTTTGACCAAGAATAACTTTCTCATACTTTATCAGAAATTTCTCATCCAAGGCTCATTTTGAAGAGAATCCAATTTCCTACAACTCATCTTCATCCATCAAGTTCAAACAATGAACTCATTGAAAGATATGAATTTCTACATTATAGGTCCTTTTGAAAAGTCAACAAAAACACCTTTTGGGTCAAAGATTCTTACATGAACATGGAAGACCCAATTGAGATGAAACCAAAATGGTTGTTTAGGGGACATCCTAAGATTTATAAAAAGTCAAAGAAAACCTTCTTATGGTTAAAAATGAGAGAGATGTGTATTGTCAAAGTTGACCAATTTTTGGAAATGTGCATGAAGTCAACATTGATCAAAATGACTTTTTTTCCAAATGGGCCCATGTTTTCTTGTTTTAAACTTGTTCCTAAGAGTACCCACGACCCTTGAGCTTATATAATTATTATTTTATTACTTTTATTATTTATTTTGATTTTTTATCCATTTAAATCAAAATAAATCAATTTAAATAGTAGAATAATCAAATAAAATCAAAGATTTGATTTTATGAGCATTTTATGAGTCAAGGAACAACGAGCAAATCATCCAAATCGTGCAAGAGCTAATTGATTGGAAAAGATCTTAATTTGGTCTATTTTGGAAACAAATCATACATGGCAAAGATTGAAATCAAATCTCCATAATTTGCAAAGGTAAGATCAATTTTTGTTGACCTAAATAATTCTATCATATATACCTAACATCTCTAAAGCATAAAAGAGGGTTTGGGATCATGAAAATAAGGGAAGAAGTTGCAAATTTTGGAAGAAAAAGTGCAGACCCATATTCTCTTCCATAGGCCGTTTCAAGTAATTCCAAAGCCAGCAATTTGTTCCTGGACATGTTCTGAAGTTATTCCAATCATCCTCAAGGCCAAAAACATCAAGAATCGTTCCCTTACAGTACCACTGTTTGCATATTTTTCTCAAACTCGAATTTATTGATTTACCCATTATAAACTTGTTTTAATCACATATCCATGCTTGTTATCATATTGACATTGTTTCGGGATGGTTTAATTTGAGTTCAAATGTAGGAATGGCACGATGCCATTGTTAGGGTTCTAAGGTCCCAAATTGGGGACTCTCCGTAGAGATGAAATTAGACCAAATTCTGGGTACCAATTAACTCAGGGCTTGATTTGCAACTGATCTATGCCATTGGTTTTAATTTATCTTGCTTGTATTATTTTTTTTTAATCTTGCAGGGATGTAGCTACGGATAAAAACTGTCACTATAGCCTTTAGTGACGGTTTTGTCTGTAGTTAAAAGCTGATATCAAAAACAACAGTTATGGGAAAGAAGACAAGAGGTGGCTGCACATCATTGGCCCATTTGAAATTGGTGCGTGTTTCTGAGTAAGGCACTTTATTTCCTTTATATTTTATCTATGTTATTATATGTACAACTAACCATCCCAATATTTTCTCTATTTTCTTAACATTTACACGCAGGTTCCATGCATTACGCTACAAGGCTCCTACCATGCAACACAAAATCCAGCCAATGGATCGTTCATACTCCAGATCCAGCGTTTAGCCAAGCGAGGACCATGGTACACCATCAGAGAGAGGGTGCACTGAATCTAGCACAGAGAGTGGGCTCAGTATTCTTGGGCCTAGATGTTTCAACATCACACCCCCCCCCCCCTTCAACAAATACAGGCCCAATTTCTTTTCTTTATTTTATTTCATTTATTTTAATTATTTCATTAATTATTTTCTTTTTACAAATAACACAAAAATCATTTTTTATCATTAAATCAAAAAATCATAAAAACCAGAAAAATCATTTTTTTCATAAAAAAAAAATATTTTATTTCCTTAATTGATTAGTTTAATTAAAATTAGGGCAATTTAATTCCTTTTTATATAATCTAAAATAATTAGAAATTAGGGTTTAATTTGTACATAACCTAATTATTTTTTCTCAAAAAACTAACCTAAATCTTTTTCAACTAGATCTTTTAGGTTTGCTAATTATTCTCGCATTTAATTCGCCGCGCGCATTTTTTAATTTCCTTTTTATTTTTATTGTAATTACTCCGAGTTTGTAATAGTAATTAGGGTTTCAATTCCGCATCTTTATTTTCGGCCAAAATAATTATGTATCTGCAAAAGCCTTGTAATAGCTAGGACTTTAACTTTTCCGCATTTTAATTTCCGCAAACTATAAACTGCCTAGATATTAATAGGATTGTATGGAAAGACTAACTGAAAATTAATACGGTAGAAAACCCTAAATGTGAAAAGATAAATTAACTAAAAATTACACTCGCACATGCTCACTCCTAGGGTTTACTACACTCCGATTTCCTTCGGTAAACGGTCATGAAGTATAGGGTTTGTTAGTGGTTGTCCTCTAGCCCCAAAAGATCTAAAATGACCCATTCGGATGTTTCCTCGGAAAAAGATCTTTAAGGCTTTAGGATGATTACTAACATTTCTTAACATTGCTTTTGTGATCGTATTTGTCCCTTCGAATGTCCCTAAAAAGCTCCAACAACGATGCTACCTATTTCTCAATAATGGGATAGCATTGTCTAAAAGGAAAACTAACAGACCTTTTTCGAGTAGGTAGATTAGTTCCTAGGTACTTGCTCAGACAAACAAACAAACTTTTTCACACCAACACTTTCCAAAAAAAGTTTTCAAAAACAACTTCGTAACACTCTTGAGGACAGAAACAAGGGTTAACACGAAGTAAAATAAAACTTATCAAAATTAGCACACACAAGCAGTTTTCAAAATGAGCAAGTACCTAAGAGCCCGTGGAAAACCACGGATAGAAAGGGTGCTAACACCTTCCCTTTCTATAATCTACCCCCCGTACTCAGAAACATCTCAAAAAAGGTTTTTTCTATTCTTTTTCCTTTTCCTAGTTGGATGAAATAAAAGTCGGTGGCGACTCTTTCTTACCGCGACATTTGCAAACAAAAAATGCACACCAATATTAACAGTCGGTTCTGCCACCGTTTCACAGAACTGGCGACTCTGCTGGCGACTCTGTTGGCGAATAAAATATAAAGTGGGGTAAACCTTAGGATGTAGGTCATATTTAATTGCTTTTTCCTGATTGTCTTGCTTGCTTTATATTTATGGGAACTGTTTGGGTTATTTCATCCTACACCCGGATCGGGAAACACCTTTTTGGTAAGTAGCAATAAACTTTGAGGGAGCTGTGCTAGGGTATACCGACACGGTTGAAGCAGTAGCTACGTTGATGTGGCACTTTGATTGGTACCTGTAACCCTTGAGTCAATCAAGGAGATGTACGGGGCCTCAGCATGGTGTCATAAAGCATCAACTGACCTTAAAACCTTTAATTGCACAACTTGGCCAGTAGGACGTAGGGAGATGGTCGGTTGTGGTGTATGCCCAAGGTCGAAAGATACTCGATGCTACACTCATTGAGGTTTGACTTCTGATTTTTGTTTGATTACGAGTCAATCGTCGATTGAACAAGACTTGGGGGAAAGATCAGTGATATTGAGATCCCTTAGAACCTGATTACTATTTATAGGACAGGTTGAACTAATCCAACTTCAAGAGGGTATGACCTTAAAACCCATGCAAGCCTAAACCTAAGGTTGTTTGCGTGACTTCTGTGCCTTCAACTTGAACTACTTGCAGAATTTTCTTACCTGACAACATGAGTTCCTTGCAGGTTTTGTTTACAGTTATTATCCAATAACTTGGATTTCTTGCAGGGTTTACTTGCTTACATCACTTCATACCTTTTTTTAAAATCATAGCATACACATCATACATCATGCCTTAACATTTCCTTAACCATTTCAAGGATCTCGAGGACCTGTGATGCAGGTTATGATAAATTAGACGTCTAGCAAGGGGAAAGGGGATTTATTTTCCTCTAGCCAATATCTTCAGAAGATCAAAACTCAACAACTTGAGTCAGGGGATATGATCCACTTGATATGGTGAGCTTGACTCTCATAGAAGGAATCTCAATGATACAAAGGTCTTCAATCAAAGCTGCAAAATTCAACTTCTGACATTTTCTTGTTTACCCCGCGAGATCCTTGAAAACATTGCATACACATATAATACATATCATTGCATAAGCAGGTTTCAAAGCAGGTCTCTCATGTTCTCGCTGTTTATTTCAGCAATGGATCTCCAGCAAGACAACAGAGATCTCCAAGCTCAAGATTCCTAGTTCAAGGAATTTCTCCTGAATCTATCCAAGGGGCAAGAAGACATGAAAACACTCTTCTTCGGGAATATGACCAAGGAACGTCCTGACAACAACAAGAATGAACAATTGGAACAACTGCAAGCTGAGGTAAAAGAAATGAGAATCCAGATGTTGGGGAAGATGGCTCTTATCCAAAACTTAGCTCGAGGATAAGAAGGGCTAAGAGCCTCCCTCAACAAGCTTCACCAAGATGGATGTAGATCTATGAAACAAACAGTTAAAATTGTGGATCAAGGCATTAATCAGCCCCCAGTGAGAGAAGAGGTTGGTTTGGTCAGGAACAGACCTTTCCAGATTGCTACTACATCACAAGCCTAACCAGAACCTCCCCAAAGACCACGGGGCAATTGGCATAAGAAGAATACATCTGAAAGACGCTTCACCGAAATCAACATGTCATTGGCTCAAGCATTGCAACGATTGTTGAAGGCCAAGATGGTTATGTTAAGGGACCCTCCTCAGAATCCCAACATAGCCTCCCCAAGGTACAATCCAATTGCAAGATGTGCGTACCACTCCAACAGTCCTAGACATGACACCAACAGCTGTTGGGCGTTGAGAAATAAAATTCAAGACCTGATTGATGAAGGAGTGTTAGAACTCGCACAAGACGGTCATGTTGAGTTCTTCTGCCATCCCTCCAAAGCATGCCATCTGAAGTGATAAGTTCTCACAAGAAGACTTTTCGTTCATTAGAATTTTCAATGTGTAATTTTCTTTTGATTTGTTTGAACATTTATTCATATCAAACCTCGTCATTTCATCAATGCATTGCACATGTTTGTCTTGAATCAATTCATTTGTATTTACTATTTCAAAAATGTGTTCTTATTTCCTTTTGTGATATTTAACTATCGATTTAAAAACTCTAAGAATTAGAGGGAGGATGACGAAAATGATACCATAATCTCTACAGTATGCTTTTGAATAGACCCCGCTGACGATGTACAAGCGTTGTTTCAAATCCTAAACAGTAGAGTTATAAAGAAGATAATCCATAGTCAACCCCGTCAAGCCAAAGAAGTAGGAGTTTTTCTTTTCACAAAAATTAAAACCCTTAATCATAACCTGGGGCAGGGTAGTTTTCTTAGTTAATTCAGAGGCGCATTTAGTCACAATCTGCCGCTTCATACACAATGAATGGCATCGAAGACGTCCTTCTAAAACAAAAGATGGTGATGGTTCTGTATAATCGTCAAGACAAGAAGTCATTATCTCTCGAAATAAAAGCCCATTAAGTTAAAACCTATGAAGGAGACTTAAGAGAAAAATTAGGGTATCCCGCTGATTGTAATCACAAAAGAAACAGTTCAGGAAAAAGAAGGGATAACAGTACAAAATACTACAAAGCCTGGAATCGACCAGATAGTGGTATATCTCAAATTCAAGCTATGAAGCCCAGAAATCGACCGGATAATATCTTAATTTCTACAAAATACTATGAAGACTGGAATCGATCAGATAGTGGTATATCTCAAATTCAAGCTATGAAGCCCAAAACTCGACCGGATAATATCTTAATTTCTCCAAATTACCGATGTCTGGAATCGACCAGATAACGGCAAGAGACACTGTGAAACCTAGAGCACGACCAGATAACAGTATGAGGTACTGCGAAGCTTGGAATTCAAACAGATAGCAGTTTACTCAGCCAATTACTATTGAAGCCTGGAAAGGATCAGATGTTAGTATACTTTAAATTCAAGTTGAAACCCGGATGCGACCGGATAACCACTTAATTCCTTCTAAAGCATGGAACACGACCAGATAAGAATTGAGAAATTGCAAAGCCTGGAGCACGACCAAATAGCAAGTGTAATCTCATCTCCCCAGTAAGTCACTGTGAAACCTGGAGCACGACCAGATAGCAGTTAATCTTATTATCCTCAGTAAATCACTGCAAATCCTGGAGCACGACCAGATAGCAGTTCACTTTCACCTCTTCGACTAAGAGATAATTCCCCAGTAGAGTAACAGACAACTAGAATTCCTAAAATTCCATTTATCCCAAGACAGAGACCAACATTCCTTAATAGATTCCTCCTCAATGACAAGAACAGGAATTCTCATCAAATGAATATCTCAGGAAATCAACATCCTCTAGATGGCATCTTTAAGCCCATCTCCGACGATTGTCTGTCATATCTTTCGAATGGTATCTTTAAGCCCATCTTCGGTGACCTTCTGTAATATCCTCCAAATGGCATCTGTAAGCCCATTCCCGATACTACCTATACAGTCCAACACCATCTCAGACGAGTGCAAATTTCTGGGCACTCTAGTGGTCAATCATCTTCCACCTTCAGATTATGAAAGGCGGACAACCAATCTAAATCCTCAGGTTTAAGAAGATTGAACAGGGGCAGCTGTTGTACCCCAAAATTTTCCCTTTCATTTCACTCAAGACATGCCTCTTGAGGTCCTCAATTGCTCAAGGATGACTAAGGATTGACCAGACAAATCCTCCTCCTAAGGCAACAAGCTTCAAACTAGGGTTTCACTTTTCATCAAGATGGGAGAGCTACAAAGACCTCAAATCTTTTACATGGTCCTAATATGTTCTCAAGATCATCCATGTCAAGTTTCATGCCTTACATAAGAAGTTTGCTCAGTCAACTGCTCAGATGGTTGAAAATCAACTATATTAGGTCAAAAGTCAAATGTGACCCACATACAGTCAAACTTCAAGATTTTTTTGTCAACATCAACATTTTGAAGTGATATCCATAATTTGATCAAGGGATGATCATGATTCCTCAAGGAATGCTCCTAATTCATCAAAACTCAAAAGTTGCTAAATTAGGGTTTCTCAGGAAAAGTCAACCAAACTTTGACCAAGCATAACTTTCTCATACTTTATCATAAATTTCTCATCCAAGGCTCATTTTGAATAGAATCCAATTTACTACGACTCACCTTCATCCCTCAAGTTCAAAAAATTCACTCATTGAAAGATATGAATTTCTACATTATAGGTCCTTTTGAAAAGTCAACAAAAACACCTTTTGGGTCAAAGATTCTTACATGAACATGGAAGACCCAATTGAGATGAAACCAAAAGGGTTGTTTATGGGGACATCCTAAGCTTTCTAAAAAGTCAAAGAACACCTTCTTATGGTTAAAAATGAGAGAGATGTGTATTGTCAAAGTTGACCAATTTTTGGAAATGTGCATGAAGTCAACATTGATCAAAATGACTTTTTTTCCAAATGGGCCCATGTTTTCTTGTTTTAAACTTGTTCCTAAGAGGACCCACGGCCCCTGAGCTTATCCAATTATTATTTTATTATTTTTATTATTTATTTTGATTTTTTATCCATTTAAATCAAAATAAATCATTTTAAATAGTAGAATAATCAAATAAAGTCAAAGATTTGATTTTATGAGCATTTTATGAGTCAAGGAACAACGAGAAAATCATCCAAATCGTGCAAGAGCTAATTGATTGGAAAAGATCTTAATTTGGTCTATTTTGGAAACAAATCATACATGGCAAAGAATGAAATCAAATCTCCATAATTTGCAAAGATATGATCAATTTTTGTTGACCTAAATCATTCTATCACATATACCTAACATCTCTAAAGCATAAAAGAGGGTTTGGGGTCGTGAAAACAAGGGAAGAAGTTGCAAACTTTGGAAGAAAAAGTGCAGACCGTATTCTCTTTCATAGGCCGTTTCAAGTAATTCCAAAGCCAACAATCTATTCCTGGACGTATTCTGAAGTTATTCCAATCATCCTCAAGGCCAAAAACATCAAGAATCGTGCCCTTACAGTACCATGGTTTTCATATTTTTCTCAAACTCGAATTTATTGATTTACCCATTATAAACTTGTTTTAATCACATATCCACCCTTGTTATCATATTGGCATTGTTCTGGATGGTTTAATCTGAGTTCAAATGCAGGAATGGCACGACGCCATTGTTAGGGTTTTAAGGTCCCAAATTGGGGACTCTCCGTAGAGGTGAAATTAGACCAAATTATGGGTACCAATGAACTCAGGCCGTGATTTACAACTGATCTATGCCTTTCGTATTGATTTGTCTTGCTTGTATTATTTTTTTGAATCTTGCAGGGATGTAGCTACGGATAAATATTGTCACTATAGCTTTTAGTGACGGTTTTGTCCGTATGTAAAAGCTGATATCAAAAACAAAAGTTATGCGGAAGAAGACAAGAGGTGGCAGCACACCATTGGCCCATTTGAAATTGGCGCGTGTTTCTGGACAAGGCACTTCATTTCCTTTATATTTTATCTATGTTATTATATGTACAACTAACCATCCCAGCATTTTCTCTATTTTCTTAACATTTACACGCAGGTTCTATGCATTACGCTACAAGACGCCTACCATGCAACCCAAAATCCAGCCAATGGATCGTTCATACTCCAGATCCAGCGTTTAGTCAAGAGAGGACCATGGTACACCATCAGAAAGAGGGTGCACTGAGTCTAGCGCAGGGAGTGGGCTCAACATTCTTGCGCCTAGATGTTTCAACATCACACCCCCCCCCCCCCCTTTTAGCAAATACAGGCCCAATTTCTTTTATTTATTTTTTTTCCTTTATTTTAATTATTTCATTAATTATTTTCTTTTTACAAATAACACTAAAATAATTTTTCATCATTAAATCAAAAAATCACAAAAAACATAAAAATCATTTTTTTCATAAAAAAATATATTTTATTTCCTTAATTAATTAGTTTAATTAAAATTAGGGCAATTTAATTCCTTTTATATAATCTAAAATAATTAGAAATTAGGGTTTAATTTGTACATAACCTAATTAATTTTTTCTCAAAAAACTTACCTAAATCTTTTTCAACTAGATCTTTTAGGTTTGCTAATTATTCTCGCATTTAATTTGAGGCGCACATTTTTTAATTTCCTTTTTATTATAATTGTAACTGCTCCGATTTGTAATAGTAATTAGGGTTTCAATTCGGCATCTTTATTTTCGGCCAAAATAATTATTTATCTGCAAAAGCCTTGTAATAGCTAGGACTTTAACTTTCCCGCATTTTAATTTTCGCAAACTATAAACTGCCTAGATATTAATAGGATTGTATGGAAAGACTAACTGAAAATTAATACGGTAGAAAACCCTAAATGTGCAAAGATAAATTACTTGAAAATTACACTCGCACATGCTAACTCCTAGGGTTTACTCCACTCTGGTTGCCTTTGCTAAAGGGTCATGAAGTATAGGGTTTGTTAGTGGTTGTCCTCTAGCGCCGAAAGATCTAAAATGACCCATCGGATGTTGCCTCGGAAAAAGATCTTTAAGGCTTCAGGATGATTACTAACATTTCCTAACATTTCTTTTGTGATCATATTTGTCCCTTCGAATGTCCCCAAAAATCTCTAACGACGATGCTACCTATTTCTCAATAATGGGATAGCATTGTCAAAAAGGAAAACGAACAGACCTTTTCCGAGCAGGTAGATTAGTTCCTAGGTACTTGCTCAGACAAACAAACAAACTTTTTCACACCAACACTTTCCAAACAAAGTTTTCAAAAACAACTTCGTAACACTCTCGAGGATAGAAATAAGGGTTAACACGAAGTAAAACAAAACTTTTCAAAACAAGCACACACAAGCAGTTTTCAAAATGAGCAAGTACCTAAGAGCCCGTGGAAAACCACGGATAGAAAGGGTGCTAACGCCTTCCCTTTCTATAATCTACCCCACGTACTAAAAAACATCTCGAAAAAGGTTTTTTTTTGTTCTTTTTCCTTTTCCTAGTTGGATGAAATAAAAGTCGATGGCAAATCTTGCTTACCGCGACATTTGCTAACAAAAAATGCAAACCAGTATTAACAGTCGGTTCTGCCACCATATCACAGTCACCAACAGAACCAAAGTCACCAGCAAAACCAAAGTAACCAACAGTAACTGTAAGAATCACCTCTCCCCACTCACGGGTGAACTCTAGGTCAAGGTTAGACAAGATTGACTCAGAATCATGGGTCCGCCTGAAAGTACTATCATCGCAAAACAAACATGTATAACGATAATACCACATTTGTACCTCAACTGAGCATGGTATAGACGATTGCACTAGTAGGACCTCGTCTAGTAACCGTCATGTCCCCACTCTAATCCTAGGGTTCCTAATAGTTTGCAACTCTGGCATGAGTATCGGGCCTTTTACCTCAATAGTATTATCCCATCCCAACAAAGAAACAACACAACAACAGTATCCAGAGTATAAGAAACCAGTAGAATAAAATGCAGTGCATGAAAACATATAAACAAATGAAGCAATAAAGTAATAAACAAACAAAACTCCCAAAGAAAAGGAAACAAACAAAATCTAGGATTGACTTGCATGGTTCCCCAGCAGAGTCGCCAGGTCTCGCGTCTGGGAATTTGTGAATGGTTGTTGGATTTCTGTTGCTTTGAATTACAGGTATTGATGAAGAAATGATTGGGATCGTAAATCAATGGCGTTACCTTGATGCTGGTGAAGTTTCTACACGCGACTGTTTCCGTTGGTGTGCACTGTTGAGTTGTTGTTGATACGTTACAAGTTGTTGTGTTGAAGAAGAGTTGCTTGGGGAAGGTTTTTGTAGATTGTCGAAGGAAGACTAGAAGGGTTTTTGCATAGTTTTTTCTAAATAATTTATTCCCCCCAAATTCTGATCTAAACTAATGTATTTATCGTGTGAAGCTTGGAAAATGAATCCTTGTGAATGAGTGAGAGCAATTTTTGGCCTTAGATAGCAGTGGCATTGAATGTTAAGATCAAGACTAATTTGAGTTTGTTTCTAAGCATGAATGGTGTGACTATTTTGATAAAGCTGAGAAATATTTGTATTTGGAATGAAGTTTTGAAGTGAAAACTTGGTCTTCAAATCGTGTAAAGAGGCTGATAGAAGAAAAAATTGTGACTTCTTTGCTGGTGTAAACCGCGACTTTGCTTGGGAGTGGGTCCATCTTCTTAATTCTATTTTCCATCTTTTATTCTATTTAATTACATAATATTATGAAAGTAATAATAAACATAAACAAGACAAATTGGATAGTAATGATAAACTAAGAAATGCAAAATAGAAAATATATATATATATATATATATATATATATATATATATATATATATATATATATATATATATATATATATATATATATATATATATATATATATATATATATATATATATATATATATATATATATATATATATATATATATATATATATATATATATATATATATATATATATATATATATATATATATATATATATATATATAATGCTAATAATAATCAAATGTTAGTTAAAAAGAAAGTGAAAATAAAGTAAAGTATAAATAAATTTGGGTTAAAAGAAACATTAAGATAGAAAAGGTTTACATAAAAACTGATTTAAGTTTAATAATAATTCAATCTAAAAATAAATTTTTAAATTGAATTATTATAAAATTCTAAGCCACAAAGCTAAAATTGAATAAACTATATTTTTGGATTTTTTTTTTAAATTACGAAATAAAAACCAAATGACTATAAAAAATTGATTTAATAATAAAGAAAAATGGAATCTTAAACCTTGAATTGAAATTGGACTTGAATCAGACAAATGACTTGAATCACCATGAATTACAAATTGCGAGACTTTTAAACCATAAAAATGACTTGTAATGTTTCTTTAAAATCCATGGTCTTCTGAGCATAATCTGAATTCGACTCTTGAAGCAAACTTGTAGATAATCATTTGTGACACTGTGCAAAAAGAATCATCTCAGACTGTTGAAAATTGAGAAAGTTACGATCCTTGCAAGTTGGGCAACAATCTTCTGAAATTAAATCAAATCCCCAAAATGACCTCTAAAGTAATCAAATTGTTGATGATCTTCCACCCGTAATCAGCTCTTGACTTGTAAAGAGAAGTTGGAGAGGATGTCAAGGAGATATATATGTCTAAAGAAAACACTCAAAATTGTTGAAAAAACGAAGAAGTTATGAATTTCTGAACTGTGAAATGTTTACTTTGAGAGCAAACTGCTTTAAATCAACTTGAATATTTGATCACACACAGGGAAATAAACCCTAATATCCTCCGACATTGATGAAATTGGATGGAGAATAGACCTTAAATAGGATGAGATCCTCAGCGTCCATGTGATCCCTAATTTGCACATTTCACTACTTGCAGAAGAAATCTGAGAAATCAAACTCTTTGGGACATGTACACCTCAAATGTTGTAAAAAAACGTAATATTGCCGATATTTTTGAACCAATGTGTTTTATGGATGCATCTATGTTATGCTAATGAAATGCAAAACATAAGCCAAACAAAAGAAATATAGGAGGGAAATTTTGGGGTACAACAAGTTAGAGGAAGTCAATTTGAACATATGGGAATTGGTAATGAAGACCAAAAGAGCTTATAAAATACCTAAATGATGTAGACTTGTGTGGAAGAAAATGCGAAGCATCGTCATTGGAGAGAAAAGTTGCAGCATGAATTTTTTGGAATGGAGGTATATCAAGAAACCAAGGGAAAAGAAGTGTAAGATCAGTGGCAGCCGTGGAGCAAGGATGAACTTGGAAAACATTGAGGATGATGAATATCAATACATAGTGGATTTCTAGGAATCCTAAAGCTACGAAGACTCAGTACGAAGAAGTAAAGGTCGGGGAGCTTAGAAGGATCATTTCTCAGGTATGTCAAAACAAAGTATCAGAAGAGACGGGTTGTGTGAGGACTAAGGTTTTTAGTCAAGAATGTTAGGATATAAGTGTATTGGCGGGTTGTGTTTCCTTGGATGGAACAACATTCAGACGAAGCCGCGGGGTTTATCCAAAGGAGGAATGTAAGGAACATTTCATCCCCTCGTTGGAAGAAGATGTGGGAAACTTTTTTTCATTGTGATTGGAAGGAATTCGAGGGTGAATTCTATTTAGGGGAGAATATAAAACTCCAATTTCCTTAAACATGAGAATAATTGAAATATCATGAGGAATTAGTTGAAAATGAACTAGATGGCAAAGTTGTGAAAACCATCTAGTTAGAGGGCATTTTGGCCAACTAGTTAGATGGAAAAGTTGTGCATACGATTTTTAGGGATTTCACCGGCATAGGAGCTTGGGAAACAAAATCAGAACGTCATACCAGGTGAATTCCACTAGTTAGATACACGGGTAGGAATGGGATGAAATACATGTCAATGGGGTAGTGAGATAGTTACCTAAAATGTGTCTGATTGGGTTTTGTTGGATTCTTGTTGTTGCATGCATGCTTAATTGATGGAAATATGATTTATGTTAATTTTGTATGCTCTTTATGTGTTAATACATGTTGCGATTTACATTTTAGGATAAGGGTTGAGTAAATTGATAGTCATAATCCTTTTTAGACATGAGTGAGACCCCATTGGAGTGTTTAATTTCACATATAATATTGCCATAACCTGTAGTGGGATTGTTGTTGAAGGCATGCTAAGAGTTGGGTGGTTGAGACCCCAATTTCGTATTTCTTCACTTCTGGTTTTTTTGTGTGCAGTGAATCGCGCTTAGCGCGCGGGGTCTTGCTTAGTGCGCTCCCCTAGACAAAATTTTATTCTTTGTTTCCTCTTAGTGCAGTTCAGTTTTGTAGTGGGAACCAGACGCCTCCTTAGTCTTTTGTGACTTATAAAATTGTGGAATGTGTAATACAATGTATGATTATTAAATGAATTATGTTTGAATGCCATAATATGATCATTTTCTTGTTTCCCGTTCGTTTCAGTTAAAGTTTCGGAGATTGTTGCTTCTGTGGCTTGATGCATATTGTGATTTGATGTATGCTTGAATCGTAGTAGACCTAAGCTACTAGGTGGTAAATCACTTATGACCATGGACTAGGTCCAACTTTTTACCGTTGCGATGTGCTTGTGAGGGTCTATAGGGAAAATCCCACTTAACAATAACACAATGCATTCTCGGTACATCATACACACTTGAGCTACCATAATGATGTCCTTAGTGGGTCTGTAAAGGCATTTACATCGGGCAATCAACATTGGTGTGCTTGTAATGGTGAGCTAGTGATACAATGTTGGCTACATCACGTCGGGTAACTCGCCTCTAGTGGTGCCAAATAGGCAATACCACTAGGCTTTCACCCGGTGGTCTTGTGTAGTCATGAAGACATTTCGTACTGGCGTAATTCATCGATGTATAGATGATTTACGGGGTCGTGGCTCCATGTACAAAAATGTCACTTTGTACCGAATTGAGTTCCGATGTCCTCGTTACATATGGTCCTGTTTAGCGATGTAGGCCTAATTCACTTGGTATCAGATTAAGTTCTGATATACTCATATGATTCATCATGTGATGGACTTGTATGAATCTCTTGACGATTAGGCATAAGGTATAACCAATCGAGGGTGTGATTTTGTGTAACCTAATTAGAAAGGTAAAGCTTACTTCTTGATTCCTCGTACACTGGTTAGAAGCGAAGAATTGCTAGATTTTCTGTATTGAAGACAGTGTTCAAATAGATGGCAGGAAAACCTCATCAGATCTTATCTTTCTGCTGATCATGGTAGTATATAAGCTAATTGCATACAGTTGTAACTGAATAATTGAATTCTATACGTTTTTATTTCTTGTCATTTTCAACTTTTGTATGATTTCATGTACCGTTTATGGCATCACTATATAGTATTATAGACATATATGTATGGGGTATTACAAAGCATCCTTGAAAGGTATCAACATAATAATTTGTCATATAGTTCTCAAAGAGATTATAAAGTATCCCCTGAAGATTGCACAAAAAATATTTATCTTTATCATTATTTGAAGATCTATGATTTAGCTCTCGAATAAAGTACATATATGTTATAAAGGATCCCTAGAGGATTTCTCAAAGAATGGTTTATTTTATGCATTGATCAATGATGATTTTCATGCATACAAGGGTATTTCATGGATAAGGATTAAACATTTCAAAAGGATTAAGCAAATAATAGTCTGTTATAAAGTTTCCAAAAAACCTATGAAGAATTGTGAAGGATAGCAAAATAATAGTTTATAATATAGCCCTTGAAGAACTTATCAAGCATCTATGAATGATAACAAAATAATATTTTAATATATAGTTCTTGAAGAACTTATCAAACATCCTTGAAGGGTATCAAATTAATAATTTGTTATATAGTTCTCGAAGAACTTATAAAGCATCCCCAGAAGATAGCATGAAATTACTATTCCTTGAGGATTGATCAAAAAATTACTATTCCCCAGAGGATTTCTCAAAGAATAATTTATTTTAGGCGTTTATCAAAGAATAGTTATCCCTTGAGGATTGATAAAAAAATTACTATTCTGTCTCCATTGATAAAAAAAAGTATCAATGACGATTTTTATGGATCCTAGAAGAATTGCATCAATAATTCTAAACAATCATATAAAAATTGCATCAATAATATGAAAGAATTTTAGAAGGATTAAATCAATAATGCTAAAGTATTCTTGAAGGATTTCATGTTATTATTTTTATTAAAAAATTATGATTGAGTTCTTGAATAACTAAAACAAATCCTGATTGTAAATTTATTAAGATTGAAAAAAAATATTAATTTTCTTTTATTTCTATTTAGCTTTTAGATTTTATATTTCTTGCATAAATTTTGTGAATTTGTTTATATTTGTTGCATAATTTCTTGCGCGAAGAATTCTAAATATATATAGTGTTATAAAATGTATTCATGTGTTTTATGTACTATGATTATTAACAAAAGAAGTAGAGTCTTTACCCCTCATTTAAATTGGAGTTCCATGATAGTACCCAGGCATGCACATGTGGTCGGACCTGGATGAGTTCTACTTGTCGACAACGCTCGCTGAATGCTCGGTGTTTTAACTGTAATATTGTTTTAGCTTCTCAGTGTTCTACGGTCAAGCAAGTTGTTCCCCTTTTAGATTTTCTAAGTAGTATGCCCCGGTCCCCGTTTTTGCGTAGACGCGATAAGGACCTTCCAAGTTCGCTTTGAGCTTGTCTTCGCGAGATTCTTTGCGATTTAACTTCACGACAGGGCTTCCGACTTCGAACTCTCATTGTATGACTTTGGTGTCATAGTGCATGGCTATTTTTTGTTTGAGAGAGGCCTCTCGTAGGGTCTCCTTGGTCTGGATTTCTTCGACCATATCTAGTTCTTCCCGTAGGGACACAATTTTTTTATCCTTGTTTAAGGGACCTTTGGTTCTCCTGGAGGATTCCTTGATCTCTACTAGGATGATGGCCTTTGTTCCATAAGCTAGTCGGAAAGGAGTATCTCCGGAGGATGAGTGATCCATCATTCGATATCCCCGAAGTACATTGTGTAACTCTTTGACCTATCTTTTCTTGGTCTCATCTAACCTTCATCTAAGACCCCTAATTATCACCCTGTTTTTGGTCTCGGCATGGACGTTTGTATGGGGATGCTTGAGAGAGGCGAAGTGTTAGGTGGTGCCCAACTTGGAGACGAATTCCTGAAAGGCTTGGTCTGTGAACCGGGTCCCATTTTATTGTGACGATCGCCTGCGAGACACCGAACCGGGAAAGGATGTTTCTTTTGTATAAGCACAAGACGTTTTGGGAGGTTATTTTTGCCAATGCTTCTTCTTCTATCCATTTGGTGAAGTAGTCAACGACTACTAGAAAGTATTTGTTTTGATTTGTACCTACCACGAATGGTCCGAGGAGATCTAATCCCCACAAGGCAAAGGGACAGAGGGAAGAGAGAGAACTGAACTCGTTCGGAGGAGCTAAGTGCATGTCCATGTGCCATTGGCACTTGTCGCATCTATTCACGTGCTCTTTTGCATCATGCTGCATGGTGGGCCAGTAATACCCCGCTCGCAAAGTTTCCTAGTGAGGGATCTTCCGCCCAGGTGTTGGTCATTTATCCCTTCATGGATTTCGAGCAGGATGCGATATGGATGGCTCCGGTCAACACATTTAAGGAGGGGAATGGAAAAACCTCTCTTGTACAATTTTCCTTCGATCATGACATATGAGAAAGCTTTTTGTCTGACCACGACCGCCTCTTTTGAGTCGGCAGGTAGCTCCCCTTTTGTGAGGTAGCTCTGTATAGGGGTAATCCAGCAGTCGTTGTCTCCTATGGAGAATACTTTCAAAGTTAAGGGTGTCTCTGGGTGCTTGGTCGAGGAAGAATTTTCTATATCACTGACTTGTTCCCCCCTTTCCTTTTCGTGCTCACAAGTTTGGACAAGATGTCCGCTCAGGCGTTATGTTCGTGGGGAACATCTTGTACATCTACGAGTTTGAATTTCTTATTTCATTCATGGACCAGGGCCCAATATTTAGCAAGTGATAATTTTTTAACTAATATTTCCATCGGACCTAGGATGCAACGAGTTGAGAGTCAGTGAATATCTTAACCTCCTCGGCTCCTAGATCTTCGGCCAGGTGTAACCCCGCTAAGAATCCTCGTATTCGGCCTAGTTGTTAGAAGTCAGGAAGGATAACGCGAGGGAGACATCGATTAGGATCCCCTCCTCGTTCTCCAAGATGATGCTTGCCCCGCTTCCCATTGAGCTGGAGGCACCATCGACAAAGATTGTCCATCGGCGCGTTCTGTTTATGGGTGATAGGGAAGTCATTTCGGCCTCAAAGTTGGCCAGCACCTGATCTTTGAGGGCTTTCCTACCTTCGAACTGGATGTCGAATTCGGAGAGTTCTAATGACTATTTTAGCATCCTGCCTTCCATATCAGGCCTACCGAGCAATTGCTTTATTGGTTGCTCTGTCCAAATGACTATGGTATGTGCCAAGAAGTAGTGTCTGAGCCTTTTCGCTGCATTGATGAGGGCTAGGGCCACTTTTTCAATTTGCTGGTGTTGTACCCCAAAATTTTCCCTCTCATTTACCAAGACTTTTCTCACAAGATCTCTTTGACTCAAGACTGGATTAGGGTTTGATCAGCTCAAGACATCTCATCTTGCATTGATGACCCAAAATTAGGGTTTGAGTTTGCACAAGGATTTTTGGACTATCAATGCTTCATTTGACTTTCAAACATCAATATGGACCCCTAAGATCACTCATGACAAGTTTCAAGCCTTGAACCACATTTTTGATCAGTCAATTGGACGGTTGACCTAAAAATCAGCTGTATTGGGGAAAAAGTCAACCATGGCCAATTTACAGTCAAACTTCATAATTTTTTATCCACGTCAACATTTTAGACTCATATGTACCATTTGGTCAAGTTTGGATCATAATTCCTCAAGAAATTTGATCAAATCACAAAAAGGGCAAAATGGTCAAAATTAGGGTTTTGATTGAGGAAAGGCAATCTCTGACTTTTTAACCTAGAAAATGACCAATTGAGTTTAAGCATGATTTCAAGGATTCAATGGCATCATCTTGACTTAATCACATGGCTCAAAGCATCTCAAATGCATTGGATTGACAGATGAAATTTGCAGTCAACTTATCAAAAGTCAATTGTACACTGAAAAGTCAAACTTTGACCTTTTGGTCAAAATCAAGTGCCAAAGGTCATAACTCATCGAAACATTTCCAAAGGTGAAACTTGTTCATCAAGAAATCCAAATTTGAAAATTAGGGTTTGAATTTGAAAATTTTCATAACTTGAAAATTTTCTAAGTATGACAATTTTCTTATTTTTTCTCAACTTTACACCACTTTTACACCATGATGCCTAATGATTCAAGGAAACTTCCAAACATAAAAGTTGTAGATATCCATGAAATCTACAACTTTGTATCACAAACTTTTCCCTAAAGATTCTTTGATCTCAAGATATAAATTTGTGAATACATGGTCATGAACTTCTTAACATAGTGAAATTTTGCCCTAATTTAGGCATGTTTTGGACCCAACTTCATCGTAACTTTTCACCTATTTCCAAGAGGTATATCCAAATGAATTTCAAATATGGATTATATAGCACATTTAAAGCTTTCCAAAATGTCCAAGAAATCCTCAAGATCATTTTTTAGTAGGGAGAATCGAAGAGAGGAAGTTGGCATTTTCTCAATTTTTGTTCAAGCCATTTCATAAAGAACCAAGTTGCAAATCAATGCTATGCTGGCTAGTTCATGCTGTACAGGTCCTAAACTTGTTCCACACTCCTTAATTAAATTCTTACTCAGTTGAAAAAGCCTTTATCCATGCTTTTGAACCTTTATCCAACTTATAATTCCACTTATGGCAAAAAGGTTCCATTGCCATTTCCATAAAGGGAAACTTTTGCAAACTTTGTAATCTTGAGCATTGGACCTGTCCCCTTGATACATGCAAGTACCACAGACCAAAGACAACTTGTAGGGAAGAAATACCAACCATAAGCAAGCTAGTACAAGCATGTGATTTTTGTCTTGTCACTTTGCTTCAAGTACAAGAAAAGTTGCAAAAAGGCTAGGGCTTGTACAGCTGATAGAGGGCTGACCTAAAACCATTTCCATACTAATATACCAACATTATGCAACACATAACACGTTTGGAAAAGACCTGAAACTCTCTCAAGCTGAAAAACACCCAAAACCTGTCAAAAACTGCAGATTCTGCACAAGCTCACTCATCCTCCATTTGGCTCGTGCATTTTGTGTTTAGATCATTCCAACACCTTACATACTTGATATCAAACCTATCCAAACCATCATCCCTATTCTGTATCCTCTTTTCCACCATATGCCATTGTTGACTTTGAAGCTTGCAGTTGGACTTGGTCAGGGAGTTCTAGCCACTTTCAAAGCAAGGCAAAGGTTGGAATAGATTCAGGGAAGCTCAAGGAAGCTCAAGCAAGCATCAGGCCTCCAGTAAAGTCACTACATTTCCATACACTATTCCAGCTGAAGGAGGTAAATTTTCAAACTCTATCTCCTTGTACAGGAAACCTTAGGCCACGATCTGTGAATAAAAAATTTAGTTCTCATCATAACAAAGCTATACATATCATTATCTTACATTAATTTTACTTGTGCTAAGAGAATTTGAAACTTGAAATTTCTGGAAATATTAGGTCAAGATTTAGGGCTGTTTAAATTCTCTTTAATCTTTGATAGTTAGATTACATAGCTTACATGGTTGGAATCGTGAGTTCAAGCTCTACATTTTTCATGTTCTAAGTTTTCATTTTTATGGAAGCATGAGGAAGTTACAGGGGATCCGGCCAAGGCTTGAGGAAGAAGATGAAATAGGGCAAGGGCGCATTTTGTAATATGTTTTTTTTGTTTCAGTAAAGACAATGGATGTATGGCCACCCCATTGGTAAAGCAACGCGCTGGTGAGACCCATGTCCTGGGTTCGAACCTGTGCGCTACTTTTGCATTTTGGAATTTTTTCCTTTTTCAGTTTTGACACTTTTTTTTGCAGATTTGGGCTTTTGTTATGGGCCAGCGTTTTTGCTCACCATCACCACTGACTTGCTATCTTACCCCCTGCCAACTTATTTCATATTTTATTTTTTTATTTATTGTTTTACTTTGATATTTTATATTATAATTATTTTCTTTAAATGTTATAAAATCTTAAAAAATGTAAATTAATATATTACACTTTTATTTCATTTTTTTATATTATTTCTCACATAAAAATATAGTATATTTTTAATAGGATATAATTTATTTTTCTTAATAAATTTGTAAATATAATTAAATATACTTAGTGTTTTTATTTTGCATTTCATATTTATAAATCCCTATTTTTTGCATACATAAAAAACTTTATATTTTACTACAACATTATTTACTATTTTTATACAAGAAAATATACAAAAGTAATAATATAGAAACTTTATTTTCTCATAAATAAAATTAGGGTTAAATCCCTTTCAAAAAATTAAATCTTTTTCTTTATATTTTTAGGTATAGATTAAATATTCTTTTACATGAAAATAAAACACAAAAAAACCTTTTTACATGTACATTGCATTACATTTTAAATATTGTATTATATTTATCTTAATTCGCAAAAATTCGATTTGGTTGTCATAATATATTTAGCTTTATATTTGTGCAAATCCCCATTCAAACTTGTATTTCCCCTTCCCATAAATTGTTGTAATAGCTTAGTATATTTACATTACACAATTTATCACTTTCATATGCCATGATTAGTAATTAGGGTTTGTATGACAAGAATAAAACAAAACAAATAGAACACCTTAAATACAAGACAAAATCAAAAGCATGAAGATGACACACTTGCACACAAGCACCCTTAGGGTTTCTCCCACTTGGTTGCCTAAAATAAAATGGCCATGTTACGCATGCGAAGTATCTTGGCAAAACAAAATAAATATAAGATCATAGTCCCTCGATGACGCTATTCAAAAGTTGCCTAACAAAAGTGATCTTGGTCCCTCAAAAATGCTAAGATACTTTGCAAACATTACTAATCATGGTCATACGATGACCCACGCCCGTCCCGCTTACATCCAAAGATAGGGTTGCTTACCAAATCAATGGTAAGACAACAATGTCAAAGGAATAGAAAATACATAGGAAAGACATTTGAGTAGGTAGATAGCTTCTAGTTACTTGCCCCATTTCAAACAACAAATCCTTGCTATTCTTTCAAAACAAACACACACACATTTCAAAACATCTTACAAACATTGAAAACATTTTCAAAAGACAAACATCTTTGTATACATTCTTACGAACGAGAATCATTACAAAGGTTGCATAAACGAATGGCCTCTTTTACAAAATACTTTCAAAACCACACCAAGCACAATTTAAAACAAACAAAAGCAAGTGATCTAAGCAAGTAACTAAGAGCCCATGGAAAACCATGGATGAAAAGGGTGGTAATACCTTCCCTTTTCATAATCTACCCCCCGAACTCAAGAAAAATCTCAAAGGTCTTTCATGTGCTTTTTCACCTTTCCTTTTGGATAAAAGAAAAGTCGGTGGTGACTCTTGCTAACCGCAACATTTGCAATAAAACGCAAAACCTCAAGTCAGTTCTCCCACCGCATCACAGAACTGGCGACTCTGCTGGGAAACTTTATAAAAGTGGGGTTACCTTAGGGTTTTAGATCACATTTATTTTCTTACATTGTTTGACTTGTTTGCTTTACATTATGGTTCTTTGTTTGGGTTTGAATCCTCTACCCGGATTTGGGAACCATTATAGGTAAATAGCAATACGTTGTGGAAACTGTGTGGGGTATGTTAGAACAAAGTTTAAATCTACTACCCTAAGTTTAAGTTTTGATGATACCAAAATGCAAAGATATATTAATTGTATGATTCATGTAAGACATATATGCTGCCTAAAAAATTACGTTCTGTTTTACAGAAACTCTGATGGGTATCAGCAAGAGAACATCATCATCAGCATCAAAAGATGAGATATCAACATCAGCATCAGAAGATGTTATATCAGATGCCAGAATCAGAAGATCAACTTGTGCTTACGCTGAAGCTTGATGAACAGATCTGCGCTTAACCATCTGAACTCTGATCTAGAAAACAACAGTTCATCAGCACCTAAGCAGCGTCAGAATGAGCCAAAGCCAGAACACGCTTAAGTGGCAACGGTACTGTGCATTCAAGATGCTTTATTACCAACGGCATCATTCCAGACAAGATCTTCTCAATTTGGAAAGAATGTTATTAGCATTGAAACAGATTAACTGATTCCTAACGTACCTTATTTCCAATGTTATATAAACCAGTCAGTTAAGATTGAATTGGCTAATGCTTTACAACCTTCTACACGCCTAAAGCTATTCATCATCTTCCTCACTCTCAGTTTGCTAAAGCTTTCAAATTCCTTATTCAATTACTTTAGCACTCTAGTTCTCATAAGCTTAAATTGTGTAGTATCACAGTTGTGATAAACAGTTTTTGTAGAAAACATTCAACACACTTAGATTTCAATTATTTGTAAGAAAGTATTTCCTTTAGAAACCGGTTTGTGGTTTGACTCAAGAAGGCTTTAGCAGTTGTTAAAGCAGTTGTAATATTAAGTTGAATATAGTGGATTAAGACCTCGTTGGAGAGAGGCGAAATCACCTTGACGGGTGGACTGGAGTAGTTTGAGATCAAACGAACCAGGATAAAAATACTGTGTTGATTGCAATTGATTTCCAGTTTTTACAATTCAACCCCCCTTCTTGTGTTTTTCACTTCTTCAATTGGCATCAGAGCGCCTGGTTCTGAGCTAAAACACTTAACCGTGTCAGTACAAGATCCAGCGTCAGAAAAACACAATGGCAGGAACTTATCAACACACCAGCAATGACAACAATGAAGACAGAGACAGATTCAGCGGCAAACCTCCAGTCTTTGATTGAGAAAATTTTGATTACTGGAAAGACAGAATTGAAAGCTTCTTTCTGGCACATGATGCTGATCTGTGGGACATGGTGACAGATGGATACACGCACCCAGTGAATGCAAGCGGTCAGAAGATTGACAGGAAAGCAATGTCTGACCAACAAAAGCGTGACTTCAAAAATCACCACAAGGCCAGAACCATTCTTCTCAGCGCCATCTCTTACGCTGAATATGAAAAGATCTCTAACAGAGACACAGCAAAGAACATGTTTGACTCACTCAGAATGACGCATGAAGGCAACATTCAGGTCAAAGAAACTAAAGCTCTTGCGCTCATTCAGAAGTATGAGGCATTCAAAATGGAAGAAAGTGAATCCATTGAAACAATGTTCTCAAGATTCCAAATTCTGGTGGCTGGTCTCAAGGTTCTGGACAAAGGATACTCTACTGCTGATCATGTCAAGAAGATCATCAGAAGCTTGCCAAAGCAGTGGAGGCGAATGGTTACAGCGCTGAAGCTAGCTAAAGATCTCAACAAAATTTCTCTGGAGGAACTTATCAGCTCCCTCAGAAGTCATGAGATAGAGCTGGAAGCTGATGAACCTCAGAAGCAAGGTAAGCCTTTAGCATTAAAATCTAACAAAAAATTTGAGTCTAAAGTTTTGCAGGCAGTTGAAGAAACATCTGATGGATCCTCATCAGAAGAAGACGAACTTTCCCTCCTCTCTAGAAGAGTGAACCAACTATGGAAGCAGAGGCAAAGGAAGTTCAGGAATCCCAGAAGATCTGATCAGAATGAGTCCTCTTCCAGATACAGAAGGACAGATTCTTCCTCTGGATACAAAAGATCTGAAGGCTCCTCAGGAAGCAGAAAGCCAAACACCAAGGACATCATCTGCTATGAATGCAATGAGCAAGGACACTACAAGAGTGACTGCCCAAAGCTTCAGAGGGAAAAGCCCAAAAAGAAGTTTGGAAGAGAAAAGAAGAAAAGTCTCATGGCTACATGGGATGACTCTGACTCGTCTGAAGCTGACTCAGAATCAGATGATGAGAGAGCCAACATAGCTCTCATGGCCAACATTTCAGAAGACAGTGAAGCTTCTGAATCAGACTCAGAATCAGACACTGAAGAGGTATTTCCTGACTTTGCAATTAATTTTACTAAGGCTGAACTTGCTGAAAGCCTTAACGAAATTCTGGAAAGGTACCAGCAGATTAGAGTTAAATTCAGAAACCTGAAAAGGAATCTTGAATCTGACTCTAATAAGACTGAGAGTCTTAAATTGGAAAATTCTGAGCTGAGAAATAAAATTTCAAAATTAGAAAATGTTTTACAAAACTCTCAAAAGGAACCAAATTCTGAAACTCCCAGCAGTGCTGATGAGATCATCAAGGAGTATGATCATAGTTTCCAGAAGTTTCTTGCTAAAAGCATAGATAGAAGAAAAATGGCTTCAATGATCTATGGAGTTAGCAGAAACGGCAGAAAGGGAATAGGATACCAAGGTAAGGTTCCTACACCAAAGAATGCCATGGATTTAACCATTAAACACACTCCTCTGAACTCACATTTTGTGTATGGTCACACACACGATATTAAATACACTAGCAGTAAGTATTCTGTGAAACCAAAATTCAACCAGAGTTTTGGTAAATCTAACAAATCAGGACCCAAGAAAATCTGGGTACCTAAGGATAAAATAATACATGTTGCAGATATCTTTAGCAGCAAATAAGAAACACCACTCATGGTACCTGGACTCTGGCTGCTCGCGACACATGACGGGAAGAAGGCATATGTTCCAAAGCCTGGAACTTAAGCCTGGAGGCCACGTTGGCTTTGGAGGCAATCAGAGGGGAAAGATCATTGGCTCTGGAACTGTAGGTAATGGAAATCTTCCCTCTATAAATAATGTTATGCTAGTAGATGGATTAATGCATAATTTGTTATCCATAAGTCAATTAAGTGATAACGGTTATGATATAATCTTTAATTAAAAATAATGTAAAGCTGTTAGTCAGAAAGATGGGACTATCCTATTTAATGGAAAGAGGAAAAACAACATTTATAAAATCAAACTTTCTGAACTGAAAAGTCAGAATGTAAAGTGTCTTCTGTCTGTTAACAACGAGTAGTGGATCTGGCACAGAAGATTGGGGCATGTTAGTATGAGAAGAATATCTCAGATTAACAAACTCAATCTGGTCAGAGGACTTCCTAATCTGAAGTTCAATTCAGATGCTCTGTGTGAAGCATGTCAGAAAGGCAAGTTTGCAAAACCTTCTTTCAAATCTAAAAATGTTGTTTCTACCTCTAAGCCATTAGAACTTCTGCACATTGACTTATTTGGACCAGTTAAAACTGCTTCATTCAGTGGCAAGAAGTATGGGTTAGTAATCGTAGATGACTATAGCAGATGGACATGGGTAAAGTTCTTAAGACACAAGGACGAGTCACACTCTGTGTTTGTTACCTTCTGTAACCAAGTTCAGAATGAAAAGGATCTTAGAATCGTTAAAGTCAGAAGTGATCATGGTGGAGAGTTTGAAAACAAAGATTTTGAGTCATTCTTTAATGACAGAGGCATTCTGCATGATTTCTCTTGCCCTAGAACTCCCCAACAAAATGGAGTTGTAGAACGAAAGAACAGAACATTGCAAGAAATGGCCAGAACCATGATCAATGAGACAAACGTTGCTAAGATCTTCTGGGCAGAGGCAATAAACACAGCGTGCTACATTCAGAATAGAATCTCAATAAGACCTATTCTGGAAAAGACTCCATATGAATTGTGGAAGAACAGAAAGCCCAACATTTCATATTTTCATCCATTTAGATGTACTTGTTTTATGTTAAATACAAAAAATTATTTGAACAAGTTTGACTCTAAAGCACAGAAGTGTATTATGTTAGGATACTCTGAACGCTCAAGAGGGTACAGAGTATACAATACAGAAACACAGATTGTGGAAGAATCAATCAGTGTTCGTTTTGATGATAAGCTTGACTCTGTAAAGTCAAAGCAGAATGAAGTTTTTGCAGGTATGGAAATTGAATTTACAGGTTCTGAAGACAAGTCATCAGAAGCTCTCAACAAAGACACTCCTTCAACATCTGAAAGGAGCACTGCTAGCAATCCTACAACAGCTATTGATCAACCTCAGAAGAGACTACCCAGAAGCAGCTTGGATCACCCAGAAGAAACTATCTTAGGAAGAAAGGAAGATCCAATCAGAACAAGAGCCAGCTTCAGAAACTCTGAAGAATCCCTCATGGGACTTGTGTCTCTGATTGAACCTTCTTCTATTGATGAAGCACTTCTGGACAACGACTGGATTCTAGCAATGCAAGAAGAGTTGAATCAATTCACCAGAAATGACGTATGGGATCTTGTTCCCAGACCAAAAGGATTCAACGTCATTGGAACAAGATGGGTGTTCAGAAACAAGCTGAACGAACAAGGTGAAGTTATCAGAAACAAAGCACGACTGGTAGCACAAGGTTATAGTCAGCAAGAGGGGATAGACTATACAAAAACCTTTGCCCCAGTCGCCAGGTTAGAATCCATCAGACTTTTAATTTCATTTGCTGTTAATAAAGGCATCACTCTGTATCAGATGGATGTCAAGAGTGCATTCTTAAATGGCTATATAGAAGAAGAGGTTTATGTGCACCAACCCCCTGGTTTTGAAAGTACAAAAAACCCAGAATATGTTTTCAAACTAAAGAAGTCACTATATGGTCTGAAACAAGCTCCCAGAGCTTGGTATGAAAGACTAAGTAACTTTTTGTTAGAAAATGAATTCACCAGAGGGAAGGTGGACACTACCTTATTCTGTAAGTAAGTTAAGAATGACATCTTAGTCTGTCAAATTTATGTTGATGATATTATTTTTGGATCTACTAATCCTTCTCTTGGAAGAAAATTTGCTAAGCGTATGCAGGCAGAATTTGAGATGAGCCTCATGGGAGAACTGAAAGTCTTTCTGGGAATTCAGATCAATCAGAATCCTGAGGGAACTTACATTCATCAGAGCAAATATGTCAGAGAACTTCTGAAGAAATTTGGCATCTCAGAATGTAAGCCATCAAAGATTCCAATGCATCCCACGTGCATTCTGGAAAGAGAAGAGGTAAGCAAAAAGGTAGAACAGAAGGTCTACAGAGGTATGATTGGTTCTCTCCTTTATCTGACAGCTTCAAGGCCTGATATCTTATTCAGCGTATGTATTTGTGCTAGATTCCAATCAGATCCTAGAGAATCTCACTTAACAGTTGTTAAGTGAATTTTCAAGTATCTAAAAGGTACTACTAATCTTGGTCTATTTTATAGAAAATCTAGTGATTACAGCTTAGTAGGCTACTGCGATGCTGACTTTGTTGGAGACAGAGTAGAGCGTAAAAGTACTTCTGGAAGCTGCTAGTTTCTGGGAGAAAATCTGATCTCTTGGTCCAGCAAAAGGCAATCCACAATTGCGCTATCAACAACAGAAGCTGAGTACATAGCAGCAGCAGGATGTAGCACACAAATGCTCTAGATGAAAAGTCAGCTTGAAGACTTCCAGATTTTTGAGAGTAACATCCCTATACTCTGTGACAATACTTCTACCATTTGCTTAAGTAAGAATCCTATTTTACATTCTAGGGCTAAGCATATAGAAATAAAACACCACTTCATCAGGGACTATATTCAGAAAGGAATTTTGAACTTAAAATTTATTGATACAGACCATCAATGGGCTGATATCTTCACTAAACCTCTTTCTGAAGATAGGTTCAATTTCATTCTGAAACATCTCAGCATGAAACTCTGCCCAGAGTGAAAATGTTTTAATTTTATATATTAACCTTCAGAATGTGTTTTGTTTTACTGTGAACTTCTGATCAATCTTCTTTCAGAAAGATAGACATGCAGATTGTATCAGATTCTATTCTTGAAGATCTGAGCGTTTCAGCTCAAGGATAGACGTGCTGCTCACTAAATCAAACAAGTGTCATTCAATCATCAGCAAATCTCTGAAGCAGAACACGCGTGCACGCTTTTGAGAAGGCAAAAATGTTGATTGGGTGCATTGAGACACATGTCTGGTAACCGTTTCAAGTATCTTTCTCAAATCCCCCAAAATCAGCAAGCATTAAATGCACGTAATCATGTTTTAAAAAGTAATCATGAAATAATTCTCTTTCTTAAAACCGTTTACGTTTTCAAAACTCTTTTTGAAATCTATTTAAGCACATTAACATCATTCATTAAACTTTTACCGTTTCTTCAATCATCCAAATATTTTCTCTGCATTCTTACTTGTGTGTTCATCTTTTTCAAAAGAAACCCTTTCTCAAAACTTTTTCTCAAGAAACCCTAAGTGTGAACATGGCATCCTCTAGCAATGTCTGCAGGTTCTCAGAAGGAGTCTTCATCTGAACAATACCAAATTCCCTTCAGAACGCTCCTTACACCAGTGAAGAACTTGGAAGTTCTGTCTGAACTGATTGTTGACTTCTCCAGTCTGAAAGAAAATGGATTCGATTTGACAGAAGAAGTTAGGGCACAAGGATGGGAGAGATATTTTGATAGGTTGGTGGGTCCAACGTTCCCAGTATTGGTCAAAGAATTCTGGATTCATGCGTCCTCATCAACACATCAAGTTACCTCCTATATAATGGGAAAGAAGATTGTGATCACTGAGGATCACATTGCAAGATTGATTGGATACAGTGGTGGTGGTATTCGCTGTATCGACATGGCAGAAAGATGCTCTGACGCTGCCGTCATTGCAAGAGAAATTTTCACCCATGGGGTTCCCAGCAGCAAAATCAGAGACTTGAAGGATCAGCACAGAATATGGGTGAAGATTATTCTAGGGTGCTTCAATCACAGGAAGCCCACCAGCTCTCTTGATTATATAAACATAGATCAGCAGTTTCTGATCTACTTTATTAATCAGAAGGTAAAGATTAACTTGGCTCATCTTCTGTTTAATCACCTCAGGACCAGCGTCAAGGAGACAAGAGAAGAAGAAAGGACAAAGAGGGATTGGATACCCTTTGGAAGGTTAATATCAGACATTCTAACTGAGAATAGGCTGATAGAACACCTTACAGAAGCTCAGGAATTAAGTTCTATTGAACCTACTGTTGGCAAGCTTCTGAACGCCAAGAATCTGAAGAAAATGAAACTGATAGAGAATATCAGAAAGGAGCCCAGCGTCACTCCTCTTGCTGACATCACCAGCAGAAGAGTCCCTCTGGACGACTTTCCAATATTTTCTGAGATTGAGTCTAAACCAGTCATTGTTCTCAGATACTTGGACGCTTGCAAGGATGATGGCACAAATCCCACTCTGAACATCAAAGATCTGCACCAGCAAAATCCAGAAGTTACTGTGAAGAAGACGAAGAAAAGAAAGGCTACTTTAGAAGGACCATCCCAGCAGACCCCTAAGAAGAGAGGTAATCTATCTGCTGCTAATGTTTTAAATTCTTCTGCTATTCCAACATCAATCCCAACCCCAGCTTCACATGAACTCCCAATCCCCATACCAACCATTGATGAAACCGAACCAGAGGCTGACCCTTCTGAGTCACTAACTCTTAGGAGATCCCGCATCAAATCCCAAACTCCAAAACCCACAACATCAACAGAATCAGAACTTGACAAAGTTCTTTCTGAAATTGATCAACGTTCTTCCGCTCCCCTCTCAGAAAATCCAAACACTCAACCATAAATTGCCCACTCTCCTCAACCAGAACATACTCTCTCACCCATACCAGAACAACCAGAAATTCCACCTCCTTCTCCACAACCAGAAATTCCACCTTCCTCTCCTCAACCAGAACTTCATCCACCTTCACCTCAACCACCATCTCCACAACCTGAGTTTCATCACTCTGAAACTCCTTCACCTGAACCTCAAACCCCTGAACCTCATTCTCCTCAATCCTCTGAGCCACAACCCTTGGCAATTCAGCTGCCATGTGGCACAACTGTAAACATGGCCCAATTTCCATCCTCACCAGAAACTACCCCTCCAAATACTCCACACAGTCCAATTGTCATTTCTGATTCTCCCACTCCATCTCCCAAACAAAATACTGAAGACCACAGCAGGACCTTTATTGATTTAACAAGCCTTAACCGTCTTGCTGACCTTAAACACAAAATAGCCATCCTCAAACCCAAACAACTAGATGTTGGTGCTGGCATTTTGAATTTTGAAACAGGCTTGCAGCATTGGATTGCTTCTCTAAAGCAGGTTTGTCTTGGAATGATTGACCCTGCCGCTTCATACCATCTCTGGACTCAATTCAGAAAGTGGGTATGCGCTGAAGCCCTCAAGCTGCAAGACATCAATTATGAACAGGCACAACAGAACTTCAGCAAGCTGCTGAAGGAAGTTGAAAGTCAGCTGCCACAGGACGAAGTGCTCTACCTGGATAGTGAGCCATGGTCTGAAAAGCGTCCAGCTTCAAAAGCTCAGCAAGCAAAAGATCAGACTATTCAAGCTGAAGATGTTAGTCAAGCTGAAGATGTTGCAGAAAGCTCTCAGAAGCAACCTGCTTCTGATGTTTCTCAAGCTGCCTTGGACAGGCAGACTCTGGAAGAGTTGAAGCAGAATGATATTCGTCTGCAGCAAATAATGGATGAGAATGATCAGAAGATGAAGGAAAGGATGGATGTGCAAGATAGCAAGATTGATACAGTAGTCAGCATGGTGCACAAGCAGACTGAAACTGCTGATCAAATTAAGACAATGCTAGAGACTCTGTTCACACGCTTCCCACCCCAACCTTAGATTTTCATTCATGATATTTTCACTGTTTTCTTTCCATGTTTTCTGTACTCTTTTCCATGCTCTGAATTAAATATAACAGTTTTTCTGCTCTGATCGTTTTAGCCTATATTACTTGCACTTTTTGATTGCTGACAAAAAGGGGGAGAATAAGAATGATATTTTTCAATAACGGATTACTGAGACAAGAAGTCTCAAACATTCTAACACTCTGATATACTTGAATGTTTTCTGTTTTGCATAAGTCTACAGGTACAAGAAGTTAATCATCTCTGATACACTGAAGCTCTGATATTCTGGTCTGAAGCTCTGATACTCTGATGTTCAAAGAAAGTCAGTAAAGATCTGATCCTGAAGAACTCTTGGAATTAAAAAGGGAAGTAATAAATTCAGGGGGAGTATCTTCGATCTAAACTCTGATATCTCTTTATCCCTTATCCTCTTATCTTTTGATAACTTCCTATTTAATTCTGATACAACTTATTATTTAGTTATCTCTGATACTTTTCACGCTAATTTTTCAATTAAAAAATATCTAGTTTTTGTCATCATCAAAAAGGGGGAGATTGTTAGAACAAAGTTCGAATCTACTACCCTAAGTTTAAGTTTTGATGATAACAAAATGCAAAGATATATTAATTGTATGATTCATGTAAGACATATATGCTGCCTAAAAAATTACGTTATGTTTTACAGAAACTCTGATGGGTATCAGCAAGAGAACATCATCATCAGCATCAGAAGATGAGATATCAACATCAGCATCAGAAGATGTTATATCACATGCCAGAATCAGAAGATCAACTTGTGCTTACGCTGAAGCTTGATGAACAGATCTGCGCTTAACCATCTGAACTCTGATCTAGAAAACAACAGTTCATCAGCACCTAAGCAGCGTCAGAATGAGCCAAAGCCAGAACACGCTTAAGTGGCAACGGTACGGTGCATTCAAGATGCTTTATTACCAACGGCATCATTCCAGACAAGATCTTATCAATTTGGAAAGAATGTTATTAGCATTGAAACAGATTAACTGATTCCCAACGTACCTTATTTCCAATGCTATATAAACCAGTCAGTGAAGATTGAATTGGTTAATGCTCTACAACCTTCTACACGCCTAAAGCTATTCATCATCTTCCTCACTCTCAGTTTGCTAAAGCTTTCAAATTCCTTATTCAATTACTTTAGCACTCTAGTTCTCATAAGCTTAAATTGTGTAGTATCACAGTTGTGATAAACAGTTTTTGTAGAAAACATTCAACACACTTAGATTTCAATTATTTGTAAGAAAGTATTTCCTTGAGAAACCGGTTTGTGGTTTGACTCAAGAAGGCTTTAGCAGTTGTTAAAGCAATTGTAATATTCAGTTGAATATAGTGGATTAAGACCTCGTTGGAGAGAGGCGAAATCACCTTGACGGGTGGACTGGAGTAGTTTGAGATCAAACGAACCAGGATAAAAATACTGTGTTGATTGCAATTGATTTCCAATTTTTACAATTCAACCCCCCTTCTTGTGTTTTTCACTTCTTCAGGGTATACCGATATGGTCTAAGCAATAGCTATGTTAGTGTGACATATTTTTGGGTACCGGTAGCCTTTGAGTTAATCAAAGAGAATATGGGGCCGCTGAGTGATGTCATGAAGCACTAATGAACTTCTAGAACCCTTTACTTGACCAACATGGCCTTTAGGATGTAGTGAGATGACCGGATTTGGTGCAGTCTGAAGTTGGTAGATACTCGATACTGCACTCATTGAGGGTTGGTTTCTTGGGATATTTCGGTCGCCATTAAAGAGGCTTGAGCTGAAACAATGACCAATTAAACAATCTGGTGATATTGAGCTCCTTAGAACCCGGTTACTATTGTTAGGACAGGTTGAGCCAACTAAACTTCAAGACGGTACTTACCTATAAAACCCCATGCAAGCCTAAACTAAGAATTTGTTTGATTTGCTTGTGTATGCATACTTGTACATAACATCATGGACATCATGAACATCATGTGCATTCACTAACCATTTCAAGGATTTTGGAGATTCATCTTTGTTCTTGTTTTGTAGGATATGGATTCACTTCGCAGAAAAACTATCCAAATCAACCTTGTAAGAATTCCTCCACAACTCAAGGAGTTAGCTTCAAGGATCCCTGAGAACTCTCCATTCACCGAGAGGCATCGTCGTCTACTCAACTTGGTCACCTCTAACACAAAGGAGGATATGATGAAGGTTCTCTTCCAGATCTTTGATCCTTTGCATCATTGCTTCACATTTCCTGACTATCAGCTTGTGCCTACTTTGGAAGAATTATCTCAACTCTTAAGGATTCCTATTCTTAATCAACTACCTTTCAACTGTACAGAAAGAGATCCAAAGCCAGAAGAGATTGCTTAAGCCATGCACTTGCACTCATCTGATGTCACAACTCATTGGGAAACTAGAAGTGGTGTCAAAGGCTTCTTAGCAAAGTTTCTATTTGAGAAATCCCAAAGCTGTTGGAATTCCCTAGACTTAAAAGGTTTTGAAGAGATTGTGGCCCTTCTTATCTATGGGATGGTCTTGCTCCCCAATCCTGACATACTCATAGATGTGAGTGCCGTCAAAATCTTCATGTCACGCAAACCGGTGCCTACATTGCTTGGGGATATCTTACACTCTTTTCACACTCGTACAATGAGGAAAAGAGGTATTCTTATGTGTTGCACTCCTATCCTGGAAAGATGGTTTATTTCTCATCTTCCCCAATCAGTCTTAAAGAATGAGCAGGGATTAAGGTGGTCACAAAGGTTAATGACGCTCAAACATTCAGATATTCATTGGTGCTCTCGATCCAAAGAGAATGTTATTGTTGACCGTTGTGGAGAATTCCCTAATGTACCTCTACTTGGAATTAGGGGAGGCAACACCTACAACCCTTGCTTGGCTCTAAGATAGTTTGGTTATGCCCGAAGGGATGGCCCACATGACATGTTGATTCAAGGATTGGTTTTCGACTACGACAATGACGATCAAGGTCTTCGCCAGAGATTCATCCGAGCTTGGAGGATGCTAAACAAGGTGGATAGCAAGACTTTGGGACACAAGAATTCCATCCCTCTTGAGCCTTACCTCAAGTGGGTGCGAACCCACGCCCAAAGTCTAATGATGCCTTATCCTTCCATTCTCCCAGTAATTATTGAGCCTGTTAATGAAGGAGAAGTTCCATACACTATCCTATATCCTAACATGCCCAAATCACTCGAAGATCTACAAAGGGATTGGATCCAACTCAAAGGAGAACGAGATACTTTCGAAGCCCAATTCTACGCAAGCGAGAAGAAGGTTTTGGAACTCACTAGGCTACTTCATGAGGAGCAGGCTATGAATACCTACATTACACCAAAGAGGATGCGCAATGTCTTTTTATCTTAGAATTTTGTATTATTTTTCCCAAGGGGCATTGATGTACTCAAATTCTATCTTATTAATATAACGTGTCTTTCTTTTTGTTTAAAACAAATTTGAATTTTTAAATCCTTGAAAGCATTGCATGTATACATATCATTCATCATAAACATAAACAGGTCTTTGCAACAAGTTTCCTCATCTCTCTACTGTTTATTTCAGTAAGATGGATCTCGAACAGACGGTCAAAGATCTTCAAGCTCAAAACACGCAGTTTCAACAGTTGCTCATGACCCTAGCCAAGGGGCTGGATGAATTGAAGACTCTGTTAGATGAAGAGAGAAGGAAGAAACCAAAGAAATTCACTTGGGTTCTGAATATGGGGAGAAGATTTCAGGGACAAACTAGAAGGACTCTGAATTTTGCAACCACTTCCGGGGAAGGAGAAGGAAAAGGAAAAGAAACGGCAGTACCATCGGAATCTGAAGAAGAGGAGGAAGAAGAAGACTACTATGAGGAGCAGTATCTGCCGGCTGATGACAAGTACAAACATCTTGAAGAGCGTTTAAGCGCTATGGAAATCCAGAGAGTACCGGGTCTAGATTTTGAAGAGTTGGAGCTGGTGTCAGGAATTGTAATCCCGCCAAAGTTTAAAGTTCCATTATTTGCCAAATATGATGGGGTGTCATGTCCTAAAATGCACCTCCGATCATACGTTAGGAAGATTCAGTCGCACTCTACCGATAAAGACTTGTGGGTCCACTTTTTCCAAGACAGTTTATCAGGAACGCAACTCAATTGGTTTTACCAAATGGAAAGGGCCGACGTCCACAATTGGGAAGACCTAGTCGTAGCTTTCTATAAACAATACCAGTACAACGCCGATTTGGCGCCTACCCGTACTCAACTTCAGAGTATGGCTATGGCTTCCAATGAGGGCTTCAAAGATTACGCGCAAAAGTGGAGAGATCTAGCCGGAAGAGTACAACCCCCTCTGTCCGAAAGGGAGTTGGTGGACATGTTCTTGGGAACTCTATCAGGCCCTTTCTTCAATCATCTGATTGGAAGTTCATTTGCTGGGTTTACTGAGCTAATTTTAACCAGAGAAAAGGTGGAAGCTGGTATAAGAAGTGGGAAGATTCAGAAAGACTCGTCTGCCTCTACAGCCGTGAAAAAACCCTTCACTGGGAAGAAGGAGGTATCTGTTGTGTATCCACAAAGAAACCAAGGGAGAGCTGAGCGCCGACCAATGGTAGGAGCCGTTATGATCCCAAAATCTACATCTGATCAACCAAGGAGTAACCAACCAAGGGTGGAGAGGCTAGTCCAGCAATTCACCAGGCTTAATATGACTCTAGCCCATATTTTACCACATCTGCTGAAATCTAATCTGGAGACCTTAAAAGAAGCTCCAAAGAATCCCAACATGACATCCCGCCATTATCACCCGAATGCTAGATGCACATACCATTCCGAGAGTCCGGGCCACGACACCAATAACTGTTGGTCTTTGAATAACAAGATTCAAGACCTCATAGATGCGAAGGAGATTGAGTTTGAGGTGCCAGAGAAACCAAATGTCATTTCTGCTCCCATGCCTAGACATGGTCACAACGCTAATGCTATCGAGGAAGATTTGTTTGTTGCTACAGTAGATGAACTTTTGACTCCAGTCCCGATCATCAAGTTGAATTTGTTGAAAGCTGGTATATTCCCAGGTTGTGATAAAAGACTTTCATGTTTTCCTATCCTCATCATTTGGTTGCCCCCTGTTGAAGAAAGGTATCCAACGACTGATTGACAACCAAGAAATTTTGTTTGAGAATTCTCCTGTTTCACCCGTTCCAGTTAAAGAAGTTTCAATCATAACCATCTACGCCAATCCTTCCAGGGTCCCCAAAAGGCCCGTTAGGATTACATCAGCTCCGAAGACTACTCCGCTCATAATTACAATGCCCGGGCCGGTCCCATATGAATCAGATAAAACAGTACCATGGAATTACGGTGGAGAAATCTACTATCATGGTATTAAACAAGATAGGTTGACCACTGAAGAAAAAAGCACCGAAGAAGAAAGTTCCGACATTAGCAATATTGCCAGAACTAGTAAGATTACCCGTAGTGGTAGAATCTTCTCTCCAGAGATTTCCCCTCCAAAGGCAGTTTTGGACTTATGGTTGTTCCGAAGATTACCTCTGTACCAGTGATTATACCTGCAAGTGTACCTACCGACAAAAATGACGCGATCCTTGTTGTTGTCCCCATCAACACTTCTACTGTCGAAGATCGAGGGAAAGGCATTCAAGAAGAGCCTTTCCAGACGAAGGCTCAATCACTAGCTATCCCTGAAACATCAAAGAAGGAAATGGAAGAAATTCTGAGGATAATAAAGAAAAGTGATTATGACGTGGTTGAACAGTTGGGGCAGACTCCATCCAAGATCTCCATGCTAGCCTTGTTGCTGTGCTCTGAGGCACATGCAAAAGCTGTGGTAAAATTTTTGAAGACAGCCCATGTGCCACAAGAGACGTCCGCCGACCAATTCCAAGATTGTGTGGCAAGTTTGACAGCTGATAACGGTCTAGGCTTCTCTGATGCTGATTTGACACCCAGAGGAAGAAAACACAACGAGGCTTTGCATGTCTCTGTGGAGTGTAGAGGAACGAATCTGGCCCATGTCTTGGTGGACACGGGATCATCTTTGAACGTATTACCGAAGAAATCCCTTGATAGATTGGATTGCGAAGGGCTGACATTAAAACCCAGTAACATAGTTGTGAGAGCATTTGATGGTTTGAAGAGGACGGTCCATGGGGAGGTGGAAATCCCGATAAAGGTGGGAAACCAGATTTTCAACTCAACCTTCTATGTGATGGACATCTGTCCCTCTTACTCCTGTCTGTTAGGACGGCCCTGGATCCATAACGCCGGTGCTGTCACCTCCATACTACATCAAATGCTGAAGTACCCGGTCCAAGGAAATATCATAACCGTCCATGGAGAAGAGGAGTACATGATTAGTCATCTGAATTCCTTCTGATATGTGGAATTGGATGGAGAGTTCATTGAAACCCCTTTCTAACATTTTGAAGAAGTCTCTCAAGAAGTAGTGGTGACCAAGGAGGTATCCTCGACTCCCAAGATCACAAGACCTCCGCTTTGGATGTCATCTCTAAAGGACGCTAAGGCAGTAGTGGAAGAGGGTGGATGAACCATCTGGGGGAAGCTTCCAGACATCCCGTATAAATCCGATAAGTTTTGCTTGGGGTTTACTTCAACTGCTCAGAAGGCTGTACGCCATGCCCGTGCTGGAGGGCCACCTTTGAAGATTAGTAACCGAGAGGTCAACGCAGTGGAAGATGTTGAAGAAGATGGCAGCTTGGAAGATTGGATATTTCCTACTGTCAACAGAGGACTTCACAACTGGGAAGCCAAAGACTTTGTCCCAATAACTTTCATCTCTCAGTAATTTATCTTTTACATTTCTGTTGGACTTGTAATATTCACGAACAATTCGCACTTTAAAAATCTTGTGTCTTACCCGAGGCACAATGGTCCATTTGTAAGGGTTTTTATTTCATTTTCATATGACATTCAATGAATCATGGACGTTTTTCCACATACAAACCTTTTGTGCTCATTGTTTTTCTTTTACATTTTATTGTTTAAAGATGGCTATACCCTTACACACACACACACACTCACAAATGCAGGTACCCTTCCATTCCGGATCCCATGGGTAACGATACTGTTATAGCCTTCAGTGACTCTGAAGATCCAATCTATAAAGTCGAATACGAAGGTGAAGAAGATTGTGAAGTGCTAGGGGAATTGGCCAGACTACTACAACAAGAGGAAAGAGCTATTCAGCCTCATGAGGAACCGTTAGATACAATCAACTTGGGTACCGAGGAAGATAAAAAAGAAATCAAAGTGGGTGCCAACCTAGAGCCGAGTATCAAGGAGCGCCTAACTCATCTATTGCATGATTATGTTGAGATCTTTGCCTGGTCATACGAAGACATGTCGGGACTTGATACAGACATCGTGGTACATCGTCTACCCACAAGAGAAGAATTTCCACCAGTGAAGAAAAAAGTCCTCCGTATGAGACCTGACATGTCAGAGAAGATCAAAGCGGAAGTCATGAAGTAGTTCAATGTTGGATTCTTATCTGTCACTTCCTATCCTCAATGGGTTGCCAACATTGTTCCCGTGCCTAAAAAGGACGGAAAAGTACGGATGTGCATGGATTATAGAGATTTAAACAGGGCCAGCCCTAAAGATGATTTTCCACTTCCCCACATTGATATCCTGGTTGACAATACAGCCCAAGACAAAGTATTTTCTTTCATGGACAGATTCTAAGGATATAACCAGATTAAAATGGCCCCTGAGAACATGGAGAAAACTAAATTTGTCACACAATGAGGCACGTTCTGCTACAAAGTGATTCCATTCGGACTGAAGAATGTTGGGGCAACCTATCAACGCGCCATGGTAGCTTTGTTTCATGATATGATACATCATGAGATAGAGGTCTATGTAGATGACATGATTGCCCGATCACAAACTAAAGAGGAACACCTTGATCACTTGCAAAAGTTGTTTGTGAGGTTGAAGGAGTACAAGTTAATATTGAATCCAAACAAGTGTACATTCGGAGTCCGGTCCGGTAAACTCTTAGGTTTTGTCGTCAGCAACAAAGGCATCGAGGTTGATCCTGCCAAGGTCAAAGCGATACAAGAAATGCCTGCTCCTTGCACTGAGAAGGAAGTCAGAGGATTCTTGGGACGCCTGAACTATATTGCCAAATTCATTTCTCACTTGACAGCTACTTGTGAGCCAATCTTCAAACTGTTGAAGAAAGATCAAGTAGTTAGATGGAACGACGAATGGCAAATTGATTTTGACAAGATCAAAGAGTATTTACAAGAGCCTCATGTTTTTATGCCACCAGTCGAGGGAAGACCACTGATCATGTATCTGATTGTTTTAGAAAATTCAATGGGGTGTGTATTGGGGCAGCATGACGAGTCTGGCCGAAAAGAACACACTATTTACTACCTGACCAAAAAGTTTACCGACTGTGAAACCAGATATTCACTGCTCGAGAAAACTTGATGCGCTCTGGCATGGGCTGCTCGCCGGCTAAGACAGTATATGTTGACTCATACCACTTTGTTGATATCTAAGATGGATCTGATAAAGTACATCTTTGAGAAGCATGCTCTGTTTGGAAGAATAGCTAGATGGCAGATGATCTTAACAGAATATGACATACAATACACTACCCAGAAAGCTATAAAGGACAGTGTGCTAGCTGATCATCTTTCTCATCAAGCTGTAGAAGATTATCAGTCCATGAAGTTTAAATTCCCGGATGAAGACATCAAGACATTAGACAATTGTGAAGAGATCAGACCATATGACGGACCTGAACAAAGATCCCGATGGACCTTGTTCTTTGATGGGGAATCCAATGCACTTGGTAATGGTATCGGCGCTGTACTCATATCTCTGGAAGGGTGTCATACTCCCTTTACTGCCAGACTTTGCTTCAACTGTACGAACAACATGGCGGAATATGAAGCATGTATCTTTGGTCTCAAGGATGCCATAGACTTGGGAATCAAATCTTTAGATGTGTTTGGTGATTCAGCTTTGGTCATCAGTCAGATCAAAGGAGAGTGAGACACTAAACACCCAAACCTTATCCCTTACAAAGAACATGTTTTGACATTGTTACCACATTTTGAGCACATTACCTTCGAGCACTTCCCGCGAGAAGAAAATAAGCTAGCATATGCTCTACCTACAATGTCATCTATGTTTATACTTAGCTGGGATAAGGAGGCTCCCCAGATCACCATTGAACGAATGGACGAACCAGTGCACTGTCACGAGATTAATACTGAAGAAGTAGTGGACCAGTCTTGGTTTCATAAAGTCAAAAGGTATCTCGAGGATCAAGAATATCCAGAAGGAACTTCAATGAATGATAAAAAGTTCCTAAGGAGATTCTCCGCTAAGTTCTTCCTAAGTAATGGCATCATGTACAAACATAATCATGATTCTATTCTGCTCCGTTGTATGGATAAGATTGAAGCTGAAAAGATCATGGCTGAATTACATGAAGGTACTTTTGGCACTCACTCTAGTGGGCATACGATGGCGAAGAAAATCCTACGGGCAGGCTATTTTTGGTCTACCATGGAAGCAAACTGCTATCAACACTCTCGGACTTGTCATAAGTGTCAAATCTATGCATACAAGGTGCACGTTCCTCCGGTTCCTATAAATGTCTTGACGGCTCCCTGGCCCTTTGCTATGTGGGGAATCGATATGATTAGGGAAATCAATCCTACAGCCTCCAATGGACACCACTTCATTCTGGTGGCCATTGACTATTTCACAAAGTGGGTCGAAGCAGCTTCCTCCTCATTTGTTACTAAGAATGTTGTTGCCCGCTTCATCAAGCAGAATCTCATTTGCCTGTACGGTATCCCAGAAAGGATCATCACTGATAATGGTACAAACCTTAACAATACTATGATCACCGCCTTGTGCGAGAAGTTCAAGATTCAGCATCATAATTCATCCCCCTATCGGCCAAAGATGAATGGTGCAGTCGAAGCTGCTAATAAAAACATTAAAAAGATCATACAAAAAATGATAGTCACCTACAAGGAATGGCATGAGATGCTACCATTTTCTCTCCATGGTTACCGTACCATGGCTCGCACATCAACTGGGGAAACACCCTATTCTTTGGTTTATGACATGGAGACTGTCTTGCCTATCGAGGTTCAGATCCCCTCTTTGAGAATTATGAAGGATGCAAGTTTGAATGAGGACGATTGGATCCAGACTCGACTTGATCAACTGAACTTAATTGATGAAAAAAGACTCACTGCTGTTTGCCATGGTCAGATGTATCAAAAACAGATGATCAAGGCTTTCAACAAGAAAGTTAGACGCCAAGTATATCAAGTTGGAGATCTAGTGATCAAACGCATTATCTTGCCACAAAGTGATCCCAGGGGAAAATTGACTCCTACCTATGAAGGACCATTTGTAATCAAGAACATCTTCTCTGGTGGGGCAATGATCTTAACCACCATGGACGGCGACGACCTGCCACACCCTGCGAACGCTGACATAGTCAAAAGATACTACACATAAGAGACCCGCTAGGTTGACACACCTAGGCAAAAAAGGGCATCTCGGCGAACCAAAAATTTCGGGCAAAAATTAGGGATAAAATAAAAAAATTTGTACACCCGGCAAGTTGAAAACCCGAAAGGGCGACTTGTGCAAAAAGGGGTTTCCCGGTGGACTGAAAACCCGAAGGGGAGGTCCAGGAAAAAATTAGGGAATTAAAACGTATGACTATGTCCCGTTGGATCACTTTAAATCTCTTCACTAACAAACTCGAGGTTTCTGATCAATCCAATCATCTTCGGACGAAGCAACATACAGACAAGATATTCAGAGATACGAAGGCTATAGCAGAATGGGAACCCCATGGGATTATCACACATAGCTGTCTTTCTTTGTATAAATTTTTTCTTACTTTTATGGCACCATCCTCTTACTAGGATGTCTGTCTCTTTTGTATGAAATACCTATTCAAAGTAAATACAAAGATATCTCTTTAAAGTACGGAAAATTGTTTGTCTTTTTCCTTTACACTTGTGTTTTATTTGCAAAAACGTCCAATGATTAATTAATGAACATATGCATTTGAACATAATTACTGTTTACAAATGAACAAAATGAAAAGAATAATTACTGATAGGTTGAAGGAACAGGAAAACATTCCTAGACCACTCCATATTCCCCACAGAGTTTTCAATAATCCCCAGTGGAACAAAACTCCCAACTACCCAACAGAACGAAGCTTCTAGTTTATCAATCCCTGGTGGAAACCATCCAGTTCCTCCAAATCCCCCAGCAAGTTATTTGAAACTTGAAATCCATTTGGACAGTAGCTGATTTCTGATACTCCCCAAAGGAAAAAGACTCTCATTCATTAATCCTCAGTAGAAGTCATCAAAAATTCTCTGGATTCCCCAAGAAGATTCCCTAAGCAGTATACGGCATTTCCCTCACAACAAAAATTTTGTCAATACTCTGAATTCAAGACATGAAGAATCCACATATCCTCAGCAGTAGTCAAGGATTTATTTTCCTCAGCAATACAGCAAATCAGCTTACATGCGCATACATTACATCCATATATCATAAACATTGATAAAATATATATATTGCATCACACATATCATGCAACATAATTTTGTGCTCCAGCTAACATTTTACCCTTTTCAGGATACGATTAATAGCTACTATTAAACAATGTGCAATCATGATACAGTTCAGATACGCTCCAGAGCTGGTTTCTATTCTGTTACTCATTCAGATTCAGCTTTCATGATACAGTTCAAACACGCTCCAAACACGGTTTCTATTCTGTTACTCATTCAGATTCAGCTTTCATGATACAGCTCAGATACGCTCCAGACACGGATGCCATTCTGATACTCATTTAGATTCCAACCATCAGATACAGTTCAGATACGCTCTAGACACGGATTCCATTCTGATACTTATTCGGATTTCAAATTCAGATACAGTTCAGATATGCTCTAGATACGGATGCCACTCTGTTATTCATTCAGATTTCAACTATCAATTACAGTTCGGATACACTCTAGACACGGATGCCATTCTGATACTCATTCATATTTCAAGTTCAGATACGTTCCAGACGCGGACACCATTCTGACACTCATTCCTTCAGCTTACAACTTACAATTCAACAAACGTTCTTGGATGGCATATACAAGCCCATCTCCAAAAAGATCCTGTCACTTCTCCAAATGGCATCTTTAAGCCTATTCCCTCAACTACACCTAGTCGAGTGCAAATTTATGGGCACTCTAGTGTCCAATCATCTTTCACCTTTGAGTCACGAATGGCAAAGCTCGCCAATCTAACTCTTCGGGTTTAAGAAGATTGAACAGGGGCAGTTGTTGTACCCCAAAATTTGCCCTCTCATTTACCAAGACTTTTCTCACAAGATCTCTTTGACTCAAGACTAGATTAGGGTTTGATCAGCTCAAGACATCTCATCTTGCACTGATGACCCAAAATTAGGGTTTGAGTTTGCACAAGGATTTTTGGACTATCAATGCTTCATGTGACTTTCAAACATCATTATGGACCCCTAAGATCACTCATGACAAGTTTCAAGCCTTGAACCACATTTTTTATCAATCAATTGGACAGTTGACTTAAAAATCAGTTGTATTGGGGAAAAAGTCAACCATGCCCAATTTACAGTCAAACTTCATAATTTTTTATCCAAACCAACATTTTAGACTCATATGTACCATTTGGTCAAGTTTGGATCACAATTCCTCAAGAAATTTGATCAAATCACAAAAAGGGAAAAATGGTCAAAATTAGGGTTTTGACTAAGGAAAGGCAATCTCTGACTTTTTAACCTAGCAAATGACCAATTGAGTTCAAGCATGATTTCAAGGATTCAATGGCATCATCTTGACTTAATCACATGGCTCAAAGCATCTCAAATGCATTGGATTGACAGATGAAATTTGCAGTCAACTTATCAAAAGTCAATTGTACACTGAAAAGTCAAACTTTGACCTTTTGGTCAAAATCAAGTGCCAAAGGTCATAACTCATCAAAAAAATTCCAAATGTGAAACTTGTTCATCAAGAAATCCAAATTTGAAAATTAGGGTTTGAATTTGAAAATTTTCATAACTTAGAAATTTTCTAAGTATGAAAATTTTCTTATTTTTTCTCAACTTTACACCACTTTTACACCATGATGCCTAATGATTCAAGGAAACTTCCCAACATGAAAGTTGTAGATCTCCATGAAATATACAACTTTTCTGAACAAACTTTTCCCTAAAGATGCTTGGATCTCAAGATATAAATTTGTGAATACATGGTCATGAACTTCTTAACTTAGTGAAATTTTGCCCTAATTTAGGCATGTTTTGGACCCAACTTCATGGCTACTTTTCACCTAGTTCCAAGAGGTATCTCCAAATTCATTTCAAAGATGGATTATAGAGAACATTTCAAGCTTTCAAAAATGTCAAAGAACTCCTCAAGATCATTTTTGAGTAGGGATAATCGAAGAGAAGAAGTTGGCATTTTCTCAATTTTTGTTCAAGCCATTTCATGAAGAACCAAGTTGCAAATCAATGCTATGCTGGCTAGTTCATGCTGTACAGGTCCTAAACTTGTTCCACGCTCCTTAATTAAATGCTTACTCAGTTTACAAAGCCTATATCCATGCTTTTGAACCTTTATCCAACTTATAATTCCACTTATGGCAAAAAGGTTCCATTGCCATTTCCATAAAGGGAAACTTTTGCAAACTTTGTAATCTTGAGCATTGGACTTGTCCCCTTGATACATGCAAGTACCACAGACCAAAGGCAACTTGTAGGGAAGAAATACCAACCCTAAGCAAGCTGGTACAAGCATGTGAGTTTTGTCTTGTCACTTTGCTTTAAGTACAAGAAAAGTTGCAAAAAGGCTAGGGCTTGTACAGCTGATAGAGGGCTGACCTAAAACTATTTCTATACTAATATACCAACATTATGCAACACATAACACGTTTGGAAAAGACCTAAAACTCTCTCAAGCTGAAAAACACCCAAAACCTGTCAAAAACTACAGATTCTGCACAAGCTCACTCATCCTCCATTTGGCTCGTGCATTTTGTGTTTAGATCATTCCAACACCTTACATACTGGATATCAAACCTATCCAAACCATCATCCCTGTTATGTATCCTCTTTTCTACCATCTGCCATTGTTGACTTTGAAGCTTGCAATTGGACTTGGTCAGGGAGTTCTAGCCACTTTCAGAGCAAGGCAAAGGTTGGAATAGATTCAGGGAAGCTCAAGGAAGCTCAAGCAAGCATCATGCATCCATTAAAGTCACTACATTTCCATACACGATTCCAGCTGAAGGAGGTAAATTTTCAAACTCTATCTCCTTGTACAGGTAGCCTTAGGCCACGATCTGTGAATAAAAAATGTAGTTCTCATCATAACGAAGCTATACATATCATTATCTTGCATTAATTTTACTTGTGCTAAGAGAATTTGAAACTTGAAATTTCTGGAAATATTAGGTCAAGATTTAGGGCTGTTTAAATTCTCTTTAATCTTTGATAGTTAGATACATAGCTTACATGGTTGGAATCCTGAGTTCAAGCTCTACATTTTTCATGTTATAAGTTTTCATTTTTATGGAAGCATGAGGAAGTTACAGGGGATTCGGCCAAGGCTTGAGGAAGAAGATGAAACATGGCAAGGACGCGTTTTGTAATATGTTGTTTTTGTTTCAGTAAATACAATGGATGTATGGCCACCCCAGTGGTAAAGCAGTGCGCTGATGAGACCCAAGTCCTGGGTTCGAACCTGCGCGCTGGTGAGACCCAAGTCCTGGGTTCGAACCTACGCGCTACTTTTGCATTTTGGCATTTTTTTTCCTTTTTCAGTTTTGACACTTTTTTTTTTGCAGATTTGGGCTTTTGTTATGGGCCAGCGTTTTTGCTCACCATCACCACCGACTTGCTATCTTACCCCCTGCCAACTTATTTCATATTTTATTTTTTTTATTTATTGTTTTACTTCCATATTTTATATTTTAATTATTTTCTTTAAATGATATAAAATCTTAAAAAATGTAAATTAATATATTACACTTTTATTTCATTTATTTTATTATTTCTCACATAAAAATATAGTATATTTTTAATAGGATATAATTTATTTTTCTTAATAAATTTGTAAATATAATTAAATATACTTAGTATTTTTATTTTGCATTTCATATTTATAAATCCCTATGTTTTGCATACATACAAAACTTTATATTTTATTACAACATTATTTACTATTTTTATACAAGAAAATATACAAAAATAATAATATAGAAACTTTATTTTCTCATAAATAAAATTAGGGTTAAATCCCTTTCAAAAAATTAAATCTTTTTCTTTATATTTTTAGGTTTAGATAAAATATTCTTTTACATGAAAATAAAACACAAAAAAACCTTTTTACATGTACATTGCATTACATTTTAAATATTGTATTATATTCATCTTAATTCGCACAAATTCGATTTGGTTGTAATAATATGTTTAGCTTTATATTTGTGCAAATCCCCATTCAAACTTGTATTTCCCCTTCCCATAAATTGTTGTAATAGCTTAGTATATTTACATTACGCAATTTATCGCTTTCATATGCCATGATTAGTAATTAGGGTTTTTATGACAAGAATAAAACAAAACAAATAGAACACCTTAAATACAAGACAAAATCAAAAGAATGAAGATGACACACTTGCACACAAGCACCCTTAGGGTTTCTCCCACTTGGTTGCCTAAAATAAAATGGCCATGTTACGCATGCGAAGTATCTTGGCAAAACAAAATAAATATAAGATCATAGTCCCTCGATGACGCTATTCAAAAGATGTCTAACAAAAGTGATCTTGGTCCCTAAAAAATGCTAAGATACTTTGCAAAAATTGCTAATCATGGTCATACGATGACCCATGCCCGTCCCGCTTACATCAAAAGATAGGGTTGCTTACCAAATCAATGGTAAGACAACAATGTCAAAGGAATAGAAAATACACAGGAAAGACATTTGAGTAGGTAGATAGCTTCTAGTTACTTACCCCATTTCAAACAACAAATCCTTGCTATTCTTTCAAAACAAACACACACACATTTCAAAACATCTTACAAACATTGAAAACATTATCAAAATACAAACATCTTTGTATACATTCTTATGAACGGGAATCATTACAAAGGTTGCCTAAACGAATGGCCTCTTTTACAAAATACTTTCAAAACCACGCCAAGCACAATTTCAAACAAACAAAAGCAAGTGATCTAAGCAAGTAACTAAGAGCCCATGGAAAACCATGGATGAAAAGGGTGCTAATACCTTCCCTTTTCATAATCTACCCCCTGAACTCAAGAAAACATCTCAAAGGTCTTTCCTGTGCTTTTTCATATTTCCTTTTGGATAAAAGAAAAGTCGGTGGCGACTCTTGCTAACCGCAACATTTGCGATAAAACGCAAAACCTCAAGTCAGTTCTCCCACCGCATCATAGCTGGTATCTTACCTCAGGATCATGCAAGGCTTTGCTCGTAAAGTAGATAAGATTATTCCCCCTCTAGAGTCTCTCGGATTAGTGTTGCGCTTATTGCTTCAGAGGTTACGGACAGATAAAGGTAGAGAAAGGATTGGCGGTTTTGACACAACTTGCTTCAGGTGGGTGAGAGCTTGGTCGCATTCGTCTGTTTATTTGAAGGCAACTTCTTTGCGGAGAAGTTTCAAAGGGGGAGCGTGTGTTGGACGGATTTCACCACGAAACGAGAAAGTGAAGTGAGTATGTCGTTCAGGATTTGAATGGATTTTTTTGAAGTGGGCGTTGGAAACTCAGAAAATGCTCGGAATTTGTCGGGGTTAGCCTCAATTCCTCATTCCGTGAGGTAGAATCCGATGAACTTTCCTGCCCGTACGCCAAAGGTGCATTTTCAAAGTTAAAGTGAATTTAACATTTCCTAGTGTTGTACCCCAAAATTTTCCCTCTCATTTTATCAACATTTCTCATCACAAGGCTCTTGGAACTCAAGATCAAGCTAGGGTTTGCTCTGCTCAAGACATCTCCTTGCACTGTTGACCTAAATTATGGTTTGAGTTTGCACAGGGATTTTTTGACTTGAAATGCCCAAAGTGACTTTCATACTTCATGTTGGACTCATAAGTTTTCCCATACCAAGTTTCAAGTGTTGAATCAAATTTTTGCCTAGTCAATTGGACAGTTGACCTAGAAATCAGCTGTATTGGGGAAAAAGTCAACTGTGGCCAATTTACAGTCAAATCTCATGAATTTTGACCCACATCAACATTATGAACTCATATGAACCATTTTATTAAGTTTGGATCACAATTCCATAAGAAATTTGATCAGATCACCAAAAGGGCAAAATGGTCATTTTTAGGGTTTTGACTGTACAAAGGCAATTTTTGACTGTTTGACCTAGACAATGGCAAATAAAGCTCAACCATTGACTCAAGGACTCAATTATATCATCTTGACCTATTCAACAAGTTCAAAAGATCTCAAATACATGGGATTAACAGATGAATTTTTCAGTCAACTGATCAAAATTTGACTATACACTGAAAAGTCAAACTTTGACTTTTTGGTCAAAATCAAGTGCCAAGGGTCATTTTTCATCAAGATGTGTAAAATTACGAAACTTGTTAACCAAGGAACCCAAAATTGCAAATTAGGGTTTGAAATTGAAAATTTTCATAACTTAGAATTTTTCTAAGTTATGAATTTTTCTTAATTTTTCCTAACTTTGTCCCACATTTTCACCAAGATTCAAATGTATTCAAACAAAACTTACAACATGAAAATTGTGGTCCTCCACAAATTCTACAACTTTGATTCACAAAGTTTTCTCAAAAGAAGCTTGGATATCAAGTTATGAGTTTTGGAACAAGGGTCCCTAAAACTTTTAACTTAGAGAAATTTTGACCCATCTTCATGGCCATTTTTCACGTAGTTCCACTTGGAGTCTCAAGTTTCATTTCAAATTTGGATTATAATGCATGTTGAAAGCTTTCCAAATTGTCCAAGAACTCCTCAAACACATTTGTGGTTAGGGAGAATCGAATGCTTGAAGTTTGAAAAAACTCACTTTGTATCCATGGCCAATACATGTTCATACAAGTTGCATTTTCAAACCAGCATGCTTTGTACTTGTTTGCAGGCCTCTAAAACAATTCACACTCCTTAATTAAATTCAAATCCACTGAGCTAATGCATTATCTTGGCCATTTGTACATTGCACACAAAACTAATCCTTAATTAGAAAAAGGTACATTTCTATTTTAGAAAAGGTACGCTTTATGTCAAAACATGATCTTTGAAGCATAGGGCCAAGATCTCAGAAGCTAAATCAAATCCACAAATTCCAGCAACCAAGAGGATTGTGTGCAGCATACTTGAGGGCTGGTACAGGCCTGTATTCACAAGTTACACATTCTTTCTTCACAAAGAAGAAAACTTGCAAAATCCTCCCAACTTGAAAACCAGCCATTGTTAGCTTAAACAAACATTGCAAACACATTTCACACAACCCTTTTAGCCATTAACACGAATGCTTGAGCCCCTAAACCTCCCATATCCAGAAATCACATTCTTTTGGCAAAACAGGGCAGGTGTTGCAACTTGAGTGCCACAACTCATTTGGCTCGTGTGTTTTGCTCCTTTTTGCTTCAAACACCTTCCATTCAACTCACTCAAGCTATCCCAAACTTCCATTGCCAACTGTAACTCCATTTACAGTGTTCACCATTTTCATTTCAAGCTTATGCAGGTTGAGTTCTAGAGGCTGATTCAGGGACATTCAAGGAAAGCTAGCTATTAGAAAAGATCAAGTGAAGTTCAGGAAAGCTACCAGACACCTCAAAACTTGTTGAGAAGCTCTGCATTGTCCAACTCGAATCCAACTGAAATAGGTTTTTCATCACTTTCTATCTCTCTATTTAGGAACATTTAGCCTTAGGTTTGTGAATGAAAAATATAGTATTCAATGCCATGAAGCCATATATATGCTCAGCTTTCATTTATATTAAGTGTGCTAGGAGAATTTCATCCATGAACATGCTGAAAAAACTAGGTCAGATTTTAGGGTCAGAGAAATTCTCTCTGGTCTTTGAGAGTTATGATTAATGCTTTATATGGTTAGAATCGTATTTAAATTCTCTACAAGTTTGATGTTGTGAGTTTTGGCAAAAGGTCACGTTTCCAAGATGTTCCAATTTGAACCAGGCGCGTGCGCGTTTGACAGTTGCTGGAGGTTGAAGATGAAGGCTTGGGCTGGGCCTGGTCTGCTTGCTTCTAACACCTCCCTTTTTCAGTTTCACACCCCCTGGCCCAATTTCTTGTATTTTTGCATTTTTGAATTTTTGTTTTCATTTTTGATTTTGTTATTTTATCTCCAAATATAAAAAATGCTCAAAAAACATTTTCATATTTTTTTTACATTTATTTGGTATTTTATTTTGATTTTTCTAACATTAAAACATTTTGAATACTTTTATAATTTATTTGAAAATTTGAAAATAATATGTAAATATATACTTTTATTTGTATTTCTTATTTTTGTTCATACTGAAAATATTATTAAAAATATAATTTATTTTTGTACATATGTTATTTTATTTTATACATATTTAATATTTTTGTACATATATACTTTTATTTTATTAATTACTTAGAATAAAATATAAAAATATTACATTTTTTATTTTTATTATTATTTATACTAAAAAATACTTTTTTTAAATATATTTCATTTTTTACACATATTAATATTTTTTTTAAATTAGGGTTTGCCCCTTTAAGAAATAAAATTAATCTTTTTATTTTATTTCTTTATACTTTTTTCATATTAAAAATACTTTACATATATAAACAAATAAAAACCTCTTTTTTCATAACACATTTTATTTAATATTTATTTATTTTGTTTATTTAAATATTGTACATTTAAATATTGATGCATTGTAAATTCAATTTTAATGGAATAGTAACTAGGGTTTATATTTCTTGTCAAATATCCCCCTATTCAAAAATTGTACCCCCATCCCCATAATCATGTTGTAATAGCTTAGAATTTAAATTCTCGCACTTTTACGCTTTCAATTATGCCATGATTAGAGAATTAGGGTTTGTATGCAAAAATCCAAATCAACAAATAGTTTGACCTAATCAAAGACAAAAATGCATGAAAAACAAACATAATGCACACTTGCACCCCTAAGGTTACAATCCACTTGTTGCCTTCAAAATGGGCCATGGTATGCATGTTGAGTACTTTGGCAAAACAAAAGCAAAACAAAAGATCATAGTCCCTCGATGACGCTATCTTGGTTGCCTAAACAAAAATGATCAAGTCCCTCAAGAAAATTGCCAAAGATACTTGACACAATTGCTATCACGGTCTATACGATGACTCGCGCCTGTCCCGTTTAACATCCTAACACAAGGTTGTCCACAAAATGCAATGGTGAAACAACACTGTTAAAAAGGGTTAAAACATAAGAAAGATCTTTGAGTAAAATAGGGTAGGTAGCTCTTAGTTACTTGATCAAAAGCTTGCAAAACATCCTTGCTATTTTCAAACACACTTCACGACACAATTTCAAAACATTTTCCAAAACAAACTTTCAAAAAACATTCAAATCATTTCAAAAGACAAAAACACATTTGTATACATTTAAACAAGAATCATTACAAAGGTTGCCACAAGAATGGCCTCTTTTCAAAACATCTTTCAAAACCACACACAAAGCACCATTTCAAACAATTGAAGAGCCTCATTTCAAACAATTGAAAAGCAAAGCAAGTGATCTAAACAAGTAACTAAGAGCCCATGGATAACCATGGATGAAAAGGGTGCTTGCACCTTCCCTTTTCATAATCTACTCCCCGAACCCAAGAAAACATCTCAAAGGTCTTTCCTGTGCTTTTTGACCTTTCCTTAGGATAAAATAAAAAGTCGGTGACGACTCTTGCTAAACCGAAACATTTGCAAACACAAATGCAAAACCTCAAGTCAGTTCTCCCACCGTATCACAGAACTGGCGACTCTGCTGGGGAAATAGTTTAAAAGTGGAGTAACCTTAGGGATTAGATCACCTTTGCATGTTTGTCTTGTTTGCTTTGATTGCTTTACATTTGGTTCTCTTATTTGGGTTTGAATCCTCCACCGGAATTTTTGGGAAACATTCATAGGTAAATAGAAATACGTTGTGGAAACTGTGCGGGGTATACCGACATGGTTGAAACAATAGCTATATTAGTGCGAAATATTTGTGAGTACCGATAGCCTTTGAGTCAATCAAAGAGAATACGGGGCCGCTGAGTGATGTCATGAAGCACTAATGAACTCTTAGAACCTTACATGACCATCTTGGCCTTTTTTAGGGGTAGTGAGATGACCGGCTTTGGTTAAGTCCGAAGTTGGTAGATACTCGATACTACACTCATTGAGGGTTATTTTATTGGAATATTTTGGTCGCCAGTTAAGTGGCTAAATCAAAACAATGAACAGAGAAAATAATCCAGTGATATTGAGCTCCTTAGAACCCGGTTACTATTTATAGGACAGGTTGAGCCAACTAGCTTCAAGAGGGTACTTACCTATGAAACCTCATGCAAGCCTAAAACTAGGATCTTGTGTGACTTGCTTGTACATATGTTTGTGCATACATCATGAACATCATAAAGCATCATTTTCATCCACTAACCATTTCAAGGGTTTGGATCTTCATCTTTGTTCTTGTTTTGTAGGTCATGGAATCTCTTTGCAGGAAAACAATTCAAGTCAACCTTGTGAGAACTCCTCCTCAACTCAAGGAGCTTACTTCCAAGATTCCAGAGAATTCTATCTTCAGTGATAAACATGGTAGACTTATCAACTTGGTCAACTCCAACATTGAAGAAGACATGGTGAAAGTTCTCTTCCAGTTCTTTGACCCCCTACACCACTGTTTCACATTCCATGATTACCAACTAGTACCTACTTTGGAGGAATTTTCTCAACTCCTGAGGATTCCTATTCTTCATCAACTACCCTATAAAGGTACGGAAAGAGAGCCAAGGCCTAAAGATGTTACTCAAGCATTACACTTGCAACCATCTGATATCAAAGGACATTGGGAAACCAGAAGTGGTGTCAAGGGTTTCTTGGCAAAATTTCTGTTTGAGAAGGCACAAGACTGCTGGAATTCTCTAGATCTGCAAGCTTTTGAAGAGATTGTAGCACTTCTCATCTATGGGTTGGTCTTGTTCCCAAACCCTGATCAACTTATAGATGTGAATGCTGTCAAGATTTTCATATCTCAGAATCCTGTGCCTACATTACTTGGGGACATCCTACACTCATTTTACACACGAACAATGAGGAAAAGAGGTGTTCTCATGTGATGTACTCCTCTTCTAGCAAGGTGGTTTATTTCTCACCTTCCCCAATCAGTTTTGAAGAATGAGCAGGGTTTAAGGTGGTCACAACGGTTGATGACCCTCACACATTCTGATGTTCATTGGTGTTCTCGGTCCAGAGAAAATATCATCATCATTGATCGTTGTGGAGATTTCCCTAATGTCCCACTACTTGGAATTAGGGGAGGCATCACCTACAACCCCTATTTAGCTCTAAGATAGTTTGGATATGCTCGGAGGGATGTCCCTCATGATATGCTGATCCCTGACCTGATTTTTGACTTCGACAACGATGCTCAAGGACTTTGACAAAGGTTCATCAGAGCTTGGAGGATGCCCAATAAAGTGGATAGTAAGACACTCGGGCACAAATATTCCATCCCCCTTGAGCCTTATCTCAAGTGGGTACGAACCCGCGCTCAGAGTCTTATGATGCCATACCCCCACATTCTACCCGTGATCAAAGAGCCTGTTATGGAAGGAGAGGTTCCATACACCCTCCTACATCCAGACATGCCTACATCATTGGAAGAATTACAAAAGAGTTGGATCCAACTCAAGGAAGAACGAAATACTTTTGAAGCCAGCTTCTATGCCAGTGAGAAGAAGGTTTTGGAGCTTACCCGTCGACTTCATGAGGAGGAAACTCTTAACACTTACATCGCGCCAAGAGGATGCGCAATGTCTTTTTACATTAAGAATTTTGTAATATTTTGCCCATGGGGCATTTATGTACTAACAAATTTCTTCTTAATATGACGTGTGTTCTTTTTGTTTGCAACAAATTTGAATTTCTGAATCCTTGAATGCATTACATGAATAACATATCATTCATCATATGCATAAACAAGTCTTCACGCCAGGTTTTCTTATCTTTCTGCTGTTTATTTCAGCAAGATGGATTTGGAGCAGACGGTTAAGGATCTGCAAGCACAGAATTCACAATTCGAGCAACTCCTCATGACCTTAGCAAAGGGTAAAGAGGACTTAAAAGCACTGTTGGAGAAAGAGAAGGAACCAGAAAGGAAGAAAAAGAAAAGAGTTGGAGTAGCCACTATGGGAAGGAGATTTGAGCATCAGGCTAGGAGAGTTCTGGAATTTCCCTCAACGTCCGACGAAGGGGTTGGTAAAGGTAAAGGAACTATGATGCCTTCTGAACCTGAAGTTGAAGAAGAAGAAGAGGAAGAGGACGAAGATTACTCAGAGCAGCAATATCCCCCGGTGGATGATAAGTATAAAAATCTTGAGGATCGGTTAGCGGCCATGGAGTTGTAAAGGGTACCTGGTTTAGATTTCGAAGAACTAGGATTAGTTGCTGGGATCGACAGTCCTCCCAAGTTCAAAGTACCAACATTTGCTTAGTATGACGGTATGTCCTGTCCAAAGATGCATCTGAGATCCTACGTCAGAAAGATCCAACTCCACTCATCTGATAAGGATCTTTGGGTCCATTTTTTCCAAGATAGCTTGTTAGGCACACAATTGGACTGGTTTTATCAAATTGAGAGATCGGATGTTCACAACTGGGAAGATTTAGCTGCTGCTTTCTACCGACAATACCAATACAACGCAGATTTAGCGCCTACTCGTACTCAACTACAGAGTATGGGTATGGCCTCCAATGAGTGATTTAAGGAGTATGCCCAGAAGTGGCGGGATTTGGCTGGAAGGGTGCAGCCACCTTTGTCGGATAGAGAGCTGGTTGACATGTTTCTAGGGACTCTGTCAGGTCCTTTATTCAATCATTTAATCGGGAGTTCCTCTGCAAGATTCACCGAATTAATTCTGACCAGTGAAAGAGTAGAGGCTGGCATTAAAAGTGGTAAGATTCAGAAAGATACCTCCGCGTCCACTGCTATTAAGAAGACCTTCCTAACTAAGAAGGAAGCTTCTGTTGTTTATTCTCAGAAAAGCCAAGGAAGAACAGAGCGCCGACCACTGGTGGGGGCTGTGATGATACAAAACTCTTCAACTGACCAACCTCGAAACAATCAACCGAGAGCAAATCGGCAAAGGGTAGAAAGGCCGCAACGGTAATTCACCCAAATCAACATGACACCGGCTCAACTCCTCCCTCATTTGTTAAAGCTGAATCTCACCAACTTGAAGGAAGCACCTAAAAACCCTAATACTTCCTCTCCTTATTATCACTCCAATGCGAAATGTGCATACCACTTTGACAATGTAGGGCATGATACCAACAACTGTTGGGCTCTTAAGAACAAGATACAAGACCTGATAGACGCCAAGGAGGTAGAATTCGATGCGCCCGAAAAGTCGAATGTAATTTCTGCCCCAATGCCCAAGCACGGTTATAATGTTCATGCCGTTATGGAAGATCTTCATGTTACCAATGTTGCTGACCTTTTGAATCCATTGCCAGTGATTAAAGTGAATTTGATGAGAGCCGGGATATTCCCAGGCTGTGGAAAAGACTGTTATTTCTGTTCAAACTTGCAAGCTGATTGCCCACTGTTGAAATCAGGCATCCAACGCCTGATGGATACCCAAGAGATCCTCTTTCAAAAGACTCCTGTTGATACCACCACTCATGTTACTCCTTCTACCTTTGATACTCCGACCAATGACATTGCTATAATAACCATCTTCGAAGATCTTTCCAAGACCTGCAAAAGGCCTGTTAAGATCACGCCTGATCCTAAGTTTTTTCCGTTGAAAATCACCATGCCGGGGCCCGTCCCGTATAAATCTAACAAGACGATACCATGGAACTATGGAGGAGAAATCTTCTACCATGGTGTCAAACAGATTGAATCAGTCCAAGAGAATTTCGATGATGAAACCCCTGATATAGGGAATATTGCGGGAACGAGCAAGATAACTCGCAGCGGAAGGATATTCTCTCCAGAGATTACTCCTCCACGAGCAGTCTTTGGACCCTCGAGAGTTTCTGTGCCTGTTAAGCCATCTGTGCAAAGCCCGGTAATTGAAGAACTTGATGCTCCCGAAGCTGGACCTTCTAATGTTGCTACCAGAGGTAAGGGGATACTAGAAGCGCCTGTCAGGACGAAGGCTCATACTGTGGTAATCCCCGAGACCACCCAAAAAGAGATGGAAGAAATCTTAAAGATAATCAAAAAGAGCGACTACGATGTTGTGGAGCAGCTAGGGCAGACCCCTTCCAAAATCTCCATGTTGGCTCTCCTACTCTGCTCTGAGGATCATGCTAAGGCCTTAATCAAATTTCTCAAGACGGCACACGTGCCTCAAGAAACTTCCGCTGACCAATTTCAAGAGTGCGTGGCTAGCCTTACTGCTGATAATGGTCTTGGTTTTTCCGATGCTGATTTGACCCCTAAAGGAAGGAAGCACAATGATGCACTGCACGTCTCGGTCGAGTGCAGGGGAACCACACTTGCCCATGTTCTGTTCGACACCGGTTCATCTTTAAATATGTTGCCGAAAAAAGCGTTGGATAAGTTGGACTACGAGGGTTTGACCCTGAAGCCTAGTAACATCGTTGTTAGAACCTTCGACGGTTCTAAGAGGATGGTTCACGGAGAGGTAGACATTCCAATCAAAGTGGGCACAGAAATTTTCAACTCTACCTTTTATGTGATGGACATCCGTCCTTCATATTCATGTTTGTTGGGAAGGTCGTGGATCCACAATGCTGGGGCAGTCACCTCCTCTCTGCACCAAATGCTAAAGTACCCAGTTCAGGGAAAGATCATAACGGTCCACGGTGAGGAAGAGTACATGATATGTCACCTCAACTCCTTCCGCTATGTGGAGTTGGATGGCGAGTTCATAGAAACGCCTTTCCAACATTTTGAAGAGGTTCCTCTTGAAGTCACAGTTGCAAAGACAATGGCTGATGTGCCTATCATTTCCAAGCCTGTGTCTCGGATGGCATGCCTCAAGGATACGGAGGCTGTAATTAAAGAAGGAAGGAGCACTGTGTGGGGGAAACTACCTGAGTTTTCTCACAAGACAGACAAGTTTGGATTAGGTTTTACTGTTGCTGGCCAGAAGGCTGTGCGTCGCTCCCGGGATGGAGGACCACCCATAAAAATCACTCACCATGGAATTAATGCCTTAGAAGATGATGATGAAGAAGACAACTTTGAAGATTGGATCTTTCCAACCGTTGAAGGAGGATTAAGCAACTGGGAAGCGAAAGACTTCGTTCCCATCACTTTCATCAACTAGTAATTTATCTTTGAACAATTTCCTATTTTGGTCTGTAATAATTAAACAATTTGTACACTATTTTCACCTTATACCTTACCCGGGGCATATAGGTCCATTTGTAAGGGCTTGATTTCTTCATTATCATATGCCATTTTTAAGTGAATCATTGGATGTTTTTCATCTATAAACTGTTGTGTTCATTTTCTTTCCTATTAAATTTTGTTTTGTTTAAGGATGGATATCCCTTACACACACCCACACTCATAAAATGCAGGTACCCATCCACTCCGGATTCCATGGATGACTATTTTGTTTTAGCCTTCGGTGACTCTGAAGATTTCGTCAATCATGCCGAGTACGAAGGTGATGAAGACTGTGAAGTGCCTGGAGAGTTAGCCAGACTTTTGCAACAAGAAGAGAGGGCTATTCTGCCCCATGAAGAGTTGCTAGAAACCATCAATCTGGGAACAGAGGAAGACAAGAAAGAGGTTAAGGTGGGTGCCAACCTGGAACCAAGTGTCAAAGAGCGCTTAATACAATTGTTGAACGAATATGTTGAGATCTTTGCCTGGTCCTACGAAGACATGTCGGGACTAGATACAGATATCGTGGTTCACCGTCTCCCTACAAGATAAGACTGTCCACCGATCAAACAAAAAGTACGCCGGATGAGGCCCGACATGTCTGAAAAGATCAAAGCTGAGGTAATGAAGCAATTCAATGCTGGCTTTCTGGATGTTACTTCCTATCACAGTGGGTTGCTAACATTGTGCCCGTGCCTAAGAAGGACGGCAAAGTCAGAATGTGTGTGGACTATCGGGACTTAAACAGGGCTAGCCCTAAAGATGATTTTCCACTACCACATATTGACATCTTGGTTGACAATACAACTCAACACAAGGTATTTTCCTTCATGGATGGATTCTCGGGATACAACCAGATCAAAATGGCCCCCGAAGACATGGAGAAGACTACTTTTGTCACGCAGTGGGGTACCTTCTGCTACAAAGTGATGCCATTCGAACCGAAGAATGCCGGGGAAACCTATCAACGCGCCATGGTAGCTTTGTTTCATGATATGATACATCATGAAATCGAAGTCTACGTAGACGACATGATAGCCCATTCACAGACAGAAGAAGAACACCTTGACCATCTGCAAAAGCTGTTTGTCAGATTGAAGGAGTATAAGCTCAGACTGAACCATAGCAAGTGCACTTTTGGAGTCAGGTCTGGTAAACTTTTGGGATTTATCGTCAGCAACAAAGGCATTGAGTTTGATCCTGCTAAAGTCAAAGCTATACAATAAATGCCTCCCCCCACACTGAAAAGGAGGTTAGAGGCTTCTTGGGACGCTTAAACTATATTGTGAGGTTCATCTCTCACCTAACACCTACCTGTGAGCCAATCTTCAAGCTGTTGAAGAAAGATCAGGTGGTTGAATGGAACAATGATTGTCAAGTTGCTTTTGATAAGATCAAGGAGTATTTGCTGGAACCTCCTATCTTGATGCCACCCGTCGAAGGAAGGCCATTAATCATGTATCTGACTGTTTTGGATAACTCAATAGGGTGCGTACTGGGCCAACATGACGAGTCTGGCCGAAAAGAGCATGCCATTGATTACCTTAGCAAAAAGTTTACCGACTGTGAGACTCGCTACTCACTGCTCGAGAAAACTTGTTGCGCTTTGGTATGGGCTGCTCGCCGGCTAAGGCACTATATGTTGACACATACCACCTTCCTGATTTCTAAAATGGATCCGATTAAATATATCTTCGAGAAGCCTGCTTTATCTGGAAGAATCGCTAGATGGCAAATGATCCTGACTGAGTATGATATCCAGTATACTACCCAAAAAGCTATAAAGGGGAGTGTACTAGCTAGCCATCTAGCTCATCAAGCCGTCGAAGATTACCAATCTATGAGATTCGACTTCCCTGACAAGGACATTATGACATTGGACAACATTGAAGGTAACGGACCGTATGACGGACCTGAACAAGGATCTCGATGGACCCTGTACTTTGATGGTGCTTCAAATGCACTTGGCAATGGTATTGGTGTGGTGCTTATCTCTTCGGAAGGTTGCCATACACCCTTCACAGCCCGACTTTGCTTCAGTTGCACCAACAACATGGCTGAATATGAGGCTTGCATCTTTGATCTCAAGGCTGCTATAGACTTGGGAATCAAATCTTTGGTCGTATTTGGGGACTCAACTTTGGTTATCAGTCAAATCAAAGGAGAGTGGGACACTAGACATCCTAATCTTATCCCATACAAAGAATATGTCCTGACATTGTTGCCTCATTTTGAGCAGATTACCTTTGAGCATTTCCCGTAAGAAGAAAATCAGCTAGCTGATGCTCTGGCTACAATGTCTTCCATGTTTAAACTCAATTGGGATAATGAGGCTCCCCATATCACCATCGAGCGAATGGACGAACCTGTGCACTGTCATGAGATTAATACCGAAGAAGTAGTGGAACAACCCTGGTTTCATGAAATCAAAAGGTATCTCCAGACTCGAGAATACCCTGAAGGAGCTTCCTTCAATGACAAAAAGTTCTTAAGGAGATTTGCTGCCAAGTTCTACCTGAGCAATGGTATCCTTTATAAGCGCAGCCATGATTGTGTTCTACTTCATTGCATGGACAAGGTTGAAGCAGAGTTGATCATGACCGAAATACATAGTGGCGCCTTTGGCACCCACTTGAGCGGACATACGATGGCTAAAAATATTCTAAGGGCAGGCTACTACTGGTCTACCATGGAAGCTGATTGTCATCAACATTCCCGTACTTGTCACAAATGTCAAGTCTATGCTGACAAGGTACATATTCATCCAGTTCCTCTCAACATTCTAATAGCTCCTTGGCCATTCACGATGTGGGGAATTGACATGATTGGAGAGATCAAGCCCACGACATCCAATGGACATCGCTTCATCTTGGTCGCTATTGATTACTTTACCAAGTGGGTCGAAGCAGCTTCCTATGCCTCTGTTACAAAGAATGTGGTTGCCCGCTTCATCAAGCAGAATCTCATATGCCGGTATGGTATCCCCGACAGGATCATCATGGACAACGGTACAAATCTAAACAACACTGTGATCACCGCTCTGTGCGAGCAGTTCAAGATTCAACACCACAATTCATCTCCCTATCGGCCAAAGATGAACGATGTTGTTGAAGCCGCGAACAAGAATATCAAAAAGATCATTCAAAAGATGACAGTCACCTACAAGGACTGGCATGAGATGTTACCGTTTGCTCTGCATGGATATCGTACCACGGCGCGCACTTCAACAGGGCAACACACTTTTTCTTTGGTATATGGCATGGAAGCTATTTTACCTATGGAAGTTCAGATTCCTTCTTTGAGGATCATGGAGGATACTGGTTTGAGTGAAGGCGATTGAATTCAGACCTGGCTTGACCAACTTAACTTGATCGACGAGAAGCGACTTACTGTTGTTTGTCATGGTCAGACGTATCAAAAACGGATGATCAAGGCTTTCAACAAGAATTTCAGACGTCAGGTATATCAAGTCGGAGATCTTGTAATCAAGCGGATCATCTTGCTGCAAAGTGATCCCATGGGCAAGTGGACTCCTACTTACGAAGGACCATTTATGATCAAGAACATCTTTTCTGGTGGGGCAATGATTCAGACCACCATGGACGGCGATGACTTGCCGCACCCTGCGAACGCAGATATAGTCAAAAGATACTACGCATAAAACGAACCGACAAGTTGAAAACCCGAAAGGGCGACTTGGGCAAAAATAGGCATCCCGGTGAATCGAAAACCCGAAAGGGTGGTTCAGGAAAAAATTAGGGATAAATAAAAAATCTGTACACCCGGCAAGTTGAAAACCCGAAAGGGCGACTTGGGCAAAAAAGGGTTTCTCGGTGGACTGAAAACCCGAAAGGGCGGTCCAGGCAAAAGTTAGGGAACTAAAGCGTATGACTATGTCTCGTCGGATCACTTTAAGGACAATCTCTTCACCAACAAGCTCCAAGCTTCTGATCAATCCAATCATCCACGGAAGAAGCAACGAATGGACAAGATACTCAGAGTTGTGAAGGCTATAGCAGAATGGGAATCTCATGGAATTGTTACACATAGCCATCTTTCTTTTGTATAAATTTTTTCTCAATTTTTCGACAACATTCTCTTACTAGGATGTTTGTCTCCTTTGTACAAAGATACTTACAAAAGTTAATACAAAAATACTTCAAAGTGCAGAAATTTGTTTGCCTTCCTTTTCTTTTTACACTTATGTTTTATTTGAAAACGTCCAATGGTTTGCTAAATAGGCATATGCATTTTGAATATAATCATTGCTTACGAATAAAACGAAATAGGAAAGGATAATTACTGATAGGTTGAAGGTGTAGGAAGATGTCTTTGTGCTATCCCAGACGAAATCCCCTACAGTATGTCATTCAGATCCTCAATAAAGCTAAAACCTTGAAGTATATATCCCCAGCGGAGTTAAGTTTCAAATTTCCCATCAAAGATTAAGTCTCCTAACTCTCGGTCCCTAGTGGAGCCCGAATACCCTGAAATACATGTCCCCGGTGGAGCTAGAATACTCTAAATCTTCTTCAACAGCGGAGTCAAATTTCCAACTATCAATCCCCAGCGGGAACTATTCAGCTTTCCCTAACTTCCCCAGCAGGTTATCTTAAAAGTCTGAGAATTAATCAGATAACAGTTAACTCTTTGTCTTATCCCCAACCAGGAATCCCCAGTAGATTGGCATACAACCCAAGCTCCCAATTTCCCAAGCAGAATAAACACTCTCCCCACAGAGTTATTTCCCAACAGAACGAAGATTCTAGTTCCTGTTTCTCCATTTGAAGCCTCCCAGGTTTTAATTCCCCAGTAAAGATCATGGGATGTTCCCTTATTTCCCCAGGAAAGTCATGAAGGATTCTCATCCCCCGCAGAAGTTGTCAAAGCTCTTGTTAATCCCCACGAATCACCAAGGATTTTCAGTCCCCAACAATGGTCCCAGGATTTCTCATCTTCAACAATCAATTTTTTTTTTTGGAATCCCCAACATCAGTCAAGGATTTACTTCCCCCGGCAGCAGTCAGAAAATTCATTATCTCCAGTTATCAAGGATTTATTTTCCACAGCTAATCAGCTTACATGCACATCCATTACATTCATATAATCATAAACATTGATGGAACATATTTCATTGCATCATACATATCATGCAACATAACTTTGTGTTTTAGCTAACATTTTACCCTTTTCAGGATAAGATTAAAAAGTTATCGTTAACAACTATTCAGAGATTTCAGATACAGTATGGATACACCCCAAACACGGCGGTTATTCTATTACTCATTCCGAATTTCAAGTCAAGATACAGTGTGGATACACACCAGACACGGCGGTCATTCTATTACTCATTCAGATTTCAGCGATCCGATACAGACTAGATACGCTCCAAACACGGAAGCCATTCTATCTCTCATTCAGATTCAACTATCAACTTCAAGTTCAGATACACTCCAGACACAGAAGTCATTCTGTCACTTGTCCGTATCCCAGTTACAGTACGGATACAATCCAAACACGGAAGTCATTCTGCTACTCATACAGATCTCAACTTCAGATACAGTCTAGATACGCTCCAGATACGGTTGCCATTCTTCCACTCATTCGGAATTTATCCCCATCACATAGTTGCTCCATACACAGATGTTTCTCTGTTACCCATTTAGAATACAGATACACTCCAGACACGGCAGTCATTCCGATATTCATTCAAGAATCAAATACAGTTACAGCTCGGATACGCTCTAGACACAGACGCCATTCCCTTACTCATACAAACCTAATCTCCAGATACAACTCAGATACGTTCCAAATACGGATACCGTTCTGATGTTCATTCTACTGATTTTCAACAAACAAATTTTGGATGGCATCTCTAAGCCCATCTCCAGCAAGATTATACCCTCTCCAAATGGCATCTTTAAGCCCATTCCCTCAGATACATTTTGATGAGTGCAAATTTACGGGCACTCTAGTGTCCAATCCTCTTTTACCTTCGAGTCATGAAAGGCAAACTTGCCAATCTAACTCTTCAGGTTCAAGAAGATTGAACAGGGGCAACTGTTGTACCCCAAAATTTTCCCTCTCATTTTATCAACATTTCTCATCACAAGGCTCTTGGAACTCAAGATCAAGCTAGGGTTTGCTCTGCTCAAGACATCTCCTTGCACTATTGACCTAAATTAGGGTTTGAGTTTGCAAAGGGGTTTTTTTGACTTGCAATGCCCAAAGTGACTTTCATACTTCATGTTGGACTCATAAGTTTGCCCATACCAAGTTTCAAGTCTTGAATCATATTTTTGCCCAGTCAATTGGACAGTTGACCTAGAAATCAGTTGTATTGGGGAAAAAGTCAACTATGGCCAATTTACAGTCAAATCTCATGAATTTTGACCCACATCAACATTATAAACTCATATGAACCATTTTATCAAGTTTGGATCACAATTCCATAATAAATTTGATCAGATCACCAAAAGGGCAAAATGGTCATTTTTAGGGTTTTGACTATACAAAGGTAATTTTTGACTGTTTGACCTAGCCAATGGAAAATCAAGATCAACCATGGACTCAAGGACTCAATGATATCATCTTGACCTATTCAACAAGTTCAAAAGATCTCAAACGCATGGGATTAACAGATGAATTTTTCAGTCAACTGATCAAAATTTGACTGTATATTGAAAAGTCAAACTTTGACTTTTTGGTCAAAATCAAGTGCCAAGGGTCATTTTTCATCAAGATGTGTCAAATTATGAAACTTGTTAACCAAGGAACCCAAAATTGCAAATTAGGGTTTGAAATTGAAAATTTTCATAACTAAGAATTTTTCTAAGTTATGAAATTTTCTTAATTTTTCCTAACTTTGTCCCACATTTTCACCAAGATGCAAATGGATTCAAACAAAACTTACAACATGAAAGTTGTAGTACTCCACAAAGTCTACAACTTTTATTCACAAAGTTTTCTCAAAAGAAGCTTGGATCTCAGGTTATGATTTTTTGGAACAAGGGTCCGTAGTTTAGGCAGGATTTTGACCCATCTTCTTGGCCATTTTTCACATAGTTCCACTTGGAGTATGAAGTTGCATTTCAAAGATGGATTATAGTGCATGTTTCAAGCTTTTCAAATTGTCCTAGAACTCCTCAAACAAATTTGTGGTTAGGGAGAATCGAATGCATGAAGTTGGCAAAAACTCACTTTGTATCCATGGCCAATACATGTTCATACAAGTTGCATTTTCAAACCAGCATACTTTGTACTTGTTTGCAGGCCTCTAAACCAATTCACACTCCTTAATTAAATGCAAATCCATTGAGCTAATGCATTATGTTGGCCATTTGGACATTGCACACAAAACTAATCCTTAATTAGAAAAAGGTACATTTCAATTTTGGAAAAGGTATGCTTTATGTCAAAACATGATCTTTGAAGCATAGGGCCAAGATCTCAGAAGCTAAATCAAATCCACAAATTCCAGCAACCAAGAGGATTGTGTGCAGCATACTTGAGGGCTAGTACAGGCATGTATTCACAAGTTACACATTCTTGCTTCACAAAGAAGAAAACTTGCAAAATCCTCCCAACTTGAAAACCAGCCATTGTTAGCTTAAACAAACATTGCAAACACATTTCACACAACCCTTTGAGTCATAAACACGAATGCTTGAGCCCCTAAACCTCCCATAGCCAGAAATCACATTCTTTTGGCAAAACAGGGCATGTGCTGCAACTTGAGTGCCATAGCTCATATGGATCGTGCGTTTTGCTCCTTTTTGCTTCAAACACCTTCCATTCAACTCACTCAAGATATCCCAAACCTCCATTGCCAACTGTAACTCCATTTACAGTGTTCACCATTTTCATTTCAAGCTTATGCAGATTGAGTTCTAGAGGCTGATTCAGGGGCATTCAAGGAAAGCTAGCTATTGGAAAAGATCAAGTGAAGTTCAGGAAAGCTACCAGACACCTCAAAACTTGTTGAGAAGCTTTGCATTGTCCAACTCGAATCCAACTGAAATAGGTTTTTCAACACTTTCTATCTCTCTATTTAGGAACAGTTAGCCTTAGGTTTGTGAATGAAAAATGTAGTATTCATTTCCATGAATCCATACATATGCTCAACTTTCATTTATATTAAGTGTGCTAGGAGGATTTCATCCATGAACATGCTGAAAAAACTAGGTCAGATTTTAGGGCCATAGAAATTCTCTCTGGTCTTTGAGAGTTAGGATTAATGCTTTATATGGTTAGAATCGTATTTAAATTCTCTACAAGTTTGATGTTGTGAGTTTTGGCAAAAGGTCACGTTCCAGGATGTTCCAGTTTAAACCAGGCGCGCGCGCGTTTGACAGTTGCTGGAGGTTGGAGATGAAGGCTTGGGCTGCGCCTGGTCTGCTTGCTTCTAACACCTCCCTTTTTCAGTTTCACACCCCCTGGCCCAATTTCTTGTATTTTTTCATTTTTGAATTTTTGTTTTCATTTTTGATTTTGTTATTTTATCTCCAAATATAAAAAATGCTCAAAAAATATTTTCATATTTTTTTTACATTTATTTGGTATTTTATTTTGATTTTTCTAACATTAAAACATTTTGAATACTTTTATAATTTATTTGAAAATTTGAAAATAATATGTAAATATATACTTTTATTTGTATTTCTTATTTTTGTTCATACTGAAAATATTATTAAAAATATAATTTATTTTTGTACATATGTTATTCTATTATATATATATATATATATATATATATATATATATATATATATATATATATATATATATATATATATATATATATATATATATATATATATATATATATATATATATATATATATATATATATATATATATATATATATATATATATATATATATATATATATATATATATATATATATATATATATGCTTTTATTTTATTAAATACTTAGAATAAAATATAAAAATGTTACATTTTTTATTTTTATTATTATTTATACTAAAAATACTTTTTTAAAATATATTTCATTTTTTACACATATTAATATTTTTTTTTAAATTAGAGTTTACCCCTTTAACAAATAAAATTAATTTTTTTATTTTATTTCTTTATACTTTTTTCATATTAAAAATACTTTACATACATAAACAAATAAAAACCTCTTTTTGCATAACACATTTTATTTAATATTTATTTATTTTGTTTATTTAAATATTTTACATTTAAATATCGATGCATTGTAAATTCAATTTGGATGTAATAGTAACTAGGGTTTATATTTCTTGCCAAATACCCCCCTATTCAAAAATTGTACCCCCATCCCCAATATCATGTTGTAATAGCTTAGAATTTAAATTCTCGCACTTTTACGCTTTCAATTATGCCATGATTAGAGAATTATGGTTTGTATGCAAAAATCCAAATCAACAAATAGTTTTGTAAACAATGTAAATTTGGTATTATATGTTTTTGTTATGTATAAAATATAAATGATCTGATTGTGTCACGTAATATGTAGTTTATATGTAAAAAGATGATACATTTCAGTCAAAATGAGATTTAAAACAAATAATAAATGACAAAAAAATAGGTTATACCCCTTGGTTATTATATCAAACTGATATAAATATTGACCTTTTATCCTCTGTTATTAACAAAAAACTGAGAAGTATGTGACAGGCACTACATAGTTTTTAAAATAATAAAATTTTGTTGTTGGGGATTGAACCAATGACCTTTTCAATTGTCCCCAAAGTTATTCAGAAACCGAGGGATAAAGTGGGAAGTTTTTATCGCCTTTTGTTATCTCGCTTGAGGAATCGAGGTTAAATCTCCTTCGTTCCTGAGGTAAGATGTGTATTTTATAGTAGTGACTCTTTAAGAGTTTTCAAAAGCTATAAATTATTTAAAGAAATTTTTTGTGATGAAGGACTTGGGAAAGACAATGTAGTTACAATGTGATCAGTTAGACAATAGAATATTTGTACACCAAGAAGGTTATATATAAAAAGTGTTAAAATGTTTCTATATGGATATGTCTGATTTGTTACTTAGCATAAGTGTTAAAATATTTATATATGGAAAAATATCATATGTTGTCAACCCAATGATGTTAGACATTGGATGTGCAAAAGATCTTTTAAAACTTCAAGAAGAGGATGAAAAGTCAGTTGGTCCAAAAGCACCATATCTAAGTGTAATTCAAGAACTGATCTATCGTGCTAATTATACATGCCACGATATATCAAATTTTATCAATCTATTAGCAAGATATAGTTCCTCACCTATACAAAAACATTAGAACAAAGTTAAACATATACTTTGTTATCTTAGGAGTACAATGGACATGTTTATTCCAAAATATCTACATTAGAATTAACAGGGTTGTGCATAAATATGTTACTTGTCAAATCCTTATAATAATAGATCACACAGATTATTTGTTTACTTACGATGGTACAACTATTTTATGGGAATCTGTGAATTAAACCATAGCAACAACTTTATCTAATCATGCAGAACTTCTAACCAACTAGTACAGAAGATAAATCTTCATCATCGAAGAAATAATCGTTCAACTCAGAGAGAGAGAAATCAACATCTTAAAAATATATTGTACTCTTTTTTCTTCACTAAATTTTTTTCCAATCGATTTTTTCTAGGAAGGTTTTAACAAGGCATATCTTAAACAAACATCCAAGGAGCGACTGTTATGAATAATGGATGATTGTCTCCCTACAATTTCTTTTCTTATTTGTAATAATTTGTATTGATTAGTAACAAAGTATCTCTTTGACAAAGAATGTTGTACTTTTTTTTCCTTCACTAAAATTTTTATTACTTAAATATTATTATGAAGGTTTTAATGAGACATATTCTTGATGGACATCTAAAGAAGAGTGTTATAAAAAACATGATTTTGGATGTCCATAAAAGAGTAGATTTCATATTGATTATTCATTCATTATATATGTCCTATAAAAATGACTCATATATGAACACTTTTATAATGTGAATAGTAAAATACAATACACTATTTTCTTCTCTTTTTTCCATTCTAATATTTTAGTTAGTTTCGTAACAAAATATATATATATATATATATATATATATATATATATATATATATATATATATATATATATATATATATATATATATATATATATATATATATATATATATATATATATATATATATATATATATATATATATATATATATATATATATATATATATATATATATATATATATATATATATATATATATATACCCTCAGATCACTATTATAAGTGATATTTTTTTTACTTCCTTGAACAAATTGATATATATGAAAATTATTATATATTAGATATATTAATTATTCGATAAATAAAAAAGTCTTTTGTTGCTTATATTAGTGATCAAAAGTATAGATATAATTAAAATGAATCACTTTACACTATCTTTTGTTGCTTATAATGTAGTGTAAAATCACTTTACACTATCATCCAATTAATGAATCATTTTGATACATAAGTATGAAATTAAAAATAAAAATAAAAATAATTAAACTATATTAATAATTATTTATTTCATGGTTCTCTATTATTATGTGTCAAAATGATTAATTCTAATTGAATGTGTAAAATAATTTTATACTAACATTGTATTCCAATTAATCTCATATATAAAACATCTAAATATCTAATATTTAGCGGGGATCTCCGCTGAAATTTCTAGTTTGGGGTCTCAAAGACAAGGAATTTTTCTCCCACGAAGACGGGGATGGGGAATAGAGTCTCCCCGAAGACACATCGAGGACGGGGTGTAAATATCTCTCGCTCCGTGGAGTCTCTGTCCTGTCTAGAATACCATAATAAATATAATTTATTTATAATTTTAAATTTTTATGTAAGTTTATTTGTCATTTCATATAATTCATCTTATAAACAAATTTAAAATATAAATGTATTGTTAGTAAAATAGTAGGATATAAATGATTCTTTTAAATTTTTAAGTTCGAAATTTTGGTGGTTATGACACTCAATATTATAGATTAAATATTGTTAAAACAATATATTTATCATAAAGAAATAATTTGTAAATTTTTTTGTGGTTAGGTTTTGAAATTTTTACTATTAATTGATTTAAAATAATAAATAAAGAAAATTATGTTTATGGATCTCCGTATGAATCTTAGGGATTCGTGGGGTTCCAAGGAGATCCGCGAGGACGGGGATGAGGGACAAAATCCCCCTCTGTTGGAGATCTAAGACGCGGACGAAGAATAGATTCGAGTGATTGATATTAGAATGTATCCTTCGCCCCTGCTCCGTCCTATTGACATCCCTAATATTATTTGTCGCAATTGAACATTTTACACAGATTAAAAAACATTAATAAATAAAAGAGAGATAATAGTTATTTTACCAAATTATCCTAATTAATTATTGGTGTATTCAAATTAGCATTAATATTAAGTGAGAAAATAATAAATTAAGAGTATTTATTAGAAGATATAATTAAAAGATTAAATATAAAAGTGCATTGGTAACCTATAATAAAAAATATTTTCAAACAAATTTTATTCCTAATTATAACACTTATTTTAGAAAGGAGAAAATAATTAACATATTAGACTCTCTCAACATAAAATATAAATTTAATAACGTAATCTATAAGTGTTAAGGATAACTTTTTCTTTTTTTTTTCCTTTTGAACACTTAGTACGCATGAATCTCGTCCTTAGACTAAGTTGAAAAAAATCACAATACAAAAGTTTAGAATAAATTGTGTGTAAACAATTTAGGATGAATTAGAGATAAATTAACCACGAGATTTAACCTAAGTAGTAAATACACTCAATTTGAACAAAGAGATCGTCTATCACCCAAAATCCGTTAAGTTGTGGCCAAATTTTCATCATCATCTTCTAGTTTTCCTATGAATTTTTTCTAACAAAGATTTTTTGTATTCATAAACCTTTTCCCTTACATTTGATTTTATGATTTGGACAAGATGATGCTAATAATTATGCGTTAATTAGGGTAAAGAATAGTGATAATGTATACATGTTTATCTCTAAATAGCAAAACATTGGTGGGGTAGGTAAGGAATCTAGAGTCACAATCTTATCTTAAAATTAGGATTGAAAGCATAGTGCATGTTTCTCATCTTCCATGTCAGAGTCCATGCATGGAAATGATTCTACGCCATTAGCGTCATATATGCATGCTAATGTTTCATGATTGTGGGGATGCATCGTCAAAAAGTAAGAAGAAAGTAGAAGGGACTTGCTAAGAAAAAGCAAGACTAGAGTCCCCCACACCTTAGCCATCTACATGCTGACCACAATTTGTCCTTTGATTTCTTCTTCCCCACCTTAACTGGCGGTTTTACGCCCACCTCCACCATTATTTGTCCCTCTTATGTCTCCGATTAAAATCATTATTTTTTACATAGTTGTATGTGAGTATACAATTATATAAAATTTAGTTCAAAAAATTGAATCATGTTGCTGGCTGACTAGAATGCAGTGTTACAGCAGGAAAAATTATGAAATTTAGGGAAAATTTTAAAAGTCGCAAAATAAAAGATGAGGATGGTTTTGTTCCTACTTCCTTTGCGAGCTCGAAGAGCAGAAAGGGATTGACCTAGGATTTTTTCCATATAAATTATTTCAATCCCAACAAAATTTTGGGCTAGAGTCTGGGCAGGTGTCCAGGGTAACCGACCTTAAGACTGTTGTACACAAGTGTGAGTTGTTAGTTCCACATTATTTAAAAAAGTGAAGGTTGGATACTTTATAAGTGAGATGACCCATACACTTATCACCTTAAGGTTTTGAGTAAATATTTGGTATCTCTTTCACTTTTGTGTTGCTCTCGACTCAATGTAGATACTCTCAATGATGACCCCACAAAATTTGGTTCTTTCTCCACATAGGGAGGAAGGGAGTCCAAACCCAATAGGAATCACACATGCTAGAATGACCATCGACCGAGTGCAGGTGATCCAGTGCCAGCATGGATCCAACTCTCCATGATAATCCAACAGAATTTGAGTCTTTCTCCACATAGGAAGGGAGTCCAAGTCCAACAGAAATCACACATGCTAGAATCGTCATTGACCGGCCACCTGAAGGAAGTCATGATTCATTGAAATTGCTCGCAGCACAGGAAGAAGTCATGATTCATTGAAATTGCTCGCAGCACTGGAAAACTATCCTATAATAGAGTACAGGTGATCCAGTGTCAGGATGGATCCAACGCCCCATGATAATCTAAAAGAATTTGAGTCTTTCTCCACATAGGAAGAGAGTCCAAGCCCAACAGAAATCGCACATGCTAGAATCGTCATTGACCGACCACCTGAAGGAAGTCATGATTCATTGAAATTGCTCGCAGCACAGGAAAATTATCCTATAAAAGAGTACACGTGATTTAGTGTCAGGATGGATCCAACGGCTCCCGACATTTCACACCTAGAAAATAGTGGTTTGTTATAACCTCTTAATTATATAAAGAACACGAACGAAGAGTTATATATACACAATTTCAAATTTCATTCACTCTTTTTTTATACATACTGATTTGAGCGTCGGAGTGTTAATTTTATAGGTCAATCTCTCATTCACCGAATTTAAAGCTCTAATCTACTGTTGCTCATCACCATTATCATTCTCAAATCAATTCTGAATTTGTAATGGAACAAATTTTATTCTAATTTCCCATCCTTACTAGAATAAGTTGAACTCTGTGAAAATGAGAGTGAGAAGAGAGAAGCTTGTTAGAGGCATGCAAGATGGATTCGGGGATACATACGGGCAACACAAGCCTTCTAGATTTTTAAGTGTTTATTACTTTACTTATTTAAGTTTAATTTGTTTAAAATTATTAGACATTACAAGTTATGGCTTAGTTTTTCTTTTTACATTGAGTATCCACAATACTTGCCATGTAAAAGGTGCGTTTTCAACTGCTTTCAGTTTTCCTTTAATCATTGTTTAAAACTTTATAGCCACACTCTTTGTTTTTCAATAACATAACGCATTCTCTCGTAAAGAAAATGTTCGGTATCATAACTTTATTTTTAAGGCATGAGTTATACTGTGTGAGTTGAAAAAGTATTACTGGAATCTCTACAAGATATGTTAGATTAGTCGCTTACATGCTATTGCAAGTTTTCTTTTTTCTCTTGCCTTTATTCAATTAGTTTGTTAGACCGTTGGTTATAAGTTTTGTTGAGTTAGTTACTAACCAACTTTTCTTTGGAATCTATATATAAAGAGCTCCACAATTTATTCTTTTATGCAAGCTTTTACCTTGCTTTTCATAACGAGAATGAGTACTTTAACTTGCAAGTTACTGCATTAACATGGTATCACCAATAAATTCCGCTTTCCTTTGCTATTTTCTTTTTCTACTCTAATTCTTCTTTTCTCCAATTCTTCTTCCTTTCTCCCCTCCCTCCAATGGCACTTGTCACTTATGGATATTTCTCGACAAATTCCTTAAATTCATATTATCTCTACCCTAATAAAAACCCAATTCTCGTTCTTGTTTCATCAGCATTAGACAACAAGAATTGCCATTTTTGGTCCAGATCCATGCATATTGCTTTTATCTCCAAGAACATGTAAAAATGCATCGATGGAACCCTCCCTAAACCTAATGTCACTTGATCTTACCGGTTGATCAGAACCTGAATGTGGTCCTTGATAACAACGTCTGCTTGGCTGGAAATATGTGGAGAGGAGAGGGGTGTACCTGCAAGGCACTCCGACGATTAAGCGAGAATGGATGCAAAGAGATACAAGAAAGATATTAGGGTTTTTAGTATCAATATTGGATATATAGTCATCACAAGTGTGAGGGTTTATATAATACCCCCGACGCGTAGCAATTTGTCCCTATTTTTGGGCCTAGATATGTGGGTCTGCAAAAATAGGTAACTGCTAGGAGTTGGTCAAAACGGGCAGTCATGCTCGTAACTAGTCATTACATCGATCAAGGATGAGATAACGAGAAGAAGCATTGTAAGCGTTTCCTGGACTTCTACTCTTCGTGTGTTGAGCAGACTGAGAGGTAGATGCCTGCACAGACAGACGTGGGTTTCGGGCATTGTTGGTCGTGTCGTTCGAGGGTGTGCTTAATCAGGGATGTTGGGCCAGCGTTATTGGGTCGTACCAAAGGTGGAAGCGAATTGGGCCAATTCAATTCATTAGGCCAGTCTAGAACAAGAGCCCCCCAAGTCGTTGCTTCTGGTCAAGGGAGTAATAACTTAAGGTGTGCCTGAAAGAAGGGGACGTTTCATGGGCGGTTATGTGTGAGGAGTTCGAGCGATGCTAGGCGAGTCTGTTTTACGAGGAGAGGAACATTTGATTGGATCAGAAAAGATAGTGTGTTGCACTTGCATCGAGCCACGTGTTGTCATAAAAGTGTAATGATTGAAAGCCTAGGGACTAGAGCGAAATGATTACACCTTTTAGAGTTTCCTAGGCGCGTGCCCGCTCAGGTGCCAACAATCTTCTCTATAAAAGGCAGAGAGGAAGCTTCATTTGCACGTTTCACTTGCTCTGCTTCTGCTCGTTACTGCTCAATTCTTCCCGACATAGTTGTTCGAATTTCCCACTTGTTCCGCTGTTCGCCGCTGATAACTATCAATAATCTAGTAAGTTTCTTGATTTTTCCTTATTTTAATGGAGTTTTCGTCTGTTCTAGGATATATTTTCTGCTTCTTTTCCAACAAATGTATGTGGCTATGGTTTAGAGTAGCTTAGCGTGAGAATCCCCGATGGAGTGTTGGATTTAGATGGTGGTTTTGTTGCCTGAGGATGATGGCTCCTCCGTGAGCCTTCTAAAGATGTTTTAGATATAGGGTTGGTGACGGTGGTTCGTGATGAACCTTCTGGTGGCATTGGGGCCATTTCTAAGCTTCTGCTGTAATTTTTCTGCATTTTTGATGTGTCCTTAGGCGAGGTCGAAAACCATTTGTCTAGGGAGGAACTTTCCATACGGGAGTAAGGGTTTAACCTTGTAGTCGGGCGCCTAAGGTGTCAGAGGGGAGTGCCCTCATTTTTCTTTTTGTTGTATTAAGTGAGGGTCCTCGTTCCTTTGCACCCTTTCACTTGACTAGCGGTGGAATGATGGATTTGATTCCGATGTCGAATTCACTTTTGTCCTCTACTTTTCAAATATAATGGCCAGCAGTACTGATGATGAGTCCATGGCTGCACCCAGTGATTCCTCACTAAGCTCATCTGAGTACTCATCGACATAGGGGAGCACCTCGGGTGTTCCCGATCCCAAACTGGTCATGCAAGAACCGGATGAGGCCGAGCAGAATGCACTCGTGGTTTAGGATGCGGCCGCGGTTCCAGTGAATCTTGTAGCTTGGGCAGCATTGGGCCCCTTGAAACATGCCTCATATTTTTGCGAGCATTTGGATGAGGTTTTCACCTTGGTGGCTTCGGGGATGGAGTTGGAGGGCGCCGAGGAAGAGTGGTTGATATATATCATCGGGAAGAACACCATATATGTTCGAAGTTTGAAGTGAATCTCATTCCCATGTATGAAATGTCCTTTCGAGAGACAGGTTTCTGACTTCCTTTTACTGATCCCCATGTGGCCATTTTTAGACACCTCCTCCTTGCTCCTTCTCAGCTACATCCCAATTCGATTGCCTTCCTTCAGGCTTTCGAGATTGTGTGTGACCATTTGCAAATAGGGGCCTATGTTCCTCTATTTTTCTACTGCTTCCACCTCCAATGAGGCACCTCTGGTTCCCAGTTTGGATGGGTTTCCCTCAAACAGTCGAACGGGAATATGTTCAAAGCCTACCTCGAGTTGGTTCGAGATTTTAAGGGGAGGTATATGCTTGTCCAGCCTGTGTCGGAGAAGGCGTTGGTGAATGTTTTTAGGAGCGTCCAACTGGTCGACGAGGTCGGGGGACCTGTGCTGAATGTAACACCTTATTTCTCCATTGGTAATTTATATAATAATCAGAGTAAATTAATTTCTAAATAAACATCAACCAAATAAGATGTCACATGCTTCGCCAATCACTCATCAAACTTAGGATACACAACACAAATCACATACTCATAAGTCTTAAACTTCAATGTATTTATTCCCAACGGAAAAACATCAATAAACAGTCATCTCGATCGTCTAAACGGAGTCATAATTATTATCCTTCACAAATTATCATAATCATAAAACAATTCAAGTGTTACGTATCAGAGAAGACATTTACTCAATATACGCAACTGAAGGAACTCCTCAGCTAACCTTCGGTCTCAAGCTACTTCAGATCATCTGCACGTTACCCACGTGGAGGTAACATTCAAACAATAAGGGTGAGATATCTTACCAATATAAGAGAAAGTATAATAATAATAATAATAATAATAATAATAATAATAATAATAATAATAATAATAATAATAATAATAATAATAATAATAATAATAAGCATGTAAGATTCAACCACATAATTAGCATATAACATACATCATAATATAATACACACTATCATCAATCTTCGCCCATCGGTTTGTAATTCACAATATGATGCAAAGGACTGAAACTGATGCAATGCATGTGGTACCAATCAGGGTAGAACCCTCTTAGAAATAATGCCAATTTAGAATAATCAACTTCGCTCGCCAATACATGCCTTCGCTCGCCAATACATACCTTCGCTTTATGAATGCATGAGACACTACCATGCAATAATATACTTCGCATTTACCTTTAATACTCGTCACAATATATCCAATACAATCCTTCGTCATGTATCTCGTATCACACAATCAAAATAATCATCGCAAATAACCACAACATAATTCATGGCATACAAACCAGAACACACTTACGAATCGGTAGCAATGTTGATGAAATAATTAAATACTGCATTATAAATCATTTATATAAAATGGGAAATTATTTTATCTTTTCAACGGTCCAAACGACGCATCAAAAGGACACCCAAGGTAAAAGTTATGAGTCTTAGAAGTTTTCTAAAAATGCTGTCAATAGTAGTGGTAACCGGTTACCCAGTTATGGTAACCGGTTACCACAGGACAGTAGACTCGTTTCTTTTCAAAATTCATCACAGTAACTGGTTACCCACTTATGGTAACCGGTTACCGCACGACAATAGCTATCCTCATTGTAAACATTGATTTGGTAACCGGTTACCATATTTGTGTAACCGGTTATCTTGCGATAATAGTGAAAAATCCTGCAATTTCCATGTTACGACCCTCAATGTTTCAACACCCAAAAATCATAATTTTACATCAAAATTCATCTTTTTAACAGGTTAATTATTTATCAACATTTATGTACCAATCCTAACCAATTCATATCATTTAATCACATAAAAATGCACCAAATTCACCAAAAATCGATCAACGAAAAAAACCCCAAAAACAACCAATAATGGAGAAATCAAAACATATGCTTATACAACTTAAATCCTACCATACCCCATTATTAAGAAAACCATTATAGAATTAAAATCCACCCTTACCTTAGGTTCTTGGTTGATTCTTGATTTCTACGGTGAAATCTCTTGCCCTAGCTTCCTAGTGCTCTTTTCTTCTTCTCTCTTCTATGCTTCTCTTTCTCTGTTTCTACGTACTGACTCTTTTCCCGTATTCTTACTCTAATATATCCCAATAAATAATTATTTAATTATTATTATAAAATATTAATAATTATTCTAATAATATACTAATAATAATGGTAATCTATATTATTTCACACACCTCCATGCTTCTACACAATTAGCCAAACACCCCAATAACCTTAACCTCTACAATTCTAAGGCATCTGGCTCCCAACAAGGCATCACACCACATCATAAACTCCATGGACTTACATAATTTCACTGTTTCATCTTATTATTTAATTAAAAATAATTCTAATTAAATCGGGGTGTTACAACTCTCCCCCACGTAGAATATTTTCGTCCTCGAAAATTACTTGAGAAAATAACCCTGGATAAGCCTTCTCGCATCTTGCTCTCTGGCTCCCACGTTGCTTTCTCTCCGGTAGCTCCTTCCCAAATTACTTCCACACTCTCGGCGATCAGATTGTCCCGTACTTGTATATCCTCTATCAGAATTACATGCGACAGATCTGAAATATATTTCCGGAGTTGCGACACATGGAACACATCATGCAAATTTGATCGGTTAGGTGGCAAGGCCACTCTATAAGGAACACCGCCCACCTTCTTTGAAATCCAATACGGACCACTAAATTGAGAAATCAACATCTTTGACTTTAGAGCATGACCTACACCGGTTATCGGTGATACTCTCAAGAATACATGGTCTCCCTCTTGAAACTCAAGATCCTTCCTCCTCTTATCATGGTAACTCTTATTCCTACTCTGCGAAGCTTTCATCCTTTCTTGGATTACCTTTACTCTGTCCGTAGTCTCTCTCACCATCTCGGGTCCGAGCACCAAATGCTCACCCGATTCATACCAACACAAAGGTGTTCAGCACCTCCGACCATGCAGTGCCTTGAAAGGTGCCATACCAATACTAGAATGGTAACTATTGTTATAGGTGAACTCAATCAAAGGAAGACAACTATCCCAAGTACCTCCCTGCTCAAGAACACAAGCCCTCAATAAATCTTCTAGCGATTGAATAGTCCTTTCCGTCTGACCATCTGTCTGTGGATGATATGTCGAACTAAATTTCAACTTCATCCCCCAAAGCATCCTGCAAACTCTTCCAAAAAACAGAGGTAAACCTTGAATCTCTATCCGACACAATACTAGAAGGAACACAGTGTAGCTTCACAATTACCCGAATATAAATCTCCTCCAACTTTGATACAGGAAAATCGATACTAGTCGGAATGAAAGGAGCTGATTTCGTTAATCTATCAACAATCACCTAAATCGCATCGTGCCCTCTTGGAGTACTTGGAAGCCCCGTCATAAAGTCCATAGATATATTATCCCATTTCCATTCCAAAACTTCTAAAGGTTCCAACAGCCCTGCATGTTTCCGATGTTCGACTTTTTATTTCTGACAAGTCAAACATGCATACATAAACTATGCCACATCTTGCTTCAACCCAGACCACCAAAATAACTTCTTCAAGTCATGATACATCTTGGTAGCTCCCGGATGATTACTCAAATTTCTTCTATGGCCCTCTTGCAGAATTATCTTCCTTATATCAGCATCATCAGGGATACATATCCTGTTTTAGAATCACAACACACCTTGGGCATCTAGTTTAAAGTTATTGTCTTCAGATTTGTTACTCTCGACCATCAAATCTACTAACTTCACATCTGACTTTTGAGCTTATTTAATATTGTCTAAGAAGTCATTGTTAATCTTCAACATCCCCAACATCACACTCTGTGGTGTCATTTCACAGAGCCAACTCATGTCTCTAAATTTTTCGATCAACTCTAGTTCTCTAACCATCAAATACACAAAGTCTTTCGACTCAAGGAGTTAGCTACAACATTAGCTTTACTCAGATGATAATTCAAGCCAAAGTTGTAATCCTTCAATAATTCCAACCATCTCCTCTGCCTCATGGTCAATTCCTTTTGATAAAATAGATACCACAAGCTCTTATGATCGCTAAAAACTTCAAACCTAGAACCATACAGATAATGTCTCCAAATCTTCAGTACAAACAATACTGTAGTTAATTTTAGATCATGGGTAGGATAGTTTCTTTCATGAATCCTCAATTGCCTCGACGCATAAGAGACTACTTTATCATCCAACATGAGTACACCACCTAAATCCAATTTATAATATCAAAATTGGAGCCTTCGTCAATCTCTTCTTTAACTCAACAAAACTCTCTTCACATTGGATGTCCCACATAAATGCTCTACCTTTACAAGTTAGTTGAGTTAACGAAAGTGCCAACTTAGAAAAACCTTCAATAAATCTTATATAATAGCCAGCCAAACCCAAAAATCTTCTAATCTCCGTGACTGATTTTGGAGCTCCCCATTGCAACACTACATCTACTTTAGATGGTTCTACAACAACACCATAAGCTGAAATAACATGACCAAGAAAAATGGCTTATGTCAACCAGAACTCACATTTCGACAACTTTGCATATAACTTATTCTCTTTCAATACTTACAATACAATCTTCAAATGTTTTGCATGTTCTTCTTCGGACATAGAATATATCAAAATATCATCGATGAATACTACACCAAACTGATCCAAATAAGTGTTAAAGATGTAGTTCATATATTCCGTAAACACTCCCGGCACATTGGTAACACCGAAAGGCATCACATAATACTCCTAATGTCCATACCAAGTTCTGAAAGTTGTCTTCTGAATGTCCTCATCTTTCACTTGAATTTGGTGATAACCCGATCTTATATCAATCTTGCTAAATACACGCGCACCCACCAATTGATCCATCAAGTCGTCTATTCTCAGAAGTGGATACCTCTTTTTGACTATTACTTTATTCAACTGTCAATAATCCATGCACAACCTCATACTACCATCTTTCTTCTTCACAAGTAATATCGGAGCTCCCCAAGGAGACACACTTGGTCTCACAAACTTCTTTTCAAGTAAGTCTTCTAATTTTTTCTTCAATTCTGATAATTTGGGCGCCGACATCCTGTATGGTGCCATAGAAATAGGTTTGGTACATGGTACAAGATCAATTGAAAATTATACTTCTCTTTCTGGCATCACATGTGGAATATCATCAGGAAAAACTTCGGGAAAGTCACACACAACTTGTAACTCGTCAATTGCAGCCTGATTCTCAATGGATAAGGACACCATTAAAGAAAATACCTGAGCTTCATCCCGCAATAACTCCTTTAACTTCCTAGCAGATAAGAAACCATCTCCCTCTTCCTCTTCAGGAGTAGAAAACCAAATTGACTTGTTATAACAGATAATGTAGTTATATTCCAACCAGTTCATATGTAAAATCACGTTCAGACCACTCAGCAGTAAACAAACTAGATCAACAACAAAATCTCTGTCATAGATGGACAAAGGACACTTCAAGCATACTAGAGAAGTAATCACTGATCCCTTAACTAGATTATCAACAACCATCTCCCCATTCATAGAAGATAACACAAGACTCAACCTTTTAGCACAATCAGTAGCAATAAAGCAATGTGTAGCACCAATATTAATAATAGTAATAAAAGGAGTATCATTAATGTAACACATACCTCTAATCAAGCGGTCTCCACTGGATGTCTGAGTCCCAGCTAAAGAAAACACTTTCCCAACATATCGGTATTTCTTAGATTTTTGACACTAAGCACTGATATGTCCTTCTTCACCGTAGTGGAAACATATTACTTTCTTGTGTTTACATACAGTTATCTCATTCCCGGTTTTCCACAACGGTAACACCTCTTCACTCCAGTATTGCATTCACTACTCTGATGACCAGGTCTTCCAAATTTGTAACACACGATACTAGTAGGAGAACCTCTCCCACTTGGCCTCCTACCACCAGTAGCCTTCTGTTTTCCTTTGTCAGTCAAAGAATTATAAGGCTGCCCATGATATGGTTGTTGCTTGCCTCTCTTCTCAATGACATTCTTGTAGTGAGCCTCACTATCTTCTTCATAAATCCTGCAGTTGTTCATTAAATCTGGAAACTTACGGATCCGCTGATACCCAATTGCCTTCTTGATTTCTGAATGTAGTCCATTTTCAAACTTCACACACTTCGAGAATTCAACAGTGTCTTTGTTGTAATGATATAATAGTTCGCCAATTCCACTAATTTGGAATTCAGTTAAAAATATTTGATCTCCTTCTTCCCATGGACATCCTCTGGGTAATACTTCACTAGGAATTCCCTGCGAAACACAACCCAAGTAATAGCCTCTTATGTGCCTTCCAATCTCTGGAGAGTAGCAATCCACCAATCATCAGCCTCTTTTGCCAGCATATGCGTACCAAAATGCACTTTCTGAGCATCAAAATAGTCCATAACCCAAAATATCCTCTCAATATCCTTGAACCACTCCTACGCTCCTTCAGGATCATGATTCCCTTTAAACGTAGGTGGATGATTCCTCTAGAAAGTTTCCAAATCCCGAGCTTCATCGTTCCCACCAGTGTTAAGTTGATTCTGGATTGCCTGAGCCAACGCCTGTAATGCATTAGTGAGCGCACAATTCCTCTTCCAGCCATTGCTCTGCTCACATCACAACATCAAACAACGATTAGATAGAAAAACATCGACATTATTCTCATGTCAAACTAAACTAACGACTGAACAACCTGGGCGGACAGACTGATATGCTCTGATACCAAGTGTAACACCATATTTCCCCGTCGCTAATTTATATAATAATCAGAGTAAATTAATTTCTAAATAATCATCAACCAAATAGGATGTCACATGCTTCGCCAATCACACATTCTCAAACTTAGGATACACAACACAAATCACATACTCATAAGTCTTAAACTTCAATGCATTTATTCACAGTGGGAAAAAAATCAATAAATAGTCATCTCGATCCTCCAACCGAAATTATAATTATTATCCTTCACACATCAGCATAATCATAAAAAATTCAAATAATGGAGTAATACATGTTCACTCCTAATCATAACAAATCAAATCACGTAAAAACCCTAAGTGTTACGTATCAGAGCAGACACCGACTCAATCTACACAATTGAAGGAACTCCTCAGCTAACCTTCGATCTCTAGCTGCTTCGGATCATCTTCACGTTTCCCACGTGGAGGTAACATTCAAAAAAAGGGTGAAATATCATAACAATATAAGAGAAAGCATAATAATAATAAGCAAGTAAGATTCAAATACATAATAAACACATAAAATACATCATAATATAATACACACTAAAATCAATTTTTGCCCATCGGTTTGTCAATCACAATATGATGCAAAGGACTCACACTGATGCAATGCATGTGTTACCAACAAGGGTAGAACCCTCTTCGCAATAATGCTAATTTAGGGCAAGAAGAATCCTCATTGAGAGCGTGACCAAGAAGAATCCTGAGGACAGCAGGGATGCCCAGTTGGAAAAATTACAAACTGAAATGGCAACCATGAAAATCCAGATGATGGGATAGATAGTAGGTCACATGGCTCTTATCCAAAAATTAGCTCGGGGATAAGAAGAGATGAGAACCCTCGTCAACAAGCTTCATCAAGACAGATGCAACCGTATGAAAAAAATAGTTGAGGATGGGGATCAATTCTTTAATCAGCCTCCGAAGAGACAATAAGTTGGCTTGGTGGAGAGTAGACCTTTCCAAATTTCTGCTACATCATGAGTCCAACAACAACCTCGCCAACCACGACAAGGTAGTCGGCATAACCAAGGAAGACAATTTGATGAGATCAACATTCCCTTGGCTCAAGCATTGCATCATATGTTGGAAGCCAAGCTGGTTACATTGAGGGAGCCTCCTCAAAAACCCTTTACTGCTTCTCCCCGTTACAATCATGAAGAAAGGTGTGCATACCACTCCAACAGTCCTGGACACAACACTAACCACTATTGGACATTAAAAAACAAGATTCAAGACTTGATCGACAAAGGGGCGTTGGAATTCACACAAGATGGTAAACTTGAGTTTTTCTGTCATCCTTCAAAGGCACACCATCTGAAGTGACAAATTTAGGCGGAGAAATGTTTGTTCATTCGAATTTTCAATTGTAATTTATTTGTTTGCTTAAACACTTATCTTTATGTCATACTTTGGTTACTTTCATTAATGCATTGCATATGCTTGTCTTGAATTAATCCATTTGTTTTCACTAAATTTAAACAGTGCTTATACTCCCTTTATGATATTCAACTCTTGTTAAAATTTGCAAGCCTTTAGATGGAGGATGACGAAAACAATACCACAATCTCATACAGTATGCTTTTGGACATACCCTGCTGACGGTGTACAGGCGTTCTTTCATTTCCTAAACAATGGAGTTATAAGGAAGATAATCGCTAGTCAACCCCTTTGAGCAAAAGAAGTAGGAGTTTTCTTTTTAACACAAATTGAAACCTTTAATCAAAACTTGGCGCAGGGTTAGTTTCTCAGTTAATCCAAATGCGCATTCAGCCGCAAGCTTTCACTTCATACACAAACATCCTTCTGAATCAAAAGATAGTGATGGTTCCCCGTGAAATAGGTAGTCATTATCTCTCGAAAGAAAAACCCACTAAGTCAAAACCTATGAAGGATACTTAAGAAAATATGGGGCATCCCACTTGCTGTAGTCTCAAAACAAGAGCAGTCAGGAAAAAAACTAGGCATAGTAGATCAAAAAGAGGTCACTACAAATCCTCGATAACATAAAAAATGTTGCAAAAATTGACTGCCTTCCCAAATAAACTTCCAAGTACCCGAACCATCACCAAAACGTCATTCCAGACTCAATTGAAGTTCAAAATGCACAATTAACTGAGTTTAGAACTGAAGGACATCATGAAGTGAGGGCGGGTACAAATACACTTTGAGCCTTATCCTTTGTTTCTTAAACCGTGAATCAGGCCACGCTACAACCCTTTAAAAGTCCTAATTGAAGCATGGGTTAGTTTGAAAGCATACTATTACAAAAGGTATCCTGGCTTCTGTAAGGCTTACTGTAAATCTTGAGTTGAATTCATATTCTTACAAAACTCCTTTATTTGTTAAAACTGCATTTTCTAAACTTCAAGACAAACATAAACTTTGCACTATTTGAATACTGCTATTTCCATATAGCTAATTGTTTGACAGTGGAGAAATTTACACGCCGAATATCTAGTGAACAAAAAACTCTCTCAATAAACAAATTCATTTCAAATGGAAAATACTTCCAATGACAAACTCTACATGATAAAGGGGCATGACATGTTATAGTCCAAAATGTTGTACCCCAAAATTTTCCCTCTCATTTTACTCAATACATGTCCATCAAGATCTTCAATTTGCTCAAGGTTTCCCAAGAGTGTACCAGACAAACTCTCTCCTAAGGCAGTATACCTCAAATTAGGGTTTCCATTTTCATCAAGATGGGTGAACCACAAAGGCCTCACATTCTATCCATGGTATTAATATGTTCTCAATACCCTACATGACAAGTTTCATTCCTTGCACAAGAAGTTTGCTCAGTCAACTGCTCAGATGCTTGAGAGTCGACTGTATTAGGTCAAAAGTCAACTGTGACCCACATACAGTCAAACTTCAAGATTTTTGGTTAACATTAACATTTTGAAGTGACTTTCATCATTTTATCAAGGGTTGATCATGATTCCTCAAGGAATTCTCCAAATTCATCAAAACCCAAAAGTTGCTAAATTAGGGTTTCTTAGTAAAAGTCAACCAAACTTTGACCAAGCATAACTTCCACATGCTTTATCAGAAATTTCCTATCCAAAGCTCATTTTTAAGAGGATGCAATTCCCTACAATTCATCTTCATATAATAAGTTTAAACCGTGCACTCATAAAAAGATATGAATTTCTACATTATGGGTCCTTTTGAAAAGTCAACAAAAACACCCTTTGGGTCAAAGCTTCTTACATGAACATGGAAGAATCAATTGAGATGAGACCAAAATTTTTGCTTAGGGGACATCCTAAGCTTTCTAAAAAGTCTAAGAACACCTCTCTAGCATTAAAATTGGAAGAGATATGCCTTGTCAAAGTTGACCCTTTTTGCAAAATTGACAAATGTCAAATGTGCTCAAAAGTGCATTTTTTGCTAAATGGGCCTAACTTTTTATGCTTGCAACTCATTTATAATGTGGTCCACGACTCAAATATTCACCCAAACATTATTTGCTTCATTTTTCAATTTAGTTTGATTTTTTATTAATTAAAAGTGAATTAAATCAAATAATTGGTGAATAATAGCAAAGATATGATTTGATTTGGTTTTTGGACAGGTTGGCAATCAAAATATGCTGAATTATCAAGGCCAAAACGAATCAAGCATAATTGGTACAAGAAAGGGATGATTTGGCTTAAAATAGGAAGTTTGCATACGGCTAAAGAATCAAATCAAATCTCATCAAATTACAAGATTCAATCCAAGTTTGTAACCCTAATTCATCCCTAGGTATATATTAGACAAGAACAAAGCAAAAAAAAAGAGGTTAGAAGGCGTGAACAAGAAGAACAAAACTTCAAAATTTGGACAAAAAGTTGTGACTCGGTTTCAAGCTTGGAGGTCATCTCAAGTCATCCTAGCACTGCCAATCAATTGTTGGACGTCTCAGGAAGCCATCCCAATCAATTTCAAGCCGCCCCAAGTCCAGGATCATCGTGTAGCAGTCACACGGTTTGCAAAAAATTTCAGAAACGATTATCATAATTCTTGCATCATTAGCGTGTTTAAGCTATATATTTGTAATCCTCATCATGTTTGCAAACTGAGTGAATGATTTAATTACATTTTTGGAGCCTATACGTGCCTTTTCCATTGTTAGGGTTTGGGTGTGAAGTTTAGGGCTTTTGGCTACAGGCAAAATTAGACCATAAGATGGATACTGGGATGACCGGGACATCATGACCGGTCGAACCATAGTCTCCAATTCCATTTATATTGTGTCTCGTGAATTTTTGAATTTCACAAGTCTTTTGCCATGGAAGCTGACCGTAGGTAAAAGTATGAAGATCTAAAACGGCGAATGAGGAAAAAGAAGATAACGTATCCAAGCATCATTAGACCATTTGAAAGCTGGCGCGTTTATTTGTTTATTCATTAATCCATTTATTTATTATATAACATATTTTGTTTTCCTTATACTAACAACAAAAGCGCACAGCTCAGCTGGAAATGAGGCATTGGTATTGATTATAAGGACCTGGGTTCGATACCAGGTCCCAACGCTTCCTTTATATTATTTTCATTCAACAGATCCAACGCATTATCCTTCCTGGTGACCACCATGCACACTTGTGTCCAACCATTTGATCAAGCATGCCATCAGATCTAACGCTCCATCCATGAGGGACCATGGTACACGTTCAAGTCAATGCTACACAGGATCCAATATTGACCAGGCTTGGAGCATTTTGGGCCTTAGAAAATTCAGGTTGACACCCCCCAGAATTGATATTCAACACAGGCCCATTCTCTTTTTCTTTATTTATTTCTTTTATTTTAATTATTTTGTTTAGTTATTTTTCACCAAATTAATTACCTTTCTTTTATTAATCATAAAATCAATAAATCACAAAACACCAAAAAAAGCATTTTTTTTTAATAAACTAATTATTTTAATTTAATTAGAAATATAGATTATGTTAATTTCTTTTTTATAATTAAAAGCAATTAGAAATTAGGGTTTTTAATTAATGTGCAATTATATTTCTTTTCTCAAATAAATAAAAAACCAAAAATACACAAAATCTTATTTTTTTTTTTAAAAAACGTTTTATTTTCTTGAAATTATTTAATTTAGTTTAGATTAGTTTAATTTCAAATTCTTTTATAATTAAAAAATGATTAGAATTAGGGTTTCATTCGTACATAATTTAATCAATTCTTTTCTCAGAAAGAACTTAATTATTTTTAAATTAGGGTTTAGGTTATTTTTCAACATCCCTCGTATTTAATTCTTCGCAAATTTAATTATTCCTTTTCTATTATTTTTGTAACTGCCAATGGTTTGTAATAGTTAAATTAGGGTTTTATTTACTCCTTTAATCCCCGATTCTTTGGTTATGTAACTAATCCCCATCCCCGAAGCCTTGTAATAGCTAGGTTTATTTTCTCGCATTTTAAATTCCTGGAAATATTTAACTGTCTAGATGGATGTTAATAGGATTGTATGGCAAGAATATCTGAAATTAAAACGGTAGATCACCTAATGTGCAAAGATTAAATAACTGAAACAAATCATATGCACATATTCACTCCTAGGGTTTACCTCACTCCGGTTGCCTTCAGTAAACAATCATTAAGCATAGGAGATTTTAGTGGTTGTCCTCCAGTCTAAAAGATCAAAATGTCTCGTTCAAATGTTTCCTCGAAAATGTTGCCTCGGAAAGATCTTAAGACTCTAGGGTTACTACTAAAGTTTTCTAACTGTTGCTTTAGTGATTGTATTTGTCCCTTTCGAATGTCCCTTACAATTCCAACGACGGGGCTACCTACTCCTTAATAGTAAGATAGCGTTGTCTAAAGGAAACGAGAATAAACAATCTTTTTTCGAGTAGGTAGAATCTTAAGTACTTGCTCAATAAAAACTTTTCACACAAACACCTTTCAAAACAAATTTTTAAAACAAACTTCGTCACACCCTTGAGGACTGATACAAGGATTATCACAAAGTAAAACATTTTCAAGACAAACACACACCAGCAATTTGTAAAAAAGAGCAAGTACCTAAGAGCCCGTAGATAACTACGGATAGAAAGGGTTCTAACACCTTCCCTTTCTATAATCTACCCCCCGTACTCAAAAACATCTCGAAAAGGTTTTTTTGTTCTTTTCCCTTTTACTTTGTTGGATGAAATAAAAGTCGGTGGCGACTCTTGCTTACCGCAATATTTGTGAATACAAAATACAAAGCAGTATAACCGTTGGTTCTGCCACTGTATCACAGAACTGGCAACTCTGTTGGAAAATAAATAAGTGGGGTATACCTTAGGATCTAGGTCATTAAAATTGCTTCTCTTGATTGCTTTACTTTAAAGGGTTTGTTTGGGGTTACTATAGATCATACACCCGGATCTGGGGGCACTCTTTAGGTAAACAACAATAGATCATGGAGATTGTACGGCATAGACCGATATGGTTTAAGCGATGGATGTGTTGGTGTGGCCCTTTGGTTGGTACCGGTATCCTTCGTGGGGAAACGAGGAGAATACAGGGCCGCTGCGTGGTGTTGTGAAGCACTAACGGACCGTAGAACCTTAGTTGAACAAACTTGGCCATTAGAAAGTAGTGAGATAGCTGGCCTCGGTGTAGAGCCGAGGATTGGTTGATACTCGATGCTACACTCATTGAGACCAGACTTTCGGGATATTTCAGCCGCAAGAAAAGATTGATTGAGCTGAAACAATGCCCGATAAAGGATGGTCAGTGATATTGAGATCCTCTAGAACCCGATTAATTTTTAAGACAGGTTTGAAACCAACTAAACTTCAAGAGGGTATTACCTTTAACCTCATGCAAGCCCTAAACCTAAGGACTTTGTGTGATTTGACTGTGTTTGCTATACATGTGTTTGCTATACCTGTGGTTTATCATGACATCATGCTTCATAACATAGCATACATTCTTATTTCACTAACCATTTCAAATACCAAGGGAATTTATCTTTGTCCTATTTTACAGATCATGGCTTTCGTTCGTAGAAACAGTATCCAAATCAGTTTTGTGAAGATACCTTCCCAACTCAAAGAGCTAGTATCAAGGGTTTCTGAAACTTTTGGGTTCACTAAGAGACATGGTCGACTTCTCAACCTGGTTACTTCAAACTTTGATGAAAAGATGATGAGTGTACTCTTCCAGTTCTTTGATCCCAAGCACCACTGCTTCACCTTTCCAGATTATCAGTTGGTGCCTACCTTGGAAGAATTCTCTCAGCAGTTGGATATACCCATTCTTGAGCAGTTGCCCTTCATCGGTCTAGAAGAAGTTCCTAAGCCAGAAGTCATTGCCTCAGCTTTGCATCTGGAACGGGCCGACATGGTATCCAATTGGGAAACAAGAAGCGGAGTCAATGGTTTTCTAGCTAAGTTTATGATAGACAAGTCCCATCTATTTTGGGATGATATGGATTTTCAGGCTTTTGAGGAGGTCTTGGCTCTTCTAATCTATGGTTTAGTCCTTTTCCCTAATCCGGACTCATTCATAGATGTGAATGCTATCAAGGTTTTTCTCTCCCGCAACCCTGTGCCTACCTTGCTCGGAGATATTTTGCACACTCTGCATACTCGTACCATGAAGAGAATAGGGATTCTTATGTGTTGTATGCCATTGATGTTGAGGTGGTTTATTTCTCACCTCCCTAAGTCCGTACTGAAGAACGAAGAAGGTTTGGGTTGGTCGCAAAGGATAATGTCACTCGCTCACACGGATATTCTTTGGTGTTCTCGAGCTATGGAAAACACTACTATTATTGACCGCTGCGGGGAGTACCCTAATGTCCTATTACTTGGTATTAGAGGGGGTATACCCTACAATCCTTGCTTAGCTCTGCGACAATTTGGTTACGTTCGAAGGGATGGTCCCCATGAGTCGCTTATCGAGGGCATTGTATTCAACTATGAGGATGATGTTCACGAGTATCGCCGGAGGTTCATACGAGCTTGGGGCATGGTAAACAGGTCTGGCACCAAGGCTTTAGGGCCAAAAACTTCCGTTCCTATGGAACCTTACCTCCAATGGGTACGAGCTCGTGCCCAGAAGCTTATGATGCCCTATGTGGCCGTTTTACCAGTGATTATGGAACCCGCTACTGAATAAGGTATTCCTTACACGGTTCTCTATCCTTATATGCCCACTGTTGTACCCCAAAATTTTCCCTCCCATATTCCTCAAGATATGTCAAGAATCATCTCCAAATTGCTCAAGAGTTAGACAGTCAAGCCATCTCCTAAGTAGTAGACAGTTGAAATTAGGGTTTTGGTTCTTTCAAGGAATTTTGGGTTCTCAATGGTTCAATCAAGTCTCATAGGCCTATATACATTCTCAAGCACCTACATGCCAAGTTTCAAGACTCACAGTTCCAGTGTGCACAGTCAAAAGCCCCATTTGATCTACAGTCAACTACAAGGGCAAAATGGTCATTTTGCAGTCAAAAGTCAGAATTCTTGGTCAACATCTTATTTTGAGTTCACAATCATCATTTGATCAAGTCTTGATCATGATCCCACAAGAATAGTTCAAAAATCATCAAAATGCAAAAGTTACTATTTTTGGACAGTAGAAAAGTCAACTGTACCTTGACCAGGGCATAACTCTTTCATGGTTTATTAGAAAAATTCCATCCAAAGCTAATTTTGAATAGGATGCAATTTCCTATAATCCATCGTCACACCCCAAGACCAAGAAATGCTCTCACAAAAAATTTACAAATTTTTACATTATAGGTCAATTTCAAAAGTCAACAAAAGTACACTTTGAGTCAAAGGCCATAACTTGAGATTGGTAAATCCAAATGACATGGGACCAAAAGCATTGGTTAGATGACTTCAAGGGCTTTCGAAAATGTCCAAGAACATGGTCATATGATCAAAATTGAGCAAGTTATGCATTGGAGAAGTTGGGTAATTTTCATGAATTTGCAAAAGTCAACTTTGCTCAAAACACCTTCTTTTTGCTAATGGGTCTCAAATCTCTTTTTGAAACTTCACCCATGACCTATGCACGACCCACCAAGTTAAATTGGATTTATTTTCTTAAATTTATTGATTAAATGGATTTTTAATACATATTAATTCATTTAATTAATTTAAATTATAAGAAAATAAAAGATTTGATTCTTAAACCTATTTGTGAACCAAATATGATCCAAATATGTTGACCAATTCGTGCACAAGCTAAAAGATACAAAAATATCCAATTTTGGCAACTTGTTCAATCATGAAAAATCAAGAATATTTGATTTATCAATCAAAGATTTAATCTTCAATGCACATGGGTATGGGTCCAAATTTTGACCTAAACTGATTCCCTTATATGCAAGCAAGCCAAGCATAACCTAATTCACGAGAAAAAGCTGCAGAAATGGCCATATCAAATTCAAGAAATTTCAAGAAAAGTAAAAACTTGTTCTTGCAATCTAGGCCAATTCAAGGTGCCTTGTCCATCCAAACACATTGCAGGAGGTACCAGGAGTGATTTGCAATCAAATTCAAGCACTAAAGCTCAAGGAATCACGAAATACCATCTCACGGTTTGCACTTATAATTCAAAACTGTATCCCTTAATTCATACGCATTTGACATGTTTTTGTGATTGATTTGCATTGCTAGAGATCATACAAAGCTAATGGAATGATTTAATTGAACCATAGCGCCCTAAATCGAGAGATGCCATGATTGAATTTCTAGGGTTTTCAAGCTTTCAAATAGGGCTTTCCAAACCAGGAAAAATTGGAACCAATGGGATACATGGTTGAATTCGTGAGACCAAGACGATTGGAACACACACCTCGCGAAATATTTCTTTTTGCTCTGTGTCTATTCGCTATTTTTCGTGCAGGGAGGTAGTGGAGGTTAAAAACCCCCGCTATCTGATTCTAATTATGCAGGACAAAGGTTGAAGATGATGACGTGTGGTCATCTGATTCGTGCGTTTGAAAAACGCGCGCTTTATTTTTTGTTTACAGCATATTGTTTGTTTTTGGTATATAATATTCTCTATTTATCCATTTAACAAAAGCGCGTCACAGCTCAGTTGGCAAAGGTGTTGATGAAAAAGCCATTGGGACCTGGGTTCGAATCCCAGGTCCCCCAAAATCTTGTTTATTTTTCTCCTTCAGGTATTCTTGTGCAGTTTGCAAAGGGAGGTCCACCCTACACCTTAAATCTCATTGCGCCAGATGTCTCCAAACCTAGATCTAATGGTCATGAATGAAGGATCATCATACTCCCTAGTCAATGCATGCGTGTGAGATCCTGGAAAGTCAATGGGGCTGAGGCATAATGGGCCTGGAAAATGCTGATTACACCACAAAATTGGGCCCAACACCCCCTTCATGAGTTTATTTCTTTTCCTTTCTTTTTATTTTTTCTTTCATTTAATTATTTTTATTATTATTATTTTAATTAACCAATTAACAAATTAACCCCTTTTTTATAAAAAATTCAGAAAACATAAAAAAATATAATATTTTTATTTATTAAATTTAATTAGTTTATTTTGTAAATAAATATTAATATAATTTGTTTAGTTTTAATTAGGCATAATATTAATATTTTTGCAATAAATTAAAATTAATTAGAATTAGGTTTTTAATATATTTAATCATCTTATTTTTTATTTCCTTAAACAATCAAAAAACCCAAAATAGATTTCTTTTTTATTTAATTAATTAATTAGTCTAGGTTTAATTAATTAAATGCAAGATAACAAAAAACCTCCTTCTCTAATAAAAAGGGTTAAAACCCTAAAAACTCTCCGATTCAATTTTTCTCGCGCATATTATTGTTTGATCCATATAATTGTAATTGCTCCGAGGATGTAATAGTTTTAATTAGGATTTTTTATCGCTTTTATTTATTTTTTCGCAATTTACTTTTCAAGGGTTTGTTTTTGGCGATGTAAATACCTGACGCCTTGTAATAGCTTAGTTTTATTTTCCGCAACCATTAACTGCTAGATGTATGAATAATAGGCTATGCATGACAAGATCTATCTTAATTTAAAATCAATCGTATCTCACCATAACATGTACAAAGATAACATAACTGAAACTTGACACACTCGCACATGCCACTCTTAGGGTACGCCTCACTTGGTTGCCTCGACGTGGTCATTGAGTATAGGATGTTTTAGAGGTCGTCCTCCTGTCTAAAGATCATAGTTGCCACGAAACGGTTTCCTCGGATAAAATGATCTAAGACATTAGGGTTACCGCTAAGGCGTCCTAACATTGCTTTAGTGACCACATGTCCCTTAATCGAATTGACCTGAAAACTCCAATGACGGTGCTACCTACTTCTCAATAGTGGGATAGTACTGTCTAAAGGACATTTACACAGCTTAATTCCTTTTGAGTAGGTAGAGGTTCTTAGGTACTTTCTCTTTCAAAACAAAACAAATTTTTCGCACTTACACTTTTCAAACAAAGTTTTTAAACAACACTTCATACACTCTTGAGGACAGAAACAAGAGTTAAATCGAAGTTTTCAAACAAAACTCTTTTCAAAACCCACAATCACAAAGAAAAGCAAACTTTTTGAAAACACAGTGAGCAAGTACCTAAGAGCCCGTGGATAACCACGGATAGAAAGGGTGCTAACACATTCCCTTTCTATAATCTACCTCCCAAACCCGATAAACATCTCGAAAAGGAATTTTTCTGTGCTTTTGTCCTTTCCTTGTTGGATAAAATAAAAGACGGTGGCGACTCTTGCTTACCGCGACATTTTGCAAAAACAAACGCAAACGCAAACGCGAACCAGCATTCCAAAACAGTCAGTTCTCATTCCCACCGATCACACCCATGAATCTTGGAGAGTTACATAGGTCTTGGATTCAGTTGATGAAGGAGCGGGACACTTACAGATATCAGTTCCATGCTCAGGAGAGGAAAGTTTTAGAGCTCACAAAGCAACTCCATGAGGAAAAAGGACTGAATGATTATCTCGGCACAAAGAGGAAGCATCCATGGGAATTTTGATGTCTTTTATAGTTTTAGATTTGATTTTTAATTGTAACGCCTAAAAGCCATTTGAACTTCAAATTCAGCTAATAAAGTTTTTTTTTATTTTAGTTTGCAAATTTAAATTTCCCGAAGTCTTTGAAATCATTGCATACGCATCCCATTATCATACACATCATTACAGGTACTATTACAGGTTTCTTATCTTCTTCGTTGTTTATTTTAGTAGAAATTTCTTCCGAACAAAGCATTAAGGACCTGCAAGCACAGAACGCCCAGTTCCAACAAATGTTTATCAGTCTGGCAAAGTGGCAGGAGGATCTGAAAGCCCTCATTCTGAAAGAGCGGAAGAAAAAGAAGAAGGTTGTTGGTATTCTGAACATGGGTCGAAGCTTTGGAGAGCGGTTGAAGCGACAGGTCGACCTGACCTCTTCATCTAAGGAAGGGGAGAACCAAGAAGAAGAGAAAGACCATAGTCCTACAGTCTCTGACAATGATACTGATTATAATGATGAACAATATCCTCCTGCTGAGGATAGATACAAGCAGTTAGAAGACCGTCTGAGTGCCATGGAAGTTCATAGGATACCTGGACTGGATTTCGAAGAATTGGGATTGGTGTCGGGAGTAGTCATCCTGCAGAAGTTCAAGGCTCCAGATTTTGCTAAGTATGATGGGGTGTCCTGCCCAAAGCTCCATCTTCGCTCTTATGTCAGGAAGATTCAGCCACACACCGCTGATAGAAATTTGTGGGTGCATTTCTTTCAAGATAGTCTGTCAGGGACTCAGCTTGAATGGTTCTACCAGCTGGAGGGAGCCAATGTCCGATATTGTGAAGGTTTTCAAGATTATGCACAAAAATGGAGAGACTTGGCTGGGAGAGTTCAACCCCCATTGTCTGATAGGGAGTTGGTTGATATGTTTCTGGGGACGCTATCTGGTCCATTTTTCAATCATCTGATCGGCAGCTCATCAACTAGTTTCATTGAGCTGATCCTAATTGGGGAAATAGTAGAAGCTGGGATTCTAAGTGGAAAAATACAGAAGGATGCCTCGTCAAGTTCAATAAAGAAGCATTTTGCTGGTAAGAAGGAATCCAGTGCCGTTTATAGCCTGAGAGGTCAGAACAAGACTAAACAATGTCAGATAGTAAGTTCTGTGATGATACCTAGACCTGCAGTTGCTCCACAATGTAACAATCAACAAAGAGTGGAAAGACCATAACGACAGTTTACCTTCATCAACATGACATTGGATGAAGTCCTACTTCACCTGCTGAGATCCAACTTGGCAACTTTGAGAGAGGCTCCCAAGAACCCAAATACTACATCTCCCCGATATAATCTGAATGCCCGGTGTGCTTATCATTCTGAGAGTCCTGGTCATGATACAAATGTCTGCTGGGCTCTGAGAAACAAAATACAAGACTTGATCGAAGCCAAGGAGATAGATTTTGATGCTCCGGAGAAGCCAAATGTCATTACCACTCCCATTCCTAAGCACGGCCGTGGAGTCAATGCTATTGATACTGATTTGTTTATTACCTCTGTTGAGGAAGTTTCTACTCCTTTCATGACTGTCAAGAAGAATTTACTGTTGGCCGGTTTATTTCCGGGTTGTGGTAAAGGTTGCCACATGTGTTCGCTTTTACCTTCTGGTTGCCATTTGCTGAAGTTAGGTGTTCAAAGCCTAATAGATAGCAAAGAAATTTTGTTTGAGAAAACTTTGGTTCCTGCTGATCCAATTGAAGACGTTGTCATTATAACCATTTCCGCCAATCCTTCTAAGGTTTCCTCGAGAAGACCTGTTAGGACTACACCTGCTCCAAGAATTGCTCCGCTAATAATCACTGTTCCCGACCCTGTCCCGTATGTCTCGGAAAAAGCTGTCCCATGGCATTATGGTGTCGATGTGTACTATCATGGCATCAAACAAGATCTGAAAGATGAAGAGGCTGATCCTGATATTGGTAACATTGTCGGAACCAGCAAAGTTATCCAAAGTGGAAGGGTATTCTCTCCCGAGATTTCCCCTAAGACTGTCAACAAACCTATTGTCATCCCATCTGTTGTTCCTGATAGTACATTAACTATAGTTCCTGTTCTTACTCCAGTCGGCGAATCATCTGATACCCGTGGCAAAGAGGTCGTAGGTGAGCCTGCCCGGACGGAGGCGCCTAAGAAAATTGTTGTGGAAGCCTCTAAGCAAGAAATAGAGGAAATACTGAAAATCACTAATGTTGTACCCCAAAATTTGCCCTCATATTTTTCCACAAGAAATCACAGCTTCGGGCTTTTCCTGATTTTTTCAGACTGGCTCAAGAATCGGTCAAACAGACTTTTCTCGTCAGTCAGACAAAATTTAGGGTTTTCTTTGATTTTAAAGCAGTTCAAACATATTGCTTAGGGTTTGTTTGAGTTAGCTCCGGTTTTGATCAGGCGGACGCTTCTCTGACAATTTAATTAAGAACTAGGGTTTGTGCGCATATTTATCAAAAAATAATTAATTCTACAGTGCTTTTCAAGTTATTCTGAGATATGAGCTGAGGCAGTTGAATTAAGAACTTGCAGTGCTTGATTTAATCAGTAAAAGAAAAAGGACATGTCGACATTTGTTGTTTAGCTGTGCATTGCTTTGGATATTTGAAATGCCGGTTTTATTATTGATTGACCACTATGTTTATTAATTGTTTATTTATTCTAAGTTAGGATAATTGGGATTTATTTCCATTTATTATAATTTAAGAATTTATAAGTAATTAAATAGACAGCTGGAAAAAGAATTAACTGATCAAAATTGGATTTCATTCATCTTTAATTATTTGTTACAATTATTATTTAAATACAGTATTCATTTACAAAGTAATTATAATAATAATGGTTACAATGATTAAAATTGAAATAAAATTGAATCCTAAATTTCCTAAATCTTCATTCTTCTACTGATGCTTTTTTGCTCCATTGATTTTATCTGCAAAACAAAGAAAGAAAAAGAAAAGTCAAAAGCAGATGAAATTAAAGAGCAGACAGATAAAAAGTTGGATTCATCATTAAAAGCAACTGGCCGGAATCAGTTTGCCCTCTCTGCAAATCACAAGATTTCTCTTGGTTCACAAAGAGGGATGAAAGTTTGTTTGCAATTAAAGTATGAAATGCACAAGTATACAAATTGAACAAATTCAAAATGGTCAAACAGGCTGCCTAATTTCCAATCAAAGAGGCAAACTGAACAGCTACTGCATATGCAAGAAAGAACAAACTGCACATTTCAAAGTTTCAAAACCAATGCACAAAGTCCAAATTGAACTAATTGCAAACTGAAAGTCACAAGTTCAAACTATCCAAAGCTGTCAAAAACTGCCAAAAGATTATCAAAAAGGCTATCAAAGAAGTACATAAAGTATGCAGGAAAGCAGGAATATGCAGAGTAAACCAACAATGCAAGCAAACTCTTCCAATCACATCATTTTCCAGCAGCTACCTTTTCAGTAAGGTACAGATTTTAAACAATATAAAATTGCTGTTTAGTCTGTCAAGAGAGAGAGAGAAGAGAAAAAGAAAGGTTTACAGGCTTACAGGCTTAGGCTGGACAAATATATAAAACAAACTGTCATCAACACAATAAGGAGAGGCAGAGATATCACAAAAAGATAATACCACAAACTGTAAGAAAAAGATATTGCAAACTATCTCCACAAACTTGAAGCCTAAGCTCCAAACATCACAAAAGACCATAACCTGCTTCAATTCAAACAGCAAACCAATTACTGCATAAAAGCCCAATGTCCTAAACCTGCATAAGTTAACCTCCCAAACCTGTATTCCAAAAACAACTCAGAACATCAAACTGTCCAAGCTCATACTAGAAGCCTTAAACTTGCTCCAAGCAAGCCTGAAAGCCAAAAGGCCATCAACCTGTCAAAAAACATAAGCCAGCCTGTTGAACAACATAACCATACCATCCTGTGTCAAAGCTTGAACCAGAAATATCAACCTGTCAAAAGCCTGAAGCCAAGGCCTGTAACTTCAAAGCCTAAACCAGTATCAATCCAGCAAAGTCCAACCAAAGCATCTCAGGGGCAACTAAAAAAAAACTAGAATAACATTCAAAATCATAAAACCCTCAGAGCTGGGCTCATCATAGGGGTAGGACAGCATATTCAGAATCATAAACATCATCAGGGCCATCACTCAGAAGCATATCAGAAATCAGCATATCAAGCATACAAGTTTGCAAACATACGAGGCAAAGAGGCAGAAGAGGAAAAGAAATTAAAGCAAGGTTTTCAGATTTTCATCATGAAACTCTAAATAAGCAAAATAAAGGTATCAGGTTTTCCAATAAAGCAAGCTAGCTCAACATCACGTGTTTCCCCTCCGCCTCTGGCTACCGGAAGCGCCTCCGTGCTCCTCCATCCCTTCTCCCAAAGGTATAATCTTCTCTTCATTTTCACACATCTCAAACAGAAACAAGTAATAAAAATCAATCAGAACTAATAACATATGAGTTGAAACCCCACAAAAAAAAACGTTAAGTCAACAAAGCTCAGACTCATACCTTTCATGTCATCACTGTTTTGCCCAACCTTGAGAAGATGGAGACGGAGGCAACGCCTAGCAACTTGAGGCGAGGAGACAAGCATTAAGGATTCATAGCTTGAGAAAGAACGAAGGAAGACGAAGGAAGATGAGCGCCGTTTGTAACTCACAAACCCTAATTCCTCTTTCTGAAACACAATAACTCAAACCCTTGCAAAATAATTTGTGAAACAAAATGGGCCTTGCCCCTTTCATTCTCCCAAAGCCCATTCTCAAAAGCCAGCGCGCACCCCCCTTTTTGTTGTTTCTCAGTTAGTTCTGTTTGGGCCATCTGCTTTCCTAAAGCCCATTTAATTCTTATCTCTTTTTCCATTTATTTCTTATTCATTCAAACTAATACTTTTACTTATCATTTTTTTTTAGTTTAAACTAATATATAATACTTTTTTTGTTTTGTTAAATAAAATAATACCTTTTTTACAAAATATTATTAATTGTTACATTTTAGAAAATTTACAAACATTAATTTTTCTTAAATTTGAAACATTTTTCTTTTCTTTTTTATACATAAGAATATTCATTAAAATATATAAATGTTAATATATATAATTAGGTTAATAGATTTTATCTAAAAAACTCTTTTAATAAATCTTTCTTTTTACATATACATAAAACATTAATTTTTCCTAAAACATTTCTTCTTAACTCTTATATATAAAACCTTAACAAAGTATATAAAAAATAAACTTTTTAGTTAAATACTTTTCTTTAAACTTAAAACTTTTATTTTCTTTCAATTAAAAAAACTTTTGTACATATTTAACAAAAAAATACAAAGAACAAATAAATACTTAATAATACATTAAAATTCACATTTTTCGCACTTGTAAATAATTACATGCAGTTACACTTTTACAATACACAAATACATTGATACATTTACTTTGCTTCATTCCTATACATTGATACATATTACATTTGAGATCGCAATTCGATTTGGTTGTAATTATTTGGACACTACTCTCCTATTAAGTCCCGTCCCCATTTGTAAATATTTGTACCCCCACTCCCGGATACTTATTTGTAATAGCGTAGACTTTAAATTCTCGCAATTTATCGCTTTCAAATATACCATGGTTAGACCTAGGGTTTGTATGTACATAAAATCAAACGCTAGATAACCTAATACAAAGACAAATACATGAAATCAATACACAAATACACTTGCACCCCTAGGGTAATCCCGCTTGTTGCCTTCCAAAATGGGCCATGCTTGAACGTTGAGTTTCTTTGGCAAAACAAAACAATTCAAATGATCATAGTCCCTCGATGACGCTTTCGAAAGTTGCCTATCAAAATGATCATAGTCCCTTCGAGCAAATTGCCAAAGACACTTGGCACCATTGTATTCATGGTCCATACGATGACCCGCGCCTGTCCCGTTAACATCCTAACGCAAGATTGTCCACCAAATACAAATGGTGGAACAAAATTGTTAAAAGGGTTAAAACATAGGAAAAACCTTTGAGTACAATAGGGTAGACAAACTCTTAGTTACTTGATCAACTTGCAAAAACACTTGCCTATTTTTCAAAACAAACTTCCAAAAACATTTGAAACATCTTTTCGAAAAGATACACACCTTTGTAAAACACTCAAACACGAGTCATTACAACGGTTGCCTAGACAAGGCGTCTTCTTCAAAAACATTTTCAAAACACACATACACACACACACACACACACACACACCATTTCAAACAATTGAAAATCTAGGCAAATGATCTAAAACAAGTAACTAAGAGCCCATGGATAACCATGGATGAAAAGGGTGTTAATACTTTCCCTTTTCATAATCTACCCCCCGAACCCACGAAACATCTCAAAAGGTTTTTCCTGTGCTTTTTAACCTTTCCTTTAGGATAAAATAAAAAGTCGGTGGCGACTCTTGCTAAACCGAACAAGTGTGAATACAAACGCAAAAAACTCAAGTCAGTTCTCCCACCGTATCACAGAACTGGCGACTCTGCTGGGGATCTACTCAAAAGTGGGGTTACCTTAGGGTTTTAGATCACCCATACATTCTTCTTTTGATTGCCTTGATTTCTTTACTTTTTTGGTTCCTTGTTTGGGTTTGTTGTAAATCCTACACCCGGATTTGGGGCACCTTTTAGGTAAATAGCAATAAAACTGTGAGGGAACTGTGCGGGGTATACCGACACGGTTGAAGCAGTAAGCTATGTTAGTGTGACATATTTGTGAGTACCAGTAACCCTTGAGTTCAGTAAAGGAGAGTACGGGGCCGCTGAGTGATGTCATGAAGCACTAACGAACTCTTAGAACCTTAATTGACCATCTTAGCCTTTTTAGGGGTAGTGAGATGACCGACTTTGGTGCAGTCCGAAGTTGGTAGATACTCGATACTACACTCATTGAGGGTTGTTTTCTTGGAATATTTTGGTCGCCAGTTAAGTGGCTAAACCAAAACAATGAACACAGAAAACAATCCAATGATATTGAGCTCCTTAGAACCCGGTTTCTATTTTAGGAAAGGATGAGCCAACTAACTTCAAGAGGGTACTTACCTACAACCCCATGCAAGCCTAAACCTAAGGACTTGTTTTCTTTGTGTGAATATGATTACCTGTATATACACTCACTTGCTTTTGCATACATGTACATAACATCATAACATCATACCATAGCATTTTCAATAAACCATTTCAAGGATCTCGAGGGTTCTTTTGATGCAGGGTTACGTTGAACCAGGAGTCTACCAAAGGGCAAGAGGTTTCTCCTCTAACAAATGCCATCAAAGATCAAGTACAACAACTTGAATCAGGGGCTATGACCCACTCGACATGGTGAGCTTGATTCTCGTGGAAGGACATTCACCGGTGCAAAGTTCTCCAATCAAAGATCAAGTGCAACAAACTTGAATCAGGGGCTATGACCCACTCGACATGGTGAGCTTGATTCTCGTGGAAGGACATCCACCGGTGTAAAGTTCTCCAATCAAAGATCAAGTGCAACAAACTTGAATCAGGGGCTATGACCCACTTGACATGGTGAGCTTGATTCTCGTGGAAAGACATCCACCGGTGCAAAGTTCTCCAAACAAAGATCGAAGTTCAACCTCTAACATTCTCTTGTGTTTACCCCAAGAGATCCTTGAAAGCATGCATCCGCATATCATGCATTGCATCTTGACAGTTTTTCCTTTTTCAAGTTTCCTTACTCTCCTACTGTTTATTTCAGTAAGAGATGGCTCTAGAAAGGACTGTCAAGGATATCCAGGACCAGACTGCTCAGCTGCAGGAATTGTTCTTGAACCTGTCCTTAGGGCAAGAAGAAGTGAAAGCTCTCCTCATAACGGGCATGGTCCAGGGGAATTCAAACAATGCCAGGAGCGACCAGTTGGAAGCGCTGCAGTCTGAGCTGACAACAATGAGGATCCAAATGACGGGGCAACTGGTGGGCCAGATGGCTCTCATCCAGGACTTGGCTCAAAGACAAGAGGAACTCATAGTTCTCGTCAACCAACTGCTTTGGAACAACCAACTGGGGCAAACATCTGAGGTTGAAGAGCAAGTCACCACTCAACCCCCATCCAGACAAGAAGACAAGGGGAAGGCTCCTCTGCTTGATTCAGGGTCACAACCCCATCAACAAGCCCAGCAACAACCTCGCCAGCGTCAACGGGGTAGTCGGCATAAGCAAAATACATCGGGGAGACAGTTCACTGAGACTGACATACCGTCATCTCTAATACTGGAGCGTTTGTTGGAAGTCAATCTGACTGCTTTGAGGGATCCTATTCGAAAGCCCAATACCTCCGCTCCTAACTATCATCCCGACGCATTTTGTGTTTACCACTCCTACAGCCCGGGACACAACATCGACGACTGTTGGGCCTTGAAGAACAAGATTCAAGATCTGATTGACATTGGAGTGCTGAGGTTCATGCCAGACGGCGAGATGAAAATCTTCCGTTAAGGTTTCTCCACCTGAAGTGACAAAGCTCAAATTGAAAGACTTTTGCTTCATTTGAATTTTCAAAGTTGTAATTTCTTTTGTTCTCAAACAATTAACTGTTGATGTCAAAACTCTGTTTCATTAATGCATTGCATATGTTTGTCTTGAATTCATCCATTAGTTTTCACTACTCTTATGCTTTCTTTATGATATTTAACTCTTGATAAAAAGCTACGAGCCTTTAGAGGGAGGATGACGAAACAATACCATAATCTCATACAGTGTGCTTTTGAACAGACTGTGTTGATGATGTACAGGCATTTCTTTCAATTCCCAAACACTGGAGTTATAAGGAAGATAATCCCTAGTCAACCCCTTAGAGCCAAAGAAGTAGGAGTTTTCTGTTCTAAACAGTCAAAACCTTTGATATAAACCTAGGGCAGGGTAGTCTCTCAGTTAATTCAAAAGAAAATGCGCATTGAAGTCGTAAACTCTCAGTTCGTAACACAATGAACGACATAAAAAAAAATCAAAATCATTCCTTTGGAATCAAAAGACAGTGATGGTTCCCTATCACATAGGCAGCCAATCTCTCAGAAAAGAAAATTCCACTAAGTCAAAACCTATAAAGGAGGCTTAAGAAACCTGGGGCATCCCGCTGACTGTAATCTCGAAAACAGGGACAGTCAGGCAAAAGTTAGGGATAACAAATCAAAATCAAAATAAAGAGGTCATTACAAATCCTCAACAACATGAAAAATGTTGCAAAAGAAAAAGGAGATGATGACTGTCTCCCAAAATTCAATTGGTGAACCATCACCCAAAAGTCGTTCCAAACTCGAACAGAGTTCGACGCACAAATTAACTGAGCTTAGGGTTGAAGAACATCACGAAGAGCGGGTGGGTACAAATATACTTTGAGCCTTTATCCTTTGTTTCTTAAACCGTGAACCAAGCCACGTTACAACCCTTCAAAAGTCCTAATTGAAGCATGGGTTAGTTCGAAAGCATACTGTTACAAAAGGTATCCTGACTCCTGTAAGGCTTTGCTCTAAATCTTGGGTTGATTTGTCTTATAAAAAGTTTTCTGCTAAAAAACTCATTTTCCAAAACTTTGAGACAAACATAAACTTTGCATTGCTTGAATATCATTGTTTGCATTTGACTATTTGTTTGACAGCGAAGAAATTCATACAGCGAATGTTCGGAGGAACGAAAACTCTCTCAGTGAGTAAAATCACTTCAAAAGGATGACACTTCCATTGATAAATCTCCTATCAACAAGGGGCATGACATGTCACCATCCAATTAACCTGGGGCAGTCCAGTCAAGGTTTCAACAGATCTTTCAAAGTTAAGTTAACCTGGGGCAGTCCAGTCAAGATTTCAAGAAATCTCTCAATTCGCAGAGTAATCTGATTCAAGACTCCGTCATCATCACTTGGGGCATTTGAATGTCAAAAGTGTTCAACAATTTCTTCATCACCTGCTGAAAATTACAACCACCAACAGAATAATGACCAATTCCAGATTCGACGCCTGTATCTAGCCAGGGCATATCTGTGAGTGATTGATTGTAGATTCGATACCTGTATCTAGCCAGGGCACATCTGCATGAAGAGTTTAGAGATTCGATACCTGTATCCAGCTAGGGCATATCTGTAGACGACCATTTCCAAATTCGATACCTGTATCCAGCCAGGGCATATCTGTAGACGACAAATTCCAGATTCGACACCTGTATCCAGCCAGGGCATATCTGTAGACGACATATTCCAGATTCGATACCTGTATCTAGCCAGGGCATATCTGTGAGTATTTGATTGTGGATTTGACACCTGTATCTAGCCATAGCATATCTGCATGAATAGTTTAGAGATTCGATACCTGTATCCAGCCAGGGCACGTCTGTAAGCAACCTTTTGAAGTTCCGGATTCGATTCCTATATCTAGCCAGGGCATATCTGTGAGTGTTTGATTGTAGATTTGATACCTGTATCTAGCCAGGGCATATCTGCATGAAGAGACTGAAGATCAACACCTGTAGCAAGCCAGGAAACCATCTTTCTTTCTCAGGTCAGAGATCAACACCTGAAACAAGCCAGGACAGTATCTCCTTGACCAACCTTTCTTAAAGTTTCAGATCAACACTTGTAACAAGCCAGGAAAATATCTGTGGACGACTGATTGTGGATCAACACCTGTAACAAGCCAGGGCATATCTACATAAAGAGTCTCTTTCATCACCACTTGGGGCATTCGAATGTCAAAAGTGTTCAACAATTCCTTCATCACCTATTGGAAGATGCAGTTTTACACAGACTCATCATCAGGAAACCCTACACCGGTTCCTTCTCAAATCCAAGATGCAGTTTTACACGGACTCATCATCAGGAAACCCTACACCGGTTCCTTCTCAAACTCAAAAGATTCTTATTTAAGATCTAGAGATAGTTCAAGATGTGACCCAAGATTTGGCGACATTCTATAACTTATTCAGATTTGCTTCCAGAAATAGTTCAAGATGTGACCCAAGTTTTGGCGACATTCTATAACTCATTCCAGATTTGCTTCTAGAGATAGTTCAAGATGTGACCCAGAGATGGCGACATTCCGTAACTTATTCCAGATCAGCACCTGCAGCAATCGGAAGATTCTTGGAATCCCCAGCCAGAGAACCTTCCAGAATCTAACTCCCCTCAGAGTCAAGTTTCAAAATCCCCAGTGGAGCCAAGACTGTCAATCCCCAGCGGAGCTAAAACTTCCAACTGTCAATCCCCAGCGGAGTTCATCAAATTCCCCAACATAACTTATCAGTGGAATCCCCAGCGGAGCTCTCATCAAAACCTCAGCGAAGTATCTCTTCCCACAGAGTAATTCCCCGCAGAGTAATCTCTCCCAACAAGTTTATTCCCCAATGGAGTCATCTTCTCCTACCGATTTATTCTTGCAACCATCATCCCCAGCGGAAGCGAAGAACTCTACTCTTCAACATCAGCCCAGGATTCAACAAACTCCCGGCATTCGTCAAGGATTTATTTTCCTAGACGAAAACACATTCATTACATTATCATACACCATGACGCATGCATATACGCATCATATCACACAATCTCATCTATTTTTGAGAACATCATGATGTCAGGCATTTCATACATCATGACATTGCATACAACTGATGTTTTGCCTTTTCAGGAAAAGGTCAATCCAAAGATAATTACTATCAACTATCACAATTCCAGATTCGATTCCTGTATCTAGCCAGGGCATATCTGTGAGTGATTGATTGAAGATTCGATACTTGTATCCAGCCAGGGCATATCTGCATGAAGAGTTTAGAGATTCGATACCTGTATCCCGCCAGGGCATATCTGTAGACGACAATTTCCAGATTCGATACCTGTACCCAGCTAGGGCATATTTGTAGACGACAATTTCCAGATTCGATACCTGTACCCAGCCAGGGCATATCTGTAGACGACAATTTCCAGATTCGATACCTGTATCCAGCCAGGGCATATCTGTAGACGACAATTTCCAGATTCGATACCTGTACCCAGCCAGGGCATATCTGTAGACGACGAATTCCAGATTCAATACCTGTATCTAGCCAGGGCATATCTGTGAGTGTTTGATTGTGGATTCGACTCCTGTATCTAGCCAGGGCATATCTGCATGAAGAGTTTGAAGATCAACCCCTGTAACATGCCAGGAAATTATCTTTCTTTCTCAAATACGCAAGTTCTCGCTAAGGAATCTCTTACGCAATCGACACCCCGGATGGAATCTTTAAGCCCATCTCCACAACTATCCATTACACTTCCAAATGGCATCTATAAGCCCATTCCCGACAAGGTTCTGTTACACTTCCAAATGGCATCTATAAGCCCATTCCCGACAAGGTTCTGTCACATCTCCAGATGGCATCTCTAAGCCCATCACCAAATGGCATCTTTAAGCCCATTCCCTCCACCATCACATCACCAAGTGCAAATTTTTGGGCACTCTAGTGTCCAATCTCCTTTTACCTTCAAGTCGCGAACGACAAACTTGCCAATCTAACTCTTCAGGTTCAAGAAGATTGAACAGGGGCAACTGTTGTACCCCAAAATTTACCCTCGTATTTTTCCACAAGAAATCACAGCTTCGGGCTTTTCCTGATTTTTTCAGACTGGCTCAAGAATCGGTCAAACAGACTTTTCTCGTCAGTCAGACAAAATTTAGGGTTTTCTTTGATTTTAAAGCAGTTCAAACAGATTGCTTAGGGTTTGTTTAAGTTGGCTCAGGTTTTGATCAGGCGGACGCTTCTCTGACAATTTAATCAAGAACTAGGGTTTATGCGCATATTTCTCAAAAAAAGAATTAATTCTACAGTGCTTTTCAAGTTATTCTGATATATGAGCTGAGGCAGTTGAATTAAGAACTTGCAGTGCTTGATTTAATCAGTAAAAGAAAAAGGACATGTGGACATTTGTTGTTTAGCTGTGCATTGCTTTGGATATTTGAAACGCCGGTTTTATTATTGATTGACCACAGTGTTTATTAATTGTTTATTTATTCTAAGTTAGGATAATTGGGATTTATTTCCATTTATTATAATTTAAGAATTTATAAGTAATTAAATAGACAGCTGGAAAAAGAATTAACTGATCAAAATTGGATTGCATTCATCTTTAATTATTTGTTACAATTGTTATTTAAATACAGTATTCATTTACAAAGTACTTATAATAATAATGGTTACAATGATTAAAATTGAAATAAAATTGAATCCTAAATTTCCTAAATCTTCATTCTTCTACTGATGCTTTTTTGCTCCATTGATTTTATCTTCAAAACAAAGAAAGAAAAAGAAAAGTCAAAAGCAGATGAAATTAAAGAGCAGACAGATAAAAAGTTGGATTCATCATTAAAAGCAACTGGCCGGAATCAGTTTTCCCTCTCTGCAAATCACAAGATTTCTCTTGGTTCACAAAGAGGGATGGAAGTTTGTTTGCAATTAAAGTATGAAATGCACAAGTATACAAATTGCACAAATTCAAAATGGTCAAACAGGCTGCCTAATTTCCAATCAAAGAGGCAAACTGAACAGCTACTGCATATGCAAGAAGGAACAAACTGCACATTTCAAAGTTTCAAAACCAATGCACAAAGTCCAAATTGAACTAATTGCAAACTGAAAGTCACAAGTTCAAACTATCCAAAGCTGTCAAAAACTGCCAAAAGATTATCAAAAAGGCTATCAAAGAAGTACATAAAGTATGCAGGAAAGCAGGAATATGCAGAGTAAACCAACAATGCAAGCAAACTCTTCCAATCACATCATTTTCCAGCAGCTACCTTTTCAGTAAGGTACAGATTTTAAACAATATAAAATTGCTATTTAGTTTGTCAAGAGAGAGAGAGAAGAGAAAAAGAAAGGTTTACAGGCTTACAGGCTTAGGCTGGACAAATATATAAAACAAACTGTCATCAACACAGTAAGGAGAGGCAGAGATATCACAAAAAGATAATACCACAAACTGTAAGAAAAAGATATTGCAAACTATCTCCACAAACTTAAAGCCTAAGCTACAAACATCACAAAAGACCATAACCTGCTTCAATTCAAACAGCAAACCAATTACTGCATAAAAGCCCAATGTCCTAAACCTGCATAAGTTAACCTCCCAAACCTTTATTCCAAAAACAACTCAGAACATCAAATTGTCCAAGCTCATACTAGAAGCCTTAAACTTGCTCCAAGCAAGCCTGAAAGCCAAAAGGCCATCAACCTGTCAAAAAACACAAGCCAGCCTGTTGAACAACATAACCATACCAACCTGTGTCAAACCTTGAACCAAAAATATCAACTTGTCAAAAGCCTGAAGCCAAGGCCTGTAACTTCAAAGCCTAAACCAATATCAATCCAGCAAAGTCCAACCAAAGCATCTCAGGGGCAACTCAAAAAAAAAACTAGAATAACATTCAAAATCATAAAACCCTCAGAGTTGGGCTCATCATATGGGTAGGACAGCATATTCAGAATCATAAACATCATCAGGGCCATCACTCAGAAGCATATCAGAAATCAGCATATCAAGCATACAAGTTTGCAAACATACGAGGCAAAGAGGGAGAAGAGGAAAAGAAATTAAAGCAAGGTTTTCAGATGTTCATCATGAAACTCTAAAGAAGCAAAACAAAGGTACCAGGTTTTCCAACAAAGCAAGCTAGCTCAACATCACATGTTTCCCCTCCACCTCTGGCTACCGGAAGCGCCACCGTCCTCCTCCATCCCTTCTCCCAAAGGTATAATCTTCTCTTCATTTTCACACATCTCAAATAGAAACAAGTAATAAAAATCAATCAGAACTAATAACATATGAGTTGAAACCCCACAAAAAAAACGTTAAGTCAACAAAGCTCAGACTCATACCTTTCATGTCATCACTGTTTTTCCCAACCTTGAGAAGATGGAGACGGAGGCAATGCCTAGCAACTTGAGGCGAGGAAACAAGCATTAAGGATTCATAGCTTGAGAAAGAACGAAGGAAGACGAAGGAAGATGAGCGCCGTTTGTAACTCACAAACCCTAATTCCTCTTTCTGAAACACAATAACTCAAACCCTTGCAAAATAATTTATGAAACAAAATGGGCCTTGCCCCTTTCATTCGCCCAAAGCCCATTCTCAAAAGCCAGCACGCACCCCCCTTTTTGTTGTTTCTCAGTTAGTTCTATTTGGGCCATCTGCTTTCCTAAAGCCCATTTAATCCTTATCTCTTTTTCCATTTATTTCTTATTCAATCAAACTAATACTTTTACTTATCATTTTATTTTTTTTAGTTTAAACTAATATATAATACTTTTTTTGTTTTGTTAAATAAAATAATACCTTTTTTACAAAATATTATTAATTGTTACATTTTAGAAAATTTACAAACATTAATTTTTCTTAAATTTGAAACATTTTTCTTTTCTTTTTTATACATAAGAATATTCATTAAAATACATAAATGTTAATATATATAATTAGGTTAATAGATTTTATCTAAAAAAATCTTTTAATAAATCTTTCTTTTTACATATACATAAAATATTAATTTTTCCTAAAACATTTCTTCTTAACTCTTATATATAAAACCTTAACAAAGTATATAAAAAATAAACTTTTTTAAGTTAAATACTTTTCTTTAAACTTAAAACTTTTACTTTCTTTCAATTAAAAAAACTTTTGTACATATTTAACAAAAAAATACAAAGAACAAATAAATACTTAATAATACATTAAAATTCACATTTTTCGCACTTGTAAATAATTACATGCACTTACACTTTTACAATACACAAATACATTGATACAGTTACTTTTCTTCATTCCTATACATTGATACATATTACATTTGAGATCGCAATTCGATTTGGTTGTAATTATTTGGACACTATTCTCCTATTAAGTCCCATCCCCATTTGTAAATATTTGTACCCCCACTCCCGGATACTTATTTGTAATAGCGTAGACTTTAAATTCTCGCAATTTATCGCTTTCAAATATACCATGGTTAGACCTAGAGTTTGTATGTACATAAAATCAAACGCTAGATAACCTAATACAAAGACAAATACATGAAATCAATACACAATCACACTTGCACCCCTAGGGTAATCCCGCTTGTTGCCTTCTAAAATGGGCCATGCTTGCACGTCGAGTTTCTTTGGCAAAACAAAATAATTCAAATGATCATAGTCCCTCGATGACGCTTTCGAAAGTTGCCTATCAAAATGATCATAGTCCCTTCGAGCAAATTGCCAAAGACACTTGGCACCATTGCATTCATGGTCCATACGATGACCCGCGCCTGTCCCGTTAACATCCTAACAAAAGATTGTCCACCAAATACAAATGGTGGAACAAAACTGTTAAAAGGGTTAAAACATAGGAAAAAATTTTGAGTACAATAGGGTAGACAAACTCTTAGTTACGTGATCAACTTGCAAAAACACTTGCCTATTTTTCAAAACAAACTTCCAAAAACATTTGAAACATCTTTTCGAAAAGATACACACCTTTGTAAAACACTCAAACACGAGTCATTACAACGGTTGCCTAGACAAGGCGTCTTCTTCAAAAAGATTTTCAAAACACACACACACACACACACACCATTTCAAACAATTGAAAATCAAGGCAAGTGATCTAAAACAAGTAACTAAGAGCCCATGGATAACCATGGATGAAAAGGGTGCTAATACCTTCCTTTTTCATAATCTACCCCCCGAACCCACGAAACATCTCAAAAGGTTTTTCCTGTGCTTTTTAACCTTTCCTTTAGGATAAAATAAAAAGTCGATGACGACTCTTGCTAAACCGAACAAGTGCGAATACAAACGCAAAAAACTCAAGTCAGTTCTCCCACCGTATCACAATTAAGAAGAGCGACTACAACATGGTCGAGCAGCTGGAGCAGACCCCATCCAAGATATCCATGTTGTCTCTATTGTTGTGTTCTGAAGCCCATGCGAAGGCTTTGATTGCATTTCTCAAGATTGTGCATGTGCCACAGGAAACTTCAGCTGATCAATTCCACGAGTGTGTGGCCAGCTTGACTATTGATAATGGGTTGGGTTTTTCAGATGCGGACTTGACACCAAAGGGAAGGAAACATAATGATGATTTGTGTTGCACCCCAAAATTTGCCCTCTCATATTTCTCAAAACATTGCAAGAAAAATCTCCAAGTGGCTCAAGATTGCTCAAGAGTTGGACAGTCAAGCTATCTCCTAAGGCAGTCAACCCCAAATTAGGGTTTTGTGTTGCATCAAGATACTTGAGTCCAAGTGACCTAAAATTCTCCCTAATGTCCTAATATGTCCTCAAGGTCATCCATGTCAAATTTCAAGCCTTGCAGAGGAAGTTTGCTCAGTCAATTGCTCAAAGGGTCCAAAAATCGACTATGCTAGGGCAAAAGTCAACTGTGACCCAAATACAGTCAAACATCAATCTTTTTTGTCAACATTCTCATTTTGATGGATATTTAATCATTTTATCAAGGGTTGATCATGATTCATCAAGGATTGCTCAAAATTCATCAAGACTCAAAAGTTGCTAAATTAGGGTTTTGTAGGAAAAGTCAACTCAACTTTGACCAAGCATAACTTTCTCATACTTTATGAGAAATGACCCATCCAAAGCTCATTTTGAATAGGATGCAATTTCCTACAATCCATCTTCATATCCCAAGATCAGAAAATGCACTCACAAAAATTTACAAATTTGGACATTATAGGTCATTTTTGAAAGTCAACAAAAACACCTTTTTTTCCAAAGCTTATAACTTGAGCATGGAATATCAAAATGAGATGATCACAAATATTTTGGTTAGAGGACATCTCAAGCTTTCTAAAAAGTCAAAGAACACTTCCAAAAGTTCAAAATTGAAGAAGTTGTACATTGTTGAAGTTGGGCATTTTTTCAAAATTGCCAAAAGTCAACTATCCCCAAAACTTCAAATTTTTTCAAATGGGCCCATTCTTTTCAACTTGATTTGGGCTTTCCACATTCCACAAGTGTCCTAGCTTCAACCTTGTGTCCATTTATCAATTTTTCTATTTTTATTTGTTTTTTTATTGAATTATTTCATTTTAAATCAAATAAAATCCCAAACTTGATTACATGAGATCTTTTTCTATTTTCAGGACCTAATCATCATCAATGTCATGATCAAATTCGTATCAATCATTCCATGTGCAAAAAGATTGGATTTTTGGCAAATTAAGCAAGTTTTCAATGGAGGATCAAATCCAATCTCAAAGCATTGATGTGCAAAGATTCAAGACCAATTTGTTGACCTAATACATTGCAACATACATATACAATCCAAGGCACACGAATTTGAGGGTTGGAGGCTGCAAGAATGCCAAGAACAAAACTTGAAAAGTTGACAAAAAGTGTGAGACTGAAATCAAGCTTGGAGGCACTTTCAAGACTCAACAAGCATCACAATCGCTTCCTGGGAATTCTCAGAAGCAAAACCAATCGGAATCACTCATTCCCCAACCTCCTAAAGCACTGTAAGCATCTCACGGATCCGCCATGTTCTTGGATTCACAAATATTCATTCTTGCATCCATTGTAAAAAACAATTGAATATTCTGATTCACTACATCATTTGTTAACTTTCTACTATAACCAATTTTATTTTCATGCTTTGTATCGTAAAACACCATTGTAGGTTTTTCTAGGTTTTTTTCAGGGGTTTTTATTACAGGAAAAATTGACTAACAAAAGGGGCATGGTTGAGACCGGGATGAGGAGGCGAGTATGACCATGCCTTTGGATTGCATTTTTGTAGCTCGTAGTAAGTTTTGGAGATGGCATGGCTTATAGCTACGGACTGTTGTCCGTTGGTATAGGTTGAGAATGTTTTAGCCACGGTCCAACGACAGGGACAGTGGCGTGTCATGTTCCAATTCGCTTATTCAAAAATAGCACGCTTTATTTTGTTTTCTGATCCATTAATGTGTTTTGTCTTATTATTATTAGTTTTCAATACCATAACAGTTGAAGCACAATGGTTGAGTGGCAAAGGCGTTTGTTCAAAATCCAACAGGACCTGGGTTCGAATCCCAGGTCCCCCCATATGCTTTGTATTATTTTTCTTCAGGTATTCCAGCGCGTTTCAGGAGTTGTAGCATACCATGCTCCCTCACTCAATCACTTGCCAAATGGCCCCAGGCCAGATCTAGTGGTCCAGATGGGATGCCTACCATGCTACCAAGTCAACGTGCCCCATGGAATCAGGAAAAGTCAGCCAAGGCCAGCGCCTATTGGGCCTCTGAATTGCCATTCCAACCTCCAAATTGAGCCCAAAACCCCCCTAAGTCTTTCTATTCCTATTTTCTATCTATTTTATTTATTTGTTTTGTTTAATTATTTTTCATAATTTAACTAACCAATTAAATCTTTTTCTTCATAAAATAAAAAACCAAAAAATATTTTCTTATTTAAATTAAATTTCAATAATTTATTTTTGTTAATAAATATTAATTTAATTAATTTAGTTCTAATTAGGAATAACTTTAATATCTTTTTTTTGCAATAATTAAAATTAACTTAGACGGTTAGGTTTTTATTAACATTGAATAAATTTATTTTTATTTCTTTAAATATCAAAAATCCAAAAATATTATTTTCATTTTGTTAATTAATTTATTCATTAATTTAATAATTAACCTAGATTAACTTCTTTCTTAATTAAAAAATAACCAAAAAATCTTTTCTTTAATAATTAAAGGGTCAAAACCCTAAAAAACTCACATTCGATTTAATTTCCCGCACGCGTTCCATTTTATTCAATATTGTATCTGTTTCCTGGACTGTAATAGTTTAATAGGACTTTACTATTTTTACCGCTTTATTTATTTTCCGCATTTTAATTTCAAGGGTTGCTTTTGGCGATGTGATAACGAGAAATCGTATCATATATTTACTATGAAATTAAACCGCTTTATATCGTATTGACCCGATTAACTCCCGAATACTCCGAGTTTTGTATGATTTTATGCAGGTACAACATATCTTAGCTCAAACTAGAAAGAAACATGAAATGTACAACATTGCGGCCAAGACCAGAAGAGAAAAGATAAATCTGTCAAAAATCCAAAATTTGTTGCTATTACGATCATCACACCCTTGCCACGACCGTAAGACACTTCAGAAGCGTGTTACGACCGTCATGCACTGGCCACGACCGTAACATGCTATTTCATGGAATCTGCACGTAACACACCAGCCACGACGGTAACAAGCATTTTATTAGTTATTTTGAACATGCAGTACGTGGTCAAGTAACGAAGCATGCATGTGTGCCTTATTTTTCTCCAACGACCAAGACCACCTTCTCCTTATTTTTCTCAGCAAGCCAAGAATCTAGCAACGTAAAATATAATCCCAACTGTATTCATTCTCTATAAATAGCTTGGACTTCAAACAAGAAATTACAGAGTTCAGTTCAGAAAATTCTTGCGGAAGCTCTGCCGATTTAAAACCCGATTCTATTTTTCGATTTTATTTTGTTCTTGTTATTCCCTTTCCTTTCAGAACCTTTAATAGCATTTCCAACATCAGGAAATTTCTATTGTAGTTAGGATTTCTTTCAAGCCTCAGCATTTTGTTTATTTAATTTTCATTCCGACGTTCCGATCTTACCGGCTTGTGGAAGAAGGATCTAGGATACTATTGCTTTTCAGGTTTTTATCGTATTCAATATAATTGCAATTTATTTATGTTAAATTTCTGTTCTTTATTTATAATGCATGTGTTATTGTTTTCTGATTTTATTTCCTGCATTTTAATTCCGAGAATTATGAGTAGCTAAATACCCGTAGTCGGGTGTGATGAAATAACCGAATGAATTAATGTATTTCTAAGCTAAAACCTTAATTAACTTAATTTCTGGCCGTGACTTTTTATAATTAAAAATTAAGCTTTTTGTTACGAGAGTAAGGAAAGTAAAATAGGGAGAAATCAAGACCACGAGAGTGTGAGGTTTTAACCAGATAGCTAAAGTTAGGCATTCGATTTAAATATAGCGAGAGCGCTTTAAAACGAATTAGATTTATTTAGTTTTCAAAAAGATTCTTTCTAAACACTTATGGGCTAGCGAGAGCAGACATTTGGCTTTAGGAGTATGATCCGAGGTAAGACCACGAGAGTGTGAATCGAGGGTTTTTAAATTGATAAGTACTACAAAACAATTTAAGTTAAATATTTTTATATGCTTAGGTACAATTTAATTCGCATAGGTTCAAAACATTACACTCCGACCACTTTAATATTATAATTCTTTTAATTGAATTTAGTTTCTCCTTTTGTTTTAAACTTCTAAAAACCAAACGTGACAATTTCCGCCTTAGCTAAACTAACCTGTTTCATAACACTAGAGTGATTACGAAGTCCCTGTGGGTTCGACATATTTTATTACTACCGCGATAGACTGTGCACTTGCAGTTAAGATACCGTTAGTCACATTAGGTCAATCGCACATCAAGTTTTTGGCGCCGTTGCCGGGGACTTTAGTTTAGTCACTAGTGTATTCTAAAAACAACGTTGTCTAGACTAGGGCAACTTTTTATATTTCCCTCTGTTGTATGCCAAACACTCGTTCTCGAAGCGAGCCTTTGCATCTACAAATTAACGATATCGAGCGTTACTTAAGATTAAGAAGCCGAATTAAAGAATACCGATCTCTCAACAATCTTCCTCCGACTAAAATTCCTGATATCTCGTTACCAGAATTTATTGAAGAATCGACAATGGCTGACGTACCAAATCCGCCTCGCGCTCTTAAGGACTACGTAGTTCCTTCGCAAGCGGAACCTCACAACAGCATTGTCGCTCCTGTTATTGCTCGAAACGATTTCGAGCTGAAACCTTCGCTTTTATCCGCCGTTCAGCAGAACCAATTTTCTAGATCTCCTACTGACGACCCTAACCTACATCTGTCAGTGTTTGTGCAGTACGCAGACACTGTAAAAGCGAATGGTGTAAACCCCGAGGCAATATGATTGCGCCTATTTCCTTTTTCTTTAAGAGACAGATCCCGAGCCTGGCTCCAATCTCTTCCTTCAAATTCAATCACCACATGGGATGAATTGAAGAAAGTCTTCTTGGCTAGATATTTCCCACCAAGCAAAACTGCTATGCTTAGAGCTAACGTCAATGGTTTTAGACAAAAAGATAACGAATCACTTTTCGAAGCATGGGAACGTTACAAGGATATGATTAGACTCTATCCTCATCATGGTTTAGAAGAATGGCTAATCATTCATACGTTTTATAACAGTCTCTTGTATAACACAAGATTGACTATAGACGCCGCTGCTGGTGGCGCACTGATGGATAAACCATATGCCGAAGCAAATCAACTTATCGAAAGTATGGCCCAGAACCACTATCAATGGGGAAGCGAAAGAGCTAATGTGGAGAAATCCCAAACCAAAGGTGGAATGTCTGAAGTGAATATTCTGGACCAAGTCAATGCTAAAGTGGAAGCTCTTACCCAAAAGTTAGAAAACCTTACCACTACTCCCGCAGCTACCGTAGCTGCAGTTGTCCAAACTTGCGATCTATGTGGTCTTCAATCACATCCTGCTCCAGAATGCCCACTTCTAACAGGAGTTCCAGCTGAACAAGCAAATTACGTACAAGGGAACCCTTATAGCAATACCTATAACCCTGGTTGGAAAAATCATCCGAATTTTTCATACAAAAGTAACAACGCGTTATACGCACCTGGACAAGCTCCTGCCACACCACCCGGTTATCCAAAAGCTATACCAAATCATCCTGGTAATGGACCTAATACTCCTAGGAAATCTAACCTAGAAATCATGATAGAACACTTCATTTCTTCCCAAGCTCAGACTAATAAAGACGTTATAAATCAGAATTTACAGACTAATGAGCAGATAAAACAATTAACTAGCAAAGTTGATGCTTTAGCCACCCATAACAAGATGCTTGAGACGCAAATTTCACAGGTATCTCAACAACAAGCACCTATTGCAGCACCGGCTGGAATTTTTCCTGGTCAACCACAGCCCAACCCAAAAGGACGTGCTAATGTTGTGATACTGAGAAGTGGAAAAGAACTCGACGGACCTGTTGACCCAAGACTAGAAAGTCCAGCCATGTACCAAAAACAGAGCGAGCCGACTGAAAAAGCCAATGAACCTAAAGAAAAAGAAAAGGAAAATGAAACTCAAGAGGCAGTGGAGCAAGAGAAGCCTTATGTACCTCCACCACCTTATAAACCACCAATTCCGTATCCTCAGAGACTTACAAATTCCAAAACGATGGGCCAATTCAAGAAATTCGTTGAACTTCTGAAACAACTCAATATCACAATACCTTTTACAGAAGCCATCACTCAGATGCCCTCGTACGCTAAATTTCTCAAGGAAATTCTATCTAACAAGAAAAAGATAGAAGATAACAGAACAGTTACACTCACTGCCGAGTGTAGCGCGATCATTCAAAAAAATATGCCTCCTAAGTTAAAAGACCCAGGTAGTTTCTCTATACCTTGTAATATTGGAAAGTTTGTCATAGACAAAGCTCTATGTGACTTAGGAGCAAGTATTAGCGTCATGCCCCTATCTATCTGCAAAAATCTAGAGATGGGAGAACTCAGACCCACGAAAATGTCCGTTCAATTAGCTGACCGATCAGTTAAATACCCTGTAGGTATACTGGAAAACGTTCCAGTTAGAATAGGTCAATTCTATATCTCGACCGATTTCATCATCATGGACATAACCGAGGACTCAGTTACCCCTATCATATTAGGAAGATCCTTCCTAGCCCCCGTCGGAGCTATAATTAATGTAAAGAAGGGCAGACTAACATTCGAAGTTGGAGAAGAAAAAGTGGAATTCACCCTTACTCAATTCTTACAAGCACCAGCCATGAACGACACATGCTATCTTCTAGATGTCATAGACGAGTGCGTAAGAGAGATGGAAGCAGAACAGACGAAATATTCTGAGATAATGGAAATCCAAACCCCTCCAATATTCGAAAACGATGACAGTCTAAACGAAAGCTTAGCACTCACGCCCGATCATATGCCATGCCCGAAGAACCCCAATGTAGAATTGAAAATCTTACCTAAGAATCTAAGATACGAATTCCTTGATACCGAACACACGCGACCAGTAATAGTAAACTCCAACTTAGGAAAGCTCGAAACTGAAAAACTTTTAGACGTCCTAAGGAGGTACCCAACCGCACTAGGTTATAACATATCCGATTTGAAAGGAATATGTCCTTCAATTTGTATGCACCGTATTATGCTAGAAGAGAATTGTAAAACCTCTAGAGAACCTCAAAGAAGGATTAACCCGATTCTTAGAACTGTAGTCAGAGATGAAATTACAAAGCTTATGGAAGCTAGAATCATATACCCGATCTCTGATAGTAAGTGGGTGAGCCCAGTACACGTGGTGCCCAAGAAAGGAGGTATCATCGTTGTTAAGAACGCAAAAGGCGAACCAATAACGCAAAGAGTAGTCAATGGACATAGAGTGTGTATAGATTATAGAAAACTAAACAAATCCACTCGTAAAGACCATTTTCCTCTACCCTTCATAGACCAAATGCTAGAACGGTTAGCCAAACATTCCTATTTCTTCTATCTAGACGGTTACTCCGGATTCTTTCAAATTCCCATTCACCCTGACGATCAAGAAAAGACTACTTTCACGTGTCTGTATGGAACGTTCGCATATAGATGAATGCCTTTCGGATTGTGTAATGCCCCAGCGACCTTCCAACGATGTATGATGTCAATCTTTGCAGATTTTATAGACAACATCATGGAAGTGTTCATGGATGATTTCTCAGTGTGCGGGGAAAGTTTCGAAGGATGCCTATCAAACCTAGAGAAAGTCTTAGAAAGATGTGTAAAAGTAAACCTCATGCTCAATTGGGAAAAATGCCATTTCATGGTCAGAGAAGGAATCGTACTAGGACATATCATATCCAATAAAGGGATTGAAGTTGACAAAGCCAAAATAGAAGTCATAAAAGAACTTCGACCACCTAAGACCGTTAGAGAAATACAAAGCTTTTTAGGACACGCCGGTTTTTACCGGCGATTCATTAAAGATTTCTCAAAAATTACTAAACCACTTACCGGTCTGTTAATGAAAGACGCTGAGTTCGTATTCGACGATGATTGTCATAAAGAGTTTGAAACTCTAAAATCAGCCCTTATCACCGAACTAATCATGCAACCACCCGATTGGAATTTACCTTTCGAAATCATGTGCGACGCGAGTGATTACGCCGTAGGCGCAGTTCTTGGGCAAAGGAAGGACAAGAAACTACACGCCATTTACTACGCTAGTAGAACGCTAGACCCAACCCAAATGAACTACGCCACGACTGAGAAAGAGCTGTTATCAGTCGTCTTCGCGCTTGACAAATTCCGTTCCTATCTAGTAGGAGCGAAAATCATCATCTACACGGACCACGCTGCTATAAGATATCTATTCAATAAGAAAGATGCAAAACCAAGGCTCCTCAGATGGATCCTACTTTTGCAAGAATTTGACTTAGAGATTAAGGATAAAAAAGGGACCGAAAACGTCGTAGCAGATCACTTGTCAAGATTGGAAGATATAAAACCCGAAAAAGTGCCGATTAACGATGATTTCCCATATGAACAACTGATAGCCCAAATAAGGAGCGACCTGGCTCAGTTAAACCTAAACGAACCAAAACCCAAGGAAGCCGTAAAAGCAATCCATGCAACCATGGGACTGCCATGGTATGCCGACATAGTTAACTATCTAGCTGCAAACGCGCTCCCACCAGACCTTACCTACCAACAAAAAAAGAAATTCTTCCATGATCTCAAATACTACTATTGGGACGAACCCTTACTGTTTAAAAGAGGACCAGACGGAATCTTCCGTCGATGCATACCCGAAGAAGAGATAGAAGATGTCATTTCCCACTGTCATTCATCTCCTTACGGGGGACACGCAAGCACTTCCAAAACTTGTGCAAAGATCTTACAAGCCGGCCTATTTTGGCCTAATCTATGGAAAGATGTCCACATCGCTGTTAGAAATTGCGATCGGTGTCAACGCACCGGTAATATTTCAAGACGCGATGAAATGCCTCAAAGAGGAATCCTAGAGGTAGAAATCTTCGACGTATGGGGAATTGATTTCATGGGACCCTTCCCATCTTCTTTTGGAAACAAATATATACTCGTCGCGGTCGATTATGTTTCAAAATGGATCGAGGCCATAGCCTCTCCTACAAATGACACACGAGTGGTAATCAAACTCTTTAGAAACATAATCTTTCCAAGATTCGGTGTATCGAGACTCGTCATTAGTGACGGTGGCTCCCATTTCATCTCAAAGATATTCGACAAATTACTATTTAAGTATGGAGTGAAACATCATATAGCGACACCATTCCACCCACAAACCAGTGGACAAGTCGAAGTCTCAAACAGAGAAATTAAGTAGATCTTAGAAAAAACTGTAGCCACATCCAGGAAAGATTGGTCATCAAAGCTCAACGAAGCTTTATGGGCCTATAGGACGGCCTACAAGACCCCTATAGGAACTACACCCTTCAAGCTCGTATACGGAAAATCCTGTCACCTCCCAGTAGAATTAGAACACAAAGTGTATTGGGCAATTAAAACGCTCAACATGAACTACACTGCTGCGGGAGAAAAACGTGTCCTGGATTTAAATGAATTAGAAGAATTAAGATTAGATGCTTATGAGAATGCTAAAATATACAAAGAGAGAACTAAAAAATGGCATGATAAGCGTTTATCTAGGAAAGAATTTAGTGTGGGAGATGTCGTACTATTATTTAACTCAAGACTTAGGCTCTTCCCTGGTAAATTAAAATCTAGATGGTCAGGTCCGTATGAAATTACAAAAGTGTTTCCTAGCGGAGCAATAGAAATTAAGGGTAGAAATACTGACCAGTTTACAGTAAACGGGCAGCGGTTAAAACAATACAATAACATTGAAAATAGAGACTATACGAATAGTCTAAGACTTTTAGAATTGCCCAATATTTCACCCGAATAATCTGCTGCTAGGCACTATGTCAGGCTTTTGACGTTAAAAACAGCGCTTAGTGGGAGGCAACCCACTTATTTGTTAATTGTTATTTGTTTCTATTTATTTATTTATTATACTTTTCGTTTTTGCATTTATTCCTATTTAAGTTTTATTTTTCATTTTCTTTCTTTTGTTATAATTTTCATAAAACTGCTGCTGATTTCAAAATAATTTTAATTGCCACAGGATTTCTAAAAAGTTTTTGTTTCTCTTCTACCTTCTCTCCTGACTTGTTTCCCTGACTAACACTAACCATGGAACCAAAACCACATAATTTCTTGGAAACCACCTTTAGGGGTAGAAACCAAAAGAGAAAATTCGAGGAATTATCAAAAAGAAACATTGGTATGACACTTTATTATGATGAACCCACTATGAATGCTTTAGGTATATTGGATAGTATTCTGTACTTGTTTAACCAGCTGGGGTGGGAAAAAGCCCACATTAAGAATAGGTTTATCACCTACCGTGAGCTCACCTTTGAATTTCTAAGCTCACTAGTCCATATACCCTAACATGGAAAAGGAACCCGAAAAGGATTTATAAGTTTCTGTCTCTTTGGCATTGATTTTGTTTACACTCATAAGGAACTAGCTGACCTGTTAGGATTCCCTAGCGGCCCTTTTTCTTACTCTACTACCCAGGTTGAACTGATGGATATTGAGCTAGATTACTTTTGGGGGACTTTAACTGGTAATTATCACCCTGATCCGGATAACATGGATAATGATGAGATACATAACCCTGCTATCCGCTATTTTCATAAGATTCTAGCCCACACTGTATTCGGGAAAGAGGAGAACCGTACTGCAGTGTCTAAGGACGAGATATTTTTACTATATTGTATGAACCAAGGCCAACCCGTTAATTTCGTGCCATTCCTAATGCAAACCTTTTACCGCATTATCGATAACCCTGATGAACCAATCATCATAGGTGGCCTGGTCACAATGATTGCAAATGCCCTCGGCCTTAGATACCAGCTGAATAGGTGCCCACATTTTGGTACGATTCGTCCTATGAATATTGATTTTTGCTTTGACCGCCGTATAATAGCAAACCATGATCATCCACCTTATGAGTATTTGATAAGAGATGAAGTTGTAAACCTATTCACCCTTCCAAACCATAACAAAGTAAGTGTCCATAACCGTGATAAGAGGCTTTATCTGAGCTTAGCGCCTTACAGATGGAAGTAAGCGCTCTTGGCTCGCATGATACCGACCTTGAGGCCACACCTACCCGACGCTCCCGCACCCGAAGCAGAGGCAGAGGCCACCAGTAGTTTTCTTTTGTTTTTGTTTCTGTATTTCATTCATTTCCCTTTCCGTACTGTTTTTCTATTTGTAATCCTTCCTACCATATATCATGACATTGAGACAATGTCTGATATAGTGTGGGAGAGGCACTATGCTTTTCATTCCGCATTTTCTTCATGTTGCAAATTCTAGTAATTTTATGGTAATTTTATGATATTTTCAAGTTTTTCAAGTTTTCCTCGTATTATAAGCCATACAAAAAAAAATTCTTTGTTCGCATAGCTCGACATACCTACCTTAAACGGAAACCTAGTTAGGAAGACGAGAACGAGTAAATAAAATCAATACGATTATGACACCGCAAACATCCTGCTTATGCAACCCGTCTAAACAAAATGTTATACGTACACCTCGATTTTTAAGTTCTGAAGTAACCCCTAGTAGTTTATACTAGCAGTCAGCACCGTCTGGACACAAACTACGTGGGGAGCCGATGAATATAAGTGTTTGATGCCTAATCAATGAAACTCCCTTCTCATCTTGATGCTAAGCAAAGAAAATCTTGTGCCAAAGGACAAAGATCGCATACGAGACATAAGTATAAGAGAAGAAGTCCATTGTTAGTTGGTTCAGAGGTATCTGGTTTTGAACTTGGTAGGGCGTGCTACGGCTCGATCCCCCGCAACCTCCGATTTGGAAAAATATAGGGTAACCACATCCGTGTACCAGACCCCGTGACAAAAATAGGATCAAAGTCACTAACCGGCTACTCCACTACGTGCGTGCAAAGACAAAGGGCTTAATGTGATTGCGCCAGAACGAAACCGGGCGAAAAAGAACGAGAGGATTGAGGTTGAAATGTGACGAAACGATTAAGCGGTTTGTTAAAGTGGAAATACACGACTCAATTGTGTCATTGGTGTATCACTGACGTTTTACTCAAGTACCGGCCGACTGACGATTGGTTTTATGTGTTTTATCTCAAAAATCAAAGGTATGTCGTGCATGTGCGCCTGACGAACACTTGTCCGATTTTTACGACTATTTTCTTGAGGACAAGCAAAGATTTAAGTATGGGAGGATTTGATAACGAGAAATTGTATCATATATTTACTATGAAATTAAACCGCTTTATATCGTATTGACCCAATTAACTCCCGAATACTCCGAGTTTTGTATGATTTTATGCAGGTACAACATATCTTAGCTCAAACTATAAAGAAACATGAAATGTACAAGATTGCGGCCAAGACCAGAAGAGAAAAGATAAATCTGTCAAAAATCCAAAATTTGCTGCTATTACGATCGTCACACCCTTGCCACGACCGTAAGACACTTCAGAAGCGTGTTACGACCGTCATGCATTGGCCACGACCGTAACACGCTATTTCATGGAATATGCACGTAACACACCAGCCATGACCGTAACAAGCATTTTATTAGTTATTTTGAACGTGCAGTACGTGGTCAAGTAACGAAGCATGCATGTGTGCCTTATTTTTCTCCAACGACCAAGACCACCTTCTCCTTATTTTTCTCAGCAAGCCAAGAATCTAGCAACATGAAATATAATCCCAACTGTATTCATTCTCTATAAATAGCTTGGACTTCAAAGAAGAAATTATAGAGTTCAGTTCAGAAAATTCTTGCGGAAGCTCTGCCGATTTAAAACCCGATTCTATTTTCCGATTTTATTTTGTTCTTGTTATTACCTTTCCGTTCAGAACCTTTAATAGCATTTCCAACATCAGGAAATTGCTATTGTAGTTAGGATTTCTTTCAAGCCTCAGCATTTTGTTTATTTAATTTACATTTCGACGTTCCGATCTTACCGGCTTGTGGAAGAAGGATCTAGGATACTATTGCTTTTCAGGTTTTTATCGTATTCAATATAATTGCAATTTATTTATGTTAAATTTCTGTACTTTATTTATAATGCATGTGTTATTGTTTTCTGATTTTATTTCCCACATTTTATTCCGAGCATTATGAGTAGCTAAATACCCGTAGTCGGGGTGTGATGAAATAACCAAATGAATTAATGTATTTCTAAGCTAAAACCTTAATTAACTTAATTTCTGGCCGTGACTTTTTATAATTAAAAATTAAGCTTTTTGTTACGAGTGTAAGGAAAGTAAAATAGGGAGAAATCAAGACCACGAGAGTGTGAGGTTTTAACCGGATAGCTAAAGTTAGGCATTCGATTTAAATACAGCGAGAGCGCTTTAAAACGAATTAGATTTATTTAGTTTTCAAAAAGATGCTTTCTAAACACTTATGGGCTAGCGAGAGCAGACATTTGGCTTTAGGAGTATGATCCGAGGTAATACCACGAGAGTGTGAATCGAGGGTTTTTAAACTGATAAGCACTACAAAACAATTTAAGTTAAATATTTTTATATGCTTAGGTACAATTTAATTCGCATAGGTTCAAAACATTACACTCCGACCTCTTTAATATTATAATTCTTTTAATTGAATTTAGTTTCTCCTTTAGTTTTAAACTTCTAAAAACCAAACGTGACAATTTCCGCCTTAGCTAAACTAACCTGTTTCATAACACTAGAGTGATTACGAAGTCCCTGTGGGTTCGACATCTTTTTATTACTACCGCGATAGACTGTGCACTTGCAGTTAAGATACCATTAGACACATTAGGTCAATCGCACATAACGATGTAAATACCCGACGCCTTGTAATAGTTAGTTTAATTTCCGCAATTTAATTTCCGCAACTTATAAACTGTTAGATGTTTGATAATAGGGAATGCATGACAAGATCAAATGTTTAACTTAAAATCAACATAGATAACCCTTGACATGTACAAAGACAAAATTAACTGAAAACAACACACTCGCACATGCGCACTCTTAGGGTACACCTCACTTGGTTGCCTTCGAACGCGGTAATTGAGTATAGGAAGTTTTAGAGGTCGCCCTCTTGTCCAAAGATCATAGTTGCCTCGAAAAGGTTCCCTCGGAAAAATGATCTATGACATTAGGGTTACCGCTAAGGCATCCTAACATTGCTTTAGTGACCGCACGTCCCTTAATCGAATTGACCCTCAAAACTCCAACGACGATGCTACCCACTCATCAATAGTGGGATAGTGTTGCCTAAAGGAAGATAGCATAGAACGATTCCTTTTTCGAGTAGGTAGATGGTTCTTAAGTACTTGCTCTTTCAAAACAAAACAAATTTTCACACTTACACTCCCTTTCAAACAAAAACTTCTTCAAACCCACAAACACAAAGAAAAGCAAATTTTGAAAACATTATGAGCAAGTACCTAAGAGCCCGTGGATAACCACGGATAGAAAGGGTGCTAACCCCTTCCCTTTCTATAATCTACCCCCCGGACCCGAGAAACATCTCGAAAAAGGAATTTTTTTGTGCTTTTTTCCTTTCCTTGTTGGATAAAATAAAAGTCGATGGCGACTCTTGCTTACCGCGACATTTTGCGAAAACAAACGCAAAACGCAAACCAGCATTCCAAAAACAGTCAGTTCTCTCCCACCGTATCACAGAACTGGAGACTCTGCTGGGGATATCTAATAAGTGGGGTGTACCCTAGGAATAGTTCATAGTGTTTTCAATTGTTTGCTTTGCAAGCTTTATATTTGTGGGCTTGTATCGGAGTTACTATAGATCCTAACCTGGATCTGGGGATACCCTTTAGGTAAGTAGCAATAAACTGTGAGGGAACTGTACGACGTAGACCGATACGGTTGAAGCAGTAGCTACGTTGGTGTGGCACTTTAGATTGTACAGATATCCCTTGTATTGGAACGAGGAGAATATGGGTCATCTAAGGGGTCATTAAGAACCAACTGACCTTAGAACCTTTAAATTGACCAACTTGGCCATAGAACAGTAGCAGTATGCTACACTCATTGAGACTAAACTCTCGCGATGATTCCGGCCGCAAGAAAAGGTTGCTAAACTGGAATTATGACCGATTGAGGGTAGTCAGTGATATTGAGATCCTCTAGAACCCGGTTACTATTTTTAGGGCAGGTTTAAACCAACTGAACTGAAAGAGGGTAGTACCTAAGCTCCTTGCCAGCCTGAAATCTAAGTGCTCTCTGTGTGACTTGTGTGCCTTTACCATGTTTGCTATTTGTGGATACTTGTGTTGTGCTTTCTATCATGACAACATGACATCATAACATTGCATACATCTTGCATTGGACTAACCTATTTCAAAGACAGGAGGGATTCATCTTTGTTTTGTTTTATAGGTCATGATGCCCATGCGTAGAAATACCATCCGGATCAACTTTGTCCAGGTTCCCACCATGCTTAAAGAATTTATCGCAAAGATGCCTGATACTACCTCCTTCATCAGAAGACATGGGTATCTTCTCAGTTTGGTTACCTCCAAATTGGACGAGCAGATGATGAGTGTTTTGGTCCAATTCTATGATCTGATGTACCATTGCTTTACTTTCCAGGACTACCAGTTGGTTCCCACCTTAGAAGAGTTCTCTGATCTGCTCGGTATCTCTATTCTGGAGCAGACCCCGTTTACTGGTTGGGAGAAGATCCTTAGGCCAGAAGAGATTGCTTCAGCCCTTCATATGACCAAGGATGAGGTAATGGCTAATTGGGAGACTAGAAGTGGAGCAAAAGGCTTTCTGACTAAGTTCTTGGTTGGTAAGGCTAATTATTTCTGGGATAGTCTAGACTTCAAGGCATTCGAAGATATTCTGGATCTTCTGATATATGGCTTGGTATTGTTTCAGAATCCTGACTCCTTTGTTGATGTGAATGCGGTGAAAATCTTCATCTCTCGTAATCTTGTACTCACTCTCTTAGGTGACATTCTTCACCAGCTTTATGCCCGTACTGCTCGTAAGCGGGGAACCTTGATGTGCTGTGCTCCATTATTGGCGAGGTGGTTTATTTCGCACCTCCCCAAATCAGTGCTGAAGAACAAAGAAGGCATGGGCTGGGCCTATAGGGTTATGTCTCTCTCTCATAATGACATCATCTGGACTATCAAGGGTATGGACGAGGTGGCTATTATTGATCGATATGGGGAGTACCCCAATGTTCCATTGATAGGAACCCATGGAGGAATTTCTTACAATCCATGCTTGGCCTTACGTCAGTTTGGGCGAGCCAGAAGAGAAGGACCTCATGAGCTGCTAATGCCTAGTATCATCTTTGATTTTCAAGGGATAGTAACGAGCAACGCTGCAGATTCATAAGGGCTTGGGATAGAGTTCACAGATCTGATCCACATCAGCTGGGTCCAAAGACTTCTCTTCCAATGGAGCCATATCTCAGATGGGTTCGTATCCGTGCCCAAAAGCTGAGAATGTCGTATGAAGTCGTCTTTCCTATCATTGATGAAGTTGCTAATGAAGAAGGGGTTCTTCCGACCATCCTCCATCCTTGCATGCCCACTGACATTGGGGAACTGAAGAGGTCTTGGATGCAGTTGAGAGAAGAGCGGGATGCTTACCGAGAAAAGTTTAACGAGCAAGAGCAGAAGATCCATAAGTTGACTAGGAAGCTGGAGAACAAGCGGATTCTCAATGATTATGTCCGCACCGACAAGAAGCGACCATGGGAGCACTGATTGTCCTTTGATTATTTCCTTTCCAGTTTTTATTTACTTTTCAGTTTTTCCTTTCTTGTAACGCCTTAAGGGCATTTGTTGAACAATTTGAATTTTAAGTTTATCTAATAAAAGTGTGTTTCATTTCTTGTTTACAAATTTGAATCTCTCGTTGTCTTTGAAATCATAGCATACGCATTTCATTCTATGCACATCATAACAGGTACCATTACAGGTCTCTTATCTTCTTCGCTGTTTATTTCAGCATCATGTCTGCTGAACCATCAACTGAGCAATCAATCAAAGCCCTACAAGCTCAAAATGCCAAATTTCAAGAGGTGTTGATGAATCTAGCTAAGGGTCAACAAGATCTGAAGACCCTTATTATGAAAGAGAAGAAGAAAAAGAAGAAGAGGACAATCCTGTTTAACACAGGTCACAGGTTTGGAAATAGGCTACGGGATGAAGTTGATTTGACCACCTCATCTGGAGGGAAAGATAGTCAGGAAGAAAGGAGGGCTCCTAGCTCTGTGGTCTCAGACAATGAGACGGACTTTGACGAAGACCAGTATCCTCCTGCTGAGGATAGATACAAACAACTAGAAGATCGGTTGAATGCGATGGAAGTTCAGAAAGTGCCTGGTCTGGACTTTGGTGATCTGGGTCTATCATCTGGGGTAGTGATTCCCCACAAGTTCAAAGCACCAGCCTTTGCTAAGTATGACGGAGTATCTTGTCCGAAGCTGCACCTCCGGTCATATGTCAGGAAGATTCAGCCGTACACCGCTGATAAGAACCTATGGATTCACTTCTTTCAAGACAGTCTCTCAGGGACTCAGCTAGAATGGTTTTACCAATTGGACGGAGCCAGTATCCGTAGTTGGGAAGATTTGGATACTGCTTTCTACAGGCAGTACCAATACAATTCCGACCTCGCTCCCATGCGTACCCAACTCCAGGGTATGTCAATGGGAACAGGCGAAGGTTTCAGAGGTTATGCTCAGAAGTGGAGGGACCTTGCCGGAAGAGTGCAACCACCCTTGGCTGATCGTGAACTTGTGGATATGTTTCTGGGGACCTTGTCTGGCCCATTTTTCAACCACCTGATTGGAAGCTCTTCGTCTGGGTTTACAGAGCTAATTATGACCGGTGAGAGGATTGAGGCTGGTATTAAGGCTGGTAAGATACAAAAGGGTGCTTCATCAAGCACCGAGAAAAAGCCTCTTAAGAAAGAGTCCAGTGTTGTCTACAGTTCGAAGAGCCAAAATAGACCTGAACGCCGCCAAGCTATTAATGCGGTTGTTATTTCAAGACCTGCTGGTGCTACTCAGCGCAACAATCAACAAAAGGCCGAGAGACCTCGAAGGCAATTCACCCATCTCAACATGACTCTATCTCAGATTCTGCCTCAGTTATTGAAAACCAATCTAGTAATTCAAAGGGAGGCCCCGAAGAATCCCAACACTACATCTCCAAAGTATAACCCTAATGCCTGCTGTGCTTTTCACTCTGATAGCCCGGGACATAATACGGATGATTGTTGGGCTTTGAAGAACAAAATACAGGACTTAATTGATGCTAAGGAGATTGAGTTCGAGGCACCCGAAAGACCTAATGTTGTGACTGCTCCTATGCCCAAGCATGGAGTGAATGCTATAGAAGAAGACTCGTTTGTGGTTTCTGTGAACGACATTGTTACCCCTTTGATGACTGTGAAGAAGAACCTTTTGCTAGCCGGTTTATTTCCGGGTTGTGACGAAGGTTGCCGTATGTGTTCTGTTCTACCTACCGGTTGCCATCTTTTGAAATCAGGTGTCCAACACCTGATGGATAATAAAGAAATTATGTTTGAGAAGACCGTTGTCCCCTTAGTTCATACTGAAGAAGTTGCTATTATTACCATTTTCGACGATTCTTCCAAGGCTTCCTCGAGAAAGCCTGTTAGAATTACATCTGTTCCAAGAATCACACCATTGATCATCACTGCTCCTGGGCCTATCCCCTACACCTCTGATAAAGATGTCCCTTGGCATTATGGGGCCGGTGTTTATTTTCATGGAGTTAAACAAGAGTTCGATGCTGATACTGATGTCAGCAATATTGTTGGACCTGCTAAAGTCACCCGCAGCGGAATACTTTTCTCACCTGATATCTCTCCACTAACTGCCCGAAAACCTGTTGTTATTACACCTGCCAGTGTACCTGCTACTATTCTTGTCCAAGTTCCTATTATTACCCCTATCACCGAGTCCTCTAACACTCGGGCAAAGGGATCACCAGTGAGCCTGCCCAGACGGAGGCACCGAAGACAATTACTGTTGAAGCTTCTAGACAAGAGATGGAAGAGATTTTAAAGATCATCAAAAAGAGTGACTACAATGTGGTTGAGCAGCTGGGGCAAACCCCGTCCAAAATCTCTATGTTGTCACTGTTGCTATGCTCAGAGGCTCATGCCAAGGCTCTGATTGCATTCCTGAAGACTGCACACGTACCGCAAGAGACATCGTCTGATCAGTTTAAAGATTACGTGGCTAGTTTGACTGCTGATAATGGGTTGGGTTTCTCTAACGCTGATTTGACTGCTAAAGGGAAGAATCACAATGATGCCCTACATGTCTCCATTGAATGCAGGGGCACTACTCTTGCTCATGTATTAGTGGATACTGGTTCCTCATTGAACGTTTTGCCTAAGAAAGCTCTAGACCGGTTGGACTGTGAAGGATTGGAGCTGAAACCAAGTAACATTGTTGTCAGAGCCTTTGATGGGTCTAAGAGAATGGTGCACGGAGAAGTGGATATTCCGATTAAGGTTGGTTCTCAGGTTTTCAACTCTACGTTCTATGTGATGGACATTCGGCCATCTTATTCTTGTTTGCTGGGTCGTCCATGGATCCACAAAGCTGGGGCCGTAACCTCAACGCTCCACCAAAAGCTGAAGTACCCAGTGAAAGGGAAGATTGTGACAGTACAAGGAGAAGAGGAGTACATGGTTAGCCACCTCAACTCTTTCCGATACGTAGAAATGGATGGGGAGTTCATTGAGACCCCATTTCAACATTTTGAAGAGGTTCCACAGACACTAGCGTCAGCTGAGGCTGTTGTTGAAGATTCTCCTATGAAGATGGCTTCCTTTAAGGATGCCCGGGCTGTTGTCGAGAAAGGTGGGTGTGCAAATTGGGGCCGACTCCCTGATTTTATGCAGAAGAATAACAAGTTTGGTTTGGGTTTCACTACAGAGGCTCAAAAGGCTGTTCGGAATGCACGGATCGGAAGACCTCCCGTGTTCATCAGCAACTCGGGAGTGAATGCCATTGAAGACGATATTGAAGAGTCTGAGTTCGACATCTGGATCTATCCTACTACTGACGGTGGACCAAGCAACTGGACAACAAAGGACTTCATCCCTATTTCTTTTGTTACCCAGTAATGAAACTTTTTGTTTTGAATTTGTAACAGACAATGTTTTAAACTTTATGGCCCGGTGTCTTACCCGGGGCGCCGTGGCTTCATTTGTGAGGGCTCTATGTGTGTCATTTTCATATATCATTAATAAAAGCATTGGATGTTTCTTGCATTTCAAATTTTGCGCTCCTTATTTTTCTTTTATTACATATTGCAAAACATCTATTTTACACACACTCACATATACAGGTCTACATCCACTCTGGATCTCACTGGTAACGACTCTGCTACTGCCAGTTATGACTTCGAAAGTCCGATCAATTTAGCCGAAGACGAAGGTGAAGATGATTGTGAAGTGCCTGGTGAACTTGCAAGACTGTTACTTCAGGAAGAGAGGGCTATACAGCCACATGAAGAGCCAGTGGAATCAGTAAATCTGGGTACAGATATAGACAAGAAAGAGGTCAAGATCGGTGCAAATCTGGAGCTTAGTGTGAAGCAACGGTTGGTTCAAATGTTGCGTGACTACGTTGAGATCTTTGTCTGGTCTTACGAAGACATGCCTGGGTTGGATACTGATATTGTGGTTCATCGCCTACCTACCAAGGAAGACTGTCCTCCAGTAAAACAGAAGGTCCGCCGAATGCGCCCATAGATGTCTGAGAAAATCAAGGCTGAAGTTATGAAACAGTTTGACGTCGGTTTTATAGTAGTTACTTCTTACCCTCAGTGGGTTGCCAATGTGGTTCCTGTGCCGAAGAAGGATGGTAAGGTTCAAATGTGTGTTGACTACAGGGATCTGAACAGGGCGAGCCCCAAGGATGATTTCCCTCTACCTCATATCGACGTTCTGGTTGACAACACCGTGCAGCATAAAGTCTTCTCCTTTATGGATGGTTTCTCCGGTTATAATCAGATTAAAATGGCTCCCGAAGACATGGAGAAGACCACCTTTGTTACTCAATGGGGTACCTTTTGCTATAAGGTCATGCCTTTTGGATTGAATAATGTTGGGGCAACGTATCAGCGTGCCATGGTTTCTTTGTTTCATGACATGATCCATCACGAGATTGAGGTATACGTCGACGACATGATTGCAAGATCTCAAACTAAGGAATAACATCTTAACCATCTGCAGAAGCTGTTTGACAGGCTGAAGTTGTACAAGATGAGGTTAAACCCAAACAAGTGCACTTTCGGGGTGAGGTCTGGTAAGCTGCTGGGTTTCGTCATAAGTGATAAAGGTATTCAAGTGGATCCTGCAAAGCTGAAAGCTATACAGGAAATGCCAACTCCCAGAACAGAGAAAGAAGTCAGAGGCTTTCTGGGACATCTGAACTACATTGTCCGATTCATCTCGCACCTAACTCCTACTTGTGAGCCAATCTTCAAGCTACTGAAAAAAGATCAAGTGGTACGTTGGAACGATGAATGCCAGGCCGCTTTCGAAAGGATCAAAGAGTATCTCCAAGAGCCACCTATTCTGATGCCACCAGTTGAAGGAAGACCTTTAATCTTATACTTGACAGTACTCGACAACTCAATGGGGTGTGTGCTGGGTCAGCATGACGAGTCTGGCCGAAAAGAGAATGCTATTTATTACCTTAGCAAAAAGTTTACCGACTGTGAGACCCGATACTCGTTGCTCGAGAAAACTTGCTGCACTTTGGCATGGGCTGCTCGCCGGCTGAGACAGTATATGCTGACTCACATTACTCTATTGATATCAAAGATGGATCCAATCAAGTATATCTTCGAGAAGCCTGCCTTGTCCGGAAGAATAGCAAGATGGCAGATGATCTTGACTGAGTATGACATCCAATATACAACCCAAAAGGCAATCAAGGGAAGTGTGTTAGCAAATAATTTGGCACATCAAGCAGTGGATGATTACCAATCTATGAACTTTGAATTCCCGGACGAGAATATCATGTTGGTAGCTGATTGTGAGACACCTGGACTGGATGAAGGACCTGAGGAAGGATCCCGATGGTCTATGTACTTTGATGGAGCTTCAAACGCTTTGGGTAATGGCATTGGCACCGTAATCATATCTCCTAAAGGCTCTCATACTCCGTTCACCGTCCGACTATGTTTCAACTGCACCAACAATATGGTAGAGTATGAAGCATGTATCATGGATCTTCGAGCAGCAATTGACCTAAGGATTAAGTTCTTGAGTGTTTTCGGAGATTCCGCTCTCGTGATCAATCAGATCAAAGGCGAGTGGGATATGAAACACCCAAATCTTATTCCTTACAAGGAGTATGTATTGACGTTGCTTCCCCATTTCGAGGAGATAACCTTTTAACACTTCCCTAGAGAGGAGAATCAGTTGGCGGACGCGCTAGCTACGGTGTCTTCTATGTTCAAGGTCAATTGGGATAACGAGGCTCTCCGGATTATCATCGAAAGGCTGGACAAACCTGCACATTGCTGTGATATTGAGACTGAAGAGGTAACAGATAAACCCTGGTTTTATGAGGTGAAGAGATACCTTGAGGCTCAGGAATACCCCGAGGGTGCATCTGTTAATGATAAGAAGTTTCTAAGGAGGTTCGTAGTGAAGTTCTTCATCAGCAATGGTATTCTTTACAAGCGTAACCATGATTCAACCTTACTGTGTTCTGTGGATAAGAACGAAGCAGAAAGGATCATGGCAGAATTACATGAGGGTACCTTCGGAACTCATTCTAGTGGACACACCATGGCAAAGAAAATCCTTCGGGCAGGATATTATTGGTCCACAATGGAAGCTGACTGTTATCAGCATTCTCGGACATGTCACAAGTGTCAAGTCTATGTTGATAAGGTGCACATACCTCCAGTTCCTGTGAACGTCTTGACAGCTCCTTGGCCTTTTGCAATGTGGGGAATTGATATGATCGGCGAGATCAGACCTACGGCATCTACCAAGCACCGTTTCATCCTGGTAGCAATTGATTACTTTACGAAGTGGGTTGAAGCAGCTTCTTTTGCCACTGTAACCAAGAACGTCGTAGCACGATTCATTCGACACAATCTGATTTGTCGATATGGTGTACCACAGAGGATCATTACGGACAATGGTACCAATCTCAACAACAAGATGATCACCGAGCTCTGCGAGCAATTCAAGATACAACATCATAACTCTTCTCCCTACCGGCCAAAGATGAATGGGGCTGTCGAAGCGGCTAATAAGAACATTAAGAAGATTGTACAAAAAATGACTGTGACATACAAAGATTGGCACGAGATGTTACCGTTCGCTCTCCATGGGTACCGTACCTCAGCACGGACGTCAACAGGGGCAACGCCCTATTCCTTGGTATATGGAATGGAGGCCGTACTACCTATTGAAGTTCAGATACCCTCTCTTCGGATCATGAAGGATGCAGGTTTGAGTGAGGATGACTGGATTCAGACCCGGCTTGATCATCTGAACCTAATCGACGAAAAAAGACTTACTGCTATCTATCATGGTCAGACGTACCAAAAGCGGATGATTAAGGCATTTAACAAGAAAGTCAGACGGAGGTCATGAAGATCAAGACAGAGGTCATGAAATAGTTCGGTGCAGGATTCTTAGTTGTCACTTCATATCCATAATGGGTTACTAACATCGTTCCGGTACCTAAAAAGGACGGTCAGGTACGGATATATGTGTATTATAGAGATCTGAATAGGGCAAGCCCCGAAGATGACTTCCCACTTCCTCACATTGATGTTCTGGTCGACAACACTGCACAACATAAAATCTTCTCCTTCATGGATGGTTTCTTTGGATACAACAAAATCAAGATGGCTCCTGAAGACATGGAGAAGACAACCTTCATTACACAGTTGGGCACCTTCTGCTACAAGGTGATGCCTTTTGGGTTGAAGAATGTTGGGGAAACTTATCAGCGCGCTATGGTCGCTTTGTTCCACGACATGATTCATCATGAGATCGAAGTGTATGTTGATGACATGATAGTCGGGTCTCACATTGAGGAAGAGAAGCTTGATCATCTCCAGAAATTGTTTGACAGGTTGAAGACATACAAGCTGAGGTTGAATCCGAACAAGTGTACCTTCGGGGTAAGGTCTGGTAAACTTCTGGGATTTGTGGTCAGTGACAAGGGTATTCAGGTAGACCCTCCGAAGGTAAAGGCCATACAAGAGATTCCGGATCCCCGCAAAGAGAAAGAAGTTATAGGTTTCTTGGGACGCCTGAATTATATCTCCAAGTTCATTTCACATCCGAATGCTACTTGTGAGCCAATCTTCAAGCTTCTGAAGAAAGATCAAGTGGTAAAGTGGAATCATGAATGCCTGACCGCTTTCGAAAGAATCAAAGAATACCTTCAAAAACCGCCAATATTGATGCCTCCAGTCGAAGGAAGACCTTTGATATTATACTTGACAGTGCTAGACAATTCAATGGGGGGTGTGCTGGGGCAGCATGATGAGTATGGTCGAAAAGAGCATTCCATTTATTACCTTATCAAAAAGTTTACCGACTGTGAGACCCGATACTCATTGCTCAAGAAAACTTGCTGCGCTTTGGCATGGGCTGCTCGCCGACTGAGACAGTATATGTTGACTCACACTACCTTGTTGATATCAAAGATGGATCCGATTAAGTATATTTTCGAGAAGCCCGCTCTCTCCGGAAGGATAGCAAGGTGGAAAATGATCTTAACTGAGTACGACATACAATATACGATCCAAAAAGCTATAAAGAGGAGTGTATTGGCTGATCATTTGGCTCATCAGGCCGTGGATGAATACCAGTCTATGAATTTTGAGTTCCCGGATGAGAATATTATGCTAGTGACTGACTACGAAGAGCCTGGACCGGATGAAGGACCCGAGGAGGGATCCCGATGGTCTATGTATTTTGATGGAGCCTCGAACACGCTGGGTAACGACATTGGCGCTGTAATCATATCTCCTGAGGGCTGTCATACTCCGTTCACCGCCTGGTTATGTTTCAACTGCACCAACAATATGGTGGAGTATGAAGCATGTATTATGGGTCTTCGAGCTGCTATTGACCTGAGGATTAAGTTGTTAAGTGTATTCAGATATTCCGCTCTGGTGATAAGTCAGTTCAAAGGCGAGTGGTATACGAAGCACCCGAATCTCATTCCTCACAAAGAGTATGTACTGAAATTTCTCCCACACTTTGAGGAGGTAACCTTCGAGCATTTCCCACGAGAGGAGAACCAGTTGGCGGACGCACTAGCTACCATGTCTTCTATGTTCAAGGTTAGGTGGGACAATGAAGCTCCCCAAATTACCATTGAGAGGTTGGATGAACCAGCACACTGTTGTGAGATCAACACCGAAGAAGTGGCAGACAAACTTTGGTTTCACGAAGTTAAAAGGTATCTCGAGGCCCAGGAATATCCCGAAGGGGCATCTGTCAATGATAAGAAGTTTCTGAGAAGGTTCGCTACGAAGTTCTTCCTTAGTTATGGGATCCTCTATAAACGTAACCATGACTCCACATTATTACGGTGCGTAGACAAGAGCGAAGCAGAGAGGATCATGGCAGATCTACATGAAGGAACTTTCAGAACCTATTCTAGTGGACATACCATGGCTAAGAAGATCCTACGAGCAAGATATTACTGGTCCACTATGGAAGCCGATTGTTATCATCACTCTCGAACGTGTCATAAATGCCAAATCTATGCTGATAAGGTGCATGTACCTTCAGTTCCTCTGAATATCTTGAGGGCTCCTTGGCCCTTTGCAATGTGGGGCATCGACATGATCAGAGAGATCAGACCTACTGCATATAACGGGCATCATTTCATTTTGGTAGTCATTGATCACTTCACGAAGTGGGTTGAGGTAGCTTCTTTTGCTACAGTTACTAAGAACAGTGTAGCACGGTTTATCCGACACAATCTGATCTGTCAATACAGTGTACCAGAGAGAATCATCACTGACAATGGTACAAATATCAATAACACAATGATCACCGAGCTCTGCAAACAGTTCAAGATACAGCACCATAATTCGTCTCCTTACCGGCCAAAGATGAATGGCGTTGTTGAAGCAGCTAACAAGAACATCAAGAAGATTGTACAGAAGATGATGGTGACATATAAAGACTGGCATGAGATGTTACTGTTCGCTCTTCATGAGTACCGTACCTCAGCACGGACATCGACAGGGGCAACACCTTACTCTCTGGTATATGGCATGGAGGCATTCTTACCCATAGAAGTCCATATACCTTCTCTCTGGATTATGAAGGTTACGGGTTTGAACAAAGACGACTGGATCCAGACTCGACTTGATCAGTTAAACTTAATCGATGAGAAGAGCCTTACTACTATCTGCCATGGTCAGACGTATCAAAAGCGAATGATTAAGGATTTTAACAAGAAAGTTAGACACCAAGAATATCAAGTCGGGGATCTGGTGATCAAACACATCATACTGCCGCAAGGTGATCCCAGGGGAAAATGGACCCCCACGTACGAAGGGCCATTTGTGGTTAAGAACATTTTCTCGGGAGGAGCTATGATTTTAATCACCATGGATGGTGACAACCTTCCTCACCCTGTCAATGCCGACAAAGTGAAAAGATACTACGCATAATCAAAGACCCGCTAGGTTGACTGGCCTAGGAAAAAATAAGGGCTTCCCGGCGAACCAAAAGGGTTCGGGAAAAAGTAAGGGATGCAAAAGGAAAAAAATCTGTACACCCGGCAGGTCGAAAACCCGAAAGGGAGGCTTGGGCAAAAAAGGGTATCCCGGTGGATTGAAAACCCGAAAGGGAAGTCTAGGCAAAAGTTAGCGATTGAAGCGTATCACTATGTCTCCTTGTATCATCTTGCGATCAGACTTCGGTATCGACTATCAAGCTCAGACGACGCCAATCAATCTGATCAACCTTCGGCCAAGCAGCAAAGTGATGAGACGCTTGAAGATATAAAGGCAATAGCAGAGTTGGAACCCAATGAGGTTGTTTCACATAGCTGTTTTTCTTTCTTTTTACACAAATTGTAATTTCTTTTGGTGGCGTTCTCTTACTAGAACGTCGGCCTCTTTGTAAAAAATGCCTATTACAGGCCGACTTCAAATCAATACAAATCATTTTCACAAGAAACTTCAATCTGTTTTTCTTTTTCTGTTTTGTTTTGCAAGAACATCCAATGATTTATTTTTCATATATGCATTTGAAAATGATTGCTGCTCATAAATATTTACATAAGAAACAAAAGTCAATTGCTCGTAATTCCACAAACAGGGAAAAAATAAGAAGTGCCAAACCCGATGGTTGCTCTGCCCAGCAGGTATCGGGATAGAGCCAGCTTTGGAATATGAGTATCGGTACATACACTCCCCACAGAGTAAAAGTATCCAAGGGCATTGATGTCAGCTTCCCCGAAACAGGTGGTAACTATCCCCATCCAAGGTTCGTAATTGTAGGAGAGTCAACAAATTTCATCCCCCAAGCGGAGTTTACTTCTACAGATACAGAAGCTCAATCTCCAACAGAACTCATCACTTCCAGCAACGGAATTTCATCCCCAGCTAAATCTGTTCCCCCAAAGTCTGGTCCCCGCAGAGTTATTCTCCAGCGTCTCCTCTCGGTAGAATATTCGCAAATCTCCAGCATTCGTCAGGGATTTATTTTCCCAGAAACGAGCATACCCCGACAGCATTTCATGAACATACATCATGACATACGCATACATATCATATACAACATAATCGCATTTATTTTGAGAACATCATCCTACCCTGCATTTCATGCATCGCATGCAACTAACCCTGATATCTTTTCAGGAAGAGACAATTAGCTTCAACGAATCCAGCAGTTATACAGATCACATCTACAGACAACTAATGGAAACTAAGTTCCCGAAATCAAACGGGTCAACTAATCTACATTATCATACCGAAGTAACCTTACCTAGGTTCCTCCTAAAGTTTTACACGAACTTATCTCGAAGTAACCTTACCCCGGTTCCTCTTGAAGTTTTACACGAACTTATCTCGAAGTAACCTTACCCCAGTTCTTCCTGAAGTTTTACACGAACTTATCTCAAAGTAACCTTACCCCGATTCCTCCTGAAGTTTTACATGAACTTATCTTGAAGTAACCTTACCCCGGTTCATCCTGAAGTTTTACACAAACTTATAGTCTTACCCCGGTTCATCCTGAAGTTTTAAACAAACTTATAACCTTACAACGGTTCATCCTGAAGTTTTACACGAACTTGTCACAAAGTAACCTTACCCCGGTTCCTTTTGAAGTTTTACACGAACTTGCCACAAAGTAACCTTACCCCGATTCCTTTTGAAGTTTTACACGAACTTATCACAAAGTAACCTTACCCAGGTTCCTTTTGAAGTTTTACACGAACTTATCACAAAGTAACCTTACCCAGGTTCCTTTTGAAGTTTTACACGAACTTATCACGAAGTAACCCTACTACCCAGGTTCCTTCTCACAGCCCTGCTATTCAGGATTTCATATCGAAGTAACCCTACGACCCAGGTTCCTTCTCACAGCCTTACTATCCAGGCTTTCATATCGAAGTAACACTACTATCCAGGTTCCTTCTCACAACCCTACTATCCAGGCTTTCATATCGAAGTAACCCTACGACCCAAGTTCCTTCTCACAGCCCTACTATCCAGGATTTCATATCGAAATAACCCTACTATCCAGGTTCCTTCTCACATCCCTACTATCCAGGCTTTCATATCGAAGTAACCCTACTATCCAGGTTCCTTCTCACAGTCCTACTATCCAGGCTTTCATATCGAAGTTACCCTACTATCCAGGTTCCTTCTCATAACCTTACTATCCAGGTTCCTCGTCTCTTATCTCCAGACAGCAGTCCACAACACTGTAAGACCGGGACCTAATCAAACACGATTAGTTTCGCATTTCCCTAGTAGAATAACGAACAACTGAAGCTCCTAAAATTCTATTTCTCTCGAGACAGATACCAATGTTCCTCAGTAGATTCCTCATCAACGACAGCAATAGGGACTCTCGTCAAAGGAATATATCAGGAAATCCACATTCTCTACATGGCATCTTTAAGCCCATCTCAGACAATTCTCCATCGCATCCAGGATGGCATCTTTAAGCCTATCTCCAGAAATCTTCCATTATCGACCTCCAAATGGCATTTGTAAGCCCATTCCCGATATCACAAATCACGGGCCACTTCATGCGAGTGCAAATTTCTGGGCACTCTAGTGTTCAATCATCTTTCACCTTCAGATCACGAAAGGCAGAACATCCAATCTACATCCTCAGGTTTAAGAAGATTAAACAGGGGCAGCTGTTGTACCCCAAAATTTTCCATCTCATTTTACTCAATACATACTCCTAGAGATCCTCAAGTTGCTCAAGGAAGTCCAAGAGTTGACCAAACAAACTCTCTCCTAAGGCAATATACCTCAAACTAGGGTTTCTATTTTCACCAAGATGGGTGGACCAAAAAGTCTTATATTCTCTCCATGGTTTTAATATGTTCTCAAGACCCTACATGTCAAGTTTCATTCCTTTCATAAGAATTTTGCTCAGTCAACTGCTCAGATGCTTGAGAAATCGACTATATTAGGTCAAAAGTCAACTGTGGCCCACACACAGTCAAACCTCAAAATTTTGGGTCAAAATCAACATTTTGAAGTTAATTCCATCATTTGATCATGGTTTAATCATGATTCCTCAGGGATTTCTCACAATTCATCAAAACCCAAAAGTTGCTAAATTAGGGTTTCTCAAGAAAAGTCAACCAAACTTTGACCAAACATAACTTCTTCATACTTTATCAGAAATTTTCCATCCAAATCTAATTTTGAATAGGATGTAATTCCATACAATTCATCTTCATCCCACAAGTTAAAAATATGAACCCACAAAAAGATATGAATTTTTACATTATAGGTCATTTTTAAAAGTCAACAAAAACACCTTTTGGGTCAAAGGTTCATACATGAACATGGAAGATCCAATTAAGATGAAACCAAAAGGGTTGTTTAGAGGACATCCTAATATTTCTAAAAAGTCCAAGAACACACTCCTAGGGTCAAAATTGAGAGAGGTGTGCATTATCAAAGTTGGCCATTTTTGGAAAATTGTCAAAAGTCAACATTGATCAAATTTGCATTTTTTCCAAAGGGGCCCATGTTTTCTTGCTTGAAACATGTTTCTAATAGGACCCACGACCCCTAAGCTCAGTCACCTCTTATTTTATTAAATTTATCATTTATTTTGATTTTTTATTCATTTAAATCAAAATAAATCAAATTAAATGGTAAAATAATGAAAACAAATCAAATTTTGGGATTTTTGTGCACATTTGGAGTCCATATACAACTAGTGTGATGATCAATTCGTGAAAGGCTCATTAGGGTTGAAAAAGATTGGATTGAAGCTTGTTTTAGAAAGATATCATAAATGAAGCAAATAAAATCCAATTTTCATAATTTTCAAAGATATGATACAATTTTGTTAACCTAATTCAGTCTACTATAAGTGCATAATAATTCCAGATCAAAAACAAAAAGGATTGGAGGCGTGAAACAGCAAGAAGAAAACTCAAAAAGTTGGACAAAAGTGTGAGATCAAAATCCATCTTAGAGCCATCCTCAAGGAGTTTCAAGCCTAGCAATCGATTCGTGGACATCCCAGGGAGCTAACAACATCATTTGCAAGCCTCAAAGCATCCAGAAATCGTCCCTAAAAGCATCATGGTTTACCCTAAAACTAAAACTCGATTTTAATATTTTACGCATCCTAAACGCATGCTAACCATATATTTGTGTTTATCATCTTGTTTGAAAGCTACCTGTACCCTTTAATTGAATTTATCACGCAGGAATCCATAGTTGCCATTGCTAGGGTTTCTGAGATGTTTTTGGGGCTTTGTTATACAGGAAAAATTAGGCCAAGAAAATGATACCATGATACTCGTGAGGCCAAGACGGGTTAATTGGTATCACCACAATTGATTTATCATGCTTGTATGGAATTTTTGAAATTTGCAGGGGCTGTAGTTACAACAAACGTCTGTAGGTAAAAGTTCTTCACCTAAGACGACGATTGCAGTGAAGAAGGTGATGCATGGCAACCCATGACCGGTTGGTTTGAATTTCGCGCATTTTTCTGGGCTTAGTGTGTGTTGTACCCCAAAATTTTCCCTCTAATTTCTTCAACATTTCCTCATCACAAGACCCTTGGAGCTCAAGATCAAGTTAGGGTTTACTCTGCTCAAGGCCCCTCCTTGCACTGTTGACCCAAATTCGGGTTTGAGTTTGCACAAAGATGTTTTGACCTAAAATGCCCAAGATAACTTTCATGCTTCATGTTGGACTCACAAGTTTATCCATACCAAGTTTCAAGCCTTGATTCCAATCTTTGCACAGTCAATTGGACAGTTGACCTAGAAATCAGCTGTATTGGGGAAAAAGTCAACTATGGTCAATTGACAGTCAAACCTCATGATTTTTGACCCACATCAACATTATGAACTCATATGGATCATTTGATCAAGTTTGGATCACAATTCCACAAGAAATTTGATCAGATCACCAAAAGGGCAAAATGGTCATTTTTAGGGTTTTGACTGCACAAAGGCAATTTTTGATTGTTTGACCTAGCCAATGACAAACCAAGCTCACATATGGACTCAAGGACTCAATGACATGGTCTTGACACATTCAACAAGTTCAAAAGATCCCAAATGCACAAGATTGACAGATGAATTTTCCAATCAACTGATCAAATTTGACTGTATACTGAAAAGTCAAACTTTGACTTTTTGGTCAAAATCAAGTGCCAAGATTCATTTTTCATCAAGACATGTCAAATTATGAAACTTGTTCATCAAGAAACCAAGAATTACAAATTAGGGTTTGAAATGAAGAAATTTCATAACTTAGAAATTTTCTAAGTTATGGAATTTCCTAATTTTTTTCATCAAGATGCATTTGGATTCAAACAAAACTCAAAACATGAAAGTTATAGTCCATTTCAAAATCTACAACTTTGATTCACAAAGTTTCCTCAAAAGAAGCTTGTAGCTCAAGTTATGATTTTTGGAATAGGGGTGCAAAACATTCTTAACTTAGAAAAATTTTGACCTATTTTAGGCAAGATTTTTGCCCAACTTCATGGCCACTTTTCACATGCTTCCGCTTGGAATTTCAACTTGCATTACAAGGATGGATTGTAGTACACATTCCAAGCTTTCCAAATTGTCCAAGAACTTCCCAAACACCCTTGTGGTTAGGGAGAATCGAATTTGTGAAGATGGGCAAAAGTCACTTTGTTCATAAGCCAATTTCATGTTCATACACTATGCATTTTCAAACTCAGCTTGCACAAGCTAGGTTACAGGCCTCTAATCCCATTAACACTCAATAATCCAATGCTAAACCATTGTGCCAAGATGTTATTTTATGCATTTGGTCATTACATGAAGGATTAGTCTTAAAATGGAAAAAGCATTTTAGCCATTTTTGAAAAGATCAACTTTATGTCAAAGTCCATATCTTTGAAGTACAAGGAAATCTTTGAGGCACAAGTTCATGAACAAATTGCACTGATCAAGGAGAGAAGGTGCAGCCTGCTTGAGGGGCCTGCACGAGCCTATAACTCAACTTGACAACTTTTGCTTAAGGAGGAAGAAACTTGGCAAAACTGACCACAACTTACATTCCTGCAAGCAAGAACTAAAACCAACTTTGCAAACACTTTTCACTTGATCCAACTAACCCAAAACACGAACCAACCAAGTTTGAAACCTTCTCATTCATCAAAACACAGTTTTGTGGCAAAACTGGGCACCTGCTGCATTTTGATTTGGTCAGCTCAATCCATTCGTGCGCCTTGGCCAAAACCACTTCATACACACTCCATAACATCCATACAAGCTAGCCCAAGCCCTAGTTACAGACTGTAACACCTCTAACCAAGTTCACCATTTTCATTTTTGAAATTCTGGCTGCAGATACTCAATGTCACGTTCAATGTTATGACACCGTATCTGACTTACTATATGACAGTAAATACAAAAGCAATAAAGAACACAGTCAATTGTTTACCCAGTTCAGTGTGCAACAACACCTACTCTGGGGGCTACCAAGCCAGGGAGGAAATCCACTATAAGAGATTTTAATTCAGGAATAAACCAACCAGTTTATCTCCTTCACTTAAGACCTACCCAATGCAATTCCAATCTAAGTACAACTTAAACCTGAGTTCCTACTCACTCCCCCTCAATCACAACAGTGATACATAAACCAATTTGACTTAAGAATTGATGAAGACACTCTTCATAAACGAACACTTGATTAAGCTTCACAGCTTTTTAATCAAGCAACACAATCACTCGTGCTTCACAGCTTTGAGTGATGCACACAACTAACTTGACTCTGCTTCACAGCTTTAGTCAAGGAACATTCAAACACTCTTGCTTCAAAGCTTTGAGTGCTACACAACCCTTACAATTAGAAACCTATTCCAAGGCACTTATCACAATGATAATTGCTTGGAGTACAATAATCAAATCTATTCAGATTACAAAATGATCTTCTGATCAATCAAGAGGGATCCTTGAAAAACAGCAGCTCTGTTAAATATATAGCAGCTGCAACTTCAGTTAGGGTTTCCACAAAAACCTAGGGTTCATTCAGTTTGACCTAAAGACCAGGTCACAGGACTTTATTAACCAGGTTAGGGTTGAGCTAGGTTACCCCTCAGAAAACGCAGGATTCTGTTCAGGAAAGACTGAGTTATTTCCTGAAAAAACTCAGACTTATCCATCCTGCAAACCTGTTAGTTTAGAACAAGATGTCATAACATCTGTTATGACATCTGAGAAAACCTGTCTACTGATTTAGCAAAATGTGATCATTTTGCAAAATGCTCAGATACACACTTATAAACATCAGTACTTGAAATGCAATATTTTTCTGCAAAGGTACCTAATGAGTTAGTACAAACTGAACTAGAATGTTATGACATCAGTCATGACATTCACACATACACTTGGGATTTACCAAAAATGCAAGCCAATACCTAAACACCTACAAACTCCCCCTTTGGCAGATTTTTGGCTAAAGACCCTAAGCAATCAGAGATAGATAGCAGCAGAAATAAGTGACAGCAGAAAAATAGAATGTCAAGTACTAATTAAGTAAGTACCAAAATATTCTCCCCCTCTTTAGCCACAAATGGGCCAAAGATACATGTTCATAAAATTATACAGTTATCCAAAACAAAATAATAAGAGCAGCAGCAGAAAACAACTTCCAAACTCCACCAGATATCAGCAACCAACCTTCAAGCACTGTCATCAGATCCAGAGGATTCAGGCTTCTTTCTTTTCTTGTGAGCAATGTCAGCATTCTTCTCTTTGTTTGATGTCTCAACATTCTTAGAGACATCTGGATTTGTTTCAGCATTTGAGCTTTCTTGGTTCAGAGGAACAGAAATGCCAGGAACTGAGTGGTTCTCGTTCAGAATTCTTGAAACAATTTTTGCTATTGCTTGATTAACATAGGTTGTCCCTTCCCTATTTGCAATTTCAGGGGGAACTGAAGAAGAAGGATGAGATGGATTACCAGAGGCAGAAGCTTGGGGCTTTCCTGCATGTCTTGTTCTCAACTATTTGACCTTGTTGGGGTTAGTTCCCACTTTTCTACAAGAAGAGATCTCCAGAACGTCAGAGTCCAGACAAGAAGAGATTGTCCCAGAATCTTGATCAGAGGAAGAGGTTGAAATAGTCGTATTGGATGATGATGGTGTTTGAGACATTTTGACAGTTTTAGAGGACCAACAACAAGTGAGGGGAAATTTCTGATTGAGAGACTGGGTTTTGATGAGGAGACGAGAGAGGAAGGAAGCAAGGGAGTGTCTATTCAACTTCTTAAAAGAATTGTAGGAAATGAGAAAATACAATTTTAAACCAATCAGAACAGGCATAACTCCTTTGATCCTTGTTTTAAGCAAAATTGATTGCTACAATTCCTCATGTTGGCAAATACCCAGCTTACCCCTTAAGTTTTCAAATTGATTTGCATCCAGAGCCTTGGTAAAAATGTCAGCCAGCTGTAGCTCAGTGGAAACATGTTCCAATTTGATTGTCTTCTCTTCTACAAGGTCTCTGATAAAGTGATGTCGTATGTCAATATGTTTGGTCCTGCTATGCTGAATGGGATTCTTGGATATGTTGATTATACTCAGATTGTCACAGTACAATGTCATAACATCTTGTGTGACATTATACTCAGTGAGCATCTGTTTCATCCATATCATTTGAGAGCAGCTACTACCAGCTGCAATGTATTCAGCTTCAGCAGTGGAAAGAGACACACAATTCTGTTTCTTGCTGAACCAGGAAACCAGATTACTTCCCAAGAAGAAACATCCTCCAGAGGTGCTTTTTCTATCATCAGCACTACCAGCCCAATCAGCATCACAGTAGCCAGTCAGAGCTGGTTCACAGCCATGAGTATACATCAATCCATAGTTGTAAGTACCACTTACATACTTCAAAATTCTCTTCACTTGATTGATATGACTGACTTTGGGATCAGCTTGGTATCTAGCACAAACTCCAACTGCAAAGGCAATATCAGGTCTGCTGGCAGTTAAGTACAACAAGCTTCCTATCATGCTTCTGTACAGACTTTGATCCACTTTAACCCCACTTGAATCTTTGGAAAGCTTTAGATGAGTAGGAGCAGGAGTCCTTTTGTGACTTGCATTCTCCATACCAAACTTCTTTACAATATTCTTAGCATACTTGCTTTGAGATAAGAAGATTGAGTCCTCCATCTGTGAAACTTGTAGTCCAAGAAAATAAGTTAGTTCTCCCATGAGACTCATTTCAAATTCAGCCTGCATCTGGTCAGCAAAATGTTTAACCATATGTTCTGACATTCCTCCAAACACTATGTCATCAACATATATTTGGGCAACCATCAACTTCCCTCCTTCAGTTTTGACAAAGAGAGTTTTGTCCAAGCCTCCTTTTCTGTAGCCTTTGTCTGAGAGAAACTTTGTTAACCTGTCATACCATGCTCTAGGAGCTTGTTTCAGGCCATATAGAGCTTTTATCAATTTGTAGACATGATCAGGATGGGTTGGATCCACAAAACCTTTAGGTTGTTCCACATAAGCTTCCTCATTTAAGTACCCATTTAGAAAGGCACTTTTCACATCCATCTGAAATAACTTGAACTTCAGAAGACAAGCAATTGAAAACAAGAGTCTGATTGATTCCAACCTGGCTACAGGTGCAAAGGTTTCATCAAAATCAACCCCTTCAACCTGGGTGTATCCTTGAGCAACAAGTCTTGCCTTATTTCTGGTGACAACTCCTTCAGCATCTGACTTGTTCTTGAATATCCATTTCGTCCCAATGATGTTAGTTCCTTCAGGTCTAGGAACCAGTTCCCAAACTTCATGTTGCTTGAATTGGTTCAGTTCATCTTGCATTGCACCAATCCAATATTCATCAGTTAAGGCTTCCTTGACATTTCTTGGTTCCATTTTGGACACAAAACAAGAGTTTGAGATGATTTCTCTAGATCTTGTGATGACTCCACTATTGGGATCTCCTATGATGAGCTCTTTTGGATGATCCTTCTGAATTCTGATGGAAGGGATCTTGCTAGCTTCCTTTGATTCAGATTCTGTTGTGGTGGAGTTGGGTAGGTCATTCTGTTGGGTTGAAGTCTCAAAGAATGTCTCAACAGTACAAGGAACATCTATTTCTTCATGATAGTCATCAATTATAACATTTATTGATTCCATCATGGTTTTGGTTCTGGAGTTGAATACTCTATAAGCTCTGCTGTTTGAGGAGTATCCTAGAAATATGCCTTCATCACTTTTGGGGTCCAATTTTCTTCTTTGTTCACGATCAGACAGAATATAGCATTTGCTGCCAAACACATGGAAGTACTTCACAGTTGGTTTTCTTCCTTTCCAGAGTTCATATATGGTGGATGAGGTTCCCTTTCTCAAGGTGACCCTGTTATGAACATAGCAAGCTGTATTCATAGCTTCAGCCCAAAAATACATAGAAAGTCTTTTGGCATGTAACATTGCTCTGGCAGATTCTTGTATGGTCCTGTTTTTTCTTTCCACGACTCCATTTTGCTGAGGTGTTATAGGAGAAGAAAACTCATGACTGATTCCTTCTGAAGAACAGAAGTCATCAAACTTGCTGTTTTCAAATTCCTTGCCATGATCACTTCTGATTCTGACAATACATGCTTCCTTCTCTCTTTGAATTCTCTTGCACAGTTCTCTAAAAACTTCAAATGCATCTGATTTTTCCCTAATGAAATTAATCCAGGTGAATCTGGAAAAATCATCCACAACCACATAGGCATATCTTTTACCACCAAGACTCTCTACTTGCATTGGTCCCATCAGATCCATATGGAGGAGTTCTAGAACCTTAGAGGTGGTCAGATGTCTTGACTTTGGATGTGACATCCTAGTCTGCTTACCAACCTGACATTCACCACAAACTCTTCCTTCATCAATTTGCAGTTTTGGAATCCCTCTGACTGCCTCCAAGGAGATAATCCTCTTCATACCCCTTAGATGAAGATGGCCAAGTTTTTGGTGCCACAGTTTCACCTCTTTTTCTTCTTTTGCAATGGAACACACAGATGAAAAATTAGTGTTCTCAGCCTCCCACAAGTAACAGTTGTCTTTGGATCTGACTCCTTTCATTACTATCTCTTGTTTGTCATTGATTACAAGGCATTCAGACTTTGAGAAATTGACCTTGAATCCTAGATCACACAGTTGACTGATACTAATGAGATTAGCGGTCAGCCCTTTCACCAGCAGTACTTCATTCAGACTTGGAACTCCAGGACAGTCCAAATCACCGACTCCTTTGATTTCACCTTTAGCCCCATCTCCAAAGGTCACAAAACTGGTGGTGTGAGGCTTAACATTATTGAGGAGGTTCTTGATTCCAGTCATATGTCTGGAACATCCACTGTCAAAGTACCAGTCTTCCTTTGCAGAGACCCTCAGGGAAGTGTGAGCTATCAGTGCAGTAGCCTTTTTCTTCCATTGAGGAGCATGTGGTACCTTTTTAGACTTAGGTTTGACACCTGAGTTCTGATTAGGGTATCCATGTAATCTGAAGCAGAAGGGCTTTATGTGGCCATATCTACCACAATGATGACATTTCCATCTTTGGTACCTTTTCCTCATATGTCTCTGTTCCTGATGTCGAGAGTTGTGTTGAGACATCTGTTTTGACATTTGCTTACCAGAACCAGATTTCGTTGCTTCCATAAATCCTAGTCCAGATTTATTTCCCACATTTTGTCCAACCTGAAGGATCTCTTCCAATTTGTCTGTTCCATTTGTCAACATCTTGACAGATTTGGTCATTTGATTCAGTTGTGAGTTCAGCAATTGAACTTCTCCTTCTAGATGACTTATAGTTTCAAGGTTTGCCCTTTTTTCAGCCTCCATTTTTATGATGAGTTTTGATTGTTTCTCATTCTGCACACATACTTCAGTACTTCTGATACATAATTCCTTGTAAGTATCAGCCAGTTCTTCAAAAGTCACTTCTTCGTCACTGATGTCACTTTCAGAGGTACAAACACCAGTTAAAGCAGTAACTCGTTTGACAGGCTCTTCTTCAGAATTACTTTCTGAATCACAGTCAGACCAAGTAACTGTCATTCCTTTTTGTTTCTTAAGAAAGGTAGGACATTCAGCTCGAATATGCCCATATCCTTCACAACCATGGCATTGAATTCCTCTGCCTTGAATTCCCTTCTCTTCTGACCTTGGTCTTCTGCTGGAACTGTCAATGTTAGAGGGAATGTTATGAACATTAGACCTTGACTTTGGATCTATTCTTCTGATGAGTTTGTTGAACTGTCTTCCAAGCATGGCTACAGCTTCTGAAATGTTTTCTTCAACATCAGTGTTGGACATAAGTGCTATGCTCTTGTTCTTCTTGACACCATTATCAGTGATTCCCATCTCAAAAGTCTGAAGAGACCCAATAAGTTCATCCACTTTCAACTTGCTAATGTCCTGGGCTTCCTCTATGGAAGTTACCTTCATTGCAAATCTTTTAGGCAAGGATCTGAGAATCTTCCTCACCAGTTTTTCTTCTGACATCTTTTCTCCCAGTGCTCCTAAGGTGTTGGCAATCTCCAAGATGTTCATGTGAAACTCATGAATGGTTTCATCTTCCATCATTTTTAGATTCTCAAACTTGGTGGTCAACATCTGAAGCCTTGACATTTTTACTTTGGAAGTGCCCTCATGAGTAGTTCTGAGAGTGTCCCAAACTTCCTTGGCCAGTTCATATTGATGTACTAGTCTGAAAATGTTTCTATCAATTCCATTGAACAAGGCATTTAGAGCTTTTGAATTTCCCAGAGCTAACTCATCTTCTTCTTTACTCCAATCTTCCTTAGGCTTCAGACTGATTGTCCCATCTTTCTCAGTTATGGTGGGATGAATCCATCCTTTGTCAGCAGCTCTCCAAGCCTTTTTGTCCAGAGATTTTAGGAAGGCAATCATACGAGGTTTCCAGTAGTCATAATTAGTTCCATCCAGAATGGGTGGTCTATTTCCAAAAACTCCTTCTTTGTCCATAGTGCCAGAAAGTGATATCCCTAGATCTCACCCAGTAATACAGGCAGGGTGCCTGCTCTGATGCCAATTGAAATTCTGGCTGCAGATACTCAATGTCACGTTCAATGTTATGACACCGTATCTGACTTACTATATGATAGTAAATACAAAAGCAATAAAGAACACAGTCAATTGTTTACCCAGTTCAGTGTGCAACAACACCTACTCTGGGGGCTACCAAGCCAGGGAGGAAATCCACTATAAGAGATTTTAATTCAGGAATAAACCAACCAGTTTATCTCCTTCACTTAAGACCTACCCAATGCAATTCCAATCTAAGTACAACTTAAACCTGAGTTCCTACTCACTCCCCCTCAATCACAGCAGTGATACATAAACCAATTTGACTTAAGAATTGATGAAGACACTCTTCATAAACGAACACTTGATTAAGCTTCACAGCTTTTTAATCAAGCAACACAATCACTCGTGTTTCACAGCTTTGAGTGATGCACACAACTAACTTGACTCTGCTTCACAGCTTTAGTCAAGGAACATTCAAACACTCTTGCTTCAAAGCTTTGAGTGCTACACAACCCTTACAATTAGAAACCTATTCCAAGGCACTTATCACAATGATAATTGCTTGGAGTACAATAATCAAATCTATTCATATTACAAAATGATCTTCTGATCAATCAAGAGGGATCCTTGAAAACAGCAGCTCTGTTGAATATATAGCAGCTGCAACTTCAGTTAGGGTTTCCACAAAAACCTAGGGTTCATTCCGTTTGACCTAAAGACCAGGTCACAGGACTTTATTAACCAGGTTAGGGTTGAGCTAGGTTACCCCTCAGAAAACGCAGGATTCTGTTCAGGAAAGACTGAGTTATTTCCTGAAAAAACTCAGACTTATCCATCCTGCAAACCTGTTAGTTCAGAACAGGGTGTCATAACATCTGTTATGACATCTGAGAAAACCTGTCTACTGATTTAGCAAAATGTGATCATTTTGCAAAATGCTCAGATACACACTTATAAACATCAGTACTTGAAATACAATATTTTTCTGCAAAGGTACCTAATGAGTTAGTACAAACTGAACTAGAATGTTATGACATCAGTCATGACATTCACACATACACTTGGGATTTACCAAAAATGCAAGCCAATACCTAAACACCTACAATTTTTTCAGTTGTGCAGGTTGAGTTACATAGCTCGTTTCAGTTAGTTTCAAAGCAAGCTAGAGGTTGGAAGAGAATCCTTGGATCTCAAGCAAGTTGTACAAGTCCTCACACTGTATTGAAAGCACCTCCATTGTTGCACACAACTCAAGCTGAACAGGTAAAAGTTTGAGCTTCCATCTCTCTATCCAAGCATATTTAGGCTTAAGTTTATGAAGAAGGTATGTTCTATTCATGGCCCTGAAGCTACCTATATCCTCACTTTTCATTTATGTTGTGTGTGCTGCACGAATTTTGGACATGAACATTTGAAAAAAGCTAGGTCAGGAATTGGGGGAGGAGAAATTCTCTCTCATTTCTGAGAGTTAGAACAACTTCTTTATATATTTGGAATCGTGACAAGTTGCTCTATAACATTGATGTTGTAAGTTTTTGTTGAAAATCAAGGAATCAGAAGTTAGCAGGTTGAGAAGGAAACGCGCGTTTTCTTTGTTTCAAAGTTGCTGGAGGTTGAAGACAACTCCTTTTGGGCTGGGCTTGGTTCATTTTTCTGTTTGCACCTCATTTTTCCACATACACCCCCTTGGCCCATTGTGTGATTTTTTAATCATTTTTGACTTTTTGTTTTTTTCCCCTGACTTATTATTTTTTGTCAAAATATAAAAAATATTAAAAACATTTTTTTAACCATTTTTGCATTTTATTTGGATTTTATTTGTTTTATTTTGAACTTGTACATAAATAAACATAATACCTTTTTATTCAAAAATACAAAAATAATACAAAATACATTTTATTTTCTTATTTTATTTTATTTTATCTTTTGAAAACATTTTCTTAAAATACATTATTTTTGATAAATAATAAATATTTTATTTTTTGTATATATTTAGTATAGTTAATATATATAATAAATACTTATATTTTTATTAGAATATTTAGGATAAAAATACAAAAAATAATATATTTTTATTTTTATTAATATTTAACATCAAAAATTACTTTTTTACAATATACTTCCCTTTTATTTATTTTTTGTATATAATTAATAAATATTGTATATGATATAAATAATAAATACTATTTATTTACAAAATTAGGGTTTTGCCCTAAACCATGAAAATATCCAAAAATTAACCTTTTTATTATTTTTATTTCACTTGTAATTAACTCACATACACTTACACAAATACATTTACACATACACATTTACTTATTCCTATACATTAATACATATTACATTTGAGATCGCAATTCGATTTGGTTGTAATTATTTGGACACTACTCTCCTATTAAAGTCCCATCTCCATTTGTAAATAATTGTACCCCCACTCCTGGATACTTATTTGTAATAGCGTAGACTTTAAATTCCCGCAATTTATCGCTTTCAAATATACCATGGTTAGACCTAGGGTTTGTATGTACATAAAATCAAACGCTAGATAACCTAATACAAAACAAATGCATGACAATCAATACACAATCACACTTTCACCCCTAGGGTAATCCCGCTTGTTGCCTTCCAAAATGGGCCATGCTTGCACGTTGAGTTTCTTTGGCAAAACAAAACAATTCAAATGATCATAGTCCCTCGATGACGCTTTCGAAAGTTGCCTAATCAAAATGATCATAGTCCCTTCAAGCAAATTGCCAAATACACTTGGCATCATTGCATTCATGGTTCATACGATGACCCGCACCTGTCCCGTTAACATCCTAATACAAGATTGTCCACCAAATACAATGGTGGAACAAAATTGTTAAAAGGGTTAAAACAAGAGAAAAACCTTTGAGTAAATTTAGGGGTAGACAACTCTTAGTTACTTGACAAACTTGCAAAACACACTTGCCTATTCTTCAAAATCCACACTCCACAAACACTTTCAAAACTAACTTTCAAAAACATTTGAAACATCTTTTTGAAAAGATACACACCTTTGTATATACTCAAACACGAGTCATTACAATGGTTGCCTAGACAAGGCGTCTTCTTCAAAAACATTTTCAAAACACACACACACCATAATTTAAAGCAATTGAAAATCAAAGGCAAGTGATCTAAAACAAGTAACTAAGAGCCCATGGATAACCATGGATGAAAAGGGTGCTAATACCTTCCTTTTTCATAATCTACCCCCCGAACCCACGGAACATCTCAAAAGGTTTTTCCTGTGCTTTTTAACCTTTCCTTTAGGATAAAATAAAAAGTCGGTGGCGACTCTTGCTAAACCGAACAAGTGCGAATACAAACGCAAAAACTTAAGTCAGTTCTCCCACTGTATCACAGAACTGGCGACTCTGTTGGGGAGAAATCTAAAAGTGGGGTTACCTTAGGGTTTAGATCACCTTTACATACTTGCTTTGATCGCTTTGATTGCTTTACTTTTTGGGTCCCTGTTTGGGTTTGTTGTAAATCCTACACCCGGATTTGGAGGCACCTTTTTAGGTAAATAGCAAAAAAACTGTGAGGGAACTGTGCGGGGTATACCGACACGGTTGAAGCAGTAAGCTATGTTAGTGTGACATATTTGTGAGTACCGGTAACCCTTGAGTTCAGTCAAGGAGAGTACGGGGCCGCTGAGTGATGTTGTGAAGCACTAACAAACTCTTAGAACCTTAATTGACCATCTTAGCCTTTTTAGGGGTAGTGAGATGACCGACTTTGGTGCAGTCCGAAGTTGGTAGATACTCGATACTACACTCATTGAGGGTTGTTTTCTTGGAATATTTTGGTCGCCAGTTAAGTGGCTAAACCAAAACAATGAACACAGAAAACAATCCAATGATATTGAGCTCCTTAGAACCCGGTTTCTATTTCTAGGACAGGATGAGCCAACTAACTTCAAGAGGGTACTTACCTACAACCCCATGCAAGCCTAAACCTATGGACTTGTTTTGCTTTGTGTGAATATGTTTGTCTGTATATACACTTACTTGCTTTTGCATGCATGTACATAACATCATACCATCATACCATTGCATACATCCTGCATAAGGACTAATCCATTTCAAGGATCTCAAGGGTTTGTGATGCAGTCATGATGAATCAAATGTCTAGCAAGGGGCAAAGGGGATTTATTTTCCTCTAGCCAAGGTTAATGACTTGAGTCAGGGGCTATGACCCACTCGATATGGTGAGCTTTGACTCTTGAAGAAGGACTCTCAGTGACATGAAGTTCCATCAATCAAGCTACCGGATCCCGATCCTAACAATTTTCTTGTTTACCCCGCGAGATCCTTGAAAACATTGCATGCATACATACATATCATTGCATTACAGGTACCCTTTCTACAGGTCACTTACCTTCTTCGCTGTTCATTTCAACAATCATCATGAATCCTGAACCATCCACTGAACAAGCTATCCAGGCCCTCTAGGCCCAGAATGCCCAGTTCCAGGAGTTGGTGATGAGCCTAGCCCAGGGTCAACAGGACTTGCAAACTCTGATTCTGAAAGAGAAGAAGAAGAAGAAGAAGAAGAAGACTGTTTTGTTCAACACTAGACGCATATCTGGGAATGGATTACCGAATGAGGCTGAACTGACTACCTCATCTGTAGGCAAGGACAGTCCCCAAGAGAGAAGGGTTCCTAGTCCCGTGGTCTCCGACAACGAGACGGATTTCAATGATGAACGGTATCCTCCTGCCGAAGACAGGTACAAACAGCTCGAAGACCGGTTAAGTGCTATGGAGATACAGAAGGTGCCCGGCCTGGACTTCGAAGATCTAGGTCTATCCTCTGGGGTGGTGATCCCACACAAGTTCAAGGCACCTGCCTTTGCGAAGTACGACGGGGCTTCCTTCCCTAAGCTACATCTCAGATCATATGTAAGGAAGATCCAACCTTACACTGCAGACAAGAATCTATGGGTCCATTTCTTCCAGGATAGTCTTTCAGGGACTCAACTCGAATGGTTCTATCAGCTGGACGGAACCAGTATTCGTAACTGGGAGGACTTGGCTACTGCATTTTATAAGTAGTATCAGTATAATTCCGACCTCGCTCCCATGCGTACCCAACTCCAGGATATGGCACTTGGGATGGGTGAAGGTTTTAAGGAGTATGCGCAAAAGTGGAGAGACCTGGCTGGAAGGGTGCAGCCACCTTTGACTGACCATGAGCTCGTGGACATGTTCTTGGGGACCCTGTCTGGTCCATTCTTCAACCATCTGATTGGGAATTCTTCTGCTGGGTTTACCGACCTTATCTTGACTGGTGAAAGAATAGAAGCTGGTATCAAGTCTGGGAAGATACAAAAGGGTGACTCCTCTAACACTGAGAAGAAACCATTCAAGAAAGAATCTAGTGTTGTCTTTGGTTCAAAAGAGCAGAATAGGTCCAAGCACCGCCAAGCTATCAACGCGGTAGTTATTTCAAAACCGGCCATTGCTTCTCAACATCGCAACCAACAAAGGGAAGAGAGACCTAGAAGGCAATTCACTCCCCTCAGCATGACCTTGTCCCAGATATTGCCACAATTGCTGGAGACCAATTTGGTAACTCTAATGGACCCTCCTAAGAATCCCAACAAGACACCTTCAAGGTATAACCCCAACGCGTGCTGCGCTTATCATTCTGACAGCCCGGGGCATGCTACAGATGATTGTTGGACTTTGAGGAATAAGGTTCAGGACCTAATCGACGCAAAGGAGGTCCAGTTCGAAGCGCCCGATGCTCCCAATGTGATCACTCCTCCTATTCCAAATCATTGAGATTGTTTGTGTTTCATTCGAATTTTCAAGTTGTAATTTCTTGTGTTATTCAAACAATTATCTTTTAATGTCAAACTTTGTTTCATTAATGCATTGCATATGTTTGTCTTGAATTCATTCGTTTTCACTACTCTTATGCTTTCTTTATGATATTTCACTCTTGATAAAAAGCTGCAAGCCTTTAGAGGGAGGATGACGAAACAATACCATAATCTCATACAATATGCTTTTGAACAGACCACGCTGATGATGTACAGGCATTTCTTTCAATTCCCAAACACTGGAGTTATAAGGAAGATAATCCCTAGTCAACCCCTTCGAGCCAAAGAAGTAGGAGTTTTCTGTTCTAAACAAATCGAAACCTTTGATTTAAACCTGGGGCAGGGTAGTCTCTCAGTTAATTCAAAAAGGTGCGCATTAAAGCCACAAACTCCCAGTTCGTAATACAATGAACGACCTCAACAAAAAAGCATTCCTTTGGAATCAAAAGACAGTGATGGTTCCCTATCACCTAGGCAGTCAATCTCTCAAAAAATAAAAGCCCACTAAGCCAAAACCTGTAAAGGAAGCTTAAGAAAACAGGGGCATCCCGCTGACTGTAATCTCGAAAACAGGAACAGTCAGGCAAAAGTTAGGGATAACAAATCAAAATCAAAATAAAGAGGTCATTACAAATCCTCAACAACATGAAAAATGTTGAAAAATAAAAAGGAGATGATGACTGTCTCCCAAAATTCAACTGGTGAACCATCACCCAAAAGTCGTTCCAAACTCGAATAGAGTGCGACGCACAATTAACTGAGCTTAGGGTTGAAGAACATCACGAAGAGCGGGTGGGTACAAATATACTTTGAGCCTTTATCCTTTGTTTCTTAAACCGTGAACCAAGCCATGTTACAACCCTTCAAAAGTCCTAATTGAAGCATGGGTTAGTTCGAAAGCATACTGTTACAAAAGGTATCCTGACTCCTGTAAGGCTTTGCTCTAAATCTTGTGTTGATTTGTCTTATAAAAAGTTTTCTGCTAAAAAACGCGTTTTTCAAAACTTCGAGACAAACATAAACTTTGCATTGCTTGAATATCACTATTTGCATTTGACTATTTGTTTGACAGCGAAGAAATTCATACAGCGAATGTTCGGAGGAACGAAAACTCTCTCAGTGAGTAAAATCACTTCAAAAAGGATGACACTTCCATTGGCAAATCTCCTATCAACAAGGGGGGCTTGACATGTCACCATCCAGCACGCCTGGGGCAGTCCAGTCAAGGTTTCAACAGATCTTTCAAAGTTCAGTTAACCTGGGGCAGTCCAGTCAAGGTTTCAAGAAATCTCTCAATTGCAGAGTGAACCTGGGGCAAGTCTCCCTCACCATCACTTGGGGCATTCGAATGTCAAATCTCAAGGGTTACGAACAGTCCAAGTTCCCTGGCAATATCACAAAGCATCCGGTGCTAGGGGCAATGATGAAACCTCTCAGAAATCTTTCTGAAAAGAAATTCAAGCGTCCTCGAGAAGATGTCAACTCTCCAGCAGATCGACGGCAGGGTTTATTTCCCCAACAACATCAGGATTCCCCAGCCAGAGAGCCTTCCAGAAGCTAACTCCCCTCAGAGTCAAGTTTCAAAATCCCCAGTGGAGCCAAAACCGTCAAATCCCCGGTGGAGCCAAAACTGTCAATCCCCAGCGGAGCTCTCATCAAAACCTCAACAAAGTATCTCTTCCCACAGAGTAATTCCCCGCAGAGTAATCTCTCCAACAAGTTTATTCCCCAACGGAGTCATCTTCTCCTACCGGTTTATTCTTGATTCATCATCCCCAGCAGAAATGAAGAACTCTACTCTTCAGCATCAACCCAGGATTCAATGAACTTCCCGGTATTCGTCAAGGATTTATTTTCCCAGACGAAGATACAGCACATTATCATACATCATGATACATGCATATACGCATCATATCATACAATCTCATTTATGTTGAGAACATCATTGCTTGATCCATATCATGCATTGCATATGACTGACCTTTACCTTTGATGAAGGATACAGTTAAATGATCAACTATGTCAAAGTAGACAAATACAGTCAAAAGAGACCAATCTAGTCAGAGAAGACAAATCCAGTCAAAGAAGACAAATCCAGTCAAAGAAGATAAGTCCAGTTCCTAAAGATTTTTCTGATGCACACCCGTCATTGAAGACAACCCGTCGTTGAAGACAACCTGTCAATAAAGACAACCTGTCAATAAAGACAACCCGTCATTGAAGACAACCTGTCATTGAAGACAACCCGTCATTAAAGACAACCCTGTCAATAAAGACAACCCGTCATTGAAGACAACCTGTCATTGAAGACAACCCGTCATTGAAGACAACCCGTCATTGAAGACAACCCGTCATTAGAGACAACCCGTCATTGAAGACAACCCGTCATTGAAGACAACCCGTCGTTATAGACACCCGTCATTAAAGACAACCCGTCATTGAACACAACCCGTCATTGAAGAGAACCCGTCATTGAAGACAACCCGTCATTGAAGACAACCCGTCATTGAAGACAACCTGTCATTGAAGACAACCCGTCATTGAAGACAATCCGTCATTGAAGATAATTCGTCATTAAGACAACTCGTCATTGAAGACAACTCGTCCACGAAGACAACCCGTTAAAAGAGACGACTCGTCAAAGAAGATAAAACCTCATCTGGTTCAGTTAAATCGATCCCTAAAGATTTTTCTGAGATAACCTGTCAGTAGAGATAACACATCAACCTTTTGAAATTCCAGATTCGATACCTGTATCTAGCCAGGGCATATCTGTGAGCGATTGATTGTAGATTCGATACCTGTATCTAGCCAGGGCATATCTGCATGAAGAGTTTGAAGATCAACACCTGTAACAGGCCAGGAAATTATCTTTCTTTCTCAGGTACGCAAGTTCTCGCTAAGGAATCTCTTACGCGATCGACACCCCGGATGGCATCTTTAAGCCCATCCTCCTACCAGCAACTTCCAAATGGCATCTTTAAGCCCATTTCCAGATGGCATCTTTAAGCCCATCCTCCTCCAGACATTTCCAAATGGCATCTTTAAGCCCATTTCCAGATGGCATCTTTAAGCCCATCCTCCTCCAGACATTTCCAAATGGCATCTTTAAGCCCATTTCCAGATGGCATCTTTAAGCCCATCCTCCTCCAGACATTTCCAAATGGCATCTTTAAGCCCATCCTCCGCCAGACATTTCCAAATGGCATCTTTAAGCCCATTTCCAGATGGCATCTTTAAGCCCATCCCCCGACAAGATTCGGTCACATCACCAAATGGCATCTTTAAGCCCATTCCCTCTACCATCACATCACCGAGTGCAAATTTTTGGGCACTCTAGTGTCCAATCTCCTTTTACCTTCGAGACGCGAAAGGCAAACTTGCCAATCTAACTCTTCAGGTTCAAGAAGATTGAACAGGGGCAACTGTTGTACCCCAAAATTTTCCCTCTCATTTCTTCAACATTTCCTCATCACAAGACCCTTGGAGCTCAAGATCAAGTTAGGGTTAACTCTGCTCAAGGCCCCTCCTTGCACTATTGACCCAAATTAGGGTTTGAGTTTGCACAAAGATGTTTTGACCTAAAATTCCCAAGATAAATTTCATGCTTCATGTTGGACTCACAAGTTTATCCATACCAAGTTTCAAGCCTTGATTCCAATCTTTGCACAGTCAATTGGACAGTTGACCTAGAAATCAGCTGTATTGGGGAAAAAGTCAACTATGGTCAATTGACAGTCAAACCTCATGATTTTTGACCCACATCAACATTATGAACTCATATGGATCATTTGATCAAGTTTGGATCACAATTCCACAAGAAATTTGATCAGATCACCAAAAGGGCAAAATGGTCATTTTTAGGGTTTTGACTGCACAAAGGCAATTTTTGATTGTTTGACCTAGCCAATGACAAACCAAGCTCACATATGGACTCAAGGACTCAATGACATGGTCTTGACACATTCAACAAGTTCAAAAGATCCCAAATGCACAAGATTGACAGATGAATTTTCCAATCAACTGATCAAATTTGACTGTATACTGAAAAGTCAAACTTTGACTTTTTGGTCAAAATCAAGTGCCAAGATTCATTTTTCATCAAGACATGTAAAATTATGAAACTTGTTCATCAAGAAACCAAGAATTACAAATTAGGGTTTGAAATGAAGAAATTTCATAACTTAGAAATTTTCTAAGTTATGGAATTTCCTAATTTTTTCCTAACTTTGTCCCATTTTTTTCATCAAGATGCATTTGGATTCAAACAAAACTCAAAACATGAAAGTTATATTCCATTGCAAAATATACAACTTTGATTCACAAAGTTTCCTCAAAATAAGCTTGTAGCTCAAGTTATGATTTTTGGAATAGGGGTGCAAAACATTCTTAGAAAATTTTTGACCTATTTTAGGCAAGATTTTTGCTCAACTTCATGGCCACTTTTCACATGCTTCCGCTTGGAATTTCAACTTGCATTACAAATATGGATTGTAATACACATTCCAAGCTTTCCAAATTGTCTAAGAACTTCCCAAACACCCTTGTGGTTAGGGAGAATCGAATTTGTGAAGATGGGCAAAAGTCACTTTGTTCATAAGCCAATTTCATGTTCATACACTATGCATTTTCAAACTCAGCTTGCACAAGCTAGGTTACAGGCCTCTAATCCCATTAACACTCAATAATTCAATGCTAAACCATTGTGCCAAGATGTTATTTTGTGCATTTGGTCATTACATGAAGGATTAGTCTTAAAATGGAAAAAGCATTTTAGCCATTTTTGAAAAGATCAACTTTATGTCAAAGTCCATATCTTTGAGGTACAAGGAAATCTTTGAGGCACAAGTTCATGAACAAATTGCACTGATCAAGGAGAGAAGGTGCAGCCTGCTTAAGGGGCCTGCACGAGCATATAACTCAACTTGACAACTTTTGCTTAAGGAGGAAGAAACTTGGCAAAACTGACCACAACTTACATTCCTGCAAGCAAGAACTAAAACCAACTTTGCAAACACTTTTCACTTGATCCAACTAACCTAAAACACGAACCAACCAAGTTTGAAACCTTCTCATTCATCAAAACACAGTTTTGTGGCAAAACAGGGCACCTACTGCATTTTGATTTGGTCAGCTCAATCCATTCGCGCGCCTTGGCCAAAACCACTTCATACACACTCCATAACATCCATACAAGCTATCCCAAGCCCTAGCTACAGACTGTAACACCTCTAACCAAGTTCACCATTTTCATTTTTTCAATTGTGCAGGTTGAGTTACATAGCTCGTTTCAGTTAGTTTCAAAGCAAGCTAGAGGTTGGAAGAGCATCCTTGGACCTCAAGCAAGTTGTACAAGTCCTCACACTGTATTGAAAGCACCTCCATTGTTGCACACAACTCAAGCTGAACAGGTAAAAGTTTGAGCTTCCATCTCTCTATCCAAGCATATTTAGGCTTAAGTTTGTGAAGAAGGTATGTTCTATTCATGGCCCTGAAGCTACCTATATCCTCACTTTTCATTTATGTTGTGTGTGCTGCACGAATTTTGGACATGAACATTTGAAAAAAGCTAGGTCAAGAATTGGGGGAGGAGAAATTCTCTCTCATTTCTGAGAGTTAGAACAACTTCTTTATATATTTGGAATCGTGACAAGTTGCTCTATAACATTGATGTTGTAAGTTTTTGTTGAAAATCAAGGAATCAGAAGTTAGCAGGTTGAGAAGGAAACGCGCGTTTTCTTTGTTTCAAAGTTGCTGGAGGTTGAAGACAACTCCTTTTGGGCTGGGCTTGGTTCATTTTTCTGTTTGCACCTCATTTTTCCACATACACCCCCTTGGCCCATTGTGTGATTTTTTAATCATTTTTGACTTTTTGTTTTTTTCCCCTGACTTATTATTTTTTGTCAAAATATAAAAAATATAAAAAATATTTTTTTAACCATTTTTGCATTTTATTTGTTTTATTTTGAACTTGTACATAAATAAACATAATACCTTTTTATTCAAAAATACTAAAATAATACAAAATACATTTTATTTTCTGATTTTATTTTATTTTATCTTTTGAAAACATTTTCTTAAAATACATTTTTTTTGATAAATAATAAATATTTTATTTTTTATATATATTTAGTATAGTTAATATATATAATAAATACTTATATTTTTATTAGAATATTTAGGATAAAAATACAAAAAATAATACATTTTTATTTTTATTAATATTTAACATCAAAAATTACTTTTTTACAATATACTTCCCTTTTATTTATTTTTTGTATATAATTAAAAATATTGTATATGATATAAATAATAAATACTATTTATTTAGAAAATTAGGATTTTGCCCTAAACCATGAAAATATCCAAAAATTAACCTTTTTATTATTTTTATTTCACTTGTAAATAAATCACATACACTTACACAAATACATTTACACATACACATTTACTTATTTCTATACATTGATACATATTACATTTGAGATCGCAATTCGATTTGGTTGTAATTATTTGGACACTACTCTCCTATTAAAGTCTCATCCCCATTTGTAAATAATTGTACCCCCACTCCCGGATACTTATTTGTAATAGCGTAGAATTTAAATTCCCGCAATTTATCGCTTTCAAATATACCATGGTTAGACCTAGGGTTTGTATGTACATAAAATCAAACGCTAGATAACCTAATACAAAACAAATGCATGACAATCAATACACAATCACACTTGCACCCCTAGGGTAATCCCGCTTGTTGCCTTCCAAAATGGGCCATGCTTGCACGTTGAGTTTCTTTGGCAAAACAAAACAATTCAAATGATCATAGTCCCTCGATGACGCTTTCGAAAGTTGCCTAATCAAAATGATCACAGTCCCTTCAAGCAAATTGCCAAAGACACTTGGCATCATTGCATTCATGGTTCATACGATGACCCGCGCCTGTCCCGTTAACATCCTAATACAAGATTGTCCACCAAATACAATGGTGGAACAAAATTGTTAAAAGGGTTAAAACATGAGAAAAACCTTTGAGTAAATTTAGGGGTAGACAACTCTTAGTTACTTGACAAACTTGCAAAACACACTTGCCTATTCTTCAAAATCCACACTCCACAAACACTTTCAAAACCAACTTTCAAAAACATTTGTAACATCTTTTCGAAAAGATACACACCTTTGTATATACTCAAACACGAGTCATTACAATGGTTGCCTAGACAAGGCGTCTTCTTCAAAAACATTTCCAAAACACACAAACACACACCACAATTTCAAGCAATTGAAAATCAAAGGCAAGTGATCTAAAACAAGTAACTAAGAGCCCATGGATAACCATGGATGAAAAGGGTGCTAATACCTTCCCTTTTCATAATCTACCCCCCGAACCCACGAAACATCTCAAAAGGTTTTTCCTGTGCTTTTTAACCTTTCCTTTTGGATAAAATAAAAAGTCGGTGGCGACTCTTGCTAAACCGAACAAGTGCGAATACAAACGCAAAACTCAAGTCAGTTCTCCCACCATATCACAGTGTGTTTTTTGATTATATTATTTTTCGTTTATATGAATTAACAAAGAACCAGCAGCGCAGATGGTTGGGGGACACGCCTTTGATGCACACGTCCTGGGTTCGATCCTAGGCGTGTGCATTTTATTATTTTCCTAATTGTTTCAGGCAAATCCAGTACAATGCTCTCTCACACACCTATCATGTACCATCAACGTCCATCCACTGGATGCCCAACTGGCCAGATCTAACGCTTCTCCTGTGAATGTGCATGGTACACGTGCAAGTCAATGCTACACCAGATCCAAAGGTTGACTGGGCTTGGAGCTTAATGGGCCTTGGAATTTCATATTCATACCCCCCTCTTAGCCAGCACAAGCCCATTTGGTTATTTTTATTATTTTCTTTAATTTCTTTTCTTTTTTTTAATTAATACAAATATTATTTTTATTAAATTAACAAATCAAAATCACAAAAAAGATTTATTTTCTTAATAAATATTTTTTTAAATTAATTAGTTAAATTAATTTAGGGCAACTTTAATTTCTTTCATAATTTAAAAACAATTAGAATTAGGGTTTGAGATTGTGCATAATATAATTAATTTTTTCTCAAAAAAACACACAAAAATTATTTTTCTCATAAAATACTTTTTAAATTTAATTAGTGAATTAGGTTAATTAACATCTTTCATAATTAAAAACAATTAGAAATTGGGTTTAATTAATTTGGAATTTAATTGTTTTCTTAAATAAATATCCACAAAAATTTCTTTCTCTCAATTAGGGTTTAGATTATTTCAATCGTCCTCGCATTCAATTTGCCGCGTGCTTGTTAATTATTTTTGCCATTATTTTGTAACTGTTTGGGGATTGTAATAGTTAACCTAGGATTTTTATTTACTGTTTAAATCTCCGATTTTTGGTTATGTAATTAATCCCCCTCCCCGAAGCCTTGTAATAGCTAGGTTTTACTTCGTCGCACTTTTAATTTCCGCAATCTTTAACTGTTTAGATGCATGGCTAATAGGATTGTATGGCAAGAATGTCTGGAAAATTAAAACGGTAGATCACCTAATGTGCAAAGATTAAATAACTGAAACAAATCATATGCACATATTCACTCCTAGGGTTTACTTCACTTTGGTTGCCTTCGGTAAATAATCATTAAGCATAGGAGATTTTAGTGGTTGCCCTCCAGCCTAAAAAGATCAAAATGCCCCGTTCGAATGTTGCCTCAGAAACGCTGCCTCAGAAATGTTGCCTCGGAAAGATCTTAAGACTCTAGGGTTACTACTAAAGTTTTCTAACTATTGCTTTAGTGATTGTATTTGTCCCTTTCGAACTTCCCTTACAACTCCAACGACGGTGCTACCTACTCATTAATAGTGGGATAGCGCTATCTAAAGGAAACGAGAACAAAAACAATCTCTTTTCGAGTAGGAAGAATCTTAAGTACTTGCTCAACAAAACTTTTCACACTAACACCTTTTCAAAACAAATTTTCAAAACAAACTTCGTCACATCCTTGAGGCTTGATACAAGGATTATCACGAAGAAAAACTTTTCAAAACAATCACACACAAGAAATTTTGAAAAATGAGCAAGTACCTAAGAGCCCGTAGATAACTACGGATAGAAAGGGTGCTAACACCTTCCCTTTCTATAATCTACCCCCCCGTACTCATAATATCTCGAAAAAATGTTTTTTCTATTTTTTTTCCTTTTCTTGGTTGGATAAAATAAAAGTCGGTGGCGACTCTTGCTTACCGCGACATTTGCGAACAAAAAACGCAAACCAGTATTAAACAGTCGGTTCTGCCACCGTATCACAGCAGGATATTACTGGTCCACTATGGAAGCCGATCGTTATCAGCACTCTCGAACTTGTTATAAGTGCCAAATCTACACTGATAAGGTGCATGTGCCTCCGGTCCCCTTAAACGTCTTGACAACTCAGTGGCCCTTCGCAATGTGGGGCATCGACATGATTGGAGAAATCAGACCCACCGCTTCCAATGGAGATCGTTTCATCTTAGTAGCCATTGATTACTTCACGAAGTGGGTTGAGGCAGCCTCTTTTTCTACAGTAACCAAGAATGTTGTGGCGCGGTTTATCCGACACAATTTGATCTGTCGATATGGTGTACCAGAGAGAATTATCACTAACAATGGTACGAATCTCAACAACACAATGATCACCGAGCTCTGTAAATAGTTCAAGATACAGCGCCATAATTCTTCTTCCTACCGGCCAAAGATGAATGGCGTTGTTGAAGCAACTAACAAGAATATCAAGAAGATTGTGCAGAAAATGACGGTGACATATAAAGACTGGCATGCGATGTTGCCATTTGCTCTTCATGGGTACCTTACCTCAGCACGGACGTCGACAGGGGCAACACCCTACTCTCTGGTATATGGCATGGAGGAGGTCCTACCCATCAAAGTCCAGATACCCTCTCTCAGGATTATGAAGGATGCAGGTTTGAACAAAGACAACTGGATCCAAACCCGACTTGATCAGCTAAATCTAATCGATGAAAAGAGACTTACTGCTATCTTCCACGATCAGACGTACCAAAAGCAAATGATCAAGGCTTTCAACAAGAAAGTCAGGCGTCAAGAATATCAAGTCAGGGATCTAGTGATCAAACGCATCATACTACTGCAAGGTGATCCCAGGGGAAAATGGACCCCAACGTACGAAGGGACATTTGTTGTTAAGAACATTTTCTCTGGAGGAGCTATGATTCTAACCACCAGGGATGGTGACGATCTTCCTCACCCTGTCAATGCAGACATAGTGAAAAGATACTACGCCTAATCAAAGAGCCTCTAGGTTGATTGGACTAGGCAAAAATAAGGGCTTCTCGACGAACCAAAAGGGTTTGGGAAAAAGTAAGGGATCAAAATGAAAAAATATGTACACCCGGCAAGTCGAAAACCCGAAAGGGATGCTTGGGAAAAAAAGGGTATCCCGGTTGACCGAAAACCCGAAAGGGCGGTCCAGGAAAAATTTAGGGATTGAAGCGTATTACTATGTCTCATTGGATCATCTTGCGACCATACTTCAGTATCGACTATCAAGCTCGGGTGATGCCAACCAATCTGATCAACCTTCAGCCAAGTAGCAAAGTGATGAGACGCTTGAAGATATAAAGGTAATAGCAGAGTTGCAACCCAATGGGGTTGTTTCATATAACTGTTTGTTCTTTCTTTTACACAAATTGCATAATTTCTGTCTTTCAGCGGTATTCTCTTCCTATGACGTCAGCCTCTTTGTACAAAACGCCTATTACAGGCCAACTTCAAAATCAATACAAGTCATTTTCACAAGAAACTCAATTTGTTTTTTTCTTTTTTTGTTTTGTTTTGCAAGAACGTCCAATAATTTATTTTTGATATATGCATTTGAAAATGATTGCTGCTCATAAATACTTACATAAGAAACAAAAGACAATTACTCGTAATTCCAGAAACAGAGAAAAATAAGAAGTGCCAAACCCTACAGTTACCCTGCCCATCAGGTATCGGGATAAAGTCAACTTTAAAACACAATCACGGGTACATACACTCCCTACAAAGTAAAAGTATCCAAAGACATTGATGTCAGCTTCCCCGAAACAGGACATAACCATCCCCAGCCGAGGTTCATAATCGCGGGAGAGTCGGTAAATGTCATCCCCCAAGCGGAGTTTATTTCTCCAACAGAGCTCATCATCTCCAGCAAAGGAACTCCTTCCCCAGCTGAGTTTATTCCTCCAGATCAGCAGGTCTGCCAAAAGAGTATCTCCTCCCCTAAGTTTGGTCCCCGCAGAGTTATTCTCCAGCATCTCTTCCCGACAGAATATTTACAAATCTCCAGCAACTGTCAGGGATTTATTTTCCCAGACACGAGCATACCCCTATAGCATTTCATGAACATACATCATGACATACGCATACATACCATACACAACATAATCTCATTTATTTTGAGAGCATCATCTCACCCTGCATTTCATGCATCGCATATAACTAACCCCGGTATTTTTTTCCAGGAAGAGAGGATTAGCTTCAACAAATTCAGCAGTTATGCAAGTCGCATCTACAGACGACTAATGGAAACTCAGTTCCCGATATCAAACGGGTCAACTAATCTATACTATCACTTTGAAGTAACCCTACGACCCAGGTTCCTTCTCACAGCCCTACTATCCAGGCTTTCATATCGAAGTAACCCTACTATCCAGGTTCCTTCTCATAACCCTACTATCCAGGTTCCTTCTCATAACCCTACTATCCAGGTTCCTTCTCACAGTCCTACTATCCAGGCTTTCATATCGAAGTAACCCTACTATCTAGGTTCCTTCTCACAGCCCTACTATCCAGGCTTTCATATCGAAGTAACCCTACTATCCAGGTTCCTTCTCACAGCCCTACTATCCAGGCTTTCATATCGAAGTAACCCTACTATCAAGGTTCCTTCTCACAGCCCTACTATCCAGGCTTTCATATCAAAGTAAACCTACTATCTAGGTTCCATCCCATACTCCTACGCAGACTTATCCCGAAATAACCTTACCCAGGTTCCTCCAGAAGTTTTACACAAACTTATCACAAAGTAACCTTACCCAGGTTCCTCCTGAAGTTTTACACGAACTTATCTCAAAGTAACCTTACCCAGGTTCCTTTTGAGGTTTTACACAGACTTAGCCCGAAGTAACCTTATCCAGGTTCATTATGAAATTTTGCTCAGACTTATCCCGAAGCAACCTTACCTAGGTTCCTTCTCGGTTCAGATGCAGTTTTACCCAAACTCCTCACGAAGCAACCTTACCTAGGTTCCATCTCGATTCCGATGTAGTTTTACCCAAACTCCTCATGAAGCAACCTTACCTAGGTTCCTTCTCGGTTCAGATGCAGTTTTACCCAAACTCCCCACGAAGTAACCCTATGACCCAGGTTCCTTCTCATAGGCCTACTATCCAGGCTTTCACCTCGGAGTAACCCTACAACCCAGGTTCCTTCCCATAAGCCCTACTATCAAGGCTTTCATTTCGAAGTAACCCTACTATCCAGGTTCCTTCCCATAAACCCTACTATCCAGGCTTTCATTTCGAAGCAAGCTTACCTAGGTTCCTTCTCGGTTTAGATGCAGTTTTACCTAAACTCCCCATTAAGTAACCCTACGACCCAGGTTCCTTCTCATAGCCCTATTATCCAGGATTTCACCTCGAAGTAACCCTACGACCTAGGTTCCTTCCCATAAGCCCTACTATTCAGGCTTTCATTTCGAAGTAACCCTACTATCCAGGTTCCTTCCCATAAGCCCTACTATCCAGGCTTTCATTTTGAAGTAACCCTACTATCCAGGTTCCTTCTCATAGCCCTACTATCCAGGCTTTCATCTCGAAGTAACCCTGCTATCCAGGTTCCTTCTCATGGCCCTACTATCCAGGATGTCATCTCGAAGTAACCCTACTATCCAGGTTCCTACCCATAGCCCTACTATCTATGCTTTCATCCCGAAGTAACCCTACTATCCAGGTTCCTTCTTATAGCCCTACTATCCAGGCTTTCATCCCGAAGTAACCCTACTATCCAGGTTCATTCTCATAGCCCTACTATCCAAGCTTTCATCCCAAAGAAACCCTACTATCCAGGTTCCTTCTCATAGCCCTACTATCCAGGCTTTCATTTCGAAGCAACCCTACTATCCAGGTTCCTTCTCTCTTATCTCCAAACAACAGTTTACAACACTGTAAGACCTGGACCCGACCAGTTACGGTCGATTTCACATTTCCCCAGTAATTCGCTGTGCAGCCAAAAATTCACAGGACCACCGTAACACCTTAGATCACCCACATAATGTCCAGACGAACACAAACATTGTATGGGCCTGAGCCCTCACTATTTACACTCTCTAAATAGCTTCTCTAACATAATTGACACCCCTGCGTAATTGGATCCCAAACAAAACTTTGGGCTTAAGCCCTTACTTTCAGCACCCCTCAGTTTTTACAACTGAACTAATAATACACCACCTGTTTTAAATTAAATATGTTATTTAAATTAATTAATTTTATTTATTTTAGTTAATTAATTAATTAATTCTATTTATTTATTTAATTTATACAATTACTAATTTGCTTCTCATATCATTTTTTTATTATGTTGTGCATTAAAATAATTTTTGCATCTTGTCATTAAATAATTATGTTGATAAATGAATAATTAATTATTATTAAAAATATTCAATATATTTCTAATAATAAGAAAATAATTATTTATTAACTATTGTTAAAATACTAACCTTTTTATCAATTCAACAAATATTTTTATCACTCAAACTTACTTTTCTTTCAAATTGTATCATACATTCTAAGACAATTAACCAATCAAACTTAACACTTTGTTTTACTAATATAATTTTAAATTCTACTTTATTTAAAAAAAAAGATTGTGGATATATTTTCTATTTAATTGCAAACTTCGTTTACGGCTAAGCTATTTTCAAACCCAGACAAAGTTCAAGGATAATTCTAAAATATTTTAATAATCCATAAAAAAAACTAACCAAATACATACGAACTACGAATTTAGACTCTGATTCTTCGCAAGAAAGTACGTAGGCACGCGGTTAAAACCAAAACGAGTCCCTCAACTAAAAAACTAAATATTATCCTATACAATTAATGATAACATGCTTACTAAATGGAAAGTCCCGATTTATCCTTAGACCTAAAAGTGGAGCCTCTTGAGAACAAGGAAGATGAAGGATGCCTAACATTTTCCCTTCGTCTAATTAACTCATGAATTTAGAATTTTTATACAAATTAGGATTATCCGTTATTTCTCTGTTGTTAGGATAAAAATTAATGGTGACAACTGTTATCTTTTGCTGGTTACGACACCTGGTCTAGAAACCTAGGGATACATGTCAAAGAAATCATGCAAAATGTCTCAATGATGATACTCACATTTAATGCATTTGTTCCATAGGTTATCCACGCCTGTCCGTTAAGCCTCTTTCACTTCTCTCAGCAACGACTCCAATGCCGAAAACCCGTACCAGTTCTCTAAAAGGTTTCCCTCTACAACAAGGCAAAAAACATTGGGGACAATTGTTCCAGGTCTACCAAAGACTCAATAAGAAAAGACTTACATCTGATCGAAATTTGTAATGCTTCAACCAAATCTCATATAAAAAGAACTGGAGATGAAGGAAAAGGTACGAATAAAATCCATTTTCTCTCACATCATTTCTAATTCTCTCATTAATTTATACTTTAGAGTGTTAACTTTATAAGTCAATTCTGTCTCCACTACATTGATAGCTCAAATCTACTGCAACGACACTACATAATTAATCGAACAACTCTAATTCCACTTCAAAACAAATTTTCAAACTTCTAAAACTCACGATTGTGCATATGTCAATTATCTCTCAAGAAATATATCTAAAATAAACCGAAACGTTTTTTATAATAAATGAACTTAAATTTATTTTACCACAATGTCTGTCACAACATTTACAATGACCAATTGACCACAATGACAATTGCAACAACATTAATTCCAATTAAATATCATGATATAGTAACAATTTTATGTTTCACATCATTTATACATCATTTATAAGGGAATCTGAATCTTACCACTCTGTCTTTAGATTGCAGCATGGAATGCTGATGTATCCTTCATTCTCAATATAAAATACTTGAATAATTCTAGAGTCTAGGACTGAAAGTGGTAAATACATATAACTACATGCAAAAGGTATGTAAGTTTATGGCACATAACATATAGTAATGAATAATTTTACATAAAAAGCAAAAAAGGTGTTATTATATGATAGTGTTTATTGATTAAATAAAGAATATAAAACCATTACTTTATTTCTGGAGCAGAATCAAAGGAAATAAAGGTCCATTCGATTGTGACACTTCCACCGAAGACCTCCCCACCATGACTCCATGACTCACCACCTTTTTACTTTTGAATTCCATGCATATATTATTGCTTTAGTATTAAAACTTCATGGTTTCATAGTTTTAGAATTCAACTATAGTTTAAAATTTGTCCTATTTTTTATTGCTGGTCCAAGTTTGTCCTTAAATATAGTTTGTTTATTTCCATCAAGATTTTAAAAAATGATTACGGTCGCAGTAGCATAAAAGTTTTTGAGATTTTTGTTCATACAAATATTGAATTAATCATAATTTATTCTTCAACACAAAAAATCGTAATAATATATCAATATCAAAATCTTCCATGATCATTTTATCGTGACAGTTTTCGCGATCACAGATTATTTTTTAAAACTCTGATTCACAGCACGAGGGTTACATGGTTCAAGATAATTTAGGTCTAAACATAAATATTTTAAAAAAAATATTTATAAATATTTAATATATCAAAATTGTTATAAATGTTTTATTAGTTGAACTCATAAAAAACATTTATTATACACTTATGCTACGTCACGAATTCAACCCATATTAATCCATATTTTAAAAAGGAGAAAATTTATATACAATTTTTTATATGTGATTTTTGCTATTTTTTATTAAAAATACGATGAGTGTATGATTTTTTTCTATATAATTACAATGTCTTCCTATATAATTATTGTTAGAGCACACTATACGACGTAATATATATATATATATATATATATATATATATATATATATATATATATATATATATATATATATATATATATATATATATATATATATATATATATATATATATATATATATATATATATATATATATATATATATATATATATATATATAGGGTTAGGGTTTCCTCTCTTAACATATGCATGATGATTTAAGACGATAAAGTTTAATTTAGAGATAATGCCATAGTAAAATAATAACATAAAGATACTTACATTATAAGAAACACGTTTGGTGCTCATCAATAATCACACAAATTTAATTTTAATAAAATACAAAAAGAGAGGGAGAGAGAAAATAAAACAAGAACAAAAATAAATATAAACACTACACCCCCCCACAAAACTCCTTTATCTTTTTTCTTTCCATCTCTGTGATCTCTTTTTCTTCCTGCAACTCTCTCATTTTGATGTGATTCTCCACCCACACACACTAACATATCCAAAGAAAAAACTCATCAAACTTTTTTTAAAAGATACAACCATGGTCTTCCCCTCTCTTCCAATCTATCTAGATCCAACCAACTGGTCACAACAGGTATTACTTCTTTCATTCTCTCTAGCTTCCATTTTTCTTTATTCTTAATTTCATTTTTTATTTTTATCACTTTTTTCTATTTTTAGCTTCTTCATCAATAAAGCTAAGATATAATTGATCAGAAATCAGATATTCTAACACACTTTTTTTTTTCTTGAATATACTATTGTACATGTGTGTAAAATATTATATAGTTTATTATTATTAATTATTTTTTCTTATACTTTTGTGAAAAAAATATAACTAGCAAGCAGGAATTGACATTGGAACTCAAAATCCGTCCTCTATACAGCAGTCCTCAGCTTCAACTGTAGCAGCTGTGACTGTGACAGTTGAAGCTGATGACAGCTATCAAAGGTCTATAAGACCAAGATCAATGACGGATCAAGCTAGGATGTTCAAGATAAACCAAAACGATGCCGCCGCTGGTGCAGTACAAAAATGTCCAAGATGTGAATCAACAAACACAAAGTTCTGTTATTACAACAACTATAGTTTATCGCAGCCACGCCATTTTTGCAAAGCTTGTCGTCGTTATTGGACTAGAGGTGGTGCACTTAGAAATGTTCCTGTTGGAGGTGGTTGTAGAAGGAATAATAAAAGAACCAGAGGAAGTTCAGTATCAAAACCGCCGTCTAAACCTAATCGAAGTAATGATCATCGTCACGTCGGTACAGGTGCTATTGCAGGGGTTGGTTCTAGCTCAGAAAATTCAAAATCTAATGGATGCAATACTTCTAATGTGAATATGGGAATGTCTCATTTTCCAACTCAATTCCCATTTTTTCCCTCTTTGCATCATTATAACAACAATGACTATGTTTCTCAAGGCATTAGTTCTATGGTCGCAAAAAATATTACCAATAGTACTAATAATAATGATACTACTAATGTTGAGTTTCAACTTGGTAGAGATTCTTCAGTTGGTAATAATGATAATGGAGGTTCTTTGATGTTATCAAATGGAATTGGTGAACAATGGCGGTTTCTGAATCCGCTACAAGTTCATCATCAACAACAACAACAACAACAATTTCCTTTCATGACAAATGTGGAACCACAAATTGGACTATTCCAATTTGGTGGAGAAAATAATGGTGAAACTCCAAGAAGTTATATAAGTTCTAAGGCAATGGAATCTTCAAGTGCTAGTAATGGAATGGTGAAAATGGAAGAAAACAATCATCAAAGTTTGAGTTTGTCAAAGAATCTCTTGAGTGGTTCAGGAAATAGTAATGATCTATTTTGGAATGAAGTTCCTAGTTTCACTCCTTCATCAAGTCAGTTATTATGATCCTATGAAAAATCTAGTGCTTTTGGTTCCTTAATAAAGAGTCACATAATTTTATGATCAATCAAATATAAAATGATCCAAGGCATAATCAAAGTGTTAGAACCGTTAATTCACTTGCTAACCATAGAATATTATGAAATTCCACAAAAAATTATGTGTTATGAGAAAGAATAATTTGAAATTCGGCCGAGAGGTAAGTAAAGTCTCATTTGTTAGAATTCAAACTCAGATTCTTCTGGAACGATTTTGAATTTTATTACTTGGTTTTTATCTAGACATCTACCAAGTTTAATGGTTTTGTTATTTAAGTATAGCAAATAGGAGATTGATGTTTGAAAGAAGTATTGATGTATTTATATTTATATGGTTTTTCAATGGTAATTTTTTTGCATTGTGTGAGAATTTAAATATTATGGAGATCACTCCCATTTTTGGTGGGTTAGTAAAGTGGAATGAAATGTACCTTGATAATTCAATTTCATGAAAAATGTACATATGAATCCCCATGCATTATTTTTGCCACGTTTAATCAAGCTTTTGTTTTTTTAAATCATCTTAATAGAAACTTCAAATTCCTAGACTTCTTTTGGTCTCACATTTTGAGAAGCTTTTTTCATTTTTTAAATCGTCGTATACTTACTTTTAACCCTTCGGAAAAAAAGGGAGAAAAAGCATGTTGAATACATCCAAATTGGGACCATGATGAAGGTGTGTGTGTGAGAGGGGGAAATCACATGAATTTAGTAGCATTAGTAGTAATAGAGTACAATTATGGCCAAAATGGTTATATATAGTTATAATGAAATTGACCAAATGAATTGTACTTCTTTGTTGTACATGAGGATGAGGATGTGTTTCATTTTCAAGTGTTTGAATAAACAACTATTAAATATTAAAATTTAAAAATTGAGTTATAAACACGGATTTCGACATGGAATTGAGATATGATACGAACACCATGATATCGATAATGTTTAAAAAAACTATAGGACATGTGTGAGATTAGTAAAAAAAATGTATAATATTGGTTGAAGTAAAGAAAAAAAAATTGTTTTGAGCCTATTCTTTAGTGGAACAAGACTATATCAATAAGCAAAGAGGTAGCGCTTGTTGCGATGGTCCCGAGCTTTCGATGCAGAGGAGGAAGTGTTAAACTGCAAGGTTGTCACTTCAATATTCAAGTCCGTATGAGAGTGAAAAGTCATGTGAGAATGAGAGAATTTAAATGTCTCATAAATGACATATTTTCCTTGTGAAATATGAGAAGTGGTTGGCAATTGAAAGTGTGAGGTGATATGTGGATCGCGATCAGCTGCCAGCTGTCAGATTGATCTGAATGGTCAACAAGGTTCTCTCACATGGAATTGCATGCTTAGTGAAAGAAAAAGAGTCTACCTATTTTGCACTTTATTCTTTTTTGCTTCCCTATTGGGACTTTATCCTTGGACCTTGTGTAAGGCTCAAAATAGTTGTCTCTAAGCCTTTCTTTTTGGTTTATAGGACGAGAGTTTGTGACACGTGCTCTTTACTCAGCCATGGAATCAGGTTATGTGGAAGTCTTTGTTGGAACGTCTCTACCCTAGGGAATAGGTGCATTAAATATCTTTCTTGTACGAGGTATCGTTTCACTAGGGGCGACTGACACATCTCTATGCACTAGTTGGTGATGATATTTCCTCTTCTTTAGATCACTTAAGTACTTTCAAAATATTTTTTAAGAGATCTCAGTCGTTGGCGGTGCATAGTGGATCCTATGATTCTTATAGGATAATAGGGTATATAAGGTTTCTAAAGCGTCTTTTTGACATTTTCTTCTACTAGCAACCTGTAATAGTTTTTTCTGCTTCTTTTGCCATTTTTCTTTGCAAGTTTTCTCGTTCTAGAATTTGGTCAAGTTCATATGACATGGTTCGTTAGAACTAGTCTTGCATGCGTGCTTGATCGATTTATTTTTTAAGATAGCATTTAAAATTCCATTTTCTTGAATTTCCTTTCCTTTAACGCGTCCTTTGTTGTTCGTGCAGATGCGTTGAAGACTGAAAAACGATGCAACAAATGTCGTGAGACCTTCAAGTTTCCTCTCTTCTGGCTGGTATTTCGAGTACACCCTTCACTATGGTAGCTTGTACCTCGGGTACACCAGTTGGTACACCCTCTAGTTCGGTTGCTGCTCCAGTTGTTCTAATAACTCTTCCCCATACTTAGATGGAAGTCTGTGTCTCTCTTGACTGAACTTTGGGGGATGATATCCTACCCCAATTGTGGTTTAAGTATGAGGAAGGACTAGATTTTGTGAGTACAACTTCAACATATAGTGTTTTGCATGATGTCAAAATCGGGAAAGATGACACGACATTAATAATAATTGGATCTTTTTATCTTGTGGCACTCCTCTGCATCATAGGTGTTGTACCCCAATTTTTGCCCCTAAGATACCTATATCATTTCATACCATTAATACACAAGATCATACATTAGGGTTTGAATGCTTCTTCTACGGTATCTTATCTTTAAGTTTTCTCTTGAGAGATCCCCAAGCACCTTGAAACGTGTGTCTTGTATATGTGTGTTTTATATTCTACTGACCTCCAACCAAAATCCAAAAACATGTTTTGTTTATTTTGTTTCTTGTAAGACATGGTTTACGATCAAGAAATTCAGGTGATGACTCTCAGATTAGGGTTATAGTTTGTTCAGGCCAAAAATAGTTCCCAAAGGCTTCTGTTTCAAGAGTGGTGATCTATAATATTAGGTCACGCTACCTTGAAGTTTCAGTCATCTTGGTTAAAGCGAGTTTTTGGTTTCTTAATTCTCAAAACTCTTCGAGATCGGTTCATGCGTTTATTTCCATGCTTTCTTTGATGGGTAATGTAAGTGTTTGTTGGAAGAAATTTTGATAAAACAATGACTTTATAATGTTTTTCTAAATGTATTAACATTTGAAGCAAACTGTTTTGAATGATGTCAAAGCAGATTCCTTGACATCTACCTCCTGAACTGAACTCAGCCCAATATCAGTTCATGTTTTCTGTTTCCTGTTTTCATGCGCGCCATAATTCAGGATTTGTGACTCATAGGCTGCGAAAAATATGGAGGAATATTTTTCTAATTGAATTATCTTTATGGATTATATCTTGGCATGGTTTCATGGAAATATTCAAAATATTTAAATATTTGTTTTTCAGCCCAAGCCCACTGTTACGCATATATATGGACCTGCTTCCTTATTCAGAAAACAACAACTTTTGAAGAAGAATACTTTCTTTCTGTTTTAGAAGTCTTAGTCTTTTAATTGTCAAACACTCTAGTATTGATTTAATACTTGTGTTGTTATTTGGGATATTAATTATGTATCATTCATAAGCTTTTAAGCATTGAATGATTGAAGTCTTTAAAACATATTAATTATGTTTTTTCTTAACTGTAAGTGATTGAAGGGATTTGAGGAGGGCCTCATACCTAGGAGTGTCTTAGGTAGAAGTATAGCACGGGTAGTGATTAAATGATTAAATCATAAACTAGTTGTTTACTAAGGGTATATGAATTGATACTATTTAGTGGACTTGTCCCTGGCTTGGTAGCCCCCAGAGTAGGTGTTGTTGTACACTAAACTGGGTTAATAATTCCCTGTGTTTTTACTGCTTTTAGTTTTACTGCACTTTACTTTTTCCTCATATATTTGTTTCGTGACATCTCCTTCAACATCACATATCTGATACCAGAGTTTTAGGTAATCTCGAATTTTGATAAGTGTGAACATGGTTTAAACAAGATTTCACCACCTCTAGTTCATATGTGATTAAAAAGGCCTCGGGTTGTGGAAAACGATCAAGTTCGTGAGTTGATTCAAAGTTGTTGGAATGAAAGTCAACGTTTATAAGTTCGAGTTCAAATGAAAATAAATTCTTTACTATTCATTATTTTTGGTCGATTCTTCAAGCATATGAATCTCCTTGACATTATCTCCAATTTCTCTTTGCAAGTAGAGAGTTAATTATGTGCAGAAGGCCATCAAAAGTTCGAGTGCATTAGAGGTCGTTTCGTGACCTTGACCTATTTTTAAGTGACTTTTGTCCAACTTCCGAGGATCACAATTCTTTCAATTTTCATCATTTTGGAACGATTCTTTTTGCACGATACTCTTCAAGGTGTTATCTACAAGTTTTCTTCAAAGAGCAAGAATGATTGGGCTTAGAAAGCCATGAGATTTAATGAAATATTACGAGTCCTTTTTCGGGCTTATAATGTTATTAATCTCTAATTCTTCATATAACTTTCTTGTGATCGCTCAAATTAAGAGCCGTGTTTATTTGTCAAGATATCCATTTTTAAGGCCATTTTTGTCAAAATTTGAAGACTCGTGTTCCTTGAAATTTAAGGTGTTCATCAAAGATTTCAAGCACTTTTAATCAAAGCTTCAAGATCTCAAGACTTCTCATTATTTAAATCTTCTTCAATGACATTCAAGATTTAATTTTTTTAATTCCAAATATCTTAAGTGCATCAAGAATAATTTATTGGAATTTCAAGCTTCCAACTCAAGTTAGATTCATACAAAAATTCAAGAAGGATTCAAAGAGATTTTTTAGATCATTCAAGTTCAATTTTTTTAATACTATTTGATTCAAGTGCAAAATTGGAGAATTCATGATTCTAAAGAAAATTAACTAAGATATTCATCAAGATCTCAAGCATTTTTCATTCATCATTCTCAAATATATTCAACTTCTCCCATGATTCATTCAAATTCCATGAACCAAAATTCAAGTTGCAATTACGTGTTACAAGTTTGAATCCAATATTTCAAAGATAAGAGTGTTGTACCCTAAAATTTTCCCTCTCATTTATCAAGATTTTCCTCACAAGACTTCTTGGACTCAAGACAGGATTAGGGTTTGGTCAGCTCAAGACATCACCTTGCACTGATAACCTGAAATTAGGGTTTGAGTTTGCACAAGGATTTTTGGACCATCAATGCTTCATGTGACTTTCATACACCATCTTGGACCCCTAAGATTTCTCATGTTAAGTTTCAAGCCTTGAATCACATTTTTGCTCAGTCAATTGGACAGTTGACCTAAAAATCAACTATATTGGGGAAAAAGTCAACCATGGCCAATTTACAGTCAAAATTCATAATTTTTGATCCACAACAACATTTTAGACTCATATGTACCATTTGATCAAGTTTGGATCACAACTCCTCAAGAAATTTGATCAAATCATCAAAAGGGCAAAATGGTCAAAATTTAGGTTTTGACTAAGAAAGGGCAATTTCTGATTTTTAACCTAGCCAATGACCAATTGGGTTCAAAAATGATTTCAAGGACTCAATAACATCATCTTGACCTAATCACATGGTTCAAAAGATCTCAAGTTCATAGGATTGACAGATGAATTTTGCAATCAACTGATCAAAAGTCAACTGTACACTGAAAAGTCAAACTTTGACTTTTTGGTCAAAATCAAATGCCAAGGGTCATAATTCATAAAGATATGTCAAAATAAGAAACTTCTTGACCAAGAAAACCAATTTTGAAAATTAGGGTTTTGAATTTGAAAAATTTCATAACTTAGAATTTTTCTAAGTATGAAAATTTTCTTATTTTTTCCCAACTTTTCACCAATTTTTCACCATGATGAAATTTGATTCAAAGAAAACTTCCAACATGAAAGTTGTAGTCCTACATGAAATCTACAACTTTGCTTCACAAACGTTTCCCAAAAGATGCTTGGATCTCAAGATATAAATTTGTGAATATAGGTCCATGAACTTCTTAACTTAGTGAAATTTTGCCCTAATTTAGGCAGGTTTTTGACCCAACTTCATGGACATTTTTCACCTAGTTCCAAGAGGTATCTCAAAATACATTTCAAAGATGGATTGTAGAGCACATTGAAAGCTTTCTATAATGTCCAAGAACTCTCCAAGATAATTTGTGGTTAGGGAGAATCGAAGAAGAGAAATTGGCATTTTATCACTTTTGTTCATGCCATTTTAACAAAGTATCAAGTTGCAAATCTGATCTTGGATGCTTGTACCTTGCATTACAGGTCCTAAAATCATTCTACAATCCATAATTAAATGAAAACTCAGAGGATAAGGGCTTTATTTTGGCTTTTGGAGCATTGTACAAGAAATAATTCCATAAATGGCCAAAAGTTCACAATGCCCTTTTCATAAAGCAAGCTTTTTGCAACTTTATCAACCTTGAGCCTTGGACCTGTTTCTTTGAGGCAAGAAACTTCCACAAATCACAAGCAAAGTATACCAACTCTCTGTAGCTCACAAGCAAGCAAGGACAGGCCTGTTGGAATGGTCACTTCACTTTTCTTCAAGTACAAGAAAAGTAGCCAAAAGGAAAAAAGCTTGCACATCAGATGGAGAGTGGACTTTGTATCCATTCTATACAAGTATACAAACTTGTCACAACTCAAGACACGGATGGATAGCATCCAAAACACCCTAAAACTCAAAAAACTTCATTTTTCTGCCCAAACTTCCAGCTTCTGCAAAATCCTAGCCATTTCATTTTTGGCTCGTGCATTTCTTGTTTCAACACTTCAAACATCTTATCCACATCATATCAAAGCTATCCAAGCCTTTACATTGTTGCTGTAACCCCTGTTTCAGCCATCACCATTTTCACCTTGGAAGGATGCAGCTTGACTTCTACAGAGAGTTTTGGCCATCCACAAAGCAAGCTAGGCATTGGAATAGCTTGAAGGAACTTCAAGGAAGCTCACACGATCCTCAGGCCTCACTCAAAGTCCCCAAATTACCATATCCAAATCCAGCCGAAGGAGGTATTTTTCAAAACTCTATCTCTCTATTTAGACATCTTCAAGCCACGATTTGTGAAGCAAAAATATAGCCCTTATCTTGGTGAAGATGTACATATGCATATTTGTCATTTATACTAACCATGATGTGAGAATTTGAAGTTTAAAGTTCATGAAATAATTAGGTCACGATTTAGAGCTGATAAAATTCTCCCTGATCTTTTAGAGTTAGGTTACAAATCTTACATGGTTGGAATCGTGAGAGTAAAAGCTACATGTTTCATGTTACAAGTTTTTGTTTTTATGCAAGTATGAGCAAGTTGTAGGTTTGTACATGAAGCGCGTGAAGGAGAAGGAACCAAGGACATGGACGAAGCTGATGTTCTGGGCCTTGGCGCATTGGGCCTGTTTGCTTTTGTTATTCACACTCCCTTGACCACTATTTGCACCCCCTGATTATTATTTTATATTTTTTGCATTTTCCTTTATATTTTCATGTTTATTGCTTTTAATCATTTTTTCTGAACATTAAAAAATCCTAAAAATAATTAAATAATTTTTTGCAATTTTATTTTATTTTTATTATTTCTTTTCACATGGAAAATAGTTTATTTTTTAATAAATAGAACTTATTTTCTTAAATAAATTGTAAATACATTTAATAAATACTATACATTTTTTATTTTATTATTTTACACATAAAATATTTATTTTTATACATATTTTAATTTTTAATATTTGTACATAATATTATTTATTATTTTCTTGTACAAATGGACAAAATAAATAATAGGAAACATATATTTCTTTTAATTTGAAAACTAGGGTTTCACCCTTTCAAAAATAATAATATTTTTTCTCTTATTTTTAGGGCTTAAATAAATCATTTTTCTCATACAAAAAATTAAATACAAAACTTTTTTTCCATAAATACATTGCATTGGATTTTAATATTTGTACATTTATTTAATATGCACAATATTCAATTGGATTGTAATAGTATTTTTAGGGTTTATTTTGTGCAATATCCCCATTCAAAAACTTGTATCCCCCCTCCCATAATAATTGTTGTAATAGCTTGGTTTACATTTACGCAATTTACCACTTTATATACTTGTGTAGTAAATTAGGGTTTTGCATGATAAGACCAAAAATCAAACAAATAGAAAGACCTAATACAAGATAAATAAAAAATGCATGAAAAATGACACACATTGCACACAAGCACCCTTAGGGTTTCACCCACTTGGTTGCCTAAAACAAAATGGCCATGTTACGCATGCGAAGTATCTTGGCAAAACAAAACAAAAGATCATAGTCCCTCGATGACGCTATCAAATGGTTGCCTAAAACAAAATGATCTTGGTCCCTAAACATGCTAAATATACTTGGAAACATTTCTATCATGGTCATGCGATGACCCACACCCGTCCCGTTTAACATCCAAAGATAGGGTTGCTTACCAAATCAATGGTAAGTCAACAATGTCAAAGGAATAAAAATGTATAGGAAAGACATTTGAGTAGGTAAATAGCTTCTAAGTTACTTGCTCCATTTCAAAACAATCCTTGCTATTTTCAAAAACAAACACACACACACTTTCAAAACATTTCCAAACGTCTTCAAAACATTGAAACATTTTTCAAAAGACAAACATCTTTGTATACATTCTTACGAACGAGAATCATTACAAAGATTGCCTAAACGAAAGGCCTCTTTTCAAAATACTTTCAAAACCACACCAAACACAAAGCACCATTTCAAACAATTTCAAAAGCAAAGCAAGTGATCTAAGCAAGTAACTAAGAGCCCATGGAAAACCATGAATGAAAAGGGTGCTAGCACCTTCCCTTTTCATAATCTACCCCCCAAACTCAAGAAAACATCTCAAAGGTCTTTCCTGTGCTTTTTTACCTTTCCTTTTGGATAAAATAAAAGTCAGTAGCGACTCTTGATAAACCGCGACATTTGCGACAAAAAACAAAATCTCAAGTCAGTTCTCCCACCGTATCACAAAGAGGTACAAGTTATTATTGAATTTCTAAGTCATTACATTTGAAACTCACAAGTGTTTACCAAATTACAAAGATTACATGTCATAAGAATTCAAAACAATTCTAAATCTAAACTACAAAGTTTCTTGAATCGATCTTTTTGCCACGAAAATTTCTTCAAGGAATCACTACCTTCTTCAAAGCATATGCCATGGCTCTCATCTTGTCCACCAACGTCATTCAACAACACATGAAAAAAGAAAAGAAATAAACTTGGTTAGAAAGATAATCAAAATATGAGCAAAGAAGGAATTTTGAAAATCTCATCATTAGGGTTGGATGAAGGACTCGGAATTAAGGGGTTTATCTTTATCATGTTCAAGAAAAGCCTCATACAAAGTTTGTTTCTAAGTGATAAATCATGGGCCATTTCTCCTATTGCAAATCACAAAAAGAAACAGTTGTTTTGGTTCACAAAAGGAGGTGAAAATAGAAGTATTTCAAAAGAGGCTCAGAACTTCATCATAGCAAGTTTTCACAAAAAGAAAAGTCAGAATAGCAACAACCCATCCTAAAATTCAAAGCCTCATGCTTGTTAATTTCAAAATCAGAATCCCAACTCCTTTTGCAAATAAAAAAGCGCCTGTTTCTGGTTCACAAAAAGAGAAAAAAGTAAAGAGGAACAAACTGCAGCAGTCCAAACTAATACAAAAAATCACAGCTAAGCCCAAAGAAGTACAAAGTCACAGTCAGTGTAGTGACATGTGCACGTATAAAAAATAACATATCAGAAATCAAAGCCCACTAAAAAAATTCGTTCAAAGCCTGATAACAAAAAGCATTCTCAAAAGCCTGTCAAAAATTAGAGTCCAAACACACAGCAAAACTGCATTTCCCTACGGGTATAAAATGATTCAAATGCACTGAATTCAGGAGGAGAAAACTATTCAAAAATATCATAAGGGCAACAGTTCAAGAAAATATTAGAAAAAACCCGCGTCTCACAACTAAAGAAAAACCCTAATTATCATTTTCTTCTATGAGAAGAAGAATTATCACAAAATCATTCAGAAAGACAACAAAACCAAAAAGGCCGAGCAAGCATCAAACACTAATTTTTCATCATTTTTCCCAAAAACTACCAACCCTTTAGAAATTGTAGAGAGAAGAGGAAAAGTTTTCGAAACAACAAAAGTCAGAAGGATCTCAGCGAGAAATCCAAAAGATGAAGAGAACTCATATAGTCACAGTCAAAAGTATCACTGTTGTTATCGTTTCTGTTCTCTTCCAAAAAGAAAGATTTCAGCGTCACAAGGTCCATATCTCTCATCATCATCATCACCGATTTCCATCATCTAAGCGCTTAGGATTTCTGACACCCCCTTCAAGATCAACTCGCAATCATCAAGTTTTTGCAAAATTAAAGCATGGATTAATAATCATAAGAAGAAGAAGGCTATTCAAAAGATGTAAAAAATTAGCAACCAAAGAAGTCTGCGGCGGCACCGTCGTGGAGTTCATGAGCTTTGTCGTGGAGTTTATAAGCTCCGCTATGGATATTCATCTGAGCCACCATCTGTTCTTGACAACAAATGTACTAGATCTGTTTCCTTTGTTTTTTTTTTTATCTTTACTATTTGTGATGAAACAAAATACAGAGAGATAAAGTAATCGTGTGATGACGGAGAGCGAAAGAGAGCGATGGATTTTTCTTTTCAAGAGATATAAGGTCTAATTCCTCTTCCATTTGATTAAGTGATTTATGTTTAGCTATTACCTCTTCATTAATTGGTCAGATCGATACGGTGGTGACAAGTGTTTCTACCATTGAGACACTTGTCACTGTTCATGTGGACATCTCACGTATCCATTGCATGCCTCCCCACGGTAATATGGTGTTCTTGCATGCTATCATCCCTTGGATCCATCATTAGGTCTTCTTTATATAATCAACGCGCCAGATTTTCTTTCCCATGGTGGACTTCCTAGAGCAGCCACACAGGATCACATTGACCCTCAACCAGCATTTGGGCCTTTGTAATTGGGCCTGGACGGATTTCTCTTCAACATCCCTCAAAATTGCTATAAATTCAGGCCCATTCACATTTTCTATTTATTATTTATATTTTCTATTGAATAAATTTCTATATCAAATAAAAAATAAAAAAAATATATACTTTTCTTATTTTAAATAAATAATTAAATTGAAAAAAAATATTTTTAATTATTTTGGTTAATTAATTTTATTAACTAAAAATGATTTAGTTTAATTAGTTACTTAATTAATTTTTATCGGGTTGTAGATTATTGATTTGTTACATCCCCTCCCTCTTCATCTCATCCTCTTCTCACTTGTGCTATATGTTGTTGTAGAAAAATTTACATATTATTTCTCCAAACATACAGTACATAGATTGCTATTGACTGACCTTAAAATAGGTGCGACCTATATATAAGTCCACTTACGATTGCTTAACATAACGCTAAATTTTGTCCTGATTCAGGAAGTGATCATTCGTGGCCCAAACCCATGTTTGCAAATCCAAGTATGTTAATTTGAAACCTTTGATTCAATAATCTTGAGATTCTTTGTTAGGATGCTTTGGTCTTATCAATCCTTTAATGAATCTTCATAAGCTTTGTTCAAAGTAAATCACTTAAACATCGTTGATCATTTATTGTTGCCTGAAGAACTTTAAATGAATGATATACTTGACAAAAAGAAAATGAAACTTGCTATTGAGAGGCTTTGATTTTATCAATATTCTAATGAGTTTCTAATGCAAGTTTCAAGATGGTTATTCAACTAACTCCTAATTTCTAACAATTAACTTAATTTTTATGCTCTTACCTTAAGAACCATTTATTTTAGTATCTATGTTTCATGCTATTTTCATCTTTGCTCACTTGAGCTTTTCATTTTCCTTTTGAAGATACTTAATAACCAACTTGAACAATAAAAGCTTTAAGGTTACTCAGAATATTTGGTTACTACCCTTAGCATTCTGGAGTTATGGACTTCTTTGACTTAGGATTAAAAGCTTCGACCTACCTTGAGACCTTGTGACCTCAACTGTTATTTTGTCTGGAGTTCTTGGGGTTTACCCCAAGACATTGGGTTGTTTTTTTGCTTTATGTGCATGTTATTTGGATTAAATGCTTTGTCTGTCATCGGGAATTCATCTATATACAGTCATTACTCTTCCCAATTTTTTTGAAGACTTAATGCAATTGAAGATTTGTTTTCTTAAGAGGTTTATTATCTTAGCTTGTTTGGTTTCAAATCCAAAGGATGAGAATTCTATGTTGACTCATTTGTCATGTGTTTCCTTCTTGTTGGTTAGATGGTGTTGTACCCCAAAATTTGCCCTCCCATATTTCTCAAAATATTTCAAGAAAAATTCACAAGTCCAACCCGGCGCGTCATATTCAGGTATTCTTTCGCCAAGATATCTCTGATAACGTATTCTCAAATTCAGGTTCGGCTCAAGAGTCAATTCTTTAAAGAAGATATCCGAATGTGTGAGTTTTCTCGAAGAAATATGGTGAAAAAGTGCGCTGAAAGTGCAGTTTTTACGCGCTAAAAAATTCATAACTTAAAGATCGTGGCTCGTTTTGAACCCGTTCCGGTGGCCAAAATTCCGTCTTGACATTATCTACGTTTTCATCTCTCATGGCTGGAAGCCAATTTCGATCATAAGGTCTTCAAAAATGTGGATTTATCAAGTATTTTCGCACAGAAAATTTGTGACAAGTTTATTTGCGTCATGTTCAGAAAATCATAACTTGGTCGATTTTCATCGTATCGAGCTGGTTCTGGCGCCAAAATTTCAAAAATTGAGTTGGATACATTTTCACAGAAGGTATTGAGTTCAAACGGTATTCAAAAGGCCTTCGTTTTTTGCTCAGAATGCGTGACACGCTGAAAATCCTGAATGATGAATATTATTTCATCTGGGCCGAAACTTCGAAAATTCATAACTCGGTCAATTTTTATCGGATTGGGCTCATATTTTTACACAAGGTCCCTGACTCATAGATATACAACTTTTCTTCAAAATTCGAGACCGGATTATGCTCCGATCAATACTAGTTTTTTATTGAAGAACGTGTCAGAGTCGACACTGGAGCCCAAAATAAGTTTGTCTGAGCTGAAACTTCAAAAATTCATAACTAATTCACTGTTTATCCGATTGAGCCGATTTTCGGACAGGAGTTAGTCATCGATGTCGGCTACATTTTGTTTTCACATTTCAACTTCAAAAATTGCACTTAAGTCTCTGCAATTTAGCCTGGAAAGTGACGAACTCAAGTAAACATTGGAGGCCCAATTGCACATTCAAAGCCCATTTTCTTTATCCTAATTTCCATTATATAATCACCTTCTTTTCACACAAAGAGAGAGGAGAAAAAGAGAGAAAAAAACCTGGCCACAACACTGTCAGAATATCAAATTCTTTCAAGAAACCTAAAACCTTGAAATCCTTATTACAAATCCCTCTCTCACTACAAACAAGGCATCACAGTTACAAACCAACACCTCACTACTTCTTCAGTAAGGGTAAAGATGGCTTGATCTCCATGATCCAAAAGGCATAAAAGCATTCATGTCACTAATTTTCCAGTGAGGGTAAGATTGATTTATCTCCATGATCAAAAGGGTATAATCATTCATACATGTCATATTGTGTCTAAATATTAAATTTCTTCATATATTGGCTTTATTTGTATTTTATGATTTTATTTAATGTGTTCATGAGATTCGACACTGCAGATTTAGACAGGATCCCATGCAGGTTCATTAAGGAACGTTGAGGCCAAGAGCCAAATGGTCAAAAGCCAAAAGCCAAAAGCCAAATGGCCAAAAGAACAACTTATGCATGACACCAATACATGGCGAGACAGACATCCTGAGAAGATTAAGGAACGTTGAGGCCAGAACACAAATGGCCAACAGCCAGAACACAAATGGCCATGAAACCCAATCCAATGGACAAAGAATGCAGACCGTTCAAAAAAACCTCCCCTTGGGCCTGAAACCCCCCTTGGTTTGCATCCTTTTTAATTTTATTTTATTTTCTTTTCTAATTCTTTTTTAATTGTTTTAATTGTTTTTTTTTACCATAAAATAATTTTCTATAATAAAAACAGAAAAATCAAAAATACAAATATCTTTAATTATTATTAATTTCATCACTAACCTATTTTTTGTAAATAAACTCTAACAATTAACTTAGTTTAATTTAGGTTTTTAAACTTTAATCTTTTTCTTAATAAGTAAAAAGTATCTAGAATTAGGTTTTTTTGAAATTTTCATCTTTTTCTTAAATAAATTATTAATCATCATTATTTATCATTATTATTAATTATCATTAATTTTGTAAATAAACATGTAAATAAATTAATTAACTAGTAAATTAGGTTAACTTTAATATTTTCATTCATAATTAAAATAATCTAGATTTAGGGTTTCCTTTTAATTCTTTTTCTTTATTTTTCATAAATACAAAAAACACTAAAACACTTTCTTTTCTTTAATTAAATAATTAATTGGACTTTAATTTAATTTAATTTCATGCAAAGGGTCAAAACCCTCGGACGTCCTAATTTTAATTCTTTTCAGGCATTATTTCTTTCGATCATTATGTAACTGTTTCTCAGATGTAATAGTAATTAGGTTTATCTTTCCGTCTTTACTTTCCGCATCTTTATTAAAAACGGGTCTTTGTTAATTTGGCGATGTATTGACCCGCGCCTTGTAATAGCGTAGGATTTATCTTTCCGCATTTAAATTTCCGCACTCTTAAATTCTAAATTGCATGAAAGAATGTATGGCCTAAATTAAAAACAATGCGTAGATCACCATGATACATGTACAAGATAAAACATAACATGAAAATAACACACAAATTCACACACCACTTTTAGGGTACGCCTCACTGTTGCCTTGCCTTCGAAACGTGGTCGTCGAGTATAGGACGTTTTAGTAAGTCCTTATGTCCATGATATGATCCAGTTGCCTCGAAACGCTTGCCTCAGAATTAAAAAGGATCAATGGCATAAGGGTAGCTTCTAAGGTGTCCTACTGTTGCTCTGGTGACCACACTGTCCCTACAAACGAATTGACCCGAACACCTCCAACGGTGGTGCTACCTACCTATCAATGGTGGGATGGCACTACCTTAAGGACATTTATAAAGCCTAAGTCCTTAGGGTAGGTAGATGACTCGTAGATACTTGCTCTATTCAAAAACAAATCAAAACTCTTTTCACACCGACACTTTCAAAAAGCTTTCAAAACAATTTTTTCAAACACTCTTGAGGACTGATACAAGAGTCGATCTGAAATCTTTAAACGAAACTTTTTCAAACTCACTCACAATTGAAAAGCAAACACTTTGAAAACACAAATGAGCAAGTATCTAAGAGCCCATGGATAACCATGGATAGAAAGGGTGCTAACACCTTCCCTTTCTATAAATCTACCTCCCGAACCGAGAAACTATCTCATAAGGAATTTTGCTGTGCTTTTGTCCTGTCCATGTTGGAGAAAATAAAAGACGGTGGCGACTCTTGCTTCCGCGACATTTCGCGAACCAGCGTTAAACAGTCAGTTCTGAATCCACCGATCACAGAACTGGCGACTCTGCTGGGGATCTTTATAAAGTGAGGTGTACCTTAGGACTAAGATCACTTGTGTTTTCCATTGTCTGAACTGTTTGCTTTATTATTGTGGATATTGTCTCAGGAGTTCTATAGATCCTAACCCGGATCTGGGGGATACCTTCTTAGAAAGTAGCAACAAGGCTGTGAGGGAACTGTGCGGGGTATACCGACATGGTTGAAGCAGTCTTCTACGTTGATGTGGCACTTTGGTGAGTACCGGTAACCCTTGAGTCCAGTCAAGGAGAGTACGGGGCCGCCGCGTGGTGTCGTGAAACATCAACTGACCTTAGGAACCTTAATTGAACCATCTTGGCCTCTTTAGGGTAGTGAGATAACTGACTTTGGTGCAGTCCGAGGTTGGTTGATACTCGATACTACACTCAGTTGAGGGTTGTTTTCTTGGAATATTTCGGTCGCCAGTTCAGTGGCTAAATCGAAACGATGAACACAGAAAGCAATCCAATGATATTGGGACCCTTAGAACCCGGTTACTTCTGATAGGACAGGTTTTGAGCCCACCAACTTCAAGAGGGTAGTACCCCAAACTTCATGCTGGCCTAAACTCTAAGGGCTGTCTTGTGTGACTTGCGTGCTTTCAAACTTAACTACTTGCATGCTTGTTATCTAACACATGAGCTTCTTGCAGGTTTTGTTTACCGTCCTTAATCTGGACTCATAACAGGGTTTACACATATCACCCCATGCATAGCCCAACATCATACCATCATACCATTGCATACATCCTACATAAGGACTAATCCATTTCAAGGATCTCAAGGGTCTGTGATGCAGGTCATGATGAATCTAACTGTATAGCAAGGGGCAAAGGGAATTTATTTTCCTCTAGCCAAAGTTGTCAGGGGCTATGACCCACTCGATATGGTGAGCCTTGACACTTGAAGAAGGACTCTCAACAACATGAAGTTCCTTCAATCAAGCTACAAAATTCAAACTCTAACGGTTTCTTGTTTACCCCGCGAGATCCTTGAAAACATTGCATGCATACATACATATCATTGCATTACAGGTATCCCTTTTACAGGTTGCTTACCTTCTTCGCTGTTTATTTCAGCTCGCCATCATGAATCCTGAATCATCTACTGAGCAATCCATCAAGGCTCTCCAGGCTCAGAACCCCAAGTTCCAAGAGTTGATCATGAGTTTGGCCCAGGGGCAACAAGATCTGAAGACCCTGCTTTTGAAAAAGAAGAAGAAGAGGACAGTGTTGTTCAACCCGAGACGCAAATCTGGGAATGGATCATTAAATGAAGTTGAGCAGACTACCCCATCTGTTGGAAAGGACAACCCCCATGAGAGAGAGGTTCCTAGTCCAGTGGTCTCCGACAACGAGACTGATTATAATGATGAACAGTACCCTCCAGCTGAGGACATGTATAAACAGTTGGAAGACCGGCTAAGTGCTATGGAGATACAAAAAGTGCCCGGCCTGGACTTCGAGGATCTAGGTCTGTCTTATGGGGTAGTAATCCCGCGCAAATTCAAGGCAACTGCCTTTGCCAAGTACGACGGGGCATCATGTCCTAAGCTGCATCTCAGGTCTTACATAAGGAGGATCCAGCCCTACACGGCTAACAAGAATTTATGGATTCACTTCTTTTAGGATAGTCTGTCTGGAACCCAACTCGACTGGTTCTATCAACTGAATGGAGCTAACATTCGCAGCTGGGAGGATTTGGCCATTGCATTCTACAAGCAGTACCAGTACAATACCGACCTTGCTCCCACGCACACTCAGCTTCAGGGAATGTCTATGGGTGCAGGTGAAGGTTTCAAAGAATATGCTCAAAAATGGAGGGACCTTGCTGGAAGGGTACAACCACCTCTGACTGACCGCGAGCTCTTTGACATGTTCTTGGGGACCCTGTCTGGTCAATTCTTCAACCACCTGATTGGGAATTCTGCTGCTGGGTTTACTGATCTGATCTTGACCGGGGAAAGAATAGAAGCTGGCATCAAGTCAGGGAAAATACAGAATGGTGACTCCTCGAACACTGAGAAGAAACCATCCAAGAGAGAATCTAGTGCTGTCTATGGCTCAAGAGGGCAGAATAGGTCCGAACACCGCCAAGATGTCAACGCGGTAGTTATTGCAAAACCGGTTGGTGCTCCTCAGCGTCACAATCAACAAAGGGAAGAGAGACCCAAAAGGCAATTCACTCCCCTCGGCATGACTTTGTCACAGGTATTGCCACAGCTGCTGGAAACCAAGTTAGTAACTCTCATGGACCCTCCAAAGAATCCTAACAGGACACCTTCAAGGTATAACCCCAACGTTCGCTGCGCTTATCATTCTGACAGCCCGGGGCATGCTACAGATGACTGTTGGACTTTGAGAAATAAGGTCCAGGATCTGATTGACGCAAAGGAAGTCCAGCTCGACTCTCTAGAGACTCCCAATGTGATCACTGCTCCCTTGCCAAAATATGGCTAGGACTGGATTTTTTTGTTCGAATGTTCAATTTGTAATTTTCTTTTGACTGTTCAAACATTTATTCATGTTAAACATTGTTATTTCATTAATGCACTACACATGTCTATTTTGAAGTAATTATTTCGTATTCACTATATGCAAACTGTTTTCATTTTTCTGTGATGATCAATTCTCGATTAATAATTCTAAGCCTCTTGAGGGAGGATGACGAAAACGATACCGCAATTTACAATATGCTTTTGAACAGACCCCGCTGATGAGGTACAGGCATTGTTTCAATTCCTAAACACTGGAGTTATAAGGAAGATAATCCCTCGTCAACCCCTCTGAGCCAAAGAAGTAGGAGTTTTTCTTCTCGAAATTTAAAACCCTTAATCATAACCTGGGGCAGGGTAGTTCTCTCAGTTGATCCAGATGCACAATGAATGGCATCAAAGGAATCCTTACAAAACAAAAAAAGACAGTGATGGTTCCGAACAATCATAAAGACAGGCAGTCATTACCAAAACAAAAAAAAAACTAAAGCCCAATAAGTCAAAAAACTATGAAGGAGACTTACAAAACTGGGGCATCCCGCTGACTGTAAATACAAAAAGAAACAGTTCAGGCAAAAAACAGGGATAACAAAATCAAAAAGAAAGAAAGAGGTCTTACAAACCCTCGACAAAAAATGACTGCCTATTCAAAATAAATTGTCAACATCCGAACCATCACTGGAATATCAAAGCAAAGACTCAACAAGGTCTAACGCACGATTAGCTGAGTTTAGGATTGAAGAACATCACGAAGAGCGGGTGGGTACAAATAATTTGAGCCTTTATCCTTTGTTTCTTAAACCATGAACCAGGCCACGTTATAACCCTTAAAAGTCCTAGCTGAAGCATGGGTTAGTTCGAAAGCATACTGTTACGAAAGGTATCCTGACTCCTTAAGGCCTACGGTAAATACGGAGTTGACATCACGTTTTACAAATATTCACTTGTTTTATGAAAAAGAATGCATTTTCAAAATCTTCAAGACAGACATAAGCTTTGCATTTTTGATATAACATTGTTTGCATATGACTATTTGTTCAAACAACAGAGAGATTATCACGAAGAATATCTAGTGAACAAAAGCACCTCCAATCAAGGGGCATGGCAGGATCATTGCCTATAACCTGGGACAGTCCAGTCAAGATTCGGAGAATCTCTCAAAATGCCAAAGAGCCAGGGGCAAATCTCCGCCTGAGTCACTTGGGGCATTGGACATGAATTCCAGCGACGAATCGTGCAGGTTCAAAGATCTTCGGACGGTATGGCAGCACAACAACAGGGGCACCTCCCTACATTCTGAGAATGTGAACATAGTCGAAAAAATACTACGCAAAATCAAAGACCCGCTAGGTTGACACACCTAGGCAAAAATAAGGGCTTCCCGGCGAACCAAAAGGGTTCGGGCAAAATAAGGGATGAAAATGAAAAAATTTGTACACCCGGCAAGTCGAAAACCTAAAAAGGCGGCTTGGGCAAAAATGGGTATCCCGGTGGGCTGAAAACCCGAAAGGGCGGTCCAGGCAAAAGTTAGGGATCAAAGCGTACGACTATGTCCCGGCATCTCGTCACTTGCCTACCAGAAGAAGATTTGTCAATCGGCAGTCATCAAACACCTTCATAGGTACCTTCTTCTCCAACATAAACTGGGGCAATAATGAGTTGTCTAAATGATCCGATTGCTCTGTCCACCGAAGTGCCAAGGTAAGTTCAGCTGAAGAATGCGACCAAGATACCTTCACTCCCTGCAGAGCGAACGCGTCTCCCCAGGTTTTATTCAAAGGTTATTTCTCCACCAAAGCTTATAACTGGGTTATCCTCAGCTAAAAGCCACGGAAAGATCGTCCTCGGTGAAGTCTTCCTATCCCCAGCGGAGCTCATCAAAACTTCCATCATAACATATGAATGGTATCCCCATCGGAGTTATCATCAACCTCAGTGAAGTACCTCTCTTTCCCCACAAAGTTCATTCCCTGCAAAGTAATCTATTCGCCAAGTTTATTCCCCAATGGAGTCATCTTCTCCTACCGGTATTCTTGCAATCATCATCCCCAATGGAAACGAAGAATCTCACTCTTCAACATCAACCCAGGATTTGACTTCCCGACATCCGTCAAGGATCTATTTTCCCAGACGAAGATACATTCATAAACATCACATTGTTATACATCATGATACATGCATATACGCATCATATCATACAATCTCATGTGTTGAGAACATCATTGCTTGATTCATATCATGCATTGCATATGACTGACCTTTACCTTTCAAGAAGGATACAGTTAAAGGATCAGCTATGTAGACGAATACAGTCAAAAGAGACCAACCCAGTCAAAGAATACAAATCCAGTTAAATCAATGCCTAAAGATTTCTCTGATACACTCGTCGTTATAGACACTCGTCGTTATAGACACTCGTAGTTATAGACACTCGTCGTCATAGACACTCGTCGTTATAGACACCCGTCGTTATAGACACTCGTCGTTATAGACACCCGTCATCATAGACACTCGTCGTTATAGACACTCGTCGTTATAGACACTCGTCGTTATAGACACTCGTCGTTATAGACACTCGTTGTTATAGACACTCGTCGTCATAGACACCCGTCGTTATAGAAACTCGTCGTTATAGACACTCGTCGTTATAGACACTCGTCGTTATAGACACTCGTCGTTATAGACACTCGTCGTTATAGACACTCGTCGTTATAGACACTCGTCGTTATAGACACTCGTCGTTATAGACACTCGTCGTTATAGACACGCGTCGTTATAGACACGCGTCGTTATAGAGACGCATCGTCATAGACACCCGTCGTCATAGACACCCGTCGTTATAGACACTCGTCGTTATAGACACTCGTCGTTATAGACACTCGTCGTTATAAACACTCGTCGTTAAAGACCACTCGTCCATGAAGATAACCTGTCAGTAGAGACAACTCACCAACCTTTCTATATTCCAGACTCGATTCCTGTATCTTGCCAGGGCACGTCTGAAGAGTTCGAAGATCTGATTCCTGTATCTTGCCAGGGTGTATCTGTTGACGACTAACATTACCAGACTCGATTCCTGTATCTTGCCAGGACACGTTTGAAGAGTTCGAAGATCCGATTCCTGTATCTTGCCAGGGTGTATCTGTTGACGACTATATTCTCTGGACTCGATTCCTGTATCTTTCCAGGGCACGTCTGAAGAGTTTAAAGATTCGATTCCTGTAACTAGCCAGGGCACATCTACATAAAGAGTTTGAAGATCAACTCCTGTAACAGGCCAGGTAATTATTTTCTTTCTCAGGTACGCAAGTTCTCGCTAAGGAATCTCTTACGCGATCGACAACCTCCCGATGGCATCTATAAGTCCATCTCCACAACTACCATTACAGTTCCAAATGGCATCTATAAGCCCATTCTCGACAAGGTTCTGTCACATCTCCAAATGGCATCTGTAAGCCCATTCCCGACATCATCACTGCTAACATTCTACTATGTAAGTGTAAATTTCTGAGCACTCTAGTGTTCAATCATCTTCCACCTTTGGATTACGAAAGGCACGCCAGCCAATCTACATCCTCAGGTCTAAGAAGATTGAACAGGGGCAACTGTTGTACCCCAAAATTTTCCCTCCCATATTTCTCAAAATATTTCAAGAAAAATTCACAAGTCCAACCCGGCGCGTCATATTCAGGTATTCTTTCGCCAAGATATCTCTGATAACGTATTCTCAAATTCAGGTTCGGCTCAATAGTCAATTCTTTAAAGAAGGTATCCGAATGTGTGAGTTTTCTCGAAGAAATATGGTGAAAAAGTGCGCTGAAAGTGCAGTTTTTACGCGCTAAAAAATTCATAACTTGAAGATCGTGGCTCGTTTTGAACCCGTTCCGGTGGCCACAATTCTGTCTTGACATTATCTACGTTTTCATCTCTCACGGCTGGAAGCCAATTTCGATCAGAAGGTCTTCAAAAATGTGGATTTATCAAGTATTTTCGCACAGAAAATTTGTGACAAGTTTATTTGCGTCATGTTCAGAAAATCATAACTTGGTCGATTTTCATCGTATCGAGCTGGTTCCGGCGCCAAAATTTCACAAATTGAGTTGGATACATTTTCACAGAAGGTATTGAGTTCAAACGGTATTCAAAAGGCCTTCGTTTTTTGCTCAGAATGCGTGACACGCTGAAAATCCTGAATGATGAATATTATTTCATCTGGGCCGAAACTTCGAAAATTCATAACTCGGTCAATTTTTATCGGATTGGGCTCATATTTTTACACAAGGTCCTTGACTCATAGATATACAACTTTGCTTCAAAAGTCGAGACCGGATTATGCTCCGATCAATACCAGTTTTTTATTGAAGAACATGTCAGAGTCGACATTGGAGCCCAAAATAAGTTTGTCTGAGCTGAAACTTCAAAAATTCATAACTAATTCACCGTTTATCCGATTGAGCCGATTTTCGGAAAGGAGTTAGTTATCGATGTCGGATACATTTTGTTTTCACATTTCAACTTCAAAAATTGCACGTAAGTCCCTGCGATTTAGCCTGGAAAGTGACGAACTCAAGTAAACATTGGAGGCCCAATTGCACATTCAAAGCCCATTTTCTTTATCCTAATTTCCATTATATAATCACCTTCTTTTCACACAAAGAGATAGGAGAAAAAGAGAGAAAAAACCTGGCCACAACACTGTCAGAATATCAAATTCTTTCAAGAAACCTAAAACCTTGAAATCCTTATTACAAATCCCTCTCTCACTACAAACAAGCCATCACAGTTACAAACCAACACCTCACTACTTCTTCAGTAAGGGTAAAGATGGCTTGATCTCCATGATCCAAAAGGCATAAAAGCATTCATGTCACTAATTTTCCAGTGAGGGTAAGATTGATTTGATCTCCATGATCAAAAGAGTATAATCATTCATACATGTCATATTGTGCCTAAATATTAAATTTCTTCATATATTGGCTTTATTTGTATTTTATGATTTTATTTAATGTGTTCATGAGATTCAACACTACAGATTTAGACAGGATCCCATGCAGGTTCATTAAGGAACATTGAGGCCAAGAGCCAAATGGTCAAAAGCCAAAAGCCAAAAGCCAAATGGCCAAAAGAACAACTTATGCATGAAACCAATACATGGCGAGACAGACATCCTGAGAAGATTAAGGAACGTTGAGGCCAGAACACAAATGACCAACAGCCAGAACACAAATGGCCATGAAACCCAATCCAATGGCCAAAGAATGCAGACCGTTCAAAAAAACCTCCCCTTGGGCCTGGAACCCCCCTTGGTTTGCATCCTTTTTAATTTTATTTTATTTTCTTTTCTAATTCTTTTTTAATTGTTTTAATTGTTTTTTTTTACCATAAAATAATTTTCTATAATAAAAACAGAAAAATCAAAAATACAAATATCTTTAATTATTATTAATTTCATCACTAACCTATTTTTTGTAAATAAACTCTAACAATTAACTTAGTTTAATTTAGGTTTTTAAACTTTAATCTTTTTCTTAATAAGTAAAAAGTATCTAGAATTAGGTTTTTTTGACATTTTCATCTTTTTCTTAAATAAATTATTAATCATCATTATTTATCATTATTATTAATTATCATTAATTTTGTAAATAAACATGTAAATAAATTAATTAACTAGTAAATTAGGTTAACTTTAATATTTTCATTCATAATTAAAATAATCTAGATTTAGGGTTTCTTTTTAATTCTTTTTCTTTATTTTTCATAAATACAAAAAACACTAAAACACTTTCTTTTCTTTAATTAAATAATTAATTGGACTTTAATTTAATTTAATTTCATGCAAAGGGTCAAAACCCTCGGACGTCCTAATTTTAATTCTTTTCACGCATTATTTCTTTCGATCATTATGTAACTGTTTCTCAGATGTAATAGTAATTAGGTTTATCTTTCCGTCTTTACTTTCCGCATCTTTATTAAAAACGGGTCTTTGTTAATTTGGCGATGTATAGACCCGCACCTTGTAATAGCGTAGGATTTATCTTTCCGCATTTAAATTTCCGCACTCTTAAATTCTAAATTGCATGAAAGAATGTATGGCCTAAATTAAAAACAATGCGTAGATCACCATGATACATGTACAAGATAAAACATAACATGAAAATAACACACAAATTCACACACCACTCTTAGGATACGCCTCATTGTTGCCTTGCCTTCGAAACGTGGTCGTCGAGTATATGACGTTTTAGTAAGTCCTTATGTCCATGATATGATCCAGTTGCCTCGAAACGGTTGCCTCGGAATTAAAAAGGATCAATGGCATAAGGGTAGCTTCTAAGGTGTCCTACTGTTGCTCTGGTTACCACAGTGTCCCTACAAACGAATTGACCCGAACACCTCCAACAGTGGTGCTACCTACCTATCAATGGTGGGATGACACTACCTTAAGGACATTTACACAGCCTAAGTCCTTAGGGTAGGTAGATGACTCGTAGATACTTGCTCTATTCAAAAACAAATCAAAACTCTTTTCACACCGACACTTTCAAAAAGCTTTTAAAACAATTTTTTCAAACACTCTTGAGGACTGATACAAGAGTCGATCTGAAATCTTTAAACGAAACTTTTTCAAACTCACTCACAATTGAAAAGCAAACACTTTGAAAACACAAATGAGCAAGTATCTAAGAGCCCATGGATAACCATGGATAGAAAGGGTGCTAACACCTTCCCTTTCTATAAATCTACCTCCCGAACCGAGAAACTATCTCATAAGGAATTTTGCTGTGCTTTTGTCCTGTCCATGTTGGAGAAAATAAAAGACGGTGGCGACTCTTGCTTCCGCGAAATTTCGTGAACCAGCGTTAAACAGTCAGTTCTGAATCCACCGATCACAGATGGTTCTTTTCCCTAGATTTTACTTTATGCTTTAGGATAGTCCCTTCATCTCCTCCTACCTTCTTTAATTCCAAAAATCTTCTCTCTCCTTTCGAAAACTCTTCTCATTTTAAATTTGATCCGCTTTCACAATAAACTTGGACGTAGGTCCATGCATTTTCAAAATATTTTCTTAATCAAACTCTAAACAACTTAATAATACCTTGACATTTTTGTGAGAAGACTAAAAGTCAATCAATATCATTCAAACCATTGGGCCACTTTGGCTCTTTTACTTTAAAATTTTCTCAAAATATTAGACTCTTGTCAATCCTTGTAGTGATGTAAACTACTATACTTCTACAATATGTAGTGAAGTGATATATTTTCCACTTGGGTGTTGAGCGAGGCTTTGTTTATTTTAAAATCCAAGCTATATCTTCCACTTTGATATGACACAAACTCTCCTTTATCATAATCATGGGTAGTAAGTATGTTCTTCCACTCGGATAAGACGATGATGTCTCGTATCTTAAAATTAACCAACACATTTTTGTTTAAAAATTATTAAAGGTGAACTACGAGTACCCTGATCCCCTATTGCACGAAATGTGGTACGTACGCACTAAAGGTTTGCAACCGTGGCGGGTGAAAAAATTGTAAAAAATATTTCTTTTCCCATCTCCACCATCTATTTTTTATATACAACACTTATAGCCAAAATATATAAATTTTCAAAGAGGTTCCTACGGAGTACCATAGATATTCAGGGTGCTAATACCTTCCCTTTACATAACCGACCCTAGAACTTAGATTCTCTCCCACTTTTTTTGGGTTATTCGTTTTTTTCTCATTCCTTTGGAAATAATAAAGCGTGGTGGCAATTTGTATTTGATCTGTGCGAGTCAAATCAATCTAATGGCTTAGTCTCAATATTTCTACTACTACAATAGGTGTTAGGAACCATCAAAAAGCACTTTGAAATTGACCAAACTCATTTAAAAACACTTTCTGCACATTTTTTCCTTGCATGTGTCGAAACATCTGCGTTTTAGGTCAACCAATGTAACTTCGTTTTAAATTCTGTGAGCTTTTGTAAGTCACAGGTCGACACATGCATCATACAGGTCAACACATACTGGAAGATTTATGAAATTGTAGAAATTCTTATTTTATGTGTCGACACATCAATATTTTAGGTCGACACATTTACTCACGTTTTAAAGCATGTAGCTACTGACTTGCCAGGTCGACATATAGAGTCCTTCGGGTCGACACATGCATCCTTTTTATAAAGTATGTGTCGACACATATAATTTTGAGGTCGACACATAAATTCTGTTTTGGTCAAATTTTCATTTTCTTTTATTCCAAAATTTTCCTTTTTCCATAAACTTTTCCAAACTATAAATACCCATTCATGCGTCATTCCTAACTTGATAATACTCTAAAATTAGACTACCTTTTCTATTCATCTTTAACCTTCCAATCTATGCATACTTACCAACATTACATTATGATGATGTTCCATAAGGGTTCCATCTAGACGAATAATTGTAGATTTCTAATTGGTTTTTGGTTGAGTTCTTGTAGGGGTTTTCATCCGGAAAAACCATCGGGTTTGTCCTCCAACATCATTTGTTGAATTGGGGGGTTTTCGTGCAAGATCGTTCAAGAAGTAAACGTCCATGTGAAAAATATCTTGGAGTGTTTGAAATCTTTTCAAGGAACCTTACAGTGGTTGAAATATTTTTAAGGAAGTAGCAAGAATTAGATGATAGAATTGGTGATCTTGTGTTGATAGTTTTCAATCGGATTTACTCGCGTGAAAAATCACTTGGAGTGTTTGAAATATTTTTAAGGAACCTTGGGGTGTTTTAAATCCTTTTAAGGAAGTAGCATAAGCAGCGAATATGTTGCATCTATCAGTTTATTTGATCTTGCTTAAGATCAAAGGTTAGAAGAACGAGCATCAACACCAAATTGGAGAATTTGGTATTGTAGTTTCTAACTCTTCCATTGTATTAAACATTTTGCATATAATAATTATTCTAGTTACATTAGAATTAGTCACAGATGTATCCATACGTAAGGGCAACAGTGGGGAACTGCGTAGACAAATTCCTTGTGTGTTTTTACTTTTCCGCTTTTACTTTCTTTAGTTTTTATCAATCGTTTTAACAAATAGAATTGTGATAGTATTGAATTGTAAGAATTTTCCTCTCAAAATATATTTTTGAATTAGGTGTGGATATAGCTTATAATCATTTTTTATTATAAGTTATTTTGTATATCAACACCACTCAAGGAAAAATTCTAAAAATTCACTTGCACGCCAAGTGTTTGATAAAACGATCAAGTTTGTTCTATGATTATTTAGCCTTGGAAATAGCATTGCAAAGTGATTGTGTTCAAACAATAAATAAGTGGATTGTTGTTTTGATTTTGTATTAATCAATTACTCAATTTTGTCTCATAGATTTATCTTTAATAATTTTTATATTCGAGTTTCCAATAAGTTGTTTTTAGACGATTTATCCAGTTAATTCCTTTCGCATCAAATTTTTTTGAAAATAAATTAAATTCTAGATTTGTGTCTTAAATAATTTTTACGACTCTATTCACCCCCTCTCTAGATATGCATTGTTGTCTAACAAATGGTATCCGAGCCAAGTTCATTCAGGATTAATAACACTCTTTAGAAAATGGCTTACGAACCTAAGGGGGGTCATAAGAGAGCTCTAGTTTTCACGGGAGAAAATTATACTTATTGAAAAACTTGTATGAAAATTCATATCAAATCATACGACAAAGGCGTTTGGGTAGCCATTAAAAATGGTCCAACAATGGTGACATATGATGTTGATGGTATTAATATGCCTAAGCTGGAAAATCTATGGGATGAGAACGATAATAAAAAATGGTCTTACAATTGGAAAGATAAGAACCTTATCGTATCCGCACTTGGTGTTGACGAGTTCTATTGCATTTCCCATTGTCAAAACACTAAGTCTATATGGGAGATTCTACAAGTTGCCCATGAGGAAACTAATGAGGTTACACAAGCTAGGATTAATACACTCACTAAAGAGTTTGAACTCTTTCTTATAAAAAATGGTGAAACCATTGCGAAAATGCAAAAGAGATTCTCTCATCTTATTAATCGTTTGAACTTACTAGGTAATCCTAGTTCCAATGTTATTGCTACTAATAAAGTTTTGAGATATCTTACTAGGTTTTGGTAACCTAAGGTCACCACGATCAAGGAAGCTAACAATCTTGAAACACTTGATCTCACCACACTTTTTGGTAAGCTTGAAGAACACGAGCAAGAACTCAATTGCTTGGATAAATATGAAAAGAAGCTTGAGAAGAAAAAGAAGAATAAGGAAAGTCACAAGGAGGAAGTTATGAAGTCCAAAGCTCTTAAGGCTTCTAGCTATAAATACTTAAAAGAAGAGCAAAGTAAATATAATGACTCTAGTGATGATGATATTTCGAATGATGAGTAAATGGGACTATTTGTGAAGAAATAAAATCGGTATGTTCAGAAAAATGGAATTAAACATTCCGACAATAATCTCATGATTTTTAGAAGGCAATCATCCTCCCTCAAATAAGAGAACAACAAAAAGGACAAAGGAAAGGTTATTTTCTAAGATTATGGTAAACTCGATCACTACAAACCGAATTGTCTATCTCTTGCCAAAAAGAAAGGAAAAGTACAAAGAAACAAGCCTAGACAAGCCTATATTTCTTGGAAAAGTGAAAGTAAATCCTCAAATGATGAAAGCTCAAGTGAGAGTGATGAAGAGGCAAATTATTGTTTCATGGCAAATCATCAGCAAGGCAAGAAAAGGGATGTAAGTTCTAAATACTCTAACATTTCCACTTTGTCTTATAATGAATTAGAAAGGGAATTTGAAAAACTACAAATAAAGTTTTTGAATGCTAATAAAAGATTGGCCTCCCAAGAAAAAGTCTTCACATTTTTAGAGGCCATGGTTGCTGAAACCAATGATGAGTTAGAAGAATTAAAAGAAATTATTATAGATAGTTCAAATCATGAAAAAGTGGAAGAGTCTTCTTACAAGTATGGTTGTGACACATGTCAAATTTGGCAACAAGAAGTGAGTATGATTGCTACACAATTAGAGAGTCTACATCATTCCATGGAGAACATGCCTATTAGGTCCTTTAAGGTTGAAAAGCCTCATAAAAAATTCTCCTTGATTAAGAAAGTACCCAATAGAATTATTAATCCTCATCATAGGATATTTTGTCACTATTGTTGCAAAAAGGGTCACACTATTGAAAAATGAAAGTTTAGGACTTCTTTGATTCCTAACGGTGATTTTAAATAGTTGCAAAATGAAACATTTATTTAACTCGCTCTCAAGGACCTAATGATAATTGGGTACCTACTACCTTTTTTTTTTGTAGGAAGAATGTCTTGATACTATGACAGGAAAGTTGATTCTCGATAGTGGATGTTCAAGACATATGACGGGAGACATATAGCTCTTCTTCGACTTTGTGGCAAATAAGAAAGGATCTGTATCCTATGGTAATAAAAAAAGGTGAAATACTTTGAAAAGGTAGTATAAATAATCCCTCAACTATTATTATCTGAAATGTTATGTTAGTTGAAGGTTTTAAATATAAATCTTCTTAGTATTAATCAATTATGTGATAATGGATATAAAGTATCCTTTACGAAAGATTGTTGCATAATTGAGCATAATGAAAAGAAGAATTATATGTTTAAGGGTTTGAGGGTTAGTAACGTTTATATGCCTGACTTAAGAGAGATTTACTTGAATAACGCTCAATGTCTTGTTACCTTGAGTGAAGACTCTTGGCTATGACATAGACGTTTAGCTCATGTCAACTTTGACTTACTTAATAAAATTGTCTCAAAAGATTTAGCAATCGGTCTACCAAAAATAAAATTTTCTAAGGACCACCTATGTGATGCATGCCAAAAAGGTAAGAAAACAAGGGCCTCTTTTTAATCTAATAAAGTTATTTCTAAATCAAGGCCACTTGAGATCTTCACATGGATTTGTTTGGTGCCTCACGGACTAAAAGCATAGGTGGAAATTACTATGGTTTAGTGATTGTAGATGATTACTCTATATTTTGTTGGAATTTTTTTCTTACGTGGCAAGGATGAAACATTCATAGCTTTCACACGTTTTGCTAAGATTGCTCAAAATAAAATGAACTCAAAGATAGTTGCTATTCGAAGCGATCATGGAGGTGAATTATAAAACCACATCTTTGAAGAATATTATGATAAATTTGGTATTGAACACAAATTTTAAGCTCCTAGAACTCCTCAAAAAATGGTGTTGTTAAGAGAAAATATCACATTTTAGCGGAGTTGGCAAGAAAAGTGCTCAATAATTATGGTATACCAAAATATTTTTAGGCCGATGCTATTAGCACGGCATGTTATGTCTTGAATAGGATAATTATTGAAATTCTGGCTGCAGATACTCAATGTCACGTTCAATGTTATGATACCGTATCTGACTTACTATATGACAGTAAATACAAAAGCAATAAAGAACACAGTCAATTGTTTACCCAGTTCAGTGTGCAACAACACCTACTCTGGGGGCTACCAAGCCAGGGAGGAAATCCACTATAAGAGATGTTAATTCAGGAATAAACCAACCAGTTTATCTCCTTCACTTAAGACCTACCCAATGCAATTCCAATCTAAGTACAACTTAAACCTGAGTTCCTACTCACTCCCCCTCAATCACAGCAGTGATACATAACATAATTTGACTTAAGAATTGATGAAGACACTCTTCAAAAACAAACACTTGATTAAGCTTCACAGCTTTTTAATCAAGCAACACAATCACTCTTGCTTCACAGCTTTGAGTGATCCACACAACTAACTTGACTCTGCTTCACAACTTTAGTCAAGGAACATTCAAACACTCTTGCTTCAAAGCTTTGAGTGCTACACAACCCTTACAATTAGAAACCTATTCCAAGTCACTTATCACAATGATAATTGCTTGGAGTATAATAATCAAACCTATACAGATTACAAATGATCTTCTGATCAATAAAAGGGATGCCTTGCAAAACAGCAGCTCTGTTGAATATATAGCAGCTGCAACTTCAGTTAGGGTTTCCATAAAAACCTAGGGTTAATTCCGTTTGACCTAAAGACCAGGTCACAAGACTTTATTAACCAGGTTAGGGTTGAGCTAGGTTACCCCTCATAAAACGCAGGATTCTGTTCAGGAAAGACTGAGTTATTTTCCTGAAAAAACTCAGACTTATCCAACCTGCAAACCTGTTAGTTCAGAACAGGATGTCATAACATCTGTTATGACATCTGAGAAAACCTGTCTATTGATTTAGCAAAATGTGATCATTTTGCAAAATGCTCAGATACACATTTATAAACATCAGTACTTGAATTACAATATTTTTCTGCAAAGGTACCTAATGAGTCAGTACAAACTAAACTAGAATGTTATGACATCAGTCATGACATTCACACATACACTTGGGTTTTACCAAAAATGCAAGCCAATACCTAAACAACTACAAACTCCCCCTTTGGCAGATTTTTGGCTAAAGACCCTAAGCAATCAGAGATAGATAGCAGCAGAAATAAATGACTGCAGAAAAATAGAATGTCTAATTGAGCAAGTACATATTAAGTACCAAAATATTCTCCCCCTCTTTAGCCACAAATGGGCCAAAGATACATGTTCATAATGATTATACAGTTATCCAAAAACAATTAATAAGAGCAGCAGCAGAAAAAAAACTAAACACACTTCCAAACTCCACCAGATATCAGCACTAACCAGCAACACCACCAAACAGCAACCAACCTTCAAGCACTGTCATCAGATCCAGAGGATTCGGGCTTCTTTCTTTTCTTGTGAGCAATGTCAGTATTCTTCTCTTTGTTTTATGTCTCAACATTCTTAGAGACATCTGGATTTGTTTCAGCATTTGAACTTTCTTGGTTCAGAGGAACAGAAATGCCAGGAACTGAGTGGTTCTCGTTCAGAATTCTTGAAACAATTTTTGCTATTGCTTGATTAACATAGGCTATCCCTTCCCTATTTGCAATTTCAGGGGGAACTGAAGAAGAAGGATGAGATGGATTACCAGAGGCAGAAGCTTGGGACTTTCCTGCATGTCTTGTTCTCAACTCTTTGACCTTGGTGGGCTTAGTTCCCACTTTTCTACGAGAAGAGATCTCCAGAACTTCAGAGTCCAGACAAGAAGAGATTGTCCTAGAATCTTGATCAGAGGAAGAGGTTGAAATAGTCGTATTGGATGATGATGGTGTTTGAGACATTTTGACAGTCCTAGAGGACCAACAGCAACTGAGGAGAAAATTCTGATTGAGAGACTGGGTTTTGATGAGGAGACGAGAAGGGAAGGAAGCAAGGGAGTGTCTATTCAACTTCTTAAAAGAATTGTAGGAAATGGGAAAAATATAATTTTAACCCAATCGGAACAGGCATAACTCCTTTGATCCTTGTTTTAAGCAAAATTAATTGCTACAATTCCTCATGTTGGCAAATACCCAACTTACCCCTTAAGTTTTCAAATTGATTTGTATCCAGAGCCTTGGTAAAAATGTCAGCCAGCTGTAGCTCAGTGGCAACATGTTCCAATTTGATTGTCTTCTCTTCTACAAGGTCTCTGATAAAGTGATGTCGTATGTCAATATGCTTGGTCCTGCTATGCTGAATGGGATTCTTGGATATGTTGATTGTACTCAGATTGTCACAGTACAATGTCATAAAATCTTGTGTGACATTATACTCAGTGAGCATCTGTTTCATCCATATCATTTGAGAGCAGCTACTACCAGCTGCAATGTATTCAGCTTCAGCAGTGGAAAGAGACACACAATTCTGTTTCTTGCTGAACCAGGAAACCAGATTACTTCCCAAGAAGAAACATCCTCCAGAGGTGCTTTTTCTATCATCAGCACTACCAGCCCAATCAGCATCACAGTAGCCAGTCAGAGCTGGTTCACAGCCATGAGTATACATCAATCCATAGTTGTAAGTACCACTTACATACTTCAAAATTCTCTTCACTTGATTGATATGACTGACTTTGGGATCAGCTTGGTATCTTGCACAAACTCCAACTGCAAAGGCAATATCAGGTCTGCTGGCAGTTAAGTACAACAAGCTTCCTATCATGCTTCTGTACAGACTTTGATCCACCTTAACCCCACTTGAATCTTTGGAAAGCTTTAGATGAGTAGGAGCAGGAGTCCTTTTGTGACTTGCATTCTCCATACCAAACTTCTTTACAATGTTCTTAGCATACTTGCTTTGAGATAAGAAGATTGAGTCCTCCATCTGTGAGACTTGCAGTCCAAGAAAATAAGTTAGTTCTCCCATGAGACTCATTTCAAATTCAGCCTGCATTTGGTCAGCAAAGTGTTTAACCATATGTTCTGACATTCCTCCAAACACTATATCATCAACATATATTTGGGCAACCATTAACTTTCCTCCTTCAGTTTTGACAAAGAGAGTTTTGTCCAAGCCTCCTCTTCTGTAGCCTTTGTCTGAGAGAAACTTTGTTAACCTGTCATACCATGCTCTAGGAGCTTGTTTCAGGCCATATAGGGCTTTTCTCAATATGTAGACATGATCAGGGTGGGTTGGATCCACAAAGCCTTTAGGTTGTTCCACATAAGCTTCCTCATTCAAGTACCCATTTAGAAAGGCACTTTTCACATCCATATGAAATAACTTGAACTTCAGAAGACAAGCAATTGACAACAAGAGTCTGATTGATTCCAGCCTGGCTACAGGTGCAAAGGTTTCATCAAAATCAACCCCTTCAACCTGGGTGTATCCTTGAGCAACAAGTCTTGCCTTATTTCTGGTGACAACTCCTTCAACATCTGACTTGTTCTTGAATATCCATTTTGTCCCAATGATGTTAGTTCCTTCAGGTCTAGGAACCAGTTCCCAAACTTCATGTTGCTTGAATTGGTTCAGTTCATCTTGCATTGCACCAATCCAATATTCATCAGTTAAGGCTTCCTTGACATTTCTTGGTTCCATTTTGGACACAAAACAAGAGTTTGAGATGATTTCTCTAGATCTTGTGATGACTCCACTATTGGGATCTCCTATGATGAGCTCTTTTGGATGATCCTTCTGAATTCTGATGGAAGGGATCTTGCTAGCTTCCTTTGATTCAGATTCTGTTGTGGTGGAGTTGGGTAGGTCATTCTGTTGGGTTGAAGTCTCAAAGAATGTCTCGACAGTACAAGGAACATCTATTTCTTCATGATAGTCATCAATTATAACATTTATTGATTCCATCATGGTTTTGGTTCTGGAGTTGAATACTCTATAAGCTCTGCTGTTTGAGGAGTATCCTAGAAATATGCCTTCATCACTTTTAGGATCCAGTTTTCTTCTTTGTTCACGATCAGCCAGAATATAGCATTTGCTGCCAAACACATGGAAGTACTTCACAGTTGGTTTTCTTCCTTTCCAGAGTTCATATATGGTGGATGAGGTTCCCTTCCTCAAGGTGACCCTGTTATGAACATAGCAGGCTGTATTCATAGCTTCAGCCCAAAAGTACATAGGAAGTCTTTTGGCATGTAACATTGCTCTGGCAGATTCCTGTATGGTCCTGTTTTTTCTTTCCACAACTCCATTTTGTTGAGGTGTTATAGGAGAAGAAAACTCATGACTAATTCCTTCTGAAGAGCAGAAATCACCAAACTTGCTGTTTTCAAATTCCTTGCCATGATCACTTCTGATTCTGACAATACATCCTTCCTTCTCTCTTTGAATTCTTTTGCACAATTCTTTAAAAACTTCAAATACATCTGATTTTTCCCTAATGAAATTAATCCAGGTGAATCTGGAAAAATCATCCACAACCACATAGGCATATCTTTTACCACCAAGACTCTCTACTTGCATTGGTCCCATCAGATCCATTTGGAGGAGTTCTAAAACCTTAGAGGTGGTCAGATGTCTTGACTTTGGATGTGACATCCTAGTCTGCTTACCAACCTGACATTCACCACAAACTCTTCCTTCATCAATTTGCAGTCTTGGAATCCCTCTGACTGCCTCCAAGGAGATGATCCTCTTCATACCCCTTAGATGAAGATGGCCAAGTTTTTGGTGCCACAGTTTCACCTCTTTTTCTTCTCTTGCAATGGAACACACAGATGAGAAATTAGTGTTCTCAGGCTCCCACAAGTAACAGTTGTCTTTGGATCTGACTCCTTTCATTATTATCTCTTGTTTGTCATTGATTACAAGGCATTCAGATTTTGAGAAATTGACCTTGAATCCTAGATCACACAATTGACTGATACTAATGAGATTAGCGGTCATCCCTTTCACCAGCAGTACTTCATTCAGACTTGGAACTCCAGGGCAGTCCAAATCACCAAATCCTTTGATTTCACCTTTAGCCCCATCTCCAAAGGTCACAAAACTGGTGGTGTGAGGCTTAACATTATTGAGGAGGTTCTTGATTCCAGTCATGTGTCTGGAACATCCACTGTCAAAGTACCAGTCTTCCTTTGCAGAGACCCTCAGGGAAGTGTGAGCTATCAGTGCAGTAGCCTTTTTCTTCCATTTAGGAGCATGTGGTACCTTTTTAGACTTAGGTTTGACACCTGAGTTCTGATTAGGATATCCATGTAGTCTGAAGCAGAAGGGCTTTATGTGGCCATATCTCCCACAATGATGACATCTCCATCTTTGGTACCTTTTCTTCATATGTCTCTGTTCCTGATGTTGAGAGTTGTGTTGAGACATCTGTTTTGACATTTGCTTACCAGTACCAGATTTCTTTGCTTCCATAAATCCTAGTCCAGATTTATTTCCCACATTTTGTCCAACCTGAAGGATCTCTTCCAATTTGTCTGTTCCATTGGTCAACATCTTGACAGATTTGGTCATTTGATTCAGTTGTGAGTTCAGCAATTGAACTTCTCCTTCTAGATGACTTATAGTTTCAAGGTTTGCCCTTTTTTCAGCCTCCAGCTTTATGATGAGTTTTGATTGTTTCTCATTCTGCACACAGACTTCAGTACTTCTCATACACAATTTCTTGTAAGTATCAGCCAGTTCTTTAAAAGTCACCTCTTCATCACTGATGTTACTTTCAGAGGTACAAACACCAGTTAAAGCAGTAACTCGTTTGGCAGATTCTTCTTCATAATTACTTTCTGAATCACAGTCAGACCAAGTAACTGTCATTCCTTTTTGTTTCTTAAGAAAGGTAGGACATTCAGCTCGAATATGCCCATATCCTTCACAACCATGGCATTGAATTCCTCTGCCTTGAATTCCCTTCTCTTCTGACCTTGGTCTTCTGCTGGAACTGTCAATGTCAGAGGGAATGTTATGAACATTAGACCTTGACTTTGGATCTATTCTTTTGATGAGTTTGTTGAACTGTCTTCCAAGCATGGCTACAGCTTCTGAAATGTTTTCTTCAACATCAGTGTTGGACATAAGTGCTATGCTCTTGTTCTTCTTGACACCATTATCAGTGATTCCCATCTCAAAAGTCTGAAGAGACCCAATAAGTTCATCCACTTTCAACTTGCTAATGTCCTGGGCTTCCTCTATGGCAGTTACCTTCATTGCAAATCTTTTAGGCAAGGATCTGAGAATCTTCCTCACCAGTTTTTCTTCTGACATCTTTTCTCCCAGTGCTCCTGAGGTGTTGGCAATCTCCAAGATGTTCATGTGAAACTCATGAATGGTTTCATCTTCCATCATTTTTAGATTCTCAAATTTGGTAGTCAACATCTGAAGCCTTGACATTTTTACTTTGGAAGTGCCCTCATGAGTAATTTTGAGAGTGTCCCAAACTTCCTTGGCCAGTTCATATTGATGTACTAATCTGAAAATGTTTCTATCAATTCCATTGAACAAGGCATTTAAAGCTTTGGAATTTCCCAAGGCTAACTCATCTTCTTCTTTACTCCAATCTTCCTCAGGCTTCAGACTGATTGTCCCATCTTTCTCAGTTATGGTGGGATGGATCCATCCTTTGTCAGCAGCTCTCCAAGCCTTTTTGTCCAGAGATTTTAGGAAGGCAATAATACGGGGTTTCCAGTAGTCATAATTAGTTCCATCCAGAATGGGTGGTCTATTTCCAAAAACTCCTTCTTTGTACATAGTGCCAGAAAGTGATATCCCTAGATCTCACCCAGTAATACAGGCAGGGTGCCTGCTCTGATGCCAATTGAAATTCTGGCTGCAGATACTCAATGTCACGTTCAATGTTATGACACCGTATCTGACTTACTATATGACAGTAAATACAAAAGCAATAAAGAACACAATCAATTGTTTACCCAGTTCAGTGTGCAACAACACCTAATCTGGGGGCTACCAAGCCAGGGAGGAAATCCACTATAAGAGATGTTAATTCAGGAATAAACCAACCAGTTTATCTCCTTCACTTAAGACCTACCCAATGCAATTCCAATCTAAGTACAACTTAAACCTGAGTTCCTACTCACTCCCCCTCAATCACAGCAGTGATACATAACATAATTTGACTTAAGAATTGATGAAGACACTCTTCAAAAACAAACACTTGATTAAGCTTCACAGCTTTTTAATCAAGAAACTCAATCACTCTTGCTTCACAGCTTTGAGTGATCCACACAACTAACTTGACTCTGCTTCACAGCTTTAGTCAAGGAACATTCAAACACTCTTGCTTCAAAGCTTTGAGTGCTACACAACCCTTACAATTAGAAACCTATTCCAAGTCACTTATCACAATGATAATTTCTTGGAGTACAATAATCAAACTTATACAGATTACAAATGATCTTCTGATCAATAAAAGGGATGCCTTGCAAAACAGCAGCTCTGTTGAATATATAGCAGCTGCAACTTCAGTTAGGGTTTCCACAAAAACCTAGGGTTAATTCCGTTTGACCTAAAGACCAGGTCACAGGACTTTATTAACCAGGTTAGGGTTGAGCTAGGTTACCCCTCAGAAAACGCAGGATTCTATTCAGGAAAGACTGAGTTATTTTCCTGAAAAAACTCAGACTTATCCAACCTGCAAACCTGTTAGTTCAGAACAGGATGTCATAACATCTGTTATGACATCTGAGAAAACCTGTCTACTGATTTAGCAAAATGTGATCATTTTGCAAAATGCTCAGATACACATTTATAAACATCAGTACTTGAATTACAATATTTTTCTGCAAAGGTACCTAATGAGTCAGTACAAACTAAACTAGAATGTTATGACATCAGTCATGACATTCACACATACACTTGGGTTTTACCAAAAATGCAAGCCAATACCTAAACAAATACAATTATTCGTCCAATTCTTGACAAAACTCCTTTTGAAATTTTGAAAGGTAGAAAACCAAATTTATCTCATCTTCATGTCTTTGGATGTAAATGTTTTGTTTTAAATAATGGAAAAGACAATCTTGGAAAATTTGACGCGAAAGCCGATGAATGTATTTTTATTGGATACTCTCAATCTAGTAAAGCATATAGAGTTTATAAAAAGAGATTACTTATCTTTGAAGAACCCATTCATGTTACTTTTGATGAGACTTCCCCAAATAGTGTTGGGAAAGGTAGTTTTTTCATGGTGTAGGTGCATCCATGAAAGATATACTCAAAGACACCAACGAAGGAGTTGATCAACCTAAAGAGGTGCAAATTGAGGAGGATTAGGATATCTCCTAATAAAAGAAAAATGATAAAGGCCAAGAAGAAAATGATGGTCTTCCTTTGAAGTTGAGAACCTCCAAAGATCATCCACTTGAAAATATTATAGGTGATCTTAAAAAGGGGGTAACTACTCGCTCTAAAATAAGTAGTCTTTGTTGTCATCATGCTTATGCATCACAAGTTGAACCTAAAAACCTTAATGATGCCTTACTTGATGAGCATTGTCTTATTTCCATGCAAGAAAAATTAAACTAATTTGAAAGAAATGATGCTTGGGATCTTATCCCTCGTCCTACAAATCATCAAATCATAGGCACCCGATGGGTATTTAGGAATAAGCTTGACGAACCTGGTGTGATAATAATAAATAAGGATCTTCTTGTGGCTCAAGCGTATAACCAATATGAGGGCATTGACTATGAGGAGACTTGTGCTCTGGTGGCCTGACTTGAGGCTATATGCCTTTTATTAGCTTATGCTTGTTTTAAGAATTTCAAATTATTTCAAATGGACATAAAAGTGAATTCCTTAACTGATACATAAGTGAAGAGGTGTATGTTTCTCAACCTCCCAGATTTTAAAATTATGAGTTTCCTAATCATGTTTTCAAGCTAAAATGTGCATTGTACAGTCTTAAACAAGCCCCTATGGCATGGTATGATAGACTTCCCAAAAACTTTCTTGAACAAGGATACTCTAGAGGGAAAGTTAACACTACTCTCTTTATTAAACGTCAAGGAAAGCATATTTTATTAGTTCAAATTTATGTAAATGATATCATTTTTGGATCTACTAATATGCATCTTGTCAAGGAGTTCTCTAAACTTATGCAGGGAGAGTTTTAGATGAGCCTAATGGGGGAGTTAAATTACTTTCCTGATCTACAAATCAAATAACTCGATGAAGAAACGTTTGTATGTCAAACCAAGTATTGTCTCGAATTACCTAAGAGATTAAGAATGGATAGTGCTAAGGAAATTGACACTCCCATGGCAACAAATGGTAATTTGGACAAGAATGAGAAAGGTAAGAATGTTGAGGTAAAAAGGTATATAGGTATGATTGGTTCTCTTCTCTATCTTACAACATCTCGTCTCGATATTATGTTTAGTGTTTTTATGTGTGCACGATATCAAGTGGTTCCCAAGGAATCTCATTTAAAAGTTGTAAAACGAATCTTTAGATACCTTATTGGTATCTCAAAATTCGGGCTTTGGTATTCTAAGGGAAAGGATTGTAATTTGGTTGGTTATTCTGATTCCAATTTTTCCGGTTGCAAATTGGATAAGAAAAGTACTAGTGGAACTTGTCACTTGTTTGCAAAATCCTTAGTAAGTTTGCATCGTAAAAAGCAAATTTTCGTGGCTTTGTCAACTAACGAGGCAAAATACATGGAAGCTAGTAGTTATTATGCTCAAATATTGTGGCTAAAACAACAATTATTGGAATTTGATATTGAACTATCACATATTTCTATCATGTGCGATAACACTAGTGCGATAAATCGAACCAAAAATTTGGTGCTACATTCAAGAACTAAACATATTGAGAAACGACACCACTTTCTTCGTGATCATGTTGAAAAAGGAGATGTTGCGTTTGAGCAAGTTGATAGTAAAAATCAACTTGCCGATATTTTTACTATACCACTCATGACCGAATCTTTTGTCAACATACGCGGAGAATTGTGGATAACGGATATCTCAATTGTTTCCTAGTTCTCTCTCATTAATTTCACTTTAAGTATTCACTCTAACTTTGTGTTTGAGTGTGTTATGTTTTGTGAGTGAAACTTCCAGTCCTTCAAGAATGAGGTAATATCGTTTCAATTTCTCCTTGAACGTAAGTTTTTCCTTAATACATATTTCTAGGCTTCTTTTAAAAATGATTCATATACTTTCAAATGATGAAAACCATGAATGTTCATTTACAAAAATTTCCGATCAACGATCATTGTATGTTCTTATTCTATATGCTTACAATGACTTCATGTAGAAATTCTTTCACTTTTGTGTAGATTTGTTCATAATATGAAAGCATGTGCTGTAGTTATTTACCTTATTTTATTTTGCAATGTATGGTTCATGTTGTCATAGTTACTTTGTTTAATAAACATTTTCATTTTGGTGTTAGTAGTGATATTATGTTTTTGCTATGGTTGGCACATGCATGTGCAATTTTGGGAGTTCCATTATAAAATGTTACATGATCATTACGCTAAAATTGATTTTCATTGCTTTTGCATTACATTAAATTTGTTGTTATGTGTTTTGCTCTCTATTTAAAAGCTTGCATCATTACATATATATGAAGATATGTAATTGTTGCTCTTATATGCAAAATTTACCTCTGTTTGGTATTTGTTAATTGTTTGGAAACTTTGGTACTTCTAATCAGTTGCTATATTCTTTTTGATGTTGTCAAAGGGGGAGAAGCATATGCGAGATATAGATAGGAAGCATAAAGACAGGGGGAGCCTTTGTAATGCATCGTTGAAATTTTTCCATCATCAAAAAGGGGGAATTTTTGATTACAACTTCAACATACCGTGTTTTGCATGATGTCAAAACTGGGAAAGATGGCACAACGGTAAAATTAATTGTATCTCTTTGTCTTATGGAACTCTTCTGCATCATAGGTCTTAAGAACCATAAAAAAGAACTTTGAAATTGATCAAACTCATTGAAAACACTTCCTGTGCATTTCTTCCTTGCATGTGTCGACACATCCGATTCCAGGTCAACACATGTAACTTTGTTTTAAAGCCTGTCAGCTTCTGTAATTCACAGGTCAACACATGAATCATACAGGTCGATATATAGTGAAAGATTTCTGAAATTGCATAAATTCTTATTTTATGTCTCAACACATTCATATTTCAGGTCGAAACATTTACTCACGTTTTAAAGCATGTAGCTACTCACTTGCTCGGGTCGACACATAGAGTCCTTCAGGTCGACACATGCAGCCTTTTTATAAAGTATGTGTTGACACATACAATTTTGAGGTCGACACATAAATTTTGTTTTTGTCAAATTTTCATTTTCTTTTATTCTGAATTTGTCCTTTTTTCCATAAACTTTTCCAAACTATAAATACCCATTCATGCATCATTTCTAACTTGATGATACCATAAAATTAGACTACCTTTTCTCTTCATCATCAACCTTCCAATCTATGCATACACACCAACATTACATTGTGATGATGTTCTGTAAGGGTTCCATCTAGACGAAGAATTGTAGATTTCTAATTGGTTTGGGTTGAGTTCTTGTAGGGGTCTTCATCCGGGAAAACCATCGATTTTATCTTCCAACATCATTTGTTGAATTGGGGGTTTTCATGTAAGATCGTGCAAGAAGTAATTGTCCATGTGAAAAATCCCTTGGAGTGTTTAAAATCTGTTTAAGGAACCTTAGAGTGGTTGAAATATTTTTAAGCCAGTAGCAAGAATTGGATGATAGAATCGGTGATCTTGTGTTATTAGTTTGCCATCAGATTTACTCGAGTGAAAAATCCCTTTGAGTGTTTGAAATATTTGCAAGGAACTTGGGGTGTTTGAAATCCTTTTAAGGAAGCAGCTTAAGTAGCAAGTAGGTTGCATCTATCGGTTGATTTGATCTTGCTTAAGATCAAAGTTTAGAAGAAGGAGCATCAACACCAAATTGGAGAATTTGGTATTGTTGTTTCCAACTCTTCCATTGTATTAAACATTGCAATCATCTCTATTGCCTGAAACTTTGATAGTACTATAATCCAATTACAACTGAATACCCCTTCTCATAATGGAACAACCATGAGAATCTTTGTAGGAAATCTGGAAAGACCCATAATGGTGTTCTACTTGACCATCCATGTGACAGAAGGTAGCGTGCAACTGCATCAAAATATCATTAATATGATTCACGTAAAAAAATCGAAATTCACTGGGACATCCGTAGACCATATTCAAATCTTCCTCGTACTCTGCCCTAGGACTGATTATATGAATGAGTCCTTCATCCATCATTTCCTGAAGATCAACTTTTATCTTATCACATCCCTGGATATTTGTACTACAAATACTACAACCAGCATGGTCATGCATCTAATAATTGAACTCTCATAGGTCAGCATGCAGTTTTACCAAATCTTCTCTAACCAAGTTGTTATCAAAAATCCGAAAGTCCCCTGAACAACCAACAACCATGTCAGTTGCCTTGATAAAAAAGTGTCTTTTTGTTGACTTTTGAAATGACCTGTAATGTTTTAGCCCATATGTATCAAATGAAGCATTTTTTGGACTTGAGCTTAGAGAGAAAAAATGTAGATAATTTAATTTCCTTCATAATGACCTTTGATTGAGAAAAATATGATGAAGCATGTGGAAGTTATGCTTGGTCAAAGTTCAGTTGACTTCTCCTTAAAAAAGCCCTAATTTGGTAACTTTTGACTTTTGATGAATTGAGAGTTTTCTTGATGAATCATGGTCAACCCTTGATCAAATGGTGAATGTGACTTCAAAATCTTGATGTTGACCAAAACTCTTGAAGTTCGACTGTATGTTGACCACATTTGACTTTTTACCCAATATAGTTAATTTTTAGTCATCTGAGCAATTGACTGATCAAACTTGTGATTCAAGGCTTTAAATTTGGAATGAGCATTCCTTGAGACATATGAGGAACCATGAAATCCACTTGAGGCATTATAAGCTCAAACTTCCTTGAGAAAAGTGAAACCCTTGTTATAGGTCTACTACTTAGGAGGAGATTTTGTCTGATCAAACATTGAGTAGCCTTGAGCAATTGAAAAGCCTAGAAGCATGAGGAGGTGTCTTGAATAAAATGGGAGTACAAATTTTAGGGTACAATAGTTTCCCCTTTTCAACCTTCTTAAACCTGAAGAGTTAGATTGGCATGTTCGCCATTCGTGATCTGAAGGTGGAAGAGGATTGGACACTTAAGTGCTCAGAAATTACCACTCGCCAGTGCATGCAGTAACATTGTTCGAACAATCAAAAGAAAATTAAAAAGTTGAAAATTCTAATGAAAAAAGCCTCTTTGTCTGATCTTATCACTTCAGATGGTGTGCCTTGGAGGGATAACAGAAGAATTCTAGTTGAATATCTTGTGCGAATTCCAATGCTCCCTCATCGACCAAGTCTTGAAATTTATATTTCGATGTCCAACAGTTATCTGTATCATGCCTCGGACTGTCGGAGTAATATGCACACCTTTCATTGGGATGGTAAGTAGGAGCAAAAGTATTTAGATTTCGAGGACGATCCTTCAATGTGACCAAATTCAACTTCAACATGTGTTGCAAGACTTGCGACATTGGTATGTTGAGTTTGGTATATTTCCTAGTGAGTGCATCCCACTTACGCTGATTACTCTATCGTTGTTGGCGAGGTGGCGGTTGGGTTCGTGACGTAGCATCAATTTGGAAAGGGTTTGTTAGCGGTCATCCTCTAGCCCCGAAAGATCTAAAAATGAGCCATTCGGAAGTTGCCTCGGAAAAGATCTTTAAGGCTTTAGGAGGGTTACTAAAATTCCGTAACATTGCTTTTGTGACCGTATCTGTCCCTTCAAACGTCCCTTAAAACTCCAACGACGGTGCTACCTATTCCTTAATAATGGGATAACGCTGTCAAAAGGAAAATGAACATACTTTTTTCGAGTAGGTAGATTAAATATTAAGTACTTGCTCAATCAATCAAACAAAACTTTTCAAACAAACACTTTTTCAAAACAATTTTCAAAACAACTTCGTCACACCCTTGAGGACTGATACAAGGGTTATCACGAAGTAAAACTTTTTTCAAAATAAGCACACACACAAGCAATTTTAAAATGAGCAAGTACCTAAGAGCCCATGGAAAACCATGGATAGAAAGGGTACTAACACCTTCCCTTTCTATAATCTACCCCCCGTACTTGAAAACATCTCGAAAAAGGTTTTTTTTTATGTTCTTTTTTCCTTTTCCTGATTGGATAAAATAAAAGTCGGTGGCGACTCTTGCTTACCGCGACATTTGCGAATATAAAACGCAAACCAGTATTAACAGTCGGTTCTGCCACCATATTACAAAACTGGCGACTCTGCTGGGGATTGAATAAAGTGGGGTATACCTTAGGATCTAGGTCATTAAATTGATTCTCTTGATTGTCTTGATTGCTTTAATTTTGAGGGTTTCTTTGGGGTTACTATAGATCCTACACCCGAATTTGGGGAACACCTTTTAGGTAAGTAGCAATAAACTATGAGGGAACTATGCTGGGGTATACCGGCACAGTTGAAGCAGTAGCTATGTTGATGTGGCACTTTAGTTGGTACAGGTAACCCTTGAGTCAATCAGGGAGAGTACGGGGCCCCCACGTGGTGTCGTGAAGCATCAACTGACCTTTGAACCTTTAATTGCACAACTTGGCCAGTAGGACGTAGCGAGGTGGCCGGGTTTGGTGTATTCCCATGGTCGACAGATACTCGATGCTACACTCATTAAGGTCTGACTCTTGAGCTTTGTTTGGTTGCGAGTCAATCGCCTATTGAACGAAGCTGGGAGAAAGATCAGTGATATTGAGATCCCTTTTAGAACCCGATTACTATTTATAGGACAGGTTGAACCAATCCAACTTTAAGAGGGTATGACCTTAAAACTCATGCAGGCCTTAAACCTAAGGAATTGGTGTGACTTGTTTGTTGTTTGCTATACCTATGATGTTCTAACCTAATCATGACATCATAAGCATGGCATATCATGACTAACCATTTCAAGGATTCCCTAGGGCACATTTTTGCTTTGTTTTGTAGGACATGGCATCTGCCCATAGGAACACTATACAGATCAACCTTGTGAAAGTGTCTCTCCAACTAAAGGACCTAGGATTAAGGGTTCTTGAAAGTTCTCATTTCACTAGAAAGCATGGCCAGTTGCTCAATCTGGTCACTGCAAAACCCGATGAAGAGTTGTTAAAAGTGTTGTTTAAGTTCTTCGACCCGGTGCACCATTGTTTCACCTTCTCGGATTATCAGTTAGTACCTATTATGGAGGAATTTTCTCAGTTATTGGGAGTACCTATTCTTGACCAGTTGCCTTTCAATGGTACGGAAGAACTTCCAAAGCCTGAAGAAATTGCTAGAGCTCTGTCTTTACAACGGTCTGACATAGTGGCAAATTGGGAGACTAGAGGGAGTGTGCAAGGAATTCCGGTTAAGTTTATATTTGAGAAGGCTTATCATTTTTGGGATACCTTAGATTTAAAAGCTTTCAAAGAGGTGCTGGCACTTCTCGTTTATGGGATGGTACTTTTCCATAATGTTGATCAACTCGTAGATGTGAGCACTATCAAGGTTTTTCTGTCTCATAATCCAGTACCTACATTACTCGGGGATATTATGCACTCTCTGCATGCTCGCACTCTAAAGAGAAGGGAACCCTCCTGTGTTGCACTCCTCTATTGGATGGGTGGTTTATTTCGCACCTACCCAGGGCTGTTTTGAAGAATGAACAGGGTTTGAAATGGTCTCGTAGGCTGATGTCCCTCAAGCATTCATACATTCATTGGTGTTTACGGTTCTCGGAAGATATTACCATCATTGATCGTTGTGGTGAATTCCCTAATGTCCCTCTCTTAGGCATTAGGGGAGGAATCACTTACAACCCTTTTTTGGCCTTACGTCAGTTTGGTTATGCGAGAAGAGATGGTCCACATGATACGCTCCTTCAAGGAATTACCTTCAACTATGAGAATGATGCTCAGGAATACCGCAAAAGGTTCATAAAGGCTTAGGGCATGGTGCATAAAATCGATAGCAAGACGCTAGGACACAAGAATTCCATTCCTCTTGATCCTTATCTCCGGTGGGTACGAGCTCGCGCCTAAAGTCTTAGGATGCCTTACCCAGCTGTCCTACCAATAACCGTGGAGCTAGCTACTGAAGGAGACACTACTTCACTTGGTCATCATCCCGACATGCCAACCGATCATGAAGAGTTACAGAAGTCCTGGGTTCAACTCAAAGAGGAGCAGGACACATTTGAAGCTCAGTTCTATGCTAGCGAGAAGAAGGTCCTGGAGCTCACTAGGCTACTTCATGAAGAAAGGAACATAAATTCCTACATCGCGCCAAAGAGGATGCGCTACTGGGAGACCTAGTTTCTTTTTTTAAGTTTTATGTTGTTTAATTGTAAGCCTAAAAGGCATTCTTTGTGACAATTCGAACTTATTAATTAAATTAACGTGTGTTTCTTTTGGTTAAACAAATATGAGCCTTTAAGAGTCCTTGAAATCATTGCATACGCATCCCATTCATAGCATCGCATAAACAGGTACCATTACAGGTTTCTCATCTTCTTCGCTGTTTATTTCAGCAGAAATGTCTTCTGAACAAAGCATCAAAGATCTCCAGGCACAAAACACCCAGTTTCAGCAAATGATCATGGCCTTGGCCAAAGGGCAGGAGGATCTGAAGGCCCTTATTCTTAAGGACAGAAAGAAGAAGATGAATGCTGGTATCCTAAACATAGGGAGAAGGATTAAAGGACCGTTGAAGCGGGCAGCTAAGCTGACATCCTCATTAAGGGAAAGGGAGAATCAGGAAGATGAAACCAGGGAGAAGGACCCTATCCCTGAAGCATCTGACAATGACACCAATTATAATGATGAACAATACCCTCCTACTGAGGATAGGTACAAGCAGTTGGAAGACCATCTAAGTGCTATGGAGATCCAGAGAATACTTGGGTTGGATTTTGAAGAATTGGGATTGGTGTCTGGAGTGGTCATCCCACAGAAATTCAAGGCTCCAATTTTTTCTAGATATGATGGGGTGTCTTTCCCAAAACTCCATCTCCGTCCCTACGTCAGGAAGATTCAGCCCCACACCGCTGATAGAAATTTGTGGGTTCACTTCTTTCAAGATAGTCTATCAAGGACTCAACTTGAATGGTTCTACCAACTGGAGAAAGCTAATGTCCGAAATTGGGAAGATCTAGCTGCTTCTTTTTATAAGAAGTATCAATACAACACCAACCTTGCTCCTACTCGTACTCAACTCCAGAGTATGTCCATGGGTGCAGGTGAAGGCTTTAAGGACTATGCACAGAAGTGCAGACACTTGGCTGGGAGAGTCCAACCCCCGTTGTCTGATAGGGAGCTGGTTGATATGTTTCTGGGAATGCTATCTGGTCCATTCTTTAATCATTTGATCGACAAATCATTAGCTGGTTTCACCGAGCTAATCCTAACTGGAGAGATAGTAGAAGCTGGGATTCAGAGCGGTAAAATACAGAAGGATGCCTCTTCGAGTTCAGTAAATAAGCCTTTTGCTGGTAAGAAGGAAGCCAGTGTCATCTATAGTTCGAGAGGCCAAAGCATAGTTGAACACCGTCAGAAAGTAAGCGCCGTAATGATACCTAGGCCTGCAGTTTCTCCACAATGCAACAATCAACAAAGGGTAGAAAGACCATAATGGCAGTTTACTCGAATCAACATGACGCTGGCTGAAGTGCTACCCCATCTGTTGAGATCTAACCTGGCGACCTTAAAAGAGGCTCCTAAGAACCCAAACACCACATCTCCTCGGTATAACCCAAATGCTCGTTGTGCCTACCATTCTGAGAGTCATGGCCACGATACCAATGACTGCTGGGCTCTGAGAAATAAAGTACAAGACCTTATTGAAGCCAAGTAAATAGAGTTTGATGCTCTGGAGAAGCCAAATGTCATAACTGCCCCCATGCCTAAACACGGTCGTGGAGTTAATGTTGTTGATACCGATCTATTTGTGACCTCTGTTGATGAAGTTTCTACTCCCCTCATGAATGTCAAGAAGAATTTGTTGTCGGCCGGTTTATTTCCGGGTTGTGGTGAGGTTGCCACATGTGCTCATCTCTGCCTTCTGGTTGTCACTTGCTGAAGTCAGATATTCAACGCCTGATGGATAGCAAAGAGATTTTGTTCGAGAAAACTCTGATTCCTGTTGTTCCAGTTAAAGACGTTTCTATTATAACCATTTCCGCCAATCCTTCCAAGGTTTCCTCGAGAAGACCTGTTAGGATTACATCAGTTCCAAGAGTCGCTCTACTAATAATCACCTCTCCTGGTCTTGTCCCGTATACCTCGGACAAGGCTGTCCCCTGGCATTATGGTGCTAATATGTACTATCATGGCATAAAACAAGATCTGAAGAGTGAAGAGGCTGATCCTGATGTCTGTAACATTGGCGGAACCAACAAGGTTACCCGAAGTGGAAGGGTCTTCTCTCCCAAGATTTCCCTAAAGACTGTCAAGAGGCTTATAGTTATTCCGTTTGCTACTTCTACAGGTACATCAACTAATACTCATGTATTTACTCCAATTATCACTCCCGCCGGCGAGTCATCTGGGACCTGAGGCAAAGAAATCATAGGCGAGCCTACCCGGACGGAGGCGCCTAGAAAAATTATTATGGAAGCCTCTAAGCAAGAGATAGAGGAAATATTGAAAATAATTAAGAAGAGCGACTACAATGTGGTCGGGCAGTTGGGGAAGACCCCCTCAAAGATATCCATGTTATCCATGCTGTTGTGCTCCGAGGCCCATGCGAAGGCTTTGATTGCATTCCTCAAAACTGCACATGTGCCGCAAGAGACTTCAATTGATCAATTTAAAGATTGTGTGGCCAGCCTGACTGCTAACAATTGGCTGGGTTTTTCAGATGCAGACTTGACATCGAAGGGAAGGAAGCATAATGATGCTCTACATGTTTCGATTGAATGCAGGGGCACCACTATGGCTCATGTGTTGGTAGATACTGGGTCTTCGCTAAATGTTTTGCCCAAGAAGGCGTTGGACCGGTTGGATTGCGAGGGTTTGACTTTAATGCCTAGTAACATTATGGTAAGGGCTTTTGATGGGTCGAAAAGAATGGTGCACGGGGAGGTGGACATCCCTGTCAAAGTAGGTTCTCAGACCTTTGGGTCCACCTTCTATGTGATGGACAACAGGCCGTCGTATTCTTGTTTGTTCAGTCGTCCTTGGATCCACGAGGCTGGGGCAGTTACTTCCACACTACACCAAATGCTGAAGTATCCGGTAAAAGGGAAGATTGTCACTATGCAGGGTGAAGAGGAGTATATGGTGAGCCATCTCAATTCCTTCCGGTATATAGAGATGGACGGGGAATTCATAGAAAATCCTTGTCAGAACTTCGAAGAGGTCCCTCAGATCTTGGCATCGACTGAAACTACTACCAGCAACAAACCTCCTCTGAAGATGGCTTCTCTCAAGGACGCCAGGGACGTAGTTGAAGAAATTGAGCATACTAATTGGGGTCAGCTCCCTGATTTCACTCACAAAACTAACAAATTTGGTTTGGGCTTTACTACAGGGGCTCAAAGGGTTGTTCGACGCGCTCGGGCTGGAGGACCTCCCCTACGCATCAGCAATCGTGGGGTTAACGCCATTGAAGATAACAAGGAACACTGTGACATTGACAGCTGGATCTACCTGACTACCAACGGTGGACCTAGTAATTGGACGACCAGATATTTTATACCAGTTTCTTTCATTCCGCAGTAATTGTCTTATTTTTTTCTGAGCTTGTAATAAACAATTTAAACTTTATGTCCTTATGTCTTGCCCGGGGCACAATGGTTCTATTTGTGAGGGCTATTATATGTCATCTTTACATGTCATCAATAAAGCATTAGACGTTCTTGCATACAAATTTTGCGCTCTCTGTTTTTTCTTTCTTGCTTTTTAAAACACAGCTATGCTCTTACACACACTCACATATCAAACTGCAGATCCATATTCACTATGGATCCCATTGATAACAGTTCAGCTACTGCTCATTATGACTTCGAAAATCCGATCAACCAAGCCGAGGACGAAGGTGAGGAAGATTATGAGGTGCCAGAGGAGCTTGCTAGACTATTACAACAGGAAGAGAGGGCCATACAGCCTCACGAAGAGCCATTTGAGACAGTGAACTTGGGTACTGAAGAAGACAGAAAAGAGGTTAAAATAGGTGCAAATCTGGATCTTAGTGTGAAACAGAGGTTGATACAGATGTTGTACGACTATGTTGAGATATTTGCCTGGTCCTATGATGACATGCCTGGTTTGGACACTGATATTGTGGTACATCACCTGTCGACTAAATAAGATTGACCTCTGGTAAAGCAGAAGGTCCGTCGTATGCGTCCTGAAATGTCAGAGAAGATCAAAGTGGAAGTTATGAAGCAGGTCAACGTTGGGTTCCTAGCTATCACTTCCTACCCACAATGGGTTGCTAACGTCGTCCCAGTACCTAAGAAGGATGGTAAGGTACAGATGTGTGTGGACTACAGAGACCTGAACAGGGCCAGTCCCAAGGATGATTTCCCACTTCCGCATATTGACGTTCTAGTTGATAACATCGTGCAACATAAGATCTTCTCCTTCATGGATGGTTTCTCTGGCTACAACCAGATCAAGATGGCTCCTGAAGACATGGAGAAGACAACCTTCGTTATACAGTGGGGCACCTTCTGTTACAAGGTGATGCCTTTCGGGTTGAAGAATGCTGGGGCAACTTATCAACGCACCATGGTCACTTTGTTCCACGATATGATTCACCATGAGATAGAGGTTTATGTGGATGACATGATCGCCAGGTCTCAAACCGAAGAAGAGCACCTTAATCATTTTCAAAAATTGTTTGACAGGTTGAAGATATACAAGTTGAGGATGAATCCGAACAAGTTCACCTTCGGGGTAAGGTCTGGTAAGCTTCTGGGGTTCATTGTTAGGGACAAGGGTATTCAGGTAGACCATGCAAAGGTAAAGGCCATACAAGAGATACCGATTCCCCGTACAGAGAAGGAAGTTAGAGGTTTCTTGGGACGCCTGAATTATATCGCCAGGTTCATTTCACATATGCCTGCTACTTGTGAGCCAATCTTCAAGCTTCTGAAGAAAGATCAAGTGGTAAAGTGGAATGATGAATGCCAGGCCGTTTTCGAAAGAATCAAGAAATACCTTCAATAACCACCAATTCCGATGCCCCAGGTTAAAGGAAGACCTTTGATTTTGTACCTAACAGTGCTAGACAATTCAATGGGGTGTGTGCTGGGGCAGCATGACGAGTCTGGTCGAAAAGAGTATGCAATGTACTACCTTAGCAAAAAGTTTACCGACTGTGAGACAAGATACTCACTGCTCGAGAAAACTTGCTGCACTTTGGCATGGGCTACTCGCCGACTAAGACAATATATGTTGACCCACACTACCTTATTGATATCGAAGATGGATCCGATCAAGTACATTTTTGAGAAGCCTGCACTCTCCGGAAGAATAGAAAGATGGCAAATGATCTCAACCGAGTACGATATATAATATACAACCCACAAAGTAACCAAGGGGAGTGTATTGGCTGATAATTTGGCTCATCAGGACGTGGATGACTACCAGTCCATGAGTTTTGAGTTCTCGGGTGAGAATATTATGCTGGTAACTGACTGTGAAAAACCTGGACCGGATGAAGGACCCGAAGAGGGATCCTGATGGACTATGGTTTTTTATGGAGCTTCAAACGCACTTGGTAATGGCATCGGTGCTGTAATCATATCTCCGGAAGGCTGTCCTACTCCTTTCACTGCCTGATTATGTTTCAACTGTACCAACAACATGGCGGAGTATGAAGCCTGCATCATGGGTCTCAAAGCCGCTATCGACTTAAGGATCAAGTTCTTGGACGTCTTTGGGGAATTAGCTTTGGTGATAAGTAAGATCAAAGGTGAATGGGATACGAAGCATCCGAATATCATCCCATATAAAGAGCACGTGTTGACATTGCTCCCAAATTTTGAGGAGGTAACCTTTGAACATTTCCCACGAGAGGAGAACCAGTTAGTGGACGCGCTAGCTACACTGTCTTCTTTGTTCAAAGTCAGGTGGGACAACGAAGCACCCTGAATCACCATTGAGAGGTTGGATGAACCAGCACACTGATGTGAGATTGTGACTAAAGAGGTACTAGATAAAACCTAGTTTCATGAAGTAAAGAGGTATCTCGAGGTTTAGGAGTATCCCGAGGGAGCATCTGTCAATGACAAGAAGTTTCTGAGAAGGTTCGCTGCAAAGTTCTTCCTTAGTAATGGAATCCTTTACAAGCGCAACCGTTACTCTACCTTACTGCGGTGTGTAGGCAAGGGAGAAGCAGAGAGAATCATGGCGGATTTACATGAAGGTACCTTTGGAACCCATTCAAGTGGACATACCATGGCTAAGAAGATCCTACAGGCGGGATACTATTGGTCCACTATGGAAGCAGATCGTTATCAACACTATCGAACCTGTCATAAGTGCCAAATCTATGTTGATAAGGTGCATGTGTCTCCGGTTCCTCTGAATGTCTTGACGGCTCCTTGGCCCTTTGCAACGTGGGGCATTGAAATGATCGGAGAAATCAGATCTACCGCCTCCAACGTGCATCACTTCATTCTAGTGGCCATTGATTACTTCACGAAGTGGGTTGAGGCGACCTCTTTTGCTACTGTGACCAAGAACATTGTTGCGTGATTTATCAGGCATAACTTGATCTGTCGGTATGGCGTGACAGAGAGAATTATTACGGACAATGATACAAATCTCAATAACATGATGATCACCGAGCTCTGCAAGCAGTTCAAGATATAGCATCATAACTCTTCTCCCTACCGACCAAAGATGAATGGCGTTGTTGAAGTAACTAACAAGAACATCAAGAAAATTGTACAGAAGATGACAGTGACATTTAAATACTGGCATGAGATGTCACCATTTTCTATTCATGGATACCGTACCTCAACACGGACGTCGACAGGGGCAACACCCTACTCTTTGGTGTATGGAACGGAGGCAGTCCTACCCATCAAAGTCCAGACACCTTCTCTCAGGATTATGAAGGATACAGGTTTGAATGAAGACGAATGGATCCAAACTCGACTTGATCAGCTAAATCTAATCGGTGAGAAGAGACTTACTGCTATCTATCATGGTCAGACATATCAAAAGCGAATGATCAAGGCTTTTAACAAGAAATTCAGACGTCAAGAATATCAAGTCGAGGATCTAGTGATCAAGCGCATCATACGGCCCCAAGGTGATCCCAGGGGCAAATGGACCCCCACATACGAAGGGCCATTTGTGGTTAAGAACATTTTCTTAGGTGGACCTATGATTCTAACCACCGTGGATGGTGACGACCTTCCTCACCCTGTCAATGCAGACATAGTGAAAAGATACTACGCCTAATTAAAAGACCCGCTAGGTTGACTGGCCTAGGAAAAAATAAGGGCTTCCCAGCGAACCAAAAGGGTTCGGGCAAAAATAAGGGATGAAAATGAAGAAAATCTGTACACCCGGCAAGTCGAAAACCTGAAAAGACGGCTTGGGCAAAAAAGGGTATCCCGGTGGACTGAAAACCCAAAAGGGCGGCCCAGGAAAAAATTAGGGATATAAAGCGTATCACTATGTCTCATTGGATCATCTTGTGACCAGACTTCGGTATCAATTATGAAGCTCGGACGACACCAATCAATTTAATTAACCTTCGGCCAAGTAGCAAAGTGATGAGACGGTCGAATACATATGGGCAATAGCGAAGTTGGAACTCAATGGGATTGTTTCACATAGCTGTTTTACTTTCACACAATTTTGTATAGCTTCTATTTTTACGGCGATGTTCTCTTACTAGAACGTCAACCTCCTTGTACAAAAACGCGTGTTATAGGCCAACTTCAAAATTAATACAAGTCATTTTTACACACAAAAACGTTTGTTTTCCCTTTTTCTATTTTGTTTTACAAGAATGTCCAATGAGTTATTCTTGACATGTGCATTTGAATATAATTGCTGTTCATAAATATTTGCATAGGAAACATAAAGACAATTGCTCATAACTTAGGAAACAGGAGTAAAAAAACTAAAAGAATGTCAAACCCGACAATTACTCAGTCCACCAGGTACCGAGGCAGAGACGGCTTTGGAACACAGTCATCAGTACATGCGATCTCGTTATAAAAGTACTATCACAAAGTAAAAGCTTTCAAAGGCATTGACGTCAGCCTTTTCCAAAACAGGAAGTAACCTCCCCATCCAGGGTCATTCAGAAACCTAACGTATGTTCCCCAGCCGAATTTCATAGTTGCGAGTGAATTAGTAAATTTTTATCTCCCAAGCAGATTTTATTTCTCTGGACACAGAAACTCAATCCCCGACAGAGTTTATTCCTTTAGATATGGAAGTTCACCTTCCAACAGTGTTATTCCCCGCAGAGTTATTCTCAAGCAGAGTCTCTCCCCGGCAGAATATTCACAAAGAAGGAGCGAATCTACAGCATAGTCGTCTCCGTTCACCATCCCCGAAGGAACTAGAAGGATTATAATCCTCTACCACAGTCAGGAATGCTATATTCTCCAGCAACAGTCAGGGGTTTATTTTCCCAGACTCAGACATGTCATAATAGCATTTCATGTGCATACATCATGACATGCGCATACATATTTCATAACAGCATAATCTCATTTATTTTGAGAACATCCTCACATAATGCATTTCATGCATCACATATAATTAATCTTGTACCTTTTTAGGAAAGATGGTTATCATCAACAATTTCCAGCAGGTCCAAGATTAGTTCCTGGAACTAAACAGAGTAATTATCTGCGCGGCCTAATATGGTCCTACACAGACTCATCAAAGCGACCTTACCCAGGTTCCTCCTGAAGTTCTACTCAGATTCATCACAAAGTAACCTTACCCAGGTTCCCTCTGAAGTTTTACCCAAACTCATTTCGAAGTAACCCTACGACCTAAGTTCCTTCTCATAGCCCTACTATCCAGGCTCTCATTTTGAAGTAACCCTACGACCCAGGTTCCTTCTCATAGCCCTACTATCCAGGCTTTCATTTCGAAGTAACCCTACGACCCAGGTTCCTTCTCATAGCCTTACTATCCAGGCTCTTATTTCAAAGTAACCCTATGACCCAGGTTCCTTCTTATAGCCCTACTATCCAGGCTTTCATTTCGAAGCAACCCTACGACCCAAGTTCCTTCTTATAGCCCTACTATCCAGGCTTTCATTTCGAAGCAACCTTACGACCCAGGTTCCTTCTCATAGCCCTACTATCCAGGCTCTCATTTCGAAGTAACCCTACGACCCAGATTCCTTATCATAGCCCTACTATCCAGGCTTTCATCTCGAAGCAACCCTACTATCCAGGTTCCTTCTCTCTTATCTCCAGACAACAGTTTACAACGCTGTAAGACTTGGACCCGATCAGATACGATCGATTTCACGCTTCCCCAGTAAGTCACTGTGTAACCTGGACCCTGACGAGATATACAACTTACTTCCACCTTATCAATCAGGAGTTAACTCCCCAATAGAGTAATGGACAACCAAAGCTCCTATACTCTACTGCCCTATACATAAGTCAACATGCCCCGACGAAGTCCTCCTCAACGACTAATATGGGAATTATCGCAAAGGAATCTCTTATGCGAGCAACATTTTCTCTGGATGACATCTTTAAGCCCATCCCCGACAACTCTATGTCACTTTCCAAATCACATCTATAATCCCATTCCCGATACCACCGATTGAAACTCACTTCATACGAGTGCAAATTTCTGGGAACTCTAGTGTTCAATCTGTTAGAACAAGATTGGTTCTGATCATATCTCAGTTTTGATGATAAAAATAAAATATATTTTATATAATTGATACTCTGATGAACATATTTATTTGTATCAGATAATGTTCTGACAGAAGTATTTGACGTGCTGAACTGAAAATAAATGAAGAAGTTCTTTGATGAAAGAACTACTTGTTTTAGCGCAAGTTCTGATGCTGACTTTGATAAGAAACTAATTTATGCATCTTCTAAAGCTTAGCAAGTTTCCATGTAAACCATGCTCTGAAGAATTCTGCAAGCAAGCGCTGATAAGAAGATTTGCAAGCATATTCTGAAGTAAGATGTGAAGCATGTTATGAAGAATTATGCAAGTAAGCGCTGATAAGAAGATTTATGCAAGCAAGCGCTGATAAGAAGATTTGCAAGCATGTTCTGAAGCAAGACGTGAAGCTAGTTCTGAAAGAATATATAAGCTAACAAGTCTTGTCAAGGTTCAGGAAACATGCTCTAACAAAGTGTCATTTGCTCATTTAATGCAAAGCAGGCTACATGCATTCAAGGGTCTACGCTAGTTCATTGGAAAAAGCAATACTGCAAGCAAACACGCAAACATTAATTGCTCCACACTTTTGAAGGCAGCAACGGTCATTTTCTTCATGCTATAAATAGAAGATCATTTGCAAGCCAACAACGAGCTAATGACGTGAAAATATTCTGCTGCTCACAAATCATTTTACAAACACTTTGTGAAAAACTAATCTTAGTGAAAAATCATAGTTTGTGATATAGCTTTCTAAGAAGAAAATTTCTTTCATTATCTGTAAAGATTTAATTCTTGTATTGGTTCCTTGAGAGACCAAGTTTGGTCAGATTTCTCAAGAAGACTAGGACTAGTTTGAATCTTAGTGGTGTTAGTCACTTGTAAGTTTACTTGTGCATTGCATTGTTAGTCACAACAGTTGTTGTGTGATTGTAATCAGTTGATTATAGTGAATTAAGTCCTTATTGAGAAAGGCGAAATCACCTTGGCGGGTGGACTGGAGTAGTTTGAGATCAAACGAACCAGGATAAAAATAACCGTGTCTTTCCATTATTGTTGAGCCTTTAAGAAAAATAAAAAGAGAAACTTATTCAACCCCCCCTTCTAAGTGTTTTCTCACCCTTCAATTGGTATCAGAGCTTGACTCTGAGCGCAACACTTAACCGTGTCAGGAAAAGATCCAGAAAGAAAACACAAATGGCAACTGAACAAAATAACAATAGCTACAACAAACCTCCCGTATTTGATGGAGAAGATTTTGAATATTGGAAAGATAGACTAGAAATTTTCTTTTTAGGTCATGATAGTGATTTATGGGATATAGTCTTGGATGGTTACACACATCCTACAGACTCAGAAGGAAACAAGATTGATAGAAAAAATATGTATAGACAACAAAAGGCTGATTTCAAAAATCACCACAGAGCTAGAAACATTTTTCTAAATTCTATCTCTAAAATGGAATATGAGAAGATCACAAATAGAGATACAACACATGATATGTTTGAGTCTCTTAAAATGACTCATGAAAAAAACGCTCAAGTGAAGGAGTCTAAAGCTCTGGCTCTCATCCAGAAGTATGAAGCCTTCAAAGTAGAAGAAAGTGAATCTATAGAAGCTATGTTCTCAAGGTTCCAAACTTTGATCGCTGGCCTGAGAGTTCTGAACAAGGGATATACTAAGGCAGACCACGTTAAGAAGATCATCAAAAGTTTACCCAGAAGATGGGCACCTATGGTCACTGCTTTCAAAGTATCAAAAGATCTGAACAACGTGTCTCTTGAAGAACTCATCAGCACTTTAAGAAGTCATGAGATAGAACTTGATGAGCACGAGCCTCAGAAGAAAGGTAAGTCTGTTGCCCTTAAATCAATTTAAAAATATGAAACTAACACTTTTCAGGCTGAAGAAGAAAACTCTGAAGAATCTGCGTCAGAAGAAGATGAACTATCCTTGCTCTCAAGAAGGATCAATCAGCTGTGGAAGCACAGACAGAAGAAGTTCAGGAACTTCAAGAAGTCAGAAGATAAACCAAAATCTTCTGGACACAAAAAGTTAAACAGAAGAGAGATAATCTGTTATGAATGCAAAGAACCTGGACACTACAAGAGTGATTTTCCAAAACTTCAAAGAGAAAAACCAAAAAAAAAGTTTGGTAGAAAGAAAGGCATGATGGCAACCTGGGACGATTAAGAATCCTCTGAAGATGAATCTGATTCTGAAGATGAGAACGCCAACCTAGCTCTGATGGCTACCACATCAGATGACTCAGACTGTGAGTCTGAACCAAAAGAGATATTCTCTAAATTTACTAGAGTTGAACTTGCTGAAAGTTTATCAGAACTTCTGGAAAACTATAGTCAACTCAAAATCAAATACAAGAAACTCAAAAAGAGTCTTGCATCTGATCTTGAGAAACATGAAACAGAAAAATCTGAACTCAAAGAAAATAATTTTAAACTTAAAGAGGAAATTAAAAATGTTTAAAAAATTTCTAGTTCAGATTCTGTGTCAAGTTTAAAAGATATTCTGAAAGAATATGACTCTAGTTTTCAAACTTTTCTTGCTAAAAGGATAAATAGAAGCAAAATGGATTCAATTATCTATGGAGTTAGTGGGAACAACAAAAGAGGAATTGGATATGAAACTCCCAAAGGGAAGGAGACATATATACCAAAGCTTGTTGCTAAGATGGCTTTCACTTATAAACCTCTGAACAAACAATTCAAGTTTGGACACACACATGATATTAAATATACATCACATTCTGGAAACTCTTATGCTAATCCAAAGTTCAAACAGAACTTTAAATACTCTAACCCAAGATAACCCAAAACGATATGGGTACCTAAGGAGAAAATAATATTTGTTGCAGATGTCCTTAATAGCTCAATTGAGACACCAGTCATGGTACCTGGACTCTGGGTGCTCACGACACATGACGGGAAGAAAGTCTATGTTCCAAAACCTGGAATTTAAAGCTGGAGGAGACGTCAAGTTTGGAGGTAATCAGAAAGGGAAGATTATTGGTTCTGGAACCATTGGAAACGGTAACCTTCCTTCTATCTCTAATGTTTTATTAGTAGAAGGATTAGCGCATAACCTGCTGTCCATAAGTCAATTAAGTGACAACGGTTATGACATTATCTTTAATCAAAATTCCTGTAGAGCTGTTAGTCAAAAAGATGGAACAATCCTCTTTTCTGGCAAGAGAAAGAACAACATATACAAAATTGATTTGTCAGATCTTAAAACTCAGAATGTTAAATGCCATTTGTCTGTTAGCGATGAGCAATAGGTATGGCACAGAAGGTTGGGACATGTCAGCTTAAGAAAAATCTCTCAATTAAATAAACTAAATTTAGTCAGAGGACTTCCCAATCTGGAGTACAACTCAGAAGCTCTGTGCGAAGCATGTCAAAAAGGAAAATTTTCAAAACCTTCTTTTAAATCCAAAAATGTTGTTTCTTCCTTTAGGCCATTAGAACTACATCATATTGATCTGTTTGGGCCAATTAAAACTGCATCCATCAGAGGCAAGAAGTATGGATTGGTCATTGTTGATGACTACAACAGATGGACATGGGTTAAGTTTTTAAAACACAAGGATGAGTCACATTCTGTGTTCGTTGACTTCTGTAACCAAGTGCATAACGAAAAATATTTTAGAATTATAAAAGTCAGAAGTGATCATGGTGGAGAATTTGAAAAACATTATTTTGAAAAATATTTTAAAGAAAATGGTATTGTTCATAATTTCTCTTGTCCTAGAACTCCCTAACAAAATGGAGTTGTAGAACGAAAGAATAGAACATTACAAGAAATGGCCAGAACCATGATCAATGAAACTAATATGGCTAAGCACTTTTGGGCAGAAGATGTGAACACATCATGTTATATTCAGAATAAAATCTCTATACGACCTATTCTTGAAAATACTCCCTATGAATTGTGGAAAAACAGAAAACCCAACATTTCTTATTTCCATCCTTTTGGATGTACTTGTTTTATTCTGAACACTAAAGAAAATCTTAACAAGTTTGATTCTAAAGCACAAAAGTGTTTTCTGCTTGGATATTCTGAACGCTCAAAAGGCTATAGAGTATACAACACAGAAACTCTGATTGTTAAAGAATCAATCAAAGTCAGGTTTGATGATAAGCTTGGCCAGCAACAGCCAAAGCAAACTGATATTTCTGTAGGTACAGAAGATTATCTCTCAAACGCTGAAAAGTCAGAAGCAAAGGAAGACTCAGAAGCAAATGAAGACTCAGAAGATCCTCCTCTTGATAATGCTCTGGATAATCTCTGAATCTCTGAACAACCCACTCATAAAAGGTTTCCTAGAATCTCCTCAGCTCATAAAGAAGACGTGATTATTGGAAGGAAAGAAGATCCCATCAGAACAAGATCCTCTCTCAGAATCAATGAAGAATCATTGTTTGGATTGGTATCTCTGATTGAGACAACCTCTATTGATGAAGGTCTGGAAGACAATTATTGGATCCTAGCCATGCAAGATGAACTCAATCAATTTTCCAGAAACGATGTACGGGATCTAGTTCCAAGACCTAAAGGATTCAACATTATAGGAACTAAATGGGTTTTCAGAAACAAACTAAATGAGCAAGGAAAGGTGGTCAGAAACAAAGCACGACTGGTTGCACAGGGTTATATTCAACAAAAAAGAATTAATTATAATGAAACCTTTGCCCCAGTCTCCAGGTTAGAATCTATTAGTTATTAATTTCTTTTGTTGTTCAAAATAACATTTCATTATATCAAATGGATGTTAAAAGTTCATTTTTAAATGGCTACATAGAAGAAGAAGTTTATGTCCATCAACCTCCTGGCTTTAATGACTCAAAGTCTCCATAACATGTTTTTAAATTAAAAAAAGTCTTTATACGGTTTAAAAAAAGCTTCCAGAGCTTGGTATGAACGTTTGAGTAATTTTCTTTTAGAAAAAGATTTTACCAGAGGGAAAGGGGACACAACTTTATTCAGAAAGACATTTAAAAATGACATTTTAATTTGTCAAATTTATGTTGATGATATTATTTTTGGAACCTCTAATATCTCCCTTGGAAAAGAATTTGTTGAGACCATGCAGGAAGAATTTGAGATGAGCATGATGGGAGAATTGAAGTTCTTTCTGGGAATACAAATTAACCAAACTCTAGAAGGTACTTACATACATCAGACAAAGTATGTTAAAGAACTTCTGAAGAAATTTCAGATGTCAGAAAGCAAAGATGCTAAGACACCAATGCATACAACATGCATTCTGGGAAAGATAAGGTAATTATGAAGGTAGATCAGAAGCTCTACAGAGGTATGATTAGATCCCTTCTCTATCTGACTGCATCTAGACCTGATATATTATTCAGCATATGTTTATATGCTAGATTCCAATCAGATCCTAGAGAATCTCACTTAACTACTGTTAAGAGAATTCTGAGGTATCTAAAAGGTACTACTAATCTGGGTCTGTGTTACAGAAGATCAAAAGAATTCAGACTAGTAGGTTATTGTAATGTTGACTTTGCTGTAGATAGAATTGAAAGAAAGAGCACCTCTGGAAGTTTCCAGTTTCTGGGTGACAATCTTATCTCGTGGTACAACAAGAAGCAAGCAACAATTGCACTTTCAAACACAGAAGTTGAGTATATATCTGCTGCTGGATGTAGTTCTCAGATGATCTGGATGAAAAGTCAGCTAGAACATTTTAATCTTTATGAAAGTAAGATTCCTATCTTCAGTGACAATACCTCTGCAATTTTTCTTTCTAAAAATCCCATTTTACATTCTAAAGCTAAACACATATAAATTAAATATCATTTTATAAGGGACTACATTCAGAAAGGAATTTTAAATTTAAACTTTGTAAAAAAAGACCATCAATGGGCTGACATTTTTACCAAACCCCTTTCAGAAGATATATTTAAATTCATTTTGAAAAATATTTGTATGGAATTATGTCCTGAATAAAATTGTATCTATCTTTTGTGTTTGCCTTCAGAATGTTCTGAAATGAATGTTCTGATTAACAACTCTTCAGAAGTTAGAAGAGAAGTTACATCAGAAGCTATATATAAAGTTCTGAAAGGTTCTAACGTTTCATTACAAGTATAGTTCAACAGTTCATTATATCAAACAACTGTCCCAAGCAACCTTCAGGAGATGAACACGTGGTGTGTTTCTGAAAGGTCACGCGTGCTAAGATATTGACGCCATTCCCAGGTAACTGTTATGATTTGCTCAAATCTCACGCTTTCCCCTTAATTTTCAAAATCATTAAATGCTAGTAATGATTAGATTCTTTCAAAATTCAACCTTCTCTGTGTATTTTTCTCTGCAACTCATTTTTTCTCTCAACCTAAGTGCTCAAATGGCTTCCTCCTCTACTCATTCTGGAAATACCCAATCTGAACAGTACATCATTCCAGAGAGAACTACTCTAATTCTAGTGGATAGCTTAGAAGTTATAAGTGAATTGATGGTGTATTTTGATAACCTAAAAGAAAACCTGCTAGGGGAGTTAGAGCCTACATGTGGAAAAGCTTTGACAGAAAAGAATTTGGTGAAGAGAAAGATCATTGACAAACTGCTGATAGAACCAACTCCTTATGTTTCAGCAACTGTAACCAGAAGAAGGATTCCAATTGCTGACTTTCAACTGTTCAACTCAGGAGATCACCCACGTATCATCCTGCATTACATTCAGATTTGCAAAGAAAGTGGAACTCCAATTGATCATGTTTGGCTTCAAGGGAGACATGAAGCTGCTCCAGATGTTGTCTTTCAGCAACCAATGAAGAGGAAAGAAATTGAAGGAACATCTGCTAGACCTCAGAAGAAGAAGAAGAAATCAGGTGCTTGAGAACTTCTCCAAACATCTGCATGCCTTCCCGTCAGAATCTGCTGATATTTGAGACAAGAAGTCTACTCTGATGATTGCTAATGCTCCTGCTGATCAAATGGACATTTCAGAAGATGAGTCTGAAGATGCCTCTGAAGATTCAAATCCTTTGGCAGTAGTTCTGTTTAATCAACCTTCTGCTAAAGCTGCACCATCTGAACCTCATGCATCAACTGAACCTCTTGTACCATCTGAACCTCATGAACCATCAGTAACACATGAACCCTCTGAAACCCTCAATCCATCAGCAACACCTGAACCTGTGCCAACTCTTATGGTTGATCTGGGCACTCTTCTTTCAACATTTGTTCGTTCTCACTCAACGGTTTCAACACCAAAGGATGTATCTACTGAAGCTTCTTCATCCTCTGCTCCCACTTCACTGGTTATGGAAACTATGAATGAGCTTAATAAGGAAAATGAAGCTATTCATGAGCGCTTGGACAAGTAAGTTGAGACTAACAAAGGAATCAGAAACTCGATGATGAAACAAGAGGAGTCAGCATCTGAGATCAAGAATCTTCTTATGGATCTTGTTTCTAAAAAATCTTAGTGTCGTTCTGTTTCTTGTTTTTGTTTGTTTTGTACATCTGAATCTTTTTTAAAAAAAAAAAACCTTTACGCTCTTCAATTATTTTTATATACTTTTTGATTATGCCAAAAAGGGGGAGAAAATGAGTATTTTGATCTAATCTCTGATTAACAGTTATGGGACGAAGTCTCAAACATTCTAACAAAATACAAAGATTTCTTTCTATGTTTAAAAGAATTTTGCAGGTATCACTAAACTCTGGAAGTTTAATTCAACTGAACATTATCTTCAAAAGACTTACTGAAGAAATCCTAGAAGAAAATTTCAAAGCTCTGATGAAAATTCTCAGGAAGATTTTCTTATAGAAATATTTATTTCAGGGGGAGATTCTTATGTCTTGTTCAATTTTATTTCTAAATCTGAATATTTTTGTCATCATCAAAAAGGGGGAGATTGTTAGAACAAGATTGGTTCTGATAATATCTCAGAGTTTTGATGATAACAATAAAATATATTTTATATAATTGATACTCTGATGAACATATTTATTTGTTTCAGATAATGTTATGACAAAAGTATTTGATGTGCTGAGCTGAAAATAAATGAAGAAGTTCTTTGATGAAAGAACTATTTGTTTTAGCGCAAGTTCTGATGTTGACTCTGATAAGAAGATTTGCAAGTTCTGATGCTGACTTTGATAAGAAACTAATTTATGCATCTTCTAAAGCTTAGCAAGTTTCCATGTAAAACATCTTCTGAAGAATTCTACAAGCAAGCGTTGATAAGAAGATTTGCAAGCATATTCTGAAGCAAGATGTGAAACATGTTCTGAAGAATTATGCCAGCAAGCGTTGATAAGAAGATTTATGCAAGCAAGCGCTGATAAGAAGATTTGCAAGCATGTTCTGAAGCAAGACGTGAAGCTAGTTCTGAAAGAATATATAAGCTAACAAGTCTTGTCAAGGTTCAGGAAACATGCTCTAACAAAGTTCCATTTGCTCATTTAATGCAAAGCAGGCTACATGCACTCAAGTGTCTACGCTAGTTCATTGGAAAAAGAAATACTGCAAGCAAACACACAAACATTAATTGCTCCACACTTTTGAAGACAGCAATCGTCATTTTCTTCATGCTATAAATAGAAGATCATTTGCAAGCCAACAACGAGCTAATGACGTGAAAATATTCTGCTGCTCACAAATCATTTTACAGACACTTTGTGCAAAACTAATCTTAGTGAAAAATCACAGTTTGTGATATAGCTTTCTAAGAAGCAAATTTTTTCACTATCTGTAAATATTTAATTCTTGTATTGGTTCCTTGAGAGACCAAGTTTGGTCAGATTTCTCAAAAAGACTAGGACTAGTTTGAGTCTTAGTGGTGTTAGTCACTTGTAAGTTTACTTGTGCATTGTATTTTTAGTCACAACAGTTGTTGTGTGATTGTAATCAGTTGATTATAGTGAATTAAGTCCTTGATTATAAAAATAACTGTGTCTTTCCATTATTGTTGAGCCTTTATGAAAAATAAAAGGAGAAACTTATTCAACCCCGCCTCTCCCCCCCTTCTAAGTGTTTTCTCACCCTTCACAATCATCTTCCACCTTCAGATCACGAAAGGCAGACAGGCCAATCTACATCCTCAGGTTTAAGAAGATTGAACAGGGGAAGTTGTTGTACCCCAAAATTTGCCCTCTCATTTTAATCAGCACATGCCCATTGAGATCCTCAATTTGCTCAAGGTTGCCCAAGAGTTGACCAGACAAACTCTCTTCTAAGGCAATGTGTCTCAAATTAGGGTTTCCATTTTCATCAGGATGTGTGTACTTCAAAGGACTCAAATGCTTTCCATGGTCCAAATATGCTCTCAAGGTCATCCATGTCAAATACCATACCTTGCACAAGAAGTTTGTTCAATCAACTGCTCAAATTCTTGAGAATCGACTGTATTAGGTCAAAAGTCAACTGTGGCCCACACACAGTCAAACCTCAAAATTTTTGGTCAACATCAACATTTTGAAGTAAATTTCATCATTTTATCAAGGGTTGATCATGATACCTCAAGGAATGCTCCTAATTCATCAAAACTCAAAAGTTGCTAAATTAGGGTTTCTTAAGAAAAGTCAACCAAACTTTGACCAAACATAACTTCCTCATACTTTATTAGAAAATTTCCATAAAAGGCTCATTTTGAAGAGGATGAAATTCCATACAATTCATCTTCAGCCCTCAAGTTCAAAATATGCACTCACAAAAAGATATGAATTTCTACATTATAGGTCCTTTTGAAAAGTCAACAAAAACACTGTTTAGGTCAAAGCTTCTTACATGAACATGGAAGACCCAATTGAGATGAGACCAAAAGGGTTGTTTAGGAGACTCCTAAAAACATTCTAAAAAGTCCAAGAACACCTCTCTAGGGTTAAAATTGGAAGAGATACGCCTTATCAAAGTTGACCATTTTTGCAAAATTTCCAAAAGTCAAATGTGCTCAAAGATGCATTTTTTTGCCAAATGGGTCTAACTTTTTATGCTTGCACCTCACTCATAACATGGTCCACGACCCAAATATTCACCCACACATTGTTTGCTTCATTTTCCATTTTATTTTGATTTTTTATTAATTAAAAATTGAATTAAATCAAATAAATGACAAAAAATAGCAAAGATTTGTTTTGATTTAATTTTTGGACAGAATCACAAGCTAATTCTGTTGGCATATCAGGATCAAATCGAATCAAGGTTGATTGGCACAAGAATGGAATGATTAGGCCTGATTTGGAAACAAATCACACAAAGGAAGAATGAGATCAAATCTTCAAAAATTCCAAAGATACAAGTGGTTTTTATAACCCTAATTCATCCAAGGGTATACAGTGAGCAAGGCCAGGCACGAAACAGAGGATGGCAGTCGTGGAAAATACAGAACAAAACTCAAAATTGGCAAGAAAGTGAGAGATCATTCTTGGACTTAGAGGTTGATTCAGGCCATTCTAAGACTACCAATAGACTCCTGGACGTCTCCAAAACGTGACTCAATCAATTACAAGCCTTTCCACGCCCGGATTCGCAATCCCAGACCCACGGTTTGCATATCAAAACTTGAGTTTGATTTCTTAATTCACGCATGATTAAGCATTTTTAAACATTGAATTGTGTTCATATTGTCATTTGATATGTTTTGGTTTACTTCACTTTGTGTTTTGCTGCTTAAATCCAGAGTTGCCATTACTAGGGTTTTCGTGATGGTTTTAGGGTTTTCACATACAAGTAAAATTAGACCAAGAATAGGGTACTGCGATGATCATGGAATCAAGACGAATTGAATCCTGGTCTTTAAATTAATTTATCATGTGTATTGCTTAATGTTTGAAGCACGCAAGTTGTAGCCACAAACATTTGTCCGTAGGTAAAAGTGCAAGGAGCTAAGACGACGGTCTCAACGAAGGAGACAATGACTTGTCACCACCTCACTGGATGATTTGAATTTCGCGTACGTTTTGATTCAGTTACTTGGTTTTACATATTATATTTTGTTGTTATTATATTAACAAATAGGAACAGCGACCCAGATGGCAAAGCGCGTTGGTAGTAAGTGTGAGGACCTAGGTTCGATCCCAGGTCCCAACACTTTCTTTGTTTTAATTTTCCTTTACAGATCTGGTGCTGCTCTCATCCAAATGCCTACCATATGCCATCACCATCCAACCAATGGATGCGTCTCATGCCCAGATCCAACATCCATCACTGAGGGACCATGATACGCCAACAGAAAGAGGCATCACTGGATCTAGCGCAGGATGGGATGAGCACCTTCATGGGCCTAAGCAATTTCAACAATGTACCCCCCTAGGTTTATTCTTGCAGGCCCAAAACTTTCTTCTTTCATATTATTTTTATTTTATTTATTTACTAACCATTTTCTTATTCTTCACAAAATAATCTAAAATCTTTTTTTTTTAAAAAACAATCAAAAATCACAAAACACCAAAAATCATTTTTCTCATAAAATATTTATTTTCTTTAATTAATTATCTTAATTAAAAATTAGGTTAATTTAATTCCTTTTTTTTATAATTAAAATAAATTAGAAATTAGGGTTAATTTTGTATATAATTAATTTTTTCTTCAAAAATAACATAAATATTTTTCTCAATTAGATTTTTTTAGCTTTTTTACAAATCGTTCTCGCATTGAATTCGCCGCGCGCATTTTAATTACTTTTTATTATTTTGTAATTGCTATGAGTTTGTAATAGCTTTAATCAAGTTTTAATTCCGCATTTTATTTTACAGTAAAAAATGATTATGTATCTGCGAAAGCCATGTAATAGCTAGAACTTTAAACTTTCCGCATTTTAATTTCCGCAAATTATAAACTGCCTAGATGTATGTTAATAGGATTGTATGAAAAGATTAACTGGAAATTAAAACGGTAGAAAACCCTAAATTGTGCAAAGATAATTAACTGGAAAAAAATTCACTCGCACATACTCACTTCTAGGGTTTACTCCACTCCGGTTGCCTTCGATTAAATGGTCATGAAGTATAAGGTTTGTTAGCGGTCATTCTCTAGCCCCGAAAGATCTAAAAATGACCCATTCGGATGTTGCCTCGGAAAATATGTTTAAGGCTTTAGGAGGGTTACTAAAATTCCCTAACATTGCTTTTGTGACCGTATCTGTCCCTTCAAACGTCCCTTAAAACTCCAATGATGGTGCTACGTATTCCTTAATAATGGGATAGTGATGTCAAAAGGAAAATGAACAGACTTTTTTTGAGTAGGTAGATTAACTCTTAAGTACTTTCTCAATCAATCAAACAAAACTTTTCCCACAAACACTTTTTCAAATTTTTTTTCAAAACAACTTCGTCACACCATTGAAGACTGATACAAGGGTTATCACGAAGTAAAACTTTTTTCAAAACAAGCACACACACAAGCAATTTTAAAATTATAAAGTACCTAAGAGCCCATGGAAAACCATGGATTGAAAGGGTGCTAACACCTTCCCTTTCTATAATCTACCCCCCATACTCATTAACATCTCGAAAAAAGGTTTTTTATGTTCTTTTTCCTTTTCCTAATTGGATAAAATAAAAGTCGGTGGCGACTCTTGCTTACCGCGACATTTGCGAATACAAAATGCAAACCAATATTAACAGTCGATTCTGCCGCCGTATCACACATGCCATTTAAATTAGTCTATTGGAAATCATGTCATCTTCAGGTAGAAATTGAACATAAAGCTTATTGGGCCATTTAGACCCTTAATTTAAATTACACTATCGCGGGTGAGAAAAGAATCTTAGGTATCCACGAACTTGAAGAACTTAGATTAGACGCTTACGAGAATTCTTGAATTTATAAGGAGATAACTAAAAAATGGCATGATAAACACTTATCTAGGAAAGAATTTAATGAAGGCAATATAGTACTCCTATTTAATTCTAGAATTAAAATATTTCCGGGAAAACTTCGCTCTAGATGGTCTGGTCCCTTCGAAGTTACTAAGGTTTTTCAAAATGGTACAATAGAAATTAAAGGAATGTCTAGTAAACCTTTTATCGTAAATGGACCGCGTTTATAGCATTATCATTACATCGATAATAAGGAATATTCCACAACATTTAGGTTAGATGCGCTGCCACCCCACACATTAGATTAATCACTTGTTATGTCGAGCTTACAACTTAAAACAAAGCGCTTATTGGGAGACAACCCACTTTTTAAGTCTTTTCTTTTTGCTTCACTTATTTTTAGTTTTCCTTTTATTTTCTTACTTTTGTTATTAATTATTTCAATAAAATTATGCAGTGTTGTTTCTCTATTATTACCCACTACTAACTTAATTCTAACTGTCAACCTACTTCAGGCTAACTTAACTATTAGCTAACTGCACTAACCACGCTGAATCCAGTTGACAAGATGAGAGTTATTTTCAAAGGAAGAAACCAGAGGAGGCGTTTAGAGTCGTTAGCTGATAGGGAGATGGGATTAAGTATCTACTCTGATGGACCTGCTATGATCACACTTGGGATTAGAGACAGTTTCTTGTTTCTGTTAAGCAAATAAGCTGGGACACGTTTGCCCTAAGATGAAGATTTAGTTCCTACCATAAATTAACCCTAGATTTTTTGAGCTCTCTTGTCTATAAGCCTAACCATGGTCTAGGGTTTAACAGGGGACTAATTAGGTTAGGATGTTTGATATTGAATACACCTATACCCATAGGGAAATGGCAGAACTATTAGGATTTCCCCACGGCCTCGATACATTGACAATAATCCAAGAGTAACCTTTTGATGTGGTTGAAATCGACTAATTATTGGCAGTATTACAGGTATAAGTAACCCTGAGCCTATTGACATGCATTAAAAAAACATTTATAACCTCGCCTTAAGGTATTTTCATAAGATCCTAGCACATACCCTATTTGGAAAGTCGGAAATCATAACCACAATATCTAGAGCCGAACTTTTTATGATGTTCTGTGCATCTCAAAAACGTCTCATAAATGGTTCTACCTTTATGATAGCCAACTTTCACTGTCTTGCAAGAACTTTCCATGAACTAATCCTGATAGGAGGCCTGATGACCATGATAGCAAATGCTATCATCCTGAGACAACCACTGCTAAACATTGTCCCTCTAGGTAGATTCCAACCAATGAACATCCATTTTTGCTTCAATAGGGGAATTATTGGGAACTTAGGCCCGGGTACCTTTGAACTGCTCATTAACAATCAGTTAATGCCTCTTTTCACCCTGCCTGACCCTAGGAATAATGTTCATGACAGAAACAATTGGTTATATTATTGGTCCGAACACCAATTTTACCACCACCTACTCCTGAGACACCCCAAATTTATGACCACCTTGATTCCTTCCTATCTAATGAGGAAACCGACCCTGAAACCCCTCCATTTTACCATCATTTTCCATCTCCTGATCAGGTTGACTCAAACACCTCCGCTGCTTCGATATCTACTCAACCTCCCATATTTGGCCAAGTTCCTGCTATAAATTCTCTTCAATCCGAGCTTGATTTTTAGAGAGATGAACTCATGATTTTGAGGATCGACTTCCATTCTTTCATGGACTTGGTGGCAGAACAGATGAATCATCTATAACAGCATGTCTACTCTGCTGCTATTCCTATAAATAGATGTGGCTAATTTTATTTCGGACATACTGCATGTCTTCCATTCACATTTAAACATTGCAGACAATGTTTTGTTTAAGTTTGGGGAGAAGACTAATTAGATTAGAATTTTCATTATTTTTTGTTTTAAATTATTAAGTACATTTTTATCAGTTATTTTCAGTTATATTTTGGTTTATTTTTCCTTCGTTTACTTTTGGAATTTACATTACTTTTCATAATATTCTCTATTATAATGTTTATATATATATATATATATATATATATATATATATATATATATATATATATATATATATATATATATATATATATATATATATATATATATATATATATATATATATATATAATGTTTATATATATATATATATATATATATATATATATATATATATATATATATATATATATATATATATATATATATATATATATATATATATATATATATATATATATATATATATATATATATATATATATATATATATATATATATATATATATATATATATACGTACTGCCTGCATGTATTGAAATATATACGTTTAATGTTTGATTATTGGGATGTCTGGGAGACAATATTAAAATTTTTATTTTGTTCTGCACTTTGTGCCGCTCCCCATACAAGCATGACAACCGTCACGCTTCACAAATTGGTCCTGCCCGACACAAAAGTGTGCCCCTCGACGCATAGTCTGAAACAAAAGCGCTTCTGTTTTAACACAGAAACCCTTATCGATTTCTCTTCTTCTCGTTTTCTTTAACCCCCAATTTAACTCCATTAAAACACTGCCTATCTCACTCCTTCCATTATTTTATCATAAAAACTCACAAATTCCCACAAATTACCCTCTTTGTTTTTCTTTACATATACACTCTCAAAACTCTCTTCCATTCCAAACCCCCAAATTCTCACGAAAAACACCTAGCCATCTTCCACCTTTGATTCAACTATAGCATGCAGAAAATCAAGGCTGGAACCCGACCTTTCAAGGATTACATTTCTAAATGGGGAAGCCGAAGAACACCAAAGGACTCAGTATCTCAAATTTTATCAATGCTCCATAATCCCTACACGGTATCTTGATACTGAGTGTTTGTGCAAATTGGGACTGCTTGATAGTGTCCGGTGGTTACTTAGGAACTCAGATTTAGCATTTGTTTGCATACAAAATCTTCATACGTATGAGTCACTAACTTTGGAATTTTTAAGTTCATTATCGTACAACCCACCATGCGACGAAAGCCTGCACAGATCTGGATCGACAACTTTCATAATGTTCAACGATGAATATTCCATAACTCAAACAACTCTGAGTGATTTCTTCCGCTTCCCTCATGAGGGGGAGTGTGATAGGGTGGGAGAACTGACTCGGGATTTTGCGTTTGTGTTCGCACTTGTTCGGTTTAGCAAGAGTCGCCACCAACTTTTTATTTTATCCAATGGAAAGGTCAAAAAGCACAGGAAAGACCTTCGAGATGTTTTCTTGGGTTCGGGGGTAGATTATGAAAAGGGAAGTTGCTAGCACCCTTTTCATCCATGTTTTTCCATGGGCTCTTAGTTACTTGTTTTAGGTCACTTGCCTTTGCTTTTCAATTGTTTGAAATGGTGCTTTGTGTGTGTGGTTTTGAAAATGTTTTGAAAAAGATGCCTTGTCTAGGCAACCTTTGTAATGATTCTTGTTTGAATATATACAAAGGTGTGTGTCTTTTTGAAAAGATATTTCAATGTTTTGAAAGTTGTTTTTGAAGTTGAGTTGTGAGGTGTGTTTGAAAAATGGAAAGGATGTTTTGCAAGTTTTTGATTAAGTAACTAAGAGTTGTCTACCCTATTTTATTCAAAGATCTTTCTTATGTTTTTAACCCTTTTTAACAGTGTTGTTTCACCATTGTATTTGATGAACAACCTTGTGTTAGGATGTTAAACGGGACAGGCACGGGTCATCGCATACAATCATTGAAAGTAACTTGTGAGACGCTCTAGCAATTTTATAAGGGACGAGATCATTTTATCGAAGGCAACATCGAGGGTCATCGAGGGACTATGATCTTTGTTTATTGAAGGGGAATTTGCTAGAGTGTCTCATACTCGAGGGACATGATTGCATTTTCCGAGGCAACAAGTGAGGTTACCCTAGAGGTGCAAGTGTGAATTATGTATTGATTTTCATGCATTTGTTCTTGTATTAGGTTATCTAGCGATTGATTTTGAATCTTCGCATACAAACCCTAATTACTATACGGTATATTGAAAGCGATAAATTGCGGGAATTTAAAGTCTAAGTTATTACAAATGAGTATCCGGGGATGGAGGTTCAAATTATTTACAAATGGGGATGAGTCTCATCAGAATAATAATATCCAAGTATATATATTACAACCAAATTGAACTGTCGCATTTTCAATGTAAAATTATAACAAAGTATAAGATAATGAAAATCAAAGAAATATGAGATGCGTGTGTTTATTTACAAATGAACAAACAAGATTTAACCTAGTGAAGATTAAGTGTTATTATTATTATTTTATGTTTTTTTATTAATTATGTAAACAAAGAGTTTTAAAGAAAAGAAAAATTATTTAAGTTAAAATTCTATTATTTACATATATTTTTTAAAGAAAACTTTTATAAAAAACTCTATTATTATTGTATGACAAATATCAATTAGTAAATAAAATTAAAATTATGTTAAGAAAATTTAAAGTAATTATTTATCAAAATAAAAATATCAAAAAGAAAAGTAATAGTTTCTAAAAAAATTAAGAAGAGATGAAGGTGATGGGCCTAGGATTTGTGGCCCAAACAAGAAAAAATGGAGAAGAAAAAATAGCAAGTCAGAACAAGCAAAGGAGGGGGGGCGTGCGCTTAGTAAGAACGCTGGGCTTTGAGATAGTTGTTGGAGCGAAGGCCCATTAGGAATGTTGTAACAATTTAGGGTTTTTTCATTTGGTTAGGGTTTGCAGTTTTGGTTATAGCGGCACCTCCTTCTTCTTCGTTCTCTTCGTCTTTCTCAAGCCTGAACGATGAATTCTCCTTTCATGCATTAGCCACCGGAGCGCCGCCTTCGTCCACTTCCTACCTTCTCTTTTCAGCGGTCTAGGATTCTTGCTTGTAAACGGTATGATTCGTTAACCTTTGTTTTAGGGTTTCACAGTTACGTTTTCATTTAGCTTGATTATTACATGCACGTTTTAATCCATGGTTTCTTTGATATTTACATGTAGTATGAGCTTGAGGGACGTACCTTGAGCGTTTTGTTCTGTAAACTAAAGGAGAAGATGGTGAGGCCGACCGATGGCGCTCTCAGGAGGCTAGGCGGAGGGAGGATGAAGATGACGGTGTTTCTAGTATTTTTGTTGTTCTTTATGTTGTTTGATGATGATCGTGTTTCTGAAAACTTACTCGAAACTTTTGCTTGCTTTTGTTTCTTGTTGATGATGAAGGATATATTTATGAAATTCTTCCTTTTTGATATGTTTTTGTTGGCTTGATGATTCGTTGATGATGAAACTACATTCTGAAACTTTTTTTTGCTTTGCCTCTAAACTCTTCCTCTTTCTGATTTTGTCAATGATGAACAATACCTCTGAGATTTTTGTTGTTTATGAATGTGTACTTCTGACTTTTGTTGATGGACACAAACTGGAACTTGGCTTTGCTTAATTTTCGTTTGATGATGAATGTACTTGAAAACTGTTGTTGTTACTGGTTTGCTACTGGTTTGCTACTGGTTTTGCTACTGGTTTGCTTGAGTTATGCAGGTTATGCAATGCAAGATTGTTGTGTTTAGGCTTGTAGTTTAGGCAGGCTGTGACTAAGTTGCAGTTTATGGCTTCAACTGTAGGCTTTTTTGTTTGGCCTGTGTGCTTAGCAGGTTTGCTTGAGTATGGTAAACAGGTTTGTTGTTGTTTTTTTGGACAAGTTGCAGTTTATGCCGTTTGATTTGTTGATAAACAAGTTTGTGGTTTTGGTTTTTGACTTGCAGTTTGGAGGTTATGCAGGTTTGACCATAGTTTATGTTTTGGAAGCTGCAGATTTGCTTTGGCCTTACAAGTTTTACTTGCAGGTTTTTGTTGTTTGAGCTTGTAGTTGTGCAGGCTGTGACTAAGTTGCAGTTTGTGGCTTGAACTGTAGGTTTTTGTTGAGCTTGAGAAGCAGTTTTGCAGGTTTGTTATGTTTGTAAGGCATGCTTGAACTTGTTTGGATTTGCAAGCAGGTTTCTGTAGGTTTGCTTTGGCTAACAGGTTATGCAGTTTAAGCAGGCTTGTGTTTTGGAGGCAGTTTGGCAGATTTGTGATTTTTTTGCAGTAGTTTTGGAAGCAGGCTTGAGTTTTTGTTGGTTGCTCAAATGTTTTCTTCCTTTGCTGGACTGTTAGACTGTTATATATTTTCTTTTTGCTTTCTTTTACTGTCTTGAAAACAGCCTGCCAAAACTGCAAACTCTCACTTCACTAGGTCTTCTCTCTCTCTCTCTCTCTCTCTCTCTCTCTCTCTCTCTCTCTCTCTATCTCTCTCTCTCCCAAAATCAATTTTAATTGCTTATTATATTATAATTTTGAAAAGCTTGTTGGGCCAGAAAATGATGATGAAATTGACAAGTCCCTTTGGCTTGTAACTTTGGTTTATCTCTGCATTGTGTACTTGTTTCCATATTTCCTGCATTGTATACTTTCTTTGACAGCTTTGCAACTTCCTGCTTTGTGTATTTGGTTTCTTGTATGCTTCTGCATTGTACTTTTCCTTGACAGCATTGCAAATTAGTTTGACATTCATTTTGCAGTACCCTTTGCTTTGCCTTGCAACTTTTTGACTACTGCAGTTTGGTTTTGTTTGCAATGCAGCCTTTTACCTTTGTATTTGAACCATGTGCATACTTGCAATTTTTTTTTTACTTTTCTCTTTGTGAACCAAGAAGAGAAATCTTCTTGTGATTTGCAAAGAGAAAAAGTAAAACATGATGAATCCAATAGCATTATGATTCCGGCCAACAAGCTTTACTGATGATTTTTCTTTCTTCCTTTTCTGCTTGAAAATTCTTATACTAATTTTTTTTCTCTGTCTTTTGCAGGTAAGTACCAGTTGGATGATAAAGGAAGCAGTAGAAGTCAAAGACCTTAGGAGATTAGGCTTAGATTTACTTTTCAGTTATTGTAAACAAATATTATTTTAAATATTATAAGTTGTAATTCACAATATTCGAATAAAATTTGTAACAACACTTGAAATAAATAAAAGTCTTTATCCAAAAAGAATTTTCTACTGTCAAATATTCCAAACAATTCCTCGCATTGTCTATTTAATTATTTAAGACTCTTAAATCAAAATAATTGAAACTGTGTCTCAATAATTCTAATCCAGATGAAATAAATAATCAACAAACTTTGCAGTCTCGCAACCTTACATCAATCACAATACGCGTGGTATTCCAATTAACATACGCGTTGTACAGTTAAACAAACAAGCATTCCATAAACCTTTCACTCCACTGATCAAGCAAATGCCTTAAGGTTCCAAACAAAAGTCTCAGCTCTTATCCCAGATAATTAGGTTTTTGAGAAACAACCAGTAATCTTGAACAAGCGTAAAAATAATGTAACAGTTAACTGAATTTCTGAGGATTCAGTTTCTTCTGAAAAATGCGAGCGCGAACCCTAATACTGGATTACTGCCAAAGAAAGATCTGTCTGATCAATTCCTGAGCCAATCTCAACAAAATCAGTGGAAACCATAATTCTAGATTAACTGATAAAGAAGAGTCTGTTTGACCGATTCTCAAGCCGATCTTAAAAATCAGAGAAAAACCCTGGGGTTGTGATTTCTTGTGAAAAAGGGAGGGCAAATTTTGGGGTACAACAGTTGCCCCTGTTCAAACTTCTTGAACCTGAAGAGTTAGATTGGCAAGTTTTCCATTCGCGACTCGAAGGTAAAATATGATTGGACACTAGAGTGCCCAAAAATTTGCACTCGTCAAAGCATATTTGAGGGAATGGGCTTAAAGATTCCATTTGGAGATGTGACAGAATCTTGTCGGAGATGGGCTTAAAGAAGCCATCCGAGAATGTTTGTTGAACTTGTATGTTGTAGGTGAGTGGGTGAGTATCAGAAAGGTATCCATGTTTGGAACGTCTCTGAGCTGGGGGTCTGAGTAAGCAATAGATTAGCATCCGTGTCGGGAGGCATCCGTGAACTGTTTTCAGAAATCCTTGAAGCTTGAAACTTGCTAAACTTATCCTGCGACGGATGAAATATTAGCTGAAACAGAAAGTTATGCTGTATGATGTAATGTATGTGTTATATCAATGCTTATGATATATGAATATGATGAATGCGCATGTAAGCTGATTAGGCATCTTGCTGAGGAAGATAAATCCTGGATAGCTGGAGATAAAATCTTTGACCGCTGTCGGGGAAAATAAATCCTTGACTGCCGCTGGGGATTGAAAATCCTTTGATCATTGAGAAGTCCTGGGACCACTGCTGGGGAAATCAGGAGTTTGGGTGGTATGCCAATCTACTGGGGATTCTTGTTTTGATTTTCTGAGAAGAAATCAGTTGGGGAATATCTGAAAACTTTGCGAAGAAATGAGAATGAGAGTCTTCATTCTGCTTGGGGAATTGGTGTTGAGGAGTCAAGAACGAGAATCTTCGATCTGCATGGGTTTTGAAATTCTGACAAATTCATGCTGAGAGTAAAGAAATCTCAAGAGAATCAAGGATGAGAGTCTTGATTTTGTTGGGGAGTAAGAACTCTGTGGGGAATAGCCATACTGTTGGAGAGTAGCTATCCTGCTGGAGAATAAGCTCAGGGCTCTGGAAAAGGCTTATTCCTGTCTGGAAGAAGTTCAGGTTTAGGTTGTATGCCACTTTAAGAATGAGAATCTTCATTCTGTCGGGAATATCAGAAATTCAGATGTTATACCACTTTGAGAATGAGAATCTTCATTCTGTTGGGAATATCAGGAGGTTGGGTGTATGCCAATCCACTGGGGAAGCGAGAAATGAGAATCTTCATTCAGGCGTTTTGGGTCAGAAGGTTGGGTGTATACCAATCTTCTGAGGTTTTAAGGATGAGAATTTTCATTCTGTTAACGATATCAGGAGCTTGGGAGTATACCAATCTTCTGAGGTTTTAAGGATGAGAATCTTCATTCTGTTAACGGTATCAGGAGCTTGGGAGTATACCAATGTTCTGAGGTTTCAAGGATGAGAATCTTCATTCTGTTAACGGTATCAGGAGCTTGGGATTATACCAATCTTATGAGGTTTCAAGGATGAGAATCTTCATTCTGTTAACGGTATCAGGAGCTTGGGAGTATACCAATCTTCTGAGGTTTTAAGGATGAGAATCTCCATTCTGTTAACGGTATCAGGAGCTTGGGAGTATACCAATCTTCTGAGGTTTCAAGGATGAGAATCTTCATTCTGTTAACGGTATCAGGAGCTTGGGAGTATACCAATTTTCTGAGGTTTCAAGGATGAGAATCTTCATTCTGTTAACGGTATCAAGAGCTTGGGAGTATACCAATCTTCTGAGGTTTTAAGGATGAGAATCTTCATTCTGTTAACGGTATCAGGATCTTGGGAGTATACCAATCTTCTGAGGTTTTAAGGATGAGAATCTTCATTCTTGAGAGAAACAGAATTTTAGGAGCTTCGATTGTCCATTATTCTGCTGGTGGGTTGTTTCTGCTGAAATTTTAGGAACTCGTCCGTAATTCAACTGAAGTAAAGGCTTTGTCGAGGTTTAGGAACTCGCCCGGAACTCGACTGAAGAAAAGATTTGTCGCTTGAATTTGATTGCACCTTTCCTGAAAGGTAAAGGTTAGTGGAATATATCAAACACTGATGTTCTTAAAATAAATGATATCGCGTTGCATGATGTCCTGATGTACGGAGGTGTAATGTTTTCAAGATGACCTTTCGCTGGGGAAAATAAATCCCGAGCTGATGAAGGAAAAAAGAGTTGGATTCTTCATCTCTGGTAGTGAAGGAAACCAAAATAAATCGTTGGGAGATTTATCTGAATTATCAAAAACCCGGAAGATCTTCCATTGGCATAAGAATTAGGGAGATCTTAGTTTTGATCTGACCAAAACAGAGAGGGTCTTGAATTAACTTTGATTCAACCGGATGATGGAAGAATTTTCGACGACCGTAACTTTCAACAGGTGATGAAGGAATTTTTGACGACCAATTTGAGTATGTTATGAAGGTTATTGAAATGTAATTTGTTTCGGAGAATAAATCCTTGACAAATGTTGGGGAAATAAATCCATGACTGCTGGTCTTCCAGAGAGGTGATGAACTTCTCGAGGACGCTTGGATTTATTTTTAGAAGGATTTAGGAGAGATTCGTCACTGCCCCTAGTATCATATGTTTGTGGTACTGCCAGGAAACTTGGACTGCGCGTAACCCTTTGATGAGATTGACGTTTAAAATGCCCCAAGTGATGGTGATGGAGGCTTGCCCCAAGTTAATCTGCGATTGAGAGATTTCTGGAAATCTTGACTGGACTGCCCGAGGTTTAATGGGCTTTGAAAGATTTGTTGAAACCTTGACTGGACTGCCCCAGATTTACTGGACAATACCAAATCAAGTCCCCTTTTTGTTGATGGGAGATTTTTGCAATGGGAGTATCATCCCACTTGAAGTGATTTTATTCACTGAGAGAGCTTTCGTTCATCCGAACATTCACTGTGTGAATCTCTTCGCTGTCAAACAAATAAACATGTGCAAACAACGATATTCAAATAATTCAAAGTTTATGCTTGTCTCGAAGTTTTGAAAAATGTGTTTTTTAGCAGAAAACTTTTTATAAGACAAATTCAACACAAGATTTAGAGCAAAGCCTTACAGGAGTCAGGATACCTTTAGTAACAATATGCTTTCGAACTAACCCATGCTTCAATTAGGACTTTTGAAGGGTTGTAACGTGGCTTGGTTCATGGTTTAAGAAACAAAGGATAAAGGCTCAAAGTATATTTGTACCCACCCGCTCTTCGTGATGTTCTTCAATCCTAAATTCAGTTAATTGTGCGTCGAACACTATTCGAGTTTGGAACGACGTTTTGGTGATGGTCCACACAAGTTGAATTTTATGGGAAGGCAATCATTTTTGCAATATTTTTCATGTTGTTGAGGATTTATAACGACCTCGTTCTTTTGATTCATTATCCCTAACTTTTGCCTGACTGTTCTTGTTTTCAAGATTACAATCAGCGGGATGCCCCAGCTTTCTTAAGCCTCCTTCGTAGGTTTTGGCTTAGTGGGTTTTTCTCTTTTGAGAGATAATGACTGCCTATGAGATAAGGAACCATCACTGTCTTTTGGTTCCAAAGGAATGTTTTTGATGTCATTCGTTGTATTACGAACTGAGGGTTTGCGACTTCAATGTGCATCTTTTGAATTAACTGAGAGACTACCCTGCCCCAGGTTTAAAGGTTTCAATTTGTTTTAAAAACAGAAAACTTCTACTTCTTTGGCTCGAAGGGGTTGACTAGGGATTATCTTCCTTATAACTCCAGTGTTTAGGTTTTGAAAGAAACGCCTGTACATCGTCAGCAAGGTCTGTCCAAAAGCATACTGTATGAGATTATGGTATTGCTTCGTCATCCTCCCTCTAAAGGCTTGTAACTTTTATCAAGAGTTAAATATCATAGAGAAAGTAGGAAGCATAATTCAAGAATAGTGAAAACAAATGGATGAATTCAAGACAAACATATGCAATGCATTAATGAAATAGAGTTTGACATCAACAGATAATTGTTTGAATAACAAAAGAAATTACAACTTAAGAATTCAAATGGAACAAAAGTCTCTTAGTTCGAACTTTGTCATTTCAGGTGGAGAACCCTCAGCGGAAAATTTGCATCTCGCCATCTGGCATGAATTTCAGCACTCCATTGTCAATCAAGTCTTGGATCTTGTTTTTCAAAGCCCAACAGTCGTCGGTGTCATGTCCAGAACTATAGGAGTGGTATACATAAAATGCGTCGGGGTGATATCTAGGAGAAGAGGTATTGGGCTTCCGAATAGGATCCTTTAAAGCAGTCAGATTGACCTCTAACAAACGTTCCAGTATTAGAGATGATGGTATGTCGGTCTCAGTGAACCGTCTTCCAGACGTATTTTGCTTACGCCGATTACCCCGCTGACGCTGCCGAGGTTGTTGTTAGGCTTGTGACCCTGAAGCAAGTTGGGGAGCTTTTCCCTTGTCTTCTTGTCTCAAAGAAGGTTGAATGATGACTTGATCTTCAACCCTAGTTGTTTGCCCCACTTGGTTATCTTGAAGCAGTTTGTTGACAAGAACCCTGAGCTCTTCTTGTCTTTGAGCCAGGTCTTGAATGAGAGCCATCTGGCCCACCAGTTGTCCCATCATCTGGATCTTCATTGTTTCTAGCTCAATCTGTAGTTCTTCCAACTGATCATTCCTGACGCCGCCTGGATTCCCCAGGACCATTCCCCTTGTGAGGAGAGCTTTCACTTCTTCTTGCCCCTAGGACAGGTTCAAGAACATTTCTTGAAGTTGAGCATTCTGAGCCTGGATATCTTCGACAGTCCTCTCTAGATCCATCTCTACTGAAATAAACAGTAGGAGAATAAGGAAACCTGAAAAGGAAAACCTTCTATGATACAATGCATGATATGTGGATGTATGTTTTCAATAATCTCTCGGGGTAAACACAAGAAAATGTTAGAGGTTGAACTTTGATCAACATCTTTGACTGGAGAACTTTGTATCAGTGGATGTCTTTCCACGAGAATCAAGCTCACCATGTCAAGTGGGTCATATCCCCCGATTCAAGTTGTTATACTTGATCTTTGACGGTGTTGGTTTAGAGGAGAATGAATCCTCTTGCCCTTTGGTAGACGTCTGGTTCAACGTGACCCTGCATCAAAAGACCCTCGAGATCCTTGAAATGGTTATTGATAATGCTATGGTATGATGTTATGATGTTATGTACAGGTATGCAGAAGTAAGAAAGTGTATATACAGATAATCACATTCACACAAAGCAGACAAGTCCTTATGTTTAGGCTTGCATGGGGTTTGTAGGTAAGTACCCCCTTGAAGTTAGTTGGCTCAACCTGTCCTAAAATAGAAACCGGGTTCTAAGGAGCTCAATATCACTGGATTATTTTCTGTGTTCATTGTTTTGGTTTAGCCACTTAATTGGCGACCAAAATATTCCAAGAAAACAACCCTCAATGAGTGTAGTATCGAGTATCTACCAACTTCAGACTGCACCAAAGCCGGTCATCTCACTACCCCTAATAAGGCTAAGACGGTCAAGTAAGGTTCTAAGAGTTTGTTAGTGCTTCATGACATCACTCAGCGGCCCCGTATTCTCTTTGATTGACTCAAAGGCTACCGGTACCCACAAATATGTCACACTAACGTAGCCATTGCTTCAACCATGTCGGTATACCCCGCACAGTTCCCTCACAGTTTATTGCTACTTACCTAAAAGGTATCCCTAAATCCGGGTGTAGGATTTAAAACAAACCCAAACAAGGAACCCAAAAAAGTAAAGCAATCAAAGCAATCAAGGTAAGCATGTAAAGGTGATCTAAAACCCTAAGGTAACCCCACTTTTATTTTCATGGTCCCCAGCAGAGTCGCCAATTCTGTGATATGGTGGGAGAACTGACTTGGGATTTTGCGTTTATGTTCACACTTGTTCGGTTTAGCAAGAGTCGCCACCGACTTTTTATTTTATCCAATGGAAAGGTAAAAAAGCACAGGAAAGACCTTTGAGATGTTTTCTTGGGTTCGGGGGGTAGATTATGAAAAGGGAAGGTGCTAGCACCCTTTTCATCCATGGTTTTCCATGGGCTCTTAGTTACTTTTTTTAGATCACTTGCCTTTGCTTTTCAATTATTTGAAATGGTGCTTTGTGTGTGTGGTTTTGAAAATGTTTTGAAAAAGATGCCTTGTCTAGGCAACCTTTATAATGATTCTTGTTTGAATATATACAAAGGTGTGTGTCTTTTTGAAAAGATATTTCAATGTTTTGAAAGTTGTTTTTGAAGTTGTGTTGTGAGGTGTGTTTGAAAAATGGCAAGGATGTTTCGCAAGTTTTTGATTAAGTAACTAAGTGTTGTCTACCCTATTTTACTCAAAGATCTTTCTTATGTTTTTAACCCTTTTTAACAGTGTTGTTTCACCATTGTATTTGATGAATAACCTTGTGTTAGGATGTTAAACGGGACAGGCACGGTTCATCGCATACAATCATTGAAAGTAACTTGTGAGACGCTCTAGCAATTTTGTAAGGGACGAGATCGTTTTATCGAAGGCAACATCGAGGGTCATCGAGGGACTACAATCTTTGTTTATTGAAGGGGAATTTGCTAGAGTGTCTCATACTCGAGGGACATGATTGCATTTTCCGAGGCAATAAGCGAGGTTACCCTAGAGGTGCAAGTGTGAATTGTGTATTGATTTTCATGCATTTGTTCTTGTATTAGGTTATCTAGCGATTGATTTTGAATCTTCGCATACAAACCCTAATTACTATACAGTATATTGAAAGCGATAAATTACGGGAATTTAAAGTCTAAGTTATTACAAATGAGTATCCGGGGATGGGGGTACAAATTATTTACAAATGGGGATGAGTCTCATCAGAATAATAATGTCCAAGTATATATATTACAACCAAATTGAACTGTCGCATTTTCAATGTAAAATTATAACAAAGTATAAGATAATGAAAATCAAAGAAATATGAGATGCGTGTATTTATTTACAAATGAACAAACAAGATTTAACCTAGTGAAGATTAAGTGTTATTATTATTATTTTATGTTTTTTTATTAATTATGTAAACAAAGAGTTTTAAAGAAAAGAAAAATTATTTAAGTTAAAATTCTATTATTTACATATATTTTTTAAAGAAAACTTTTATAAAAAACTGTATTATTATTGTATGACAAATATCAATTAGTAAAGAAAATTAAAATTATGTTAAGAAAATTTAAAGTAATTATTTATCAAAATAAAAAGATCAAAAAGAAAAGTAATAGTTTCTAAAAAAATTAAGAAGAGATGAAAGTGATGGGCCTAGGATTTGTGGCCCAAACAAGAAAAAAATGGAGAAGAAAAAATAGCAAGTCAGAACAAGCAAAGGAGGGGGGGTGTGCACTTAGTAAGAACATTGGGCTTTGAGATAGTTGTTGGAGCGAAGGCCCATTAGGAATGTTGTAACAATTTAGGGTTTTGTCATTTGGTTAGGGTTTGCAGTTTTGGTTACAGCGACGCCTCCTTCTTCTTTGTTCTCTTCATCTTTCTCAAGCCTAAACAATGAATTCTCCTTTCATGCATTAGCCACCGGAGCGCCGCCTTCGTCCACTTCCTACCTTCTCTTTTCAGCGGTCTAGGATTCTTTCTTGTAAACGGTACGATTTATTAACCTTTGTTTTAGGGTTTCACAGTTACGTTTTCATTTAGCTTGATCATTACATGCACGTTTTAATCCATGGTTTCTTTGATATTTACATGTAGTATGAGCTTGAGGGACGTACCTTGAGCATTTTGTTCTGTAAACTAAAGGAGAAGATGGTGAGGCCGACCGATGGCGCTCTCAGGAGGCTAGGCAGAGGGAGGATGAAGATGACGGTGTTTCTGGTATTTTTTTTGTTCTTTATGTTGTTTGATGATGATCGTGTTTCTGAAAACTTACTCGAAACTTTTGCTTGCTTTTGTTTCTTGTTGATGATGAAGGATATATTTATGAAATTCTTCCTTTTTGATATGTTTTTGTTGGCTTGATGATTCGTTGATGATGAAACTACATTCTGAAACTTTTTGTTGCTTTGCCTCTAAACTCTTCCTCTTTCTGATTTTGTCAATGATGAACAATACCTCTGAGATTTTTGTTGTCTATGAATGTGTACTTATGACTTTTGTTGATGGACACAAACTGGAACTTGGCTTTGCTTGATTTTCGTTTGATGATGAATGTACTTGAAAACTGGTGTTGTTACTGGTTTGCTACTGGTTTTTCTACTGGTTTGCTTGAGTTATACAGGTTATGTAATGCAAGTTTGTTGTGTTTAGGCTTGTAGTTTAGGCAGGCTGTGACTAAGTTGCAGTTTATGGCTTGAACTGTAGGATTTTTTGTTTGTCGTGTGTGCTTAGCAGGTTTTCTTGAGTATGGTAAACAGGTTTGTTGTTGTTTTTTTGGACAAGTTGCAGTTTATGCAGTTTGATTTGTTGATAAACAAGTTTGTGGTTTTGGTTTTTGACTTGCAGTTTGGAGGTTATGCAGGTTTGACCATAGTTTATGTTTTGGAAGCTGCAGATTTGCTTTGGGCTTACAAGTTTTACTTGCAGGTTTTTATTGTTTGAGCTTGTAGTTGGGAAGGTTGTGACTAAGTTGCAGTTTGTGGCTTGAACTGTAGGTTTTTGTTGAGCTTGAGAAGCAGTTTTGCAGGTTTGATATGTTTGTAAGGCAGGCTTGAACTTGTTTGGATTTGCAAGCAGGTTTCTGTATGTTTGCTTTGGCTAGCAGGTTATGCAGTTTAAGCAGGTTTGTGTTTTGGAGGCAGTTTGGCAGATTTGTGAGTTTTTTACAGTAGTTTTGGAAGTAGGCTTGAGTTGTTTTTGGTTGCTCAAAAGTTTTCTTCCTTTGCTGGACTGTTAGACTGTTATATCTTTTCTTTTTGCTTTCTTTTACTGTCTTGAAAACAGCTTGCCAAAACTGCAAACTCTCACTTCACTAGGTCTTCTCTTTATCTCTCTCTCTCTCTCTCTCTCTCTCTCTCTCTCTCTCTCTCTCTCTCTCTCTCTCTCTCTCTCTCTCTCTCTCGCTCAAAAGCACTTTTAATTGCTTATTGTATTATAATTCTGAAAAGCTTGTTGGGCCAGAAAATGATGATGAAATTGACAAGTCCCTTTGGCTTGTAACTTTGGTTTATCTCTGCATTGTGTACTTGTTTCCATATTTTCTGCATTGTATACTTTCTTTGACAGCTTTGCAACTTTCTGCTTTGTGTATTTGGTTGCTTGTATGGTTCTGCATTGTACTTTTCCTTGAAAGCTTTGCAACTTAGTTTGACATTCAGTTTGCAGTACCCTTTGCTTTGCCTTGCAACTTTTTGACTACTGCAGTTTGGTTTTGTTTGCATTGCAGCCTTTTACCTTTGTATTTGAACCATGTGCATGCTTGCAATTTATTTTTTTACTTTTCTCTTTGTGAACCAAGAAGAGAAATCTTCTTGTGATTTGCAAAGAGAAAAAGTAAAACATGATGAATCCAATAGCATTCTGATTCCGGCCAACAAGCTTTAATGATGATTTTTCTTTCTTCCTTTTTTGTTTGAAAATTCTTATACTAATTTCTTTTTCTCTGTCTTTTGCAGGTAAGTACCAGTTGGATGATAGAGGAAGCAGTAGAAGTCAAAGACCTTAGGAGATTAGGCTTAGATTTACTTTTCAATTATTGTAAACAAATATTATTTTAAATATTATAAGTTGTAATTTTACAATATTCGAATAAAATTTGTAACAACACTTGAAATAAATAAAAGTCTTTATCCAAAAAGAATTTTCTACTGTCAAATATTCCAAACTTTTCCTCGCATTGTCTATTTAATTATTTAAGACTCTTAAATTAAAATAATTGAAACTGTGTCTCAATAATTCTAATCCAGATGAAATAAATAATCAACAAACTTTGCAGTCTCGCAACCTTACATCAATCACAATACACGTGGTATTCCAATTAACATATGTGTTGTACAGTTAAACAAACAAGCATTCCATAAACCTTTCACTCCACTGATCAAGAAAATTCCTTAAGGTTCCAAACAAAAGTCTCAGCTCTTATCCCAGATAATTAGGTTTTTGAGAAACAACCAGTAATCTTGAACAAGCGCAAAAATAATGTAACAGTTAACTGAATTTCTGAGGATTCAGTTTCTTCTAAAAATGCGAGCGCGAACCCTAATCCTGGATTACTGCCAAAGAAAGATCTGTCTGATCAATTCCTGAGCCAATCTCAACAAAATCAGTGGAAACCATAATTCTGGATTAACTGATAAAGAAGAGTCTGTTTGACCGATTCTCAAGCCGATCTTAAAAATCAGAGAAAAACCCTGGGATTGTGATTTCTTGTGAAAAAGGGAGGGCAAATTTTGGGGTACAACAGGGAGGTATACTACCGAATCCCTACAGAAGCAGATTGTGCATCTAAAGCTTTTAGAATTTGGAAAGATATCTCTAATGAGGAACCGACCAGTTGGAATGGACCTTATGCATCATCTATACATAATCCCACAATCTGGTATTTTCACCATGTCATCTCCAACATTATTTTTGGGAGGATCAACGACAACAAAGTAAATTCTAAAGAACTGTTCCTCCTACATTTTACCTTCACTCCTAACCAGAGGATCAATGCCAACACATTCCTCCTATCACATATCCAGTCTTTGTATGCAAGAGGGTCTATGCCATTCTGCATTGGAGGGCTAGTTACCTCTATAGAACTTGGCCTGCGCCTCGAAGACAAGCTAGCAAATCTGCCTCCACTGCCACCCACATTCATTGACATCGACAACTATCAGGATGGACACTTGATTAAGGTAAGTGGAAATAGGAGGTATAATCTTATGGTGCATAATAGAGTAGTTCCTAGTGTAATTTTGCCAAACACTGCACTTACAGATGTAACAAACATGGAATAGTGGCTTTATGATCTTACTGCTCCTGGAGATAATGGGCAAAACAACCAAGGAATTACCCCGACCGATAAGATGGAGCAGGAAATGGAGCAAGGGGATGCTCACTAACAAGCTCCTTCTGAAAATGTGGCGAGCATGTCCACGAGAACTAGAAGAAGATGCGAAAGAGTACCAGCCTCAAATGATGACATTATGGCTGCCATCATGCAACAAAACGAGAGGGTGCAAGCTATGCAAAACAATCAAAATGCAATGGTGCAACTTATGCTAGCTATGAAAACTCAACAACAAGAATATGAAAAAAGGAATGAGCACTGGGCTACAAGAATGAACGAGGAAATGGCAGCTTTAATTGTACGCATGGATGATTTTCGAGAAAATTTCTATCATGTGGGTATGCCTCATCCTCCAGTTGGACGGGATGGACGTGGACAAGCACGAGGGCAAGGAAGAGCACGTGACAATGATCAAGAGTAGATCGAATTTGCTTCTCTTCCCATTTCCTCTTTTCTTATAAGCATTGGGACACTGCTTAGTTCAAGCTTAGGGGAGTTAGTTAGTTAGTAAACACTTTACTGCTTTCTAAGTAGAGTTTTCATTCCCGCTTGTATTTCTTGTAATTCAAACATCTATGTACTTTCGAGTTCTTATATGCAAAACTTTTCAGGTATTATCTAGTTTCCCCACTTTCTTGAGCCATAACAAAATATTTTGTTCGTTACTTGCATAACTTGATGCATTCGAAGAGTATACAGGTTGCTCACTTTTAAGATATAGGAGAAACCTCAAGTAAAATAGAAGCACGATGGATACCGTCGTAACACTCTAAATCTCCAAATTACTGTAGATCGATTTTAGTACCCTTTATACCGAAACCTTAAACTTTAGTTTTATAGTAACCCATAGTAGTTTATTTAGCATTGTCTTAAACATAAACTACGTAGGGAGTCGATGAATATAAGTAAATGATCCCAAGTATTTAAAAATGTTACATGCTCTACTATTAGAAAATATGGAATGTACCAATTAAGTTAGGTGATCCTCACCGGGCCACTTAATCCAACAGATGCGAAACCTACACAATATAACATAGAAACCCATTATCGGTTGGTTCAGAGGTGTTGGGTACTAAACTTTGTAGGGCGGACTACGGTCCTATCCCCCTCAACTTGCAATTGGGTAAATTAAAGGAGGTTACCACATATATGTTCCAGAACCTCGTGCTTAAAGGATCATATTCACTAACCGGCTACTATAATATGTGCATGTAAAGATAAAAGGCTTAATGTGATTGTGCTAGAATGAAAACGGGTGAAATTTAGCAAAAATAATTAGGTTGAGCTATAATGGCATGACTAGAATTGGTCTGCACAGTGGGGGCGTTTAGTGTTATTACTGTATCTTTTGTGTCATGTTGAGCTTAGGTTCCCCCGAAAAAATTGGCACAACCTCTTACGATTCGAATTGCATCATGTATTTGCATTTTACTTGTGCTCTATTAATTTTCATACTAACTATATTTCTTAAGGACAAGCAAAGGTTCAAGCTTAGGAGAGTTTGATAACACGAAACGTTATAGCATATTCCGCCCAATTTACATAGATAAAGCTTCTGATTCTTTGTTTATTATGCCGCATTATGTCTCTATTTGTAGTATTTGCATCATATTTCAGGTATTTAGTTTCTGCAAAGCATACATGAGAAAAGGAAGAAGCATATTGGAGAAATGAAGAAGAAATGGCACTTTAGCAGCAAAAATGAAAACATTTTGTATCACAGGCGCATGCCGCCCATCACAAAGTCCAAAAGTGTGCCCCTCGGCACACTTCTTGTCCCGAATGGCATATAATGAAAATACGTACCCCATGCCACAACGCATGACACTCGTTATAAGTCACATGTTTAGTTACGAAAATGTCTCCATGAAATGCACGACATGCTAATTTTTCTCCACGCTTGAAGAACGAAGATCAAGGGAGTGTTTCTATTTTTGCTCAACATATGGAATCTATAAAAGCCGGACAGTTACCAAAACCTAAGAAGTTCATACATCTGCTCCAATTTCTTATTTTTCTGCATACTATAACATTGTTATTTTTTCCAGTTTTACAGTTTTTGATATTTTTCCAGTTCCGTTTAGAATTTTCGTAACCAAAGAAAACCATTACCATTAAAGAAATAGTTCTTCACATCAGAGGAACATTGCAACTTTAGTTTTTTTTAGTTTCTAGAATTTCGTTTAAGTTTATTAGTATTTCGTCAAGATATTTTACTCCAAAGCTAATCCTTCCTGCTTGTGGAGGATAGCTTACTGCACTATTATTCTCAAGTGTTTTATTCAGGTTCCAATTTTAAATATATTTTATTTATTTTTACCATGACTATGTTATTGTATTCATGCTTTTATTTTATGTTGCTACGCAATTAAATTATGTTTGGCTAATTTTCCAGATACCAGTATGTGAAGTCCTAAACCGAAGGGGTTCGGTAATTAATTGACATAAATATTTTACAAAAAAACTTTTCTGGTTTTGATTTCCAATTTGGACATTAAATTATTTTGTTACGAGATTAAAAGACAAACTAAGGATAAAATCAACAGAGCGAGAGTTTGAGGTTTTAACCAGATAATGGTGATTGAACATTAATTTTAAAAACAACGAGAGCGCTTTAAAATTAATTGGACTCTATTTGCTTTCAAAAAATACTATTAAATTTTAAATGACACAGTGAGAGAGCTCGTTTGAGTTTAATAATATGGCCTGAATCGATAGAATGAAATTGTGAGACAAGGGTTTTTCAATTAATAGTTTCCACTAAAACAATGTTTTAATACTTAAAACTATGCGAATAACTTATTGAATCCCTGAAGTTGACAAATTACATACTGGTGTCCCGATATCAATTATTATATTTTAGTTAATTCCCGTTTAAATCCCAACAACCTAATTTTATAATTAGCCTTAGCTTTACATAGTGACCCTAGATAACAATAGTTTAACCATTAGTCCTTGTGGGTTCGATATCTTTTAAAACTACGTGATTAGACTATGCACTTGCAGTCAGTACACCCGACAGACTCTCAAAGTCGTGATCAATCCTGAATCCCAGTGGGGCATGGTGTTTGATGGAGCCGTGAATGCTTATGGGAAAGGAATTGGTGTTGTGATTATCACTCCCCATGGATTGCATATCACATTTACTGCAAGGTTGACATTTGATTGCACCAATAACATGACAGAGTATGAAGCTTATATCCTGGGACTCGAGGAGGCTATGGATCTCAGAATCAAAATTCTAGATGTATATGGCGATTCAACTTTGGTAATAAATCATATTAAAGGAGAATGGGATACTCGTCACCTTGGCTTGATTCCTTACAAAGACTATGCTAGAAGATTATTACCTTTCTTTAATAAACTTGAATTCCATCATATTCCTAGAGATGAAAATAGGATGGTGGATGCTTTGGCATCTCTGGCTTCTATGTATCAAGTGAATACTTGGAACGATGTTCCTCATATCACAGTACGATGTCTGGATAGGCCAGATCATGTGTTTGCAACAGAAGAGACGTTAAATGAAAAACCTTGGTATTATGATATCAAGCATTTTCTCCAGACTCAGGAATATCCGGTTTGTGCATTAAATAAAGATAGAAAGACATTGAGAAGTTTGGTAAGTAGTTTATTCCTCAATGAAGATATGCTATACAAAAGAAACTATGACATGGTCTTGCTCAGATGCATGGATAGACACGAAGCAAACATGTTGATGCATGAAATCCATGAAGGTTCCTTTGGTAATTATGCCAATGGACATTCAATTGAAAAGAAGATGCTTAGGGTAGGTTACTATTGGCTAACAATTGAATATGAATGTTACAAATTTGCGAAGAAGTGCCATAAGTGTCAGATTTATGCTCACAAAACTCACGTGCCTCCAACACTTCTAAATGGTATTTCTTCACTCTGGCCTTTCTCTATGTGGGGTATTGACATGATTGGAATGACTGAACCCAAGGCATCAAATGGACACCATTTTATCTTGGTGGAAATAGAATACTTCACTAAATGGGTGGAAGAAACCTTATATGCTAATGTTACTAAGCAGGTGGTAGTACGTTTTATCAAGAATAATCTTATATATTGGTATGGTGTTCCAAGCAGGATCATCACTGACAATGGGTCGAACATCTTTCCGCACTTCAACAGCGGAAACCCCATTCTCTCTTGTGTATGGTATGGAAACAGTGCTCCCTATTGAGGTGGAGATTCCTTATTTACGCGTGATAATGGAAACCAAGTTATCAGAGGCTAAATGGATCCAGAATAGGTTTGACCAGTTAAATTGTATTGAAGAGAAAATAATGATGGCCTTGTGTTATGGTCAATTATACCAAAAGAGAATGAAGAAATTATTTGATAAGAAGGTCAAGCCTCGTGAATTCAGAGAACACAGCCTCGTGCTCATGAAGACCATGTCTTTTAACGCTGGTTCTAGGGGCAAGTGGACTCCCAATTTTGAAGGCCCATATGTTGTCAAGAAAGCCTTCTCTGGTGGTGCATTTATTCTTGAAACTATGGATGGAAAGGTGTTCCCGCGTCCTATGAATGCTGATACAGTCAAGAAATATTTTGCCCAAAGAAATAAAAGAGTAGCTCGCTAAGTCGAAAACCCGAAAGGGCGGCTTAGGCAAAAAAGAGCGTCACGGTAGGTCAAAAACCCGAAAGGGCGGTCTAGGCAAAAATTAAAGACATTAACAGAATAAATTTTCCCGGTAGGTTGAAAATCCGCAAGGGAAACCTAGGCAAAAGTTAGTGATTTTCTTGGCAAGTAAATGCGTCAGACAAGACTTGATCATTGAAGCAACAATCTTCTTGGACTCTCATCATACTTCAACAGAAGTTGATGCTCAAGAATTCAAAGTTGTTAGGGATAATACTGGTCATTGTATTTTAATGTATCTTTTCCAATGTATTACCATTTTTTGAACTTTGTAACATCTATGGAGTCTCTCCATTCACAGACTATCATTCTATTAATTATGTTTGAGCTTTTATCCAAATTCTTTGCGATTCTTATTTTATTCAGCTTACAAAGACTCCATTTAATATTGATAGTAATTTTCAAAACCAAAAGATTAAATAACAAAATTGTTTTTGAAAAGAATTTACAAATTACTTTCTACTTTAGATTTGGTGAAACAAGAAAAACAAAAAAATAGTGATTCCAAGGATGGACAAACTCTGAAATTTTAGAAGCATGTATTCCCCATGAAATTTGTTTCAGGTCGCTTTCGCTGATATGTGTATGATCTTCTTGTGTTTCTCAGATAGTTGGAGATGTTACCAATTGATGTATGTTGTAGTGTTGGGCCTGTAATCCCATATTTCCCCAGCCAAATCTTGGTTCATTTGTTTTTCTCCAAGTTGATTATTCTGGTTTTAGGTTTGCATTGTTTGAAACCTCTATCCCATATTCCCAAGTAAGGTCTTCGCTCATATGACCAAAGTCCCTTCGCACTTTGTGTACTGAGGTAGAATCATTTGCAAAACATTGCCCTTTTGTAGTGTTGGCATTAATGTTGTTGTTTGGAAACTAGACAAGGGCAGTATCTTTTCTAAGAAGTGCTGAAACAATTGCCAACTTTTTGGGTTTATCCCTCCAGATGCTGGGTTTGATTTAAAATTCCCATAATTTTTATTTCTTGTTATATTGTTTGACTTCTTAAATCCCCAAGTAAAGCTAAGAAGATGTTTCTCTCTAAAAATGGGCATCCCCATGTGGTTTCATGATTTCTCCCCAGAGAAGTTTGTGTAACCATCACTCTTTGTATTTAAGTATCTTCAATCGCGTCGACACGAGGATTTTAACCTTCATATCTCCGGATAGAAGACACTTAAATAATGGCAGCTGTAGTACCCTAATTTTTGCCCCTACAATTACTTTATCATCTCATATCAACTAAATCACAACAAGATACCACTAGGGTTTTGTCCTTCTCCCTATCTCTAGGTTTACCTATGGAGAATCACCAAGCACCTTGATTTATATATTGTGATAATCTATATTTTGTGTTGATTAACTTTAAACTAATAAATACAATGAATGTTTGCTCTAATTGATGATATTATAGGTGAGAGCACAACACATTTCATCAAGTTGATTCATATGTTCATGAGTTTATTTCCATGCCTTATCCAACAAAATTTCATTGAGATTAAAGCTTCATCATTGAATATACTTTGAAGTAATATCATGAAAAGGTCTACTATGATTCATCATTCCTCAAGTTGTCAAATAAAATCAAAAGATGCAAGAGTTAATTGAAGAAGTTTGACCTAATTGGACAAGTTCTTGATTTCTTGATCACAAGTCCATAACTCTCTCAATTATTAACATTTGGAGTTGTTTTTTGTTGCTATGGGTTCTTATTATCATCCAAAACAACTTCTATTCACATGGAAAGAGTAACTGTGCAAGAAAGTTTGTCAAAATTGAAAGGGGTTTCCAAGTCATTTGGTGCTCTAGGAGCTAGGATTTTGAACTTCTAAGGGCTATATCTTGCTCATCTTTTTCTATTTTTGAGAGATTCCAAAGACATGCTTCTCTTTAAAGAGTTATCAACAATCACTTTAATAGTTTCAAGAAAATTTTATGTGGAAGTTGCCTAATGATGAAGAAAGATTACATGTCCTCTAGTTATGCCATCAAATTCTCTTATGTGACTTAAAAAGGTCATAACTTGGACAATTTTTATCTCCTTGAGCCTATTAAGTTTCCACAATGATCTTAAGGATGTGAACTTCAACTCTTCTTTTATGTGCAAAGCTTGAAAGTGGATGGAAGATGCCCTAAGAATGCAAAAAGTTATAGGTCATCTCATGAATTTTCACCAATTTTGCAAGACCATAACTTTTTCCATACTTGGTATTTTTGAGTGATTCAAGTTTCACAATGCTCTTTGAGATCTACATAAAGCTAGAATCATTAATCAAAGCTCAATTTTGGAGGAAAGCCTTGGTTAAACTGAAAATATTATAGGTCACTTTTAAAGAGAAACTTAGAATTTTTCTAAGTACAAAAAGTCAATATCTATTTCTCAACTTTGACTCATCACAACTTTTAGCTCAAGCATCCAATTTATCTCACTCTTTGCAAATTTTAAAGTCTGTGACCTTATCTTTCAAATGCTTCAAGAATCATGCCCTAAGGTTCCCTAAATTATGCACACCATGTGTTCAAAGACAGCCACTTGAAACTGATTTTTTCCTCCAAGTCAGAATTTGAAATGCATAATTCAGCTTCTAATCACTAAATTGTTGTGTGCTTTTTACTTCTAATCATGTTTAACAATCTTCCAGAAGTGATTAGCACCTTGAAACATAAGTTTTGGCTGAGTTTTGAGAAAAATGCGAGTCACACTTTTCATGCTTGCAACTTCACATTAATTCCCTCCAAACTTCATCATTCCATACTCTTGAGCATCCCATTTGCTTCCCTATAAATAGATGGTTATATCTCACTCATTTTCTAAAGCTTGAACAACCACAATCACCCTACCCAACTCTCTCCTTAACCCATATTTATGCAACTTCGAATTTGGTTTTACAGCCTTCCTCAATACATTTTCTTTGTCAATTTATCATCCCTGAACTTAACTGAAGCTAACAGAAGAAGAACCAAGCCCTAAATCATCCTAAATCATTCTAGCCAAGTCAAGTTTCAGAGCTCTAAATTTGAACTTCAATAGGTAGATTCCTTCATCAATTCTCTCAAAATGTGCTACCACAATGAAGCTCTCATCATTCTGATACTAGTCACATCATTTGTTTTCGACTGGAAATGAGTTTTGGCCATGAGTTTTGGTCATGAACTTTTAAACCCTCACATCATTTGGAAATCCCTATTCAATTATTTTCCTTCTGGTTTTTGCAAAACGACCGAGCTATACTTTAAATAATTTTTTTGCGAGGGTATAGTTGTTTTCGTATTGATGAGACGAAGAGAATGGCATAGGTCTGAGCTCCTAATTTTACAGTATGAGATACCTGCAGTTCGCGTGGATGGAGGTTGAAGATGACCAACGTGTCATCTCTCAACCAATGATAACGCGCCACTTATTTTTTTTCAAAAGTCTTATTTAATAATGGATCCAATGTTTTATTCAATAAAGACCATGATATGCACAACGCCCTAGGTTCCTTGGATATGATTACTAATGCTTTTTGACACTCATCCAATGGTCTATATTTTTTGTTTTATTTTTATTTTCTGATTTTTTATATTTTAATTGATTTAAACTTCAAAATTTCGAAAAAATTCATTTCCAACTAAAAAAATATGAAAAAATTCTTAAAAATATTTAGGATTTCTCTATTTCTGATTTTTATTTTTTCACAATTTTATTTTATAATTTGATATTTTTTTTATAATTTTTCACTTTAATTGAATTGTTTTAATTGATTAAAATATATTTTTCTTAATTTTAAAATTCTAAAAAATCATGGAAAGGTCCTTTGGCCTTCTTGGCAAATTTTGATAACCTTGTTTTATTTTTATTCCTGATTTTAATATTTTTCACCATTTTTAGTTTGTTTTATCTATTTCTTTTATTTTTAAAAATAGTTTCGGACTTTAAAAAATTCTAAAAAAATTTGTCAACCTTTATTAAATCATGTTGTATATTTTTACCATTTATTTTCCTTTTAATTAACCTTTTAAATATTATTTTATTGAATTTTATTTTATTATTTTATTTGATTCTGACTTAGGCATTATTTGGTGACAAATTCTTTAACTTCATTAGATCTTGGGTGTTAATATGTTGAGAAACCAAATCGACCAAAACGGATGAATGATCTTGATGATATTTGAAACCCAAATTTCATACCCTGCATCCCTTCCCTCTACATCTTATCCCTTTCTCATTGCGCTACATGTTGTTAGAGGATGATCTACATATCATCACTCCAAACATTTGGCAAATAGATTGCTATTGACCAGCCTCAAAATAGGTGCGACTTCTATATAAGTCCACTTACGATTGCTTAACATAACGCTAAATTTTGTACCGATTTGAGAAATGATCATTCGTGGCCCAAACCTATGTTTGCAAGCCGAAGTTTGTTTAATTTGAAACCTTTGATCCAATAACCTTAAGGTTCATTGTGAGGAGGCTTTGGTCTTATCAATCCTCTAATTAACTTTCATAAATTTTGGAACTAAGTGAATCATTTAAACATCGTTGATCATTTATTGTTGCCTTGAGATTTTAAAATGAATGTTATACTTGAAAAAAATAAAATGAAACTTGTTGTTGAGAGGCTTTGATTTTATCAATCTTCTAATGAGTTTTCAAATGCAAGTTTCAAGATGGTCATTCAACTAACCTCTAATTTCTAACAATTGACTTTATTTTATGCTTTTACTTTATGCTTTTCACTTTAACCACATATATTTTAGCATTTACATTTCATTTTATTTTCATCTTTTCTCACTTGAGCATTTATCTTCATGTCTTTTTGTATTTCTCACTTGAGCTTTTCATTTTATTTTTGAAGATACTTAATAACCAACTTGAACAATAAAAAACTTAAATTTTACCTGGACTATTTGGTTACTATCCATGGCATGATGAAGTTATGGACTTCTTGGAATTAGGAGTAGAGACCTTGACCTACCTTGAGACCTTGTTACTTCTACTATTATTTTGTCTGGAGTTCTTGGGTTTTACCCCAAGACATTGGTTTTTTTTGTTTTTTTTGTGTGCAGGATATTCTGATTATATGCTTTATTTGTGATTCAGAATTCATCTGTATACAGCCGTTACTCTGCCCAATTTTTATGAAGACTTAATGCATTCAAATCTTGGTTTTCTTAAGAGGTTTAGTATCTTTGCTTGCTTGGTTTCAATCCATAGGATGGGAATTCTACATTGACTCATTGTGTCAAGTGTTGGCTTCTTGTTTGTTAGACGGTTCTTTTCCCTAGCTCTTACCTTATTTTATAGGATAGTCCCTTCATCTCCTTCCATATTCTTTAATTTCAAAAATATTCTCCCTCCTTTAAAAACTATGCTTGTTTTAAACTTGAACTGCTTTCACAATAAACATGGACTTAGGTCCATGCATTTTTTAAAAATACTTTCTTAATCAAATTTTTAACAACTTAATACTACTTTGACATTTTTGTGAGAAGACTAAAATCAATCAATCTCATTCAAACTATTTTTCCACTTTGGATTTTTATATTAAAACTTTTCTCAAAAGATTAGACTCTTGTCAATCTTTGTAGAGATGCGAGCTACTATACTTCAATCATATACAGTGAAGTGAGATATTTTCCACTTGGGTGTTGAGGGAGGCTTTGTTGATTTTAAATCTAAGCCATATCCTCCACCTTGAGATGACGAAAATTCTCCTTTCTCATGATTGTGGGTAGTAAGTATGTTCTTCCACTCGGATAAGACGATGATGTATCGTCTCTTAAAATTAACCAACACACTTGTGTTTTAAATTTTTTAAAGGTGAACTACGACCTGATCCCCTATTGCATGGAAGGTGGTACGTAGGCACTAAAGGCTCACAACCGCGACGGGTGCAAAAATTGTAAAAATATACTTATTTTCTCATCTCCATAATCTATTTTTGTATACAACTTTTATAGCAAAATACATAGATTTTTAAAGAGGTTCCTGCGGAGTACCTTAGATGTTTAGGCTGATAATACCTTCCCTTTGCATAACCAACCCACGAACTTAGATTCTCCCCCCCTCTTTTTGTGTTATTCTCTCTTTTCCCATTCCTCTGGAAATAATAAAGCGCAGTGGAGATTTTTATTTGATCTATGCGAGTTAAGTCAATCCAATGGCTTAGTCTCAACATTTCTACCACTACAATATGTCCCTAATTTTTTCCCGAATCCTTTTGGTTCGTCGGGATGCCCTTATTTTTGCCTAGGTCTATCAACCTAGCGGGTCTCTTTTTGAAGCGTAGTATTTTTTAATATGTCCGTTTTCATAGGGCGCGTGGAATTTTCACTGTCCATGGTAGTAGGTGTTATAACACTACCATAAAATATTATCTTGATCATACGTGGCCATTCGTATGCGGGTGTCTATTTCCCCCTAGGATTAGTTTGGTTCATCCGATGTTTGAAGTTATTAATCAACCATTAATTACCAGGTTTCTCATAGTCTTAACCTTCCTCAGTATTTTTCTAAGACTTGTCATAGCAGAATGACACCATCTGATACCGTTGACATAGACAAGCAATTCAGTGATACCGAATATTAAATTTTCATAGTGGATTTTGCTGAAACTCATGATCAAAGTAACATGCCCCAAGTGATTCAGATGGAGATTTGCCCCTGGCTATTCAACACTTTTGAGAGATTCTTTGAATCTTAACTTGACTACCACATATGAGTTGGATAATAACATGTCATGCCCCTTGGTTTATAACCAATTGTATCCACGAAAGGCCTATTATGGGAAGTGTCTTTCTCTTTGACCCATCCTCTGAAGTAATTTTATCCATTGGGAGGATTTTCATTCATTGAATATTCGTCATGCAAATTTATCTACTGTCAAAGACTTAGTCATATGCAAACAGTGGTATTAAAATGAAAATCTTATGTCAGTCTTTAAGTTTAAAAAATGCATTTTTTAGTAAAACATAATTTGTAAGACTGTGATATCAACTCAGGATTTATAGTAAGCCTTACAGGAGTCAGGATACCTTTTTGTAACAATATGTTTTCGAACTATCCCATGCTTTAGTTAGGACTTTGAAGGGTTGTAGCGTGACCTAGTTCATGGTTTAAGAAACAAAGGATAAAGGCTCAAAGTTTATTTGTATCCAACCCATTCTCCATGATGTCCTTCAGTCCTATACTCAATTAATTATGCATTTAAGTTCTAATAGAGTTTGGAATTATAGCACTGAAACTTGGTGATAGTTCAGAAACTGAAAGTTTATTTGAGAAGGCAATCATTTTTTCTTGTAACATGTTTATTTTGTTTAGCATTTTTAGAGACCTATTTTTGACTTTATTATCCCTAACTTTTTCCTAAATTGTTTTGTTTCAGATTACAGTCAGCGGGATGCCCCGGTTTTTTCCTAAGTCTCCATAGGTTTCGACTTATCAGACTTTTCTTTTGAAAGATAATGACTTCTCGACTTATTGATTACGGGGAACCATCACCGACTTTTAATTTGGAAGGATGTCTTCGATACTACCTAATGTGCATGAATGAAAATCTTGCGAGTGAATTCACAATTGAATTAATTGAGAAACTACCCTGCCCCAGGTTATGATTAAGGGTTTCAATTTGCGTGAAAAAGAAAACTCCTACTTCTTTGGCTCAAAGGGGTTGACTAGGGATTAACTTCCTTATATCTCCAATGTTTAGGAATTGAAGAAACTCCTGTACATCATTAGCAAGGTATGTTCAAAAGCATATCATATGAGATTATGATATCGTGTTCGTCATCCTCCCTTTAAAGGCTTATAACTTTTAATTAGAGTTGAATATCCCTAAAAGGAAGTAAAAAGAACAGTTTAAATATAGTGAAAACGAATGGATTAATTCAAGACAAACATATGCAATGCATTAATGGAAATAAAACAAAGTTTTACAAAAAGATAAGTGTTCGAACAAACAAAAGAAATCACAACTGAAAATTCAAATGAACTGGACGCTCTCAATTTTAGTCATGATTTGGCATGGGAGAAGTGATCACATTAGGAGTCTCTGGAGGGTTAAACTCAATCTCTTTGGAGTTTATAATATCTTGAATCATATTTTTCAAAGCCCAACATTTATTTGTGTCGTGTCCGGGACTATTGGAATGATAGGCACATCTTGCATTAGGATTGTACCGAGGAGAGGAGGTGTTGGGATTCTTAGGAGGATCTCTCAACGTAATCAGATCTACTTTCAAAAGGTGTTGCAATGCCCGAGACAATGGCATATTGATCTTGGTAAATTGTCTCTTGGGTGCGTATGACCTACGTTGATTGCCTTGTTGATGTTGTTGCACTGGTGCAGGATTAAAAATTAACAATGTCCTCCCAGATTTGTTGTGATCATTTCTACCACGACCCTTCTGGCCATACACCACATTAGCTTCTATCTTCCCATTGAATGTATTCTCCATAGTAATTGAAGACGCATCCACTTGAATTTTTCCACTTCTGTTTCCACCTCAAACAAGTTCCCATGTTAGTATCAGCTCGGTGAATCTGGCTGAAGAGCTTCCGATCAAATAATTGAAGAAAGGACCTGTCAAAGTTCCCATAAACATATCAACCTACTCCCTATCAGAAAAAGGATGTTGAAATCTTCCTGCTAGGTCTCTTTATTTCTATGCGTACTCTTTAAAGCCTTTGTTCGAGCCCATGGCCATACTCTATAATTGAACACAGGTTGGTGCAAGATCAATATTGTATTGGTATTGTTTGTAGAAAGCAACAACCAAATCTTCCAAAGTATGGATATTGGTTCTTTCCAGTTGATAGAACCATTCCAATTGTGTCTCAAATAGGCTCTCTTAAAAGAAATGCACCCATAACTTCCTGTCGGGAGTGTGTGGTTGAATCTTCTGGGCATAAGACCTCAAATGAAGCTTAGGAAAAGAAACACCGTCATACTTTGAAAAAGTAGGGACCTTGAATTTATGAGGAATGATAACTCCTTAGACTAAATCCATTTCTTCAAAATCCAACCCAAGAACTCTCTGGATCTCCATAGCAATTAAATGATCTTCTATCTATTTATATTTTTAATCGGTAGGAGGATACTGTTCATCTGAATAGTCTTCTTCATCTTCATTAGAATATTTGCCAGAACAAAGGTGGATTCATTTCTCATCCTTCACACTCTTACTATCTTCACCCTGATTGTCATCTTCATTTGATTGAAAATCACAGTCTTGAGCTCGCTTGGGAGGACCTCTGAACCTTCTTCCCATGTTGAGAATGCCAATTGGCTTCCTTGTCTTTTTCTTCCTCTCTTTGGTGATGAGGGTCTTCAGCTCTTCCAACACCTTGGCTAAGTTCAGGAACATTTGTTGGAACTAAGCATTCATGGCCTGAAGATCTTTGACTGTTTATTTGAGAGCCATCTTTTATTGAAATAAACAGCAAGAAGATGGGATAACTTGTCTTGGAAACCTGTTATGTAATGATATGCATGGTATGTGGATGTATATGCAATATTTTCAAGGATCTCGCAGGATAAACAAAATTAAATCTTAGTTTTGTACCCTAATTTTTCCCCCTAAGATTCCTCCATCATCTTATATCAACTCAATCACAACAAGATCACACTAGGATTTGGATTCATCTCCCTATCTTTAGGTTTTCTCATGAGGAATCACAAAGCACCTTTATTTTTTTATTGTGATCATATTTGTTTTGTATGGATTAACTTTTAACTAATAAATGCAATGCATATTTTCTCTAATCGATGATGTTATAGGTAAAATCACAACACACTTCATCAGGTTGATCTATAGGTTTATGAGTTTATTTACAAGCCTCCTTCAACAAATATTTATTGATATTAAAGCTTAATTATTGAAAATACTTTAAAGTAATATCATGAAAAGGTCTACAATGACTCATCATGCCTTAATTTGTCAAAGGAAGTTAAAAGATGCAAGATTTGATTGAATAAGTTTGACCTAATTGGACAAATTCTTGATTCTTTGATCACAAGTACATAACTCTCACAATCCTTAACATTTGGAGGTGTTTATTATTTCTATGGGTTCTTATTATCATTCACAACAACTTCTATTCACATGGAAAAACTTATTGTGAAAGAAAGTTTGTCAAAATTGAAAAGGGTTTACAAGTCATTTTGGTGCTTGAAGAGACATGGTTTTGAACTTCTAAGGGTTATATCTTGTTCATATATTGATATTTTTGTGTGATTACAAATATATGCTTCTCTTTAATGGGTTATAAAGTAATCACTTTAAGGGTTTCAAGAAAATTTGGCGTGGAAGATGCCTAATGATGAAGAAAGATTACAAGTCCTCTAGATAGGCCATCAAATTCCCTTATGTGACTTCAAAAGATCATAACTTTGTCAATATTTATCTGCTTGAGCCCATTATTTTTCCACAATGATCTTAAGGATGTGAAATTCAACTCTTCTTTTATGTGTAAAGCTTGAAAATAGGTGGAATATTCCTTAAGAGCTCAAAAGATTATAGGTCACCTCATGAATTTTCACCAATTTTACAAGGCCATAACTTTTTCAATACATGGTATTTTTGAGCGATTCAAGTTTCACAATGCTCTTTGAGAAGTATATTTGAAGATAGCGTCATTTATCAAAGAAAGATTTTTGAAGAAGGCCTTGTTTGGAATCAAAACATTATAGGTCACTTTTGAATAAAAACTTATAATTTTTCTAAGTACAAAAAGTCAGTATCTTTTTCTTAACTTTGACTCATCACAATTCCTAGCTCAAGAAACCATTTGGTCTCATTCTTTTCACATTGTAAAGATTGTGACCTTATATTTCAATTTCTTCAAGAATCATGCCCTAAGAACCCTTGAGCTATGAACACCATGGTTTCAAAGATGGTACCTTAAAACTGAAGTTTTCTCCAAAGTCAGAATTTAAAATCCATAACCCAGCTTCTAAACACTAAATTGACGTGCGTTTTTGATCTAAACATGTTTAACCAACTTGCCAAAGTGGATTAGAGCCTTGAAACACAAAGTTTTAGTGAGTTTTGATGCTAAGCAAGTCACACGTTTTTCATGTCCATGGCTTCTCACGATTTCCCTCTAAACTCCACTAATTCATTCAATTCTCATTCCCATTCAATTCCCTATAAATATATGACCACATTGAACTCATTTAAACAAGCTTTGAGAGCCAAATACAACCTACCAAAGTTCATTCACAACTCATAAATTTGAAATTCCATTTCACAATTTTAAGCTATCTCTTCACAATTTCTTTACATATTCATCATCCTCCATAAACACACAAACTCTCCAACACTTAAACCAAGCAAATCGAGACATATTTTGAGTTACATAAGTTCACTTTTAGAGCAATTTTCGTGAGCCTCCTTCGGGTAGTTTTCTTAACCAAATCGTTCCAAATAAAAGCCTATTCTACTCTACTCATCCTTCTGATCCTTGTGCTTCTTACAATTTTTAAAATCGTTGAGAATTGAATGAGAAATCCTAACGTAAAGTGCTCTATATTATTTTTGGTTTTCTGCATTTTTCTCTTTGCTCATTTTATATAATTTTTTTGTGAGGGTGAGGTTAGGATCGTCTGGAAGAGACGAATCCAATGATATTAGTCTAAGATTCTAACATTTTTGTTTGAAAAATCTCAGAAACTCCTATGCGCAGGGTGTCTAGAGGTTGAAGACGACCCACGTGTCATTCTTCAACCAATGAACATTGGACATTTGTTTTATTTTCATTGGCTGTTTGTTTTTTGATTCAACTTGTTTTGAATGATGGTCCATGATATCCACAACACGCCATGTCCTTTGGATCTGTTTACTAACGCGTTTTGACTTTTCATCCAATGGACCATATTTTTTTTCTTTTATTTTATTAAAATATGATTTAATAATTAATTTGGTGTGATTTCCAATAGTGAACATATCATGTAAAACGTGTCAGATCCCTTGGACCTGCTTACTAACACGTTTTGACAATGATCCAGAGGTCCATATTTTTTTTGGCTTTATTTTATTTTCTGATTTTTATATTTATTTGTTTTAAACTTCAAAAATACATTAAAAAAAATTCATTTATGGTCCAAAAATTATGAAAAAATTCACAAAAATATTTTAGAATATTCTCTTTCTGATTTTTATTTTTTCATGATTTTATTTTTAGATTTAATATTTTTTATAATTTTTCCTTTATTATGACTTGTTTCTAATTATTTTAAAATACTTTTTGAAATTTTCAAATTCTAAATTTTTTTTATAAAAAAATCATTTTCCTTGTTTTTGACTTTCTTAATTTTTTATAGCATTTTATTTTGACTTCTATTATTTTTTATCTTTTTTTTTTACTTATTTGAGTGATTTTAATTACTTTAAAAAATAATTTTCTATTTTAAAAAATTACCAAAAATTATTTAAAAATATTTGAGATCATTTTCGACTTTTTTATGGTCTCTTTTAATTTTTCTTTGATACTTTGAATGTTGTTTGCTATTTTACCTTTTATTTAAATTTTTAAAAAACATTTTAAAAATTCCTTTTTCCTTTTTATTTTATTCATTAAATGCAATTTATTTTTTTATTATTTTCTGGCTATGTGATTATAGATCATAAACTTCATTAACATCATTGGATCTTGAGTGTTGAGTTTAACTCCACTAAAATGGATGGGTGATTTTAATGATAGTTTGATTAAATTTTTTGATTCAAATATATCCCCTCCCTCTTCATCTTATCTCCTTCTCTTTTGTGCTACATGTTGTTAGAGGATTATTTACATATCATCACTCCAAACATATGGCACATAGAATGCTATTGACCGACCTCAAAATATGTGCGACTTCTGCATAATCCCACTTACGATTGCTTAACATAACTCTAAATTTTGTCCCGATTCGAGAAATTATCATTTGTGGCCCAAACCTATGTTTGTAAGCCCAAGTGTGCTTAATTTGAAACCTTTGATCTAATAAACTTTAAGTTTATTGTTAGGAGGTTTTGGTCTTATCAATCCTCTAATGAATCATCATAAATTTTGGACTAAGTGAATCATTTAAACATCGTTGATCATTTTTTATTGCCTTGAGATTTTGAAAGGAATGATATACTTGACAAAAAGAAAATGAAACTTGTTATTGAGAGGCTTTGATTTTATTAATTTTCTAATGAGTTTTCAAATGCAAGATTCAATACGGTCATTCAACTAACCTCTAATTTCTAACTCATTATAATTGACTTTTATTTGTATGCTTTTACTTTATGCTACTTTAAGCATCATTTATCTTAGCATTTACATTTCATGTTATTTTCATCTTTGCTCACTTAAGCATTTATATTTATGTCATTTTGGTTTTCTTAATTGAGCTTTTCATTTACTTTTTGAAGATACTTAATAACCAATTTGAACAATAAAAATCTTTAAGGTTACTTGGACTACTTGGTTACTATCCTTGGCATTTTGGAGTTCTGGCCTTCTTGGACTTAGGATTAGAGACCTTGACCTACTTGGAGACCTTGGTGATTTCTATTGATATTTTGTCTAGAGTTCTTGGGGTTTACCCCAAGATATTGGGTTGTTTGTTTCTTTGTGTGCAGGTTATTATGATTATGTGTTTTGTCTATGATTGAAAAATTTGTGAGCAAGTGATTAAAAGTATTCTACCCACTCAAGGTCGTTCTTGTTATTTTCCTCCTCCTTTTAGAGATAGTTCTATATGTACCATTAGTTGGTAGGTAGCCTCATCTATTGGATGTGAAGGGACATCGTAGGGTCATCGAATGCAACTCGTAAAGATGCTTTAGAAGTTTCGTAAGGGACTAGATCATTTTTAGAAAGGCAACATCAAAGGGTCATCGAGGGACTATGGTATTTTGTATCGGAGGGACTTTGCTAAAGCATCCATAAGTTCGAGGGACATGACCGTTATTCCGAAAGGCAATGGATAGTGGTTATGCTAAAGATGTGAGTGTTCAAAGTGTGTTAATTTCAGTTATTTAGTCTTGCAATTAGGGTTTTCTATCGTTCATTTTTATCTTTCCATACAAACCCTAATTACTAACAATTATAGAAAATATAGTAGCAGAAGGTAAAGGCGGAAATGTAGACCTAGGCTATTATAGAGCTTTGGGGCAACTACATAATAGTGAAGTGCATAAAATAAAAAATCTACAACTATTACATACTAGGAGAAGTTACATAATAGAAAAATGCGGAAAAAATAAAGCCACACTATTACATTTGAACGCGCCCTATACACTTTATCTAAGAAAATAAAACTAAGATAAAAATAGCAAAGAAAATGTTTTGGTGATTTTTTATGAAAAAAATGATTTTTGATAATTAATTAAATAAACCTAAAACAAAAACCTAATTAATTTTAATTAATGAGTAAAAGGGTAATTTCAAAAAAAGAGTTAATTAATAACCTAAAACCTAATTAATTTTAATTAATTAAAAAAAGGCTAATTTTGAATTTTTTTTAAAAAAAAACCTAAAACCTAATTAATTTTAATTAATAAAAAAAAAGGTTAATTTTGAAAAAAAATAAAAAAAACCTAAAACCTAATTAATTTTAATTAATAAAAAAAGGTTAATTTTGTTTAATGATAAATAAAAACCTAATTAATTTTAATTAATAAAAAAAGGTTTATGTTTAATGATAAATAAAAATAAGAATTAAGTTTTTTAAAAAATAGATAGGGGAAGAAGCTAAAATGGAAAATAGGGTTAGAAAACAAAAATAGTGCAAATGCCAGGGGTGGGTGTTGAAACCACGCCCTTTTCCTTCACAACAACATGGCTTGCCAAAAATTAGACATGGGAAGAAGCATTAATAGAAAATAGGGTTTATCCATCATAGTTATACCTCACAAGGCTTTTAGTAATATTAGTATGCATCAAAACAACATGAAAATAAAAAATACGAATTACAAAAAAAAAAACAAGGAAACCAGAGATGAATGTATGCAATTTTCAGGACCTTTGGACCTTCAAGATTGATCCATTCTTACCCTACAATTCCTCAGGGATTAATTTGGATGATTAGCTTGCTTGTAGAGAGGCTGGAAATAAGGTTTAATGTTTGCCCTAGTTTTGGATAATTTTGGAGTTTTTTAGAATAATGATCTCTTGCCATGTTTTTCATGTCCTTGTTGTTGTTGTCTGAATACGTGATATATATAGAGGAAAATTAGGTCAGAAGAAGTGGGCTTAGACCTTTGTATGAAAGCCTTGATTTTATTTAATTTATTTTTAATTTAAATTAATAAAATAAAAAATAAATGGAATAAAAATCAAAGGGGTGTATGAATAGGTTCAATGGTTCACTTATGAGGCCTAATACACGTTTGGATCTTGAAACACAAGCCCATTAGCCCAAAAATTCGAATTTGATCAATTTGGGTTTCTTGCATTTTCTTGAAATTTCCCAACTTGCACCAATCATAATTGTCTCAATTTTTATCATATGAAGGTTATCTTTGACGTTTTGGAAAACTCAAGATGTCCCCTACAATCTCTATGTTGATCGTTTTTCATTTTAAGACTTTATCTTGATGTAAGTTTCCTTGACAAAAAGTGTCTTTTTGTTGACTTTTGAAATGACCTATAATGTTTTGGCCCAAAACTCTCAAGTGGAGCATTTTTTTGGACTTCAGCTCAGAGAGAATTGAATTTACTTCAAAATGAGCTTTGATTAAGAAAAATCTGATGAAGCATATGGAAGTTATGCTTTGTCAAAGTTAAGTTGACTTCTCCTTAAAAAACCCAAATTTGATAACTTTTGAATTTTGATGAATTGAGAGTTTTCTTGATGAATCATGGTTAATGCTTGATCAAATGATCAATGTGACTTCAAAATGTTGATGTTGACCAAAAATCTTGAAGTTTGACTGTATGTTGACCACTGCTGACTTTTTACCCAAGATAATTGATATTTATTAATTTGAGAAATTGATTGGGAAAACTTATGATGCAAGGCTTGAGACATATGAGGAACTATGAAATTCACTTGAGGCATTATAAACTGAAATTTCCTTGAGAAAAGTCAAACCCTAGTTGTAGGTAAACTACTTAGGAGGAGAATTTGTCTGATCAAACATTGAGTAGCATTGAGCAATTGAAACCCTTAGAGCATGAGGAGGTGTCTTAAATAAAATGGGAGGGCAAATTTTAGGGTAAAACAAACAGCATTCTCTTATCCAACTCTGTGTTTGCTTAAGCGAAGTAGCCATCACTAGTGAGTTTGCGTAGCAAAAGTCTTGGACTGAATGAAATAATTAAGTTAATTATTTACTACCAGTTCGCTAAGCAAATCGGGCACTCGCTGGAGGTTCGCCTAGCGAACTTGACCTGGCAGAAATATGTAATTTTCCGTGTAGTGTAGATCTGTTCCGAGTTCAGGAACAAGGTGACTTCTCTGTTATCCTGTGGTGTTACCATATGATTTTTAATATGTATGCTTCTATGATATATTCATGAATATTCTGTATGTTAATGCATGTTTACATTGAAATGCATTATGTGGTTATTCTGTTATTCTGGTTTAATTTTGGGACATGTTTATTCTCTGTGGCTTTGCCATATTTTCCGTGCTGATACTTGATGGGAATGATTTGGTGTATACTCACCACATTACCGTGCAATCCTGGACATGCACATGGGTGGTCATCCTGGAGCACACTCATGCATGTCGTACCATTTGTGTATCCTACTGTCCTTCCCCCATGGGAATGATATGGTGTATACTCATTGGTGTGAATGGACGACCGAGAATTATCACTGCTCTCAATAGGAATGATCTGGTCTATACTGATTGATCGGTGTAGAATGTGCCATTGTTTCAAAGGGAATGATCTGGTGTATACTCATTGCATATTGGGGGGATGCTCGTGCTAGATGGGAATGATCTGGTGTATATTCATCGTGCCACAGTTAGAAGCATCTCCTTAGGTAGTAAAACATCAACAATGTTGGTTCAGTGGGGCCGTGATGCCACGTAGGCTACATCACTTTGTTCCCACCCTAGTAGTACCACGTAGGTATTTTTACTAGACCTTCGTTAGTGGGCTCGTGTCTCTACTGTGAGGAGGTGACTCTTTCATTTTTTGCACAAATGTGTACATCTTGTGGTGTGTTTCTATTTTTTGTATGTATCTATGATCCCATTGATTGGTCAAGGGATCTTCAATGATGATCTTTCCCATATGTGTGTTTGTACTCGACTTATAGATAAACTATGGATGCTCGGGGGATTCGTTTATGCATGACCCTGTAGAACCGAGTGAAGCCCTAAGATAGGGTGGCTCACTGAGATTTAGTAATCTTATGTCATTCCAATTATTATTTTTCAGGTTGCTCGAGGCAGGATCATAACAATGGTAAGATGGCTTTGCTTTTGACGATGTTTCATTGGCGATGTTCTGTTATTTCCGTTCATTCTGTTTGTACCATGGACATGTATTAGTACTTTGGATTTGTAATATTTTGGCCATGAAAGTGCTGCATTTTGTATCTTGTACTATTAATTTTATCCCCATTCCCGCTGCTTATGTATGAATTTAGTTGTCGTATTAATACCGTACACGTATTATATTACTATTACTGATAAATAAAAATATTACCAAAAAGGAGGGGAAAGAAAAGCTTTCTTTTTATGATAAAAAATTCATTTATACCTGTTATTTCACAACAATAAAAAAGAGGAAAACTTGGGATCGATTGAATTTCATGTATTCAAATTCACTAATAAGATACGAAGACTTACTTCACATTTTGAAATAAACCCAAAAGACTATTTATCTCAAAGAGGTTTACGTATAATTATGGGAAAACGGCAACGACTACTGTCGTATTTGTCAAAGAAAAACAAAATATGTTATAAAAATTTAATAAATCGTTGGGTATCCGGAATTTATAAATTAGGTTATTTAAAGAACCCTTTTCATGGAATAATGAATCGAGGAAAAACTTATGAATGTCCCAAGTACAAGAAAAGGCCTCATGATAGTAAATATGGGGCCTCACCACCCATCGATGCATGGTGTTCTTTAACTTATTGTTACTCTGGATGGTGAAGATGTTATTCATTATGAACCAATATTGGGTTATTTAAACAGAGGTATGGAAAAAATAGCGTATAACTTCTCATCTACTATGGCTGGGACCTTTTATGGCAAATATTGTTGCACAAACACCTTTTTTCTATATTTTTAGAGAAAGATAATTAATATATGATTTATTTGAAGCTGCGACAAGAATGAGAATGATGCATAATTTTTTCAGTATTAGGGGGAGTAGCTGCTGATCTACCTTATGGTTGGGATTTTTTTAGTGAACATGTCATAGTTAATTATTCCTCTTATAATTTCTAAAAAAATCAATTTTGCTCTTATATTTTCATTTTATTTCACATTTTAAAATATATAATCTCTCAAAAAATAAAATCATATAATGTCATAGTAAATCAGTCTTTTCTTTTGTAAAGACGAAGAAACAAATTATATTTTCTCTACTATCCACTATTTACTATGCTGACAAAGAATCAAATTATCACTATATATATATATATATATTCCTTTTTCTAGTTCTCCGTCCAAGTGAAGGATAAACCCAAGGAGTTGAGGTTTTTTTTGTACCAATTGGGGCCTTCCCTTCACCATCCCCATGTGGATGGGGTATGTAACACCCTCTAAAACCCCGCATATAATTTTCGCAAATATTAAAAATTATAAACTCAGAGTACATGTAATAATCGAGGAATGCTACAATTCTCTTTTAATAAAATAAATTCCTGTCATGCATAATTTTAGTGGTAACTCATACATGTCTACACAGCGGAATAATTTATTTAATAAAATCAAATGTTATAATATTTTCCAAAATCATCAGGGATTAACACCTGGAAAAGTCAACGTCATATTATAACAATTAACAGAAAATAAACGAGTCTGACTAAAGCAGCTCGACAACCAAACGTTCCCGGAGTTACAACTATCAGAGCATGACCCGGACATACTAAAACGAAACTAAACTAGACACGATAAGCCTTCGCCAAGCACCTGAGCGAAGCTCCTCAATCTGAAATATTCAACAGTAAGGGTGAGCTTCTCAAATATACATTTGGTTATACATTCATAACAATCAATTCACGAAATCATAAGCATCACCTAATAATTAGCATATTTCATAGTTTACAAAACCTTTACAATTCATATATCCATGACATATTGCCTTTCATATTTGCAAATATTCATCAAACATCATCAACCATTTATCAAATCATACGTGCATACAAACAATCAAATATAACATTGGAAAAATCATCCATTCATGTTATATTCGAGTAATGCAACACACCCATGCATGTGGTACCACTTCACCGCCCCATTAAATCGCGGGTCACGGATAACTCACCGTTCCATTATATCGCGGACACGGCTACCACCTCAACGTTCCATTAGATCGCGGACACGTATATTGGCCACCATGTTAATTCCACACAATGGGAATTAACAAATGCAACATGATATGTAAGTATGTAACACTCAGCATACTATGAACATCAATCAACATATCATGCACATCAACAATATCAAACATAACATGATAGGAATAGCATGTAACCACTCAGCATACTATTAAACATCAATCATATCAAGTTATATCATAATTCATGCTTGATAACATCATCTAAAAGCATGACAATAAGATCCACATAGTGTTGGTATCATAACATACAATCGTTATTCGATACACACATCAATCAACACTAGGAATTCAATAAACACATATTCAAAACATGTCAAACACTGCACATCAAAACCGGATCAATCCGTACTTAACAACATGCATGGAAAACATAGTTTAAAAACCAACACAGGAGGTTTAACACGGGTGCCCGTGTAAAACAACACTGCCCGTGTGGAAATGTGTCCAGAAAACACGTTTTTTTGACAAAACAGGGGATCAACACGGGCGCCCGTGTAAATCAACACGGCCCGTGTTGAATTGTGCCCAGAAAACCCATTTTTATGCCAACACAGTGAATCAACACGGGCGCCCGTGTTAATCAACACGCCCGTGTTGAATTATGGCCAGAAAACACTTTTTCATCAGCATTACAGTGAATCAACACGGGTGCCCGCGTAAATCAACGCGCCCGTGTTGATGAGTGCGAACCCAATTTTTCTGTTTTTGCAGCAGCTCATATACCCATTTTTTTGCACGAAAATACCTCTCTACGGCGGTGCAATATAGTACAAAGACATCCAATCCATCATAGGAACCTAAAGTCTCTAATTGATTCATAAAATCGGGAACTTAAACCTTTTCTAACAAAGTTCAATCCTAAGGTTATCGATCCCTAGAAACATCTAACAATTGGGATTTCCTACGATTACCCGAATCAACCGTACATAAACCCATAAACAAATATAAATCGAGTATAAACCCCCCTTACCTTATCAATTAGCAGCTTTGAGTTCTTGAGCGATGTTCTTCGTTCTCCGTTCTTCAGAGCTCTATTTTCCCAAATTCCAACTTCTGTTCTTACGTGAAAACCAAAAATGAGAAAATGGCCTAAGTCCCAAACATAACTTTATTTCTCTGCACCCCCACTCTTTACTAACAACATCTAAGCCCAATAACATAAAAATCCTAATATTCCTTATTTCTTTTATTTTCCTCAAATACTCCAAAATAAATAATTCTTTTTATTTTATTAATTCTAATAAAATAAATTCCCAAATTTAAATAAATCAATTAATTGAAAACGGGGTGTTACAACTCTCCCCCACTAAAAGAGTTTTCGTCCTCGAAAACATACCTTAGACGAACAGCTCCGGATAAGCCTCTTTCATCTGGCTCTCCAGCTCCCAAGTGATATTTCCATCTGCTGGACCTCCCCAAGCAACCTTCACTAATGCTATCTCTTTACCTCTTAACTGTTTCACTTCCCGATCTTCTATCCTCATAGGCAATGCTTCTACTGTCAGGTTATCTCTTACCTGTACATCATCTATTTGGATTACATGAGACGGGTCTGGAATGTATCTCCTCAACTGAGAAACATGAAAAACATTGTGCAAATTCGCAAGTCTCGGAGGTAAAGCAATGCGATAAGCAACTTCTCCAACTCTTTCCGTAATCTGAAACGGACCAATAAAACGCGGAGTCAACTTCTTAGACTTCAACGCCCGACCAATACCCGTCATCGGAGTAACTCTCATAAACACATGATCTCCAGCACTGAATTCTAAATTCTTTCTCCTCTTATCATGATAACTTTTCTGACGACTCTGAGAAGCTTTCATCTTCTCTTGAATCAATTTGATCTTTTCGGTAGTCTGCTGAACAATCTCTGGCCCAATTACCGAACTCTCTCCAGATTCATACCAACACAAAGGCGTCCTACACCGTCTGCCATACAATGCCTCAAACGGAGCCATACCAATACTCGAATGGTAACTATTGTTATAAGTAAACTCAATCAATGGCAAATAGCTATCCCAAGCCCCACCTTTCTCTAAAACACAAGCACGCAATAAATCTTCCAACGATTGAATCGTCCTCTCCGTCTGTCCATCAGTCTGAGGATGGTAAGCTGAACTCAATCTCAACTTAGTACCCAAAGCCTTCTGCAATCCTTCCCAAAATTTCGAAGTGAACCTCGGATCTCTATCTGACACAATACTAGAAGGAACTCCATGCAAACTCACTATTTTCTCAATATACAACTGTGCCAATCTCTCCATCGAGTAATCCATTCGCACCGGTATAAAATGAGCAGACTTAGTCAACCTATCCACAACGACCCATATCGCTTCACAATTCATAGGAGTCCTTGGCAACCCAGACACGAAATCCATAGAAATACTATCCCACTTCCATTCTGGAATAAACATCGGTTGCATAAACCCAGACGGCTTTTGATGCTCAATCTTCGATTTCTGACAGATTAAACATGCATACACAAATTCAGCTATTTCCTTTTTCATTCTCGGCCACCAAAACAATTTCTTCAAATCATGATACATTTTCGTGGCACCCGGATGAATGCTCATCCCACTGCGATGTCCTTCCTCTAATATACTTTTCTTGATTTCTGCGACATCAGGAACACAAACTCTATCGCCAAATCTCATAACATCATTTTCATCAATCCTAAACTCACCACCTTGACCTTGGTTGATCAATGTCAATTTATCAACTAAATTAACATCGGATTTCTGCCCGATCCTGATCTCTTCTAGAATACCACTAGTAAGTTTCAACATACCCAAACGAACACACTTCGGAGTACTTTCACAAACCAAACTCAAATCTCGGAATTGCTCAATTAAATCCAATTCACGAACCATCATCATAGACATATGCAAGGATTTCCTGCTCAAAGCATCTGCAACCACATTTGCCTTACCAGGATGGTAATTCAAACCAAAATCATAATCTTTGAGAAATTCCAACCACCTTCTTTGCCTCATATTAAGATCTTTCTGATCGAAAAGATACTTCAAACTCTTATGATCACTATACACTTCAAATCTCGAACCGTACAGATAATGTCTCCATAATTTCAAGACAAACACGACTGCTGCCAACTCTAAGTCATGAGTAGGATAGTTCCTTTCATGAACCTTCAACTGTCTCGAAGCATACGCAACTACCTGCTGATTCTGCATTAAAACACCACCTAAACCCAACAGAGATGCATCACAATAGACCACAAAAGATTCCACCGGATTCGGCAAAATCAGAATAGGAGCACTTGTCAATCTCCGCTTCAATTCTTGGAAACCTTTCTCACAATCAGAATCCCAAATAAACGCTTGTCCTTTACGAGTCAACTTCGTCAACGGCAATGCTAACTTTGAGAATCCTTCGATAAACTTTCTGTAATAACCTGCAAGACCAAGAAAACTTCTGATTTCCGAAACAGTCTTCGGCGCTTCCCACTGAGATACCGCTTCTACTTTCGTAGGATCCACTGCAATACCATTCTTAGAAATCACATGTCCAAGAAAACTAACTTCATTCAGCCAGAACTCACATTTGGACAACTTTGCATACAACTTCTTATCTTTCAACAACTCTAACACAATTCTGAGATGTTCCGCATGTTCTTCGTCATTCTCGGAATAAATCAGAATGTCATCAATAAAAACCACAACAAACTTATCCAGATATGGGTGAAAAATCCTATTCATATATTCCATGAAAACACCAGGTGCATTAGTAACTCCGAACGGCATAACAGAATATTCATAATGCCCGTACCTCGTTCGAAAAGCAGTCTTTTGAATATCTTCCGCTTTCACACGAATCTGATGATATCCAGATCTCAAATCAATCTTACTGAATACACTGGCTCCAATTAACTGATCCATTAAATCATCAATCCTCGGTAACGGGTACCGATTCTTAATGGTTACCTTGTTCAATTGCCTGTAATCAACACACAGTCTCATAGAACCTTCTTTCTTCTTAACCAACAATACCGGAGCACCCCAAGGCGAAACACTTGGACGAATAAACTTCTTCTCCAGTAAATCTTCCAACTGACTCTTCAATTCAGCCAATTCAGACGCAGACATACGATATGGCGCCATCGACACCGGTCTCGTACCAGGAATTAAATCTATAGAAAATTCCACTTCTCTCTCAGGAGGTAACTCGCCAACATCATCAGGAAAGACTTCTGGAAAATCACACACCACTGGCAATTCACTACTCCTGACCTTTCCTGTTGCATCTAACGAAGCAAGTAACATAAACACATTAGCACCATCTTCCATTGCTTCTTGCACCTGCCTAGCAGTCATAGTCAATTCCTCGACACCAACTGCTTCTGGGAAAATCACCGTCTTAGCAAAGCAGTTCAGATGAACCCGGTTAAATTCCAACCAGTCCATCCCAAGGATAATATCAATTTGTTCAAGCGGTAGGCACACTAAATCCATACCGAAACCTCTACCAAAAATCTCAATAGGACAATTCCTACATACGAGTGAAGTTGTCACTGAACCCGATGCAGGAGTATCAACAACCATGCTACCTCGCATACCAGATATGTCCAGTTTCAACCTCTCAGCACAATCCAAAGAAATGAAAGAATGAGTTGCACCAGTATCAATAATTGCAACTAAAGGTGTGCCATGAATAAAACACGTACCTTTAATCAATCGATCCTCTGGGGTAGTCTCAGATCCAGACAAAGCAAACACTTTTCCACCTGACTGATCCTTCCTAGGCTTAGGACACTGCGGACGAATGTGACCTTCTTCGCCACAATTGTAACAAGTAACAGACTTCCCTTTGCAATCAATAGACAAATGACCAGCCTTTCCACATTTATAGCACTTCTTCTCATCACTCTTGCAATCTCGAATGTGATGACCAGACTCACCACACCTGTAGCATCTGATAGGAGCCTTAGAATCTCCCCCACTAGGCCTTTTCCAACCGCCTGATCTCTGGTTATCTCTACCATATGGCTTGCCACGGTCCATATGTTGCTTCCCTCTTTTATCAACAGCCCCACGAGAGTGAGACGACCGATTCTTGGTAATATCTTCTTCCAAGATTCTGCTACAATCCACCAGATCAGAAAATCTACGAATACGCTGGTACCTGATTCCCTGCTTAATCTCATCTCGGAGACCATTCTCAAATTTGATACACTTAGAGAATTCTCCAGCCTCATCATTGTTGTAGTGTGCATAATACTTTGCCAGCTCAGTGAACTTAGTAGCATACTCACTAACAGTCAGATTGCCCTGCTTAAGCTCCAAAAATTCAATTTCCTTTCTTCCCCGAACATCTTCAGGAAAGTACCTCCTCAGAAAAGCCCTTCTGAAGTTAGCCCAAGTCAGTGCCTCTCCATCCTGAACCATTTCAGTCCTTGTGGCAACCCACCAGTCGTCGGCCTCTTCTGCCAACATATGCGTACCATATCTGACTTTCAGATCTTCAGCACAATCGATCACACGGAAAATCCTTTCGATTTCCTTCAGCCACTTCTGAGCACCTTCGGGGTCATGTGTACCTTTGAACAACGGAGGGTTGTTCCTCTGGAAATTTCCCAATTGCCTATCAGCACCAATCACGCCTCCAGTTGGGTTTCCAGCAAGTACACCAGCTAACATCCCCAAAGCCTCAGCTAGTGCAGCATCATTTCGTCCATTACCTCTTCCAGCCATATTCCTGAGAATTAAAACATACTCCACATCAGAATACAGTATCGACAGTGTTACCTTGCACTAGTCGCATACGAAAAGGAATGACTGACTCAAGACTCTGGTCACAACGACCGACTATGCTCTGATACCACTATTGTAACACCCTCTAAAACCCCGCATATAATTTTCGCAAATATTAAAAATTATAAACTCAGAGTACATGTAATAATCGAGGAATGCTACAATTCTCTTTTAATAAAATAAATTCCTGTCATGCATAATTTTAGTGGTAACTCATACATGTCTACACAGCGGAATAATTTATTTAATAAAATCAAATGTTATAATATTTTCCAAAATCATCAGGGATTAACACCTGGAAAAGTCAACGTCATATTATAACAATTAACAGAAAATAAACGAGTCTGACTAAAGCAGCTCGACAACCAAACGTTCCCGGAGTTACAACTATCAGAGCATGACCCGGACATACTAAAACGAAACTAAACTAGACACGATAAGCCTTCGCCAAGCACCTGAGCGAAGCTCCTCAATCTGAAATATTCAACAGTAAGGGTGAGCTTCTCAAATATACATTTGGTTATACATTCATAACAATCAATTCACGAAATCATAAGCATCACCTAATAATTAGCATATTTCATAGTTTACAAAACCTTTACAATTCATATATCCATGACATATTGCCTTTCATATTTGCAAATATTCATCAAACATCATCAACCATTTATCAAATCATACGTGCATACAAACAATCAAATATAACATTGGAAAAATCATCCATTCATGTTATATTCGAGTAATGCAACACACCCATGCATGTGGTACCACTTCACCGCCCCATTAAATCGCGGGTCACGGATAACTCACTGTTCCATTATATCGCGGACACGGCTACCACCTCAACGTTCCATTAGATCGCGGACACGTATATTGGCCACCATGTTAATTCCACACAATGGGAATTAACAAATGCGCATGATATGTAAGTATGTAACACTCAGCATACTATGAACATCAATCAACATATCATGCACATCAACAATATCAAACATAACATGATAGGAATAGCATGTAACCACTCAGCATACTATTAAACATCAATCATATCAAGTTATATCATAATTCATGCTTGATAACATCATCTAAAAGCATGACAATAAGATCCACATAGTGTTGGTATCATAACATACAATCGTTATTCGATACACACATCAATCAACACTAGGAATTCAATAAACACATATTCAAAACATGTCAAACACTGCACATCAAAACCGGATCAATCCGTACTTAACAACATGCATGGAAAACATAGTTTAAAAACCAACACAGGAGGTTTAACACGGGTGCCCGTGTAAAACAACACTGCCCGTGTGGAAATGTGTCCAGAAAACACGTTTTTTTGACAAAACAGGGGATCAACACGGGCGCCCGTGTAAATCAACACGGCCCATGTTGAATTGTGCCCAGAAAACCCATTTTTATGCCAACACAGTGAATCAACACGGGCGCCCGTGTTAATCAACACGCCCGTGTTGAATTATGGCCAGAAAACACTTTTTCATCAGCATTACAGTGAATCAACACGGGTGCCCGCGTAAATCAACGCGCCCGTGTTGATGAGTGCGAACCCAATTTTTCTGTTTTTGCAGCAGCTCATATACCCATTTTTTTGCACGAAAATACCTCTCTACGGCGGTGCAATATAGTACAAAGACATCCAATCCATCATAGGAACCTAAAGTCTCTAATTGATTCATAAAATCGGGAACTTAAACCTTTTCTAACAAAGTTCAATCCTAAGGTTATCGATCCCTAGAAACATCTAACAATTGGGATTTCCTACGATTACCCGAATCAACCGTACATAAACCCATAAACAAATATAAATCGAGTATAAACCCCTCTTACCTTATCAATTAGCAGCTTTGAGTTCTTGAGCGATGTTCTTCGTTCTCCGTTCTTCAGAGCTCTATTTTCTCAAATTCCAACTTCTGTTCTTACGTGAAAACCAAAAATGAGAAAATGGCCTAAGTCCCAAACATAACTTTATTTCTCTGCACCCCCACTCTTTACTAACAACATCTAAGCCCAATAACATAAAAATCCCAATATTCCTTATTTCTTTTATTTTCCTCAAATACTCCAAAATAAATAATTCTTTTTATTTTATTAATTCTAATAAAATAAATTCCCAAATTTAAATAAATCAATTAATTGAAAACGGGGTGTTACAGGGTACAAAGTTCATAAGTACCCATCTTACTACAGGACGCTTGCCTCGCCAATGTTTAGCTCCGGATCTGCTAAACTTTTATGGTTTACCCGAACATTCCCTACTTGCCCGACTATTGCTGAGTAGTTTTTTCATATCAAATGGACCTCTCTAAATTGTAATTTTAATGTTGCTGATTTACCCTCTTTTGCAATCAGTTTCGCTATAGCACCCGCTGCTCTAGCTAATTGTCGACCCTTTCCAAGTGTTATTTCTATGTTATGTATGGTCGTGCCTAATGGCATATGAGCATTTATCGCACTTTCCTCCATATTTTTTCATGTAGTCAATCATACTAGAGACCTAAACAGTCATAGATAATTATGAAATGATATCCTTCCGAATGGGATAAGAGAATTCCTAATATATATATATATATATATATATATATATATATATATATATATATATATGTATATATATATATATAATCTTTTCTTCTATTAACTGAATTAATTGAAAAAATAATTTGAAAATAAAACAACAAGTACAAAAATGAGTAATAAACCCCAATATACAATGGTATGATTCAATTTATCATTTTGTTCATTTGAGTTTTATTTTCTCGTAGATCTATAATTCAGATTAAGTTTATTGTTGGATGAACTGCATTCCTGATATTAATCCCAAAAAAGAAAAAATAGGTACAGCTAGTCTGTGAACAACCAACCATCATACTTTAAAAATGGGATATGTGCTATCTATGGTCATTGGAACCTCCTAAAAAGATCTACTAAATTCATCGAGTTTTTCCAAAGAATTAAAATGACCAGTTATTAAAGGAATTCTTTATCAGCTTTCTGTAAAATACTCATTTAGACGGGGCCTTTCAAATACATAATACCATCCATTTAGGTTCTATATTTGTTCAGATAAAAAGTTTAGCTAATTCCATGCGTCAAACCAAAATTTTTTTTCTTCTTCCAACTTTTTTATCTTCCTATGCATTTTCACTGTCAGTGGACCCCTCTTCTCCTAGTTCTGTAAATTCTAGCAATGAAGAATCCATAATCATTCTTAAATCCAGATCAACTAACTTTTCTTCTATAACACCCGCTCCAGATTTTTAATTTCGTCAAAGTTTCTTCTGATTTATATTCACTTCAAATTTCATGATATTTTCTACAGATTTTTGTTCACTTCAAATTCTTTCTGACTTTCTTAAGATTTAATTATATTTTCTTCATATTTAGGATTACTTTACAATTCATCAATTTTTTTTCAAATTTATGTTCCCTTTAATTTTCTCCAGATTTCATCCAATTTTCTTTAGATCTCCTTCAGAGTTATGTTCATTTCATATTTCGCCATATTTCACCAGATTTTCTTAAAAGTTATGTATTTACTTCAAGCTTCATAAGATTATTATAAAATTTATGTTTACTTCAAAATTCATCAAATTTTCTTAAGATTTCATTAGTTTTAATCAGATTTTGTGCAAATTTATGTTCACATCAAATTTCACCAGACTTTTTATACATTCCAATTTTGACATATTTCCTTATGATTTATGTTCACCTAAAATTTCTTCATATTTTCTTCCTATTTCATTTGAGTTTCTTCAGATATATGTTCACTACAAAATTCATATGATTTTCTTTATATTTTTGATCACTTCAAATTTCGTCAGATTTTCTTCCTATTTCATTAAAGTTTCTTCAAATATACGTTCATTAAAAATTCATCAGATTTTCTTCAGGTTTTGGTTAACTTCCAATTTCTTCATATTTTCTTCAGACTTTATCTAATTTTCTACACATTTGATGTTTACTTAAAATTTCACCAGTTTTTTTATTTATTAAAATTTTCTTCATATTTATATTCACTTAAAATTTTATCTGATTTTCTTCAAATTTCATCCGATTTTCTTAAGACTTATGATTACTTTAGATTTCATCTTATTTTCCTCAGAATATGTTTAAGTCAAATTTTTTCAGATTTTTTAAAGATTTATATTCACTTCTATTTTCCTCATATTTTCCTCATAATTCATCAGTGTTTCTTTTGATTTGTGTTCACTTCCAATTTCATTAGATTTTATTCAAATTTCATCTAATTTTCTACATTTTATGTTTACCTCAATTTTTATCAGTTTTTTAATTTCGTCAGATTTTCTTCTGATTTATATTCACTTCAAATTTCATGATATTTTCTTCAGATTTTTGTTCACTTGAAATTTTTTCAGATTTTCTTAAGATTTAATTATATTTTCTTCATATTTAGGAGTACTTTACAATTCATCAATTTTTTTTCAAATTTATGTTCCCTTCAATTTTTTCTAGATTTCATCCAATTTTCTTTAGATCTTCTTCAGAGTTATGTTCATTTCATATTTCACCAGATTTTTTTAAAAGTTATGTATTTACTTCAAGCTTCATAATATTATCTTAAGCTTTATGTTTACTTCAAAATTCATCAAATTTTCTTAAGATTTCATTAGTTTTAATCAGATTTTGTGCAAATTTATGTTCACATCAAATTTCACCAGACTTTTTATACATTCAAATTTCGACATATTTCCTTATGATTTATGTTCACCTAAAATTTAATCATATTTTCTTCCTATTTCATTTGAGTTTCTTCAGATATATGTTCACTACAAAATTCATCAGATTTTCTTCAGATTTTTGTTCACTTCAAATTTCGTCAGAGTTTCTTCCTATTTCATTATATTTTCTTCATATTTAGGATTACTTTAAATTTTATTAAATTTTTTTCAGATTTATGTACCCTTAAATTTTTATCATATTTCATCCAATTTTCTAAAGATTTTCTTTAGAATTATGTTCATTTCATATTTATCCATATTTCACCAGATTTCCTTTAAAGTTATGTATTTAGTTCAAGCTTCATAAGATTATCTTAAGATTTATGTTTACTTCAAAATCCATCAAATTTTCTTAAGATTTCATTAGTTTTAATCAGATTTTGTGCAAATTTATGTTCAATTCAAATTTCATCAGACTTTTGTTAAATTCAAATTTCAGCATATTTCCTTATGATTTATGTTGACCTAAAATTTCATCATATTTTCTTCCCATTTCATTTAAGTTTCTTCAGATATATGTTCACTACAAAATTCATATGATTTTCTTCATATTTTTGATCACTTCAAATTTCGTCAGATTTTCTTCCTATTTCATTAAAGTTTCTTCAGATATACGTTCATCAAAAATTCATCAGATTTTCTTCAGGTTTTGGTTAACTTCCAATTTCTTCATATTTTCTTCAGACTTTATCTAATTTTCTACACATTTGATGTTTACTTAAAATTTCACCAGTTTTTTTATTTATTAAAATTTTCTTCATATTTATATTCACTTAAAATTTTATCTGATTTTATTCAAATTTCATCCGATTTTCTTAAGACTTATGATTACTTTAGATTTCATCTTATTTTCTTCAGATTATGTTTAAGTCAAATTTTATCAGATTTTTTTAAGATTTATATTCATTTCAATTTTCCTCATATTTTCCTCATAATTCATCAGTGTTTCTTTTGATTTTTGTTTACTTCCAATTTCATTAGATTTTATTCAAATTTCATCTGATTTTCTACATTTTATGTTTACCTCAATTTTTATCAGGTTTTTAATTTCGTCAGATTTTCATCTGAATTATATTCACCTCAAATTTAATGATATTTTCTTCAGATTTTTGTTCACTTCAAATTTTTTCAGACTTTCTTAAGATTTAATTATATTTTCTTCATATTTAGGATTACTTTACAATTCATCAATGTTTTTTCAAATTTATGTTCCCTTCAATTTTTTCCAGATTTCATCCAATTTTCTTTAGATCTTCTTCAGAGTTATGTTCATTTCATATTTCACCATATTTCACCAGATTTTCTTAAAAGTTATGTATTTACTTCAAGCTTCATAAGATTATCTTAAGATTTATGTTTACTTCAAAATTCATCAAATTTTCTTAAGATTTCATTAGTTTTAATCAGATTTTGTGCAAATTTATGTTCACATCAAATTTCACCAGACTTTTTATACATTGAAATTTCGACATATTTCCTTATGATTTATGTTCACCTAAAATTTCATCATATTTTCTTCCTATTTCATTTGAGTTTCTTCAGATATATGGTCACTACAAAATTCATCAGATTTTCTTCAGATTTTGTTCACTTCAAATTTCGTCAGAGTTTCTTCCTATTTCATTATATTTTCTTATTATTTAGGATTACTTTAAATTTTATTAAATTTTTTTCAGATTTATGTTCCCTTCAATTTTTATCATATTTCATCCAATTTTCTAAAGATTTTCTTTAGAATTATGTTCATTTCATATTTCACCAGATTTCCTTTAAAGTTATGTATTTAGTTCAAGCTTCATAAGATTATCATAAGATTTATGTTTACTTCAAAATCCATCAAATTTTCTTAAGATTTCATTAGTTTTAATCAGAAATTTTGCAAATTTATGTTCAATTCAAATTTCATCAGACTTTTGTTAAATTCAAATTTCAGCATATTTCCTTATGATTTATGTTGACCTAAAATTTCATCATATTTTTGATCACTTCAAATTTCGTCAGATTTTCTTCCTATTTCATTAAAGTTTCTTCAGATATACGTTCATTAAAAATTCATCAGATTTTCTTCAGGTTTTGGTTAACTTCCAATTTCTTCATATTTTCTTCAGACTTTATCTAATTTTCTACACATTTATGTTTACTTAAAATTTCACCAGTTTTTTTATTTATTAAAATTTTCTTCATATTTATATTCACTTAAAATTTTATCTGATTTTCTTCAAATTTCATCCGATTTTCTTAAGACTTATGATTACTTTAGATTTCATCTTATTTTCTTCAGATTATGTTTAAGTCAAATTTTATCAGATTTTTTTAAGATTTATATTCACTTCAATTTTCCTCATAATTTCCTCATAATTCATCAGTTTTTCTTTTGATTTTTGTTCACTTCTAATTTCATTAGATTTTATTCAAATTTCATCTGATTTTCTACATTTTATGTTTACCTCAATTTTTATCAGTTTTTTAATTTCGTCAGATTTTCATCTGATTTATATTCACCTCAAATTTAATGATATTTTCTTCTGATTTTTGTTCACTTCAAATTTTTTCAGACTTTCTTAAGATTTAATTATATTTTCTTCATATTTAGGATTACTTTACAATTCATCAATTTTTTTTCAAATTTATGTTCCCTTCAATTTTTTCCAGATTTCATCCAATTTTCTTTAGATCTTCTTCAGAGTTATGTTCATTTCATATTTCACCATATTTCACCAGATTTTCTTAAAAGTTATGTATTTACTTCAAGCTTCATAAGATTATCTTAAGATTTATGTTTACTTCAAAATTCATCAAATTTTCTTAAGATTTCATTAGTTTTAATCAGATTTTGTGCAAATTTATGTTCACATCAAATTTCACCAGACTTTTTATACATTCAAATTTCGACATATTTCCTTATGATTTATGTTCACCTAAAATTTCATCATATTTTCTTCCTATTTCATTTGAGTTTCTTCAGATATATGTTCACTACAAAATTCATCAGATTTTCTTCAGATTTTTGTTCACTTCAAATTTCGTCAGAGTTTCTTCCTATTTCATTATATTTTCTTCATATTTAGGATTACTTTAAATTTCATTAAATTTTTTTCAGATTTATGTTCCCTTCAATTTTTATCATATTTCATCCAATTTTCTTTAGATTTTCTTCAGAATTATGTTCATTTCATATTTCACCATATTTCACCAGATCTCCTTTAAAGTTATGTATTTAGTTCAAGCTTCATAAGATTATCTTATGATTTATGTTTACTTCAAAATCCATCAAATTTTCTTAAGATTTCATTAGTTTTAATTAGATTTTGTGCAAATTTATGTTCAATTCAAATTTCATCAGACTTTTGTTAAATTCAAATTTCAGCATATTTCCTTATGATTTATGTTGACCTAAAATTTCATCATATTTTCTTCCCATTTCATTTAAGTTTCTTCAGATATATGTTCACTACAAAATTCATATGATTTCCTTCATATTTTTGATCACTTCAAATTTCGTCAGATTTTCTTCCTATTTCATTAAAGTTTCTTCAGATATACGTTCATTAAAAATTCATCAGATTTTCTTCAGGTTTTGGTTAACTTCCAATTTCTTCATATTTTCTTCAGACTTTATCTAATTTTCTACACCTTTATGTTTACTTAAAATTTCACCAGTTTTTTTATTTTTTAAAATTTTCTTCATATTTATATTCACTTAAAATTTTATTTGATTTTCTTCAAATTTCATCTGATTTTCTTAAGACTTATGATTACTTAAGATTTCATCTTATTTTCTTCGAACTATGTTTAAGTCAAATTTTATCAGATTTTTTTAAGATTTATATTCACTTCAATTTTCCTCATATTTTCCTCATAATTCATCAGTGTTTCTTTTGATTTGTGTTCACTTCCAATTTCATTAGATTTTATTCAAATTTCATCTGATTTTCTACATTTTTTGTTTACCTCAATTTTTATCAGTTTTTTAATTTCGTCAGATTTTCTACTGATTTATTTATATTCACTTCAAATTTCATGATATTTTCTACAGATTTTTGTTCACTTCAAATTTTTTCAGACTTTCTTAAGATTTAATTATATTTTCTTCATATTTATGATTACTTTACAATTCATCAATTTTTTTTTTAAAATTTATATTCCCTTTTATTTTTTCCAGATTTCATCCAATTTTCTTTAGATCTTCTTCAGAGTTATGTTCATTTCATATTTCACCATATTTCACCAGATTTTCTTAAAAGTTATGTATTTACTTCAAGCTTCATAAATTTATCTTAAGATTTATGTTTACTTCAAAATTCATCAAATTTTCTTAAGATTTCATTAGTTTTAATCAGATTTTGTGCAAATTTATGTTCACATCAAATTTCACCAGACTTTTTATACATTCAAATTTCGACATATTTCCTTATGATTTATGCTCACCTAAAATTTCATTTGAGTTTCTTCAGATATATGTTCACTACAAAATTCATCATATTTTCTTCAGATTTTTGTTCACTTCAAATTTCGTCAGAGTTTCTTCCTATTTCATTATATTTTCTTCATATTTAGGATTACTTTAAATTTCATTAAATTTTTTTAGGATTTATGTTCCCTTCAATTTTTATCATATTTCATCCAATTTTCTTTAGATTTTCTTCAGATTTATGTTCATTTCATATTTCACCAGATTTCACCAGATTTCCTTTAAAGTTATGTATTTAGTTCAAGCTTCATAAGATTAACTTAAGATTTATGTTTACTTCAAAATCCATCAAATTTTCTTAAGATTTCATTAGTTTTAATCAGATTTTGTGCAAAATTTATGTTCAATTCAAATTTCATCAGACTTTTGTTAAATTCAAATTTCAGCATATTTCCTTATGATTTAAGTTGACCTAAAATTTCATCATATTTTCTTCCCATTTCATTTAAGTTTCTTCAGAAATATGTTCACTACAAAATTCATATGATTTTCTTTATATTTTTGATCACTTCAAATTTCGTCAGATTTTCTTCCTATTTCATTAAAGTTTCTTCAAATATACGTTCATTAAAAATTCATCAGATTTTCTTCAGGTTTTGGTTAACTTCCAATATCTTCATATTTTCTTCAGACTTTATCTAATTTTCTACACATTTGATGTTTACTTAAAATTTCACCAGTTTTTTTATTTATTAAAATTTTCTTCATATTTATATTCACTTAAAATTTTATCTGATTTTCTTCAAATTTCATCCGATTTTCTTAAGACTTATGATTACTTTAGATTTCATCTTATTTTCTTCAGATTATGTTTAAGTCAAATTTTATCAGATTTTTTAAAGATTTATATTCACTTCAATTTTCCTCATAATTTCCTCATAATTCATCAGTGTTTCTTTTGATTTTTGTTCACTTCCAATTTCATTAGATTTTATTCAAATTTCATCTGATTTTCTACATTTTATGTTTACCTCAATTTTTATCAGTTTTTTAATTTCGTCAGATTTTCATCTGATTTATATTCACCTCAAATTTAATGATATTTTCTTCTGATTTTTGTTCACTTCAAATTTTTTCAGACTTTCTTAAGATTTAATTATATTTTCTTAATATTTAGGAGTACTTTACAATTCATCAATGTTTTTTCAAATTTATGTTCCCTTCAATTTTTTCCAGATTTCATCCAATTTTCTTTAGATCTTCTTCAGAGTTATGTTCATTTCATATTTCACCATATTTCACCAGATTTTCTTAAAAGTTATGTATTTACTTCAAGCTTCATAAGATTATCTTAAGATTTATGTTTACTTCAAAATTCATCAAATTTTCTTAAGATTTCATTAGTTTTAATCAGATTTTGTGCAAATTTATGTTCACATCAAATTTCACCAGACTTTTTATACATTCAAATTTCGACATATTTCCTTATGATTTATGTTCACCTAAAATTTCATCATATTTTCTTCCTATTTCATTTGAGTTTCTTCAGATATATGGTCACTACAAAATTCATCAGATTTTCTTCAGATTTTGTTCACTTCAAATTTCGTCAGAGTTTCTTCCTATTTCATTATATTTTCTTATTATTTAGGATTACTTTAAATTTTATTAAATTTTTTTTCAGATTTATGTTCCCTTCAATTTTTATCATATTTCATCCAATTTTCTAAAGATTTTCTTTAGAATTATGTTCATTTCATATTTCACCAGATTTCCTTTAAAGTTATGTATTTAGTTCAAGCTTCATAAGATTATCTTAAGATTTATGTTTACTTCAAAATCCATCAAATTTTCTTCAGATTTCATTAGTTTTAATCAGATTTTGTGCAAATTTATGTTCAATTCAAATTTCATCAGACTTTTGTTAAATTCAAATTTCAGCATATTTCCTTATGATTTATGTTGACCTAAAATTTCATCATATTTTTGATCACTTCAAATTTCGTCAGATTTTCTTCCTATTTCATTAAAGTTTCTTCAGATATACGTTCATTAAAAATTCATCAGATTTTCTTCAGGTTTTGGTTAACTTCCAATTTCTTCATATTTTCTTCAGACTTTATCTAATTTTCTACACATTTATGTTTACTTAAAATTTCACCAGTTTTTTTATTTATTAAAATTTTCTTCATATTTATATTCACTTAAAATTTTATCTGATTTTCTTCAAATTTCATCCGATTTTCTTAAGACTTATGATTACTTTAGATTTCATCTTATTTTCTTCAGATTATGTTTAAGTCAAATTTTATCAGATTTTTTTAAGATTTATATTCACTTCAATTTTCCTCATAATTTCCTCATAATTCATCAGTGTTTCTTTTGATTTTTGTTCACTTCTAATTTCATTAGATTTTATTCAAATTTCATCTGATTTTCTACATTTTATGTTTACCTCAATTTTTATCAGTTTTTTAATTTCGTCAGATTTTCATCTGATTTATATTCACCTCAAATTTAATGATATTTTCTTCTGATTTTTGTTCACTTCAAATTTTTTCAGACTTTCTTAAGATTTAATTATATTTTCTTCATATTTAGGATTACTTTACAATTCATCAATTTTTTTTCAAATTTATGTTCCCTTCAATTTTTTCCAGATTTCATCCAATTTTCTTTAGATCTTCTTCAGAGTTATGTTCATTTCATATTTCACCATATTTCACCAGATTTTCTTAAAAGTTATGTATTTACTTCAAGCTTCATAAGATTATCTTAAGATTTATGTTTACTTCAAAATTCATCAAATTTTCTTAAGATTTCATTAGTTTTAATCAGATTTTGTGCAAATTTATGTTCACATCAAATTTCACCAGACTTTTTATACATTCAAATTTCGACATATTTCCTTATGATTTATGTTCACCTAAAATTTCATCATATTTTCTTCCTATTTCATTTGAGTTTCTTCAGATATATGGTCACTACAAAATTCATCAGATTTTCTTCAGATTTTGTTCACTTCAAATTTCGTCAGAGTTTCTTCCTATTTCATTATATTTTCTTATTATTTAGGATTACTTTAAATTTTATTAAATTTTTTTCAGATTTATGTTCCCTTCAATTTTTATCATATTTCATCCAATTTTCTAAAGATTTTCTTTAGACTTATGTTCATTTCATATTTCACCAGATTTCCTTTAAAGTTATGTATTTAGTTCAAGCTTCATAAGATTATCTTAAGATTTATGTTTACTTCAAAATCCATCAAATTTTCTTCAGATTTCATTAGTTTTAATCAGATTTTGTGCAAATTTATGTTCAATTCAAATTTCATCAGACTTTTGTTAAATTCAAATTTCAGCATATTTCCTTATGATTTATGTTGACCTAAAATTTCATCATATTTTTGATCACTTCAAATTTCGTCAGATTTTCTTCCTATTTCATTAAAGTTTCTTCAGATATACGTTCATTAAAAATTCATCAGATTTTCTTCAGGTTTTGGTTAACTTCCAATTTCTTCATATTTTCTTCAGACTTTATCTAATTTTCTACACATTTATGTTTACTTAAAATTTCACCAGTTTTTTTATTTATTAAAATTTTCTTCATATTTATATTCACTTAAAATTTTATCTGATTTTCTTCAAATTTCATCCGATTTTCTTAAGACTTATGATTACTTTAGATTTCATCTTATTTTCTTCAGATTATGTTTAAGTCAAATTTTATCAGATTTTTTTAAGATTTATATTCACTTCAATTTTCCTCATAATTTCCTCATAATTCATCAGTGTTTCTTTTGATTTTTGTTCACTTCTAATTTCATTAGATTTTATTCAAATTTCATCTGATTTTCTACATTTTATGTTTACCTCAATTTTTATCAGTTTTTTAATTTCGTCAGATTTTCATCTGATTTATATTCACCTCAAATTTCATGATATTTTCTACAGATTTTTGTTCACTTCAAATTTTTTCAGACTTTCTTAAGATTTAATTATATTTTCTTCATATTTATGATTACTTTACAATTCATCAATTTTTTCTCAAATTTATATTCCCTTTAATTTTTTCCAGATTTCATCCAATTTTCTTTAGATCTTCTTCAGAGTTATGTTCATTTCATATTTCACCATATTTCACCAGATTTTCTTAAAAGTTATGTATTTACTTCAAGCTTCATAAATTTATCTTAAGATTTATGTTTACTTCAAAATTCATCAAATTTTCTTAAGATTTCATTAGTTTTAATCAGATTTTGTGCAAATTTATGTTCACATCAAATTTCACCAGACTTTTTATACATTCAAATTTCGACATATTTCCTTATGATTTATGTTCACCTAAAATTTCATTTGAGTTTCTTCAGATATATGTTCACTACAAAATTCATCATATTTTCTTCAGATTTTTGTTCACTTCAAATTTCGTCAGAGTTTCTTCCTATTTCATTATATTTTCTTCATATTTAGGATTACTTTAAATTTCATTAAATTTTTTCCAGATTTATGTTCCCTTCAATTTTTATCATATTTCATCCAATTTTCTTTAGATTTTCTTCTGAATTATGTTCATTTCATATTTCACCATATTTCACCAGATTTCCTTTAAAGTTATGTATTTAGTTCAAGCTTCATAAGATTAACTTAAGATTTATGTTTACTTTAAAATCAATCAAATTTTCTTAAGATTTCATTAGTTTTAATCAGATTTTGTGCAAATTTATGTTCAATTCAAATTTCATCAGACTTTTGTTAAATTCAAATTTCAGCATATTTCCTTATGATTTATGTTGACCTAAAATTTCATCATATTTTCTTCCCATTTCATTTAAGTTTCTTTAGATATATGTTCACTACAAAATTCATATGATTTTCTTCAGATTTTTTATCACTTCAAATTTCATCAGATTTTCTTCCTATTTCATTAAAGTTTCTTCAGATATACGTTCATTAAAAATTCATCAGATTTTCTTCAGGTTTTGGTTAACTTCCAATTTCTTCATATTTTCTTCAGACTTTATCCAATTTTCCACACATTTATGTTTACTTAAAATTTCAGCAGTTTTTTTATTTTTTCAAATTTTCTTCATATTTATATTCACTTAAAATTTTATCTGATTTTCTTCAGACTTATGATTACTTTCACTACGCCAAAAATAAGCTTTAGCATCACACATACGAAAGCGCTTTTAGGAAAAAGCGCCTCTATAGGTATTAAAAAAAATTCGCTTAAAAAAAAGCGCTTTCAAAGGGTACCTTAAGAAAGCGCTTTTCAAAAGCGCTACTAAAGGTCACCCTTAGAAAGCGTTTTTTGAGAAGCGCTGCTATAGGGTGCCTTTTAGAGGGAACCTAAGAAAGCGCTTTTCAAAAGCGCTGCTAAAGGTCAGCCTTAGAAAGCGCTTTTCTAAAGCGCTGCTAAATCTGGCCTTTAGAAAGCGCTTTTAAAAGTGCTGCTATAGGGTATGATACGAAAGCGCTTTTTTATGAAAAAGCGCTGTTATACATGACCATTAGAAAGCGCTTTTAAAAGCGCTTTCGTAGGTTGTTTTATAATAAAATTTTAATGTTTTTAATTAAAGCTGTGTGTTCGTACTGTACGTGGCTCTTGTGTTTCCTCCTCTCTTCCAACGTCCCAAACCCTTTCGCTCCTGTTCCTTCTTCGTCCAAAGCGATTTTTCACGGTAGCCACCATCGTCAACTCTCATCGCCGCCGTACGAGTCGTCCCTCTCTTCATAAGGTTCGTTGATTATTATTTTCTTCTCATTTACAGTGTATTGGTTGTTGTTGTTTGTTTGATGATTTTTGATGATTATTTTCTTCTCATTTACAGTGTATTTTCTTCTCGTTGATTATTAATATGTTATGTTCATTTTGAGTTAATCTTGAATGAATTAAACTTGGTGTTGATTTTGATTGTTCCTAATTTTGTTTTAAAACATGTTGGCTTTGAATTTGTGATGACATTGTGTGATTTGGTTTTGAATGACGAACTCGGTTATGGTATTTTTGTTTATCGTGTGCACATGGAACACTTGTTTGAGATGAGTTTTATTGAGCATTATTAGGATTACATAGTTGTTTCCCGGAATTTGGTTCGGTTGATTTTAGCTTACTTTGAGCTTGATTTTTCATATCATGAACTTGAATTGGATAAGAGCTTGAATTTTTGGTTCCCGTTAGGTGATTATGTTTTAAAAGTTATTGAGCGTTTATTGAATAATCGGGCACGGAATATATTCTTGGAAGCCATAGTGACATACAAAATTCTTGTTTCATTGATTAGCAGGCACAATTAGTGTTTCTCATTCACACTAGTTGGACGGCAGGTAATTGTGATTCCCGATTAAGGCTCTCTGTCTTTTGATGTTTGTTTAATGTGTTTTGGAAATTAATCGGTTTCTTTAACTTCTTCAGGACCTTCCGATTCAGAGCAACATATCTCACCGGAGAACTCAAACGTGTCAAATCGTCAGAAAACAAGAGAACCGTCAGGTGATTGTTTCTTCTTTTCAATCTATACAAAATATTTTCTTCAATTGATTAGACACTTAATAATGAGTTCAATACCAAAGACAGTAGCACAAAATAGAAGGAAATGTAAGAAACCTTCATGTATGAATGCACTTAAATCGACAGTACAAATGAACGTTGTTGTTGTGTATTTCACTTGAAAGCACCAATAGATATTGTAGAGGTATTGTAGAGGTATTGTAGAGGTTTTACGAATTAATACAATAAAGTTGCATCTACGAAAGATATTATTGTATAAAATCTTTTTACCTTGTCAATGAATTAATATAATAAAGTTGCATCTTTTTACCTTCACTGAATTTCTTTGTACATGAGATGTGAGAGAAAAATGATTCTGCAGATTTGATATTATTAGATAGATCAAGAAATTTTTCAATTTTAGGTTAGGAAAATGGAATACGGTTCAGTTTGGATGGAAAAAGTACAAGGGTACGATTCTAAATGAAAATGAAAACGCGATAGAATTTGGAAAACATAGCCGCGTAAATTGGAAAATGGGTATATAGGAACATGGTGGCTGGTGGAGAACGGTGGTGGAATTTGAGCGAGGTCGGTTCTTATAACTTCCGTAAGACATGAAATGTGACTTGTACCTTCCACCCAAGGGATTCTATATATTTTGCCTTTACATAACCAAAAAATTGACGACGGTTGGCTCTTACGGCCGCAAAAATCGTCGTAGATAATGGATTAGGGCACTTTTTCAATAAATGTCGCAAATTATGTGTAAATTCAATTTTTTTTCTTTTAAGTTAATTTTTATTATCTCAATTTAATTGAAATTAAGGGAAGGTGTGCCCTTAGATCGATAGGAGAACTCCTTAAACAAATATATCTCTCCTTCTCTTTCACTCATTTTTATTGTAAATTGTGAATTCATTGATTGTGCAATCAACATATTGAGATAATTTTCTTATCAATAATATTTTAAACAATTTTTTGTTGAGTTGATTGTAATCTATAAAATTGCAATTGATTTTTCATATCAACAAAACCAAAGAAAAATCTGATTAAAATTGATTTCACACCAAGTGTTCGACAAATTGATTAAGTTAAGTTTTTGTTTAGCTCAGATTGACTCAGAAACCGTAAACCATGGATAAGACATGGATGTATTCCAATCGATTATCGAAAGAGTACGAGAACAGGGTATCGGAATTCGTTAAGTTTGCTGTTGCGCACGCCGAAGACCCCGGTCGAATGACATGTCCTTGTTTGTGTTGCTGTTATGGGAATCGGGTTGACGCGATTCAGTTGGCATCGCATCTAATACGGTATGGAATTGATAGAAGTTATACATGTTGGAATATGCATGGTGAGAAAAGTGACGGGAATGATGAATCGGGGGATAATAGGACCTATGCTTCAAACGACAATGGCACAGATACATACGATTATGATCGAGTTGAAGAGATTGCAGAAGCGCTTGAAGAAGATCTTAATGATTGTCCTAAAATGTTCGAGAGGTTGGTAAGCGATGCAGAGAAACCGTTGTATAATGGTTGTACAAAATTCACAAGATTGTCTGCGGTATTAAAGTTGTACAACTTAAAGGCGGGCAATGGATGGTCGGATAAAAGTTTCACACAGTTATTAGCCCTTATGAAAGATATGCTACCAGAGGATAATGTTCTCCCCAATGAAACGTATGAGGCCAAAAAGATGTTGTACTCTATTGGCATGAGCTATGACAAGATACATGCCTGTCCAAAAGATTGCGTTTTGTTTCGAAACGAGTATGCATCGTTAAATGAGTGTCCTAAATGCGGTGCCCCTCGATATAAGAAAAAGTTGTCTCCGGCAAAAGTCTTATGGTATTTTCCTATAATTCCGAGATTTAGACGAATGTATCGTAGTGAAACCGATTCAAGACATTTAACTTGGCATGCCGATGAAAGAATTATTGATGGAAAGTTTCGACATCCGGCAGATTCACCACAGTGGATGAAAATTGATAATGATTATCCTGAATTTGGAAAAGACGCAAGAAACCTTCGCTTGGCATTGTCTACTGATGGAATGAACCCACACGGTATTCAAAGTATCTCGCATAGCACATGGCCTGTAATTCTTATGATTTATAACCTACCTCCGTGGCTATGTATGAAGCGTAAGTACATGATGTTATCTATGTTAATTTCTGGGCCTAAACAACCAGGAAATGACATAGACGTATATTTGGAACCTTTAATCGAAGATTTGAAGATTTTGTGGGAGAACGGTGTGGAGGTTTATGATGGGTATAGGAAAGAAAGTTTCAACTTGAGGGCGATGTTGTTTGGAACAATTAATGATTTTCCAGCCTACGGAAATCTATCCGGGTATAGCATTAAAGGTGAAAAAGCGTGTCCTATCTGTGAAGATGGAACCGATACGATGTGATTGAAACTTTGTCAGAAGAATGTCTTTCTCGGTCATTGTAGATTCTTAAATTCTAAACATCAATATCGTGGATGGAGAAAAGCGTTCAACGGAGATACCGAACAACGTAGAGCTCCGCCTGGATTGACAGGTGATCAATTATTTGAAAAGGTGAAAGATGTGAGTATTCAGTTTGGCAAGCCTTTTGCACATAAAGTTGTTACAGGTGGGTGGAAGAAGAGGTCGATTATTTTTGAATTGCCATATTGGAAATCTTTGTACGTAAGACATTTTCTTAATGTTATGCATATTGAAAAAAATGTATTTGACAGTGTTATTGGTACGTTACTCAATATAAAAGGGAAGTCTAAGGATGGTCTTAAAGCAAGGGAGAACATGGTAGAGATGGGAATAAGAACTGAATTGGGACCCGTGAAAAAAGGAACACGAACATATCTACCACCTGCTGTTTACACTCTATCCAGAAAGGAGAAAAAAATATTGTGTAAGTTCCTAAGTGAGGTTAAAGTTCCAGAAGGTTACTCATCAGATATTAGAAGACTTGTGTCGATGCAAGACCTCAAGTTAAAGAGTTTAAAGACGCATGATTGCCATGTTATAATGAAACATTTTCTACCGATAGGTATACGTTCTATTCTTCCAGAAAAAGTAAGAAGCGGAATAACTAAATTGTGTTTTTTCTTCAAGTCAATTTGCAGCAAGGTGATCTATCCTGAGATCTTACCAACATTGCAAAAAGAAATAGTTGTTACTTTGTGTGATCTTGAAATGTATTTCCCTCCCTCGTTTTTTGACATAATGGTTCATCTTGTCGTTCATCTTGTCAAAGAGACACAACTGTGCGGACCAGCTTATATGAGATGGATGTACCCTACTGAACGTTATATGAAAATATTAAAAGGGTATGTGAAAAACCGAAGTCGACCAGAGGGTTGTATTACTGAACGATATATTGTTGAAGAAGCGATTGAGTTTTGTACTGAATATCTGTCAAATGTTTAATCAATTGGACTCCCCAAATCTCACATTGTTGAAAAAAAAGAAGGTAAGAAGCTAATTGGAAATAAAGTTGTGACAATATCAATGGTCGAACGGGATCAAGTGCATTTGTATGTTCTGCATAATGAGCTTGAAGTTGAGCCGTATGTTGAAATTCACAAGGGTGTTCTTCGAGGTTTAAATCCGAATAGAAATGAGAATTGGATTGTACGAGAGCACAATCGAAGTTTCATACCATGGTTTAAGGAACATATTTATTCAAAGTATCATTCAGATCTTGCTTCAGTAACAGAAAGATTAAGATGTTTAGCATACGGTCCAAGTTTAATTGTGTTTTCTTATAGCGCATATGCAATTAATGGATACACATTTTATACCAAAGAACAAGATGACAAAAGTACTATGCAAAATAGTGGTGTCACCTTGATCGCTGAAGCAATGCATATATCAAGTGTGAAGGACTTAAACCCAAAATTTGCAAACCTGTCATATTTTGGGGTTATCGAGCGCATTTGGATGTTTGATTACAAGAAGTTTCAGATTCCTTTATTTGGTTGCAAGTGGGTTGAAAATAATAATGGCATACGCATGGATAAGTCAGGTTTTTTGCAAGTGGATCTTAATAGGGTGGGGTACAAAGATGAGCCTTTCATTCTAGCCTCTCAAGCTAAACAAGTGTTCTATGTCAATGATCCGACAAGTACGAAATGGTCTATAGTGCTACTATCTAATAAAGTAATTGATGAAAGCATTGGAGATCAAAGTGATATTGGTGTTGACATTGAATCTTTAACCATAACTGATCAAAATGATAATGAATCATGTATTAGAAACGATCATAATGAGGGTATTTGGATCAATCCAACTATCCGCGTTATTAAGAGACGAGTAGAACACATTCCTACCAAGAAAAGAAAGAGACCTTAGTGAAAAGGGTAATAGTATATATAACTTGCCATTTCATTTTTATATTTGTCATTTCATTTTAATTTGCCATTTCATTTTTATTTGTCATTTCATTTTTATATTTGTCATTTCATTTTTATTTGCTATTTCATTTATATTTGTCATTTCATTTTAATTTGCCATTTCATTTTTATTTGTCATTTCTTTTTTATATTTGTCATTTCATTTTAATTTGCCATTTCATTTTTATTTGTCATTTCATTTTTATATTTGTCATTTCATTTTTATTTGACATTTCATGTTTATTTTTTTTCATTATTACAGGTCAAATGGCTAGTAATCAAGATAATGCAAATGCTCCTGAAAATGCTCCTGAAAATACTCAAGAAAATACTTCAGAAAAAGATATTACACGAGGTATTACTATTATGAGGGGAATCATATGTGATAGAGATAGAGGAGTAACCTATAATGTAGAATGGAATGATAATGACCAATTAATTGGGTCTAATGCTGCAAAGTTGATAAGCTACATTGGTACGCTTGTTCGTATACACATTCCGATCACCACTCCTAGATGGAAAAGAGGAGAGTTGGATGAGGCTAAGGAGAAAGTTTGGACTGAGATAAAGGTACATATATGGTTTTTGTTATTTGCTTTATCTTGACGATAATATGTGTTTAAATTTCTTTTACTAACACACTTTATGCGTATGTTTTTTTGTAGAGGTCTTTTAACATTGAAGATACCCGTAAAAAGTATATAATGGGTTTGGCTGGAAAAAGACACAGAGGGTGGAGAACATTTTTAACCAACAAGTATCTTAAAGATAATGAAGGAAATTTTCTTGAAGAGGATCCGGAACGTCCAAAGAAGTATGAGAACTTCATTACACCTGAAGAATGGGTTGGTTTTGTAGGCCAAAGAAGAGATGAGAATTTCAAGAAAGTGAGTGCTATAAATCGCGAGAGAGCGTCAAAACCCGCATATCCATACAAAAAAGGGCGTTTGGGATATGCTCGCTTAGAGGAAAAAATTGTAAGTAAATATAAACTCTAAGATCTTATTAATTCTCTCAATGTGTTATATAGTTGATGATCTTAAGACCTCCGTCATTGTGTAGTTAGAAGAGACGAAAAGTGACGCAACATCACTACCGACACATTTGTTGTTGAAGGAAGCCCGTGTGGGCAAGGATCAAGTTGTTAATCCCGATATTCAACATGTGTATGATGAATGTGTAAGTATAAGATTGTGTCTTTAGTTAAATCAATTAATGTTTATTAATATTTAAGTAATTTTTTATCTCCACTAATAATTTTTTATATGTAATTGAATTACAGGAGACCTTGTCCCAATCGGTATCCCCAGGTGAGGATCCTCACGATACCAGGAGCGTACTTAGTCGAGCACTAAATATTGCTGAGTATCCGGTCGGGTGAGGGGTAAAGGTCATGGTGTGACTCCAACCTCTTTGTATAAGCATCCAAGGAGAAGAAATCCTAGCAATGTAGAAGTGATGCAAACATTGCAGGATTTACAAGCTCAAGTTCGTGAATTGCAGAAGGATAAAGAGAGATATATAGCGGAAAAGAGCAGTTCACACTTGAAAGAAACTAGTGACAAAGCTAGTATCAACTTTCAGCATAAATTTCCTGAGGTAATTTTCAATATATATCCGTTATTACTATAGAATATTTTTAGTCACTTCTAACGGTTATTATTGGTTTAGGGCATTTCATCTTGCCAGCTCTACCTATCGTCACCGACTTATCGACTAGTTGGTAAGGGAAAAGTCCATAACAGTTCGGGAGATTTATTCATAATAGACCGCTTCCGGATGGTCACATGAAAGTATCGGTTGACATTGCTTTAGATATGGATGCATTGCTGCCGGTACCTGACATTGTTGCTGAGACCACATTGCTGCGAGATGCAATTGGATCTTTTGTTGCATGGCCATCCGACCTCATTTTCATAGATGATCAGGTATGTTGAAAACAATTATGAATCTTTAAGTCTTCAACTGTCAGTTCTGACCTCAGTTATTTCCACGGTAATTATAGATTCATACAACACCCGCATCTAAGGGTAAAGGGATTTTGCGGCACGACGATTCTGACGTATCACCAAAAGAGGTACGTTTAAAGTGTTAATTATATGATCCGAATAAAAAACTGCATAATTTTATAATTTAACCGAGTTTATATGATTTTTAGGTACCTTTTCATGGGTCACAACAAGTGAGCCAGAAAATCGTTGGCGTACCACCCAAGAAAAGGGTGCCTACTAGATTTTTCCCTCGATACCGGCAGTGTCTTGAAACAATAGTGGGAACAACAAATTTGATGGATGGTGGTATTCGTCAAATTGATATGGATCAAGGTATTTTTGGTTTTCCTTGCACAGAAATAATTGGACATGAGGACGTGGAACAGATTTTCCGTCATAAAGAATTGGGTGTGAGTATTATGCACGCATACATCCGGTAACCCCATCTTTATATTATGTAATTAGCTGAAATATTTTTTAAACATTTTCATTGAATATACTCTAATATTAATTATGTTTCTATTTAAGGCTGTTATATGACAAATTGATGCGCGGGAATCAATTGTCAAACAGATTCCATTTTGTGTCTTCCTCCCATGTCAGCGGAGCGACAATTGGTAGGGAACCGGATTCAGTAAGAGAGCACTTAGTCGAAAGATTCAAGGCAACTAGCAGTACAGAAAGCTTATATCTTTGGGCGTATAATACTATTCCTACAGGGTTAGATTTTCATTCTAAATTCATTTTAATATTTGTAATTTTTGCGTAGAAAAATTTCTTCTAAACTGTTGTTTTAATTTATAGACGTCACTGGTTGTTGGTTGCTATCGATCCTATAAAAGAAGTGGTCTATTATCTGAATTCGGTTGACGGTGATTGGACAAATTATCCGGATATGAAGTTAATGATTGATACGTAAGTGAGATTATTCTAAATATTTATGTGTATTTATGTATTTAATTATTTCTGTGACATTGTTCTAAATATATATTTTTAATTTTGTTAGAGCGATACAAGTATTCCGGTGTCAAAGAGAAGCTCGGGTACGACGATCTAAATCAAACAACATTAATTGGATCAAAGTGCAGGTATATTAATTTCCACTATTTTGATTGTAATATTTACGCTATTTGATAAAACAATACAACTATATATTCTTATTTGTTTTTCTATGTAGTGTCCTCAACAACAAAACGGTATAGATTGCGGATACTTTGTTATGCAGTTTATCAAAGAAATCATTCAACTGAATCAAATAGAGATTCCAGTCACGGTATGAATTTATAACTTAGAATTTGTTTTATTATTTCTCGGATATTCCATATAATTTTTTACTTTTAACTAAATCATGCATATTATGTTTTCTTATGTAGTACTTTGATGAGTACAAATGTGCATATTACACGAAACTTCAGTTGGAAGAAACCAAAGAGGAGTTGTGTCAATATTTTATTGAGCAGAGAATAATATAAGGACTGGTTTAGTTGTTGTTAGAGTTGATTTTGTAATACTGACTTTGAGTTAGAATACAGATAACAATGGTTTATATATAATTTGAGATACAAACATAATTTATGATTGATTTTGAGCAATGATAGTTTCTTGTTTATGGTTTCTTGTGTTATACTTGTGTACTAAAGTAGTTGATAGAATAAAATGAATTTAGTGAAAAGTATTGAGTATTGGTTTTGTTATATTGAGTATTGGTTTTGACTCAGAAACCGTAAACCATGGATAAGACACGATTGTATTCCAATTGATTGTCGAAAGAGTACGAGAACGGGGTATCGGAATTACAATGCATTACCGCTATTTATGAATTACAGGTTATGGCAAACAATGCAGGTATATGAATGATATAAATAATACCTCTAAAAAAAAACACCCTATGAAATGGCTTTTTGGAGAAAAGCGCTTTCATAGGTAGACCTATGACAGCGCTTTTTCACATAAAGCGCTTTCATAGGTAGACTTATGACAGCGCTTTTCAAAGAAAAAGAGCTGCTAAAAGACAACCTATGGAACCTTTTTTCCAAAAAAAGCGCCACCAATGAAAGCGCTTTTTCATAAAAAAGCGCTGCCAAAAGCCTACTTAAGAGAGCGCTTTTTGGAAAAAGCGCTGCCATAAGGGTACTTAAGAGAGCGCTTTTTAGAAAAAGCGCTGTCATAAATAGACCTATGAGAGCGCTTTTCATTAAACAAAAAGCGCTGCTAAAACCTTTAGCAGCGCCACCTTAGAAAGCGCTTTTAAGGGCTTTTAAAGGCCAAAAAAAGCGCTTTCGTAGGTCTTTTTTGGCGTAGTGTTTAAATTTCATCTTATTTTCTTCAGATTATGTTTAATTCAAATTTTATCATATTTTTTTAAGATTTATATTCACTTCTGTTTCCCTCATATTTTCCTCATAATTCATCAGTGTTTCTTTTGATTTGTGTTCACTTCCAATTTCATTAGATTTTATTCAAATTTCATATGATTTTCTACATTTTATGTTTACCTCAATTTTTATCACTTTTTTAATTTCGTCATATTTTTTTCTGATTTATATTCACTTCAAATTTCATGATATTTTCTTCAGATTTTTGTTCACTTCAAATTTTTTCAGACTTTCTTAAGATTTAATTATATTTTATCATATTTAGGATTACTTTACAATTCATCAATTTTTTTCCAAATTTATGTTCCCTTCAATTTTTTCCAGATTTCATCCAATTTTCTTTAGATCTTCTTCAGAGTTATGTTCATTTCATATTTCACCATATTTCACCAGATTTTCTTAAAAGTTATGTATTTACTTCAAGCTTCATAAGATTATCATAAGATTTATGTTTACTTCAAAATTCATCAAATTTTCTTAAGATTTCATTAGTTTTAATCAGATTTTGTGCAAATTTATGTTCACATCAAATTTCACCAGACTTTTTATACATTCAAATTTCGACATATTTCCTTATGATTTATGTTCACCTAAAATTTCATCATATTTTCTTCCTATTTCATTTGAGTTTCTTCAGATATATGTTCACTACAAAATTCATCAGATTTTCTTCAGATTTTTGTTCACTTCAAATTTCGTCAGAGTTTCTTCCTATTTCATTATATTTTCTTCATATTTAGGATTACTTTAAATTTCATTAAATTTTTTTCAGATTTATGTTCCCTTCAATTTTTATCATATTTCATCCAATTTTCTTTAGATTTTCTTCAGAATTATGTTCATTTCGTATTTCACCATATTTCACCAGATTTCCTTTAAAGTTATGTATTTAGTTCAAGCTTCATAAGATTATCTTAAGATTTATGTTTACTTCAAAATCCATCAAATTTTCTTAAGATTTCATTAGTTTTAATCAGATTTTGTGCAAATTTATGTTCAATTCAAATTTCATCAGACTTTTGTTAAATTCAAATTTCAGCATATTTCCTTATGATTTATGTTGACCTAAAATTTCATCATATTTTCCTTCCATTTCATTTAAGTTTCTTCAGATATATGTTCACTACAATATTCATATGATTTTCTTCATATTTTTGATCACTTCAAATTTCGTCAGATTTTCTTCCTATTTAATTAAAGTTTCTTCAGATATACGTTCATTAAAAATTCATCAGATTTTCTTCAGGTTTTGGTTAACTTCCAATTTCTTCATATTTTCTTCAGACTTTATCTAATTTTCTACACATTTATGTTTACTTAAAATTTCACCAGTTTATTTATTTTTTAAAATTTTCTTCATATTTATATTCACTTAAAATTTTATCTGATTTTCTTCAAATTTCATCCGATTTTCTTAAGACTTATGATTACTTTAGATTTCATCTTATTTTCTTCAGATTATGTTTAAGTCAAATTTTATCAGATTTTTTTAAGATTTATATTCACTTCAATTTTCCTCATATTTTCCTCATAATTCATCAGTGTTTCTTTTGATTTGTGTTCACTTCCAATTTCATTAGATTTATTCAAATTTCATCTGATTTTCTACATTTTATGTTTACCTCAATTTTTATCAGTTTTTTAATTTCGTCAGATTTTCTTCTGATTTATATTCACTTCAAATTTCATGATATTTTCTTCAGATTTTTATTCACTTCAAATTTTTTCAGACTTTCTTAAGATTTAATTATATTTTCTTCATATTTAGGATTACTTTACAATTCATCAATTTTCCTTCAAATTTATGTTCCCTTCAATTTTTTCCAGATTTCATCCAATTTTCTTTAGATCTTCTTCAGAGTTATGTTCATTTCATATTTCACCATATTTCACCAGATTTTCTTAAAAGTTATGTATTTACTTCAAGCTTCATCAGATTATCTTAAGATTTATGTTTACTTCAAAATTCATCAAATTTTCTTAAGATTTCATTAGTTTTAATCAGATTTTGTGCAAATTTATGTTCACATCAAATTTCACCAGACTTTTTATACATTCAAATTTCGACATATTTCCTTATGATTTATGTTCACCTAAAATTTCATCATATTTTCTTCCTATTTCATTTGAGTTTCTTCAAATATATGTTCACTACAAAATTCATCAGATTTTCTTCAGATTTTTGTTCACTTCAAATTTCGTCATAGTTTCTTCCTATTTCATTATATTTTCTTCATATTTAGGATTACTTTAAATTTCATTAAATTTTTTTCAGATTTATGTTCCCTTCAATTTTTATCATATTTCATCCAATTTTCTTTAGATTTTCTTCAGAATTATGTTCATTTCATATTTCACCATATTTCACCAGATTTCCTTTAAAGTTATGTATTCAGTTCAAGCTTCAAAAGATTATCTTAAGATTTATGTTTATCTCAAAATCCATCAAATTTTCTTAAGATTTCATTAGTTTTAATCAGATTTTGTGCAAATTTATGTTCAATTCAAATTTCATCAGACTTTTGTTAAATTCAAATTTCAGCATATTTCCCAATGATTTATGTTGACCTAAAATTTCATCATATTTTCCTCCCATTTCATTTAAGTTTCTTCAGATATATGTTCACTACAAAATTCATATGATTATCTTCATATTTTTGATCACTTCAAATTTCGTCAGATTTTCTTCCTATTTCATTAAAGTTTCTTCAGATATACGTTCATTAAAAATTCATCAGATTTTCTTCAGGTTTTGGTTAAGGGTTTAGGGTTTAGGGTTTAGGGTTTAGGATTACTTCAAATTTCGTCAGAGTTTCTTCCTATTTCATTATATTTTCTTCATATTTAGGATTACTTTAAATTTCATTAAATTTTTTTCAGATTTATGTTCCCTTAAATTTTTATCATATTTCATCCAATTTTCTTTAGATTTTCTTCAGAATTATGTTCATTTCGTATTTCACCATATTTCACCAGATTTCCTTTAAAGTTATGTATTTAGTTCAAGATTCGTAAGATTATCTTAAGATTTATGTTTACTTCAAAATCCATCAAATTTTCTTAAGATTTCATTAGTTTTAATCAGATTTTGTGCAAATTTATGTTCAATTCAAATTTCATCAGACTTTTGTTAAATTCAAATTTCAGCATATTTCCTTATGATTTATGTTGACCTAAAATTTCATCATATTTTCCTTCCATTTCATTTAAGTTTCTTCAGATATATGTTCACTACAATATTCATATGATTTTCTTCATATTTTTGATCACTTCAAATTTCGTCAGATTTTCTTCCTATTTCATTAAAGTTTCTTCAGATATACGTTCATTAAAAATTCATCAGATTTTCTTCAGGTTTTGGTTAACTTCCAATTTCTTCATATTTTCTTCAGACTTTATCTAATTTTCTACACATTTATGTTTACTTAAAATTTCACCAGTTTTTTTATTTTGTGAAATTTTCTTCATATTTATATTCACTTAGAATTTTATCTGATTTTCTTCAAATTTCATCCGATTTTCTTAAGACTTATGATTACTTTAGATTTCATCTTATTTTCTTCAGATTATGTTTAAGTCAAATTTTTATCAGATTTTTTTAAGATTTATATTCACTTCAATTTTCCTCATATTTTCCTCATAATTCATCAATGTTTCTTTTGATTTGTGTTCACTTCCAATTTCATTAGATTTTATTCAAATTTCATCTGATTTTCTACATTTTATGTTTACCTCAATTTTTATCAGTTTTTTAATTTCGTCAGATTTTCTTCTGATTTATATTCACTTCAAATTTCATGATATTTTCTTCAGATTTTTATTCACTTCAAATTTTTTCAGACTTTCTTAAGATTTAATTATATTTTCTTCATATTTAGGATTACTTTACAATTCATCAATTTTCCTTCAAATTTATGTTCCCTTCAATTCTTTCCAGATTTCATCCAATTTTCTTTAGATCTTCTTCAGAGTTATGTTCATTTCATATTTCACCATATTTCACCAGATTTTCTTAAAAGTTATGTATTTACTTCAAGCTTCATAAGATTATCTTAAGATTTATGTTTACTTCAAAATTCATCAAATTTTCTTAAGATTTCATTAGTTTTAATCAGATTTTGTGCAAATTTATGTTCACATCAAATTTCACCAGACTTTTTATACATTCAAATTTCGACATATTTCCTTATGATTTATGTTCACCTAAAATTTCATCATATTTTCTTCCTATTTCATTTGAGTTTCTTCAGATATATGTTCACTACAAAATTCATCAGATTTTCTTCAGATTTTTGTTCACTTCAAATTTCGTCAAAGTTTCTTCATATTTCATTATATTTTCTTCATATTTAGGATTACTTTAAATTTCATTAAATTTTTTTCAGATTTATGTTCCCTTCAATTTTTATCATATTTCATCCAATTTTCTTTAGATTTTCTTCAGAATTATGTTCATTTCGTATTTCACCATATTTCACCAGATTTCCTTTAAAGTTATGTTTTTAGTTCAAGCTTCATAAGATTATATTAAGATTTATGTTTACTTCAAAATCCATCAAATTTTCTTAAGATTTCATTAGTTTTAATCAGATTTTGAGCAAATTTATGTTCAATTCAAATTTCATCAGACTTTTGTTAAATTCAAATTTCAGCATATTTCCTTATGATTTATGTTGACCTAAAATTTCATCATATTTTCCTTCCATTTCATTTAAGTTTCTTCAGATATATGTTCACTACAATATTCATATGATTTTCTTCATATTTTTGATCACTTCAAATTTCGTCAGACTTTCTTCCTATTTCATTAAAGTTTCTTCAGATATACGTTCATTAAAAATTCATCAGATTTTCTTCAGGTTTTGGTTAACTTTCAATTTCTTCATATTTTCTTCAGACTTTATCTAATTTTCTACACATTTATGTTTACTTAAATTTTCACCAGTTTTTTTATTTTTTAAAATTTTCTTCATATTTATATTCACTTAAAATTTTATCTGATTTTCTTCAAATTTCATCCGATTTTCTTAAGACTTATGATTACTTTAGATTTCATCTTATTTTCTTCAGATTATGTTTAAGTCAAATTTTATCAGATTTTTTAAAGATTTATATTCACTTCAATTTTCCTCATATTTTCCTCATAATTCATCAGTGTTTCTTTTGATTTGTGTTCACTTCCAATTTCATTAGATTTTATTCAAATTTCATCTGATTTTCTACATTTTATGTTTACCTCAATTTTTATCAGTTTTTTAATTTCGTCAGATTTTCTTCTGATTTATATTCACTTCAAATTTCATGATATTTTCTTCAGATTTTTATTCACTTCAAATTTTTTCAGACTTTCTTAAGATTTAATTATATTTTCTTCATATTTAGGATTACTTTACAATTCATCAATTTTCCTTCAAATTTATGTTCCCTTCAATTTTTTCTAGATTTCATCCAATTTTCTTTAGATCTTCTTCAGAGTTATGTTCATTTCATATTTCACCATATTTCACCAGATTTTCTTAAAAGTTATGTATTTACTTCAAGCTTCATAAGATTATCTTAAGATTTATGTTTACTTCAAAATTCATCAAATTTTCTTAAGATTTCATTAGTTTTAATCAAATTTTGTGCAAATTTATGTTCACATCAAATTTCACCAGACTTTTTATACATTCAAATTTCGACATATTTCCTTATGATTTATGTTCACCTAAAATTTCATCATATTTTCTTCCTATTTCATTTGAGTTTCTTCAGATATATGTTCACTACAAAATTCATCAGATTTTCTTCAGATTTTTGTTCACTTCAAATTTCGTCAAAGTTTCTTCATATTTCATTATATTTTCTTCATATTTAGGATTACTTTAAATTTCATTAAATTTTTTTCAGATTTATGTTCCCTTCAATTTTTATCATATTTCATCCAATTTTCTTTAGATTTTCTTCAGAATTATGTTCATTTCGTATTTCACCATATTTCACCAGATTTCCTTTAAAGTTATGTTTTTAGTTCAAGCTTCATAAGATTATATTAAGATTTATGTTTACTTCAAAATCCATCAAATTTTCTTAAGATTTCATTAGTTTTAATCAGATTTTGAGCAAATTTATGTTCAATTCAAATTTCATCAGACTTTTGTTAAATTCAAATTTCAGCATATTTCCTTATGATTTATGTTGACCTAAAATTTCATCATATTTTCCTTCCATTTCATTTGAGTTTCTTCAGATATATGTTCACTACAATATTCATATGATTTTCTTCATATTTTTGATCACTTCAAATTTCGTCAGACTTTCTTCCTATTTCATTAAAGTTTCTTCAGATATACGTTCATTAAAAATTCATCAGATTTTCTTCAGGTTTTGGTTAACTTTCAATTTCTTCATATTTTCTTCAGACTTTATCTAATTTTCTACACATTTATGTTTACTTAAATTTTCACCAGTTTTTTTATTTTTTAAAATTTTCTTCATATTTATATTCACTTAAAATTTTATCTGATTTTCTTCAAATTTCATCCGATTTTCTTAAGACTTATGATTACTTTAGATTTCATCTTATTTTCTTCAGATTATGTTTAAGTCAAATTTTATCAGATTTTTTAAAGATTTATATTCACTTCAATTTTCCTCATATTTTCCTCATAATTCATCAGTGTTTCTTTTGATTTGTGTTCACTTCCAATTTCATTAGATTTTATTCAAATTTCATCTGATTTTCTACATTTTATGTTTACCTCAATTTTTATCAGTTTTTTAATTTCGTCAGATTTTCTTCTGATTTATATTCACTTCAAATTTCATGATATTTTCTTCAGATTTTTATTCACTTCAAATTTTTTCAGACTTTCTTAAGATTTAATTATATTTTCTTCATATTTAGGATTACTTTACAATTCATCAATTTTCCTTCAAATTTATGTTCCCTTCAATTTTTTCTAGATTTCATCCAATTTTCTTTAGATCTTCTTCAGAGTTATGTTCATTTCATATTTCACCATATTTCACCAGATTTTTCTTAAAAGTTATGTATTTACTTCAAGCTTCATAAGATTATCTTAAGATTTATGTTTACTTCAAAATTCATCAAATTTTCTTAAGATTTCATTAGTTTTAATCAAATTTTGTGCAAATTTATGTTCACATCAAATTTCACCAGACTTTTTATACATTCAAATTTCGACATATTTCCTTATGATTATGTTCACCTAAAATTTCATCATATTTTCTTCCTATTTCATTTGAGTTTCTTCAGATATATGTTCACTACAAAATTCATCAGATTTTCTTCAGATTTTTGTTCACTTCAAATTTCGTCAAAGTTTCTTCATATTTCATTATATTTTCTTCATATTTAGGATTACTTTAAATTTCATTAAATTTTTTTCAGATTTATGTTCCCTTCAATTTTTATCATATTTCATCCAATTTTCTTTAGATTTTCTTCAGAATTATGTTCATTTCGTATTTCACCATATTTCACCAGATTTCCTTTAAAGTTATGTTTTTAGTTCAAGCTTCATAAGATTATATTAAGATTTATGTTTACTTCAAAATCCATCAAATTTTCTTAAGATTTCATTAGTTTTAATCAGATTTTGAGCAAATTTATGTTCAATTCAAATTTCATCAGACTTTTGTTAAATTCAAATTTCAGCATATTTCCTTATGATTTATGTTGACCTAAAATTTCATCATATTTTCCTTCCATTTCATTTGAGTTTCTTCAGATATATGTTCACTACAATATTCATATGATTTTCTTCATATTTTTTGATCACTTCAAATTTCGTCAGACTTTCTTCCTATTTCATTAAAGTTTCTTCAGATATACGTTCATTAAAAATTCATCAGATTTTCTTCAGGTTTTGGTTAACTTTCAATTTCTTCATATTTTCTTCAGACTTTATCTAATTTTCTACACATTTTATGTTTACTTAAATTTTCACCAGTTTTTTTATTTTTTAAAATTTTCTTCATATTTATATTCACTTAAAATTTTATCTGATTTTCTTCAAATTTCATCCGATTTTCTTAAGACTTATGATTACTTTAGATTTCATCTTATTTTCTTCAGATTATGTTTAAGTCAAATTTTATCAGATTTTTTAAAGATTTATATTCACTTCATTTTCCTCATATTTTCCTCATAATTCATCAGTGTTTCTTTTGATTTGTGTTCACTTCCAATTTCATTAGATTTTATTCAAATTTCATCTGATTTTCTACATTTTATGTTTACCTCAATTTTATCAGTTTTTTAATTTCGTCAGATTTTCTTCTGATTTATATTCACTTCAAATTTCATGATATTTTCTTCAGATTTTTATTCACTTCAAATTTTTTCAGACTTTCTTAAGATTTAATTATATTTTCTTCATATTTAGGATTACTTTACAATTCATCAATTTTCCTTCAAATTTATGTTCCCTTCAATTTTTTCTAGATTTCATCCAATTTTCTTTAGATCTTCTTCAGAGTTATGTTCATTTCATATTTCACCATATTTCACCAGATTTTCTTAAAAGTTATGTATTTACTTCAAGCTTCATAAGATTATCTTAAGATTTATGTTTACTTCAAAATTCATCAAATTTTCTTAAGATTTCATTAGTTTTAATCAAATTTTGTGCAAATTTATGTTCACATCAAATTTCACCAGACTTTTTATACATTCAAATTTCGACATATTTCCTTATGATTTATGTTCACCTAAAAATTCATCATATTTTCTTCCTATTTCATTTGAGTTTCTTCAGATATATGTTCACTACAAAATTCATCAGATTTTCTTCAGATTTTTGTTCACTTCAAATTTCGTCAGAGTTTCTTCCTATTTCATTATATTTTCTTCATATTTAGGATTACTTTAAATTTCATTAAATTTTTTTTCAGATTTATGTTCCCTTCAATTTTTATCATATTTCATCCAATTTTCTTTAGATTTCTTCAGAATTATGTTCATTTCGTATTTCACCATATTTCACTAGATTTCCTTTAAAGTTATGTATTTAGTTCAAGCTTCATAAGATTATCTTAAGATTTATGTTTACTTCAAAATCCATCAAATTTTCTTAAGATTTCATTAGTTTTAATCAGATTTTGTGCAAATTTATGTTCAATTCAAATTTCATCAGACTTTTGTTAAATTCAAATTTCAGCATATTTCCTTATGATTTATGTTGACCTAAAATTTCATCATATTTTCCTTCCATTTCATTTAAGTTTCTTCAGATATATGTTCACTACAATATTCATATGATTTTCTTCATATTTTTGATCACTTCAAATTTCGTCAGATTTTCTTCCTATTTCATTAAAGTTTCTTCAGATATACGTTCATTAAAAATTCATCAGATTTTCTTCAGGTTTTGGTTAACTTCCAATTTCTTCATATTTTCTTCAGACTTTATCTAATTTTTTACACATTTATGTTTACTTAAAATTTTCACCAGTTTTTTTATTTTTTAAAATTTTCTTCATATTTATATTCACTTAAAATTTTATCTGATTTTCTTCAAATTTCATCCGATTTTCTTAAGACTTATGATTACTTTAGATTTCATCTTATTTTCTTCAGATTATGTTTAAGTCAAATTTTATCAGATTTTTTAAAGATTTATATCACTTCAATTTTCCTCATATTTTCTTCATAATTCATCAGTGTTTCTTTTGATTTGTGTTCACTTCCAATTTCATTAGATTTTATTCAAATTTCATCTGATTTTCTACATTTTATGTTTACCTCAATTTTTATCAGTTTTTTAATTTCGTCAGATTTTCTTCTGATTTATATTCACTTCAAATTTCATGATATTTTCTTCAGATTTTTATTCACTTCAAATTTTTTCAGACTTTCTTAAGATTTAATTATATTTTCTTCATATTTAGGATTACTTTACAATTCATCAATTTTCCTTCAAATTTATGTTCCCTTCAATTTTTCCAGATTTCATCCAATTTTCTTTAGATCTTCTTCAGAGTTATGTTCATTTCATATTTCACCATATTTCACCAGATTTTCTTAAAGTTATGTATTTACTTCAAGCTTCATAAGATTATCATAAGATTTATGTTTACTTCAAAATTCATCAAATTTTCTTAAGATTTCATTAGTTTTAATCAGATTTTGTGCAAATTTATGTTCACATCAAATTTCACCAGACTTTTTATACATTCAAATTTCGACATATTTCCTTAATGATTTATGTTCACT